>JAOEGL010000001.1:235005901-239805901 GCA_034509955.1 Urosaurus nigricauda
CAGAAAATGCACATTAATTATTATTTTCTGGTCTGTAGGACTGACAAAAATAAAGTCCCAGGTTCTGGTCGCCCATTGAGTTCTGCCTGACTTTTAGTGGAGTAGTAGCCCAGGAGTCTTTCCGTTGGAAGTTTCGTGTTTCTTTTAATAATAATAATAATAATAATGGTGCTTAGTGTTGGCAAAACAAATATATTTTAGATGGGGAAGTCTGGTTTTTATTAACTGACAGCAGCCAAACTGGGTTGCATTGCTTAGTCAAGTAGGAAAATGATGTCTTTGATTTTTATTAACTGACAGAAGTCAAACTGGGTAGCTTTCCTTGGTCAAGTAGGAAAATAAAGCCCCAGTTTCTGATGGTAGGAAATGCACATTGATTTCTGCCTGACTTTTTCATCCCTTTTCCCCCACAGTTTCACCTTCAAGCTTTACGTCATATGTTGGGAATGCTGTGTGTTTCAGGGGTGTCATGACACACAAGTAGCACTTTGAAGGTTGGGCAGCAGTCCAGTTTGTGCTTTCAGAACAAACAACAAAGCATTTAAGCCCCCCTGAAAAAACGGAATCCGTGAATACAGCAAGAGAAAGCTGTGGATGCTAGTTTCTTTCATAGTTCATTACTTTTGTTCAAACTTCCTGAAAGATATATACACATTTAAAAAGCTGAGGACCAATGTAAAGAACTTTAAGGAGCTGTGACTGTCTTTCTGAGAGACTAATGTACAGTCTCAAGAAACTGGGCTCCTCTCCTTTCACTGTCTCTGTTATTGCTAACTGCTTTCAAGTCTGCTTCGACTTATGGCAACACATTGAATGAGAGATCTTCAAGTCTCACCAACCCCATCATCAAGATCAGGTCTTGCAGACTCAAGACTGATTGAGTCTATCCACCTAAAATCTGGTCTTCCTTTTTTCTTACTGTTCTCCACTTTATCAGCCATTATTGCCTTTTCTAAAATACAACAACCTCAGTTCAGTCACCTTGGCTTCTAGGGAGAGGTCAGGCTTGATTTGCTCTGATACCCATTTATTTGTCTTTTGAGCAGTCCATGGTATTCATAGAACTCTTCAACACCACATCTCAAATGAGTGGATTTTTTTTCCCTATCAGCTTTCTTCACTGTCCTGCTTTCACAAGCATAGCAAATAATCATTGCATGGACCATCCTAACTTTAGTATTCAGTGATCTGTCTTTACACTTCAGGGTCTTGTGTAGTTCTTTCATAACCTTCCAAGTCCTAGCCGTCTTATGATTTCTCAGTTGCAGTCTCCATCCTGATTAATGATTGAGTCAAGGTATGGAAAATCTTGAACCATTTCAATATTTTCATTGTCTACTTTAAAGCTACTAGGCAGCAGTGACAGTGAAGGGTGACAGTGGTGAAGGATCTCTCAGACAATGATAGTGGCACCATAGCTAATGCTTGTTAGTACTGCATAGAGAGAGGCATGGTAAACCACTTTTTAATATCCTTACTAGGGAAACCTGTGGGTTACCTATAGAGGACCTTTATATTCATCTTTAATGCCAAGTTCCCAATCTCTTTGTTGGAGCAATTACTTCAAGAGCAAACATTGTTACAGATTGTCTGTAAGATCTTTTTACCTCTACTTTGAACTGCCACATTTTTTAGAGAATAACCATCTCACACAACAAGACAGCTTTCACATTTATAACACTAAGTTTCCACTTTAACTGCCTTGGCAGCATCCTAACAGTGCAATGTGCAAAGGGCCCCAGGTTATCACAGGTCAGCTATGTTGCTAGAATTTGCAAACTACTGTACATGAGAGTGACTGTATACATTAGTGGCTATCTGTTTTTCTAGGAACAGACTCTGTTTTAATAATTCTTTTATCTTCACAGCCGCAAATTAAAGAAGAAGAAGATGATGATGTACAATTTATATCTATTAAACATAAACAAGTAGATGAAGATGCAGCCTTTATGAAATTTAAAAGTAAGTTCTCTTTCCACACACACACTCCAAATTCTTGATTGTTCCAAAACTCTTGTTTTGATACTCCATCCTCTCTATAAATGATATAGCACTTGCAGTCCAAGTATTTTGAGACTTTGAGACTTTACAGTGTTACTCAGATAAACTTAGAATTAGTGTTATTGTGGGTCCTACTCTTTCAAGATGCGTCATCTTTCCAGAGCTAAAATTTTGGACTGGGTGGATTTTTTTTTAAATGTCCACCACTGCTTCTCTTCCTGCCCACTTCTGCTACTCTCTCATCCTGCTGACTCCATTGGGAATTGTGCTAGGAGAAGAGATGGAGGTTGGCATGGCAAAGTGCTTAGAGAGAAAGAGATAGTGACTCCGGCCCAAAACAGAGATCTGGGGTTGTGATCGGGTGGAAGCGGCCTCTGGCTGCTCAAGGCCTCAGGGTGGGATGCAGAAGAGAGTCAGACTTGGAGGGCTAAGGCAAGGAAGCTGTGCAGTTTCTGGCTTCTTAGGAGAACAGAAACAGGGTGGCTTGGTGGAGCAGGTGAGGCAGGAAAGGGGAAAAGGCAAGGCAAAAATGTCATTATTTAAATGCAATGCAGCAATATTTGCAGTAGCCATTATCACTGCTTAGTAGGGGTATTTAAAGTGAGAGTTGTCATCGCGATCAGCGGTTTGAAGTATGCATTTGGTAAATGTGGGTTTTTTACTCAAAAATAGATACCCTATTTAAATCTGCATTTCAGCGTAACAAATAATTTTTTTGTCCATCTTCACTCATGCTTTGAGAATTCAACATTTTCTATTATGTCAGAACTAGCCTAGAGGAGGAGTGGGTGACTTTGGCAATTTTGGCCAGTTTCTTCCCCTGAGACCCACTGTGGGCCATAACTCTGAGAAAAAGTGGTGCTGGAAATTCATTTGTGGTTTTGAGTATTTTTAAACATTCAGCCAATGTAGACAGCAGGTCTACCTATTAAAAATGTTTAAGAGGTGGAGTCTTCCAAGACATGCCATTTTTTCTTCCCCCCCCCCCTTATTTATTTATTTATTGTGCTAGCAAAAGGTCAGAGATGTGCTGGTCAGAGTCATGGGCCACAGAAACAACCTAAGCAACACTTGTGGTCCCATGGCTGCACTCTACCCATATTTTGGCTAAAGAAATAGGTTAGAAATATTCTCAAGATAGACAGAATAACGTAATTATTTATATAGTCAGCTCTCTGTATCCATGGTTTTGTCTTTCCCTTTCTCTGTGGCTGAAAGAGTGTGACTTGTTCAAGGTCCTCCAGTAGAATTCTATGGCTGAGATGGCATTTGAACCCTGGTTTCTAGAGTCATAGTCCAACAGACAGACCACTACACCACACTGGCTCTCCCATACATATATTTATGTCAAATTATATAATTAAGGCATATGTCACCCCCACAAAAGGTAAGGTGGGAAGGGATGCTCATGTTATACACAATCGCCATAGTTTCAATGTTACTTCTTGTAGGTACTTCACATAACATGAGCAAGAGTGGACGGAAAAGTTGCATGTTCCCTAATCAATGTTCCAGAAAAAAAGTTGAAAACCATTGGCCTAGACAAATGTTCTCCTGTCTGCTTATAGTTATGATCTTTTTTTTTACAGTAGCATCAGAAAATTTGTGGTTTATAGCATAATCAGAAAAGGCAAGGTCCCTATTTTATAGAGAATAGTACAGTCTAAAGGCAATCAAATACACACTTGCTTCACTTTTGCAATGACTAGTGTCAAGTGAGAGTACTTTCAGTCATTTTCATGTTGGTTGAACTCCCTTCATTTGCTAGCTGTGATGTGAGAGGTCTGTCTTATGTTGTCTCCAGCAACTGACTAAAACTACTATTGAAACCTGTACAGGATCCATGAAAAGCAGAAAACCACGTTATGATGGATCTCTTGTTCAGTTGACCAGGAGATTCATGGATCTTATAAAAGCGGCTCCAGAAGGTGTTCTTGATTTGAATGAGGTATCCCGTATGCTGGGAGTGCGGAAACGAAGAGTGTATGACATCACAAATGTGTTGGATGGGATACATCTTATTCAGAAAAGATCCAAGAATCTTATCCAGTGGGTGTAAGTTGACTTTCACATTTACCTTTCAAACAGTGTTTGAGATTTTATGTCTTGCATGACTTGAGCAGTTCATATACCAAGAACACAAGGTTTCATTTCATTAGAGCAGGTGTCCGTGTAGAAATTAAAAGAGTATGAGAGATGAACTGGAAGAACTCTTCTGTAGATCATGGCTCATCAGTTTGCCAGATAAGTTGATCTTTCCTTTAGACATCAATCTGTAATACAGCTGCAATAGTACTGATATATTTCATGCAGATACTGTTAAGAATCAATACAGTAATATACATTAATAGCTTGGAGTTTTAGGGTTTATGTGAAACAAAGTAATATGAATAAACTTTTGGCATTTATGTTTTCTTGCTCCAGTTGGTTAACAGGAGTTAGAGATATTTATATCATCTAAATGCTTTTTATATTTACTCCAAAAAAATCTCCACTAAGTGAAGAACAGAGTCTCTTGATGCACAGATATTGCATTGCAGCTTTAATTGCACCCAGATGGCAGCAACTAATGCATAATAGTATAATACAACTTATGTAACCTGATGGTGTGCAGATTTCAGTGAGCTTAAACCTCTCTAACTCTGTACAGTATATATGTAAATATGTAGCTGTCAGAGGTGGTGCATAGTATTTACTATCAAAGATTGGTTTTGTTTTCATAAAAATAGCCATAGGAATTAATAAGTAATATAATGGCTTTTCTGTAGGGAGAATTCCAGCTGTAAGGCTAAAAATATTTGTATTTTGTCTTAGTGGATCAGATATTAAGCATATCACGAAACGAACACCAGAGCAACAGAGGTTAAGAGATGAACTTTATGATTTAACAACAATGGAAGAAGCACTAGATGAACTAATAAAGGATTGTGCTCATCAGTTGTTTGATTTAACAGATGACAAAGAAAACTCAAGATATCCTTTTTCTAAGCTACAACTGAAATTTGTACTTGCTGGAGTTGAAAAACATTGAGACTTTATCTTTAAACATCGTGATAAATCTGTATCAATATACTCAAATAAGTGTATAAACTTCCTCACATTAATGTGTATGTTCTACTAAAGATTGCTATTAAAATGCCTTAACTACTGTATACACTCGCTTATGTGACCTATCAGGATATCCGTAGCATTCAGACATTTCAGGAGCAGCTTATTATTGCCATTAAAGCTCCTGAAGAAACCAGAATGGAGGTGCCAGCTCCTAAAAAAGTAAGTGCTCCTTGAAAAATGTTTCTGATTATTGAGATTTGATTGGATGGATGGATGGGTGTATAAAAGATATCTTTACAAAGCTTACAATGAGCATTTCTATTCTTGTTTGAGATACCTCAAAAAGAGTTTTATTTAAAAAAAAGTATGCCTATAAATACTACCTGAATTTGGATTTACCTCAGTGTAGGCTGTCACTTTCTCTTCATAGAAACAAGAAGTTTCAATACTCTTTCAATACTCTCAAAATCTGTGAAATACTTTACTTAGAAATTCTATGGAATAGCCTTAAGAAGATTTGATAATTATCTAGTTATAACTTGCACAAATGTGTCTGGGATGAAAATTAGTTGTACAGACTGTTTCTTTAGTCTCACTTTAGTTAGGAATCACCAGGTGATGGCCACGGAAACATATCATGTTCCTAACTGGTATGTGTTCCCAGCTGCCAGTCCCAGAGTTAAGAGATGAGGATCATTTGTGACAAAATACAAAAGGGATTTTGGGCCAAAATTGACACAAGAAGTGTCAATTTTGCAACACTCCTTACAATCCTGTAGTTTCATATGTACACTATCAACATGCCAAAGCTTTTCAGTTTCAGACTATAATGATAACATATTTTTCAGTATTGTGGAACTATTTCAGCTCTAGGGGCTAGAGTCCGTCCTGGATAATCTCCTGTGTAATGTCAGAAGGTAGAATCTACCACTTTCCTAGACTTCCACCCAAAGTCTTAAATTCTCAGCTCACATTTGCAGAATACATAGGAATCATGATGGTTATGTCTCTGATGTCTACAGAAGGAGTTATCTTTTTGTGGTTCAGAGATGAGAATCTTAAGTTCTTGTCTCTGATCATTAATTGAAGCTTTGACTTGGGGTCTCATCCAGTTTTTTTTTGCAGTAGAAAAACTGCCCTTCATATCGTGCTGAGCCGAGAGCAAACTAGCAGTGCTGGATCTCGTAAGAGGGAGAGGGAGAGTTTGAAAGGTGTTTGCAGTCTGAATGGGGAACTTGGCCTGTGGCCATAGATTCTCTGTACCTGAACTACTAAAATATTTTCTGCAATTCACTTCTGTTCCTGTTATTAACAAATACTGATTTCTTGCAGGACTGCATAGAAGTACGTATAAGGAGTACAAAGGGACCCATTGATGTTTATTTATGTGAAGAGCCACTAGATAAGCCGAATACTGATGCTTTGGAAAATACAGATAACCGTTCATGTATAAGTAAATAGGCAATAGCTGCAGGTGGAGGTAAATATATTAATGGAATCAATGCTTTTAAATATGACGCTTAGCAATTAGATATTGTGCTCATTGGAAACTTGGTAAAACCCATGTTTCCCAAACAGTTTGTTGCCTGTCCACAGCCACCCCACCCCGGGCTATTAGGTGACTTGCAAGCAAAACAGACTGGCAGTAAAAGCCAGCTTCCCAGTGGCGTGGGGGCTGTGGCATTCAGACAATGCACGCCCCCAGTACGCTAGGAAGCCACACAGCAGACTGCTCATGTGACAGCTTCATGGCATTTCGGCAGCGGAGCATTTACATGCTCCACACCACAGAAACACTGAAAAGCTGCTGCCACAGCAAAGCCACCTTTTTCCTGGCTCACCACAGCAAAGTCAGCTTTTTTTGAGCTGGGAAAATGCTCGGTTGGGGGCATGGCATGCAGTTGCCATGTGCCTGACCTGGCAATCAAAGGGGTGGCGTGATACCATCTGTTTTGGCCCTTGTTGAGATGTAGCAAGAAATCTTAGTAAAGTGTTTGGAGTATACTTCCCTTGTCACTTTCGTTGTGCCTGGATTTATTGCTCCAATAAGCAGTCCCAGTAGTTCTACTGTAAGATGAGTTATAAAGTACAAGTGAAAGTGCAACCCTCTCCCAAACCCCCACTCCTAAGCCTCAATTCTGTTGCTTATAAAAAAGGATACTATTTGATCCAATTCAAACTCAGCATCTATGAGTCTTATTAATATTTCATCAGAGTATATAGTACTTGATGAGCACCATGAATGTGTCTGATGTTTGAGCATGTTAAAACCGAAGCAAAATAGCAAGTTTAAAGTACCAAAAATTTTAACATTGTCACTTTCTTCACTTATTGGAAAGACATGTAATTTTGCTGTCAAATTTTGGTGAAATTAAACTACTGACATAACTTTATTCATGGTTGTTCTGGGGTGGGGGCGGGGACTTCATTGGTTTGGTGAATTCTGGGCAGTGAGTCAAGATTTATTAGGGTTTTCTGCCCCATTAAAGCTTATGTAAGCAACTGCTGACCAAGGTCCATCAAGCATGCTTAGTGTCATTCAGAAAAAATAGTTCTGCCAGTGCTCCAGTATTTTCTGTGCTACAGAGTAAATCCAGTGCATTCTATTCAAAAGACTATCCTTATTATTATTGAAAGTGACCTCATAGCATCAAACTAAACAGATTCGGAAGTGGGTGGGGGGGAGAAAATTTTGGGTTTTTAAATCATTTCCCCCTCCCTTCTAGATTTCTGGTCTGGTGGGAAATAAGGGGTCTAATGCAGCAGGAAATGAGGGGTTCTGCTGCAAATGACTTGGCACATGTTGCTTATAGCTATGTTCCCCTAGCCATTGCAACTGAAATGATGCCAAAGAAAAATCATATTGGAAATTAGGGAATGTACTGATTTTGAGCATGACTTTGTAGGCCACTGCTTTTTCCACTTTAAGGTTGGTCAGAGATTCACATGGAAAATGAAGTGAAACAATAATGCTCATAGATCTTAGCTTACTCATCTCTTCTCTTGTGAAGTGGTGGTGCTTAATTCTTTCACTTGCCACTTCTTACTAACTGCAGCACCTACCACCTAGTATGCTTTATCCCTACTAAGCATCTTGAGTTGCAAAGCAAGCTAAGATGTTTCTGCAGTGTGCCTGATGGTGGAAATTTCAACATGGTGGTGAATGATTTTTTTATTATTATTGATCCTGGTACATTTCCAGATGCAGATAAGTGTGTGCTGTGTGGAATTAGTAGTTTTGCAAGGGATCTTTGGAAATGGGGGCTAAGACATGGAACCCAAAATCTTATTTCACTAAGGCACATTTTTGCTGTCCATGTGCATCCAATTACTTTCAGTAAGGCATAAAGCATGAGTTCTTCCTAGGATTGTACCTCATCCTGAAATATTTCTGGCTGATTGTGTTAATATGTTTTCCTTCTTCAGCATGTGCTCTTAAATCTAAAATGGCTATCTTCTCTTTTTACTTCCACAGTGAGCAACATGAGAAATAAGCAGAATTCTTGTATAGCTAAAGCACTTGATTTCTGGACTTCAGCATCATGGACATCACAGGAGTTCACTATAGGCCTGCACAAATGGAACAAGTGTTTGTTGTGTCTGCATTGAAGAGACCAAGAGGAGACAGGAGTTGCAAGAATCCCCTCCGCCTCAAGCTAATAGCCTGCCTTCAGTAAATGAACTTTTCCTTAGCCCCCTCTCCTCGAAAGGAGCAATTTTGCTCTAGCTGATTCCCCAACTAAATGGTAGTGACAGAACTGGAGTGGTATCATGCAAGAGAACCTTAAGCTGTATTTTCAAATCATAGCTTGGGTTTGTCTTTTTGTATAAATTTATATGTATATAGCAAATCCCCTAATCTATTCCCTATGCATTTAAAAAATGGCCTCTTGCAGCTTTATAAGTGCAAGTGGCTATAATGAAACTTGCAATTATGGGTTAGCTTTCAGAACTTAATCTGTAGCCAAATGTATTCAGAAAGGGACGATTTTTGAAGAAATGCACTTTAGTTCTGAAGCTGCACTGTTGCCAAGCAAAATTACTGAATATATATTAAAATGTAAAAATCTGGGCAAGGAAATACCTTGCACTAGAACAGATTCAAATTAATAATTAAGGTTAATTAGAATTAATGAGGTTATAAAATTCTGGACTATGTTGTGGGTGTTCATATGATAGGTATTAAGAACAGTATGGAACCATGGCTGTTAAGTCCTGAAGAAACTGAAATTGCTTGGATCATGTGTCCGTGTGTACATAATATATATACGTGTATAATGTTTAAATGGTCACTAATGGAAATTATGGCAGGGTGAGAAGCATGTTTCTGTCTACAGAAAAATAAATGTGAAGTTGTAAATATTAAGTACTAAACCCTACAGCCTTTTTACTTTGTCTTAAAACCTTAAGAAACAGTCATTGGCCTGAATATCCTAATGGTACCAGATCACATTGGACCTTGGAAGCAAAGCAAGTTCAGCCCTTGTTAGCACTTGGATGGGAGACCGCCAACAAATACCAGGTGCTTTAGTCTATGTTTCAGAGTAAGGAACTGCAACCCCCCCCCCCCCTCAGATTATTCCTTGCCTATAAAAACTTTATGGAATTCATGAGCCACCTTATATTGTCAGGCAGTTTGAACACAGAGAGAGAGTGTTCATGCCATCCATGTTGGAAGATGTTTGAAAAGCTTCACAAGTAAGAAGACATGACAGCTAGGTAATGGAACCTCCATCTTCAGATGTAAGCCAGCTTTCTCCAACAAAAGGTTGCATCTCTGTATGCTAGTGTACTGGCATACACCAACACAAAGGTTCTTATTACTCAATAGACATCTTAGTAGAATCTACTGTCTAGCAATCCCGCCATCTGTCTGGTAGCAGCTTGACATACACAGACTGATAACCGATGGGAAGGTCATCTACCTGGGGACTGATTTCCGAGTAAAGAGGTGAAGTTCAGAGACATCAAGTGGCAGTCAGAGAAAGATTGCTTCTGAACATAGAGGTTCTGTAACAGTGATAAAATTGGCTGGAGCACACCAGAAATCCATTTAATCCAGGATCTTTTTGCAGGAGAGGTCTAGCAGGTGGATCCAGGAAGTGCACAGGTGCATGTCCAATTAAGCTCAGTTTTCATAATCCTCTGCACACAGTTTCCAGGGTAACATAGGGGCTGTACAGACTGCCTAAAAAGGTGGTCTGCAGACGTCCCTTTTTGCTGCACAGCGGCGCAGCAGCAACCAGATGGAGCTATGCGGCTGTGCAGCAAAAAAGGAGATGCCTAAAATAGCTCCTTTTTGTGATGTAAGGGCTGCGACGTCACAACTGCGCAGTGCCATCTGGGTGTTGCGGCGCAGCTGAGCCGTGACGTCCGCTGTGTGGGCGGTCCGTTGCAGTTGTGACATAGCCGCAACGTTACACATCTGGGCACCCAGCCCTTTTTTGCCCTGAATTCACCGCCAGGACGTCACATCCTGGTGGTGTGTACAGGGCCATAGTCCTTCACCTCCCGCTTCCTCCCACTTCAGTAAATTACTTTTCTGAAGATCACAATAAAGTCCAAGATCTCTTCTAATTTCTAAGATTTGAAGTTGTCAGTAAGAAATCTTAAATGTTTCTTTCTTAGAAAAATTAGATTTCCACCAGATACACCAAATACAATGGCAAGAAAAAACTCATGGACCCCTTAGAATCGTCACATATTTTCAATCTAAAATGTTAGTAGATTTTAAAAATGCCAGGCAAAGAATTATAGTCTGATTAAACAAATAATATACAAACAGATTTTCAAGGTATATATGTCCACAAATAACTCAACAGCCATTATCCTTGCGTGAAAAAGTATGTTAACCTTTAGACTCAGTACCTGGTGTCACGTTGAGCAGCAATAACTTCAAGTAGGCATTTTCTGTAAATATTGGCTGGTTTTTCACATACGGTTTAAGTAAATTTGGCTCGTTCCTTTTTACAGGATTACTTGAACTCGGTGACCTTTGAGTTTGAGTTAGACCTTTGAGTTTGAGTTGACCTTTCCTTGCATAAAGTCCTCACTTCTGGTCCTGCCCCAATATTTTGATGAGGTTTAGGTCAGGAATTTGATTATTTTATTTATTTATTTATTATAGTATTTATACCCTGCCCTTCAGCCTTAAAGGCTATCAGAGCGGCTTACAATTATTATTTTAAATTAGACGGTTCCCTGCCCTCAGGCTTACAATCTAAAAAGACATAACACAAAAGGAGAAGGGAAAGGGATCAGGTCCAGTGGTTCTTCTCTCCCTCTGAGGCCTGGACCAAGGCAGATGGACTGGAGGGAGAGCTCTTCTTAGTTCAGGCCAGGCCCGATGGAGCTGGCAGGCCTCTCTCTCCCTCTGATGATGTCGATGTCGAAGGGAGGGCTGATCCGCCTTTCTTCTACTGCTATTCTCTGGTAAATGTGTGTGTGTGTGTGTGTGTGCATGTATGCCTTCAAGTCACCTGTGAACTTATGGCAATATCATTAATTTCATAGGGTTTTCTTAGGCAAGGAATCCTTAGAGGTGGATTGCTGGTTCCTTCCTCTGAAATATAGCCTACACCACTTGGTAATCGCTGGCAGTCTCCCATCCAAGTATTAACCAGAGCTGATCCTGCTTAGCTTCCTAGATCAGCCATGATCTGGTGCCATTAGGGTATTTAGACTGTTTGTATATTTATAACCAGTCATAGAGTGTGACTCGCTTTTCTTTCAGTTTGTCTTGGATGGATAGCCTGGTATCTTCTGATAGACTGAAGAATTCTTTATCGTGCCAGTGATGGCAAGTCATCCAGGTCCTGATGCAGCACAGCAGGCCCAAATTATCACTTTCCCATTACCATGCGTGATGGTTGGGCTGGGGTTCTTTTGTTTAAGCTCAGTGTTTGCTTTTCAGCCAACATAGCTTTTCATGAAGGATAAAAAGTTCTAATTTTGACTCATCTGTCCATAGAATATTGTTCCAGATCTCTTAGGGATCACCAGTGTGATGTTTAACAAACATGAGATAAGTCTCTCCTCATAAGGCATGGCTTCTAGACTCTTCACTACTTTGGTGGCCCTCCTCTGGATATGTTCCAGCTTTTCAACATCCTTTTTGTAGCTAGCTGCTACAGGAGTCCAAAACTGGACACAGTATTCTATGTGAGGCCAGACCAAGGCAGAATAGAGTGGCACTTTTACTTCCCTTGATCTAGACACTTCTATTGATGCAGCCGAGAATCACATTGGCCTTTTCAGCTGCTGTGTCACAGAAGAAGGCTTGCTTATAGAGTTCTGCATATGTTGAACAACTGTATACAACCTTGGATGCTATCTTAAAGCTTTAATAAAACTACAAAATAGGTGCAAATGCATAATAGAAATTTCATTATAAGGATTTATCTTTTTATCCTCTCCATTGCACGCATGTGCAAATACCTAATTTAAAATCCCACTATCTAATTCAAGGTGAAAAGAACCTAATTCTTATTTCTGGCAACTACAGTTCCTCTCCAGTTCTTTCTATTCCTCAATCAATCTATTATGTGTGTACCCGGCCTTAGGGTTTCTCCACCCACTAGGAAAACCATCAATGCATGGTGGTTACAGTTATATACAACAATAGACTGAAGACCAAGCTCTCAAAAGTTTTGAATCCTTTTATATGAGATTTGAATCCTTTTATATAAATAGGGCCTTTCAAATTCACCCCTGGAGAGCTATCTCATTACCCACCTACACAAGCTGTACTTTTGCTCCCATGACCAGAAGTGAAATCATATCATTTTGGGTTCAGGGGTTCAGCCAATGTTTATATGTGTAGGGAAAAGGGGCCTTAGACCGCCACATTTTTGTGGTGGTTTGGGTATGGGGGGGGAGGGGGAGTGGACATTAACATTTCAGCCAAAATGTTTTTTTTTTTTTATTTTCAGTATCTTTCCCCTATAAATGCCACAGGATCTTTGGAGATCCATTCACCATTTCATCTGCTTGTATGATTTGTTCCCACATGCACAACAAGAGAAAGTATTGAAATTAATCTTGGATACAATCTCAAGGAAGGCACTAATCCCATACCATCCACACCCCATTTTCATGGGTGGTGTGCCTACAGAAGAGAGCCTTCAAACACTACTACCACCACACTTTGACTTTTCCTTGACATGGGGGTTACATTTCTCCCATCCAAATGGGCCAAGGTATCTTCCTTTGTGTTCTATGGAGCTCAGGATGGTGTCTTCAGTCACCCACCATGGGAAGAAACTGTGTCAGTCCTATATGCACTTTATCGATAATCCAACTAGAGGAGACACATTAAATCAATAGCATTTGCCAGTGTTTGCATACTGATTCAACAATTGATTCTGTTATAATTGGGAGTAACCAACTGGAACGAGGCCAGTGTCTCCTGATTCTGGGTGCTGCATTCTGAAACTCTTCCATTCTTTCTATATTTTTGTTGTCCCAACTAAAAATATTGTATTGTATTGTAGTCATGTATCTTGTAAGATTTATTGTAGGCATGTATCATGCAAGATCTGGATGTTCCATTTTTGTTGCTCTTTTAGCAGAGCCACCTGCTTCTCACCTAAAACCATTTTCTCTCCCCAAAATGTTAAAGTCCACATGGTCAGGGCTCCAGACCCTTTGCCTGTTCTTCTAACAGAGCTACCACCTTGAATATGCTGCCAGTGAAGCTTATGTTTTCCTTAGCCAGAAAAAAAAACTACTTGTACACTGCAGATCCATGAAGGCTTCTTTGACTTTATGGCTTATAAAATTTTCTATAGTTTAAATTAAAAGACAACAATGAGAAGGCAAGATAATACCTAGAAGCCAGCTAGGAAGGAGCCAGTGTGGTGTATTGGCTTGAGTGCTGGACAACGACTCTGGAGAAAGGGGTTCTAATCCTGGCTCAGCTACTGAAATCCCCTTGGTGATCTTGGACATTCACACTCTCTGGAGTTTATCACGTGGGAGGAATTTCTCCCAATTGCGAATGGAGCCAATTCGCAATTACGTTAATTCGCTAGTTTAGCAAATTTACGTGAAATCTGATTGCGTTCGGAATGTGTTAAGAATGACTTCCCATTTCCCGAAAATGACCCCCCATGGCCCAAAATTGCGTGAAATACTTATACGCAATTACGTGAAACCCTATAATTGCATTCAGAATGACTTCCCTTTAGCCCAAAATTGTGTGAGATACACTCATTCGCAATTACGTGAAACCCCATGATTGCGTTTGGATTGCCATTGCATTATACCCCAAAATTCCATCATATGATAAACTCCTCTGAGCCTCGGAGGAGGACAATAGCAAAACCCTTCTGAAGAAATATGTCAAGAAAACCCTATGATGGGGTCGTCTTAGGGTCATCATAAGTCAAAAATCACTTAAAGACACACAACAACAAGATAATTCAGTTAAAAGAGTATTTGTTTAAGCACTCGGGGCACTTTTCAATAACTGACTGTTGTTTAAGTCTTCCAGTGTGGAGACTTCATTGATTAGATCTGGCTCTCTACTTCCATCTCTTATCATTTTTTCACCAGTATCATTATTTGTTGCTTTCAGACCTTTTATTTGAAAAAAGCAATAGTATCAATTAAAGATAGAAAGAAATAGATTTCTTAATCTTTCATTGTGTGCACTGAAGTCGCCTGTCAACGTACGACAACCCCATGAATCTCATAGAGCTTTCGTGGGCAAGGAATTACTCATAAGTGGTATTGCCAGTTTGAAATATAGCTTACAGCACCTGGTATTTCTTGGTGATCTCCCATCCAAGTACCAACCAGGGCCAACTCTGCTTAGCTTCCAAGATCAAACAGGAGTTGGTGTCTTTAGAGTATTTGGGCGTTGTTGTTGTTGCTGTTGTTGTTGTTGTGTGTCTTGAAATCATTTTCAACATGTGGTGACCCTAAGGGATTAATTATCTTGGCAAGATTTGTTCAGAGAGAGGTTGCCTTTGCTTTCCTCTGAGGCTGAGAGAGTGTGACTTGCCCAGAGTCATCCAATGGTTTCCATGGTCAACCAGGAATTCAGACCCTGGTCTCCAGAGTCATAGTTCAATGCTCAAACCACTACACCACAAATTACTTTGCATTCATTTTGTATTAATATATTTTTTTTAAAAGTTCATAGCCACATTTGTACACCAGGTGTCAGTGCAGAACTGGGAAAGCCACAAAAGAAGAGAGACACTTTTTCCTTGCGGTCACCTTTGGTATTGGCAATAAACTACTTAGGGTCAGCTCAGTCACAAACTCATACTTGCCTATAGAAGGACAGGGCCATGAGGCTTTAAGAGAATCCAATATTAAAGCAAGTTCTTTAACACATATTAGCTTTACAGAGGTAATTCAACTATGGCAACTAAAGTGAGACCCAGCTAGTCCTGAATGCTGCGGTTTTATAGACATTTACCCCATAGTTATTCCCGCTGAAGAATTGCCTAAATATCCTAAAAGCGTGAGATCCTGTCACATCTTGGAAGCTAAGCAAAGTCAGCCCTGGTTAGTAACTGAATGGGAGACTACCAAGAAATACCAGGTGCTGTAGGCCATATTTCAGAGACATGAGTTGGGAAAACCATCTCTCAAGTATTCCTTATGAAATGTATGGGTCACTATAGGTCCACAGGAAACTTGAAGACACATACACATGCTCCCACTAAACTGAATGAGACTTTAGGTATAAAGCAGACGGCTGATAAAAAGTAGTCTCCAGCCATGATCGCACTGGGGCTGTGGTTACCGCACAGCCCACTTCCAAAGCAGGCTGCTGCTGCAGTCCCAGGCCAGCTACCACCAGGAGCTGGTTTTTTCCCACTCCTTTTTGGTTTGTGGTGCCAGGACTGGTTTGTGGTGCCAGAGTAGCTTCTGACCATGTTGGGGATGTGCACCATCTGAACACGCAGCCGCTTCTTTTGTCCCATGCATTTCAGGCCTTAGTGTGGAGTAAACATGTATAGTCCTGGTATGTAAGTATGTAAGATGTAAACATCCCGGCTTGGCCATAGAAACTCACTGGATGACCTTGGGCAAGTCACACTCTCTCAGCCTCAGAGGAAGGGAATGGCAAACGCTTTCTGAATAAACTTGCCAAGAAAACCTCATGATAGGTTTGGTTCGCCTTGGCGTCACCATAGGTCAAAAATGAAGGTACCCAACAACAACACCAAACATGCATAAAACTGCACTGTAAATCTCCCACAGACAGCAGAGAAGTGCCCTTAATTCCAGTTCCCCTTTAAGCAGCGAAACCTTCCCAATGAACTGTCCTAGCTGGGCACAACTGAAATACAGCGTTTAAATAAATAACCTAAATTATTCTCTTAAGCAAAATATTTCACCTAACTGTTGTTGACTTGGTAACAGACGTTCTTATCCAGTTCATCAGCCATCAAACCATCTCTCTTTCTTAAACTTGACAAAAGAAGTTTCACTATAACAAACCAAAACTATGGAACTCAAAAATGCAGTGGAGGAGTTTCCTATCAAGGGTTGACAATAAAAAAGCTAAATTCAGTTTGAATAATCTTTTTGTTTATCCAGAGAAGAAATGGAAATATCTCACCACCAAAACCATAAAAGAGCTGAATAAGATTTTTAAATTTGTGGTTTTCTGTGCTCATTTAAATTAATGGCAAGCTTTTTATTAACTGAACTGTACTTTAGTATTTGTGAAGTGAAATCGTGAACTTGAATAGTTTCTTTCCCAAATGTTTCTTTTACTAAGATGGCACAAATGTAGTACTCTGGATAACCAAAAAGGGCAAACAAATGCTAAATATTATTGCTGACCTTAATTATGTAAAGTCAATATTATTACTGACTTCAATTATGTAAATTATGTAAAGTACTGTAAGTAGATTTATTTCAATTATCACATTAATAAAGAATGAAGAACCAATTCCAGTTTTGTCTTTAGTTCAAATCATATGGTCATTCTTGCAGATTTCATACCGTCCAACATTTCACAGATGAAAACAGGGACACATGTGGCCAGGCAACATAAGAGTGTGGTAGTTAAGAAACCAAAAGTTATTAATGAGGAAAACACACACAAGCTAGCAGAGACTGCAACAGTTTGCTTTTGCCTGAGTCTACAGGGAAGGGCAACGTTTTGCCCCATCCTGTCTGCTCCCCCTACTGAGTTAAGTGAGTGTAAACTACTTTTGTATTTTGAATTCAACTGAAGTAGCATGAGGACAAAGGGGAAAGAAGGAAGAAGAGAGAGAAACTGGAACATTGTAAAAGTAACTGAAAAACTGGGATGACAGAGAATTACTCAGGACTATGCCTGCTAAATCAATACAGTTGGAGAGTATTGTTTTATGGAAGAAAGTCTAGGATATATTGGGATACTGGTTGCTGCTGAGATTTGGGGGACTTTCATGTACTTGCTTCAAGTGGAAAATAAAATCTGGAAAGAGTAGCACCCATCCTTGCCTTTAGGCATGCAGAAAACACTCCCTCGATTGAGGGCTGGCCCCTTTTGGTGGTTGAACTGAATGACACCTTATCACTCAGGCTTGGGGTTAGAAAAAACTAAATGGGGACCTTCAACAAAACATTAGCAATATATCCCCTAATAGAACTTTATTTCTTGGGACTCCAGACAATCAAAAACTTAAGACTTGTAGTTTTGGCCAAGCTTGGAGTGGCAGGAAGAGCACCTGTCCCATCATCCTGAAGCCTTCCACATTACTGCTTGGATCACAGAACACTCTTGCCATGTAATGTTAAAAGTCTTCAGGCTTTTTAAAAAATTATTTTTGTTATAAATAAATACAAACCAATTTACTGTATTTCTAAAAACATATAGGGATAACAAACCTAATTAAACTGTCTTCTAAAGCTAATCAAAACAAAAAGAGAAATCAAACAAAAATGGGGGAACTATGGCTTCCAACATGCCTATGGTTCTTTAACATTCATTATTTTTAATTATTTTTTTCCAACAATTTATCTATACATTGAAAATAATCTCAAAAACACTGCCCAAATGTACTATTTAGGTCTTTAAGAATTTAAACAAAATAAGGCAAGATATAACATTTATTTCTTAAAAACCAAAAACCATCCCAGAACCCCTCTTATTTTTCGTATATTCTATCAACATTTTCCATTCTTTCTTATCAACATGGTCAACTTGGCCGTTTTACAAAATCATGCAATTTTAACAACCAGTCTTCTTGGCAAGGGATTATTGTCTGTTTCCATCTCTGAGAATAAGTCATTCTGGTCTCCAGGCTTTAGCTGGGAAGACAACTCTGGTTACCCAGCTGAGAATCTGGGAGTATAAACAACATTTTAATCTGAGCATATTAATGTACTTGACTGGGATTTACTTTGTTTAACTGTTTCTATACTGCCAAATATAGTAGGATTTCTGTTGTTAAAAGTTCAATACAACTATGCAAGCAGTTAGCCCTTGTTCTATCCTGAAGACACTCTAAGCTAAGCAAGGCCAAGGCTTTATACTGTACTTAGATGGAAGATCACTGGGAAACACCAGGGATCTGCAGGCAGGGCTAGGAAAGAAGCGTGACAGACATCCTCCTGGAAAGCCACTCAGGCTGCAGGTCAGGGTTACATGATCTTATTGCATATGTAAATTGGCATGGGAGGAGATGCTCTCTTAAATATTTGGGTTTGTTGTTATGTGCCTCCAGGTTGTTTTCAGACTTAAGGTGACCCTAAGGCGAACCTATCATAGGGTTTTGTGACAGCTGAGAGTGTGTGACTTGCCCAAGATCACCCAGTGGGTTTCTTATATCTTTCTTACTAAGTTTTGAAACATAAATCATAATAACACTCAAATATACATTTTTAAAAATCATGAAAATATTCAAATACAAGTACAATTTTACATGTAAAATACTTCATATTCACAGTAAGCTTTGATTCAGAAACAGGAGGAGTGAAGATATGGGAGAATGAATATTAACAACCTAAGATATGCAGGCAACACAATACTACTAGCAGAAACCAACAAGGACATGGAGCAACTACTTAAGAAGGTTAGGGTGGAAAGCACCAAGGAAGGCTTAATGCTGAACATTAAGAAAACAAAAATAATGACTATGGAAGATCTAGAAGAATTCACCTTAGATAATGAAAAAAATCAAAATAGTCAAAGAATTTCCATACCTTAGATCAAATATTGATCAGAAGAGAGACTGCAGCAATCAGAAGAGTAGGAATGGGAAGGGGAGGAATGAAAGAATTAGACAAGATCCTAAAGAATAAAGATATACAACTGGGCACCGAAGTCAGAATCGTCCAAGTTGTTTTATTCTCCATCACCAGGTATGAATGTGAGAGCTGGACAGTGAAAAAAGCAGAAGAAGAAAGAGAGAGAGAGAGAGAGAGAGAAAGAAAGAAAGAAAGAAAGAAAGAATCAACTAACTAATTTGACATGTGGTGCTGGACAAGAATGCTGAGGATACTGTAGATGGCCAACAAGAAAATGGATCCTAGAACAGATAAACTCTTCCTGGGGCCAGGACGACTAAATTGAGACTGTCGTACTTTGGCCACATCTTGAAAAAACTCATTAGAAAAGACAATGATGCTGGCAAAGGTGGAGGGCAGCAGAAAGAGAGGAAGACCACACACCAGTTGGTTAGATTCAATCAGGGAGGCCACAGGCCTGACCCTGCAGGGCCTGAGCAGAGCAGCTGAGGACAGGGAATCTTGGAGATGTCTCATCCACAGGGTCACCATGAGTCGAGGTTGACTTGAGGACAGTAAACTCATAACCCTATACTAACCAAGTAAATAACCATAAACTAAGCCAGAATAAATTAAAACAAACTACTCCAGCCTCCAATCTCTCCAATAGAATGAGAGAGGGTAAAGCTATGATAAAAGCATCTACTCTGAAACCACCTTTTCATACCTGGACATATCTTTTTAACAGATAAAGAAGAGAAAGCAATGATTTTGACAGAAAGAGCTGACTAAAATAAAAAGTAGGAGCTTATATTTTATTTGGGAAACATTTGATTGATGTCAAGCACATCCTCTACAACAATATTTTTCCTGTTTCCTAGCTTGTCCTTCAGTCTGCAGTCCGGTCATCGGCAACTTAACATACGGAGCTACCTGTTAAAATTAAACTCCTGTCACATGCTTACTGTGGTTTCTCAAGTATGCAGTCCTGCAAAACAGTAATTCCTGAATACACAGGGTACAATCTGGCAAAGGTTACTTGCTGCTAAGCTATACTGAAATGAACAGGAGCTGTTAGTCATGACAAATGACTGGTCTAAACAAACAATTTATCATATGATAGACTGCTCTCAAACAATATCACATTGCAGACTGCAAGCAGAGGGATCACATAGGCCCAGGGCTGGGAAGTAAGAAGTCACAAATAACAAACTGTTGTTGCTAACTGCCCTTGAGTTGACCCCAATTCATGGTGACCCGCGGATGAGACATCTCCAAAAACTTCCACTGCTCTGCTTAGATCCTGCAGATTCAGACCCTTGACCTCCTCGATTGAGTCCAGCCATCTGGCTTTCAGTCTTCCCCTCTTTCTACGACCTTCTACTTTTCCTAGCATTATTGTCTTTTTAAATAAGTCCTGCCTTCTCATGATGTCTCAGTTTCACCATCTTGACTTCTAGGGAACATTCAGGCCTGATATATTCAAGGACTCACTTGTCTTTTTGGTTGTCCCTCAGCATTCTTCTCCAGCACTACATCTCGAAAAGTAGTTGATTTTCTTCCTATCCGCTTTCTTCACTGTCCTGTTCTCACAGGTGTACATGGCGATGGGGAATACAATGACTTGGATGAGTCTAACTTTAGTGCTTACCATATATACTTAACTATAAGTTGAGAAATGTATGCCCAAAAATGACCCCAAAAAACTGGGTTGACTTATATACAGGGCAATGTGGTAATAAGCTTACCCCTCAAGTGTCTTTCACAGCTGAGCTGAGGAAATCCCTGGGAGGCAAACGTTTGCTTTCCCCTTCTTCCTCAGCCTGGATGTCCTCTGGGTGCCTTCCGAGAGGACACCTGGGCTGCAGAGGGGGAGGAAGGAATACCCTCGATTTACCCATGGGTCATATCAAAATTCCTAATTTTGGCCCCAAACCTGCCCTTGATTTATACACGATATCAATTTATAGTCAAGTACATATGGTAGTTATATATCTTTACTTTTTAGGAGCTTATCTAATTCTTTCATCACTGCCTTTCCTGTTCCTAGTCTTCTGATTTCTTGACTGCAATCTCTATTCTGATCAATATTTGAACCAAGGTATGGGAAGTCTTTCACTATTTCAATTTCCACATTATCTAGGATGAATTTATGCAGATCCTCCATGGTCATTCTTTTTATTTTCTTTATTTTCAGCAACAAGCCTGACTTGATATTTTCTTTCTTGACTTGTATAAGCACTTGTAGTCCTTATAAATTGTTCCAAGACCGTGATGTTTTCTGCTAGTTATATAGTGCCATCTGTATATCTTAGAGGTTGGTGTTCCTTCCACCTATCTTCACTCCTCTTTCTGCTGAGTCTAAACCTGCTCTTTCTAATATCATTTATTATTCTATTATTATTTTCTGCATACAAGTTGTTACAAATAACAAGTTACTTATAATTAATTCCTTTCTCAAACAACTAGGTTGTTTGGGAGTCACATTGTGTTGTAACTTAACAAGGGATAACATCATTTCATTTGCAAGGTAACCACAACTTTGAGAAATTATGTTTATTATTACACTGATTTCAGTGAACTCTCCAAAACTAAAGGCACATTTGAAAGCACAAAGTTAAATAGATATATAGAATCCACTGTGTAATGCAAGCAGAATTACTATACTGCAATTGTGGCCTCTCTACATTCCACTCTATTTCTTCAGTCGTACAGTTTCTATGTCCTGTTCTTGCATGATACATTTCTACAATATCCTAATTAGGAGGAGAATATTTTTAGTTGGGGCAAAGTATGCTGAATTTAGATTTTTGGCTGCAATCCTGTACACAGTTGGCAGGCAGAGTACATGTACGACTGCAGCTCAAGCCCACATTGAAGAGAATGTTACTTAGAATACACAACCGTTTAGTTACCATTTCCTCGATTAATAACAGTTTTTATAAATGACCTTTCAGAAAGGTCATTTGTTGTGACTGTACCTTAAAAATGTATAATGTTATGCTTTGCATGTTTATAATCCATTGCATTTCTTCTATGGAGACAGCTTTGGTTTTAGGTTTCAACAGTGGGATCTCAACATTACAAAAATGCAGTTGGAAAGAAGTGTGGAGATGCCCATATGTTCCTTGAATTCTAAATATATCTATCTTTATTTAATTTTTTGGGGAAATGTTGTTGCTTGGAAATGAACACAGCATAACAAAAACAGTTTGCATGTAGCTTGATTAAAAAGGATTTTCGCTCCGATTGTTCTGTTCCCTCTGGTTGTCTCTGCAACAGCAAATGAGTACATGATGCTTTCAAAAGTATAAATCTGGCTGAAATGATGTGAGCTAAAAGGGGATTTGCTTGTCTTTCTGGAGTGAATGAGTGTATGCATGCCTACTGGGGCAGGAGATGGGGAAGATTTCATCTTGCTGTACAATTTGTATCCAGCTACAAAATCAACAGTGCACAAATTCCAGCCATCTACACACGCGCACACAGAGGCTCAAAGTACAAAACTGCTACTAGCAGTCATACCAAAATCTTTCTTTTTTCTGGGGTACACAACAGTTCAGTACAAAGTGGCAACAGGAGTATTTTAGGGATTCAAATATCTTGGCATTTGGCTGAGAATTAAATATCAGGTTGTGGATGTTTTATAACACCTTGCCAAAAACTGAAAGCAGTCTGTAATCCAGTTCTCAACACAGCATTTGGAAATGTAAAATGCTTCAACTCTGCATTCAAACAAAACATCTGAACAAGTATCCTGTTGGGATAAGATATGTTTCTATGAGCACCTGCAAGTCATATACACTGTAGGGTCACCATAAACTGGAAATGACTTGAAGGAACACAACAATTTATTAAGTACAAGTGGGCTTCACCCCATGATGTCAGGAAACAGATAATCTAAGATTTCCTTTAATTTGATGGCAGCATCTGGAAACACCCAACTCTTAGGTTAGTGTTTCACAAACTAAGGAGTGGAATAGCAATAGCATTTACATTTCTGTATCACTTTATAGTGAAATCAGCATTATCTAAGAAATTTACAATCTGTAAGCCAATTGCCCCCAACAAGCTGGGTGCTCAGATCCCTGTGGGGGTGCAAGAGTTGCTCAAGAGGGGCACAAGACTTGGAGGTCCTGATTCCTCCTCTGCTTCCCAAACTTTTTCTGTCCTGGAGGGGAATTAAAAAGCAAGGAAGTTGCCTGGAGCCTCTGTGTGAGGGAGGAGGAGGAGAGCTATTTCCTTATAAAATGTTAAAGGATGAATATACAAGAATGTGTGAATGAAAATACACACATTAAACATACAAAATATTTTTATTCATATACTATGCCGAGTGGGAAGGGGGCATGATGTCCACATGTAGATAGAAAGGGACCTCAAAGATAAAAAGTTTGTCTGTAAAAAACATAGAGGATTTTTTTTTATTACCACCAAGCATGTATTTTTCACATGTAATTTTTTGTATTGGAAGGATGCGAATAACCTCACTCGCAGATTCTGGATTTGTTATTCACACCATGGAATTGCATGGATCCACATTTCTTGGTGTTCAGAGCAGGATCTGGTGGCCAAGGCAGGGCAGAGTGTGTGTCTGTACTCGTCCTCCGCAGATTGAGGGGAGGTGGACAGTGGACACATCACTTTTCCCCCAGGAAGCCTCCAGAAGCCAGCCCCTAGCAACAGGTGTAGGGAAAGAGGAAGAGGAAGAATATCTCCTTGTACAGCCTACTGGGAGGAGCCTTGCCCCATCAAGGAGTCGACAATGCAAATGTATTCGAAACACATTCAAGGTATGCTGAATTTAATCCGGGTCTGTTTGCATTGTTATTGATGCTGCCAACAATGCAAATCTTTTTTTAAAAAAAGTCAGGAAAAGATCCGGTATCGAATATCCCGAGTTGAGTTTTTGGTAGTTCCTCCAAAACTGCATTGGGTACATTCAAGGTATGTGTGAACAACAAGGATTCAACCCAAAGTCATCCTGGATTATTTTCACTGTATAAATAGGGCCCAAGGTTGATGGGTGAGGGAAAGAGGGAAGTTGAAAAGAGAGAAAGGAAAGGGGCTATGAAGAATAAGAATGATGGTCTACTGAGAGGTAAGCCACACCAGTTTTGATGGTATTCACTACCAGTATGCAAAGAACTAAATCCTTTGAAATGAAGCAGGAGGAACAAATGGAAGAAAGGAATTAGGTCTGCAGTCTGAGTGGTGGTGGTGATAGCCTTCAGTGCTGGCAGCAAAATTTCTTGAGTTGGCAGAGCAAGCCCCTATTGTTTCCTGGTCATCGGATCCATCTGGTTTTTTGTGGAGCTTTCGGGCTATGTGGCCATGTTCTGGAAGAGTTCCTTTCTGACGTTTCGCCAGCATCTGTGACTGCCAGCTGTCAGCCACAGATGCTGGCGAAACATCAGAAAGGAACTCTTCCAGAACATGGCCACATAGCCCAAAAGCTCCACAAAAAGCTATGGATTCCGGCCATGAAAGCTTTCGACTCTACATTGATCCATCTGGGTTGGAAAGTGGCTGGATTATCTCAAGACCCTATGGTTGTGGCGCTACAGCATGCTGAGACACAGGCAAGCAGTGCAGGATTTAAGATGTATGGGTCCTGTAGCACCTTACCCAAATCAATGTAGGCTCTTTCCATTTTAAACCTCTGGGTTTTACTGCTGGATTTTATGCTTGGAGCATGTTTTGTTTTAGATATGGTTTTGTTTGTTGCTGTCAACTGCCCTTGAGTCAACCTGGACTCATGACAGCCCTATGGATAAGGCATCTCCAAAAAAAAACCCTGTCTACTACTGCTCTGATTAAATCTCGTAGTTTCATGCCCAAGTCCTCAATTGAGTCTAGTCATCTGGCATGTGGTCTTCATCTCCTTCTACTACCCTCTACTTTCCTAGCATAAATGTCTTTTCTAATGAGTCATACCTTCTCATGATGTGGCCAAAGTATGACAGCCTCAGTTTGATCATCCTGACTTCTAGGGATATTTCAGGGTTGGTCTGTTCAGTTACCCATTTGCTTGGCTTTTTGGCTGTCCACAATATCCTTGGCAGTATTCTCCAGCATCACATCTCAAATGAGTTGATTTTTTTTTTAATCTGCCTTTTTCACTACACAGATCTCTGTTGGTTTTGTAGCAACAGAATAAACCAGCAATAGGAGATGTGCAAACGGATTTACAAACATAAGAACAGAACCTCTCAAAGTTAGCAGGAATGGAAGGCGGAAATTCTTGGCTGTGGATATTTTTGTCCTCACAAGTGCAGTGCATTGAGCTTTATGTTGGCAGCTTTCAAGGTGCAATTATTTGGCTTGGGTACTAGTTTGATTGCTTTTTCTTACTTTACTGCCAAGGCTTCCCCCCAGTGTTTAGCTGGAATGGAATTATGGCCTACTGGCTGTCCTGTGTGACCTTGAGCAAATCAGGTGGTAACCGAGTCCCTGCACAAGGGCATGTGAATTAGAGACAATTGCATGAATCTTTTGATCAGAACTACTGAGAGCCTGACTAATTAAATTTCATACTGATTTTCAGCTCTACAGTTCTACTCATTAGAAGAGTGGCAAATTAATTAATCTGTAATTGTGCTAGACGAGATCCGAAAGACACTAAACAAACACATGGATGTTTCTGCCAGGCTTCCTACACTATCTGTTAACTAGCTCATTAAAAGCATTGGTTAATGAAAAACATTGTAATGGTTTGTGCCCCCAATAGGTATTTTCTGAGGCTTAAGGGAGCAAACATGGTCTCTCTGTGTGAGAATTTTATCCTTGGCCTTCCAAGGAAACCGAATGAGAGATTCTTAACAAATCATGGGTTTGACTGCAGACCTTGCCACTCCATACACTATAAGTGGGCAAACTCTGAGCTTGTGTGATCTGCTTCAGATCCACCAGACTCAGAGCGATCTGCCTCAGATCCACTGGCCAGCATTTTCTACAAAAGGCATACACTTATAATTAGAGAGGCCAGGAATCCATTCTCAGTACTAGGTACAGTTCACAGTCCTTCCATTTAAATTCTGTTAAATCCTGATTACACCAAACATCTTATATTTGAGAAATATAATTTAGGATGGGTGTAATCATTTTGTTAATTGGGAGTCAGAAACCTTTGCCAGTCAACTGCAAAACAGAAAGTCCATATCTACCTCCTGCTTACTCAACTAGTAACTCTGATTTCAGGAGAGCCGGATTGGAAGAGACTCAGTAGATGCTGAAGGAATGTGGGGTGGCCATTTTTTGAGGTGTCCAACTGAAATCTGGTTCCAAATTAGACCAAATTGCTTAATGTGTAGGTACAGTCACCCTCCTTATTCTCAGCACTTTTATCTGCGGATTTAAGTATTCACGGCTTGAAAATATTCAAAGGAAGTATAAAATTCCAAATAGCAAGCTTTGATTTTCCATTTTATGTAAGGGACACCATTTTGCTCTGCCATTATATTTAATGGGACTTGAGCATCCACTGATTTTGTTATCCACAGGGATCCTGGAACCAAACGCCAGCGGATAACAAGGTCCCACTGTAGTGACATTTATACTCAGAGTCATGTCAGAGGGCAGTATGCTCAGCATGAATAGTCTCCCTCATCAACAAATGATTTCCCCAGGGGAGAAGAATGATCAGGAGATTGAGATAATGTTCAGCCAAACAAAGGAAAACTCCTTCCACTGAGGAACTACCTTTTGCTTGTGTATGCACAGTCAGCTCAGGTCAGAAACCCATCATTGCCCTCAATAGAGAAGAAGTAGCCATGATAACTATGGCATCAATTTTATGTAACAAGGTAGCACAGATGCACTCTATGTCTTACTAAGTCCCTGGTTCTTACCTGTTTCAGGCCTCTCTCTTCAGTGAACTTTAGGCATGTCTGTTTTTGTGTCAGGAGTAGGGCTGCCCTATATATATATACCAGTATAAATTCTTATACCCAAGATGAGTCCTAGAGAACATATGAAAGAATACATAAAAACCATGGGTATCTTTTCCAACTCTACATTGAGAAATGAAGTAGTGGCTAAACCACTGACGAGGAAAGCATGGCCCTCCAGAAGTTGCTGGACTGTAACTCCCATCAGCTCCATCTAACATCGGCAATGATGTGAAGGATGGTGAGAGGTACAGTTCTGAAATTTGAAGCACCATACTTTCCTCATCTTTGGGATAAGTAATTATTTTTATCATTAACAGAGGCCTGCTGCAAAAGAAATGTGAACAAATATATATGTTTTCTATCCCAACCTTATGCTATAGTTAATTCCAGTAAGAAATAACTTGTGTCAGTTTTTCTACTAAGTTCATTTTGAGCATAGGGCCGTTTCTTTGATACAAGACATTATTTCGTCTATGACAAGAATGATAAAATATTTCAGATTTTAACATTTCAGAACATAGGGCATGGTCTGTAAGGTTATATATCACCACCTCCAGTATCAGAGCAATGTACCTCTGTGTATTAGCACAGTTTATGGGCTTCCCATAGCCATCAACCTGGCCACTTTGTGAAAAGCATGATGAGCTAAATGGGCCTTTCCTCTGATCCAACATGGCTCTTATGTTTTTATGAACAACATTTGAGGTGTCTTGCTTGAAGTAGATTTTGTTAATGTTCAGGGCAGGGATGGTAATTTTGTGACCTTCCAGAAGCTCTCAGATTGTAAGTCCCAGAAGCTTTAAACAGCAGCGTGAATGGTGAGCCATTTGGGGAGTTGCAATTCAACAACACCAGCAACATGATTTCCATTTGCTTCACCCCTAACTCAGACAAAAAAAAATCCCTTTAGGCTTGTTTGAACTTCAGCCCTTTCCCAGATATTAAGCACTATTTTTCTAATTTTCTAATTCAGAAGCCGATAGTTTTAAAATGAAATACCTGTACTAATTATACATATTATGTCTTATGAAACACTGAACACCAGCCTAGAGATGTCACCTGTGTAGACTGGAAGAGATCCAGACTAATGCCACTAAAATCAAGAAAAGACCCTTGTTACCTGATGGGGAAGAACAACCAGTTCTCCTCCTCCCTTCCTAAAAATCGAGGTGTGTATGGCTCAAGGCTGACCAAATTATTGATACCCCGAGATACAATGGGCCACAACCCTCTCTCCCTGCCAGTAAATACACAGCATCAGTAAATTAAATAACCTTATATGCTTGACTGTAAGTCAAGAGATTTATTCCCCAAATTGACCCTAAAATCCTGGGTCAACTTATGTACAGGTCAATATACTACTACTACTACTACTACTACTACTACTATTATTATTATTATTATCCTTTATTTATATAGCGCTGTAAATTTGCACAGTGCTGTACTGTACTCAGAAAGGTCATGAAACAAGAAAGCCTGATGCCCTTCAGGGCATGTGTTTTTCTCTGTGCATGTGTATGTGTGCATGAAAGAGGTTCCCAGTCCAGTCTGCAAGGCTTCTCTTCCCAGGGAAGAAACTCCCCATTAAACACCATTTCCTTCCCTCCCCAGTCCAATTTGTAAGGTTTCTCTTCCCATGGAAGAAACACCTAATACAGTGGTCCCCCGGGTTACGAAGGTAATCCGTTCCGGATTACCTTTCGTAACCCGGAAGCATTCGTTTCCCAGGGGACCGCTACTTTCAACGGACCGTGCGGCCGATTTAAAGGGGCCGCGCAGGTTTTTTTTTCGTATCCCGGGGGATCTTTCGGATCCTGGGGGATACTTTAGCGGTCCCGTCGGTTTCGTACCCCGGGGTTTTCATACCCCGGGGGATTCGTAAACCGGGGGACCACTGTACCACTTGCTTCCTTTCCCAGTCTTGTTCTTGTTTCCCAATCTGATCTGCAAGGTTTCTCTTCCCATGGAAGAAACTCCGCATTTAACACCACTTGCTTGATGGGAAGGTGGAGGTGGGGGGGGGGGCTGGAGAGATGCCTCATCCACATTGGGGTCAACTCTAGGGCAATTATCAACAACAAAAGGGTCTCTGCTTGCAGCTGCCACTCTACTAAAAAGTGGGCTGCATCCACACGGCTGAAATAATCCAATCTGACAATATTTAAACTGGCCTGGAAACCATGTCCGGCCTATGAGGAGGAGAGACTTAGAGAGTTGGGTATGTTTAGCTTGGAGGAGAGAAGGTCAAGAGCTGGCAACACCATCTGGCCTATGAGGGAGTGAAAGGAGAGGCCTAGCAACACCATCAGGACTGGCCTCAAGTAGAAGAGCCCTCCCTTCATGACAACACCATCTGGTTGCTTTAGAGGGAGTGAAAGGGGAGAGGCCAAACTCCATCGGGCCTGTCCTAGATAATGAAGCCGAGCCCTCCCTCCAGTCCATCTGCCTTGGTCCAGGCCTCAGAGGGACAGAAGAACTGCTGGACCTGATCCCCTTCCCCACCACCCTTCCCTTTTCCTTTTATGTTGTGTCTTCTTAGACTGTAAGCCTGAGGGTAGTCTAATTAAAAATAATAATTGTAAGCCGCTGTGATAGCCTTTAGGGCTGAAGGGTGGGAGATAAATAAATAAATAAAAAATAAAATTATATGATAGCCCTGTTTAGTTATTTGAAGGGTTGTCATATTGAGGATGAAGCAAGCTTGTTTTCTGCTGCTCCAGAGAACAGAACCCGGAACAATGGATGCAAACTACGGAAAATATATTTCATCTAAACATTAGGAGGAACCTAATGCATGGCAGGATGTTGGACCATATAATAATAATAAATTTCTTACCCGCCCCTCTGAGCGAGCAGTCGGGGCGGAGTACAACATGTTAAAAACATACAGTTAAAATCCTCCAAACATACCCACCTCCCTCCTCTTAAAACAGTATTAAACTAATCATAATTAAAACAATCAAGATTTAAAATAGATATTCATTCAAAGTCCCATGTAGGTGGCCGGATGGGGGCGGGGAGGGGATAATCAGACAATGGGAACTTAGTTGCTATCCAGGAAGGCCTGCCGGAAGAGATGCGTCTTGGTTGCTTTTTAAAAGCCTTCCAAGGTTGTAATATGACCCTCGAGGTCTCTTCCAACTCTGCAATTCTATGAACTGCCCTGGGTCAATGCTACAGAATCTTGGGATTTGCAGTTTGTTCTGGCCCCAGAGCTCTCTGACAGAGAAGGCTAAATGTCTCACAAAATTACAAATCCCAGAATTTCACAGCAGTTAAAGTGGTGTCCAAGTGGAGTGTTTCTGCAGTATGGATGCAGCCTTGCAAGCAAAGCGAGTGCCCGTGGGCTTCTCTGTTGTGGGAAGGGCGGCAAATGTGACTGAAGGGAGTTTCCTGAACTTTCTCCCACATGATCCTCCCTCGCCCTCAGAGCTTATGGTCTGTGTGTGCCACCCAGCAAGCTCTAGTCCTCCTCCTACTCTTATTAATGGCTCTGCCTCTCTTTCTATGGGCCTTTTTGCTTTGCTTTCCCTTCAGTCCACTGGAGAAGGGTGGTGGCTGAAGGAAAGAAGCCAGCCAGGGAGCCTCTCTTCTCTTTCAGATGCCTAGGGGCCAGCTGAAATCTCTAGACAAGAGGCACACACCTATGCATGCATATGCATAATAGGCACACTGAGATAGTGTTGCTGCTTCCACACTGTGGAAAATAAGGCAGCTTGGAACCACTTTAATTGGTAGGGATCCGGCCTGGCAGGACTCTAGGGTTTTGAGTCGCAGGCTTTCATGGCCGGCATCCTTAGTTTTGTGCGGGGTTTTCGGGCCATGTGGCCATGTTCTAGAAGAGTTCCTTTCTGACATTTCGCCAGCATCTGTGGCTGGCATCTTCCAGCAAACTCTAGGGTTTGTCCAATCCAAAGCCGAGTCAGGCTGCAACCACACCGCAGGAATAATCCAGGTTGACACCACTTTAACTGACCTTGCTAAATGCTGTGGGATCCTGAGAACTGTAGTTTGTTGTGGCACCAGAGCTCTCTGACAGAGAAGGGTCGATGTCTTGCAGAACTACAGTTCCCAGGATTCCATAGCACTGAGCCACGGCAGTTAAAGTGGTGTCAACCTGGATTGTTTCTGCAGTGCAGATGCAGCCTTAGTCTGGAAAATAAGGATGCAAAGGGATCTTGCAGCACCTTGAAAGAGAGAGAAGCTGGTGGTACCATGAGCCTTTCCTAGACCTGAGCCTACTTTGGGGTTTGTAGTTTGTTGAAGCACCAGCACTCTCAGGCAGAGCAGGCCGACAACTACAAATCCCAGGATTGCAGAGGATGGAGCTACAGCATTTAAAAGTGGTGTCAAAACTGCATTATTTCTGCAGTTTGGATGCATGCCCAGAAAGGGCGCCATTTGCTTTTTTTAACTTTTCTTTTGCCACTTATGCATCTCAGTCAGCAAGACTATTTTTTTTTATTTTGGTAGGGGAGTCTAACTAGCGCAAACTACTCTATTTTTAGGGCACACAAATACAATGGCCTCCCAAAGTCACACTTTCTCAGCCTCATAGGAAGGCAATGACAAAAAAAACCCCTCTGAACAACTGATTTTCCAGATTAACAATAACTTCACTTCTATTAACATGAACTTCACTTCTATTAAGTTTTCCTTGGGGCAGGGTGACCAGAAGTTCTCGTTTTCCAGGATATGCCCCCCGTTTCAACTATCTGTCCGGGAGGAATTCCCAAGCGTCCTCCATTTTGAGCATGATGAAGAATCATGACTTTATATTTCCAGGACTAATTTGCTCTTTTATTTGGGCACGTCCCCCATTTTTCTTGAATGTCCTACATTTTTGCAGTGCCTTGACCTCCTTTGCAGTGAGGACGTCTGGTCACCCTAGCAGGGGCAGATTAGTATCATGCCATGTGTGTGTGTGTGTGTGTGTGTGTGAGCAGGGTGGTCAAAAGTCCTCCTTTTCCAGGGCACATCTTCTATTCCAGCCTTCTGTCCAGAAGGAATTCCAAAATGTCCTCCATTTGGAGCATGGCTAAGAAGCCTGAATGGATATTTCTATGACTGCTTTTTGCTTTTATTTGGTCCTGTCCATTTTTTCTAAATGCTCTCCATTTCAAGCATGACAAGGAAGAATGAATTGATATTTATGAGTGTCCTTAGCTTTTATTTGGTCAAGTTCTCCATTTATTCTCTAATGTCCTCCATTTTGAGCTTGACTAAGAAGCATGAATTGATGCCCCACATTTTTCTCTTGAATGTCCTCCATTTTGAGCATGGCTAAGAAGCCTGAGTTGAAAAGAGAGTTTTTAGCTTTTACGTGGTCATGTCCTCCGTTTATTCTCTATTTCCCTCCATTTTGAGCATGACTAAAAAGCATGAATTGATATTTATAAGATTTTTGTTAGCTTTTATTTGGTCATATCCTCTCTAATAATAATGCCCTCCATTTTGAGCATGACTAAGAAGCATGAATTGACATTTCCATGAGTTTGTTTAGCTTTTATTTGGTCACGCCCCATATTTTTTTTCTTGAATGTCCTCCATTTTGAGCATGGCTAAGAAGCCTGAGTTGATAAGAGAGTTTTAAGCTTTTATTTGGTCATATCCTCCATTTATTCTCTAATGCCCTCCATTTTGAGCATGACTAAGAAGCAAGAATTGATATTTCCATGAGTTTGTTTTGCTTTTATTTGGTCATGCCTCACATTTTTTTCCTTTGATGTCCTCCATTTTGAGCATGGCTAAGAAGCCTGAGTTGATAAGAGAGTTTTTAGCTTTTACTTGATCATGTCGTCCATTTATTCTCTAATTCCCCCATTTTGGGCATGTCTAAGAAGCATGAATTGATATTTCTATGAGTTTGTGTTTAGCTTTTATTAGGGCCCACATTTTTTCCCCCTCGAATGTCCTCCACTTTTGCGGTGCCTTGTCTTCCTTTTAGGGTTGCGACATCCAGTCACCCTGCCTTGGGGTCGCCATGAGTCAAAAAAATTGACCAGAGAGAACAACAACAAAAAGTCCTTCTGGTCTGAGCTCAGGGGTCTATAATTAGCCCCAGTGACTGACTGTACAGCTATGTGTGGGAAGGAGACCAGAACTAGATTACTGCACTACACTCTTTTCTTAGAGTTCTGCTATTCCACTGTTAGTGCTCTGGCTGCCTCCTGTTGCATTCTGGGATTTGTAGTTTAGGGAGGAGACTTTCAGAATTCTCAGCCATAAAGCTCTTAGGCCTCAATGAACTACAAACCCTAGAATGCAACAGGAGGCAGCCAGAGTATTAACAATGGAATAGCACCACTATAAGAGTGTAGTGCAGTAATTGCTGCATCCACACTGGAGAAACAAGCCGGTTTGGCACCGCTTTAACTGCCCTGGCTGAAGGCTATGGAATTCTGGGAGTCAACTCCCAGGATTCCATAGCCTTCAGCCAGGGCAGTTAAAGCGGTGCCAAACCGGGTTATTTTTCAAGTGTGCCTGTGGACTCTTTCAAACGGGAGGAATTTCTCCCAATTCCGAATGGAGCCAATGCGGATTCATGTAAATTCGCTTGTTTAGCGAATTTACCTGAACCCCTGCTCCGTTCGGAAGGCATTCGGAATTACTTCCCATTACCCGAAAATAACCTCCCCTTGCCCGAAATCGCATGAGAAGCTTAAATTCGCAAAAACGTTAAACCCATGATTGCATTTGGAGTGACTTCCCTTTTGCCCAAATTTGTGTGAGAAGAATTAATTCGCAATAATGTGAAACCCCAGGATTGCGTTTGGATTGCCCTTGGATTATACTTCCAATTTCCCACGTCTGAAAGAGTCCTCTGTCGGCAACTCTTTATTGGGGGAGAATTCAAAGATATAGCCTTGTTAGTCTGTGGAATCGTGTAGAGAATGTCCCATAGAGAGATCTTTTAGCACCTTGAGACTCACTGAAAGAAAGAAGTTGGCAACATGAGCTTTCCTAGGACCTTATCAGATGTTGGAAATTGGAAGTATAATCCAGTGGCAATCCGAACGCAGTCATGGGGTTTCACGTTATTACGAATTAAAGCATCTCATGCAATTTCAGGCAATGGGGGGTCATTTTCAGGCAATGGGAAATCATTCTGAACACATTCCGAACGCAATAGGAATTCATGTAAATTCACTAAACTAGCGAATTCACGTGAATTCCAATTGGCTCCATTCGAAATAAAGAGAAATTCCTCTCGTCTGATAAGGTCCCTAGACTAAAGTCCACTTCCCCAAATGCATCTGAGGAAGTAGACTTTAGCTTACAAAAGCTCATGCTGCCAATGTCTTTCTTTTAGTGAGTCTCAAAGGTGCTACAAGATCTCTCTGCATATAGTTTTTTGTGGGTTTTTCGGGCTATGAACAGGGCCTCATTGCCCGAAAAACCCACAAAAAACTACGGATGCCGGCTGTGAAAACCTTCAACTCTCTACATATCTTTATTGGTGTGTGTGTGTCTAACTACTAGAACAAAATGCTGCGTTTTAAGGGCACACAAATACACTCGCCTCACTAAGTCACACTTTCTCAGCCTCAGAGGAAGGCAATGACAAAAAACTTCTCTGAAGAACTGATTTTCCAGGTTAATAAGGCTATGTCTTTGAACTTTAGCTCTATGAAGAAACTTGCCTAGAAGACAGGTTCTCCTTGGGGTTGGGTGACCCAGGACTCTTTCAGATGTGGGAAATTGGAAGTATAATCCAAGGGCAATCCAAACGCAATCATGGGTTTAACGTTATTGTGAATTAAAGCTTCTCACGCAATTTCGGGCAAGGAGGGGTCATTTTCGGCTAATACAAAGTCATTCTGAATGCCTTCCGAATGCAATGGGGATTCATGTGAATTCGCTAAACAAGCGAATTCACGTGAATTCGCATTGGCTGCATTCGAAGTTGGGAGAAATTCCTCCAGTGTGAAAGAGTCCCCAGACTTTTCCTCCTTTTCCAGGACACGTCCTCCATTTGAACTTTCTCTCCAGGAGGAATTCCCAAACGTCCTCCATTTTGAGCATGACTAAGAAGCATGGCTTTACATTTCTAGGAGTGTTTCGAGCTTTTATTTGGTCATGTCCTCCATTTTTCCTGAGTGTCCTACATTTTTGCAGTGCCTTGTCCTCCTTTACAGTGAGGACATCTGGCCACCCTAGCAGGGGTGGATTGGCATCATGGCACTTGTGTGTGTGTACTGAGCAGAGTGGCCAGAGGTCCTCCTCCTTTTCCAGGACATGTCCTCCATTCCAGCCTTCTGTCCAGGAGGAATTCCACAATGTCCTCCATTTTGAATATGACTAAGAATCAAGAATTAACATTTCTAGGAGTGTTTTGAGGTTTTATTTGGTCATGTCCTCCATTTTTTTTTCCTCAAAAGCCCTACATTTTTGTGATGAATTGTCTTCCATTGCATTTAGGAGGACATCTGATCACCCTGGCAGAGGCACAGGGTGGCAAAAGGGCCTCCTTTTCTAGGACGCGTCCTCCATTATCCCAGCCTGTTGTCCCAGGAGGAGGAATTCCACAATGTCCTCCATTTTGAGCATGACAAAGAAGCACAGGTTTACATTTATAGGAGTGTGTTGTTGAGCTTTCACTTCGTCACGCCCTCCCATTGTTACTCAAGGTCCTCCATTTTTGTGGTGCTTTGTCCTCCTTTGTGGTGAGGACACTTGGCCACCCTACCCTGGGGCCAGCATGAGAAAGGAAGGAAGGAAGGAAGGAAAAGAAAAGATCCCTGGGAGGCAGGCCCTGCCCTCCTCCTTCCTTGCCATAAAAGAGGAAGACTGGAGGGGAAAAAAAGAACTTATAGTCGTAGGGTTTCTCCTCTATCTCATCTTTTCATCTTTCTTTCTTTCTTTCTTTCTTTCTTTCTTTCTTTCTTTCCTTCCTTCCTTCCTTCCTTCCTTCTTTCTTTCTTTCTTTCTTTCTTGGGTATTTATTGACCTGATGTGCAAAATGGCCGAGGCCCTGCACAGCCAGGACTTTGTTTTCCCGCCTAAGTCGGTGGAGATGGAGAGAAGCAAGAGGGAGAAAAATAAAAAGAAATTAATAATATGGATGATGATGATGATGACAATAATAATGAAGAATAATACTGATGTTGATGAAAACTGATGATGATAATGATAACCAAACATAATGAAGAATAATACTGATGATGATGATGATAATGATAATGAAGAATAGTACTAATACTAATAATAATAATATAGTACTGGTGATAATGATAACAATAATGATGAAGAATAATTCTGCTACTGATTATAACAACAACAATGAAGAATAATACTGATGATGATGATAATGATAACAACAAGAATAATACTGATAATAATAGTAATAATAAAGAATAATACTGATGATAACAATAATAATGAAGAATAATACTGATGATAATGATAATAATAATAATGAAGAATAATACTGATGATGGTAACAATAATAATGAAGAATACTGATGATGATGATAATGACAACAATAATAATGAAGAAGAATACTGATGATGATTGTCCTGGAGGGAAGTGACCAGTGGGGTCCCACAGGGTTGCGTCCTGGGCCCAGTGCTGTTCAACATCTTTATTAATGACTTGGATGACAGTATTGAGGGCCTAGTTATCAAATTTGCAGATGACACTAAACTAGGAGGAGTAGCTAATACCCCAGAGGACAGGATCAAAATGCAAAATGACCTGAATAGACTAGAAAGCTGGGCCAATGCTAACAAGATGAAATTCAACGCAGAGAAATGTAAGGTTCTGCGTTCAGGGGGGAAAAATGAAATGCACAGATATAAAATGGGGGACACCTGGCTGAATGAGACCACATGTGAAAGGGATCTAGGAGTCCAAGTAGACCATAAGCTGAACATGAGTCAACAGTGTGATGCAGCAGCTAAAAGGCCAATGCAATTTTAGGCTGCATCAATAGAAGTATAGTGTCTAGATCAAGGGAAGTCTATTCTGCTTTGGCCAGGCCCCACCTGGAATACTGTGTCCAGTTCTGGGCACCACAATTTAAAAAGGATGCGGAGAAACTGGAGCGGGTCCAAAGGAGGGCAACTAAGATGGTAAAGGGTCTGGAACCATGCCCTGTAAGGAACGCCTTAGGGAGCTGGGGATGTTTAGCCTGGAGAAGAGAAGGTTAAGAGGTGATATGATAGCCCTGTTTAAATACTTGAAGGGATGTCATATAGAGGAAGGAGCAAGCTTGTTTTCTGTGGCTCCAGGAACAATGGATGCAAGCTCCAGGAAGAGATTCCACCTCAACACTAGGAGGAACTTCCTGACAGTAAGGGCTGTTCGACAGTGGAACACACTCCCAAGGAATTTGGTAGAGTCTCCCTGCTTGGAAGTCTTTAAACAGAGGCTGGATGGCCATCTGTTGGGGATGCTTTGACTGAGAGTTCCTGCATGGCAGGGGGTTGGACTCGATGGCCTTTGTGGTCTCTTCCAAACCTATGAGTCTATGATTCTATAATGATAAGAACAATAATAATGAAGAATAGTACTGATGATGATGATAACCCTTGTGGTCTCTTCCAACTCTATGAGTCTGTGATTTTATGATTCTAGCAATAATAATGAAGAAGAAGAATGTTGCTTCATTTTAAAAATGTTTTACACAGTTTCATCTTTTTAAAATGTATTTTATTCTTTTAACAGCGACCTATTTTTTAACACTTTAATAAATTAATTCCTTTTTAATGAACCTATCTTCTATGTATATCCTGAAGTTGCTCAAAATCCCTGTTCTGGGAAAAGAGCAGGATACAAATATAATAACAATAATAAAATAAAAAGAATGGTGATGATGACGATAATGATAACAATAACAATAAGAATGTTGCTTCATTTCAACATCTTTTACACAGTTTCATCTTTTTAAAATGTATTTTATTCTTTTAATAACTAGTTATTTTAACACTGTAATCATTTAATTCCTTCTTAATGAACCTCTCTTCTATGTTTTAAAATTGTATTGTTTTTTTAATATCGTGAATCCGCTCTGAGTCCAAGTTCTGGGAAGAGAGCGGAATAGTTTATTTATTATATTTATTTATATCCCACTTTTCTCCCAGGACTGGGACTCAGGATGGCTTACAACATTAAAAACAATACATATAAAGTAGTAGTAGAAGAAGAAGAAGGAGAAGAAGAAAAGCAGAGTTTATCAAATGACGGAATTTGGGGGTATAATGCAATGGCAATCCAAACGCAATCATGTGGTTTCACGTTATTGTGAATGAGTGTATCTCATGCAATTTCGGGCAATGGGCGGGTCATTTTCGGGAAATGGGAAGTCATTCTGAATGCATTCCGAACGCAATCAGATTTCACGTAAATTCACTAAACTAGCAAATTCACATAATTGCGAATTGGCTCCATTCGCAATTGAGAGAAATTCCTCCCATGTGATAAAATCCAGCAGCAGCAGCAGCTAGAAATAACCAACTAAATAACCAAATAAAAGCTCAAAACATTCCTAGAAATAAAATTCAAAGATATAGCAATGTTAGGCTGTGGAGCCAGTATGTACAGAGATCTTGTAGCATCTTTTGAGACTAAAGAAATAATAAGTTGATAGCAGGAGCTTTCCTAGACTTTGGTCTTCTTCCTCACATGCTTTTGGTATTATATTATTATTATTATCATTTAGAGAGGCCTTATAGCCCCTTTGAGACTAACTGAAAGAAAGAAATTGGCAGCAGGAGCTTTCCTTTATTTCAGTCTACTTCCTCAGATGCATTTGGATATAATGACGATAACGACAATAATAATAATAATAATAATAATAATAATAATAAGCCCTTGTAGCCCCCTTTGAGACTAACTGAAAGAATTTGGCATCATGAGCTTTCCTAAAATCTACTTCTTCAGATGCTTTTGGTATTATTAGTTTTATTTATTATGTGGAGTGACCTTGCAGCACCTTTGAGACTAATAGAAACTGGGAGCAGGAGCTTCCCTAGATTTCAGTCTACTTCGACAGGTGCATTAGTAGTAGTAGCTGTAGATGTTGTTATTATGTAGAGAGATCTTGTAGCCCCATTGAGACTGACTGAGAGAAGTTGGCAGCATGAGCTTTCCTGGACTTCAGCCTACTTCCTCAGATGCTTTTGGTATTATTGTTACTATTATTATTATTATTATTATTGTGTGGAGAGATCTTGCAGCCCTTTTAAGACTGACTGACTGAAAGAAACTGGCAGTGAGCTTTCCTAGGCTTCAGCCTACTTCCTCAGATGCTTTTGGTATTATTATTCTGTGGAGAGATCTTGCAGCCCCTTTGAGACTGACTGTTCAGCCTACTTCCTCAGATGCTTTTGGTATTATTATTCTGTGGAGAGATCTTGCAGCCCCTTTGAGACTGACTGTTCAGCCTACTTCCTCAGATGCTTTTGGTATTAACATTACTATTATTATGTAGAGAGCTCTTTCCGCCCCTTTGAGACTGACTGAAAAAGAAGTTGGCTGCAGGAGCTTTGCTAGACTTCAGCGTACTTCCTCAGATGCTTTTGGTATTACTATTATTACTATTCCTATTATTATTGTGTAGAGAGATCTTGCAGCCCCTTTGAGACTGCCTGCAAGAAAGAAATTGGCAGCAGGAGCTTTCCTAAGCTTCAGCCTACTTCTTCAGATGCTTTTGGCATTATTATTATTACTATTATTATTATGATGATGAGAGATTTTGCAGCCCCTTTGAGACTGACTGAAAGAAATTGGCAGCATGAACTTTCCTAGACTTCAGCCTACTTCCACAGGTGCATTAGTAGTTATTAATAATAATAATAATAATAATATGTAGAGAGATCTTGCAGCCCCTTTGAGACTGCCTGAAAGAAAGAAATTGGCAGCATGAGCTTTCCTGGACTTCTTCAGCCTCCTTCCTCAGATACACACTCCTAGAAAGAAACAAGAAGATTAGAACGAAGACAGAAAGCGCTGAAGGAAGAAGGCCTGAGGAGGGAACTTGGAAGAAGGACTCCTCCTCCTCCTGTTCCTCCTCCTCAGGCGCCAGTTTCCTCCCTTTCACGACGCCTGAAGAAGTGATTTTTAAAAAAAACAAACCACAGTCGAGTTCCTTGAAACACTTGTCTCCATTTATTATCCATTATTATCACACCGTTGGCCGCAATAAAAACGAAATGTAAACCACCCCTCTCCTATATATATATATATATATATATATTTCCCCTCAGTGTGTGTGTGTGTGTGTGTGTGTGTGTATGTGTAAAAATAAAAATGCCTGGGAACCAGGGCTGAGGGAGGGATAGAGAAGAGAAAGAGGAGGGCTTCTTCGACGACGACGAAAAATTACGCCTCGTAGGCCCGCCTTCGCCGGGGAAGAGGAGGAGGAGAAAGGCGGCCGTTTTTTGCAGCCCTTTTTCTCTCTCTTTTTTTCCCCTTTGAGGCTCCTCCGAGTCAGGCCTGGCCGGTCCAGGCCCTCCATTATTATTTTATTATTATTATTATTATTTCTGTGGAAAGCGAGTACTCAAGCTTAATAATAATAATAATAATAATAATAATAATAATAAATAAGCTATTATTTATTATTATTATTATTATTACAGGCCCTGAGGCGGATATTGAGGAGGAGGCTGGAGGCGGAGGAAGAAGAAGAAGAAGAAGGCGCCCCTCACTCCCTTCTTTTCCCCCCTTCTTTCTCCTCCTTCTCAGGCCCCAGAAGACAGCCATCTCAGGGGTCGAGGAGGAGGAGGAGAAGGAAGAAAGAGCCGGTTTATTATTATTATGAACCACCACCAACTCCGAGGAGGAGGAGAAGCCGCCCCTGAGGAAAAGAAAATGCCCGCTTCCCAGCCACCGCCGCCTCAGCCTCAGCTTCCCCCCGAGTCCGGGGACCATCGACGGAGGAAGCAGCTGGAGGCCATGATCCGGGACCCTAGATCCCCGGTCAATGTGGAAAGTTTGTTGGTGTGTAGTTGTGTGTTTTGTTTGGGACGGTGCTCGGAGACATGTTGACCGTTGGGGCTCTGGAAAGGAACTGAGGCTATTCCTTGGAGGGAGGTGTTATTATGCTTTTTCTTCTCCCCCCCCAGTTGTGATGGTACAGTCTTATTTAAAGTGTTGGGTACGGAGAGGACTGAACCACTTCTGGGGGAGAAAGGGGGAGTTATGTAGTTATTTCGTCTCAGGGGGGTCTTGGGGTACTTTTATCCCCCCCCCCAAGTTGTGATGGTAGTGGCCGAGTCTGAGGGAGTTTTAACTTGGACTGAACCACTTCTGGGGGGGGGGAGGAGGGGGAGTTATTATGTAGTTATATTTCCTCTTAGGGGGTCTTGGGGTACTTGTTCTTTACCCCCCCCCCCCCAATTTGGTGATGGTAGTGGCCAAGTTTGAGGGAGTTTTTAGTGCTGGGTATTGGAGGACAAAACCATTGGACGGGGTTGGTGGGGGGGTGTTATTTACTTTTGGGGGGCTTTAGGGTAGTCTCTTTATCCCCCCCCCCCATTTGGTGATGGTAGTGGCCAAGTCTGAGGGGAGTTTTAAGTGTTGGGTACAGAGGACGGACGGAACCACTTCTGGGGAGGAGGGGGAGTTATTTTCCTTTGGGGGGCTGCTTGGGGTACTTTCTTTATTCCTCCCACCCCCAGTTGGTGATGGTAGTGGCCAAGTCTCAGAGTCTTAAGTGTTGGGCATAGGGGACAGAACCACTGGACAGGGGGAGAGGGGGAGTTATTTAGTCTTGGGGGGGCTTGGGGTAGGCTCTTTATCCCCCCCCCCCAGGTGGTGATGGTGGTGTCCAAGTCTGAGGGAGAACTTTGGAAATGCTGGGCCTGGAGGACTGAACCATTAGACAGTGGGGGGGGGAGGAATAGGGTGAGTCCCTTTACTTTGGCTTTAGGGTGGGGCAGGGAGAAGAAGATGGAGCCACTACTGTTTTGTCCCATAGGGATGAGTTTTTGGAGACCCTTTTCATCTCTTTTGGTTTTGGTTTGCAGCAAAGGGAACCCTGTGGCCAGGCATGCCCTACATGTCCTAGAACACGTCCTACATATCTAGAACATGTCCTACATTTAAACCTTCAGTCCTGGGTGGGATTCCAGAATGTCCTCCATTTTGAGCATGGCCAAGAAGCACTGCTCAAATGATGCTCAAAATGGAGGACATATCCATAACATACATACATACATATAGTCCTATAAATATATATTCCTATATATTTGTAGGAGTGTTTTGAGCTTTTATTTAATCATGTCCTCCATTTTTCTCCCCCTAAAGAGCCTACATTTTGCAGGGCCTCGTCCTCCTTTGTGTCGATGGTGGCCAGGCGCCCTCCTTTTCCAGGACCTGTCCTCCATCTCAACCTTCTGTCCAGGAGGAGCTCTGAAATGTCCTCCGTTTTGCGCATCACCCAGAAGCATGCATTTATATTTGCATGAGTGTTTTTATCTTGCCCAAAAAGTTGATCATGTCCTCCATTTCGAGGTGCCTTGTCCTCCTTTGCAGCGAGGACACCCTGAGCCCCTCACCCTTTTCTCCGCAGGGATGAGTTTTGGAGACTTGTTCTGTCTCAGTGGTTTTAGTTTGCAAAGGGATCTTGCAGCACCTTTTTGTTTGAGACTCAGGCCCAAAACACACTGCAGAAATCATCCAGTTTGAGGCCCTTTTAACTGCCCTGGCTCAAGGCTGGGGAATCCTAGGAATTGTAGTTTTGTGAGACATTGAGCCTTCTCTGTCAGAGAGCTCTGGTGCCACAATAAACCACAATTCTCAGGATTATGTAGCACGAAGCAATGTCAAACTGGATGATTTCTGCAGTGTGTTTTGGACCCCTTTGAAAGAAAGAAACTGGGGTTGCATGAGCTCTCCTGGACTTGAGCCTACTCCCTCAGATGCCTTAAAAAGGGTTAATCACTTGTGCCTGTGTTGTTTTTTCTCCCACAACACACATCCTGTGTTGTCTCTTCACCACCCCTCTTAAGGGGACAAAAAGAAACTTTATAGGTTGGGGTTTCCCCCCAGTTATTTTATTGGATGGACATGCAAAATGCAAAGGTCTCTTCATTGATTGCTGCAGCAGAAAGGTGGGGTGTAAGAATAAAGTTTATTTATTTATTATTCATATTCAGAGAGTCTGCTTAGAGAAGAAGGAAAGGGTGACCACAAGCAGGTTACACTCTCTCAGCCTCAGGGGATGGCAGTGGCAAACCTCCTCTGAACAATTCAAAGATACAATAGCTGTGTTAGTCTGTGGAGTCAGTACTTAGATCTTGTAGCACCTTTGAGACTCACTGAAAAAGAAGTTGGCAGCATGAGCTTTCGTAGATGCGTCTGAGGAAGTAGACTGAAGTCTACGAAAGCTCATGCTGCCAATTTCTTTCTTTCAGTGAGTCTCAGAGGTGCTACAAGATCTCTCTACCTCCTTCAAACAAGTCTTAGTTGCCAAGAAAACCCCATGATGGGTTTGCCACAGGGCCACCATAAGTCAGAAACAACTTGAAAGCACACAACGACGACAACAGCAACAAAGCTCAAGGAAAGTAGGGGTAGTTGGTTGGGGAATAAATAAGCGTGCCATTGAGTTTGCAGGTAAAGCCTTCTGGGGTGGGAGGAAGAAAAGAAAGTTAGTGCTGTGAGACAGATTTTATTTCTATTTTAGTTTTTTGCCTAGAGATACTATTTTTGGGGCAACTCCCTGTGGAACCTGCCTCTGAATGGCCCTGAGGTGGCAACTTTTTTCCTTTGATCCTAGGCGTGTGTTTATCTTGGAAGTTTCTTCGAGTGATTGAGAAATAGTCCTGATTAAATCTGCTTGCATTGTGAGATATTAGCCCATGCCAGTAATATTTCAGCGTCATCTTTGATCCCTTTCTCTTCGGTTTCCTAGTGAACTTGGTTTCTGTTAATGGGAAACTTAATGTTAACTTTTCGCTCGCAAGCATTGTAGCACTGGGTATAGAAATCGTGGACGTGTTTGGGACTTGTTGACCCTTAGTACAGGCAAAGAATTTTTATTTTCCGGAGTCATAGTCGAGGAGGAATGTTTAACTTTTATCTGCACAAATACGAACAGAAGCCTTTCTTCTTACTGATGCGTTCACACAAAGAACTCTTCCTTTAGAAAGGAGGATAGGTCTGTGGCTTCCACCATGCTAAATATGAGATAGGGAAGGATTCAGTCAGCATGGTCTTGCGTCGGAAAATATCTTTAGGGATAGCAGAGACCTCATGCCTAATCGCCGAGAAAGAGGAATGGGATTTTTGTCTCTGTTCCAAGAGTTTCTCCCTGCAGGCATTTGGAAAGAGGGTTGGGGGGGGGGCTGGGGAGAGAAGCAGCTGGAGTCATTTGCAAAAATGACTCAGTCCTGCTTGGCCAAAGTACAGGAACTGACTAAACAGTCTATGTGCCTGTCTATGTGTGCTGGAGGCTGGAGGGATCTATGCTTGTTAGAGAGACACCCAGGATTGGGAATGACATTCATGACACTTGACGGAAGCACTGCAGAATAGTCCAGTGAGTTATGCATATGTTCAGCAGAAAGAGCTTTTCCTCCATTACCCATATCCATTATTTCTAGCTGCTGCTTCATCCTGTGAGCCTTATAGCCAAAAAAATCCCCAGCAACAGTAGCAGAATAGGTAGCACAGCATTCAGATTAAAAACTTAAAAGTTTTTCCCCTCCAGCAGTTTCATCTGTAAGAGAGTTGTAACTGGGCTGTTGAATGAACAGAACTACTACTACTACTTCTTATCGTTTATTTGTATAGGGCCATAAATTTGCATGGCCCTTTACAGAAACAATCGGTTCAAAACATTAAATCCTGCCAGAGGTGTATAATCTAGGGATAAAATATAAACTATAGAATAATTATAACTAAATAGTGCAAGTAAAATACAGTACTATAGAAGCAACTGACACATAATCAAATATAAAATTATAAAACAATGTTAATGTAAAATTCCAAATGCTTAAGCAAACAGGAATGTCTTCAGTTCAGTTTTAAAACCAGCCAAGGCAGAGGCAGTCTCCAAATATTCAGGGAGGCAGTTCCAGGAGTATGGAGTATGAATCTAAAGTAAAGCCATTTCAGTAAAAGAAAAGTGATATTTATGGTTAGGTTGAGACATCTTATTTGTACACATGCCGGTATATAGCTGTTTCAAGCCAAATCTGCTAGTAATACACTGAGAAATAATGAGTGTGCTATCTTTTTATACTACAGTACATCCTTTTGTAGCAAGCAATATAGTATGATGAATCCTTTTATCACAGTAGAATGGTTAGGAATGGATATAGATTTTTTGTTTGTAATGGCTGCAGTTGTTGGATAAACATAAAACTGATCCTTGGATTGCAGCAACTCTTGATTTTAAGGGAAATTTAAAGTGGTTGATAAGGATTGCAGTTCCATGCACAAAACAGTGTGAACTTTAAATAAACTCTTGTGTAGTTAGAACATCTTTATGGGCGTCCTAAGGGTGAAATTAGAGTAGTATGTGAAGGAGGATTTGTTATTGTGGACTCCTTTAACAAATCATACAACTGCATTTTGTATTTGTAGAATATAGATGAAGAAGAATAGCAGTTAAGCTGTGTAAACATCTATTGACAATTGAGAAGAAAAATACAGTATTGCTTCACAAAGTTTGCAAACAGTAGTCAGCAAACTTGTTCTGTGCTGCTTTGCTGTAAAATCTAAATTAAGCCAAACCAAGAAACAGCCCTTGGTTTCAGGGTTGATTCCTTAATTTTTGCCTCATTAGCCACTTCTAAAATTCTGTAAATTATTGCTGTAATTTCAGTTGAAATGAATGGGATTTGAGGGTGCTTGATTTGTTGGAGAATGCAACCAGTGCATTATTAATTGACATTCTGAGTAGTGCTTAAACCATAAGTACAGGCAAAGATCCAGGTTTGGCTTAAAAATATACGCCAGTTGTCTGATCCAATAACAGTCAACTTCTGAAAGTATAAATGTATCACAACTCCAACAGAGCAGTTCATTAGTTGGAGGGGAAAAATGCTAATAGCTATTGTAATGACATTTCTAAACATTGTGCCTTATGCTGTCATGCAAGGATATATTGACTAGTTTATAGATTTATTACATAACTTTTCTCTCCAGCTATCCAGGTGATTTCAAGATGATTGCATCTCTTATCCAACATAGCCCGAATAAATTTTGTATCACACAAAATCATTAAAATAGATGGCTGGCAGTGAAATTATAATTATAGTTATAGTGAAGCATGGTTATATGTGTATCTTGACTCCTAAAGGGGAATAGGAAGTTCTCACAGAGCTTTGTTCTGACATTTTTCTTTTAAAGATAGGTTGTCACTTAACCAATAGTGTGTTTAGCTTTTCAGTTATTTATCTGTGATAAAATAATGCTAGTTTACAGTAGGGCTGGCATCAGTTGCCCATGGGCACCCTTTCTGCTGCTGTTAGTTTTGTTATGGTAACACAGCAGTCATGAACCCCCTGAATTTTAGCTTTAAAATAGTATGTGGAGATCAGATCCCTTTGTAATAGCAAATTCTGTAGAAAAAGTAGGGTATATCCCTTACTGGGTTCAAGAGAGGGTGGGTGGCAGTCCAGTCACTTTTCCTCAAAATGACCCATTCTTCTTTACACTATTGTAAAGAACCTAAACAAATTATCTGTAAATGTTAAGATGGACAAGTTGAGAATTCAAATTCTATAGCTGTGTGGATACCAGTATGTGGTTGTGACTGTGGTCCAAAGCACACTGCAGAAACAATCCAGTTTGAGACCACTTTAACATGAACAGTTAAAGTGGTCTCAAACTGGACTATTTCTGCAGTGTGTTTTGGACCTAAAACAGTATGGCTTGAAATATTAGTGACAGGTCTTGATTTTACAGTTGGTCGCTGGGGTTTGGTTCCAGGAACCCTCATGGATGCCAAAATTCATGAATGCTCAAGTCCCATTATATTCAATAGTGTAGTAAAATTGTGTCTTTTATATAACATGGCAAAATCATAGTTTGCTTTTTGGAATTAAAAACATTTTTTTAAAGCCATCGATGGTGGAATTTGTGAATGAAGAATCTGTTGGATGCAGAGGGCCGACTAAATGCAATTCGGATTATCTCTTGTTATATGAAACAGCACTGAGTGCATAGGAGGTCATTTCTGGGAAAATATTGGCCTTTGGCTTACTGGAGATGTACAGCGTATTGGGAATTGTAAGGAATGAAGGCTGTGTATAGCAGGGGTGCTGCTTCCTTGGGCGTTTCCTGTGTGACAGCACCAATGCTAGAGGGACTAGCATTTTCCACTGATTGATTGAGATCCAGATGAGAAAAAATACTATTTCTTGGCTTTCTTATCCCCGCTCTGCTGATGCGTATGTTTGTTTTGAAAGACCCATTGAACACAGCTTTCAGGCCTGATAAGGGCATTGCTGTAGACTTAAGGCGCATAACTTTAATGGAAGGATCAATATGCAAAGGGGTCTTGTAGCACCTTTGAGACTGTGCAAAAGCATAAGCTTTGAGTCTACGAAAACTTATGCTACAACTTCTTTTGCATAGTTAAGTCTCAAAGGTGCTATAAGATCCCTTTGCATGCTCATACACCAGGCTAACGCTGCTATGTCTCTGAGTTTTACCTTAATGGAAGGAATATTACTTTATTCTCCAGCTGGTCTAATAGGATCCAGTTTTCAAGCTGTTTTTTGGAGGATGCATTTCTCTGTTGAGCACAATTAAAAGTCCTGTAGGATAAAAAAAATAGTTGTGTGGACATGCTAATATTTTCTCACATTTTATTTCTGCTTGTGCTTTGAAGGTGAGCTCGCTGGTGTTACTTTATTAGGATTGTTCTATGTTTACCTGAACTTAGCATTTTTTCTGCCAAAAATGTATCCTGAACGTTTGCCGCCATAACCCCGTGAAAATGTATTTTATGAATATACGACAAATTGTGCAGTGGGGCCTAAATACTCTAAAGGCACCAGATCCTGTCTGATCTTGGAAGCTAAGCAGGACTAGCCTTGGTTAATACTTGAATGGAAGACCAAACTGGAAAAACCATCTCTTTAAGGATTCCTTGCCTGCAAAAACACTATGAAATTCATAGGGTCATCATAAGTCAATAGGTGGCTTGAATGCACATAACACACACAGGTGATAATATTCTTTCAACACATTTTTGTAGTCTGTGTTACAATGTCTACACCATTGGTCACATCATGTTTGCCTAAAATTAAGACATCAGGTGAACCCAGTGAATCTGTATACCTCCCCTACTCATACTTTGCTCCATGGGCTGGTGTTACATCTGAGTACCGTCAAACCTAGTTTAAATAGAACTGAGATATGGGAGAAGTACTGTACGCTCAAAACCTACTATTTTAAACCTTCATAGATTGTCTGTGATGAATGCTTGGCTGATTTGGCAGATATAGAGCAAGTCTAATTATGCTGCAAGAACATGAAGCTAATTTAAATCTTCTTTCTTTAGTTAAGCATCAACACCTTTTCAAACACAGATACGTCTCTAACAACATGCTTTTCAGTATAGCTGGAATATAATAATAATTGTGTATTCAGGAGCCAGTGTGCTGCGATGGTTTGAATGCTGGACAAGGACTCTGAGAGACAAGGATTCAAATTCCTGCTTGACCAGGGAAACCCATGGGTGATGTTGGTCAAGTCACAGACTCTCAGAATACAGTAACGGCAAACCTCCCTGAACAAATCTTGTCAAGAAGTCCTCCTGATAGGTTTCTCTTAGAGTCACTATAAGCTAGGAATGACTTGAAGGCACACAATAGCAACAACAAACTAATTTCTAAGCTCTTTCTTATTGTTCCATTTATGAAGACCCTAAATGCAAACATTTGGTTTGGTTTTTGGTTGAGGTAACAAAGCAGTTCCAGTCAGTACATACCTAAGCTTTTACTTCTCAACAGTTGTTGTTGTGTGCCTTTAAGTAATTTCTGACAAGAGCAAAGCGGTTGTATTTGTTTTTGTGGGTGGTAAGGTTATCTAGAAATTTGTGTAGCAGATACACTGATGTTTATGATTTTATGAAGGTGGAGTTTGAGCCAATTTGTTTGGAATTTGAGCCAATTTGATTCTAATGCAGTTGACTCCTTCCTTTAGCTGTTGTAGTAAAAGCTATTCTTGGTGATTTAGGATAATGGTACAACTACTATGTGAGTCAAGCAAATACAGTGCCTAGTTTTGCCCTCCTCTAGACCCTCTGTCCTGGGTGTGTATTATATGTGCCTTCAAGTCACCTGTTGATATATGGCAATCCCATGAATTTCATCGGGTTTTCTTAGGCAAGGAATACTCAGACGTGGTTTTGCCTGTTCCTACCTCTGAAATATAGCCGGGCATTAGCTGGCAGTCTCCCATCCAGGTACTAACAGGGCTTACCCTGCTTAGTTTCCAAGATCAGACAAGACCTTTAAAATATTTAGGCCCTGGCCCTCTATCTGACCTCTTTCCTAACTGTTTTCTCTGTGTCTGCTGAATACATGGGACCTGATGGTTGAGGCAGGATTTGTCACCTTTGTGCTTCTCGGAGGTTCTGTATTACAACTCATTGCAGACCTGACCACTGATGTTGATGTGGAACGTAGCCAAAAAAATCTGGAGGGCACTAGATCGAAGAACTCACGTCTCAGTATGTTATTCTAGATGCCAGGGGCAGTCCAAGCACATTCTTTTCTTTCATTGAAAAGTGTGTAAAGTCCAAAACACACTGCAGAAGTAATCCAGTTTGAGACAGCTTTAACTGCCCTGGCTCAGTGCTAGGGAATTCTGGGATCTGTAGTTTTGTGAGACATTTAGCCTTCTCTGTCAGAGACGTCTGGTGCCACAATAAATTACAATTCCTAGGTTTCCCTAGCACTGAGCCAAGACATTTGAAGTGGCCTCAAACTGGGTTATTTCTGCAGTGTGTTTTGGACCTTAGTTTCCCAAACTCTACAGTGTCAGTGCTAGAGACTTTTGCTATCTCGGCGAAAGGAGCCAGCCCTTCTACTCTTTAGTATTTGATAATCTCTGCCATAAAATGGGATGATATTTAGGATGAATATATTGTTTATTTTTGTAAGGCTTTAATGAACAATCTTTTGATTAGGCTTGATGTAGGTAAATAAAAATGAAAACAATATTGTAATTATGGTATATGTTTGTATCGCATAGACTATACCAGTGAAACCTGCCAAATTTCCCATCACATTTAAGTCTTCCCTAGTATTGGAAGCAGTAGTTTACTTCTGAACCATGCAGCTGTCAGACAGGCTTGTGATAACAAAAGTATGTCTTCTGATCTAGTGTGGTCGCTGCTGCCCCGAGGGCTTCACTGGATGTTTTTGAGAGCTATATGTGGTCCACAGGCAGCACAATTTCCACCTCAGTGCTAGATGAGGGGGAAATCTGCTGCAAGCTGAAAATCAGTTATATTATTCTGGATCAAACGTTTACAATCTACATATATCTAAAAGCTCATATGGTAGTCAGGATAAGGAGTTGCATGTGGGCAGCTAAGCAAGCTGGGAATGGGGTGGGGGTGTATCTCCTGTTTCTGTTAGTCTGCTTGATAGATAGATAGCATGATGTAATTTCGCCTTTCCACACCAAACATGGAAACTCAAATATTAGCCTTTTACAAACCTAATAGTAATGTGCCTTCACGTCATTTCCAACTTAGGCAACGCCAAGGTGAACCTACATGGGGATTTTCTTGGCATGATTTCTTCTTGAGGTGGTTTGCCAGTACCTCTGAGGCTGAGAAAGTGTGACTTCTCCAAAATTACTCAGAGTTTCTGTGCCCAAGTGGGGATTAGAATCCTGATCTCCCAGAGTCCAGGTTCAACACTCAAACCCCACTATTATTATAATAATTATCATGCTGACTGTCTTACTGGCTCTGTAAGATAAAAACTGCAGACTAGTTGAACTTAATGGTAGAGCCTGCTTCTGGTTAAACAAGTATAGGATTGTTAGAAAGCTTTATGAATTTATTCACAAACTGCATTAAAACCTTCCTTGATATTGGTAAAAGGCAATAAGAAATGGCATGTGGAAAAAAGCATGTCAGTGTCTGTCTAGATAGTCAGAATAGTTACAGTACAACAGTTGCTAAGATATTCCTATTTTTTAAAAAAAAATACTTGGGAATTTACAGATATTTACATTTAATATCACTGGTTTCCAAGGGCTTTAAATGAGTGTTCAAGGACCTTCTTGATACTTGTGAAAACAGAATGTAGCTGCATTAGAAATTATAAGAAATCCTACATCCTGGGGTGTGTGTGTGTGTGTGAGAGAGAGAGAGATGAATTCCCACATAATTGGAGAAGAAAACTATTGAGACTAAGGAGAAAGTAGCAAAGGTTCAATATGGTAGATCTAAATTAATTAATTTCAATTAATTTATTACACTGGCCCATGATTTTCATGATCAATAAGTATATATAAAGTCTCAAATAAAGAAAATGTGGACTAGTACATTAATGCTAGCAATTACATATTAAAGAAATGAAAGCTGTTAGATAAAGTAACAGGAAACCTCTAATTGATTGTGCCCGGAAGGTAGTTGAAGTTTAGTAATAAATCAAAATCTTCCTTATGCAAGTGAACTGATAAGCACCTTTTTCTATTTGTCAAGGGTTTCTCTAGTGGCAAATAAGAGTGGAGAGCCTATATTTCCATCAGCTGCAAGCATCCAATCTGACGCAGAGCAAGTCAAAGAAGCATGTCCACAAACAGCACTCAGGTTACAGTAGATCTATGTGCAATTCCTGAGGGTGGGTTAGTACGGTGTGCGGCAGGACAGTGAGGAAGCTGAAGTAAGTAGTGTAGCAATCAGAACTAATTATTCAGAAGCAAGTTGTTTATTCCTTGTTCTTTTAAACCTTCCTTTTGCCTCGTTTCTGGTTATGAGCTTTTAAAATGGCTGAAAATCAGGCTGCCCTCCATATCTTGTTAGAGTACAGCTGTATAGCTAAAGCACACAGTGGTAGTAATAAACTAGCCCGGTATTGTACTTTTCTCTCCCCGACCCTTCATTTCCCCAGTTGGGCCATGCAACACTGACAGTGATGCCTAAATACTTGTCTGTTTTTCACACATCGAAGCTGGGATTACTGTAGGGCTGTCCATAATTCCATGGCATTGAAGCTGCAAATGGGACAGTCCACAGTCATAAAATCATAATATTGCAAGAAACCACAAGGGTCATCTAGTCCAACCCTCTACCATGCAGGAATATTCAATCAAAGCACTCATGACAGATGGCTGTCTAGCTTCTATTTAAAAACTTTTAAAGAGTCTCCTCTACACTCTGAGGCAGCATGATCCACTGTTGAACAGCTCTTATACAAAACAGTTGATGGCTTAAGTTTTCCTAATGCTTCTACCAGTAATAAAGACCCAGCAGCTATTGAATGGTGCAAGACAGAGAAAGAGTAGATCGGGAATGAAGTAGTGTGAGTGTGCATATACGCACGTGTGTACATACAAGATGTGGATCTATACTAATCAAAGCTGTGAAATGGGTGTCTGTCATATAGAGAAAACGTGTTCATTCAAATGTCCTAAGCAGGATAATACCCTGTTTCCCCTAAAATAAGACATCCTCTGAAAATAAGGCCTAGTAGAGGTTTTGCTGAATTCCTAGATATAAGGCCTCCACCGAAAGTAAGACCTAGCAAAGTTTTTTGTTTGGAAGCATGCCCATTTTTTTTGTTCAAAAATGAATGAATTCTTCTTCATGGAAAAATAAGACATCCCCTGATCTTATTTTCGGGGAAACACGGTATTATGGCAGCCATGTATGTAGTTCTAACATGGTGACCAAATGGCTGGCTACAGCTTTGCCACTGTGACAGAATGAAAACTGTAATTTATTATAGGACTCAGTGCAGTTTACGAAAGCCAAAGTAGATCCAGATAAAAGTGGATGTCATACAAAACTTAAAGTATATAATTAAACTATCAATAGAATTAAAAACAATTTAAAAGCATAATTTTTTTAAAAAGTAAAACAATTAACATAGACAATGCAGCAGGTTATTAAATGCCCCTTTCCCATTAGTACCTCATTCTGTCGAAACAGAAAAGTCTTTACCTTTCCTTCCCTTGGAAAGAAGTCCCAGAGCTAGGGAGCAACGACCAAGGAGGCCCTTTCTTTTGTTAATTCCAAGCGTACTTGTGATGTTGGTGGGATAGAGAGAAGGGCTTCCCTTGAAAATCTCAAAACATAAGATGATAATCTGGACCCAAGCCACAGAGAGCTGTATATGCTACAACCAAATGTTTGAATTAGGTGTAGAAATAACTAGTGGGTGGTGAAGTGTTGCAACAAGTCTGTTGTATGTTCCATGTAGCCAGCCTCAGTTGATAATCTGGTTGAAGCTTTTGGGGCTAGGGTAAAGTTTCCAGATAAAGGCATGTGTTGCTGAAGCCAGATCCAACATCTCTAGGCATGGGTACAGCTGGCACACAAGCCTTAACTGTGCAAATGCACTTTGAGCCACTGCAGAAATCTGAGCTTGAGCTTCCAGGTTGAAGTGTGAATCGAGGCATACACCCAAGCTGTGGATCTGTGTCTTCAGGGGGAATGTAATCTGGTCTAACACAGTCTGAATCCTTATTTCCTCCCTGACCAGCCTTTCACCTGACCACCAGGTACACCTCTTATCGAGATTAAACTTCAACTTGTTCCCTCTCATCCAGTCTTGCTCAAGTCACATTTTTGCAGTGGCACAGTAAAATGGTGCTGTTTACATAAAATAACAAAACTAAGGTTTGCCTTTTGGCATTTATATTTTCTGGAATATTTTCAAGCTGTGGATGATTGAATCTGTGAATAAAGATTGCATATGGATAGGGCTGACTGTAATGCACTTTGCTGTCAGCTTTATACTGATGGCACTGAACCCCAAAACTCTGTAGACATGTCCAGGAATGGAGTGTGGAAAACTGGCTGTCCTGTTGTCCATTATGGTGAGATCCACACAAGCCTTTTTTGCAGTGCCTTATAGCTGCCTCCTTTTGGCATAATGGAACTCTGCCTTGTTTTATTGAGCCATTGGCCACTCCTACCCACTCAGCTGATCCCCCTTTGGCTACTTTGAAAAGCCAGGAAGGGCAAGGCTCTAATACACACACACACAAACCAGTGGTTGTCTCTTCTGCAAGAATCACGTCCACATCCTCTTAGACAGTTGTTTCTGTTACTGTAGTTTCATTCATATAGGTTGCAAACATGTATTTGAGGTTATTGTGTATGTGATCTTTTCTAATGTTTAGCTAGATAATTTAGTGATGGTTCAATTTATGTGTTTTTAATTTTATATTTTCATATTTATAATTTTTTTTTAACGTTTGCAATCAGTGTTTCTACTTTTGTCTTTTTAAATTGTAACCTGCCTTGAATTCCATTGTGGGAGAAAGGTGGGATATACAACCTTGAAATAAATAAATAAATAATAAATAAATAAAGGCAGATAACAATTTTATAGCATCAGCCTAGCTTTCTAATGGTAATAACAGAAACAATGTGGCATGTTTGGGTGTTGGAGTGCAAATCTGGAGACAAGGGTTTGATTCCTAGCTTTGCCCTCAAACCCACTGGGTGACCTTTGGCAAGTCACATGCTCTCAGCCTCAGGAGAAGGCAATGCCAAACCTCCTCTGAACAAATCTTGCCAAGAAACTTCATGACAGGATTGCCTTACAGTTACCAAAAGTTGGAAATACTTTGAAGGTACACAACAACAACAACAACAACAACATATCTGACAAATAGAATTTGGGAGGAAGCCTAGCTCTCATTTGAAATGTTGTTTTCTACACATATTAAAAAGTTGTTCTGGGAGAGTATTCAAAAATATATCCTCCCCTCCCTCCATACTTGTAGTCTGTAATTACACAAGTAGCAAAACTATTACTACCATTTTTGTTTTGTTTTTGATGAAGATAACCTGCCAAAAATTGGTATTCACTTACTCTATCTGAAGACAGGAGGACGGTTATTTTGCCTTGGCTCTGAAGTAAAGTATACTAACGACCACAGCAAATTCATATGTGTTATTAAGTAGCAGGCAAACAAAAAAATTGTATTCTCCACTGACTGGGCAATAGGGATACAAATGCTTCCAGTCAATATGGTACTACACTACATCCATCCTAAAAGCCCAATTGTGAAGCACTCAAGAGGGTAAAATGCTGTAACTGTCTACTTGCAGATAGTCAATTCTAAATTGTCTTCTTGGCATTGTACTTTATCTACCGCAGGCTTTGGGTAGGAGAACCATTTGGTAGTGACATTATTTTCTTAAACAAGAACCTATTATTGGACACTGATTCTAAAGCAATATTTCCAACTTAATAATGGTGTGAAATCTTTTTTTGTTAACTGACCATTTTAATATCTCAGTAAATTAAGATTGTTTTAGCATGCTATTTCCTTGCCTATTGACAGCAGATTATTGACTCTTCTCTGCTTCTTCTGCTGTTTGTGCAATGGGTGAATGAAAATGACTGCATGATTTGTCTTGTGAAAGCAAAGAGGTGCTGACAGTTTGTTCTCATATCATCTTGATGTGGGTATTTAAATAGCTCACACGTTGCCTTTCTCTTGGGAACTGTGGTGGTTTATTATGAAACATAATTTTTAAGCTTCATTCTAAACCAGTGTTCTGTATGCTTGAAAACACCGTGCCAGGAAAGAGGTCACAAGGAGTAATGTTGCATATGTTCTTTAACGCTGGGAGTAGGACAATTTGTGCATTAAAATTGTGCACACTACTTGCATATAATCAGGTGTCACAGAAGGCACCTTGTACAAACTCCTCAAGTTTTAGTAGAGCGTGCTAATATGAATGGTTTTATTTTTGAAGGATTCTGTTGATAAGGGGCACTATTCACCGACGTTGCCATCTAACACTATAATTAGATGCAGCTTTTATTGTGTTTGAATTCTTCTCTGTTAAAAAAAATTGTAAAAATGTTGCTGTTGTGCCATGGAAACCAGGGAGGAGCGGTACTAAAGTTTCTGCTTTACCATTTTGTGACAGCAGCCATAAGAGATGTCCCTTACTTGAGGGAATGATCCTGATTCTGCAGGAATGCTTTGTCCCGTAACACATAGATCTTGTCTCAGAGTGCAGACAGTGTTGTTAGCTCACCTCAGAAGTTCACCCTGTTTTGGTTTGGTTGCCTGTTTGTTACATTTTTGTCTTATGAGTTGTTTGCTGTCAAGCAAGATTGATTAATTCAGTCTCAGTGTTTTATTTCACATGCAGTGAGTCCTGACTGTCCTAGGAACAAATTTGTGGTTAATAAAATGTTTAAGCCAAGCAATCATGGATGTACATCCAGTCCTTCACATTCTCTGGGTTTAGTGGTGCAGGACCCCTGTTTAAGTGGGGAAACTGTGAATAATTCTAGGCCCCCAGAACCATAATAAACACAGCTGGCAAAATGTCAGGAGTAAACTCTTCTAGAACATGGCCACACAGCCTGAAAAATGCACACAAAAAACTATAGAAAAAGTACAGTTTGCAGATTCAACCCACTGTTAATGTTTTTGAGGAGGTGGAGTTCCTTCACAATGTAGAAGCCAGTGGCTGGCAGTGCTTGCTGTCACCTCCGCTACTGCCTTAATGCCATTTTTAATAGGGACTTACAAGCTTCAGCACATAAAAATGAAATAAATAATAAAATAAATAAATAGTATTTGCAGTCTCTGTCTCACGAGGCTTGCAGTCCCTATTAAAAATGGCATAGGGAAGCTAAAAGTATTTTTCTAAAAATGACATAGGAGAGCAGTGGAGATGGCAGCAAATAATCAGTAAATAGTCAAACCCACGAAGTTTAGATGGCCGACTGTAGTTGACAACAGTTTTCATGATTGCTCTGATTGTAAAGCATAAAAGATTTTAATCATTTTTTAAGATGGTAACTTTATGGCTATAACCTGTATATGGTTGTCACAAATAAACTCTACAGTTTTCATGATTGTGGCTGCTGGAAACAGTGCTACTTTCATGGGGAAAAATAGTGTCAGCTGTTAACCTGCAGTATTGGGTGCTTCACATTTTTATGTGCTGCACGTATCAAATGTTCTCACAAAAGATCTTGTGTAAAGCAGCCCTTATAGCTTTAGGTAAATCAGTGATGTTCTTTGTAAGTAAATATAGACTATTTATACCTTGCCATTAACGAATGTATAACTCAAGCTTAGCTTTATTCAAGACAACTCTGTGTTGGATGGGAGGGCTATTGACTTTAAGATTATGTGTAAGCTGTGGGACTATTTCTAGTTGTGATGTGAGGAAGTCTGAGAGACCGAGAAGGCCTTATTTGTTCATTCTGCTGCAGGATGTGATTCCTCTCTCTCTCCCCCTCTCTCCTACTTGTTCCTGATTCTTATGGCAGGAAAATACAAAAATAAACCTCTCATAGTGTGTTTCTCTCTAGAAGATAATTGGACTTTGAATTTAAATAAACCAAGTATTGATTTTTTAAAAAAACAATAATGAGCAAATAATTATTCTTTTTATAAGGGAGCCCTATCTCCAGGATCTGGTAGTGGTGTCTTGTTCTCGTACATATATCCCACCCTTTTCCCAGTCTGGGACTCAATGTAGTTTACAAGAGTTAAATTACCAGAAGGGGCAGTTCTTGTGAAAATAGTTTTGGGTTTTTGAAAAGTGTGGGCTTTATAGTCAAGTGGGTGCTATAATCCACATTTTCCAAGTCAGGTCTGTGTGTTCTTATTTGCAGGTCAAATCTCTTTTGGGTGGGTACTTTTTCCTCCCCCCCCCCCCCCATGCTGACTTTGTTCTTTGCAAGCGGTTACATGGAGAGAGGTATTTTTTGAACTGGTGGTATGTGGATGAGTCAGATGTCATGATGACACCACTGAATTGTTTCTCTGTGTCTGTGCCAGATGATCATCTGGAAAAATGTTGCCCGCAGGACTGCGGAGACTGACCCTAAATCTGGTTAACATCAAGTATGTACAATGGATTATAAAGTAAATGTGTGTTCAAATGAATAGGAAGCATGATTGTTCTGGGGCTGAACTGGAGTTTAATCTCATTGTAGTTTAATCTCATTGTGAGGATACATTGTGATAGATGCCTGAGGCATATTTTTACATTACACCTGCAGTGCCTTTTCCTCATAGAGTATTGCTAGGTAACACATCTCTGGTTATCAGGATGCAACCCCATTGCTCCTGTCTTTGCCCAACTGCAGGAAGTTGCAGTTACCCTTAGCTTCATGTTATTTGTAAACCAGAAAGTTTGGTTAGTGGCTGCTGAACAAACTTTTTTTTCTAAATGCAGGTCTGTTTGGAAACTTAACCTTAATTCTTTGCTCACATACAGTGGGAAACTATAGTGTACTGTGTCTCAACTGGCTTTGCTCACATAGGTCTCAAACACTGCAGAAATAATCCAGTTTCGGACTGCTTTAACTGCCTTGGTTCAATGCTAGGGAATCCTGGAGATGGTAGTTTATTGTGACGCCAGAGCTCTCTGACAGAGAAGGCTAAATGTCTCACAGAACTACAGTTCCCAGAATTCCCTAGCATTGAGCCAGGGCTGTTAAAACGATCTCAAACTGGATTATTTCTGCAGTGTGTTTTGGACCGTAGAAGGATGGCATGTGGGTGCATGGAACCCATATGCTGATTGAATATGACATTACCCATATGCATATCCTCCTTATTTAGTATGAACATGAAATTAACCGCTGGATCTTTTTTTACCCATATGCCTATCCAGTCTATTAGTTACGAATATGAAATTGATCCCTGGATTGTTTGTATCTGGCAAAGCTATATCCATTGATGAAGGGTGTTTCTAGGGATCATGAACTATAAGTCTAGTTTTCTAGATTGCATGTCTTAACATCTTTATTCATTATAATATTAAAGGAATTTAATGTTTTGATCATTCCTGAACCTGTTTAGGTTTTTAATATACATCTTACTGGCTGAGCCATCTTGATTATTTTAATTTAGGAAGCTGGAAAAAAGGAATCTGCTTAAATAATCTCGTAAATCATACTCATAGCTTCACTAAGTTCGTAATGGCTATACAACGTCAGCTGGTGTGTGTGTGTTCTGGTTTGGAAATAAGAGATTGTGAACATATTGATACCATCAGCATTCCAAAGGTAAATACTAGCATTGAGTTGGCATACACAGGCTACAAGGCTGGAAACAAAATGCTTGTGCAGTAGATTTTGAAGAGTGCTTTGCATGTTCTGTTAATTGGTAGGGAAAGAGGTTCCTGGGTTACATGTATATTTTTGCTGAGTAGATGACACAGACAGAGGCCAGTTGAAAAACAAGACAAATGTTTATGTAACCCTTTTCAGTTTGAGCCCGGTCAGGAAATGCAATACTGTGCTGTGACAGACTTTTAACCAATTACGCTGCTTAGCACTGTAGAATATTGGAGCACTGGTTTCTGTAGAGATCCTTTTATCTTAACAGTTGTAAACAAACAAACCTCACTTAGTCAGATTAACACTCGTGGGGTGAAATTTCTTTGGAGTTACTTTTTAAAATAAATTACCAAAAAAAAAAAAAATAGTGCAAGATTCACTAAGAAAGCCGGTTCATACATTGTGAGTTGGTCCTACTCTGTGGAAATAACCGCTCAGACAATTTAAAACAATTGCTTATGACTTCTATTAACTTGGCAGATGCTGACCCTCATCTTTTATTCCAGTCGTTGTACTTCCTTGTACTTTTATTCCAGTGGTTGTATTTCAAGAATTTGATCCTTGAAAATGAGTTATGTGCTTGGATCCCATAAACATGAGCATGAATGGAAATTTATTGCTGCTTTCCCCCCACTGAAACTTCTGCAGATCCTCAAAAAATACACCTGTAGATTGAGGAGTGCTTTGGGATAGTGTTCAGTGCCTGCATGGGGGCGGCTTTACCCAAGGGGGGTTTAAATCACTTTAGATAATAAAACTGAGGCCAGAGACCACCTTAATATATGTCTTGTCCAGATGCTCTGAAACCTGCTGCTGCTCTTTGATTGAAGAGCAGGGAATGGGTGCTTTAAATAGACAAAATAACAGAAATCCGCAGAAATGCCTTTACATGAAATAGGGCTTCACTGCATACAAGCCATTAGGTATGACTAAAGTTGGAAACTACAAAACTTGAAAAGAGAGATTCAGTTCTTTTATTTGCATTTTTGTCTTATCTCCTCCTAAAGTCAGAACTTTCTAATAATTCTGAGACTGTCTCTCATCAAAGATGGATAGACTCTGTACACATGTATCTCAGAACCATCTGCTCTTGCTTCTCCCCATACCTGACCTTGGACTCCCAGTTGGTTTGTTTCAAGTTTCAGGATTTCAGAGCTGAAGGAGCTGCTTGCTCTTGCAAGCCAGGATTCATGGTTGGTGACTTGTTGCTGTTATCTTGATTTTGAACACACTACTGTGATTCGGAAGATCTCATGATTCCAGACGATTTCTGATAGAGCCAGGGTTAGGAATTAAAGAACTTTTCGTAGAGATACTATCAGGCACACAGTCGCTCCATAGTGAGAAGAATGCAGGGGTTTATTTGTGTATGTTTAGAATCTGGAAAAGTATCATCATAAGCATTCTTGTTTTTGGGAGGGGGGGGACTTACTGTGAAAACTAAATATTAGAACTTTACAACCACAAATATTTCTGTTGAAAGCATCATGATGGAAGACAATTAGTTTGCTATTTTTTAATTCTTTTTCAAAAAGCTGTTAAAAAGTGTTGGTATGACAAACTTCCTTTTTGGAATTTGGGGATGAGTTGGCTTTGTTCAATATCTAATTCCAAAAATATTTTCCATTACATCTACTATAGAAAGGCTGAGAACCTCTAACTTGTTTCCCACTACGTTGAAGATTTTTTTGGGAGAAATAGCCGTGCTTCTCTGAGTTAGAAAACAGTTGGCAGTTTAACAAGAACATATTTCTTAAGAATATTCGAGATACCAGATTCCATTCCAGAAAGTTTAGACATTTAAAGCTTTATTCTGGACAATATTTATTCCGAAGATTTTTAAACATGTCCCATGTGGTGTTAAATTACTAGTGGGTGCCACATCTCATTTGAAAAATCTGCTACAGAGTCTGCAGAGTGAGTCCTAGGTTTTGTTTTTCTTCTAGAGTACTTTGCAGCAAGAGGTAGTACAAATTAGTCAACTGCCTTAATAAACAAAGTCTCCTAACCCTTCTGGCATCCCCACCAACTAAACTTTAAACTTCTGTTTCCATACATAACAACATTTAACTAGGCTGTGACTGGTGTCCTTGTTGTCTCATATTTGTGTTAATACTCAAGTTTCTGCATTTCTGGATCTTGAATTGAAAATCTTGAATTCAGAAGTTGGAGGTAATTATCTACATTTGTAAATAGTCTTGTGAGCCTCTCCTTAAAAAGTTTACTCCATCAGCCACACTTTTGCCTGGAGGGGAATGGTGACATTTAAACCATGGTTCAGCATTTCCTTATCAGCAATCCCAATATTTGCTGTATCCCTTCCTCCCAGTCTAGCCTTATCCTCTCCTTCTTCGTAGAAGGTGGTGTTTTGTGTTTTTTGCTACTATTAATTGCTGAATTGTATTAAGATTTTATGTTAGTTTTAAAAAACCCATCATTGTATATGATGCTTTACAAGTAAAAGAACAGTGAAACAGTTCCCTGTCCTCAGGCTTACAATTTAATTAATACATAATACAAAAGGGAAAGGGGTGGCTGTGTGTGTGTGTGTGTGTGTGTGTGTGTGTGTGTGGTAAAATGCACACTTTGTCTATTTGGCAATACAGAATACTAGAGGAGCCAAAAAATTTCTTTGTTTTAACAATATTGATCATTTCTTCTGTTTATATTATTTTTTGCCTGCTTCTAATGAAAATGTCAAAATCAAAGAGGTTCCTTACATTTCTTGGCCTTGTAGCTACATTCATAAAAATAGAGCATGTCAATTTATTCCAGATAAAATTGTGTAATTGTAATATATTCCTAAAATGACAAAGGGATTTTCAATCTGTCAAGAATAATAATATCACATTTTCCCAATTTTCCTTTTAAAAAAATGGTTTTATTCCTGGAAAAAAGAGGAAATTTCCCACCTCATCCTTGTCTTCAAAATTTCTGCAGACCCTACATCTTTGCTCATATATGCCATACTTCCATCTCTATGTAAAGAGTTTCACACCAGCTATTTTCAATTATTAGTTAGCTGTATGTCAGGTAACCTACTATGAATTATTTAAAAGTATTCCGTTTTTTTTTAAAAAAAAGTTAGGATATTCAGCTGGTCACACAGTGTAGTCCTTGATGCTGAGTGTAAAATATCAAAAGATGCATGTGTAGTATTATCATCTAATGTGTGAACATCTGTGTCAGCCTTTCATACATGCCCTGATGCCTGTTTTGATCATTCCTGAGCAAATTGATGGGTTTGGTTTTAAAGATTATCTATGTAATAATAATAATAATAATAATAATAATAATAATAATAATAATTTTATTTATACCCCGCTCTTCAGCCAAAGCTATCAGAGCGGCTTACCTAGCTGGTGTATAATGTCATGGTATTTAAAAAACAACAATAACAACAACAAATGTGACTTCCTTAATGCCACATTTCTGTTATAGAGGTGTGAAACTGCTAGGTTATGGCACATTCCTGTGTGTACTGACATAATGCAGGCGCACTAGCTAATTTGTCAGTCACAGATAAGTTGAAATCCTGTTATCTAGCACCAACTGAATAGACCCATTCAATCAATTGTAAACAGATGAGTCAACATGTAGGTAAATTCTGTTGCCTACAGAAGTCTACTACTCTAATCAGAACTAAGAACAGGTTTTAGGCCATAGTGTTCATACATTAGGATGTGCACCTGTAACTGATCTTCACAGTGTAATTTGTGTGTTCACAGTACCATGTATATTCCCTTGTCTCAAAGCTTCTGCTGATTTCTACACTGGTGCAGAAACATTCAACAGGAAAGTTAAACCTGGATACTGCCATTTAAACCAGAGTTCAGTTTTTCTTTTTCAGCAATCCCCATATGCATTACACTCTGTCCTCTCAAAGCATGCAGAACTTCCAGGTATCTTTTAAGGAGAATTTTATTTATATAGCGCTGTAAATTTACATAGTGCTGTACATACAATTTTATAATTAGACGGATCCCTGCCCTCAGGCTTAAAATCAAAAAGAGACAACACAGAAGGAGAAGGTGGTGGAAAGGGGCTGAGGTCCAGTGGTTCTTCTCTCCCTCTGGGACCTGGTCCAAGGCAGATGGGCTGGAGGAAGGGCTCGGCTTCTTAATACATAGTTAAAAGGAGGCATCTTGGGGCAGATGGCACAATCCTGGAAACACTTCCCTAAACAATATAGTCTTTAACTTATTATTAACCTTTATTTATATAGCACTGTAAATTTTGAATCTGGTCAGAGAAGTGACGAGGTACACATGTGGGAGAAGAAGGTTCCAGGAGTGAGGGGCAGCAAGTGAGAAAGGGATGAATTTGGGACAGGGCCATGAAAATCCTTGGCTGGGACAGGAGACCTTGACTACCAGAGCGGAGGGTATGAGAAGGAATATGGGAAGAAAGAAGTTCAGATAAGTAAGGAGAGGCCAGTCCATGGAGAGTTTTGAAGGTCAACAACAAAAGCTTGTACTGGATGCGGAAGGGGAAGGGGAGCCAGTGAAGGGAGGATAAGAGGGAAGAAAGGTGATCAAAGCGGCGAGCGGATGTGATAATGCATGCAGCTGAGTTCTGGTCAGAGATTAAAGGATGGAGTTGAGAGAGAGGAAGCCCTGTCAGAAGAAGGTTACAATAATCTAGTCGCGAGACCACCAGGGTATGGACCAGAGTCTTGGCAGTGGAGGCTGAGAGGAATGGACGAATTTTAGCAATGTTGAACAGAGAGAATCTACAGGTCTTGGCGGTGGCCTGAATCTGGGGAATAAACGACAGAGAGAATAAAAGACGAAGCCAAGACTGCGGTTTGCTGAACCGGTTGAATAGAAATGCCATCAACAGAAACAGAAAAGGAGTATTGAAGGGTGGGCTTAGGTGGGAGGATGAGAAGCTCTGTCTTAGACATGTTGAGCTTCAAGCGCCGATGCCGCATCCACTGAGAGATAGCAGCCAGACAAGATGAAACTTGCTGTTCAAGCCCTGGCGAAAGGTCAGGGGTGGAAAGATACAGCTGAGTGTCATCAGCATACAGATGATAGGAGAAACCAAAAGAACTGATGAATTTACCAAGGGACAATGTGTATAGAGAGAACAAAAGGGGACCCAGGACAGAGCCCTGAGGAACTCCAACAGATAACAGAACAGAGGAGGAAGTCTGACCACCTGTGACAACTGCAAAAGATCTGTCTGACAAGTAAGATTTAAATCAGTCAAGAACAGAGTTGGAGAACCCGAGGTCGGAAAGTAAGTCAAGCAAGAGACAGTGGTCCACGGTGTTGAAGGCTGCAGACAAATCAAGAAGAATGAGAATAGAGTAGAGGCCATCCGCCTTGGCCTGCAAGAGATCATTTGAGATCTTGGTGAGGGCTGTCTCTGTAGAGTGCCGTGGACAGAAACCAGACTGAAAAGGGTCCAGGATGGAGTTGGCTTCAAGAAACTCAAGACAGCGAGAATAAACTACCCGTTCCATTACCTTAGAGAGAAAAGGAAGAAGAGAGATCGGACGATAGCTAGACAGAGAAGAGGGGTCGAGAGAGGGTTTCTTCAGAATTGGGAAATGAGAGCATGTTTGAAGTCCAAAGGGAAGGAACCCGAATAGAAAGAGAGATTAAAGATATAGAGGAGCGAGGGCAGAAAAGAAGGGTACTTGTGGTACCCTTTACCAAGTATTGGTGGTACCCTTTACCAAGTGATGGGAAGATACTGTCTTAATAGTCCTAGGTTCTTTCTAGGTCACACCCTTTGTTCATAATAAGAAGGGAACAGTTAGGTCAAGAGTCTTAATTTTTGTATTCTAACAAATTGTAATCAGTTTTTGTATTAAAATAGAATTTACCCTAATTAGTAAATACAGTGTACGAAGACTGCATTATGCCAGTCCAGTGAACAGGTTAAAGTAGCAAATTGCCTCATCTTCTATTTTAATATGAATGTGAAGGAAAACGTGTGCAGTAGAATGTAATAACATTTGTTTTTTATACTGTAACTCCATTATGTTAACGTATGCAATGCCTTACAGTCTGACTGTGTCGGAATGGTTTCATCTTTACATGGAAGTGAATAGAAATATGTGCAGTGTTGCTTATTGCCAGATTCTTTGTTGGTACTTCATCAGATGTTATAATTTCATATTTTGGTAACTGGAGATGCATGAGGTAGATTTCTTAAAATAAAATGCTTTCCTCTTTTATGGATCATAAGAATCAAAGTCTTGAACTATGACTCAAATTGAAGAGTTGTCTCTGTGCTTCCAAGAAAGTGTGAGTTGTATTTTCAGATCATGAGCCACTTCATAGAAGGACTTTCTTTTTCTTTTTTAGAAATCTATTTAGGCATCCAGTGAACAGGTTTGCAGTCTGCATGTGAGATCAGATGTACTGGATTGCACATGTCCTTAGTTCAAAGTAATGCAGAGAACGGATGCCATGATCTCTTCAAAATATTTTTAGCTAATGATTATTACAATAACAACTCTAATTCTGCAAGGATGGATATGTTCCTGGGTGCCGGTGGAAATATCTTCTTTACCAGTTGCAGGATAGTTGCAATGTTGGAAAATGCACCTTCCAAATGAAGTGTACCCATAGTCTCAGTTGCATATCCTACTTGCTTAATCTTCACTTTCCTTAAAGCAGGGATGAGAGAGATGTGATCTATGTGCACCTGAACCCATTTTGTAACCCTCCCAACCTTCCAGATGCTTCCTATTTCTTTTTTTAAAATCAGATATTAAATTGCCTGAAAATTGTCCGAACCAATGCAAATCCCACCCAAAATGTGGCAGTCCCCTCTTCAAAAAGCCAAAACATAACAAGGTTGAAAATAGGCAAAAATGAGGTCACAGGAATTGGAAGTTACTTGAATTTTTTTAAAAAATTTTTGTGTTAGTGTAGCTGTAGCCCATTTGGGGCAGGGGAGAGTTGTTGAGGTAAAAATGGGATCCTGGCCCAGCCTCAATAGGAAGATGACAGTTGAGGGAGAGAAGAAGCACAGGAAACATTTCAGCCCAGCCCATTATTAGCTTAAGCACAATTTCTTAATGCATATAATGAGCCTAAGCCCAAAGAAATGTTTTGTTGGAATATATGCACTCAATGTTTTATGGGGAAATTATTTAGTAATATTTGTAATCTCAGTAACAAGTGTCAGTTTCTGAGTTACTTCCTGTATTGAGTGTTGGACTACGATTCTGGAGACCAGGGTTTGAATCTTGGCTCGGCCATGAAGCTCACTGGGGGACCTTGGGCAAGTCACATCCTCTTAGCCTGAGGGGAAGGCAATGGCAAACCTCCTCAGAGCAAGAAAAACCCATGATAGTGTCGCCTTAGGGTCGCCATAAGCTGAAAACGACTTGGAGGAACAGAACAATAGAAATTAACAGAAATCTCTCTCCTGAACCTAAAATGGCCCAGACCAGGCCAAAATATGGCTAAAAAGTTTCCTGCCACCCTCAGAGGGTGTTGGGAGTAATTCGAGAGCAACTGAATTTGGTTGTAACATTTTTGTGGGCTGCAGGTGGTGTGGCCCTCCAAGGGCCCCAAATCTCAGCAGTTGCTCACCACTGCCCCTAAAGTGTGGATATATAGGGGAAGATCAAAAATGTGAGTAAGTGATAATACGTTCATGTGAATTGGCTCTTCAGACTGAAAAAGGAGGTATTGTTGCTGGTGGGGTGGTGATGGGGTGCAGACCATCACTATTCCTACTGCCTGCTTCTCAGCTTATAAGGAGAATTGTATGCAATCTTGTAGAAAAAGGTCCAGGACCATCATCTTTCCTGTTCCTTTCCTAATGTTTGATGTACATTTGACTTTTTCATAGCATACGTGAGTGCTTATGGAAAATGTATAGATGTAACAGCATCAAAAGGTCACAAACTATGAAACTACATTTCATTTAAGCCCAGTTAAATGCTAGAAGAAGCTTGGCAGGCAGAAATTTTGTTCTTTACCGTTATCCGTTTGCTGTTAAACAGACAGGAATAAACTTCAAGTAATTGTGGAAACCTTGAAGTCAAGGAAGTCAAAGAAGAGGTAGATTAATTGACCTGTGGGAATTCAGTTCAATTCAAAAGTAATAGCAAGTGATTGAAATCACTTTAGCATCATCTCTGTTAGAAGCACTGAGATGAAGTAATGTGTGTTTTGCCCTTCCCTCCAAGCCCTTGAGTTTTCATGATGAGGAATAGAAAGAAGTACATTTGACCCTCTATATCCACGAAGTCAAGCATCCAGAGCTTGAAGATATTCCAAAAAGAGACACATTCCAAAAAGCAAACCTTGATTTTGCCATTTTATATAAGGGGCACCATCTTATAGTATTTAAGTTTTAATGGAACTTGAGCATCCACAGATTTTGGTATTCATAGCAGATCCTGGGACCAAACTTCAGCGGAGAACCCACTAATACTCCTTAGTAGACAGAGACCTAACTACTAGGCATAGTTGTTTTGTGTCCCAGTATTTTAGAAAGGAGATAGCACAGACATGCTTGCAAGATACTCTTCTCTTCCTCCTAAAATAGTGCTCTAGAGCCCAAGGGAACAGACGTCATTAGATGTGTGTTACAAGAATGGGAGGGAGGAATGACCTTCCTCTCATCTCTTGAGATTCTAGAAATAACTAGAAGACAAACTCTCGTTAAACAGCACAGTGTTTCTTTATTATGAATCGATTATATGGTTGATGTAACTGATCTTAAAATCTCAGATACTTGTGATGGTTTTCTTTGGGGATTTATTTCTTAACTGATTTTCTGTCAGTAAGCTGTCCCAAAAAATTAATTCCAACTAAGGAATGCATAAAAGATTATTGGCATCTGCACAGAACAGATTACATTAGATAATTCAGTCTTCGTGACTGCAGTAGCAATAGACAGATTTATGATTTCGTGGGAAGAAAAAAGTGTAGCAGATGAACTGTGGGAAGTGAAAAATAAAGAAATTGAAAGAACTGAAGTTATTTCTGTTCACATGCATAGTTAAAACAAAATCTTCTTTAGGTATTTGGTTCTATGCAAGAATCTTAATTTTAAATATATTAACACGTTTGTCTTTTTCCTGTGCTATTAAAAAAAACATGAACAAGCATTTTCTGTTGATACATTAAGATAAACCAAGGAAGTGGACTGATATCCATGAAAGATTGTATTAACATAAATCATTCTCAAAGATGCTACTAAAAACTCCCCCTCTTTTCCTTTTTTAAAATATAGACTAAGGTTAATTTCAGTATACCCCAGATACCTTATGATATTTCTGTAAGCATATTAGCACAGTTTGAGGTACAGCCAACTTGGCTCCTATCATTTTTAACATTAGCCTTCTAAATACCTGGCACTCTTTCTACTGCTGCCTTTCCATTACTAGACAAGTCATCTCCAAATTGTGCAAGGTAACACAATTGAGAGAGCCGCCTGAAAGAAACCTGAGAGAGCCACCTAAAGGAAAGATTGAGGATGTCTAACCTTACCTGACGGGTTTCCTCATGAAAAGATGATCTTATGTTGAAGTGGTCTTGACAGCTGTGCTAGGACATTCACAGTGCTGTTATGTTGATATTGAAGCCTCTAAAGACTGGAATAAGTCCTTTGCATTAGTACATAAGCCTGACAAATCTTCCCAAATCCTGATGGAATTGCATCAAGACCAAGCAGTAGTACGTTCTAGATCAAGAAGTTGTGGTGAGGGGAAAAATAAAACTTTTTTTCTAAGCATATACTTGTACATACGATTGTGCCGTGTCTGGAATATCTTTGGATTTGTTTTGCAAGATAATTCTATTTTTAGTTTGGGTTGGCTTTAAACTTATGCAAAAAAGGGAAGGAGGAAGTGAATAGTGACATCACTTTAATAACATATTTCCTGCTTGAATTTTTTTAATCTCTGAAGCTTAGACACAGGATATGTCATTTCCTGGATTTTACTTATCTTTCTTATGGAAGGCATGTTGTACTATATAATCTCTTAACCCCCAAACATTCATCAGGGTTCATAACTGCAGTACAGAAGTAGGCCATAACTTGAAAACCTTTACTTGCTGATTATCTCCTGAAATCTGTGACCTTAGGCAGTGATCTTAAATACATTAATATGGAGGTAAAATTCAGTGAAACTAATGGAACATGGTTATAGATAAATATGCTGAGGACTGGGATGGTGAAGCTCTTAGTTAGAAAACAGCAGCACCTGTGTGAATAAAGCTGTGCTTCTTAAATGTTTTTGAAGATGAACTTCTTTGTGAATTTATTTACCTTTAATACCCTACTTTATCCCTCTATGTCAGAAAACAAATGAACTTCACTCTGTGTGACCCATTCAAGAACATGTTGGGGCCCACAGTGTGAAAAACACTGGGCTACAGTAATGAGTGAAATTATAAAATGTTACAAGATTTTAATGCATCATTTTGCTGCTGTTTACAATTTCAGCACAACACTTTTGATATGTAAAGTGATTATAACTCATTCATCTGTATATTTATTTATAGCCCATTTCTTTGCTAAAATGTGTCTTGCACCAGTAAAATACAGCATAAAACCAAATGCACAAAATGAAATAAACAGTCGTAAAGTCGTACATCATAGACCACAAAAGTATAATAGCTAAAAACTACAACCGAAGTTGAATTTTGTAATCATGTTTTGAACCAGAGTAAATATGCAGGGAAAGGGAAATAGCCTGGCAGCAAGTATAGATCAAAGCAAATATAATATTTTCCTATCACTTCATCCCAGTCAGTATGCTGACAGTAATGATTTTCACTAGTTATGAATGAAACCAAACTGACTGAGTTAACAGAAGTCTAACTTAGAGGCAGTAGGGACAACAAATGACTGTTGTGGAGGCCTCTTTCAGCAGGTAGGCATGTTGTAGCTGGTACATTAGTCAAAGCTGGGAAAGCTAGTTTCCTTTGGTTGCCCCCTTGGGCCAATTTCTGATTCATAGTGAGCTTAATTAATACTGCTTTGCCTAATTTGGAAAATAATGTATGTTTTTACTGAGCCTGTTCTCAAGCTCAGACCACATTGCGCATTCTGATGGCATAAACTGGCATACTGACTCATTTACCATGGTCAGCCTCAACTATTGGAAAATTATGGCAAGGCCAATGGGTTCAAATAACATTTTCCCACATGTATTGAAATACTTTGAAAACTTGCATATTTTGAATACTTGACTCCCTCCACCCTTCAAGAGTATGCAAATGTTTGGGCAATATACTATTCAGAACATGGTGGGAAGGCAGCTTACAATAGTCCCACAACGTAAACAATTTTCTCATTCTTAATAAAGCATTTCAAAAATTAACTCCTTTACTTGTATACATAGTGTGGATTTCATTAGTAGAAAGAATGGATTTTAAGTAATTGTTGTTATACTAGGAAACGTATTTATACCAGATAAGAAAGGAAAGCTTGATAACCATGCTGATGCAGTTGTATTACCAGAAAATTCATTATACCATATTTTTGAGATCCTGACATTTTCTGTAAACTCATTATACCAAATTAAGTGTTCGTGGAGCTCTTTATAGGAAAAAGAATTCTGTCAAGCTCCGATATTTTGTGTGCAAACACACAGGCAGAATATGACAGGCCAACCTTGTTATATTCTGCCTGCGGATCTGGTCCTACCCCTTCCCCTGTACTTACCTGGTCCAGCATGTCTGCAGCATTTCTGGGTCCTCTCATCTGTTTTAGATTGTAGGGAACTTTTTTTTCCAAACAGAAGGTTACTAGTCATTCACAACTGTTTAGTGCTTAGGTAGGGCTAGTTGAGCTTAAAACAATCTAGGAGAAGTCAGAGATGCCACAACGTGACCAGTTGTGCCATCTAGACACATCAGGGGGCACCACACCACTGACCTTACATTTGTAGATTTTTTTTCTGAAAAAAACATTGAGGGATAGGACTGAAAATGGTGGATATAGCCTTCCAGTGTCTAAGCAGGCAGTGTACCCATTCCCAACATATGGCAGTTACCTGTCCTTGAGGCCACAGGGAATGGTACCATATAGAACATCTTTATAATGATTTCTACCTGTCCCCCTCTCTTTTTAGACATGACTATTCAATGACAGTGTTAATTTCAGATTCCATTGTTAATTTCAGATTCCATTTGATGCCTCATAACATGCAACAGATTTTGTGATTGAGATACAGTGACCATATCTGAAGATAGCTATGCATTTTCAGTGGTCTTGACAAGTAGTTCAGATATATTTGTTAGCTATCTTATTCTACTTGTATATCAAATCAGTGTTAGTCTGTTGCAGCATAAAAAAGGAGAGGGAGGTGGGGGGAAAGGAATGTAGCAGCACACTTAAGACTAGCTAGCTGGTTTTTATTTTGGCATGAACTCTTATAGATACAAACCCATTTTTTCAGATACAGTACAGAGTGATATCCAGACCTAATGACATAAAGCCTATTCATACAGTTGTGGAAGTAGGGGGTGGGATGGATTGTAATAGGATCCAGAAGTCTTGGGAATAGTATCATTGAAAGAATTGGGTAAATGTTCCAAAGATGGTTTTTCCTTTAAGATTATTTTAGACTTAAGTCCAGAATCACCTGGGAGAAAGTCTCCTGTCAATCTTCTAAACAAAAGTGGCATTGTATGTGACAGTGTCTGTTGACCAGTGGAATTACATCCATCAGTGAACCATATTCCCTCTCTTGCACCATTCCACCACGTCTTCCCTAAATTTTTTCTAGGAGGTTTAAAAACCATCCAAAGAAATTCTTGCAGAATGGGGTTCAGGAGTCTCCAGGGGGGATAAGAGAAAGAGCAGAGGTCTATTAATACAATATCAGTTTTGTAGAGGATTACAGTATCAAGTGTTTGGGGGGTTGGGGATGTATTATCTTTCCTGTTACATGACTTATTCTTCAGTTTTGTTTTTAAATGGATTGTAAAACAAGGAATTGTAACTATTAGTTATATTGCTTACCATATATACTCAATTATACGTTGACCTCATGTATAAGCTGAAGGCAGGTTTTGGGGACAAAATTATAGATATTGAAATGACCCATGATTAAGTCGAGAGTAAAACTTAGAGCAGCGGTTCTCAACCTGTGGGACACGTTCCCTTTGGGGGGGTCGAGCAACCCTTTTACAAGAGTCATCTAAGGCCATAGAAAAACAGATATTTCCAATGGTCTTAGGAATCGAGAAGAAAATAATCTTATGGTTGGGGTTCACCACAACATGAGGAACTGTATTAAAGGGTCACAGCATTAGAAAGGTTGAGAATCGCAGATTTAGAGCCATGTAACAAAAGAATGTAAAACAGTGGTTCCCAAACTTTTCCTGGCTACTGTGCCCTTTCTTCCTGGGCAATGAACCTAGCCCCCCCCCCCCAATGCATATTTCTTGATATTAAGTGTACTATCCTGCAAATTCAAAACACCCAATCTTGGTCACTCCTCCCTTTGCACCTGGTCATTTTGGGAGTCGCAACTGAGCACCTGGTTGAACAGCAACTGAGAAGTCTCTCCCTCATGCCACCCCTCCAGCAAAGGCCAGTGCAGAGGAGAGTCCTCTTGGTCACTGATCAGCCAGCTGCTCGGTTACTGCTTCCTTTGCTTCATCCTTTACTTCAGTGATTCCTTTACATCAGGTGACCGCATGCAAAGGGAGAAGTTTCTCTCAATCCTTCTTTGTTGGAGGCTTACAGAGGACATGTATGTGCTGGGGGCTTACAGAAGACATGTGCTCTGGAATGGAGACTGGCATATATTAGAGAAGGGAGAAGCTGCTACAAGGTGAATGAGTCTTTACGAGAATCAAATCTAGATACTCTCTCTCCTTCATCAGAGTCTTCCTCACACAGCTTCAAGTGTCCCCTTCCCCCAAAAAACATTGCTTCTTCTACTTCCTCTCTCAGCCTGTCCAATTAAAAACAAAACAGGACCAGCAGAGCAGCTCAAAGCTGCCAGCCAAGTCTCTGCAAAGCTCACAAAGCTTAAGCAGAGTCCCAGATTTGAAAGCTTCTTTTTGCCACCAGTTGTCACCTCCAGTTAGTCTGTCCTAAAATGGGACCATTTCGAGCCATAGGAGTGATGTCCTGCGCCCAATCCTTGCAAGAGTTTCCCAGCTGCCCCCTCCACCACCAGTGAAAGATGCACTAAGGCAGTGAGCTCATGCGGGCAGGCGAACAGCAGGAGACAAAACCACGCAAAGTGTTCAGTGAGGCTGTGTGGTGGTTTTAAGGGGTCTTGAAAAGAAGTGTCAGGCAGCGTGCATCCCCACCATTGTCCTAAAGGCTCCTGGTAACCCTTGTCTTTCTTACACACCAATACTTTGATTGAAGGTCCCCCTGCTGCCACCTTTTACCTCAGAGCTCACCTGGATCTTTCCACTGCAGCTGGAAAGTTCACTTTGGGAATCGCTGATGAGGAACCAAAGGAAAATGAACTTACAAAATTATCAGGCATAACTTTCTGTGCTTACCCTAAAAGCTGGATGGATTAGGAGAGAACGGTAGTAAATGGTGGCTGTGCGATGTGTGAAGGAGGCAGCTAGGCATAGGTAGTGCTAATAAAACATATATATAAAAAGAATGAAAAGACAAAGCATAGAAAATGGTGACTATGTTAGTGGTATTATAGCCATTAATATGATAACTTTGCCAGTTTTAACTCAGAAAAGGTGACATACATGAATCTGTTTTTCTAATCCTTCAAAGCCTGATTCCTCTTGGTGCTCCTTTGAGGGGAAGCGCCAAAGAGCTGCTGCTGTTTCTATTTTCCCATCTAAGCAGTCAAAAATGTCAAAAGTGGGGCTGTAGTGGAGAGAGTAGTGGAAGGGTTGGTGCTTCTTTTAGATGCTCCCAGGATGCAGTAGGCTCTTGCCTTTCGTCATTCCAATCAGAGAAGGGAATGGTTCCTTTTTAAAAAATAAGAGTTAAAGTACAGTACTTACATTGATCCATGGATAAGCGACCCATAATTTTGGTCAATTTTTTGACTAAAATTTCTAGATGTTTATATGAGTATATACAATATATATAGATTAAAAGATGATACGGCATAAAAATTGAAAGACCTATATTTGGAATACAGATTATGCATATAATTTTTTTCATACACGTACCTGTTTTTAGCTTGCTTAGCATTACATGATGTCATATCTATTCAAGTAGTGACAGAGTGGGGAAACCTATTTATGTAAAGTATCATTAGGATTAATCTCTTATTTAACATATTTTTTCTAGGATAGTTTGAACTCTTTAGTTCTTGACCTGGATTATCCAGCACTAAGGAAGAACAAGAATATAGACAACTTCTTAAACAGATGTAAGTTTCCTTTATATTTATACTGTCTGTAGATGAAGTTACTCTTTTTTTTTGTTCCCTCATTTCAGTGAACTTGACCCTAATTTCTAAAAGGGGGTTGTCCTGTTTTTTTATTTGACAGTGAAACCTGTAAAGAGTAATAAACTGTTATAATAAATTTACAGAACTCTTAGTCTAGTGCTTAGCAGTAAGATCAAAAGCCAAGTTCATTATTTTATTCCTAGAACATTTGGAGCATTGCATATTAAACAACACTCTCTACCCTCATATAACTAAAGAGCTTAATGATTCAAAATGCCAAATAAATACTTCTTTCCATTTCATTAAGAGCCCTGCTGGTCAAACCTAAATATGTTTACTGACTCAATGAATTAGCAAGAACCTAAGGGCATTCGAAAGAAGCTCCGTGTAGGTTTTATTTTTGTTTTGATAGTTTGCTTTACTGGGGAATGTTCTGTCTTGATGTTTTGTTCCCTTTTGTGAGTGTGTTTTGGTTCATTGTCATTTTTCTTTTTCTGTTGGCAAACATATTTCTGTGTTGTGATGTGCTTTGATGTTTAGTGGTGTTCTTCCATGTCCAGTACCAGAAGAATCTGGACTCCCCTTCCTGGGGTGAAGAATGACAGGGGAGGGAATGGGTGTTGCCAGTTCTAATGGAAGAAGTGTGCTATAGTGGAGGCACACCACTGAATCTTTATAAACTGTAACGTTAAATAAAGAATTAAGTTTGTATAGGACCGTAGCCCTTGCTCTCTGATTTTAAAATTTAGCAATTTAATTGCACTGTCAATTTTAACCGAATTGTAGTGTAACGATAATACACAGAAAACAAGTGCTTAACACATGTAATATAAGTGAGCTGCATAGATTATTACAGGTAGTTTAAAAAGGAATATCTTTGTAAAAATGTCTGTTTTGAAAGCATCGATCACTATTAGTGTTTGTATTCCACTATTCTTGTAAATTATATTGAGTTTCTTTATAACTGTTCAGATGAGAAAGTTGTGGGGAAAATCCGTGGTCTTCAGATGAAGGCAGAAGATTATGATGTTGTTAAAGTGATTGGAAGAGGTGCATTTGGCGAAGTACAGCTGGTAGGTATTCATGAAACCCTGCTAAATTTTTGCATACTTTGCTTGAAAATTTAACTTGTCTTAAACATTTGATTTTGTTCAGTTGCAGTTGCCATATAGTACTAAATACAGTTTTTCATGCAGATTGTAGTTTTTAAAAATCATCTCTTCTCCTCTTTGGGAGCTTTGAGAAGTCAGAAGGCTGGTATATGTGTTGGGGGCTTGCAGAGGCCATGTGCATGTGTATCTTGGTGCTCTCTCCCAAATGATGTTGTTCAAAGTCCTATATTTAGCTGTGTAAGCAGTCAAAAGAACTGCAGAATGTTTCTTCCTTGATGTTTTTTGCTGAACTAATTTATTTGTGTTTTATGCTCTCTTCCTGATAGTCTGTCATGTTCTGCATTTGTTTTGACTTATTTTTTTAAATTGTGATATCTGTGTGGAAGAGTTTGCCACTATCATTGCAGTAATATTCTTAATGGCTAACATCAATATTTATTATCAATTAACTAATAAAGCATTTCCTCAGATAGTGAAGAGCCATTTGATGAGAGCAGTAGTTGCTTCTTCCACATTTCCCATGGACGTTCCTTTGCCATAGGTCTCCAGAATAGCACCCTGATTCCAACCAACAGCTTACAACAGGCATTACAGAGTACATTACTAAAGAGTACAAGGCCTTTGGATGGGCAGTTCTGAGGTTGCTGGTTGCATGCTGCCCCTTCCTCATGTAGTGAAAGGGTAGCTAGTCTTCCTGATGTGTGAGTCTCACAGACTGTGTAGAAGAAGGACAGATTGCAAGGAACTGTTGTTCTCGAAGTAGTCATCAGTGAATTCACACATCCCACCCTCCTTCCCTGTTGGTGTGTCTTGCATTTCCTTTGTCATGGGGCTAATACTTTCATATTTGGAACTGAGGACAGAGCGGAAACCAAGCCTAGATGGGTTTGGTGGGAGCAGCAAAATGTCTAGAAAATCACTACAAAGTTCCAAATCATGCCCTGCGTAGGTATAAGTGATCCATATATGTGTGGATGGTCACTTAAACATCCACATTACAGGTAAGGGATCTGTTCTTCCTACTACAGGCATGGGCTAGGCTGAGAAGTCCTTTCTCATGAGTTTGTGGCTGAAATAACATTGTGAACTGGTGACTACACATCTCCCATCCTACCTAATAACATTTTAATATTTTAGCAAAATCTTAGAGCCAACCAAAGCTGCCTTCATAATATGTACTGTATTAATGTTGTTTTCCTTTTGATTCTTCAGTACTCCCAATCAGACATTTTATTCAAAGTTCTCAATATTCAGTGATGGTCATGTATTGAAGCCACTTTAAGGAATTTAATTTAATCAGTTTATCTTTAGAAACCAGATTTGTTTTCCAGAAGAGTTTCACTGTAAGTGATGCAAAAGAGAGTTTGCCTGGCATAAAGAGAGTTAGTACCTATATTTCTTCTACATGATGAAATCATGCACATCCTTCTGTTCTCAGTACATATGCCTACCTGGCTCTGAACATTTAATCTAATTTTAGGGCGTATATACTGTCTATATGAAAAGGCATGAACGAATCTTACAGTCTTATAATCAAGGAGTCTGTAAAAGGAGATTTTGAGGGCGATGCACTTGTATGTTGAGAGGAAGCAGCAGGGCTAAAAACAAAAAGTAATATCACACACTCAATAAGCAAGGTATAAAGCAACAGCAAGCTAGAGCAAGAGCTAACTGATAATAATTCTTACATGATTTTTTACTATAGGAAAGGTCAGAGAGAGGTATGCCTGAACCATTTTTGGTGGGTTCCTCTTTTTTCTTCTTGTTATGTGTCTGTCAAAAGGAGGTAATAAGTCACCCAGGCTGGAGATCCTTCACTCAGAGTTTGTAAATAAATACCTTTGCCACTTAAGTCAGTGTCATAAGCAAACCACTGAAAATTAACCTATGAATTGTTTATAAAGCACTATAATGATCCATACAAATTACAGTTTCATCAGCTTGTAAAACCTGTCCGTTGCCATAGTTTCAATGTAGAGAGGTAGGTTGTAACATACTGAAATACATATGATGTGTGGGGTAGATAGCTTGGAATCATTAGGGTAGTTCTACTGCAACTTACGTAGGCAACCTGCTGCTCTCCAAAGATATTGGACTAAAATACCCATCAGCTCCACCCAGCATGGCTAACAATGAGGAATTATAGAAGGCATTGCCCAGAAAATCAGGAGGGTATAACTGGTTTGATTTTCACTTAATAATGAGTATGAATTGGCCACTCTTTGAACTCATTTACACATTCATACCGTATTATCTCTGGATGTTTGTGTCTGTCTGTGACCATTGTTCATGAGCAGACACAAATAGGTGAGATTGGTCCTGGAACAGTCCTGCTTAACTGCCATGTGTATCTGTGCAGGGTTTAGTGATATCACCTCTGTTGTTTTACTTTATATGAAACAACTGGATTAATACTATCTGAAGCTTTAAAGTGAAATGCCATCAATATACTTGTTACTTAAGGTGTAAGAGTAGTTGTTTCTCTGTCCTGACCCACCATTTGTAGTCTTTTGTTGAGTTTACATGGTTCATCTCACATTATCTGCTCTTCTGGCAGTGGATTGTTGATGAGGATCCTTCAGTGACCATAATGTAACACATTTTTGGTCTGAATTTGAGTCTGGATCCATCCCTGCTATCTGAGTAGGAGGTGACACCTGTGCTCAGGAGTGCCTGTCACTTAATTTTATATACTGGTTCCCTTTTGTGAAAAAGGCAACTTTACCATTTCTGCTTTTTTATGCTTTTGTAACTGTGACAATATGATACTATAAATGCTGTCTTTGTTGTCACAGATGACATTGGGATACAAGAACAATTGCAAGCTTTCACACCTCAGTACTGTTTGATCTTTTGCAGTACTTAAAGAGCATGGGGGTCATTACAAAGAACATCTTTTTGTTGAAAAATTTAAGAATTAACAGAAAGGGATTGCCCAACTCATGCCATTGGATTAGATCCAGATTTAAATTTAAGAATATGCAATTGAAGATGTGGGCTCTCCTCTCGTCCCCAGTGAAAGCACCAAAGAAGGTTACTAGTTTGAACCCAGAACCAAAGATAGCACTGAACCTGTGGAATGACCCAATATGTGCAAATCTTATTTTAAAAACGATTTTTAATTACTTGTGTGACCCAGTAGGTAGTTGTTTGCAATGACTGACTCCTGCTTTGTTATTAATATATTTTGTATATATCTATTATATGCATTTTGTGCATTTTTGGTGCATATTCTTTGTGGTTTTAGAATTGGTTTCAGTATTGTTTGAGGAGGTATGTTAAATGCATAAATAATTTATGAATAAAAATTAGTAAAGGGATAAGCAATGGACATTTGGATAAATTATCAGATATGGCAGTGCTTCTCAAAGTAGTATGATGTGGGGGACTGGCAGTTATTTTCTGAGGTGTATGCCAGGAGTTGACACCATAGTTGGACCCATTGGATACAGTAGTTTCTTTCTTTCCTGGAAACTGGCCAGGGATCCCTACTTTGAGTAGCACTGAGATAAGGCATAAATTTCAAACTGACTAGTTTGCATTTGTTTGCTAATCAATGGAAAACAGTGTTGAGAGATTTCTTTTGTTAGAACATAGTTTCTTCATTTTAATTTGAGTTTCTAAAACTATTTCTCAAAGATATAGTAGTTCAGCAACTTAGAATTCCGAAGAGATTTGATAACTGTATATACTGAATTTAACAATATTAAAGCCCAATATCTTTTGACAGGCCTATCTAGATGCTTTTTAAATTATGAGTTTGTAAATTATGAATGGATTGTTTTTAATATGTATGCTTTTAAAACTGATGTTAATGCTCTTTTATTTGGTCATGTATTTTTAATTGGTGTTCATGTTTCTAACTGCATTATTTGTATATTTGTTTCTCACCTCTATCCATAGGAAGAGACAAGTAGGAAATAAATATTGCTATTATTATTTTAAGATTTAGATCAGTTTTAAAAAAGTTCTTGCATAAAGGTAGTTGTTGGCAGTACCTATACTGACATATATTATTGATAAAAATAGAATTAGATTTCTCTCTTAATTTGAGTGAGTTTCTAATAGAAAAGACTCAATTTAAACCTTTTTGGTAACATATTATAAAAGCCTTTCTTCCTTGGCAGGTTCGTCACAAAGTAACGCAGAAAGTTTATGCCATGAAACTTCTTAGTAAATTTGAAATGCTCAAAAGGTCAGACTCAGCCTTTTTCTGGGAGGAGAGAGATATTATGGCCTTTGCCAACAGTCCATGGGTAGTTCAGGTAAGGACAGTGCATGAATTTTGGATGAGAATTGAAATTGTTAACTGATAGTGTCTGATCTATATAACTTAGGGCTGAAACAGACGGCTGCGTTAAGGTAGCTTCGCGCTGGCTTGGGGGCATGGCATTTAGATGTGCCATGCCTCCAAGCCGGACAAAAGCCACACTGGTGATTATATGCCAGCCAGCTTCTCTTCGGCTTGGGAGCCGTACTGGGACACCATTCTCCCTGGAGAAAAGCTGGCTTTAGAGGCAAAGGGGTGGCTTTTTCCTCTCCTATTTTGGGGCAGAACCTGGCTGGATTGGGGCCGCATGTCTATTTGCCATGACCCCAATCCAGCCTGAAAGGGGTGGCTCCAAGCCGCCCCTTTTTGGCCGTCTGTGTAGGCCCTTAGTTTCTTTTATTTATTTATTTTTTCATCTTAAGATGAAGTTATAATGTTCGTGTTTCTTTTAGATGTAGTCACCTGGCTTTAAATATGCATTTAAAATGTTTCAATATTCTATGGAAACAGAAATGTACAGATGGAATTTGTTTCCACCTGCTCCTTCTTAAAAACTTAATTTTCCTTATGTACCACATAGTGTACATTAGCTTCTGTATTTTTTTTTCCACAGTGGAAATACACACAAGTATGTATGTCAAGGTGGGATTTTTATTATAGGTTTAAATTTGTTTGGTGGAGATTCTTGGTTTAACTTTTTAACATTCATTATAACTGAATACTGTACTAGGGTGCTGATTTTCAATGGAAACGTATCAAAAGTTGTACTGTTACTTAGTGGCTTTTGTTTTGTCATTCAGACTGGAAAAAAATAAGGCTGATTTTGAAGCAATGGTTATGTCATCTCTTATGTTAAAATAAGAGAGCTGTAATTTCACTATTCCACTCCTGTTTTGGTGTTATGACACTTCAGATATAAGTCTTCCCCTTTTGCACAATGATATATCAAAGCCTTAAGTGTATGCTGCTATGTCTCAGGAAGTGTCAATGAAAACTAAATACTTAGCAGACTGTCATATGGAAATTTCCTGCTTTCTTTTTGAAACAAAACCACTTTCGTACATGTGTATCATGAAACTGTCAACAGTTTAGTGCATGTCTTTGTTTTTAGAGCTTCAACAGCAGCCATTCTACCCAAAGACAGGAGTGGTTGTGGGCCCCAGTCCATTCAGAAACAGCCTCAGATTGTTATGGTAGCCCATTCAGCCAGGAAAATATTTTATATTACAGTTATATTGTTAGAGGCTGTAGGAAGATAAGCATAAGTAAGAAGACTGGCTGCATTTCTTCTCCTCCTCCTATGTAGATTTGCTGTTGTGTCTATAAAGCCAGAGCCATGAAAGAATGTGGCATTTGGGCTAACAGGAGAGAAAACCTTTTATCAGAAAATCTATACAAGTATGGCACTAGTCACGACTTAAAATGCTTGTGAACAATATTGGAAAATTCTTTTTTAAAAAACTTTTGAAAATATCTTCAATTATTTTTTCAGAGAAAGAATTTTTGAAAATTTTCTTTTTAGATTTCATTAAATATATTTTAGACAGTCCGCAGACTCTGCAGCACAGGCAGTTTTCCAAGTCACGTCTGTCTGGACTCATTGAAGACCTACAGCAAGGAAGTGTTTTGCTCCGCGGAGAGCAGTCTCTGGTGGTGGCAGTGAAGGGTTTATTTCTATTTTATTTTGTTATTGATATCAGGTGCTTTTTTAAAAAATAAGGCAGTGTTTTAACTTAAAAAAAAATAGTTGGAAGTCTCATATTAGGAGGTATTCTCAGTATAATCTTTTGGAGAATATTCTGAAAATGTTTTGTGCTTGGAAGATATTCTGTCAAGAGCATTCTCACTTTATTACTTGGCAATGGGTGACAGGTTCATTCCAGTGTGGATGTCTTGGTCAGAGGAAAGATACTTGTTTGTTTCTTGACTGTCCTTCCTGCCAAAAAAAGTTTAGTTGCATTGAATAAGTTTATTTCTTTGGCTGAATGATGAGTAAACTGAGTGTTTTGAAATGCATAAATATATTTAACAATTATTTTACCATACCAAAAGTGTTCTTGAAAGGCATATGGGAAAAGAGCTCCCCAACTGCCTTAACTCTGTAGTAATTCAATATCTGTGTTGTTTGGGTGGGGTATTTGTGTTTAGTGAAAAATGAATCTGTTTTGCAAAATCTCTTACAACTTTCCATCCTTCTGGGTGTAGCTTTTTAGTGCCTTTCAAGATGATCGATACCTATACATGGTAATGGAATACATGCCAGGTGGAGATCTTGTCAACCTCATGAGCAATTACGATGTGCCTGAGAAGTGGGCCAAATTTTACACAGCTGAAGTTGTCCTTGCTCTTGATGCAATTCATTCCATGGGCTTGATACACAGAGATGTGAAACCTGACAACATGCTTTTGGATAAATATGGACATCTGAAGCTTGCAGATTTTGGTACTTGTATGAAAATGGATGAAGTAAGTATTTGGCTCACTGCACGTGCTTCTAAATAATGTATACAGTGTAAAGAACCCAAGAAAAAAATTTATTAGGCTGCATATACCTTCTGGTAATATATAAAAGAGCTTATTTTTAACAATGAGCACAGTGTAGTGGTCAAGAGGACTGTGAAAGTTTCTGGTTCAGTTTTTTGCTGCAGCCCCAAAGCATCTTGGCTGGAGTGGCTTCAAACCGCCCCTTACAACCTCTCAGCCTAATTTGAAAAATGTAAGATGGATGTGACCTAGTAGATTTTTGCAGGCACTCAAGTACCATATAAATTTGTTAAATATTATTGGCAGAGCAAAGTAAAGCCTTTAGTTTAAGAAACATATTTTGTACTCCATGTTGTTTCATTTGAATGAAATTTGTATGCAGGCTTGGGACAGATTTTGGCAGTGCAAGTGGGTTCACTCTACAGCTGCTTTCAGAAGTTAAGAAAATCTGCATTTCAAGGTTGAATAACAGGTCCACGCTTTAAAGGAGGGCAGGAACTTCTGCTTTAAAGGAGGACAGGAAACATTACAACATACTGTATAGGAGGAACATTTCCAGTAAGGGAGGGGAGAATTTCATATGTCTTTTGAACCCAAGGAATACTCAAGAGATTTTTCCAGTTACTTCCTCTGAAATATACAGCACCTTTATTGGTGGTTTCCCATCCAAACATTAACCAGAATGGACCCTGCTTAGCTTCCAGGATAGACTGGATGTAATGATTTTAGTGTATTTAATTTTAGGTTATTATCCTGAAATGTGCGTGCACACACACACATAGACAGACAGACATAGGGGCAGTCATCTAAAAAGACCGCAAAGAAATTTAAGCCAACAGAACATTTGAAACACAACAAAAGTAAATTAGACTACATCTGCGCTGCAGAAATAATCTGCTTTGATACTAGTTTAACTATCATGGCTCTGGTGCCACAACACACTACAGTCCCCAGAATTCCATAGCATTAAGCCATGGCAGTTAAAGTGTCAGACCGGATTATTTCTGCAATGCAAATACACCCATAGTCTTTTATACACTCTACACAACTGAGCCCCCCTGGAAAGAAAAATATAGGGAAAGAAATGTTAATTAAATTGGACGATAATATTTTAATTGCTGCAATCAATTGAGTACTGCTATTGGTGATGAAGGGGAAGAAAACTCTTTCCACATTTTTATTTGTGTAAATAGAAAATACTTGATTTTTGCTTCTTCATGGTACACTGGCTTCTCTTGAATCCTAAACTGCTTTTACTTGGAACTATGCCTTTTTATAGTGGGATCTAACTTCCAAGTAGGTGAAGGAGAACTGTGTTTTGTGTTAATGTTTACTTCCTAATAAAAACAATAACTTGCACAATTTTACTGCTTACAAGCACACTCGGAGCATCCCCTAGTGGTCTTCACATAGTTTGCTTTAAAAAAATCAAATATATCCACCCATCTGCTGTAATTTAAGTAAAATATTTTTACACTTGTGTCATCAAGCCTATTATTAATAGAGACGCTTTTGAAATGAAAATTGATTTTCATGTGTAAATACAGTTATTTCAAAATATTTCATACTGTGTGTTATTGAAGCCAGTCAAGTGGAATATTAGAATACATCATTACTAACACAGCTACTAATTTACTAAAACAAAGTTTTTGAAAGTGTGGATTAGTCTAAAAGGTGTTGTTTAGATACTAGTATTATGAATCAAGGAACTGCTGTATATCCTTATGTTTGAGCTACCCCCTCCTTCAAATAGGCAAATTGTGTATTTAGTTATTAGAGGTTCTGGAATGGATCCCCCATGAATCAGGAGGGACGACTCTATCATAAATGCAAGATGACAGTATAATCTGAATACACGAGAATGCAGACATGTTGTCTTAGTGTGTAGTGATACATTGTGTATAAATACAACACGAAAAAGAAATGTAAAGAAAGACTTCAGTAAATGTCTTCTCAGTCAAATTAAGGTTAGGTGCAATAGCTTGAAAGTTTTGTCCTTTCCTGCTTTGTTTTAATAGAACCAGTTCAAATGTCAACAGTATTCTTTCAACCGTAATTGTATGATGGTTCTGTTGTGCTGTTATTGTCAGGGTGCTGACTCAAGCCTTGTGCCTTCTTAAATAATTTCATATACTTGTATTTGCATAAATGGTTACTATGGTGAATCTTGACAGTAGTCACCAAAAGCAAATATGGAGCTCTTATCTTTTTCACTGGAGAATTTTAATTGTCCTGATAAAATCAGGGTAAATATTGGGATGACCCGCACCTCTGGGGATTGCATGTCTTCACATTGTACAAAGCCTGGCTTTCTCTGCTCCTCCTGATTTATAGTGGGACATCCGCCTCAGCCTTATTTCACCTCTACTACATAAATACCAAGGACACACCAATCAGTTTTACATTTCTTTGTTGCTTTCAGACATCAACCCTGATAAAACATATACTGTTGCCAGATTCTGTGCAGCTGCGATTAAAATTCATCCGGCAATGACCTCCCCAGTAGATAGTCTTGCTAGTTTAGTAATATTATCTTGCTATACTGAAGCTGTGTAATCTGAAAGGTTATTTTAAATACCTGTGGTTAACCTTTGTTCTTATCTTCTTTTATTCTATATCCACCTTTTTATGTGTTGGTCTATACCGTTATAAAAATTCTATTCGAATATTCCTGTTTTGTAGTAGAATCTGTGAACAGTTAACTGTTAGATCCATACACTTGATGGAAAGGCACAAAGTCCTTTGTCTCCAGCTTATACAGTATAGGCAGCTCCTACATAACTCCTGCAAATTTCATTGGTTTTGCCACCAGTTTGTACACTCCCATATGCAGAAGCCACCCTTCTTCTGCCACACTTTTAGAGCTGTTGCTATTGCAGTGATTCCTAGTAGTCGCTGATGCCATAGATGCTAGGACTTGCTCTTCATTCTATAAGTAGTGAGGACTTGGCAGTTCCATAGTTAGTCCTCTGAGTATAGGTCCCAGAGCATCTTTTTAGCAGATACTCTGGAAGTTGCAGCCCCAGAGCTGACTAGAAGGAATAGCAGTTAGATCCAAAACACACTGCAGTAATCATCCAGTTTGAGACTGCTTTAACTGCCCTGGCCCAATGCTAGGGAATTCTGGAAACTGTAGTTTTGTGAGCTGTTAAGCCTTTTCTGACAGAGAGCTCTGGTGCCACAATAAACAGGATTCTCTAGCACTGAGCCAGGGCAATTAAAGCAGTTTCAGACTGGATTATTTCGGCAGTGTGTTTTGGAACTAGTCTGCTCATTTTCAGCAGTGGACTGAGGCTGGATCCACACTGCTTTGCTCTGGTGCCACAACCAACTACAAATCCCAGAATTATATAACATTGAGCCATGGCAGTTAGATATCAAACCGGATTATTTCTGTGGTGTGGATGCAGCCTTAGAGTGTTAGTTCTGTGTTGCATTGTGTTCTACATTATCAGGAATAGAAAATCCTTGTGGCACTATTGTTCACTCTTCTCTCCACTGGTTTGACAGAGTTATGATGTGGAGGAAAAGATACAGGAATGGTGGTTGTATATCCTCCCCATATAGATTCAGCCTTTCCCTTCCTATCAAGTTTGAGTTTGGGACCAGATGGAAGGTATGCGGCCAAAAGGGCAAGGATGCCCACCATATTTTTTCTCACTGCTGGTCCTAAACCTGTCCATCAGTGTATTTCTTTTCTACCAATGAAAATCTCTGCCTGGTTGTCTGCCTTTGGTCTGCAGCAAGTCATGATCTCTTTGGGCAGCTGTGTGCGGACTGCAAAACACATGAAAGACATTTTAAGATACATACGGTTAACAAGGACATGCAAATTTTAGAACTGCAGAGTTTAGAGTTTTTACATGTTCTTGTCCAGTTTACCTCAGTCATTGGATACTCCAGTGTTAAGAATCTGACTAATTCAAAAAAATAAAGAAAGAAAGAATCTGACTTCTGTCCAGATTGTGTGCAGTTTCCTTGAAAAACAGCGAGATATCAGAACTGTTTTTAAGTTCTTGATGAGATGTTCTCCATAAAATGTATGTCTCACTGTCTTTAATTTTTACAGCTTCATAGATGTTTTTAACATAGGCATCCTTAGTGTATTTGGTTTTTGCCAAAACAGTTTAAGCATCTTGTCAACTAGAAAAATACAAACAGTAACTTCAACTTTAAAACAGATTAAGGCTTCATATTTTTATATTGTTTTCTTCTGTAGCAAACCTCTCTTTTGAGCATAATATTTCTAAACAATTATTTTTCAACTGTCATATTTTTTTTCATTATTTCAAAGATGTTGTCAAAATATTCAAATATTTTCTCTAGTGCCAAAGTACATAGGCTCTGCCCATACATAGTTAAGATTTTTAATCTGTCTAATGGAAGGTCATGAACACTATAGAAAATAATTCGCTTTATTAATAAAATCATATAAGCGAGGCTTTTATATTTACTTACATGACTCTAGCTCATTTACTGTATCAGTCATTTATGCATTTTTGTGAATCTGTTTTTTGTAGTACCGTTTGCCATCTCCCAATCTGGACTGCAAGTTCATCATTTAGAATTTGTCATGCTTTAGCTTCCCATTAGGATTTCAAATATTTAAAATGTTGAAAGCTGTGTTATCACAGCAAGATATCTGTTCATGTGATTTGAGAGCTATTAAGAGCTGCTCGCATGAAAATCCCAGTGGTGGGTGAGTTTTTGGCAGAATTCTGAATCCTAATCTGCAAAGTTTTCTGTCAGCAGGCTAAACATGGCTCATTGCTCTTTATATCGTTGTTTGCTCAGCATATGGAGGACTCATGCATTACTTGTGGTGGAATGGCTTGCTCTTGCAGTTCCCCTTTTATAACCACAATGAAATACTTGTTCCATGTATTTTTTTTTCTAAATAGTGCCCTTAGGCCTCCATCTTCCACATGCTTATTCAGGCCCTGCATTTTGCGCGCAGCATAAAAGTGAGCAGGTTGTCACCCCGAAGGCAGTGCTGTTGGTGATGTGTGACTAGTCAGGTCATTTGGGACATCTGTCCCTCACATGATTTAGAGTATTGTAGAAAATATATCTTTTATTTGTGAGAACTATATTAATGTAGAAAAAAGCTATCACATAGAGAGCAGTTCATATTAGCTGTTTAGAATGTATGTTGATGTACAGAATGATGAGATTGTTTTATTAATATTTTAATGTTTTAAAACAATCTCATGTTTTAGTTTGCCACTTTAAACTTTAAGCTCTCTGAAGGCCAGGAAGGAGGGCGTGTTTGCTTTCTGCAAACCCCTTCCCAAGGTAAGAGCTGTCTTTCCTCACTGTCCTGTAAGAGGGTGGGGGTTATTTTCCGCAGACCCCCTTCCCAAGGCAGAGAACTGCTTCGGGAAGGAGGCAGCTCTCTGTCCTGGGAAGGGGTAGGGTTGGTGTGCGCACCCTTCCCGGCTTCTGCCTCCTGGGCTGTTCCCCCCCCCCGGGGAAAAGCCAGGGAGGAATGAGGAGGAGTAGTGCGTACACAGTGGCTTTGACCTCACGAATAATCAAAACCATGAGTTTCAAAGCAGCAAATGTCGAGGGACAACTGTATTCTAAAAATATAATTCCAAAAAGGAAACCTTGATTTTTCTATCTTATATAGCGGACAACATTTTGCTACAGCATTGTTTATAATGGGACTTGAGGATGCTTGGATTTTGGTATCCTTGGGGTCCCAACACAAAACACCAGTAGATATCAAAGGCCCTATTGACCCAAGGTTTAGGAACTGGAAAGAAAGTACAGAGTAAGAATTTCGATTCTAAACTCTTTTTCTTTCTCTGCAAAACATTCTGTCAACTGCAAAAAACAAGATGTTAGGCTATTTATAGCTATCTATCCTCTCTTTCCTTTTAAAAACTAACACTAATTTGATGAACCTGTAACCTCCCACAAAGCAACTTATGCCCTGTATAGACCAGCCTGAAAGGCTGGCCTGGGGACAGAGTCAGGGCGTAGTGTCCTGATGACGCATGCCTGACTTGGCCCCCAGGGCGCCCTGATGCCGTGCGCCACTCCAGATGGCGCCTGGCATCATGACACACCTCTGGCGCTGTGTCCAGATGATGCAGCACTGAAGGGGCACCATATAACCATGCTGCTGTGGTTATGGTGTCCTTTTGAGGGCGCAAAAAGGAGCTGCTTGTTGCACCCTCAGAAGGTTGGAAGGTACAGCCCCTTACCTTCTTGTGCACCTCAGGGCACTACTTAATAGACAGAACATGAGACATGTTTTCAACATGTATAAGTATTTTTATAACATGATGAGTTTTTTTGAGAATGTTGATGAACATCATTTTATAAATTAGGAGGGGCAAAATCCACCTACTAGTGTCCCTCTATCTCACTTTCCTGGGAGTATTCAAGCAGCATGATTGGATATTAGTAGCAATAGTATATGCGTATATGGAGCACTATCTCCACTAACCCCTCCTTCGAAATGCATTACAAATTACTTATCTCCTTTTAGCACAGTGCACTCTATAGGTGACTAGCTCATGCCCAATATTTTTATGAATGTTTGACACACTACAGTTGTGTTAAGTCTGAAGCACAGCAATGTGAAAGCAAAGAATACAATAGTCTAAATCCAATTGCTAGTCCCAAAAAATGAACCGCAGACTTCTGGTTTGCAGTTCAGATTCTTAACAGCTGTACTACAATAGCATTAATAAAAATATTGACATGTTAAAACATTACAGAAAAAACATATTTCAAGTTTTATACTTGCTTCCTCATTTGGCCTGTATACATAAAAGAGCTCACCCCCACAAGCACAGAAACAGCAACCCCCACTTTGCTCAGTTGCTCATACTGAACAGAGGTGTGTCTTCTGCTGTTTTAGGACCAGCTCCAACTCTCTTGCTATTTATTACAGAAATTTCCAGTAGATTCCGTGGGCCATGAATCGGACATAGCATACATTCTCCGCTTTTGCTTACTTTGTCTGGCTCTAACGTTAACTCTTTCAGCTCTCTTAGCAAGATTTATTTATACTTACGACATTAGTTTTATGAAATAACTTACAGGCAGTAATAATACTGATGTAAAATAAGTGTAACTAGTAGCTTTAAATTCATTACATAGTTTGTAAAAATTAAGTTAGTATGCTTTAAATTCATTTAACTTAATTAAATTACTGTAGCCAATGTTTATGCTTTTTAATTGTTGCATTCTGTGTGCTTGTGTAGACGGGGATGGTGCGTTGTGATACAGCCGTTGGAACACCAGACTACATATCACCTGAAGTATTAAAGTCACAAGGTGGTGATGGTTATTATGGAAGGGAATGTGACTGGTGGTCTGTAGGAGTTTTTCTCTTTGAGATGCTAGTTGGTAAGTAGTGAATTCCTCTTGTTCTCTCTCTTTATAGTACAGTTTGAGTATCCCTTATCTGGAATTCCAAAATCCAAAATTGTCCGTACGGGCAGCTGAGATAGTGACCCTTTTGCCTTCTGATGGATCAGTGTACACAAACTTCGTTTCTTGAATGTAAGCATTAAGAATATTATGTATAAAATTACCATAAGGCTACATGTATAAGGTGTATACCAAACATAAATAAATGTCATGTTTAGACTTGGGTCCTGTCTTCAAGTTATATTGTTATGTATATGCAAATATTCCAAAATTTGGGGGAGGGGAATCAAAATCCAAAACACTTTTCATCCTAAGCATTTCGGATGAGGGACATTCAACCTGTATTTGCTTCTAGTTATAACTTTAATATCAGAGTCTGAGTTCTTTCAGTAGGGAGTAGTTCTCCTTAAGAAGACAGCATAAATTTTTATGGGAAGCAGGAACTACGCTGTCTCAAACTCTGTTCTTGTGTAACCTCTGAATGGGTTACTGAAATAGTGTAATGAAATACCATTGCCAACATCAGTTGCAGCAGTGTAATACAGTCAGTCATTCATCTTCCAGGTTGTTGTATTTCTTGAAGAAGGTTTGATCGTCATGGAGAACTGCCCTAGAAAATATCTGTGACTAAATTCACAAGTGGCACACCATTTTTTCTTGGGTTGGGAAGCTTCATTTTAGCAAAGTAACTGGTTTAAAGCAACTTCCTTTATAGCAGCCCCCCTTCTCAATATGTTTTAATATTTCTGCCTTTTTTAAAAGGTAAAAATAGTGATAATTTAGTTGAACAATACATGAACAAGGACATGTATGTTTTGGATATGCAAATCACCAACATTCTTTAGGCATGCAGAATAGGGATGTAATTCCTCCCTAATTTTCTTCCCAAAGGAAGCAAAAAAGTAATTCCCCACTATGAGAACAATGTTCTGTTTTATAAGCCCATTCACCATTTGGGACTTTCTCCTCAAAATTCACATTTGTTTGATTTGCACAGGAGGCATTATTTTTTTTTGCAGAGGAAACATTATTCTGTGTTGAGAAAGCTGTTTTTGGCACAAAATAGCCTTTTGACAATTTTGCACAGAATAGGTCCTGAATTACAAAGACTTTCCAGCCTATGTTTCTTCTCATCAGGGTTTTCCACCACTTGGGAATCATGGTGTGTGTGTGTGGTTTTTTTTCCCATTTTGCCCCCCCCCCCCCCAATTTTTAAATATTCTTTCCATTCCTAATATGGAGTGATGAGACCTATTGAACAACAACAACAATCCTATAGATTAGTTTCCACATCAGTGTTGGATTGTTAGATGTCTACGTGTATGAGTTTCTACCTTTTATTCTTACATCCCTCCTCACTGTTGAAAATGTTGAGGGTTTCCCAGCCATTTGAAGCATATCTTAAGGACTTAGATGGGCCTGAGGAGGTGGCAAAGGATCCTTTTGAAAAAGCTGCTGAAAGAAGGAGTTCCATCATGGAATGACCACACTGGTTACTACCTGAGACTTATCAGGTTAATTTCATTCTGCTGGTTGGACATAACACCAAATTGTGGTTTTGTATTAACATGCAAGAGGCTTACATATGTCTTGGGCTAATAGTTTCCTCTCATTGCTTTTCTTCTTGCAAGATTTTAAGATGGATATTGGAAGCACACATTTCAGTATTCAAAGTATCTATTTTATATATTCAAATATATATAGCCTGCCCTACATCAACAGATCCCATATAGGGGTAAAATCAATAACATCACTTTAGAATCATCTGGAATAACTGAAATATTTTAAAGCAGGTGGACAACCTTGAGGGGTTGGGAGGCTGCATTGTTGCCCTGCAGGATCTCAGAGAGCTGCAGTTTCCAGCCACTGCTGGCATATCCCAATCCTCTTCTATTATTTTACTTTCCCCCCAAACCTTATTTAACTTAAAAATACCTGTCTCCTATTCCCTTTAGTATTTTTGCAACATTGGAAAGGGGGGGGGGGGCTACCTGCGTTGTGTTACTTCTAGGAGATATCTTTTTAGCCAGAGTGTAACCTGAGAGATGACTGCTACCTTACTATCTAGTTAAATAAAGGAAGATGGGCCCTAAACAAGGCAAACTATGGCAAAAAAACAAGCACCACACTCATATATGGGTCTATTTTTAGTTTTTTAAAACTGAGAAAAGTTTCAAGGGCAGAGAGTGGAAACCCTTGAAAATAACCTTGGGCTCCATGTGACTGACAGGCTTCACTTTCATAATCCCTGCTTTAAAACAGTTTGAACACTTTAAAAGAATTTTAGCAATTCAGGCAAAAAAATACCGCAACAATCTGAAAGCTTGGAAACTGACCTGTTACCAGTTTGTCCCAAATATTTGAGGGAAAAGCCACTTTTTAACTTGACTGTGAAATAAAGGCAGTGCCAGTTCCAATTGGGCCTCTTTAAGTGGAGGGTATTCTATTAATTGAGCTAAAGCTGAGAAAACCCCTTTCTGCATCTCCATGAAGTATGCTACTTCTGTGTTTCCATGTTACTTCTAGTGGTGGGGCTTCAGAGTACCCCACAAAAGATCACGTGGGTGTATTGAGGTGCACTCAGATGATCTAGCTCTCAAGATGTTTAGGACTTTGAAAGTCATGATCATCCCCTACAGCCCAGACAGAATTCCTTCTTGCACCTGAACTCAATGAAATGGTTGTTATTTAACACACCAGGATTATTCAGTAAGGGTTGATCTTGGCTTTTTTCAACTAAAGTTGAAATGCAGGACTGCCTAGTTTGGAAGTGTTTGCTCCTGCATCTATTCTGTTCTTTTTAAAGTAATATACAAGAAGAGAGAAATTAGCACAAAAGTCCAAACCACTTGCTTCTTGCAGGAAGTATGTGCAACTTAAACCAAATTTAGCATTCAACGAAAAAACACCCATTGGCTGGCATCTTGTTAATGACCTAACACACACGTAAGTCCTTTTTTGGACAGAGTTCAGAGAGCTGCTTTTTGGCCCTAATTCTCCATCCAGAAATCTCCTGTCTCTAGCACCTGTCAAGCCCCAAAAGGCTGCTTTTTCTTTTTACTGGAAGGAAGAGTAAGAGTGGGGAGGCAATTCAGGCCATAAAGTTCTTGGTGCTTTGAGTTGTTGAAGGAAGGAAGAGGTAAATGCCCTTCATTTGAGAGCACACCCTCATTTCTCCCCCCATCGGGCCAAGACCAGATGCTTCTCAGTTGCCTGAATCGTCTTCTCGAATGATAAGCAACAATAGCAAGAGGCCTTCCCATAAGTGGATGGTTTCCAGGGAGGAGAGGATTCACACGTACATCTGTGAAGCTAGATGCCATGTAGGAACTCAGCCTTTGTGAGTGTTGTAAATATTTATATATAGGGTAGGGTAAATATTTACACACACAGTTGATTTATCATGTCAATTTATTTTTGATCATTCTGATTTCACCTTTAGGAATTGATTGACTGTAGTTAATGTCTGTGTATCTTCAATTTAATTTCAGGAGATACTCCATTTTATGCAGATTCATTGGTTGGAACATACAGTAAAATAATGGATCACAAGAACTCATTGCACTTCCCAGAAGATGTGGAAATCACAAAGCATGCAAAGGACCTTATCTGTGCCTTTTTAACAGACAGGCATGTAACATATATTTTACTTTCTGAAGAAAATGGATTTTTTGACTCATGCTTTCCTGGCAGAATATGTTTTCAGGAGAACTCTGTGTACACAGTGCACAGTGAGTGTGATATATGAGTTTCCATATGTAACAAACATCAGATTCATATTTAGAAATTACTCAGTAGTTCAAGCAACATTTACCAAATGCTCCTTGTTTAGAAAATAATTAATGGAGAAGTAATCCACATGGTTATTTCAATAAATCTTTATGCAGTATGTATCTTTTAAGATTGCACAACACATTAATAAGCACAACCCCTGAGGAGCATTTCCAGGGTTAATGGCGGGGCGGGGGGAGAGAGAGGTAATACTCCCTTGTCCCTCATGATGATACTTCTCTCTCTCTCTCTTTCCCATTGAAAAGAAGAAAGGAAGGGAGTTTCCACTGGAATGCATCACTCTTCTGTGTGTTTCCCATCAAGAGGAGTAAAGGGTTCTTGACCACTTCTGTCTACTCTTTTAGAGAACATGGGAATGTTTTGTGAAGGAATGACCCTGGAATGAGTTTTGTCTGCATAATCAACTGCCCTCCACCGCAATCTAGAACTTTGCCTGGGCTTGTGGTGGGAAGGGATGAGCTTGTAGAGATGAGTCCCTTGATCAAGGACAGTCAAATACACTCAGCCTAACCCTACTTTCTGAACCTGTTTGGAGAGTTTGGCTAATAATTGGATAGGAGAGATATTCTTTTTCTGTGCATCACTTCCTCAATGTTGGTCAGATTTGCTGAAATGTAACTAGCCCAAAAGTGCTCAGTCCATGATCCATTGAATTAGAAGGTTAGGGGGGAAATCATGATTTTTAGTGGACATTACCTTACATTTCAAGTAGTAATTGTTTTTCTTGACCGTACAATTTTCCTTTGATTTTTTTCTTTTTATTTATTAAAAATATTTATATTGCTGGCTGTATTGAGATCTCAGGCTGAATGTAGAAAACAGGAACAATTAAAAGCAATACATCAGAGTTTCATAGTGTAATTATGATCCCTAGAGCTCAGATGCATACGCAAAAAGCCACATGTTGGTCTCCAGATCACCACTAGGTTGTCTCAGGGTGGTGTCACAATAGAAGAAGTCCACCTTTGTGTTTCTATATAAAGTATTGCTGCCACTAGTGAGAAGCAGAAAGGGATTTACCTGGCATATGAGTGTTAGTGGGGATGTATATTTAAAAAGAAGTGCTCTTTCAGGTGTCATGGTTCCAAACCATTTGCCATGACCAAAACTTTCAGTTCATAATGTAAAAATATTTATAGCCAGTTCAAGTTCCTTTAGAATCTCTAGATTCTACAAGATCTTCTAATCAGCAGCCTACCAGTTTCATATAGCACTAGCTGTAACCTCCTTCTTGTCTTTCAGGATAATCCCACATAGAAAGCATTGCAGTAGTTTCAATAGGAAGTTATCAGTGCTTAAAGTACTGGGGTCAGGTTATCTCTATCTAGCAAATGGTAAAACTGGCCTCAGACACTGATACATGCAGTGTATTTAAACCTCAAGTGATAAAAAGTGGATTTGGGAGAATGCAAAAGCTATGCAGTAGCCCCTTTCAGGGAATGCAGCTCCATCCTGGGCAGGTTACACCCTCATTTCTTCAGCCTGAGAACCACTAATCAATAAAACCTTCATCTAACCAGTATTCCTCTTAAATTTATTGGCCTTCATTAAGCCCAACATCTAGACACAAGTACAACACCTTTAGAGCTTCACCTAACTGTGATGAAAAGGAGAAATAGAAACACTCGCTGTGTCTTCTACTCCCATTCCACAGAACCAGTCTAGTAAGATAATCACAATTATCAAAAGCTACGAAGAAATGTAGGAAGATCAACAGGACAATGCTCTCCTGTTTTTCCTCCAAAATAGTTCATCAGTTGGGGGTGACTAACACTGTGTGGCAAGTCCTGACCTAAAAAAGGCTAAAATGAGTCTAGCTAATCAGTTCCTTCCAAGAAGAAACTGCCCAGCCAGCAAATGATGAGGGACCTTGCACCCAGAATGGGAATGTTTGCAAGGGTACAGTAGTTCGGACATGCATCTGGGTCCCAGGGGGTCCTCTTCAGGTGTAGGTGCAGGTGTTAGTACAGAAGCCTGCCAAATTTAAGAGTGTACAGGTGGCCATAATGCAACCTGTGGGCTACCTGCAGCCTGAAGGCTACTTTTGTAAGTCTTCAGGGCCACTCTGCCCTGCGAGAAGGGGGATAGTTGTTTTTAATTCATTTCTTATACTTCCAGAAGGCTTCAGAAGCTGTGATTTTACTTAGGGCACCAAACCTCCCACCTCCTGCAACATGCCCTCGACGATTAGGGATAATCGGTTCAGTTAAATGATCCTACATAATAGCTACATTATTTACTTAATTTGGGGGGAAAATTAAAAACTGGAAATGAATTAAACCTCTCTATATATGCTTGAACCTTGTGCTTCAAATAGAGATTATGTTGTCTGCCAAGCAACCATGCAGACAGCTTGCAAGGAGGCATGTTTTGGAATTGAATTACCGCAGCTTCTGCCCAAGTTCAAGGGCAAAAGAGTGGCAGAAGGGTTGCAAAACAGATGAATAAGGAGAGTTTGAGATTATCAAAGAGTACTCTTAATCTCTGTTCACTTCCCACCTATTGTTTATGTCATACTATTTATGTTAATTATCTTGCTAAGTAGATGTATTTAAAACAGACCAACTTTTAATATATACACTTGCCACTAAAACACTTAGAAGTGACAAGGGGTGAGTAATCTGTCATGTGGTGTACTAGTTCACCTACACAAGTGTGTTCTTATGTGAGTTGAGCAACACACCCCAAAAAGTTGTTTTGAAAAGAAATGAGTTTGCCATATGTATAGTTGTTTCATTATATATATTTTAGGGAACAGTGTCCATATGTGTGCATATATGGGTGTTTTTAAATTAGAGGCTAATGATATAATTTTTGAAATGCTTACTTTAGGAGGGTTGGAACAACAGCTCTGTGTTTGGAAGCCAGGTCTTTGGTCCTTTACATCCAAATATTTGTGTTGTGGTTTGGCAAACTGTAGGTTTGCATTTTTAAAAAAACAAAAAAACAACTTTCTCCTGCATTCCTTTTCCTGCATAGTTCAGTTGGAAATGTGTTTTACTCCACGTGGCAGCCCAAGACTTCCAGCTATTTCATTCTCTGAAAGTTCTGAGAAACTTGACAATGTTTTCAATGGGAGGCTTCAAAGTACAATTTTAATTTTAAAAACTGAATATATAGCATACATTCAGTGTACTGGCGTGTTCAGCACTTTCACAGAATGTAGGGATTCATTCTTTGAAAATGGAAGGCCATTGATTGTAATATAGAATTTGGTTTAATTGCTTTGTTTAGGGAGGTGCGTCTCGGAAGGAATGGAGTAGAAGAAATTAAATCTCATCTGTTCTTTAAAAATGATCAATGGGATTGGAGTAATATTCGAGACAGTAAGTATTTTTTAGTCTAAAACTTATTTTTCTTTATTTACTCATCAAAGACTTTGTTGAGTTTGCATGAATTTTACATGTGCAAGAGCTCTTTAAAAATCCATGTAGAGTCATAGATTTGTATTTTTCTTGAATTATGTAGGTTTTACAATTGTCTATTCCATCTGAGATGCTGTAGATAGTAAGCCACTAAAGTAATCATGCTTATGTGTTCTGTCAAGGTTGTGTATATTTGTAATTATTGGTTGCACTTAATGCATTGTTTAATGCAGAGGTAGTTATGCACGGTTGATACCTTGAAAGACCTCATTTGTGCACAGGCATCTCCATTATCTTTAGGGGCAGATATGTATTTTATGTTGCTTTGGTGCAAAGCAAGAGCAAACTCATCTTCAGCTGCATCTACACTGCAGAATTAATCCAGTTTGATACCAATTAAATTGTCATGGTTCAATGTTACGGGATTTTAGGATTTGTAGTTTTGTGAGCTATTTAGCATTCTCTGGTCAGAGCACTCTGGTGCCACAGCAAACTATATATCCCAGAGTCCCATAAAAAGGAGCCATGACACTTTAAAGTGGTGTCAAACTGCATTAATTCTGCAGTGTAGCAGAATTAATTCTCTAATTCTTGGCATTTGCTAGCGAACCTGGGTTGGGGAGAAGTAGTCACTGGCAATAGTGAGTGGCTGCAAAGATGGTGGGATCCTTAGCCAAGTAATCATTTGTAGTTCCTGGAATGTGCTGACACATCAGCAATTAGAAAATTGCAGCAACAGTTTTAACAACTACAGAGAGTAACTGATCACTAGAATATAGGGAAGGATTAGTAGATTGGTCCCTAAAAGATGTAGGGTTCCAAGCAACCTGCTGCTTCCCTTTTGAAGGCAGAGTAGAAGAGTCTGGATCAGCCTGAAATCTATCATATGCTTTGATGTGGTTGGACAGAACACCTGCCATGTCAGTTTATTTGGCCAAATGTTTATTGTTAACATCCAACATGAATGCATTAGTTTGACAGAGGCTTTGATAACAATTTATATCCTGGTGGTGCAGTAGTTAAATGCCTGTACTGCAGCCACTCACTCAAAACCATAAGGTGTCGAGTTCAATACCAGCAAAAGGGCTCAATCTCGACTCAGGCTTCCATCCTTCCAAGGTCGCTAAAATGAGACCCGAGATTGTTGGGGGCAAGTAGCTTACAGTTGTAAACTGTTTAGACACTGCTTAGGCAGTATGAAGTAGTATATAAATGAAGCTGTTTGTTTGACTGCTGTAATCCACTTTGATTCCCCACTGGAAAAGGCGGAATAGAAATAATGCTATTATTATTATTATATTCAGCTTTCATTTGCTGAAAACATTTATGCTCCTTGGCATAAATCAGCATAAAGAGTTGGTCGTTCCAAAGCCAGTTTAGTTATTGGTTTGGAAAGAGAAATATGGGTTGAGTACTGTATTCCTTTCCTGGAATTCCAAAATCCTCCAATATTCAGAATCGTCCACATGGTTGGCTGAGATAGTGATAACTTTGCTTTCTGATGGCTCAGTGTATACAAACTGTGTTTCTTTCCCATCAGACAGGCTCCTAACATCCTGTATTCTGGGTTAGCTCCTCCCAGTTTTGCTCCTATAGGCAGGGACATCTAACTAAAGACTGGCCCCTATATAGGGAGGAACTACTAGTCCCCTTGGGCCCCAGTTTCTTGTTCCTGACCACACTCCTTGCAGAATGTGCCTCTTTGAGCCAGCCAGCAAACTTCTGCATTGAAGCAATCTGAGAGCCTATTCCTTTCTCTTGTTTTTGTATGTCTATTTGCCTTTTAGAGCTCTTCCCCTCAGCATTCCTGAGGGTCTTCTCTGCCTCCCCTACCCCCTACTATCTTTATCTGGGGAGGTTATGTCATTAACATTATTAAAAATATAACATTATTTAAAATATTAAAGGTATGTATAAAATTAGCTTTAGGCTGTGTATGTAAGGTATATTCAAAAAATAAAGGAATTTCAAGTCTAGAGTTGTGTCTCATCTCCACAATATTTCTTTAATTTCCAAAATCTGAAAAAATCCCAAACACCTCTGGTCCCAAGCATTTCTAGTAAGGGAGACTCAACCTGTACTATCATAATTTTTGAAACTACTATTTTGGAACCATTTCAGTCATTCACAGCATGTAGCACCAGAGCTGTGCATTCCAGCCATCATAAATTGCCTTTTTGAATTAAACCCTCTCATTTGGATGCTGAGCACTGTGAGTACAAGGAAGCTTGCAGAAGAGAACTCCTCTGCTTGCAGCCTCCACTTCTTGAAAATGCTCTGCAGAGTTTCATTTATCCAATTTGCTTCCACCCAGTGTTCTTGCTTCCCAGCAGTCCCTCCCAGAGCCCTTGCTCTATTCCATATGTTTCAGAAGACTCCTCTGTCTCTCATTAGATGTTTTGGGATGAGGAATGACAGTATTGTTCCACTTACACTTCGCAGGATCTAAGCTTCAGTTTTGCAAGATCTCGATCTGTATATAAGGAGGACTCTGGTACGTTGCAGAACGTAGGAGGCACCTTACACAGAGAAAATCTTTTTTTTTAGAGCAGAAGAGAAGATAATATTTAAGTGTATGGGAAGGGCATATTGTTCTAATATAGTTCTTTGCCTTTTCATTCCAGCTGCTGCACCAGTTGTACCTGAGCTGAGTAGTGACATAGATAGCAGCAATTTTGAAGACATTGAAGATGATAAAGGAGACGTTGAAACTTTTCCTGTCCCCAAAGCCTTTGTTGGAAACCAGTTGCCTTTCATAGGATTTACTTACTTTAGAGACAACCTGTATGTGAGATACCTTTAAACATATGCATAATAATTACACTTGTTTCTACAGTCAGGATTTTGTCAGCAATGCTATTATTTCATTAGTTTTGATTGAACTGTATATTTTGTAGTTTTCATGCTACTTGGATTGTTTTTGACATAGAATAATAAAGAGGGCAGGTAGAATATGTGCAGGGTCGTAGAAGTTTACTTTCACAATAAAGTACACATTTTAAATTTGCATGTGAATGTATTATAAGACATGAATAAATGTATCTTGCCCTAGGTATTTATAAAATTCATCATTTTGTATGAGTTTGAGAAAAGGTCTGTCTCTTTTCCCTTTTAACCAAAAGGTCCTAGGGTCAATTAAAATGAACAGAAAGAGAACTAGTACTGAACAAAACTGCCTTCATTCTGAGAGGAGCCTAGTGGGGATTAAGACTTGAGAGAATTGATTAAAATGAGTTGATTGGCATAGTTGTTGGAGTTTTTGAAAACTTGAGTTGTTTTCAACAGGTTGCTAAGTGACTTTTCTGAGGTCTCTAGAGAAGTTGAACTCTGCAAGAACAACGGAACAAGGAAAAATGAACTAAGGAAAAATGAGGCAAGTACTTTCTGTTTAATAAGGGCTAAACACACACAAGAAATTTGTTATGCATGGTGGGTACTTGCACTGAGACATATGTTAGTTTTTCAATAGTTAACATTAGCTGAATAAATCTGGAATAACTTGTGAATAATTGTGTTATAGCAACTGGAACAGTTGGTCATTATATAGCTTATGTGTTAGACGAATAGTTCGTGGAAGTATTTGAAGTCGGACTATTAAAGAATATAGCTGTGAGGGCTTCTTAAAAGAAACCACACTGATCTGATTTTTCATTTTTTGCAGGACAACGAAGAGGTAAGCACATTATTTGAAACTATGGATGAAGTAACTTTTTTGCATTTAGTTATGGAATGATACTTCAAAAATCTGTTTCAGTAGTTATATACTAGCAGTCACATCTTGAATACTGGTTTAAAAATTTTAAACAGATAGTATCTAGTAGGAGATTATATGTGAAAAGATGTCATGTGTTTGGGTACAAGTGCTCATTTAGCTTTTATGGTCTGTTAGTTTTTTGTACATTCACATTTTGAAAGTGGTAGGAAAGCATACCATTTTGTAACAGTTAGTTGTTTCACCTGTCATCTGTATTCTGGATCTTGTAGCATTCACTATTTGGTAGCCTATCGGAGAACATTTGTACAATATTCAGCAAAATTCAAACTTGGTTGATTTTTTTCATTTAACGTGCAAAACCTGAATGGTCATCCTAGGAAAAGAATATCTGGAGAACATAGTTCAAATCCCTGCTTGGAACCCCACTAGGTTACGAGGGGATATCATAAAGTTTTAATTATCACCTTTAGAAATATTTGACAGAAGGTTTGTTTTGATTTGTAGTTGTTAACTTCTCTCTGTCACCATCCAGATTTACACATTTTCCCCAGTGTTTCTTGACCCTCCAAATACCATTATTGTAGAAGTCTGCAGATTGCGCCTGACGAGGATTTTACACTTTAGTCACTTCTGGCAGAGCCAGTCACAAAAATAAAGGCTGCAATGTGTTGATTTTCTCAGCAACGTGCACTTAGGGACCAATGATGACACTGACAAAATGTCATCAATATGCCATAGTAACTTCCGGCTGATAATTATTACTTTACGATACCCCCTCGTAAGGCACAATCTGCAGACTTCTACAATATCAGGTATTTGGAGGGTCAAGATACCCTGGGAAAAATGTATAAATCTAGATAATGACTACATAGAGATAAGTTAACAACTACAAATCAAAACAAACTTTCTGTCAATTTTTTTAAAAGGTGATCATTAAAACTTTACGATACCCCCTCATACTTTGGGCAAGTCAGGCTTTCTCAGCCTCAGAGGGAGGCAAGACAATCTCCCCCCACCCCGAAGAAATCCTGCCAAGAGAATGCCTTGAAAGGTTTGCCATAGAGACACCATAACTTGGAAACGACTTGAAGACACACAGCAACAACAGCAACAACAACAACAACATTACTAATGCAGATTAAATATATGTGTACATTTGTAACTTCTTAAAAGTTGGATTTTCATATAAGTAAGCTAATTGGGAGGGCTACAACCATAAATGATTATGAGATTATGAGAATATGAGAATTCTTTTAAAAGAATTCAATGTATCACTCTAAATTGTTCCATGGACTACTGGGTATGGTGTCTTAAAACACACACACATACACACAAAACTATAAATTTATCTTATTTTTGGCTGTGGTAGTAGTAAAATATGCAGAAATAATTTTATCCCTAATAAAATAATTTACGGTATTTAAACAGGTTTAACTGGTTTGTTTTCCTTCTGTTAGTTTGCACAATTTCAGGAAAAAATAAACAAACTAGAAGATCAGCTTCATAATGAAATACAGGCCAAAGATGAGCTGGAGCAGAAATACAGGTAGGATATTATTTCTTCTGTGTTTGGAAAAGTTCTTTAACAAAAAATATGATGTAGTGCAAAGGCACTTCTGTATGAGCAACTATATCGCAAGCATATCTGATAAAAGTTGTATTGGTATCATGATTCCTAGTGTTTCTTGGGGTTTGCACAATTGCTGGAAAAAGGATTCCCACATGGCTCAAGGGAATCTCACTTTTGCCTGTCTCATAACTGCCCAGGTTATGCAATTGGCTTCTGGAAAGAAATGCAAGACCTCTCTCTGACTTTCATATCAACATCCACTAGTTCCTCTTCTCCATAACAATTGTTTCAATCCTTTAAGTTTAACAGAAGAAACTTTCAATTAATTATGCTTCAAATATACTTCCCCCCTTTTCTTGTTTTGGTTATTTTCTTTGTTTAATAACATTCATATGAATTTATATGACTTGTAATGACAAGATGAAAGTATATTTAAAAACAGGTTCTTATGTTCCCATCCACCCCCTCACTGTGTGGCCTAGGTCACATTTTTTGTGACTGTTCTGCTCAGAACCTATGAAACCAATGAGAAATGGTGGGGGGGGGGGGTGATCTTTCTTTTTATATAACTTAGCATCTGCTAGCAACTTTATGGAAGGATTTTACAGTAGAGCAATTAAGTGACTATTTTCATGCATGATTCTGTAATTTTCCTGTAACACTGATTTTACTGCTTCCCTAGAAATATTACTAGTCGCCTAGAGAAGATAATAAAGGAATTGGATGAAGAGGTAAAGCAATATCTGTTTTTAGCATTTATTCAGCCTCCCCCCCCCCCCTTTAAGTCTTCATTTACAGCATAGAAAAGCAACCTGTTTTATAAGTAATCATTTTTTTTACCTATCTTTCAAGTGAATTTTGAGAGGGGAAAATGTTAGGGGTTGTTGTTATTATTTATTTTATTTTATTTATATAGCGTAAATTTGCACAGTGCTGTACATACAGTTTTATAATTAGACGGATCCCTGCCCTCAGGCTTACAATCTAAAAGAGACAACACAGAAGCAGAAGGGGAAGGTGGTGGTTCCTAGTTTTTCCCCTTTTACTGTAATTGGAAATTGACAAATGGCTATAGTTTGCTCCTATTTGACAGGATTGTGTGAAATTTTGTTTTAAAGTGGTTTGCTGACTTTTGCTGTTTTCAGCATAAACCTCAAATCTGCCTGTTATGATTTGTCCATGATCCATGAGCTTACTTAATAAATGAGATTCATGGAAAAGGGGTATGTGGATATATGAGAAAGATTTGTATCTCACCCTTCCTCTATGAACTTTGGTGCAGCTGAGGAATATTGTACATTTTGTCTTCAACTCAGCACTCTAGATATCTTGTTCGCTTATTTGTTTGTTCATTTAAAGTAGCTTCTTGCTGTTTAGCTTGTCAGGGTTCCCAATGTGATGTACAGTGAATAAAAATCTTCAATAAGAACAGATCTTAAAAATCTTAAACAGGAATTTTAAAAACATGAACACAATAAAACAGTGAAGGGTCCAAGGCTGCATAAAACAATGCATGGTTGGCTGCCCATTAAGGATGGAGCCAGCATGACCTCCTTTGGGAAGGAGTTCCTTGAGAAAGCCCTTGTCTCTGGTGTTCCCTGACATAACCAGACATACAACAGAGACCTTCATCGAGGATCTTGGTCAGGCTTATATGGGAGGAGACTGCATTCCAGATATCATAGCCTCAAGCCCTTCAGGATTTAGTAAGTCACAATTAGTACCTTGAATTAATTCCAGAAGCAGTCTGGATTCTTGTGCAGTTGGTGCAAGACTGATGTATTGTCCCTAAAGCACACACCAGATAACAATATGACCACAGCATTTTGAACTAGGTGTAGCTCCCCAAAAGCTTTTCAAGGGTAATTGTTCACAGAATACATGATTGTAATACAGTCAGCTGTTCATATCTGCAGGGGTTCCATTTTGGACCCCCACCCCCATGGACAGTAAAATCTATTGGACCCTATATCCCATTGTTCCCAATAGCAAGTCAACGTGTTCATGGCAGCATTGGTTCAGTCACATGCACATAACAACATTAGGGGAATGGTGTGGGGCCATCTGCAGATGGCAAGCCCATGGAAGAGGAGAGCCAACTGTAATGGGCATTGCAAGGAGAGAGTGCTTCAGTTGATCTTCATGGCTGAGTGGGATTGTGAACTCAAGTTTCAAGTTTATTATTAATTTCCCAATCCCAGAGTGCAGGAGTGGCTTTTAAAGAGACAGTACTTGTTGTTGTTGGTCTTTGTTCATAAACATGGGTTATATTAAGAGACATGAGTGGAATGGTTGCTTTTTTGCTTGGTTTTGGACGGTTCAGTACTTTTTGTGACATATAGCTGTGGGATACTTTCGAGAAGTTAAGCATGAATCCTTTTCACACAATTACTAGATAGGGAAGGAGGTCTTGCTGCTGGCTTTGTCTCTGTGTTCATGCAGTTTTGTTGACATTAATGTGATAAGAATTACATTCCATATTTTGGATTAAGTCCAAGCACAATAATCCAATTGGTACTAAATTTGAACTAGAATTCATAAGCATCCCATGGCAGCAGAGATGACAATAGTCAGGAGGGTCTCTTGTTTGAGTAAAAGTTCCTTTCTTCTTGCCCAAGGCAGTCTTTGGTTCCAAATCCCAGAATGCTAATAAATAGAATTGTGTGACTGCTCTAATGTTTGGAAATTCTGTGGTTGTCTGCAATTTTACATGAGCACATCTGCTGAGCATTATGTAGTCTATTTACTGTAGCCAGATGAGAAACATTTTAGTTAACTTAGTGTGTTAATTAGATTTGATGTGCTCCCTATTGTAACTTTAGAAAAATGTCCTCAGACTTTTTCCTTAAAAAGAAATATGCCTTCTGTTCTTCAATGCATATGTCTAGGCAACCTCAAGAAAAAATCTAGAATCTACCTTAAGACAGTTGGAAAGAGAGAAAGCTCTTCTTCAGCACAAAAATGCAGAATACCAGCGGAAAGCAGAACATGAGGCAGATAAAAAGCGCAATCTGGAAAATGATGGTATGTAGACAAAAATTATAGATCAGTTTTTTATGGATATGGGTGGAGGATGAATAAAATTGTTTTCTTATAGCTTGGCCTTTGTAAAAGACTATTGTGAGTCTATATGGTGGAATTATTAATTTATTCTTTTTATTACAGTTAACAGTTTGAAGGACCAGCTTGAAGATTTGAAAAAGAGGAATCACAATTCTCAAATATCAAATGAAAAGATCATTCAGCTACAAAGACAGGCAAGCTATGTTTCTATTTGATGAATAGTTTAGGATCCATATTAAAGAAAAAATAGGGTGATATGCCTTGCTGCAGTAATGCCATCTTGGGCACATTTTAATTTTATTCTTCTTTTGTTGATGTGTATCTTTTGGATTTTTTAATGGTTCAATAGCTGGATGAAGCCAATGCTTTGCTGCGCACGGAGTCTGATACAGCAGCCAGGCTGAGAAAGAACCAAACAGAAAGTACAAAGCAGATTCAGCAGTTGGAAACTAATAACAGAGATCTCCAAGATAAAAACTGTGCGCTGGAGAATACTAAGCTCAGGCTTGAGAAGGACTTCCTCAATTTGCAGTCAGCTTTAGAATCTGAAAGAAGAGATCGGAGTCATGGGTCAGAGATTATCAATGATCTACAAGGTATGAAAGCTGGAAACTAATTGTATATTCGAAATACAAAGTGGTGCATGGCTATCTTTTTTGAACTGGGATTTTATTAGCATTTGTAGCATAATTTATTGAATATATATTCATTTAATTGATCATGATGTTGTGTCTGATCTTCTCGTTAGCTGTTTTACCTTCTCTAAAATATTTCGAAGACCATTTCATTCTGACAGTCACAGTTCACACAATGTTATACTTTCATGTTGTGTATTGCAAACACTTTTTGCCTGGTTGATTTCTCCCACCATTTTCTTAGGCCGCATATCTAGCTTAGAAGAAGAAGTAAAAAATGGGAAGATTGCATTAGCTAAAATGGAGACAGAGAAAAGGCAACTACAGGACAGATTCACAGATTTAGAAAAGGTAAACATCAGTGTTTATTGGTTTAATGCAACAAAAATGTTGATCTGCCAAATCTTCTGATAACAGTAATGCATTGTAAGGATACAGAGATACAATTAACTAACTTGGTGGTGGTTTTCTCTGTATACATATTGTTGATGTTCCACTATATTCTGTTTTTCTTGTGACCTATTAGCTTTAATCTTTAAGGAGATGCAAATATATCTATTCCTGGGAAAATAATACGCCACACTGAAGTCTTCTTGGGAAAACATGACTTCCCTTTATTCTCCTATCTCTTATTTGGTTTGTTCTTCTCCAGGGTTGTCTTCTAGTCTTTGCCATCTTCTGCATATACCAATGTTGTGTGGTATACTTCTTTTATGTTGTCTCCATAATTTTGTTCTCTACAACTTCACTAGGGCCCACTCTTGCAACTTTTTTCTTTTCCTGCAAGCAACTGTGGCTTAAGTGCTCCACAGACCATTTTGGCTCAGATCAAATGTAATGTACTGTAGTTTTGATGTCCATGCAGTACAGTGGTCCCCCGGTTTACGAATCCCCCGGTTTACGAAATCCCCGGGACCCGAAACCGGCGGGACCAAAAAACATCCCCCGGGATCCGAAGGATCCCCCGGGATGCGAATAAGAAAAACCGCGCGGCCCCTTTAAATTGGCCGCGCGGTCCGGCAGAAATAGCGGTCCCCCGGGAAACGAAGACTTCCTGGTTACAAAAGGTAACCCGGAACGGATTACCTTCGTAACCCGGGGGACCACTGTATTTATAGATCATAATCAGAGATCTCTAGTGCAAATAGAAGATGAGAATTAGAGGCATTATTAATTGGGGCACTTGTGACAAATTAGACCAGGGTGGGCAACTCTGGCTGTTTCTGATCACCCTGTACTTACAGCAGGCTGCACCCTCATGGGACCAACACAAAGGGCTACAGGTAGCACATGCCCCCTCCTCTTGAATAACATCAAAATTGAAACACTGGAAGGATATGGGGACATGGATTGGCATGTCAAGAGTATCAGGGTTGCCATTTTAATGCTGATGATGCCCAGTTTTCAAGTATACCGCCAAGTTTTGCTTTCCATATGGAGATTTTGAACTATCTTATCTTTGGAATCTTGGAGGGTTTTCTTTGTCCTGCAGTAGACATTTCAGGTTCATTCTGAGACAAGGGTGGAGATGTCTGAGATTTCTCAGGGACAGCCCCTTGAGCAGTAAAATTACCATATTAAATGTATTTAATCTGTTAAGCAAAGAAAAGGTTAGGGATCATGAGTCAGGTACTATCACCTTGCTGATATTGGTCAGGTGTTTCAGTTGAACAGTATGTTTTAATTTATAGTATCTAGCTGGATCATGTGCAAATAATTACATTTTCCCCACTGAACAGGAGAAGAGCAACATGGAAATAGATATGACATACAAGCTTAAAGTCATGCAGCAGAACTTGGAACAAGAAGAGGTTGAACACAAAGCAACAAAAGCCCGGCTAGCTGACAAAAACAAAATCTATAAATCTATTGAGGAAGCCAAATCTGAGGCCATGAAAGGTAGACATTTAACAACATAAATCTATAGCCTAGATCCAATTGCCCAAGGAGTATTGAGTCAAGGGGGACTTGATAAAGCATCGCTTATGTCAATTCCATTGATTCATTGAGTCTACTTTAATTAAGATTAGCAGTTATATTTACAGTCATCCCTCCTTGTTCGCGGGGATCCATTCTGGACCACCCCCTGCTAAATAGAAAAATGCAGATATTCAAGCCCCATTGAATATAATGGTGATGTGCCTGCGCGTGGTCCCATGTGCATGTCAAAGGTGCACGTGTCACTAATACAAATTAATTGTGTTAAGCTGCTACTGTTGTGTGCCTTCAAGCTGTTTTTGACTTATGGCAACCCTAAGGTGAACTTTTCTTGGCAAAATTTGTTCAGAGTAGGTTTGCCATTGCCTTCTCCTGAGGTTGAGAGGATGTGACTTGCCCAAGGTCACCCAGTGGGTTTCTTGGCCAAGTGGGGAATCGAATCCTGGTCTCCAGAGTCAAAGTCCAACATTTAAACCACTACGCCACACTGCCTGGTATGAGCTAAATCTCTTCCAGTTCAGAACAGTATTTCAATCATCAGCATCTAGATTTGGATTGAGGATATTAAAATATAGATGAGACATTGATCATTATACCTCTGTGTAGTAAGCATCCTGGAGATCTTTTAGCACTTACCTGAAAGTAAGCCCTTCTAAACTCAGTGGGACTTTTTTCCATATAGGCATGCATAGGATTGTACTGGTAAGATTCATATTAGAATGCTGCTTCTAAATCCTCCTGATTTTTTTGTTCCCTTCTCCAGTAGACAAAAAATGAGTGAATGTATTTTGCTAGTCACAACAGAAGCAGAATAATGTACTATTATACATTAAAGCACTTGGGGGCGGGGGGGGGGGGCGGAATTTGTATTCCTGTTCGAGTTTTTTTGCATTCAGTTCTTAGATTGTTAACAGTATTGATGTGTGTCTATTGTACCTTGCACATGACCTTATAAATATTTCCAGACCTGTGTTGTTAAAGACATTGGCCACTTAAAACTGAAGAGCTCCCACGCATCAAAAAGTCAACCTTGTTTTACACAATATTGGGAGCATGCATAGCTAAGAAAATTAAACCTCTGTTATCAGTGTGTTTGACACAGAGGAGTCTTGCTTATATAATGTGTCCTAAATAATTGTTTGCTTCAAGCTGACTGCACAAAATCCACAAATTGGATCTTCAAAGCCTTTTCTGCCCAATTTAAGAGGATTCCAGTTATACAGGTTCTTCATTAATAGCTATATTTTGAGGCTAAGCTATAATATATAATGGTTTGCTTCCTGGCAGTTTCTTCATGCATGTATTTGCATAAGTGCCAAGATTTTTTTTTTAAAAAAATGATGAGTACTGATTTTGTATCCCACCCTCACAGAAATGGAGAAGAAGCTTTTGGAGGAGAGAGTTTCAAAACAAAAAGTGGAAAACTGCTTGTTGGAAGTTGAAAAACGATGTTCAATGTTGGATTGCGATCTGAAACAATCACAGCAGAAAATAAATGAACTGCTTAAACAGAAGGATAAACTAAATGAGGATGTAAGTATGAATAGGATTCTTTCAGTGCTTTTACAGCTTAGTCCTGGCTACATCTATGTAGGATCTTTTTTCTTTTGTTAATTTTTTGGTAAAATAACTCATTCCTGCCAAATATATTTAAGTTTTCTTTTCTTAAAAGAAAAAGAAATAAAAATAATGTGAATGAGTTGTACAGGTTAAAAATATTCCAAAACCCCTACACAGTTCTGTTGTGTGCACTTTGGATCCTAGCCCTTATTTCTGCATTTACACTCTTGCATCTTATAAGTGGTTTGGAATGTGAACTATGAAATACAAGACAAAGCAAAACAATATTTGTTTATCAACATATTTAAGCATTCCTACAGCTGTAATGAAAATTAGTTTTAAGACTGACTATGTTGAAAAATGGCAGAATGAATATGTGTGCGTGTTTATAGCTCAAATATGATACAGAATATTACTGCCTGGAGGGGGAAATTATTCTAAAATTCTCCACAAGTAAAGGAAACGAGTTTAAGGCAAATAAATCATACTTAAAATGTCAAAGCATTTGCTATTTATTTATAAAATCTGTTTATTATTCATTAGAGCCTTTATTTATTAATGAAAACTAATTTTTAAAGAGCCCTTCATCTTTGAGGATACCAAGACAAACATCAGTGAAATACTATACAATACAATAAGTACACTTTAAAACTACATCTTAATTACATATATATATATATATATATATAGAGAGAGAGAGAGAGAGAGGGAGAGGGAGGGAGAAAGCACTAAATGCAATACAGCAAAACAAATGAACCAATGAGGTTTAGACCTGAGGCTGGAATCTTTTGCATCATTATCTAGGTGTAAGCTCCATTAAACATAGCAGCATTTTATTCTGCGTAAATGTGCCTAGGATTAATCTGTAAAGACTATGGCACTAAGAACATAATGTGTCAGTAGGTTCTACAGGTCACTGGGGCTTTGCTTTCAAACAGGAATGAGATAGTGGCATTCATCCCTGATGGAAGCTGCTCTTTCATTGAAACCAGAAGAAGCAATTATTCTAAAGCTTATTTATTTGGACCATGAACAAAAATTAATCACACTGAAAGGACTTTCTGAGCATGCTGCCTATACCAAAGTGTGCAACTTATGGTCTGTTGTTCAACCACAAGGACTGTGATCCCTCATTGCTTACAATGTTTGCTAGGTATGATGAGATTTTCCATTCTGGCCCTTTTCCTACAAATACCACACTTAGGTTCCTTACCAGCCATTCTTAAAAATAGAGTTTGGTATTTACTGTTCTCTCTTCTCCCTGTTAAGCCATGGAAACCCCCACTGGGTGACCTTGGGCAACCCTCTGAACAAATCTTGCCAAGAAATCCCCCTGATATGTTTGGCCTAGGGTCAGAAACAACTTCAAGGCTTACATCAACAGCAGCTAAAACAATCCATTTATGTTCTAGGTTGAAAATTTGACATTGAAAATAGAACAGGAAACACAAAAACGTTGCCTCACACAAAATGACCTCAAGATGCAAACCCAGCATGTCAATGCACTGAAAATGACAGAGAAGCAGCTGAAACAGGAGAATAACCATCTTTTGGAAATCAAATTAAGTTTGGAAAAGCAAAATAATGAACTTCGCAAGTAAGTCAATTCAACAAGAAGGGCATGTATATTATTATGTTTGCATTGCATCTGAGCACTTGTGGCTCACGTAGCACTAGAGAGGATGATGTGGAGTCAGACAGGAAAAAGTTGGTTCTACAACAGGTGATGGATTCCTCCTCCAACCAGATATAGGACTAATGAAGAATTGGAGGCATATTGAAATGGTTAATTTTGGGCTGGTACAGACCAGCATAATACGGCAGCTTCAAGGGTGGCATGGTGTTCAAATGGTGCACCCCCCACCCCACCCCATGCTGCTGGGAAGTTGCAGTGACACCAAGCCCTGGTGAGGCAGAAAAAGTTGCCACAAAAAGGAGCGGCAATTGGCTCCTTCTTTTTTGCAGGGGCAAAACGCCAGAGTGGGGCCACAGTGTGCGATTGCCATGGTGCCCACCCAGCTCTTTCAGGGATGACGTGTCACTGCCCCTTTGGGTGGTCTGTCACACCCCTATTTGTATTTGAGTCATCCCTTAGACTTTTTTTAAAAAAATCAGACCATCCTCTATAATTCAGGCCTTGCCATTTCATTTCCTCCCTGGTCCAATTTGCAAGTAACTACATTAGGTTAGTTGCTTAAAAATACAGTTAAATGTAGCATCTGTCAAATGTTACACATGTTTTCAGAAACTGACAAATGGCTATGAGTACATTTTTCATAAAGTGGAGTGGGTTCCTGTGACAAGAGCGTTAAGTGAAATTATGGACTAAAAGAGTTGGTGGAGGATTGGGGGGGATCTAATTTATTAATCTAATTAATAATTTATCTAATTTATTAAACAGTGGTTGTCAGAGATGTGTACTTTAAAATGTGAACTTAACTTATTCTAACAGGGAACGACAGGATGCTGATGGACAAATGAAAGAACTTCAAGACCAACTTGAAGCAGAACAGTATTTTTCAGTATGTATTCTATAACATCTTTATTATGTCCCTTAAACATAAGGCCCAAAGTGTTTCATGGCTTTTTCACTGCAGCATATATCAACTTTCCTGTGGAAATTAGTAGCTTTACAGTTGTGTATGCATCTGAGGAATTAGACTCAAGTCTATGAAAGCTCATGCTACCAATTTCTACATTTCAGTTAGTCTCAAAGGGGTATAAGATCCCTTTGCGTACTGATTTTACAGACTAACACAGCTATGTCTTTGAGATGTGTATATGGTTTTCCAGTAGCATGTCTTTGCCAAGTTATGCTATTTTAATCATGCTTTGCAATAGGAGCATCAACATTGTGAGATTTTCCTTTTCACAAAATGAATTGTCCCAATTTTGAACCCTAAGAAATGGGAATGAAAGATAGTATACTATGAGTGGCTATCCTGACATTTATGTATAAGAAATTTAGTAGCTATAATATGTTTTGATTAAATTGAAACCTCTGGTTCAGTACACTATTTCAGAAACCTGACACTTACAATGTTAGAAACTGATGTGTGTTCAGTATGAGCATTTTTCCTGAAGTCTGAGGATTCCATTTCTTGAAAGACAAGTGAAGGCAAAAGAGCCTTTCTAATGAGACCTTTTTCTGTTCAATTTACTACATCAGTGCTACAATAGGTGCATAAGTTTTCCTTCATAAAAACATTTCAGACGCTGTATAAAACACAAGTTCGGGAACTTAAAGAAGAATGTGAAGAAAAGACCAAACTTTGTAAGGAAATGCAGCAGAAGATACAAGAGCTGCAGGATGAGAGGTCAGAATTTGCTGGTTGGCGGTTTAGAAATTCTGGAACTGTATAATTTCTTCAATTGTGTCACTCATTCATTTTTGCCTTGCAGGGATTCTTTGGCAGCCCAACTTGAAATTACCTTAACCAAAGCAGATTCTGAACAGTTGGCTCGTTCTATTGCTGAGGAACAGTATTCAGATCTGGAAAAAGAAAAGATAATGAAAGAGCTGGAGATTAAGGAAATGATGGCTAGGCACAAACAAGAGCTTTCAGAAAAAGATGCCACTATAGGATCAGTAAGTAATTGAAACCTCCATGAATGTTGGTATTGGCAGAATTTCTGTAAAACACTAACTCATAACACTAACTCCTTCAGTGTTATGAGTTGGTCTCCACAGCCTGAAAGAATACCAAGTTACAGAATAAAGCAGTGTACAGTGGGTCCTTGGTATCTGCTGAGGTTTCATTCCCCTATGGATACCAAAATCCAATAGGATGCTCAGATCCCATTGTATACAATGGCATATTAGATTGGCATCCCTTGTGGCAAAATCAAGTTTTGCCTTTTTGAATTTATACACTTTTTGAATATTTTAAAGCTGTGAATGATGGTATCCATGGATAAAGAATTGGTGGGTATAAATGGCCAACTGTATTGTTTGATGAAAATATAGAATGTTTTCTTAGTGAAAATATTTTTCAGGATTGAGAGTTATATTTTATTTCATGCCTGGTGGAAAAATGCCGATATCTTCAATTGGGTACTTGCTAAATACCTAGCACTACTGTCTTAAAGACATGATTGCTTTAGTACTAAACTCATTCCCACCCCCACCCCCAATAAGTTAACTTATACAGTAATTTTGTAATAAAAATTATGGTATAAGGATTGTAAATCACACTTTGTTCTAATGTGTTTTATAGCAGCCACAAGACATTCCTTAACAAATTCCAGTTCTTCTTTTGATTGACTTAGGAAGTATTTGGCTTCTGTTGTAAATTGGATTCTGGTTTGAATTCAGCCTGTTACATTTTTGTTTTGTCACCTGGTCATGCTTTGAAACCCGACTCCTTAACTATTACTGACTTTTTTTCTGAAACATTTTACCTCAGAAACATTTTTATTTTGTATTGGGATCCCTTTGTTACATCTTTTTCACAATTCTGTTCTTACGCATCACACCCTCATTTCTGTTTGCTTCCCACACACCATTTTCCATAGCTTCTTTTAGCAGCAGAACCTCCCTCCGCCATTTTCCTGCAGTAGTGTCAGCTATTACTTGGAAGAGTCAGTTGCCTAGTTTTTAATGTCTGTGAATAACACATTTTCCCTTTAATTTCTGTATCCTAGTTGGAAGAAGCAAATAGGACACTAACTAGCGATGTGGCAAATCTGGCAAATGAAAAAGAAGAGCTCAATAATAAGCTTAAAGAAGTCCAGGAGAGTGAGTGTTCCTTTTTTTTTTTACAGGGTTTTATTTGCTCAGTGATAGATTTTAGGAGTCACTTAACTAGCATTATCTGTCTTTACAGGAATTGTTCGTATTAATGAGGAGGAAAATGATATAGAGCAGCTTAAGACTCAGTATGAGAAACAGTTGGCTTATGAAAGAACCATGAAGACCCAGGTAAATTACATATGAGAAATGTGACAAAAATAAAAAGTTTGGTTATCACTACAGTATTAGATATTCCCCTGTTTGGTGGGTCCAAGTAGTCAGTGGACTATGTGAGCGAGTAGGCATTCAAGGTAAGGACAATACAGGGCAGTCCAAGGCCAAGTACGAAAAAGAAGCAGGAGTCAAGGAATCAAAGAAGGGACTACAGCCAGGTTAAGATGCTGTTTCCAGCAGCCGTTCTTGTCCACAACTGAGGTTTTTAAGCCTGAGCAACCAGGTCCCAATGAGGCCTTAACTGCAGCTGTTTAGGCAGAGACCTTCATCCTGTAGGGGACATTGTTTATGAACTACCTTTCGTTTCTTAGGCTGAGAGACAGCTGTCACATCATCTGACCCAAGGTCAACCCTCCACCTCTTCAGGCAAAGGCTCCCTTCAACCTTGCCATCAAGGGCCCAGGGTCAATGAATGATGTGCTCTGCTGTACCTTCTGTCACAGGATGATCTGGTTCATTTTTAGAAAAGATTTAGAGAAGCTGGTATTACTATTTTTAAAAGTCCTGTAATTACTTTATACTTCAGTAGAACTGCTTTTGAAGTATATTTTATACTTCAACATAGAACCATGGGGCATGAATTGTGATCTATAAAGCGTCTTCATCATTGTAATTTTTTAAAGTGATAGGATAAACATTACCTTTGTTACATAGGAAACAGGCTGTTGCTGCTACACTGCAAAATTAATGCAGTTTGACACTGCTTTAATTGCCATGGCTCCAGCCTATGGAATCCTGGAATTTGTGGTTTGTTGTGGCATTAGAACTCTCTTACAGAGAAGGCTAAATATCTCACAAAACTATTAATCCTAGAATTCCAAAGCATTGAGCTGGAATAATTAAAGCTGCATTAATTCTGCAGTATAGATGGAGCCACAGTTTTGTATATAGACAGCAAACTCTTGTGTAATTTGTATAAAAGAAACAACAAACTCCACTAAAAACCACATAGCTCTTGATTAATATATATATATGATTCCTGCTTTAGCAAACCAATGGGTTTTGGATACATTCCAATTTTGCCTAATGAAATTTAAAAACCTACCATATATACTTGACCTCACATATATGTCAAGGGGAGGTTTGGGGGCCAAAATTATGGATTTTGATATCACCCCCAGATAAGTCGAGGGTAAAACTTAAGGACATGTAACAGAGGATGTAATGAATGAAGCAAAGGAAAACAAGGCCAAAGAACTTTAAAAATTCCAGCAGGCATAGCTGTTTGTGCTCAAACTAAAGGATGGATAAATGAGAGAGTAGACAGGGGTCAGTGCTTCCAGGTCAGATTATATTCTTGCCTTTTACCAGACGATGGTTCTTTTTTGCCTAAAAATTAAAGTACAGTACTTAGAATGACCCATAGATAAGTCAACTCAGGTTTTTTGGGGTCAATTTTTGGACTAAAATTTCTAGACTTATACATGAGTATATAAAGTATACCCATTGTCTCACAAAGTTCTATAAAAATATACCTGAGTATGGGACCCTTTTATAAATAAACTAGCTGTTAATTATTTGTTATGTTCTCTGTTTTTGTTGTTTTCTTTTTTCCTTTCTCAATCTGATCAAAAACATCATTGGATAAACTGAACTCTGTTTTGTTTTCCTGATAAGGACCATGAGCATAAAATTCATTCTGCATTGGATAATGACCATGTCCAAACTTAAACCAAAATCAATTCAGTATCAATTGAGGAGAAAAACCATGGAAACAAATGCCTTAATGTTAGATTGAAATGCTGACTTCTGATTCTGTGGTTCTAATGTAGCAACTGTTTTTTGTGCATTGCTTTCTGCACCAACCAGGCTGTGAACAAACTGGCTGAAGTAATGAATCGCAAGAATCCAATCCAACGAGGGGCTGATACTGATGTCAGAAGAAAAGAAAAAGAGAATAGGAAACTGCATATGGAACTCAAATCCGAACGTGAAAAGTTAACTCAAATGATGATCAAATATCAGAGGGAGATCAATGAAATGCAGGCTGTAAGTATCTAAATGTAAATATAAAAGGGACTTTAAAACTGCTGCATAGCTTACCGAGGCTGGGGTGTGGGTGAAGACACCCATATAGTATTTCTGATGCTCCTACAATCTGTAGTCCTTTGAATATTTGAAACTACCTTGCATCTGTAAAGCCATTACAGTAGTTTCTCCCCAATTAGTTGCCCTTGAGATTTTGAACTACAACTTGCATCACTCCCTGCCAGCATTTAGATTCTTCCCAAGCCGTCTGTATGAACCAGCTTGGGAGAGGCTGCACTACAGTGATTCTGTTGCCATCCTCCCATTGTTCTCTTTATAATTAGTGCAGTCCAACTGTACTGAAATAGATGCTCCTTTATAGTTTTCCCCTTCTTTCTAGTGTTGTTGTTGTTGTTGTTGTGTGCCTTCAAGTCATTAATGACTTCTGACAAACCTAAGATGAACCTATGATAGCGTTTTCTGGTGCTGAGAGTGTATGACTCGTCCAGCATCACGAAGCAGGGAGTCAAACCCCAATCTCCAGAGTCCTAGTTCTGTACTCAACCACTGTCATACTGGCTCTCCTATATTTTAGTAGTTGGAGTTTTAAAAAAAAACAGGCTAATAAAGTCCTGCAGACAAGGCTTTATAGTGTGGTAAACATTTGTTAGTAAGCAAGGACTAAGTATGTTTTTTTTTCTTCTCCTTTTACAGCAAATAGCCGAAGAAAGCCAGATAAGAATTGAACTGCAGATGGCTCTTGACAGCAAAGATAGTGACATTGAGCAGCTTCGCTCTCAGCTTCAATCAGTACACATTAGTTTAGACAGCACAAGTATAGGCTGTGGCCCAGGGGAGGCAGAGGCTGATGATGGATTTCCTGGTAAGATTAATCCTTTATTAGCCTTACTTCTGTTTTGGGAAAGAAATAAAAATGTTTAAATGGATTGCTTTGAAGTATTGGAACTTACAGAGAAGTATATAGTCTCTATCTTCATGGCAACATTTTTAACCTTTTAGCAAAAGAACCCTATCTTTTTACAGTATTTCCTCATTTTTTCTCTTAAGACATGTTTTATTATTCTGTAACATAGAAACTAAAGAAACAAGTGTAGTAACTTTCAAAGCTACTTTTCATTAATTCTTTCTGGATTTCCCCCCCTCGTCCTGGGCACTCAGTTCGTATCACTCAGTCCCACACTTCGGAGTCCATGTCTTTTACCTATGAACGCTCTTCTACTTCTGTCAGTATTGCTACTAAGCCTTCTAGTTCTCGGGTGTTTGTCAGCTCTGATTCTGACTCAGAGGAAGAACCGTTGTCTCCTGCACAAGTCCCTTCAGAACCTGACAATCCAGGTGACATTCATGAAAACAGTGTAGTGATGAAATGCTCTTGCTTTTGAAGGTTATTCCTCTAATTTTGCATTACTAACATGGAAAGCAGTTGGTAAGCAGACGTGTGTTGCATGAGGAAAGGATAACTGCTGTTATCTGCAGCAACAACTGATAGTCATCTTCGTGTTGGGCATTGTGAATGCTGTTACAGGGAAACACATGCCACACACTTTCCCCCTAATCAGCCATTCATTTACCCATCCAGAGCCATTAATAACAAACCTAAGACACTAACCTTTAATTGACTTAATCATTTGAAATATTTCCTGATTATACAGTGACTGAAAATTTTAATTAGGGGAGGAGTTTGAGCAGTATGCTTTGGAATTAGGACTGTTGTTTGTAAAATTGTGCATTAAACCATTGTTTTATCAGTGTCATCAGATTTAAAAAGCCTACACTGAGATGCTGATGATTTGTCAAAAATGTTTAAATGTAATCAGTTAAAAAGCCAGTCAATGAATCCACTTAATCTTAACTATACTGAGCATGGCCTGGGACTCTTCTGTAGGAATTGCTGCTGCGGGTGAGTTATTCTACAATAAACATGTATGCTTCCAGATCATGAACTCTGTCAAACAGAGAAATTAGAAGTTATGCATTCAAAATGGCTGTGCAGGCAGCAAATTAAAGCTATAGCAAAATTAGCAGGCTTGCTCTACTTCAGAACTCACTTTCTTGAGTTTCCATTCCAGTTGTTATAATTTCATCTGGCTATGCAGATCTGTGGGCTCATTACACATTTTCATTGGCAGCTCTCCTCATCTCACACTGAATTTGTATATTTGTTATTGCCTAGACATTGTTTCCCTTACCTGTGTACATTTTAATTGTGTGGTTTGTTAGGAGATGGCATGCCCTATTTAGCTGCTGTGTCTCCCATGTTGTTGAACTAAAGCAGAAAATTGATCAACTTGAGTTGAGTGATAAATGGCCCAAAATTGTGAAAGGAACTAGTGATGGTTTTCTGCTGATTTCCTATATTTGTCACAATCACCCAACATAGAAAACATTTGAATGGTCTGTGAAACAAACCATTAGAGACTGTGGAGAATTTACTTTAGACATGGGTGGGGCACCTGTGGCTATCTAGATGGTGAACTCCAACTCCCAAGAACTTCGGCCAGCATGGCCAGTGAGCAGAGATACAGTGGTCCCTTAATATCCACTGGGGTTTGGTTCTAGGAACCCCCGTGGATACCAAAATCAGTGAATGCTCAAGTTCCATTAAATACAATGGCATAGTAAAAATGTATCCCTCATATAAAATGACCAAATCAAATGTTGCTGTTTGAAATTTATATTCTTTTGAATAGTTTCAAACCATGTACGGTTGAATCTATGGATAAATTATCAGTGGATATGAAGAGCTGACTGTAATAGCAACTAATGTACACCAACATTTGAAGGTGCACAGGTTTTCCATCCCTCTTTTAAACAGACCGTTTGCTTCTATAGGATGAGAGGGGAATGCCTACAAAAATAAAACTGGGAATGCAGACCTAAATAGTGCTCATGTTTGTGGAACTGGAGTAGAATTTTTGGAATGCTTAGAATAATTAACTAACCAATGTTTTTTATGAAAAGCTTGGACTGAAATTGTTCTGTGGCAAAGGAAAGTGATTGGGATGGCTTAGTTCTCTAAGGGAGACCCCCATTCAGCTTTGCCATATATGCTTCTGTATCTGTTACGATATCATTCCTTAATTAATGAACTATGGCCAGATTGTTTGCAAAATGTAGCATATGTTTTCCCTATATTCTCGCCTCCTAAAATTTAAAAGCCCCTGTCATTTGTTGAATTGACTGGTGCTGCTTATATATGCAGAGCTAGTAGGAAAACCAACATTTAAGAAACTGCAGTGCTGTCTTAAATGTGGAGTATCTGTGCATGCATACATATTTGTCCTGAGTTTCAGACAGCATTAGCAATACTGCCTTAGAATAGAAATGTGATCTTTTTTTGTGAAACTGCTAGAAAGAAAATAGTTTGAAGTGTATCAAAGCAAAAACAAAGCTCAGCAAAATATGGCCTGTGTTTCTAATTTATAATGGACCAAGGCATGGGTAGGTCATGGCCAAGAGATGGCCCTGTATTGCAGAATTTGGGACAGCAGTTCCCACATTTTTGTTCAAAACCCAGGGTGTTTTAATGTTAAAAAGAAGAGTTCACACAAAGTTCTGAAGAAAAATCACCTTAAGAGATGCATTTATGGGATTGAAGAAGTAAAACAAGAAAGCTATTGATAGACCTCAGTTAATACTCCTATTCAGCTTTATTAAAATAGCCAATTCTAAATTTGCTGCTAATGTTGATGAAATATGAATTCTAGGAAAGCTCTGGTAAAAATTAAGAGACTCAATCCTAGGTCTACACTTAAAGCGAACAGGCAGGTCAGATTATGCAGTGAGAACAAGGACCCTGCACTATATTTTAGATTGTACAGTGGGCCCTCCACATTCACTGGGATTAGGGGCGCAGGACCTCATGAAAGTAGAAAAACAACAAATAAAAAGAAATACTTAATATTTTTTTATCTGAGAGAACACCTCTCTAATTTTCTTTTTAAAACGCACACTATTTTTTTACCTGAGTAAATTCCTCTCTAAGGAATCTCTAGGTCCTCCCAGCGAAACTCTACTATGATCAACATCTGGCAGAAATTGATCAAAGAATCACACTGGAGGACCTATAACTATCTAGATAAGTGTTTTCTCTCGGAATCTCTAGGTCTTTCAGTGTGATTCTTTGATCAATTTCTGCCAGATGTTGATCATAGTAGAGTTTCGCTGGGAGGACCTAGAGATTCCTTAGAGAGGTATTTACTCAGGTAAAAAAAATAGTCAACCTCTGGCAGAGCCACATTAGAGGATGTAGAGATTATTAGAGAGAACATATTAATCTGCAAAAGTCAAAGCTGCAGATGCGAATGGCTAACTGCATTATTGCAGCTGTGCAGTAATTAGATTTCATTACTGCTAGTGTGTGTTCAGTGATCTAAAAGTATAGCAACAGGAGAACTTTGATGTGTATGTGCTGATGTTTTTTGCAAAATAAAAATGGAATGGATCATAACAATGATAAATGCTTCATATATGTATCTGCTATGAGATGCAAAATCTTTACTAATAGGAATGTGTAGTGATACTGTCTTATAACTAGAATGTGGTTTGTTTTGCCGATATAGTTTCAGCTGTACAAGACATTTTTCTCAGCGTGGCATGATTTCATAAAAATAAAATGCCTAAATAATAACATTTCTTTAAACGTTTGTTCATTTTAATATTCTTCAGAGTCAAGATTAGAGGGCTGGCTGTCGTTGCCTGCTAGAAACAACACAAAGAAATTTGGATGGGTGAGAAAGGTAAGAAAGGTAATTTTTAAAATATGTTACTCTGGTATGCAGAACCTTCTGTCATTATGGTTGAACAAGCCCAGGCCATTAATTACTGCTTGTGACTTGTTGCTACTTTTCAGGATTGAGGCTGGCTGCATGTTAGATTGAATATACATGAGCTCTTGAGAATTCTTGATACATAAGAACTCAGAAGTCTTCTGTCAGTAGGCAGAGAAAACTAGGTGGGATAAAAATCTCACTAACACTGGGAAAGAGAAGCCTTTCTTGCTACCTTTTCCCTATTGGTTACCTATGTCCTTGTACAGTAGTTCTCTTCTTAGATATTAGTTTTCTCCTAAGAGATGGGAGTGGGAGGAGCAGGAAAAATCAGTAGGCATAAGCTAGAACAGTAGTTTTCAGGCAGTCCCACAAATGGGGACCCAGTCAACTTGGCCTATTTATTGCTTATCTTTTAGTTATTCAATTTATAACCTAGGTTTCTTCCACCAAAGAACCCAAGGCAGCTTACACCATTTAAAATAGAAATTGGTTAAAAGTTGGTACATTCCAAAGTTTCCAAACACAGTTAAACAACAAAACTACCGTGTTTCCTGAAAATAAGACAGTGTCTTATATTAATTTTTGCTCCCAAAGATGTACTAGGTCTTATTTTCAGGGGATATCTTATTTTTCCATGACGAATTCACATTTATTGTTGAACAAAAAAGAGAGAGAGAGAGAGAGAGAACATTTATTATACAGTGGTCCCCCGGTTTACGAATCCCCCGGGGAACGAAATCCCCGGGACCCGAAACCGGCGGGACCAAAAAATATCCCCCGGGATCTGAAGGATCCCCCGGGATACGAAGGAGAAAAACCGCGCGGCCCCTTTAAATCGGCCGCGCGGTCCGTCTCCTAATGCAGCCCCCCGGGAAACGAAAACTTCCGGGTTACGAAAGGTAATTCAGAATGGATTACCTTCGTAACCCGGGGGACCACTGTATACTGTATGATATATATTTATATACAAAAACTTTGCTAGGTCTTACTTTTGGGGGAGGCCTTATATTTAGCAATTCAGCAAAACCTTTACTAGGTCTTATTTTCTGGGAATGTCTTATTTTTGGGGAAACAGGGTATTAAAAACAGATAGCTAAAAATAGCTTAAATACATTTAACATATAATTTTAGAAAAGGTAAAGTAGTAGTCAAAGGAATAAGCATCAATCCCAACAATACAGTACTGTTGCAATTTTTATGTTCTTTGTGTTTTACAGTTACCTTAGCACTAGAGTTTATTGTTAAAATATATTACAGTATTCCACTACTAGTGGAATTACTATTTTGAGGTGTGTGTTGTGTGTGTGTGTGTGCTTATTCACAGCACTACTTGCAACAATTTTTTATGTCTTTAAAACGTACTATAAATGATAAATATAATATCACAAGGCTGGTAAGTATAGAAATGTTCTTCCTGGAAAAAGTGGAACATTTGTTTCTTTCATGGTAGGATTCTAGTTTTTTAAAATGACATTATTGGAACCTGAGATAGAAAAGATAGGGAACCATTGTACAAGGGGAGATATTTTGTTTGTAAATACAGGCAAAAGTCATGTAAAGGTCATGTATTTTTCAAGAGAGGAGTTAAATTTGCACATATTGGCTATGCAGCTTCAAAAAGACCCAACTGTAAGCTAAACATCACAGAAAGAGTTCATTTGTGGATAGGGAAAGGTTTTTTTCCTATGTAGGTTTTTTAAAAAAATAGTCAAGATTTTTGACACTTCCCACTTCATAACTCTGTGGTAATGTGTGCTTTTTGTTTACTCCTTATGTTGTTAACATCACTTGCTTGTTTTGCCAGTTGTGACATAAATTGCGACTCAATATATTTACCACCATGCCATTGTAAGAAATAATTTAACCAGTACCCAAATAGGTTCAAAGAATAATTTATGTACAGCCAGGTTTTATGATATATCTTTTTGTTGTAAAAATACTGCCTTGGAAGAGAGAGAGTTTGTAGAAGTCAAAATGAAAAATTGTGACCCATATTTGTTTCTTTTTCTCAACAGTATGTGGTTGTTAGCAGCAGGAAGGTCCTCTTCTACCACAGTGAGCAAGATAAAGAACAGTCGAATCCTTACATGGTCTTAGACATCGAGTATGTTTTTACTAGAAGACTTTATTCATTTTATCAATTTTCCTTAGATAATATATTAGTGTAATACACTTTAAGAGAGCTAGTGTGGTGTTTTGAGCAGTGGACTGCAACTCTGGAGACCAGGGTCCAATTCCCTGGTCACCTATGGAAACCCACTGGGTGACCTTGGGCAAGTTACACATTCTCAGCCCCAGAAAACCCTGTAATAAGTTTGCCTCAAGGTTGCCATAAGTTGAAGGCACATAACAACAATAATGAATTTGAAATTAAAATTCTCAGAGACTCTGGGGAAAAAACACATTTTGAACAAAGAGAATATACATTATTTAAATTATAGCAATTATTATAGAGTACATATTGATACTATAGTGCTTGTTTACCCACAGTGGTTTCAGTTCCTTAAGCCATAGTAGTAGACATAAGAAAGTTGAGTGCAGGATCACACCCTCTCTTTTATCTTTGTTTTCCAATCATTGGTTTTAACTGGAATTAAGTTTTATAGTAACACTCCCCTTAAACTATAAAAAAACCTCTCCAAAGTTAGTTGTTACTAGTGTGATGGAAAGGCTGGTGAGCATGTCTGTGATAAAGGAATCTTATCTTGTGTACATACCAGCCATTTTGTACTTCATACTAGGAAAGTGAATTATGTATTGTTTTCATTCCAATTTAGAAACACTTGGATGGGGGATGTGCCAAATAGTGTTTTTGAGTACAGATCTTCCATTCTATCAGTAACCTGTGTAAATAACACAAGGCAGACATAATGGGTCTAATCCTGGTTGCTAGTGCCAACCAAGTAGACACATTGAATCTTTGGAAATTACATGAGATTTGATTTAAACAAATTCCCACTGATTCAGTGGATCCACTCTAGCTGTGACTATCAGTTAGATTTAGTCAATAATTGGCAAAAGCATTGATGATCCATGTAGCCGTTAGAAATCTGTATGGGGGTTACTGCATCCTTGAGTCATGTTCATTGAAAAAAAGATGGTAATAGAAAAATAGATGGTTAAAGACAATACTTTACCTGTCTCTGGAGATAAGCAACCCAAGGGAGGGAAGGTAACAGATGTCTCTTCAGATGTTTCCACCTGCAACTTCCAGCATCCTCAGCCAACATAGCAATTGGCTATGGATACCATCAGGTTGGTAAGGCTCATGTATATTTTAATATTGATTCTTATGTCATTGTTGGGCTCAATCAAGATAATAGCATTCATTTTATAGCCATTTCTTGTTATTTGTGCTGACTTGCTTGCTGTTTGTCTAAAGAATACATACAAAAATACACTAACTGTAGAGCCTTCTTTAGTAAAGTTTAAAGCAATAGGTTATTATTTAGTATCTAGGTTCAGTGTTACAGAAGTAAATGAGAACGTGTCCATAAACACTACCGTTAGTAGTTTAGAATTATATTCTTTAATATTCACATCTTACTTTTTTCTTATTTTTCTGCATTCACACTTTTATAGCAAACTATTCCATGTTCGACCTGTCACGCAAACAGATGTATACAGAGCAGATTCCAAGGATATTCCCAGGATTTTCCAGGTATTGTTAGCAAAAAAAATTAAGCTGGGGTGGGAGAGGAAGATGGAGTATTCCATCATCCTGCAATTGATCAGAACATGCTGCTATTCTAATTTTATTTAAAATTGATTTTTTAGGCTGGATGGGGAATTTTAGCTACATGGCCAAATCTAGCCCTCTTGAAGTCCCACTCAGGCACCATAGTGTTCTCCAGATAGTCATGCTCCACTCCTTGTGATTTATCAGCCTTTTCTTTGTTTTTTTCTCCATTTTAAAAAGTTTAATTCCTCTCTTATGGTTTAGCTACTTGCAATAAAAACTTAAAGGTAAAATATGCTGCTTCTTTTTGATCTTGCCCTATTGCCTTTGGGCCTCACCCATCATTAACACATAGGCCTAAAGATCATCTCTGAAGCTGAATTTGGTTCAAGGGGGATGAAAGAAATTCTCCACCCTTGTTTTAAAGGACTATCATTTCTATTGATTTATCTTAAAAATACATTCTGTGGTGTTACCCACCTGTTCGTTCATGTGACTCCATAAAGTGGAAACTGTTGGGACTACTTTGGCTTTAGGGAAAGAAGAATATATTTAATGATTACTTCTTAATGAAAAATAAACTTGCTTTACTGCTTTAACAACACAATATGCATTATTTATACTTTAGCATGTAAAGTTATGGCCTTTAGCATATTTATGAAATTCACAGAGCAATCCTATCCTGAGTGCCATAAAGTTTATTTCAACAGAAATCCAGTGTTCCATGAGCACATAGCTGCTCATAGTATTGAAGGATCATCTTTTCCCCCAATGTCTCTCCTCCCCCAACATGCTTCAGAGAACAACTTAGCTGCAAATAGCACATTTTTTTAAATTAATCTTTATTATAAATTTTAGCAAATGAAAAAGGATTGAAACATATCTTCTCGATGAGGTACAGTAGAGTACAAAGTACAAAGAGAAAAATGAAAAATAAATTTAAAAAATTCTTCATCCTCAAGTTATTATTGTTGTTTTTTTCTTTCTGGCTTCCTTAATGCGTCAGTATATGGGAGAGCGACTCCATTGAGATGCACCTTCAAAGTTCCTCGCCTATTTACAATGTGTATTACAATATATGTTACTACTATATGTATATACACATATACATATATATCCAAATTTAACATAAAATTTACTCTTAATACACAAGCTTACATATAAAGCCTCAACACATTAGCCTAACTAGTATGCTTTGTCAGAGGTAACCGTGGATTGTATCCGACCTATAATAATGGGAAACAAATTATCATTAATCATTACCAACAGAATAATAAGAGGGCAGAAGAATTCAAATTTCTTAATTCTCTATTAGATCAACATTCAAATTCCATTTCAATTCCCATAGTTTCAAGACTGGGTCCCACTCTCTTTTCCCATCATTGGGATTTTGTTCTTCAACATGTCTTGAAATCTTGTCTAATTCCCTAAATTCATTGACCTTCTGCATCCATTCATCCCATTTAGGTCTTACATCTGTTTTCCATAGTTTTGCTATTAATATCCTTGCAGCTGTTATTAAGTATAATATTACTCTCCAATGTTTTCTTTCATCTACTGCTTTCAATATTGATGTAATATTCAATAGGTACAGTTTGGGGCTCATTAAGAATTTTATCTCAAATATTTGTTGAATTGTTTCATGAACCTCTTTCCAAAATACTTGGATTAGTGTACAGCGCCACCAAACATGGTAAAGTGTGCCTTTCTCCTTTTTACATCTCCAACATACTCCTGATTCTAAGCTATAAATTTTCTTAAGTTTCCAAGGAGTGTAATACCATCGGTACATAATTTTCAAATGGTTTTCTTTCAAGTTTTGAGCTATGGTAAACTGTTTAAATATCTGAAGGGATGCCATATTGAGGAGGGAGCAGGCTTGTTTTCTGCTGCTCCAGAGACCAGAACGCGGAGCAATGGATGCAAGCTGCAGGAAAAGAGATTCCACCTCAACATTAGGAGGAACTTCCTGACAGTAAGGGCTGTTCGACGGTGGAACACACTCCCTCGGAGTGTGGTGGAGTCTCCATCCTTGGAGGTCTTTAAGCAGAGGCTGGATAGCCATCTGTCGGGGATGCTTTGACTGGGAGTTCCTGCATGGCAGGGGGTTGGACTGGATGGCCCTTGTGGTCTCTTCCAACTCTATGATTCTATGATTCTATGATTCCAAGCATTTTGCCATTCTTCTAATGAAATCACTGTATTTATATCCCTTGCCCACTTTATCATGTAATCTTTTATTACCTCTTGTTCCATTTGCCTTTCTAATAGTAAGTTATATAACTTTGATACTTTTCCTTTCTCTGGCTGTGCTAGAATATGATCCAGTTCATTTATATTTTTTTCAATCCCTGCTGTTTTTTTGTCTATCACAAAACGTTCTCTAATCTGAAAGTAATTAAACCATGATATATTATATCCCTCGGATGCTAACTCTTCCCTCAATTTCATCTCCATATTTCCCGCATTGTCTTTTTTTAGTAGTATTTTATAAGTTAACCATTTCTCATTTTCAAGCCATCTGCCAAAAAAAGCTTCCTGTGTTGATATCCAAAGTGGTATGTTAGTGTAAAATTTTGTTTTAATTTTTTCCCATACCAACAGCAAGGCTCTCCTAAATGGATGATTCAAAAAGTCCTTATTGCAATCCCTCTTTTTATAACCCAGGAAAGCATGCCAACCAAATCTAACCTGAGTTGCTTCCAAGTTTAATAGCTCAATATCCTCCAGTTTGATCCAGTTTTGGATCCAGATCAGACTACATGCGTAATAGTATGATTTCAAATCAGGAAGTGAGTATCCTCCTCTTTCTTTCTTATCCTTCAAACTTTGCCATTTTATCCTTGGCCTCTGCCCCTTCCATACAAATTTTCTGAGTTCTGCGTCTCATTCTTTGAATATCTTATCTGGAATCTCAATTGGGAGGTTCAACATTAAATATAGCAGTTTCGGAAGAATCACCATTTTTATAACAGCTATTCTACCCAATAGAGAGAGATTCAGAAAGTTCCATCTTACCAGATTTTCTTTTATCTCTTTCCAAATGCTCTGATAGTTATTCTTAAATAATTTTAAATTGTCTTTAGTTATCAAAATTCCCAAGTATTTAATTTTGTTCTTTATTTCAAAGCCTGATTGTCTTACCAAAAGCTCATCTTCCTCCTTAGTCATATTTTTGGTTATCATAACAGATTTCGTCTTATTTACTCTTAGACCTGAGGCCTGGCCAAATTCCTCTTATTCCTGTATGAGTGCTTCAATGTGTTGGTTAGGGTCCTCTAATATCACCGCTAGATCGTCTGCAAAGGCTCTTACTTTTGTTTCGTTCTTTTTGATTTTTATACCCTTGATATTTTGATTATTTTTAATAGATGTTATTAAGATTTCTATCACAATGGTGAATAGGGGTGGTGACAATGGACATCCTTGCCTAGTGCCTGATTTAATTTTGAATCCCTTGGTTTTCTCCCTATTAATAATTAAAGAAGCTTCTTGGTGTTGATATATTTTTTCAACTGCTCCTATAAAATTTATTCCTAAGTCCATCTTTCTAAGTATATAAAGTAAAAAGTCCCAATTTACCCGATCAAAGGCCTTTTCCATATCAATGGCTAAAAAGGCCCCCTTCCTTTCATTATGCACTGAGAAAAATTCCAAACTATTCACCACCGTTCTGATATTATTTCTGATGTAACGTCCTGGGATAAAACCATTTTGTTCTTTCCCAATTAATGTTGATAAAACTTTTTTCAACCTATTAGCCCAGATTGATGCATACAATTTGTAATCATTATTCAATAGACTAATTGGTCTATAGTTTTCCAATAGATTTTCATCCTTTCCTTCTTTGGGTATTAAAACTATATTAGCTGATTTCCAGGATTCTGGTATACCTTCTCTGCTGATAGAATTAAACAATTCGCAAAGATGATCTAATAATTCCTGTAGGAAAACTTTGTAAAAAGCTGCTGTATATCCATCGTTTCCAGGCGTTTTGTCCTTCTTTTGTTTAGCAATGGCCTGCATGATTTCTTGTTTTGAAATTTTGGAATTCAAAAAATCTCTCTGACTATCAGAAATTTTTATAATTTCTTTTTCCTTTAGGTAGTCATCTAGCTTCCTTTGTAGGGTTGCTGGGTTCTCTTTTAAATCATATAATTCAGTATAATACTTATGAAAGATTTCTAGTAACTCATCTTGTCTTGTAATTGTTCTATTCTCTGTCCTGATCTTACTGCAACTAGCACATTTTGAGGATAAATACAGGTCTACAATGGGAGGAGGAAGTTTTTTCTTCTTCACTGCACCATTTTTTTCCATTTGAATTTAAAAATAAAAGTCATTAGAGAGAGACAGTGAGTAGGTAAGGGGGAAAAAATTTCACTGTAGTTTCCCAGTTCTTTTCTAGGCTTTTACTTGTCCATTATGTAGTGAAAAGCATATTTCTCTCCTCTTTAAAAAACCCGCCCCCCCAGAGTCTTTGCATAAAGCATTCAGGATTTACATCGTTGTGTACATCAGATAAATTTACTGGGAGCTGCAAATATTCTTCATATTACTAAGCAGTTTGAATCAGCCTCTCATAGGGGCAGAACAAATGGGCATGAAGGGGTGGCTTGGAGCCACCCCACCTGGGAGCCCCGGCAAGCACACACTGCGGTCCCAGTCCGGCAGGAAGCCAGTCCAAATAAGAGCAGAAAAGATCTGCTCCTATTTGGTCCGGGTTTAAGATGCTCTGCTCCAGCTCCAAGAGCAGCATCTGGGTGTGTGGCATCTGAACGCCATGCCCCCAAGATATCTTGAAGCCGCTGCTATCTGACTGGGTGGCTTCAAGACATCTTGGGGGCATATGGTGTTTAAACACCATGCCCCAAGGCTTGGGGAAACCAGTTTTCAGAGCTGGTCTGTGCCCGCCCATAATCAATCTGCAGTAGTTTCATTCTCCTCTAGCTTTGAGGAGAGGCGGGAAATAAATAAAAATTATTTGTTTTGTTTTGTTTTGTTTCTGAGGCTCTTTTGTTAGTATGAACATTGTGTGTGTAGAACCTACATACTCTTGGAAGTGGGAATGAGTCTATGAGCATGTTTTATCCCACTGCTCTTTATCTCCGTGAATTGAGAACAGATATCCAAGACACAGAGGCCTGAACTAGTTGGGAAATCATGGTACCACACACTAATTAGTTCCCACTTAATGAAATAAGCAAATAGATTATAAAAGATCTCTACCACTAGATGAAATCTGGAAATGGAATTTTGGACGTATAGTGGGATTTTGGCATCCACGCACTTTCCATCTGCGGGTTTAAGCATCTGCAGATGACGAGCTTGCATTGTCCCCAATGGCAGTGTGTGCATGTGGCTGCACCGCCATTAGGGACAGCATCCGTTGTCCCCAGTTGCAATGCAGCCATATGCACATGCTGCTATTGAAGACAACAGAGGCTTACCTGAAGTCACGTTGCCCCTAATAGTGGTGAGGCTGTGTGGACACACTGCCATTTAGAACAGTGGGATTTGAGGTCCTGCAGATTTTGGTATCCACAGGGTGGTGGTGATGGTTCGGAATGGATTCCCCGCAGATACTAAGGTCCCACTGTATCTGGAAGTGATGTTAATGCATTGCTTTGAAAGAAGTCCACAGTGTAATTAGTTGACTGAAAAAATCGTATTTTTTTTTTATTTTTTTTTTTACATTTTGAGGCTCAAATCTCTCTTTTCTGTTTGGCTCCTTGAAAAAGATTGCCCATGTATCAAGAATTACTGCCATGTTCTCTTTGTGTACGATCCAGATTCTATACGATAATGAAGGAGAAAGCAAGAAGGAGCAGGAATTTCCAGTGGAATCAGCAGGAGAGAAATCAAACTATATTTGCCACAAGGGACATGAGTTCATACCTACACTATATCACTTTCCTACCAACTGTGAGGCCTGTATGAAGCCCTTATGGCACATGTTCAAACCTCCTCCTGCACTGGAGTGCCGTCGCTGCCACATCAAATGCCATAAAGATCATATGGATAAAAAAGAAGAGATCATAGCGCCTTGCAAAGGTATTTAGCAGATAACTTGGGTGGCTCTGTTGGAACAGTCAGATGAAACTTCACATCCTGTGAACTCCAGTAGTGATTTGTTTATTAGAGCAAGTGTGCTGTGTTTGTGTATAAAATTACATCCATACAATGTCTTTCTAAGTCAGTGTAAAAGAATGCAGTATTCAGAATATGAGTAAATGCTAGCATGATTTTTTTATCAGTAGTTTCAAATTTTATGTCTTTTTTACCCTGTCAGACTTCCCTCCACACCCCAAACATCCCTTGTAGATGAATTTGGGGGGTTGTGGTGTATGTACTCTACAGTTATATGAGCTGTCTTGTCATTTGACTGCTCTTTGGCTAAATTTTGTTTCATGCTACGGTAGAAAGATAAGAAATCTTTTCGAAGTCATGTTTTGTTCAGAACAACTTTGTCCGAACCACTGTTTAAACCAGTAACTCTTTAAAACTGACCAGCTTTGACAAGACGTACATGTCTGTGATAGGAAACAAAGAACCTATTTATTATTTTTTCATCCAAGTACAGTGAGTTTGATTTCTGTATCTGCATTCTAAGTTGATGTTTTTAATATGTTTCAGTGAATTATGATATATCAACTGCAAAGAATCTACTGCTGTTAGCCAATTCTACCGAGGATCAACAGAAGTGGGTGAACCGCCTGGGGAAAAGGATTCCCAAGAAACCTCCAGCACCAGATCCATTTGCACGCTCTTCACCAAGAACTTCCATGAAGGTACAGCCAAACCAATCTATCAGACGGCCAAGCAAACAGCTTCCTCCAAATAAAAAGGAAGGCTTCCCTCCAAGGTAAAAAAAAATACACACACACACAAAATGCTGCAATGTTTTTATAAGAAAATGTTATTATGACATGTAGAAATTGCTAATACTTTCTAAATTTCACTTAAAGACTTCTAGATATTAGCCTGAGTGCATCTCAAGTGTAACATCTAGTATGACAGCATTTTATTGCTGCTACTGGTAAAATAGCTATCTTTCTCAGGGGACCTTCTAATCTGTTTTGTGAATGTTTGGGGCAAAGGGAGAGATGGTCAGTACATGCTGTAGGAGTTGGCTTAGGAAGTCCAAGGCTAAAGTCCAAATCCAAGCAGTAAAATGATTATTTTTGGCTTTGCATTAGTGGAAGCACTGAAGCAGTGGAATCCTTTGTTTTAATTATGTCAATTAGGAGCATGTCCTGTGATGTCTTCTATTTAAAGTAAGGTTACCTGAGCTTGAAGGAGACTTCTTTGGAGTCTCAAGAAATCAAATGAGAGCTATATTTAAAATCTATCTAATTTATTGTATCAGAATAGACATTCAAGATCAGGCAAGTTGCTGTACGGCATTCTTTTTTGCCTCAATGGTAGGGAGGGGTGGGGAAAAAAACCACCTTGAGAGTTTTCTGCTGTTTTGGGAACAAAGGCTAACTATTATATAAGGTAACTGAGTTTTGTATATAGAATTCATAAAATGTTTTCCTGTTTTCTGGTGTCCGAATATGATGGTTGTGGTGGCTATTTTTGTTTGTATCCTTTCTGTACATTCAGATGAAGACAGCTAATGAGAATTAGCATAGCTGTATGTTAGCCACTAATATTCTATAATATAGACTGTTTTTCAGTTGTGAATATTTTTTTCCTTGCTGGGAAAAAAAAATTAACATGCTTCTTGGAGGTGCCATTTTTCTTCACTTGAGAAAGTGGCAAACATGTAACATTGTACATTTGCTGAGGTATACATCTCCAAAAGATTTATATTTATAGGTCAAAATGGCAATCCTCAGTTGGACTTGAAAGTCTATTGATGATTTCAGCAGTTTTCTTAGAGTTTTCTTTGAGTCTCCCACTCCAGTTGGGTAAACCACCACATTTTACACCAGATGCCAGCTGCAAATTAACTTCAAGAGGATGTCTAATATATGGCATTATTGCTCCACTGGGAAATTTTGGAGACCTAAATACTGATTTCTGGATCTGAATTTGTTTCACATGTGATGAATCTTTGGAATGAATTCAGTACATACCATATTTTGATTGTTACTGTTTTGTGACAGATGCATTTTATTTCATTCTTTTATAGTTCTGGGCCTGTCCTTCGAATTATTCTTCACTGAGTTGTGTTTTTTCCCTATACTGTGTTGTTTATTTACTATTTCAACAGTAAGTAATAGGGACCTGTGACTGAAGCACGTTAACTGTGAGAACTAACCATGAGAACATGGCTATGAGGCCTAAATGACAATACTTCTAATGATAATGGTATAATAATTACCTCATTACTTGGGAGTGTAGATAATAAATTGATATTAAAAATATACACTTCTTTGAGGTTTAAATATATTGATTTTGCACTGTCTGTTAACCAACATTACAGATGCGGTTTTAACTGAAGAAAGAAAGCGATATTGTCATTTAATGAAAAATCAATTCTGAGTATGACCCAAATGGCATGAAAGGCAATTTCTGTGGATTTCATCCTTTTTTTCTGTTTGGCATTTGTTGCATATAAAATAACAGCAGATGTATGAGTAAAATATTGAAAGTATATTGAGAAACAATTTTTTAAAACAAAATGTACAAGAGAGAGTCTAATCCAACTGGAGAAAGTTAGTTGCACTTCTAAATTTCATTGAGAGCGTTGGAACACACAAAATTCACACAAAGTATTTACTTGTAGCCATGGCCTAAATACCCTAAAGGCAACAAATCCCATTTGATCTTTAATGCTAACTACTTAGCCCTGGTTAATACTCGGATGGGAGACTGTCCATGAGATATCAAGTTCTGTGGGCTATATTTCAGAGAAAGGAACCGGCCAAAATCATCTCTTGAGTATTCCTTGCCTAAGAAAACCCTATGAGATTCCTAATTGACAGGTGATTTGATGGTGCACATGTGCATTTACGCACACACACACACACACTTAACTGTGACCACTTTATTGAATCAAGCCACCAGTGTTTTGCTTGCAGAATGTTTTTATTTATTACAATTCTTACTTTTCTATCCACAAGTGAAGTACAGTCGGTCCTCAGTATTGTCAGACTTGCCATTTGCAGATTCAAGCATCAGGGCAGCAAGGCCACATTCTCCCCAATGGCAGTCGTGCGCATGGCCGTGCCGCCTTTAGAGACAGTCCCCGTTGTACCAGGGTGGCACATGCAGCATTTGCATTGCCATTAAGTTCTGTTGTCCCCAATGACAGCATAACGGCGTGCATGTGCCGCCACAGGACAACAGAGGCTTTTCTTAATGGCGGTGCAGCTGTGTGCACATGCCACCATTGGAAGGTCCGTAACAGACCCCTGTCATATACTGAGGGCTGATTGTACTAAGAGGTAGTGTGGAAAATGAAAAAAGATTCTAAAACCAATTAAACAAAAACTTGGATACTCAAACACATTCACTGCACACTTAAAATGATAACTGATACAGGAGCTCAGCAAGTAGTAAGGAAAATAAACACTTTCAGCCAGTGATAGAACTTGGAGTGGATTAGGTCTTTAGATCTTTGGGGGGGGGGGGAGTACAAAGATTTCCTAATATTTTACTAATAAGTACTAGTCTTTAAAAGGTGTTTAATTTATCAATAAGTCTAGGTATCCGTATATACATTAATTTTAGTAGTGTTTATGTTGCATTCCTCTTTCAGGTTTTACCTGTTGTAAGATGCAGTTTTAAACATGACCACATAGACATGAGGAGTTTTGTGCAAAGCACTCCCACGACCTGCTCTCATGTAGTTACTTTCAGGCAGTTGCTCAGCTTACATGACAATATTTCAGTTTTAAATGTCAGCTTTTTAAAAAAATCATTTTTTACAGGATGTGCTTACTTATAACATGTATTTGCCCCATTTTGCTTTTCTGTTCATAATGCTTTATGTCTTTATTTTTTCTGTTAGAATGACTGATAAAGCTGAACACCCAACAGACAAATAACTATAAAATCCATATTATATAACTTGTTATTTTTACAATATATTTTGTAGCTGTGAAGCACTGCCAGTAATTAGCCAGTAACAGTCTAGAATTGTAGAGTCAGTAAGGATTGCAACGATCATAAATAGTTCAGCCCCTTGCCTTGCGGAAATACACAACTCAGAGAGAAAGTCATTCAACCTATTTAAACCTCTCCAAAGAAGGAGATGTCCACCACCATTGAAGTGCCTTACTCCATTTATAGTTTAAACTTTTACATAAGTTTTGGATCCATGAAAAAGTTGGCTTGTTGATTGATTTAGCAGATCATTCATTTCAGAAAGCTTGTATAGGTTGAGTATCACTTATCCAGAATTCCGAAATATACATGAGTGGCTGAGATTGTGACACCTTTACTTTTCTGTTGGTCTAGGGTACATAAACTTTGTTACGTTCCCAAAATTATTTTAAAAATACTGTGTATAAAATTTCCTTGAGGCAATGTGTAGGATGTGTATAACATAAATGAATTTCATGTTTAGACTTGGGTCCCATCTTCCAGATATCTTATAAAGGGCCCATTCACACTGCATTTCAACCTGGGATCCATTTCAATTTAAGTGGGGGTCATTCACACTTCTGCCGGGTTTTCCTGACCTGAATCGGGGGGTCATTCACACTTTCACCGGGGTTTGCTGACCCAAATCGTGGGTTGTTCATATTTGTGCTGGGATTTTCTAACCCGAATTGGAGGGGATGTAAATCCCCCTTAATCTGAGGGTTTTTTTGCCATGGATTTACTTGCAGTTATTTTCAAAAGAACCAGGTTTTTTTGCCAATGGGAACTTGAAAATTGATCCGATCTGATTCCTTCTTTCCTCCTCCTCCCCCTCAGCCACCCCGTTCTTGCCTCCGTTGATTCCTCCGTTCTTGTCCCCCCTCCTCCTCCTCCTCTTCCTCCTCTGCCTCCCCTGATTTTGCCTCCATTTGCCCGCTCCATTCTTGACCTTCCTCCTCCTCCTCCTCTCCCTCAGCCACCTCCGCTCTTCCTCCCCTTCCTCCTTCCCCACTTCTGCCAGGATTGTGGCATTTTATCTCGTTGCCAAATGTGAACAGAAACCCGGGGTAAAATGCCATGATCATGGAAAGTCAATGCCATGCATAGAATTGATCCTGGCAATCAATACTACAGAGAGATTCGATTGTGGCATTTCAGGGAAATAACTTGTTTCCTACACGGGGTTATTTTTTTCAGTGTGAATAGGACCAAAGTATCCCAAAACCCAAAAATAAATAAATAAATAAATAAATAAAAACAAAAATCCAAGACATGTCTGGTCCCAAGCATTTTGGATAAGGGAATATTAGCCTGTAATATAATTAGGCACAAAAAGCCTTGATGTAGACAGTTGAGGTTTATGAAGAAATGCCTTCTCTATCTGAGAGGAGAAACGTTTCTTCTGAGGTGACCTTTGTTGAGATGTATATGATGTTATTTTTTGGGTCCCTGCAGATCTCATCAGGAGGGATGGCTTTGATGGGGAAGCCAGTCCTAGGATGTCAACAGTGCATGCACAGAAAGGCCCTCTCCCGAACTCTCAATGAATTGCAGGAAATTTAGGGAAGGTCTCTTACCTTCCTGAACTATGGAGGTAGACGTTGCACTATGCAGCCTGTACTTTGTAGTCTCTACCTGATACGCAACCCACATAATTTGAAATACAGCTGCCCATTGTCTGGTTCATACAGAGAACTTTGGGATGTGGTAATGCTGTACTTTGTTACTGAGCAAGCAAAACTGTGAGAGTTGTTGCGTTATGTGTATGTCAGAAGACTGAAGGAGGAATGATGTTGGAGGGGAAGGAGAACTTGAACTTGAGGCTCACTCATAGAGTAATAAATGATCATTTAGCACTACATCTTATCTGAGCCTGTCTGTATTGTTCTTTAAAATTATTATTCAAAATTATTATTATTATTATTATTATTATTATTATTATTATACAAAAATATTTGTTTCATTTCCTGTTTATTGAATGTTAACTGGTGGCCATAGTTTTTGCTAAATTAGTAGATTTTGTTTTATAAAGGGAGACTCATATACAAATAATTTTGTATGAGCATCAGCATTTAAAATATTTTCCCAAGGCACACAGGAAAGAAGTTGTTTCTTTGTGGTCTCTGTGAGTTCACAGATGACCACTCAAAGCACTACAACCATAGGTATGCAACCTGTCCTTATTTCTACTGAAACCATTGTTTGCAGGTGAGAGCTGGACAAAACAATACTGTTAGATCTTTATCTGTAAGCAGATAGCTGAGTTACTATTTTCTAGCTCAAGCCCTTGAACTTCCAGGGAATCTTCTAGTTTCCCCCACCATGCCACCCTCAGCTTAAGACTTTCAGAAGCTTCTAACACACTGTGTGTGGAGTCAAGGAGCAGGGAAGACACTCAGCATCACATCCACTGACTATAAAGTTTCTTATCTGTATGGTAGGAAGCTTCCCATCAATACATTGGCATACACTGTCTATTATTATTATTATTATTATTATTATTATTATTATTACCAGGAGTAGGAAATCATAGGATCTGTACACTATGGATTCTCGGCCACAGCCAATATGTCACAGTAATGATGCATGAGGACAAAAATGTGTGTTGCTATAATTGTCATATTAAGAAAGATTTTAGGTGGACTGTGGCTCACAAACTTTAAAACCTCATTTTACAGATTGATTGATATGGCATGTAGAGACTGGGATTGGTCATTTGATGATATTGATTTTGATATTGATTTTAATATTGATGCTGAGAACGATAACGATCTTGATGATAGCGATGATGATAACGTGTTTGTTCTGAAGAGGTAAATGGTATCTAGAGGAGAATGGATTGGCTTTCTTAAAGTGAAGCATGCTGCTTGGATTTTTCTCATTAGATGAAAAGTGTGAATTTAAAATTCCCCGAAAGTAACTTCATGAGTTAAAACAATATCCAAAACCATTTGTTGATGCATGTTACCTGACTCCTGAAGTATTTTGAAATTACAATTCTTAAAATCCATGTCTACCAGTTTGTTGTGTATTGTTAATTTTCTGTGTATCTATTTTTAATCAAATCAAATTACATATTTATTTCGTTTTTTATGTTACTCAGGCTCAGGTCTGGGCACCAACATATATGATTTGAAATGTGGTGCAACTTTTCATTTTTGCTAGTGACTTGCACATGGTGTTTTTGCAGATAGTTGTGCAACATCAATATATGCCTTGGCTTTCCTTGGATTGGCGTGCCTTTTCATTTTTCTAACAATTCATGTGTGATGTATGTTGTATTACAAAGGCATTGAATTTCAAATGATGGCAACTGTTTTTATTTCATTAGATGTATGCCCATATCAAATAGCAAGTACATTTCTGTACCACTTATCAGTGCACTTAAGTGGTTTACAATGTGCAAGCTAATTGCCCCCAACAAGCTGGATACTCATTTTAGCAACCTATGGAAGGATGCAAGCCTGAGTTGAGCTTGAGCCCTTGGCTGGTATTGAACTCGCAACCTTGCATTTAACCACTGCACCACCGGGGCTCTTTATCACTTTAGAGTGGGGAGGGGAGAAGAGAATGGAGAGTTCTAGTCTTCCCCCTTCTCCTACACCCCATCATTAAGATAAGCCACTGCCTCAGAAGAGGGCCACGTTTTCTTATTCTCCAAATAGAACATGGCCTCTGGGCCCTAAAAAGACGCACTTTACAGATATGAATATGAAAATGATTAAATGTGAAAGAGAGAGAGAGAGAGAGAGAGAGAGATTCTTCACTTTCTCATCAGTTGTGTTCAGGTTGCAGCGGGAGAAAGAGATGGGATACGTATTCTTTCCCAGTAAAATCTTAATAGGGGTGTCATCTCCTCCCACTATATTCCCCTTTAGAAAGGGAATCGTCTCATCCCATGGAACGTGGGCATACACAGTGAAAGATTACAGGACAGCTTAATCTCAGTTGCAACCGTTATTGTATAATTCCTTGTAATAACAAAGTGGGTGGCTCAGCACTAATCTGTTCGGAAGAAAAAACAAAATAGAATGAAACAGGAGCTTTCTCCCTAACTGCCAAGAGATGCAGAACTACAAGTTTTTAAACACAGACTTTCTGAAATGAGAGAAAGAGAGGGAAACATTCTGCTTGGTCTCCATTAAACTAAGGGCCTGTATGCAAGTGTGAAAAGGTCCATGCACCCCCTGGCCTTGTGTCATCCTGTACAGATGATATAAGCCATTAGCCTCAGGCCTAGATTGGCCTGTCCAGATGCTAAGCCAGCAGTTTTGGACTGATTCTGACTCAAAGGAGCCTTTGTGTGGGTCACACAGTGCCACTTTGCGGCAACAGCCAGCATACTACACAGTCCTATGTGCCCCATACCTGCCTCTGCTGTCACATCTACAGTAAAGATGTGGCCCGTGATGTCAAATGGGGGCACCCCGTTTCTGCACTTATGAGCTGCAACAGGGGTTTCTTGTGAAGACACAACTGCGGAGGCAGGTGTAGAGTGCCAGGCATTAGCGGGTTCATGGTGCAGTGGCAGGGGCTTGGCCCATGCTATCTTGCCCATCTTCTTGGGGCTTAAATAGAAGTAAATGGATTGCCATTTACTTAAAGTCTGAAGGAAGAGACTTTGAAATCCTTCAGGCAAGTGTGCAAAGCAGGTAACAGGACCCTCCTGCTTTGCTAGCCTCTCCCATGCTGGGTGAAAGATACAGTAATTTCCTCATGCTGCTTCTGGATTGGCGTTTGTTTTAGGGCCTGCAAGTGGAACTAATTTCACCAGAAATAATTCTGTTGCTTTGAAATAAATTTGATTGCATTTACTAACCAAATCTTTTTTTCCCTTTTTTCCAGCTAACTGCCTTCTGTGAATGCAGATACTGTTGATGGTGATTTTCTTCCTGTTGAAATAAGACTGAAACATCATATCCCAAAATTTTATGAAAAATATATATATATGTTCCTGAAAGACAGTTATATATAAATATATATATCAGAAGTTTACAGGGAGGTGTGTGTTTTTTGCTGCAATACAGCTTACTAATAATTCCTGTGTGTGTTTTCATAATATAATCTGGCTGGCTGGCTGATCAAGATTAGGAGTGGTTGGTGATAGTGCAAGGATATGCTTAAACTCTTTCACAAAATCTACCTTGGAATGACTCACACTACATTTCACGAAAGGAAGTAAAGGCATGAAGAATCTATCCCTCTTCTGTTTTTGGTTTATTTTTTTATTTTTAAAAGAGAAATGACACCAGCAAGTTCGCCAGAAGAACGAGGATGGGGTTTGGGGTTTAGGGTGGTGGGAGGGAAGGGGGTCTGTCACACTGATGAAGACTGCATCTTAAAAAGTGACCATTATACTGTGTGTGAATGTGTTTTGGTGTGTAAATATGTATATTGTACTGTAATGCTGCAAGAGGGTTTTAAAAAAAACTTTCCACTTTATTTTTATACATATTATTCATATACCATGAACTGCAGTTGCAACTATGCACTTGTATAAAGCCATACTGTTGAAGTTTATATCATTCTTACCTGTATAGCTGCATGTCTGTGCTCAGCAGCAAAATATAATGAGATGCTCCAAGTATATGCTCACTTCAGTTACTACTTAATGGGCAGTCCTGTTTTACCAGTCTTGAATGCCTTAAATTAATTTTGCTCCCTTAAAGTCTGTGCCCATTCTAGATATTTAAGAGAGAGAGAATGGATGCAGTTTACCAGCTCTTAGAATGCAATTTTGCTTTGTGGCAGAACAATATAGTGCACTATGTTTACATATAATAGTTTATATCAATGTCAGTTTGTTCTGAATGTATATCTAATGGAAGGGGAGGGAGGGTCAGTTGAATATTGATTTCAGAAAAAAACGAACTAGTAGTATTAGAACCTAATATATAGCTTTCATGCATAGACATAATTTTCCATCCAGCCCTTTGTACAAACTTCAATATTAGTTGTTGACTTATATTACCCTTACTAAGTGCTATGAAACTTCATTCTGCCTTTCTTTTTTGCATACTGTCCTAGATGTTTTTTATTTCTGGAGAAGAAAAAACCTCCTTATAACTATTTTTACATTTTCATCGCACAATATTGAAGGACTGTTACAAACCCTTAATGAATGGAACATACTATAGATGTATTTTAAACTTTTTGAATCCTGTTCTCTTGGCACATAACTTTAGGAATAGGAAGAAAATTTCAGTTGTGTGTGAGAACAGATAGGAAGAAAAGGCCTTGGAGGCACTTAATTTGATTGTTTTTTATTTCTAATTTTGTATAAAATATAATTTATGTGAGCTCATTCATGCCATGTCCATAATTTATCCCAGAAAATGCATGTTTTATACAACTACAATATGCTATAATGTTAAACATGATGGCAGTAAAAAAGAAAAAAGAATTATTGTACCCTCCTCCTTGGTCTCTTTTTTTCCCCTCCCTATGTATACATATATTTGCATACATAAATATGTTGTGTGACTGTGTGATTATGAAAAACAAATCTAACATTTTAGTGAAGAGCATAAGACATTTCACTAGGTTGTTTTCTTTAGTAATAGGAACAAGGTTTGGAAGGGGGACCAGGAATTGTTTGACATCACAACTGTGAACATTGGACTTGCAGTTCCTAGAATCTCATATAGTAGTTCACCAAACAGGACTCCTGTGCAATTCCTCTTTGTTTCAAGAAAGCTTGTGGAGAAGTAGAAGCTGAAGTTGATCTTGCTTTACACTGGGATTTCCTCTTATTAAACCCCTTTGAAATGAATCAGAATTCACTGCAGCAGGTCATGTGTGACAGATGTTACCAGCAGACCAGAGCTTATATGCACCGCTCCCATCAATACACTGTGATTTATCCACTATGTATTCAATTATAATTATTTATATACACTTGGTCTCAAAAAGGTTATGTGACTCATAACTTTAAAAAAATTAAAATGAACCTAATTTCAGTTTTCTTGAAAGCCCATGATGAACCAAAAGAGTATTTATCACAGGAAGAATCCAGCATATTTTAAGAAATGCATATTTGGCATACAAAGCTTATTGTTTAAACATGTATACAATAAAAAAATGTTTCCTTTCACTGAAGGCATACATATTTTATATAATTGTTATTTGTGGGAAGATCTGGATTGGAAGAAATATATATATTTTTAAATAAACTATTTCAGTAAGATAAAATAATTTTTGATGTTGGGAAGTTGATTTTTTAAAAATTAAAGTATGCAAATAAAACAACTGTCATTTTAGCATTCAGAATTTTCAAAGGTAGCTCTCATATTATTAAGGAATGTGTATTTTTAATTCTTGGAACATTACCTAGTAGAGTACTAAATAAGATATTTTGAGTCATACAGGGGTGAAACAGATGGGCAGGAAAAAGTGGCCTGAAACTGCCTTTTCTTAAGCGACATTGAAACTTCACCAACCGCACCACCGGCTCCCAAGGCAGCTGGAGTGCTCATGTCATGACAACATGACGTGGTTTCAAGTCAGGAGGAAGGGGGGGGGGGGCGAAGCTACTTTGAAACGGCTTTTCTCTGTCATCTGTCATCAGCCAGCCTGAAAGCACCTCTTTTTGGCTGTCTGTTTAGCCCCAAAGTGCCAGATATTGATCTTTGCAGATCTGTAAGCGGAGGACATAATAAACTCATACTGAGTAATACTATTAAAAATCATCAACATGTGAAATACTGATATTGCATGAACCTCATCCAGGGGTGGGAGGTTATGTGGCCCTCCAGTTGTTCCATTACAACTCCCAGCATTCCACACCATTGACAAGGGATGCTGGGACTTGCAGTTTAACTACAGCTGGAGGGCTGATTCTCATCTGTGTTTGAATCGGTTAGAAAAATAATAGGGAGAATGAAGGGTGACCTCTCAGGTCTGATCAGCATGAAAAAAGCAAGAAGTGGACCACAAAACTGAGCCATGAAGTTAAAAATGGATGCATTAGACTTTGATCAGGTATTTGGACTTGGAATTTGGAATAATCCCACTGTAGGCTGAAGTTTTTAACAAGCATTCACATAAAGATTAGCCTTGTTTGCGTGGGATGTTCATTGCCAGCATTTTGCACCTGGCTTACTTATGTTTAGATACACTTTATTGCAGCCTTTCTCAACCATTTTACACTAGCAGAACCCTTGAAATATTTTTCAGGTTTCATGTAACCCCTCCATTAAAACTATATCTTCAAATTGTTTATTTTCCCCTCAGTTGTGATCACTTATGGAACCCCCTAGCGACGTCCAGGGAACTCTGGTTGAGAAGCCTTGCCTTACTGTATGATTATACAGCCAGGTCAAGAAACCCCTTTCTACTCCAGAATCTAAAGGATCTGGTGTAGCATTTATTTATCACAGCATCAGTTACTGGGAACTGGGGCTATGAATTCATGTATTTAATCTATTGTATTCCAGTTACCCTCAGTTTGTGGTAATTTAGAACTCTGGACGGAGTAACCATAGAATTAACATGCCACGGCATTTTTAAAAGTGTTAAAGATAACTGGTGAAGGAGTTATGACTGATGAAGGAGCTGTCAGACTGGGATGACTACCACAATCCTGTCTTGAGGCCATGGCTTAGTACTTCTTTCTAACAGGTTTGTTAAGATGCAGAAACACTGGTAACCACAGATCCTATGATGATGATGAGTCAGATAAGAAAAATTGCTTATAACACAAACTGCTTTGGTTCAGAGGGTGCCCAAATCTGGCTGTCTCAGCCAACATGGGTCACTTACTGGGAGTGATGGGAGTTGTTGTCCAACACATCTGCTGAGTACTAACTTGAAGAAGGCTGATTAAGGAGGTACTGAAATGGGAAACAGAACCATGAGTTTCGCATTAAGAGGATTCCATATATCAATGGCGTGCAGGACTACACCCCCTTGCAGAAAAGGTTTAAAAATTGCTCCCACCTGATCCTTGGTGTGGAAGCAATTCTATCACTTTTTGCCTTACAATAGGCCTTTTTTCTATAGAAAGTGATCCGGATATTATCTTATGTAGAAAAAAAAATGGCTCAGAATAGCACAGGGAGGCCAAAATAACCTCACGCACATGCCCAAGGGTGTGTGCTACAAATATGGCTCTATAGCCAGCAGATTCTCAAGGGCATAGCTGAATCTAAACTGAGTATTTCATATAAGGAATACTATGATCAAGAGAACTCTGTCTGAAGCCCTAGTGACTTTAAATGACAAGCGATGACAGTGTATTTCTTCATCTGCTGCTGTGTATTAAATACGTTGTCATTTTCATCTCAACCTTTCTTCTAAAGCTGGAGTAGGCAACCTGATGATCTTAAGATATTTGGTTAAGTCGTGTGCATGGTCAGTGGTTCAGAATTTTGGGAGTTATCCAAAACACGTCTGGGGCACTGGTCTCCTAACTCTCTTAAGAGTTTACAATGGAATATATACAGATGATTTTTCAAGCTAATTGTCCCATCAGTCCCATGAGTTAAGCCAGGCTGGAGAAGTATGGCTTACCCAACTAGGACTGAAGTAAATTTCATCTTTGAATTTGGTGCTCTAATAAAAATATTATAACCCTTACATGAGACTGGTTTTCATCACATATGAAAAATTACCCAAATGCGCCACCAGCTAGTCTTGGCAAGGATACTTATCTGTGGTCGATCTAATAAAAAAACTTTGTAGAAAAGTCACAACTGCTACACCATGAAAGTAACATTTGACCTATAGAATCAAAACCACTTAACAGGCATTGCATATAATTTTTTTAAATTTAAAAAACCCTTTTATTTGCACAGTGAGATGTTTTATCCATACCAAGTTTCATTGTTTGCTCAATAATGTTGTAAGTGGACTGTACAGAGTCAGCTGAGAAATATTTTTGTCTCTGTTGCTGCAGTGGAGTAAGAAACAGTTGCCGGTTTATTCACTACCATTCTTCATTTCTGCTGAGTTTTTCAACATGAAATACTAGTTGCACATCAGAACTACCGTTGCAGTCTTTAAAAAGTATAATTACTTACACTTTTTAAAGACTGCACCTCTTATGTTGTCATCATCAAATTGCTGACACCTTGGTGATTTTCTTCAATTCACATCCATCCATCCAACTTAATAGCTAGATAGCTGTTTGCAGTGATATACCTAGTGCTATTTCGACTGAAGAAGTGGTCCTCTGGCACAGTGTGATCAGCATTTGCAGTATACAATCTACACACAGTTTACAGTGACAGGCATGAAGAAATTCAGAGCAAGGCTTATGTTTGAATTACAGGGATTTTCATACCACGCTTATTGTAAGAAGACAGCCTATGACTTTAAATTCATGTTTCAAATGAAAGTGATTTTTACAGCTGAAGCTGTTCTGAAAGAGCCTTTGTTCTGCATGCCTTTTTCACGGCAAATAAGACTTGAGCACAATTAACTTATTTCTTTTATCAAACAACTATAATAATCATGACTTCTTAGATGGATGCTTGCATTTCTCCCCATGCAACATCATCTAAGTCCAGGAGTTTGCTGTTTATATACAGTATCAGATTGTTATGAGTCGATTTATAATTGTGGCATAGATTTTCCTGATGGGATGGAGTGGCAAAATCATCCAAAATACTTACTAAAGATGCTGTAGCCTCAATCATCCTCTTCAGACAACACTTTTATGGTAAACAGCAACAGCTATGAATATAACAGTCTTGAGAAATATGCTGACAGCTTCAGCAAGTTATTTGATGGAAACATTGAGAAGTGGTGTTCTAGAAAGGCTGATCAGACATATTTCAGTAGAGTTGTAAGCATAAACACACTCTTAAGTAGTACACTCCTAAAATACTGTCCATTCATCAATGTTTCTTACAACACAATGTTCACCAGGGTATGCATCTCAATGGAACTGTGCTAATAAATTTATACTGACATCTTTATTCCAAAAATATCAGAAGTTTCCCATTGGATGGAATGTTGGTAGACTGAAGTATGATGAGACTTTGGTCCTAAATGGATTGGTTCCAGTCTTTCTTTTGGTCCTCACTACTTAAAAGAGGCTGGAGAATCTCTGATCTTAGTCAGTCTTCTTAGGTGTCTTCCTGTAGTACAGTACAGTTGCAAGGATCCAAATGTTCAGAGCCAATACGACTATAAAACGGACAAGAACTGGGGAAAGAAGGTGTTTTGTTATTTGTCTTCCTGTTCAGTTTTATTGTATACAGGCTGTTAAAACTTAAATGTATGCTTAGAGATTTGTTCCTATGTGCCTTCAAATTAACTCTGCTTTATGGTGGCCTATCAGGGTTTTATTGCCAATATTCTCAGAAGACATTTGCCATTGCTTTCCTCTGAGCCAGTGAGAGTGTGGTTTGGTCAGGGTCACCCAATGAGTTTCCAGGACTGCATGGGGATTCAAACCCTGATCTCTCAGAGGTCTAGCCCAACACTCAGGCCATTAGGCCATATTGTCTCTCTGTGCTTAGAGATACACAAGCTTAACGATAAGCTTATAGTATAATGTACCTGAGAGAGCCAGTGTGGCACAGTGGTTTGAGTGTTGGACTATGACTCTGGAGACTAGGGTTTGATTTCCCAGCTCAGCTAAGAAACCAACTGGGTGGTCATGGGCATGTCACACACTCTAAGCCTTAGCGCAAGGTAATGGCAAACCTCCTCTGAACAGATCTTGTCAAGAAAAAGCCATAATAGGGTCACCTTAGGGGTCATCATAAGTTGGAAATAACTTGAAGGCACACAACAACAACAACAACAACAACAACAACGATGTACCTGAAAAATCCTGTGTCCCTTTGCCTGTGTCAAGTAAGACAAATTCCACACAGAGAAATAGATTTGTCTTGCTGGAATGGTAACCACAGGATTGATACTCAGTTAATGGACGTTAGTTTGAGGGCGAGATAAGGATATTGTGATTAACACTCCTGGACACTGAACGTACAAAACCCATCTAAACGGTGTGGATTGGAATATGCATTCCCATCCAACTTGCTAGTCAGTATTAATTAGCAACAATAAAATGACTGCTCAGATCACTTAATAGTTTATTATTCATATTTGATGTCAAATTCCTAAAACAGCTATACTGTTTCCTGGACCAGTGCCAAAAGATTTATCCAGAACAGCTGAAGAACTCTCTCACCAGTTTTTTTTTAATTACAGCCTATAGTACTCCTTTACAAAATCTCTCTTACACACACATACACACAGGTGCTTTCCAAACTGCTATCGTTGTCTATACTGAACTAAAGTGCCGTGTCAGTTCTGGGAAACAAAGGCCTTGTTCATCTGAACAGGGAGGACATAGGGAGCTAATGAAAAAAGCTGACTGGAGGAACACTTGTGCCATTTGGGCTTTCAAATCTTCACACTGTTAGCACTGAGCGAGGGAGCATAGGGACCCACCTACTGATTGGCCCCCCACTTCCACTGGTTCCTTGTCACTAGCAATGCTAGGCAATGGAGGAGAAGGGCAGCAGTGTGCAGTGGGGATGTAAAAATGAAAACTTCCCCATGCAATTCGAATCCTACAGCCACTGTAGGCCTTCATCCTCCAAAGAATGGAGAGCAATTGGACTGGGAGAGGGCTGGGCCAGGGACCACATCCCTGTTTTCTCCTCATTGTGTGTTGGCTTGAATGGCTGAAGGGGAATTACATTTGTAAACACAATTTTCCCCATCTTCTACTTAAATTTCCTTCCTATTCCAGACAATGAAGAGATCTTTAAAGGGAAAAGAATATCACTTTTATACATCATAGGATCTGTCTAGTCACAGTCTTTTCCCTTCTACAAGGGTAGAGCAAGAGACAGTTTTTACCCCCATGATGCCCATCCCCATCTCACTGGTACATTAAGGTGTGCTTGAAGTGACATTGCATTGTTTTCAAGTGAAATTATTTCTGGTTGCTGTCGTCCGTTTTGCTTTGCTTTGGTGTTCTGGGAATTTTGAAAGGCTGACCCAAACCTCTGCAATGGGATATTACATATGATTCTTGGTCAATTAACAATTTTGGGGGTGACAAATTGTACCAAAATTAGCTAATTGTTGGGGCAGAGGAGTCACTAAGGGGAGTTTGGAGACTGCAAAATTGGAGTTCAGAGGCCACATGCACCCAATGGGCTTCACTTTCCCCACCCCATGTCCTGTTGGTTTCTCTTTAATTATAAATTCCAATTACGTTACATATTGTGGCAGCATAAAATGTACATCATTGGCATTCAACAAGAAGGTACTGGAGTATTCAGTCACTAACTTCGTCTTCATAAGAATTTCAAATTCTTATTTTAAATGCATACACACACATGCACACATACAAAATCTCTGGGTAATACAGTATTACCTGTGGCATCATTTGTTGTCATTAAAGTTGTATATATTCTTGCTGCAATTGAGAGAGACTGAATTAGCATACTTTAAAGATTGAGATGAAAAGTGATCAAGCACATATTCTGGCCAAACCCTCTGATACTTTAGATTTCCTGAGTCTGCCCCCTCCTTGAACTATTTACCCACTTGCTGTCCTATCTGTTTGGTGTCCTTGAGAAACACCTACCTTAACAGATTTAGCTGCCCAATGCTCTGCTGTCTAGCCTGTCCAACAACAGCTACTGTATGTCTTTTCAGTGGCCACCAAGATCTCTTTCAATCCAGAATTGAGCCCAATATTTAACTTTTGTTCTTTAACTGGAAGTCCTCAACTCCAAATCTTGGGAATGATCTAGGGCAGTGGTCCTGTGCTTCTCTGTGTGCCTTTTGATTGGGTAAGACCTTAAAATTTGAACTTGTGAGCCATTTCATTGGTTCATTGGGGAGGAGGAAAGAGAAATCTCATTTTATATAACTGCTAGGAGAGGCTTCTGGCCATACCTTCCTCAAGGTAAACCTGTGCTTCTCTGTGTGCCTTTTGATTGGGTAAGACCTTAAAATTTGAATTTGTGAGCCATTTCATTGGTTCATTGGGGAGGAGGAAAGAGAAATCTCATTTTATATAACTGCTAGGAGAGGCTTCTGGCCATACCTTCCTCAAGGTAAAAAGAAAATTTTTTCTTTTCATACTCATTTTTATATTTGATAGCCAAGGCAGGGGGGAAGTACAGAGGAGAAGGTAGCCTGAACACAGTGAGGACAAACTCATTCAATATTTATACTTTTCTTCCCACTATTCCCTTAAGGGGCTGTGGGGATTCAGAGGAAGTGAATCAGGGACTTGCCTCTAGAAGGAGCTAGCAGCCAGGAACTTTCTAGATACCTATAGGCCCAGTTGATTGAGCTCACTAACAGAGCTTGGGGACAAAGGCCAGCCACACAGGGATTTTTTACACTGGTGTTTTACAGGAGAAGCCCACAGTCTTGTTTCATTGCCTCCTTAAGACTTCTCACTATGGACACTGAGGGACCTGCAGCAGTCACCTGCAACACCTGTGGGATGTTTGTCTTCTTGCCTATAGATGTGGGGAACTTCACCTGCACCAAGTGCAAGTTGGTAGCCCTCTTAGAAGGAAGAGTTCAGCAGTTGGAGGCCCAGGTGTCAACACTTCAGCATCACAGAGAGCAGGAGGTTCTCTTGAACAGAAAGGACCAGATGGTCCTGGACAGGAAACACACAGAGAAAGTTGCTGAGGAAGAAGAGGTCACTTCACACACAAAAGAAGGAGATGGTTGGAGGAAAGTTACACGCAGAAGTAGGGAAACCACGGTTCGTTCTGTGAGCTTGCAGCTACAGAATCACTTTGAATCTCTCTCTCTTATCAGAGATGATGAGGAAAAGCAGCAGGGACAGACATCAGGGACAGAGCAGGGGAGACTGAGAGTACCACGAAAGGGAACAGCCGCTGCTAAGCCTCAGAGGAGGCGTGTGGTGGTTGTGGGGGACTCCTTGCTGAGGGGTACAGAAGCAGTGGTTTGTGGGCCTGACAAGATGTCTCGGGAGGTGTGTTGTCTCCTTGGGGCAAAGATCCATCATGTAACTGAGAGGCTGACAAGACTTGTCAAGCCTACTGATCAACACCCCTTTCTTCTGGTTCATGTGGGAACCAATGATACTGCAAGGCACAGCCTTCAGAATATCATAAGGGATTATGAGGCTCTAGGAAGGAAGCTGAAAGAGATGGATGCACAGGTTGTCATATCATCTCTTCTCCCAGTAGAAAGGCATGGTCCAGGAAGGGAGAAGAAAATAGCAGAGGTGAATAACTGGCTCCGTAGATGGTGCCGCCAAGAACAGTTTGGATTCTTGGATCATGGGCTGCGGTTCCATGAGGACGGACTTCTGGCAAGGGATGGGCTGCATCTCACACCAGTTGGCAAAAACATTTTTGCCAAAAGTCTCAAAAATCTGATCAGGAGGGCTTTAAACTGAGTTATATGGGGGAGGGAGACATTATTTTGGAAGGCAAAAGGGCTGGAGAAAATAATCAAACTGACATAGAGGGAACAAGGCAAACAGTGCAAGGACCCAACAGTGGGAAGCAAAAAAATTTGCACAGGCAGCAAGTAAAGGGAACACATGTTCTTAGATGTCTCTACACTAATGCACAGAGTATGGGAAATAAACAGGATGAACTCGAACTCCTAGCACAACAGAGCAAATATGATATAATAGGCATCACTGAAACCTGGTGGGATGAGTCTCATGACTGGAATGTAGAAATAGAGGGATATAACCTTTTTAAGAGAAACAGGCCAAACAGGAAAGGAGGAGGAATAGCATTATATGTCAGGGATATTTACACCAGTGAAGAGATCCAGGAAGTCAATACTGGAAGCCAGGTGGAGAGCATCTGGATAAACATTAAAGGAGAGGGAAACAACAGGGATGTTACTGTGGGAGTCTACTACAGACCCCCGACTCAGGCAGAGGAATTGGATGATGCCTTTCTAGAACAGATGAGCACACACTCAGAAAGGAGAGATGTAGTAGTGATGGGGGACTTCAACTATCCGGATATTTGCTGGAAGTCAAACTCAGCCAAATCCTCAAGGTCTAGCAAATTCCTCACTTGCCTGGAAGACAATTTCATTGTCCAAAAGGTGGAAGAGACAACAAGGGGATCAACTATTTTAGATCTGATCTTAACCAACAGGGATGACCTAGTCAATGGGGTGCAAGTGGTTGGATCCTTAGGGGGAAGCGACCATGTTCTCCTGGAGTTTGTTATACAGCGGAAAGGGGAAGCCAGGCATAGTCAGACACGCATTCTAGACTTTAGGAGAGCTGATTTCAATAAACTTAGAGAAATACTGGGGGAGATCCCATGGTCAAGAAAACTAAAAGAGAAGGGAGTTCAAGACGGATGGGAGTTTCTCAAAAAGGAGATACTGAAGGCGCAATTTCAAACAGTTCCAATGAGGAAGAAAAATGGGAGGTGTCTCAAGAAGCCAGGATGGATGACTAAGGAACTTTCAACTGAGATAAGCCTTAAACAGAACATGTATAAGAAATGGAAAAATGGGGAAATCACGAAAGAGGAATTCAAACAAATAGCCAGCACATGTAGGGGTAAAGTCAGAAAAGCTAAAGCACAGAATGAACTCAGGCTGGCTAGAGAGGTTAAGAACAACAAAAAGGGCTTTTTTGGGTATGTCCGAAGCAAAAGGAAGAAGAAGGAAACAGTAGGGCCACTGCGTGCAGAAGATGGCAAAATGCTCAAAGATGACAAAGAAAAGGCAGAATTACTCAACACCTTCTTTGCTTCAGTCTTCTCAGAAAAGGCAAAGGGTGGTCAACCTAAGGATAATGGAGCAGAAGACAGAATAGGGGAATCTCAGCACAGAATAAGTAAAGAGATAGTACAGGAATACCTGGTTAACCTAAATGAATATAAATCTCCAGGACCAGATGAACTACATCCTAGAGTATTAAAAGAACTGGCGAATGTAATATCGGAACCATTGGCAATAATCTTTGAGAACTCCTGGAGAACAGGAGAAGTCCCAGCAGACTGGAGGAGGGCAAACGTTGTCCCCATCTTCAAAAAGGGAAAAAAAGAGGATCCCAACAATTATCGTCCAGTTAGTCTGACATCAATTCCAGGAAAGATTCTAGAGCAGATCATTAAGCAGAGAGTCTGTGAACATTTAGAGGCCAATGCCATAATCACAAAAAGCCAACATGGGTTTCAGAGAAACAAGTCTTGCCAGACAAATCTGATCTCTTTTTTTGATAAAATTACCAGTTTGGTAGATGAAGGGAATGCTGTGGATATAGTATATCTTGATTTCAGTAAGGCCTTTGACAAGGTTCCCCATGACATTCTTGCAAACAAGCTCGTAAAATGTGGGCTAGACAAGGTAACCATTACATGGATTTGTAACTGGTTGACTGACCGAACTCAAAGGGTGCTCAACAATGGCTCCCTTTCATCCTGGAAAGAAGTGACCAGTGGGGTCCCACAGGGTTCTGTCCTGGGCCCAGTGCTATTCAATATCTTTATTAATGACTTGGATGACAGAATTGGGGGCATACTTATCAAATTTGCAGATGACACCAAATTAGGAGGAGTAGCCAATACTCCAGAAGACAGGATTGAAATTCAGAATGACCTGAATAGACTAGAAAGCTGGGCCAACGCTAACAAAATGAAATTCAATGCGGAGAAATGTAAGGTTCTGCACCTAGGGAGGAAAAATGAAATGCACAGATATAGGATGGGGGACATCTGGCTGAATGAAACTATGTGTGAAAGGGATCTAGGAGTCCAAGTAGACCATAAGTTGAACATGAGTCAGCAGTGTGATGCAGCAGCTAAAAAGGCCAATGCTATTTTAGGTTGCATCAATAGAAGTATAGTGTCTAGATCAAAGGAAGTAATAGTGCCTCTCTATTCTGCTTTGGTGAGGCCCCACCTGGAATACTGTGTCCAGTTCTGGGCACCACAATTCAAAAAGGATGTGGAGAAACTGGAGCGGGTCCAAAGGAGGGCAACTAAGATGGTGAAGGGTCTGGAAACCATGCCCTATGAGGAACAACTTAGAGAGCTGGGGATGTTTAGCCTGGAGAAGAGAAGGTTAAGAGGTGATATGATAGCCCTGTTCAAATATTTGAAGGGATGTCATATTGAGGAGGGAGCAGGCTTGTTTTCTGCTGCTCCAGAGACCAGAACGCGGAGCAATGGATGCAAGCTGCAGGAAAAGAGATTCCACCTCAACATTAGGAGGAACTTCCTGACAGTAAGGGCTGTTCGACGGTGGAACACACTCCCTCGGAGTGTGGTAGAGTCTCCATCCTTGGAGGTCTTTAAGCAGAGGCTGGATAGCCATCTGTCGGGGATGCTTTGACTGGGAGTTCTTGCATGGCAGGGGGTTGGACTGGATGGCCCTTGTGGTCTCTTCCAACTCTATGATTCTATGATTCTATGATTCTCAAACTGTTTACCCTTGTGACCCCCTTTATGTCTACATTCAGATGTCACTCACACAGACGCTTAACGTAGTACAGGTATATGAATAAAAATATTTTGTTTAGTGTGCGTATTCAGTTAAGACAAACTACATGTAACTGAAACATTCACATATTCTATTGATTACCCATGGCTTCATTTCCCACCTCCTATCTCTGTTGCTTTCTTGTACAGTATCTATTTTAGACTGTAAGTTCCTTAGGACAGAGACTTATACCATTACACATAACATGCCATGCACATGGATAACATCTCAACAACATCAGCTGCTACTACTATTGTTGCTGCGGCTGTGCTGATGGTGGCTTAGGATAGTTATCTGAACTTTGATTTCAATACAAACAGCTTGTATGGCTACATTGTCCCAAACTGATTGATTTCAAAAGGGGATGCTCCTCTTAATGAGCAGGATCTTACAGATCATGCAACAAGGAGCATCCAAAAACAGCTGTTTCATAAAAGTTAAGTTTTGAATCCTGTAGAACAAAATATTATTTTCTCCATCTCCGATACAATTCTGTTTTGTAGTCAAATAAATGTGGAGAGATTTGGTTATCAAATTAACTTTTTTCTTTGTGCTCAAGATGGGTGTACAGTATAAGAGAAAGAAGGCACTTGGGAGGTTGCTTACTTGCACAGGTATAGATGGCTAAACTCAAAGTCGTGGCACTAACTTGTCTAGAATCTTTGGTCTGCCAAAGACATCGAAGCTGCATCAGTTTACTTGCTGCACTGATCAGAGTGCTCAGGTTCTGTAGAGAAGCAAGAGAAAACAGTGCAGCTGTCAAAGCAAAGAGTAGACAAATACAGTATGAATATACATGAATGCATGGAGAAAAGGACAGCACATACTTTGCACGTCAGATGGAAGATACCAAGCTGGATTCCTGGCATTTCCACTGAAAAGGGTTTCCAGTACCAGGGGCTAAGAGAAGTGTTTGCTTGAGACCTGAAGAGCTGCTGTCAGTAAGGATAGGTGGCCCTGAATGTGATGGGCAATCGCTATGACTCAGAAGAAGACAGGATGCATTTATCCAAGAAGGCAAATGTATTTTTACGAGGGGACGCTAAAATGTTCTTGGTCTGACCAAGGAGGAAATAACCTAGAGCCATGAAAGTTACATGCTACTCCATATATTTACCACAAAGATTGATGCAACTGGCACATTGTTTCTCAAGTTTCTTCCAAAAGAAATTCTTATGTTTGGTCACTGAAATACTGCTCTGCTTCTGCTGTCGCCTCAAAATGTCCTTCCTTTCTTCCAAACAAGAAACAGTCAGATGGTGCAAGATTTGGTGAGTAGGGTGAATGATCTATGAACTCAAACCTCAAATTCTTCACAATATGCATCATCTTGCCTGACCTGTGAGCAAGTGCATTGTCCTGTAAAAAGAAAACATCTCTCCACAGCTTTCCTCACTGTTTTTCCTTCAGTGCCTCCTTTAACCAGCACAGTAAGTTAGAGTAGTATTCTGCATTAACTGCTTGGCCCTTCTGAAGATAGTCAGTCTTCAAAATACCTTCTTTATCCCCCCAAAACTGTTGCCTGCTGACCTTTCAGTCTTGAATTTCTTTGGCCATAGAGAACCCAATTGCAGCCACTGCAATGAAAGTCTGGTCTCTGGGTCATAGTAATGTGACCATGTTTCATCAATAGTGATGAGAGGTTAAAAAAAATCACTAGTTTGCTCAAAATGCTACAAAATCAACTTGGAGTTCTCTGCTCAATTTTATTTCTGATCAGCATTCAGAGATTTTGGCATCCGCTTGGCTGACAGCTTCTGCTTAATCAACTGCTCATGAATGATATACCCAATGCATTCCTGTGATATCTCTAGTGTTTCAGCAATTGTTTTAGTTGAGATTTGCTGATCTGCCCGAATCCAGGCATGAACACACTCTACAATTTCTGGAGCTGACACTGTTTTAGGCCTCCCGGACCTTGCTGCATCTTCAGTCTCCAAATCTCCATGCTGAACACTGGCGCAGCACTTCTTCACAACTGAGTATGACAGGCACTTGTCACTCAGTGTTTGCAACACACACTCATGGATTTCCTTTGGAGCTCTCTTCTACAAGAACTTTGTGATGGCCCAGAGTTCAGTATTTGAAAATTCCATACTTTTCGTTGACATGGTTCTATCAATGACTTAGAAAAATCAGAAATTAGAGCAACGATCCTGTAAACTGGAAATTTACAATACAAAGAAACACTCTTTGAAACCACAGTGACAAAATTACACTCACATTTTGGGAAGTGAGTCAGGCCAAGAACATTTCAGCACCCTTACATGTACCACTTCAGATAGTCTCAAAGATCTCTCTATGACTGCTTCTACAGACTAACATGGCTATATCTTTGAATTCAGATAGAAAGTACCAGAAGAGGGGTCTGTCTTGTCCGAACTATGCAAGTCAAATGAAGTGTATGAGTAATATCAATACAGATGCAGCTGGTTGTCAAACCTGGAAATTCTGATGCAAGCCACCTGGAACTGAAATGTCACCTACAACTCACATATGCAAGGTACACAATAAAGATATTTTGAAAACATATGGACTGATCAACATTTGTTTATCATAGGGAGATGGAGCTCCCTTCATCCTCTAAAAGAAAGAACAGGAGTAATACGTATTACAAAAATCTGCTGGATCAATGGGGGTCCATGAGCTCAATCCAACCAGTACACTGCCTATGCCACAGAAAAGCAGCCTTTTCCCTTGCCCACACCACATGCACATGCACAATAATTTTCTCCTATCCTTACTAGGACATACACATGGATCTGACTTCTGATCACAGTCAGCCAGTGGTAAGACAGTATTACCGAGGGGATACTGCCCTGATGTCCTTCATTAAACTAATTTATAGCCACAAACAATGGCTGACGTCCTGTTAGTGGCATTTGTTGTTTGTTGTTGTGTGCCTCCAATTCATTTCTTACTTCTGGCAACCCTATCATAGGGTTTCCTTGGCAACTTTCTTTTTTTTGGAGGGGGGTTGCCATTGCCATTCTCTGAGGCTGATAGAGTGTGACTTATGCAGACCTAAGTCCATTTTATATCTACTTGTGCCATGTTTTGATAATTGTGGAATTCAGTATTTGATTTCTCTTTCTGCAGTGACCCAACGCCCCCCCCCCCCCAACTTCTCTTAGGGAGAGAAGGCAAGCCAATTCCAGCAGGCCTTGCCTAAAAAGAAGAAGAGCCCTCCCTCCAATCCATCTGCCATGGTCCAGGCTTCTGAGGGAGAGAAGATATGCTGGACTTTCCCCCTTCCCCACCACCTCTCCCTTTTCCTTTTGTTTCGTGTCTTTTTAGTGATTCTATGTAAGGGAAATGTCTAATTAACAAATTGTAAGCCGCTTTGATAGCCTTGGCTGAAAAGCGGGGTATAAATAAAAAGTATTATTATTATTATTATTATTATTATTATTATTACCATAGAGCTGCTGCAGACCCCACTCCACCCTGTTCTCTGGCTGAAAGGACACAGTGGGAGGGGGGAGCCATTTGGAAAAGTTATGCCCCTTAGCCAGATGCAAAATGATTACACCATCCACTGAGACCTTTGAAGGACCCCACGGACCTCCGCAGATGCCTGCCTACAGAGAAGATAGCCAGATGCTTCTCTGATTTTCCCCCTCTTCTCCACCAGAAATGAAATTGATGGGGGCTGTTGCAGCCATGCTACCATAAGTCCAGGGTGTGGTGAATGGCTAGCAGTAACATACTACATGCCACTGAGCCACAAAAAATTGCATCCCATATCTCCTAAAATCAATCCTAGAAAGCAGCTTAAAGAGGGACGTCAGCATCCATTTTAGGCTATGCTTTGCTATTGCTGTGAAAGGCAGAAAGCAAGCAGTTCTCAAGCCCACATAGATGCCATCTGTTCAGGCTGGGGATGTTTAGCCTGGAGAAGAGAAGGTTACAAGGTGATATGATAGCCCTGTTTAAATATTTGAAGGGATGTCATATTGAGGAGGGAGCAAGCTTGTTTTCTGCTGCTCCAGAGAACAGGAACAATGGATGCAAGCTCCAGGAAAAGAGATTCCACCTCAACATTAGGAGGAACTTCCTGACAGTAAGGGCTGTTTGACAGTGGAACATACTCTCTTGGAGTTTGGAAGAGTCTCCCTCCTTGGAAGTCTTTAAACAGAGGCTGGATGGCCATCTGTCAAGGATGTTTTGATTGAGAATTCCTGCATGGCAGGGGGGTTGGACTGGATGGCCTTTGTGGTCTATGATTCTACCAAAGTCCTGCCCACTAATCCCATCACTGATTAGAGTTACTCAGCTGTGACTAAAAGACCATTCAATATTTTCACAAAGCAGACACATATACATCATTTTTTACCATGGGATGAAAAACACATAGGTTTTAGGTATACTGCAACTCCCAGTATACCTTACCATAGGCCATGCCAGCTAAGGCTGATGGGAGTTGTTGTCCAACAACATTTGGAGGGGCACACATTTGTCTGTTTTCATTTCACGCTCCCTAAGGCTGCACTGTTAATTCACTGGGTTTTTAGGCATTACTACACTGCAACCTTAAGTCAAACAGTTAATTTAGCAAAATAAATAAATAAATACAATATTTAATTATTAATTAAATGCATACCTCACCTTTTCTTGTTCAAGCTATCAATACAAAAGTCCAGAATTAAAACCAAAACAGAATTAAAACAAAACACAAAAGGAAATACATTTTAAAAAACAGAATAATAATAGATAACAGATACACTAGGCACTGTCTATCTTACCAAATCACCAGGCTTTGCTAGGAAAGAGATCACGTCTCTACGCCAGGTTAATGGCCTGTCCTAGTCTTTTACACCAAACCAGGAGGGTTGTACAGTGGGCTCTTGGTATTCACACATCTCCCATAACACACACTGGATGGAAGCTTCTCTCCAAAAACTGAATCACGAAATGACAATTACGCACAAAGGCACATTCCTGCAATTACTTACCATAGTCAGATCCAGTATCCATTTCTGTAGAGCTAATATGTACCATCCTGACACAAATCTATTCGTGTGGGTTAAGTTGTACAACCATGTTGGCCATTAGATGTATAGTTGGCAATTTGATGGCATCATCTGAATCTTATTAATATCCCACCTTTCTCAGTTTAAAATCAGGCTGCTACAGCAGTTTGAAAAATGAATGATTAAAGAAATTATTAAAATATAAGAACAACAACAACAACAAAAAGCAGACAATAAAATCCCTATGAACCAAACACATTTTAAGGAATGTAAGGAAGAAATACAAAGATTTAGATAATCAGATCAAAAGCAGGCAGCAATATACACTTGGCCCTCCACATTCACTAGGATTTATGGACACAGGACCCCTATGAATGTGGAAAAATACTATGTTTTTACCTAAGAGAACACCTCTCTATGAATCTCAGGGTCCTCCAGTGCAACTCTGTGGTCAACATCTGCCAGACATTGGCCATAGAATTGTGCTGGAGGAGCTACAAATGTGGAATATTCTCTATAGGAATCTCTAGGCCCGACAGTGTGACTTTTGGTTAAAGTTGACCATAGAGTGGCACTGGATGACTTAGATATTCCTAGAGCGAACATAATAATAAAATCCATGAATAAGCAAATCCACAAAAGACAAATCCACAAAGGCGGAGAGACAAATGTACTGCTAAAACAGAACAGTGTAGCTTTCCCTGGATGGGACTTTCCATGAACTCAACTAGTGGGAGGGGAAACCTTAATGTGTTTCTGCTAACCACCTAAGATGCAGTTCAGGCATTTGAAAGTTCATCCACTGGTGACCTTAGAGTTTGGGAAAGACAATATAGATGGAGAGGATTTATTAGGTGTCCTGGTCCTAAGCTATTTAGGGCTTTAAAAATAATAATCAACTGAATGGGCAGACAACGTGATTAATATCACAGCATAGTCCCATATTTTGAAAAGCTCACCCTAGTTTGCAAATGAATTTCAGAAGCAACTGTATACAAAGGGTCCTAGAGTAAGTAAATTTCAGGGTTTATTCAACAGCTTTGTGTGTTGCCTGTCAATTAATGGTAGCCCCATGAATTTTACATGGCTTTCTTAAACAAGGAATCTCAAGGTTTTGCTGGTCCCTTCCTCTGAAAAATAGCCTACAGCACAGTACTACTGTACAGTACTGTACAGTACCACAGTATTTATTGGCAGTCTCCCATTCAAGTACTAACCAGGATTGATCCTGCTTACCTTCCAAGATCATACAGTTGTGTCCTATGGTCATGGTCCACTTTGGGAGTGGTCTGTGCGGATGGCCGGTCCTCACTTGCTTGCAGTCAGAGTAGACTCAAGTCACTTCTTCCTACTCATCTGCTCCGGATCCTTAGGTCCAAAATACATTACAGAATAATCCAATTTGAGACCACTTTAACTGCCCTGGCTCAGTGCTAGGGAATTTTGGGAATTGTAGTGGCACCAGAGCTCTCTGACAGAGAAGACTAAATCTCTCACAAAACTACAGTTCCTAGATTCAAACTGGATTTTTTTCTGTAGTGTGTTTTGGACCTTATTCAGCCAGAGTTCATCTGCCTAACTTTAACCTCCTCAGTTCTGAGTACAGCATCTTAACCCACTAGAAAGCATAGGGACAAGAGCCAGAAAAGTTGCAAAATCCAATTAGAAAAGTGCACCAGTGGAAAATGTCACTTAACTCCAGAAGATAGAAAGCATAATATGGAACAGCTGTAAAAATGGAAATGTAGAGACTGATAACTGAAGGATACATGACTGTGTAAGGCAAAGCATGCTTCAGTTTGCCCGTGTAATGTAGAACAAAGAGCAAAAGAATGACATCTGAAACAAACAAATAAAAATAATTACATGACAGAAACACAAAGGGCAAGGAAATAATGAAGGGGGATGCAATGTACTACCTTGCACAATGATGATGGGGTATTCTACGTATGTTGGCAGGGGATAACTGTAGTAGCTCATGTACCGCAAGCATACCAGGAAGCTGAAAGGAAATATGTAACTTCAGTCACTGTCTTAAGCACACTTAAATGAGAACATGAACTCTATTCTGAGATCCAAGTGCCAAGTCTGATATAACTATCCTGGTCTGATAAACTACAGTTTACACAAAACATGGGCAGAATGGGAAGAAGCTGTCTTCCTGTCCTGACTTTTCCTATTCTCAAATTGGATTGGCTTCACCCAAGAAGTTTCTTTAACCTTTTATTTTCAAACTGATAGTAACCGAAATTATATATAAACAATATTAAAAAAATGCCCATTGCTTCATGCTATGTAAACAAATTAGCACCAAAAAAGAAATTACCAAAAAAAAAAAAATAATAAATCAGAGTCTATAAATTTTTCACAGGTGAACAACCTTTGGTCAGCATCGCTTACTTACATAAACTTTTCAGGAAGGTGTTTAGTAACCATGCTGCTTTTACCCAATGTACCTTCACACTGCCTTTGGTACATCTGCTAATGTTTAGCATAGTTCACTCTGAGCAAATTAAACTGAACTTAAGTGTTATTTAAGGTTATATGGCATCTTTTAAAAAAAACCAACCAAAAACCTGAAAGAATTACTAGTATGGTAGGATTTGCCAGCGTTTTAAGGACCTGTTTTCCGTGCCCTTAATAACAGTCTAAAAACTAAAATTTACCTAGTAGAGTTTCTCCTGTTACCTCAGGTCAGGAGAAGCTTCAACTAACTTGTTGAAATGCAAGCCGCTATAAAAAGCACAAGGCCACATCCAGTAAGAAGGTGATAATTCTATTTGCCAGTGTCAAATCATTTCCCCTATAATATACCTCACAACATCTACCAATTTTGCTTTGGGTAAAGGAAAGAAACTTGCTTTGGGTAAAGAAAAGCCCCTCAGATGTTGCTGGATTTCAACTCCCATCAGGCCTAGTTAGTAAATTCAATTGCCATGGATTATGGGAGTTGTTGTGCAATAGATAAAGGGCCAGAGGTTCCTCATCCCTGGTTTAAGGACAGCTAATTTAAGAATGGAAGTATTGGACATGTTTGGATATCACTCTAAACTGCCATTCTTGAGGAATGGGAATGTGATAGGCAGCTAAGCAAACCACAGACTTTCCATCTCTACATCCTTTATCATTACATCCAAACCCAGCAATCTGGCTTGTCTCCTCCGAGAAACAGACTGTGGTTTGTTCTTGGTATATTTCCTCAAGCCTACTGGGAGATGGAAAAGCCAAAAGTCAGGTTTGGATATCACAAAAAATAAAATGACTGACAAAATGTTTGTGGTTTGTTCAGCTGTTCCCACTTGCAGTAGGAGCAATTCAGCAGTGAGTACTGGTTGATTCTCCCTTATCCGAAATGCTTGAAGCCATGGATGTTTGGATTGCACAATTTTTGCCTAAACATGAGATATCTTGGAGATGAGACCCAAGTCTAAACATGAAATTCATTTATGTTTTGTACACACCTTACACACATAGCTTGAAGGTAATTTTATACATAGTACTTTTAATAATTTTTTGCATGAAACAAAGTTTGTGTACATTGGACCATGAGAAAGCAAAGGTGTCACTATCTCAGCCACCCACAAAAATCGGTTAGTTTCTGGAGTATTTCAGATTTTGGATTAAGGGAAACTCAACCTGTATCACCATGTTCCCTCATTGTTCCTAACCCAGAATGCATGACAAATATTATTCGTGGTGACATGCAAATCAAGCTACTGTGGTGTTTTACCCATATTCTGTCACACAGCGTCAATTTCGTATTTTATGAAGAGCTTCAACATTTACAGTACAATCATATGTATATTTACACAGAAATGAGTCCTGTTTCTTAATTCAAAGGGGGCATGTTCCCAGATGTAGGTACAGCAAAGCCTTAAATCTACGTGTTTCTCAAAGTTATGATCATTTCCAACTCTTTTACAGACAGACACTCCTTAAGGAGTCCATTCTCCCCTCACTCCACAAAAGAACATTATATACCGCAATGAGAACAAAACTAAAAAGGGAGATAGTAAAGATTTGCAAGGGACGTGAAAACGATAAATCAACTGTACTGATCCCTATTGCATAGCCAGGAAAATCTTTTCTATTACAGTTGGTGTGGGTTGTAGTTTTTAAAAAAATGTTCAAATATGAAATTGTTAATTATGGCTGCTATCTATGCATCCAAGAGTAAAACCTAGTTCTGTGCATTTCTGTGGATTCTAGTTCTGTGAATTTGAGCAAACAGAAGCTTGAGATTGTGCTGAACAGCATGTCTCACTACAGATTTCATCCAGTGGCACACTGGAGTACTTCCATTCACATCATAAGACTCCTGAATTTCACCACTCAAACTGCACTCCACAAATTTGCTCTCAAGAAAATTTATGAGGGGACAGACGGAGAAGCCACCCAAGTAATTAATCTGATTTCACCCTATAGTCCAGACCATTTATCAAAGAATCAGAAGATGGGCAATGCAATACCAGTTTAAAAATGAAAATCTCAAAGTCACAGACCTGATTGACAGCTCCACATAAACGCTTTGTATATAAGTGGAAAATAATATTTACTCTAGAATTGTTAAGTATACAGAGGAACAAGACTGGCTAAACAAGAACTGAAGGAACTTATCCACAGGGAGATGTTCAATTTTTGGGGGGCAATGCCATTAAACAGCAACTGAGCTCAAATTGCTGGGAGGAGAAAGGTTTAATCTTTGTTAGTAGGCTCCCCAAATCAGATGCCCAACAGCTGTGTTATGCTCCCATCATCTCCCACTAGCATGAGTCAACAGTCAGGAAAAGGGTTAATTTTTCATACAAAGAGTTTGTTCTGCTGTTGAATACACCGTACTGTCAGGAGGTTCTTCCTAATGTTTAGGAGGAATCTCTTTTCCTGTAGTTTGCATCCATTGCTCCAAGTCCTAGTCTCTGGAGCAGCAGAAAAAAAGCTTGCTCCAGCCTCAATATGACACCATATACTTAAACAGGGCTATCATAGTACCCCTTAACCTTCTCTTCTCCAGCGCCCTAAGTCTCTCATCATAAGGCATGGTTTCCTGACCCTTCATCATTTTAATCGCCCTATTTTGAACATGCTCCAGCTTCTCAACATCCTTTTTGAATTGTGGTGCTCAGAACCGGACACAGTATTAAACCAGGTGAGGTCTGATCAAAGCAGAATAGAGTGGCACTATTACTTCCCTCGATCTTTAGCAAGCCTGACCTTGTTCTTCGCTTTATCTTTTCTGATTTTCTCCCTACACAAGCTGGATATTTGTCTGAATTCCTCTTTGGTGATTTCCCCCCTTTTCCATTTCTTATACATGTCCCTTTTAAGTCATAGCTCAGCAGAAAGTTTTTTAGACATCCACCCTGGTTCCTTCCATTTATCCTCCTCATTGGAAATGGTTAAAATTGTGCATTTGGTATTTCACTTTTAAGAAACTCCCATCCATCATGAATCTCTTCTCTTTTATTATTCTTGACCACAGGATCCTCCCCTGTATTTCCCTAGATTTACTGAAATTAGCTCTCACAAAATCTAAAATGTATGTCTGATTACGCTTGACTTCTCTTTTCCACTCTATAAAGAACTCCAGGACAACATGGCCAGTCTCAACTAAGGATCTGATTATTTCCACCCCATTAACCAAGTCATCAGTGTTGGTTAGAATTTGAACTAAAATAGTTGATCTCCTTGTTGCTTCTTCCACCTTCTGTACAATTAAATTTTACCTTAGTTTTAAAAAATAATGGAGACCTTGTGGTGCAGTGTTTAAATGCCAGTACTGCAGCCACAATGTTGTGAGTTCAATCCCAGGGCTCCAAGGTTAACTCAGCCTTCCATCCTTTCGTAGCTTGGTAAAATGAATACCCAGCTTGCTGATGGCGATTGGCTTAAATTGGCTTAAATGACCCCCATTGTCTGAAATTACGTGAGATACTCTAATACGAAATTACGTGAAACCCCATGATTGCGTTTGGAATGACTTCCCATTGCCCGAAATTGCGTGAGATACACTCATTCGCAATAACGTGAAACCCCATGATTGCATTTGGATTGCCATTGCATTATACCCCCAAATTCCATCATATGATAAACTCCTTTGTCTCATTCAACTTGTAGATGTCAGAGGCAGGAAGGTCATACAAGGATTGGTGACAGGGATGAGGATGCAATGTGGATTACACATGAAGTATTCTACAGTCTACCTACAATCTGTGAGAAGGGAAAGGGAGATACAGGCTGAGTTTATTTATATTTGTTTATTTATAGTTCACCTTTTTTCCAACACAGGATCAAAGGTGGCTTACCTTAACTAAAAAAAAACAAAAACTTTTTGTATCAAATAGATTTTTAGTACACTGTTTCATGCAAAGTACACTAAAAACCTATTTGGTACAAAATATATTTTAAATATATATATAGACCAATTAACAGTTGTTTTTTAAATTCTGGCTTGTTGAGATCAAATTATTTCCAGCAACAACTGGAGACCAGGGTTCAAAATCCCATTTGGCCATGGAAACCCACTGGGTGACTTTGGGCATGTCCTACATTCTCAGCTTCAGAGGAAGGCAAAGGCAAACTTCCCAATGAACAAATATGTCAGGAAAATCCTGTGAGGGTAGCCTTAGTGTCACCATAAATTAGAAATGAATTGAAGGCAAACAACAACTGTCTTTAAAAGGAAGCCAGTAAGAGATGGGAAAGAAACATACCCAAAATGGGGAAAACGAACTCTGGTTTGTTTAGTGGTCTATGAATTACGGATCAAGCAAAAAATAACATGGTTTAATGTGACTTGCAAATAGAACCAGAATGTGTGAAGCATAACTTCAATATTTAGCCATTTGTGAGAAGAAGACTAAGGTCACAGTTATCTTGATTATCTGTCTACCTCTTTTTTTACATCCCATCTTTCTCCCAGACTTTATTTTAAATGCAAGTATTTTATTGTTGTCATTAACATTCAAGTGGACCATGATTCATGGTGACCTTGGGGATGAAGCAGCCGGTGCAGCCATTGTAGCAAGGGAGTTGTGTGTTCCTTGTAACCAGCACACATTAGCAATCTGGCTGCAGTTCTTTGGACCAGTTGAAATAATGTTGTCTGGAGGTAAATAAGGCAAGTGTCACCATGGCCAAGTCAGACGTCCCAAGGAACTATCAATAAACTGTTCCTTCCTGGTATTGGAGATGAAAGATGCAGTCTTGCAAGTGTATCAAGAAAAAACAAGAGACCATACAAAATTTCCTAGCTATCTGCAAGGAGTCACATGGTGCACAGAGCAATTGGAAAAACCCTGCAACTAAGAACTGTCTCTCCTCCTTCCCAGAGAACTATTGTTTGCCAAGCCTCCTGAAATCAGTTGTTGCATATATAGTGGGCCTTTGTTATCTGCTGGGGTTTGATTCTTGGACCCCTGTGGATATCACAATCTGTGGATGCTTACGTCCCTTTAAATGCAATGGCATAGTAAAATGGTGTCCTTTATATAAAATGGCAAATATTTTGGAATTGATACATTTTAAAAATATTTTCAAGCTATGGATGGTTGAAATTGTGGATAAAGAATCCCTAGATATAGAGGGCTGACTGTATATAAAGAAGCAGCCTGTTTTCTGAAAACTAATATGGCAGAGCAGAGGTGTAGCTTCAGTTACAGAGAACTCCTCATTTAGAGAGCAAGGTACAACTCAGCAATTGGTAACACTTTTTTTTTTACACGGTTGCCAGGTTGAAAGCAGGAGAGAACTTTGCTGTCGTGTGCCTTGAAGTCATTTTTGACTTACAGTGACTTTAATCACGGGGGCTCCTTGGTAAATTTTGTTCAGAAATGGCTTGCCACAGCCTTCCTCTGAGGGTGAGAGAGAATGACTTGCCCAAGGTCACTCAGTGGAAACTGGAGCATGTCCAGAGGAGGGCGACTAAAATGGTGAAGGGTTTGGAAACCATGCCCTATGAGGAAAGACTTAGGGAGCTTGTTTTCTGCTTCTCCAGAGACTAGAACATGGAACAATGGATGCAAGTTCCAGGAAAAGAGATTCCACCTCAACATTAGGAGGAACTTCCTGACAGTAAGGGCTGTTCAACAGTGGAACACACTCCCTCGGAGTGTAGTGGAATCTCCGTCCTTGGAGGTCTTTAAACAGAGGCTGGATGGCCATCTGTCGGGATACTGTGATTGAGAGTTCTTGCATGGCAGGGAGTTGGATTGGATGGCCCTTGTGGTCTCTTCCAACTCTTATGAGTCTATGATTCTATGAAACTGTGGTCTCTAGAGTCATAGACCAACACTCAAAACACTATACCACACTGGTACCTTTAATCGTTGTATGGAAGAGAGAATTTTAGCAGGTGATGCTTGTTAGACAACAAGGTAACAAACAAGCAAACCTTGCTCAAATCTCCTCTCCTACACAATAATTAAAGGTCAAGTAGCCCTGTCCAGTTTTCATTCTGGCAACTATATGCACTAGTCTTGGAACATCTACTATTTGCCTAGCAACATGTCACTCTTCATTTCCACTCTGGTACATTCAGCACATTTTTAGTTCACCTGTATTCATATTATATTTTAATCAAGCTTTTATTTTAAATAAAATTTATGTTTTATTACTGTTAGCTGCCTTGAATACCATAAATAAACAAACGAGCTGAAGTTAAATTTTACCATTCATCCGCTTTTGCTCTTGACCCAGGCCTTCAGCACTTTATTACTTTTGTGTGGTATCATGACCCACATTACAAGAGTTATGAATCACCACATTGAGGCTATGTCCTGGGCTATTTCGAAAGAGGGGAAGTCTATAAATCAAATAAATTAATAGACCAATATGCCATGCCAAGTAGCTTTAAGACCATAGACCTAAAGCGGAAATTTGGCAACCAGTGCATTCCTTTGAAAAAAAACACATCAGCACACAAATAATCAGTTGCTATGGTTTACTAAACAGTCTGCCCTGAAAACTCAATCTGTTATCTTTAATATAAAGAGGGTATCTTTAGTTAGTCTGCGAGAAGGGAAATACCGTCTGCATGTGCTCAAAGACACTAGTTACTATTTTATTTTATGAAATGTCAAGGAGAATTTGAAGTGGGCCTGGAACCATGCCCTGGCCAAATCAAAGCCTTGAAACACATGCCTCACTTTGGAAAGTAAGTGCCAACACTCCACCCTTCTCTTCCTTTTCAAATACCAGGGATCCACCCTGGAAAATATGAAGCATTCAGCATGGTCTGAATGCCCACATAGCAGAGATGGGAACTGTGCAGTCTTCCAGAGGTTGCTGGACTACAACTCCCATCCTTCTTCATTAGCTGCAATGGCTGCTAAGACTTGCAGTTCAACAACTCAAGTGCTGCATGATTTCCAGCTTTGGCACATGAGATGCCACCATCTTGCTGAAGCTGAATAATTCTGGGTGTAGCTGGGTAGGAACCTATGCATGTCATCTTAAGTTATTCTGCCTAAAAGGCAGAAAATAAAGCATAATGCATAAGGAGGAAAGGCTGGTCGGTGACGCTTGTTGTGTTCAGAGTGGGTCTTCCCCACTGCGATCTATTTAATAAATATATTAATGTAAACAATAATTACATTGTTTACTATACTTATTAATACAAATAATAAAATAACATTAATTAGATGTATATTATAATTAATAATAAAATTAATATTAATAATTAATATTAAATAATGTTGATAATAATATTTATGTATTATTACCGTATTAATTATAATATGTAATATATAATAATATAATATTAACATTAATAATGATTATTTTATAAATATTATATATAATATACAGATGTATAATATATACATATACAGTGGTCCCCCGGGTTACGAAGGTAATCCGTTCCGGATTACCTTTCATAACCCGGAAGCATTCGTTTCCCAGGGGACCGCTATTTTGAACGGACTGCATGGCCAATTTAAAGGGGCCGCGGGGTTTTTTTTCCCGTATCCCGGGGGATCTTTCGGATCCCGGGGGATATGTTAGCGGTCCCGCCGGTTTCGTACCCCGGGGTTTTCGTACCCCGGGGGATTCGTAAACCGGGGGACCACTGTAATATATATATAATATATATTAATATATAATTAATATATATGTATATTTATATATTAATAATTATATATATTACATGGGTGTATAATATATACGTAATATATATATATATATGTATGTATAATGTATAATAATATTTAATAATTTATATATATATATATATATATATATATTAATTATTATATCTATATATTATAATATGGAAGTATAATATATAATAATCCTCTCCATTGATGCCCCCTTGTCGTGGGGGAGAGGCTTACGTACCCTAATGAAGGTGTGAGCTATGCAGGCGGTGGCATAAACAACCACCGGTAGGGCCTCCCATGCCAGACAAGTCACAACTGAAGGGTCTGACTAAGAGCGTCAAAGGGCAGGATGGGCTCTTTAGCCTTATGGCAGCCATCCTAGGAGAAGGAAAACTCCACTCCCTAACCCGGGCAGATGGTGCTTGTCTAACCCTGTAAGGTAAACCATCTAAGAGAAGGAAACTCTAATCAAACCTACGACCCGAGGATCTTGCTGCCACCGTCCTTGCTTGCTTGGCCCCGGCAGACGAACCTCTGGTTTAAAGGGTGAGGCCAGTTCTGTGCACGCTGCTCTTCACCAGAAAAATCCATTGCACAGGCTCGAAGGATACATCCGATCTGATCCCCCCCCCCCCAAAAGTCCTGTAGCGATAGGCGAGGGACGAAACGGCAGGTGAAAGAAGCACTGGAAGCCGCAGACCCAACCCTGCATGCAGGCGGTTCAGGACATTGGTCGCTCAAGACTGACCGGGAGATGACAGTCTTGTTCGGCAGCATCCTGAATGACCAAGCAGCCTTTTAAGGGAAGCACTGCTTGCTCCATACGGAGAGGGATCTAGAAAAGAAAGCTCATCTCCATCACACTCAGTTGGCAAGCCATGGTCAACAGGCATCTTCTGATGCGGTCAAACAAAAAGAAAGGTACAAAGGCACGCACCGGCTTCCAAAGGTGCAAACAGACTGACACTTGCATGCTGGAACATCAGAACCATGCAAGATTCTGGAGACAGTGGACGTCTTGAGCGTCGTTCTGCTCTAATAGCCCATGAACGATCACGACTTAATATAGGCATCGCTGCTCTTAGTGAAGTTCGTCTCCATGAGGAAGGCAGCCTTAAAGAACACCGTGCCGGCTATACACTCTACTGGTCTGGCAAACCAAAAGCTGAAAAACATCTCTCAGGAGTAGGCTTTATGATTAAAAACCCCATTGCCTCCAAACTCGAAACCCTGCCAACAGGTCACTCTGATCGCATTATCTCCTTACGCCTCCCTCATGTTGTTCTCTTTAGTATATATGCCCCAACTATGCAAGTCGAACCTGTGGAGAAAAACAAATTCTACTCAGACCTACGCCACCACATACAGAAAGTCCCTGCAGAAGATAAAATCATTATCCTTGGTGACTTCAATGCCAGAGTAGGAAAGAACTTTGAAGCCTGGAAAGGTGTTCTAGGCAAGCATGGAGTTGGAAACTGTAATGATAACGGATGCCTCCTGCTAGAGTTTTGTGCAGAACAGCAGCTGACTATTACAAACACTATCTTTCAGCAGAAAGATAGTTTGAAGACAACCTGGATGCATCCCCGATCCAAACACTGGCAACTCATTGATTATGTTCTGGTGCACCAGCGAGACATTCGCAATGTCCGTCATACTCGAGTGATGCCCAGTGCAGAATGTCAAACAGATCATTGCCTCGTAGGATGCAAACTAAATCTTCATCTTAAACTCAAACCTAAGAGGGGTGGCATCTTAAAGAGGAGACTCCAAGACAACAATCTTCAACAAGCTTCCATGAGAGAGAACTTCCGGGCAAATCTGCAATCAAAACTTGAAGACCATCCTTTAGATTCTTTTCCTACAGTGCTTTGGCAACATATCAAAAACAGTATCCTGCAGTCTGCAGAAGAACCCCTCGGGTTCTCCCGCAAGAAAAACCAAGACTGGTTTTATGAAAACAACCAAGAGATCCAGGAGCTGTTAGCAAAGAAGAGAACTGCTCATCAGGCACACCTCGCTCAGCCATCTTGCCATGTAAGAAAAGCAGCCTTCCACCTTGCATGCAGTAAACTCCAACAAAAACTCTGAGACATTCAGAACAAGTGGTGGATCAATTTAGCAGAAAAGACACAACATTGTGCAGATCTGGGAGATTCCAGAGGATTCTACGAAGCTCTTAAAGCAGTGTTTGGACCTACTTACCAGGTCCAAAGCTCCTTATATAGTATGGATGGTCAAACACTAATCACAGACAAAGCCTCCATCCTGAATCAATGGGCTGAACATTTCCAAAGTCTTTTCAGTGCCAATCCGAGAAATCCAAGGCTCAGCTATCCAACATATGATACAACTGATGAAAAATGAACTGGACATGGCTCCCACTTTGGAAGAAACCATTAAGGCCATACAGCAGATGAAAAACGGCAAGGCAGCCAGGATTGATGGAATCCCACCTGAAGCTTGGAAACACGGAGGTCATGTACTCCATGCCAAATTCCACGAGCTCCTTGTGAGTTGCTGGGAAAAAGGTGAACTGCCATCAGATCTCCGAGATGCAGTTATCATCACCCTGTATAAGAAAAAAGGAGCAAAATCTGATTGCTCAAACTATTGAGGTATAACACTTCTCTCCATTGCTGGAAAAATCCTTGCAAGGATACTCCTGAATAGATTAATTCCTGCTATTGTAGAAGAACTTCTCCCTGAAAGCCAATGCGGCTTCAGGGCTAACAGGAGCACTACAGATATGGTATTTGCTCTTAGACAACTGCAAGAGAAATGTAGAAAGCAAAACAAAGGACTCTATGTAACATTTGTCGACCTTACCAAAGCCTTCAACACTGTGAGTAGAAAAGGTCTGTGGCAAATCCAGGAACGACTAGGATGTCCCCCCAAATTCCTCAAAATGATTATCTTGCTACATGAGGGCCAGCAAGGACAAGTCAGATATGGCAATACTCTCTCAGAGCCCTTTCTAATAACTAACGGTGTGAAACAAGGCTGTGTTCTCGCTCCAACTCTATTTACAATCTTCTTCAGCATGATGCTCCAAAGGGCTGCAGCAGATCTTGAAGAAGAAGATGGCATCTATATATGTTACCGTACTGATGGTAACTTGTTTAACTTAAGCCGTCTGAAGGCTCGCACAAAGACTCTAAACTATCTAGTCCGTGAGCTGCTTTTTGCTGACGATGCTGCCCTTGTTGCCCATACAGAAGCAGCTCTGCAGCTCCTAGCATCCTCCTTTGCAACGGCTGCAGAGCTCTTTGGGCTGGAAGTCAGCCTGAAGAAAACGGAAGTTCTCTACTAGCCTGCACCACAGGAAGAGCACTATCAGCCCCACGTCACCATTGGCAAATCTGTGCTTAAGTCTGTTCAGCAGTTTGCCTGCCTCGGAATTATCATCTCCTCAGATGCCAAGATCGACAAAGAGATCGATCACAGATTAGCAAAGGCATACAGTATAGTACATTCGGAAGGCTTTCACAAAAAAGTCTGGAGTAACAAACACCTGAGGCGAAGCACCAAAATCAGTGTGTACAGAGCCATTGTACTGTCCATTCTCCTTTATGGGCTGAAACATGGGTCACCTATCGCCAACATCTACGAATCCTCGAACGCTTTCACCAGTGCTGTCTACGCGCAATCCTAAACATACACTGGACTGACTATGTGACGAATGTTGCTGTCCTGGAGCAAGCAGGGATCACCAGCATTGAGGCCATGCTACTGAAAACGCAGCTGTGCTGGGCAGTGCATGTTTCCAGGATGGAGGACCACCGCCTCCCCAAAATAGTTCTCTACAGTGAACTCGCCACGGGTCAGCGAAAGAGGGGCGCCCCAAAGAAGAGATACAAGGACTCCCTGAAACAACATCTCAAGCTCGGCCAAATTGATCACCAACAATGGTCTGCCCTGGCCTCACATCAGGAGGCATGGAGACGCACTATCCACAATGCTGCAGCCTCTTTTGAGAACTCACGCCGAACGAGTCTCAAAGAGAAACGACAACGCAGAAAGAACCACAACTTGGAAACATCACCCAAGGAGACTTTCTGCTGTGCTTTCTGTAACCAGATTTGTTTATCTCGGATTGGCCTTTTTAGTCATCAACGCGCTTGTAGTAAGTGTGGGACGACTCCTTCCTGAATCTTTGTTAGCGAAGAAAAGCCAGAGATATGATAATATATAATAATTAAATATTAATAATTAACATATTAATTATTTTATAATATTTGGATATATAATATATACAGTTTATATATATATATGATATATAATAATATGTAATAATTAACATTAATATATATTAACTATTTTATATATATATAATATAATATATGGATGTATAATATGTACATAATATATATATATTATATAATAATTATATATAATAATTGATATTAATAATTAATATATATTAGTAATTATATATATAATAATAGAATAGAATCATAGAGTTATGTTATATGTATGTCTAATATATATATGTTTATATGTATATTATAAAGCTATATATATATATATATAAAAATAGTATGCACACACACACTATATATATATATGAATAATTATTATTATATATAATTATAGATTATGATATATGTATGTATAATATATGTATGTAGGTATATATGTATAATATACACATATATGTAAATAAGCATGTACAAAAATATTACATATATGTTAATAATTATTATTGTATATGATTATAGATTATGATATATGTATGTATAATATATGTATGTAGGTATATATGTATAATACACACACACACACACACACGCACATATATATATAAGTCCGTACACACAATATTATATATATGTTAATAATAATTATTATATATGGTTATAGATTATGATATATGTATGTATTTTATATATATATATATATATATGGATGGATGTATAATATACACATATGTATAAGTATGTACACTGTCTCTGTGTATCATAGTTTATATGTATTATATATACATATGTATAATATATATATATATATATATGAAAATATATATAAAATATGTATGCAAACACACACTATATATATATATATATATAATAGTGTGTGTGTGTGTGTGTGTATATATATATATATATATAAAATATATATATATATATATAATATATATTATATATATATATATATATATATATATTATATATATAACCCAGTAACAGTGTAAGAGACCTGAAGCCCCACTGTGTGACCCTTGATTAAGTCCCCCCCTCTCAGCCTCCTCCTCCTCCTCCTCCTCCATCCTCTTGTTGCCAGAGAAGAAGAAGAAGCCCAAAAACAAGGAAGGAGCCCTAGCAGAGGTACCCACCCGGCCATCTCGAGGAGGAGTCCCTCCAGGCTGAACCCCGTGGCGGACTTGGAGGCCAGGAGAGCCAGGCCTTGAGGGAGCTTCAGCACCAGGCAGGCCAGCAGGGTGCTCCAGTTGGCCACCTCCAACAACCCCAGGGCCCCCGCCATGGTTGGGGTGGCTGGCTGGGGCCAGACAGACTCAGGCAGCAGCAGAAGGGAGGAAGGGAGGAAGGGACTGGGACTGGGAGGCCTAGAAAGTTTCCGCCCCGCCCACGCCTAGGAGGAGGAGGAGAACAATAATGATGGAGGAGGATGATGATGATGATGATGATGATGAACTCAACTGCCACAACACCACCACGACGTGGGGCAAAATGGCGGCCCCCTCCATCATCATCATCATCATCATCATCATCATCACTATTGTTATATTATATTATATATCATTATATTATATATTATTATCATCATCATCATCTGTAGTATATAATATATATACAATATATATTATATTATAATATATATATATATATATTATAGTATATAATAATATACTGTTGTTATATTGTATATAATTATATTATATTATATATTATTATCATCATCATCACCATTGTTATATTATATTATATCATCATCATCGTTATATACTATTATCACCCTTATTATTATATTATATATTATCATCATCATCATTATGTTATATATTATTATTGTTATCACTATCATCACCATCATCATATTATAGTATATATCACCATCATCACCATATTATATTATTATTGTTATAATGATCACTATCCTCATTATGTTATATTATAATTATTATTGTTATCATCATCATCATCATATTATTATTATTATTATATTATGATTGTTATCATCATTATATTATAATTATTGTTATTATCATCGTCATCATCATCATTACTGTTATCATCATCATCACTATATTATATATTATTGTTATCATCATTATGTTATATATTATTATCCTTATCATCATTATATTATATATCATCATCATCATCATCATCACTATATTATATATTATTGTTATCATCATTATATTATATATTATTATTATTATCCTTATCATTATATTATATATTATCATCATCACTATATTATATATTATTGTTATCATCATTATATTATATTACATTATATACAGTGGGCCCTTGTTATCTGCTGGGGTTTGGTTCCAGGACCCTCCGTGGATAACAAAATCAGTGGATGCTCAAGTCCCATTAAATATAATGGCACAACAAAATGGTATCCTACATATGAAATGGAAAATCAAAGTTTGCTATTTGGAATGTATACTTTTTGGGAATATTTTCAAGCCGTGGATAAAAAAATATCTGTGGATAAGGAGGGCCAACATTATCATCATCATCATCATCATCATCATCAATCATCATATTATATTATAATTATTATATATCATCATATATATATGTGTGTATATATATATATATATATATGCTGTTATTATTTTATTATTATTGTGAGGGTGGCATACTGGTCTGAGTGTTGAACTGTACGGCTCTGGAGACCCTATTTCCAGTCCCCACTCGGCCCTGTAGAGTCACACTCTCTCAGCCTCAGAGCGTACGTTGCTTTTATTTGGTCATGTCCTCCACTTTTCTTGAGGTTACTCCATTTTGAGCATGGTTAAGAAACATTAATTGATATTTCTAGGAATGTTTTAAAGGTTTTTGTTTTTTTAAAAAAATTGGTCATGTTCTCCATTTTTCTGGTATGCCCTCCATTTCTCAACATGGCTAAAAAACGTGAATGGATATATATATATATGTCTAGTCTCTGTTAAAGAGGTCGTGGGCCTGAATTTATGGGAACTGAGTAATGGAGGACAGGAGGTCTTGGACATGTCTCATCTACAGGGTCTCCATGAATCAGGGTCAATTCAAAGGCAGGTGACAACAAAAAACAAAAATATTTTCAACAACTCTTCCCTTTAACCGTGGGATGTACTCATGTTTTATTGCTGAGTGCCTTCAAGTCTTTTATGGGATTTTTTCCAGCGATATTTGTTCCAATGCCTTCCTCAAGGAGCTGAGAGAGTGTGACTTGCCTAATGATAGCCAATGGATTTCCATGGCCGAGTGGGGATTTGAACCTTGGTCTTCAGAGCCATAGGACCTATCACGCGGGGGGGGGGGGGGAATTGGGGTTTTAAACAGCGATATCTCAATTAAGATTTTCACACACATCACTATTAAACAGGTAATAAACAGCAACAAATCATTTCAGAATTTCCCCGTGAATGATTTGTTGATGTTTATTGCCTGTTTAGTGGCGACGTCATGTGAAAATCTTAATTGCGACAGCGCATTTTGCATGGAACACTTGCTGTTCAAAACCCTGATTTTGCCCGATTTCCCCCATGTGATAAAGTCCATAGTCTGACATTCAAGCCACTGTACCATGCAGGCTCTTGCACACATTAGTTAGAGCCCCCATTAAGCTTACATCCAGGGTGGGTTTTCTTACAGACCAACAAACTAATCGCAAGCAGAAATTGAACAGGTGATACTGACCTACCACTTTTTTTTATTATTCCACTCAAAAGTTTGTCTAATTCTGGCTTGGGGGGCAGGGGGGGAGGCATTCACTTAATATTGTCCTACACAACCTGCAGCATATTAGTTGAGGGTGCGTGTACACTGTAGAAATAAGGCAGTTTGAAACCACTTTAAGTGCTGTAGTTTATGGGAACGGAAAAGCTGAATCTGCGTTGCTAACCTTTCGATTCTTGCCTTTTACAGCAGCTTGATATGTAGAAAATAGCAGGTGACGTTTTATATGCTGTGAGACTCCTCCATCTGCCCAGTTTTTGAAGCAGCTATTTAAAGCTGCTGTTCGAATCTGCTATTTATTTCTCTCCAGTCATCTGGAAACAGAATACAATCCAGGAACAATGCATTCCTCTTTGCCAGTGATGTTTCATAGTCCTTTCCTAGTGGTCAGTTTTTTCTCTCTATAAAGTGTGCTGGGCCCAGTGCTGTCAGGAGAGGCCTTAGGAGATGTTTTTCACCTCTGGTTTGCTGGTTGTGGTGTACTAGGTTATCTTAAATACTTTAAAACATTCCCTTTTGTAATTTTACAGAATGATCAAAAGGTTCAAAGGAGCTCCTTACGACAGATGTTCATGGCTATCTAAGGGATTTCTTTTTTCTAGCCAGAGGTAGACAGTCAAGAAATATGTGATTGCAGTTCATGTGAATAGTGCATACCACTGCGGCACTACTGTGCGTTTTCTTTGTGCATTCCCTGTCCGTTTAGAATCACATTCCTTAACCTTAAGGATGCTGCACAAATTGCCAGAAAAACCTGAGGCCCACTCACATTACACATTTGCTTGGGTTAGTGGTGCAGGACCCGCATGACAGTAGAAAAACAGCAAATGAAAAAAACACAGATGCTGTTTTTTAACCTAAGAGAACACCTCCCTAGGAATTTCTAGGACCTCCAGTGTAACTCTACAGTCAATGTCCACTGAAAGTTGACCATAGAATTGTACTGGAGTACCTATAAATGCCTAGAGAAGTATTTTCTTTAGGAATCTCTAAACTCCGTGATGACTTGGTCAACCTCTAGCAGAGTTGCACTGGAGGACCTAGAGATTCCCTAAGGAGAAGATCAAATCCAAATCAAATCAGCAAAATTCAAAGCCACAAATGGGGAGGGCTGAGTGACTGTATAGCAATATGATTCCACTTTAGCTTCCATTGCTCATCCCATGCTTTCCTGGGATTTGTAGTTTAGGGAAAGCTCAGGTGCTTCACCAGATTACCAAGGTTTGATAGGATAAAAATATAAAATAATAATAAAAAATAAAACTTTTATTTGTGCCCTGCTTTTTGCCAGAGCAATCAAAGCAGTTTACAGTATTTAAAACCATACAACAATATACAGTATATATAACTGCCATGGCAGTTAAAGTGGAATGATAGTAATAGTGTGTAGTGTGAATGAACCCCTGGAAATTAAACAGTTATTTTTCTTCAGACTTCATTTATAAGGCATAATGTATTCTAATAAAACTTTATTTGGAGTAAAGAGTGTTAAAAAAAATATCTAGGCGCAGATTACAGATTAAGTGAGCAAGAGTCAGAATTACAGGTTTTATTTATTTATTTAATATCTCGCCTTTCTTTCTGTGTGGAGCCCAAAGTGGCTTACAACAAATTAAAACACTGCAACTAAAAACTATTTGAATATCAAATAAGCAACCCATTAAAACACTAAATTAAAAGAGTATAAAAGGTAGAAAAAAAAGGGGGGGGGAAATCACAACACATCCCAGTAAAAGACCCTTCTTCCACCATACCTTAAGAGCCAAAGGTTGTTGGCGGAAAGAGCAGGTGGGGCCATTTCACAACCTGGGAGAATCCACAAAGTCCTCATGAAACACACTTGTGATGGTGGTGGGACAGAGAGAAACCCTTCCCCTGAAGATCTTAAAAATCAGGCAGGCTCATAGAGATTAAGTTACCAAGAATTGGACCAACAGTACAGGTTGAACCTCCCTTATCCAAAATTTATATTTTTTCAAGGATGGCTGAGATTGTCTGGATATCATGGGGGGGCAGGCGGCAGAAGATAGACCTAGTATACACATTTCTCTAATATCAGGTTTACTTTCTTGGTAGATATGGTGCCTACACCTTGCTGCTGGTTAGTTACCAGATCGACCATAAATAGTACTTGTTTATTTACAAATACAGGCTATGTCTCCCTTATCCGAAATGCTTGGGAACAGAACTATTTTGGATTTCGAAATACCTTGGAGATGAGACCCAAACCCAAACATGAAATTCATTTATGTTTCATATATACCTTGTTCATGTAGCCTGAAGGGAATTTTATATATTATATTTTTAATAACTTGGTTCATAAAACAACGTTTTGTGTACACTGAATTACAAGAAAGCAAATTACTTATTTCCAAAGCCTCAACCTCTTCTCTGGTTCTGTTTGCACCTTGTATAATATCTAACATTTCACAGAGAACAACCAGGACTCGTGGCCAAGCAACATCAGATTGTGGTCAAGATGGCAGTTATTAATGAGGAAAAACAACAAAAGCTTGGAGATGCTGCGGCAGTTTGCTTTTCCTTGGACTCCCTGAGAAGAGTAAGATTCTGCTCTCTTCTGCTGAGTTAACTGAGTGCAAAATATATTTTTGCACTTTGCACTCATTTTGGAGTAATGGTAGTAAGCTGAGGACAACAGAGGATCGTGGGAGGAGAAAGAATACATTTTTAAAGCAATTTAAAAAGTGGGATAAAAGAGGATTAATCAGGACTGTCCCTGCCAAATTGGGAAATTGAAAGCTATGTCCTTAAGTGTGAAAAGCAAGTTCACTGCCTGCCCAGCAGTATAATGCAAAACTTTACTCCCCAGACAATATATATATAACAGGCCTATTTACTTCCATACCTAGGTTCTTTATAACAACAGCAAATAAGGAAACACTAGCTTCTAAGGAGCCATATGATGTTGCCATTGTTCTCAAGACTGGGCAATTTAAAAAAAAAGGAAAAATATTATTATTATTATTATTATTATTATTAACCTTTATTTATATAGCGCTGTAAATTTACACAGCACTGTACATACAATCATTTAGTTAAACCTCATTCAGTGCTTCATGGAGACAAAAGAAACTAAATATTGCCTCTTCTATCTAAGCTACACTATGCTATATGCCCATTTGGCCCTTAATAGGCCACCTTGCTGCCACAACAAACAGCTACCATCTCTGTATACATTTCACTTAACTCACTACGAAATGGCTAGCACCCATTTAGCAAACATAATTTATGAGCAGTGTCTTGCGTTGTTTTTCCTCCAACCCAAAAGAAGCAAGTTGGACTAAAAGCCTGAACATTTTCTATATTGATGCTTTTTACGGAAAAACAAAAACAAGTTGTCACACGCATAGAATTCCTAACATTTTTGCTTGTTGTACATCAGTCTTGAGTGCCATCTGGAGGTTGCTAACTATTCTGTATTTTTTTTAAAAAAAATTCTGCCTTTCTAATTTTATCTAGTGCATACTGTATTTCAATAAGGACACACTCCTGGTAACCATTACTCAGTTGTGATGTTCTGCTTATTGGGAAATCCCATTCTGTCTCAGAATTAATAGACATTAACAGCCTGAAATTTTTAAACTGTAGGAGACCTATGACTCTTTCATACGAGGCTAAATTGGAAGTATAATTTAAGGTCAATTCGAATGCAATCATGGGTTTTACCTTATTGCGAATTAACTCTTCGCATGCAAATTCGGGCAAGAGGGAAGCCAATTCGAATGCAATCATGGGTTTTACCTTATTGCGAATTAAAGCTTCGCATGCAAATTGGGGCAGGAGGGGGTTATTTTCGGGTAATGGGAAGTAATTCCGAACGGAGCAGGGGTTCATGTAAATTCGCTAAACAAGCGAATTTACATAAATCCGCATTGGCTCCATTCGGAGTTGGGAGAAATTCCTCCCGTCTGAAAGAGTAGACAGAACAAACCAGTGTCATGGAATTCATTCAAACATTTTGACAGGTTCTTTTATTTCTACTAGATTAGTAGAAGACTAGCCAGGGCTTAAACTACAATAACAGACTTCTAGACTTCTTTCTAGGACCAAGGAATGGATTCCTCACCAGCAGTGCAGAACATAAGATTTGGGGGTCCAAAGCTGCATCCACAATTTAGAAATAATCTGGCTTGACCCCACTTTAACTGCCATCACTCAATGCTATGAAATTCTGGGAACTGTAGTTTGTTGAGGCAACAGAGCAGAGCTCTGCCCTTGATCTGACCTCAACTCATGGTGAACCTGTGGATGAGATGCCTCCAAGCCCCCCCCCCCCCCCCCCCCGTTCTCTACTGCTCTGCTCAAGTCTTGTAGATTCATGCTCATGTTCTCCCTAATTGAGTCTGGTTTGTAGTCTTCATCTCTTTCTACCCTCCTCTACCTTTCCTAGCATTATTGTCTTTTTTGAGGAGCCATGCCTTCTCATGATGAGGCAAAAGTATGACAGCCTCAGTTTGATCATCTTGGCTTCTATGAGTATTTCAGGCTTGATCTGTTATAGGACCTGTTTATTTTGCCTTTTTAGTTTTCCACAGTACCCTCAGCACCCAGCAAAACTCTCAAATGAGTCGATTTTCTTTTTATCTGCTTTTTTCACTGTCCAGGTCTCACATCCATACATGGTGATGGGGAATACCATGGGTTGGATGATTCTAACTTTGGTTCAATTGTATATCTTTATTCTTTAGGAACTTTTCTAGCTTCTGGCTGCAGTCTATGTTGTGATCAATGTTTGATCCAAGGTATGAGAAATCTTTAACTATTTCCATTTCCTCATTGCCTAGGATGAATGTATATAGAACCTCCATGGTTGTTATATTTGGTTATATTTGCTTAGTCTGCCTTTGCACTTTCTTCCTTGACCTTCCTCAGTAATAATTTCAAATTGATGATGTTTTCCACTAGTAGTATGGTGCTGTCTGCACATCTTAGATTGCTGATTGCTGATGTTCCTTCCTCCTATCTTTACTCCTTCTACTTCTACTTCTAAGTCTAAGCCTGCCCTTCATATGATGTTTTCTGCATACAAGTTGAACAAGTAGGGTGATAGACTGCAGCCTTGCCTGATCCTTTTGCCAATTGGGAACCATTCTGTTTTTCCATATTCTGTTCTAACAGTGGCCTCTTGTCCCGAGTATAGATTTCTCAACAGAACTATCAAATTTAGTGGGTCTACCATGTCTTTGAGAGCATTTCATAGCTCTTCATGATCGATGCAGTCAAAGGCTTTGCTATAGTATATAAAGCACATGCTGATTTTCTTTTGGAATTCCTTGGGATGCTCCATTAGGCATTGTATGTTTGCATTGTGGTCTCTAGTGCCTCTGCCCTTCCTGAACCCTACTTGAATCTCTGGGATATCTCTTTCAATATGTGATTGGAGTCTGTGTTGTAGAATTTTAAGCATAAGTTTGCTTGTGTGGGAGATTAATGCTATGGTCCTGTAGTTGCTGCAGTCTTTTATGTCTCCTTTTTGTGGATGGTGATGTATATTGAGCCCTTCCAGTCTGTTGGCTAGCACTCTGTATTCCATATTTATTGCCATATTGTCTAGTGGTGCGGAAACATGGAAATGCAATATCAACAACAATAATATTAAATTAGAGGGTGATGGAGGACATGACTTCAAAGAAGATGGCAATATTTTTCCAGTATTCTTGACCTTCCATATTTCTTTATTTAGAAGATCAAGTACATCAGAGCAATATTGCTGTCTTCATTAGAGAGCCGTGTTCTCCACCACCCACTAATTTTATCTTGTTATTTATTGTTGATATTGTATTGCCATGTTTCCATGACACTAAACAATCTTCTGCTAAAACATGGCAGATTGAGGTGGCAACATATGGCAGCTCAATATGTTCAGAAAGTCACCAGCCACTCTCCTTGCCAGCGGCATTCCCTTAGGAAGCCATCCATGCATTCTGTTCCCTACAATGGCTTCTGCAAAACACAAGGTCAAATCTGAAGCCCACCATAATGTTCAATCAAATTATTTCTCTAGATAAATTCTCGTCTGCATAAACCAATAAATGTCATGTTCTTTTACAGGTCACGATATCACTCTGAAGGAGCAAGTGTAGCATAGTGGTTTGAGCATTGGACTATGAGTCTGAAGACTGCAAGAAGGGAACACAAGCAAGGATTACTATTAGTAACACCAAAATGGGAAAGTTAGCACACACAGAAGTCAGCTGAACACAGTCTTCCCCACTATATGTGAGATGTTTTATGTTTCTATTTAAAGCATAGCAGGTAATTCTACATTTGTATCCACATGTGTCAGCTGTCCTGCTTTGTCCTATGTAAAGATCTGACCCATATTCATGTTCCCAGCATCACATTAGCAAGCTTTGGAATCAGCTTTAAATTGCTAGATACCTTATTTGGATAGAACTTGTGCTATCATTGGCCAATATCTGTAAATTTGGCATTTGAAGTAGAGCAAAATAATTTTGTTGGTATTATTTTACTGTTTTACAAAGTCAGCAGTATATATAATTGCTTTTTAATTCTAGGAAGTCTGGAGTTCCTGCTCAAGTTTCTTTTTCCTTCTTCCATAGTTGAGGAAGAAATCCATTTTTACCAATGTTTTACCAAGGTCAGTATTCATTCTGCTGCCAATCATATGGCTGGTGGTGTTGGGAATTTTGTCTGAGAATAGCGACATGTATTCGGGGAGTGGCTCAGGCTCCTTTTTCTTGCCCTGTAAAAAAAACAAAAACCAATGAGTTATTTATGTCTTTAGACATAAAGTGGATGAGCCCTCCCTTTGCCATCTACATCATCAGAGGGAGAGAGAGGCCTGCCAGCTCCATCAGGCCTGGCCTAGAGTAAGAAGAAGAGCTCTCCCTCCAGTCCATCTGCCTTGGTCCAGGCCTCAGAGGGAGAGAAGAACCTTTGGACCTGATCCCTTTCCCCACCACCTTTCCCTTCTCCTTTTGTGTCATGACTTCTTAGATTGTAAGCCTGAGAGCAGGGAATCATCTAATTAAAAATAATAATTGTAAGCCACTCTGAGAGCCTTTAAGGCTGAAGGGCAGGATATAAACACTCTAATAAATAATAAATAAAATCGTTGAGCTTTCTGTAACCATGTTGCAGCTTCAGAGACAAGGGAGATTATCACACTGGGGGGAAGGTGGGAAAGAAGCAGAGCAGTCCCATCCTTATCGTGTCACACTTATCCTGTCCTTCTCCCATCACTGAAGTGGAATGGCCCGTCACTTTGTATTAATGAGAGTTTCTGTTAATACGAAATGAAGGGGCCATTCCAGTTCACTGATGGGAGAAGGACGGGATGAGTGTGACATCGTGTGATAATCTTTGATAAGGATGGCATAAAGATGGGAGAAGACAGGATAAGCGTGACGTCATATGATAATCTTTGCATGTTTGTGTGATAAGGACAACAGCGATCTGCCACGCTCCCCTCCTTTTCGCCGTGTGATAATCTCCAAAGACAATGAACAGTGCACCAGCAGGCCAAACATTTTAATTCCTTTTTTCTTCCTTTCCTCCTGAATTTTTGTACCTTCATGCCTCAGTTCTGGAAGAAGCTGACACCACAGGTCCCTTTTCTTACATTTTAGTACTCTTAAAATTGATCAGTTGTCCTACATTTTGTCTTTGTTTATGGACGACACAGGTACCTTCTGTAGAAAATACCACAATCAGCTGCGCAGGGAAGGATTTATCATCAAAGAAGGAAGATTCCCAGTATCCAAGAAGGATTTCACTGTGAGGAGATCAGCTGCCTCATAGCACAAGGTAACACAATTTGCTTCAGCTGGCTTTTTAAAACCTAGTGTACCACCTAATTTGAATCTCCTGCTTGGCTAGTGTTTGCACATCTGTGCGCATTTTCAAATTGCCTGTCAACTTATGGTAACCTCATGAATTCCATAGGGTTTTTTAGGCAAGGCATACTCAGAGGTTGTTTTGCCAGTTCCTTCCTCTGAAATATAGCCCACACCACCAGGTATTAATTGGTGGTCTCCCTTCTAAGTATTAACTGGGGATTACCCTGCTTGGCTTCCATGATCAGGCAGGATCTGGTGCCTTTAGGGTATTTAGGTTTTCAGTAGAAGTTTTCTTAGTGCCTCAAGTCAAGTCAGGTGTGATGATGAGCTTCCAAAGAGACAATGGGCAGTAATAATAATAATAATAATAATAATAATAATAGTTTATTTATAACCCGCTCCTCTGTAGAGACAATCGGAGCGGGGTACAACAAATTAAAAGGCATAAGTTGCTTAAGTCCCAGTCAGTTCTCCAGCCCTTTGTTGCCAGTGGAAAGTGGAAAGGAAACAAACCTTCAGCTCTTCATCCCAGCAAGCTGAATGCTGATACTTTTATAATTCTTTTGTTTTTGGAGTCTATTTAACCATCATGCAGCTTCAGACAAACACATTATGGCCAACCTTGTAAGCTGGACCTTCCTTCCTTCCTTCCTTCCTTCCTTCCTTTGTCCGTCCCCCCCCCCCCCCCGCCCCTGATATTTCTACCATCACGCTGAAGCAAAGAATTCTGGAAGAACTTGAAACCTTTGATAACATAATGTTTCGAATAAAAAGTATTACCCTATTCTGCATTTTAAAAAAAATGTATAGAAATACAGCTATTTTGCTTTTTCTCTTGATTAGCTCATCTCTTGTTCCATCATATCTTATAGTAATATTGACTGTTTATACTCATGTATAAATCTAGGAATTTTAGTCAAAAAATCAACCCCAAACCCTTAGGTTGACTTATCCACAGAACTATGTAAGTACTGTCTCTTAACTCGTATCAAAAAAGGAACCATTCCTTTCTCTGAGTAGAGTGGTGAAAGGTAAGAGCTTAGTCCATGATGAGAGATCCTAAAAGGAGCACCGATTCCTTCTACTCTCTCCGCTATAGGGCCACTTCTTGCCTTTTTGAATGGCTGGGCAGGAAAATAGTGGCAACAGTCAAGGCAGCTCACCCCAAAGGCAGGGCTGGCACTTTTGCTTCTTAGTGGAATAGATCTGAGGAGCCTCATGCTGAGTCCCGCTCCTGGCCTGAATGATTCCCCATAATGGCACCTTATCCCTTCAGGTTTGGGGAGGCCTAATGAGATTCATGTTTTTTCCCCACTTTTGCAGGAGTCTTGCGCACCTAATCCCCATTACTGTGGAGGGCTAACTATATTAAGACAAGACAATAACTGATTTTTTTTCTTTTTTGCCATCTGAAGCAACCTTATCCAAAAGTAAAAGCAAGTTACAATATAGTGGTAAGCCATTTTGCCTGCAAGTATTACTTCCATTACTTGGTAAGCACAGACAGTTATGCCTACCTGAATTTGTAATTTCTTTAGCATTATTTTCCTTTGCTTTGCCCTTTACATCATTTGTTACATGCCCCTAGGTTTTACCCTTGACCTATCCATGAATCATATCAAAATCCATAATTTTGGCCCCCAAATCTGACCTTGACATATACAACTTGTGGTAATATGTAAAGTTTGAAAACATTTGCAACTAAAAATAAGCAAATAATTCAAGAATTTTTGTGGAATGGGAGAATAAAAACTGAAATAATAATAATAATGCCATTTTTAAAACAGAAAACTCTAGAAACGTTAAAAAGAAAGATGAAATGCACCATACTCTGATCTAATAGTATTTCCTGTGTTGATAATCAGATTTTATTTTCTCTAGACTGTTCCAAAAATATCTCTACAAATATTTATCAGGACATGGTTATTATTCAGCGCTGAATCAAAACACATTCCATGTGTGCTTAGCAAAAATGGCTCGTGCTTGGCACTTGCAGCCTCTCAGGCACACTTGCCTGCATTTGTTAAATCTGGGTATATCAGAGTTTGGAACAGTTAGTTCTTCTGGACTACAACTCCCAGGATGCTCCAGCAAGTGTGGTCATTTGCCATGCCAGCTGGGAAATTCTAGGTAATATAGTCCCCAAAAGTAAATTACCCAAACTGTGATGTAGATGATTGTCCATCAGATATTTGACAATGGTGATAATGGAGCTCTTGTTGCCTGCAACCATGTACCTTTTTTTGAATTAAGGATACACACTGACATACACTTTGATTGCAGCCAAATCCTGTGGTTCATTTGACTGTAGCTGTGGTTCAGCAGTGAAACTCATAAAAACTTTAGTTATGGCTTTTGTGACAGTCTGCTGCCACTTTGCAGATTGAATTAATTTAACAGATTGGCACTGTTTTAACTGTCATGGCTGCCTCCTATGGAACCTTGAGATTTGTAGTTTGCACCAGAGCTCGCTGACAGAGAAGGCTAAATATCTCAGAAAACTATAAATTCCAGAATTCCATACTAACGAGCCATGGAACTTAAAGCAAACTGCATTGATTCTACAGTGTAGATGCAGGTTGGGTTGTCTGCCATACATCCTACCGCAGTTATCTATGCAAATAAGCCAGAGACCAAACCATCAAACCAAGTGCATTTTACCTGTGGCTCAGTGGTAGAAGGTCCAAGGTTCAGTCTCTAGTGGGATGGGTAAGCAAGATATGGCCTTCCAGGTGTTGTTACATACATCATCCCCATTATCTCTCACCATCAGCTACATTAGATAGGTTTGATTGACACTCTGGTCTCTCTGGAGAGCCACAAATTGGCCAACTCCACTTTAGCATCCCTATACACTATAAGTATATCTTTTGGCAGTGCCAGTTAGCCCTCTGCCCCTAAGACAACTCTGTCAGTTAAGGCTCAACCCTACTGGGCTGACTCAGTCTAACATAGCATTCCATGTTCATCGTCCAGGACAGTTCTGTCTTGAAAAACCTATTACAGTTTGGATGAGGAATGCTACTTTCAAGGTGTGACAAATCTATTCCAAACCTTGCAGATATTCCTCCTCACTTTTATTAACTATGGCTCTATACAGACTGTCACTTTGTGCTGGCCTGTGGGCGAAGTTAGGTGCAGCATACGCATGCTGGACGCCCTAACAGGGTGCCATTTTGGAGCACACTGGTCCACACGGTGTGCACCATCATAAAACTCCTCTGGTGGTGCATCCACATGATGCAACACCAAAGGGGCGTCGTAAAACTGCACCGCCGTGGCTATGGTGCCCTTTGGAGAGCACAAAAAGGAACTGCTTTTTGTGGCTCCTTTTTGTACTCTCCAGAAGCTCGATCGGGGCTATGGTGTGAGGTTGCCACAGCCCAGATCCGGCCAGTAAAGGGGTCTGTATAGCTCCTAAGTAATTTTTTTTTAAAAAAGGAGGTTTGGCTGATATACTCTTAACAGATAAATTTGTAACTTACCATAGGATCATAATCCTTTAGAAAACTCCAGTTCTGGTACCTGTTGGATAAAAGGAAATCATGTTGTAGTTTGATTAACCAAGTATAATATGAAACAAATAAAAATTATAGTGGGCATTAAAGCATCCAGAAGAAATACACATTTTTAGAGCTGACTTGCTAAAGGAGAGTACTGCTTTTCATAGTCCCTGTTGTCCTAACCATGCATCATAGAAAGACCAAAGGAGCCTGAAATCCTGCCTCCACCTATCTGAGAGTAAGCACATTATCACATAAGGTTTTGAGATCACAATTAAAGCTGGAAAAATGTGTTTCTGAGAATATTTATCGCATGATGTTGTCACTGCTGTGGTTGTGAAGCAATGTTAGAGTGTTGTTTTTCATTGCCAGTTAAAATCTGTCAATAAGCTCCCAATTGCACTGCTTTTCCATTACTCCACTGGTATTTAACATCCTTTCTGTGGCAGTTCCAATATTGACAGCCATGTGGTGTTATTGTTTCCTCTTCTTTCCTGTGACTGTCCCCCACCCCTCACTATTCCCAAGCAGGGTGTTTCTCTCTCCCCCCCCCCATTGTTTTTGTTTCCTCCTCCTCCTCTTCTTCTATTGCAGACATTTGAATGATTCCAAACTGGAATGTTTTTCTTTTACTAATGCGATTGCAATGAAACTGAAGCTCATGTGATAATGTCATAAGTTCCATTAAACTCAGTGCCTAGGACTGTGCTGAGTAAGTCCTACAAACACAGCTCTTTTATCAGAAAAGAGCCCAAGGCTTAGACTGAGCAATGGTAAAAGCAGTCCCTTGTAGGTATGGAAAAACCAGCAGACAATCCATACCCACAAATGTTTTGCCTTTAAATTTGGTGGAGGGAGAAGTTCTTTATACACACAGAATCTCATGCGGGTGGAACTAGAAGCCAGCATGTATACCTGGCAGAGCTGCATGCACAACTGGGAAGGGAGTCTACAGCATAGCATTTGTTATCAGTGGGTTTAACTGATATATAGTGTGCATGACAAAGGCATCTGAAGCATGTTTGAAGAGCACACTCAGTTTGCAGAAGTCAAATAATCAGAAATATCCCCTGGATAGAGTTAGTGCTTCCTAGAGCTACTAACCAAAGTCAGGTGCAAAGCAATGGGGTTGAGCTGGCAGCTGGGGCTGGAACCAGAATGATGGACAGAGTCATTTACCCATTCCCCCCCACATGAGATAACCAGCACACAGAAGTATACATTTGCACTTGAGCTAATAATACAGCCAGGGTTTTGAACAGGTTGGTTTAATATGTGTGCAGGAGAGGAACATTTTTGCTGTTGGATAAGCAGAAATCCAAATCATTGCTAGCCTGCAAATAACCCATGGAATACCATTCAATTCTGATCTACCTTCCACCTGCATCTGTGTAAGGCTACTGCTCTTCTGTCCCCCTTGCTACACGGATATGATCTTTGCATAGGAACAAAATAGTGTAAGAAGGCAGCCTACAAACCAAGAGAACAGACAGATACAACAACCTGCAGATAGCTATGGCACAAGCATGACTCTGTCAGTCATGGGGAGTCTTGAACCAACAACACACACATTCTAACACAAGTACATACTTGAAGAACAGTGCTGAGTTACTCACCAGTATTTGGTTGCCCGTCTTTCAGCCTCCACAAACTCTCTCCAAACCTTGTCTTGTCGAACCTGATCCTGATCCAGGGCATCTTTCTCTTCTCCCTGGCTTTTGCTGGATGGTTTCAATGAGCTCTGTGTAGTGGCAAGAAAGGTCCTTCCAGACTGGCTGCTGTTCAGTGAAGGAGATGAAGATGAAGTTAAATCCCCTACTGGGCTGGTAGCTGGCATCCGGTACCCTGCTGATGTTGCTCTCCTGAGTCCATTTGCTTTGCTCCCCATCCTGTATGTGCTTTCTCCACCGTCTAGTGTTAGCTGTTAGCAAGATTCTAAACATTCACAATTGCCTTGCCCAACATTTTCTCTAAGGTATTTAATCAAATACAGAAAGCATGTCCAACAAATGTACAAAAAGCTCCAGTGCCCAACAGGCACCATTTCTTGCAACTGTGTGATGAGATTCTGTGATTTCCTGCACAAGTTTTGGTCACATACTAGCTGGATGGCCCAGCATTATTTTGTTAGGTTAATAAGTTTGTACAATGCATGGAGGTAAGATGTAGTGTAGAAATTGTGTGTGTATGTTTTAAGCCAGATATATTATCGTTGGAAGGCTTTGATTATAAGCTTTCTGTAGTGAGTTTTGCATTTCTTTCTCTGAAAGATGTGTGGCCACATCGCTTTAGGAATCCCCAGAACATCCACTGAATGTGTAACAAGAGTCTGTTATTGTTGGTAGTACTACAGGGAGTTTTTCCTGGACTACGGTTGGCTTTTCTTCTGCTTGCAGAGCTGAAACAAAACCCTCAAGAGAGGGCCCAGGCTTTCCTGGTATGTTTACTGTCTCCATTGGAAACCAGACAGGCTTTGTCATGAATATTCATCACAGACAGAAGGCAGGATGTACCCAATAAAGACAACAGCTGGAGGCTAGACTTTTGAGTGTGTTGGGATTTTTTAAAATAGATGCTGTTGTTGTGTGCCTTTCAAGTCATTTCTCACTTATGGCGACCCTAGAGTGAACCTATCATGGGGTTTTCTTGGCAAGATTTGTTCAGAGTGGGTTTACCATTGCTTCCCTCTGAGGCCAAGAAAATGTAACTCATCCAAGGTGACCCAGTGAGTTTCCATGGCCTAGTGGGGATTTGAAACCTGGTCTCCAGAGTCCAACACTCAAACCTCTACACCACACAGTCTATTTCAAAATAGGTATTGACATTCTCTTCTTTTCCTGACATTTTTTTTTTTTTGTATATTGCCCTTGACTCAAAACAGATTGCATGTAACACTAGCTCTGGACATACATATGTGCAAGCATGCACCCACATAGACAAATCAACCTACTTCTGCTTGGACACATACCTTTAAGATATTTTCTCCTTTCCAGACAAGCCCACTGGTCAGTTTTCAAATATTTTTTTAATAAAGCAGAGAGGAGGATTGTGTGGCCCCCAGCTGTTATTGACCAAGGCAAATTTTTTTTTGGGGGGGGGGGGAGACAAAACCTCCAAGATTCCCCTAGCCCAATGCTTCGTAAACTGTGAGGTGGGACCCCCGATTTCGGGTGTGTCGAGCTACTGCAGCGGGCATGAGACTTGGAGGCCTTGATCTTTCCTCCTCCTCCTCTTTTTCTGTCCTGGGGGATAAGAGAAAGGCAAGAAGGATTCTTCAAGCTTCTGACTGAAGGAGGAGGAGAGCTATTTCCTTACAAAATGTTAAAATATGAATATACACGAATATCTCAACAAAAATAAAAACACTAAGGAAACAAATATTTTTATTCATATACCACATCCAGCAGGGGTGGGGGAGGGCATGATGTCTGCATGTAGATGTAAAGGGGGTTACCAGGGTAAAAGGTTTGAGTAGCATTTCCCTAGCCAGCTTGTACTTTGACAAGCTTTGGTTGTTGGACTTTAACCTCCCACCAGACTTCAACTTTTTCTATGGTGTCTAGGGAAGCTGGAAGTTACAGACAATGATGTGTGGAGGACCACAAATTGCCCAACTTTGGTGAAATTTTCCTGGCTGTAAAAGGTATCTGAAACATGGAGACGGGACAAGAGCTCTTACTTCCAGATTATTTAGTTAATTGATGTTTGATATACATTCAGAGATGGCCACATATATTTGCACATACCGTCCCTGTCCTAATTTGACAGAGAGAGTCCCAATGAATCCTCTAGCATCCCACCATTTCAGCTGCTTTGGTCAGGTTTCCATTTCCTCCTCCCCCTTTTCCCCTTCAGTTGCTGCAAACTGAGCTCGAAAGTGTAAAATTGGTTTGCTCTCAACTCAGCAAGGAGATGAGGAAGGGACAGAATCTTCCCTCTAGGCAAAAGCAAACTACTGCAGCCTCACTTACCTTGTGTGTTCTTTCATAGCTTTTGCCATTTTGACCATACCCTGAACTTCCTTGACCACATGTGTCCCAATTTTTATCAGTGACATGTTGGAGTGCATGCTGATATAAGAAGAGATACAGTACACTGTGAAGGAGAAGGCTTTCACAGCCAGCATCCATAGTTTTTTGTGGGTTTTTCAGGCTATGTGGCTGTGTTCTGGAAGAATTTATTTCTGATGTTTTTCCAGCATCTGTGGCTCGCCTCTTCAGAGAATGCTGGCATGGAGGTGAGTGAGGTGTATATTCTATGTGACCCTTGGTTGAGAGGAAGTGAGTTACATGTTAATCTGTGTGTTGGTCTGTAGTTGAATGGCAAGACCTGAGGGGATCTGATTAGTGACCCATTATGGAAAACCCCTGACCCTGGGTGGTTGTCATTTGCACTTCTGGGTCTTGATTTTGGTGTTTTTCAGGACCGGTAGCCAAACTTTCTTTACTTCCAGGGTTTCTTCTTTCCTGTTGAAGTTGTCCAGGTGTTTGTGGATTTCAATGGCTTCCCTGTGCATTCTGACCTGATAATTGTTGGCACGGTCCAGAATTTCAGTGTTTTCAAGCCACATTTTATGCCCAGGGTGATTTATAACATGTTCTGCTACTGCTGATTTTTTCTGACTGACCCAGTCTGGTAAAACATCAGGAATAAACTCTTCCAGAAAATGGCCATATACCCCACCGCCAAAACTATACAGTTCACTATTTTCTCCTCAAATACTTTCCAATACAGTAAACCATCTCAGAATTACATTCTCAGAAAATGGAAGGTGCTTCCCAAGCACATCCAGCCATCACTGTCAACCATTAAAAGTGCCTGGTTACCAATGCCTGTCAAAAACTGTTAGACCACTGGAAAAGATTCTTGAAGCAAAAGGAGAACTTATACAGACACATAAACAACCAGCCATACCAGTAGGGCTTTCCTCATCATTTTTGTCCCTGTTGCTTTCACCTTTTTTTGTCAAATTGCCAAGCAATGACATTTGCATTTTTAAATGTTTCTGGTGGATTAGTTGTGTATACAGTATCTATGATTTTATGCCTTAGCAACAAGGGCTCACAATACCATACTGGTAAAACTGTGTGGGGCATCATGAAATCTGGCCTTAACAGTCTGCCCTTAAATGTCAAGCTTAAAAACAAAGTGCAAGCTTCCAAAATACTGTGTTTAAATTTTGAATGTGATTTTTTTTCCTGCTATATTTGGCAACAAAGCAGCAAAGGCAGCAAGGTAAAGGGCAGATGTGGCCTTCAAACTGTGTGTTGGCCACTCCTGCCTTATTATTTTCAACTTCATTTGACGATATAGAAGATGGGCCATTGTAGCATGTTAGTCTTGTATTCTGCTGCTTATGATGTGCTCATTTTAGACAGTTTACTAAATTTCTGTGTGACCAATTCATGCCAAAGGCACTGAGACAAAACAAATCATAAAGACATTAATTAATCCTATCTATGTTACATTTTATAAAAAGTACGGACAATAATGTCCAGTAAAGTAGAACAGAATAGGAGAAAAGGAAGGCCACATTACTGTTGGGTTGATTGAATCATGGAAGCCACAGCCTCGAGTTTGCAATACCTGAGCAAGGACTTTGGTGACAGGGTGTCTTGGAGGTCACTCATTCATAGGGTCACCATAAGTTGAAGCCAACTTGATGGCAAATAAAAACAACACATCTTTATTTGGCTATTACAGGTAGGTCTATAACGGGGTGGAGGCCACACGACACAACATGTCTAATGCACAAATGGTGCATGAAAGGTGATGAATAATATTTATCACCTTATAAGAAAATAATATTTTTGATTTGAAGTTTGTTTGCAGTTATTTAAAAGCAAGCCATTAAAATATTTTCACTTAATTACATTGAAATAACACATAAAGTAGAACCATGTGAGGTTTGCTGCACACACCCAGTTACTCAGAAAATCAATGAAGAGACTGCAGCAGAATGGAAATACATATAGTTTCCTGTTATATTTAAGGGCCAATGGGAGGTCTATTTGGCAGACCAAATCTTGGCCACAAGAGGGTACTGTAAGGCTAAATATGCAGTTGAAAGACTACTACTGTATAGCTGAAAGATACTGAATAAATCTCTCTTCTGTACTGTGGACTGCCTTTATAATGCTCTATTTAAACTGCACAAATTATTTGCAAGCCCATCTAATTCAGATTATTTTCTTCAAGTTAAAAAACAGTCCTTATGATCTGGAAAGTGCAAACCATGAGTCAGCCACATCCCACCTATTGTTCTGTTTCGGTAACTAGATGACATAAATGTTCCATGCCTTTAATGGATGCGGATTTTTTACTATTCATTCTGATACTACTTGATATTCATTCTGAGAGCAGAATTTGATGGGAATAAAAATAAAAGCAGATCTGTAACAAAGGGGTGGGGGAGTACATGGCTTCTAGATGTTGCTGGACTGCAACTCCTATCAGCTTTAGCCAGCATGACCAAATAGCACAGAATAATGGTATTGTAGTACATGTTTTTAGTTTAATCTAGAGGCCATACATCTCCCATCCCTAGTTTAGAGCAAAGCTTCTGTGCCATTTGCACCATAAGATATTAGCAGCATTTCTTGAGTATGGTATCTTAAAATAATGTTCGTGCCTTAAAATTGTTTCATGGTAACTGGCTTTCTGATAGGCCATGTGAAAATCACAACGAAAAGCCGTGGCCCTAACTCGTCTTTGGAAAAGGCGGCTTCAAGTCGCCCCTTCAGGGCCACCTGTTTTGCCCATTTGCCCCATTTTGCCCCATCAGCTTCTTTTTTGGCTGGGGAAAAGATGGTTTTGCTGGACTTGTCATGGCCCCATGGCAGCTTCATGATGCTCTGGTGGCGTGCAGTGTGTAAATGCCACGCTGCCGGAGCATCATGAAGCTGCCCACATCTGGGTATCCAGGCGGCTTCAAGCTGGCTTCCTAGTGTCATCACAATGTGCGACATCTAAACACTGCGCACCAGTGATTCCTGGAAGTGGGCTTTTTGGCCATCTGTTCCAGTCCTTATAGGGACTTTAAAACTTTTTTCTTTTAAAAAAGCTCTTTAAATTGGTTTAAAATAAGGTTATTTTTTTCTTAAGGGTTCGACACCGCTTTTATTTTCTGTTGCTGAAATATATTTCTGCCTCATTATAAATTCCTGTTCTTCTGGTTTACAGCTGCATTTTCATTTTTCTTTTCATTGTTAACGTAAGCAATCCAGAGAACTTGGCAGCATATAAACACTGTTAAAAATACATACCGTAAAAGGAAGACAGCATCAGTAGGGAATTGTATCAATATCTAAGAAGTAAAGAGAGAAGTAGTTTCTCTCATATGGAAAAGATTTTGTCCTCGTAGCTTGTCAAGCAAACAGACATTTAATGAGAATCAGAAGAGAGAACTTTAATACTGAAAGTCTTACAAAAATTCATTCTTTCATTCCTAAAGCCTGCTGAGCTGATCTTAAGTAAAGAAACCTGTCCACTCATTCTCTCCAAGAGAAAATGTCATTAACTGATAAGTAGCATAGCTCACCTTCAATTTGCTGTGGCTGTATCCACATTGCAGAAATAATCCAGTTTGACACCTCTTTAACAGGCATCACTCAATGCTATGGGATTCTGGGAACTGTAGTTTTGTGACACATTTAGCCTTCTCTGTCAGAGAGTGCTGGTGCCAAAACAAATTTCAATTCCCAGAATTGCACAGCATTAGTCATGGCAGTTAAAGTGGTGCAAAACTGAATTATTTCTGCAGTGTGGATGCACCTGTGTTCATTGTGTTGCCTACAGCTTCTCTCACCCAGGGCCTATCTGAAAGCATTCCATATCATTTGCTTTATATGTGCACATTATTTTGTGTCAAAACTGAAAGCAGGAAACCCTCGTATTTTGGAGAAACTGAAAGCTGGAAGCTTTCATACCTTGCAAAATTTCCATATCCCTTCTAGTTTGTGTGTATGTGCCTTAAAGTTACCTGTCGACTTATGGTGAACCCATGAATTTCATAGGATTTCCTTAGGGAAGGAATACTCAGAGGTGGCTTTACCAGTCCTTTCCTCTGAAATATTGCACCTGGTGTTCTGTAGCTATACCAGGAATGTCAATGCAGAAACCAAGCCACTTCATGAGATCCCTACAATAAGGTACATAAAAATTGCTCTTGGGAGAGAGTTCCCCTTGGGATGTTGTTTTTGACAGCTCATATGTGAAAAGCATCACTATGTGTTTTGTTTCCTAGCCAAAATACTGGAGGCCAACCATTTTCGTCCCACAAACTTCCAGGCTTCATTTTACTTACCGTACTTCCAATACATTTCTACAATTTAAAAACACCTCAGTGGGTTTAGAGCTTTACCTTTTGCCCTAAAAGGGCAACCCATATTACTTTTCATGGAAATACCACCATCAACCATATTTCCCTGGGTTGAATCAAGGGCTGCACATACCTCCTTTGTTGAACTTGGAGTCCCAAACCTGTGGTCTTAGAAAAAGGGCTTTGAAAAGCCATCTGAAGGTACGGCTTCTGTTTTGGATGTTGCAATGTGCTCTTCCATACGTATTGTTTTTCTAGCAAAACCAAATGGGCCTGTTGGCAAAAGGCTACACCATAGCAACTCCAGCTTCTGTTTGCAGTGCAAACACATTACCATTGGATGAAGAATTTGCGGAAGCTTCCTGAGAGCCTTTTTAAATTGCTCTAGCAACAAAGGGTTTGTGATCGATTGTATACAGCATTTCTCAATAAGGTGTCTCCTTTCAGAGCAGACCTTTGCAATCAGCTATTCAGAAGAAAAGTACAGTATTTAAGATTACATGCCAAGCATTTCTGGGTGCTTGTACGGTTTCTCTTGCTGTGCTTGATTTATGTTGGAGAAACAGCATGGAAGGAGCAGCTGGGACACAAACATAGGCCATACTTCAGTGCTGTGAACAGGGCTGGTCAAGACATATTTTTTTTGCCTGAGGGAGAGCAACAAATAATGTTAACCCAGGACAAGCTGTGTAATACCCAAAGCCTGCCAAGTTATTCTGGTAACTGAGGCAGAAAAAGGAGCAAAAATAAATAAATAATTTAAAAATATAAACAATCCTGGCTTTTGCATGTTAACTAGAAACCACAAATTTTATCTCTAATTTGCATAGTTTTGGTGGAGCTGTGGAACACAAGGTTTGGATTGTAAAATGCTGAAACCTTTAGCATAGATCTGGAGAGGATATCCAAATCTGGGCATTCAGAGATTGTATTCTGTGAGTGGCGTACACACGTGTAAGTTCATTTGTGTGAACTTTTGGTTAGTGCAATTTTGGTTAGTGCAAAGGTTGGTATTCTCTTCCTCTCACCATCTCCCTAGCTAGCATTGCTGTCAGATTCTGGGAGCTGCTGTTCAAAAAAGTAACTTTTCAATGCTCTAGTTTTTACTTACCTGAAGATGAGTTTTGTGTGGGAAAAGCATAATTTGCAATAGCCGTTTCTTCCCAGATGTGATGAAGACAGTGTTGCTCATGCTGGTGCCACAGTAAGGTACATTACGTGTGTGGGCTTTAGTAGACCATCCTTGTGGGTGGAAGCCATTTGTATTCATGTTCTGTAAGGATCAGATGCACTGAAGCGTCTTAAGAATATGAGCACATTCAGGCCATTAAAGAGATAAATTCCAGAAGCAATAAAGTTTAGAAGAGGAAACAACAGAAGAATAAAAAGAATGAATTGCCCCATGACTACACAACACCTTTTATGGTAACTGTTGATACCGGCTATTTAATGTTAAATTACGCCCATCACATAGTCACAAACTGTTGTAAATGTTTTGGTATTATTCCACCCAAAGTGGTTTCCTTCCCCCATGCCCCCCTCACTTCAGAAGTAGCACAAATATTTAGAAGAATGTGATGTACAAGGCAATTTTCTTCATTCCCGTCTGCATTCCCATATTGGTGTACTTAACATAGTTATAGTCTGTCCCTTCCTCCAAGGACTTCAGCGTAGCATACAAGGAATTATCACATGAAAGGCAATGTAGTAGCTAGAATGTTAGTTTAGCAGAGTTTAGAAAAGCTTGCTTTTTTGCACAACTTCTAGAATCCCCTTTCTAGTATGGCCACTAGCCAACATGACAACTAGGTCCAGTCAGTAGTGCTGGGGCAAATCTGCTCTGAGCTGTAATCCAGATGTCCAATGCACTGAACCCTCTCTCAGAGTCGATTCTGCACCTTGGATAGCTCCTTTAACATTTGGATTAAAACCCAGAACAGATTCAGGAATCCAACAGCTGCCACTGGGTCCAATAGGATTCTTCTAATGTTCTTTACATACATTAGAAAAAGAAATGTATTCCACTTGTGAAGTCAAAAGCTTTCATGGCCAATATCCATAGGTTTTTTTAATTTTCTGGGCTGTGTGGCCATGTTCTAGAAGAGTTTCTTCCTGATGTTTCACCAGCATCTGTGACTGGCATCTCCAGCCACAGAAGCTGGCGAAACTTCAGGAAGAAATTCTTCTAGAACATGGCCTCATAGCCTGGAAAACCCACAAAAAAAATGTATTCTACTTATGTTTGTGTGGTGTCATTCTCCATGGGATCCACATGATGTGGGTTGTTGTCTTTTTAGCAGAAATATATCCAGCCAAGTCAATATTCCAGAGGTAAGCCACACTTGGAAAACTCATTCTCGATATTCTGAAATCTATATTCCAAATTCAGGGGTAACCATTTTGGCTGTGTAGCAAAATACAACAACAATCCAGAAGCAGACATATCTTTATTGGGCCAGCTCCAAAGCATAAAATGCATTATGCAATCTTTTGAAGGTTTATTGGCTTCTTCAACAGGCAAAGATTTTTAAAAACATGCAGGAGAAAAATGGTGATAACATTGGAGTCACAGGCCTACATTTTGTCTGAGTGTTGTAAATTAAGATGGTATAGACGGATTTCAATGCAGGGAGGCACAACTCCCCTTATTGGCCATGTGAAGGCATGGGTCAAAGAGCAATAAAAGGCAGATAATAACATTTCAACTCCATTAGCAACAGAAAAATAACTTATCTTGAGAGCCAGCTGGCCCTGGATAAATCCATGAAAATATATGTTGCTTGTTATCAATAGAGGGCACCATCAAGGCTTATATCTCTCTTGAATTAAATTCATTGATTGGAACTGGGAAATACAATTCCTCTTCTTCCTTGTTGCTTTCAGTGTTGCTACTGTGAATGAAGAAAAAGTAGCTAATATGGAGTCGAAGGCTTTCATGGCTGGCATTCGAGGGACTCTTTCATACAAGGTTAAATTGGAAGTATAATTTAAGGTCAATTCGAATGCAATCATGGGTTTTACGTTATTGTGAATTAACTCTTCGCATGCAAATTCGGGCAAGAGGGAAGCCAATTCGAATGCAATCATGGGTTTTACGTTATTGCGAATTAAAGCTTCGCATGCAAATTCGGGCAGGAGGGGGTTATTTTCGGGTAATGGGAAGTAATTCCGAACGGAGCAGGGGTTCATGTAAATTCGCTAAACAAGCGAATTTACATAAATCCGCATTGGCTCCATTCGGAGTTGGGAGAAATTCCTCCCCGTTTGAAAGAGTCCATAGTTTTTTGTGGGGTTTTCGGGACATGTGGTCATGTTCTAGAAGATTTTTTTTTTTGCAACTCATTTAGAACATGGCCACATAGCCTGAAAACCCCACAAAATACTAAAGTAGGAAATAATTTTATCAACAACTGCCTGTATCCTCATAAATTATAGCAAGGTACCTTCCCCCTCCTGTGTGACATTTTCTATTTTAGCGCTGACAAATTGGAATCTAGTCATTTGAAAAAATAACAACTGCACAGAAATTGACAACATCTCATTGTCAATATGTATGTATTAGTCTGCCTTTATTTATTATGATGGGGGGACATCTGGCTGAATGAAAGTACATGTGAAAGGGATCTAGGAGTCCAAGTAGAGCATAAGTTGAACATGAATCAACAGTGCAATTGGGCAAGTAAAAAGGCCAATGCAATTTTAGGCTGCATCAATAGAATTATAGTGTCTAGATCAAGGGAAGTAATAGTGCCACTCTATTCTGCTTCGGTCAGGCCCCACCTGGAATACTGTGTCCAGTTCTGGGCATCACAATTTAAAAAAGATGTTGAGAAACTGGAATGTGTCCAAAGGAGGACAACTAAGATGGTGAAGGGTCTGGAAACCATGCCCTATTAGGAGAGACTTAGGGAGCTGGGAATGTTTAGCCTGGAGAAGAGAAAGTTAAGAGGTGATATGACAGCCCTGTTTAAATATTTGAAGGGATGTCATATTGAGGAGGGAGCAAGCTTGTTTTCTGCTGCTCCAGAGACTAGAACACGGAACAATGGATGCAAACTTCAGGAAAAGAGATTCCATTAGGAGGAACTTCCTGACAGTAAGGGCTGTTCGACAGTGGAACACACTCCCTAGGTGTGTAGGGGAGTCTCCTTCCTTAGAGGTCTTTAAGCAGAGGCTGGATGGCCATCTGTTGGGGATGCTTTGACTGGGAGTTCCTGCATAGCAGGGGACTGGACTGGATGGCCCTTGTGGTCTCTTCCAACTCTACAATTCTATGATTATGAGCTAAGTTTCCCCAAAAAAGTACGAAGCAAGCTAGAACACAGAAACCCACTAGGAGACCTTGGGCAAGTCATGCTCTCACAGCCTCCAAGGATAGCAAAGGCAAAACTCTGAACAAATTTTGCCAAGAAAAATCTGTGATAGATTTGCACTAGGGTCACCATAAGTCAGAAATGAGTTCAAGGTACACACCACAAAGCTAGATCCATGCGAGAGACAGACTCAGTTGCACCAATGCTGTTTAACTGCTCAATTTAGTACTGAAGGAATAAAATAATAAAACCATTCAGGGAATTTCAAATGAAATTCCCCTAATTGGCATGGGTAAGCTCTGCTCTGTACAAGTGACAGAAATATTTTAATTATCTGACACTTCACATGTGGGGAGAACAGTAAATATATTTCCCACTTTTCTTCAGGGACGATAAGAATTGTGAGAATAATTTGCGTCCCTAGACTCTTGACCTCCATAACAGATTTTCTGTGCTGAGAAAAAAGGTGGAAGAAACCGTGGGGGGAAATTCAGGATGGGTGCAACTAGAAGGTGATATTTTCTCCCAGCATTCATAAAATTCTGAAAATAGGGCAGGGAGATTGCACAAGAAATGCCTTGTCTTGCCAAGGGTTTGGAAAATTTACTTTTTGGAATGCAACTCCTCCTCCTCCTCTTCCTCTTTTCCAGCTCAAGGCTGAAAGCACCTTGTTTGCCCTTTAAATTTACTCTTTCTCATCAATGATATGCTTGACTAGCAGCTGCATCACTCCTCCTGGCCTTCCACGCCAGTGTCGCACTCGCAGCACCACATCTTTCTTGCAAAGGCTGATTTTGCACAGGGGCCCTTGTGAAAGTTAGCAGTAGGTGCTTGTTGGTTTAAACTGGTCTTTGGCTACTTGTCAAGCCTGAATTGGAATCAGGTCATGCCTACAAAACTAATGAACCCCCACAACAATACAAGCACAAGTCCACATATATGAAGGGTCACATTTATGGTGACCCTAAGGTGAACCCATCACAGGATTTCCATTCACCTTTCCCTGAAGCTGAGAGAGTGTGACTCACCCAAGGTCACCCAGTAACCTGATGCAGAAAGGAAAGAATTGGGGGAACAAGGGCAGTGTGACTGGTTGGGGTTTTGGGGACCACTCTGGGTAAAGGGATCTGTTACATCCCTCAAATCTTCTCAGCTCCTGCCCTCTTGGGCAAAGACCCAGGGAGCCATTTACAGTTCCCAGCCACAAAAATATTGGTTTAAAAGACAGCTAATTATTGATTTCACATCCCAATTTGATGCCAGGAGTTCATATGTTTACAAACATCTGCTCTAGCAGTCATTCCATTATGGAAAATAAGTGGTTTGCAATTTATAGCAACTACTGTAAAAATTAATGAGATGGAGAATCCAGCATACTCATACAAATTAAACATTCATTAAGATTATTCCAGGCATGTTGGCATGGTTAAAATTAACAATCCAATCTGGTTTTAAACATTGGTTGGGTTTATTTATTTATTCTTTAAATAGCCAGTGCAATACAAGAAGACATTTCACATTTCATTTATTTCGATAATTGCATTTCTCTTAGCTGTTACATTGAAGGCAAATTTAATTTCTGGCAAGCAAAAAAAAAAAAAAAAAGTCATAAAAGCAAAAAGCAAAAGAAAATCATACAGTGATATCTCGTACAATATGCACAGGCTGTATTTCACTATAAATACAAGGAGAAAATACCTAACTTAGTGTTCAACACCAGTTCATCAAATAAAAACAAGCAGGTTCCAGACCATTATAGATGCAATTACAATCTTAAGAGTGTTCAGGAAAAAAATCTGGTAGAATTCTATAGCTGATTGGGAGGCAGGGCTGGCCAATTTTCCAATATTTGAGGGGTTAAAGTGACCAGGGTCTCCTCTTTGTGTCTAAGCAGAAGATCAAAAGAATATATCCTTCAATATTTTGTTGATAAAAACTGACACATATATGGCCAAGCAACATCAGAGCGTACCTGATCCGGACTTCTCCTGCACCTTGCAAAAATAACAGATGTTAGGGCATGTTGTTGTTGTTGTGTGCCTTCAAGTAATTTCAGACTTATCGTGACTGTAAGGTGAACTTATCATGATTTATGGTTTTTGGGCAAGATTTGGTTTGTCATTGCCTTCCTCAGATGCTGAAAACACGTGACTTGCCGAAGGTCACCCACTCGGTTTCATGGCCAGGCAAGGAATAGAACCCTGACCTCCAAAGTCATAATCCAACACTCAAACCACTACCCCATACTGGCTCTCATATTTCTGGGATTACCTGTATTATATTTACTGCCTTTATATGTCTTTTCAGTCTCAGACTCTACCAAAATACCCAGACTTTTGGATCATATTCCAGATGATGATATAAAAGATGTCCCTTATTTATTAACAGAATAAAAAACAAACTAGATCACTTCAAAATTATCTGCGTGTTTTTCTCGACCTCTGCTTCTGTGTGGCTCACGATATCTTGTACGAAAGAAAGAGGTCCTTCCTCAGTATTGAACTGGTGTGGCTGATGTGGGGACTCATCAGACGGAGTGTCTGCATTGACTGTTTGCTCTTGATTCCTCAGGCCCAGGGAAGGACTGGGGTCGGACTTTCCTGGTCTGACCCCTTTGTGTTGGGTTCCTCAGGTACTACAGGGTGAATTATAATGAGCTTGCTCTTTAGGAAGCAGCTTGGCATAATGGCTTCCCCTTCGGACTATGCCTCTGGAGACTAGGGTTTGATTTGCTACTCAGCCATGAAACCCACTGGGTGACCTTGGGCAATTCACTCAAGAGATCAGCGCACTGCCCTTTCCTCCTGCACTAGATGCAGTTAAATGTGCAATGAGCTCTCCCTTTGCCATCTACACCATCAGAGGGAGAGAGAGGCCTGCCAGCTCCATCAGGTCTGGCCTAGAGTAAGAGGATGAGCCCTCCCTCCAGTCCATCTGCCTTGGTCCAAGCCTCAGAGGGAGAGAAGAACTTTTGGACCTGATTCCCCCCCACCCCCTGCACCATTCCCTTCTCCTTTTTTGTTGTGTCTTTTTAGAATGTAAGCCTGAGGGCAGGGAACCATCTAATTAAAATATTAATTGTAAGCCGCTCTGATAGCCTTTAAGGCTGAAGGGCGGGGTATAAATACTTTAATAAATAAAATAATAAATACATAAATAAATGCTGGATGTAAACTTTAGTAGGCGGAGTTTTTATCACACACCTCTGTGCCCAGGCAGGAGCCATCTCATACCTGATCTGGACATCCTTGTACATGATCTGGACTTCTTCCACACCTTGCAAAGAATGGGATTTTCCCATTCCTTGCAATGTGTGGGAGATGTCCGGATCGGGTATGGGGATACCCAGATTGGGCCTGGGATGCTTCATGCCTGGGCACTGAGGTGTGTGATAAAATCCTATTAAAGTTTGCATCCTGCCTCTAGAGTGGGAGGAAAGTGGGGTGCAATAATCTTCTCAGCCTCAGGGAAAGGCAAATGGAAACTCCCTCTGAACAAATCTTGCCAGGAAAACCCCATGATGGGTTTGTTTTAGGGTCACCATAAATCCAAAGCAACTTGAAGGTACACAACAACATTTTGCTCTTCAAGCCTTTCTTGTTCAACTCCAGTACCAGGGAGTGGAAGAATTATCCCACAACCAGGGTAGCAGGTGGCTTCCATGTCATTGGGATAGTGAATCTGCTCTGTGTTTTAGTCTGAACCTTGAAAAAGTATCCAAAATGCTGAATGTATTTTACAGATAGGATTCAGTACCTTGGGTGACTCCATTAAAGTTCAGATAAAACCCAGAGCAGACTTACCGTCAGCAGAAACATGAGAGCCACCAGCCGCTGCTGCTCACAACCACCTTGGATAAAAATGAATCTACTTTTCTTTCAGACTTGAAAAGGACAAAGAAATATTGTCAGTCTTACTCTGCCTTATCTCAGACAGGAATGATCAAGACCAATACTTAATCCTCTTGCAGTTGTTTTTTGTGTGGTGCTGTCATGTGGCTGATAGTTGTTTCTCACTTACGGTGACCTTAAAGCAAACCTATCGTGGGGCTTTTTTTTTCTGGACAAGATTTCTTCAGAGGGAATTTGCCTTTGCCTTCCTCTGAGGCTGAGAGAGTGTGATTTGCCCAAGGTCATGCACTGGGCTTCCATGGGCAAGTGGAGATTCAAACCCTGGTTTCCAGAGTCATAGCCCAACTCTGAAACTACACCATGCTGACCCATTGTTTTCTACTACAGAATTCAATAACACTGGACATTCTGACTAGCAAGCAGCATTAAAAATAGTTGTAAACTGTCTGTCTGTCTGTCTTTTTGTGTGGTAATTTGACACAAACAAAAAATAATAGCCTTAGTCCTCATTGGTGCAGATCAATGAGATTTACCTAAGTGTTGAGTCACCATTCAAAAGTGCATTCAATAGGTCTAACTGTGTCTACAAAGAGAATTCAGGCCTACATCTGGTTTCAAGTGAAGTTCTTATTTTGTAGCAATGCCTTCGGGTCATTTCAAGAAGGAATTGCAAGGAAGGGCAGCAGGTCTCTCTCCTATTAAGCATTTCATCTTGGTTCTCTGGTTTCTATTTGATTTTTCATTTTCTGGAATGGAAGACTGGAAACTTTCACACTTCCCTAGCAAAACATCAATTTTCTGACAATATGCGATTTAAGTCAGCTTCTTCAGAGCCTAGCACCACAAGGGTATGATTAGCATATAGATACTTAGTCTTTGGTGCATCTCACAGAAATATTTTTTTAAAAAAAATGTTGAGCTAAGCTAAACAATTGGTTTGTTTTTCAAACGCACTGTGAAATTTGGTTCACATGAATTTTCCCTCACCTGGAAATATCTTGCTTTTAAGGTGGAAACAGTGGCCCCAAGCACACCACATTTGCAAACCAGAATCAAGGGGTTAAGGCAGCACTTGAGATCCTCAATAATTCCTGAATTCATAGATGGTATACGTGGCAAATGACTCATTTTGCAAAACATGAAAGACCGTTTGTGAATGTTTGGTAATCCACATATGTTGATGTGATCCCATAACTCCACAGCCCCTCCAGCAGGATGGTGGGACATTTTTCATCATCCCAGAAAGCTGGATTGGAGTTAAATACCATTTATGAATAACTTTCAGAACCTTTTCTTTTGTAGCAGCTGATCACGATTTATACAGGGCAGAGGACTATATACAGGACCAAGCTCCTTTTTTTATGGAGTCTCATTCATACAGTGAAGTTTGTAAAAAGTTGGTGATCTTGCAACTTCCCCTGAAGAGTTTAGAAATGATATAAAAGAGACAATTTGTTTTACAGTATTTGAAACCAATTGGTCTTAATTGTTTGCAGTTGAGTGTGCAGGGAGTCTATGGATTTGGGGGTTCCCTGAACAAATAGACTGTAACTCTATAGAGCCTCCAGCTTTTCCATGAGTTAAATTGTGAAAAATTATCATTGATCTCACACACTTTTTCAAAAATGAGAAAATTCTGTTTTTGAAAAGCTGAGGGAGAAGCCCGGGTTGCATATGGGCTGCCTATTGCTTGACCAAGGAATAGTGTGATAGGATCCATCTTTGAGTTTTAGATCCCGCATCTATTCCAGCAGGACTTTGCTGTGTGATAATCTCCTGTATCTCTGAATTCTTCCAGAATAGTTTAGTAAAGTTCAGGCTGTTCTATCTTAAGAGTGGATTTCTTTAATATATATTCCTTCTTTTGAGGATTCTAAAAACTATTTTTCACCTCCATTTGGTCCTTGCAAATTCATCTTCCTAAGATGGGCACTTCCACTGTTGCCAGAGAAAAGGCTCTAACAGGCCTTTATTTTCCAATACAAATATCTCTGCATCCAGCCCTTTTGAACAGGAAATAAGTAGCTGCAAATAGCTAATTACCTTTAATGAATTCATCTCCCCAGTAACAAATGTATAACTCTATTACAACTATAATATGACACAAGACAGCATCATCCCTTTTTAGATGGCATGGTAATGTTTAAACTACTTTTATAGCTATTGGAGAAGTGGACTCACTAAATGGTGGAGAAGGTATATCACATGGTTCAGGTACAGACCTTCCAGTTGTATATTATGCTTTATTGTGGGAGTTGAAGGTGGGTGGAAGGAGAGTATATTTTGCACCAGTGGGCAGCAGCTTGTAGCATTTTTCTTTTTTAAAAAAACACACTAAAAGTAACTGTTGTAGTTCAGTACAAGAAATGGGAAATTACAGACTTACCTTTAACATGTCAAAAATAAGTATTTCTTTTTGAGAGCTATAGCTGTAACTACTTTTAAAAATAATAATGTGTTAGCGCCTTCCAAGCCATGCTTTCAATTATGCAGGAGATTAATCAAAATCTTTTAAAGGACTGGTTGATTTGGCAGTGAAGGATTTGGCAGTATGGCACAGCACAGCTTGGCAAGGTAATATTGATCTTTTGGAAGCACCACGTTTAGAGTATTTGGAGTGGGTGTCTCAGGTTTAAATATATTTATGAAAATAACAGCCAGCAGCCAGTTGGTATTGTAGTGACCTTTAAGACCAATGTTATTGCTATAATTAAACCTTGTATGCTAAAGTAACAGATTGTCAAATCATTATCTAGTGGCACTAGTTATGATTCCAAAGCAGGTGACTATCCTTATGCAAAACCAAATAGTACATTACCAGTATCTCTGTTAAAACACATTTCCCTCACTCTGCTTGCTTTCAAGTGTGCTCATTTCTGCAAAACACAAAACATTCAGGAATAGAACTGTGACAGTCTAAATAACCATCAGTCCAACTAACAGAAGCACTAGCTGTGATGTGTTTCTCAGTAAGACTGGGGAAACTTTTAGACTACAACTTCCGCAGGATTTTTCCATTGTCCATGCTAGGCTATCTTGATAGAAGTTGTAGGTCAAAATATCCAAAGTTGGAGGCAAAAGGTGCCTTCATCTGTTTTACAGCATATGTCCAGAGAATGTTATTTGTGGATTCCATGTCAGCACGGAAGTGAAACTTCTTTTGGTTTTGGTTAATTTTAAAGTGGTATCCAAGGTGCTGAACCTATTTTGGGGGTAGAGATCAGCACCTTGGATAACTTTTTCTAAACCTAGTTTAAAAGTCTAGATACATTGCTCTGCAGTAACATTCATTGGCATGAGAAATGCTAGATGCTTCTGTCCAAAAGTGACCTCATATTAATGTTTTTGATGCTAGGCAAATCTGGCTAGTACTTGCACAGAAACCTACCTGGGATGTCTGAGGAAGAAGTGTCAAAGGTGGAATACAAATGCAAAAAGCATGTGCAGTGCACCCTTATGCAGCCATAAATCATACCTATCATGCTAACTGGAACTTATTCTTATTTACGAGATGAATGTCCATGGGATTATAGCCTGAGTGTACAACACCAGATGGGTCAGTCCTCTTTGCTCACCTCTTGAACAACAGTCTGATTTTAGGGTATTACTGCCATCACAACTTTTTCTTAAAAGCTAAAGACATTATCCCTAGAAAGGGGAACACAGGGGAACATAGACATAAGAGAAAAGCTGTTAACTACACAGTGGCAAGAACCCATGACAAAGCAAACAGTCAAAAGCAACATAACACACCTTGTACAAAGCAACTTCTCTAACCATTTCTGAAAAAGGAAGTTGGGTCTGCTGGCCAGAGAGTCAATCTGTCTCCTCTAGATCCATCATCTGGTAAGCTCTGTTTCCTTCTTGTAACACAGCAGTTGTACAACTGCATCCAAATCTAGGGGCAGCCCACAAATGGCCCTGGTTTATCCTAAGTCCCTGTCTTGTTCATATGACAAAAGGAGCCAGTGTGGAACTAGCTTGGAAAATGACATCCCCTTTGTCAATATAGAAGTGATTCAAGGAAGCATGTCTTTCTTCCAGAGACTCTTGCCATGCTGCTTGCCAGGTACAAACAGTGCATTGGGATGGTGCCCTTAGTGACTAATGCTGCTAGCCTGGTTTGCTTCCAGTAGTTGGAAATGGCTGCTGCTGCAGAAAAGAACCATTGTTCTCTTCACTGGAATAATGAATTGTTCTGTAAGAGTATGCCCTATATTTCCTCTCCTACTATTTTGGAAGATCTCGTGGCAGATTTTTAAGGCTCGCAGGGGGATGAGGGTGCGAAGACCCCTAGTATACGAGCAGAACTTCACAGAATTCACAGTCCAGTACTTTAATTCATAATCGTTTTAGACTGTTTAGCCAAAACCACTACTTCCACATCTGAATGCAACCCCCAATTCCATTCTCTGATTTTACACCTCTCTCTTATTTATTTCTAGTTTATATTTCTTGGAAGCCTGTAAGACCTTGTATTGGGAGGCACTCACTGTTGAATTTTCCATGAAGAAGGACCAATGAAACAACAGTCTTATGAGCTGGAAGTTCTACCAATCCTTATATTTTTTTATGACCAAGACATTTGAAGGTTATTTAACACAACTTGTGATGGTTAGAATTCAATAATCAATATTTAGTGCATATTAATATAGTGAATAGAGCCTAGATGGACATATAGAAAGACATTTGGAATTGAGGCACAGAGGAATGTGAGAGAGGATGTGGATGTGGAATAGAAATGTTTATGTATAGGCTGACATTTCTTCTGCTCATCAAGGCTTCATATGGCACCTGGTACTGCTCTGTAGGCATAATAAATCAAAGATAAGAGAGCAGCATCCCTGGCATAGAAAGTGGGGCCAGGGTAACACATAGCTGGTAGGGAAAGAATGAAATGTGGCCAAATATACCTTAAGTATATTTTAATGTATTCATGTATCTGTGCTCTGACTGCAAGAAACTTCTTTACGTTTAAACTTCCTATGGCCAATGAAATGTATTAGAGAGGTCCATTTGTTTGAACCCCTATAAAAGATGCAATTTCCCTTTCCTCTTGGCCCCAGAATTTCTTGGAATGTGAATTCCTTCTGGGGCTGGCCGGCTTTTCTAAATAAATGACTGTGTTTTCATCTGATTGTGGTCCCCACTTTGTTCTGTCAAGTCAAAGTTTCTGTGGACTGGTGAGAGTAGTTCTCAGCCTTAAGAATCTGAAGCAAATGTATTTCTGGTTGTATGTATTTGAAAGCAATCTTGTAACTTTTTTGGTATTGTTTTTATGATATGATTGGGGCAATTTATTTTCATAGGACCAATACACATTTGTGTATTGGTACTATGTGTATACACCTACCCTCGGCTTATACACGAGGTCAGCTTATAGTCAGTATGCGTAAAGCCACTGTAGATGAGAAGACTCAAAAGAGACTTGGTCCAGCTCATTCTCTCACACTACAGTGCAAGTGAAGGATATTGTCTCAGCCATGTGTTGGCAGTCACAACAGCTGAGACAACAATTGCAAATACAGCATGGCAGCTATGCTTTGTGCAAATGCTGCAACCATGATCTGGGTAAGATTGTAACTCTTCATCTTCTGTAAAACTTAGAAAAATAGGATCCTTTTCAGTAGGTGAGAAACCATAAACATATTTGCATCCTTTCCCAAAAGTTATTGTTTGTAACTGAACAGTCCCTTCCCCAGAACATACCACTTGGGTTACATCATACCTACTATTTGATTTTATCTGTTATCTGTTAGTTATCTAGGGAAAGTGGATGATCTAACCATTTCTGTACCTGCAGGAATAGCACAGTTTCCTCCTTTCCTGTACCTTGACCGCATTTGGCCCATATTTCCAGTGCACAGCCTAGGAGTTACTTCTAGGAAGCATAAATATGGTGACTTGTTGAAGCCATCCATAACTGAGTGGTGCTAGGATGATGCTTTGCAATCCAGAGCAACATCCTACAGCTGTTTAGGTATAGATGGCGTCAGCATGTCACTATATTCTGCCTTTTAATAGTAGCTTTCCAAGCTCTGTTGACACGTGAGGGCTTTGGCTATTGGGTTGTACAAAATGTAATAAATACGTGGTAAGGCAAAACAAATTGATGTGTGAAATAATAACCAATGTACAGTGGACTTGAGTCAGAGCATTATTCTTTTCTTTCTTCAGTGACACTGTTTCTCTCCTTAAATTTCTTTTAAGGAGATAAATTGGAACCCTTTTCAGTTGTGAACAATGTTTTCAGAAAGCATTCCTCAATAATTTATTTTCAATTTTGTATATGATATGTTAAGTCAATTATTAATATTATCTTTTAAAACTTTTTTCATATCATCTATGCATCAACATGAATTAGCTTTTACATTATCAAGAGGAAAACATGTGGCTGTTTTTCTCCTCTTCCATGAGAAAGTGAAATTGCTCTCTGGAAGAGTACGTATTTGTTTAGAACAGTGTTTTTTAAAAAAACTTTTGGGTCTTTAGCTATTTTTCCACCAAAGTCCTGCCATTCTTCAGCATTTGCTATACTATCATCTAGGGCTGATGGGAGGTGCAGTCCAACTAGATCTGGAGAACCACACATTGCCTATTCCTGATTTAGAAAGTCAAAGAAAAAATAATCACTCTTGCCAATCATTAAAATAGTTTAACTGCTCTTCAATTTTGGTAATAGTGTTTGTCTGGTATGAATGCAGTCCTAAGAACAGTTTAGAAGGAATCAGCCATTTTGAATTCAGTAGATTTTCATTTTGATGTAGCACAGAAATACTGTCTTTTAGAAAAACTGAGATAGCTGATTAGGTTTTTAAAGGGTTCCTAGACTGGGATCTTGAACAGCTCTTGCCTGAAATCTCCCTGGAAGCCAAGATGATCAAACTGAGGCTGCCCTACTTTGGCCACATTATGAGTAGGCATGCTTCATTAGTAAATCATGCTAGGAAAGGTAGAGAGTAGCAGAAAGAGAGGAAGACTGCATGCTAGATGGATGGACTCAGTTAGGGAGCTCCCAGGCATGAACTTGCAGGACCTGAACAGAGCAGTGGAGGACAATAAGAGACAATGAAGGAAAAGGGGGTGGGGTCTTAGAGATGTGCCATCCACAGGATAGCCATGAGTTGGGGCCAACTTGAGGACAGTTAACACACATCATAAATCAATGTGGTCCACTTTATCTGATGTATGATGGAAGTTAGAGCATCTTTCCCAGACTCCTCCCTTGGAAGAACTTGGAGTGAACCAAGATTCTGAGCATTAGTCAAGAGCAGTCACCAGGCAACAGCATCTGATCTGCATAACTGAAGTTTTCTCTTCACCACCACTGAGCTCTGAAGAAAACACCATGGTCTTGACTAAAATAGGCAGTTGAATGGAATTGGTAATGTTACTCATGAACATTTGGTTGGTGAGCAATCTGGTTAGACTTGGGATAGACTATGAAATATTCCCAGATGTTGGTTAGGGACCATTATTATACCCAGAGAGTGTGCATCCGTGGTCCCTTGTCAAACTGGAGGGAAGTACTGAGAGTGAGTCTTGCCTGGTCTGCAACATTTTGTTGAATTTTATAGCTTTTGATGAAGAGATGAAAATTATGGCTTTCACTAAAAAGGGGAGGATAGTATGACAATCCAAAGATGATAACCATCCTGGTATGGAGTTACAATATGCTGGAGATGAAGGTTTACTGTGCAGGGCATATGACTTTAGGTGAAAAAATATGGAACAGCTGTTTGCCTTCTAGATTTTTTAATCTTCAGAGTCCCAGTCAGGTTGAGCAATGGCTAATGATTGTGAAAGTGGTGATACAAACCAGCTAGAGAGCCAAAGGTCTCCTAATACTGATCTGCTCTGAAAATATAGTCAGTTATAGAGTTGAGAAAAAGTTAATGTTATAGTTAAAGAGTTAATGCAGCCAGTTTGCTAACTTTTTATGAGTGACTATATGAGGTTCATCTGCCCTCTTCTCTGTCTCTGTCTCTTCAAAATCTCTAGGAAAGGGGATCTTGTAACACATTTGAAAGTAACTGAAAGAAAGAAAATGATAGCATGAGCTTTCCTAGACTTTCCTGTGATCTGTCTATTTGTACAGAACAAACGATCTTGGGAAGAGAAAGGCAAAGACCTTATAAAACTACAAATCACCAAACTACAGTTTCCCTAGAGCTATAGCCCGGAAATGGGGTTTCAAACGGCATCATTTCTAAGACGTCGCACTGTCAGTCTGGAAAATCTGTAGGCAAGGGGATCTTGTAATCACTTTGAGAGTAACTGAAAGAAAGAAGATGGTAGCATGAGCTTTCCTAGACTTCAGTGAACGTCCTCAGATGAAAGTTTAGAGAAATCAAAGACAGAGAAACCCATATAATGCGTTTCTACTTGAGAATGTCAATTGAAATTGAAAATCTTGTGGGTTTGAAGACGAGGTGACCAGTTCAATTTCCATGTTCCTTGGGGGAGAAAAGCCGGAAGAGGGCTGTTTCACAATGCCATGGAGAGTAGATAACCATGTGAATGTTATTGGGAGGTATAGACATTGCTCTGTGCAGCGCCGGACTTGGATGTGTCTGGAGTCTTGGAAGCCTGACTACCCAATGTTCTCCTACAAATGGACCTTGAACTTGCAGCTCCTACAAAGGCCAAACCAGCCTACATTGGAATGTACACAAAGGGACAGTGCCACAGATTTGGTACTACTTGAAGGAAAGATGTAGGTAACCTGAGGTTTTAAAAATTTGAGCCTACTTCTTCCAAGACATATTTGTAATAAAGAGTCCCAAGACAGACCAATGTAAGAGGGTTATATGTGGAAATGTCCATTAAATACCTCCTTATTTCCAACATTCTTGAAATTGAGCTTGCCATCCCATCACTATTCCCCGAAGTTGTTCAATTTCAATTGACATTATTGCACAGAACTTTTTCATCAGGGTTTGTTTGTACACCTTTCATTCGACCCTATGCATCGGACGAAAGAGACTCATGTCTACGGAGGTTCATGCTACCAATTTTTCTCATGAGACCAAAGCTTGACTTGGCTGTGTCTGGAGTCTTGAAAGCTTGAATACTGGTATGTTCTGGTACATATAGAACTTGAGCCTCCCTTTCCATACCGATTTTCCAGTCTAACAAGATGAGATCTTTGAAGCTCATCTCTGGGGAGGCATGGTTCTTTGCTATAGATGGAATTAAGAACAAAATATGGCAAAGTACCCTGTTCAGTGCCTCACTTGGATCTGTCTTGGACGCCTGTATTGGACCTTGATCTTGTTTCTCATAGAAACAGCCTTTCAGCTTGTTTCTCCTACAAAGGGACCTTTAGCTTGTCCTAGTAGGGAAGCTGTTGTATTGTCTGTTCTTTCCCAAGAGCCTCTGGGTGAAATGAAAATGAGATCTGTTTTTACTGGCTGGATCTCCTTGGTCTTTCCCCTGTCCTCTTCTCTCTCTCTCTCTTCAAAACGTGGGAGGCCAATACTGGGAAGACATGTTCCTCTGGACAGCTTGCAACTCTTTGGTGCCTGAGGTTGTTCCAGAACACAAAGTAAGGAGAAAGGAAGGTAGAAAAAGGCATGGGGGAGGGGGGGAGGGAGAGGCAGATTGATGATGATGATGATTGCAATCTGATGTCCACCTAAATCTTCTGCTAAACTCGCTCACTCCTAATCCCCTTTCCTTTCTTTGGTTTCTTATTTTAAAAAGGAAAACAGAAAACTAGGTGAGTGCAGGTGGAAATAATGCAGTTTAACCCCACTTCAACTGCCAAGCCTGCATCCCCAAGAATCCTGAGATCTGTCTATTTGTGCAGCACCAAGCGCTCTTGGGAAGAGAAAGGCAAAGACCTTATAAAACTACAAATCACCAAATTACAGTTTCCCTAGAACAATAACATTGAAACGGGGAGTGAAATGGCATCATTGCTAAGATTACGCCCTGTCAGTCTGTAAAATCTGTAGGCAAGGGGATCTTGTAATTCCTTTGAGAGTAACTGAAAGAAGATGGTAGCATGAGCTTTCCTGGACTTCTGTGAACTTCCTCAGATGAATGTTTAGAGAAATCAAAGACAGAGAAATACATATAATGCCTTTCTACTTGAGAATGTCAATTGAAATTGAAAATCTTGTGGGTTTGGAGACGAGGTGACCAATTCAATTTTTATGTTCCTTGGGGGAGAAAAACAGAAAGAAGGCTTTTTCACAAAGCCATGGAGAGTAGATAGGCATGTGAATGTTATTAGGAGGTATTGAAATTGCTCTATGCAGCGCCGGACTTGGATGTGTCTGGAGTCTTGGAAGCTTGACTACCCAATGTTCTCCTACAAATGGACCTTGAACTTGCAGCTCCTACAAAGGCCAAACCAGCCTACATTGGAATGTACACAAAGGGACTGTGCCACAGATTTGGTACTGTCTGAAGAAAAGATGTAGGTAACATGTGATTTTAAAAAACTAAGCCTACTTCTTCAAAGACATATTTGGAGTAAAGAGTCCCGAGACAGGCCAATGTAAGAGGTTATATGTGGAAATATCAGTTAAATACCTCCTTATTTCCAACATTATTGAAATTGAGCTTGCCATCCCATCACTATTCCCAGAAGTTGTTCCATTTCAATTGACATTATCATACAGAACTGGTTCATCGGGGTTTGTTTGTAAACATTTCATTTGACCCTATCCATCTGATGAAGGAGACTCATGTCTTTGAAAGTTCATGCTACCAGCTTTTCTCAGGAGACCAAAGCCTGGCTTGGCTGTATCTGGAGCCTTGGAAGCTTGACTATCCATTTGTTCTGCTACAAATAGAACTTGAGCTTTCCTTCCCATACCGATTTTCAAGTTTAACACAACGAGGTATTTGAAGCTCATCTCAGGGGAGGCAAGATCTCTTCTATAGGGTGGAATTAAGAACAAAAAATGGCAAACTACCCTGTTCAGCTCCTTACTTGGATGTGTCTGGAGTCTTGGGAGGCTGACTTGGACCTTGAACTTGTTTCTCATAGAAATAGACTTTGAGCTTGATTCTCCTACAAAGGGACCTTGAGCTTGTTCTAGTAGGGAAGCTATTGCATTGTATTGTATGTCCTTTCCCAAAAGACTCTAGGTGAAATGTAAATGAGATCTGTTTTTACCGGCTGGATCTTCTTGATCTTTCCCCTGCCCTCTCCTCTCTCTCTCTTCAAAACATGGGAGGCCAACACTTTGAAGAAATGTTCCTCTGGAGAGCATGCAAGTCTGTTGTTCCTGAGGTTGTTCCAGAATGCAAAGTAAGGAGGAGAGAAGGTACAAAAAGACATTGGGAGGGAGATTGATGATGATGATGATTCTAGTCTGATGTCCACCTTAATCTTCTACTAAACCCGCTCCCTCCTAATCCCCTTTCCTTTCTTTGGTTTCTTATTTAAAAAATGAAAACAGAAAAGTAAGTGATTGGAGGTGGAAATAATGCAATTTGACCCCACTTCAACTCCCAGGCTTCCATCCCCCAGAATCCTGAGATCTGTCTATTTGTGCAGAACCAAGCACTCTTCTGCAGCAACAAGCACCATATAAAATGACATATTCACTAAACTATGGTTTCCCTAGAGCTATAGCATTGAAATGAGGAGTCCAACTACATCATTTCTAAGACATCGCCCTGACAGTCTGGAAAATCTGTAGGCGAAGGGGATCTTCTAACACCTTTGAGAGTAACTGAAAGAAGATGGTAGCATGAGCTTTTCTAGACATGAGTGAACTTCCTCAGATGAATGTTTGGAGAAATCAAAGACAGACAAACCCATAGAATAGTCCATTTCCATGTGGGAATATAAATTAAAATTGAAATTCCTGTGGATTTGGAGATGAGGTGACAAGTTCAATGTTCATGCATGCTAGATGGATGGACTCAGTCAGGGAGGTCCCAGGCATGAACTTGCAGGACCTGAACAGAGCAGGGGAGGACAATAGGAGACAGTGCAGGAAGGGGGTGGGGTCTTAGAGATGTGCCATCCACAGGATAGCCATGAGTTGGGGCCAACTTGAGGACAGTTAACACACATCATAAATCAATGTGGTCCACTTTATCTGATGTATGATGGAAGTTAGAGCATCTTTCCCAGACTCCTCCCTTGGAAGAACTTGGAGTGAACCAAGATTCTGAGCATTAGTCAAGAGCAGTCACCAGGCAACAGCATCTGATCTGCATAACTGAAGTTTTCTCTTCACCACCACTGAGCTCTGAAGAAAACACCATGGTCTTGACTAAAATAGCCAGTTGAATGGAATTGGTAATGTTACTCATGAACATTTGGTTGGTGAGCAATCTGGTTAGACATGGGATAGACTATGAAATATTCCCAGATGTTAGTTAGGGACCATTATTATACCCAGAGAGTGTGTATCCGTGGTCTCTTGTCAAACTGGAGGAAAGGACTGAGAGTGAGTCTTGCCTGGTCCGCAACATTTTGATCAATGTTATGCTTTTGATGAAGAGATGGAAATTATGGTTTTCACTTCTATGATTCACTAAAAAGGGGAGGATAGTATAACTATTCAAAGATGATAACCATCCAGGTATAGAGTTACAATATGATGGAGATGAAGGTTTACTGTGCAAGGCATATGACTTTGGATGCAGAAAATATGTAACAGCTGTTGGCCTTCTAGACTTTTTAAACTTCAGAGTCCCAGTCAGGTTGAGCAATGGCTAATGATTGTGGAAGTGGCGATACAAACCACCTAGAGAGCCAAAGGTCTCCTAATACTGATCTGCTCTAAAAACACAGTCAGTTATAGAGTCGAGTAATAGTTAATGTTATAGTTAAAGAGTTAATGCAGCCAGCTTGCTAACTGTTTTTGATGAGTGAGTATATGAGGTTCATCTGCCATCTTCTCTCTCTCTGGACTCTTTCAGACGTGGGAAATTGGAAGTATAATCCAAGGGCAATCCAAACGCAATCCTGGGGTTTCACGTTATTGCGAATAAATTCTTCTCATGCAAATTCGGGCAAAAGGGAAGTCACTCCGAATGCAATCATGGGTTTCACGTTATTGCGAATTTAAGCTTCTCACGCGATTTCGAGCAAGGGGAGGTTATTTTCGGGTAATGGGAAGTAATTCCAAATGCCTTCCGAACGGAGCAGGGGTTCAGGTAAATTCACTAAACTAGCGAATTTACATGAATCCGCATTGGCTCCATTCGGAATTGGGAGAAATTCCTCCCGTTTGAAAGAGTCCACTGTCTCTTCAAAATCTCTAGGAAAGTGGATCTTGTAACACATTTGAAAGTAACTGAAAGAAAGAAAATGATAGCATGAGCTTTCCTAGACTTTCCTGAGATCTGTCTATTTGTACAGACAAAACTCTTTTGGGAAGAGAAAGGCAGAGACCTTATAAAACTACAAAATCATCTAACTACAGTTTCCCTAGAGCTATAGCACGGAAATTGGGTTTCAAACGGCATCATTTCTAAGTCATCGCCCTGTCAGTCTGGAAAATCTGTAGGGAAAGTGATCTTGTAATCCCTTTGAGAGTAACTGAAAGAAAGAAGATGGTAGCATGAGCTTTCCTAAACTTTAGTGAACTTCCTCAGATGAATGTTTAGAGAAATCAAAGACAGAGAAACCCATATAATGCATTTCTACTTGAGAATGTCAATTGAAATTGAAATTCTTGTGGGTTTGGAGACGAGGTGACCAGTTCAATTTTCATGTTCCTTGGGGGAGAAAAGCAGGAAGAAGGCTGTTTCACAATGCCATGGAGAGTAGATAACCATGTGAAGGTTATTGGGAGGTATTGAAATTGCTCTGTGCAGCGCCGGACTTGGATGTGTCTGGAGTCTTGGAAGCTTGACTACCCAATGTTCTCCTACAAATGGACCTTGAACTTGCAGCTCCTACAAAGGCCAAACCAGCCTACATTGGAATGTACACAAAGGGACAGTGCCACAGATTTGGTACTATCTGAAGGAAAGATGTCGGTAACCTGAGCTTTTAAAAAAATTGAGCCTACTTCTTCAAAGACATATTTGGAGTAAAGAGTCCCGAGACAGACCAATGTAAGAGGGTTATATGTGGAAATGTCAATTAAAAACCCCCTTATTTCGAACATTCTTGAAATTGAGCTTGCCATCCCATCACTATTCCCAGAAGTTGTTCAATTTCAATTGACATTATAGCACAGAACTGGGTCAACAGGGTTTGTTTGTACCCCTTTCATTCGACCCTGTGCATCTGATGAAGGAGACTCATGTCTAAGGATGTTCATGCTACCAATTTTTCTCATGACAGCAACGCTTGACTTCGCTGTATCTGAAGTCTTGGAAGCTTGAATCCCGGTATGTTCTGGTACATATAGAACTTGAGCTTCCCTTTCCATACTGATTTTCCAGGCTAACACGACGAGGTCTTTTATGCTCATCTCGGGGGAGGCATGGATCTTTGCTATAGGGTGGAATTAAGAAAAAGTATTGAAAACTACCCCTTTCAGCGCCTTACTTGGATTTGTGTGGAGTCTTGTATGCTTGACTACCCCATGTTCTCCAACAAATGGACCTTGAGCTTGTTTCTCATAGAAATTAACTTTGAGCTTGTTTCTTCTACAAAGGGACCTTGACCTTGTCCTAGTAGGGAAGCAACTGTATTTATTGTAGGTCCTTTTCCAAGAGACGCTGGGTGAAATGAAAATGAAATTTGTTTTTGCTGGCTGGATTTCTTTGGTCTTTTCCCTGCCCTCTTCTCTCTCTCTCTCTCTGTCTTCAAAACATGGGAGGCCAACACTGGGAAGACATGTTCCTCTGGAGAGCTTGCAACTCTTTGGTGGCTGATGTTGTTCCAGAACACAAAGAAAGGAGAAAAGAAGGTACAAAAAGGCATGGGGGGGGGGGTAGATTGATGATGATAATGAATCTAGACTGATGTCGACCTTAATCGTTTACTGAACCCGCTCACTCCGGATGCCCTTTCCTTCTTTTGTTTCTTTTTTAAAAAAGGAAAACATAAAAGTTGGTTTGTGCAGGTGGAAATCATGTTGTTTGACCCCACTTCAGCTTCCAGGCCTCCAACCCCCAGAATCCTGAGATCTGTCTATTTGTGCAGTACCAAGCGCTCTTGGGAAGAGAAAGGCAAAAACCTTATAAAACTACAAATCACCAAACTACAGTATCCCTAGAACGATAACATTGAAAAGCGGAGTGAAACACCATCATTTGTAAGACGTCACCCTGTCAGTCTGGAAAATCTCTAGGCAAGGGGATCTTGTAATCCCTTTGAGACTAACTGAAAGAAAGAAGATGGCAGCATGAGCTTTCCTAGACTTCAGTGAACTTCCTCAGATGAATTTTTTAGAGAAATCAAAGACAGAGAAACCCATATAATGCGTTTCTTCTTGAGAATGTCAATTGAAATTGAAAATCTTGTGGGTTTGGAGACGAGGTGACCAGTTCAATTTTCATGTTCATTGGGGGAGAAAAGCCGGAAGAAGGCTGTTTCACAATGCCATGGAGAGTAGATAACCAGGAGAATGTTATTGGGAGGTATTGAAATTGCTCTGTGCAGCGCTGGACTTGGATGTGTCTGGAGTCTTGGAAGCTTGACTACCCAATGTTCTCCTACAAATGGACCTTGAACTTGCAGCTCCTACAAAGGCCAAACCAGCCTACATTGGAATGTACACGAAGGGACAGTGCCACAGATTTGGTACTATCTGAAGGAAAGATGTAGGTAACCTGAGCTTTTTAAAAAATTGAGCCTACTTCCTCAAAGACATATTCGAAGTAAAGAGTCCCGAGACAGACCAATGTAAGAGGGTTATATGTGGAAACGTCAATTAAAAACCCCCTTATTTCGAACATTCTTGAAATTGAGCTTACCATCCCATCACTATTCCCAGAAGTTTTTCGATCTCTATTGACATCATCCCACGGAACTGGTTCTTCAGGGTTTGTTCGTACACCTTTCATTCGACCCTATTTATCTGATGAAGGAGACTCATGTCTACGGATGTTCATGCTACCAACTTTTTTCATGAGACCAAAGCTTGACTTGGCTCTATTTGGAGCCTTGAAAGCTTGACTACTGGTATGTTATGGTCCATATAGAACTTGAGCTTCCCTTTCCATACTGGTTTTCCGGTCTAACACGACGACGTCTTTTATGCTCATCTCGGGGGAGGCATGGATCTTTGCTATAGGTTGGAATTAAGAAAAAAATATTGCAAAATACCCCTTTCATTGCCTTACTTGAATGTGTGTGGAGTCTTTTATGCTTGACTATGCCATGTTCTCGTACAAGTGGACCTTGAGCTTGTTTCTCATAGAAATAAACTTTCAGCTTGTTTCTTTTACAATGTGGCCATGAGCTTGTCCTAGTAGGGAAGCTATTGTATTGCATTGTATGTCCTTTCCCAAGAGTCGCTGGGTGAAATGAAAATGAAATCTGTTTATACTGCCTGGATCTCCTTCGTCTTTAACCTGCCCTCTTCTCTCTCTCTCTCTGTCTTCAAAACATGGGAGGCCAACACTGGGAAGACGTGTTTCTCTGGAGAGCTTGCAACTCTTTGGTGCCTGAGGTTGTTCCAGAACACAAAGAAAGGAGAAAAGAAGGTACAAAAAGGCATGGGGGGGGGTAGATTGATGATGATGATGAATCCAGACTGATGTCGACCTTAATCGTTTACTGAACCCTCTCACTCCTGATGCCCTTTCCTTCTTTTGTTTCTTTTTTAAAAAAGGAAAACATAAAAGTTGGTTTGTGCAGGTGGAAATCATGTTGTTTGACCCCACTTCAGCTTCCAGGCCTCCAACCCCCAGAATCCTGAGATCTGTCTATTTGTGCAGCACCAAGCGCTCTTGGGAAGAGAAAGGCAAAGACCTTATAAAACTACAAATCACCAAACTACAGTATCCCTAGAACGATAACATTGAAAAGCGGAGTGAAACAGCATCATTTGTAAGACGTCACCCTGTCAGTCTGGAAAATCTCTAGGCAAGGGGATCTTGTAATCCCTTTGAGACTAACTGAAAGAAAGAAGATGGTAGCATGAGTTTTCCTAGACTTCAGTGAACTTCCTCAGATGAATTTTTTTAGAGAAATCAAAGACAGAGAAACCCATATAATGCGTTTCTACTTGAGAATGTCAATTGAAATTGAAAATCTTCTGGGTTTGGAGACGAGGAGGCCAGTTCAATTTTCATGTTCCTTGGGGGAGAAAAGCAGGAAGAAGGCTGTTTCCCAATGCCATGGAGAGTAGATAACCATGTGAATGTTATTGGGAGGTATTGAAATTGCTCTGTGCAGCGCCGGACTTGGATGTGTCTGGAGTCTTGGAAGCTTGACTACCCAATGTTCTCCTACAAATGGACCTTGAACTTGCAGCTCCTACAAAGGCCAAACCAGCCTACATTGGAATGTACACAAAGGGACAGTGCCACAGATTTGGTACTATCTGAAGGAAAGATGTCGGTAACCTGAGCTTTTTAAAAAATTGAGCCTACTTCTTCAAAGACATATTTGGAGTAAAGAGTTCCAAGACAGACCAATGTAAGAGGGTTATATGTGGAAATGTCAATTAAATACGTCTTTATTTCGAACATTCTTGTAATTGAGCTTGCCATCCCATCACTATTCCCAGAAGTTGTTCAATTTCAATTGACATTATCGCACAGAACTGGTTCATCAGGGTTTGTTTGTACACTTTTCATTCAACCCTATGCATCTGATGAAAGAGACTCATGTCTAAGGATGTTCATGCTACCAATTTTTCTCATGAGACCAAAGCTTGACTTGTGTGTATCTGGAGTCTTGAAAGCTTGAATACCGGTATGTTCTGTTATATATATTACTTCAGCGTCCCTTTCCATACTGATTTTCCAGTCTAACACGACGACGTATTTTATGGTCATCTTGGGGAAGGCATGGATCTTTGCTATAGGGTGCAATTAAGAAAAAGTATTGAAAACTACCCCTTTCAGTGCCTTACTTGGATTTGTGTGGAGTCTTGTATGCTTGATGACCCCATCTTCTCCAACAAATGGACCTTGAGCTTGTTTCTGATAGAAATTAACTTTGAACTTGTTTCTTCTACAAAGGGACCTTGACCTTGTCCTAGTAGGGAAGCAACTGTATTGTACTGTAGGTCCTTTTCCAAGAGACGCTGGGTGAAATGAAAATGAAACCTGTTTTTACTGGCTGGATTTCCTTGGTCTTTTCCCTGCCCTCTTCTCTCTCTCTCTCTCTCTCTCTCTCTTCAAAACATGGGAGGCCAACACTGGGAAGACATGTTCCTCTGGAGAGCTTGCAAATCTTTGGTGCCTGAGGTTGTTCCAGAACACAAAGAAAGGAGAAAAGAAGGTAGAAAAAGGCATGGCGGGGTAGATTGATGATGATGATGAATCTAGACTGATGTCGACCTTAATTGTCTACCAAAACCGCTCACTCCTAATCCCCTTTCTTTTCTTTGGTTTCGTATTTAAAGAAGGAAAACAGAAAAGTAGGTGAGTGTACGTGGAAATCATGCTGTTTGACCCAACTTCAACTGCCAGGCCTCCAACTCCCAGAATCCTGAGATCTCTCTGTTTGTGCAGCACCAAGCGGTCTTGGGAAGAGAAAGGCAAAGACCTTATAAAACTACAAATCACCAAACTACAGTTTCCCTGGAGTTATAGCACGGAAACGGGGAGTCAAACGGCATCATTTCTCAGACGTCGCCCTGTCAGTCTGGAAAACCTGTAGGCAAAGTGATCTTATAATCCCTTTGAGCGTAACTGAAAGAAAGAAGATGGTAGCATGAGCTTTCCTAGACTTCAGTGAACTTCCTCAGATGAATGTTTAGAGAAATCAAAGACAGAGAAACCCATATAATGAGTTTCTACTCTAGAATGTCAATTGAAATAGAAAATCTTGTGGGTTTGGAGACGAGGTGACCAGTTCAATTTTCATGTTCCTTGGGGGAGAAAAGCCGGAAGAAGGCTGTTTCAACATGCCATGGAGAGTAGAGAACCATGTGAATGTTATTGGGAGGTATTGAAATTGCTCTGTGCAGCGCCAGACTTGGATGTGTCTGGAGTCTTGGAAGCTTGACTACCCAATGTTCTCCTACAAATGGACCTTGAACTTGCAGCTCCTACAAAGGCCAAACCAGCCTACATTGGAATGTACACAAAGGGACCGTGCCACAGATTTGGTACTATCTGAAGGAAAGATGTCGGTAACCTGAGTTTTTAAAAAATTGATCCTACTTCTTCAAAGACATATTTGGAGTAAAGAGTCCCGAGACAGACCAATGTAAGAGGGTTATATGTGGAAATGTCAATTAAAGACCTCCTTATTTCCAACATTCTTGTAATTGAGCTTGCCATCCCATCACTATTCCCAGAAGTTGTTCAATTTCAATTGACATTATCACACAGAACTGGTTCATCAGGGTTTGTTTGTACACCTTTCATGCGACCCTATGCATCTGATGAAGGAGACTCATGTCTACGGATGTTCATGCTACCAATTTTTCTCATGACACCAAAGCTTGACCTGGCTGTATGTGGAGTCTTGAAAGCTGGAATCCCGGTATGTTCTGGTACATATAGAACTTGAGCTTCCCTTTCCATACTGATTTTCCAGGTTAACACGACAAGGACTTTTATGCTCATCTCGGGGGAGGCATGGATCTTTGCTATAGGGTGGAATTAAGAAAAAGTATTGAAAACTACCCCTTTCAGCGCCTTACTTGGATTTGTGTGGAGTCTTGTATGCTTGACTACCCCATGTTCTCCAACAAATGGACCTTGAGCTTGTTTCTCTTAGAAATAAACTTTGAGCTTGTTTCTCCTACAAAGGGACCTTGAGCTTGTCCTAGTAGCGAAATAACTGTATTGTTTTGCATGTCCTTTCCCAAGAGAAGCTGGGTGAAATGAAAATGAAACCTGTTTTTACTGGCTGGATTTCCTTGGTCTTTTCCCTGCTCTTTTCTCTCTCTCTCTCTCTCTCTTCAAAACATGGGAGGCCAACACTGGGAAGACATGTTCCTCTGGAGAGCTTGCAACTCTTTGGTGCCCGCAGTTGTTCCAGAACACTAAGAAAGGGAAAAAGAAAGTAGAAAAAGGCATGGGGGGAGGGTAGATTGATGATGATGATGAATCTAGACTGATGTCGACCTGAATCGTCTACTAACCCCGCTCACTCCTAATCCCCTTTCTTTTCTTTGGTTTCGTATTTAAAGAAGGAAAACAGAAAGTAGATGATTGTACGTGGAAATCATGCTGTTTGACCCCACTTCAACTGCCATGCCTCCAACCCCCAGAATGCTGAGATCTGTCTATTTGTGCAGAACCAAGCACTCTTGGGAAGAGAAAGGCAAAGACCTTATGAAACTACAAATCACCAAGCTACAGTTTCCCTAGAGTTATAGCACTGAAACGGGGAGTCAAACGGCATCATTTCTAAGACGTCGCCCTGTCAGTCTGGAAAATTTGTAGGCAAAGTGATCTTGTAATCCCTTTGAGAGTAACTGAAAGAAAAAAGATGGTAGAATGAGCTTTCCGAGACTTCAGTGAACTTCCTCAGATGAATGTTTAGAGAAATCAAAGACAGAGAAACCCATATAATGTGTTTCTACTTGAGAATGTCAATTGAAATTGAAAATCTTGTGGGTTTGGAGAGGAGGTGACCAGTTCAATTTTCTTGTTCCTTGGGGGAGAAAAGCAGGAAGAAGGCTTTTTCACAAAGCCATGGAGAGTAGATAACCATGAGAATGTGATTGGGAGGTATTGAAATTGCTCTGTGCAGTGCCGGACTTGGATGTGTCTGGAGTCTTGGAAGCTTGACTACCCAATGTTCTCCTACAAATGGACCTTGAACTTGCAGCTCCTACAAAGGCCAAACCAGCCTACATTGGAATGTACACAAAGGGACCGTGCCACAGATTTGGTACTATCTGAAGGAAAGATGTCGGTAACCTGAGCTTTTTAAAAAATTGAGCCTACTTCCTCAAAGACATATTTGGAGTAAAGCGTCCCGAGACAGACCAATGTAAGAGGGTTATATGTGGAAATGTCAATTAAATACCTTCTTATTTCCAAAATTCTTGTAATTGAGCTTGCCATCCGATCACTATTCCCAGAAGTTGTTCAATTTCAATTGACATTATCGCACAGAAGTGGTTCATCAGGGTTTGTTTGTACACCTTTCATTCAACCCTATGCATCTGATGAAGGAGACTCATGTCTACGGATGTTCATGCTACCAATTTTTCTCATGAGACCAAAGCTTGATTTGGCTGTATCTAGAGTCTTGAAACCTTGAATCCCGGTATGTTCTGGTACATATAGAACTTGAGCTTCCCTTTCCATACTGATTTTCCAGGCTAACACGACGAGGTCTTTTATGCTCATCTCGGGGGAGGCATGGATCTTTGCTTTACGGTGGAATTAAGAAAAAGTATTGCAAACTACCCCTTTCAGCGCCTTACTTGGATTTGTGTGGAGTCTTGTACGCTTGACTACCCCATGTTCTCCAACAAATGGACCTTGAGCTTGTTTCTCCTACAAAGGGACCTTTGGCTTGTCCTAGTAGGGAAGTAACTGTACTGTTTTGTATGTCCTTTCCCAAGAGACGCTGGGTGAAATGAAAATGAAACCTGTTTTTACTGGCTGGATTTCCTTGGTCTTTTCCCTACCCTCTTCTCTCTCTCTCTCTTCAAAACATGGGAGGCCAACACTAGGAAGACACGTTCCTCTGGAGAGCTTGCAGCTCTTTGGTGCCTGAGTTTGTTCCAGAACACAAAGAAAGGAGAAAAGAAAGTAGAAAAAGTCATGTGAGGGGGGCGGGGTAGATTGATGATGATGATGTATCTAGACTGATGTCCACCTTAATCGTCTACTAAACCCGCTCACTCTAATCCCCTTTCTTTTCTTTGGTTTCATATTTAAAGAAGGAAAACAGAAAAGTAGGTGATTGTACGTGGAAATCATGCTGTTTGAACCCACTTCAAGTGCCAGGCCTCCAACCCCCAGAATGCTGAGATCTGTCTATTTGTGCAGCACCAAGCGCTCTTGGGAAGAGAAAGGCAAAAACCTTATAGAGCTACAAATCACGAAACTACAGTTTCCCTAGAGTTATAGCACTGAAACGGGGAGTCAAACGGCATCGTTTCTAAGACATCGCCCTGTCAGTCTGGAAAATCTGTAGGCAAAGTGATCTTGTAATCCCTTTGAGAGTAAGTGAAAGAAAGAAGATGGTAGCATGAGCTTTCCTAGACCTAAGTTAACTTCGTCAGATGAATGTTTAGAGAAATCAAAGACAAAGAAACCCATATAATGCGTTTCTACTTGAGAATGTCAATTAAAATTGAAAATCTTGTGGGTTTGGAGACGAGGTGACCAGTTCAATTTTCATATTCCTTGGGGGAGAAAAGCAGGAAGAAGGCTGTTTCACAATGCCATGGAGAGTAGATAACCATGTGAAGGTTATTGGGAGGTATTGAAATTGCTCTGTGCAGCGCCGGACTTGGATGTGTCTGGAGTCTTGGAAGCTTGACTACCCAATGTTCTCCTACAAATGGACCTTGAACTTGCAGCTCCTACAAAGGCCAAACCAGCCTACATTGGACTGTACACAAAGGGACCGTGCCACAGATTTGGTACTATCTGAAGGAAATATGTAGGTAACCTAAGTTTTTAAAAAAATTGTGCCTACTTCTTCAAAGACATATTTGGAGTAAAGAGTCCCGAGACAGACCAATGTAAGAGGGTTATATGTGGAAATGTCAATCAAATACTTCCTAATTCCCAACATTCTTGTAATTGAACTTGCTATCCCATCACTATTTCCAGAAGTTGTTCAATTTCAATTGACATTATCACATAGAACTGGTTCATCAGGGTTTGTTTGTACACCTTTCATTCAACCCTATGCATCTGATGAAGGAGACTCATGTCTACGGATGTTCATGCTACCAATTTTTCTCATGAGACCAAAGCTTGACTTGGCTGTATGTGGAGTCTTGAAAGCTTGAATCCCGGTATGTTCTGGTACATATAGAACTTGACCTTCCCTTTCCATACTGATTTTCCAGTCTAACACGATGAGGTCTTTTATGCTCATCTCGAGGGAGGCATGGTTCTTTGCTTTAGGGTGGAATTAAGAAAAAGTATTGCAAACCCTTTTCTGCGCCTTACTTGGATTTGTGTGGAGTCTTGTATGCTTGACTACCCCATGTTCTCCAACAAATGGACCTTGAGCTTGTTTCTCATAGAAATAAACTTTTAACTTGTTTCTGCTACAAAGGGACCTTGAGCTTGTCCTAGTAGGGAAGCAACTGTACTGTATTGTATGTCCTTTCCCAAGAGACACTGGGTGAAATGAAAAGGAAATCTGTTTTTACTGGCTGGATTTCCTTGGTCTTTTCCCTGCCCTCTTCTCTCTCTTTCTCTCTCTCTCTCTTCAAAACATGGGAGGCCAACACTGGGAAGACATGTGCCTCTTGAGAGCTTGCAACTCTTTGGTGCCTGAGGTTGTTCCAGAACACAAAGAAAGGAGAAAAGAAGGTAGAAAAAGGCATGAGGGGGGGGGGGGTAGATTGATGATGATCATGAATCTAGACTGATGTCCACCTTAATCGTCTACTAAACCCGCTCACTCCTAATCCCTTTTCCTTTCTTTGGTTTCGTATTTAAAGAAGGAAAACAGAAAGTAGGTGAGTGAACGTGGAAATCATGCTGTTTGATCCCACTTCAACTGCCAGGCCTCCAACCCCCAGAATCCAGAGATCTGTCTATTTGTGCAGCACCAAGCGCTCTTGGGAAGAGAAAGGAAAATACCTTATAAAACTACAAATCACGAAAGTACAGTTTCCCTAGAGTTATAGCTTGAATACCGGTATGTTCTGGTACATATAGAACTTGACCTTCCCTTTCCATATTGATTTTCCAGTCTAACACGACGACGTCTTTTATGCTCATCTCGGGGGAGGCATGCATCTTTGCTATAGGTTGGAATTAAGAAAAAAATATGGCAAAATACCCCTTTCATTGCCTTACTTGAATGTGCGTGGAGTCTTTTATGCTTGACTATGCCATGTTCTCGTACAAGTGGACCTTGAGTTTTTTTCTCATAGAAATAAACTTTCAGCTTGTTTCTTCTACAATGTGACCATGAGCTTGTCCTAGTAGGGAAGCTATTGTATTGCATTGTATGTCCTTTCCCAAGAGTCGCTGGGTGAAATGAAAAAGAAATCTGTTTATACTGCCTGGATCTCCTTCGTCTTTAACCTGCCCTCTTCTCTCTCTCTCTCTGTCTTCAAAACATGGGAGGCCAACACTGGGAAGACATGTTCCTCTGGAGAGCTTGCAACTCTTTGGTGCCTGAGGTTGTTCCAGAACACAAAGAAAGGAGAAAAGAAGGTAGAAAAAGGCATGGGAGGGGGGTAGATTGATGATGATGATGATGAATCCAGACTGATGTCCACCTTAATTGTCTACTAAACCCGCTCACTCCTAATCCCCTTTCTTTTCTTTGGTTTCCTATTTAAAGAAGGAAAACAGAAAGTAGGTGAGTGAACGTGGAAATCATGCTGTTTGACCCCACTTCAACTGCCATGCCTCCAACCCCCAGAATGCTGAGATCTGTCTATTTGTGCAGGACCAATCTAGACTGATGTCGACCTGAATCGTCTACTAACCCCGCTCACTCCTAATCCCCTTTCTTTTCTTTGGTTTCGTATTTAAAAAAGGAAAACAGAAAGTAGATGATTGTACGTGGAAATCATGCTGTTTGACCCCACTTCAACTGCCATGCCTCCAACCCCCAGAATCCTGAGATCTGTCTATTTGTGCAGTACCAAGCGCTCTTGGGAAGAGAAAGGCAAAAACCTTATAAAACTACAAATCACCAACCTACAGTTTCCCTAGAACGATAACATTGAAAAGCGGAGTGAAACAGCATCATTTCTAAGACGTCACCCTGTCAGTCTGGAAAATCTCTAGGCAAGGGGATCTTGTAATCCCTTTGAGACTAACTGAAAGAAAGAAGATGGTAGCATGAGTTTTCCTAGACTTCAGTGAACTTCCTCAGATGAATTTTTAGAGAAATCAAAGACAGAGAAACCCATATAATGCGTTTCTACTTGAGAATGTCAATTGAAATTGAAAATCTTGTGGGTTTGGAGACGAGGTGACCAGTTCAATTTTCATGTTCCTTCGGAGAGAAAAGCAGGAAGAAGGCTGTTTCACAATGCCATGGAGAGTAGATAACCAGGAGAATGTTATTGGGAGGTATTGAAATTGCTCTGTGCAGCGCCGGACTTGGATGTGTCTGGAGTCTTGGAAGCTTGACTACCCAATGTTCTCCTACAAATGGACCTTGAACTTGCAGCTCCTACAAAGGCCAAACCAGCCTACATTGGAATGTACACAAAGGGACAGTGCCACAGATTTGGTACTATCTGAAGGAAAGATGTCGGTAACCTGAGCTTTTTAAAAAATTGATCCTACTTCTTCAAAGACATATTTGGAGTAAAGAGTCCCAAGACAGACCAATGTAAGAGGGTTATATGAGGAAATGTCAATTAAAGACCTCCTTATTCCCAACCTTCTTGAAATTGAGCTTGCCGTGCGATCTCCATTCCCAAAAGTTGTTAAATTTCAATTGACATTATCACAGAGAACTGGTTCATCGGGGTTTGTTTGTACACCTTTCATTCGACCCTATGCATCTGATGAAGGAGACTCATGTCTACAAAAGTTCATGCTACCAGATTTTCTCATGAGACCAAAGCTTGACTTGGCTGTATCGGGAGTCTTGGAAGCATGGCTTCCCGTATGTTCTGCTAGAAATAGAACTTGAAGTTCCCTTTCCATACTGATTTTCCAGTTTAACACGACGAGGTCTTTTATGCTCATCTCGTGGGAGGCATGGATCTTTGCTATAGGGTGGAATTAAGAAAAAAATATGGCAAAATACCCCTTTCATTGCCTTACTTGAATGTGCGTGGAGTCTTTTATGCTTGACTATGCCATGTTCTCGTACAAGTGGACCTTGAGCTTGTTTCTCATAGAAATAAACTTTCATCTTGTTTCTTCTACAATGTGACCATGAGCTAGTCCTAGTAGGGAAGCTATTGTATTGCATTGTATGTCCTTTCCCAAGAGTCGCTGGGTGAAATGAAAAAGAAATCTGTTTATACTGCCTGGATCTCCTTCGTCTTTAACCTGCCCTCTTCTCTCTCTCTCTCTCTCTTCAAAACATGGGAGGCCAACACTGGGAAGACATGTGCCTCTGGAGAGCTTGCAACTCTTTGGTGCCTGAGGTTGTTCCAGAACACAAAGAAAGGAGAAAAGAAGGTAGAAAAAGGCATGGGCAGAGGGGGGGGGGGTGTTGATTGATGATGATGATGAATCTAGTCTGTTGTCCACCTTAATCATCTACTAAACCTGCTCACTCCTTATCCCCTTTCCTTTCTTTGGTTTCGTATTTAAAGAAGGAAAACAAAAAAGTATGTGAGTGTATGTGGAAATCATGCTTTTTGACCCCAATTCAAATGCCAGGCCTCCATCCCCCAGAATCCTGAGATCTGTCTGTTTGTGTAGCACGAAGCACTCTTGGTAAGATAAAGGCAAAGACCTTATAAAACTACAAATCACCAATATACAGTTTCCCTAGAGTAATAGCACTGAAACGGGTAGTCAAATGGCATCATTTCTAACACATCGCCCTGTCAGACTGGAAAATCTGTAGACATGGGGATCTTGTAATCCCTTTGAGAGTAACTGAAAGAAAGAAGATGGTAGCATGAGCTTTCCTAGACTTCAGTGAACTTCCTCAGATGAATGTTTAGAGAAATCGAAGTCAGAGAAACCCATATAATGGGTTTTTTCTTGAGAATGTCAATTGAAATTGAAAATCTTGTGGGTTTGGAGACGCGGTGACCAGTTCAATTTTCATGTTCCTTGGGGGAGAAAAGCAGGAAGAAGGCTGTTTTACGAAACCATAGAGGGTAGATAACCATTTGAATGTTATTGGGAGGTATTGAAATTGCTCTGTGCAGCGCCGCACTTGGATGTGTCTGGAGTCTTGGAAGCTTGACTAATTTTCATTTTGGTTTGGGGGCCAAATGCAGGAGAAAGACTGTTCCCTGAAGCCCTGGAGATTAGATTAATGTATGAATGAATATAGGAATGTATGTCAACTTCCCTGTTCAGCGCCTCACTTGGATGTGTCTGGAGTCTTGGACTACCCTCCATTCTCCTACAAATGCACCTTGAACTTTTTCTAGCAGGAGAGCGCAGGAATCATATACCCTTGACCCGGGAATGGTACACTCCTTCTATTTGGGATGGTCTTCCTTGTCCTCTAAACATGAAACTTCAGGAGGAACACACATGGAGTGTTGAGGGCTGTCGGTGTTACCCGCATATATTTGAATGTACACAAAGGAACATTGTCACACCTTTGATACTAACTGAAAGAAAGACATAGCTACCATGAAGTTTTTTTTTTAGAATTATCTCCTGCCCTCAAAGATGGTGCCTTAATGATGCTACAATCCTTAAAAAGTAATATTTGTTTTCCAAGGTAGGGGGTCTTATAACTAAGCTCAAACACGACATTGCTGAAATGACAGAGTAATTTCAAATGACTGTATTATCTCACATTTCATGTGGTTGGTGGCCATAAGTGAAAAGCTTACACTTTCTTGAGGGGGACACGATCTCTTCCAGCTTTTCATGTGTGAGGAAAGATTTTGATTTGTGGATTGATTATGCATTAACTGATGTTTCTGATATTTAATTATGCATTAACAGATGTTTTATTTAAGGAAACTATTGTTACGGGTATGTGGAACCTAGTAACTATCCTGCATTGACCCCATGTGTGCTTATATCCCTTTATTTCTGAAAAAAGAAGTTGGCTCTGCTGGCCAGAGATTTCAGTTAGCTCCAATTATCAATCCATCTCCTCTAGATCCATCTTCTGGTAAACTCTATTTCCTTCTTATAGCACAGCAGTTGGATCACAGTACCAAAATCTAGGGGCAGCCCAAAAATGGCCAGGGTTTATCCTAAGTCCCTGTCTTCTTTATGTGACATAAAAGGAGCCAATGTGGAACCAGCTTGGGAAATTGCTTCCCCCTTGTCCATACAGAAGGGACTCTAGGAAAAGTGTCTCTCTTCCAGAGATTCTTGCCATTCTGTTTACCAGAAAAGCCACTGTTCTGTTCATTGGAATAATGTATTGTTCTGTAAGATTATGCCCCATATTACCTCTCCTCCTTATGGCAGATTCTTAAGGATTGCAGGGGGATGAAGATTCCAAAACCCCTGGTATATGAGCAGAACTTCACAGAATTCACAGTCCAGTACTTTAATTCATAATCTTTTTGGATCGTTTAATCAAAACCACCCCTTCCACATCTGAATGTAACCCCTGATGCCATTCTCTTGTTTTACACCTCTCTCTTCTTTATTTGTAGCATACATTCCTCTGATGTCTGTAAGACCACATATTGGGAGTCCATCTTTCAATATACCTATGAAAACCACTTCAGGATTGCTGGCACATCCACCTCCAATTCAAGCAGTCCATAGAGAAACTGACTGGTTCTCAAAATACAGTGCTCACCATTGAATTTTCCGTGAAGAGGGACCAATGAAGGCAATCACAAGCTTCCTCTGAACAACTCTTGTGAAGAAAACCCCCAAATAGGTCCCTCTTAGGGTCACCTTAAGTCAGAAATGACTTGAAGGCAAACAACGATGACTTGAAGACAAACAACAACTTAAAACACACCAGAGCTGCAAGTGCCACAGTCCACCGCTATACAGTGACATTGATTATAAGCCCTGTTCCTGTCATGAAATTGACCAACAGACTCTCTTACTGGGGTAGAAAATGAGGAGAGTTTAGCCTTCTCTTTCAGAGAAGTCTAGTGCCACAACAAATTACAAATCCTAGGATTCCATAGGATGGAGGCCTGACTGTTAAAGCGGTGCCAAAGTGTATTAATTCTGCAGTGTGATAGTACCCTACAACTCAGAGGCATAAGCGGGAAGACCCTCTCACCATACACTGTCAGGACAATTTCCCAGTACTGGCTTCCTCTCCGTCCTCATATGGGCTTAATGCTCTGCTATCTGAGGCTGCCCCTCCACAAAGGAAGCGGGTCCTTGGCATACCCATATCAATGCCAATTTCTTTGGTTAATGTCAATAAACCTTGTTAGTCTTCAAGACTTTTTGCTGTGCTTCTTTCTGCAACAGCAACCACTCTAGAGAAAGGAAGATGTGGGAAAGAAGTAGAAAACATTCCTAGTGCTCGAAGAGCTCCAGAAACATATCCTGCCTATTTCTGCCCTCTACCACTGCCTCATAACGTGCTTAGTGTTCTCTCCATCCAGCACCGCCTTTCTCCCATTTTATTTTTTGGGGTGGAAGAATAAAGACATTATGTTTTTGACAGATGATATTGTATGATCTGTTGTTCTTCCCTGCCTTGATCCATGGGGAGAAGTGGGTAAGATGATGATGATGATGATGATGATGATGATGATGATGATGATGATTCCAGCCTAGTTATTCCAATTTCATCTTTGGCTAAGCCCCCCCTCCCTCCCATGATCACGTTTCTTTTTGGCTTCTTATTTTAGAAAATGAAAACAGAAAAGGAGCTTCAGGTTCATGTAGGAATAGTGCAGTTTGACACCACTTCACGAACCATGGCTCCATCCTACCCAATCCTGGGACTGGAGGGGGAGGGGAGGCAGGTAACATGGATGATCAATTACTCTTTAGTATCTTGTCTAATTCTTTCATATCTGCCCTTTCCATTCCTAGTATTCTGATTTATTGATTGCTGTCTCCATTCTGTTCAATGTTTGACCTAATGTACAGGAACTCTGTTTCAATTTACTCATTGTCTAGATTAAATTTATGTATTTCCTCTGTGGTCTTCATGTTTGTTTCCTTCATGTTCAGCATTAAGCCTGCCTTTGCACTTTCTTCCTTCACATTCCTTAGTAATTGTTCCAAGTCCATGAGGTTTTCGGTTAGTAGTATGGTGTCATCTACAAATCTTAGATTGTTGATTATCCTTCCTCCTATCCCCACTCCTCCTTCTTCCTCTGTGTCCAGCCCTGCTCTTCATGTGATATTTTCTGCATACAAGTTGAACAGATAGGACGAAAGGCTGCAGCCTTGCCTGACCCTTTTGCCAATTGGGAACCATTCTGTCTCTCCATATTCTGTCGTAACAGTACAGGGTGACAAAACCTCGTTGCTTAGTCATGCTCAAAGTCGATGGAATTTGGAATTCCTTCTGGACAGAAGATTGAAATGGAGGACATGTCCAGGAAAAGAAGGACATCTGGTCATCCTGTAGCAGCAGTCTCTTGTCCTGAGTAGAGATTCCTCATTCGAACTATCAGAAGTGGTGGCACCCCATGTCTTTAAAGGTCGTTCATAGCTTTTTATGATTTCTGCAGTGGAAGGCCCTGGTGTCACCTGGTGTGGGGAGTGGGGCTTCCATAGGTGGGAGTGCCAACAAGGTGCTGGGTGTGTGTGACTGGCCCAACCCATTGCCACGGTCCTGCTCTTCTCATGAGGAGAATGGGGCTGAAGCAAGGAGATGTAAATAAATAATAAATAAAACTTTTATTTCTATCCCGCTTTTTGTTAAAACAATCAAAGCGGCTTGCAATGTTAAAGGAATACACAATATGTACAAAATATCCCTCTCCTTAAAAAAAGAATCAGTTTCAGATTAAAATTACGTGAACAATTAAAACAATAACGGTGGGCAGAGCCATCAGATATATGCGGAGGGCTGCTACCTGGCCGAGTAATTTATTCTGGGAAGGCCTGCTGGAAGAGATCCGTCTTAACAGTTTTCTTGAAGCTATCTAGATTGATAATTTGACGGATCTCGTCTGGCAGGCCATTCCACAAACTGGGAGCGGTTGCAGAAAAGGTCCTCTGGGAGGTCGGAGTCAGCTTAGTCTTTATATGCTGCAATAAATTCATCCCAGAGGACCTGAGAGCATGGGGCAGATTGTATGGAAGTAGGCGATTCCTTAATGTGATGTGTGTGTGTGTCTACTTGGCCCTTCTCATAGCCCTGGCCTTGCTCTCCTCATGAGGAGAATGGGCCACGGGAAGGAGGCGTGGGGTCGCCTCCTCGTTGGTGCATCCCCACTCTCCTCATGAGGAAAACATGCCTTTGCCCATGCCTTGGCAACGAGGTGCAGGGTATAGACTCTATAAAGTCTATAAAGATACTTAAGGGTGTTGTAGGATTGGAGTGCTGGAGTGCAACTCTAGAGACCAGGAAAAAAGAAAGAAAGATGTTTGTAGCATGAGTTTTCATAGACTTTAGTCTACTTCTTCAGATGCTTGTCGTGGACTGGAAACCAGGTACAGACAAGAGTACAGGAGTTTAATGGAAGAAAACTGAAAAGAAATGTTGGCTTCTGCAGGCCCAGTTAGCATGAGCAGAACCCATGAGCTCTACATGATACACAGTATCATAGTAGGTCCTTAGGAACGACATGCCGTTGTTTGCATTTGTTGGGAAAGAAAATATCTGTCTGTATCCGGGCATGTTTCTTGAAGACATTGATGGATTTCAACTTCGTTCGGCTAAATTTGGTGCTTTCCATAGTGGCAGAATTTAAAGATATAGCTGTGTTAGTCTGTAGAATTAATATGTATAGAGATTTTGTAGCACCTTTGAGACTAACTGATGTAAAAACAGCCTATAAAGAGCCCTGTGACCTCACTGGAATGGAGACAGATTGAACTGAAAAAGAAAGGTCCCTGTTGAGATGCAAATAGACTTTGCATTCCCTGGACTTTGAAAATCTCCCCATTGCTGCATGGCCAGAAGGAGGAGGAGGAGCCTGCCTGCACAGAATGTAGTATATTATCTTTACTAAGGACTGCAACAACATGCAGACATCTGACTAACATCTCCAATTGTTCGTTTTTCTTCTTCTCCTGTTTTGCTTGTACCATGTTGCCTGATGAAGATGTCCATGGAGCTTCAAAAACTTGCAACAAATATATTGTGCATTTCGGTTGGCCAATAAAGGTGTCACTGATAGATTTTTGTTTGCATTTGTTAAATGGCCAACACAGCTACCCTGAATGTTTCCTTCACATGCACTCCTGTCTGTACCATAAGCATCTGAAGAAGTAGAGTAAAGTCTATGAAAGCTCATGATACAAACTTTTCTTCTTCTCCCCCCCCCCCCCCCGTTAGTGTACAAAATCTCTACACATATTAATTCTACAGACTAACACATCTATATCTTTAAATTCTAAAGACTCGATTCTAGCAAAATAGTTGGAAGGTAGCCCAGAGTTTATCAAAAGGGTTGTGGCTGAATAGAGTGTGGGCCGTGGCCCTCCCAGAGAAATTAAGTTGTGAAAGGAAATACAACAACAAAGAAAGGGAAGGAGATAATTTTGAGGCTGTTTGGTTTCTATTCACTTGAGTTATTAGTTCAATAAGAAAACACAACGGGTGATGAAACCTAACGTGAAGAAATATTAATTAAGGACTTTGACCCAACTTCTATGAACTACCTATTTGAAGCAATAAACTAACAATTCTCAACTCATCTGAATTAAGTTAACTAGTTAATTCTAAAGGTTAACTTTTATCTGTAGACCTGAATCTGAAAATGCTGCTTGAAATAAGCTGGTTTGTCTCTAGCTCATCAGACTGTGAGTAATGCTTTAATTAATTGAAAAACTGTTAATTGACATTTAATAAAACAATGTATAAGTGTACTGTCTTTCAGTTGAGTGAGCTAAACTCAAAGGACTTTGTGGACAGAAATATATTTTTCACTTACTTTTTCATAACACAAAAATTATCTAAAGAAACACAACTTTTTTTTAAAAGTAACAACCAAGGTAAAATAGTGAAGAAGAAAAATCTGTGCAGAAATGTCAATAAAAGGTATTCAACTGCCTCCAATGGTATTCAAACAAAGCTACTATCTATATGCCACATGCCCAATATTAAAATAGTAGTAAGTCTTCAATTCATTAAAAAATAAAAGGGAAGGTATTGATTTTTTCAGTGTTGTAGCATTAAGTCTTTCAAACACAACCAGGGCACAGATAATCCATTTCTACCACCTTGCAATTCATACTCAAGAAACAGGCTTGAGTACCACACCAGCATTTGAAAAACTGAGGAACTCCAGTACAAAACTGAATGTAGCCAGATCATCTTGTTTAAGAATGGGATCAGTTAAATTACCATGCCAGCAATTAAAATACTTACTCAAACTTTTATCAAAAAGGTGTTGTGCTAGTTAGTATGTCTGGAATGTAGAATATGCTGGACAGCAGTTTATATTTAACAATTTTTCTTTCCACCAAGAATAATTATTATTATTATTATTATTATTATTATTATTAGCTTTATTTATAAAGCACCATAAATGTACATGGCACTGTACAAAAACCAATAAATTAAGGATATATAAAAAGCCTGCCTTTGGCATACAATCTAGAGGTTAAAATAACAAGTTAACAACATCATAAAAAAAACCCAAATTAAAACAGCAGATATCAAATATTGCATCAAAACTACCAGGTCACAATCACAAACTCCCTGGGGACGCTTCCCTAAACAATATGGTCTTTAACTCGGTTTTAAAACAGGTTAGAGACGTGTTGAGCTGTGCTTGTAAGGGAAGCAGGTTCCAGGAGTGAGGGGCAGCAAGCGAGAAGGGACGAATCCAGGAAGAAGCAGTGGAAATCCTGGGCTGGGAGAGGAGACCTTGGCTACCAGAATGGAGGGAACGGGTGGGAATGTAGATGGAGAGAAGTTCAGAGAGACAGGGAGGGGCCAGCCCATGCAGGGCTTTGAAAGTGAGCAAGAGAAGCTTGTACTGAATGTGGAAGGGAAAGGGGAGTCAGTGAAGGGATGACAATAGGGAGGAAATATGGTCGTATCGGTGAGCGAGTGAGATGATGCGAGCAGCTGAGTGCTGAGCAGAAATTAATGGGTGGAGGTGAGAGAGAGGAAGCCCTGCCAAGAGAAAGTTGCAGTAATCTAATCGTGAGACCACTAGGGCATGGACCAAAGTCTTTGCAGTAGAAGCCGAGAGATATGGATGGATTTTGGAGATATTATAGAGAAAAAATCTACAGGCCTTGACTGTGGCCTGGATCTGAGGGGTAAATGACAAAGAGGAGTCAAAAATGAAACCAAGATTGTGGGCTTCCTGGACCGGCTGAATAGAAATCTTGTCCACAGAGATAGAAAAGGAACATTGAAGGGTGGGCTTGGGAGGGAAAACAAGAAGCTCCATCTTGGATGTGTTGAGCTTCAAGCGCCGATGACACATCCAGTGGGAGACAGCTGTCAGACAAGATGAGACTTGCTGCTTGAGCCTTGGAGAAAGGTCGGCGGTGGAAAGATACAGCTGAGTATCATTGGCGTACAGATGATAAAGAAAAACCAAAAGAACTGATAAGTTTACTGAGACACAGAGTATATAAAGAGAGTAAGAGGGGACCCAACACAGAACCCTGAGGAACTCCAACAGATAGGGGAACAGAGAACAAAGTCTGGCCACCCAAGACCACTGCAAAAGATCTATCTAACAAGTAGGATCTAAACCAATCAAGAATGGAGCCCGAGAAGCCAAGGTCAGAAAGTAAGTCAACTAAGAGACAGTGGTCCACAGTGTCGAAGAGCGAGAACAGATTGAGAAGGACAAAGATAGAGTAAAGGCCATTCGCCTTGGCCCGCAGGAGATCATTTGAGATCTTGGTGAGGGCTGTTTCTGAGGAGTGCCATGGGTGGAAACCAGACTGGAAAGGGTCCAAAATGGCGTTGGTTTCGAGAAACTCAAGACAGCGAGAGTAGATGACTCATTCCAAAACCTTAGAAAGAAAAGGAAGAAGAGAGATCAGGCGATAGCTGGACAAAGCAGAAGGGTCAAGAGAAGGTTTTTTCAGAATAGGGGAAACTAGAGCGTGTTTAAAGACAGAGGGAAAGGAGCCCGTGGAGAGAGAGGGGTTAAAGATGTAGAGGAGAGAGGACAAAAAAGATGGAGCTATGGAGATTAGGAGACGAGAAGGAATTGGGTCAAGAGAACAGCTTGTGGGTTTGGAAGAGTTCAGCAGCGTGGAAAGTTCATCCAAGGAAACAGGAGAAAACACAGAACATTTGTTAGTGGGAGGAGCCAGGAGATTGACAGCAGGAACCAAGTCAGAAGGAGTCAACTCCGACTGAATACCAGTGATCTTTGTAATGAAATAATTGGCAAAATCAGAAGGAGAAAGTAATGGAGAAACAGGGGAGCAGAAGGTTTTAGTAGTGTGTTAAAACACAAGAACAAACACTGCAGGTGTCTCTCGTTGGCGCAAATCAATAGTTTGTAATAGTTCTGTTTTGCCATGGATAAGGCATGTGAAAAGGAAGAGAGAACAAACTTATAATGGATAAAGTTGGCCCATTCTCTGGACTTTCTCCAGAGATGTTCAGCCGCTCGAGAGCAGGACTGAAGAAACCTAACAATGGGAGTGATCCAGGGCTGAGGCCTAGTTGTAGAAGAAGAGGAGGACATGCGCATAGATAGAGGGGGCAAAGCTGTCAACAGTTGAGGAAAGAGTCAAATTAAGCAAAAACATAGCTGAGTCTGCAGAATCCCCTAGATTAAGAGAGGTAAGAGATAATTCCAAGGACTGAGTGAGAAGATTAGAGTTAACAGATTGGAGGTTACGGAATTGGCAGAGAACAGTATGGTGAGGGGTTGGAGTATAAGTGAGAATAAAAGAGAATTAAATGATAATCAGAGAGAGGGAAGTCAGACACCAAGAAGTCAGAGATAACACATTTAGTAACAAGAACAAGGTCAAGTCAGTGACCGAGAGAGTTAGTTGAAGAGTTAGAGTGAAGTAAAAGAATGAAGGAGGCTAAGAGAGTATTGAAGCGAGAGGTTGAAGAATTTGTAGGGTCATCAGTATGGATGTTGAAATCACTGAGAATCAGAGAGGGAACAGAATTTGAAAGAAAAAAATGTGAGCCAAGACTCAAAATCAGACAAAAAAAATGGGTTGGCAGAACTAGTGGGCGATAAATAACGGCAACATGCAGCTGCAGAGAAGAAAAGAGCCAGATTCAAAGGAAGAAAAACAATAGCTGGGGGGGCGGGGGGGGGGGGAAAGAAGTTGAAAATGTCAGGAATTGGACAATAAGATTCTGACCCCTCCTCCTCTCCCCTCAGGTCGGCTTGAATGAATAAAAGAAAGGCCGCCATAAGACAGGGCAGCAGAGGTAACAGTATCGTGGGCTGGGAGCCAAGTTTCAGTCAGAGCAAGGAGGTTGAGAGACCAGGAAAGAAAAAGATCATGAAGTACTGCTGCTTTTGGAGCAACGGAACAACAGTTCCAAAGGGAGCAGAAGAAGGGAAGCTGGGAAATAGGGAGGGGACAGATAGGGATCATGTTGGGAGAGATGTGTGGAGTCATGGGCAGCCTGGTCTTCACAAAGGTGGAGCAATGTCCTTTCAGGGGAAAAGGCTCCAGGCCATGCCCAACTCACTACTTTGCTGCTGGTGTTGCTGCTGCTTCCAGAGTCCCAATGGAGTGCTCTCAGAGGCATAGGCAGGCAGCCTGGTCTTCACAAAGGTCTTAATTACAAATTAAGACAGCAGGACAAAATAGCAGACTCTGCACAAATAAGCACACTTTTTCATGCACACACACACACCTTTACTGATTTTTAGCTCTTTTTCATGGTGCAAAGAGAAGTGAAACTATCAGCTGTGATTCTGTGAACTTCTGCTAAGTGTTCTTTTTGATAAATGGCGCCACCTGACTCACCAGGCCAGTGTGGTTGCTGGGAGGGAGGCCCCAATCCCTGCCACTTTGGCAGGGGCCTCGCCACCCCACCAGCCGCTGCATTGGCCGGCTTGCCCGCGAATGGCTGCTGGGGCAGAAGGGGCGTCGCTTCCACCCGCAAGATGGGACTACAGGTCCCAGCTTCCCCTGCGGCGGAGGCGCTCCTTGATTGGCTGGCCCGGATGGCCGGGCTCAGCCCCATTGGTTTTGGGGCCAGGATGGCAGTGCCTCCATTTCCCCAGACCTCTGATTAGCTGGCGGGCCTATTTAAGGCCTCAAGTTAGTTACTGTGGGGAGGCTTGTGTCATGCCCAGCCTGGAAGATGACTCAGAGGACGAGCCAGAGCCTCTGAGACCTGAGCCTGCAATTGGGGAGCCTGAGACTGGCCCTAGCTCTGCTGTAGCAGAGTCTGAGGCCTCTTCAGAGGTTCAGCAGCCAAATCTGCCTGGGGCCAAGGCTGTAGACATAGAGGAGGATCTGGGAAGTGTGGCTATCTTCAGGGAGCCTTGAGCTGAAAAGGAGGGCCTTCTGGACATAAGGCACAATCAGAGACTTCAAGTTTTCAGAATTAGTGAGTAATAGAGCCAGTATGGTGCAGTGGCTTGATTGCTGGATTACAGTTTTGGAGATTAGAGTTCAAATTGCCACTCAGCATTGGAAACCCACTGGGTGATCTTGGGCAAGTCACACTGTCTCAGCCTCAGAGGAAGACAAAGGCAAACCCCATCTGACCATATTTTGTCAAGAAAACCCTGCAACAGGTTTACTTTAGGGCCACCATAAATTGGAAATAACTTGAAGTCACACAAGAAGAAGAAGAAGAAGAAGAAGAAGAAGAAGAAGAGCAACAAGCACCTACCGTTCTTTTCCGTAGGGAATATAACATGAAGACCTATTTATAAAGCAGCTAGATTAACTGTATAAATTTTGAAAAAAAATTGTGCAAGTTGTGACAAAAGAATACAGAAATTGAAGGCTTTCACAACCAGCATCCATAGTTTTTTTGAGCTACGTGGCCGTGTTCAGGAAGAATGTATTGCATCTGTGGCTGGCATCTTCACCTGAACACAGGTGAAACATCAGGAATAAATTCTTTCAGAACATGGCCACATAGCTCCAAAACCTACAAAAAATAATACAGAATTTTTTAGTATAAAGTTAAGTTGAGAATGATAAAAGGGGGGGGGGCTGTACCTGAAGGAAACATTCCCGACAACTGATAATGTTCTTGTAATAAAGCTTTGCCTCTCTTTTCATCAGGAGGAATTTATTTCACAGTTAACCTCTAGATGCTAGCAGTGCATGAGGAGATATGCAAATAAATACAACAGAGATTAGAACTCTGCAATTAAAACACTTTGGCTGAATCAGCCTGGCATCACAGGTTTCCAACCCTAATCTTAAATGTTAATGTCAAATAGAGATTAGAGGGGATATGGCACAGCAGAATCCAGTCTACAAGAAACTGACCTGTGAGGTAACATGATTCATTGGTTCCTTGTGTCCCCATGACTGTTAAAACAAAATGGTATTTACTCTTTGCCATCTTCTAACAATAAACAAAAGAGAGCTGGAAATTGCTTTCATAAATTTTTTTCTTTCAATATTAGTCATATGGGACAACTGATCTGATTATAGATGGTGAGTCCTAGGTTAGTTAGTAGAAGTTAGTAGAAATGGGTTAATGTGTTCAGTGATTGTTTAAAAGCTAAAAAGATAATAGTAGTAGCAGTAATAATAATAATAATAATAATAATGTGTGCGTATGTGAATTATTAAGCTGATTCCAAATTTCTGTTTAACTTAGATGATGCATTAAAACTTTTACCAGAATGAAATTGCAAAATACCTTTCATGATTTATCGCTCCATCCCTATTCCGAGCTTTGGGGGGAAGGTAACAACTACATAAATTTTTGAAATACGATTTGCAACCCACTGCTCGCAAGATCTTTCCTTACTTTTTATTTCCCCACTTTCCCCTATAAATTTATCTCTTTATCCTCTCCCACTTTTAAAATTTATTGGTTCCTAGTTGGATCGCAGTGAAATTTCTGTAGTTAAGAGCTTTGAAATTAAAGTTTCCCAGTACAGATGAGGAGGCTCCTGCTGGAATCCTGTTGGGAAGTTACAAATCCTGTTGGGAAGTTACCTGGAATTACTCATTTGTAACTGTGCGGTATTCATGATCCCTGTGTAGGCCCTAGTTTAAGGGACTTGTAGTCCCCTAATAGTCGCTTACCAGGAAGCAGCCAATACGATTGATGGGACTCTGTTCCCTGTCACTGAGAAGCATCTAGCAGATGCCCAATGGGTTCTCAGCCAACAACTTGGCAGAAAGAGAGCAGAGAAGGGCCAACTAGACCACCCATATTTTTAAACTATAGCCAACCCTCTGTATCCATATATTCATTATGCATGAAGTCAACCATTAATGGTTCAAAAATATTCAAAGTGGAAGAGATAAAGGAAATGAAGTCCAACGTGCTGTTGATGGACCATCAACAGTATATGGGACTTTGTTTCCTTTATCTTTTCCATTGTGAATATATACTTTTCAGTTTTTTGTCCTGTTCTTGAAAATACTCAAAAAATCATAAATTCCTAAATAAAACCTTGACTTTGTCATTTTACATGAGAGACTGTTTGACCATTTTTCAATGGAGAGCCAGCGTGGCAAAGTGGTTTGAGCATTGGACTATGACTCCAGAGAACAGGGTTCAAATCCCACTCAGCCATGAAACCCACTCAGTGACCCTGGACAAGTCACACTCTCTCAGCCTCAGAGGATGGCATTGGCAAGCCCCTCTGAAGAAACTTGCCAAGAAAAACCTGTGGTAGGTTAGCCTTAGGGTCACCAGAAGTTGAAAATGATGTCGGTTGAAAATGACTTAAAGGGACACACCAACAACAAAATTTTACTATGCCTTTGTATTTAATGGGACTTGCACATCTATGGATATTAGTATCCACAGAGAATCCTGGAACCAAACCCCAGTGGATACCAGGGCCCCACTGGTATGCAATAATTTTTACTTGTAAACTGCTTCAAGTCCCAATCTTGAGGAAAAAGCAGGGTATAAATAAAATACATAATCAACATTATTGTTGTCATCATTGTCACCATCTAGGAATAAGTGCGGTACCATCAGATAATGTCACAGTGATGCTTTTTCTAACTATGATATTGTGCTCCTTTTTATGGTAATTTCATTCAGCTGTTTTGTCAGTCCAATCTACAGTAGTCTTTTGTTTTAACAATGAGGAAATGTGTACATGTAATTTTAATAGTAAATACAACAAATATGGCCTAAATCCAATTGCTAGTCCCATTTAGAGTAGGCCCTTTGAAACAACTGGATTTTTATAACTGTTGACCTACCCTCCAGCAATTGATTCAATGAGTTTACTGTAATTGGGAGTCACAATTGGATTTACAATAATGTTTCCTTTCCCTCTCTCTCTGCAGTAATTTCAATTTTCCCATGCTAGAATCAGGCAGACTTACTTCCTTGAGCTGTTTTCTACAAATAATGCATAGGTTTCATAAATAAAGCTGTCACTTTAATGCATTTGAAGTAGTTTAGAAAAGTGTGTGTATAACTGAAACCTATGTATTGGTGCTGTTTAAAAGAAATCATCTGAATTTTTAATAGCAAAATGCAGTAATAGGAAAGCTGTGGTTTTAGTAGCGAACCACACATGAGCTTCTCACTTCCAGTTTCCATTAAGCCAGACATTTTGCTGTATGGAAATGAAAAGGATAAGTGTGGCTTTTCCTAGATTGTGTCACTGGAAAGGACATCACTGCAATTTTGTCATAGGAAGCCTACAACATAACAGATCACAGTGTTTCATTGGTTACACAGTATTGTTTGCTCTGACTCAGACAGCAGCAGATCTTCAGAGTCTTGAAGAAGAGATTCATCCTATGCAATTTAAGAACAGACATGATCTGTATGGTGGGATAGGGACCTGCAACCATATACTCACCAAGTATCCCAATTTGACAGAAGGAATCACAATTGATCCCCCCTTGTCTCACTTTTTCTGCTGCTTTTGCAATGCCCCAGTTTATCTGTCCTCCCCCCATGTTTTACCTTTGTCCTTGGCTTACTTTAAGTGCTGTAAAAGTAGTTCAGAGTGCAAAAGGAGTCCAGGCTCAATTCAATCAGTGAGGAACAGAGGAGAGGAGGGAGTGAAATTTTACCCTTCTCAGTTGGCTCAGGCAAAAGCTAACCATTGCAGATTCTCCTAAGCCCAGCTGCATGGGCCAACTAAAATGTTCTCCCCCTGGTCCCAAGGCAATGGGTCCAGTCAACATATAGTCTAAACCCCAGTTCTGATGCAAACTGTCTGGATGATATTATGCCAGTCCAGCACCAAAGCCAGTGTATACCACCATGGTTTTTTTTTAAAACTTGCCTTTTGATCCAGATCTTTCCAGAAGATCCAGAGTCCTCTATTATGATGCCAGATGACTATTTACAATGCATGCTGAGGTGCCACGTGGTGTCTGGTGCTCACTCTGAGATCAGAACATGGTACCCAGACATGTGATTGACAATGAGCACCTTGTTCTGACTGGAGAGCAAGCAATTCACTACCGGGCAGCAAGCAACATAGGACAGATGTGCTAACAGCCACCTACATCATCAGACCTCTGAGGGAGAGAGAGGAGAGGCCTCCATCAGGCCTGGCCTAGAGTAAGAAGATGAGCCCTCCCTTTGCCATCTACCTCATCAGACCTCAGAGGGAGAGAAAGGCCTGCCAGCTCCATCAGGCCTGGCCTAAAGGAAGAAAGACAGCCCTCCCTCCAGTCTATCTGCCTTGGTCCAGGCCTCAGAGGGAGAGAAGAACTGCTGGACCTGATCCCCTTCCTCACCACCATTCCCTTCTCCTTTTGTGTCGTGTCTTTTTAGATTGTAAGCCTGAGGGTTCAGGACAGGGAACTGTCTAACTAAAAATAATAATAATTGTAAGCCACTCTGAGAGCCTTTAGGGCTGAAGGGCGGGGTATAAATACTCAAATGATGATGATGATGTTGATGTTGCAATGAAGAGCCCCATGTAATGGTGGGACACTGAGGCAGCTTTGGGGTCAGTAGTATTCTGGTCTGAGTGGTCCCAGGGCTAGTTTGTGTGCTCTTCCCATTAATAACCTTTCCCATCGTGACCACATTCTGATGTTGCTTTGCCACATGCATCCTAATTATTGTCTCTGAAATCTTGGAGGGTATACAGCCACACCAGCAGGCAGTAGCTCTTGCCAGTTGTATAAGATTATGTATGCCATGGGGCTCACTGCTAAAAAAATTAGGGCAAAATCTAGCAAGGAAGGGTTAGATTTAGGGTTAGGAAAACATGGAAAATTACCACCTTGTAAGAGGCACCACCTTGCCAAAATATTAACATTAATTTAGAGCAATTTAAAAAAAAAGTTTAAAATGCCTTATCAAACCAGTTGTCAAAGCAGGGAGTCCACAGGACCTTTTAGCTGGCATAGTTATAGCACTATGATTTTACTTTAACTTCCCTAGCAACATCATACCAAATTCTGGGATTTTGGTCAGAAGCACCAGAAGTCTCTAGCTGAGAATTCTAAGTACAGTATCTTTCTCTAAACTGCAAATCCCAGGATTCCACAGGATGGAACCATGACAGTTAAAGTGGAAACATCATAATGCTATAATTGTTTAGTGTGAAAAGGTCCCAGGATGCTTGCTTACTCCTGCTTCTACGCGTTGTGTGTTTTGTGAAGTAGGTTCATAATGATTGCTGAAACAGTCAGTTATTTTTAAGCTTTGCAACCTATATCATGTAAACGGAAGAGGAAAAAAGAAACAAGGCACACAGACTGTGTCTTTCTCCAGTGATCTGTAAATGCAATTGGGATTTTAGTGAAAGAGTGAGATAGTGCAACTGGGTGGTCCATGGATCACATGTTTCATGAACCTGCGTTGAAGTAACTGAATTTTTTCTGGAAATTACTTTGGTTACAAACCAACGAACAAATTTATTTGTAACAGTTACAAACCAAACAAAACAACTTATATACACTCATCCCTCCACATTTGCTGGGGTTAGGGGCACAGCACCCCTGTGAATGTGGAAAAACCACAAATAACAAAAACACTATGTTTTTACCTGAGAGAACACCTCTCTAGGGTAACTGTATAAGAGTTGGTCAAACCTTAATTATCTCTCTCTTTTTTTTTAAAGCCTATTACTTGCTTTGGATAGGAGTCTACTCTTCACTGCCCATTTTCAGTTGCTAAGGAAACCATTTTGTAAGCCAACAGCAATGCAAGAGATTAACAATTTTGGACTGTAATTGCACAGTGAAGAATAACTGGCAATGCGATAAGCACGCATCGTGATTTTACTGTTTCATCGGCATACCCTTGCAAATACACACAATCAAATGTAAAGCTCAGACATAAAGATCTCCCCAACACAGATGCTCAGAATTTAATCAGAATATTGCAATGTTTTTTCTGACCCTATGAATATCATAAGGTGCCCACCTGTTTCATACTGAATGTGTAAATTGGGGATTGGCAACCCGGGGTTCTCCAGATGTTTTAACAACGGCTGTAAATTTCCTCCAATATATCCAATAGTTAGGGATTATGAGAATTGTAGTTAACATTTGGAGAACAACAGGTTGCCCACCCCTGACGTATAAGAGTTTGGGTAGCACCCTGAAGGCAAGCATTATATTTCATTTCCCACTTAAGGCTGACACCCAACTGAATTTTGTCAAGCCTGTACTGGAATTGTTACCTCTGGATCAGGTGCAACACAGAGGATAAAACTTGCATAGGCAAGAGGCTCTTCAGCTGGTTTAGGCCCATCTCCTAAAACGGGATCAGAAGTGTTGGCAGAGGTATGGCTGGCACTCACCCACCTACCTGAGCCTTCTTGCAAACCAATTTACATGACATTGCTGGCCAAAAGTGGCTAGTGGCTCTAACACCAGTGGGAGTTGTGCATCCTTTTCACATACCGTGTTTCCCCCAAAATAAGACAGTGTCTTATATTAACTTTTGCTTCCAAAGATACGCTAGGTCTCATTTTCAGGGGGTGTCTTATTTTTCCATGAAAAAGAATTCACACTTATTGTTGAACAAACAACAAAAGAACATTAATTATATACTGTATATATATTTATATACAAAAACTTTGCTAGGTCTTACTTTCGGGGGAGGCCTTATATTTAGCAATTCAGCAAAACCTCTACTAGGTGTTATTTTCTGAGGATATCTTATTTTCGGGGAAACAGGGTATTAGCATGAATGCTAGTAAAGCTATCTCAAGCTGCTGATCTCTCTCACTGAAAGAGATTCAGTACTTGGATAGTTCCTTCAAAGTTCAAACTTAAAAGTCTAAGGAGTTTATCATATGACAGAATTTGGGGGTATAGTGCAATGGCAATCCGAACGCAATCATGGGGTTTCACGTAATTGCGAATTAGTGTATCTCATGCAATTTCGGGCAATGGGAAGGGTTTGAACGCAATCATGGGGTTTCATATAATTGTGAATGAGTGTATCTCACGCAATTTCGGGCAATGGAGGGTCATTTTTGCGAAATGGGAAGTCATTCTGAATGCATTCCAAACGCAATCAGATTTCACGTAAATTTGAATTGACTCCATTCGAAATTGGGAGAAATTCCTCCCATGTGATAAACTCCAGAGTGGATTCACAGCTTCACTGCGGTGGGAATCATCTGTCTCCATAGTTGCAACCCACCTCCCTGTTGATATTCCTAACTATTTGGGAGAGCATTGGATAAAGGAAAGAGCCAGTGTGCTGTAGTGGTCTGAGTCCTGGACTAGGACTCTGGGAGACCAGAGTTCCAATCCTGGCTCAGTCATGGAAACCCATTGGGTGACTGTGGGCAAATCACACAGTCTCAGCCTCAGGGGAAGGCAAAGACAAACCTCCTCTGAACAAATCTTGCCATGAAAAATCCATAATAGATTTGACTTAGAATCACCATAAATTGGAAATGACTTGAAGGCACACAGTCACAAGATGCCCAGAAACAAAACCCAACAGTATCCAGCTTGTTAGGGGTGATGGCTTACACATTGTAAACCACTTAGAGAGTGCTTAGTTCATTGGCACCATTCACACTATGGAAATAAACCAGTGTGGAACCGATTTATTTTCATGAAGCTCACACTTGCACCAACTGCACTTGATGCAGTTTGTAGAGGGGTGACCGAAAAACACTTATACTGCCAAATGCATCGGACCGAGTAGCAGTTCTTTTTTCAGAGCTGCAACGATCTGTAGTGTGATCACGTTAGCGAATCGATTCAGATTGCACTGCATTGCTCCCGGAAATAGAGGCACCTCCATTTAAAATTGATATGGGGGCAAATGTGAATGGCAACAGGGTTAAACTGGCATGGAGAAATGCGATTGTGCTAAATGTAGTGCAAACGTTGAACCGATTCTGAATCAATTCTGAATCGGCGCAGAGTTGCGAATCTCTTAGTTAAAAAAAAAAAAGTATGAATGATCCCTATGAAGTGGTATAGAAATGTAAAGTGCTATTGCTATTGCTAAGTGCTAAAGAAGAGAACAAGGCAGATGAGAAAGTGCTGTGCACCAAACAGGAGCTAGCAAGAGTATGTGCCTTGTCATCATCCCATATTCCATGCACATTGAGAGATAATGTGTGTCTCTGGATTTTTCTTTTTTGGTGAGAATTAGTGTGCCTGTTTTTTTATGTGTGGATGGTAGGTGGGAAAATGCCTAACTTTATGATATATGCAGTTCAACAACATCTACAGAATTCTCACCTCTGACGTATAGTATAGGACTGCTGACTTAACAGGCAATATGTGTGCCTTTCCTGAGCTACCTATACTGTGTGTGATTTGTTGCATGTTATTTTCAGTTGCGAATTTCTGTCAACTGTTGCTGTGCTGTTTAAGAGCTCCAGCACTTTCTGAGGGCCTTTTGGGTAGGAGTTAGAAAGGTTACTTTTTGGGTTGCAATGACCACAACCTCTGTCCCTTTTCAAATATCAAGGCACCTGTGTTAATGACCAATGAATAAATATCCATAGTGACCATTTCGCCTATGAGATGAAATAAAACCAAAGGATATTTGAAATGATTCTACCACTAGAAAGAAGTTATGGAGCCTCAATTAATTCTCATTAATATTTTCACACTCCCCTTAAAACTGCTCACAATTACTCATCTGAATTGTTGCTTTTAAAATTCTGCTCATTGAAACTGGATATGGGTTGTACAGCAAACACAAACAAAATCCCATTTCTAGCCCCAATTGATCAATGAAATAATCCTTTATTTTAGAGCTTCAGATGGAAGCTGAAAAATACTTGTAATTATATTTTTATTTTTCCCTTACATACCACAGGCATGAAAGATTTCATAAATTGAATTTTATTCTACAAGCAGAACAAAAAAGATAACTGTGTGGGAAATGCTTTAGGGGATGACGCATTTGTAGATAACAGCTCAATCAGGGAGAAAAATTTTCCTTGTGTTCAGTGCTGATAGCGAACAAAAAGACAGAACATCTATCTCTAAAAAGCAGGAATCAAGTTTACAGTAAGTTTTGCAAGAAGCCTGACTCCTCAGCCTTCCTTCCACGTTAAAATCTATTGTGGATGGACAACATTTTTAATAGAAATTGCCCCGATGTTGCCCTTTGATGTTCTTGATATTAAGACTGGGGCTGCATCTGCACTGCAGAAATAATGCAGTTTGACACTGCTTTAACTGCTATTGCTCAGTGCTATGCAATCCTGGGTTTGTAGTTTGTTGTGCCACAAGAGCTCTCTGGCAGATAAGGCTAAATATCTCATAAAAATACAAATCCTAGAATTCCATTGCATTGAGCCATAGCAACTAAAGTGGGTAGGTAGCAGTTAAACTGGTTTCAAACTGGATTGTTTCTGCAGTGCAGATGCAGCCATTGTTTCTAAAATATTATTTCTTTCATCAATCTGAAGGAATGATGTATATTCTCTTTAGAATCTACAGAATGCACAGAACGGTAAGCCAGGTTTCAGGTTATTGACTTATGACGTGTCCAAACCTAGCGTTATAAACAACTCTTGGTTTTGTTAGCCAGATAGAAGCTACAATCAGAAGCCATAGTTTGTTGCTGATTTATGAACTCTGGTTTGTTTAAACCATGCCTTGCCTTTGCATCTGAACCCAGAAGAGTAGCTTGTTCCTGGCTTGTTTCCCAGTAAGTAAAGCTGATAGGAATGAACAGATCAGAAACTGGGAAAACAAATAGTTTTTTGGTTGTGTGTGGCACAAGTCATGGCTAAAGCAACAAAGCATGACTTAGGAGTGACATGTGAATGCAATCAGTTTTTTATTTTATTTTTGTACACTGGCTGGTAGATTAATTTCTGAACTATTTTTCGCATAACAGTATCTCAGTAAACAAGTGTTAGGGTACCAATTAATCTCAGTAAACAACAGTCAGTGTACCAACCGCAGATGTGACACATGGATTGTTTTTAAAACTCACATACCATCACATTATTTTCTCCCAATCAAAATGGTTTGCCTACTTGTGGGAAACCACCTAAAGAGCTACAGAATGCAAGAAACATCCCCCCCCAAAAAACATTCATAATTACCTTATCAACATCCAATAAATCTAGTTAGACAGTGCCGTACTTCTTTGTCTTTCCTGAGCACACTTTATGAGAATCCATTCTGGCAATCTGCCGTATTGTGATAAAGAATGCATTCTATTCCAGTATAGCATTTAATTTTCAATGTCTGGATTAAAACATTTACTGTTATCAGCAAATTCAGCAGAAAATATCCTGGACTATCTGTTAACCAAAATGCAAGTGTCCTGAGAAGGCATCTACAATCTATATACAAAGGGAGAATTTAATTTGCTCAAATGACAGCTGTGAGAGGGCTTCTGGTAGCTAAAGCTGGGATCAGACTTGTCTATAATGGTTCTGAAAAACTGAACTCCAGAATGCAAGGTCCAAATGTAGTTTTATTTATAACAGCAAAAGGGGAAATCAACATTCCCATAAAAACACACACTCACAGACACATACAAGAACGAGTGATATAAAAGGTGATAGCACATAGTGATTTTTTGGACTGTAAAGGGTGACACTGTACAAGTTCCAGAAGCAGAAGTCCAATGGGGGATTCTGGGAAGTGAAATGTGGATCCAGCAATGCTGATGAGTCAAAGGAAAAACTGTCAAGAGTGTCTGTCTGACGTCAACCAAAAGCAAATTGGTGGTGTTTTGGCAGGCACTTTTATAGAACAAAATGTATCTCAGGGATGTTTTGGGATTAAGGGGAAGTTCCCAAAAGGGAAGAATAGAACTGGAAGTCTGTAAATGACTGGACAATCATCATTAATGTCCCTTGAGAAGGGACTCTCACTCTCTTCATGTGTAAAGGTATATCTCCCAACATCACTCATATCAGTGAAGGGATTATGCAGATTCCAGTTGTAATTCATCTATCCTGGCTAAGTGCCACGGCTTCCCCCATGCTGAGCCATCAGGATTTCCATATATACTTGCTATATAAAAGGCCAACTAGGGGTGAAGGAGGACTGGTCTGTGGGGTAATACAGTGGGTCCTTGTTATCCTCTGGGGTTTGGTTCCAGGATCTCCCATGGATAAAAGTTGTGGATGCTTAAGTCCCATTAAATATAGCAAAATGGTGTCCCCTCTATAAAATAGCAAAATCAAGGTTTGCTGTTTGGAATTTATATTTTTTCTGAATATTTTCAAGCTGTGGATGCTTGAATCTTTCACGGGGAGGCACAATTGTTATTTGGGAGGACAATGTTCTTAATTTGCTTCTCCCCTTTGCTATATCCCTGAGCGGCTTCAACTTAATCTGTGCTGAAATTTTTTCACAGAATCATAGAACTGGAAGAGACCACAAAGGCCATCTAGTCCAACCCCCCTGCCATGCAGGAACTCTCAATCAAAGCACTTCTGAAAGATGGCCATCCAGCCTCCTCTTAAAGTCCTCCAAAAAAGGAGACTTCACCACACTCTGAGAAAGTATGTTCCCCTGTCAAACAGCTCTTACTACGGTATCATGAAGGTTCTTCTAATATTTAGGTGGAATCTTTTTTCCTGTAGCTTGCATTCATTGTTCCAGGTCTTATTCTCTGGAGCAGCAGAAATCAAGCTTGCTTCATCCTCAATATGACACCCCTTCAAATATTTAACCACACTCTGATGCTGCTTGGCCACATGTGTCCTGGTTTTCATCTGTGAAATGCTGGATGGGTATGGACAGTGGAAAGTTTGCCTTAATAAATACTCATTGTAGTTTCCTAGTGAAACAAATTCTATCAAACCAAGAACCTAAAGTGAAGCAATATCTATAAAAAAGCATTTTAGCAAGATAGAAAGGAAATTTCTTAAAAGCTAATTTACCTTTTCATATATACTCTAGCTGTGAATAATATATCAGTACCGGAGAAAAGTATATTTGGTTTCCCTGGCATAGTGAAACTGCAGTAAAAAGCAATACAGTGTATCCTATTTGATCAAGATGGGAATCATGTCTTACTTCACTGAGTTTTTAAATTCGGCAGTATGTAGTTAAAATGGCTTTCATTGCTAGCATTTTAATAACCCACGAGGAAGTCAGTAATCACATTTTGCAAGAAGCCAATTCTCTTCCTTTTCAAATCAATGGGAGCCCAGCTGTCTGTCACCTCAAAGATAGCAAGTTGATTGTCCTGAGGTTGGGAGGACATCTTGAGAGAGACGAATGTGCTGTTTAGTGCCAGACAGGGATATTCTCTAGGGGCTCTTCCGGAGCAGGACATTATCGGTCTGAAAAAAAAGTTATATAAGCATTCAGAGCCTCACACAATTATAAATGGGAGAAGGGAGAGTGAGAAGAACTTGGAAAAGTTACTTTTTGGACTACAACTCCTTGAATTCCTTAGACAGCATAGCTGAGAGCTATAGTAAAAACTTTACCCCCCAAAATATAATTAATGGCTCCTACTTCTCCTTGTTGCTTTCTTATGCATTATTTGGAGCGGGGAGCCTGCCACACATGTGCAAGCTCCCTATAAAATTGTACAGTGTTCAACTGAGGAAGGGAGAACTTACTCAACACCAGGTTCCCTTCTGAAGACCATGGGCCCATTCACGTTACTGTATTATAGGGCTATTATTCCACTTTAACTGTCATGGTTCCCTCTTGTTGCATCCTGGGGTTTGTATTTTGGTGAGCCAATAGAGAGGTGCTCGGTACTTCTGAATGCCCCTCCCTAAACTGCCAGGATCCCATAGCAGAGAACCATGGCATTTAAAGTGGAACCACAGCACTATAATTCTGCAGTGTGGATGGGCCTCATCTCCTACAGCTCCTCGAGAATTGCTCTGTACTTGGCTCCATTCATTTTGCCCCCAATCTTTCCCAGTTCTGCATAACATGATGCTGTCTCCACCATGCTTCAGTGTGAGGATGGTATTTTCAGGACAATAAGATATGCTGGCTTTTTGCGAGGCCAAAAAAATTCAGTATAGGTCTCATCTGAAAGAGAACTCTTTCCCACATGTTTGTTGTGTCTTCCACATGCTTTTCTGCATACTTCAAATGGGCTGTTATAGGGGTTTGTTTCAACAATGGTTTTCTTCTTGCCACTTCATAAAATCCAGCTTTGGTGAGCAAATGGATGATAGTCCTCCTAGGCTGCGTTCACACTGGAGAAATAAACCGGTTTAAGTGCCATGGCTCAATGCTGTGAAATTCTGGGAATTGTAGTTTCTGCTCCGCTCTGGGCCCCACAACAAACTACAATTCCCAGAATTTCACAGCATTGAGCCATGGCACTTAAACCGGTTTATTTCTCCAGTGTGAACGCAGCCCCAGAGTGTCTTCTGTTTTAACCGGGGATCTCACCAGCCTCTTCAAAGTTGCTGCTGGCCTTTGGATTGTTTCTCTGACTAATACTATCATTATTATCCAGTCACTGGATTTGGGTAGATGGCCTTCCTTAACTCCCAGGTGAGCCATATTCTTTCCATTTTGTAAAAATGAATTTTACAGTGGTCCTGGGGAGGTTCTTAGTTTAAAAAAACAACAACCCAGCCCTGATTGGTGCTTCTGCACAACTTTATAGCAGACTTGATTTCACAGCTCCTTTATCTTCATAATGCTGTTCCTTTAGATATGCTCTCCATTAATATGGCCTCCACACTGGGGCCTTCCTGAAACAGGGGTCTTTAATCTGAGATTATGTAGCACTGGAACTCCCATACTGGGAGAAAAGTGGGATATATATCAAATTAAATCAAATAAATGAAATACCTATGTCACTTTGGGAACCAATTAGTTTCCCCAGAGGCATGTTACAGCAAGAGGTTGAATACTTATGCAACCAAGAAATGCCAGTTTGTTGGAGGGTTTAATATCACAGTAAAAAAAAGTAACTTCACAGGGAATATTTTATGTACGTCAAGGCCAGGTAAATCTATTTCATGTCCAGTTTGTAATGCAACAAAATGAGGAAAAGTCAAAGGATGCAGATGGCAATGCAAACGTGCATCTTCTCACTGGTGGTCCAGTCCTCTAAATTAGCACATCTGCACCAGCATAAAATGGGCCATGCTGCTGCTTCTCTGGTGACTCCTAATGCATGCAAGTAGGTCATCCATTTTGTTTTGCTCCCAGCCTAGCGATCCCCTATTCAGGGAAACCAACTGGCCCCACTTGCTCCTTCAGCATGCAGCTACTGTCATCATGTGGAAGCCTGCAGGGCTCAAAGGCGATGCAAGGATGCAGTGTCACCAGCAAACCATTTTCTATTCAGGCAGAAATAACGGGATCTTACATTTTAAAGCATTCTGCTCCTTACTCCGATCATAAAACATCAGTATCGCTTTATGATCCTTTGATAAGAATGGAACTGCTGCACTATAAATAAGTTGATGCTCCATCTGATAAATAGCATGTCATTACAGCAGAAAGAACACACCATCCCAAAATTTCACAAGTAGCGCACAAGTGAAACACATGTCCCCTCCTCTTCAATGAAAACAAACAAACAAACAAACAAACAAATCAATTAGAACTTCCATATTTCTATTTACCTCTGCTCTCTGCTTATCAGAAATTTTGCTTTCTTCAAAGGAAAGAGGTAGATCTGAGTTATATCTGGCCTTTATATTTCTGGCTGGTAATCAATTGCAATAGTTCAACCTTACCTGCAGTTTCGCTTTCCATGGTTTCAGTTACACATGGTCAACCATGGTCTGAAAATATTACAAAAAAAACTATAATGTGCATTTTTGCTCTTTGTGGTTTCAGTTATCTGTCAATTGCAGTCCAAGAACATTACTGGTATAGGATCCAGTACCATCCACAATTTTAGGCCTCCACTGTGGGTCTTGGAACATATCCCTGATGGATAAGGGGGAACTATTACACTATTTATTTGTTCCAGGATGCATTGCTAGGTGTAAACAGTGGCATCACTATGGGGTGAGGGGGGTGGGGGCCACACCAGATGACACCCTAAAGGGGGATGATACCGCTGCTCCTCAAACACCTACCTTTAGGCAGAAACAGGCTGGGGCATTCATCTGCTTTCCTTTAAAATGCTTTAAGAGATGGTGGGAGCAGGGTCAAGCTCAGTGGGAGGAGAAAGGAGAAGCACTAGAATTTTTTAAAATTGAAATTTCAAATTTCAAAATTTTAAATTTTAATTCTTTTTAAATTTTGACTCTTTAAAAAAATTCTTTAAAATTTTTCTTTAGAAACATCATATTTTAACCAAATCTTCACTATGTATATGTAAATACACTTAGGCTGTGCATATGATGTTGTAATTTGAAGGTATAATTTTAATTTTGCTAGTTGTTTATGTCACAACTATTAACATTTCATTCAATAGCATATGGGAAATATGATTCATGAGTAACATTAGTGCAAAAAAGCACTACTAAGGAATCTGTATGGTGTGAAATGGGAAGTGGTCAATGGGGGGTGGTGACACCGTGCATTATCACACCAGGTGACACCATCTGTAGTGACGCAACTGGGTGTAAATAGATACCAGCAACAGGTCACTCATTTAGAATCATAGAATCATAGAGTTGGAAGAGACCACAAGGGCCATCAAGTCCAACCCCCTGCCATGCAGGAACTCCCAGTCAAAGGATCCCTGACAGATGGCCATCCAGCCTCTGTTTAAAAACCTCCAAAGAAGGAGACTCTACCATTCTCTGAGGGAGTGTGTTCCAATGTCAAACAGCTCTTACTGTCAGGAAGTTCTTCCTAATGTTGAGGTGGAATCTCTTTTCCTGTAGCTTGCATCCTTTGTTCCGGGTCCTATTCTCTGGAGCAGCAGAAAACTAGCTTGCTCCCTCCTCAATATGGCATCCCTTCAAATACTTAAACAGTGCTATCATATCACCTCTTAACCATCTCTTCTCCAGGCTAAACATACCCAGATCCCTGAGTCGCTCCTCATAGGGCACTGTTGTTCAAGTCTCTACATATTGCTTTTGAGATTGGATCTAACCTGTAGACCTAATGGCCTCATCATGACATTTTTATATATCAATAGGACAGTTAATTGTGTGTGTGTGTGTACATGTACAGAGACATGGCATTTCTACAGACCTCTGAATCATTCCTCCCCAACCATTAGGGCCTAAAGGTTTGACCAATATTGATGCCTTACTGAGGAGCCAGCTGAAAGGCCAGCTCCTGTCACTTGTCCACCTAAGTCTCACTGATACACAGGCCACATCAAGATCACCACTCATGTTAAGATCAGCCGTATAGTTCCAAGCATCTTTAGCCAGGAGTAGATCCCAATGGGTTCAGTAAGAGCTGCTTGCTAGTAATAATGCTTGGGCCTTTAGCCCAAGAATCAGTAGTGTCATCTTTTCATATATTGAATGTTCCAGATGGAGAAATCACCTTGCAATGCTCAATCCCCACAACTCTTGTTTTTAAAACAAACACCAGTTCTACAGGAACAGAATGCCTTGCCCTTGACTTTCAGTGAACGTAAAGCAATGAAATATGAGGCTCATGAAATGTTCTCTACAGGTAGTACCAATAGCTTCCCTTACCTTCTACGGGCCCCAGTTTGAGGACACCGTATTTGGCCTACTGTTGACACTGCTTAGTAGCGTGGACTTACTTCAGTAATGCTGAGGTAAAATGATAACCACTGATACTAAGGTGAGTCACCATAATCTAATGCACTGCATTAGTCTGGCACTGAGTATAGCTGTCAACATACAGACATCTGTAAGGAATCATTAGCTGTACCCCATACAGAATATAAATGCATTTGATTAGCCTCCAGATCTTGGCAGGGGACGAAGTCATTATTTAATCATGTTTCCAATTATCCATAAGCCCTGTCTTCATTACCCGAGGCTAAGGCTGAGTGGAGCAAAAAATACAAGTGCCTTTTTCTTTCTATTGTTAGTAGGGAAATCTTATTTTTCCTCCACTTCATTTCTTTTCATCCTGCTACATCTCCTCTGTGCTACCCATATGAGTCCCTTCTGAGAAGAGAAATAACATCTGCAGGAAATGGATGGAAGAAAAGAAAAAAATTGAGATATGTCGTCTGGGCTTTTATAGAACGATTCATCGCCCCCCAACTGGAAAAACAAAACAAAACAAAAATCCCTTAAGGAGCACCATTGTCTTCGGCTTCCATTGAAATGGGTTGAATTATTTTCATTGCATGGAGTTCTTCATATTCCATGCACATCTCTGTGAATTACCAGACGCAAAACCCTGTTGAGATATGAGGGACCCATTATAGAGCTACGATTCCACTTTAACCATCATGATTCAGTTCAACTGGATCATGGGGTTTGGAACTTAGGAGGGATATTTAAAATTCCCAGCCTGAGAGCACCTCTGGTGTTTCTGATCAAACTGCTAATCCCAGTCTTTGGGTGTTGCCATAAAAGTTAAAGTGGAACCTGATGCCATAATAGTGCAGCATGGATGGTCTCTGAGAGTCTATACAGTAAATGCATTTGCAGCTAAAGGCAGTATGCCTTGTCACACACACATAGATAACGGCTTTACAATTTGGGTTTCAAATGATACCCTATTTGCCACACATGTTAGGGAAAGTACCAACTGTAGGGAAAGGATAGGAGGAAATTTTAGGTGCATGAGGAAAAGGGAACTTTTTATTAAACCCAGCACATCCTTTCTTATTCTTTCTTAGTGTACTCATAGATAAAAATTGTCTACCAGGTGTCAAATCACTGGGACAAGATATGACAAGAGATTGATGCTAAGGAGTCTAAAGTCATATTGGATATCGAAATACACGCACACAAATATGAGTATAATTGGTGACTGTATTTACTTGTATGTCTCCTAATAAGAAATTCACTTTCAGGAGCAGAGTGACTCACAGACTCTATTATATTGAACAAAATGTCACCTGCCAGTCTTGCAGCCTTTTTTCACACAAATGAATGCAGAGGGAGAAGGCCATTTTCATTACAAGGTGAAAAAAGTTACAGATCTGCATATATGCTTCAGGAATCACAAGTCTGCAAGCCTGACCAGGAACCTTGAGCAACCAGTGGCTCCAAACACTGTACTGATAAACCCTCTGTTTTATCGGTGGTGGAATTGCTGATGTCACCTCCTTCAAGTAGTTTGGATGTAAAAGATAATTTTGGATCCCTAGTCTTAAATCCTTAACACTTCATGACCTCAACCTAGACGACAATACACAACACTACCATCCACTAAAGAATATTGAAAACGGACTGTTCAAAACTCCCATCTTGGATGCAGAGAAGACAGAAGCCAAAATGTTTTGTTAATTCACACACACACACATCATGATATTCCTATATTCATTCTTGGGTACCTGAGTTTGCCTTCTTTCTTTCTTTCTTTCTTTTCGAGCACAGGACCCAACACAGTTTACAATAATTTAAAAGGAAGTTCAGCTAAAATCTTATTTTACAAATAAATAAATAAATACAATTTTAACATTTTGAAAATTAAAAAAAATTAAATTTAAAAAATCTATTAAAAAGCTTTGCCAGTCCATTCCACTGAAATATAGCATACAAGCACCTGGAACAGGGCACCAATTCTAGGGTCCCATTCACATTAGATAAATGTAGTGCTCTATTTGTAGTTTTGTCAGAGATACCAGAGGAACTCTGGCTAGGGATTCTAAATGCCCCATCCCTCCCAGAATTCCATGGGATGTTACCATGGTTGTTAGAGTGGAATCATTCTGCTACACTTTTGTGGTATAAATGAGCCTCTGGTATTCTATCACATATATGTGGCAACAGGAAATTTCAGTCAATCCTGGTTATCTAACCAGGATTGCCTAACCAATCCTGGTCTATATTGCTCCTACATAGTCTTATATAAATAAATTTGTTTGATAGCTTGGTGTCTGAAAATGTACTCATCACAATCTCACTCTTCCCTTCTGGGGAGCTCATTATGTCTCCATATGTTACTGACATCTTGGGAACTGAAAACGAGACACATTATGGCTTTGGTATTCAGAACAGCTTCTGTTGAATTTTTCAAACAGTAGTTTAGGAAGACAATTTGAGAGTTCAAGGTTAAGGAAGGCCGGAAGCAATATACTGACAAATCTTAAGAGTGGAAAGTTGTGTCACTTTATAAAGAACTTCATGCTAAGAAAGAAATGAAACAAAGGTTTAGCAAAAAGATTGTCAGATTGCAGGATACAGGTTCAGTTCTTGAGGAGCAGATGATGGATAGTGTTGGCAGCGGGTTCTTGTAGATATTTCTGATTCAAAGGAGATTTAAGAATGGTTCATAACAGACCCTTTTTAAAAGGTGGAACCATCAAAGCAAAGCAATAAAAAATCCAAAAGGAAACAAGAAATAGTGCCAGAAGATGACACTCCCAGGTCAGATGGCACTCAACGAGAAAAATAAATCACCAGGAACAGACAGCTTACCAATAAAGCTTATTCAAGCTATAGGGACAAATATGCCCTAGCTCTAACTAAAATCTGACAGCAAATATGAAGCGAGAAATGCCAGATATCCAAGCTGGGTTTAGGAAAGGAAGAGACACTAGTGATCATATTGCAAATGTATGTTGGATAATGAAGCACACCAAAGTATTTCAGAAGAAAATCAGCATGTGCTTTATCGACTATAACAACTCCTTTGTGTAGATCATGAAAAACTATGGATTGCTGTTAAGAAATGGGTATGCCACAACATTTAATTGTTCTGATGTGTAACCTGCATCCAGTTTATTCACTCCCAATTATATTAGATTATTCACTCCCATCATTCCCAATTATATTATTTTACTCTAATGTAACATGTAAAACATATATATCTTTATAACACTACATTAACTATATTAACACAACAGAAAAATACATGGCAGACTCTGCCAGATTCTGATATCCAGGAGGCTACTGTCAAGACAGAATATGGAGAAACTGAATTATTCCCACTTAACAAAGGTGAGAGGCAAGGTTGAATTTTATCACTATATCTGTTTAGCATATATGCTGAACATATAAAAAAACAAAATAGGGTTAGACTTGAAGGAAGTAGGTGTGAAAACTGGAGGAAGGAACATCAGCAGTTTAAGATGTGCAGATAGCACCATCTTACAAGCAGAAAATACAGTAGCAAAGACTTGTAACAATTACTGAAGGAAGCCAATGAAGAAAATACAAAGGCAAGTGTACAGATATACAGTAAGAAAAAATAATGTCCAAAGTGGATTTACCTAAAAATATTGGAACTGCTGTGGCAGAGATATTTAGCACATTAGGATTAATGGGAATGCATTCAATTGGGAGCTTATTAATGGGTTTCTGCCATCAATGAAAAGGGACACCCTAACCATGCTTGGAAAACATGGCAGCTACAGGTCAGAGGCGACATCATGTGATAAGTATTGCCAAAGGCACTATTTGGGAAAGGATTATTTGTATTTTATTGTATTTTTTGTATTTTATTTTCTTACTGCTGTTAGCCACCCGGATTCCCCATGATTGGGCGGGATACAAATAAATCTATATTATTATTATTATTATTTGATTACTATAGTTGCAGTTTAAAAGCTGTGTGTGATCATCGCCTAGGACTTGGAAGGGCAGCTATGATGTAACTAGACAAGATCCTGACATGTCAAGATATATAAAACTGTAAACTAAAGTTAAGATTATCTATGCTTCATTCCAAATGGATAGACTCAATCAGGGAAGCCATGGCCCTGACTCTGCAGGACTTGAGCAGGGCGGTTGAGGGCAGGGTGACTTGGAGGTCTCTCATTCATGAAGTCACCATAAGTCAAAGCAGATTTGATGGCAGTCAACAACAAATACTTTCAACCATCATAAAGATGTCACGATATTACCCAGGACAGCCCCTTTCCAAGTAGAGCCCCCTCCAAATATAATTCTCATTAGCCCAGCCTGGTTGCTCTAAATCATTTTGGTCAGGTGTTGGAAACAAACTGTTTTCTTTTTCAGTAAATACGTTGGAAATTATTCAAGCTCAGTGACTAAGCAGGGCGAAGAGTTCCCAAAAGCCTAATATGTCTCTCAGCATTCCTCCCATGACTGAGACTTTACTGCCCTTTTAAGATAAGAAGATCCATTTATTTGCAAGAAGCAGCTACTGTTAGCCTGTCAATGTCTGAGAAGGAGCGTAAAGAATAGAGATTTCTGAATCTTATCATGAACTCACAAATGCTTGGCTGCGTAACTGGGGTTTGCCAGGCTTCCCTTCAAAATGTCACTCTTGTGAAGAATGAAAGAAAAGGGATATTCAGATTAAGCCCTTAAAATGCCCACATCCATTTTCTTGATGCTTGCTCATGTTACTCTGAAAGAGGAACAAAATTATGGGCCTGAAGCTCTCATCAAAATAGATAAAGCGAAGGATTGTTTCAGGTGCAAACTTGGTTTGTCCACTAGGTATATACTTTGCTTGGGAGCTCTTTCATCATTCTTCCATCAGGAAGTATCTCTGTACTTGTGCACCATTCACCTTCTGTGTATGCATGATTGTTGTGGTGGTTGTGTGTCCTCAATTTGTTTTTTACTTTGGAGCTTATCCCATGAACAAATAAGCCACTCTACCTCTTCTGGCTTGAATTCAGGATCCAGAATGCTATCCTGGATGTTATCATACCTAAATTTCCACCTATCAGTGTAGGATGCCACTGCCTGGATGCATCCTGGGTTGAAGCCTTTCTCAGCCAGCGCTTTTTCGAAGTCAGGGAGCTTCTGAATTCAAAAATTGCCTGGCTGAGCAAGGCTTCAACCTGAGATGCATCTGTCTGGCAGCATCCTGCATAGATAGATGGTGATTTAAGTATAATAACATCTGGGGGCATCCTGGATCCTGAATTTAAGATGGAATAGGTAAACTGGTTTATTTTTTCATGGGATAAGCTCCTTAAGTTGACCTTAAAGTAAATCTATCATGGGGTTTTCTTGACAAGATTTGTTCAGAGGGGTTTGCCATTGCCTTCCTTTGAGGCTTAGAGAGTGTGAATTGCCCAGTGGGTTTTCATGCCCAAATGGGGATTCACACACTAATCTCAGTGGTTCTTAATCCACCATTCAAACCACTATACCGCACTGGTTGTTTATTATACATGGGCCCTTAAATGAATGTGTGAAGTAGTCCAAAGGACATCACTCTCAAACAGAGAACATTGGCATTCTTGTATCATTAACTTTCTCCAGCCCTGCAATACTTTAAATTTTTAAGGGTGCTACCAAATTAGAGACCTGTTTTATGATTAATTAGAAGCAGAATTAAAATTGTGGTCTTTGACCACATAATGAGAAGGCATGGCTCACTAGAAAATATGATAATGCTTGGGAAGATAGAAGGCAACAGAAGAGAGGAAGACCACATGCCAGATGGATAGACACAAACAGGGAGGTCACAAGCCTGAAGCTGCAGGATCTAAGCAGAGCAGTGGAGGATGTTGGAAATATCTCATCCACAGGAGTGCCATGAGTCAGGACAAACAAAAGTGCAGTTAACAACGAAAACAAAAATATTTAAAATCGCACAATACCATTGCTCTTTGCCATGGCAACAATTTTTCTATAATGTTTACTCATAGGTAAGTCCAATTCAACAAAAAGGTATTGGCAACTTCAAATAAATGTTTATTGCTCATGAGTTGCTGACTTCCCTTGCTTCCTATTGATCCTCGCTGGAGGAATGAGTAATTTTCCTTGAACAGTTACTTTGTGAATTGTCTTATGTCTGTTTTTTCTCCCTTTATGGAGGCATCTCTTTAAGCTAATAATTTTCCCTTATTTTTAAAATAATGGTGAAATAGTTCTATAAGTAATTTTCTTTGAGTGCCATGCAGGGTTCCAATTTCTCTTTTATTGGGTTTTAAAGCGTTTGTGCCCTTTCCTGTGCTGCGCCAGAGGTACCTATGTGTTTCACAGCAGAGTGATTTTTTGTGATTATTCGAAAGGTTAACATTCATTTTTAAGTTCTTACAGGTACTCTTCATTCTGATTTATTTATTCATTCGTCTATTAAATAACAGCTTAGAACAAAAATTGGGAGACTGGGTGGGTGGATGCTTCAGATTAATTCAGACCACAGAAGCTCTTACATGGAAGACAAAACTCCCCATCCAAATACCTCCACATCTGCTTGTTTTCATTGATTTATTAAGGGCAGAGGTGTGAAACCTGTGCCCCACTGAGTACTGTTGTTTGATTACAACTACCATCATCCCTGATCACCAGGCTGATTAGAGGTGGAGTCCAGCAGCATTTGGAGGGCCACATTGATGGACACCTGTAGATACATCCACACAACTTTGAACTCCTGGAAAATGTGCACAGAAAAACACATATTAAGTATGCTAATCAATTTGGAGGAATGCATACAAACTAAGAAAATGATGGATCTGGTTTCAGTAGTCAAAAATTGGCAGACCTCCATGTCTGGGCATGAATCATACATGGGAGTGAGAAAAGAAGGACGCTCATGGATTGGAATTTATAGGCATGTACAGCCCTAACATAAAAGAGTCACGTGCCTGGCAAGCAGATCTTCAGAAACATCAGCTTAGTTGCAAGAGGAATGCATCATCATCCTCAGAAAGCACTGAGGGCCTATGGGGGCCCTCAAAGTGAAGACTTTATTGTTGGTTACTTTCCTGACTAGCTAGACTCAACCAATTGTGTTACCTTAGTTTTTGTGGGTTTTTCTGGGCTATGAAGCTGTGTTCTAGAAGAGTTTATTCCTGATGTTTCGCCAGCAGCTGCGGTTAACATCTCCAGAGACCGGTGGCATGGAAGAGAGTGGGATATATATATACTGTTGGTTGAGCAGAGGTGATTTGCATGTTAATCTATGTATTGTTCAGTTGTTGAATGACCTCAGGTGTCCATTTGCTTAATGATCCATTGTCTGCTGGGAATCCTCCTCACCCTGGGTGGTTTTCATCTCATTTCATTTGCATCTCAACCAACAGTATATATACCCCACTGTCTTCCATTCCACCATCCTCTGAACATGCCAGCCACAGCTGCTGGTGCAATGTCAAGAATAAACTCTTCTAGAATATGGCCTCATAGCCCAAAAAACCCCCCACAAAAATCTATGGATGCCTGCTGTGAAAGCCTTTGATTTCACAACTGTGTTACCATTTTTGTCTTGCCTAAACAGTCTGACTGAACAATCTGACTGAGGCAGGTGTCAAAAAATTGTTTAAAAAAGAAAGCTTTTTGGTCAGAGCCTTTGCTAACAAAGGTTGACCTGTATTTTCTTTTTTTCATTAATAGCTTCATACTTTTCCAGAATTGTTTTGATAAATAACGGTTACAGAAAAATTCATTATTCTAATTTTCTTTCTGCTAGCCTAGACTCCAGCTCACCCACCCTGCTCAAACAAATGTCCCCCCTTTTTGTCCCAGGCTTACTTTGCAAATATTGTTCAGGTTTTCAAGGAAAAGGGAATGAATGCACAAAAATCTGAAACAAAACAGAGTACTTACAGCACTATTGCTAATTGGCCAAATTGCAAGAGGTGACAAGAAGTTCTGGTACTTGATAAAACAGTAACATAAGAGGCCTGACAACTCTGCTAGTTCTTGTCAGGCAGATTAGCTAGTGCCTTTGTTTAAATGAATAAATATTTTTGTTTGCGTTTTAAAAAACTCGGGCTACAGCAAGGCTTTTTTGCAAATGGCAGTGAATGGCACCCTCTCCTCGCCCAAGTCAAGATGCAGAGTACCCACACCAGCTACATTTTAAATGTTGAAGAATCTGTAATGGGGACAAAGCACTTTTAATATAACAAAAATGACTTACTTTTAAAAAAGTTAAGTTGCACGTTCTGTACATCTAAGATCTGCAGAAAACAGCTGGTCATAGAAGACATTTGTTGAGGCAGAAGGGAGAGCCTTGTTGGAAAGAAAAGCCAAGAGGTGTGATTGTGGAGCAAGTGACAGGTAATGGGAACTATTCATCTCCCTCTATATGCATCAATCCCCATGTTGTTGAGAGGCCATATTGAACAAACCAGTGTACTATCTTTTGTTTTTAAAGGACTGACTACTAAATGCTAATTTATTTAATCCTATTAAAAGAGACCATTTTATTATTGCAATCAGTGCATTTTATTGCAACAAGCATGTATTATTGCAACCACCATAATAGTAGATGGATTATAGATGACTTGATCAGTTATATCATTTTGGGAGAATCCCATTTTGGGTGAAAGGAAGGATATAAATTCAATAAAGAATAACTTTGAAACATTAGTAACACCCTGAATACATAATCCAGCCAGTTTTATGGGGTGTAGGGAGAGAGATACTGCAATCTTTGGAGCTGAATCCTATGGCTTCCCAACTAGAGAAGACCCATTAAACCAATGGGAGTTACAGAAATGTGTCTACTATAGCTGGGACTATAAATAAAATTCAAACCTAAGTGGGCTTTTCTGTGCATAAGGACCATAAGGGGAATCACTTCCAATATTAAACACACACAAGGTTACTCTGCATGTGTGTTAACCTGCTCCTGCCAAAATTAGAGGGACTTCTTAACCAGATTGTGTTATATTTTACTAATGGGTATGTTTTGTGTTTTGTTTTACTGGCCTTACCGCCTGAAATAGGAATAGCAGCAGGAATTTGCCAACTAATTGCATTTTACAGTTTCTAAAAGCTGGCAGCATAAATTAAACACAAAGAGATGTGAAAGTCTCTATCTTTCCTGCAAAAAAGATAATGCAGATTCTTTCTGACTTCCAAAAATATCTTGTTTGTTATGCTCTTTACCAGCAGCACAACCTGTTTCCTCAGTAAAATGCTTTATAATTATTCCTCCTTGTACTGCACAGCAACTGAGTGTCTGACCATGTACAGAATGAACACGTGTTTTTCATTATAGAATATAGTCCTGTCTAAGGGCATCCTCTGTTTGAAGTACTGTCGAGTCCAAGTCCAGGTTAAAGATGAGGCATCATTGGAAGTGAATGAGTAGGTGGCCCATCAACAGTTAGCACTTGGACCACCTATGTACCAGCCTCCCCACTCGCTGCCCTCCCTCCCTCCTTCCTTCTTCTAGAGACCATACTTGCACTTCGAACTTCAGAGTTGAACCACATCTTAGTATTAAACTGTCAACTCTTACTTTTCCTTTCTTCAGCCTCAACTTTGTCCAATGTCCCAAGGGCCGTGATGGTTAACATACAGAGTGCATGAGCCTCCACTTCTACTCTCCATCTACTTTTGCACACCGTGATGTAAGTTTTGAGTTAGTTTGCTTACCCACACTATAACTGTGCACACACTGTAGAAAAGAACAAATTGTGAGGCTGATCCAAATATGAGATGTTGTGCAGCCTTAAGCGAAGGGTGTTAGCTTCCTGGGCCACTTGTGACCTTCAGCTGCTGCCTGTGCAACCCCTGAAGCCAGAAGACCCTGGCAATTTCCCCAGCTGCCCACCTTTGTAGCAGGACTTCAAGTTAAAAGAAAACACATCTCAGTGGAGACTACAAAAGGGTGATCATTCTGGAATGCATGTCTGTGCATGTGTGTGTGTGTGTGTGTGTGTGTGCTTTGTGTGTGTGTGTACACATGCACACATACACATAGGTGTACATGCATTACCTGCAGCATTGCAATCCAAGTGGGATGTAGCCTTTGGGAATCAAAGTTGTTCATCCCAGTCATAAGAGAATCTTGGCATGGGTTATCAATTTATCCTTGGTGCCCTGTTTTGCCCACACAGCAGAAGTAGCTTCTTTTCTAATGGAAGCTTTTAACTTCTCTCCTTGTCACTTGACCAAGCCGTGGTGTCTGTCACTGAGCTAATGTTCAAAGGATTCCTCCTTGTGCATCAGCAGGACTGCCAATCTCCCATGATAAAATATCCAAATGCCAACTCTTTTTCTCTGTTCTATCAAAATCCTTCCATTCTATCCATTTTGATATTATGCAGTATGACTGATGCAGTAACCCATGACGGGTTGCTATAGGATCCATTAGCACAGACTGAAATTGAGTTTCCTGAGATTCAGATTGAAAGACCACCATTTAAATGATATTTCTTCCTAGAAAATAATCAGGTTCCCTTCGTATATATGAACTTTAAAAAAAAAAATGAAATTAATTTCTTCCAGGTGGAAATATGGATGATAAATAATGGTTTGATATTGGTAGGAAAGGGTCACTGAAGAGTGGGGACAGATGTGGAATGACAGTAAAGACTATGACTGGCATTCTATATTGAAGTTATGGATTTGTAACTTAGAGTTATGGATCCATAACTGCTCTTTATTCCATAATGCCATGTAGCTACGTGGCACCATTGTCATGATCATAAATGCTCTCCCAAACCTGCTTAACCAGGTCACAGCCACACTGAGAGATGGAGGTCTGTTAAACTGGCAATTTATGACAATAAAGTATTGCATGGATATATCGAATATGTATTGCACCAGATACTATTTCAGCCCATGAGAATTTATAATGCAATTAACTGTTCTAGAAGCATTAAATGTTTCGGAACCCTAATCCTTTCAGTTAACAACAAAACTGCTTATCACATGCAGTTGTATATAGCTTGTCTTTATACCCTTTCTCTACCAAAATGCAGCCAGAACGACTTTGAACTAAAGTCAAATGAAGCTGGTTAACGGGAATTAATCCTTATAGCTTTTTCCTCATGCCTGTCTCCTGTTGAAATTTGCCTTGCCTCAGACCCTGCATTGTGTTTACAAAGCAAAAGATGCTTGGATCTTTTTCTCTGGAGAATATGTATACACCAGTTGCTCTCTTTAGTTTACAGCCTTTTGTGATTCCAGTCTGGAATAACAACAACAAGCAAGAGTTAGGGAGACGTATCTAGTAAATGGCGCGTCAACTGTATCTTGGTCCTAATTTTATTGCTAACTGCTAACTGGATGGGTTTTCAGCACCAAATTTATGTAGGGACAATGCTAATATGACTTTAAGGGCTTTTTGGGGCTTCAGGTAACAACAAAACGACACAGTAAAGCATTTGGAAAGAGGTCAGTTTATTCATTTCCAGGTGAAGGAGTATCAAAGCAAATCAGACGTTGTGTCAGATAGCAGATGCTTATTAGCATCTATGGGCTGCATCTGTGTAAGTGTACCTTACATTCCATATGTCTCTAGCCCTTTCCACTCTGTTGTAAACCTCTCCCTTGAAAACTGTCAACTTCAGGGAGGGAACACTGATGCTGCTTCCCAGTGGAGAGAGGAGGGAGGCAAATCAGTTGAAGAATATGAAGCTACTCTAGGCTCCTAGGAGAGGAAAAATAAAAGTGCACACCATAGAAAAGGTAGGTGACCTCAATCTGTGAGATCCAGGATGGTCTAGTAGTTTGAACATTAAACAATTACTCCAGAGGTCAGGGTTTGAATGTCTGCTCAGTCATGGAAATCCACTGGGTGCCCTTGGGCAAGTCACACTCTCTCAGCTTCAGAAAAAGGCAAAGGCAAAAACCACTCTGAACAAACCTTGCTAAGAAAACCCCATGCTAGGTTTGCCTTAGGGTCACCATAAGTCAGAAATGGTTTGAAGGCCCCCAGCAAATGGATTTGTGCATTTCAGTTGGCCAATAAAGGTATAATTGATGGAATTTTGTTTTAGCTGAATGTTGGTGTAAGGCTTTGAGTGATGGACTAGACTCTGAGAGAGCAAGGAAATGGGTGACTTTGGAGAAGTCACACTCTTGCAGCAATGGCAGTGGAAGGCAATGACAAAACTCCTCTGAATAAATCTTGCCTAGAAAACCCTGTGATGAGTCTGAGTCATAATTCTGAGTCAGACTGAAAGCATACAGCCACTTTCAGTGCAAGAAGGAAAAGATAAACAGTTTTTTCCATGCTGAGTATGACGACAAGAGGTTTGTGTGTGTGTGTGTGTGTGTATTACGTTTATTATCATTGTCATCATTACATTTGGAGATTTATTTATTTATTTGCAATATTTTGGTTGCAAAACCTTTTTTAGTGCAAAATACATTTCCTCACAAAACATAGTATTTTGTCCCATTTTTACCCTCAACCCCCGCAAATACCAAAGAATAAAACTGGCTGGGGACAGGGAGAGAGAATGCTGATATTTTTGCTTCCACACAGAATTAAAAAAAATCTTGTGATGGCCAACATTTTTTCCCTTTCTGGTCAAGGACAAGAAAGTTTCTAGCTCCATCAGTTTAATACAGCTAGAAAGGGTTAACTATAGAGACCAAAGCTGAACAAAACTTTTGAATGCTGTAGACACAACCATTGTGGCTCAGAACGTGCATGGTAATTTCTTTTCTCCTGCTGTCAATTATGGTGAAACAGGTTTTACAGATTAAAAAAAAATACAAATACAAACACAACCATGCTGTTCTGGAGGAATAGAGCTTAAATATTCTACGTAAAGGCACCAGATCCTGAAAGCTAAACAGGGTCAGGCCTGGTTAGTATTTGGATGGGAGACTGTCAATGAATATCAGGTGCTGTGTAGGCTATGTTTCAGAGGAAAGAACTTGCAAAACTACTTCTGAAGATTCCTTCCTATGAAATTCATATGGTCATCATAAGTTGACAGGTGACGTAAAGGTACACACACATTCAAGATGAACATGCAAAGTATGGAAAATAATAACTCTGTTATAGGACCTTCAGAGCCTGAAGAAATCCCTTTTCTATTCTGTTTACAGTCATATTGCTGAAGTTCTATTTGAAATAATGAATAATTGGACTAATAGTACCTTGACTCAGTAGAATTTCTTGAACACCACCATATTTCAAGTAAAGTGATTTAACACCTCTCCTTGATCTCTTTTTGTTTCAAATCCCTTTTATCAAAAGCAATGTAATCTATACCATGGCTGGCTTTTCTTTAATGCTGTAGTGTTAATGTTTTAATTGCTTTGCTTTACTGTATTTGGGTTTCTTTGTTTCCAAAAAGCAGAGGATAATAACAAAGGGCCTATAGTTACTTTGAATACTTATTGAAATTGCCTATAGAAATTTGAGATTAGACCACAAATTAATGAGCTTGAAGTAACTACCCTGGAGGTTGTGCCAAATACTAATAAAAGCATGTATAACATTTTTTTATCCCAGGTTTTAAAGGCATGTTGCAATGATTAATTAGTTGTAATCTCATCTGTGGTGTTGTGTGGTGTGCTCACAAAGCAGAACAAAAGAAAATAAAATCATAAATATGGAAAGGAAAATAACAATGGGTACCAGAAAGAATTCAAATGAATTTGTTTCTTACTGCTGTGCAAGCTTGCTCCACAGTGGCCTTACAAGGTATGCAGCAGGTAGGAGGGTGCCTTTTGACAGCTTTTATATATATCTAAGAGCATGCTGACATTGTTCAGAACAGAACAGAATACATTTTCTAATGGCACCTGCACAGTGGTTAGATAGAGAGAGAGAGGGAAAGCACAAAGTTCTGGACTGGAATTCAGTAACCCAGAGTTCTGCATTCATTATGGAATCGTATTTATGATCCACATGTATCCATTAGCTTAGCGAATACATAAGGACTATGAACGTTCTCTGATCTCTAATTACCAAGCAGCAGCTACTGCAAACAACAGGTTTCACTGTCGATTGGGAAGCAGCTGACTGACGTTTCCATCAAGTGATCTTTGGTGCAAAGGGGAATTGTGACAGGGATCCTGCTTCTGGCTGTTGACTAGAAATCACTTGTAGGAATCAGCTACTTGCAGGTCAATGGGGACAGACCCCTGTCAGTTGTAGTGACTGTTACCCAGTAAGTGAGGACTGGAGAGGGATCAGGCTGGGAGACACTATTTAGTTAGGTGGCTATGCAGCTACACAGAATCACAGCCATCTTCTTGTTGCCATTAATAGAGGTTAAAAGTAAATATGTGACCTGCACACAATTATTGGGAGAGGAACCCCTCTATATTGTGGCATTTTCCCTCCTCTTTGCTGAAAATTAGAAGAGCTTCATAAAGAGGGCCCCTGTACATGTGATTCAGTGACTTATGTCACTGTCAGGAATTCCAGGACATGGGCCCAGCTCAGAAGAACAGCTTAATTTTCACTAGAATAGCCGTGAAAATAAATTAGCACCTGTCTTGAATACAGTGGCCTGACATGCTAATGGGAGATCCATGGGTTACATCTGAATAGTCAGCCAGATTTCTGGATCAGGGTAAGGGTGGGTTTACATATTGGTTTCAGTGCTAAGGTGGAATGGCTGTATTAGCTGCTATGGAATGCCAAGAGTACCAATTCCAATTAAGATTGGTTAGATTTTGGAGGCTTGGAAAGTTGATTAGATCTTTCTGTCTTCAAAGAATGCTCCACTTCTGAGGTCCAGAGTGGGTAGGATATCTCTCATACCTCATAGGTTATCTGTATTTTTTACAATAGTGACATAATTGGGAGAATTTGTTGCTACACACATGCACACACCATGTGCAGTGTCCCATTTGTGGATAGGGCTGGGGGCTGGAGGATATGAGAGAAGAGGGAAGTGGCAAAGAATAGAGCCCACTTTTCCCCTCCACCAACATTCTTAAAGATACAAGTACTTTGGGTCTGGAGGTGTCAATACTGACGTTGGACATACTTTCATCAATAAAGGCCAGAGGCAGATGAAAATAGCAGTTCAAAGAGTGTGGTCCCTATGCAGTCATATCAGAAGATAGTCATTAAGGGCACCACTTACATTGGCAGTTTCATAGCGGCCATTCCTGGGGGTGAATCCCATGCCATTCAAAAACTGTTTCAGTAAGAAGAAATGTGAGATCATTGATCATCAACAAAAGCTGGAGCTGGAAATACCCCAGCTTTTGGACATCCAAAACCTTTAGATGACACTTGCCTGTTTCTTCAGTCCATACATAGGAGTGATGACTGGCAGTTGGGTAGTCTAGTCAAGTGAATCTTTTTTAAAATAAAATTCATTTTCCTGATTTTAATTCCACAAATATCACCCTAAAAGGGCCATCAAACTGTAAGTCAACATGGCAGCATTCATCTTGCAATTCTGTTAGTGGTGCTTAGTTGCTATTATGGAGTTTATCAGACGACGAAAATTGGAAGTATAATCTAATGGCAATCCGAACACAATCATGAGGTTTCACGTTATTATGAATTAAAGCATCTCACGCAATTTCGGGCAAAAGGGAAGTCATTCCAAAAGCAATCATGGGTTTTACCTTATTGTGAATTAAAGCATCTCATGCAATTTCGGGCAATGGGGGGTCATTTTCAGGTAATGAGAAGTCATTCTAAACGCATTCTGAATGCAACGGGAATTCGCGTGAATTCGCTAAACTAGCAGATTCACGTGGATTCGAATTGGCTCCATTCGAAATGGAGAAAAATTCCTCCCGTCTGATAAACTCCTATGTTAATCAATCCCAGGCTTTAACCTAACCATTAATGGAGCTATTCAAAGTGCTGAACCTATTGCCAAAATAGTTGTAATACAGAATCTGTCAGAATCTGTTAGAGTCTGCCATAAAATGGATACTGTTGTGATATTAAATTGGCTATTGTACTTTATAGATGTTTGGATGTTATAGGGATATATAGTTTAAGTTATTTAATTTGTATAGTGAGGAATGATGGGAGGTACAGTGTTCTGTCGATAAGCTACTGGTAGTTCAAAGGAGAAATAATTGCCTAGTTCAAAAATGCACAGATTTCTGTGGGTTTTCTCAGGGATATCTCCTGGGAAAAGAAGTGAAGAAACAGTTACAAAAGTATTGGAGGGGGTTGGGCAAATAAGGCAAATAAAGATGAGGGGCTGGTATGTTTTAATTAATAGACAAATCAAAATAAAGCTTGAAAAACTACAAGGTGGGGCATTATTAATTGTACACCTGTGATTGTAGATGATGGTAGTTCTGTCAGCACATGCCTAACTCTGAAATAGATGTTTTACTGTTTGACTACAGAAGACGGCTTTACTGAACTGTGAAGAGTGGCAGTTCTTGACACCTAAACCAGTTCCTTTACAGCACCAGAAGTCAAAGTGTGGTCCTTGAGTCTCACTTTTGCCAACCCTGAAATGACTCCCAAAGCCCTCCAACACTTTATTTTTAAAAGCAAAAATCTTCAATTTCAGACACTGTTTTACCTCCAGTCTTTTAAAAAATAGCCACAACAGTAAAAGCTTTACTTTCCCCATTCCACCTGTGCACTCTAAATCTTCTCCCAGAAGGAGAAAAAACACACACACCCCTAATCCAGCCAAAATGGTAACTGGAAGTGATGCAACATCACTTCAAGTGCACTGAAACATGGTACATCGTGCCATGGGATGGTGGTAAAGGAGCCAACATTTACACCTCCCTCTTTGAAGTTGCTCTCTCCTGTTGTAAAGCTTGGTCTAAAACCATTCACCACCCCACCGAGACTCAAGCCATAAGCCACATGGATGGGAAGAAGTTGGGAAGAATTGGTGGCAATCAGGAAGAAGGTGGGAAATATGATGAATATTTCTTAGGATTATATGTATGTTACAAAATTCTAAACCTTTGATTTTACTAAAAGTTTCATTTATCTAGCAAAGCTTTCAGTAACTAACTAAATAGCTTATTAAAAGATAGGACCTAGCATTCTGCTAATGTGAAAAGATTGAAGTAAAGGGTGAGATTGCTCATTTGACAATGGCAATGACCAACATGCAAATATGTGCAGTGAAATATTTCACCAACAACATTCCACAATCTGCTTTGGTTCACTGTCACTTATGGGAATGTATGTATGATGCCTCATTCTGCCAAATGGGAAATTTGGCTTTGCTAAAGTCCTTTTTCTTGTTTTGTTCTCACATTTGGATTCTTTTCAGGCCTTGATCCATTACCAGCTTTTAGCTTCTCTTCAGAAGCCTATAATGGAACTCCTCAGTGGACTTTCTTCCTTCAGGGTGTCTACCTTCTTGCCACCTTTGCTGCTAGGACTGGTAGATTGGACTATTTCAGGCCAAATTCTGAAACAAAACCGGAAACCTAAGGTCAAGCCTTTGTGATGTCATGGAAGTTGACCTTAGGGACATTGCAAGAGGGACAACCCTTGGTGATGTCATTAAGCAGGGTGCATTAAGCATCAACTGCATTGCAAAATTTATACTATTCATAAATGGAACACAAATTGTAGCAAATGAGCAAATATATATATATATATATATATATACACGCACGCACACACACACACCACACATACATTTTTCAAGACAGCACTTTCACCCTTAGGACTAGAGAAGAAGGTCCAGGTTCTGAGATCTGGGAAACCTAGTTGCTCCCAACATCTACTGCTGCTAGTTATCACACAGAGTGTAGTGGCATCTGCTGTGCTTTTCTCACTTCTGCTGTTGTTTGGGCCAGAGTGAGAGATAAGAAAAACAGCAGATTTCAACAGATTCTTGTCAGTGGGCCCTTGCTGGTGTTTGGGCCTCACCATGACCTGTGATGCAGGTTTTGGCCCTTGACACCAGGCTTAGCACATATGCACATGAGTTCAGACATCTTTCCTCTTTTCTATTGAATTCTCTTTTCTGTTGCAAGTTCAACTCACTATCTCTCACTCTGAACAGCAGAAGTGTGGAGGCAGGACTTCCTAACACTTTGGCTTTGTTCCTTTCAATCCCTTTTAGTCTTCTTTCCTTAACAACTACAGAGAAATGCATACAGTAGAAAAGGGATGTGTCAGGGTTTTGAAAACAGGTGTTAGCTGGCAAGACCAGATGCTTGATAAAATATTTAAGAAAAGCTATTTTTAGTGGTGGTTTTTTTCTATTTATATGAAAATGATCTCGAAGATATGCGTTGAAGACAAACGAGAATGTCAGGGGAATAATTGGTTCATACTACAAAGATTATGCATACTAAAAAAAGAAAAGAAAAAAGGACATGAATTTGTGTTCTTTTTCTCACTAACACAGATAAATCAGTAAATCACTTCAAAGACTTGTACTCTAACTAGCTGAATATTAGTAGCTCATCATCTGGAAACCCACTGATGGAAGGCATTTTGTTGCCATCACACATGTATAAATCATATTATAAATTATCTTCGATTCACTATGTTGCTACATAACCACGGTAATGGCGTAGCAACATAGTGAATCCCAGCTTGACCTCCATTTCTTCGTTGTGGCAGGCAGAAACAAGGTTCCTGTCACAATCCTCCCTCACAACGGAGATTCCTTACATGAGGGATGTGTGAGAAGTAGTCAATAAGATGCTTCTTTTTTTAAAAAAAAATTATTAATATTTTCACATAAGTTTAAAAAATATTAATCAGAGAGAGAGAGAAAGAAAGAAAGAACAAGACCAACAGACAAACCACAGTAGCCGAGCAGTATCTGCGGGATTCTGTGTCCCTTCAGACATTTTTGGACTGCAATTCCTATCATATCTCAGCATTGACTATGGTGGCTAAGGCTAATAGCAACTGCAGTCCGAGAACATCTGAAACAAAGTGAGCTGGTTGATTCCATATCATTGGAGGAATGAATGTGTTTTCCTCTGTTTCCTCTGTGTTTTCCTCTATTCTTTAACAGAGATAACCAAAATGCTGAACTCTATAACTTTGGACTAAAAGCTTGACCAAACTTACCAATTCATTGTCATGGAAGCCCTTAGCTATCCCTGACAATTCCCACTCAACCATGGAAACCCATTGTGTGACATTGAGCAAGTCACACTCTCTCAGCCTCAAAGCAAGGCAAAGACAATCCCCCCTGAACAAATCTTGCCAAGAAAACTCCCATGATGGATCCGCCTTAGGGTCACCATAACAACAGTTCCTTTATTCTCATTGCCTAAGTTGTAACCTACGTTTTTGGCAGGGCTTATTGTTGTCTAATTGTAGGCACTGAATTTGGTAGAAAAGTAGATAGAGCAAAGCAAATGCCTTTCAAATACTTGCTTGATGTATAGGTGATTTATATTCAAATGGGGGCTTATCTAACCAAAGCACATGAGAAGGGAAAACGGCCCCCACAGACATCTTTAATAAAGTTGAATGCCAGCTTCAGTTCTTTTGAAACCTCCTGTTTTCTATTTACAAGTCAAAAGAACTGACAATCTTATCTTCTGAAATGTAAATTACTATTTAGACAGCTCTACTTAAGCAAAACAGCCCAGCAGAAGGGTAAGAATTGTGTCCCACACATCAAAGAGCCTAAAGCAAACTTTTTGATGCATAAATGTTTATGGATTTTCACAACCAAGGAAAGGCCTAGTTCATTGGAAAACAACAACAAAAACAACAAACCACCATTCGGCAGTTGTCATGTCTAGCTTAGGCTCATCATCTTTGGTCTCTTATGACAGTAAGCAGTTCAGGTAAAGAGTCACAGATGGTCTGGACTCCCAGAAACTGTGGCCAGTGGAAGAAATAATACCAAATTGTTCACAATTTGTTCAAGGATTTGCAACAACAGTCCTGCTTCAGATTGTCACATCCTCGCTTGCTAATCTCTTTTGTGCCATTGGAAGCTGAACAGACCTTCTTCACCCAATCCAGCTACCAGCTCTTAAAATGGACCAGGGTGGCATTTACACAGGTTTCCAGTAAGGCTACAGAGTGTGCATCTACACTGTAGAAATAATGCAGTTTGACACCACTTTAACACTTTAACCAGCACTTTTTGTCTAAGAAAGTGAAAGATCTTGTATAACTACAAATCAGGATTTGTAATATTTGTAGATTTGTAGTGCTCAGAATTGCACAGGAGGGAGCTACAGTTATGGATCAGTAATTCTCGATTACAATCCATAACTGAAATACTGAATACCTGCCATACAATCCCACATCAGCAACCTAGAAGACACTGCAATTTTTTTTTAAAAAAATTGCTCTTTGTTTCTTTTTGCATTGCTCTCAGATTAGAGTAAGGAACATGTTACTCAAAGGCTTTACTTCCAAGCTCTGAGCATGTCATTGTAACAGGCATGGGGAAAATGTAGCCCTCCAAATGCTCTTTGACTGCAACTCCTATCAAGCCAGCACAGTGTAGTGGTTTGAGCGTTGGATAGGATTCTGGAGACCCGGGTTCAAATCCTGGAAACCCACTGGGTGATCTTGGACAAGTCACACTCTCTCAGCCCCAGAGGATGAAAATGGCAACCCTCCTCTGAAGAAACTTGCCAAGAAACCTAGGGTCACCATAAGTTGGAAGCAACTTGCAGGCACACAACAACAACATCAACAAACTTATCAGGCTATAAGGCAATGAAGACTTGATCGGAAGCAGACTAATATAGCCACTTGTGAGGGATCATAGGAACTGTGTAGCATTTTTTTTCCCTGCCCTTGTTTTATATAGAGAAAAGAATACAATGAGAATAGATCTTTAGATATAAAACTTCAATCTATCACTGGCTTGTCCAAATATCAGAACAAACTTGTATTAACAGGGGTGGAGAGAAAGGCTTTCTAGCCTTTGGCCACTGTGAGAAAGAAATCCTAATAGAAAAAGAGGCTTACCATAAATCTTGCCAGCTGTGAGCGGAAAAATCTGCAGTTCTGCCAACAGGAGAACAGGCATGAGACATAAGAACAGCTTATTTATGTCACTGTAATCTTTTGACATGCCCTACCATCACCTGGCAGATCCTGCACTATATGAGTAGCTGTCATCCAATTAAATAGCAAACAAGATACAGAATTTTCCTTTAAAAAAATGAAACAGACTGACTTAAAACACTCACACATTTATCCTCAGTTAGTCTTCGGCAAGAACCTCATATCAGTATGAATGAAGTGATGTCTTTCAGAAGGATGCATGTCTGGCTTCTCTTTCGGATTCTCTTTGGCTCAGTTTTCTATGAGACTGGGTATAGGAAGGAGGCAGGGCCAGCCCTAACATTAGGCAGAGTGAGGTGGCTGCCTCTGACAGCACAGTTTAGCTGTCAAGACCATCCCTTTGCTTCCTCCTTACTTGCAAGTAGACATTCTTAAAAGGAGTTTATACATAAGGTTGAGCCTATTCAGCACCTTAGATTGCTCCTTTAAAGTTCACACTAAAACCCAGAGTGGACTATTGACTCCACTATCCCAGGGGAAACCCATAATGTAGGGAAACCACCTAATGATGCTGTCAGGGAGAAGTTTACATGGTTGTTTGGCAAATTCCAAGGGCCATATTTGGACCCAGGAGAGATTGATTTGCCATCAGCCTGATGGCCCCCACCCATGATCTAAACTGCAGTGACCCGGGAAAGAATTTAGAACTGTCATCTTGGCTTCAAAGCAAGACTTGGTTTGGGCTCCACAATAACCATTTAGGAAAAAAATTGGTATGCCTAGCCTAGGCATTTGTTCAATATTTAGATCTGTATGGTGGCAGCATTTCTTTTGGATGCTAGGTAGTTGCAGCCATGATAACCATTTCTCTGTCAAATCAGCCACCCATCAGTAATAGCCACATAATTTTTTACGGCTTTAGGAAATTTTTCTTCCTGAAAGGGTAAAAGGGGTATATAAATAGAAATAGAAATCTCCAGAGAAGTCAAGGAAGACATCATTGCAGGAACTAAATTAATTCTAGTTTGCAATTAAAAGAAGATCCTTGGTCATGATAAATATTCAGGGGCTATGCTGTCAACCAAACATTTTCATCTGATCATCTCTGTAACAAGGCCACAAAGTTCTGCTCTTAAAGTTCTTTGAGTGAAACCAGAGGATGTGCAATCAGGCAGTGAGAGTGGCAAGCAAATAATTCCCTGAAAGATACATTAAAGAACCCAGGAAGGGCAACATACTGGGAATATCAAAACTTCAGTTACCAAGTAAGCATTCAGTGACCAGAACTGTCTATGAAATGCAGGTGGTGCATGAGTTGTCAAGGAGCAGGATATGAATCCCACCTGTATGTCAGGTTTGAAATGCTGGGTTCATGATAGACAATAACATCTTTGATTATACCATTATTATAGGACCATAGCATTAATCTCACATGCAAACAAAATTATGCTCAAAATTCTGCTTTCCACTAAAAATGGCATATAAGGTGGCAACCATAAAGAATTAGAAACAAAATCTAGATCCGAATAAAACAGCCATTCAATTAAAGATGAAATTTGCAATGCAACCAGAAAGATGTAGCCAGCAATTAAGCAATGAAACTCCTGTCAACAACAGAACAGCACATACATTACAAAACAAAGCTTCCATAAAAGTGGTTCTGCCTGCCAGCAGAAGTGCAACAGCTAGGGTTTTTAGGGAATAGATCTAGAATCCTTGGCAAGGAGTTCTAGATAGTGTTGATGTGGTGTTGTATTCCTTAGGATGTCTCCAGGGAGAGAATCAAATCTCAGGATAAGTGGCACTGAAAGAGGAAAAAAAAGTTTTGGAGGAAGGGTTGGTATAGGAAGACCAACTTTGATGCCAGGTTACCTATCTCCGTCCAATCCCACGTGGCAACATGGCTCTCTATTATGTTTGTTGCATTTGTGGAATGCCAGTATATCAAAAAGCCAAAATAAGGGATGAGATGTTCATACATTTGAGATCACTTGAGGTAAGGCAGAGAATAGAGCTCTATAGAGTTGTGATATATGGGCCTTTTTTTGTAGCTGCAGCAGCAGAATGGGGTGACAGGTAATACCTTCCAAGGGGTGAGCCTTCCATGAGCTTCAGCAGCAGCACTGAGCCTAGGAAAACCCCGTGCATTTCATGCATGCTATAGATATGTTCGTGGGGATGTGAACCCTAGAAGCAACAGTGGCAACTACTGCTGCTCCTGAGTAGACTTTACTGCCTGCCAGGTCACTGAAATATATTTTGTTGGCTTCCCTCCCCATTGGCTCTGGGTTGCCATATTACCTGGATAGCTGTATTTTTCTCCAAATTCTGGGCCTATTTACTTAGAGCATTCTTTCCCAAACTTTAGTCCTCCAGATGTTTTGGACTTTAGCTCCCAGAATTCCTGGCTACTGGTCAAACTGACTACGACTTCTAGGAGGATGTAGAGGATCAAAGTTTGGGAACCACTGACCTAGAGTGTTCTCATGCCCATCTCTACAATTAGCTGACCCATAAGTAGTTCTAGCCTTTTGGCCTGCCTTGCCCTTATGGAATCACAAGGACTCATTGCATGACATCACAAGACATACTTTGACATCAAGAGGATCCACCATACCACACCACCCCATCCCACCCCCAATATCTGAAATTCCCAGGGAAGGAGCCCTGGTGGTGCAGTAGTTAAATGCCTGTACAGCAGCCACTCACTCAAAACCACAAGGTTGAGAGTTCAATACCAGCAAAAGGGCTCAAGCTTGACCTGAGGCTAGCATCCTTCCGAGGTTGCTAAAATGAGTCCCAGATTGTTGGGGGCAAGTAGCTTACAGTTGTAAACCGCTTAGACACTACTTAGGCAGTATCAAGCTGTATATAAATTAAGCTTTTTGTTTGTTTGGAATGGGATGTTGCTAGTTGCAGAATCTTGTTGTAGAATCTGGGAGTGGCTGCATCCTCAGTAAATGTACTTCTGATCTTAAAATGTGAAATAGGACTAGCACTGGAGATCTGGCTTTGTAGGAAGTAATATCTGCACCAGTTACTAATTTTCCCATTAGCCACTTATTTATTTTTGAACTGGATGTTTAAAAAAATTCTCAGGGAATTACAAAGGGGAAGGGGTTGTCTGGCTTTTGCACAGTTGTGGATATGCTTTGTGCCCACTGCAGATTCAAAGCTGTGAGCCACAACCTCTTGAAATACTGTACTCTAGACCAGTGATCCCCAAACTGTGCCCTTTAAGGGCTTTTGGACTTCAGCTCCCAGAAGCCTCAGCCATGTTGACCAATAGTCTGGGATTCTGGGAGCTCAAGTCCAAAATCCCTTAAAGGGCACAGTTTGGGGATCACTGCTCTAGACTGTGGCATCCCACACTGGGGTGTCATTTGGTGCAGGGGGGTAGGGCTTTGGGTTCGGGCTTCAGGGAATGGGGTCAAAGGGCCCTCCCTCACCTGCCCAGCATGGCTTTACACGCAAGTAAACCCACGCCAGGCAGGGAGGAAGGGATGCCCTGAACCTCTCTTTCCCTGTCCGGTGTGGCTTTTCACACACGTAAACCATGCTGGGCAGGGAGGGAGGTGGGGGGACTGCTCAGCCAGGTATTACCTCTTTTCTGGGTTGTCACCCAGTGTAGTCCACACTCTCCACACCCACCTAGTGATGCCACTGACTCTAGAGTAGAGCTTGGAAATGTTACTTTTTGGGGCTACAATTCCAATTCTGTTGGACATGCTAGCTGCAAGATTCTGGAAGTTGTAGTCCAAAAAAGTAATTTTTCCAAGCTGTGCCACTTGGGCTCAGCCTTGTATATATGAGGGGCTGGCCAGGCCAGAAGCAAAAACCTCATAAAACCCTTTAGTAGTGTTCCGAAGATTTCAAATGATTTATGTTTTGTGGCTGGCTGCCTTTGAACAATAACACAGCGGTATATACAGGCCAAACACACAATGTGGTTTGCTCTTCACAGCGAGAAAAGAACTCTTTTAATAAGGAAGAAAATGCCTTTTTGATTTATTGAATGAATGGTATAGGATATGGGGCTGTTCCTTTGCTCTTCCGGTGTGGCCTTCTCACCCCTTTAAATAATTATCTGTTTCTCTAGATTGTTGGCCTATTTAGGTGAAAGTCCTTCCTGGCCCTTAAGATATTTACTTTAAGGACTAAAACCTTAGACTGCAAACATTGTAAACTATGTTCATCAAAAAGTTTGGAGAGCCAAAACCAAATAGGAAATGTACATAGGACAAAGGCTTGCCATAATCAATTTGGCATACAAAAGATGATTAGCACTTTGTCAGTCGTCATTACATACAGAATTTAAAATGCAGACTAGTGTAGCCTCTCCCTGTCTCTCCATTATGTCAATTAATTTGAATGTTTCCCCTCAAGTGGGCATTGGGCTCTATTTGAGGTAATGAAGTAAAAATATGATGGGGTCACCTAGAGCATGCTTTTTTATTATTATTATACTGAACAAATGAGTGCAATCATCTGTCTGCTCATGTTTTTGACTGATAATAGGAGAAAAACCATTTGCATGAGAGAAAATCACATGTCCCCAGATAACTCTCAACTCAGGATCCACACACTCTTAAGAAAAATCACTGATATTTTACATTGGCTACTTAGTTGTGTATTTGGAACTAAATAATGTCTCCCAACCCAACTCTACCCAATCCGCCTTAACAGTCAGCAGCCAACTCAAGTGAAGGAGGTCTGATTGAGGTTCAAGGAGGAGGACGTTTCTGCCTCCCACCAACAAGCCATGCTGGGACAAGGAATTGTGGTGGAGTCCTGCTTCTGATTGTCACAGTTTCACTCATTGGTAGGAGGAGGCTAGAAACACCATTCTTATTGTGTTCCAATCAGTAGCTGAACAGAATTCCTTTGCTTGATTCAGCTGCTGGCTGTAAAGGTGACCTGCATTTACGCATTCTTACAGTAAGCCAACATAGGTCCACAACACATTGCAGAAACAATCCAGTTTGAGACCACTTTAACTGCCCTGGCTCAATGCTGGGGAATTCTGGGAACTGTAGTTTTATGAGACTTTTAGCCTTCTCTATTAGAGAGCTCTGGTGCCACAATAAACTAAAGTTCCTGGGATTCCCTAGCACTGAGCCAGGGCAGTTAAAGCAGTCTCAAACTGCATTATTTCTGCAGTGTGTTTTGGACCATGGTCTCTGAGGTTTCTCACACACCCCTGTGATAAAACCCTGTTGTTGCCACAATTGCATCAAGGCAAGGAAGTGCATACATGCTGGTTTGGGAGCACTCCCTAACACACCATCCTTCATTAGTGTGACTGGCCTGTTGCTGGCCTCTCACACTCTCTTCCACTCCTGTCTTCAACCTCATCCTCCCTACCCCTATGCCCTACCCAGTGTGCCTTGCATTTGTGCAGTATTTTGGGGGTGGGGGTGGGGGGTGGTTGTTAAATACAATTGCAGAGTTATGCAAATGCAGTTTAGAAACAAAAAAGGGGAGGGGAATCAAAGTCCCCCCCCCCCCCCGCCAAGGCTGTTCTAGAATAGTGAAGGGGAGGGTGGAATGGCGGAAAGGAGAAGATGTGTGGCTGTGCAATTCTGGAACTATCATGGGAGCAACTTATTACAGCTGAGGTCTAACACTATACTATGGGGATCTTATTGACTTTTTTTTCTGTTAGTGGCAAGGTGCAAGCCAACCACACTTGGAGGACAAGTCAGCAATGAGAGGAAATCAGCATTGTGTGATAGGTATGGCCAAAGGTGCTATCATCCAACTTGTTAACTCTCTTTGAGTCAACCTCGCCTCATGGTGACCCTGTGGATCAGACATTTCTAAGCCCTCCTGTCCTCCACTGCTCTGCTCAGGTCCTGTAAATTCAGGCCTATGACTTCTCTGATTTAGTCCATCCATCTGGCGTGTGGTCTTCCTCTCTTTCTGCCACCTTCTACCTTTCCTAGCATTACTGTGTTTTCTAATGAGTCTTACTTTCTCATGTTGTGGCCAAAGTATAACAGTCACAGTTTGATCATCTTGGCTTCCAGGGAGAGCTGGATCAGGCTTGATCTATTCAAAGACCCATTTGTTTGTCCAACTTGTATGACAGTCTAAATGCCACATGTGATAAAGTCCTTGGCCGGCATTCTGACACAGCAGAATGCCAGCCAATAATTATAAAACTCACCTCACCCTGCCACCTTCACACAGCTGCACTGCCCTTCCTGTTTAACTGTATTTCCCTCAGCATCCTCCCTCTACCACTTCCTTTGCTTTCCCCACAAATTCCTTTGGTGGAAAGGGCACAATACAGGTTTTGGAGATTGTCCATGCTGCTTTGGCACAGGCCATGGACCACAGCCACTCTGATCACTGTGCCTTGCTCTGAGCCTCAGACGATGGCAATGGCAAACCCCCTCTGAAGCAACTTGCCAAGAAACCCCTGTGATTGGTTCACCTTAGGGTTGCTGTAAGTTGGAAACAACTTGAAGGCACACAACAAAAGCAACATCCCTCATGCTTCCCCCCCCCCCCCCGCTTGAGGGAGATGTCTCATCACATACACACAAATAAATCTTTATATGCTGCACATACACAAAAGGTATTCAGAGGTTTGATATGATCTTTTTTATGTATAGAGAGGAAAGGGTGGGAAAATTCCACCTCTTTCTTTTCTGGCTGTCATAAAGCTGTTAAAAGCATAGACACCCTCTCTACAACCTGGCAAACCTACAATCTTTGAGCCCAGAATGTCCAATTTTTATGCCACTCAGTAGCATCCTCCACTGACATTGTCTCCAAGCATTCTCTTTTGTTGTTGGATTCAACATAACACAAGTCTTGTTTTGTATAGCTTCTATACAAAACCTGTTTGTTCAAAGGTAAAAGGAGGGTATAGACCAAGAACAGCAGTTCAACTTTTTAAACTCAGTCAAGTCTCTGGAAAAACAACCTTCAGTCATTGATGGGTGGAGAGAGACGGATTTTACCAATTTCAGAATGTAAATAGCCAGCATGTTCAAACAAAAGGAATTTCAGTTTCTGTCTTTAAGATAATTTGGGAAAGCTGCTAGCTTCATTTGGGCTGCTTTTGACATTAGTTTTGGACTTCCACTAGCCTTTCAAGCTATGGAAGACAAATTTTATTGCAAATACTTGCCATCTAACAACTGCTCCATGTAATAAGAAAAAGAGGGCAGCATGTGGGTGGGGGTTGTTTTTCAGATGAAACGTAATTAGCTCCATGTCCCATTTCTCTACTCTAAATACTTTATTTGGTATGAACGGCAATTCCTATCTATTATAAATGTTGCACGCTTGTTTTGCCTACCACTCGTTTTTGTTTCCTGCAGAGATAGGGATCCTTTAGTCCTTTGGCTGGCTGCAGACACAAATATAAAAATGGGCAATATAAAAACCAGATGCAACAACTATTTTTCTTTCCAAATTGGAGAGAGGAAGGCAGGAAACCAAGCATTGCCTTGTCTTGGCATCTCTTCACAGGCAACCAAAGGTATAAACAGCATTTGCTGTAGCCTGCCACTCAAGGTACAGCATGTGGCTGCACCTGTGCCTTTCCCCTCTATTTTGTCTAAAATATAAAAAAGTGCTGTGGGACTGGGCTAACGTCCTTCCACCCCATTATTGTGTTTCCTTTGGGGGCCATTGAGATGCTTCTGGGACTCAGGACATGAATAATGGCCAGCCAAGCCCTCTTCCAGTGTTATTTCCCAGCCACTGATATTCAGAAAATAATCTGGGTTGAATCTTTGTTGTTCAGATACATTTTGAATGCATTGATTATGTTTTATGGGGGAGGGGGTGCCAAAAATCCGCTTAACCTGAGATAATTGATATGGGGGGGGGGGGCTTAAACCAAGATTTTAAAAAAAGATTCACATTGTTGGCAGTGTGAATAATTGATGCAAATAGACCTGGGATAAAACTCTGCATGCCTTGAATGTGTTTCAAATACACTTGCATTGTTGACTCCATCTTTATTTGAATGTTTGCATGTGTGAGCACCTGAATATGCAGAGATGCATAGAGATGCAGTTCTATAGTGTGAATAACAAACCCGGAATGCGTGAGTGGGATTATTCATATAGTCATGCTAAAAAAAAAAAAAAGATGTCTAAATTGTTAGGCAGGTGCATTCTGGGTTCATAACACTTGTTAAATGACCCTTCTGATCCTGGAAGTGAAATGTTGCCATCATAATTAGTTCCCATGGTCCAGCAGAGCTATTCCGAGTAGTCAGGGGTCTCTCGTATACACACTCTCAAGTAGAAAATGCAGACCACTCGGCAGCCGGCTATGAAGAATTTGCATAGCACTTGGTAAATAAATTTGCTCAGATCTGCTCTGACTTGGATGCTGTAGCTGATACAATGCCAGTGCATGTAAACCTTTGTGCCTGTCACAAAGTATCACACTGTTAATGGATACTTTTCAGTTTGTGCAGCCTGATGATGTGGACAGGATCCTTGGAGTGGTGAAAGCCACCACATGTGTCTTAGACCCTTGTTCTTCTAATAGAGTTTATTAAACAGGTCAGAGGGAGAGTGGCTGAGTGGATAAAAGAGGTAGCCAATACCACCCTAAAACAAGGCAGTGTTCCAGCTTGCCTAAAAGAGGTGGTTGTGAGGCTTTTGTTGAAAAAGCCATCCCTGAATCTCACTATAATGGATAATTACCAACCAGTGTCCAATGTACCAGTTTTTAGACAAGGCATTGGAACATGTGGTGGCTTCCCAACTTCAGGGGTTTCTGGATGAACCAGATTATCTAGATCCATTTCAATCTGGTTTCAAGCCTAGATGTGGAACAGAGACAGCTTTGGTCACCTTGGTGGATGACCTACACAGGAAACTGGACATGGGAAATGTGTCCCTGTTAGTTCTGTTGGACCTCTCAGTGACTTTCGATACCATCAACCATGGCATCCCTCTGGGCCACCTCTCTGGGATGGCATGGTGAGGTACTTTTTTAGTGTCTCCATTCTTTCCTGGTGGGGAAAACCCAGAAGGTGGTATTAGGGGTATTGCTCGACCCTCTGGCCTGTGGGATCCCTCAGTGTTCTGTCCCCTATGCTATTAAACAAATATATGAAACTGCTGGGAGTGATCATCCAGAGTTTTGGGGTGCAATGCCAACAATATGCAGATGACACCCAATGCTATTACTCCTTCCTATGGCAATCCAAGGAGTCTGTCGTGGTCCTAAACCAGTGTCTGTCATCAGTAATTGGATGAGGGCAAACAAATTGAAACTTAATCCAGACAAGACAGAGGTGCTCCTGGTCAGCTGGAAGACAGATCAGGGAATAGGGATCCAGCCTGTGTTAGATGAGGTTACACTCCCCCTGAAGATGCAGGTTTTGCAGTTTGGGGGTACTCCTGGACTCAGCTCTGAACCTGGAGTCCAGGTCCCTGAAGTGCCCAGGAGTGCTTTTTCACATTTAAAACTCGTGCACCAACTGTGCTCATTACCATGTTTCCCCAAAAATAAGATAGTGTCTTACATTAATTTTTGCTCTCAAAGATGTACTATGTCTTATTTTCAGGGGATGTCTTATTTTTCCATGAAGAATTCACATTTATTGTTGAACCAAAAAAAATGGGCATGCTTCCAAACAAAAACTTCGCTAGGTATTACTTTCAGGGGAGGCCTTATATTTAGCAATTCAGCAAAACCTATACTAGGTCTTATTTTCTGGGGATGTCTTATTTTAGGGGAAACAGGGTAATAAAGATGTCAGATCTGGCCTTGGGGGTACATGCCTTAGTTACTTCACGTTTGGACTGCTGTAATGTGGTCTACTTGGTGCTGCCTTTGGGGAGTGTTCAGAAACTTCAACTGGTCCAAAGAGCTGTAGCCAGACTGTTAACTGGGTCGGGTTATGGAGAGCACACAATACACCTGGGACATGAGAGAGAGCCTTCTCAGTAGCTGCCCCTAAACTCTGGAACTCCCTTCCCAAGGAGACCAGAATGGCCTCCTCTTTGTTCTCCTTCTGTCGGCAGGCTAAAACCTTTTTATTCAGAAAGGAAAAACATAAAGTCTTTAAAGACTGGAGTGTTGTATTGCTTTAAAATGTTCTGCTTTAAACACTTGCATCTTTTTACATTATATTTTATTCTTTTAACGAATTATCTGTTTTAATATTGTAATAAATAAATTCTATTTTGATGCATCACTTTTGTATGTTTTTAACTGTACTTTTCTTTTACATTGTAAGCTGCTCTGAGCCCCTGTTTTGGGGCAGAAGCAGGATACAAATAAATATAACGCTAATAAAAATAATTATGCACATGAATGTTCCTTTATGTTTGTTACCATAATGTGTATTTTGGCTAGTGCATAACATCTGTGTTCACTTGAAGGTTATGAAAGGAGAGTTACATATATGGTGTAATTGCACTTCGTTATGCGTTTTGTGTTGTGCATTGCACTTCATTGTGCATTGCTTGCATGGTTGTGCATGGTGCATCGATGTTCAATGTGACATTGGTTGAGTTGAAATTCTATAAGGAGATAGCACAGTACAATAGCTGTGAGTGTAAAGCTACACTAGATCTCCTCTCAACACAGGATCTTGGCCTGTGTCAGAGCTTCAATGCTGTTTCAGTCTTCTGAAGACACACTCAGTAGTGAGAGAAACAAGCCAATTAATGCAAATAATTCACTGAGGAGAATATGCCTGTGTGGAATTATCACAAATGTACTTCTGTCTCCTCAACAAAAGTCAGAATAAGGTCTTGTCCAGTTCTAATCTGAGTTTGGGGAATTTGTGGCTTTCCAGATATGTTTGTACTCCAGTTGGATTATCCCTGCTCTCCCCTAGTATTCCCCATATTGCATAAATGTTCTTTGAAGAGATCAGATAAAATGTTCTCCACTATGGCTAGCATATCATTTTGAGACATAAGCTAGTTGTTGACATTTACTCCCATGGAACGCCTCACATAAGGCTCTTTTGTGGCTCTCTTTATGCAGTTTCCTTGCATCCTGCTTAATGTTTTACCTTAAGTGACTTGGCCACAGGCATTCAGGAGGAGAGCAGCAAACAAATACATTCCATAAAAGGGACGACGTCAAGTCATTTTAGTTCTCAATCCAAGAAATCTCATTTCAATGCCCTGCCTTGTTCTGTGCCATTTCCCTGCAATATTGCCAGCCTCATAACAGATCTCATCCACTTTGATGCCTACCCAATTGTTTTGGACACTATTAGCGTAATGTAAAGCTTTGTAACATTTTGTATTACCGGAAAGTTAATGCCAGAGGGAAAGTGTGCTTCTATTTGAATAACATTGCTAGCAACCAGACGTTAGGCCTATTTCACACAGACCATTTCCCCAACAATGGGGAACATTTCCAGATGTTGTTGGACTACGGTTTTCACCATCCCTTATGATCAAATTAGGGCTGATGGAAGTTGCAGTCCACCAACATCTGGAATTGCACAGATTTCCCAGTCCTACCCTATAGTATAAATGGGGGATATTATGCATTGGTGTATAAATGCATCACACATGTTTGCAAGTGTGTACAGCTTGGAAAGGTGCACGTGGCAGTGTATTCTCAGTGTATACACCAAGCATATGTATGCAGTCATCACTTATGGCATTCTGCACTCTCACACGATCTCACAATCTGCACTCTACATCATCCTGCATTAATGAGGGGGAATTTTGAACTTAAATTGGGAGAGAGTTTGGACTTTAAACCTGCTCCAATATCATGGGATGCCATGCTAATAATCCAAACCAAGATCATGCATGCTAGGGATGTAGCTATGAGGGGTGGGGAGGGGGAAGATGAGGCTCTTGCCCCAAAATTTTCTTTCAGTCCCCAAATTTCTAGCATTCCAAACAGTGAGACACTGAAAATAGTTCACATCCAGAACTCTACAATTTTTGCTATGTTTGCATTCACTTACAGACTTTGCCAGTCCCTTTTCTTTGGATGCCCAGACTTCATGCTCAGCTGAAGTTTTAAGTTGTGGCAATGCTAGAAGTATGAAGACTGAAGGAAAATTTTAAGGGGGTCAGCATCCTTAGATAGGGGCAATTCCCTAATTTTACTATTCCCTCATAGGGCTGAAACAGAGGGGCCAAATAAAGTGGGCTGTGGTTTGTGATTTGCACCAGGGCTATGGAAACCACACACACATGGCTGATCCGGGCTGCTGTTGCAGTTTTAAACTGGGCCAGCAAAAGAAGTGGTATTTCACTGTTCCTTTTTGACCCAGTTTTTTGTAAAAGACGCTGTCTCAGTGTAGTTTCTGGCCATGCTCAGGGCATATGTCATCTAAACACTTATTTGGCCCGTCTATTTTGGACCAAATCTACACCCCTAATGCATGCTTATTTGAATGTAAGAGTATTTGTAGTTGTGTGCTTTTAAGATGTTTCTGATTTATAGTGGCTTCCAACTCTATGATTCTAATGAATAGTCAACTGTCTGAAACCTAGTATTTTAATGATAGTGATGACTGTAAATACTAGCCTAGAAAGACAATAGAAGTGTTGTTTGAATAGATCTGGAATATTGTTCTAAAAGTCTGAAATCAGACGAATAAGAGGAAGTAAAAAATTCCCTCCTTAAGTTCACTGCTGAGTTTTTAAAAAGAGAGGAAGAACAGACCAAAGTTTAATGGACCTGTTCACCTGTTGCTGTTGGTACGTGCCTTCAAGTTGTTAGGACAACCCTATCATGGGTTTTCTTGAGAAGATTTGTTCAGAGCAGGTTTGCCTTTGCCTTCCCCTGAGTCTGTGTGATTTGTCCAAGATCACTCAGTGAGTTTCCATGACTGAGCAGGGATTCCAACCCTGGTCTGCAGAATCATAGTCCAATGCTCAAACCACTACACCACATGCTGTAGGTGATTTTAAATTGCACATTGCAGTGTATATGTAATGCAGCATGTAGTTTTTCTGGTTCCACCCACCTGGGTTGTACATTGGCTTCACCTGAACAGGAAGAAGTATAAAGCCCTAGTCTAGTATATTTTGCGGGTTCTGACTAATCTTGGCAATCCTGCTTTCTGTTTTGCCCTTTCAGATCCTGAATACTTTGTTTCCAGCTCCTGCCTTGTTCTAGGTTGCAGCCCAGCCCAATACAACACTGCTTCTTAGAAGCCTTGGTCCTAATTTTGGATGTTTAGAGGAAGATTGAGGAATGCTATTGATTCTCCCAATGTTGGTTGAGGCTGATGAGTAGTGCGATTCAACAGCATGGCCTCCTCCCCTGGTTTGAAGAATAGCTGTATATGCTCTAAGCTTTGTATGTACTCTGAGAGTGTACCTTCTTTATTTTTACACTGCACATGCATATGAGGGTTCTTCACAAGTTTTCATTTTTTGGTGCTGACTGTTAGTTAAAGCTGTTTCTGTATGTTTTTATTTTCCATATTTACCTGGAGGGCCATCATGGAGTATTCTGGGAGCTATAGATCATAGGACAAAATTTTCCAGGTATCCAGCAGACATGTTGGTTCTGTGCATGCAAAAAGAAAGCCAGACCCTCTGTATGGCTAATAATGTGAAGTGAGTTTAAAATTATAGAGCAATTGATCCTCTGGTCTGTCTGTGGAAGCTGTTGGAATCACTTCCCATACCTCCAGTAACAAAGATGGCATTTGTAACCCTTCCAATCAACATGAATGACTTGATTGCTTAATTTCTTGGTTAATGTTGTTTTATCCAGTAGCAGAAGGAGAGAGAGGTACCTAAACGATGCCAGGAAGCTTCTTGCAGATGGTTAATTTGCTGTGTTTACAGACTGCCCAAATTATTTCACTGAGAAATATGAACTTGATTAAATAATATCCCATTTAACCTGCAATTATATCATTTGTTTTATGGATGTTTCTTGAGTCTGTATAACAGTAAGGGGGGAACTCAAGTGTGCAGTTTTGTTTATACCGTCTTGCTCTGAAAGTCCTGGCAATTTATCTCATACCAGAAAAGTCACGTCCAAAGTTGATCTTCTTTTGTCACTATACATTGGCTCTCATTCATGGTGAACGGATGAAGATCCAGGAGGGAAAAATGGGAGAAGGGATGGGTGTTGTGACAGTGAGTGATACAAAGAATGAATAGACATTATAAGCAGAGATGGAGATAGCTCAGTGAAAGCATAAGGCATTGGAATAGTGGAAAGAAGACCATGCAAATGTAGCACAGTAGGGTTGGTAGGTACAAATAACGTACTGGAGAAGAAAGGTGCAGGCTGCCTTTTTGGACTGCAGCTGTCAGAATTACCCCCATTGGCCATTCTGGCTGGGAGATTCTGGGATTTGGAGTCTAAAAGGATAACAGTAAGGACAAGCACTGTCCAATATAAAGTGCTTTGCGCATGTTCTGTATGATTCTGTTCTCTCAAAGACTTTCTACAGAAGCCTTGTGTCTTCAGGGCATCCCCTGTTGTTGAACATGCTGGCTCATCAAGTCAAATCAGAATAAAATTTGGTGACTAATTTGAAAAGGGTGTTAACTGATATCTTAATGTCACTCCTTTGAATCACTATTTTAATAAAATAAATATAATAATAGCATTTTAATGTACTTTTTTCCCTATGTTTTTAATTGTATTGTTATTTTATTATTGTGAAGCTGCTCTGAGTCCCAGTTCTGGGGAAAGAGCAGGATATAAATAAATAAATAGTCTTATTGTGGCAATAAAATATTTATTTTTGTCTACATGAAACCCACCCCGAGATTCCATCCCCCAACCTTTATATCAGGCTCAGAATGATTGGATCAACTTTTATAATTTGTGTTATGCCTGGCAAAGGAAAAATAGGGGGAGAAAGCCTATGATTTGGTGGAATAATCCTGTCAAAATTCATAGACAGCAACAGGAACTGGTGGTCACCCTGGCAGGTTCAGAGAATCCAATGCATCTCCTCCACTCACCCATCAGAAGTTGCCCACTCTTGTTGTAAGGATTGCTGAGATAATTATGCAAGTGCTTTGAACAGCCTGAAGCAGTGCTATGTATGTGATTCTTACTACTTTATCAGAGACATTGTGAGGTATGGATCACACATTCTGCATCATTGGCCAAGTTCTTATTTTAAAATTGCAGGGTGTAATGATGGAAAAGTGGAGCTGTCCTGTGTCCGCATTCAGCCAGGGCAAGGAATTCAGTAGGGTTGCAAAGCTGCCTTACCATATATTTACATTTACATTGAGCATTTAGTGTTCTTCATCAAGCCAGTCTGGGTCAGCTAGGGAAGACAGTCAACTGAGGCATCAAATGCAAAGGTGTATCTGTAGCAAGGTCAATCCATGAAGCTGGGGTCAAAGGTCTTGGAATCACACTGAACAAGACTCAAGAGCAAAGTGGGTTGCAACCCCTACAAAAGGTTAGTTGTCAGCAATGACTTTCGAGGCAAGGGTGGGTGATTTATGTTCTAGTAAACTCCCACAGCTGTTGCATAATTCCAGTGCGTTTCTATGAATGCACTCTGACCATAGCAAACCCTCCCTTTCTTGTATACATTCGCTTGTGGGTAGGTATTGTTTAGTTTGGATCTGTGTCCTGTTTGTCTTCTGCATGGACACGTCCCTCTGCTCTGCCCTGGATCCTCAGAGCTAGGTTTGCCTTTCTCTTTGTTTGCCTCACTATATGTGTTGTACTCAGACCTAGGGTCTAGGAAAGAGAATGACAAAAGTAGCCAGCATACCCCTGCATCCAGTTGTTGGCCATTCGGGTATGGGCTGAGCTAAGACTAGTTCCTTCAAGCTGCATTTGTGCAGCTGGGAGGAAATATTGCATAAGAAGGTACTGGATACCTCCTTGTGCAAAGTATGGGAAAACACTTATGCTGGCATAACCCCCAGTTACCACAGTATTACTTTCCAAGAGAAATCCAGGAGTCTAGACATTGTTGGCACAGCCTTGGATTGAGCCACAGGGAAATGGCAAGTATCGAATGCCATTGTGGGAGAAAGGTGGGATATAAATCCTGGAAATGAATAAGTTTTGGCAGGGTGTGGATCCGAGCAGTGCCCCCAAATGGGAGGGGGGGGGGAAGAAAGTAGGCTGTTTAGGCCAAACTCAGTGATGCTCAACTGAAAAGAAGCAGAATTGTCAAAAGTACGGAAAAGAATGTAGCAGAAGCAACCCAACCACCTCACTTTGACCACTGGAATTGAAGTGAGTGGACTGTAGAAGGGAGATATACCAGGAAAGAAGGCCGGCAAGGTGGAGATAATGAGAATGAGTAGATGTTTTAGTGGTAGGCATAAAGTTCAAATGAAGTTGTAATATTGTCAATATCATAGTAATATTGAACAAAGACAAGAATTACGTGTTTATGTATGTATATAATGGGACTCAAGGCACCTCACAAAACATTAGGAACAATACAGATTAAAAACTATACAGAAACATAAATAAAAAAGTATAAATATAAAAGTTACTTAAAAGACAAGTTACACCATTCATAGTATTAAAACCAATAAAATTTATTAAAATATTCTATATAAATAGCAAAACAAAACAGCACGTCATCCCAGTCAGTTTCTGAAAGGCTGGGGCATAAGAACATTTGCCAGTTTGACAGTGGAATGAGAGAAGATGGTGGGACAGAGAGATGGGCCTCTCTTGAAGATTTTGGAGCTCTGATGGGGTCATAATGGGAAATGTAGTGGTTCAAATAGCCTGGACCTAAGCCATATAAATATTAATCTTATTTTCATAATGGCAAAGAAACTTACTCTTTTGCCACTTTGCAGGGGAAGGAGGGGCGTTGACTGCTTTATTAATGAAAAGCTCTGCTTTATATATTAGCTGCTGTCACATATGTCATGCACTACACACCCTTTCAAGACAGGGAGGAACATGGACACAATGAATTATTACAAGCATAGCCACTTTTGTAGTCCATTTAGGGATAGAAAATTAGAGATGCATTTTTATTTGTTTATTAGATACAGTATATTAGAAAAGTACCACATGAATTCTTTATTCATTAAAATAAATGGTCTACTGGGAACACTATCTCTGGGTATAAATGGGACTTGAGCATATTTGGAAAATGATGTGACATTTGAGAAGGCAATCTTTGTTTATTTTTGTTTTAGCGAAATCCTCCAAGGCAGTCAAATCAATTTATTGTATTCATCCAAAGAGAATGTGATCTGCAAATACTAATACCATGTGCTGAAATAAAACTGTATGCCTGGAAGCATAATATTATTTTTTTTTAAAAAAATATTTATTCCAAAATGAGAACTCTGAGCAAATGGTCTGTATTGTATTCAAGGGTGACTCTAGCATTACAGACAGAGAGGAAGCTTTCTCAGGCTGCAGAAAGAACTGTGAGGGCAACGTAACATTAGCAAGTGGGGCCTTACCTTGACTCCATCATTTAGTGGTTCACACATTCTGCAACATTTACTGGATGCAGAATATAGCTAAGTTCTTATCTGACAATCGCAGAGCGTAAAAATGTGGAGGTGAAGCAGCCAGATTGTAGCAGTCATACGCCTGCAGTAAGTCAGTGGCCATTGGGGTTGGGGGCAGAGCAAGCTCCAAATTCCCTTGAGCTACTGTTGAGCTGCTGGCGAAAATATCACAGAAGTAGATAGTGGATACCTCTTTGTGCAGTGTATAGAAAAACTGAGAGTCTTGTTTGAAGGCTCTTCCTTCATGTACAGAGGAGACACAAGTCAGTTTCTCTATACTGCGGGTTGGTCATCAGATTTGTCTTTTCTCTCCATACAGAGGAAACAGAAGAGGGATCACCACCGATCCAGGACAAGTGATGGAAGGGGAGACTTCTGTCAATACAGCAGAGAGTGGCTACAAAGATCCAGACAGGATAATGTCTGGAGAAGTGCAACATCTTCTGATAGTCCTTCCCACAATCATGAGGGAAGGATGGCACAGGGATGGGACAAGGACATCCTGTCCCCTGTGTGATAATCTCCTGAGTTTAAGGATCAACAATTAGCACAAGAACAACTGTGGCAGAAGATTCCACCCCCCCCCCCCGCCCCATTACAAATCATTCAAACCTTAGCAGTGGATCTTGATATATATATATTCTCTCTATCTGTCCTGTGGCAACTTCATGGGGGCAAAATGGGCTGTGTTCCAGGCAGACTGTGTAGTGGCAGAACACTAATAGGCATTATATGTACATTCAACCCAGTATGGGTGACACAAAGATTGTGTACTTTGCCATTCCACCAAGCTGAAGAGCAAAGGGAGAGAAAAGAAACAGAATTGTTCAGTCACCCTTGGTGAGAGAGGGGTAAGGAATTCTTTCTGGAATTTAATCTGAACTTTAAATTATTTTAGAAATAGGGCTCAGCATTATAGGTCATTTTTACTCAAGGCTTTTGTAGGTGGGCTGGCATCAACAAACAAAAACTATTTTTGCATGACACTACTGCTGTTACATTTCCCTCCTGGTACAATCTCAGAGGATTTTTTTTTTTTTTTTTGGTCACAAATAATCCTTGTGTCAGCCCAGGTCACAATATTGGTCTGCTGTTGTTGTTTTTTAATGGGAATGAAAGATTCTTTTTTCAACTATTCCAGTTTAGGGATCAGGTGGATGTTTTTGGGGCATGCTGTAGGCATGGTTACCCAAGGTTTACTCAGGACCCCATTCTTAGGAGATTATTGCACTACTGAAAAAACAGTCTTACCGCTGCCTCGGGCTGTACCTTGCTGTTATCATATGGCTTTTCTCCCCAAAACTGACATCCGGGTACAGCCTGGCTCCAATGCGGGTCCCTGAACTTGCTTTAGCAGCCATTTTTCAAAGTTGGAAAGCTCCTGACTTTAAAAAATGGCCTCCGAAGCGAGTTCAGGAACTCACATTGGAGCTGGACTGTACCCGGATGGCGGTTCTGAGGAGAAAAGCCATGCAGTAACACCAGGGTATAGCCCAAATGAAGCTTGAATATGGCAGCCGTAAGACACTTTTTTAGCAGTGTGCAAATCTCCTTAACTCTATTTTCAGTAGTGGAGGTAGAAGAAGAGACTGGAAACACCATGGATGAAACCTTCCCCGGGGGTTGCTAGGATCTCTCTACTTCTTTCTCTTCTTGAGAGCTTTATAACAACAGCCCCTTTCATGCTGTAGTCCTGCACTAAAAAGAAAAAGGTACAATACCAGCATACTAGTAGCCACCACTGCACTTTTCCTTTCGCATGGCTGGAGCTGCTGCCGCTGCCATTGCACTTCTTTCTTTTCTTCTCCTTTAGCCCCTTCCCCTCTCTCTTATCCTTTGCCTGGCATGCCCTTTGTTTTGTTTTTTAAATCCCTATATATATATATATATATTGCACTATTTTGAAGCTCTGAAACTTTGTTTGTGGTTCTGGAGCATTGAAATAGCACCAAAAAAATGGGGGGAGGGATTATAAAGGGAGGGGAAGGGGGAAGAGGGGAACAGTGATACCATGTCACTGCCAATCATGCTACTACAACGGGAATGGCTTTCTACACCCACAGCAGGGTGTGATTGTCATTTCATTCATGGGTTTTCACTATGAATGAAAACACACACAGATCAAGACAGGGCAGCTATGGGAGGGAAGTGGCATCATGCGATCAGCGTCACCGATGCCACTTCCTTCCTGTGGGAATCACAGTTTAAAAGCTGCATGTGATAAAGCCCTTTCTTTTGTTTCTTTCAAAACCCATTGTGCTATACCAATACAGTGATACAACAGGAAAATAACCCATTGAAACATGTTGAAAGAATATTGCATTTGTGCAATTGTGAGTCATTTTTTATATGTGAAAAATGCAGAACAGAAAAAGTGATGACAGCTTCTCAGGAAATACCCCAAAAAAGGCTTGGGGTGGTGTTGGGGGAAAACATACTGAGTGGCCCTCAAACTACTCCCTGTGCAAGAAAACTATAGCACAAATGATCGCTATAATAATAGAACCCAAACTGAATTGTGAAAAGAAGCATTACAGTCCCAGTAACATGGCAATGGTATCAACTTTCCTGCTTTAGCAGAACAAGGGACTCATGTGAAAAGTTTCATGTGAAAAGGCTACATGTGTCATGTGTCGAACACATCGCACATGCAGCCAAGTAACATCCAAGTGTGGTCAAGTTGGCACAAGTTATCAGTGAAAAGGAACACACAAGCAAGCAGATGCTGCAATTTTTCTTGAGTGTACTGGGAAGGACAAAATACTGCCCCCTCCTTTCCTCTCCCCCTGCTGACGTAATTTGAGTTTACTTTGAACTCAGTTTGCTATAGTTGTAATAAACTGAAGACTAAGGTAGAAAGTGGGTTATTTAAAAAATAGATTAAAAAGTGGGATGGCAGAGAATTAACCAAGACTTTCCCTTCCAGATTGGGGTGATTGGAGGGCATGCCAGTGAGGTAATGGAAGGAAAAAGGATTTTGGAATTTTGGGGGTGGAAAATATCCAAAGCTTTGGATCAGTAACTCTGAGGATGTTGGCAGATCCCAAGAAAACATGTCAGATTTGTCCTTTAATGAGAATTCTGTGTCATCCAATGCAATCTACAGTAAGGAAACTATTATATTGTATAAAGATGCTTTCTGCATCTTCTCTTCCTTTTCATGTACTTGCTGCTTTTAATAATAAATATTAAAACTTTAATTTCTATCCTGCTTTTTGTGAGAACAATCAAAGCGGCTTACAAAGATAAAATACATGTACGTATTTCTGGAACTCAAGCTGTCATTTCTCTGGTTCTGCAATGAAATCCATTTGATATGAAGCTAGACTGATATCATGATAATCAGGCTATTTACTTCCAACCTGTATTCCAGCAAACAGGGTTTTTTTACCCTTTAAAAAAAATGTGTTAGATTCCCTCTGGCTGCTGCAGCAGCAGCTGAAATGTGTAAACTGCTGACATTTTAGCAGTTTTTTCAAGTCTGGAAGGCTAGAAATAAACCTCTAGAAAATCAGGGTACAGGATAGAAAACTAGTGCAAAACATACTTACCCACCTCCCAAAAACCCTTTGCTGTTAATTCTACCCTAGCAGAATTTTAGTTTATGTGATTTACATCAAGTGGCTTTGAGGATACTGGTTCATGTCTCATGGCTTTGTTATATATGTTGCAGTCCTGGAGTAACAAAGCTTTTGAACTTATGTCACTTTTGAAACTATGATGTGTTTTCACATCTTCATGGTGCGGCTGAATTAAAAGTTCCAAGATTAGCTGAAAAAAAAGTCATAAGGCTTAAACCGTGGAGTCTGCTTCATGCATATAACCAGAGCAAAGACTTAAAAAGTAACATCTTGGACCACAACATCCAACAATTCTGCAAATACATAGAATCATAGAATCATAGAGTTGGAAGAGACCACAAGGGCCATCCAGTCCAACCCCCTGCCATGCAGGAACTCCAAGTCAAAGCATCCCTGACAGATGGCCATTTAGCCTCTGCTTAAAGACCCCTAAGGAAGGAGACTCCACTACACTCCGAGGGAGCGTGTTCCACTGTCGAACAGCCCTTACTGTCAGGAAGTTCCTCCTAATACCATTGCCACCACGGGCTGGGGGATTCTGGGAATGCTGTTGTTATGTGACTTCAAGTAATTTCTGACTTATGATGGCCCTAAGGTCATCCCTCAATGGCATTTTCCTGGTAACATTTGTTTAGAGACAGTTCGCCATAGTCTTCCTCCGAGACTGTGAAATTGTGATTTGCCCAAAGTTATCAAGTGGTTTTATAATCCCAAAAATAACTTTTTAAAAACTCAGAACCATTATTGACTGGAAGGAAGAGTGGGTTGGTACCTGCTAGATCCTTTTCCAGATTCCTTGTTCCTCCCAGTCGTACCCCTTTGTCTGCTGAGTGCCCTTTCACACTAATCAGTAATAAAGGCATGATTCCACTTTAACCGCCATAGCAACATGCTGTGGAATCCTTGTTGTTGTTATTAGCTGCCTTATACTCATGGTGACCCTGTGAATGAGACATCTCCAAGCTCCCTTATTCTCTACCTGTCTGCTCTGTAGGCTCAGGACCACGACAACCCTGATTAAGTCTATCCATCTGGTGCTTCCTATCTTTTACTTCCCTCTATCTTCCCCATCATCATTGTCTTTTCTAATGAATTGTGCATTCTCATGATGTGGCTGAATATGACAGCCTCAATTTAGCCATTTTGGGGGTCATAATCTGGCAAAGCACTCTCTGGCTGAGAATTCTAAATGCACTTTCTTAAACTCCAAATCCAAGGATCCCATAGATTGTTGCCAAGGCTGTTAAGATGTGACCATAGTGCCATCAGCTATCCACGCCAGCTGCACTGGGACTCTAGTGTAGGATGTTTACAAACCTAGACCAGCAACCTGTTGGCGATCAACACTGGCATAAAGGTCTACTACTATTAAGGCACTTTTGGGGGCAAAGCATAACAGTAGTGGGGTGGCAGAAAATGCTGTCTCCATCACCACGGAAATCTGCACTGCTGGATCTGCTGCCTATGCTCACATAACTATGCTGGCCAACAGGACTGTGAAAATTATTTCCTCCTGACATTTTGTACAGTAAACAACCTGGGACAAAGTTAGCAGATCGCAGACGTTTGGGATAAAGCAGGAATGGCAAGTCTTGCCATTCCTTCCATGCAATGGCTATACATGTGTGGAACAGTGCCCTTTAAAAAAACACAAACACAATAATGTTTATATTTTAAATAAACCAGGCATACATATTTCAATACATATGTAAATATTTCACTACACTAAATGTCTGAAGGACTACAAGTCAAGAATCACAATTCCTGGGCAGAAAGCAGAAGAATAACAATTCTGAACCCCCCACCCACTCCCCAAAGCATTATAATAGCACATTTTAATTATACAAGCTATATTTAATTGTGGTGGGAAAAGCTTGTCAGTTATCCTCTGTCACATTTTCAAGAGAATATATTTCCCCTGAAACTGACAAAGATGGCCACTACAAACCTTATCATACACAGAATATGTCCAAGTATTCAAAGTGATAGCCATGCCAGTCTGTTTTAGCTTTAAAGGGCATAAAAGGATCCAGTAATAATTTTGGAGATTATTGTATGTGACACAGGTTGTAACCGTCACCAACGGATCTTATCTTACTGCCCTGTGCCTGGGCAGTAAGCAGCCTGTATCCAACCCAGGCTTCTCCTGCAGATTTTCAAGAACGAGAAAATCCTGTTCATGAAAAGCTGACATAGAAGCCTTGGTTGGATACAGGCTGCCTACTGCCTGGTCACAGGGCAGTGAGCTAAGATCCAAGATCCGTCGGTGGTTGTTACAACCCACATCTATCCCAGTGCAGATTTAGTGTACGATAATCTTCATTGAGATTAACTAGTTTATTCTAATATAAAATTCTGTCAACTTCAGTCCACCTCATCAGAATACCCAAGACTCAATTGCATGAAGATAGATTGGTCACATTGCTTAATGTACCATTTAATAAACTGTGATATTTCAGAACTCTTCCAAATTCTAGCAAAAGGTGTTGTGAGACCTTTTAGACTCCAAGTTCCACAATTCTTACCGGTGTCAGGGTGACTGGGGCTAATGGGATGTGTAGTCCAAAGCAAGTTGTGGGCACCAGGTTGCTGGCCCAATGTCCTGGCTGCCACAATACTGTAAAATTACATTACTTTTTAAAATTATTTTTCTCTTTAATACAATAACACAAGCAATTTAGGATTCAATGGTATTTTTCTTCTACAAGGATAACATGAATAGTTTTTCATATACTGACTGCAGAGCAGATCCTTTTTGTTCAAAAACTCTCTGTCCCACACTTCCAACAGAGATTCAGAGTTTCTACCTTTCATTTTAGATAATATTACAAGGGTTTTTATATCACTGATATATCATTTTGAAATAATTTTCCTGTAATGAGGAAGTCATAGTGTGTCAATTAATTTTTATCCATAAATAGCTCCACTCTTCTGTAGAGATCACAGATGGTAAATTGATCACCTGCTTTGCTACATAGGCTAGATTATCTTTTGCAGCATGTAGAAAAATGAATATATTTTAGAAAGTATTTTCTTTGGGTTAATATCTAGGGTATGTTGAAACTGATGATACTCTCCTAACAATCAGAATTGTCTAATTTGTAAGTATCACTCCTTACTTCAAATCCCCCATATCCTGATATAATTTATCAGAAGATCACCTATGCCTGTCTTGGAGCCAGTCCTTGTAAAATGCTATAGTACAGTAATAAAAATCAACGTTTCAATCAAAATTAGGATCAAAATAGATTAAAGTGGTGGGAGATTCAGGTAGACATCTTGTAAATGTTCAGAATTTATATTGATTTCTATAAATTTACTCAGACTGTGTTTTCTTTCCTGATGAGAAAACTTTTGGTCTGGGTGAGTGATACCCATGGACTGCTTCTTCACCAAGGTTGAGTAAATTGTGGCCCTCAAAATGTGTTGAGTTCTATCAGCCTTAACCAACCTGGCCAGTAGGGAAATATGAAAAGAGTAGCTGTTCATCAATATTTGGAAGGCCAAAGGTTCTCCACCTTTGTTATCTACTGCTATCTGTCTCCATAGTCTCCTTTATTATCTTATTCTAATGTGAAAAACCTACATCTAGCACATGGCACTGAGCCTCACATCTGCTTCCTAGGATCCACTCCCTGACCTGCAAGCATTGAATGAAGATGTGAGGGAAGAGGTAGCTATACCTGTATGGATATTTTATTCTTCCATCCTTTAATGATGCTTCGTGTTGTGTCTTAAGATTGATCAAAAGATAATCATAACAAAGAATTAAATGATACCTCAGAGCCTGCTCTGCCTTTTCTGCCACTGTAAAGATATGTATGTTGAACCAAGCTGAATCCAGGTCTACTCCTATTAATCAGGAAAAGTTGGTTGACAGTTACATCCCATCATGAGAATTATTTTCATTTCGGGGGTGGGGGTGGGGGTGGGGGGTGTCACAAGGATCCCGTTTCTGGCCTTCGCAACAGAGATTGCTCATGGGAGTGAGTGGGGCCATCAGCCAGCTGTTTCCTGAGTGACAGAGGAGCAGTCTGGTTGGGCCAGGATTCACTACACTAATACATAACTATAATGATTACATAGCAACATAGTGCATAGAAGATTATGGTCATTGTTAATGGTCCTAAAACAATGTATTGAAATGCTGGCTTCAGGGAGCAAGAACCTTTCTGGACCTGTGATGCCTGGAGACTTCCTTTATCCTGAATAAATTTCCTCTTTAGTTGGCCAGAAGATAGCACCCATTCTTTAATTGGATAAAACTTTCTTTTTTTAACCTTTGTGAACAGGTTGACACTGAGATCAAAGTGCAGTAGCTTCTGTTAAGTTACTGTTGTTTAGCATGTCAGCCTGTTCTCTCTTAGGCAGGCACACTATAATTATCTGCCAGACTCAGAAGCTGTAGAGAGACTCCCCGCTGTGTTGGAAAACAAGGAAGCAATAGGAAAGTTTAGTCTGCCAAAGAACAATCATGGATGATATCAAGATATTTAGCAGCTCAAAGCAGCTTTATGTGCATTGTGTGAAGTGTTGTCCCTTCCAGCTTTACTGAGCAGTAAATCCCTCTGTTTTCAAAGAGATTCACTTCCAGAGACATTTCAGATGGATTGCAAGCTCAATGAGCTTTCATTGCACAGCTTATGAACATACTATCAGAATAATCCAAACCAACACTACTATGACAGAACCAATATACACATCACAGTTACGACCAAGCTTTCCAAGTTCTGCTTACCAGTTTGTGGTATTTTAGTTGGTCCCAGTGAAGGTACTGTTGTTGACATACAATGGCCAAAACAATCCAGAACTAGGATGCCTACTAGGTTGCCTTTCTCTATATACACCCAGGTGACCTCTGAGCTCTTCAAAGGAACTCTTCTTGGCTATTTCGCACCTAATGCAATATTGTCCAATAACAGGAAATATGTCCTTTGCTTCTGATTAGAAAGAAATTCAAACAGAATCCTTTTGTCGATACAATCCAACAACATTTTATGGGGGAAGGCTTTGTATATAGGAAAGTCCTATGCTGCTGTGCATAGAGTTTCATGCAAACAATCCCTTTTTTGGCAGGCTAGATCACTAAATCACCCATTTAGTGTAGCTTTTAGCATGTACAAGGCTGCAAAGTACATCCATTACTGGCAAATGTTCACCATTATTCAAGTATATGAAAGAAATCCACATAAAATCCATGTTGTACTGTGGGGGAAGAAATGAATAAGACTGTGGCCAAAGGTGGGCAAGGCGTAGCTGAATACCTCTGTACTGAATACTTCCTACCACAACCACCACCACCACAACAAAGCTTGTGTGATGATGTAACATACTGATTCTTGTTATGCCAACATTACAGTGAGTCCTTGGTATCCACTGGGGTTTGCTTCTAGGACCCCACCCCCGGGGATACCAAAATCCATGGTTGCTCAAGTCCCATTATATACAATAGCATAGTAAAAATGGTGTCTCTCATATAGGTTTGCTTTTTGGAATTTATATATATATTTAAACAATTCCAAGCCATGGATGCTTCAATCCATGGATAAAGAATCTGTGGATGTGGTGACTGTATATCACCAACAGCGTTCCATCCTGAGTTTGCACTGCAGCCATAGGAGTTTATCACACAGGAGGAATTTCTCCCAATTTTGAATTGAGCCAATTTGAATTCACGTAAATTCGCTAGTTTAGTGAATTTACATGAAATCTAATTGCATTCAGAATGCATTCAGAATGACTTCCCATTTCCTGAAAATGACCCCCCATTGCCCAAAATTACTCTTATACGCCTTAACCTAAAACCTATTATTGCATTTGGAATGACTTCCCTTTTGCCTGAAATTGCGTGAGATACACTCATACGCAATAACGTGAAGCCCCATGATTGCGTTCGGATTGCCATTGCATTATACTCCCAAATTCTGTCATATGATAAACTCCATAGAAGTTTAGACTAATAGTCTATCATTACATGAAATGTGCAATTTGTTGACAGACTAATACAATGCTTTTGTTAAAAATAGAGCTGGGTATTTCTAGGTCCTAGACGTACTCCAAACCAACTGTGCACTGGATCAAAGAGTTTCACAGCAGACGTAGCTACAGTCACAGGCTATGTTAACAACACTCATGTTTCAGAATCATGTAAAATAAAAACCCATTTCTTTTGAAATAAACCATTGTCATGTTCCATCAAAAAATATTGCTGCATTTAAAAAAAAAAATTCTGAAATTTTTGCACCATAATGGCTGAGCTTTGTCTTCATGGGCTTGGTGCCCTAAAATGTTTGTGGCTCTTAATTATTATTCTTCAAAATGTTGAGGCCCAAAAAGCTGTCAAAGGGATGTGAGAGGGAGGTCAATTTCCTAATGCTTCTGTCCCTGTGCTTTTGTAGATGCAAGAGAAGCCCTTTTTAATCTTCTTCCAGATCAACTTCTAGGTCACTTGCTGTGGGGAAAAAGGCCTCTTCTGGGCCAAAAACGTGGGCATGCCCAGGGCGCTCCCACAGTTGCCATAGGCGTGTGCTGCCATTCAAACTAGTGGGGCTTGAAAATGGGCAATTTCCCATTTTCCCATGGGGGTCTGGAATGGGCCCTCTACGAAAATGGGGGGGGGGGGGGCAACTGTATTATCAATTTAAACAACATACATTAGATAAAGATACTTGGCCCTTGTGGTCTCTTCCAACTCTATGATTCTAATACTCAGATCGTATATCTACTTGCCTAGAAATAAGGCTCTTTGAAGTCCGTCAGATGAGTAGATACTATACAGTTGTACACTCAGCAACTCCCTTCTCCTGTTTCTTACTGTTATGAATTCTGTCTAGATTCTTCTTCCAGTTAAGCATGGGAACCCCTTTGGAATCCTGTTGGTTAAAAACTTATTTAACATATTAATGGGGCTGTTCTTAAAAAGAGAATCTGGTTATTAAATAAATATACAAAGGCACTTTTTAAAAAATGGCCATACATATTCAGGATCAGCATGATGTGACTGACAAACAGATGCAATGTGGACCGCTCATCAAGAACCAAACTGTCAGTCGGACCAATATTGTTGTTTTGTCATGCCAATATGTGCCAACAAGGCATTTTTTCCAGCCAAGAACAGAAGCAAATGAATTTCCAAACATCAAAACACTCAGAAAGCTGTCTCTGAATTTAATTATGAAGATCAAAATGAGTCCTTCTTTCTTGCTGACATTTTACTCATGAAAGCTGTCAGATGCGGTAGACTCAGCAGCACACATTGTAGTAAAAGTGGACACCTCCCCCCTCACCTACTAAAGGGGGTCTGTCTTTCATTAACACCTTCATGAAAACAAACAGAAAGTTCAACGTTAAGATTTTCCTCCCCGTTTTTCTATGTTGGGAAAGGATCTATGTGTTATATCTGCCCACCAAACAGCCCTTAGTAGAACTTTTCATTTCCACATCCTTCGAAGCTAGTCTGTAAAATGCTGCAAAGACATGTATGGTGTGTGTGTGTGGGGGGGGGGGGGGTGTATTAATCTGAACCAGTCAGAATAACAACCATCACTATGCAAAGGGATTTTGTAGCACCTTTGAGATTAACTTTGCAAAAGAAGTTGTCGTGTAAGCTTTTGTAGACTTAGGTTCAAAATACACTGCAGAAATAATCCTGTTTCAGACCTCTTTAACTGCCCTGGCTCAATGCTAGGAATTCTGGGAACTGTCATTTTGCGAAACATTTAGCCTTCTCTGTCAGAGAAATCTGGTGCCACAATAAACTACAATGCCCAGAATCCCCTAGCACTGAGCCAGAGCACTTAAAGCCGTCTAAAACTGGATGATTTCTGCAGTATGTTTTGGACCTTGATCTACCTCCTCAGATGCATCTGATCCAGCTAGTCTCAAGGGTGTTCAAAGATCCTTTTGCAGGCTGATATTCCAGACTAGGGTCCAAAACCGACAGGCCAAATAAAGTGGCTTCCAACTGCTTCAGGAGCGTGGCATTTACATAATGCATGTCCCTAAAGCAGGTGGAAGCCACACAGAGGCCGTGCCAAGCTGGCAAGAGCTAGTTCAAAAGGGGAGTGGATTAAATCCACTCCGACTGGTGGCCCATTAGGGACCAGGCAGTGGCCCACTTTGGAAGCAGGCCATGCGGTCGCCATGGTCCCAGAGCGATCAGCGCCAGAGTGTCTGCTCTTTCTGGGCCACCTGCCTCGGTCCTAGGTCTCTGAAGTTAATATTCATTATTGATAACCAAGGCCAAGTCAGGGGTATAGCTATAGGGAGGGGAGAATGTAAATGTTGTTCTGTAGCAGTATGAGTGTTGGGACTGCAACTCTGAGACCAGGGTTCAATTCCTGCATATCTATGGAAACCCACTGGGCATCTTGGGCAAGTCACGTGCTCTCAGCCTCAGGGAAGGCAATGGCAAACCCCCTCTGAACAAATCCTGCCAAGAAAACCCCATGACAGGTTTGCCTTAGGATCACCATAAACCAAAAATGCCTTGAAGGCACACGACGACAACAACTTACCCAAATAAGAATAAGTCCCCAAATTTCTAGCCTTGCAGTAATTTAAATCTTAACTGACCATATAGAAATACATTTTAGGCGTTAAAAAAAAGAGGAGGCAGGCAAAGTGACCAACGGAATGTGAACACAGAAAGTAGAAAAGTTCTAAATGTGAACGATTATCAGTTCTGTACTGATAATCTGTAACACTAGGAATTTGAGAAGCAAAGGGAAACTTCCTTTGGGGATCAGAATTCTTAACTGGGAAACAATGCTCTTATTTTGCTCGCTCTGTCAAGTCAAGATATTTTGTTAGTTGAGACAAAGGACAAAATGTTGGCCCTTTCCCATTCCATGTAGAGGTACTGACAAACCAGCTGTCGTATGTTTTGCCACTCCGTTTGAGGGCTGCAGACTAGCTGAGGGGGCACATGGCTTACAGTTCTGTTCCCTAACATCTCCTGTCTGAGATGGATGCCTCATTCTACCTAATGGCAGCACTGACCCTGCTTCCAGGAGAAAAAATTAAATTAAATCATTATTTTTTTTCCCCCTTCAGAGTATATTGAATTTAGCTGATGACTGACAAACCTTATGTTTCAGTTAACATGAAGCACTTTTAAAAACTTGTCTCGCTGTCTGGCTAGCAGTGACTCTGTCAGTGTGACAGTCTCAGTTAAGAGTTTTTCTTCTCATGTATTTCACATGAGGACAGAAGGGAATCGGTGCTCTCTCTGTAATCTCCTCCTTATGAATTATTTGAGATGATGCCCATGATTCATTTTGCTTTCAATTTCTGTTTCTCTGCATGCTGTGGAGGGATCATAAATATGGATTCCAGCAGCCAAAAGTGTTTGTTCAGATGTCAACTATTTCACACCAGAAATGTAGTCTTGAGTTTTGAATTATACATCTGTAAATAGCTCTGAAGGGATGTCATATTGAGGAGGGAGCAAGCTTGTTTTCTGCTGCTGCAGAGACTAGAACGCAGAACAATGGATGCAAACTGCAGGAAAAAAGATTCCATCTCAACATTAGGGGGAACTTCCTGACAGTAAGGGCTGTTCGACAGTGGAACACACTCCCTCAGAGGGTGGTGGAGTCTCCATCCTTGGAGGTCTTTAAGCAGAGGCTGGATGGCCATCTGTTGGGGATGCTTTGATGGGAGTTCCTGCATGGCAGAATGGGGTTGGACTGGATGGCCCTTGTGGTCTCTTCCAACTCTATGATTCTATGATTCTGTAGGAGGAAGGAACCAAGTAGCTCAACAGTTAAGATTTCTCTGTCCAGTTGGTGAACTCATTTGACACCGTTGCAGTTTGTATACATCACCCTCAGCCAAATGCCAAAGGTTAAAAACAAGTTGTCTTTTGTTTTTGTTTTTGCATTTTAAAAGAAATTCATCATGTAGCTGCAAGTGGTTTTACTTATTAACATTAATGCCTGGGATCTTCTTCGTGTTTATGCTACTATCAATATGGGGTTGTGCTAAGTTTACTTACTTTCCCCAATATTGTATAAAGAGGTTTCCAGTACCTCTTTACACAACAGTTTTGTGAAGCTCATTCCTTTTTTTGTTTCAATGAGATGCAGATTTCATTTCAAAAAGTAAAATTACTGAGGATGAGTCCACAGTGTAGAAATAATGCAGTTTGACACCACTTTAACTGCCATGGTTCCATGCTATAGAATCCTGGGATTTGTAGCTTTGTGAATTACCAGCATGCTTTGGCAGAGACGAAAGACTTTGTGAAGCTACAAATCACAGGATTTCATAGGATGGAACTACAGCATTATTTCTACGAAGTAGATGCACCTAAGAGGATTTTGGCCTTTAAACCTAAAGGGTTAAAAAAAAAGTTGAGTTTTTGAAAAAGGTTTTCTTGGGGCATTTTCAGGGTGTTTAAAAAAAAAAAAAAACCAAACGTCTTACAGGTTAAAAGCCTACATTTTGGAGAGAAACTTTCCTGAAAATGCTGCAGGAAAACTTTAGGCAAGGAATCCTCAATCTTGGTTTTACCAGTTCCTTCCTCTGAAATATAGCCTACAGGACCTGGAATTTCTTGGTGGTCTCCCATCTAACTATTAACCAGATCAAGATCAAGATCAAACAGGATGTGGTGCCTATAGGATATTTAGGCAACTCCTCACATCTCTCTAAACCTACAAAAGTAAGCAAAACTGGTGTCCCTGTAAAGGCCAGCTCTGTACTTTTCAGAGGTGGAATGTAGAACTTGGCAGAATAAGAACAAGCAATACTGAAAGAAAAAAAAATGCTAATAGCTGGCAGCAGGAGCAAGTTGTGGGAGTGGGAGTAGGGGGGAAGTAAATAATGATCAGTAGACCTGATTTATAACCTGCAGAGATGCTGGAATAAAGCAGCCTTGTGTAGCTTTGCCCGCAAGTCTCCAAGAACACAAATGTCAAACATAAGCACTGAGGCACAGAGTGGTCTGCCAGCCGGGAGGAGTGAAAGAGAGTAATTAAAAACACTGTAAATTAGGCTTGGAGCTGGAATTTTTTAAAAACAACAAGTCAGCATGCTGTGTTCTGAAGCAGTGTAGTCAGAGACAGGCCATGAGATAAGCAGGCACTAAGTCAACTCCTTCTTGTATGGACGTTCTGAAAGAGAAGCCACCCAGTTGCAAATGCTGACCTGTTGCTCCTGAAATGCCACACCGATGTTTCACTTGCAGCTCAGGATGCCTAAGAGTGGCCCACGTTCCGGATAAAAATAAGCCAGATTCTGCAGGTATTAAGGTTATACTTGTGAACGTAAATATAGAAATCTGGTGAAAGAGCATAAGGCTTTTGAGATCAGTTAGTTCTGCACCTTTTGATGTGGAGACAGTTTTAGGGCAACATCTTCCATTTAATGTCAAACACTGTCATCTTATATTGCTTCTCTGGGCAAATGGAGGCTGGAATTCTCCTCTCATAACCAGCTAAACAACATGGCTCCTGGCTGTCTCTGAAAACTTAACAGACTGAAGCAGGATAGGCTATGTCTTATTCTGGAACAGCCTAGCAAACAAGACCATCATTGGAGAACCTTCTGCAAGTATTAAGAAGGTCCTGTCTTATCTTCTGCTCTGATTTTTCAGAATAGAGTGTACAGTTGGTTCTCCACATTTGTGGCTTTGACTTTTTGCGGTTTTTGATTAGTATGTTCTCTCTAGGAATCTCTAAGTCCTCCAGCGCAATTCTGTTGGAAGTTGACTATAGAGTTGGGCCAGAGAACCTAGAAGTTTCTAGAGAGAATACTTCTCTTGGTATTTGTAGGTCCTCCAGCATGATTCTATGTTTAGCTTCTGGCTACAGAGTTGTACTGGAGGACTTGGAGATTCCTAGAAAGGTGTTCTCTTAGGTTAAAAAAAAGTGGGTTTTTTTTATTTGCAGTTTTTCCACATTCATGGGGGTCCTTCACCCCTTACCCCAGCGAATATGGAGGGACCACTGTAGTTCACTGATGATATGTATTAGTGGTCTCAGTTGGGAGTTGCATGTAGCCACTAGTGGAGGTTCTTTCATTTTCTGTCTTCAGTCAGTTCTGTAATAGATCTGTAATAGTTCTGTAATAGATTCTCATCTATTATTATATTATTATAGATTCTCATGTAATAGGCTTGATTCTTATTCATTACAAATAATAAACACATTTACATCTCTGGTTCCCAAACCATCTCTTCTTTGTTCTTACAGCCAGACTCTTCTCACAGGAATGACCATGAACAGACTTGAATCAGTGTTATTTCACCATCTGTGGCTGAAATCGCCATGCCTCAGCAATCACAGTTTTACTTCTGTCTAACCTTTTGTGGCAGGAAAGGTGCATTTGCAACTCCTGACACAGATGCATATCTGTTTCATCACTTCATGTGGCAGTCATTGCTGCACCAGTTGCAGTTCCCTGGCATGGTCCCAAAGCTTCTGTGGTGTTCAGATTTTGAGCATCAGCTATGGTAAACACAACACTGAAGCCTGTACAACAAAGTGTGAAATGGCCCTTACAGCAATAAAATTAAGGTTAAAGAATGAGTCATTCCTGGTTTAAGGAAGATCTTAAAACTCATTACACATCTACAGTTTTCATCCACTTCAAAGTGGGCCATAGCTTGAGCCCTTGATCCAGTCAGCTGTTCCTTCTGTGCCTTATGTTGAGTCATCCTGGCATCGATATAAAAGTAAAAGAAAGTTAGTAAAAGTTATAACCATTACACAAAAGAGGATTTCAAGGTAAATTTGCACAAATCTTGACTGAGCGACTTGAAGTTAAACAAGTGTTTGCTATTTCGCTTTATATGTTAATATTCTTGCTAGCTCCATAGTCTGTCTGGAGCCATTTCTTAAATTACAGAATTAAATCAGATAATGAAAAGCATTTTTAGTAAGAAAGGTAAGTGGCTAACATAGCATAAATGCAAATGAGTCTGGAAAAGCACTATGAAGTCCTATTCTCCCGAACTCTATAAGAAAGGTAAGAAATGCATCTCTTTCTAGGTGTTTTCTGATCAAAATCCTCAGCCCTAGCCAGAGTAAGCCAGCAGTGACGAACAATGGGAACTGCAGTTCAGTAAAATCTGGTGCATCAGGCATTTCCTACTCCTACTTCATAGCCTTTCATACATTTTCATAGGGTTTCCTCTGCCATTCCCAAGAAGTAACTGCAAAACACCAGAGGTTCTGTGGTCTAAGGCAGGGTTGGGTGACTGCAGCAGGTCTGGGGGCTACTTTTATGTCCCAAGACCTTTCAGGGGCCAAATGAACTATCAACAACAACAACAACAAAAGACTCCCAAGTGGTCAGAAGTCTACTTCTGCTTCTAAAAATGGTTTATTGGCTATGGTGGGGTTTGAAATTCAACAGTACCTTTCAACCTCTTTGAAAGGTAAATTGTTCCAGCTGGAGGTTTCACCTGTTTTTGGCCAGGACAAGGTCGGTCTGGGGATTCTGGAGGTGCCGAGGGCCACCAAAACATCCTTGAGGGAGCCACATGGAGCCCCGGTCTAGGATAGACTTCTATTGGCACTGGGAGAGAACCACAAATGGAGCAAATTATTCACCAACATGCATCAGTGCCTTTCCAGTGCCATAAAGAGAACTGGGCTGGTTTCTGCAAAGACAGAAACAAAGTGCTGCTTCCAAACAGGTGTGTAGGAGGCATCCTCCAGTGAATGACATACAGAACTTAGAAGGGATACATTAGGAATAACAACACTACCACTATTGTTTTACTTTGAATGACAAGAGATAATGCCGTCGATTTTTCTGTATTTTAATGTCGATGCTTACTAGATGTTCCAAACATTAGTTTCAATGGAGGTTCATTTTTTAAAGTTTTATTGGATATTGCAGATGAAGCAAAGTGCAGAGAAAAATCACTTGCCTTGTTTTACTACCTATTAGCACACTTCTGGGAGGCTCCTGAGGCACTAGCCTTGCCAGGAAGCTGTGTGCATTCTCTGCAGATGGCATTTGGGTATTAAAAAAAAGATGGTGGGGAAGCAGTTAACTTTTAGTGCTGTTGTGGTGGATGTATTTGGTGGTAGTGATGGTACACAGACAATGTGTAGGTGCAACGGCCCAGTGGGTAAGGGGAATAGAAGCACCATTGCTCTTGGCTGCTCATAAGTACCTGGAGCAAAGACAGTATGGAGAGATGTGCTTGATACCTCCTTATGCAACCTCTTTAAAAGTACCTATGGCAGTATAACTGAGGTTTACAACAGTGTAAGCGGCTAACAGGATTCTCACTATAGATCAAGCCTGTAGTCAGGAGGACCAAATAATGGACCAGGAGGCATTTTCAAGGAACATGCCAGAAACCTGGGCTGAGCAGCAAGTCAAAAATAAAAAATACCAGTGGGCTCTTGTTACCCACTGGGATTTGGTTCCAGGACCCCCTATGGATAACAAAATTCATGGATGCTCAAGTCCCATTTAATACAAATGGCATGGCAAAATGTTGTCCCTTATATAAAATGGCAAAATCAAGGTTTACTATTTGGAATGTATACTTTTTTTAAAATATTTTCGTGCCATGTATGCTTGAATCTGTGTATGAAAAATCCATGGATAAGGAGAGCTGACTGTAATCCAACCTCATATGAGATAAACAAAAACATTGGAACATACCTGAGCTCCGCTGCAACTTTTTGTTCAGAAAAGGTGTATCTGGAACAAGAAACCCTCTCAAAACTCTCATTCTTGTCCAGGAGGATTTAACAGTCAGATTGTTACATATCTGCCAAGTCAAGATACTTCACCCACTTCATCAGATGGAAGAACTGGGGTACTTCACTGAATCCAGTGACTAACTAGGTTTATACATCCCAGGAGCTATGGCTGTGGCCAGAATGGCAGCTATGGTGTTTATTTCCACATACTCATGGTTCAGACTTTGGCTTGTTGCTCTGGCATGGACATTGGTTCCTTGCCTACTAATGTAAAGCAAGAACTTCTGGTGGATCCCAAGTTGTAGAGGCTGTAACTTTTATTCTCAATATCACATTTGCCCTTGCTTACTTCCTGAAGGTTGCTTTGAGACACCTTTCAAAATGTATCTTCATGGGAATAGATAAGCTTCAGTTCAAGGTGCCTCTTGATCATTCCTTCTTCAGGTGCCTCTTGAACTTTCCCTCCAACAACAAATGGTTGGAAACATATTCAGGAGCAGCCATGTTGGTCATGCAACCAAATACAAATCAATCCACAAAAGAGTGATATCTTTATTGGCCAACCAAAGTGGATAAAATACATCATGCATGTTAGGCATTGAGGCTCAACTATGAAATGTACAGATGTGCACAAAAGGAAACCAGGAAGCATGGGCATAATTGTCTGCAGCTGAAGGCTGGAACAGCAGACAGTGTTCAAGGTCAGACATGTGCTTGATTGCACGTAAGCCTGGGTAACATCAAAAGTCTTCCTGAGTGAAGGGACAACATTGTTGGTGGCACAAGGAAAAAGAGTCACCAGAAGAGGAGGGGTTTGTGACCGCATGGCACAAATCTATAAATAGCCTGCACACCACAGTGTGGGTTGTTGGGTAGTCGGAGTGGATAGATGGTTGGAGAGTTTTGTTGGACGGGCGTGTATATACTTGTAAATATAGCAACTTTAAGAATAAACACCTCTGAGGAGAGAGATTTGGCTCCAGTCTGTTTCATCAGCAGTGGGCAGGAGGAATTCCTGATAAAGCCGAACAGCTCCAAGGTCGCCGGTAGTTCTGAAGGCATCGGAGATTGCTTTACCTGTGCATCTGCTTGTTTACACCAACAAGGGTTATGGGCCCAGATCATTATCTGATAAGGCATCTCCGTTTGTGCTGAAGAGTTCAACTGGCTGTGTGAGAGAGGTACTTTGTTGCTGTGTTGTGCTGTCAGTGCCGGAAGGCTGGATGGTAAGATTTTTGGACTGTTGTCTGTGTCTTATCACAATTGACAGTAGAAGCTGGGAAAACTGCCAGGACTCTATCTTTACACTGCTTAATGATGGAGGCAGCTAAATTTCCCAAACTAGACGAAACTAATTATGCAGCTTGGAGTTCCTATTGTGAGGCTTTGCTGGTCAGAGAAGGACTGTGGGATGTTGTTGAGAGAGGACCCACAGCAGATACTCTTGACCAAGATAAGAGAGCAAGAGCTACAATTTTGCTTACAATCACGCCGTCGCAGATCAACCATGTCCGGGAGAAAAGAACCTCAAAGGCAGTTTGGGATGCTTTGAGGGAGATTCACCAATCTAAAACAGCTCTGTCAAGAATGATTTGGTGTAGGAGACTGTATGCCTGCAAAATGCAGAAAGGACAATCGCCAGAGAAGCATCTGGAGATCATGGCTGATTTGTTCAGCCAGGTGCAGATGAGAGGTGTCGTCCTTGCATCTGAGCAGAAAGCATACATCCTGCTTGGGAGTCTTTCTGATGATTTTGAGAATATTCTGTGGAGTCTTCAGTGTTTTGATGAATCACAGATTACTGCGGAGCTGGTGGCTGCACGTGTCTTGGAAGAGAGCCAACGTCGGCAGTACGAGGCAGGGCTCCAGAGGCAGCATGCAGTACCAAGACAAACACACCCAACCGAGGCTTTCAAGGAGCTGCAACCGGAGAAGGCAGCTGTGTCCAGGGAGAGAAAGTGTTTCCACTGTGGGAAGCCAGGCCATCTCAAGAAGGACTGTAGAAAGCTGGCAGCAGCAAGGAAACAACAGCCTAAAGATCCTGTGAGCAGGAAAGGTGTTGTTGCTGTGGTAAAGAACAATGACTATAAAGCCCATCAAGCTGTAAACCCCATTTGGTTATTAGATTCCGGAGCATCGTCGCATATGATTAATTGTGATAGGCTCCTGAAAGATAAGGTGCCATCTAATGTACATTCAGTTGCTTTGGCTGATGGTGCATCAAGGGAGGCAAAAGTGATGGGAACTGTGTTCATCCCAAGTTTTGGAAAGGACTTTTCAAATGTTTTGTGTGTTCCTAAGTTGCAAAACTGTTTGGTTAGTGTGTCTGAATTAACCACCAGTGGGTATGCATTGAGTTTCAAAGGGGATGATTGTACTATTAGCATAAATGACCAAGTTTGTGCTAAAGCAATCAAAAGAGACAAAATGTACTATATGGTTGACAAGGCAGAATGTTCAGTAGTCAACAATGTGCCTTTGCACTTAGACTGTGCTCATTACTACCATAGAGTCATGGGACATACAAGCTTCACAAGTTTGGGGAAGCTGGGGGAAGTGTGTCCAGATTTTAAAATGTCCACTTGTTCAAACCACCTGGATTGTTCAGTTTGCAGCAGGATAAAGCTGAAGGCTTTTCCTGTGGCCAAACGCAGCAAATGCACCACACAAAGACCTTTTCAGGTTGTGCATGCTGATTTGGCTGGTCCTTTGGCCAAAACCTTGGGCAAAAATCAGTACTTCATGGTCATTGTGGATCGTCACACACGGTTTTCGTATGTGATGCTCATGAAGGAAAAGAGTGAAGCTGCTGAACACATCAAAAATTGGGTCAATATGATTGAAAGGGAGTTTGAATACAAGGTGGGATCTTTGGTTACAGATAGAGGTGGAGAATTCCTATCTAATAACCTGAAAAATTGGTTGAGGAGGAAAGGGATCCGCCACAACACGACGAACGCGGCCGTTCCCCAGGAGAATGGCTTAGCGGAGAGACACATTGGAGTCTTAAAGCAAATAAAAGATTGCATGATGCTCGATGCAGAAGCACCAGAGCAGCTTTGGGGGGAAGCAATTTTGACAGCAAACCATGTTGCCAATCGCACTTGGAATTCTTTTGTAAAGAAAACTCCATATCACATGCTGTATGGGAGACCACCAAATCTCAAATACCTGAGAGTTTTTGGGCAGTATGCAAATGTGTATGTGCCTGCAAACTTCAGGAAGAAGGGTGATCCTAAATGGAGAAGGTTGATGTTTGTGGGGTATTCTGGGAACAGCTATAGATTTTATGTAGGTCATGGGGAAATCTTGCTGTCCAGAAGTGCCAACTTTGAAAAACATTCAGGTTGGGAAAAGCTCCATGCCAACAAAGAGGTTTTTCTCAAGCTGGGACAGAGTGACATAGGTACTGGAAATGGAGGGGTGCTAAAACAAGAAGCATCTACTGAAAGTGAACCCAGTACTTCTGCACACCATCACACACAAACACATCCAAATTTGCACTCACCAGTCACTACACAAAAGTTTGAAAAGGTGTCCATGAAAGACACAGAGGTGCAAACTAGTTCTGACAGTGAGGATGAAAGAGGCAGAACAAAAGTGATTGTGCCAAGGAGAACTCAGAGGGTGAGGAGACCTCCAGATAGATTCGTAGTGCAGGGTGCAAGAGCTTGTTCAGTGATGGCAGATGAGCCAGAGAGTTTTGAGGAATTGCAGTCATATCCTAAGGAGGAGCAGGAGAAATGGTTTTCTGCCATGGATCAGGAGTACTTGTCTTTACTAGAAAAGGAAGTGTTTGAGATTGTGGAGAGGCCTAAGAACCACAAGGTTGTAGGTTGCAAATGGGTTTTCAAGAGGAAGGAAATGCCGGATGGAACCCATAGATACAAGGCGAGACTGGTTGCAAAAGGTTTTTCGCAGCAGAGGTTTGAAAATTTTGACAAAACCTTTTCACCTACTGCAAAGCCAGAAAGTTTAAGGCTGGTATTAGCTTTAGCAGCTAGGAAGAATCAAGTAGTGAGACACTTTGATTTTGAAACTGCATATTTGAATGCTCATCTTGGTGAGGAGGTTTTTATGGAACAACCTTTAGGTTTTGACAAGGACAGGGATGGAAAGGTTTACAAGTTGAAAAAGGCATTGTACGGTTTGAAACAGAGTGCACGTTGCTGGAACCTTTGCATTCATGAAGAGTTGGTAAAATTGGGATACAAACGCAGCATTGCGGATGCGTGCGTGTATACAAAAGGTGATGTGACCGTTGTGATTTACGTTGATGACTTGTGTGTCGCAGCGAAGTCAGAGAGGGAAATTACATCAGTTCAGAAAGAGTTGTCTAAGAGGTTTAAGCTCAAGGATTTGGGAAATCTCAAGACTTACTTAGGGATTGAAGTTCAGTGGACTGAGGATGGCAGGTGTTTGTTGAGCCAACAGAAAAAGATTGAAAGGCTGATTGAAAAATGTGGCTTGCAGAATGCAAAAGTTGTAAAGAGTCCAATGACTTCTGGAACTTCTAGTGCAGAATCATCAAAGGAATTTGAGAATCCAGAATTGTTCAGAAGTGTAGTAGGTAGCTTGATGTTCATTGCAAACAACACTAGGCCAGACATTTCGTTTGCTGTTGGAGTACTTAGCAGAAAAGTAAGTGTTCCAAAAGTAGAAGACTGGACTAGAGTGAAACATGTGCTGAGATACTTGAAAGGAACCAAAGAAAGAAAGTTGGTGATACAGGGCAGTGAACAACAGCTGGATTGTTATGTGGATAGTTCATTTGCATCAGAATTGCACGACAGAAAGTCAGTGTCAGGTTTGCTTGTAAGATTTGCTGGTAGTCCAATAATTTGGCGCAGCAGGAAGCAAAACTGTGTGGCTTTAAGTACTACAGAAGCAGAATTTGCAGCATTGTCTGAAATTGCAGGAGAGATCCAGTGGATAAGGCAATTGCTTGTGGATTTGGGAGAAAAGTGTGAAGAGCCTACTGTAGTCCATGAGGATTCACAATCATGTATTGCAATGTCTGAAGCTGAGAACTTGAAGTGTAGGACAAAGTACATTGGTGTGAGGTATCAGAATGTGAGAGAGATGGTTCAAAACAGAATCATAAATCTGGAGTACATTGACACCAGGGACAACATTGCTGATGTTCTCACAAAGGCTTTGCCAATTGAAAGGCATGAACATCTATCATGTTTGATAGGCATGGCACAATAAACACAGAGTTTGGCTGTTCAACGAATGTAAACATCGGAAGATGGCAAACACATATGTGGCAAAATGATACACATCTGTACATTTTGGAGGGGCATGTTAGGCATTGAGGCTCAACTATGAAATGTACAGATGTGCACAAAAGGAAACCAGGAAGCATGGGCATAATTGTCTGCAGCTGAAGGCTGGAACAGCAGACAGTGTTCAAGGTCAGACATGTGCTTGATTGCACGTAAGCCTGGGTAACATCAAAAGTCTTCCTGAGTGAAGGGACAACATTGTTGGTGGCACAAGGAAAAAGAGTCACCAGAAGAGGAGGGGTTTGTGACCGCATGGCACAAATCTATAAATAGCCTGCACACCACAGTGTGGGTTGTTGGGTAGTCGGAGTGGATAGATGGTTGGAGAGTTTTGTTGGACGGGCGTGTATATACTTGTAAATATAGCAACTTTAAGAATAAACACCTCTGAGGAGAGAGATTTGGCTCCAGTCTGTTTCATCAGCAGTGGGCAGGAGGAATTCCTGATAAAGCCGAACAGCTCCAAGGTCGCCGGTAGTTCTGAAGGCATTGGAGATTGCTTTACCTGTGCATCTGCTTGTTTACACCAACAATGCAAGCTTTTGAAGCTCCACTGACTTCTTTACCAGACAAAAGATGTTTAAAATCAACAGGAGAAGAAGAGTGATGATGGTAGAGTCACAAGTCACATTTAGGATCAGATTTTTTTTTAATGTTTCTGATGTAGTTCAGTTGTTCTGGAAGGATCTCAAGGCAGGCAAAGCCATTCCCCTTCCTGGCCATGTAGGGACCAGGGAGAAAGGGCAATAAAAGACTGGTAATAAAATTATAATTCCATTAGCAACAGAAAATTAACTTTCCTTGAGATCCAGATTATCTCTTTCCTCAGCAAAACTATCTGCCCCTTTCTTAAGCAGACAACACTGAATTTCATAAGAAGTTTCCGTACTTTAATAATACTTATATAGCATTTATTTGCTATATAAGTAAAACTTGCCATTTCCTTTAAGGAGGAGAAAGAAAAGGAGGAGGCTGTAGTCCATGTGCTTGGGTGAGATCTAATCTAATTTAGACTTGAGCCATTGCATTCTGGGAGCCAGTGCTGGGAGGCTACTTAAGGCTACTCAAGGCTAGCAGAAGCTTCATTTCCTTTAAGGAGGAGAAAGAAAAGGAGGAGGCTGTAGTCCATGTGCTTGGGTGAGATCTAATCTAATTTACACTTGAGCCATTGCATTCTGGGAGCCAGTGCTGGGAGGCTACTTAAGGCTACTCAAGGCTAGCAGAAGCTTCATTTCCTTTAAGGAGGAGAAAGAAAAGGAGGAGGTTCTAGTCCATGTGCTTGGGTGAGATCTAATCTAATTTACACTTGAGCCATTGCATTCTGGGAGCCAGTGCTGGGAGGCTACTTAAGGCTACTCAAGGCTAACAGAAGCGCGTGCCTAACGTCGCGCGAATTTTGATTTTTTTATCTAATCAAGGAGGTGTTTAGAGAATAGAAGAGGAGCCGGCCTGAAGCATCAGAGGAAGTGAATCAGAAACTTGCCTTTGGAAGGAGCTTTTAGCCAGGAGCTCTCTACATAACTATAGGCCCCGTGACTTGAACTCAGTGACAGAGCTTGGGAATAAAGGCCAAGTCTAGCAAGGGAAGCCCACAGTCTTGTTTCAGTGCCTCCTTAAGACTTCTCAGTATGGACACTGAAGGCCCTGCAGCAGTCACCTGCAACACCTGTGGGATGTTTGTCTTCTTGCCTACAGAGGTGGGGAACTACACCTGCCACAAGTGCAAGTTGGTAGCCCTCTTGGAAGAGAAAGTACAGCAGCTAGAGGAGCAGATATCTGCACTCCAGCATCATAGAGAGCAGGAGAATCTCCTGAACAGGTCAGACCAGAATGTCTTGGGTGGGAAACAGAGAGAGGAAGTTGTTGGGGTGGAGGAGGTCACTCCACATACAACAGAGGTAGATGCTTGGAGGAAGGTCACACAGAGAAGTAAGGAAACCAGGGAACGTTCTGTGAGCGGCTTGCAGCTACAGAATCGCTTTGAATCTCTCTCTGTTGTCAGAGATGATGAGGACAAGCAGCAGGGACAGACATCAGGGACAGAGCAGGAGAGCCTGAGAGTATCACGAAAAGGAACAGCCACTGCTAAGCCTCGGAGGAGGCGCGTGGTGGTGGTGGGGGACTCTTTGCTGAGGGGTACCGAAGCAGTGGTTTGTGGGCCTGACAAGATGTCTCGGGAGGTGTGTTGTCTCCCCGGGGCAAAGATCCATCATGTGACGGAGAGGCTGACAAGACTTGTCAAGCCTACTGATCAATACCCCCTTCTTTTGGTTCATGTGGGAACCAATGATACTGCAAGGCACAGCCTTCAGAATATCAAAAGGGATTATGAGGCTCTGGGAAGGAAGCTGAAAGAGATGGATGCACAGGTTGTCATCTCATCTCTACTCCCAGTAGAAGGGCATGGTCCAGGAAGGGAGAGGAAAATAGCAGAGGTGAATAACTGGCTCCGTAGATGGTGCCGCCAAGAACAGTTTGGATTCTTGGATCATGGGCTGCGGTTCCATGAGGAGGGACTTCTGGCAAGGGATGGACTGCATCTCACGCCAGTTGGCAAAAACGTTTTTGCCAACAGTCTGAAGAATCTGATCAGGAGGGCTTTAAACTGAGTTATGTGGGGGAGGGAGACATTATACTGGAAGGCAAAAGGGATGGAGAGAATAGTCCAAGTGGCATAGAGGGAACAAGGCAAACAGTGCAAGGACCCAACAGTAGGAGGCAAAAAAATGTGCAAAAGCAGCAAGTAAAGAGGACACATGGTCTTAAATGCCTCTCCACTAATGCACAGAGTATGGGAAATAAGCAGGATGAACTTGAACTCCTAGCACAACAAGGGAAATATGATATAATAGGCATCACTGAAACCTGGTGGGATGAGTCTCATGATTGGAATGTAGAAATAGAGGGGTATAACCTTTTTAAGAGAAACAGGCCAAGCAGGAAAGGAGGAGGAATAGCATTATATGTCAGGGATATTTACACCAGTGAAGAGATGCAGGAAGTCAGTACTGGAAGCCAGGTGGAGAGCATCTGGATAAAAATTAAAGGAGAGGGAAATAACAGGGATGTTACTGTGGGAGTCTACTACAGACCCCCGACTCAGGCAGAGGAATTGGATGATGCCTTTCTAGAACAGATAATCACATACTCAGAAAAGAGAGACGTAGTAGTGATGGGTGACTTCAACTATCCTGATATTTGCTGGAAGTCAAACTCAGCCAAATCCTCAAAGTCTAGCAAATTCCTCACTTGCCTGGAAGACAATTTCATTGTCCAAAAGGTGGAAGAGGCAACAAGGGGATCAGCCATTTTAGATCTGATCTTAACCAACAGGGAAGACCTAGTTGATGGGGTGCAAGTGGTTGGATCCTTAGGTGGAAGTGACCATGTTCTCCTGGAGTTTGTAATACAGTGGAAGGGAGAAGCTAGGCATAGTCAGACACGCACTCTAGACTTTAGGAGAGCTGATTTCAATAAACTTAGAGAAATACTGGGAGTGATCCCATGGTCAGGAATACTACAAGAGAAGGGAGTTCAAGACGGATGGGAGTTTCTCAAAAGGGAGATATTGAAGGCACAATTTCAAACAGTTCCAATGAGGAAGAAAAATGGAAGATGTCTCAAGAAGCCAGGATGGATGACTAAGGAACTTTCAACTGAGCTAAGTTTTAAATGGAACATGTATAAGAAATGGAAAAATGGAGAAATCACGAAAGAGGAATTCAAACAAATAGCCAGCACATGTAGGGGTAAAGTCAGAAAAGCTAAAGCGCAGAATGAACTCAGGCTTGCTAGAGAGGTTAAGAACAATAAAAAGGGCTTTTTTGGATATGTCCACAGCAAAAGGAAGAAGAAGGAAACAGTGGGGCCACTGCGTGCAGAAGATGGCAAAATGCTAACAGGGGACAGAGAAAAGGCAGAATTACTCAACACCTTCTTTGCTTCATTCTTCTCAGAAAAGGCAAAGGGTGCTCAACCTAAGGATAATGGAGACAGAATAGAGGAATTTCAGCACAGAATAAGTAAAGAGGTAGTACAGGAATACCTGGTTAACCTAAATGAATATAAATCTCCAGGACCAGATGAACTACATCCTAGAGTATTAAAAGAACTGGCAAATGTAATATCAGAGCCATTGGCAATAATCTTTGAGAACTCCTGGAGAACAGGAGAAGTCCCAGCAGACTGGAGGAGGGCAAACGTTGTCCCCATCTTCAAAAAGGGAAAAAAAGAGGATCCCAACAATTATCGTCCAGTTAGTCTGACATCAATTCCAGGAAAGGTTCTAGAGCAGATCATTAAGCAGAGAGTCTGTGAACACTTAGAGGCCAATGCCATAATCACAAAAAGCCAACATGGGTTTCAGAGAAACAAGTCATGCCAAACGAACCTGATCTCTTTTTTTGATAAAATTACCAGCTTGGTAGATGAAGAGAATGCTGTGGATATAGTTTACCTCGATTTCAGTAAGGCCTTTGACAAGGTTCCCCATGACATTCTTGCAAACAAGCTTGCAAAATGTGGGATAGACAAGTTAACTGTTACATGGATTTGTAATTGGTTGACTGGCCGAACTCAAAGGGTGCTCAACAATCGCTCCTTTTCATCCTGGAGAGAAGTGACCAGTGGGGTCCCACAGGGCTCTGTCCTGGGCCCAGTGCTTTTCAACATCTTTATTAACGATTTGGATGACAGAATTGGGGGCATACTTATCAAATTTGCAGATGACACTAAACTGGGAGGAGTAGCTAATACCCCAGAGGACAGGATCAAAATTCAAAATGACCTGAATAGACTAGAAAGCTGGGCCAGTGCTAACAAAATGAAATTCAATGCGGAGAAATGTAAGGTTCTGCACTTAGGGCGGAAAAATGAAATGCACAGATATAGGATGGGGGACACCTGGCTGAATGAGACCACATGTGAAAGGGATCTAGGAGTCCAAGTAGACCATAAGCTGAATATGAGTCAACAGTGTGATGCGGCAGCTAAAAAAGCCAATGCAATTTTAGGCTGCATCAATAGAAGTATAGTTTCTAGATCAAGGGAAGTTATAGTGCCACTCTATTCTGCTTTGGTCAGGCCCCACCTGGAATACTGTGTCCAGTTCTGGGCACCACAATTCAAAAAAGATGTGGAGAAACTGGAGCATGTCCAAAGGAGGGCAACTAAGATGGTGAAGGGTCTGGAAACCTTGCCCTATGAAGAACGCCTTAGGGAGCTGGGGATGTTTAGCCTGGAGAAGAGAAGGTTAAGAGGTGATATGATAGCCCTGTTCAAATATTTGAAGGGATGTCATATTGAGGAGGGAGCAAGCTTGTTTTCTGCTGCTGCAGAGACTAGAACGCGGAACAATGGATGCAAACTGCAGGAAAAGAGATTCCACCTCAACATTAGGAGGAGCTTCCTGACAGTAAGGGCTGTTCGACAGTGGAACACACTCCCTCGGAGTGTAGTGGAGTCTCCTTCCTTAGGGGTCTTTAAGCAGAGGCTGGATGGCCATCTGTCAGGGATGCTTTGACTTGGAGTTCCTGCATGGCAGGGGGTTGGACTGGATGGCCCTTGTGGTCTCTTCCAACTCTATGATTCTATGATTCTATGATTCTATGTAGTCCAAATGCCAGAGTTTGACCTTTGTTGGAATTACAAATCTCAAGGAGTTAAGTCCCAGTCCATCCTTTCCTTCTTCTTAAAGTTTCCCCTGTTGTGGCAAATGCCTGGTCTCAAAGCCCTGGGATAAGCTGCAGGCAGAAAATGAGCCTGCTTGATGCTATATCACATTCACCGAAATTAAGCCACCATGATAACTGAGCAGGCAGTTACAATATGAAGAGACCAAAGATGAAAGGGCCAGCTGACTCCTTGTAAAGAGATCATAAATGCCTTGTTAAAAATGCCACCTGCTGTGTTATCCTCTGGAGCCTGAGCTATCAAAGTCACCGCTCTCCTCCAAAAGCCCAGCTGAAGAGAGTGCAAAGTCTTATAGGGCCTTCAGGCATCAGAGTTATTTAGGGCTATCAGGCTTTGCAAACAAGGATAAACAGCCGCAGCAGGGAAGACATGTCTAACCACATCTCCAAAAAAGAAATAATAGATGTCAATTGGACGCATCGTTCTCTGTCAGGAACTGCATCATGCATCTTGCCTGCCATGGGTTTATAGTGTTGATATAGGTTTGTGGAATATAGCCAGAATTATTGGGTGTTGGCATACTGAGGAAATGTGATGGGATATGCAGTTGAGTGTTTATTGCAAGGAGTTGTTGATCACATTGCTTTATGCTGAAATAACAGAGAATAGAGTTATGTCTGGCTCGAGACTATCCCAAATAATTTCTTTGGGAAAGGAGGAAGAAAAAAAAAATTGAGAAGAGTGGTGTGGGAACTGAGAGGAGCAAGGCTGTTTTACTTTGGTAATGAATGAGAAAATAGCCTGCCAGTGATTTGAAAACGTGTGTGGTTTAATTATGCCTCGCTAATGCCTTGCTGTTTAGTTCCGACAACAGACGTCACTGGTATAGACCTATAGCTACTGATGAGTTTTACAACTGAAGCCTGGAGTTTCTGAACTAAAGTCACAGGACCTGAGATTCTCCCACTCTCCCTCTGCTGCCTTCCAGTTCAACATCATCTAGACAACCACATGATTCCTACCCCTGCTCTATATTATACAAGCAAGAAATACCATACAATTGAATCTGAAATAGGGGGCTTCAGTCAGAGCTTTGGAAATGTTATTTTTTTGTACTACATGTCCCAGAATTCCCCAGCTAGCATGGCCTTGCTGCAGGATTCTGGGAGATTTAGACACCCCCCCCCAAATATATATATATATATATATATATATATAGCTAGCTTTCTGGTAGATATCTACTGATAGTTTTGTTCTCATATAGTAATTTTTTTCCTTTACTGGCTGCACATCTTTGTGATAGTCTCCTTCTGCCAAACAAATTCAGAAGGCCTTTGGGAGATTATTTTAAAGTACATGAGGATTTATATGGGGATAGGCACTCTTTTGGTACTTTGGACCCGAAGCCATTTACGGCAGAGTTGGGCAAAGTGAGGCTCTTCAGAATTTGGTGTACCACAACTCCCATTAACCAGCATAGCCAGTGGTTAGAACTTTTGGGACCTGTAGGTCATCTTTGCCCTTGTTTGATTTAAAGCATTAAGAAATTTAAGGAAGTTGTAGTCCTTATTTTATAGTCCTGGTTTTATAAAGAGTCCAGATGTCTCAGGCTGAATTTACGCATGGGCTGTATCCCTGCTTCACTCGAGTAGTATCCCTGCCTCAGTTTGAACCCTTTACTGCCACACACACACACATGTTTTAATCCAAACTGAAATCAGTTTGGAAAGCCACACATTATCAGTCTGGAAAGCCACATTACATAGCAAGGGGTGTTTCTACGGCATGCGTTTGCTGTCTTAGTTTATATCTGGTCGCATCACTGCAGCAGCTGCAAGAGATGGTTTTTATTTTTGGGTTGTTGTTTTTAATTCCTCCACCACATGTGCATATTTGCTAATCAAATAGCTTTTGTTTTCCCTTCACAGCAGTAGCTTTCTCAGCTTTCCATAAACAAAGGCACTACCCTTCTGGGACAGAAATGATCAGTTGACCTAGGTGACGGTCCACCAACCTGATCCCCCTCATCCCCGATTCTACTGTGATCCCAATTTGGAGGGTCCACACAATTAAAAAAAACCCAGTGCTTCCCCCAAAACAGAGTAGACTGGACGTAAGTTGTTTTGTTTATGTTTATAAATCATCTGAAAGCCCTCAGATATTGAAAAGCACTGTTTTCCATCTTGTGTCCCAACAGGACTGGGATCAATGTAAGAACACATTATTAAGCCTGTGTAGAGATTCTACCATAATCTTCCATTTGTGACCTCTCCCCATGATTTCCCATCATTGTTTCTGTCTTTATTCTAAACGGGAAAAATGTAAATTAAGGAGGTCAAGAGGGAGAAGATACAAAATGCCCTTTGACAGCTAGCAGCACTATCCATCTTATAGAAAACTCTGTTCAGGGAGAGAACAAACATACGGTAGAAAGGACAGGGGGCAATGGACAAAACCCACAACTAGAATTTCTCTGATTCAACACTTTGATGTATCTTTTTAGGCTCCAAAGTCAATAGTGTCAACACTTGACAAACAGGAAAGGGATTTTTAAAAAGGCATAGAAAAGAAGACAAGAAAAAATATTAAATATCATTACTGTCTACAATTCTTTAAGAAATGTGGGTGGGAAGAAGGGAAAGTTTATGTGGCTTTGGGGATGTTCTCTGTATAGGGCTGGATCCAGAGTTAGGAATGTAAATAAGGCTGGAGGAAGGGGACTTCTTTGTCCACATCTCCCTACAACAGCCACTGCCTTGCCCTCCTGCAGATGCTGTGCAGAGCATCCCGGTTCCCTACCAAATTGGAAGGAAGGGAACTCCCTGCAAATTGGGTGATGGAAACCTCCTCTGAACAAATCTTGCCAAGAAAACCCCATGATAGGGTTGCCATAAATCAGAAATGACTTGCATCCATGAGCACAGCCCTTCTGCCAGTAGATCTTAGATGAAACTCACATTAAAGAAATTGCACTTAAAACATCTGTAGTGATACTATCCACAAGGTACCTTTACTGGGCTGTCAGTTACATCTCAGTTCACATTATGTATACTGTAACCTACTCATAGAGAGCCAGCGTGGCATAGTGGTTTGAGTGTTGGACTATGACTCTGGAGACCAGGGTTTGTTTCCTACTTGGCCAAGACACCTACTGGCTGACCTTAGGCAAATCATAAGCTCTCAGCCTCAGGGGAAGGCAACGGCAAGCCTCCTCTGAACAAATCTTGCCAAGAAAACCCCATGATAGCCTTAGGGTCACCATAAGTTGGAAATGACTTGAAAGCACACAACAACAACAACAACAACAACAACAACAAAATCTAGTCATACTTCTTAAGACCACACAGATACACTGTTGTTGTTAATTGCCATCAAGTTGATTTTGACTTACGACAAGCCTATGCATCTCATGAACTGATAGGCTCAGGTCTTGAAAATTCACAGCCTTGGCCATCTTGACTGAAATGTGGTCTTCCTCTTTTCCTGTTGCGAACATTTCACAAGTGAAAACCAGGACACATGGCCAAGCAAGATCAGAATATGGTGAGGATGGCAAAAGTTATTAACTAGGAAGAGCATACAGCTAAGAGAGGCTGCATCAGTTGGCTTTTGCCTGAGCATCCTGGGAAGGACAAGGCTGCCCACTCCTCTCTGCCCGAGTTAATGTGTGCAAACTATTTTTAACCTTCCAACTCAGTTGAAGTAAATGGAAGACAAAGAAGTATGTAGGACAAGGAGAAAGAAACTGAGATATTTTAAAAGCAGCTGAAATAGTGGGATGATAAAGAATTAACTGGTATTGTCCCTGCCAAATCAAGACAGTTGGAGGGTAGGCAGTTATAGGATCCTGATTCCACTTTAACTGCTGTGGCTGCATCCTATGGAATCCCGGGGTTTGTAGTTTGGAGAGGCAATAGAGTACCCTTGGAAAAGATTTTAAAAGCTCCTTCCTAAAAGGCAAACCCCAGGATACCAAAGGACGGGAGCATGGCAGTTAAAGTAAAATGACAGTACTATAATTGTGTGCTGTGAAAGAGTTTATAATCCCATTGCATGGAAGCCTCACCTTACTAGAGAAAGGATGGATTATTAAACATTGGGTTGACTGTTGCCTCTGGTCTTAGAAAATGATGCACATTTTTGTAGTGTCTCAAAAGCCTCCATACCTGTTTGACCGTAAGTGACAGAAGGACAAAAGAAGGACACAGTTTATGCACTGTGGGTAAATGTATTGTATTTTCTTCAGCCTTATTAAAAACTCTATTGTTTCACTTCAGCCAAAGTCTGGATCCAGTGTCTTTACCAGCACAGCTTCATATCTCTGTAGGAATTTTTCCCCACATACGAGTTTTCTCCCTTTCATGAAAGTGAAGTAATAAAGATACTGCATGCTGACTACACACCCTCAAAAATCAATGTGTGACTCAGGCCTCGGACAATAGGAAGGTGGGCGGAAATATCAAGGTAAGTGAACACTAGTTGCTATGGAGCAATACATTAGGCCATTTGAGGAAATCTTTATGTGTGACCAATGTCCATGCTCTTTTCCATAACCCAATTTTTAGGAGGTGGGAGGAAAGGAGACCTACTCCTTGTTTCAAAGAAATAGCCAAGTTAGTCAGTTTCTGCATAAAAAGGTAGGGGAAAGAGTCTTGTGGTACCTTTGAAGATGACCTTTCTTGTAGTAGGACGTTTGTGGACTGCAATACATTTCTTTCAGACACAAGGATAGAATATATACAATATCCAGGCCTCAAGTATATTACAGAGATACATAGGGATTTGTCAACACCATAGAAAAATGCCAAATTCAAAGCTAATGCCAGCGGTCCTCGTGAAATATGGCTGAGATTTCACGAGGTACCTCTGGTTTTGGTCTGATCTAAACAAAGTAAGAAAAAAGCTTGTTGTTTCCCCAAAGCCCCAGAGTGACCTCAGCTTCTTTTTGCCTGCAGACAACTGGATTGGGTCTGATTTGACCAGATCCATTGTCCACATGCCAAGAGCTGCACCCCCCTTCCTTGTGCTGAGTAGTTCAGAGAAAACAGACAGCCTGAAGACTTAGAAGTTGACTGTGTTCTTCCTGGAAGCTTGCTACTGTTCCTGGTTGGAGTGAGTGAGATACACAGACAGAGAGACAGACTGAATACATTTTGTAGGATCATCATGATCTGTATTTTCCTTTCCGAGGGTATAAGAAGAGTGTAGAAGTAATGACATCCAGGAGCAATTAATTCATTTTAAAGTTATATACTGTACCTTCACAGCAGTAGGTTTGGTTGGTTTTTTTTTTTCCTGGAAAGAGTTTCTTTTCCCATGTAAATGGCTAATGGGCAAAGTCCTCAAAAGGCCATTTGCCAGTTGATTGACATTTGCCTCTCAAGAGAATTCCCCTTTCTCAAGTGTTAGCATGGGCATGAAGCTTTTGTTGCAACATATTTACTTGGTATAACCAGATATTATCTACGTGACCTTGACTACCTTAGCTGGGCTTCATATCCCTTGATTGGACTCCATCGAGTATTACTGGCTTTCCCTGTCAGCCCACAAGATGGGGCAGTTAACACATGGCTTGGGCCGAGGTGACTTGGCTTCAAGTGGGCAAAAGAATATTGTACTACCTTTGAGACAAACTGTATCCAGACTGATTAAAAAGTTCAAAAAGTCCCATATTTTGTTCTTGTTCATTCTAATTTTATTTTGGAGATCCATATATATATATATATATATGTATGTATAATCCCAGAACATTTTCTGTCAGCATCCAGTACAACCAGAAACATTTTACACCACCTCTCCAGGTTGGTTGATTTTAACCCAAAACAAAATAATCTTTGACTTTTCAATCAGTTTGGATGCACCCAGAGAGAAAAGTTTGTTTTTCTTTTCCCGTTATCTATCTTAGTCTGCTTGGACTGTTCCTCCATGATTTTGCACCATTCTTTTTCTCCATGGTCTATAAAATTCTGAACTCATCTCAGATTTTAAACCATCGCCATAAAAATGTCACACTGATTGTTTCAATTACAATGTAAGGCATCAGATTTTTCTTTTAATGAAAGAAGACAAATCAAGGGAGATGAAGTGCACACTCAAGCCATTGTGAGAATGAATAAGGTAATCAATGCCTTTCAATTAAACATCAAGATAGATTGCACTCCTCCCTTTTACATGGGATATATCCATAATACCTTCCCTGCATGTAAAGTTGAATTCCTTAGAAGAATCTGTTGCTTTTTCATTATGTTTTTCCAGGCAGAGAACGCACATGACGCACGCCCCCAAGATGCCAGGAACACGCTGTGACGCCTCCCCGCTACCCACGCACTGGCACTTTTTTGGTGCTCTGGCGGCATGGCATTTAGACACCGCACACCACTGGAGCTCTGAAAAACTACAGCGGCAGAGGCAAGGGTACCTTTTTCCCAATGCAAAAAGGAGCGGCTTTCTGCTGCTTCTTTTTGCACTGGGAAAATACTGGATTGGGAGCATGGTGTGGAGTTGCTGAGGCTCCATGGCATTTGGCTCCGCGGTGGCCCCAATCCAGAGGCTTTGAGCGGTGGCCCCTAATTTGCTTAATGCAGATGCTGACTGGGGAAGCATTTACATATATTTACAGTAAGACCATGTAGTCTTATTTAAAACAGAATAGTTTGGACCTGTAACTCTGGACTACAAATCCATAACTACAATACTGGACGTGTGTATATATACATGTCTTCAAGTTGCCTGTCACCTTATGGCAACCTAATAGTTTCATAGGGTTTTCTTGGGCAATGAACAATCGGAGATTTCTTTTTGTTTCTTTCAATGTAGTCTACAGCATTTGGGATTCGCTGGTGGTCTCCCATCTAGTGCTAACAAGAGCTGAACTTGCTTCCCTGATCAGATGGGATCTGGTGTCTTTAGGGTATTTAAGCCCCTACAGTACCAGCCAGTATTTTTATTTCCTGCACCTGTTTTCTGTACTGTATTTTAAAAAAATGTGCAAATTTCATGCAGAATACATCTCAAACTGCAATGATTCTTGTCAGTCTCGGTTGCTCTTTGTCTGGCTTCCTCAACACTTTAGAAACACATTTTGCACAGAATAAATCCCAAAATTGCAAAGATTTTCATCAATCCAAGAGTATCTTTAGCTTGGTTTCCTTCCTGACACTCAAGAAGCATATTTTTCATTTCCCCCCTCCCTACACCTAAAGCAATGCATTACAGATAGTATTGTTACTTATAACATGTTACTTCAATCCTCTAACATGAATAATGGGCTGTAGTGAGTGAGGAGAAGTGAATTCAGTCTCATCTCTTTCTCACCATACATTCATGGATTGTATGAAGCAGATTTTCTTAATGTGTTTTCGTATGTTGTCTCATTTAAGGTAAACAGAGTCTTAAATTTCAATCTGTTGGGGATGCTTTGATGGAGAGTTCCTGCATGGCAGGGGGTTGAACTGGATGGCCCTTGTGGTCTTTTCCATCTCTATGATCCTAGCAGGTTCTTCAGCTGTGATACACTCTTGTCTTCTGCTGACCACGTTGTCCCTTTCCTGTGGTTCAGGGCAGCTTTCCACCTTCAAAAAGAAATTAAGTACCACATGTAGCTGTATATTTCTTTCTCTAAAAAAAGAATTAATTCAAATACTTTACCCAAAGAATAAATAATATAAATAAAATTTATATTTAAAATAAAATAAAATAAAATAAACCTGTGCAAAGTCAATGGCTTTTCCATGGATAAATTTAGTTCAAACAAGCTACATATAGGGAATGTGTGAAATCAATGTTCAGTGGTGTTGAAAAAAAGAAAACATTTAATAGGACAGAGCTTGGAAATGTAACCTTTTGTACCACAGCTCCCAGAAACAACCAGCTAGAACTTTCAAAAAAAGTAACCTTTCCAAGCTCTGCAGAAGGGTCGTGGTTGTGGTGTGCCTTCAAGTTGTTTCCAACTTACAGCAACACAAATGTGAACCTATTATGGGGCTTTCTTAGGACCTTATCAGACGTTGGAAACTGGAAGTATAATCTAATGGTAATCCAAACTCAATCATGGGGTTTCACGTTATTGCGAATTAAAGTATCTCACGCAATTCTGGGCAAAAGGGAAGTCATTCCGAACGCAATCATGGGTTTTACATTATTGTGAATTAAAGCATCTCATGCAATTTTGGGCAATGGGGGGGGTGTCATTTTCGGGTAATGGGAAGTCATTCTGAACGCATTCTGAATGCAATTGGAATTCACGTAAATTCACTAAACTAGCAAATTCAAATGAATTTGAATTGGCTCCAATTGGCTCCATTCGCAATAAAGAGAAATTCCTCCTGTCTGATAAGGGTCCTTAGCAAGGTTTGCTCAGAGGGTGTCTGCCATGGCCTTCCTTTGTGGCTGTGAGAATGTGCCCTGCCTAAGGTCACCCAGTGGGATTCCATGGCTCAGGGCAAATTCAAACCCAGGTTTCCAGAGTTGTAGTCCAACCATGACATGATGCTGGCTCTCATTTTATATTCATAAGTAAATATAAATAATACATTTTCTAAACTGTTGCAGTAACCTTTTACAAAATATGGTGAGGACCGAATTCACTGCTTTAAGCGCTAATTCCAGAGCAGACTTTTATCATGGCATCAACCTGATTTATTTGCAGCATTTTATGGGGAATCCCTTGTTCTTCCTGGTGTTGCTTCCATCTTTATTCCTTGACACACAGATGCACAGACACATGGACACACATACTTGTTAAGGGGAGAAAACACAACAGCTTTTCATTGTCAATCCTGAGAGCATTCTTTATGGAAGTACTCCCAGGAATGCTTCATTTGTTTTGACCGTGTAAAGACTGTCCTTAAAAATAAGCCTGAAAACAACTTTCCTGAGAGCCATTCCATTTTCTCCCTTTGCACAAGTGATAGATCCACTCTGGATTTTAGTCAGAACTTTAAAAAGGCTATCCAACATGCTGAACCTATTTTGGGGGAATGGGTTCAGCCCCTGGAGCAACTCCTTTAAATTTCAGACTGAAATCTAGAGCAGATTCCCTGCCCTCACTAATGTGGGAGTGCCCAGACACCACTGGCAATAGGTACAGATTGAAAGCTTGTCTACATGGACAAATTACTCCACATTTTCCCCTGGTCTTGCCGCATCCTGTTTATATGATGCAGGGCCAAACCCCAAATCAGATGGGGACCATCTTCATGACATCTGAACCCTGGTAAGGAGCCCTGTTAGCACAGTGGTTCAATGCTAGTACTGCAGCCACAATGTTGTGAGTTTGATCCCAAGGCTCCAAGGTTGACTCAGCCTTCCATCCTTTCATAGATTGGTAAAATGAGTACCCAGCTTGTTGGAGGAAATTGGCTTAGAGATTGTAAACTGCTTAGAGAGTGCTGCATTCACTGTTAAGCAGTAAAGAAATGTAAATGCTATTGCTATTGCACCCAATTCAGGTCCCGTTTCTATTGCTAGAAAAAGCCTTCCATCAGAAAATAACCAATAAGAAATGCCATTGATCTTGAAAGGGTATGTGTTTGTGTGTGTGTTGGGGACAACATTTTATTTCACTGCATAATTTTTGTGTGTTTGAAATTCTCAGTGGAATCCAGAATTGAACAAAGTGTTGTACTTTGTGCTGTAGTTTTCAGATCACTTTTTCTCTTTAAATTCCTAATCCAAAGGTGGCCTTTCTTCTGCATTACCGGCTTGCTTTGTCTTTGTATGATTAGCGCTTCATTAAGTTTGATTCAGCATCTTGGATAACCTCAGCAATCAGCTTTCACCTTTCATCATAATATATCCATATAAATTGATCTGCTAATAAAATAGCATTTCTGAAATGCCCATAAACACAGTTTAGTCAATGTGGCCTGTGACCTCTACTGCATTTTCAAAAAATATCCCAATTTGAAAAATGCTCACAAAAATATGAACTGATTTTGTTTCTAGTGCTAAACTTACATTTTTCCTGAATTTGATCCAGGGGAGATGGTTACACATGAACACAAAAAGGAGTGGACTCACCACTGAAATAATCAGTTATAAGCCAAAAAAGATGTACTGTGCAGCTGTAGCATTGGTCTGAATGAATTTATAATGGACATTAGCTCTTGACTCATGTTTCCATCCACCTCCATAAACTGATTTGATAGTCCTGGGCAAAATTAATAAATTTTGTCCCACTAAAGCAAATAATAGACCTGTCAATGAGAAAAGACTCAAAAGATATTAATTCAGTGTCATCCATGCTCGGCATCTTTTTTCAAACTCCTTTTCGGCTATGAAACATGTATAGTTCTTACAGAGATGATAAACTTTGCTCTGGCTTGTGCCACTATATGGGATAAGAATGGAGCTAACATAACCAAATGCATCTTTACATGCTTTTTTTAAAGGCTTCCCATAATATGATAAATATCTAGGCAAAACATTCCAGCTTAATTTTCTTTTTCTTGCACTCAACCGCCACTACTATTCAGGCTCAAGCAAAGAACCACTTAAAGAAAAAGAGCAAAGGAAAGGCAATCTCAATGAAAATGAGTGGCCGTAACAACAACAAAATGTATGGCAAATCAGTGCTACTTGAGGTTGTGGTTCTATGGCAAGTTTCCAGAAAAGGAATAGTTGTAGTCAATAGGCACTAAAATGGTATCAGCCTCTGGCATGTTGAGAAAAATACCCTGCCAGTCCCCACATCAGATAGCTTAAGGAGATTCCTACATGCAGCTTTTAAATTGTAATTACACCAGGAAAAAGTATTACTTGGCAATACTTATCACACAGTGATGCCTCTGACCCATAGCTCTGTCTCTGATCGGGAAACCTATCAATGACTTTTGACAATCGCACAAGTCCCCAGGTGTGAAACAGAGGCAGTGGCAATATTGACAGAGGTCTGAGGATCTGTTTCAGAACCCCCAGTTTAGAGAACTGAAACCCTTTGTTTGTTTAGAGGCTACAGACTGAGAGGAGCTCAGGATATTCTAAATGCCCCTTCCTAAATTACAAATCCCAGGATTTCATAGGCTGAAACCATGGCTGCCAAAGTGAAATCATAGTTCTATAACTGCATAGAGTGTACAGCATGATCAGGGTTAGGGAGGGCGCAGCATTCGCATCCTTCCTAAACCTAATGTATATGGATGCTGCCATTTTACATAAAGCTGTGTGCACCTGATGACATTGCACCCCAGGAGGGCGCCAATGGTGCCCTTTCCACAGCGCTAAAAAGAGCTCAAAAGGGAGCTCTTTTTTGCGCCTGGTCCTTGGCGCAGCCTTTAGACGGCTGCGCCAAGGACCCTGAGTGCCGGGGAGAGTGGGGTGCAGCGGGCGCCCAGGGTGCCTGTTGCACCCTGCTTTCAGGCCACGGGGAAGCGGCAGTTCGCCGCTTCCCCGCGGCCTTCAGAAGCACCGGGATGGGGCCTCTGGGGCTGCCAGTGAGGCAGCCTTGGCCCCATCTTGCTGCATTTCGGGGCAGGTACTCCCCTTTTGGGCAGTCTGTACTGCCCCCTTGTCTCTATTCCTAGCCCAGTTCCCTAATCGCTGCAACATACTGTACACAATTTCTAGATTTAGGAAAAATTAGATATGACCAACCTGGCTACAGAAAACTAATATTTACAAATTATGATAAAAGCAGGGGGGACCCTGAAAGCCTCAACATGGAAGTGGTAAATAAAATTGCCAGATGCTCCCTGCTACCGCCTTTCATACAATGGTTCTTACTTGACGTTACATTCATCATGGCAGTGACTCATTTCATTATTAATAATTATTTCCTCAGTTAGACAGAGTCTCAAAGGGATGTGTAAATTACTAATCGGAAGCAGATAAGGAAGGCACATGGCTCGGAGGCATAACATTTCTCAAAAGGAATGATAATGATTCAAGCTTTTTGACAGCCATTCTTTCAAAAGATGACTGAGTGGAGAGAGCTTGGTCTGAAAAAGACATGACAGGAGATGGTATGAAGCTTCTGTCCACTCACTTGTGCAGAAGGAGGGAATGGCTTGTTTTCCTCCTCCTTGGCTGCATCCACACTGCAGAAATAATCCAGTGTGAGACAGCTTTAATTGCCATGGCTAAATGCTATGGAATCTTGGGATTTGTAGTTTATTGTGGCACCAGAGCTCTCTGACACAGAGAGCTAAATATCTCACAAAACTGCAAATCCCAAATTTCTATAGCATTGAGCCATGGCAGTTAAAATAGTGTCTAACTCCATTATTTCTGCAGTGCAAATGAAGCCCGCAACTGCACTGTCTGAGTGGGTCCCTGGATTCAAATCCCACCCCAGCTATGTAGTTCACAGGATGATTTTTGGTTTGTCACTCTTTCAGCCTTACCAAGCTCATAAAGTTGTTACGGATTAAAAGAGTCAGATGTGGGAAGCTATATGTCTCCCTGAGATCTTTAGCAGAAGTGTGGAATAAAGTTGTAAGAGATAAAGCAAAGCAATCCCAGGGGACTATTTTCTTTTCCTGGGATCCTCTAGAGACTGCGCAGACTGCCAAAAATGAAAAAAAAATCAAAAACAAAACAGAGGTGGCAAAAGAAAATCATTTCTGGTTTATAAAACTGAGCGAAGTCCCTGCAAGCTACGGAAAATATGGATTGCTCCTCCTGAAGGCCCTTTTAAGAGCCAGAAAAAAAGGCAATCCCAGGAGTTTGGGGGGGATGACAGTTACAAAAAAACAAACCCAGGGCATCTTTGGAGGATGCACTTTTTCTCTGTCTCCTCATCAAAAGCATGTGGGGTGAGGAGAAAGAGGTGGCTTCTCCCAGGCTGTGAAATTCCCTCTAACGGGAAGCTAGATTGACCCTATCTTTCATTTTAAAAAAACCCTAACAACAATGTATTGGGTTAGTGCTGAGATGCAAAAGAAGATGAGGGCTTGAACTCCCAATTTTGCACTTCAAAACAAACAAACAAAACCCAAAAAAGCAAGCAACTTTCACTATCTTTATTTCAGCCACTCACAAAATCTACAAGCAAAAGATCACCATTGTTATCTTTATATAAAGGGTGTGAGAGAAGAATAACATCAAATGTATGTGAGTTTGATCAGTGGCATCCCTAGGTTTGGTGTCACCCGGTGTGGCAACACATGGTGTCACCTTCCCCCGTTGACTTTTTCCCATACCACACCGTACAGAGAATCCTTAGTAATGTTTTTTGTACTTATGTTACTTGTAAATTGTAATTCCCATCTATCACTGAAAGTAGTGGTAATCGTTGTGAGATAAACCACTAACAAAATTAAAATTATACCTTTGAGTGTAGCCTAAATGCATTTCCACGTACTATGGTTCATGTGGTTAAAGTGAAAATTTGGTAAGATGTGTTGTTTTTAAAGAAAATGTTAAAATAATTTTTTTAAAGTTTAAAAATTTAAATCCTAAATTAATTAAAATTAATTAAAAAACAACATCAACAACCTGGGGCCTCTCTTTTCTCTTCCCATGGAGCCTTGTCCCACTGACATAATCTCTTCAGCATTTTAAAGGCAAGCAGGTGAGCACCACTGCCCATTTCTGGCAAAAGGCAGATGTTTGGTGAGCAGTGGTACCACCCCACCTTGGGGTGTCACTTGGTATGGTCCAAATGCCCCGAACACCCCGTTTGACAACCCTGAGTTTGATGCCACTTTGTCTACCATGGCTCATTCCAAAGACTCTTAGTAAATGTGGTCTACTGAGGTTGCTGCTGAGAATCCTGCATCCCATGGGCAATAGTGTGATTCTTTCTACCATGGACTCTTTCAGACGTGGGAAATTGGAAGTATAATCCAAGGGCAATCCAAACGCAATCCTGGGGTTTCACGTTATTGCGAATTAATTCTTCTCACGCAAATTCGGGCAAAAGGGAAGTCACTCCGAATGCAATCATGGGTTTAACGTTATTGCGAATTTAAGCTTCTCACGCGATTTTGGGCAAGGGGGGGTTATTTTCGGGTAATGGGAAGTAATTCCAAATGCCTTCCGAACGGAGCAGGGGTTCAGGTAAATTCGCTAAACAAGTGAATTTACATGAATCCGCATTGGCTCCATTTGGAATTGGGAGAAATTCCTCCTGTTTGAAAGAGTCCCATGTCAATCTTGGGTTTTTAGCCCAAAGCAGCCAGCGTGGTGTAGTGGTTTGAGCACTGGGTACAGACTCTAGGAGACTAGGGTTCAAATCCCCTCTCAGCTATGCAAACCCACTGGGGTTGCTTGGGCAAGTCACACTCTCTCAGCCTTAGAGGAAAACAATGGCAAATCACTTCTGAATGAATCCTTCTAAGGAAACCTTTGCATCGAGTAATCACAAGTTGGAGCTGATTTGAAGGAAGGAAGCCCAGAGAAATTGTGCATGTCAAAAGAAAGAAAAATGAGGAGAAAAGGCTGAACTATTTTTCCTTCGGGTATTTTTAATTTATTCCTGCTAAACCACATTTCAACCATTTTCGTTGATGGGGATGGAGGGGGGCAGTAACAGAGGGAAACTCTGGAGAGAAGCAGGGGCTATGCTCATCAGTCCTCAACTAGCCAGTCTATTTTGAGAGCGATGTAGTTTTCGATGTTCTCTGTTTGAGGTGTTGTCCATTATAGAAACCTATAGTGGATACTTATAATTATTTGAAGCTATACCTGTTAGACGCTGTGCTCTCTCAGCCCACTCCATAAGATGGGAGGAGAAAAGTCTACAGAAAGAGAATAATATGTTCTTATAATCTCTCCAGAGGTGGGCAATGTGTAGTCCTGCAGGTGATTTTTGGTCTACAATTCCCACTCATCCAATGAGGGAATCTGAGAACTACAGTTCAGAAAATATTTGGAGGGCCACCAATGATTTAAAGTGATCTTGGCAACTCTTGCTTCTTCTGGACTACTAGAATCCCTTGGCAATTCTGAGATTTGTTGTTTGAAAAAAGACATTTCCAAACTCTGGATTCAGAACCCTGACCACACAGGGCTTGAAATCACATATGGATATATATATATATATATACACATATAATTTGTGTATATATGTATACCTATTGTACACCTATACAGGTTCCCCACTTCAGATTTCCTCCTTAGAATAATATATGGGTGCCGGGAAAGCAGGGCTAATGGGATGAGAAGAGGCAGACAGGTCAGTGAGTTTGCCCCCTCCCCACTTCCCCATAACATAGTACTGTATAATGAATAAATTGTTAAACTAGATCTAAAGAGAACCAGATCCAAACCCCCATTCAGCCATGGAGTTTGCTGGGCAACTTTGGGCCAGTCATTCTTCCTCAATCAAGTCTACCTCACAAGGTGGTTGTTCTGAGGAAATATATATACCACCCTGAGATCCTTGTAGGAAAGGTGGAATAGAAACATAGACAGTAAATAAATGGTTTTGGTTAGAACCAAGAATGACATGTCTTCCCCCATTTACCTTCGGAAAATAAAGTGTGCTTCAGTTGCCAGAATGCTGAGCTAGTTTCATGCCCTCACTATGACTTATTGATACTTATAAAAGTGAATTGTGCTACTTGTTCAGATACACTCCAGCTTCAATACTAATTCTGTTTAGTATAAAAATTATAACATCACATTTTAAATTATGGCAAGGTGGTTTGTAATTCCCTGTCCCAGTTGTTATCAGGGCACCAAATACTGCATTTGCATCCACCACATCTAAAAGGGTTAACAACAATCAATTTTCACTGAAGAGGTGCATGAAGTATTCAAGCCACGAAGTTTCTGAGCCGAATAAAATAATCCTACCTTAAACCAGATGGCTCTGGCAGTATGAAATCTTGTTGATTTTATAAGATGTTTTACATGGCTGTAAGGATGACAGGACTGGCTCCAAATATATTACTCCATAAATTATCCAAGTGATGTACTTGAAGGATAGGCTATTAGACACACAAGATTTTGTTCCTCTTATTGAGGAATCAAGCCACTGTGCTACTAAAGTGAACTTAATTTTTCCCACCATTAAGAGAAAACAACAATGTGGTGGCCTCCAAAATCTTGCAAGCAATAACCAAATGAACAAACAAATGTTGCAAAAACACTAAGCCAACAGGTTTTGGTTTGAACTCAGCAAATTTTAAGACTCTCTAAAATTAAAAAGGATGGGGAGGGGGAGGATATTTTTAAAAGCCTGATTCTTTCAGCTATATGTAATCTGCCTATCAGAAAAGTCAGCCATTAAAAGAAAATAATCCCCCCAATACTTAATTCAGTTTCTATTTGCCACTGTATTTCTGTTTTGCCTCTGTATCCTTTCTTTTTCAGAACAATATGGAACATTCATTATTTTTCTCTCTGGACGTTATCACATGGGAGGAATTTCTCTCAATTTTGAAAGAAATGAAAGTGGGGCCAATTCGGAATTGAGTGAATTTGCTAGTTCAGCAAACTTACGTGATTGCGTATTGATGCCGCATCGCGTTCGGAACTGCCCAAAATTGCCTCCCAGTGCCCGAAATTGCGTGTGATAGTTTCTCACGCAATAACATGAAACCCCACGATTGCATTCAAAAGGACTTCCCTTTGCCCGAAAATGCGTGTAACCAGCTTTCACACAATAATGCGAAACCCCATGATTGCGTTCAGATTGCCATTGGATTATACTTCCAATTCCCATCGTGTGATAAACTCCTATGAGAAAGGGATCTCCCCAAATATTCCAGCCCAAACACACATTTATTTTTGGTTAATCTCTCACAGCATCATCCCTGTCAGACGTAGGGAAAGTACTGCCAGGGGGGACCACATGTCACTTTTGACTCCCATTTTGGCAGCCCCCTGGCACATGTGGCACAAAGTCCCCAGACCCACAAAAATATTTTTATTCTTATTTTGGATAATTTTCAATGATTTTTTTATTTCCCCCCTAAATCATCTCAAATGTTCACAAACACAGTGGTTTGTATCCACCAACCTCCCTGCCCCAGCCAATCAATCCAGCAGAAGGTCTAAAAAAAAAAAAAAACTCTTAAGAAAGGTCACAAACTTGTCTAAATGTGAACAGAAAATGATGTGATATCAGTTCTGGTGTGCCACTGACATACTCATTTGGGGGAGAACTGCTCTAGTCTCTGTGCAATTGCTTATTCCTGTTTTAAGTGGAAATCACCTGTAAATATCTCATGCAGCATTTTGCTAGGAATGCTCCTGATCTAGCAGGGACCATTTAATTTACTTTCAAACAGTATCTGCCAACTGGAAGAGACCTGACAAAATGCACACCACATGCTCTTGTGCTGTTCTTTATTTATTATTATACACCATTTTAATTACTTTATAAGGCTTCACATCCAAAACTTGATACATTTACATATCACAATTGTCATGGTTATTTTGCCCACTGAAATGATTACAAAGAAATTGGGTGCATTCTATCTGGCCATAGCTGTTTTTTACCTTGGTTTTTTTTTTTTTAAATCAAGGGCTTACCAAACTGAGATGGGGTTGCTGAGGGTTGTGGGTGGGTGGGTGTGAAAGAGAAGCTGATCAAAGAAGTTCCTTGTTTCCATGTGAGATTGTTCACCTGCTGAACGGAAACACACTTACAGCCTACTTACAGCTCTGCAGCCTGTTTGGATGGCGGTGTTCATCTAAGAGGAGGTGAATGAAGGTGTCACTGTAGGAAAATTTGAGTCGGCCACTCCACTGAGAATTGTCCTTTTCTTTCCCCCAATGACATCCTAATTCATCTTTAGAACTTCCATTCTTCCTCTCACCTGCATATAGCTCCATCAGTTCCAGTTCATGTTTGGCCGCTGTTTCTAAAACCCTCTGCTTGTTATAATATCTGACAAAATTATTAATGATAGGATGGATGGGCAGTGCAATGGCAATGACCCCACAAAGGAAACTGATGGCAGCATTGAGCTTCCCCAGTGTTGTCTTTGGGTAGATGTCCCCATAACCCACTGTGGTCATGGTTATGATCGCCCACCAAAAGGACTGAGGGATGCTCTTAAACAGTGTGTCAGGGTGACTTTGCTCCACTGTGTAACCAAGGGCAGAAAACACAAAGATCCCCACAGCCAAGTACATCAGCAGAAGCCCCAGTTCTTTGAAGCTCCTCTTAAGAGCATAGGTCAGAGTCTGCAGACCAGACGAGTGGCGTGCCAGTTTGAAAATCCTGGCAATCCTCATGATCCGCAGTGCCTGGACAGCTTGCTGCACATTGGTTAACTCCATCAGTTTGGCCCCCAAGTGGGTCAGTACCAGACTGATGTAGAATGGAAGAATGGCAAAAATGTCAATGATGTTCATGAAAGAGAGAGCAAAGCGCAACTTGTTAGATGAGGAGACGAGCCTAAGGACATACTCGAGGGTAAACCAGACTATGCAAGCTGTCTCAATCTTATCCAGAGCTGGGTGCTCCATGGGTTTATTCTCATCATCCAACACCTGCAGTTCTGGGATAGTCCCCACACACATCACCACCGAGGAGAGAAGAATAAGCAGAAAAGATATGACAGCTACTACTCTAGCTGGATAGGAAGATTCTGGCTTCTCCAAGAATTTCCAAATGTATTTTTTGCACCTTTTCCAGCTGCTTTCAGAAGAGTCCAAACCCAAATCATCTAAGATCAACTGGACCCTTCGTGCAATTTCTTCAAGTTCTTCCTTCTTCTCACTGAGCAGAGTTTTGCAGCAATCGTCCAGGTATTTCAAGTCCACTTTCCAGAACTCCATTTCATTCTTGAAACAGATGGGGCATATCCCTTTCTTCATGTGCACCTCCCCAAAATAGTAGAGATCAATAATGCATTTAAAAGCATCTGGGTCTCTATCAAAATAAAACTCTCTTTTCCCGGGATCATAGTCATCGCAAAGTGAGAAAATAGTGTCATATCCCCCTGGTAAGCAGTTCAAAAGCTTTGCCAGCCTGGTGCCTGGGAACTGGTTTAAATGGTCTCCGTACAAGACTTGCCTCACTCCACCAACATTCACGATAATTTCAATTTCTTCACTGCTTTCGGACCCATCACTGTCCAGCTCTGGAAAACTAATGTCATCTTCCATTTTAAATTTTATTGCAGCCTTGTCTCTTACTTACAGCTTCCTCCACCCACAAATCTGTAGTAGTAGCTTTACAAGAAATTGGATACAGCCAGATGTGTGTGAATAAAATCTGAACAGCTCTGATTTTGAACAGGGCTAGAAAAGGCTACAAAAACAAACCTGCTGGCTGCGAAACCTTGCGAAGTATGCAACAAGCTGCAATGACAAGTCCTCTGGCTGCACAGTTGTTTGGAAAACAGATCTTGTTCCAACAGATTTGGACAACATGAAGAAGTAGAAGAAGAAACACATAAGGAAACTCACCCAGTATTTGACAGTGTTTCGGGTTTTCCTTTTTTTCTGAAGTGGCATTGATCTGCCATCAGAGAATTTTGTAGAATTGATGCCTTGTACGTGAAGAAGGAAAAGAAGAAAGTGAACTCACAGCCAGTTCTGAGAGAGAAAAGAGCTATGTCCCACAGGCAGCGGTTGCTGGGTCTTGGCTTCTTCTGGAATGAAGGGCATCTGGAGTTCCTCACTTGCTCCTTCAAGCAAGGGCTAGTAGTATGCCAAGGAGAAAGTTGTGCTTGTTTTCCCTTGCTGTTTTTAAGCACAATAGGAATTCCAGGGTGACGTCAAGTGCTTTCCAAACTCTACCCTCTTCTGGTGAAATGCAGGAAGAGCATCACTTGCATTGGGCAGGAAAATAGAGACAGGCAATGCGCCTCCAGAGACACTCAGAGCACTTTTCTTTATGCATCCTCTTCATTTTGAATACTGGGGGGAAACATACTCTTGGAAATACAAGAAGCAGCACTGATAATGTTCTAAATGACTGTATTTCTGAAGACGAACGGATGCCAGAGAAGAAGTTATGTTTAAAAAAAAAAGGTAATGTAAAAGGAAACTGTTTTTGGCCTTGGAAAATCAACAACAACAATATATTTTATTTCTTTCTCACCTCTCTTCAAGGCTCGAGGCAGGGTACAACATGTTAAAACACAAAACACCATTGGAAACATATAAACCCACAGTTAAAATACTATAAAACCATTAAAATACACTCATAACAATTCATATTATTAATTTTATTGCTTGTGCCTGTACTTGCTTTCTGAAACATGAGTTTTTACAGATGTAATGAATTATAACACCCGTAATTCCCACCCAAAATGAGTGGAGTCCAACACATTGGTCAGATGCCAAATTGAAGAAGAGTGTTCTACACCAAGCCAGGTCCAATGCACATGAAACTCTGTTTGAAAGAGAAAGTTCAAAGACAAATCAATTGCAGAGACAAATTACACTTACAATTACATTTAAAAACTAAATTGCTTTTATCAAGCTGAATTTGTCAATCAATTTGAATTTATCCAGTAAATCAACCTTTGTTGTCCCTTGTAACTTCTCTTGCACCACCTCTCTACACATACTTCAATACAAAGACTGGTAAAAGGATTATCTACCCATAACGTATGTAATGGTGTGAGAGTGGAACTATGATTCTGGAGGCTAGGATTCGAATCCTCACTCAGCCATGGAAACCCAATGAGTCACCTTGGGCAAGTCACAAGCTCTCAGCTTCAGAGGAAGGCAAAAGCAACCCCCTCTGAACAAATCTTGCCAAGAAAAACCCAGGGTCACCTTTGGGTTGTCATAAGTCACAAATTACTTAAAGGCAAGAACAAAAACAAATTCCACAACCTAAATTAGGGGTTCCATCTGGTGATGACATCACTGAAACCCAATGGGTGTTCCAAGGCACATACAGCAGCAGTTCAGTTCAGGGATATTTCAGCGTAATATATTCTGCTGCCTGAGGCAAAAGATAAAATGGTGTCCCTCCCATTTCACATATGGAAGCCAAGTAATGACATATCTAGGGTTGCCAGATCTCAGGTTGCCAGATCCTGAGTCTCCAGCTTTCATGGGTCATCTCCAGGCAAGAGACCAGAGTGCAAATCCTCCAGTGTAGGTAGGCTCATGCTAAGAGGGCAAAAGGAAAGAACTGCACACATCTCCAATTCACCTAAAAGACAAACAGCTTGCTACAATTTGTGAGTCTTACAATTGGCTGCTGCAGCGTGCAACAACTCTGCAAGCAGGGACACATATATTTAATTAGTTGGCTTCCTCCTTCCCTCCTAGATCTTGGTAGTGCCAGGCCTCACCCTTTGTTCTGCTTTGTATCTACCTTCTGGCTAGAAGCAAGTAGTCTGTGTTAAGTGTTTCTTATTCCATCTCCCTAGGTAAATCAAAAGGAATAATCCTATCATTTTACCTCAATGTAATGAATCCCTTAAGATTTCTCTTTTAGGACCTTGTCCCATGGCATTTAATTTGGCTTACCTCTGTCCAGTTTAAACCTTAATTCAGGCGGTATCCTGATATTATCAGATCATTTTTGCTGCCTAATTGGCTGCCTGAATACAGCCCGGGTCCATCCCTGCTTCCAGGAGCGCTCTGCTGCCATTTTCTCAAGCCAGAAAACTCCCAGATCCAAAAAGAGCCGAGAGGAGTAGCTCTGGAAGCAGGGATGGATGTATTCAGGTGGCAAATAAGGTGGCAAAAACCATCTGATAAAATCAGGATGCCACCCGAATTAAGGTTTAATCTGGATAGAGGTAAACCTGATTAAAACGCCATGGGATAAGCAAGTGTGTCTGTGTCTGTGTCTGTGTGTATGAATGGCAAGGTGTAAATAATTGTGGGCAGCATTTAAAGCATATGTTTATATTCATTTAATGCATACACATATAATGCATACAGTGCACTTAATGACATCCCACAGGGTGTTGTCACTAGGTCTCGGGTGTTGGCCTGGAAACCTCAGGGCCACAGATGATCTTGAACTGGAAACCCTAGGGATAGCTGAGTCTTGATGGGATAGCCTCCTGTATGGATATCTAAGGATAGAAAGGGAATATTGTAGCACTTTTGATACTGAGAGAAAAATGTTTGTTGCATAAGCTTAGTTTAGGAATTACATGTAAAACTGCACAGTACCTGTCAATTGGCTCTCCAGCTAATACCTGCTGCCCCGTTCTCACCAGCATCTGCCAACCAAGGCAGCCACCTCTTTCTCCCTAATAAGAGGGCCAGCCCTGGTTGAGCTATAGAATTTATTTTTGTACTTCTTCCAGCTATCCAACTCACATCCCTTCTATTTAGTTATTTAGTTATTTCATGCAGGGTACATGCAAGCCTCATAATCATTTGCCATGGGTTTTAATTGTTTCTTTTGTGATGTTAATAAGCCTGTTTTGCTCACCCACAAAGCTTGTTTTCTTTCAGTGACCAGTTAAGGGAACAACACAAATGCACAGCTTAGGACATTACTACAGGTGGCTTTGAAACTGCAGTTACACCAGGAAAAAAGCAGCATTGGCCATAGTCATCACACAATGATGCCCCCAGCCCACAGTTATGCTACCCCTGACCCATCCCTTTTCATTGATAGGGCAAACCCATCAGTGAGCTGGCAAGCATGGAAGTCCCTAGGTGCAAAACATCGTGTCCAGCACAGTGGTGCCATTGCAAGTCATGTGGTGTCAGTGTCCCTTCCTCCTCAGTTTCCCCTCCCCCTTGCTATTTTATATTACCTTTAGTATCTTCATTTCCCCCCTCCCTCCCTCCCTTTTTTTCTTTTGACTCCAATCAGAGCTCCAGAATTGCATGACAAAGTGGGATTTTTTTAAAAAAAAAAAAACCCTAAAGGCATGCTGGATCAGGCATAAGACAGGCAGAGGGAAATTTAAGGAAGAGTCAGGAAGAGTTTACAATGGGGACAAAAGTCCCAGTGGCATGAATGAGAGGAGGTGTGAAGATGGCTGCCTTGAGAATGGTATGTTCCCATTTTATTTTAGTAGCATGACTGCTGCGAGATGTGAGAATGGGGCTCATGAGAAAGAGTCCTTAAAGGCAGCAGTTAAATCAGCCCATTATCTGATCGACCCTAACAGGCTTGCAACTTACTTTGGAGCAAGGAACGATAGGAAAAAAACCCAATGATGTACTGGATGTCCATGCGGGTTAATGTTCAAAGTTGGGATTTTGCATATCGGCCATCTGAGTGCGGCTTGTAGCCAGGTTTAGGTGGGAGGCAGTCAGGTGGCAACACTGGTGGCATTTTCCCTGCGATAATACCCGACTGACTTGACTTGAACATGGCAAGAGTAAGTCAAGGTTTTTTTGTAATGCATTACATTCCTAAATTTGCGTTAGACAGCCAGAGAGGCTCTAGTGGCCCAATCATCCACTTCCGCACCTTTTGGACTTCAGTGGATTGTCCCTGCTGTTTTAAAACAGAAAGTGACTGGATGGCCAATCTCATTTGCAATTGAAGGCTTTTTCAAGCCTAAAACAACTTGTTGGGAATAGCGTTTAAAAGGCCAATTACATCCCTTGAAGGAGTCTCAGGGCACGAGTGGCTATTTTTTAAACTGATAGATGATAGCACACTGGGGGCTGATGATAGCACACTGGGGGCCTAATACACTGCCTGTTGGCTGTACAGTCCCCATTACAGTTCCCCAGGCCATTCATAGTGGAATCGCCACCATGAAGGTTGATGGCAAAGCATTAAAAGGGGTGGCACAAAATTACACTTGTCCCTTCACATGTACAACTTTGACTTTTGCCGATTTGTTTATTCATTGATTTTATTAATATGTCTTCTCTAGGAATATCTAGGTCCTCCAGTGCAATTCTATGGTCAACTTTAACCAAAAGTCGCACTGCAGGACCTAGGGATTAGTAGAAAGAACCCTCCACTAGGCATTTGTAGCTCCTCCAGTGCAATTCTAGGGTCAATATCTGGCAGATGTTAACCACAAAGTTGTACTGGAGGACTTAGAGACTCCTAGAGAGGTGTTCTCTCAGGTAAAAACATAGTGTTTTGTTATTTGTGGTTTTTTCCACATTCACAGGGGTCCTGTGCCCTTAACACCAACAGATATGTAGAGATGAGTGTATTACTGGAACCAGAACAAGAATTTCTATGCCTAAGATTATTGTCATTGTCTTCAAAGAAACTTTGGGACAGTACAGACTGCCCAAAAGGGGCAGTCTGTAGCCACCCTTGAAGCAGCGAGATGGGGCCAAGGCTGCCGCACCAGCAGCCTCAGAGGCCCCATCCCGCCGCTTCCGAAGGCTGCGGGGATGCGGCAAACTGCTGCTTCCCCGCGGCCTGAAATCAGGGTGCAGCATGTGGCCTGGGTGCCCACTGAACCTTGCTTTCCTTGGCAGTGCCGAGGGGAGAAAGGGGCCGCCGCTGCAGCCCCTTTCCCCCTGGGTCCTTGGCGCGGCCGTTTAAAGGCCGCGCCAAGGACCCAGAACAAAAAAGGATCTCCGTTTTGGAGCTCCTTTTTTGCGCCACGGAAAGGGCATGCTTGGCGCCCTCCTGCAGTGCCAGTGTGTCATGGTGAGCACCCGCATGCCATGACGCTACCATTGTGCGCCCGTATGGATGCCGCCACTTTAAAATGGCGGCACCCATACGCAGTAGGGCTGGGGAGGGTCTAAACGCTGCGCCCTCCCCAGCCCTTCTCGTGCCTTTTTAAGCTCTAAAGGTGCCTCATAGTGCCTGCCTAGATCGGGCCATAGTGATTTTATTGTAGCCTTCAGGCATTCCGGGGGCAAGGCAGACCACAGCAGATGTGCTTAGATCCCACTAATCAGAACATAATTTCTATGCCTGCATAAATAGTTATGAGCTACATTCTAGTTTTCATTTGCAGTAGTAAATGATAGTTTGTACATACACGTCTGTGAATCACAGGAAGGGAGTGATGACCCAAAATCAAAATGTAGTTCCATTGCTCTTGTGGGAGGGAATGTCACTGTAGCTGGGCTACAGGTGGGTGCTCACCCCATCAAGAGAAGGAGGATCTTCATTCAAGACTTCAAACACAGGTAATCATTGAGGTCAAGGCTAACTATCTGTTAGGCTCAGGGATGAGAGATTATTTCACCTACCATAAATTGCAAGACTGCATCAGTCCTAGCCATTTTAAGCAAAGAGTGATGGGATTTGTGGTCCAACAATAATGGTTGTGGATCAAGACACAAATGCTCCCAGCTCAGTATTAGGCTCTGCAATGGAGCAGGATGATCAGACTAGTCTAGCTTCTGACATCTCAGAGCACGAGCCAGACTTCTGCTCTGACTAGAATAATAGAATCATAGAGTTGGAAGAGACCACAAGGGCCATCCAGTCCAACCCCATTATGCCATGCAGGAACTCACAATTAAAGGATCCCTGACAGATGGCCATCCAGCCTTTGTTTAAAGACCTCCAAAGAAAGAGACTCCACCACTCTCTGAGGGAGTGTGTTCCACTGTTGAACAGCTTGACTAGGTTCCCCTTCTTAACGCAAAGTAACAGAATGAGATGACCCAAAGACTCTCGTGTCCTCTGGGAGGGATGTCTTGACCAGTGGTCTAGCTGGAACAAAGTTGGCAGTCAACGGACCAGGATCTTTTAATTAACAGGGATAAATGAACATTTACATGGCATCTTCCAGCACAGCTGCTTGTGCTTTTGCACTCTTTTTCTCAATGTGGGAATAGCAATTGTCAGAATGAGTATCTGGAGTTGACAATTTTGGACTGCCCTTTCCTAGACACTTCGTCCTCCTGCCCTGGTTATCATCCTTCAAAAAACACCACTGATTTCTAAGCTGTATTTGAGTTGATGTTTTGAAAGATGCTGAACTCTCTAAGTTCAGGTGTTATGAAAGGGTAGCAAGTTGTTGCTTATTTGATTTATTGTCATCACCATTTTGCTGACAGGAAAGAGTACTGTGATATTTTCCACCTCAGATGCCAAAATAGCTTAACTAGCCTGAAGCACTCTGCACATTGATTCCAAAAGAGTGTGATTTGCCATTCAACTTGTAGCAGAAAAAAAAAAATGTCGGGGGCCAGCCCTGTACAGTCTGCCTTGCCCTCAAAAATGTGAGAATGCCTTAAAAGTAATGTTCTTCCCTTCATCTGGTCGGCATTAGGCTAACCAAACTGAGCTGTTCAAGAACTGTGGAGGCAGTATCATAAATTCAAAGAGTTGGAAGTGACCTCAAGGGCCATCCAGTCCAACCCCATTCTGCCGTGCAGGAACACACAGTCAAAGCACTCCCAACAGATGGCCATCCAGCCTCTGTTTAAAGACCTCTTTAAAAAAAAAGTCTCTACCATGCTCAAGGCAGCATATTCCATTCTCAAATAGCTCTTACTATCAAGAAGGTCTTCCTAGGGCATAGTTTCCAGACCTTCCACCATTTTGGTCACCCTCCTCTGGACATGATCCAGCATGTCAACATCCCTCTTGAATTGTGGTGCCCAGAAATGGATGGAGTATTCCAGGTGAAGTCTGACCAAAGCAGAATAAAGTGGTGCATTATTACTTCCCTACTGAGAGATTCTAAGCACGTTCTGGACTCCAGCTGACTTTAACTGCTAAAGAGCTGGCTCCTGGTCTAAAATATAGGGAGGGAAACTGGAGGGGGCAGGAGATGGGGGCCAATTGTCACCTCCAGACTACCTGTCATGTTACTTCCAGTCATAATTTTGGCCTAATCCTGGGGGTGTTGTGGGTTCTGGCAAGTGAATGAATGTAAACCACTCAGTTTGCATGTAGGTTGGGGCAGTTTGTTAGGGCAGATAAATTGCTTTAAATTTGTATTGAATAGGAAGGAGGAGTTTGGGAAACAACAAATGTGGGTGTTTCAGGGCTGCACATAGCCCATGGGCTACACTTTCCCCACTCCTGGTATAAGAAAATGTGTACCCAGGAACTAAACTGAGCACAGGTCCTGGGTATTGGCTGTGAGAGTGAAAATCTAAGATATGCAGAAGACACCATACTACGAGCAGAAAACATCACAGACCTAGAAGAACAAATAAGGAAGATCAAGGAGGAAAGTACAAAAGCAGGCCTTCTGCTGAACATAAAGAAAACAAAAATAGTGACCATGGAGAATCCACATGAATTCAATTCAGACAATGAAGAAATAGAAAATAGTAAGAGTTCTTGTACCTGGAATCAAACATTGACTAGAACAGGGACTTCAGTCAAATCATAAGAAGACTAAGAATTAAAAGAATTAGGAAACCTTGGTGGTTCAGTGGTTAAATGCCAGTACTTCAGGCACAAGCCTGTGAGTTCAATTCCAGGGGCTGCAAGGTTGACTCAGCCTTCCATCCCTTCATAGTTTAATAAAATGAGTACCCAGTTTGTTAGAGGCAATTAGGTTACAGATTTGTGAAATGCTTAGAGAGCGCTGAGTTCACTGATAAATGGTATAGAAATATACATGCTATTGCTAAAAATGGGGAGGGCAACTATGAAAGAATTAGAAAAGATCATAAAGAGTACAGATATACAACTAAGCACAAATGTCACAATTGTACAAGCCATTGTATTCCCTATTACCATGTATGGATGTGAAAGGTGGGCAGTTAAGAAAGCAGATAGGAAGAAAATCAATTCATTTGAGCTGTGGTGATGGAGAAGAGTGCTAAGGATTCTGTGGACAACCAAAAAGACAAACAAATGGGTCCAAGAACAGAGCAAGCGGGAAATATCCCTGGAAATCAAGATGATTAAACTGAGGCTGTCATACTTTGGACACATCATGAGAAGGCATGAATCAATGAAAAAGACAGTGATGCTAGGAAAGGTGGCGGGAAGAAGAAAGAGAGGAAAGCCGCATGCTAAATGGATGGAATGGACTCTATTAAAGAGGCCACAGGTATGAATTTACAAGAATTAAGTAGTGCAGTGGAGGACAGGGAGTCTTGGGAGATGTCTCGTCCACAGGGTTGCCATGGGTCGAGATTGATTTGAGGATGGTTAACAACAACAACAAAGAACCTGTGGAGCACTGATTTATGTGCATGAACCCCAGTCCTACAGGAGCATCTGTAGGAGCAGTGATGGTTTTCTGCATTATTGTTTTATTAGTTAACATTTATATCCCATTCCTCGATTCAACTCAAGGCAGGATATACGTCTTCCCTCCTACCCATTTTATCCTCACAACAACCCTATGAGGTAGACCAGGTTGAGAGAGAGGCAAGCCCAAAGTTATTCAATGAATTTCATGGCTCAGTAGGGACTGGAACCTGGATCATGCCAATCCAGCACTCTAGCTTTAAACCAAATGCTACAAATCACTTTGTGGTTCAAATACTTAAGCTACCACCACCACCATTGCTGCCACCACCACCTCCTCCTGCTGCTATTATGCTTTTCCATGATCCCTTTTTCTCTGCAGACTCTCAGACATCAACATGCCAGGGTACCCAAAACCAAAACAAACTCAAATAACCACAAGTCACGCTGTGCCCACGCACCCATCATTTTTGTTGTACGGAAGACTCCCCACTGTACTTTGATAATAACTATAAAAGAAAAAACTAAGACAGAAACTGCTAGATAATTACTGTCACTTGTGGGATGCTCTGCACCAAATAATTAATTATGCCATGGTCCTATATATAATCCCATAAATCAAATAACATCGACAACAACCATGAGACATATGGTTTACACTTCTTAAAATGTGGCTGCATCTTAGTCAGACCATTAAACATATAATTTCATCTAGAAATGCCAGCTGTTTACAAAGATATTTATGTAGTGATATAGTTGTATAAAGTACAGACGCATACACACATAAGGATGCTAAAACAAAATATGATTTCCTCCCTCGCATCCCTCCTCAGTGTGAGGTAATCTGCATCTTTCTGGCAAACATCTCTTCTAACTGTCCATTTATTACATTTCTGTCCCACCTTTCCTCCAAGGAATTAGAGGAGTCTGTCTGGTTTCTTCTACTTCGAATTGTACAATCATAGAATCATAAAGTTAGAAGAGACCCCCAAGGATCATCAGTCCAATCACATTCTGCCATACAGGAACTCACCTCCAAGGTGGCCACCCATCCTCTGTTTAAAGACCTCCAAAGAAGAAGACTCCACCACTCTCTGAGGGAGTGTGTTCCACTGTCAAACAGCGCTTACTGTCAGGACATTCTTCCTAATGTTGAGGTGGAATCTCTTTTCCTGTAGTTTGCATCCATTGTTCTGTGTTCTAATCTCTAGAGCAGAAGAAAACAAGCTTGCTCCATCCTCAGTGTGACACCCCTTCAAATACTTAAACAGGGCTATCATATCACCCCTTAAGCATCTCTTCCCCAGGCTAAACATACCCAGCTCCCTAAGTCTTTCTTCATAACGCATGATTTCCACACCCTTCACCACTTTGGTTGCCCTCCTCTGAACACACTCCAGCTTGTCAACTTCCATTTTGAATTGTGATGCCCAGAACTGGACACAGTATTCCAGCTGAGGCCTGACCAAAGCAGAATAGAGTGGCACTATTATTTCCCTCAATTTAGATACTATACTTCTACTGATGTCATCTAGAATCACATTGGATTTTTTTAGCTGCTCCATCACACTGTTGACTCATGTTCAACTTGTGGTCTACTAGGACTCCTAGATCCTTTTTGCACATACTGTCATCAAGCCAGGTGTCACCCACCCTATATCTATGCATTTCATTTTTATTGTCCAAGGATGGGGGGGGACACCCGGCTTAACAAGATGACATATGAAAGGGATCTAGGAGTCCTAGTAGACCACAAGTTGAACATGAGTCATCAGTGTGATGCTGCAGCTAAAAAAGCCAATGTGATTTTGGGTTGCATCAATAAAAGTATAGTGTCTAGACTGAGGGAAGTAATAGTGCCACTGTATTCTTTGGTTAGGCATCCCCTGGAATAATACTGTATCCAGTTCTGGGCATCACAATTCAAAAAGGATGTTGACAAGCTGGACAAGCTTTCTAACAATAACTGTGAAAGGGAGGGAGGGAGGGAGGGAGGGAGGGAGGAAAAGAGACAGGGAAAGATAGTGTTATTTCCTTCCTTACCGTTGTCTTTACTTAGGTCCAGTCTGCACTGCAGAAATAATCGAGTTTGACACCACTTTAACTGCCATGGCTCAATGCTATGGAATCCTGGAATTTGCAGTTTTGGGAGATATTTACTGAAATATTCTCTGGTGCCACAACCACAAAACCCAGGATTCCATAGCATTGAGTCATGGCAGTTAAGGCAGTGTCAAACTGGATTATTTCTGCATTGCAGATTAGACCTCCATATTGTCTAATTAAAAATAATAATTGTAAGCCGCTCTGATAACCTTTAGGGCTGACGAGCGGGAAACAAACAAACAAACAAATAAACAAATAAATAAATATTATAAACATATTGGAGCACCAGGATTATATTTTCTTTATGGTCTTGAGGCATGTTGCAGGGTTTCCTGAGGAACGCTTTGAATGTTACAATGTGAGAGAAAGCTTCAAATACTTCAAATTTTCCCCCTCATCCTCACATCACAAACACAAAGGCCTCCTAGTTGAAAGGGCATCTAGTAGGCATTGTGATACCGTGATACCAGTGGGATCTGGCAGCTGCCCAAGGATGCCAGGTGACAGCACCAGGCCAGGAGATGGCAAGAAGCCTGCCACAACCATTCCTTCTATCTGCTCTGTTGCGCTGGATGATTAGCAAGTTGCTCAGGCTGAAAGGCTTACTTTAACTCCCGTACTTTCCTTCTTCCAGATGAATTTCTTTCTGCCAAAGGGAGCAGGTGAGCTGACTGCTACAGCAGAGGGATGAAACAAAGGGCAACAAAGCATAAGGAGTTTATTTCCATCCCTGTGAGATGCCCATGCGATTTCCTACAAGGGCAAGTACATATCCTGTGCTGGCTACAGGGAGTATACAACTCTTTTGTTGCAACAGTTCCCACTGGCTGCTGGTCCATTTCTAGGCACAATTCAAAGTGCTGGTTATGACCTTTAAGGCTCTACACAACTCAGGTCCAGGTTATTTGAAGGACCATATTTTCATGCGCCGAGATCTGCTGAGGAGGCCCTTCTCTCTCTTTTACCACCCTTCCAGGTACATCTCGTGGGAACATTGGAGAGGGCCTTCTCAGTGGCTTGCCCAGGATCTGGAAATCCCTTACCAGATGACTTAGGGTTGGCATCTTCCTTAAAGTACTTTCTTTTTGCAGACACAGAACAACTTTGCTACGCAACAGCCATTTCATGCATAATGACATAATGCCCATCTTACAAAATGTACTGGATATTGCAAATAGCTGTGCTGGTGTGTATGTCTATGTTTTAATATATATTTTAACCTGGTTTTAATTTTTTCCCCTGGTTGTTTGTTTTTTAACTTTTGTATTTTGTGGATTTTTAACAATACTTTTTAATTGTTGTAAACCACTTTGCATCCCAATCTGGGTTAAAAGTGGTATAACAACAACAACAACAACTACTACTACTACTACTACTACTAATAATAATATCCTCCAGTTGCCCTGATTTGGCAGGGACAGTCACAGTCAATCTTCTATCATTCCACTTTATCAGCTGCTTTTAAAATATCCCTGTTTCTCCCTTCCCACTTTCCCCCTTTATCTTCATCTTAAGTTGCTACAAACTGAATTCAGACTTAGTTTGAAGTCAGTTGAGTTGAGAGGGGAGGTGGGAAAGAGAGGTGAAATCTTGCCCTTCCCAGTAGGCTCAAGCAAAAGCAAATTGCTGCAGTGCTTCCTAGCTTGTCTTTTCTTCATCATTAATAATTTTTGCCACCTTGAACACATTCTGATGTTCCTTGGTCCCATGTGTCCCAGTTTTCATGTGTGAAATGTGGGAGACTATGCAAACACCTTTTGGGATTTTCTTTGGTAGAAATAACTTCAGATGTCTTTTTGGAGGCATATTTTTCATTCTTAGTCCCACAACAGGTACACCATGATCCTATGTTGGGAAAAGCATATACAGAGTGAATTTGGCTAGTGCAGATGACTGGGAATATCTTCCAATTCATTTTTGATACAAACATAACAAAATGGACAAATTTCTTCATAAGCTGACTGGAAAGAACTTTAAACAATATGAATGTGGAAGAAAAGGAAACATCAGTGTATCCAGATCTAGTCCAGTTTTTGATATCTGATATTAAACCTGCTTTAGTGATGGCTATCTTGGCTAGACTTTAGGTTCAACCCACATATCTGCAATCCAGGTCCACCATAGATCAAGGGTGGATAACTGACCCTCCAATTGTTTCATACTTTCCAACTGCCCTGATTTTGCAGAGAATGTCCTGATTACTCCTCTGTTTTTTCAGTAGCTGCAAACTGAATTCAAAGTACAAAAGTAGCTTCCACTCAGTTAACCCAGGAGAGGGAGAGGAGAGGAAAGCACAGACAAATGCCCTTCCCAGTAGGTTCAAGCAAAAGCAAACCACTGAGCCTTTCCCAGCTTGTGTTTTCTTTCTCATTAATAACTTTTGCCATCTTGACCACACTCTGATATTGTTTGGTCGCACATGATCTGGTTTTCATCTGTGTAGAGTTAAAGAGTATGGTGTTTGGGGCATACAACTCCCATCTGGTTTATCCAACATAGCGCCTCTGAGGGATTATGGAAATTACACTCCAACTACAGAGCCACAGTTGATCATCTCTCCTAGATTCTTTGTATCTACGTAAACATGGTCTGTGCTACCTTCTTGGCTTAGTATTATTTGAGAATGTGTAAAATCTTTCTCTCTTAATATCCACTTACATTTTTGAATATTTGCACTATAGAGTGGGCCTTCTGAATTCTTTTGAACTATACAAATCCCAATGCCTCACCCAGTTTAATTAAAGAGCGCTTCACAGGAACCAAGGTAATTAACATGAAACAGTTACCAGGAAATTATAACCAACCTGCAAACAAGAGATAAAAATAATATATTCTCTGAAGGCAAGTTTTCCTATTACCCCTCTCCACTCTCCCCATAGGTCCTTGGCTGGTTTCCCTTTGGTACTACTTGCCTTGCATTTGGAAGTACCTACTCTGAATGAATGAGTGAATGAGCCGAAATACAGAATAACATTTAGTGATGCCTCCTAAATATGTGTGCCAATGTTCTCTCGGTCGATTACAGAGGGAGACGTGAGTATAATCATCCAAAACACACAGTCCCAGACAAATCCCTGAATGCACAGAAAGTGCTCCTGTAGGAATTAGGGTTACCAGATCTCAGCATCGAGCCCTGAGCCTTCAGATTTCATTGGTGATCTCCAGGCAAGAGAACAGACAGAGTGCAAATCCACCACTTTAGATAAGTGCTTGCTAACAGGGCAAGAAAGATCTGTGTGCAAATCTTCAGATCAACTAGTGGAGAACAAACTTGCAATGATTGATTGGTTGCTGAAGCTTGCAAAGGACGTTATCACATGGGAGGAATTTCTCTCAATTTCGAAAGAAATGAAAGTGGGAATTAGAATTGAGTGAATTCGCTAGTTCAGTGATTTTAGGTGATGGTATATTGACGTTACATCGCATTCGGAACTGCCCGATATTGCCTCCCGTTGCCCGAAATTGCATGTGATAGTTTCTCACGCAATAACGTGAAACCCCATGATTGCATTCGGAAGGACTTCCCATTGCCCAAAAATGTGTGTGATCAGCTTTCACGCAATAACGCGCAACCCCATGATTGTGTTCAGATTGCCATTGGATTATACTTCCAATTCCCATTGTGTGATAAACTCCAAAGAATCTGCAAGGGGTCTACATATTTCTTTAGTTAGCTTCCTCTTTTCCTCCCAGCTTTTGGTTGTGCTAGGGCTCACCCTCAGCTCTGCTTTACATCCACTTTCTGGGTAGAAGTAAGTAGTCATAGAATCATAGAGTTGGAAGAGACCACAAGGGCCATGATCCAGTCCAACCCCCTGCCATGCAGGAACTCACAATCAAAGCAGCCCCCAATAGATGGCCATGTGCACATGGTCATGTATGCTTAGTCTAGGCTAAGTACATCTTATTTCTGTCTTTCTTTCTGTCTTTACTTTCAAACAGGAACATGCTTTTTCTATGCATTTGTTTGACTGACAGGCTGTGAGCAATTGTGTTGGTAATTTTTGTACAATTTTTGAAGACATCATTAGGGCCTTTCCCTAGGTGGACCTGGAAATCTCAGAGACTGGGAGAATCCTGAGCTGCCAACCCTAGCAGAGATGGAAATGAATTTTTAGATTTAGTTCAGTTTGAGATACTTGAAGAAAGAATCTATTTCAAACCATTATGAGACGAAGTACACCTAGCTTCAAACATGTGCACATTTATAAAGCTTGCAGGGCATTTAAAAAACTAAAAATAAAATATGAAACAAATAATCTGAAAAATATGATTGGCTGTAAAAGGATTAGAATTAGAAACTGTACGTAAACATGTTTTAGCCAACAGGGACATGTGTATAAAATGTATACATTCTAAATATGCAGAAAAATGTATAGGCTTTTAAGAATTCAAATGCAATATAAAAGAATACATGTATCCAACATCTCTTATGAGAAATTAAATCTCACAAACCAGTACAAATCAGGAATGGGATAAGAATGTAGATCTCATCAAACTACAAATTCCAAGATTCTATAGGATAGAGTTACGGCTGTTAAGCAGTGTCAAACTGCTTTATTTCTGCAGTATGGATACACGTATAGTCAGGATAGACCAGGTGAAATCAATATGACTCAATTTGTTCATGACTAATTGAATTCCACTGGATTCATCTAGTTTGTACTAGAAATGCCCAAGTCTAGATCCAACCCAATGTGTGCTACCATTGCATAAAGAAGCACTGAAACCATTTTTCATACCTATCACTTGAATAACTAGTTATATCTTTATATCTTTTCATAACTTATATAATCACCTACCAGAAATATATCCATTTTTATAAAATATTTAAACCTGTTCCTGCCATTCTCACTTAGGTAAAATGTCCAAATGCTTTGGTGCTGTTTTTCTTATAATGCTTTAAATTCTCCGTACTGGACCAAAAATATCACACATTAGCAGGCAGCATGAGCTGCTTTAAGTGCGTGCCTTAAGGATTCTTTGATTTCATGGTATTTTCATATGAAATTGGCCATGGGAAGTGGAGGGAATAATTATAACCCCAAAATAGTCAAACCTGCAGCACTTTACAGAACATAACCAGCATTTTAAAAAATGTAAGTGTGGAATTCAGTGATTGCTGTCCAAATGAGAATTGACATTCAGTGCTGAACTGTCAATGTCATTCTTCCAGAGAGAAACAAAATGCAAAGAGAGATGCGATCTAAGAGACAATTACAGAAGGAGGGGGTCTTGATGGTTTATATTATGCTACCCAGGTAGCGGTTAGCCCCAAAATAGATAAGACATTTAGTTTTCCTTTTCATTTTTTTTTCCTTTTAAAAAGCCTGGAGAAAGGGCTCGCATAGTTGGAGCTGCCAAACATTTTAACTCTTCTCTTTCCTTGCTGTTTTTTCAACTTCAGCTTCTAAAATGTGAGTTGTTGGTGGTGTGTGTCCCCAAGTCATTTCCAGCTTATATCAACTCTAAGGAGAAGCTATCACAAGCTTTCCTTGGCAAGATTTCTTCAGAGGGGGTTTGCCTTTGCCTCTCTCAGAGACAAAGACGGTGTGTCACCCTGTGGGTTTCCATGGCCAAGTGGGGATTTGATCCCTAGGCTGAGTAAAGGCATTTTTAACTCAGGAGAGCAATTTGCAGCTTTGAGGATGATAAAGGGGGAAAAATTAATGTTATGGGGAAGGGGTTGAATCTCTTTCTGTCAGTGCCATGGGTATAATCCAATAACCCTAATCCAATAACTTTCCAACATGGTTCTCCAGACATCCAAACACATACACACGTGCACACACACACTTTTTTTAAAAAGATGTTGAAAGATTTTCTCACAAAACTATCACTTTCTGGTATAGACCAACCCATTGCTATAGGTAAAGCTAGGCTGAAAGTGCAAATGCTATTTTGTGTTTCTATCATGTTGAAATCTATGATTAGGACAAGAAACCACTTTATATGCCCTTCTGAAGATGCAAAATTCGATACAGAAATATACCATCTCTTCCCATGCCTACTGCCCTCCAAATCTGCTCCAGAGGGTTCCCCAGCCACCCATAATAGATTTTATGGGATGTAGGCAGTTGGAAGAGAGAATCAACCTCCCCCATTCTGCTATGGAAGCAGAAAGATTTAACTGGATTCGCCCAAAGTATTTAAAACATGAACTGATTAAAAGGATAACAAAACACAGAGAAGACTATCCTGATTTCAAAAACTATCAACAAGCAAGTTTTGGAGTCTAGAGCTCCCCACCAAATTGCATAGAAGCTCCTTCTTCTCATAGCTGGGTCTCCTAAATGTGCCTTAGCCTAAATTTATGCCTTGGGATTCCAGTCTTTGAAGTTTATGATCTTTGACTTTGGGTGCATCTACACTGTAGATTTCTACACTGTAGAAATAATGCACTCTGACATCACTTCAACTGCCAAGGCTACACCACACAGAATCCTGTAGTTTTGTGAGGCACCCACACTCTTTGGCAGAGAAGGCTAAAAACCTTGTAAAATTACAAATCCTAGGATTCCATAGGGTGACGCTACAATACTTAAAGTCGTGCCAAACAGCTTTATTTCTACAGTGTAAATGCACCTTTTGTCACTGATGACCATCCGTTTTACTTCTGTTTGCTTTACTATTATCACTTACTCTGATGGAGATGGGATTTTTTACAGGTAACAACATGCAACCTTGGTGTTGTCCAAAATTATTGTTTTGCATTACTAAACCAGCAAGGCCACCAGATTTATCCCGATAAGTAGAGGGTCATGGCATAAAACTCACCACGGATCCCAGTTGCAATCTAAGCCTTTAATAAATTTGGACAGGCTCATTTGTTTCCATTGTTCACATTTATCTTTCCTTTTTGTTGCCCCCTCATTAAACATGTTCCCCCAACAAGCAAATGTTTTACCTACCAGCCTGTATTTTACTAATGAATACATAGCATGTTACGGTGGTTTCCTTCTGTCTGACTGTGGAACAATTATGAATGTCATCAATGAAGATTAATTTGACAAACAAAACATCCCTGGGCAGATGTTGGAAAGTCAATCTTTTGGGAAATGTAAAGCTGAAGTTCCTTACAATGTGATGAATGGCATGAAAGAATAAACTATCCTTTGAGTTACAGTTCAATAAGTACCTAATTAGGCAGAGGTGTTTTTTTTGTTTGCCATCTCTGTCTCCTGAGTTCACATTTGTAACCATGCCACAAGAAGATAAATCAACTGTGCCAGGGAGAGTGTATATCTTTGCACGGTGCACAACCTGTGTCTAGTACAAGTTGCATCTGGTTTTGAAAAATTGGTATATTTTAATGTGACATAGGACTTTAGAAAAGTGGGGTTTTAGCAGGACAAAAGTGCCTTTAGCCAGTAATTATCGCATGGTGTCATGTCCATCCTGCTCCTGCCCTGCATTGCCATTGTCAGTGCAGTGGACCTTTTCACTGACCAGTCAAACCTGTCAATAGGCTCTCAAGCTCGCTGCTATTCCATTGCTGCCTTTGTGTGATAAGGACCCTTCTGCTGCAGTTCCCCTCTGGGGGATTTAGCATGGTGTGAGTGGGACATTCACACAACAGCCAGCTTCAGGAGGTGGTTGGCACCTGCAGTTACTCATTCCCCTGTTTCTCCCAGAAAGCAGCATTTGATGGTGCAGAAAACAGATCACATGTACCTGGATCACCAAAGTGCTATCATGGGGAAAAGTGTGATAAGAGATTATGCCAAACCGATATGCCTTCATCCTTAACCTAGCGTGATTGTGGCAGGGCAGCAAGCTGGTGTGATGAAGTCCACAGTGTGAGCATTTACAAAATCTACACTTTTTATTAGCACCCATGGAGGCTTCTGGGAGAAGCCATTCACCATTTTTATTTTTATTTTTTTGGCTTGAGAAATGGTAGTCTATTAAATGAAATGAATAAAATAAATAACCTAGACGGTCTAATGGAACCAAAGGTCTCTAAAACAGCCTGGGGGCCACATGGGGCCCCAGCGCTCTGCTTTGCCCACTTCTCATATAGACCTTCTCTCTCTCTCTCTCTCTCTCTCTCTCTTTCACATTCTCTTCACTAAGATAAACTAACGTTTTGAAAGGGTGTCTCAAACGAGTCACACACCAAACCTGCTTTGCCTCTGCCTTTGTCATAAGGGCATATTGCCTCCTCTGGCCCAAGCCAGGCATCTGTGGCTTTTCACCAAGGTATCAGCGACAGCTGTTTCATTTATGGCCAACCAACATCAAACTTCAGCGGCGTGACCTTACTTGGAACGGCAGAGGGCTTTAGAATCCATCCTGTCTAAAAGTTAGGGTCATTCCAGGTTGGATTACACTGTACAGGCAAGAGAGAGGGAGTCTCATAACCAGATCTTGGAAAAGTTAGCTCCCAGAATCCCTCATCCAGCAACACATCTAGTGACCATGTTGACGGCTGCAATTCTGGGAGCAATAGTCAACAAACAAACAAAAAACCTTACCTTTTCCAAGATCAGCTAACAGTCTCTGCAGGCATACGCCCCAATGAATTCTGTGGGGCCTATGCCCAAATTAGCATGTATAGAATTTCAGCCTGGATTAGCTATATAGACGGCTTCTCTCTTGTTCTTCTGTCAGGCTCCCTGGGGCCCATGGGATATATTACCACATTCCCCATTGACAGTCTCTGCAAGTGATTTAACCTGCACTTTTAGTCCGTGATAGAAATGGCAACTGCTTTTTGTCAAGCCTTTATGTTAGCAAATACCACAGGCATTATTAGCAATAACTGCTATGGTAGTGAAAGGCTTGTATAAACAAAGACAAACAGTTCTTTCAAGTAGGCTTGTTCGGTCTCATACCATGCACCTCCCAAATTAGAAGGCAAGCCTGCGAGCAATGGCTTTATCCTGCCAAGAAAAAGACTACATCCTATGCGAATGGTGATGTAGTGCTTGCTGGACTGTTTCACATTACCTACGTGGGGTGGGCGATGGAGGGCGGCTTCAATCTGCTCCCATGGAAAACACCTATCAAGGAGAAGAAAAATTTATGATCTTCACCAGCTGAACTGAGAAGCGGGCCAGTCCAGCACAAGTTGCACTGTATTATTCTGCTGATTGCATAGGCTGGCACTTTGACACTAATTTAACTGCCATGGTTCCATCCTACAGAATCCCGGGATTTGTAGTTTTGTGAAGCACCAGCATTCTTCGGCAGGGAAGGCTAAAGATCTTGTAAAACTACAAATCTCAGGATTCCATTGGATGGAGCCACGACACTTAAAAGTGGTGTCAAACTGCATTATTTCTGCAACTGTAGTTCATGAGTTCTTCCTTTAAAATAAGTCAAATAAATGGGTCCTTTAAATACATGTTTTAAGAATAAAAGGACATTTATCAGGGGTGCACCTAAAAGGGAGAGTGCAACCCGAGATCATTCTCCCTCACTCCAAAAATAAGTATTCTGCTCCTCCAAATGAAAATTTCCCCAAATTCCTAGCACTGCAGTAGCTGCAAACTTTAGTTGGCCATTGAAAAATATAGACTGAGATTCACAAAGGCAATTACAAATGCATAACCTAGAGTTACACATTTGTGACTGCTTCGTATTCATAATCTCCATATTGGGAGAAAGGTAGGATATAAGAAAATATGTCCAATAAATGAGTAAAGGGTGATCTCTTTATCAGGAAGCAACTGGCTGACATCTCCCCTTCACATAAGCAATCTTGGGTGTGGGGGGAATTGCAACGGGGACCCCACTTCTTTCTGTGGCAATGGAGATTGTTCACAGGAGGAGGGTGGGAATGTTAGTAAGCTACTTCCTGATCAACAGGGGACAGATTCCTGTTCCTTGCAGTGGCCGCTGCCCTGTAAATAGGGATAGGAGGTAAGGCTGGAAGACACTATGTAGCTACATAATTAAGATGATTATGCAAAGGGATCCTGTAGCACCTTTGAGGCTAACTGCGAAGTTGCAGCATAAGCTTTTGTAGACTTGGAGCCTTATTGCATTCTGTGTCCGCACAACTTGGAAGCACTTTTGTTTTCTTCCAGTCCTAAAAGCATGGGAGAGAGTCATAAAATTGTCCCTTTCACCAGGCTGGAAAAATCTGTTTGGCAAAAGGGATGCTTTTACGACCCTCTCCTACACTTGGAAGAGTGAAAGTGCTTCGATCTCATACGGAGACAGAAAGAGAAACACATTTCTCTCTGCTTGCTTTCCAGGTTTGTTTATAATATGATGAGGCTCTTGGTCTACTTCTTCAGATGCCTGAGGAAGTAGAACAAGTCTATGAAAGCTTCTGCTACAATACCTTTCATTCAGTTAGTTTCAAAGGTGCTACAAGATCCCTTTACATACTGATATTCCAGACTAACATGGCTATCCACTAAGGTGGTTATGTAATGACATAGCTGATAGAGAATTCTGGTCATAATTTAGGCATCCAAAGAAAAAGGGTAGGCAAAGTTCCCAAGATGATACAAACACAGCAAATACAAAAGTTCTTGGTGTGAATCATTTTCAATACCTCAGTCTCTGGAATGGAAGAAAGAAAGGAGACAAAGTCCTGCTCCTTGCTGCTCCTTTTTGGATTAAAAAAACATTGGATTGAGTCTGGGATTTGTGGTTGCCACGGCCCCGATCTGGCGCTCAAAGGGACAGCGTCATGCTGCCCCCTTTAGGGCCGCCTGTTTCGGCCCTTTGTCTCTTTTTATTCTTCTACTGTGAATATATGATTTCCAGTTTTTTGTTCTGTCACTCTCTGCAATGATAGATATTTGAGAACTGAAGGAAAATTTCATGGGGGGGGGGGCAATAGCCTCATTTTGCCCCATTTCATAGCTACAACCTGGGTACAGTTCGCCAAGAGTTGCACTGGATGGTTTTTCTGTTTGCATAGTGTATGAGTTCTTCCGCATCAATGGGACTTTTAAATAAATGCTTTAAGAACAAAAGGTTCTGAACATTAAAAATCATCTTCTCATTAGTTAACAAGGGTGTAATTATTATCTGGAAGTGTCATCTGTTAGGCTACAAAAATCAGTAAAGTGACAGGACTGCTAAAATCAGAATTGTCTGCTGAAAAAGAAAACACTATCAGTGACCCTGAAACTTTTCCCTGCCATCAACCCCTACTCCTCATATTTGAAGCAGGATGTTTCAAATGGCATGCCATTTATGGGAACAAGACAAACAAGAGCATCATAACAGGTTTGCAGTGGAGCTGCCTCTACACTGATCCCTATGCTTCTTTTACTCACAATATATGGGCAGCTAGGGTAGCTATTATCCTTTTTTAAATTCCCCAGTTTTTTCCTAATACTGTTCCCCAACTTCTTGCTTACTGTTGAAACACCGTTTCTTTTTAAATGGACTGATGAGTACTGTGATCACCACAGTTGACCTTAATGCTCATCTTCCATGGTTCTTAAAAGAGGTATGGTTTTCACATTGGCAATAGTGTTCCAGCTAGTGGATTTAATCACAGTTCAGCTCATGTTCTCTATAACTTTTGTGGTGTGCACTATGTTATAGTTCAATTTTTTTTTTAAAAAATCAATTTTGTCATCATGTTTCCCACTAAAAAGCAATTAAAATATTAATTAAAATATTAGCAATTTTTTTAAATTGGGGTGGCCACCCCCCCCCACCCCAGCTGTAGTTGAACAGCATTTCTCTTCATAGCCAGTAGCCCAGACACAGCAAGTAGTCAGGAGTGCTAGCAGCGGCAGTCCAATAGTAGCTAGCCTTTCCCCAGAAAACTTTTATTCAGAATCTATAGATCTTTTCTATAGACATATGTTGTCAGGAGTGAGAGGCCAGCCTCAACACAATATAATTAAAACACAAAGTAATTCAGATTTTGCATGGGTTGACACCACATTCACCCATAAAACTGAACAAGCTCATGTCTTTCCCATAGTTGATCCTCCTTTAACCCTGTACCATTTGTTCCCATGAAACTGATCTTGACATTCCCAGCAGAGCTTTTGCTTCCTTTCCCATCTGCTCATTAACCACCAAAGGCATGTAAGTACCAGAATTAGCAATTATCTTATGACGATGTGTCCCATCATCCAGTATTAGTACAATATAACATGTTGTAAGCCAGCAAAGCAGAACTCTATCAACTGTGGCAGACAAGGTGAAAGACTTAGTTCCTGACAGGTTTAAATGAGAGTATGCTGTATCATTATAATGCTAATTTGAATTTATCACCAGTACCATTATAATAATGTAGTTTTTCACCTAATTAAACAATGCAAGTTTATTCTTTTAATCCAAAACACTATGTAAACGTGTTGAGGGCTGCTGTTATTGTTTGGACATTTCATGAGTAGTAATGAGCAACCATGATTAAATGCAAAACTCCTGGGTGCTAAATAATTATTAGTGCCAGGAGAAACTAGCATTAAATGGACTGTCTCCAACCCGAGCAGTTGTGTAACACCCACTGGTACAAATGGGACACAATGAGAAAGACATACAGAAAAGTGACATAAGGAAAGTCTCCAATGATTGTGTTGAGGGGAGGGATGCATCACTTGATTTTGAAAGACAGTACCAGATGACTTGGGGCTAGTCTTTGTCAGTCAGAATATTCCAGGTTGCACCCTGAGTATTCTGGTCCTAGAGCTTCCCCAAATTTCTTCCATTACCTCCTCACTCTGTAGAGACACCAGGCAAGTATCTAGTAGACACAAATCTTGCCGCAAGTCATTCCTGAGATAAAAAATGAGGCACCCAACTTGGATCACATGGCTGGGCACCTCATTTCTGATCTCAGCAGGATCAACTTGCACCAGTGATGAGGGCACCGGGCAACACAGTGGGACACGTGTACACAGCCACCTAGCATTATTACAAAGTGATCCATAATTTCCTGTAAAATCTGGAGCAATAAGTACAGTACTTAAAAAAACAACAACACCATTTTAAGGGAAGGATAGGGCAGATTTGGTGTGGAACTGGCCTTATATTGTGAAGACAATCCACACTTGAATCATGGATTTGGCCCTGCATCATGTAGACAAGTTGCCATGAGGATAGGTGTGTGTGTGGAGGGGGGGGGGCATTTCATTTGGCCCAGATACACAAGTCCTTAGCTATGAAAACGTAGCTACTTGCCACACATATGTCTCCTGATCCCGGATTCCAGCTATAACCTGTTAACCACACCAAATGTTCTTTCTAAAAATTCTAAACTGTGCTTCATCCTAATGGTTTGCAGAGTATGTACAAATGCAAGGCAGAAGAACACATCTGTAAAATAAAATATTTGTAAGCCATCTTTACACTTCCTTCAAGAGTCCAGAAGTATCTTATTTTTAAATTTCTAGAATATGAAAATTTAGTTTAATGGATTGATGAATTAGCTGGCTGGCTGATTCATTGATAAAAAGACAGAAAATTTCAGTCAACTGAAGTTTGTGTATTGTTTCATAGGTCTAGTTAAAACCTAATGGGGTCAATCGAGTTCAAATGGCTGTGTTGTGGCATGATTTCATACTCCAGAATAAAGTGTGACTGATTTTTCTTCACAGCTGTCATGTAGAAAGGCTAGCCAAAGTGGCTTTCAAGCTGCCAGTGATAATGTTTTGCTTGAACTTTAGCTCCAGAGGAGATCCCATCACTTCCCAAGTTCTTGGATTTCAAACATAAGATGTCTCAAGGTAGCATACCTAGAGACTAATTGATTTTGTGACATTTAAAGTTAGCCTTTGTTATGGATTGATTATACTACAGTACGTTGAGGCTATGATTTCTATTGTTGTTGCTTAAAGGAGGCCTTCAAAAGTAATTAATTTGGTAACTAATGGCTATGCTGATTGGAGGAATCTAGGAATTGTGATCCCCTCAAAAGAGAGAGAAACTTTTCCAAGTTCTGAAAATACAAAAACTACGGTAGCTCAGCTGTTGAAAAATATTGTGTTAGATAAATATTATTTAAATGTTGGACTGTTTTGTTAGCAAGATATCAACAATATTATTGTTAGGTTTGATTTAAGCTTCTCATACAGTCTGGATCTAGGCATATTCAAATCTACTGAAATCAAAGGGCTTAGTCATGCCCTCTTTCAGGACCAATGTACTTCTTGTACAATTAATTGTATAATGGATTTATAATGTACAATGAATTGTATATTGCATTTAGAACTAGAGAAATTCAGGATCAAATTTCTGCTTAGACATCAACTTCAGAATAAACTAGGGCAAGCCACCACTTGTCAGCTTAGAAAAATAGGGTAACTCATCTTTTCTGTGTAATTAAATATATAACTCTAAGTTGTTGGAGGCACAGTGAGTTAGAAAGAGATAGAAAGAGACTTATTGGTATAATATGCCATTATAAAAAGGAGTCTGATTCATATTGCAAATGATTAATGGATGTGTAATTTAATACTGAAGAGGAAATATCCATTTTCAGATGTAGTAGGACTCTGGATTTCCTCCAAGGGTAAACTGAAACTTCTGAGGAAGAACAGCATAGTTGGCAGGGAAGTGCAAATACTTAAAGTGCATATAGTTTGACATCATGTTCAAACAGAATGTCCACCTCTCTTTGTGGAAGCTGCCTGAGACAGTTCAGTTTCAAGCAGGCATTCTAGTTCCTATGCCAAATTTGCAAAGCAAAAAAGAACCGTTTGGAAAGGTTACTTTTTCAGACTACTGCAACTAGTAGTGGTAGGTGGTTTCCATGTCAGTGGGATCTGCTCTGAATTTTAGCCTGAATTTTAAAGGACCTATCAAAGGTGATGGGCTACTGGAGAGACAGAGTTCAGCATCTTTGGATAGATCTTCTGAAGTTCAGAGTAACACACAGAGCAGATTAACTGATCCTAATTGCATGGAAGCCATTTGCTACCATTGACTAAAATTCATGCAGCTATGCATCTCCCCCAAACATCTACTTTGACCCTAAAACACTGAATTAATTGGAAAGCATTGAGCAGGAGTTTCAGTATATGCATGCCAAAGCAAAATCTGTAGGGCAAGAGAGGGATAACCATAGTTTTATCAGGGAATCTCTATATAATTCTGTGGCAAAGGATTTTTACAACATAAAATGTTCCTTATGTTGGCTGAATACTTGATCTCTGCCTCTCCTTCACTCTTTCTTTGCAAATATTAATTATGGTTTCATATCGTACATATATATAGCTTGGAAAAGTTTCGGATTACATCTTCTGTATCTCAAACCATGATTTTCTGGTAAATCAGATTTGAAACCACTGTTGCTAGTTTGTAAGGCATGACTGTGTCTGTCTGAACCTGATGTAAGTTCATTATATTTTATATCAGTGTACATCTAATGCAAAATTATATTTAATGGCAGGAAGGAAAGGAATAGAAAATTCTCAGAGCAAATATTCCCAAGACTGGTTCCCAAAAGCAGACAGTGTTACGTTTGCACTGAAGATTAGATTTTGTACTTCCCTGATGGAATCATATGAAAACATTTTGCCATCCCAACCATTCTCATCTCATTACTGGCTGCTAGGTTCCTGCTTTGTTATCATATTTATATAGCTAATGGAGATTTCACGTGAGAGCTGGCTACATTAATCTGACTGTAATTACTGATTACTTTATAACAGGTTCACAAGAAGGCCTGCATGACTCAGAAAAATAAAACTGTCCTAAACAGGAAGATTACTTTTGAATTGACAGTGTAGCTAAGGCTATCTTCCCTATTCTTCTACCCATGTTAATTTAGGAGATTATCACACACCTTTTTTTTTTTTTTGCCCAATCCGTGCATGGGCTCAAAAAGGTGAAAATGGATCTTATTGCACAAATCTATGCCCAACCCAGCTGCATTGTGTACCTGATCCAGACTCCTGGCAAACTTTTTAAAGAACAGGAAAGTATCATTCTTCAAAAAGTACACCAGGTGTCTGGATCGGGTCCTCGATGCGGTCGAGTTGGGCACGGAGGTGTGCAATAAAACCTGTTTGGGCCCATGCCCAGCATGTGCCCAGACTGGGCGAAAAGAGGTGTGCAATGATCTCCTTAGCTTGTTTAATTCTTCAGTTGAAAAATTCAGCATGTAGCCAGTATATGTGATATATGTAAATATTATGGCCAACATCAGAAGCATGGCACATTTCCCTTAAAGACTATTACTATATTTGCCTAAGTCTTCATACACTTGGGGGAAAAAAACTATCTTAAGAGTTGAAGTTTTCTGAAAGTAGTGTAGAAAGTATTGTTGAATAATCTGAAATGCATGTAGTTCCTCTGTAACCAACTAGTTTTTATTTTTAGAATGTGGGGAAATGATGAATCTAATTTTCTTGCTCAGAGTTCCAGAGGTCAAAGGAAGGCAGCCTTCCTTGTGAACAGCATCACATTCTTCTGAAATTACCGTTCTCTCTAGCTGGGAAGAGGAGCAAATTCTTCCCATTATTCACCAAGAAAGGGTCATATAAGATGTCAGCAATTTTGAACTCTGGTGAACTGCGAGCAGCCTTCACAGTTATTATACTGATGAAGAGAATCAGCATTCTTCATCAGCAAAGAGCACCTGGTACCAGGATCAAACAGACCCAGGCAATTACATTGTCAATTTTACCAATGTTATGTAAAGTCTATTTGCGTGAAAGTCCTAGCTCCACAGTCAGTGAATAATTAAACATTCATTTCAAGCGAACGTTGCTTTCTTAGCGATTAAAAAGAAAAGATTAAAGAAAGGAGTGAGGGATATCAGAACATGAGACCATTTAATCCATGTTAAGACTTAAAATCAGAAGATAAAACTGAAATTTTCCTGGGTCTTGAAAATGTCACGACCTTGGCTGAATCACTATTGACAAAATAATCTGAGTTATACTTCTTGTACAACCTAGGGTTTATTCACACAGTTAAAATAATCCAACTTGAATTCGGGTTGAATCTCTGTTGTTCACATGCACCCTGAATGCACCCAAATCAGTTTTTTTTGGGGGGGGGGGATCCCAAAAAATCCCAGTTAACCCAGGGCAAATGAACCCAGGGTTTTTTTCTGAGTTTTTAAAAAAGATTTGCATTGTCGGCAGTGTGAATAATGATGTGAATAGACCCAGATTAAACTCAGCATACCTTGAATGGGTCCTGAATACATTCGTATTGTCGACCCATTGGCAGGGTGAGGCAGGCTCTGGCCAGCTGGCTTTATGAGGAAATGCTCTTCCTCTTTCCCTGCACAACCTGTTCCTATAGGTGGATTCTGGGGCCTCCCCAGGAGGAAACTGACATGTTTCCCTGCCTTCAGACAATGTAGGACAAGCCCAAGACCAGCAATGTTGGATCCCCCCTTCCTCAGTTGCCAACTCCCACTAAAATCCCAAAGAGATGTGGATTGATGCCATTTCGAAATAACAAATCCAGAATGCATGAGTGAGGATATTTGCATCGTTATGGTTAAAAAAAACCAAACATAATATGTGAATGACCCCATAGATTTAGCAATTCTCCTACAGGAAAATCAAAGTAATACCCTACAACATCTCATAGATGAAAACCAGGTAAAGTGACCAAGCAACATCAGTATGTGGTCAAGAGGGCAAAATTTATTGACAAAGAATCCATGTGCTGGGAGAGGCTGCAGCAGTTTGCTTTTGCCTGAGCCTAGTGGGAAGGGGAAGATTCCATCCCTTCCTCTCTAGTCTTTTCCCTCCTGCTGTGTTAACTGAACACAAATGATGTTTGTACTTTGAAACTCAGTTTGCAGCAATTGATGTAAGGGGGGGGGGAAGAAGGAGTAAGAAACAAATATTTAAATGATGATGATGATGATGATGATGATGATGATGACTGTTCTTGATAAATATTACCAGTTTTATTTTATCCAGCCTGGATTTTATCTGTCCATTCACTTTTTACAGGGCATCCAGATATACCACCCAGTTTGTCAATGGCATAGAAAAACCAATGGTGTGCTGGAGTCTGACTACCATTTGGGGAGTGTGCATTGAAGCAGTGAGAAAGGGGTATTGCTTTTGCTCTCGTTCTGCTGATGAAAGGAAATATCTCTGTAGAATGACCCCTTTGCGGTCTGGCCTTAGACTCTTGGTAGTTTCTGTGCTCTCCAGTATTTTTTTTTTTTTCAGCTCCAATATTTTTTTTTCATTTTTCTTTCTTTCAATGTTAAAATATAATTACCATATGCCATGGATAGAAAAAGAGTGTTAAAGGTATTCATGGCTCTTCTGCCTTTGAACAAAATGCTACCTCTCTGCAGATACGGTGTGTATCCACATTCTACAGTTACATCACTTTGGTCCCACTTGAATTGCCATAGGTCTGTCATGTTATAGTATCCTAAGATCTGTAGCTTAGTGATGTATTTAGAATTTTCAGCTAAAAATCTCTACTGTGCTCACTTGAATTACTGCATTTGGTCTCTCTGGCAGACAATTCCAAGTTTGTTGTTGTCGTGTGTCTGCAAGTCATTTCTGACTTGTGATGACTAAGGCAAACTTTATCATAGGGATTTCTGGAGCTGAGAGTGTGTGACTCACTCGAGGTCACCCAGTGGTTTACCATGGCTGAGTGGGAATTGAACCCTGATCTCCAGCTGCATTTCAGTGCTCAAAACACTACATCATACTGGCTCTCAGATTCATACCACAAATCCCAAGGTTCCATAAGATGGAAACATGGCAATTCAAGTGATATCAAACTGATACAACTATTCATTCTCAGACAGGGTCCCTTTCCCCTCAATTTCCTAATAATTCCTACCAGGGCACTAGTGTGTATTTCCACTTGAATAATTTGTCAGTCGCCCTCGTTTCTTTTCTTTATAGCAGTGTCTGTGTGTGTGTGTGTGTGTGTGTGTGCTTGTGTGTTTTATTAACTATAGCAGGCCCTTGGTATCCATTGGGGTTTCGTTCCAGGAACCCCTGTTGATACCAAAATCCATGGTATCAAATCTCAAATCTCCTTAAATAAAATGGTATAGTAAAATGATGTCCCTTACATAAAATGGCAAAAGCAAGGTTTGCTTTTTGGAATTTATAGATTTTTAGATACATTCAATTGGTGGATGGTTGAATTTGTGGCTAAGGACTGTATTTACTTTCAGTATTATTTTTATTATTTTATCTTTTTTCAAAACAAACAAACAAGCCTTAATTGCTACAGGAAGCGACACAGTGTTAATATAGATTACTGTGGCATTTTTTAATATAGATGCCTAGTACCAACGGCTCCTCTCCTTCTTGCTGGGAGTTATTTAAGAATTCCACAGTAGCAACTGCAGCTTATCCTCATTAATGGCTTTGTCATCTCTTGAATCCACTTGGCCAGGCCTCTGATTATAGATTTCATGTGTGCAGCATAATATAGTTGCCCTATCTTCACCACAGAATTTGACAATTTACTATGGGATGAACTGAGCAATCACTTGACTGTGCATGCAAAAACCTCCCATCATCTCCTAGTGTTTCTGTTATAATTTCATCTCAGAACACTTTTGAATCAGTCTGAGTTTTGTTTTGGTGTTTACATTTAAAAAGTGTACTAAATGAAAACACCAGTTAACCTCAGAGAATAAATCCCTTTCTCTTCTTCTTTCTATGCTTCTCTCTTCAGAGCAGTTAAAAGCCTGATAATACAAAAAATGGAATCTCTCCTTATTCCATCCTGCCTTGCATTACTATCCTTTGAACAGTGCAATTGGTAACACCAAGAAAATGGCAACTCATTTCTTGATCAGCCTATAACAAAGGCATAGCTACGTGGAATATAGTTACTCAAGTATGCTCTCTCTGCAGTGGAAATCTTTCATGCAGACTATCTTGCAGACTTGTGCAGCCAAGAAACCAAGGGATTTATTGCATCCTTGGTGAAGGCCCATCATTACCACCTGGTACTCTTGGGCAGCTGTTAGAGCCCCAATCCACAGACACGGCCCACTGGTATTGATATCTGCCACAAATTTTTGCATTTGTTGGCTGGGTCCACAAGCCACCATGATAAATTTGTGAGGGCGCCCACAACAAAGCATGTTGTGGAAGTCTTCTCAAAGATGGAGCTGGCTGTGATGGGCTGCCAAACAGAACTGGTGAACACCTGATGTAATGGACTGGAGTCCACAAAAGCTTATGTTAGATATTTCTTTTTGTTGGTCAGTCTCAAAGGTGCCATGGAATTCTTTCATATCTTTTCCTCCTCAGACATGCTAGCATAGCTATGTCTTTGAATATTATGACAGTGGTGAACTGTGTTCAGTTTGGTGATTTACCAGTAGTGTAGTCCAGTCCAGGACTCACTCCTTCACACTGTGGAATCATAGTGCTATCATTGTAGTGTTAAAGGGTACCCCATGTAAATATTATGCACATGATGTTCAAATGTGTTACCTTTTTCTACAGACAGCTATTCCATGGCCAGAATCATTCATTACAGTATCAACCTCTTAGCTCAGAGAAACTTGATGTATCTGTCCTGATGTTGTTGTTGTGGTTTTATTATTGTATATGACATGGATCATTAAGCAGCTCACAATATGACATCTACAGATAATTTATACTGTTGTTGTTAGCTGCCTCTGTCTCAACTTCTACTCATGACGACTCTTGGAGACATCTCCAAGACTTCCTGTTCTCTACCTTTCTGCTAAGGTCCTGCAGGCATAGGACTCTGTGGTTGAGTTTAAAACCAACTGGTGTATGGTCTTCCTTTCTTTCTACAGCCTTCCATTTTTCCTAGCATCATTGTTTTTTCTCATGATTCAGTTTTCATCATGATGTGTCCAAAGTACAACAGCCTCAGTTTAGTCATCTGAGATTTCAAAAATAGTTCAGACTTGCTTTATTCTGTAAAATGTTTGTCGTCTTGGCCGTCCATGGTATCCTCAGCACTATCCTCCAGCACCATATCTCAAATGAGTTGATTTCTCCCCCCCCCCCCCTTCAGCTTTTTTAACTCTCACATCCATACATGGTGATGGCAGTGGCTTGGACTAATCTCACTTTAGTTTTCAGAGTAATGTCTTTACATTTTAGGATCTTTTCCAGTTCTTTACCTACTCCTAGTCTTCAGATTTCTTGGCTGCACTCTCCATTCTGATAATATTTGAACCAAAGTATTGGAACTCTATGACAATTTCAATTTTCTCATTATCTAGAATGAATTCTTGTAGATCTTCCATGGTCATTTTTTTTAATGTTCAGAATGAATCCAACCTTGGCAATTTCCTTCTTGACCTTCTTCAGTAATTGTTCCAAGTCTCTGATATTTTCCACTAGCAGTATGGTGTCATCTAGACATCTTAGATGGTTGATGATCCTTCCTTCTATCTTCATTCCTCTTGCCTCTGAGTTCAGGTGTGTTCTACATATGATATTTTCTTCACATAGATTGAATAAATAGGGTGCTAGTATGCAGTCTTGCCTGACCCCTTTTCCTAGTGAGAGCTGTTCTGTTTCTCCATACTCCTTTGCACAAGAGGTCCAGTTGGCCCCATCCCTGTTCTCTTTTCGCCAGCAGCTAAAAATGTTTTTAATTAAGCAGGGTTTTGGTGGATGAATTGTACTTGTGTAGTACAGTGGGTCCTTTTTATCTGCTGGAGTTTGGTTCCAGGACTCTCTGTGGATAACAAAATCCATGGATGCTTAAGTCCTAATAAATACAATGGCATAATAAAATGGTGTCCCTTATATATAATAGAAAATCAAGGTTTGCTATTTGGAATGTATACTTTTTTGAATATTTTCAAGTCATGGATATTTGAATCCGTGGATATTTGAATCCGTGGATAAGAAGGGCTGACTGTATAGTGTGCTGTTTTTAATGCTTTAATGGTTTTTACTTTTTAAAATGATTTTAACTTATATTTTAATATTAGTAATATTTAATTGTTTTTTTAACTTTTGTAATTAATATTTTAGTTTTATCATTTTGAATTATTGTAAGATGTGTTACCTTTAATCTGCATTGAATTCCATTTTGGGAGAAAGGTGAGATATAAATCCTGTAAAATAAATAAATAAATAAAATTATTCTGTCTTTTTGTTACCAGGAAAATGCCATTAGTTAGACAGAAGGAAATAGTTGTGCAATAACTGTTGACTGGTGGTACTAGCAGGTTTCTGGAAGCACCGGCGTAAAATAACTTTTTGTGGAAGATGAAACACTACAAAACAATCTTTTAGAGTTTCTCTTAGATTTTATACAAACCTGAAGATTTAATGACATGTCAGAATGAAAACTGGAGGGTGAGGGGGTCCTATACCTTTAACAGTTGTATAGAAGAATGAAATTTAGTTGTTGTGTGTTTTCTGATTGCATGGCAAGTCTCTCTCTCCCCCCCCCCGGCTTTTCTTCGCTAACAAAGATTCAGAAAGGACTCATGATCCCACGCTTTCTACAAGCACGTTGATGACTAAAAAGGCCAATCCGAGATAAACAAGTCCAGTTACAGAAAGCACAGCAGAAAGTCTCCTTGGGTGATGTTTCCAAGTTGTGGTTCTTTCTGCGTTGTCGTTTCTCTTCAAGACTCGTTCGGCGTGAGTTCTCGAAAGAGGCTGCAGCATTGTGGATAGTGTGTCTCCATGCCTCCCGATGTGAGGCCAGGGCAGACCATTGTTGGTTATCAATTTGACCGAGCTTGAGATGTTGTTTCAGGGAGTCCTTGTATCCCTTCTTTGGGGCGCGTGGTATATATATATATATATATATATATGCGTGGCAAGTAAGACCTTCTGAAATCCCCTGTTTGACACAACCATTAAAGGTACAGGAGCTTTCTCCAGTTTTTCACTCTGATACCACATGAGGAAAGATATATGTAGTTTAAAACATATGTATTGCCATGTAAATTGCCACATAAATCAGTCAACCATAGTTGGAGCTGACACAAGTGTATGAGGAAAGGCAGGTGAAGTTCAACCTAATTAGATTCCTTGTTGAGATGCCATCAGTCAAAAGATGATTATGAAGAATGGCAACCTGTCTTCTTCCTGCAGGGACTGAAAAAAGTTGCCCATTCACATGTGCAGGTCCTTCCTTTTGCAAACAGTTTTATCTCCTCATGAATTACTCCAAAAAATAATTAGTTTTTGCAGGAGTATAATAGCATGCTTGTAGAAAGGGTGTAAGCAGAACTGGGAAGGTGCCGCTGCTTTCAAGAAACAAAACAAACAGCTTCATTTATATTCCGCTTCATACTGCATAAGCAGTGTCTAAGTGGTTTACAACTTAAGCTACTTGCCCCAACAATCTGGGTACTCCTTTTAGCGACCTCGGAAGGATGCAAGCCTGGGTCGAGCTTGAGCCCTTTTGGTGGTCTAGAACTCGCAACCTTATGGTTTTGAGTGAGTGGCTGCAGTACAGGCATTTAACCACTGCGCCACCAGGGCTCCTATCCAAGAGATGTTTCTGTAAGGAAGCCAGGAATATGTTGCTCGTTTGTTGACTAAAACAAATATCTTTGGTGGTAAGAAATCATTTTAAAATCTATAAGAAACCATTAAAGCAATACCTTCATTAGGCTGAGCAAAATGCCATAAAATAGTGGATAAGCTTTCAAGTTCTCCCTTCCATTTCCAACTGACCTCATAAGGCATGGCTAGCATTTAACCTTCCTTTTGTCAAGGTTTGTGAGCACAATTATGTAACTGCTACTCGGCTTCAGAATTGTATTTTCTGAAAAAACAATGTGTTTCCCCCCCTCCCACCCCCTATCCTTAGGGAACTTTGTGGTTAGAAGGCTGTGCTCAGCTCTTCTTTGCTGCTGCAATGATGACCTCCGCAAAAGGAGACCACCATCATGACAGAGATGCAGGGCTGGGGGAACTTGGCCTTATTTTTCTCGTGAGGAACCACCACCATGGCAGGGAAATGAGAGATGAGGCCAATCGGGTGTCATCCCTGTCTGGGGTGTCACCCGGTGTAAGCCGCACCATCTCACACCCCTAGTGATGCCACTGACAGAATAGCAAAAATGCCAAAATAACCTGAAACAAAACCAAGAGCAGCCAGAATTCACCTGTGGTTTTGTATGGATCCCTCTCCATGTTAAACTGGGCCAGATTAAGTATGGGCTGTGGGCCCATTATGTGATTCCCAGCATCCCCTCTGAGATCAATTTTTTTTAAAGTGCCCCAAATGCTCTCAAGGGGGTATGGGGCATCTTCCAATTTGAAGATCTGTTAAGGATTAAAAGTAAATGAGTCCCCTTTCAGATCTAATTTGTCAACCCTACAGGGCTGGGGTACCCTGATGTCAGATGGTGGCCTTAGCAGAATTTCTGAATTTCTCTCATTTCATTTATATCGTACCTTTTCCCCAAAACTGGGACTCAAAGTGGCTTTCAGGATAAAAAGAAAGATATATTTTAAAAAAAGCATTAAGCTAAACATACACACACAAGTTGTGATTAAAAGAATATTAAGCTGTCTATAGAATTCAAATCATTTGAAACACTGTAGGAAAAGCTTTTTTCTTATACAACAATCAGAAGCTAAATGCCCAACTAAAAGAATTCAAAGAAAATGAAAATTACTGAGTGCATAATTGTACGATGTGTGATTGTACGACGAAGAGAAAACTTCTAATGCTGCTGCCCTCCCTGCAGACAAAAGGAATTGTAGATAATAGCTTTATTTTTTGTTTGTATATTTAATTATATCCTGACATGGAACTCAAGGCAGTTTATAAGGTTGAAACAAGGCAGACCAAAGAAGGAGATTATAAAAAACTTAAAACACAATTATACAAGCAATCATATTAAAACACCACTGCTGCAAACCTTTATAGCTCTGCAGAACTTGCATGCCAAACAACATATGCTGAAATTACCTTGTCATCACAATCATTAAAGGTTTTTTTTTTTACCCCAGAATCATGCAGGCTGCTCTCCACATGCATCAAAATATTAAAATTAACTCATCCTATCTCAAAACCCTGTTTTAAAAACTCCAGTACTTCCAGTTTTCTCTGCAGTCCCGCTTAAAATGGTGACAGGAAGAGACATATCACTTTCAGTTGCCATTTTGAGAAGGACTGCAGAAGAAAACAGATATTTGGGCTTCCTGCAAGGGGTCTGGGGTGGGGAAATAAGGCGCTTGGCTCTCATCTCTACATAAAAGGACAGGGCCCTGGGTCTTTATTTCACCTGCCAACTCTGGCCCCGTCCATACTAGCCCATTTGCCCTGGTTTGATCCAGATGAGATCGATCATGGCAAACCGATTCTATCCAGAGAGGAGTTCATACTATCTTTTGCCCCCATTGAGGCTTCCCGGTGCATTTTACCCCAACGAAGTTCATACACGCAAAAGTAACGATTAAAGATGGAGCCTCTTGGTTGTCAATCAAATGATGTCATGGTGACGTCTGATGCGGCCATTGGCCGCGCGAGATGCTTGTGCTTTTTTTTTATATATTTTTTTTAATATTTGACAGCTTATGCACATGGAGCATTTGGCTGGGAGCGGTGCGGATTGAGGCGATCCTTTCCTCTCCTCCTCCTCCTCCTCCTCCTCCTCCTCCTCCTCCTCCTCCCAGTACTTTTAAAATTATTATTTATTATATGTTTCAATATTTTATTTTTTATTTTTTAATTTAATATATATTTTATTAAATAAAATATTTTATTAAATATTTTATTATATTATATTCCATTGTATTTTTAATTAATTATTTATTGTATTATTTTATTTTATAGTTATTTCATTTATTATTTATTTCATTGTATTTTATTGTATTTCAGTGTATTTTATTGCATTTTATTTCTTAGTAATTTATTGGATTTTTTTGTATTTTTTGGTATTTTTTAAAATATTTTTTTTCTTTTTTTCCCCCATTGACAGCTGTCATTCGCATTGGCTGTTCCGTTTTTATGAATGGGGCAGAGGGGGAATCTCTGTCCATATATGGACTGGGGTTCCCTTTAAAAGGGCCCCATTCATTCCCTTCCAGTTTAAAGAATGAATGGGGCCCTGAAAGGGAACAGGGGTTCCCCCTCTGCCCCATTCATAAAAACAGAACAGCCAATGTGAATGACAGCTGTCAAACTGGGGGGAAAAAAGAAATTTTTTTAAAAAAAAAATACCAAAAAAATACAAAAAAATCCAATGAATTACTAATAAATAAACTGCAATAAAATACACTAAAGTACAATGAAATACAATGAAATAAATAATAAATGAAATAACTATAAAATAAAATAAAATAATACAATAAATAATTAATAAAAATGCATTAAAAATATTTTTAAAAAATCAGGAGTGCCCGATTTTGCCAAGAGAGGAGGCATGTTCCACCCCCTGGCCTTTTCCCCTCCCCTGAACTTGACCTGAGTTATTGTATTTTATTTTAGTATTTTTTAAAATATTTTTTAAATTTCTTATATATTTTTTTATTATTTTTTTCAGTTTGACAGCTTATGCACATTCTACGAGGCTCCGTTCCCATCGAATTTTATGAATGGGGAAAAAGGGAAACTCCTGTCCATATATGGATTGGGGTTCCCTTTCAATTTTTAAAGGGCCCCATGAAAGGGAACACCAATCCATATATGGACAGGAGTTTCCCTTTTTCCCCATTCATAAAATTCGATGGGAACGGAGCCTCGTAGAATGCGCATAAGCTGTCAAACTGAAAAAAATAATAAAAAAATAAGAAATTAAAAAATATTTTAAAATACTAAAATATAATACAATTAAATACAATTAAATTACTAATAAATAAAATACAATAAAATACAATAAATAAATAATAAATAAAATAACTCTAAAATAAATAAAATAATAAAATAAATAATTAATTAAAAATACAGTAAAAAAAATATTTTAAAAATGCTGGAGTGCCCAATTTTGCCTGGAGAGGAGGCATGTTCCTTCCCCTGGCCTTCTCCCCTCCCCTGAACTTGACCCGATCGTGATCGGAGCCAAGTTCACATTCCCCGCAAACCGGGTTTTCCCAAAAGAAACGGTAAAAAACCCGCTTTGGGAAAACCTGGGGTATGGGGGATTTACCCCGCTACGGGTGTGCAAAATCCAGATTCAGTAGTGTTAAATCCAGTTTCAGTGTGAACTTCTTGATTTTAAACCAGTTTGCTAACCGGTTTATAACGTAGTCTGAACGGGCCCTCTGTTCTCAGGATCTGGGCTCACAATATTTACTGATGGATGGAGCACACTGAGAGTGGGCTGGTCTTTCATTTGGTTACTGTTCAAAACATAATGCAATCCAAAGCCAAGCTGAGTGAAAAAAGAAAACCAAAATATAAAATAACTATTAGTTGGCCTATTACTGTAAGTAAGGCACAGTAGGTGGTCATCTGAGGCAGCAGATTTTGGGTGGCAACAAAATATCATTGTTATATTTTTACTGGGAGGAATTGATAGAAATACTATAGGATTTCTGCCTCCTGTGCCAGAGGAGATTATCACACACAGATGGGATAGGGATGGGATCGCTCCCCTGTCCTTATCCCGTCCATAATGGTGATCACACAAAAGCCTTTCATAACATAGTGCTGATCCTGTCATTATCCTGTCACTGAAGTGGCATTGCATCAATTCAAACTCCCATTCATGCAAAATGCCAGGCAATGACACTTTAATGATGGGACAATGACAGGATCATCGTGACGTCATATGAAAGTCCTTCGCACGATCACTGTCACTCATGCTTTCTGGACAGGATAATGTCTGGATAAGCGTGATGTTGTCTGAAAGTCCCTCCCGCGATCACATGGGAAGGACGGAGGAAGGATGGGACACTGACTTCTCATCCCCCGTGTGATAATCTCCATAGTAACTTGCCTGGTTTTTGATATTGTGCACTGTGACTGCGGGGGAAAGGAGTGCAACTCTGCCTCATACCCTGCCCTACAGTAGAACAGCACTTAACAACACTACTCCTTAATTCTGTGAGGCTTGATCATATAAAAGGAGTGCAGTTCTGGTTACTATTTAAAATGTGCATATAGAGTTCTGGCTGGTATCGATAAAGTCTAATATCTAAGAGTCTTTGAGTTTATAAAGCTTCTTCTTGCTGTTGTATGCTTTCATGTTAATTCTGGCAACCCTGTCATAAAGATTTCTTGCCAAAACAATTTTCAGAGATTTGCCTTTGCCTTTTTCTCATGAGAGAGACTGTGTGACTTGCTGAAGGTCACCCAGTGGGTTTCCATGGCCGAGTGGGGGTTTAAACCATGGTTTCCTGAAGTCCTAATCCAACAGTCAAACCATTACAGTACATGGCTCATTTATAGAGCTGCGCCTTCACAAAAGTACAAGGTAAAGTACACAGAAGTTGTTTTAAACCTGCTTACATGAAAGCAAATTCCATGGAATTCAACAATGTCTTTAATTTTGTGGTGTGCACTTCAAAAGATGGCAAGTTTCAAAATATTTTGAAAGTTTTAAAAAGTATCAGGCAGCCAAGATTGGCTGCTTTTCTCCGAGACTATACAGTGAGTCCTCTGTATCCACAAATTCTTTATCCACCGATTCAATCATCCATGGCTTGAAAATATTCCAAAAAATATAAATTCGAAAAAGCAAACCTTGATTTTGCCATTTTCTATAAGGCACACTATTTTACTACACTGTTGTATTTAATGAGACCTGAGCTTCCATGGATTTTGGTATTCACATTGGGTCCTGGAACCAAACCCCAGTGGATAGCAAAGGCTTATTATACATTTGAGCTGCAAACCTGATTTTGTGGTAAATGTGAGAAGCTGCAGCACACATCTGACCCTAAAAGTGTAATAGTAATAAATATAATACAGAGTGTCTCCTGCTGTCCATCCACTTCCTCACTGGAGGACTAAGCTGTCCATGCCACATAATATGATCTGGGGCCCCTAAATTGGGTCTGCCAGCTACCATCCTATCACCAGTAATATAGTAATATTCAGCTGCTAGTGCAGATTGTTCCAGGTATGGACTAATGATTAGGTAAAATCTTGTTCTTTGCTTAGGGAGGAAAATGTCTTTGCTTAGGCCACAAAAGAGTTGAACCAAACCTGCAGAATCTGCCATGCTTAGCATTGCGATTATCTGTTGTTGGTACGTGTCTTCAAGTCGCCTCTCATTTACAGTGTCCCTAATGTAAGGCTTTCTTGACAAGATTTATTCAGAGAAGATGTGCCATTGCCTCCTTATGAGGATGAGAGAGTGCGATTTGCTCAAACTCTATAAATGGGCTTCCATGGCTGAGTAGAAATTTGAATCCTGGCCTCCTGGAGCCCTAGTCCAACACTGAAACCACTATACCTCTTTGGTTCTTGCATACCATGCACATGCAACTGTAGAGTCTAGCACTAATGAGCCAAAGTTTGAAAAGTTATGTGGATGAAAAACTACTGCTTGCAGAATCCCCATGGAGGAAGTTGGCTTGGGAATTTTATGAACTGTGCCCCTTAAAATAACGTTTCCAAGCTCTGTGGCAAGTGTACAAATCTTCTTAAGGACCCAATCCATACTGGAATCTCTCCTGTGCTATTTTTTTAACAGTTTTGCTGTTTGGGTTATATGGGCTTCTTTTACTCCATATCAGTACCATATGGTCCTCATTCCAGGACAGATTCCAATCAAAAGGCATTGTGTAACAATTTTTTGTCTTTTTATCCCTCGTCTCTAACAGATAACATGCGTGTACTCCCAGGCTCGGCCCCTAAATCTCAGGATCTCAGCCTCACTACTCTTTCAAACGGGAGGAATTTCTCCCAACTTTGAATGGAGCCAATGCGGATTCATGTAAATTCGCTTGTTTAGCAAATTTACATGAACCCCTGCTCCATTCGGAAGAACCCCTGCTCCGTTCGGAATTACTTCCCACTACTCGAAAATAACCCCCTCCTGCCCGAATTTGCATGCGAAGCTTTAATTTGCAATAACGTAAAACCCATGATTGCATTCGAATTGGCTTCCCTCTTGCCCGAATTTGCGTGCGAAGAGTTAATTCGCAATAACGTAAAACCCATGATTGCATTCGAATTGACCTTAAATTATACTTCCAATTTAGCCTCGTATGAAAGAGTCCAGAGATAACCTAGCAGCTGCTACATTGTGCAAAGCAGATGAGGAAACCTTTATCTTTCTGGATGTTTTTGAATGCATCTTCCACAGTCCCTTTACCATAACCCATACTGCATTGAACTTGGTGACTAATAGTTCTCTATTCCTTGAATTACATCTATTGTGAGTCATCTGTTGTGAGAGATGTCTGAAAAGACCAGCCTGAGATGTAACAACATTAAGCATAACCCAGGCCAGTAAGCCAGTACACGTTTGCAACGACAGAACATGCGTATTAATTTATAAATATGAGGACAAAGTAAAAATACCATACCATAGCTAAAACAGTATGTAAAGTAGGAACAGAGTACTATGTCAGCTTGCTTACACCTGCAACACTTTGCAAGTATTCTCAGAGTTTATAACATGGGAAGCAGTTTTCTCTTGTTAGCCTTCAGATGATTTGAAGATGGTCTAATAATGAAGATTTTTTTTTTTTAAAGTGCTAAAGATGTTCTCTTTAGAGACAGGCTGCTAATTAGTCACCTATTTTTATTCTGGCTCAAAGTTAAAAATTGCTTTGCCCTTTCTGTTAATGTCTCATTTTTCCCCTTGTCACCTATTTTCTGCTTTTCAGCTCTCTGGATTCAGACCTTTAGCTTGCTTCACTGGCAGTATATGAACAACTGAACAATGAGGAGACCCACTAAAATCCATGGAAACTAAGTTTTCCTTATATATAAACTCATATATAATAATAATTAACCTAAAATTCAAAGTCATGTTAGTCTAGAATATCAGTATGCAAAGGGATCTTGTATCAGCTGTGAGGCTAGCTGTGCAAAAGAAGTTGCAGAATTAGCTTTCGTAGACTTGATCTACTTCCTCAGATGTGATCTCAAAGGTGATACAAGATCCCTTTGCATACTAGTAATAAACCTAGCCCCAAATTCAAAAGTACTGGGTTAAGTGGGGGTTTTGCTAAAAAAATTGCACCGAGTCAAATATGAACGACCCAGAAATAACCTGGTTTCCACACAGAGTTATTTTGTAGTGTGAATGAGCCCTAGGACATTTTAAAAGCATCTGAAAAAGTGGGATGATAGAGGATTAATGGAAACTGTGCCTACTAAACTCGGACAGATGAAGGGTATGGAAATATGTTGACTCAGAGGTCTGTGAGAACAATACAACCATGTTAAGTTGCAGGTTTCAACCAGTCTGTGCTGAAACTGAGGCTAAAAGGAGATAGAGCTGCTGTTGCTCTTTGCAAGAACTGCTATGGTATTTTGAGTTCCCCGATGTATCTGGCAGGAACCAGGAAGGAATCTGATGCAGTCTCAATACTGTGAATCTACATCAGTTTGTCTATATGGAGTTTATCAGACGACGGAAATTGGAAGTATAATCCAATGGCAATCCAAACGCAATCATGGGGTTTCACATTATTGCGTATTAAAATATCTCACACAATTTCGGGCAAAAGGGAAGTCATTCCGAACGCAATCATGGGTTTTACATTATTTTGTATTAAAGCATCTCACGCAATTTCAGGCAATGGGCATTCATTTTCGAGTAATGGGAAGTCATTCTGAACGCATTCCAAATGCAATTGGAATTCACGTACATTCGCTAAACTAGAAAATTCACGTGAATTCGAATTGGCTCCATTCAAAATAAAGAGAAATTCCTCCCATCTGATAAACTCCTATGTGTAAATATTGTAGAATAACATAAATGTTAAATGGTTTGCTTCCGAGGAAAGTGACATGTTTGCTTGGAGCTCCTGAAATTTCTCACCACTCAAAAGATGGGGAGGCATGTGCTTATACTTTTTTCACCTTCTCCATGGCTAAGTTAAGGAAATGGTGCAAAGAAGTGATGTTACCACTTCTCTCCCCAACACCAATCCAAATCCCCCACAACAACTATTTTAACCAAAGGAAAAAAAAACATCAGCTAATCTGTGGTCCCACATCACTTCTAATTTGGACAAAACACAGCCTGAAGTGATGTTGCAAAAATGTTAATGAAGAAAGGTGATGAACCAAGGGAAATGATGTGCATGGAGGGATTGCTGCATGAAGCAGTGCAGGACTGCAAATGAAAAGATTGGCTCATCTATACTGCTTTTTCTGTACCTGCATTACCAGACTTAATTCTAGAGGCCTGACGTAGGATAACCGAAATGATGACTAAAAGTTATGTTCACACTGGACTTGGTTGTGGTGGCAAAATGTCCTTAATGGGCCTAAGAGAGTCAAATTCCAGAGAGACAGAAGGAGGGAGAATTACTATGGTACATATTAGAGGTCACCTGAAGGAATTTCTGCCCATTAAGAAGCAGATCCCATGCCCTTTGGAAATGGCACACCAGGTTCTTCTTAGCACCTTTCATCCTGCGGGAACTCTGAGAACTTTACAGTCTGTCTCTATTCATACAGCTCTTTCTCAGGTGACTTTCAAATCCTTTCAAAACAAATCAGTGGATGACATTTTAAACAACAGCAGAAGGACAAACAGCATTTTTGGTCTAAAAATCTACAGGGACCTTAAATGTCCTCTTTGGGGTGGTTTACTGTGTATACCCATGTATAAGTCTAGAAGTTTTAATTAAAAAGTTGACCCAAAAATCCTGGGTCAGCTTATCCACAGGTCAATGTAAGTACAGTACTGTACTTTAACACTTATCAAAAAAGGATCCATTCCCTACTCTGAGTAGAGTGGTGAAAGGCAAGAGCTTAGTCCATACTAAAAGAAGCAACAAGCTGCTATGCTGCAGTTCTCACGTTTTTGAATTCCTGGATGGGAAAATGGTGGTGGCAGCAGCTCTTTGGCACTTTCCCCCAAAAGAGCACTGAGAGGAATCGGGCTTTGAAGGATGTGAATAAGACAATTGTGTACTGTATATACTCATGTATAAGTCTAGCAATTTAGGTTAAAAATTGACCCAAAAAACCTGAGTCAACTTATCCATGGGTCAATGTAAGTACTGTATTTTAAGTCATATGTGGGGAAAAGCAAGAGTTTAATCTGCCCTGGAAGCATTGATCCCCTTCTACTTTCTCATCCATCCAGCCTTTAGTATGAGCACAAATAGTTATGGCTGCTGGAATTTTGTAAGTTCTTTGGCATTGTTTTCCTTTGCTTCATCCTTTACATCCTTCATTACATGCCCCTACGTTTTACCCTTGACTTGTCCATAGGTCATATCAAAATGCATAATTATGACTTCAAAACCTGCCCTCGACTTATATATGAAATCAACTTATTGTTGAGTATATATGGTATGTTTATCAGCTTTTATGGGTTAAAATCAGGCAAAGTTATCATAGAATCATAGAATCATAGAGTTGGAAGAGACCACATTCCAGTCCAACCCCCCTGCCATGCAGGAACTCCCAATCAAAGTATCCCTGAGAGATGTGCAAATTTACAGCGCCATATAAATAAAGCTTAATAATAATAATAATAATGATAATGGCCATACAGCCTCTGTTTAAAGACCTCTAAGGAAGGAGACTCCACCACACTCGGAGGGAGTGTGTTCCACTGTCGAACAGCTCTTACTGTTAAGTTCCTCCTAATGTTGAGGTGGAATCTCTTTTTCTGCAATTTGTATCCATTGTTCCACGTCCTAGTCTCTGGAGCAGCAGAAAACAAGCTTGCTCCCTCCTCAATATGACATTCCCTTCAAATTTTTAACCAGGGTGATCATATCACCTCTTAACCTTCTCTTCTCCAGGCTAAACATCCCCAGCTCCCTAAGACATTCCTCATAGGGCACAGTTTCCAGACCCTTCACCATCTTAGTTGCCCTCCTTTGGGCATGATCAGTTTCTCAACATCCTTTTTGAATTGTGGTGCCCAGAACTGGACACATTAAATTTAAAAGCTATGATCTCTGTGTGTTTTCTTAACCCTATGTCTGGTTGCCTCCCCCTTTGCATCACACAGCCACCAATTTGGTATAGTTCCCTACTCATCCATCCAACCCTTAGGGTGAGCACAAACAGTTTGTCCTGCCAGAATTTTATAAGTGCATTGGCATTGTTTTCCTTTGCTTCATCCTGTACATTCTTTGTTTCATGCCTCTAAGTCTTACTCTAGACTTACCTGCTGGTCATATCAAAATCCATAATTTTGGATCCAAAACTTGCAGTCAACATATGTATGAGGTCTACTAATAATCAAATATATATGGGATTTTTTTTTACTGCACTGTAGCTTTAAAAGAGAAATGAGTCAGTTTGCCCTCTTGCTATACTTTCAGGCCACAACATGCACACACTTACTCACATGAAAAATGCAATGTCCACTATACACATCCCATGTTATCACATATCACTGCTGGTATGTCCAGTTCCTAGAAAACGTTTTACTAATGTTCATAGTAGCACCAAAACTGCAATACGCTATCCACCTACCCAGAAATAATAATAATAACAACAACAACAACAACAACAACAATATTTTATATACCACTGTCTTACTGAACACACACACTTATGTACTTTTGAACTGTATCAGGATTGTACTGCACAACTTCCCCTGTTGATAGTGTTGTGTGTTTTCAAGTTCTTTCTGACTTATGGTGACCCTAAAAAACTATCAGGGGCTTTTCTTGAGCTGAGAGTGTGTGACTTGCCCAAGGTCACTCTGATCCCCAGTGTCATCTATCACTCAAACCATTGCACCACACTGGCTCTCTACATACTCTCACATAATAGAGTGAACAAGCTCTTTTTTGGTCCCTTTCAGGTTTCATTTCCCCCCCCCCCCAATTCTAAAATCACCCTATTTCCCCGAAAATAAGACATCCTCAGAAAGTAAGACCTAGTAGAGGTTTTGCTGAACTGCTAAATATAAGGCCTCCCCCGAAAGTAAGACCTAGCAAAGTTTTTGTATATACATATATATACAAATATAATAAATGTTAATATTTTTGTTCAACAATAAATGTGAATTCTTCTTCATGGAAAAATAAGACATCCCCTGAAAATAAGACCTAGCACATCTTTGGGAGCAAAAAATAATATAAGACACTGACTTATTTTCAGGGAAACACGGTCAGATTGCTCCAGCTCTGTAGTACTGATGTTTGCCTTTTTGAAAATGTGAGGGCTGGGGAAGGTCATAGCTTATTTCAGTTGTCTTGTTTGATCCTCTCTTAAGCTTGTTGAACTTTTGATGCCTCATTTATTTATTTTTGACAGGATTTGCATTTATATTTGTATTTATGTGTGCTTTTAACTAAGCAATTTTATACTGTTTCAAATATATTCCCAGGGTAGTTTACAAAAACAGTAAGGCAAGTAAAATGTCAGTAGAAAACATTATTAAATTATAAGACAGGGAAATCATAAATTCCATAATAAAGCGTATCATAAAACCACTATCACCTGTAAAACTATAGGTGAAAAACTAGGAAAAATGAAAAGATCCTGACTTAGCAACCAAACAATGATAGAGTAGACATGTACAATTATGCTTCTGTATCCACAGATTCTGCATCCAGGGGTTCAACCATCCACAGTTTGAAAATATTCCAAAGATTTTTCCAAATAGCAAATCTTTATTTTAATTTTTTTTTTCATTTATATAAGGGACACCATGTACTACACAATTATATTTAATGGGACTTGAGCATCCTCAGATTTTGATATCTATGAGGGGTCCTGGAACCAAATCCCAGCAGATATGGAGGGCCCATTGTAGGCTCATTTAAGACAGTGGTGACTAATAGTTTCTGCATCAGTGGGGCAGAATTTTGAGGGTAGGGTTCAACACCTTAAATCATTCCTTTGAAGTTCTGACTAAAATCTAGAACAGATCCCCACTGATCTGGAATCCACCAGCTGCAACACTGCTTTACAAAGGGCAGTCCGCTATCTCAGACGTGGGCAAAGTGTGGCCCACAGGCTGCATGTGGCTCCCCATGGCCATTTCTATCACTTCAGGATACTATGGGGTACTATGGGAAACACAGGCCTCCAAGGTCTCCTAGGGGTCTGATGGGCCCTCCTAACCTTCCGCAGTTGCCCATCCTGGTATGTCTGAAGGGCTGTCAGAGAAGAGCCAACTTCTTGAACACATGCCTTATTGAAAGATCTAGAAAACCATAAGAAGAAGGAATGCAAGCATCTTGAAAGAACAGCAAACTTGTAATTATTTGGTTCATGGTTATTTTTATTCCCAGGAAGAAATGCTTATGAGATCTTCTCTCAAATGCCCCTCCATTTGCTGCTGCCTCTCACAGACAGCAAAATGTCTTGAGTAGCTTCTGAATTGCCACCAACACAATTGCAGGTGTATAAAACAAATGTCACTACAGTAAAACAGGTTTGTTTGTTTTTTCCTGGTAGAAACATTTCATCTGTAATAAGATGAAGTTAGGCCTTCTTATCTTTCACGTAGCTGCTGGCAACATCAGCACGTCCATCATATTATCACAGAATTTCTGTTTTACATCACTGCTAACCTGAAAGTGAACAGCACCATCTGATGGCTATTTTGGTGACCTGCCTTGAGCCTCCAGAAGTGGCAATAATATAGCAGAATATCATTTTCTGTTGAACCCTTCTTTTTCCTGTAGAACAAAATGTTTAACTGCATATTTTCACAGAAGTGAAAATTCACAGAACTTTTCATCTTTCCTATTACTAGGTGTGTTAGTGAATAAATGTGTCTGTTTTGAAGATTTGGTGCAACCGGATGCCACAGTGTGCTGTGTTTCATATTTTCATTGTCTCCCAGACTCTGAAGAAGAACAAAATGTGCGTCATGGAACTCATCTGCAGAAGAAGAAAATTGATCTTGGATTTTTCCTGTTTGAAAACTAGATGTGAAATATATCTACAATGCAGGAGGAGAGGGAGGTGGCAATTGTCACATTTAAAACCCTCCTTTTTGCCAGCGAGCTCAAAACCATATACAGTAGATGGATTTTATCTTCTGCACTTTATTACCCAACAACAATTCAGTGGGATAGGATAGGCTGAGAGACTACTACTTCTCACAATGCTCAGTGGCTTTCACACAAAGGAGGAAAAGACATGCATCTCCAATGTAGGTACAATTGCACAATGGTTACACACCCCTCATGCAGCAAACAGCTAGTCCAGCCTCTGGCCTAGCAGCTGTACTATTTGTTGTTGTTGTTAGTTGCTCTTGAGTTGACTCTGACTCATGGTGACTCTGTGGATGAGACACCTCCAAGACTACCTGTCCTCCACTGCTCTGCTCAGATTCTGCAAACCCATGTCTGTGGCCCCTCTTGATTTGAGTCCATCTATTTGGCATGTGGTCTATCCTTCCTTCTCCTACCCTCTACCTTTCCTAGCATGATTGTTTTCCCTAGTGATCCATGCCTTCTCATTATGTGGCCAAAGTGTGACAGCCTCAGTTTGATCATTTTGGCTTCCAAGGAGAATTCTGATTTGATCTGTTCAAAGACGCTGCTGTGAGTGAGTGTGGTTTATTGCTGAGTGTGTGTGGACTACGTTTGGAGCTGTGAAGGAGACTCAAGTTGATAAGTCAGAAAGCTGTATATATACTGTATATCTATTATAATGGACGATAAAAGCCTCCAAGAACTTTGGATGAAATCAACTGTCTGTGATTGTTTCCCTTTAAGTATGAAAAGTGATCAGTGCACTGCCAATACCAATAGCTGGTGTGTATGTGTGTGTGTTTATACTCTGCTGTGAATATTGTTTTTGGCTGTAGCTGGGTGATATTTACCCCAGATTGCACCAGAAATTGGCCTTGTCCAAGTATTCTTACTGGCTGACAGTGGCTCCATCCTGTGGAATCCTGTGGAATTCAGTTTGGTGAAGATGAAAATTTTCTGGCTGAGAATGCTGAATATTTCACAGAAGTATAAATCCCAAGATTCCATAGGATGGAGCCATGGTAAAGTGTATCAAAGTACTAGAACTGTATAGTGTGGAAGAGACTTTAGGATTTCCCAGAATCTGCTTTTAAAGTATTGGAGCACTCAGATAACATATTTTAGAGACAACTCCACTTTGTCCATGATACTTTCCTATCTCCTGAATCGGCTATTAGAGTAGCACATGAGTCCTCTCTAGCATGACCTCCTCTATGAAAAAAACCAAAACCCTATGTACCCTATATGTGCTTGGAGGCACGGAAATGTGCAAAACACTTTCATTTACAATGATGTAGGATGTAAAGCAGCTTTTCGGGGAATACAGTTCCCAGAACCTCCAGTTAGCATGGTCAGTGGTCATGCTGGCTGTGAGATTCTGAGAGCTGTAGGTGAGAAAGGATAATGTTTTCTTCAAACTCTGGTTCCTGTTAAAGTTAGATTAGCAGAGCATGTTTATTACAGAGTTACCACTGAGCCACTGAGGCAGAAACTAAGTCCTGCAACAAACTTTGCTGCCAATACGATAGAACTAGGATGGGAAAGAAAGAGAATTCAAGACTTTTGAAAATTCCAGGCTGATAAATGAAAACTGTTTCATTATATTCTGAAATGCCTTTCTGTGCCTGGCTGCTTTCATATTAGTAACTACCAGCACAGAACTAGCTGCCGGATAAAGATAAGCCCTGATGGTTTCCGATCCAAATATTGTTCAAATGTTTCTCATACATCAATACAAACTGTGAACGAGTAGCTGTGCCCTCCCTCCAAAAACTCGCCTTTGGATATTCCATGATCTCTCCTAGGAGGAAATATTGCCTGCTTGCAGATGGGCGGACATATATTTATCTTCTTGTGCCAAGGTTGTGCCATCAGACTTTCAAATAATAGCTGTTAAAATGTTAATATATACCGTGAACAGTTGACATTTGCTAATTAGTACAACAACTTAAAAGACAAGTATGTCAAAAACATACAGAAAAGGTGCATTCCAGCCAATCAAATGTTATAAGTCACCAAGATTTAAAAATTGTGGGAAGGGGACTAACGAAAAATATTGTACAGATGACAAGACTAAATATATTGTTAGATATGTATAAATCTTGACATTCACTATGATTCTTAATAACAGGTGTGATGAAAAAAACGAGACAAGAGTTGCAAGCCCTGGCTGGCAAATAGCTTTTCTGAATTTTTTTTTTTTTTTTAAAGTGGATAGAAGATGGTGATAAACTAGCAGAATACCACTGTTACTCCTGCAGCAGAGCCTGTTTTTATCTGGAGCGTTGAAAAGTTGCTTATCTGGATTCCAGTTCTCAGTATCTCCCAGTCCCAAACCTCAACTTTCCCAAGCTCTGTTAATAACTAGATGAGCGATGGAGAGTTAAAAGGCAAGACTGCCCTTAGAGCCATGGTTGTAAACCTTTGTCATCCCCCCTCCCTCCACCTGTTTGGGTCTTCAGATCACAGAACTGGCCATGCTGATGAAGGCTTCTGGGAGCTGAAGGCCAAAACAGGTGGAGGACCAAAGGTCGACAGTCCCAACTTTAGATAAAGGGTGGAATAGTGTTGCTTATGGGTCTTGTGCCCCCAGGACACCCACTGCGGCCCCATAAGCCTGCTCCAAAAGGCCAGCCACACCCCATCCCACTGAAAAAAGTTTCTTGAGTCTAAAACAAGTTGTGGGGTGTAGCAAAATAAACAACTGTACCCCTGAGAATCATAGAATCATAGAATCACAGAGTTGGAAGAGACCACAAGGGCCATCCAGTCCAACCCCCCTGCCATGCAGGAACTCCCAATCAAAGCATACCTGACAGATCAGCCTCTGTTTAAAGACCTCCAAGGAAGGAGACTCCACCACTCTCCGAGAAGGTGCAATTGATTTTATAAAGTAGGAAAATAAGGGGGGGGGGTGCTGCCTGGTGATACTGAGGTGGAGTGATCCTTCAGGGTCCCCATGTTGTGTGCAGATGTGGCTCCTTGGTCTCTAGGAGTTGCCAAATCCTATTCAGAGGGATAGATTTGGTGCAGTTAGGAAGAACTGCTTAGCCCTATTCCATAATTTCTCACATGTAACTATCACTAAATTTGTCTACAGCTGATGTAGGGTGGCTTCAGATTTACAAAAGATAGTCACCTATATGTAGGCCTGTCCTGTCTAAAGATGTGTGTGTGGGTCGGTACGTGCGCTTCAAGAGATGTGTGCACTAAAGGGGTGTGTGTATGTGCACTTCAAATCACCTGTCAACCCCGCGAATTTCATAGGGTTTTCTTATGTGAAGAATCTTCAGAGGTGGTTTTGCCAGTTCCTTCCTCTGAAATATAGCCTACAACACCTGGTATTCATGGTGGTCTCTCATCCAAGTACTAAACTGGGTTGACCCTGCTTAGCTTCCAAGATCAGACAGGATCCGTTGCCTTTATAAATAAGAACTATAAATGAGAGCTATAAATAAGAAAGAGCAGAAAGCCATAACCTTGAAGTTGCCCATCAAAAGTTATTAGTGTCTGGACAGTAGATTGAATAGTAAGCACGTAGATCACCTGGGTAAAGTATTCTCCATTGGAGAAGATGTACTGTATTTCTCTTTAAATAATAACAATGATTATAAATTTGAAACTGTGCATATATATTAGCACATACCCACATTTTAAGCAACATTTATCCTCTTTTGTCCTCCTTTTTGAATTCTCACATTTTGACACTGCATAATAGTTTATTTAAAAGTGGAAACCCTGGTCTCCAGAGTAGTATCCTAACACTACACCAGGCTGGCTCTTAATTTTCACTTACCCTGACTATTATATGTATTAATTGTTTGCCTAATTTATATATTGCTCTTGTTTCACAGGACATAGAACTGGCTAATGTAAAATATAACTGGATATTACATGGAGCAGAAATTCAAAATCTGGTCTCCCAGAGTCATAGTCCAACACTTAACCACCACACCATGCTGACGCTAATTCTCATTAGTGTTCTTGTTAATGTATACATATACATATACACATACATGTGCATGTACATACATATACATATACACACACATACACATACAGGTACTTGATGGGTGTCCCAAGATATTTTGTAGTCCAAAGGAGAATAGCAAATGGTGCCCCCTCTCTGACTATTTGAAAGTACTTCGTACCTAAGGGCAAAGAAATAATTTAGGTATCTGTGGCAGAATATCCCAAAAGATGTTTAAGTATTACATTTAGGTATTACATTTAGCTTGTGCATGTGAGACTGTAATTTAAAGGTATAATTTTAATTTTGCTAGTTGTTTATGTCACAGCTCATTAGCTTCACTGACATATGGGAATTATGGTTTATGAGTAACATTCGTACAAAAAGCATTACTAAGGATCCTGTATGGTGTGGCATGGGAGGAGGAGGTCAATAGAGGGGTGACACCATGAGCTACCACACCAGGTGATGCCAACCCTTATGCCATGCTGCCATACAGGATTTCTCAGGGGGAGAAACTAGTAGACAGCATCGATTCTATGTTTCCATGGCATTTAAACCGGTATCAGAGGAAATGCTGTTACTTGTTTAAAAGCCATAGAAACATAGAATCCATTCTGCCTGTTGGTTCCTGTTCACTTTCGGTGTCCTTCTTCTTGGAAAGCAGCTTTTAAACTGCCTACTACTTTCATACAATGAAAACTTTTTTGAGTCTTGTGCAAGAGTAAGCCTGCTAGAGATGATGTGTACTTTCAGGAGATATGTATCTTTCTGCTTCAAAGCTCTGCATGCTAGAATCTGCTCTGCATTTGCAACTGTACAAGTTATAAACACAGTAAAAAGAAGTTTGTCTTTCCCCAGCTAATGTAAATCTTTGAGCTCAATATGAGTTATTTTTTATTTTGTACAATTCCAAAAAATTAAAACTAGGGCCAGAGGCTAGTTGTTTATTATTTATTTATATAGTTTTATCAGTTAATATCCCAGAGAAAATATGTCCAAAACATCATACAAAGGGGATCATAATGTTAGTAAACAAAACAATGCAGATGCTACATAAAAATCTATAAGCAGTAACATATTAAATTAGTTCTAAAACACTATCAAGCAACATTTAAGCTGCCTTCTGTAAGCAAAAGTTTCTGTTAATAAAAAATAAGACTATCAGATAGTGAAGTATATTGTGACTATCTATGGAGCAGTTTGGACAAGAAGAAATGTTGCGTATCAATACACCAACAAAAGAATTTCCAAAACATCAATTCCATTTCTCAGAAGTAGATCAAAGTCTGCTAGAAACATCAGGTTTTCTGGATCTTGGAAACTATTATTATTATTATTATTATTAATGTTTACTTATATCCCGCCTTCCTCCTGGTACAAGGACTCAAGGTAGAAGGTATAAAGGAAGCTGCAAGTGAAAGAAAAGGTGAAGTAAACTATGGTGGTGAACATGGCAAGGCAAGTGATGGGGGGCCTCAGAAGGAGGGGAGAAAGTGGTGAAAAGGTTGGTTTCTATGGACTCAGCAGAGGCTATTATATAGTGCCCAGAGTGGACAGATGGGCAGTGGAGGAGTTAGAGAATGATAGGATTCAGACATATGCAAAATATCCTATAGAAGCTATATGAACTTGACACATTAATGTTAATGTTAATGTTGTTGACATCAAGGCAGTGTGTGCAACACCATGCCAGAAGTATGCATAACTGGGCAGCCTTTAAGGATTTTAAGAATCCTTAAAATTGGTTTTGCCAGTTCCTTCCTCTGAAATATGGTGTACAGCACCTGGAATCCATTGACAGTCTCCCATCTGAATACTAACTGGTGCTGACCCTGTTTAGTTCTCAAGGTCAGACAGGATATGGTGCCTTTAGGGTATTTAGGCTATCAACATAACTTTACTCTGAAGGCAATCTATTTAGCTGAACAAGAGACTGTGGGCCACAAACTTCATAGTTGAATTGTCCTCCTAATACAGTGGGCCCTTGTTATTTGCTAGGATTTGGTTCCAGGACCCTTCGTAGATAACAAAATCCATGGATGCTCAAGTTCCATTAAATATAATGGCACAACAAAATAGAACCATAAAGCTGGAAGAGACTCAGTGATCATCTAATCCAACCCCCTGCCATGTAGGAATATACAAGTGAAGACTACCTGAAAGATGGCCATCCAACCTCTGTTTAAAGCCCTTCAAAGGAGGACAATCCACCAGTCTATTTCACTTTAGCAGAGCTCTTACCGTTAAGTTGCCTTTCCGAAGGTTTGGTTGGAATTGTCCTTATAATTGAAACAACCATTTTGGACATGCACACACCAGAAGGCTATCAAGCTAATAGGATTTCTTGTCTGGAATTTTTACCCATGTTGTCAGGATAAACAAGCTCTTACACTAACACTTAGGAGGAATTGGTTCTTACTATATAGCCAGATGCACAAATCCTCAACTACTTAGCATGTACAACCTATTAAAGGGCAAATAATGTAATGTTTTTAATTGTTGGGATTATTTAATTGTTTTTTTAAACTTTTCTTTTGCATGTTTTATAGTGTTTTAACTTGGACTGTTTTAGATTTATAAGCCGCCTTGAGGTACTGGGAGGAAGGCAGGATATAAATAAACATTAATAATAATAATAATAATAATAATCTGGAATTCTGCAATCCAAAATATTCCAAAATTCAAAATTGTCTACATGAGTGGCAGAGATAGCGACAACTTTGCTTTCTGATGGTTCAGTGTACACAAACTTTGTTTCATGCACAAAATTATTGAAAATTTTGTGTATAAAATTATCTTAAGGCTATGTGTATAAGGTGTATATGAAATGTAAATGAGTTTCGTGTTTAAACTTGGGTTCCATCCCCAAGATATCTCATTATCGATTTGCAAATATGTCAAAAACCAAACCAAACCAAACCAAAAAATGCATTTCTCAAATCCAAACCATTTCTGGTCCAAAGTGTATTGGATGAGGGGCACAACATCTGTTCATCTTTACAAGCCACTTGAAGAGTATTTTTATCACCGAAAAAGCTGGATAAAAATGCTTTACGTACCATTTTAACAAAAGCAGCAGCAGCAGGTTTTTACAACTTGATAGTGGGAACAGATACCAGGATAAAATAAGTATGGTCCAAAACACATTACAGAAATTATCCAGTTTAAGGCCGCTTTAAATGCCCCGGCTCATTGCCAGGGAATCCTGGGAACTGTAGTTTTGTGAGACATTTAGGCTTCTCTGTCAAAGAGCTTTGGAGCCACAATAAAATACAATTCCCAGGATTCCCTAGCACTGAGCTGGGACAGTCAAAGTGGTCTCAAACTGGATTATTTCTGCAGTGTGTTTTGGACTTGAGATGTATGGTGGCCGAAAGGAGTAGGAACCCAATGGGGACGTCATTAGTTGGGTTCGCTTTACTGTTGTGTATGCTTGCCTTATATTTAAAACTAAATCAAGATATGGTTGAAATAAGAAGGGAAGAAAAAGGCTGTAACAGAAGTCCATGCTTGAAATGAACCCTTTATACCACTCACTTTGCCCAGCCCTTTGAAAATTTAGGACAAGGGACACGATCTGCATCTTTCTGGCTCCTATTACATTCAACCCTGCACCCACAACTGTATAAATATGCTTTATTTAATTTATTTAATTAACTTCATCTGAAGAAGTGGGTTTGTATTCACGAGAGCTCATGCTAACATTATGATGAGATTATCACACTAGGGTCAATTCCAGAACAATCCCACAGTTATTCTGTTACCATCCCACTTTGGAGTTTATCAAATGGGAAGAATTTCTCCCAATTTTGAATTGAGCCAATTCGAATTCACGTAAATTCGCTAGTTTAGCGAATTTACATGAAATCTAATTGCATTCAGAATGCATTCAGAATGACTTCCCATTTCTCAGAAATGACCCCCATCACCCAAAATAGAGATCTCTGATACGCAATTACATGAAACTCCAGGATTGCATTTGGAATGACCCCCCATTGCCAGAAATTACGTGAGATACACTCATACCCAATTACATGAAACCCCATGATTGCATTCAGATTGCCATTGCATTATACCCCCAAATTCCGTCGTATGATAAACTCCAATTATCCCATTGCCAATAATGGGACAATTGTGGGATAGTTCTGGAATTGACCCTAGTGTGATAATATAGTCTTAAAGGTGCTGCCACATCTTTTTTTCTCCCCTTCCCTTCCCCATTCCTATCCTTTACGGCTCCCCTTTGGAGAGCCAGCATGGTGTATTGGTTGGACTAGGAGTGCGTCTACACTGTAGAAATAATGCAGTTTAACACCACTTTAACTACCACGGCTCAATGCTCCTACAGAATCCTGGGATTTGTAGTTTTGAGAGACACCACCAGGACTCTTTGGCAGAGAAAGACTGTGCAAAACAACAAATCCTAGGAGGAGGAGTACCCTATTTCCCCGAAAATAAGACATCCCCCCAAAAATAAGACCTAGTAGAGGTTTTGCTGAATTGCTAAATATAAGGCCTCCCCCGAAAGTAAGACTTAGCAAAGTTTTTGTATATAAATATATATATATATATATATATATACAGTATATAATAAATTTTCTTTTTTTCCCAACAATAAATGTGAATTCTTCTTCATGGAAAAATAAGACATCCCCTGAAAATAAGACCTAGCGCATCTTTAGGAGCAAAAATTAATATAAGACACTGTCTTATTTTCGGGGAGACACGGGTATGTAGAGAGATCTTGTAGCACCTTTGAGACTAACAGAAAGAAATTGGCAGCGTAAGCTTTCCTAGACTTATGCCCACTTCCTCAGATGTAGTTGGATATAATGATAATAATAATAAATTAATAATAATAATAATAATAATAATAATATAGAGATCTTTTAGCTCCTTTTGAGACCAACTGAAAGAAATTGGCAGCATGAGCTTTCCTAGACTTATGCCCACTTCCTCAGATGTAGTTGGATATAATAATAATGATGATGACAATAATAATAAAATAATAACAATAATAATAATGTAGAGAGATCTTTTAGCTCCTTTGAGACAAACTGAAGGAAATAAATTGGCAGCTTGAGTTTTCCTAGACTTCAGCCCACTTCCTCAGGTGCATTTGGTGCAAATAAAATCAATAAATGGCCTGTTTTTCACATGATGATGAGTATGCTTTATGTGATTTCATATTATACTTTGTGTTGTGTATTTTCATGTGATTTTTGCATATGGATTATTTTTTTAAAAATTGTTTGAATTTTATATTATTATTATTTTTTAAAAAAATAAAGGTTTTATCTCTGTGAGGCGCCTTGGGTCCCTAGTCTGGGGGAGAAAGGCGGGATATATATATATATAAATGAAGTAGATAAATAAGTAAATAATTCTTTTAAAATGGTGTCAATAGTCAAACTCAGAGGGAGGCAAAGGGGGACCAGGGCTGGAGAGATAACCCAGTTTGGCAGTGCTTTAACTCTTTGTCTGGCTCACTGCTGTGGAATTCTGGGAGTTGGAGTTTGTGGTGGGGCCCAAAGGGCCCCACCACAAACTCCAACTCCCAGAATTCCACAGCAGTGAGCCAGACAAAGAGTTAAAGCACTGCCCTCCTCTCTGCTCTGGGCCAGTAGGCGCCATTATCTCTCCTCCTCCTCCTCCACACACTGGGGCCTGATCCGTCGTGTCCTGATTGGCTATGCAAATGAGAGAACGCCGGGAGAGCCAATCAGCGTCAGCCACGGCTGGGTTCGCCAGAGCATTTCTGGATCCTGGCTGCTGCTGCTGCTGCTGCTGCTGCTGGCAGAAAGGGAAGGGCAGGCAGCAGAGGCCTTGGTTGCTTATTGCAGCTCTAGAGGCTCTTCTGGAGGAAGAAGAAGAAGAAGAAGAGGAGGCAACATGGGAGCCTTGGATCAGAGGGGCTTCTTCCTGGGTAAGGAAGGAAGGAAGAAGAGGAGGAGGAGGGTGGAGGAGCTGCACTGGTCTGTCCTTTGTAGGGATCAATAGGTCTGGGGATCCATAGAGGGTGTGATCAGTAGATCTGGGGATCCATATAAGGTGTGATCGGTTAATCTGGGGATCCATAGATAGGGTGATCAGTTGATCTGGGGATCCATACATGGGATGATCAGTAGATCTGGGGAATCAATGGATGGGGTGATCAGTAGGCCTGGGGATCAATAAGATGGGAGGTCAGCTGATCTGGGATCAATGGATGGGGATCAGTAGATCTGGGGATCAATGGGTGGCGTGATCAGTAGGCCTGGGTGTCCATAGAGTGGTTGGTCAGTAGATCTGGGGATCAATGGATGGGATGATCTGGGGATCGAATAGATGGGGTGATCAGTAGATGTGAGGATCAGTTGATGTTGGGATCAATAGATGGAGTGATCAGTAGGCCTGAGGATCAATAAGATGGGAGGTCAGTTGATCTGGGGTCAATGGATGGGGATTGGTAGATCTGGGAAGCAGTGAATGGAGTGATCAGTAGATCTGGGGACCCATAGAGTGGGTGATCAGTAAATCTGGGGATCAATGGATGGGATGATCTGGGAATCGAATAGATGGGGTGGTTAGTAGATGTGATGATCAATAAGATGGGGTGATCAGTTGATCTTGGGATCAATAGATGGGGTGATCAGTAGATCTGGGGATCAATGGATGGAGTAATCAGTAGATCTGTGAATCAATAGATGGGGATCAGTAGGTCTGGGAATCAATAGATGTGCAATCTGGGGATCTATAGAGGGAGTGACCAGTAGATCTGGGAACAATGGATGGAGTGATCTGGGGATCAATAATATGGGAGGTCAGTAGGATTGGGGATCCATAGATGGGGTGATCAGTTGATTAGGGGATCAATAGATGGGGTGATCAGTAATAATAATTATAAATAGTACAAGCATAACTAAAAACAATAGACCTGGGGATCAGTACATGGGGAGATCAGTAGATTTGGGGATCAATAGATGGATAATCAGTAGACCTGGAGATCCATAGAGGGGGTGATCACTGGATCTGGGGATCAGTAGATGGGTGATCAGCAGATCGAGTGACCAGTAGATCTTTGGACCAATGGACCAGGGGATCAGTAGATTGGATGATGAGCAGATTTGGGGATTAACAGTTTTGGGGATCAACAGATCTGGGGATCCTTTAACTGGCATGGGCAAGGTATAGTTGCAAATGGAGATGCTGGGGAATCCAGGCCGGGAGTGGTGTGGAAAATGGGCCTTCTTGCCAAGGCTGAAAAGGAGAGTGGCTTGCATGTGATTTTGGGATCAGGCCATAAAATCTTTTTTTTTGGATCACCCCCCCCCCCCCCGCCTTTGAATCTGGTGCTGCCTTTTGGAGTGGGATCCTCCTTCTCCCGGGGGAGCAAGGCAAGGTCAGGCACCTCCCTCTTCTCTTTCAGAAATGAGCAGATTTTTCACAGAGGCCAGAACAGAAACTTCTGGGGTCTTCTTGTTGTTGTGTGCATCCAAGTCGTTTTTGACTTATGGGAATCATAAGGCATGGCAAGTCTGTCATAGGGTTTTCTTTTCAAGTTCTTCTGAGGCTGAGAGAGTGCGTTTCCATGGCCAAGGTGGGATTCGAACCTTGGTCTCCAGAGTCCTAGTTCAATGATTTCACCACTACACCAGACTGGCTCTCAAGAGACCTGTTTAGGATCTGTCAAGGTAGGCCATAATGCCAACATTTGAATTTGATGCTGGCTGAAGCAGGAGGGAAGTGTCTTTAGAAATGTCCGGAGGGGAAGAAGGGCTGCTTAAGATCATGATTTTAAAATTATCTCTTGATTTTCTTCCATGCAGCTCATGATGTTGCATCTTGGTCATCTTCCATGCCACAAGTTTTGGCCGTATGGCACCCCTGTGAGGTAGGCTAGGCTGAGACAAAGTGACTGGTGCAGGGCCAGCTTCATGGCTGGCGGGATCTCATCCTGGGCTGAGTCCAATGCTAAACACTACACCACTCTCATAGTTATTGTTTTTATCCACCTGCACATACACCAGTGTACTGGAACCCAGAGTCCTTAGCGGAAGCTGAATAATGGGAGTTTCAGGAGAGACATGCAGAAGTACAGTATCCCCTTGGTTGGTTCCAGAACCCCACGTTGGATACAATTGTATTATTTACATAACACAAAGTTAAACATCGGAATTTGCTACCTCACAATGAGTTGATGGCTACCAATCTGGGTCACTTTTGGGCAGAGTCTTAGGGGAGTTGATTTCTCAATGGCTGCTAATCCTTTTTGCTGTCTGTCACCATTCGGCTGCCCAAGGTTGATGGGTTGACCGCTGTTTTTGCCGAGTTTGGACTCCCTAGCTGACAATTTTTAAGTACCCTCCCTAAACTGCAAATCCCAGGACTCAGTAGGGTGGAAGAATGGTAGTTAAAGTGGAATCATGGCACTACAATCAGACCTTAGTATTGGTTGGGGTTCTATTCCGGACCCCTCTGCAGATGCCAAAAATTGCGGGACCTCAAGTCTCGTGGTTTAGGACCAATGGGATTTGCCACCCGTAGATGCTCACATCTGAAGATAGCAAGCCACTTGGACTAGGGTGGATTTTGGTCTGATCCAGCCTAGCTCTTCGTATGTCCTTAGTGACACTTATTTGGAAATAAAATGTGTTGTGTGCACTGCAATTTACTTCTGAGTAAGCAATGATTGTGCCCATGCAAACCTTTCTGCAACTCATGAGCAGTGTAAGATTATTAGTTTTCACATGGGGTGAAAGCTGTACAGTCTTAAGTCATCCACTTGTTATACAGGGTGTCCTTAGATGAGTGTGGAGAACTGGAATCAGAGTTTTTCTCCTGCCATGGACTAGACCAGTGATTCCCAAACTTTCGTCTTCCAGGCATTTTGGACTTCTGCTCACAGAAGCCCTAGCCAGCTTGGCCAGCAGTCAGGGATTCTGGGAGTTGAATCCAAAACATCTAGGGGACTAAAGTTTGGGAACCACTGGACTAGACTAATGGACCTCATGACATGATGCTCTCAACTGAAGTGTCATGTGCGTCTTTTCATCTGGTGCTTCACTAAGAAATGTGGCTTTACTTTGAGGAGGAGTGAGCCAGGAAGGGAGTTCCCAGTACTTGTGATCAAGGATAAGAGATAGGCAGGATCTTCTTCTTGCTAGATTCAGGAATTGGGATTGGAGGAAGAGGTGGGGCTTGCTCTGAGGTCTGGAATGGGTGGATCACTATGGATGGAGTTTCCTCTGTTCTTTGGCAAGACAAGCTTTCTTCTGGAAGGAACTGAACATTCAGGAAGCAGTCTTTTTGAAGGGGTAATGCTTGATTGCTTTAAAGGTATCAAAGATAGGTGCAATTTCTTTTTGCAAAATTTCTGAGTTCATAGATTCCATCAAACCACTTTGTTGTCTGAAACAGACTTTGTTAGTGAAGCGGTTGTAACACACCTTCTTTTGGCACACTTTGCTGTTTGGGTAGTGGTGACGTGTTAAAACAGTGTTACTCAAAAATGTTGGTCCTTGGACTTTGAGCTAATGGCTACTAATTCTGGTAGGTTCCAAGAAAGAAAAAAGCAATTGTAGCCAATAGGTAAAAATATATATTGTCAACCTATTGTCAAAAATGACCAGTTCTTCACACCAGATAGTTTGGAATGCATGGTGTTGAAACATCTGATGCTGATGAATCTTTGCTCTGATTTGAGAATTGTTCTAGCAGAAAGAGAGAGTTCATTTCTCCCAATTTGTAATGTAGTACAATGTCTACACGTAGTGTGTTTGTGGGTTAGAATTAATAATCTGTAGTTTGTTGCTGACCAGTCCCATTAATTATATTAACCAGGAATTCTGTTCATGAAATCATCTTCAGACCCTCCACACTTCAGACCCTCTTGCGGATTTCATTAATATGTTCTCTCTAGGAATCTCTAAGTCCTTCAGCGCAACTCGGCTGGAAGTTGACCATAGAGTTGTGCTGGAGAACCTAGACATCCCTAGGTAGAACACTTCTTTAGGCATTTGTAGGTCTCCAGCATGATTCTGTGATCAACTTCTGGCAGATGTAGAGTTGCTATTCCTAGATAGCTGTTCTTAGGTAATTTGCATTTTTTCCACATTCACAGGGGCCCATCATACCTAACCCCAGCGAATATGGAGCGACCACTGTATAGGTGGTCTGTTCCATCAAAGTATCTTTTCATGGGTTGGCTGGGATGGATGCATTGGGAGGGAGACTTCTTTTGGAACCCTCCCAGTCATGTAGAATGCATCATAGAGCCAGTGTGGTGTAGTGTTGGACTACGATTCTGGAGACCAGAGTTCGAATCCCCACCCAGCCATGGACAAGTCACACTCTCTCAGCTTCAGAGAAGGGCAAAGGCAAACTCCCTCTGGATAAATCTTGCCAAGAAAACTTTGTGGCTTTAAGGTCACCATAAATCAGAATCAACTTGAAAGCACACGGCAATAACAGAGAGAAAGGAAGAATATAAATAAAATTATTGTTACTTAAATAAATAATGGTACAAGCATTATTTGTCTGCAATAGACCGGGGTCCAGCTGTTAGAATTGCCTAAGTGGATACTGAAGAATGCCATTTCAAAAGGGCTCTCATGTTGTTTTTGAATTTGTTTTCTTTATCATTAAAAATATGCTTTTAAAGAACATTAGGCATGTTATTCTACTAACAAAATACAGCTTTTGATTGTATCCCGGTTGTTTAAAAATGGTATGATAAGAAAGCGTAGAAGTATGAAGTGTGATTAAACTTGCAGATTGGTGCCATCAATACTGAAAAAAGAGTTGCGTCCTCTACAAAATAGTGTGAGATGCAACACACACCTGTGCAGGTTTATTTGCAACTGAGTTCCATTATATCTGTTACATAGTCTCTAGTATGTCTAGAATTGCAGTCTAATATCTGTGTACAAAGCTGTGATTTAGACTTTCTCAGGGATGAGAGAAGCAGTTTGATGTTGTCCCCTTTACCCAGCCCACCACTATTTCAGTAAGTGTGGCTGCATCCGATGGAAGCATGTGTTCCCCAGCCAAAACATCCAGTCAAATTTCTTGAACTAGTGCTCTGGCCAGGCATCCACCTTCCTCATCTTTTGCTGTTCTGGGAAAGGAGTGGAGGAATGATGCTTGGAGGGTGCTCACAGGTATTGGCTGAGCCCCCAACTTCTACTCTGAGTCAATACCTGTGACTCCTACCTGACAGCAGCTGATTTCTGCTTTCCCATCTCTTTTCTGTACAGGGAACGTGGGAAAGGAGACAAGATTCTCCTTGCAACCAGCGCCTACAAACATTGGTTGAGAGTGGAAGCATGCCATTCAGACAGGGAAGGTGGCAGTGGGAGAATCCCCACAGGTGTTGCCCATCCATAGTTGAGGATAATAGTTGGATTTCTCTCCCTTGTAGTCTGTAGGAAAAAGCATAATTATCTTTGGGTCATACTGGGGACAGAGATTCTGTCTCTGCCCATGACTCAGTCCATGAGAGATCGAGGAACCTGTGTACTACTTTGTTTCCCCCCAAATAAGACATCCACTGAAAATAAGACTTAATAGAGGTTTTGCTGAATTGCTAAATATAAGGCCTTCCCCGAAAGTAAGACCTAGCAAAGGTTTTATATATAAATATATATACGGTATATAATAAATGTTCATTTTTTTTTTGTTCAACAATAAATGTGAATTCTTCTTCATGGAAAAATAAGATATCCTCTGAAAATAAGACCTAGCGCATCTTTGCGAGCAAAAAATTATATAAGACACTGTCTTATTTTCGGAGAAACAGTATGTATACCTTCAGGTATAATGAGAATACAAAAGAATATACAGGCATACACACACTTCCAACAAACATAAAGAATGATAGAAATTTACCTTATTCTGTGAGCAATGGTGATTTCATGATGAGAGACTGAGGGTACCAAATGACTAATGGCTAGTGTCGAATTTGGTTGTAGCATTCACAGAAGAGGTAGACCTGCAAGGTAAATCTTTATGACATTGTCACCTCAAAACTTTTAAACATTATCTTTGAGTTTTAGCCACCTGCTATGTACAGGCTTTTGTACATACATTGTACATATTTATTCTTTTGCACTCAAAAAACATCAGGAGGAAAATGGGCCCCCAAAATCTGTTGCATTTTTCCATGAGGTACATTTTCATTTCACATAGTGAAATTGTATTGGGACCAAAAATTTTCTGGATGAAGTGTAATGCAGAGAAACTGGAGTGCTTGAAAGAGGTTATACACCCTGCCTTTCCTGAAATGTGGGAGAGCAGAAGGTGTACACTGGCATAGAGAAAGGGATGGAACAGACATTCTATCTGCTACAGATATTCCTAGGCAGTAGCTAGAACATATGAACATGTGTTTTCTCGTCCTGCATGTTTGGATATTGGATATTAAGGAATACGCGTCATTCTACAGCTACAAATGCTCTGGTATACATGGAACATGTTTTCCTCAGAAATACAATGCAATAGAATATTGGGGAGGGACACCAGAAATCACTAGTGCATATTTTTTATCCCACTAGGTGAGACTTAATGGCAAAGGTGGACGGAGGGTTTGTTAGCCTCCTAACAATTCCTGTCCTTTTTTAAAAATATACCGTAGTCAGATTTATCTTATGTTCCTTTTCTTCTGTTTTCAATAGGCATGGGTTCTCTCGGTCATTAATATAGCTAAGCTGTTGATTGTCTTTGAGGAATTTTAATTTTTAATTTTAATTTTTTTGCAGGAACTGTAAGCTGTACACTCTTCTTGGCAGTCAACGCTTTGTATTCTTCCAGCGATGATGTTATAGAACTGACACCAACAAATTTCAACAGAGAGGTTATTCAGAGTGATAGTTTATGGCTAGTAGAATTCTACGCCCCATGGTATGTTGTAATTGAATCATGCATTTTGGAAAATAATTACTAGGGATATTCTGTTTATAACCTTTTCTGTGTGTAGTTGACCTCCTATGAACATTTCCTGTATCTCTTGTCCCAGAATGATTGGCTAGACATTTACAATCCTCAGTTGATCTGGTCAGGTGTGTGTGTAGCACTGCTTGGAATAGTTACCTTTTTACACTACAGGTCTTAGCATCCCCGGCCAGATTGGCCATGTGAACAGCAGGAGCACATCCAGACATATTGGCCATGATCATGTTCATTTTCCACTGATGGCCACATGTACAAAATTAATGAAAGCGGGCCCTTTTATGTGTGGAGTTTTGGGGAACGCCAACCTGGTTCAGGTTACCAGCCCCATAGAAATGGCTGTGCATACTCCAAATGAGTAATAGCAAACTTATGACCATTGATTTTTATAGCCAGGAGGTGCATCTCATCTGTGCAACATTGTAACTGAGAAGAGTTACTTTTTCTTACCCCACCCCAAATTCAGAAACTGTTTGGCTCTTCAGTCTATTGCTTGAACAACCTAGTTGTAGTTTTAAACACCATTACTACACTGAAATTAAAAGTATAGCTGTATTTAAGGTGGCAGTCTTCAGCCATTTGACTAGGTTTTCTGTTAAGCATGGTTGAATCTAGACAAATTCAGTAGTGTGTATCTTCTTCAAACATGTACCTCCCCTCCCATAGATATATGATAGAGGGATCTATGCATTAAATTTATTATTTATTATACCTATTTATATCCTGCCCTTCTCCCAGGACTGGGACTCTGGGCAGCTTACAACATTAAAAACAATACAATTAAAAAGATACAAAAATAATACATTAAAATAATATTAAACTACTACAATAAAATAAAAAAGAAGATAAAAATGTCTAAATTGGTAGGCTGGGTATAGCCTCTTTCTCCTTGAGGTTCTCTACTAAATAACTTGAGAAGAAGGAAGGAACCATTTACATTTGGGTCATAGCACAGAAAAATTACTTCTTGTGGGCTAGAGCTTCCCGAATCTGAGGGCCATGTTGGTTCACAGATTCTGGGAGTTTTATTTCCCAAAGAAACATTTCCAGATCCAGGTTTGGTTGCCCAAGGTTGGAGAAAACACAATATTACCCTTGGACCCTTTACAGTGAGTCTTTACTGCTGTTTTAATTTCTTTTTAGCTAATAGAGCAAGCGTGGTGTATTATTTTTATTTATTTATTTAGTTATTTAGTTATTTTATACCCCGCTGTAAATTTACATAGTGCTGTACATACAATCTTATAATTAGATGGATCCCAGTCCTCAGGGTTACAATCTAAAAATGTAGTGGTTTGAGCATTGGACAATGACTCTGGAGACCAGGGTTTGGATCTTTGCTTAGCCATGGAAACCTACTAGTTGACATTGAGCAAGTCACACTTTCTCAGCTTCAGAAGAAGGGAAAGGCAAACCCCCTCTGAACAAATCTTGCCAAGAAAACGCTGTGATAGGATCGCCTTAGGGTTGCCATCAGTCAAAAATGACTTGAAGGCACAGAACAAGTGCAAGGTTGTAATCTTTTTTTCCTGATAGAAACATCAGAAAAGAATTTTGTGGCAGCTTAACAACTAACATATTTTATCTGGTATATGTTTTCATTGAGCCTAAATACCCTAGATTAGAGGATCCAGATCCATCGGCTTTTGGCACTAAGCAGGATTAGCTCTGGCTAGTGTTTGAATGGAAGACTGCCAACAAATGCCAGATGCTGTGGGGTGTATTTCTGAGGAAGGAACTGGCAAAGCTGTCTTTTAAGTATTCTGTGCCTAAATAAATCCCATGAAATTCATGGGGTTGCCATAAATTGACAAGTGATTTGAAGGCACGCATGACTTACAGTCTGACTCTTACCATAGTACTGTATTTAAAATCTCACTAGACCCTTTGTTGTTATTACTGCCAGAGATTAACATAGCTACTCCCCTCACTCAAAAATTTTCAGGACCAAGGATCTTCGCCATTTGCAATCAGAAATTTCAGTGATGCTTCATCTTCTAGTATGGAAAATGATGTGATGGAGCCATACCAGTTGAATTTCTGCTTTTTATGCATCTGTCGAAAAGTAAAGAGCTTCTGTTTTGGGGAATCTTTTCCTCTTCAGGATGTGACACTTCCCTCAATTGGTACATCTTTCAGCTTGCCCTACTTGTCCAGGAAATTCAACCTGCGATGGCCATTGGTACCATACTGAATGGACCACTAAAGAATTAAAATTCAGTCAATAGCATTCCTTAGGTTTTTCCTAATTGCTTGTTGTGCAGTTTAATGGTCTCCCTCTAAAATGTCATCTTTAGAAGGGCTGGCAGTTGATCTGCTGAGAGCATTAGATATCTGGATTTGTATGGGGAGGCTTGGAATAAACAGTGTTTTAAAATTTGCTTATGTTCCTCCCTCTGTACAAGGTGTGGTCATTGCCAAAGGCTGACACCCGAATGGAAGAAAGCTGCCACAGCACTGAAAGTGAGTAATATATCTGAAAGAAAATGTTTTTATATGGAGCAACACCGTTGATTCTTCTAGCTCAAATACTGTCCACATTGACTACCTGTAGCATTCCAGGATCTTTCTCAAACCTACCTGGAGATGTTGAGGTTTTTTCTGCCTGAAAAGTATGTGCCCTGACTCTGAGCTGTAGCACTTTTTTTTACTTGGTGGTTGGAAGGCTCTTATTGGCTGCCCCTTATTTGCCTTTATTAGTTAATATAACATTTTATTTTATATTATTTATAATGTTATGTTGTTTATGTTTTGTATTTATATTTTGTTTTTAAATTCTGGAGTTGTAAATGACATTTGGGATTGTAATTGTAGATCCATATCCTGTTGCAGAATTATGAATGCATAAGCACCATAGTTAATGTGCTACTAATGTAAGGTTCATGTTTGGAAAGGCAGTCTATAAATAGGTACATAAATGAATGGAAAGCAATAAATATTTATAAGCCCAAGTTCTGATGTAGTGGTTCAGAACTTTAAGAGACCACTTTTGTTTTTGCAGTAGCAACAGATTCAAGTGCCCCTGCTTTCAAACTGTTCTCTCTGATTCTCTGCCTACCTATAGACTACTTTGTAATGTCCAAATTGGTAAAATCAGCATGCTAGTTTTCAATTCTATAGCTGCATCACATTTGGAGTATTACATCTGATTTGGATTGTTATTGAAACCTTATACTAAGTAATTATTTCATCTCCCTTCTGTTACCATGACTTCATAGTTGTATGACTTAACAGTTATACTGCTATCTAGATTGTGCAAGATACTCTTTTGCATTCTGTCTCATTTCTTCAGATTTACTGTAGTTGAACTGCACTATTTAATTGGCAAGTGGTTAAATCTTTGAAGTTGTGAAAACATCAATACACCATACAAAACTTGAGTACATTGTTTTAAAATGCTCCAGACATATGCTGCCTAAGTGCATCTGTATTGCAAGCTTAATTGATGGATGAATTGTATGATTTCTAAAATCAAGTCAGATTTCATTTGTTAAATGACAGTACCAATTACAGCACATTCTTATTGCATTTTATTATTATAAATAATCATATGAGGTAAGTTAAGCTAAAAGAATGGTGGGATGCTAGGTTGAAAGATAACCACTTAAAAAAATTGTCGATTGCTGGGGAGTGCATTGAGCTCAGGCGTGCCAAATAGCTTATTTCTTTGCAGATAAATTAGTCATTGTTGTAATAGATCTTGACAAATGTGATGGCGTAGTATCAATGTAATTTACTGATAGCAGAGATACAGTACTTGTCTAGAAGATCCTGTGTGATCACAGTACCTTTACCAAGTTAAATGTAATCACATCCCTAGGTTCTTTGGAGCTGGTTGTCACCAACTCACAAGACAAAAGGTTTTCTTCAATTGATTTAAACCAGTGGTTCTCAAATTGTTGGGCAGGACCTGGGTGGGTGGAGAATTGCTCAAGGGTGGCTTGAAACTTGGAGGCCTTGATCCCTCCTCCATCACTTGTTTGTTTGGTGTATGTATTTTTGATGACACATTCACATTAGGAAAATTTTTCTCTCCTGGAGGGGAAGAGAGAGACAAGGAAGGCACCTGGAGCAGCTGCATCTGCCTGAGTCCCCCTCAGTATGTCCCAACACTGTCCCAGTTCTCAAGATGAGATGCTACTGCATGAATATAGTTCTATATATTTATGAATATACATGAATGTGTCAACAAAAATACACACACCAAACAAACAAAATTTGCTGCATCAAACAGAGGGGCACAATGTCAGCATGTAGATGTAATGGAGGTCATAAGAGCAAAAAGTTTGAGAACCCCTGATTTAAACATTCTTGGGTGTTGTTTTTTTTTATCCCCCTCCCCCCCTTACAGTTACTTTCCTATGAACTAGAAGTAACTTTTAGTTGAAGAGAATTTTATTGATTCAGGAGCTCTGAAATCATGTGTTTGTATGTAGTTTGCTTATTATATTAGTAAAGTCCACATTCAACAAAATATCCTGTTTCTCCCCACTTTTAGATGTTTTGTTTTTTGTTTGTTTTCCAAATGCACTAATCCTAATTAATGTAAAGTTCTTCCTTTCTTATAGGGTGTGGTGAAAGTAGGAGCGGTCGATGCAGATAAACATCAGTCCCTGGGTGGTCAGTATGGTGTCAAGGGGTTTCCCACTATCAAGATATTTGGTGCCAATAAGAACAAAGCAGAAGATTATCAAGGTAATCTTTTAAGTAGTGCATTTTGTGTAAACGACGATGGGGACTCTAGTCCGCAGAACCATATGCTATAATAAATTCAAGATGTTACAGGAATCTGTTAATTTTCCTGCAATAGACTAATTTTGCTTCAGCCTGTGAAAACTAGGCTGACACAGACCTCCCAGAGGAGTTTCTCTGCTACTGCTCCCAAGCTTTGGAGTGGCCTGCCGGATGACATGCGTCTTATAACATCTCTTGATTGCTTTAAAAAAGCTCTAAAGACGCATCTCTTCCAGCAGGCCTTTCCTGAAGCCGCCTAGTTCCCGGCTCCAAAATAGGATCGGAAAATTTGGCTTGATCCTTGCTTTGGTACCATCTCCCACCTCATTCAAGAACAATGTTATGAGGATGCATTATGTTTTTAATTTTTTGATGGTTTTAAATTATTGTTTAATTTTAAGGGGCGGATGGTTGGGAATGGGCTATTGAACTGTTTTAAATTGTATGTTTTAATCCTGTTGTACCCCTCTCCGATTGTTTTTTTACAGAGGAGCAGGCTAGAAATAAAAATTTATTATCATTATTATTATTATTATTATTATCATCACTTTAACAATGTATTATTGTTGAGTCTTGTGTATTTTACTGAGGAGAACAACAAAAGATTCTCCTCTTCTTTACAATATAAGGCCTGACAAATTAGGAGAGATAATTGTACAATTTTTTTTAGTATAATGAAATTGTGGGAAGGCTGTTGTAACATCTATCCTTTACTTCAGGAACGAACCTGGAGCATTCCAAGACAGTCACACCTTCCCTACTTTGGTAGTTTTTCAGCTGGAGCAGGAAATATTGTGATGAAGGTCTGCTGCAGAATAAACTTTTAGCCTCAGGGCCAGATGAACTCTGAGCAAGTTTGTCAGGGATCATCTGCCAGGAATGGGCAAAACCCATCTCCTTGCTGGCAAATGATTTTCAGTCTAATTGCCCAGATACTGGTGACAGGCTCAGACTCACTCAGATGTTTCTTGCACCCACACACTCTTGCTGAAATACCTCCCCTAAGTATTTGAAAAAAGTCAATTATACAAGTGAGATTTTTCCATCAGTGGGTTCTGAAAAGTTTAATATGTATGTATGTGGAGGGGATTTGAGGCAGGGTCACAGTGTTAGGGAGAGGAAGCTTAGTGCTTTCCCGTCAAGGCTTAGCCTTCTGCTCCCTGAAAATGCCTCCCTCTGGTCAAATTTTTGTTGTTGTGTGCCTGCAAGTTGTTTCTGACTTATGGCAACCATGTCACAGAGTTTTCTTGGCAAGATTTGTTTGGGGGTTGCCTTTGTTTTCCTCTGAGGCAGAGAGAATGTGACTGGTCCAAGATCACCCAGTGGGTTTCCAGATCTGAGTGGGAATTCAAACCCTGTCTCCAGAGCCATAGTCCAATGCTCAAACCACTGCACCACATTAACAAACTTTTCACTGAAACCTGTGGTGGTGTTATAGAAATTTAACTTCACCATGCTGGGGGAAGAGGCATGGTAGTTCTCTTGTCTCCTGCCAGTGGTCTGAGATGGGGGTACGGATGGGGAGGGGCAAATCTCCTATTAGCTGCCAACTGAACATAAGATATACTCTGTTTTTGCAGGGCATAGAGGATGCATAGGCAGATGAGGCCAGAATTTCCCCATCTCTGCTGCAGGGGCACCAGTTTGTCAAATGTAAAGTTCTCTAGTACTCTTTAATGGCTGTATTAGTCCTTCTGGCAAATGCAATTTCTCCCGATACATAATTGTAGTAGTTGGCAGTGGGGTTTTCGCCCTGTTGGGGAAAGCATTTAGGTACTTTTCAAATCCATCAGTGGAAGGTGTGGCTAACTGTTGACTTGTTGGGTGTCGGGACTTTGCTGTTGACCATTTTGTCATTCTCTTTTGGCTCAGGGGCCAGGACAGGTGATGCTATTGTTGATGCTGCTTTAAGTGCTCTCCGGTCACTGGTAAAAGATCGCCTTGGTGGCAGAGGAGGTGGCTATAGTTCTGGAAAACAGGTACCTATAGGCAATAATAACATATTGCTTATTTCAAAGTTTACTTTCTAAGTTTCTTGTCAGAAAAAATTACCCTTTGTACTACAGCACCCAGAATTCCCACATTCTGGGAAATGTAGATTAAAGAAATAAATTATTCAAGCTCTGCTGGTTCTAAAAAAGTACTAGTAAATGGGACAATACTGTCCAGTGTTGGTTTAAAAGGCTTAATGTTTTGAAATTTAACTGGTGGATTTTAAGAGGAATTTTTCATGTTGAAAGACATAGGTTTCTTTATGGTTTAAGTCAGCATTCTCTCACCTGGTGTCCTGAAAATGTTTTGTACTTCAGCTCCATCAACTCCAGTCATTGTTGCCAGTAGTTGCAAATGCAGTCCACTGTAATCCAAAACAACAGGAAGGTACCAGCCTAAGGAAGGCTGCTGGGAGTGAACTTATAAATAGCATACCTGTTGAACATTCAGAGTTTGAGAAATAGCAAGTGGAATTTACATACTTTGAGATGCAGAGGAAAAGACAATGATGTCAGAAGAATAAGCAAGAAAAGAATATATTATGAGTTTGAAGAAAGACAAAGAGTAAAATGACAAAAAATGTAATTCTGGTTTTAACAGTAATATTTCTGTAATGGCTTACAAGGCAAATGTTTTTAAAAACATACCTGGAAATGAAATTACAAAGTAAGGATCCTGGAAACAGACAGGTGATATTCCAGTCTACACATGACCCTGATTAGAAGTTGTGTGGCTTGACAGTATACCAACACACACAGGGAGGGAGGGAGGGAGGGAGGGCGGGCTCTGTTTTGTTGTAGCCAGAAACCAGAGTCCCATGTGTAACACTGGATCTGATGTAAGCATGTTCTGAACAAATTTGGGATGCTCTGTTTGTGTGTTTCGAACAACAGAGTAGCTATGAAAGTGGAGGATCAGGGAAAAAGGATGTGATCGAACTAACAGATGACACCTTTGATAAGAATGTCCTGAACAGCGATGACATCTGGATGGTAGAGTTTTATGCTCCTTGGTGTGGACATTGCAAAAAGTAAGTAAGGCACTCATCATTTTAAGTAAGGGCCAGAACAGACCAGCATAAAAAGCCCGCTTCCTTCCGGCTTGGGGTCATGTCGTACACGTGATGCACTCTGCCAAGATCTCCGGAAGCTGGCTTCACGCTGTCTGGCTGCCCACACATGGTCTGGCTTCTGGGTGCTCTGGCAGCACAGCTTTAAAACGCTGCATGCCGCCAGAGCACCTTAAAGCTGGCTTCTGGCTGTAGTGGGGCTGAAAAGCTGGCTTTTTGCTGGTTCCACTTCTTTTTCAGCCAGCAAAAAGGCAGATTGGGGGTGCAGCATGCTGTTTCTGTGGCCCCAATCCGGCCTTCTCAGGGCAGCGTCAAGCTGCCACTTTGGGGTGGTCTGTTTTGTCCCTAAGTTGAATTAAATTTTGGCTGTGAATTTTCTTTCTGCATGTAGAACATAAGTAAATGTGTTAGACTTGCTGAGTTAAGGTAATTAGGTAGAGGAGTACAGTCTCAATTGCGCTTCAGCTTCCTAACTGCTAACAATGGATGAAAAGCCTCAATTTTCTCATTAAATTAGGTTTCTCCTCTCTTTTGTCCATTATCACAAATGAATCTGAGAGAAAGACTTCTGGAAATTAGCCTGTAGAACATTTGACATCTTTCTAATCTCACAAATGTGTGGTGGTGGTAGTAGTGGTAATGATGATACAAGTATTAATAACACTGTTGTTAGGAATTGTAATAGGGCAGTCTGGTCCCCCAGCTATCTACTAATCCCAACTAAATTTTTAGCTCTACCCTGTACATTGAAACTAACTGTTGTTCTTCAGTCCCTTTTCAGGCTTGAAGAAAGATTTTTAATTTGTTTAATTCCCACATAACGATTATCAGATACCAGTGATCTAGGAAAAGATGAGCACACTCATGTTCTGACAGATAAGAACTTTCTTCCCACAGTTTAGAGCCCGAATGGGCAGGAGCTGCAACAGAAGTGAAAGAGCAAACTAAAGGGAAAGTGAAGTTGGCAGCAGTAGATGCCACAGTCAACCAGGTGTTAACAAGTCGATATGGGGTGAGTAACTGCAGCAAGCAGTGTCAATTTTCCTTCATGCACTGTGTTGTTGTTTTTTCACAGACAGGGGTTCTTTAATTGATTATTTTTAAGCACTTAGTAATATAAAAAAAAAGAAAGTAAATGCTATGTCAATGCAGAAGCAGTTTGTACCATGTCAGGAATTTTTTAAAACTTAAGCATATGTACAGAATAAGTTCATTTTTTGCATGTGGCCCGTTGAATTGTGCAAAAGTAAAACTGGTGTCAGAACAGGGGTCCAGAATCCCAGACAATCAACCAGTCAGCTTTAAGTAGAATAAACAGAACTTTATTGATGCTCCAGGATCAGCGATACCACACCATTCAGCTTCTAAGCTGAGACTGACCAGTTCCCGCCCAGCACCCCAATACATCCCACAAGGATCACACCTCCCCCCTTCACACAAAAGCCCGCGAAATAACACATTCCAGTTATTTTCCACCAGTTTCGTTTTCCCCCTGGCTCCCCCTTAGCTGTACACTTCCCGCCAGAAACTGTTGCATACCAAGCCTAGAGCTGAGCAGTTCCAAGGTCAACTGATAAGTCATCCTGGCACTGTTATGCACTCCTCCCTTCTATCTAGCAACTAACTACATACCTATCATCCCCAACTACCACTACAAACCTATATCTGGAAGAAAACTACAAGGATTCTGACAACTGGTAACAGTGCACCTGGAACCAACTCAACTTTGATTTTGAAAATCTTTAGTATCTTGATATCTTTGCCTTTTTCCCACTCTGACTGGTTTCTTATCTTATGCAACCTTATTCCAGATCCGTGGGTTTCCTACAATAAAGATCTTCCAGAAGGGAGAAGACCCTGTGGATTATGATGGTGGAAGGACAAAATCAGATATTGTTGCTCGTGCCCTGGACCTCTTCTCAGAAAATGCACCACCACCTGAACTTCTGGAGGTATGCTTGTCTAAATAAACAAATTCCTTCCTAGCTTACATTTTAGCATTTACAAGTAGAGTGTGCAAAAGAGTTTTGTAGTATGGAGTGCTATGCCAGCTCCCCATGTTTTCATTCAGGTTACATCATTCCATTCTCCCTCCCACTACCTGCTGTATGTTTTGGCCCTTGATCATGCTTCGTCCTGATGGGACTTCACCATGCCATTTGTACTCTGGAGGCCAGGTCGAGGGTTGTCCTGTTCTGCAAAGCTTGGGGTTTCCCAGTTCATGCTGGTAGCTTTCCTTTTGTTTTTCAGTAGCTCCATTTTGGCCGTATAGTTATTCTAACTCTGCAACAACTTTTTTGCTAGCCTCATTAGCCATCTAATAAGGAGCTCTTCAGGTGGCTTAATTTTTGACAAATGCATGTAGATTTTTTCAGAATCTTAGCAGAAAAAAAAACCCCTGCTAAAGACAAAAAGGTAGTGAGAAGTGCTCTCAAAATGGGTGTATGAAACTCTCTAGATGTTTTGGCCTACACATTGCATCGGTCCATCCCAACATGGCCAGTGGCAAAGGATTATGGGAGTAGTTGTCCCAAACTATTTGGAGAGCCAAAATTCCCCCCTTTTATAAGGTATAGTTTCAAAACTGTTCTGATATCAGAGACAGTAACTGTGTTATTTTTAATTGTTTTTTAAAATTGTTTTAAAGTTTTTTTTAATCTTGTAAGCTACCTTGGGGGATCTGAACTTTAAAATACTTTTCCAGCATACTGAGACTATTTGGGGGAAAGAATTCAGCACACTGGATACAGTAGGTCCTTGGTATCTGCTGGAGTTTGGTTTCAGGACCCTCATGGATTCCAAAATCTTTAGATGCTCAAGTCCTGTTATATTTATAGGGGTAGTAAAATGTTTCTCTTTTATAAAATGGCAAAATCAAGGTTTACTTTTTGGAATTTTTAAAAAATATTTTCAAACTGTGGATGGTTGAATCCATGGATGCAGAATCCATGGACATAGAGGGCTGATTGAAATTTAGAGTAAACCCAGAGCAGATTCATCATCTCACTGACATGGAAGCCAACACCCACCAGTGATCAGAGGAGATAGAGCAGTTGCTTTGAGAGAAGTCAAGCAAATGGTTATAGAATAGGATTGGTAAGAGAATGAAACAGCAGCTTTCTAAGTGTGCAGACTGATCTCTTGCTAATCCAGGCATGAGCATCTGCCATGGGGCTTAGGGGTCACTTCTCACATTAGCCAAGTACTTGAGGGCCATTCTCTGAAATCACTTAACTGAAATCTTTATTAAACAGGATTACAGCCTTAAAATACCCCTCACTTTATTAACAATTAAAATTCCCCGTTATACTTGAACAGTTATTATTACATTTATATGTAATGAACTGTAATTGTACTTAAATTGACTTCAAATTGATATTGTAATCCTGATTGTAGTGCATTAACCTCCTTTTCTATTGACTATTGTAGTGCATTAATGTCCTTTTCCATTGACTATCATAGACGAGATTTTCCACCAAATGCCACTGGCAAACCATATTGGCTTTAAGGGGGGGAAAGATAAAAAAAACCACGGGGGGGGGGAGAGTCACCAAAAAGGACTTGAGGGCTGTATACAACCTGTGGGCTCTCTCTCCCATTGGCCTAATTTTATTCGTCCTTGCATATGTTATAAAACATTTTCCTCACCTTCAGATTATTAACGAAGACGTTTTGAAGCAAACTTGTGAAGCCCACCAGCTTTGTATCATTTCTGTCTTGCCCCATATTCTTGATACAGGTAAACAAAAAAACACATATCCCTTCTCCCTTTGGTGTTATAGTGTATAGTCATAGTGCATGTAATGTTTCTTAATCTTCTGTGGGTTCTATCTCTTAATCAGGAGCTGCAGGTAGAAATTCCTATTTGGAAGTCATGTTGAAAATGGCAGACAAGTACAAAAAGAAGATGTGGGGGTAAGCTTATTTTATGGAAAATGCATTGTGCAAAGTTCCTGTAGAGCATGCCTACAGAGATACTATGGGCTAGTGTAGATTTAACACACAACAACAACAAAACAGTTTAAGACAGAGGAGGAAATTATGTCTCTTGCCAGATGTTGTTAAACTTCAACTTCCTTACTACTGACTATGCTGGCTCAATCTGCTGGAAGTTGTAGTGCTTTTATGCATGTTTTCTGCGAGATACAAATTTGGCTTTGTTTCCCAGGTGGCTGTGGACAGAGGCTGGAGCACAATCTGATCTTGAAAATTCCTTAGGAATTGGAGGCTTTGGATACCCGGCCATGGCGGCAGTTAATGCTCGAAAGATGAAATTTGCATTGCTGAAAGGCTCTTTCAGTGAACAAGGGATTAATGAATTCCTCAGGTAGAATTATATGTTTTTGTCTGTTCCTTTGTCAGTACCTACCATATATACTCGACCGTAATTCGACCTCATGGGTTTCGGGGACAAAATTATGGACACATGAATAAGTCAAGGGTAAAATTTAGAGACATGTAACAAAGGATCTAAAGGATAAAGCAAAGGAAAACGATCCTAAACAAGTTACACAATTCCAGCAGTCATAACTGCTTGTGCCCATCCTAAAGGCTGAATAAATGAGAGTAGAAGGCCTCAGTGCTTGTAGGAGAGATTACACTCTTGCATTTCACCAGGGGATGGTTCCCTTTTTAAAAAATAAGAGTTCAAGTACACTACTTACATTGACCCATACATAAGTCAAATCAGTTTTTTTGGATTGAACTTTTGAGTAAAATATCTAGTAAATTTGCCTTTGTGCATAAAATTCTTGTTGCTCCTTTGTTTTGACATTATGTTGGGGCTCACGTGGATGGTCCTGAATCAGTCTTTTGAACAAGTTAAGTGCCTCCCTTTTTTAGCAGATGAAACAAGCAGACTGCATGTTGCCAACTGGACAGCGAAAAATATTATGGTCTTGTCAGACCTATTGAGCAGACTGTCTGGCAGTTGTAAAGTAAATTCTAAGGATGCTTTGACTCTTCTTCTTTTAGGGAGCTCTCTTTTGGCCGAGGGTCCACAGCACCAGTAGGTGGAGGGGGCTTTGCTAAGATTAATACAGTAGAGCCCTGGGATGGCAAAGATGGTGAGGTAAGAAGCACTTTTTGATCTCTCTGTGTTTGAATATTTATTTGATCTCTTGTTCAGAGTCATTAGCAATCCAGACAAATGTGTTGGGAAGGATTGCCTCTTTTTATATTCCGAGTCTGTATACGACTGTAAAAAATCTTCTTCCCATAGGCTCCCCTGAAATCTTGATTCTAACCCTTGTTTTTCCTGGCTAGAATGCTGTCATCTGTCTTTTCTGCTATCTACCATACCTGCAAAAAAATCTCACAAAAACCCCACCCTGAGCTCTAAACCAAGCAGTATGTCTCAGTTCTCTTTCTTTTGTCACTCCACCAAATTATTTTTGTTCTAAGCTTTGAACATATTTTATGTTTTTTTTCATCCTTTCCCTCTTAGTTCAAGCTTTTCTGACTCATTTCCTTTCAGGTTTTATTTTATCATATCTGCAGACACATCTCTTCAGATCTACAATTCAGTTTACTGCCTTTCACATCTTTGTTTGCAGTTCTGTTCCTAATACTCTTTAGAGCTCTTTTAAAATAATCTTCAACCCATTTCATGGTGTTGTAGATCTACTCCTGCTTTCTGTTACAGACTCTGTAGAATACCTTTCACCATTTTTCCCTTTTCCTTTTCTAGTGCCTAAGACTTGCAGCCTTAAAAGTATTGGGATGGGAATGGTATAGTGGCCTTACAGATGTTGTTCGACTGCAGTTCCCAGCACTTCCCATCATTAGCTATATGAGCTTGAACTGTTGGGAGTTGCAGTCCAAAAGCATCCAGAAAGTCCTGCTACAAGCCACTGTACAAAATATGTAGGTACTTTATAATTAGACTTTAACCCAGGCGTAAATGCCTGTGCTGATTACAACAAGAGTAGACAGAATCAATAAGTCTTTATAGGTAGACTTGCCATCCAGCAATTGACTCAGTAAATCTTCTGTGGTTGGGACTAGTTTTTGAATGTTGGCTCTCTAAAAATGTTTGGCTCTTCTTACTAATGTTACTGAATGAAACAAACTAGTAGGGAAATATGGGGATAACTATTGTACCAAAGCTTGACAGAATTTGAGTCTCCATATTTTATCATGGATCATGTTTAGTTTGAGTGACCACAGTAGTTGTCTCACTAAATTCTGATTTGGGGAACAAAATTTATTTAAGTAGCAGGATCGAATTCAGTTCATGATTCAGAACAAATCCTCGAGGATGCAAGTTGGTGTCTATAGCTTGTTGTCTGAAAGGCCATCTTGAAACGGTTAGCTTTTCAGGTCTGTGACAACAGTTCCTTCAAGTTCCAGGCTGCCTTTTTGTCAGTCACATGACCTTCCTGTCAGCTTGTTCAAAGAAATCATAGAATCCTAGAGTTGGAAGAGACTACAATGTATGAAAGAAATTTGTTGATGTACCTGAAGGAGGACCTGCTTAATTCATAGTCTCCTTAATTGTCTCATAGCTACCAATTGAAGAGGATATCGATCTCAGTGACGTAGATCTTGATGACTGGGATAAAGAGAAGGATGAATTGTGAGACTGTGAAGACATTTTGTTTCTTGAGAGACTTTGGGCGGTGGTTTGACAGAACTTCACTTTGCAGCAGCACACAAATGTACCAGTGGTCTTTTTGCTGAGACAGAATACCCGAGTCAGCTGTTGAGAATGCTGTTAATAGTGTGCCTCTCAAGAAAAAAAAATCTCCAAAATTCTATGAATTTTTTTTTTGTATTGAGTAAAACTGATTGTATTCTGTGCAACAGATACAGTACCTTGAGGATGATGACACTGATCTTACATTGAAATGCTCCCTATTTTGGCTTTTGTCCAACTGGTATGTGGTGGTTGATGGTGACTTGAGACTTTTTATTGTAACTAGTTTGAAAATGTGATCTTTTCCCCCTCCAAAGTAAGAGTTGCTCTAGCCTTCATTTCAGTGAAGAATAAAACAATATTTTTGACACTCTGTGTCAGTGTTGTACAATATCGAAAAAGGTCCATGTTTTGACAAAGCAGTACAGCATCTCAGGTATCATTGTGCAGGGGACATGAATCATACAGAGAAATATTTTATAAAGTGTCACTAAACATGTAGTTCTTTATTGGAGAGGATATTTTCCATCTCCTTTTGGAGCCAGCAGGGTTCACAGGGGGGAAAATCCTTGCAGGTGTACTATTGGCATGAACGTTAATACTTTAGAATGGGAATTTTCTAGGAGCCATAAAGGGCAATGCTATGGGAAAGAGATTGATCTGACCTATGTGCCAGGTGAACTGTGACCTGCTGGGACGCCTCCTGGTCTGATGTTTCCGACACTACTGATGTAACTCCAGATTATTTTGGATATACAGAAAAACACAAATCCTCAGTGTGTTTCTTTTGATTCTTTGGGTGTGTGTGAGTCTGAGCACCCAGTGTCAGTATTAAACCAATGCTTCTCTCATGCCATTGGGAGTATAGAACTTTCTGAAGAAAAGGCAGGGGTGGGCAGAGTGTGGGTTGCATGCAGTCCCCCAGAGGCCTTAGAGAGATCCTCGGATCTCCAATTTAAAAATAAAAACTTAAAAAAAATCAGCATGGAGCCTTACCCAGCAACCTTTAGGGGCATGGGGGCGAATTTAACTAAATCACTACATTTTGGACTCAGGCTACATGGTGGTGAGAGTTTCTCAGATTGGAAGAGACATCCATTGGCCTGTTCTTGAATGTAAAACAGCCCAAAGAGACACCCAAAATAGTCCTCAATGCCTAGCATCATCTTGGGCAACCTTCTACCCATTGCCCTTAATAAAGTTGGTATAACACACAATTTTGTCACTTTCCATCCTGTATCTCTAAATTTCTATATTTTCTGAAAAGTTATATTGAGTTTTGTTACAAATGGGCATTTCTACTCACTTTATAGTAGGAATTAATTATAAAAATGGAGTGTAAGAGAGACAGTTGTACTATATTGCCTTGTAAAGATAATTGTCCAACAAGCTGTCAAAGTGGCTTAGATTCCAAAAGTTGGATTTTGTTCCAAGATTTCACCAAACACTAGATTAACAGGGGAAATTAGTAGTTTAGTTGTGCCACTTCTCCTTAATATAACCTGTGCCTGAGTTTCTTTCAAGTGCTGAACTGAACAACTTGACATGGAGGACCTCCCCCTCGTCCAATCACTTTCTAAACTATCTGGTCATCTTTGGCTTCAATGCAAGAGTGTGTACCTGCTGCATTGACTGAATCTGAACATTAAACTGTTAACAGATCCATGATTCAAGAGTATTCTTGTCATCTTAATCACCAGATATTATTTGATTTTATTTAAAATCCTGTTTGAGAACTCTTTTTGTAACTTACAAAATAAAATAAATACAACTGTAACATGATTGCCTGGTGAAGCATGTTCTCTAACATGATCAGAAAAGGCTTCCATAATTGTCACACCTGGAAATGGAAGAGGGCAAAATTACTGAATCTACTGCATCAGGTGAAACCTGGGAACTGCATAGAACACTTGCTTGACATTATTTGGCCCGTCGTGGGATCCCTTACTACCGTGTTTTTAAAAAAATTAGCTTGGAGTTGGAGGTACTTGCACAGCAACTTCATTGCTCATGAACAATCAAATACTAAAATGCTGGAGACCAGTCAGGAGGTAAGTCTGGCACCTCTTAGCTGCAATCCAGAAGACTGAGGTCAATCTTGAAATAGACATAAGGGTAGTAATCTTGACTGCTTAGCTGTAAGCCAGGGATGTCCACAGAAGACTGGAAAAAGAGTCAAAACACAAATGAGAAAACTTTCAGGTATGTACGCAAGAGCTTTAGGACTTACTATAAAGAAAACTGGTTTTATTGAGTAGCTGAAGAATACCAGTAGCTTCATTGCACTCACACCAACAGAAAGCACCTCTACAAACAATCTCCTTCCTAGGAGCAGGAATATGTGGCTCTAAAGATGGACTACAGCTCAAATAGAGGACAAAAATATGGAAAGAACATGGGAGAGGCAGTGGAGCACTAATATAGAGCTTCAGTTTTTAAAAGTGGTAGGAGCTCTAGCCATCTCAAGTTTTGACCCTATTCAAGAGAACAGTAAATCTCTGAGAAATCCAGAATTTAGGAAATCACTTTAAAAAGTAATTAGTTACATTTATAGTTGCAAAGGCCCTCCCAACTACCAGTATAGTACAGTGTTTTAAAAGTAACTAATAACCAAAATAGTTACCGCATAGTCAGGAGTTTGTTTGTTTAAAGAAATAAGATATTTTAAGCAGTTGGCCTGTGGTTCTAGGTGCACCCTCTCATCAACCTTTACTGTATTCCAATATCCATAATAAAGTACTACACACAGCATGAGACAGCACTGCAAATGTGATATTCCATCTCCACTGCTTAGTGAGGCCATATTTCCATAACTAAACTAAAACAGTACAATTGCATTGCAAAAGAGTGAAGTTGCCCCATAACAAGTTATAATTGTAATGCAACTTAAGTTTCTTCTTCACGGTCTCCGTATGTCAAACATGGGCCTGGGCCTGTGCAGAATCACTTAGGAACCTAGCTAGCTTTTTGGCAGTAGCTCCACCTTGGTCCAAAACACTACAGAAATAATCCAGTTTGAGACTGCTTTAACTGCCCTGGCTCAATGCTAGGGAATTCTGGAAACTAGTTTTGTGAGACATTTAACCTCTGTCAGAGCGCTCTGGTGCCACAATAAACTACAGTTCCCAGGATTCCCTAGTACTGAGCCAGAGCAGTTAAAGCAATATCAAACTGGATTGTTTCTGCAGTGTGTTCTGGACCCTTGTATTGAATATCCAGATAACCATTTTCCAGGTCTCACTTCATGCACTATGGGCCCAAACAGACAGGCCAAAATACAGCTGCTTCGAGTCACTTTTGAGGTATGCTGTTTAACTGATGCATGTGTCCTAAGAGGCTGGAAGCTGCGCTAAAGCCACGCTCAGTCTTAAGGCCTGGAGCGCAGCTTTGGCCAGCTTCTGGCCTCTTAAGATGCCTGCGTCATTTAAACAGCATACCTCCAAAGCGACCCCAAGCAGCTTTATTTTGGCCTGTCTGTTCAGGCCCTCAGTAAGGCAAACATTGGTGATAGATCAGAAATGGTATCTTCCATTTCAGCACTTACATCCATAATACTGGCTGCTGCTACTTCATCCAGATGTTTGAAGACTGCATTAAGGACCTCTCTTAACCTCTTCGCAGATTTCTTGTTGGGCTGAAGTAGCATTGCCTGGAAATTCACTGGCAGTCCATACCTTTAAAAATTGAACATATGCATCAGCAAGTAGGATCACATTCTGGATGTAATTTCAAATACTGTTTATTCCAGCTGTTTTCAATTTTTATTTGCAAACCTATAGTCTAAGCACCAGTTGGCTCTATCTATTTTGCCTTATTAATGGCAGCCCTGCTCCCCAACCTTGTAACCCCAGATACTGTTGGGACTTCAGCTCCTGAGAGCCTTAGCCAACATGGCTAGTGCAATAAGGGATTCTGGGAGTTGTAGTCTTATAACATTCAGGGACAAGCAGGTTGAGAGCGAACTAGACCATCAAATTCGATTAACAGGTTTGCAGTCAGCTTCCTTACCTCTATTATGAAGTGTAAATTCATGATATAGCCAAAGCACTTACTGTTTTCATTCTCATTGTTTTCAATGGGAAATATTAAATACAGGCTCAAATCTCTTCCATTGAAATAAGTGGAGATCTGTATTAGTTTTGTTTTTATACCTTGATTTATGAAAATTCTTACTTACCTGAGGACAGACTCAGAGAAAACTCTAAGAGCCTTTATATGAATCCAAGCAACAAATGCCTCACTGAAGTTCACCTTTAACCAACGCAACAGTGGACCCTTGGATAAAGAAAAGAAAGAAAGAAAGAAAGAAAGAGGTACACTGTATTTAGTTGTTTTGGAGTGTGTGCATGGAATCAATGGCTATGCATTAAACTGTTATTTGCTATGGGGATTTGTAAAGCTAATCTGTCTTAAGTCTTTTCAAACAATACAAATACACTAATCCTGTGCAGTCCTTTAGCTCTGTTCCACAGTCAATGAACCATTCGTGTGGATAAAATGGCAAAATGCAATATACAATTAAAAGGTAAACCAGATACATTGTCTGTTATTTCATTTACTACAGTGACTGCCACCTTTGGACTTCCAGCTGTTCCTGAATTACAGCTCCCAGAACCTCAGACCACTGGTCATGCTGGCCTAATCTTCCAGGAGTTGTAATCCAACATCTGGGGAGTCAAGGGTGAGTGCCAGATTACTAGTATTACCTGTATATCAAACAGGTATTTCTGGGGACAGGCGTGCGTCACCCAGCTGCTGCAAGGGGAGTGCTGCTTAGTTCACCTGCTGCCAATATTTTTGCCACTATGTTGATGCCATTTCAAATTTCTGCCTTGGATTTTTGGGAGAAGGGCTGGGATTCCAACTGTCTTCAGGTTGGATTAGGCTCACAGGGAAGAGAGTCCCTCTGAACCACAGTTCTGACCTAATGCATCAGTGTTTTTGCCCTGGAGCTGTATCCCATTTCCATACATTGCTACAAAACAGTTGTTTTAACTGAGCTTCACTTTCCTATTTTTACACAATTAAAGGCTGGAAGAACTCTGCAGTGCTGGAAAGGATGAAGGCAGAGTCTTAAAAAAAACCCTAATGGTATAGGACAGACGGAAACATCCATAGAATGGGGCTTTGAAGATGAAAACAGTGTTGCTGCTGCTTGCATGTGAAAAGCTCACTAACAGGTGCAGAGCAAGCATGGAGTACCCCCAGGATGATGGGGTTTTTACCCATGTGCCATTCCTCTCGGTACTTTGCTTGCAAGGCAGAAAATGGCATCCCTGGCCAAGGGAAGGGGATGAGGAGGAAGCCTCTTTTCAGAAATGGTTGAATCTGACCAGAGGGTAGTGGTAGTGGTGTGGTGGTGGAGGAGGACACCACCACTGCCGCCACTGCCACCACCTGCCCAGGCAAAGGCTATCATGAGCGCTGAAAAATAACGATGAATCACAGAAGAGTTATGATTTCCCAATAAACAATATGCCATGGGGGCTTTGCTACTCTTGGGTTGGCAGAGACCAGTCGAGGCCATCTATCTGCCACCGTATGTCTCACCCCAGTTCCTCCCTTCCCCTCCTACACCTTCTGTTGGAATGAAACAGCCAACCTGATGCCAAACATGCCTGGTGCCATTGCTACCACTTGTCCTGCTCTCACCACCTGACTGGCTCATTACAGCTCATTATCAACATCAGAACCAACCCACCAATGACCAAGTCTCCTCCTGACACTTCCACCCAGAGCACACACATTCCAGGTCCCCAAGACTTTTTATCACACCTGTTAACATGGAACACCAACCAACAAGCAAGTCTTCTCTTCGCCTGCCTGGGTTATTAAAAAAATGATCTACTCTGTGTGTCAAACATGTTAGGTTCTCACCTACTCTGACTTATGGGTTTCACTCTCCATCACAGAAAAGACAGTGCTCTGATCTAGCTGACTCTTAGAGAGGACACCGAAACCAGTGAGAGGCAAGGATATGCAACATGATGTCATATACTCACATACTGTTGCTTCTTATCAGAAGCTAATTTCCTCATTTCTTCCTTTTCACATTTCAGTTCTTTCTCATCAAAGTAAAATTCCCGCACCATGAACCTTAAAAAAGAAAAAGAAAAGGTATTGACATTCAGTAGCTGTGCCTTATTAAACTTCTGCACTTAGAAAATTGTTGCCTGCTCCATGTGTTTGTGTGTATATATCCATGCACATGTTTAATCTAAATGCAACTAAAGCTTTGCCAAGAAGCAAAAACAAGCCCTGTCAGTGTAGCATGTTATCGAAGTAAGACACATCAGACAAAGGATTAGAACTTTTTAAACATAAAATAAGCTCTTCTAAACACTAATCCTCTCCACTCTGATATGTTTGTATATCCATGATGATACATCATTTTGTTACTGTGGAATTTGACTTATTAGGTTCAGTTGTACATCTGTAATAAAAGATTTATCATTTTTCCTCTAAGAAACTCAAGAGTGTCAATTTTAATTTCACAAAAGCTCTGTGAAACTGGATGATTTGAAAATCGTGGTATCATGCCAACATAAATCTGTAGTGACTTCAGCTAAAATCTTGAACACGATAGTCATTATTTCCAGGGACACATGCAAAAGATTGCACAATAGCATTAAAAAATACATGGTGCAAGTGAGTTGTACCTTAGAGTACATTTCATTTAAAAATAAATAAATCAGTTTTACTGCCAAGGTCTCTTGACATTGAAAACTTTTGTAATTGTATGAGAAAGCAGAGCATTCTTTGTTCAGTACCTGTTGCTCCTTGTGGAGCTAATTTGCAGTATTCCCTGATCAGAAACCATAACCTACAATGCATTACCAGTTATGATGATCTTAAATATGCTTGCTCTCCTTTCCTCAATTATATAGTGTGAATTACGTGGCTAGAATTAACATTTTTTTCCTAAACAAACAAACAAACAAAAAACAAAAAACCATTCCTCTCTTTTGTGGTCCTGGTCTTACACAATAATAGTAGGTATCAAAATGCCTTTTAATGGGTTTGAAACCAAACTGAAATGTAGAATGATGGTGTGCTCTTAGTATAAAAATTAAATACTGGTGGAATTGAGCATGTATCTTCATGGCTTCACTATGGTACATTTGGATTTTTTAAATATGGAATACTAATAGAACATGAACATCACTTGTTCTCTCTTGCTTTGGCCTTAAAGTCATCCATCACTTTTCGGAATAGCGTTACAGTGAATAGTCCTCCTTCTGTATCTTCAGTAATCATCCTGTTGGAATAAAATACACGTTGGTTTTTTTGCTCTTTCTTTGATGCCTTTCTGCATCAAGTGCCTCAAACAGTTAGCACTTGACAATAATTAAAATAAAAGTACAATCTAATAAGCAAGCTGGTGATTTCCAGGCCAGTTTACTTTCTCAGCAGTCTCTTAATTAGGACATGCTACAAATACTATCATGCATTGTATACCTATAAACAAGTTTCCCCTTCCTTCTCATCCCTCAATGTACTTTTGCTGTCATCAGGTTATAGGGAAGAATTTCAGAGCGTTTCAAAAAGTAAAAGCAAGTTTTTACACCACCAAAACATTCACCCAAGAAATTGCTATTTATTTCCTCCACAAGACTATGGCTGATAAATTATATTTTGCTGCCCAAAGTAAAAGAGAAGATGACATCCCATCCCGTTTCATGTACAAACCTGATCAGGAATTGTAGTTAGATCTTCAGCACTTCCATACTATTACCACCCAGGAAAAGGTGCTGGAAGTGGTTGCCTTGTGTTGTCTGGTTTTAACCTTTAAAGCCCTACATGGCTCGGGCCCATCTTATCTCAGGGACCGCCTCTCCCCGTACGATCCTCCCCGCACACTTCGATCCTCTGGGACGAACCTACTACAGCCTATCAAGACCAGGCTGGCACAGACCTCCCAGAGGGCCTTTTCTGCGACCGCTCCCAAGCTCTGGAATGGTCTGCCGGATGAGATGCGTCTCATGACATCTTTAGATTGCTTCAAAAAAGCCCTAAAGACGCATCTCTTCCGGCAGGCCTTCCCCTGAAATTCCCTATCCCCGGCTTCGGTCCCAGACTTTGATTTCCTGCCTACTCCCATGTTTCTGATCCCCACTTATGACGTGGCCGCATAAGGAAGGGTTAGGATGTTGTTATATGTTTTTAAATAATTACTGTTTTAATCACTGCCGGTTTAATCTATTTTTAAGGGGTGGGAGGTTTGGAAACGGGTCATGGGATTGTTTTAATCTATGTTTTTTTTACTTGTACCCCGCTCCGAGTGTATGTACAGAGGAGCGGGCTATAAATAAACTATTATTATTATTATTATTATTATTATTAATAGAAGGCTCAGCCCCGGTGAGAATGAAGCCTGCCCCAAGCAGGGATCTTCAACTTCACCTTTCTAAGAATGTTTGGGAGCAATGCCCAGGGTGTATGATGCTAAGGGGCAGCATTTTCCCTCAAAAACCCTAAAGCAACAGGAGCTGTGTCCTTTGATGTATCTGATTACACAAATCACTGTTTACCCTAGTTGAGACCTCTCAATAAACCTTATTTCCTGCACATCCTTCAGTACAGTAGTAGGGGGAGACTCCCAGGTTACTGGATGAGTCTAGCTTTAAATGAATTATCCCAAGCAATGAGCGTATTCCATACCTTGGATAGCTCCTTTAATATTTGGAACATAGCAAATGCATAGTCCCACGGGCACAAAAATCTTGAGCCTTCACTGCTCCAGAATTCCATATTTCCATGATACCCATACAAGGAATATTCCAACATGTTTCTAAGAAACTTAATATCACATTAAGCTCAGCTTCACCAAAACAAGATATGCAGACACGAAGAGAACCCTGCTAAATGCCAGAGTAAAGAATTTGTTTGTTTTCTATATTAATCTGAATCCTAATTCAAGTCCATTGTTTCCCAAATCTATGCTTTACTATCAGGGCCTTTGAAGCTGCCACTGGGATGATACAGAATCTGTAGATAAAAGCTAATAAATAGAGTCAACCCATTAATTGTCTTTATAAATTAAGGATAGGAATGAAGGTCAAGATGGAATGCATGAAAAACAAGGCTGTTCAGAAATCTCAACTTACTTTGTAGACCGTGGCACCACCATATCAGAGAGTGATTCGTAGGTTTTTTGCCACTGTACATAGCTTGACCTATAACAAGAATGAAGGTTGTTGGCTTTTTTTATACATCCAAAATGTCAGCATAACTAGTAGTGTGGAATGAAGGGAGCTGAAGTCCAACACCATTTGGACAGCAACATATTCCACATTCCTTCTTTACAGGTTATATAAATATATGTATTGTAATTATATACATCGACGAGAGAGTGAAGTTTTGCTTACTTGGGAACTACAACAAGTAGAGTGATGAGATATTCAGAATTCAACACAAAGTCCTCTTTATTCACTATGTCTGTTAAAGTACGTGTCAAAAGATTTCCCCTACGGAAAAGACAAAAGACAAAAACTTTTAATAAGAGAGAGTGATATTAACAGGTTCTGACATTATAGCCAGAAATCATGTGTAGGGACATACACATATGTAAGTCATTCTATGTTTGCAGTCCCCAAAAGTCACCTTTACACCATTGACATATTCTGTTGCTAGCAGTAGAAGCACAGTTGTTCATCTGTGCCATGTCTTTGCAAGCTGCGCCTTGTGCATTGTGAATGTGCAGCCTATACTTTTCATTGTGTTTGTACAGCCTATACTTTACATTATGGTTGTGCACTGTAAATTGTACATTGATCAATAGTATTCAGTCACTGATATGCACTACATAGGTATGTATGTATGTATTCATATGTATGTAACCATTCTGCATCATAGCACATGTCTACATGTGGGTATTTACCCTCTGCTTTGAGGATGTTGGATTGAGGGTGATAAATGTCAACTAATGGCAGAGCTAATTCTTGTATTGGTACTAAAAGGGCAGCCATTGGTTTACAGTGTGGGGTACCCATATCTGCTGTTGACAACCATATCTGTATGCAGTAGGCTGAGAAACTATTCCAATTTGCTGCTCTTCAACATTTCTAAGAAACTGACTTTTATTTTGAGTCTGCACAATTAATTTCTATTTTGCTTTTTTGCCATCAAATAAATAATCCAGTCCACACGATCTATCTGTAAAGCTACATCCCAGTGTACTCAACACATTAGGGTCCCATTATCATTTCAAATTAATGGCCACATACAGGTGCTACTCACTAATATTTTCATAAACTCATATATACATACATGTTTTTCCTTTCCAGATTCTGAAGATTTCCTTTGATGTTGTTGTATACAGCTGCTCGGTTTTTCAAGTCTGTTTCTATTTGTGTCATTTGCTGAATATGAAAAAAGAGAAAAAGGTCCAAGGGAGCAATAATAATTTTGCACAGGTTTACAAAGTTAGCAGATTTATATAGTATCCCAAATGCACAATTCTTCAGTGAATGTGGATTATATTGTTCGCTCAGCTGGACAACTGTGAGCCAAAGTAGTTGTGATGTTAACATGCAGGCTTTGACTAATGCAAACAGTATTTTCCCCAGCCATGGAAAATAAGGTTTGCTCAAGCTAATTGTGCCAGATGTGATGGCAAAGAAATATAGTAAATGTGATTTTCCATGCAATATTTAACATGTGGTAATCTGATTTAATTCTCAGTCCCTTTTCTCAAAGCACCTTGGGAACTGTAGTTCAGGGGAGTACACTATAGCAATCCTTCTCAAAAGCATATGATATGGTGGACTGAGTTTCCCCCTCTCCTAATGTGACAGGGACCACTACCATATTTGTGCCATTGGCTACAGCTTGGGATTTTGGTCCTTGGAAAATCACTGCAAACCAGCAGCCAGTGGATGGGCCTTGGTCTATAGACCACCATTCTCAATAGTACTCCACTAGAGCTGTCTAGCATAGAATTTAAGAGTCCCTCACCAAATTACAAATGCCAGAATTCCAGAAATGGAACCATACAATTAAAGTGGTATCAAACTGATATAACTGTGTAGTGCAAATAACTTAGATACGTGCTTAGAACAGGCCAAATAAAACCAGAGAGACCGCAGGCAGATATCAACAGCTCTACATTAAGCATGATTACGTGTGGATCCAGCTTATAATGCTTGACTGTGATTCTGTGAAAGTACAGTAGTCACAAAATTCACAGACTTTAATAACAGAACACCACCTTGTTTCTGTGAACTGGTTTTTGTAAGGGTGGTTTTTTTATATGAAAGATAGTGAAAGATTATATTACCTTTGCTAATGTTTCTGAAATATTCTTCAGTGGCTGTTTTATGGGGTATTTAGCCATATCCCATTCAAACCTTGTCAGGTAGCTAATCAGGTCAACTGAAAAGATATGAGTAAACACAGTAATGGCACATTAATAAATAATAATAAAAAATCATGGGCAACTGTTGTCTTGATGTCTGCGATTATTTCCATGTTTTCATTATCACACATCATCATGTAAGCAGGTTCAGGTCATCTGATCATTTTTTTGGAAATTGTATAGTTCAGGGGCGGGAATAATGTGGCCCTCCAGATACAGTTGGACTGAATTTCCCATCAGCCTTTGCCACCATAACGCTAGACAAGAATCCTGGAAGCTGCAATCCAACAAGATCAGGACAGCTGCACAATTCCCACCTCTGGTGTAGATGGCCTCTTGTATATTAACCCAGGGAAGTCACCCTTTAAAATATCAGCACACTATATGAAATGCCACATAGGATTTATCCTAGCAGTTGAAATCAGCCGTCCCATCACAGATGGCTTTGACCCAGAGTATCCAATTGGAATGGAATACCTTCTGGTATCATTAGAGATCTATGATGCCAAAGCACTAGCTTTCACGTATGCCAGTTTGATGTGTCCAATCTTTCTGTATTGTGTATGTTGCCTTGCCAGGGCTTTGGCCTCAAAGACATGCTGTAAATATTTTGAATTTTTTTAAAAAAGCACTGTGTGTCTAAACCTCACCTAAGACTGAAATCATAATTCAAATTTAGATGAGTTTTGTCAATGACCTCATGGTGGTGGGAACTGCTTCAAAAATATGCATCTTGATATCTGTTTCCAAACCATTCATCTCCATATCTTGGAGATGGAACCCAAATCTAAATATGTGCCATGGGGTACACTGAGAGAATTGGTTAAGGTGGGACCTTGAGGGGTCTCTCCAGCTGCCTATTCGTGACCCATAACTGCGAGAGCCCTGCAGACATCATTCCTCATTATGCACTGCACTTTCAACAGCCTCTTCTTCCATGGTATGAAACTTGTTCCTTTTCTGTATCTGAATCCATTTTACTAGAGTCTCTAGCTCCTGAAAGAGTCACTTTACCATCTTAGATTTCCTGGATGTGGAAAGTCTAACGTGCACAGAAAGAACCAGGTACAAAAAGTCCTGGTACGTAGAGATGCCATCTTTAGCGCTGTTACATAAAGTATGCATGAGATTGCCAATAAACTTACTAAGAACTGTTTCCTACTTACTAAGAACTGTTTCCTCTGAAAGTGCACTCACTCTGTCCATCTGTGTCTAGTTTGGGGCTTGTACACAGCACTGACTGACTAGTACACATGAGATCATGCAGTCCCCTTGCTCCTTATTATTTATTTTTGCAGATGAGAAATGAATTTATTGCTTAAATGCACATGGGGAATATTTACATTCTGTGACACTTGTCTAGGTAAAATATGTTTGTCACAGTGTCAAAGTAATAACAGTTAATTTAAGGACTAGACTCCTGTAACCCAGTCAGCAATTAAAAGCCAGGAGGATGTACTTTTGAACAATGTATTTCAGTGATTTTATGAAAGTCCCATTTTGAAGGAGCTGCTTGTCTGAAAGTATCAGACCCATACACAGAAAAGTGTACATACAGGCTTTCTAGATTGGCAGGAAAGTGTGACATGAAGTTGCCTTTTCCTTAATGCTTAGCAGCTGCACCACAGCCTTTAGACGGAGCTGCGCTGTTCTGCAGTTTTAAAAAAAGAAGCTGGGAAAACCAGCACCCTTTTAAAGGCGCTTCTTCTCCCCTAAAATGCAAAAAAAAGCGTTTTCATGGCACACTTTCCCTTTTACTCATCTAAAGGCTAGACTTTCATGAAGCCATGAACACACTTCTTTTTGCCAATCTAGAAAGCCCCATAGAGACCAAATTATCAAGCAAAAAATTAAACATGGACAATAACGATACATGGAAGTGCCAGAAGATCACTATACAAGAGTTCTTTATGTTTTGTTATTTTGGGCTTAATTAAAAACATTTGCTACTACGGTATGTTCTTTTGTCTACGTTCTCTGCTTCATTCATAGACAATAGCTATTTTTAATATTTCTGATAGGAACTCTTCTAGAGTAGATTTATTTAAAACCACATAGAGACTGTACAGACAGCCCAACAGGGGAGGCTGTATGCTGCCCTAGAAGTGCTGTGTTGGGGATGTGGCCCAACCCGATGAAAAAAGTGGGGTTTTTTTATGCCCTAGAAAGGCCATCATAGCTGCAGCGGCACAACTTTTGGATGCCCTTTTATCATGGCACAAAGGGGCGGAGCCACAGTATCCCAGCGTGTGGACGGTGCACAGTGGTTCCACCTGCAGGCCGGCACAAAGTTTAAGTCATTTGTTTACATAAAGTGCTCAATTTGAAATTCACATATTTCTAAAATAATAACAATAATAATGGTGATGAAATTCATATATTTCCTGAATAAGCATGAAATTATACATGAAAATTGGGTTAACTTAGCCCAGCAGTTCCTTCCATTATACTTGAAAATACACTGATTTGCTTATGTTCTCTAGCAAGTGGATATTGAGAAGCTCTTGCTTCGGGAGGCAATGTCCAGCCAACACGACTTCTTACTCTGATAACCTTATTCTTCATTAATCTAATCTCCTTTAAAAGTTGTCCAAGGGTGCAGTTTGACACCACTTTAATTACCATGGCTCCATCCTACTAAATCCTGGGATTTGTAGTTTTGTGAGGCTCCAGCACTCTTTGGCAGAGAAGGCTAAAGACCTTGTAAAATTATAAATACCAGCATTACATAGGATGGAGAAACAGTACTTAAAGTGGTGTCAAATTGCATTATTTCTACAGTGTAGCTGCAACCCAAGTTGGCTACCATCACCATATCCTGAGACAGGGAATCAGATTCTTGTTCCTTTTTCTCTCTTGAATCTCCAGTTATCTAACTTTATTGAATGACCTGTTATGGATGCTATATATACTTTCCTTTGATGTGATTGGGTCTTTGAAACTGCAACAAACATGTCTAATGAAGTCAGTGACAAAACTCATAACCTGATCAGCTCCCACCTAAATTTTATAACACAAACGTGCAGGGTTAAACTAGACATTTTAACATTCAGTTGCCATCAAAATCAGCAATTGCACATCTAAATCTGTCCTGTCACAATGTCATGTAGAATGTACCTCGTGTCACGTTCCAAATTTTCTACCCTCTCCCACTGCCAGCCAAAGACTGAAAGAGGTTGCCAGGGATGAAAAGATGTTGTGACATGACAATATGCTGTAATGTCTACTAAATATTATTGAGAAGGAGAAAAGAGATGACTGATTTTTTTTTTCTCCTGCAGCAACTGCATGTTTTTCTTTGTGTCTATTTTGGCCCTCAGTTATGCAGTCCCTACTTTTCTAATCTATGAATAAAAAGTTTATATTAAAGCAAACACTTCTTAGAGAATCAAGAGCATGGGTATTTTTTTAAGTCCAGAACAAAGTGATCATAGGAAGGCAGTTTCTAGTACATGGTCTGGATAGACATGCAGAGTGGTTAGAAGAGGAAATAAAGATTAAAGACGAAACAGAAGGTTGGAGGAGTAGGCAAACCTGCTGTAATCTGAATCATAGGGAGATGGTGATCAAGCTACGAGGCTGTTACTAGAGAAATCCATCGTAACCTGATCACTGTACCCCTACAGTCCGACAGAGACTCAACCCTCTCATTAAACACAACATGCACATGCTTGCAAAACACACACAACTGTCACCCATATTCTACATACTCTTCAGACATTTCATTTTATTCTTCGCTCCTGAAATATAGTAAGTGTGATCATTAAATGATTACAAATAAAATTAAGCATAATACATACAACAGACACTATACCAAAAAAAAATGTAATTCTCCTCTGGTCTTTCCACTATGCCCACAGCATTTTAACACATAATTAAAAGTATTTCTCTGCAAGTTATCACTAGAGAGGAAGTACTACTGTTAAAAACTGACCATCAGAAGACAGGAAGGGTCCAAGATGTGAATGCTTGGACCTTTTTAAAGAGTTGAAATCCAATCCAGGGCTAACTCTACATCTGTAAGGCTCTGGGCAAGGCATCCTTCAGGGGACTCTTTGTCTATCAGTCATGCCAGTTTTCTAAACAGTGCTGGCCAGCTGGTGGGCCTGGTCATCCTTTTAATTTTCCATAATGTCCCAAGGTGATTAAGTCTAAGTCTAAAGTGATTAAGTCTAATTTCCCATAATGTCCCACAAGTTACTAAGTCTATGAGAAATCCATGTAATACTAGGCCAAGGTCATTGTTTAAGATACATGGTACCATGCAGGACACCACAAAGTGCACCAGGATGCCAGCTTCTAGCATTCACTCAGCTCCTACCAAGATTTTGTTAATGAGTTCTGGAATTAAGTTTCCCAGCCACATTCTCCTTTCTCCATCAATTAATTGATTAGCACACCAAAAAATAAAAAGGACTATGCAGAAACATCTGTTTTTGCTCTATCCATGTTCTGTTGGAAGAGTCTAGTAAAACAGTAAAGATTCTGGTTGGAATGTAGCAGAATCAGCAAAGAGACCAATGCACATCAAAACAAAGTGAGCTGGGATGATGCACTATGTTCCCTGATATACTATACCATGTGTATTGGGTACTTTTGCTGGTATCCTCTTATGCATTGTTACAATTCATTAACGAGGTTTCTTAGTGTCTCTGCTACTTAGTTAAGTGTTTGCAAATTTACGTTGAAAGGTCATGTAGGATTCCAGCAAATGTTCTCTTTTTTGTTTTTACCGAAAGCATTTTCATATTTTAAGCAAAATTAAATTAAAGTAAAAGATAGCCACCAAAAGCTTTCTACAAAAACACAAACCAAAATTATACAGGTTTCAGTTCCTCTCCTATTGCATGCTGTGCAAATCTTTTGAACACACTGTCTCTACATATTGAACATTACTCTATTCTTTTAACCTATATGTGATTTTCCCCCAAGTTTGAAAATACTGCCAATTGCCTGATAGGATGCAGCAGGATGTAAATACAGTAATTTGTGTACCATTGGGAAGAACTAAATAACTGGATGGGATGCAGTGAATAAGGACGAAAAGGATACTTGAAAATATTCAAACAATTTCAAATGGTTGAAAAAATGTTTTTGAGTGTTGAGAAACGATGATGAGAAGAGTCCTGGATTGAATAAAATCTTCACAGTTTGTGGCTCCTATTCACACAAGGTTGTTGCATGCAGAAATCAGCATTTTCTGCAGAGAAAACAGCTTTTTCTGCAGGTAAATTAATATTTCAATGCAGAAATATTAATTCCGGCACAGAAATGCTGTTTTCTATGCAAATTAGCCATGTGTGAATTTTATACAGAAAACAGGATTTTATGTGCATGAAGCAACATTCCTGCATTGAAATACTATTTCTGTGCAAAACAACCATGTGGTACTCCTTTTTAAAGTACTGAGTCCCAAACTGAGAACAGACTTTGAAACTGAATAGTTTTTAAAGACTTTTTCACAGTGGGAAGAAAATTGTTGAAATTACTCATCATTGTTATATTTGAGAAGAAGAGTATAGGCTATACAGATTGGCAAGAAACGGCATTAGGGTGGAGTGGGGGCATGGTGACTGCCTGTTGCCCACCCCATCTTTACCCCAATGCCAGTGTCATACCACTCGCCTGACCAGATGGTGGGCGATGTTATAACATTTTGGCAGCGCAGAGTTTAGACACGATGCACTAAAAAAAAAAGATGGAAAAGCCACTGCTGTTGCAACAAAGGCGAATTTTTGCCGACTCCAAAAGGAGCAGCTTCTTTTGGTGCCAGCAAATCGCTGGATTGGGGCCATGGCATGAGCTTGCTGCAGCCCCAATATTGAGACTTGCTCAAAGGCAAGCTGCTCCTTTGAGGCTATCTGTTTAGCCCCTTACTGAAGAATTATACTCCTAGGAGAGAAGTGAGTGAGTAGTCACATTGGGGGATCTGTGGGGATGCACATTTTCATTATGCAGACAGAGGAGTGGGAGAAATTGAATCACACCATCCACTAAGAGTGGCAAAAATCTGTCCTTAAGACAGAAACTTAATTTTGGAGCATTATTTTCTAAAATCTTATGGATGTATTCATTCCCACTTTTTTTTCTGTTGGAAATTTGGGTGAAAACAACAAAGACCAATAACACAAACAGCATGTCAAGAATATCCCAGTTTTGTCTGACATACCTCCATTTGCCAGTAGGTTTTCCTGAACTTTATCTTTGGAGTCTTCCAAAACTTCTCCAATATACTGGGCGATTTTCTTTATTACACTTCATGCAAGTACAGAATGGCAAAAAGAACATCAATAATGAATGAGAAAATAATGTAAGGACTGGCAGCAAAAACACCACAAACCAATGTATTTTAGAATTGCCAGGTACAGGCCCTGAAATAGCTGATTATTGTTTGAAAAGGGAGATTGACATCAGGTATGCATTGTGCAGTCTGTGCAGCATTGTAATAGGAAAAGCAGACACAGGGTTTCAATCTGACTGGTTTATAAACTGAAGTCCACAAGCAGCCAAGCATGGAGAAAGTAGTTCTGTGCATGGGCAGCTTTTAAAAATGGATCCAGAGGTTTTCATTGATGTTGGGTTTTGGCCTGTTGATTTCATATCCCCCACTCATCAGGCTTCCCTGTTCCCTCTGGATTTAGCTGCAGTCTTTAAAATAGCTAGTACACACAAAGTGTCACATAGGGGCTCTACAGACCACCCTAAAAGGGTGGTCTGGAGCCACCTCCTTTTCCGGCACACCTTCACCGCAGCAACCAGATGAAGCAGCAAAGGTGCGGTGGAAAAAGGAGCACCAAAACCGTGCTCCTTCTTGCGTTGCAGTTGCGATGTAAGAAGCTCCAGCTGGCGCATTCATGATATCGCAGGTGCACAGCTCCGTTTAGATGCTGCACATCTGCAAAGTCATTGCTCTGTGTGCTGTGTATAAGGCACTGCAGAGCAAGGATGCTCTTGTCACATACGAGGGTTGCGAAGCGTCTATTGGCTACGCTCCCAGGCAACCCCAGCACATGACGGGGCGCCCTAAAGTGCCCATATGTATCGGGCCATAATTTTGTTCTTTGGTCTGGGAGAACTGTAACTCCTCCAGCATCCAAAGTTGTTGCGATGTGCTTTCATGTAGTTTCAGACTTATGGCAATCCTAAGGCAAACCTATCATGAGATTTTCTTGGCCAGATGTGTTTAGAAGAAGTTTGCCATTGCGTTTCTCTGGAGATGAGAGAGTGTGACTTGCCCAAGGTCATCTAGTGGGTTTCATGTCTGAGTGGGGAATTGAATCCTGGTCTCCAGCATCCTAGTCCAATACTCAAACCACTTTGCCACACTGCCCCACTTCTTTAATCTACTTCTTTTCACCTGGCCAATTTTAAAACAGATTCACAAAAGAAAAGACCCCACAAGCAGGGGAACAAATCAAAAGCAAATGGACAGAAAGCATCAGAAGGCTGCATCCTGCTTTACAGTGACATGGAAAAATACTCAGTCTCCCTGTGTAAATAAGTAATAAAAGTACATGGAAACAACAGACCCTGCAGACTCTCACCCTTTCTGTGCTGTCCTGCTCAGAAGCAGTGCAGACAGGTTTCTACTGCCTAGCTAGGTTTACCAGCACGCCTCACATGTGTTGATCTAATAACAGCTCCACCAACAGTAAATTGCTCAGGAGCACCAAATGCAAATATATCTCTCATTTGCACAGGTTCCAGACCAATCACCTTCTCTTGGGGGCTGTAATATTAACCCTTATAAACCCTTGCAAAACACTACATCATCAGAGTCTCTTGCCAGTCGCTTCAGCACTTGCTGTACCTTGAGGAAGCTGCTTTTCAGCACAACGATGAGTAAAGCATGAATTGTGAGAAGCTTCTGGTTCACTTCTCACCTGAGCTTTTTATGCAGATGCTTACTCAGAAATAAGGAACAAAGGCTCACTCCCAAGTGAGCCAGCTCGGGAACAGAGCTAGTCCTAAATATTGTATCCCCAACAGAGAACAAGCTTCCTTGAACAAGGTGGGACTCCTTTCTGAGTAAACCTGTCTAAAACTTCTTTCACACAGGCTGGATTCCCACTGCAGAAATAATTCAGTTTGACAGCTCTTTATGCTATGGAATTCTGGAAACTGTAGTACATTGTTGCATCAGAACTCCCTGCAAAGACGGATAAATGTCTCACAGAACTATAACTCCCTAGCATTGAGTCATGGAAGTTCAAGTGGTTTCAGTCTGGTTTATTTCTGCAGTATGAATGCAGCCACAGATAGTCAGAAAAGTGCTGTAAGATCCCTTTGCATACTAGAATTGTGCTTTAAGTAACTTTGGGGACTGCAGCCTAGTGGCAGAGTACACTAGAGGTGAGCAGTAGTAAAGAGGCCACTACAACAGCCTTGGATAGCACACACAGCTGGTTGGGGATGATGGTAATTGTAGTTCAATCATCTGATCAAGCCACACCACACTTCTATAGTCCTGGCTCACATAATTAGGCTGTGTCTACTACTGGCAACCCTTACCAACATAGCAGAGACATCAACTCAACTGATACGCTTCTGGACTGACGGCAGAGCTACACCTAGAACTACAGTAGGAGATACAAGGAAACCCTTTAAAGAAGGAGAATAAGAGCTGGAAGACTTCTGATAGGAAGAAGAGCTGCAGGCTCTAAAAACAGTGCAGAACACAGGTACTATATTTACCCTAAGGATTCTTGTAGTCACTGGGGTGTGTTTAATATTTCTGCAATGTTTTATCCCTGCCCCCAGGCAGTCTGTGCAGAACCATCTCACTTTAGATCAGCATAACACAGAACAGAATAGAAAAGAAAACTAAGATACATGGTACCATGTTGTACCATGCATACAAAGGGATGTGCCTGCCTACCCCCAGTGTAAACTCCACCACTTAACACTGACCTTAAGGATTCCAGTATTGTTGTCAAGTTAGGTAGGAAAGGTAGGATCTAGACCTTATTAAGGGCAACTTGCCTTTTAAGCACAATAAAGTCAAACCTGTCCATCCTGGCTGAATGCTAAGGATGGGCTTGAACGAGTCAGAGTTAGGTTAATACAGGAACACTGTGTCCTGTAAAAACAACATCCACTTGCTGTTTGTGTGTGTAGTAAATAAAATCTATTTTACCTTTCAGCAAAGCTATCAAGTTTCCCCAACTCATCTGAGAGGCCAACAAGAGCATCCAGTGTTCCCACCTGCAGAAAGAACCACAAGTGGACTCAGCATGAACAAGACAGTTACTGGCTGTATTTTGCTAGATTTTAGTGGCCTTTCCAAAGGAGTTTATCATACAATGGAATTTGGGGGTATAATGCAATGGCAATCCGAACACAATCATGGGGTTTCACGTAATTGCGTATTAGAGTATCTCACGCAATTTCAGGCAATGGGGGGGGGGTCATTTTCGGGAAATGGGAAGTCATTCTGAACACATTCCAAATGCAATCAGATTTCACGTAAATTTGCTAAACTAGCAAATTCACGTAATTGCAAATTGGCTCCATTCGCAATTCAGAGAAATTCCTCCCGTGTGATAAACTCCTTTGGGAGAAAGGATCTTCCATGTTACCCAATTGGTAAGGACATTACCGAAAACTTGAGAGGACTTTTTCCTTAAATGGAAAATGCTTGCAATGCATCAAATTAGACAGTCTATTCTAAGTATGGAAAGATGATATGTTTTTGCCTTATGATTATGAGGAATTGTGGTTTCTTTGGATGTTTTTTGTTCCTCAGTTGCTCAAAATATGAATGCCATTAAGTTCAGCCCTGAGCTACTAAAGTCAAAAAAAGGTTTATTTCCAGATTCAATGGGAAGAAAGTGTAGGGGGCATTCACACTACAAAAATAAATTGGTGTGAAACCGGGTTATTTTCATGGCATTCACACTTGCTCCGACTGCACTTGCTGCAGTTTGCAGGGGAAGGGGCCATGGAAAACCCTGCTAAACCTGATGTGTTTGACACCGGGTCCTTAAGTGCGTCTTTTTTAAAGAGCCGCAATGATCTGCATCTTTAGCCGTGTGAGTACGCTGTTGAATAGATTCAGATCTGCTGCATCATTCCCAGAAATGGAGGAGACTCCTCCATTTTAAGCTGAAATGGTGGCAAGTGTGAATGGCAACAGGGTTAAAATGCCACAGAGAGATTCAGAAACAGAAAACCTTGTGGGAACACCAATCTGGTATTGCATCACCGTGGAGATCCGCATCTCCTTGGGACAAAAAAAAAGTGAATGCCCCCTCAGGCTGCATCCACACTGCAGAAATAATCCAGCTTGACAGCACTTTAACTCCCATGACTCTGTCCTACAGAATGGTAGGATCAGTAGTTTGGTGGTCAGCCTGGTCTGTCAGAGAGCCTCATCAAACTGCAAATCTCAGGATTCTGTAGGACAGAGTCCTAGTAGTTAAAATGGTATCATTCTGCATCATGGATACACCCTAAAGCTCTCATCCTTAATCTCCGATATGCCTCCTTCCAAAACTAACTAAACATGACAGTGGGAGGAGCCAGATCAATTGGTCACTTCTGTTCGTCTTGATGTTGCTACAGATTCCTGATATAAACAGAGAAGTTGGCTTTAAGGCATGATACATCACTTTTGTAATAGTCACATGCTTATAATATCACAGCTTAACAAAATGCATGCTTACACGCACACAAAAAGCTAGTGAACTAGCATGAAACAACCACATTAATATTAATTAAGATATCAGAGGTTCTGTACACTGGTGCTGAATAATGAAACTGGGGTTCTCCCTCAAAAAATGTTTTAATCTAGAGAATATATTTGGAAGTTTCCATAAATACAAGCCTACATTTAAAACAGAACGAATACCGTAGATATGCTCAAAAGCATAACGTACACTCAAAGTATGGTTTCAGTTGTATTGACATAAGCAAAATATAAACCAACTGAGGTTATAATTGAATATACCAACTTTCCCTTCCCTGATATTTTAAACTACAGCTCCCATTATTCCTGTCAATTGGCCATGCTGTCTGGGGCTGGGGAAGGAAGCTATACAGGTGGGAGTAAGTCCCAATGAAGTGAAAAGGACCTACTCCTAAGTAAATACACATAGGATTAAAGCGTGAGATGGGCTGGGAATTGTGTGGCACTCCAGAATGGCAACTCCCAGCAGTCCTAATCATTGGCTATGGAGTTTATCACACGGGAGGAATTTCTCTCAATTTAGAAAGAAATGAAAGTGGGGCCAGTTTGGAAATGAGTGAATTCGCTAGTTCAGCGAATTTACGTGATTGTGTATTGATGCTGCATTGCATTTGAAATGACTTCCCATTGCCTGAAATTGCCCTGAAATGCATGTGGTAGTTTCTCACGCAATAACGTGAAACCCCGTGATTGCGTTCGGACTGCCATTGGATTATGCTTCCAGTTTCTGTCGTCTGATGCTAGTAAAGACATCTGGAAGATTCAATTCACCAGCATTAGGAGGGCTGCATAATCCATGTCCTTGTTGCAAGATGTTTGTAACAGCACAATCCTATACATGCCTGGTCAGAAGTAAGTCACTCTATGGCTTACTTGGAAGGAAGTGCACAGGATACAACTCTATACAAACTTGCTTGGGAGTAAACGCTACTGGAGTGAATTACAATGAAATATATGATGTGTAAGAAGTCCAAACTATTTCAGCAAGCCTTCCTGAATTCCTCTGGCAATATGGTTAATATATCCACAGAAGGAGAAGCAACACACACACTTTTTCAGAATGCTCACACTGGTTAATCGGGATCTTTTCCCTGTCAGGGGTTCCCATGGACTGTTTTGATTATAAAAAAATGTTTGATTACAAAAAAAAAGAAAAAGAAAAAAAAAGCTTTCCACGCCTGGTGGAACTTAAAGTAATAATCCTATTTTCTCTACCGCCAATCAATCCACAGTTTAATCAAACAGAACAAGGACCTGCTTTCATCCCAATGTCAAATCACCGCAATAATTTCATGGCCCATTCTGCAGTTATTTCAGTACTGCAGTATAGATCAAGACCCTATAGAAAGGTGATGGGAGGAAGGGGATGTGACTGCCTCATCTCTGCCCGCTCCATGTTGTTGTTGTTCTCGTTTTTTCCTCCTCCCAACTTTTAGCCCCTCTTTACCTTGAGGTCAGGGATGATGAACTTGCTGTTGGTGGACAGGTTGGCTTTGGATGTCACAGTGTTCATCCTGTCCCAGGCCACCATGTTTGCCTTGTCCCCAGGTGCCGAAATTAACCAGAATTCTGACATGGTGTCAACGGTCCCCTTCACCTGAAATCACTGCAGCCAAAAAAAAGTGGGGTGGGTGGGGTGGGTGAAATAACAAAATTAGAGAAATAATTAAATTAGTTCAGCGCTCTCCTCCTTTTCAGATTAACTTTTTCAAAATGTGTAAGAGGATTAGTTTTTCAGTCTGTTGAGAAATGATTAAATCACCTTTCGGTGTGAATGAGTAATGAAGTGTCACCTTCCCCTGAAGGTCACTGTAAGGCTGTAGTAGTTCCTTTTTTCTCTCTGCTGGGGGTTGTTTCATCAGTCACAAGGTCCCTGATGCCTGGAGCAATTCAGTATGTTTGCAAAAGTTACCATCCAAGATGTTATCAGTCATCCCAAGAGCAGTTGCACTGACTGTAACGCAACTACTTTTAAGGCTGCAATCCTATGCACACTTATATGAGAATAAGCCCCTCTGAACTCAAGTGGGACTTAATGTTTAAGTGAACACATAGGATTGCAACCTAAAATATTTGTTGTTAACTTCAGGCGAAGGGATTCCTAAAACAAACATTCCATCACGCCCTATAATTAAACTCATCAAGAGGAAAGGGGAAAACAATTTCCGCTATCCTCAGAAAAAACTAAAACTGCTATGGGAATGCTTTTGTTCGAATACTATATTAAGGCTTAACATGTTTATTGTTGTTATGTGCCTTTCAATCATTTCCAACGTATGGTGACCCTATCATGGGGTTTACTTTGCAAGATTTGTTCAGAAGGGATTTCTCATTGCCTTCTCCTGAGGCTGAGAGAGTGCGACTTGCCCAAGGTCACCCAGTGGGCTTCATGGCAGGAATGGGAACTGAACCCTGATCTCCAGCATCATAGTCCTACACTTAAACCACTATAACACACTGTCCTCTTAACAAGCAGGATAAAATTAACAGACATCCTAGACAGAAAAGTATGATAATTTAACCTCCTCACTTGTATTTCTTGCTGAATTAGGAATTGTGCTAACTACAGGCTATTGCTGTGTGTTTGACCAAGGCGGATATTTTTTGTTAAGTGGAAAAGAGCAGCGATCTCTCAAGGTCATGTCTTACATTACTCTTTGTACGAGGAAACCAACTCCTAGGTATTAAATATACAGAACAGTATAATTTATACATGATGTATAAATATTGTGGTGTTTGCCGACAAAATGCAGACGACAGGCAACTCGGCCTTTTTTGGACCCTCACTTAAATGTATGGTGCCTGCAAAATCCTTAGAGCACACACATGTATTAGATGACGGACCTTGCATGCATCTTGGGATACCATGGATTTCTGAATATAAAAAGTTATTGTTGTCAAGGCACTTCCGAATTATGGCAACCCTAAGACAAATCTATTACGAGGTTTTCTTGGCAACATTTCTTCAGAGGAAGTTTGCCATGGCCTTCCCTTGAGGCTGAGAGCATGTAACTTGGCCAAAGTCACCAAGGGGGTTTCATGGCCGAGTTGGTCCCCAGAATTGTAGTTCCTCAAGCCACCATGGAGTTTATCATACAACGGAATTTGGGGGTATAATGCAATGGCAATCTGAATGCAATCATGGGGTTTCATGTTATTGCGAATGAGTGTATCTCACGCAATTTCGGGCAATGGGAAGTCATTCCGAACGCAATCATGGGGTTTCACGTAATTGCGTATTAGAGTATCTCACGCAATTTCGGGCAATGGGGGGGGTTATTTTTGGGAAATGGGCAGTCATTCTGAACGCATTCCGAACGCAATTAGAATTCAAGTCAATCCGCTAAACTGGCGAATTTACGTGAATTCGAATTGGCTCAATCCAAAACTGGGAGAAATTCCTCTCGTGTGATAAACTCCTATGCCATGATGGCTCTCACAAAAAGTTAACCTCAAGCATATTCACACTTTGACCTCCTTCACCACCTTAACAGACTTCTAAATAAAATTTGTTTTTCATTGTCTATAATGGAGTTTAAGACATTCTGTCCCCCCCCCCCCCCCCCTTTGCAGAAACAGTGTCTTCCCTTGCAGACAATGACTGCAGGGTATAACCTGTGCTGTAATCCTATATTCAGTCATTGAATTTAATCAGGACTTACTTCTAAGTAGAGGACAAACAATTGTGCTACGAACTAGGGATATTTCAAAATGCATCTTCAGAGGTCATAAAACCTTTACTGATGGCGCTTTTTAATATCATTTTTTTTTCATTTTCTTTGTGGCTCTTCGCAGAGGGAAAAGTTGCCGCGGGAATTTCTTTTCCAAACTGCTTTCTGGACAACTCTTCATTATTACTATTTATACACAAGCAGCAGCTCTTTAAATCAGACTTCTTTGAATAAACATAATAAAACTCACAAAAGGCTTGATCCTGTCAGGGTACTTTTTGTGTGAACACCTCTATTTCTCTTCCTAATCCTACACAGAGCAGAATGAGCAATTCAGCGTACATATCCTAACAAGGACATATCCAAGGACATATCCAAGGACATATCTGCATCTACACTGCAGAAATAATGCAGTTTGATCCCACTTTAACTGCATGGCTCTATCTTACAGCATCCTGGGCTATCTTGGAAAACTACAAATCCTAGGATCCTATAAAATGGAGTTAAAACACTTCAAGTAGTGCCAAAGTTCATTATTTATACAGTGTTCATGCACCCATAGAGTGTAGCCACACTGAAAAAACTAAAGCTGTCTGACTGCCATGGCTCTATCCTACAGAATCCTGGGACTGATAGTTCAGTCTGCTATGTCAGAGAGCCCTGGTACGTCACCAAACTACATATCCCAGGATTTTGTAGGATACAGTCAAGACAGTCAAATTGTTGCTGTTGTTATGTGCCTCCAAGTTGTTTCCAACTTATGGCTACTCTGGCACAGGGTTTTCTTAGTGAGAGGAGGTTTGCTATGGCTCTCCCTTGAGAGGGCTGAGAGAGTGTGACTTGCCCAAGGTCATGAAGTGGGTTTGCATGGCAGAGTGGAAATCAAACCCTGGTTTCCAGAGTCATGGGTCCAGAACACCGCTTTAACTACTAAGGAATTCTGGAAAGTGTAGTTTTCCGATACCAATTCAAAGATATAGCCATGTTAGTTGGGAAAATCAGTCTGTAGAGAGATCTTGAGACTCACTGAAAGAAGTGGGCAGCAGGAGCTTCCCTAGGCTTAAGCCTACTTCCTCAGATGCAGTTGGATATAATAATAATAATGATAATAATAATAATAATAATGTAGAGAGATCTTGTTGCCCCTTTGAGACTCAATGAAATAAGTTGGCAGCAGGAGCTTCCCTAGACTTCAGCCTACTTCCTCAGATGCAGTTGGATAGAATAATAATAATAATAGAGAGATCTTGCAGCCCCTTTGGGACTCACTTAAAGAAAGAAGTGGGCAGCTGGAGTTTCCCTAGACTTCAGCCTACTTCCTCAGATGCAGTTGGATATAATAATAATAATAATAATGTAGAGAGATCTTGCAGCCCCTTTGAGACTAACCAAAAGAAAGAAGCTGGCAGCAGCAGGAGCTTTCCCCTAGGACTTCAGCCTACTTCCAATCCTCAGGTGCATTTAGTGGAGTGGCTCCTGGAAGCAAAGGCATCTGAGGAAGTAGGATGAAGCCAACCCTAGAGGAGGCTGAGAGAGTGTGTGACTTGGCCCCAGGGGGGTTTCTGCAGTGACAGTGGAGACCAAAAACTGAAGAGCTTGATCTTACCTGGTGCCCTCTGTCTGCCTACAGGTGAGCAGGAGAAGGATGCTGCTGCTGAGGCTGCTGAGGCTGAGCCTGGTGGTGGTGCTGCTCCTCTGCTGGCTCCTCCTTGGCCCTAGTCTGCATCTTACAGCAGGCTGCCTCCTCTCTCTCTCTCTCTCTCTCTCTCTCTCTCTCTGCCTCTCTCCTTTCTCTCCTCCTCTTCTTTTCCTCTCCTCCTCTTCTTCTTCCACCCATCCGTTGCCATCCGCCCACACCTTCCTCCAGTTCCATCACACAACAGCCCCCAGCTGTTGCCACTGCTCCACAAGTGGGCATCTCTGCCAGGGGGGGCAGCATCTTTGGTGTGTCTTGCTGGGTGCCTTCAAAGTCTTCTGGGGAACCCTAGAACCCAGAACATAAACAGAGATGTATCGTATAGGTCTTCTTGCCCAATAGGATACTGATTGATTGATTGATTATTATTATTATTTTTTCTCTTACTGATCTAATTCCAGTTTTATTCTCTGTGTTCTCGCCAAGCATGATATTCATTTACCGTATATAACTCGACCGTAAGTCGACCTCGTGTATAAGTCGAGGGCAAGTTTTGGGGCCAAAATGATGGATTTTGCTAGGACCCTTCGGATAAGTCGAGGGTAAAATTTAGGGGCCTGTAGGAAAGGATCTAAAGGATGAAGCCGAGCAAAACAATGGACTCTTTTCACACGGGAGGAATTTCTCCCGAGTTCGAATGGAGCCGACGCGAATTCACGTGAATTCGCTTGTTTAGCGAATTTTCGTGAATCCCCATTGCGTTCGGAAGGCGTTCGGAATGACTTCCCATTACCCGAAAATGACCCCTCCTTGCCCGAAATTGCGTGAGAAGATTTAATTCGCAATAACGTGAAACCTATGATTGCATTCGGAGTGACTTCCCTTTTGACCGAATTTGCGTGAGAAGAATTAATTCGCAATAACGTGAAACCTCAGGATTGCGTTTGGATTGCCCTTGCATTATACTTCCAATTTCCCACGTCTGAAAGAGTCCAATGTCAAATAACTTCCAAAAGTCCATCAGACATAACTTTGTTCTTATTCTTAAGACTGGATGAATGAGAGAGTAAAGGGGGTCAGTGCTTCCAGGACAGATTATACTTTTGCTTTTCACCATTATTTTCTTTTAAATAAGAGTTAAGATACAGTACTTTCATTGACCTGTGGATAAGTGGACTCAGGTTTTTTGGGTCAATTTTTTGACCTAAATTTCTAGACTTATACAAGAGTATATACAGTATTCATTTTTCTTATTGATCTAGGACCAGTTTTGTTCTCTGTGTTCTTGCCAAGCAGGATCCTGGTTTACTCATTCTTCCTGATCTAGGACCAGTTTTGTTCTCTACGTATGTTCTTGTCATATGGTTATACTTGGGTTTCGGTAATAAAAACAAAATCCAATTTACCGCAACCCTTAAGCTGAACCTGTCGCGTAGGGTTTTCTTGCCCAGTATGACACTGGTTTATTATTATTATTTTTTCTCACTGGTATAGTACCAGTTTTATTCTGTGTGTATTATTTATACTGAAAAATAAAATCCAATTTATGGCAAACCTAAGGCAGAACCTGCCATGTAGGGTTTTCTTGCCCAGTATGATACTGATTTATTATTTTTTCTTACTGGTATATTACCAGTTTTATTCTTGTACTTGTCATATGGTCATACTTGTTTTTTGTATTAAAAAATAAAATCTAACTTAGGGCAACCCTAAGGTGAACCTGTCATGTAGGGTTTTCTTGCCAAGCTTTATACTGATTTATTAATTTTTCTTATTGATCTCTTTCCAGTTTTGTTCTGTGTGTATGTTCTTGACATATGGTTATTCTTGTTTTTTGTATTAAAAAATAAAATCCAATTTATGGCAACCCTAAGGCAGAACCTGTCAGGTAGGATTTTCTTGCCCAGTATGATAGTGATTTATTCATTTTTCTTACTGTCAGGCGCAATTTGCAGACTTCTACAATATCAGGTATTTGGAGGGTCAAGATACGCTGGGAAAAATGTGTAAACCTAGATAGTGACTACATAGAGATAAGTTAACAACTACAAATCAAAACAAACTTTCTGTCAATTTTTAAAAAGGTGATCCTTAAAACTTTTGGATACCCCCTCGTAGCATTATGTGCCAAAATTATGGTGGAAGGATTAAGATAGCAAGGGACAAGAGTTAAGATATCTGTATATTCATGTAACAGAACAATTGTCAACAGTTATATACATGCTATGTTTTTATTGTTTATAAAATTGTTATATATATTTTTAAAATCCAACTTATGTTGACCTTAAAGCGAACCTGTCATGTAGGGTTTTCTTGTCAAATATGATACTGATTTCTTAAATTTCTTACTCATCTAATACCAATGTTCTTTTTATTCTCTGTCTATTTTTTTTTGTCATATGGTTATAATTGTTATTAAAGTTTATTTATATAGCGTCATAAGTTTTGCGTGGCACTTTTTACATAACCATCAAGCAAAATACAGATAAAAAGCTTGCCTGCGGCAGACAATCTAGCATCAAAAAGCAGCAAAGTTACAAAACAGGAATGCTAAAACAGCAGACTATAAAGCAATACACACTTAAAAAAACATTTCTCGGACTTTAGTGACTTTTTTGTAATTAAAAAAAAATCCACTGGCTGTTATATGCATTATATTAAATTATATTACATTATTATTCATACTGAGAACTATCTCATTTCTGGTCCTTACTCTGACACATTATCAGTTCAGAGGAGGGAATTATTAAAAGCCTTGGGGGCCTTATCTCTGCTGATGAAGTCCCGGAAATCTTTCTAATTCTCTTTTGCTGGCAATGGTAACCTATCTCATGATAAGCTCGAGCTGGGAAGGTATCATACAGATTTATTAATTCTGATTGATATACAGTACTGTAATAACAATGTTCTTTTTATTCTGTGCGTATGTTCTCGTCATATGGTTATACTTGTTTTTCTATTAAAAAAATAAATAAAATCTTATCACTTTCTTTTGGCTAAACATGCATAGTATTATACCAGTGATACTCAAACTTTCTACCCTTGGACACCCTCTTCCCGCACTTTACATCTGCATGTCAATGTTGCCCTCAATGTAGTATATGGATAAAAATATTTTATTCATTTGGTGAGCGCACTTTTATTTGCATATTCGCATTTTATCATCTTGCAAGGAAATAACGTCATTCAAATTGCAACAGTTTTTATTTAAGTAAATTCAGTATTGAACCCAACGCGTGTTTAATAGCATACTTCATTTTAAATTTTAAATAAATTTTAACACATTAAAAAGTTTGGGAAGAAAACCAGCAAGAGAGGTCAGGGCACAGGAAGAGACAGTGATTGAAACCATCTTCATCTCTATTACTGGTGGAGGCAATAATAATAATAATAATAATAATAATAGAAATAATAATAATACCGGTAATAATATAATAAGGCTCTCTACTTTATTATGTTCAATTCTTGCTTCTGCATTTGATGTTACATTAATTACTACGTATTTACAATATTTCAGGCAAAACTAGTGAATATATCTAATAATAATACTGTAATAATTATATTTTGTAATACTTCAAGTGAAAATTGTAAATCTGAACATTTAATAATACAGTAATATTAATTTTAATGCTTCAAGTGAAAGTTGTAAATCTAAATCGTTAATAATAAGAATAATTTGTAATGCTTCAAGTGAAAGTTGTAAATCTAAACTGTTAATAATAATAATAATTTTATTGTTTCATGTGAAACTTGTAAATTAAATATTTAATAATATAATAATTTGTAATATTTCAAGTGAAAGTTGTAAATCTAAATATTTAATAATAATAATAATAATAATAATAATAATTTTAATGTTTCAAGTGAAACTTAGAAATATAAACATTTAATAATAACAATAATAGTTTGCAGTGCTTCAAGTGAAACTTGAAAAATCTAAATATTTAATAACAATAATAATAATAATAGTAGTAGAAGTAATGTTTCAAGTGAACCTTGTAAACATTATTAATAATAAGTATATAAATAAATAAATAAATAAGTACAAGAAACACAACAACAACAACAATCAACTAAGAGCAACAACAAAAGCAACAAAATATATGAAGGAGAATAAGAATCATTCTTATTTTAAGAAGTCTTATTATAATAATTGTAATATTTAATTATAATGTAATAATTATACTTATTCTTATTATAATAAGAATACTTATTAAAAGAATTCTTATTATAACAATCATATTTAATTATAATATAATAAGTATAATTATTCTTATTATAATAAGAATCATTCTTATTCAAAGAATTCTTATTATAACAATTATAATATTTAATTATAATATAATAATTATAATTATTCTTATTATGATAAGAATCATTCTTATTATAAGAATTCTTATTTCAAATAATTACAATATTTAATTACAATATAATAATTATAATTATTCTTATTATGATAAGAATCATCCTTATTAAAAGAATTCTTATTATAACAATTATAATATTTAATTATAATATAATAATTATAATTATTCTTTTTATAATAAGAATCATCCTTATTAAAAGAATTCTTATTATAAATAATTACAATATTTAATTATAATATAATAATTATAATTATTCTTATTATAATAAGAATCATAAGAATTATTATAACAATTATCACATTTAATTATAATATAATAATTATAATCATTCTTATTATAACAAGAATCATCGTTATTATAAGAATTCTTATTGTAACAATTATAACATTTAATTATAATATAATAATTATAATCATTCTTATTATAATAAGAATAATTGTTATTATAAGAATTCTTCTTATAAACAATTACAATATTCAATTATAATATAATAATTATAATTATTCTTATTATAATAAGAATCATATTATAAGAATTATTATAACAATTATGATATTTAATTATAATATAATAATTAAAATTATTCTTATTATAACAAGAATCATCCTTATTATAAGAATTCTTATTATAAATAATTATAATATTTAATTATAATAATAATTATTATTATTATTATTATTATTATCAGAAACATTCTTCTTATTATAAGCAGCTGTGTCTAAGGTGGTGGTGGTGCTGGAGGGTGGCAGCAGGGGGCGCTCTTTCACTTCATTAAAAAAAAACTACAAGAACTCTATGGCCGGAAGTGGGTCCCTCCTTGACCAGCCCCGGAAGTGGTTCCTCCTTGACCCCGGAAGTGAATCCAGCCCCTGTTCCTGGCAGAGAGGGAGATCCAGAGGACGGGAGCCATGCAGGTCTCCAGCCTGAACGAGGTCAAGATCTACAGCCTCAGCGCTGGACGCAGCCTCCCAGAGGTCAGACCCTTGGCCCTTCCCTTTCCTTTTAATCTGAGCCAGGCCTGGTTCCCATCCTGGGAAGGGAGGCTATATATTAAGATTTTTAATTTGGATATTTTATTCTTTATTATTGTTTATTATTATTATTTATTATATTTTATTTATTTATTTTTATTTATTTATTTTTATTTATTTTTATTATTTTTTATTTAATTTTTATTTTTTTAAAATTTTATATATATATATATATTTCATTTTTTATTATTTTATTGTTTTATTTTATTTCTATTATTTTGTTTCTATTATTTTTTATTTTATTTATTTTATTTTTATTATTTTATGTATTGTTTATTATTTTTGTATTTATTGTATTTATTACATTATTATTATTATTATTATTATCCTCAAAGGGGATATTTGGGGGAGGGGGGGGGGAATGGTCCCTGGATAAAGGGCTGCTGCTGAGGCTCCCTCCATCTCTAAGGCTTCTTCAGGAATAGCAAGACTTCTAACTAAGTGGGTGTGTTTTTGTTTTTCTAAAAATATATTAAGATTTTTATTTGGATATTTTATATTATATTATATTTATTTTATTTTTTATTATTTTTATCTTTATTATTTTATTTGGATATTTTATATGTTATGTTGTATTGTTTTTATTTATCTTTATTATTTTATTTGGATATTTTATAAGTTATGTTGTATTGTTTTTATTTATTTTTATTATTTTATTTGGATGTTTTATATGTTACGTTGTATTGTTTTTATTTATTTTTATTATTTTATTTGGATGTTTTATATGTTATGTTGTATTGTTTTTTATTTATATTTATTATTTTATTTGGATGTTTTATATGTTATGTTGTATTGTTTTTATTTATTTTTATTATTTTATTTTTATTATTTTATTATTTTATTTTTATTATTTTATTATTATTATTATTTTACTTATTTTTTATTATTTTTTTATTTATTGTCTTTATTACATTATTATTATTATTATTATTATTATTAAAATTATATTTTAGTATACCCCTGGAAGGTCTTCAACCTCTTGCAATTGCCCTCTAGTCATTGTTATTATTATTATTAATTTATTAACTTATTATTTTTATGTATTTATTATTATATTATACCCCTGGAAGGTCTTCAACCTCTTGCATTTGCCCTCTATACATTATTTTTAATTATTCATTTATTTTAATGTATTTATTATATTTATTTATTTATTTTTATTATTATATTTTATTATACCCCTGGAAGTTCTTCAACCCCAGCACTTGCCCTCTAAACATTATTATTATCATTATCATTATTATTATTATTATTATGCTTTATTTATATAGCACCGTAGATGTACACAGCGCTGTACATACAAACAATAAAATAGGTAAAAAAATAAACTGTGTAGTGTACATTCTGAGAAAATAATACCCCATATATTTATGCATATAAATAATTTATACCGCATATATATTTATGCATATAAATAATAAGATAACAATAGAGGAAAGGGTTCAATTAAAATAAGGCAGGCAACAGATTAAAAAATGTCAAATAACAAATAAGCAGTCGGGCAAGACTTTGTTGTGTTTTAATTTTTAATTCAATTTTTTTTTTTTTACTATTTTTATCTCGTTATTTTTATTTTGTAAAAGTGTAGGTTGGGAGGGTACGCAATTATGCTAAATTTTAAACGTATAATGCATTTTATTGTTTTGCTTTTTTCGTAACCCCCCTCGAGCCATAAGGAGATGCGGGATATAAATAAAAATTATTATTAATATTAATATTAATATTGCTTATTATTCCCAGCACCACCAGAGCAGGGGCCAGGGAAGAGATATACGACAGATGAAAATTAAAACAACATTAAAGACGCATCTCTTCCAACAGGCCTATCCAATTTTAAAATTGTGTTTTTATTTTTATTAACCTTTATTTATATAGCACTGTAAATGTATACGGTGCTGTACATAGGACATAGTTTTTAAAAGACTATACTTATATATGAGTGTATTTTAATAGTTTCATAGTATTGTTATTTTACCTGTTGGTTTTATGTGCTTTGTCTTTTAACTTGGTTTTGTATTTTAATATGTTCTAGCCCGCCTTGAAGAGAGGCAGGAAAGAGATAATAATAATATAATAATAATAATAATCCATCTGTTGCATGTGCATCCTGTTTTCCACTCAGTTCCCTTCTGGAAGAAGCACAGGCTGCTGGAAGGACACACAAGGGGGCAAACGGGATCCAAACGAGAGTCAATCCAGAGAAAACCAGGAAATGTCATGTGATAAACATCAGGCATTTCCTGGTTTTCTCTGGATTGACTCTCGTTTGGATCCCGTTTGTCCCCTAGTGTGATAACGACCAAGGTCTCCAAGGGAGAGTCACAGTCGAGGGGGAAAAAACCAACCATCCCTGCCCTCCTCCATCCCAGCCCTTGTCCTCTAAACTTCTAAGCCTATGAGCAGAGGGTGAGGAAATCCTACGATTTGTCATTTTTTGGTGGCATCAGAGCTCTCTTGACACAGAAGGATAAATAGCGCACGGAGCTACAAATCCCAGAGTCCTGTAGCATTGAGCCATGGCAGTTAATGCGATGTCAAGAGTGTGTTCCTTGCCTAAGAAGATTCGGTGAAAATCATGGATCACAAAAACAGAGCACCAGTTGTGGAGTTGAAGGCTTTCATGGCCAGCGTCCGTAGATTTTTTTGTGGGTTTTCTGGGCTACGTGGCCATGTTCTAGAAGAGTTTATTCCTGACATTTCGCCAGCATCTGTGGCTGGTATCTTCAGAGAATCCTGGCATGAAAGTGAGTGGGGTGTATATATCCTGTGTGACCCTGGGAAGGGAGGAGTGATTTGCAAGTGTATTGTTCCATTGCTAATGGCAGGCCTCAGGGTGGGAGGATGTGCAAAAGAGCATTAGTGTCTACTTGGTTAGTGCTCATTGTCTGCTGGGAAACCACTGACCCTGGGAGATTTCTCATTTGCATTTATTTAGTCTTCATCTTGCTGTATATATATATATATATATATATCATAGAATCATAGAGTTGGAAGAGACCACAAGGGCCATCCAATCCAACCCCCTGCCATGCAGGAACTCCAAGTCAAAGCATCCCCGACAGATGGCCATCCAGCCTCTGCTTAAAAACCTCCAAGGATGGAGACTCCACTACACTTTGAGGGAGTGTGTTCCACTGTCGAATAGCCCTTACTGTCAGGAAGTTCCTCCTAATGTTGAGGTGGAATCTTTTTTCCTGCAGTTTGCATCCATTGTTCTGCGTTCTAGTCTCTGCAGCAGCAGAAAACAAGCTTGCTCCCTCCTCAATGTGACATCCCTTCAAGTATTTAAACAGGGCTGTCATATCACCTCTTAACCTTCTCTTCTCCAGGCTAAACATCCCCAGCTCCCTAAGGCCTTCCTCATAGGGCAAGGTTTCCAGACCCTTCACCATCTTAGTTGCCCTCCTTTGGACACGCTCCAGTTTCTCCACATCCTTTTTGAATTGTGGTGCCCAGTTCATACCCATATACATACCTCACTTTCTTCCATGCCACTATTCTCTGAAGATGCCAGCCACAGATGCTGGCGAGACATCAGGAAGAAACTCTTCTAGAACATGGCCACATAACCTGAAAAACCCACAAAAAACTACAGCACCAATTAATGCCGACCCAACTCTTAGTATATTAACAAACTCAAATTTATCCTGTATTTCAAAAACCAAAATTGTTTGTGTACTGTGATATTACAATCACTATTACAATTCTTTGAAAAAGTCCTTCACATACACTGTTGGTATCAGATACGTAGAGGAGGCTGTATGGAGGAATGTAGAAAAGATTGTGCGGAGACTGCAAATCCGGAATTGTTGTACCGTTTTGCTGTCTTCTTCGTTCTCCATTAAATCAGTACAACACCATGTCTCCATGTATGGTATTCTGCTGGCTCAGTGGAGAGAAATTGTGTGTTAATAAGAAAAACTTGGACTGAAGAAGACAACGAAATGGTATAAGAATTCCAGATTTGCCGTTTCCTCATGGTGCTCGGGTGGGTGCTGACTTTTTGGGGGGGAAATTCATGGGTCACCATAAGTCAACAGGCGGCTTGAACACAGACACACACACTTGATTGCTTGAGTGTATGTATATGGTGTGTGGGTCTGGCAAGAAAGAAAAAAATCCTGGGCAATGGTGGGCCTTGATGAGGAGTGAGGGATCAAAGGTGGAGCGAACCAGCCCTGTCACATTGATTGTATTCTTCCTTGTTTTGTAATAAATCTGAGATCCATGATGGATTTCAGGCTGTATTTCCGAGGAGGATAATGCAACCCACGATTGAGTTTTCCTTGTCTGCGAAGACCCTATGAAATTAATGGGGTTGCCATAAATGAACAGGTGATTTGAAGGCACTTACATTACATTGTTGTTGTATGCACTTTCAAGTAGTTTCTGACTTAATGGAAACCCTAAAGCAGTGGTTCCCAAACTTAGGTCCTCCGGATGTTTTGAATTCATCTCTCAGAGTCACCTTGGCCAACAGTCAGGAATCCTGGGAGATGAAGTCCATCCAGAGTACCAAAGTTTGGGAACCGCTACCTTCTTGGCAAGTTTCTTCACTGGGGGGTTTGTCATTGCTATCTCCTGAGGGTGAGAGAGTAATGACTTGCCAAAGGACACCCAGTGGGTTTCATGGCCAAGCAAGGAATCAAACTGTGATCTCCAACTCAAACTGCTACACCACACAAAAAAAGATGAGTCGTACCCTTGTATTAACAAATCTGGAGCAACAGCCACCGTCTGTGCAACTGTCTCTTGTTAACAAAGGTATGGCACCCCTTGGAGGTTGCAAAGGAGAGCTGCTTTTTGCGGCTTCTTTTTGTGCTCTTCAGAGGCTGGACCGTGACGTTGCCACAGCCTCGATCTGGCCAGTATAGCCCAAAGTCTCCTTTATAAAGTCTATTTTATAGTTAGTTTCCACATTGTTTGTTGGGGTGTTGAGTAGAAATGGGGTGCCTGGTTTCCTGTGCACATGACTATTCTTTTCATGGGAATGCTTATTTACATGAATAGGTACCCTGAATGAACAGTCTGCTCACCTGGTCTCTATCGGGCTTTCTAGATTGGCAAAAAGAAGTGTGTTCATGGCTGCATGAAAGTCTAGCCTTTAGATGAGAAAAAGGGAAAGTGTGCCATGAAAACGCTTTTTTTGCGTTTTAGGGGAGAAGAAGCGCCTTAAATAGGTGCTGGTTTTCCCAGCTTCTTTTTTAAAAACTGCGGAACAGAGCAGCTCCATCTAAAGGCTGTGGTGCAGCTGCTAAGCATTAAGGAAAAGGCAACTTCATGTCACACTTTCCTGCCAATCTAGAAAGCCCCTATTAGAATACAGTGATACTCAAAGAATGAGATTTGCTGATATATAATAATTATTTTTGAACACTAGAAGTTTATTTGGTCTACTGCATCATTGGTTAGTCCTAAGTGAATTGCTATCAGATCACTGGCTGAAGTTTTCTAAATAAACAAGTAGGACTTCTGGAACACATTTGGGAGAAAGGTGGGATACAAATCCCTTAACTAACTAACTAAATACACGGATTTATTTATTGTTCTTATATGTTTATTAATAACGATTCATGATTCCATCACTAGTCTTTTCCACTGACCACTAGCCCTCAGTTTTGTTTTGTTTTTTTATTTTGTTCCAGTGGCTTTCTGATCGAAAGAAAAGAGCACTGCAGAAGAAAGATGTTGGTGAGTTATCTTCATGACAGAATGGAAAGAGTATTGCAAAATGTTGTCTGTTATGGCGCTGAAAGTGTAAAAGCCATAGTTCTGTTGTGTGTACCTTATGGACCACAGCAGTATGGAGGAAGCAAATCATGCTTGAACAAAAATAACGGTGGGAAATTAAGGCTTAGTACAAGTGTGTCCTTTTTCCTCTGTGCTGCTGGTGGACAGGTGCATCTATACAGTAAAAGAATGCACTTTGATACCACTTTAAATGCTGTAGTTCCATCCTATGGAATCGTGAGATTTGTAGTTTTACAAGGTCTTTAGCCCTCTCTGCCAGAGTCCTTTTTTTTTCTCACAAAATTACAAATCCCAGGATTCTGTAGGATGGCGCTACGGCAGTTAAAGTGGTGTCAAACCGCATTATGACTACAGTGTAGATGCACCTGCTGTTACACTAGTAGGGATGACCAGGAAACTAGCATATTTTCTCAGTTACACAGGAACACAGTATTAGGAACTTTGTTCTAGGTGAGACAGTGCTCTTGAGCTGTGTGTGAAGCTTTATCTCTCCTTATTCTCTCTCAGGTATCTGAGCACGCTTCTACTTAGAATGATGTTCCTTACAGTTTCACACTGTGATATAGAATGCTAGAAAAAAATATTATGAAAAATGTTAGGAGTTGGAATTGTTTTGGAAAACTTACATCACTGATTAAAGTAAATTTTAACTGTACACAAGGACATAAATTAAAGAATTGGCTTGTTTTGGATTTTTCGTGGGTGTGAAAGATTTCAAATTAAAACTACCGGTTATGATTTAATGGCTTGGTTTGATCTGACTGTGTCTCACTGAAACAATTAAATTGCTCACTTAGGGAGCACTAATTGAGCTAAGCTTATTTTCTCCTATTTCTTTGACAGCAGTAAGTATAAGTTTCTCTTCTTCCTCATTGCAGTCAGTAGTCCCTTAAAAACGCTTAACTTGTGAGTTGTGCCTACCATTATCAAAAACAGTTATACAGTATTATTGAGCATGATTTTTTCTCGGGAGCAGAAATCCCAGCAACATGCCACATGATTCTTTCTATCTTCGACTGGGGTGATTATCACTACTGTTACCATTATTCCTAAATGATAGCATGATAAATTTTCCTGCCTCCGTTTTGGTTCATTCAGTACAAGTCCAAGGATTTAAAATGCCCCAAGCAGCTAGGAGGATTTTCAGCTGCTCCATTTGACTGGCTATTCTTGAAAAATCTTTGGGATCCCCTCCTGGGAGATGGTCCTTAAAGCAGAGAGGACCTTCACCAAAAAGACAGGTTGCCCTTGTCATGTGCAAGCCAGAGCCCTTTATGTTTGTCCGGGGCACGTATTTGAGGGTGGAATGCTCCCTAATATTACTCTGGAAATCATTTTTGAAATGACACTCTTCTCAGTATTTTCTTCAGTAAAAGCTCTTATTATTTTGAAGTTTAGACTAGGAAAACTTTCATATACTTACCTTTATATTTTTAAAGATATTCGTCGGAGAATTGAACTTATCCAAGATTTTGACATGCCTGCTGTTAGCAACAAGCTCAAGGTGTCGAGGGATGGCCAGTATGTTCTGGCAACTGGTGAGTGGGCTAAGAGCCGTGTCCTTTCAGACTTCTGCATGCCATTTACAGCTGTTGAATGCGTCTGCTTTGAATTGTTCTGGGCTGGTGTCCCAGAGATAGTATTTTTAGGGAAGACTGGGTGCTAAAGACTGTATTGGATGTTCATCTACTGGACAGTAACCTTAGTAATTGGCAAAGAATTAAATAACAGGAACAAAATACTTATTAAATAGTTAAGGCTAAGATTACAACTCCCATCAGCCCTGGCCAACAGTAAAAGGTGGTGGACATTGCAGGCTGACAACATCTGGAGGCTTTCAAGTTGCCTTCCCTTGCTTCAGTGATAGTGCAACTATAGGCCTCAAGACAATTTTTTTTAAAACTTTCTGGATAATGTCTGAATTCTTAACTATCTAGCGTACTAAGCAATGTGTATCACGGCATTTTCCCAATAATTATTTTTTTCCTATGGTTAGTTACATACATGACTGAACTTAATTTGGATGCTTAGATGTGATACATCACTTAACAACGTAGATGTTGGTATTAATTCTTTAACAGAAAATTTCGTACCAGAGGCATAACTAACATGGAAAGGATACCGTAAATAAAGGTTCCTACACCACAAAAAAGAAGAGTACTTCAACATGTTTCAGCAAAGTTTTTTATTCAAAACTAACAATATGCACATTTGAAAATAAATAGCTCATGTAAGACTTGCAGAAATAAATATTTTGAACCTTCTAGATACCACTTAAAAGTTTTCTAGAATGCATCAAGGGATGATATTTTCTTTTACCAGCCTTCTCTTTTCTTAATGGTTTTTATTTCGGTGGCCAAACTTACATGACTGGGGGAGCTAGTGAGACAGGTGCACAATTAAGAATACTTCAGTCCAGTTTGCCAAGGGATATATGTGACCTTAACTATGCAGTAATGAATTTAGAAGAAGTAAAATTATCAGTGAGTCAGTATTTGGTTAATATATTGCTGCTACTGATGCACTCTTTTGTCCAGTTATAGGAGTTGTTGTTGTTATTTATAATACTGTAATCTACAAATGGTATTTTAAAAAGCCATGTCATATGGTTAGTGCTGCAATGCTAAGAACTAGTGATGTTTAATGAGTGCTATTGTCATTAAGGAGGTTAAATTCAAGTATCTAATTGAAACTTTGCAGCCTTTTAAAAACCTTTTCATTTCTAGAGCAGAAACTCTTTCAAAACCTGAATAATTTTTCTTCCTCAGCTAAATGGAGTGACAAAAACCCCTACTTCTATTATTATATTATGTTATGTTATATTTATTTATATCCCACCTTTCTTCCAGTGTAAGGATTCAAGATTTCTAAGTACTATACTAAAGCCGTTGCTCTTACTTTTACTTTAAATATAGTGTTTTCTTTTTTAAACAGGGACATATAAACCAAGGGTCCGTTGTTTTGATACCTATCAGCTATCAATGAAGTTTGAAAGATGTTTAGATGCTGAAGGTTAGTAAAAAAATTACTTACTTATCAATCAAAATATTTCTATTTGTTGTGAAATCTTAGAACAGTGTACAATGAAATCTACATTGAGTCCTTGGTATCTACTGTGGTTTGGTTTCAGGACTGCCCCTCCTTGGATATCAAAATCTATAGATGCACAAATCCCACTACTGTATCTACAGTTGCATTGTAAAATGGTACCCCTTATATAAAATGGCAAAATCAAGGTTTGCCTTTTGGAATTTTTAAAAAATATTTTCAAGCTGTGGATTGTTGAATCCATTGGTGCAAAATCCCTAGATATGGAGGTCTGACTATATAGAAACAATATGAAACAATTCCAAATAAAACAAGGAAGCTATAGCATTAAAACCTATTAAATATTAGGGCTGTTGTTGTTGTTCTTGTTCTTGTTAACTGCTTTTGAGTCAATCACAACTCATGGCGACCCTGTGGAAGAGACATCTCCATGCCCCACTGTCCTCCACTGCTCTGCTTAGGTCCTGTAAGTTCAGGCCCATAACTTCTCTGATTGAGTCCATCTATCTGGCATGTGGTTTTTCTCTCCTTCTACCCTTAATGGAATTATTGTAACTTTTCCAATGATCCATGCCTTCACATGGTGTGCCCGAAGGATGACATCCACAGTTTGATCATCTTGGCTTCTAGGGAAAGTTAAGGCTTGATTTGTTCAAGGACCCATTAAGGTCTTCTCCCATGTTTCCATACAATGTGCTGTTCTCACTCTAGTCCAGTATTGCTCATACCGACAGACTGGTGCTCTCAGGCTTTGTTCCCAGCCCTGTCTGAAAATGTTGGGGGTTGACCTTATAACCTTTTCCATGTAGAGCGCATAGTTTCCCAACTCTCCCATAGGTCAGCGCTTGGTCATTAAACTAAACTTTCTGTGTAGTTTCTCATAGAAGCACAGTTTCAGGCTCTATGTCACTCGACTTTGAAGCTGGCAGCAGCTTCCACCATGTTAAATTGTGTTCATGTTCCTTATTCTCTCTTGCTGCTCTCCCTAAGATGATGAATCTAAAGAGCCATGAGCAAATTTGGCTATAGCTTGTCAACACTTTTCATGGGTCATTCAATCCCAAAGGATTTTCTGCTGTGGCAAAAAGATGAGCTCAAAGGTTGCCTGCTGTCCCCATGAGTTGCTTGCTGCCTCTGCCCTCTTGGATCCAGATGTGGCAACAACATAGATCAAGAACAGTATTAAGATGTCTGGTCTAACAACAGGGCAAACACAGTGTTGCCAATGGCAGTGCCAGCTTCAGCATCTTCCTGGTCTTGGTTTTAAGATCACAAGTACAGCAGGCAGGCAGGATGATTTTGTGGAACTTGAAAGCACTTACATATGCAGTGTAATGTAAAAATGAATGTTTTAGTGATGCCTAGTCATAATTTATTTTTTTCATTTCCTCAGTTGTTACATTTGATATTTTATCGGATGATTATTCCAAGGTATGTATGCTCTTGATTTTGAAATTATGTTCTGAAACAATGGTCAGTGCTGCATTTCAGAATTGTTAACAACATCCAGTTGTTTTTGTCTAAGGAATAGATACCTAAAATAAACTTGTTTGTCCTGTTATGTATGGCTTATTCCTTGGAACTAGCTGTGTGTAGCCACATCTGCACCCCAGAATTAGTGCAATTTGACAGTGCTTTAGCTACCTTAATTCAATGCTATGGAATTCTGGACTTGGAAATTTTGTGAGATATTTAGCTTTCTGTCTCAGAGAGCTCTGATGCCATTACAAACTATTAATCATAGCATTCCATAGGATGGACCCATGGCAGTTAAAACATTGTCAAACTGCATGATTTCTGCAGTGCAGATGCAGCTTATGTTTCTGAACAAAAGGTCATCCTCCAATAGTATAAAAATTTCAATGGATCTGAGAAAGGTTAGTTTCCCTGACAGTGAGGTTGTAGGTGAGCTGACATCTGACAGCTTCATGCATGTAAACACTATACCAACTAGAAATAAACAAGGTTAAGTGTAGTCAAGATACAGACATTGCTAGCAGCAGCTGTTAGTTCCATTTTGGATGACTATTTAGCATTGGGGATTAAGCCTTTGCTTTTTTTGCTTTTCTGTCATATAAATATTAGAGTACAGTTTTCTCTGAACTACTGTTGAAATACCTTCACTTGCTAGATCACCTTTCTTAAACATATAATCAGGTGCTTCTGAAAACAATAATACAAATGTAAGATAAAGTGTATTCTTATGTGTACCATTTAATTTACTGAGTTATGTTTTCTGTTACTTTAAGTTATGTTTTCCAGAGGATAAATGTCTCATTATTTTCTTTTAAATGGCCAAATGTTGTGATGATTACCTTCTAGGTGAGGGAGAAAACTCTTCCCCTGAAAATCTTAATCCTATGGCTTGTATTTTTCAGATAGTTTTCTTGCAATGTGACAGATATGTGGAATTTCATTCGCAACATGGCCGCTACTATAGAACAAGAATACCAAAATTTGGTAGAGATTTTTCATACCATTATCCATCGTGTGACCTGTACTTTGTAGGAGCAAGGTATTTAAGATGCCCCAAATCCTTATTTGATTGTACTTGATTGTAGTTAATTGTACTTGCCGCTGTGACTGATATCCTGCAAAAACAAGTGGACTTGACAGTTACTGATATATTATACTCTAAAGAAACAGAGTGGCATATGTTGGGTAAAAACCATAAGTAGGTTAAGTATAATTATTAAGATTCTCTGTCAAAGGTCAGTTTGGTTTCTGAAATGTATGCATGGCATTTCAATTTTATTGTGATTTGTCGAGATTTAGGCCCATTTTAGTAATAATAAAGATAATTGTGTAACTATTGATTTTGTTGTTGCTGTTGTAGCTCGGAAATTTACCGGTTAAATCTGGAACAAGGAAGGTATTTGAATTCCTTACAGACAGATGCTTCGTAAGTATCTGCATTTTTTTTTCACATTCATCTCCTTCTTCCAGCAGGTGGAGCTGCATGTCTGGTTGTTATTATAACAAGATCCAAATTATGTGCTATCCAACATGTATTCCAAACGGCATTATAAACAGGACATGGTTGCTTTGGTTTATATTTTAAAATATTATCCTGAAAAATCAGTTGTAATATATTTATTTACTGGTGGCATTTGCACATGAGACTAAGCTGGACATCCTAACTTAATGGGTTAGGATATGCGTGTGTATCACACACCTACACAGAGCTCCTTTCCTGCTGCTTTTCTCCTCCCTTTGTACAAGTGACAAAGCATCCCAAGCTTCAGCACCTGTATATCTTCTCATTATGCTACAACACAGATCTCTGCTTGTGCTGATTCATGTGAGGCTCATGCAAATCAGGAATAAAACTAGGTATATGTGGCTTCTGTTTGTCTTAGTGTGTTAAGTCAGAAGTTTTTTATTAGTGTGATGTGGGGACTGGGGCTTTTCTGCCGCATCACGAAGTGGCAGTATTTTGCATTCAGACAATTTCAGAAAAAATGGTTACTCGGTTTTAAATAGCTGTAACTATAGGGAATTTCTGATTTCTTATTTGTATAATTATACTGTATATTTTATTCAGAGACATAGCCGTGTTAGTTTGGATTGTCAAAGGGATCTTGTAGAACCCTTGAGACGGAGTGAAAGATATTGGAGTGCAAAAGACGATTCAAAAAGGCCAGATTGGGGCTGCCCAGCTTCACACGTGCAGCCCCAATTTGGCCCATTGCAGCTGTTTCCAACGGGCCTCTGAAAAGGAGTAGGTTTTCCCTGCTCTTTTTCAGGCCAGCTCTTCTGAGTTGGGGTGGCATCAGGATAGCTTCTGGTTGCATTCAGAGTGTACAGTGTCTAAACACCATGCCCCCAAATCAGCTCAACAGTGCACCTTTTGGCCCCTTCTGTTTTGGACCAATTGTCTTTTACATCTGAGGAAGTCAACCAAATATACAAAAGCTTATACTACAGCATCTTTCACTCAGTTAAGTCTCAAAGCTTATGCTGCAACATCCCTTTGCATACTGCATATTTTATGGCATTTTCCAAACCCAGTGTCAAACACAAAAATCTCTTCAGTTTTAATAACTAAGAACTAACACTATATGTCAGGTTGTATTCTTTCTTCTGAGCCATGATAGGTTTTGGTTAATTTTATGACTTTTCACAAATTTACCAAGTGTGCTTACTTTAACATTTTATATCCTTGCCATTCATTTTATTTGTTTTGATTTTTCAGGGAGAATCATGTCTGTGACATAAATTCAGCACATGGCTTATTTGCTACTGGAACAATTGAGGTAAACACTTGCTCCTAGGAATCATGACACTACCTTCTCTTTTAAAAATGCTGACACCCAGACAAACCTGTTCTCTGTGTATGGATCGTTATTACAGCTGAAATGGCACCATCCACACACAAACCCTTTGGTAAGGGAGGTGTTAGCAAGGTTGGACAACTACAGGTTTGGCTAAAGTATAGGAGAAAATAATCTTTAGGAAAACCTCCTAAAGAGCTGACCTCTCAGTGCAGACTGAGCATACTCAGTGGCCATAGACAGCTGAAAGACCTGGAAGCAGGAAGAAGGAAAATAGAGTGGTTGTAGAAGGTAGAAATTTGTGAAAAGGCATTGCTGACTAGATAGAATAATGAACAGGAGCTCTTCATACTGCATCATCTTGTTATAGGTTTCGTTGTGTTTGTTCACATAGAATTTTTGCTGGAGGCATTTACATTATAGCAGTACATTATTACAATATATCAGGAAGGATGCAAATTATATTTTATATATTCAGTTGTATATTATAATGTTAGACATGTATTGTTTTTTTTAAAAAATGATGCACATACAGCTTTGTGGAAACATGTTTCCTGACAGTAAGGGCGGTTCGACAGTGGAACGCACTCCCTCGTAGTGTGGTGGAGTCTCCTTCCTTAGAGGTCTTTAAGCAGAAGCTGGATGACCCTTGTGGTCTCATCTGTCGGGGATGCTTTGATGGAGAGTTCCTGCATGGCAGGGAGTTGGACTGGATGGCCCTTGTGGTCTCTTCCAACTCTATGATTCTATGATTTTCAAATGATGCTGTTCTGTTGAAGCAACAGTTGTTATGAGAATGAAGAAAAGAGAAAAACAAACCTCCTCCTCCCAAGTTGTGATACAGTGATGTACTCCACTTCTGACATCTGTTCTTCTTTATATATAAGCTGGTTTTGGCAGAGGAAAGCCCATAGACAACATATGGCATATTTATAGCAGCCATGAAGTGGAACTCTCATTTGCTGCCAGTCTATCCCACTGGTTGATACCTAATACTTAAAGAGAGGGCATCATTTAAATTGAGGAATACTTGGAAGGCCAGTGACACTGGATCAATAAAAATAAATGCCCACTGACTCCTTCCAGGGGAGGACCTTTTAATCACATCTTCTCTAGGGCTGATGTTTTTCCTCTTTATGCTTACATTCAAAGCAGGCAGGTGGGTGAGAAGCAGAGATACAGAAACGGAGAACTTGACCTGGCAGTCTCAATTGTCTGCTGCAGTTAGAAGTGATCTCTTCTTAGTGCTTGGATTGAGTATTTCCTTGGGTAATCAATCATACATATGCTGAGTGATTCCTGATAATAACTGGGTGGCATTCTACAGCTGTGGGTACAGCCTGGAGCCAACTCTGCTATAGTCAGAATCTGTTCACTTCTGCCCGTCTCTCACACTTCCCTGTTCTTAATTGAGGGGGGATACAGCAATAATCCCAGTCAACTTTGGCTCATAGTTCTGTTGCCTTACTGGTGCTGTGGTGAACAGATTACCCACAGTTGTATCCACAACTGTTGAACACCACTCAGTTATTCCCAGGAATCTCTTAGCATATGTGTATGATAACTCAGTCCAAGTACTAAGAGGAGATCACTTTTAAGTGCAGCAGACAACCGGAAGAATTGGAACAAATCTGGCATGACTTGGAAAGACCCTGCCAGATCAGAAATTTCAGTGAAAAGTGATAAATAGATGAAACATGCAAAATGACTTGAGAACCCTAAAATTACTTTGTTTTTCTCAGGGGAAAGTGGAATGCTGGGATCCCAGAACAAGAAATCGAGTTGGGATGCTGGATTGTGCGTTAAGCAGTGTGACAGCAGATAAAGAGTAAGGAGGATATTTATTTTTATCCCTTCCCCATAACTTTGCTTTCCTCTCTAAAATTTTACAACCTTTTTGTTATAACAGAATGCTTTCAGTTCTCAGTATAATTTGGTACGCTTCACATGCAAATTTTTAAAGAGGTAGTTACCTTAGACTCTTACAGCTTAGAAAAGAAATGGAGAAAGAAGGAATCTAGTGACACCTTTTTGGCTAAGTTCAGCATGAGCTTTTGTGGATTTCATCAACTTGACATACCACATTTGTTATAGAGATCCTCACAATTGCACATGTAACAAATAATTCTCAGAAAGGTTTCTGACTTAAAGAGAAGTGACTTTGAGTAAGCAGATTCCACACCTTAGGACTGACAGACCTGTATTACCTTACACAGTTTTTTGAAGGTTTATGACTGGCATCTCAATGTATATCTTTTGTATCCTATTATACTCTGACCTTACTACCACCACCATGTAACTGCAGAGTAGACCTGTTGCTTTAATATTAACTTCATCAGTGGCATCTGAAGAGGGAGACTGAAATCCATCAAAGTTCATTCTGATATAAATAATTTTATCTTAAATATGCTGCTTTCTCAAGATTTCTCCTCCCCCCTTTTCCATTCTCTGCAGATTATAGTTGACAATAAGCTTCAGAATCAGTTGCTACAATGTTTAACTAAAATGAATTGTTTTAAAATCATTTCAGGGTAGATGGTTTGCCGTCTATTTCAGCCCTGAGGTTTGATGGAGCTTTGAACATGGCTATTGGAACATCTACAGGGCAGGTAGCTATGCTGTCAACTCACTTGCTAAGCAGATCAAGTAACGTTCCCATAATGAATAACAGCAGGACCGAGTTTACCAGGGCTGCATGGAGAATCTACAAATAAAATTATGGATCATGAATTCTGTGGGATGTGACTAATAGTGTTGAATTGAATATCTAAATACAACTGTTATCAAATCAGATGACCATTCCCCCTGAATCAACATGATGATATGGCTCAGCTCAGAGCACCTACTGACTCAGTTCTGTACTTTACAGTTTAAAGTTTCAAACCAAACATTATGCATTCTTTCAAGGTTCAAGTTATGAATTATGCTAAATAGCATCATTCTTAACACTTTTTTCCTGGTCTGTAGGTCTTGATGCTTAAAAACATAATGCATAATCTCCATACGTATCCCTTCAGCAAGATTAAATATAAAAAATTTTTTAGAGTCAAAGGCTTTCATGGCCGGCATCCATAGTTTTTTGTAGGGCTTTCGAGCTATGTGGCCATGTTCTAGAAGAGTTCCATTCTGATGTTTTGCCAGCATCTGTGGCCGGCATCTTCAGAGAATATTCATCTTCATTCTCTGAAGATGCCGGCCACAGATGCTTGCGAAACGTCTTCTAGAATATGGCCACATAGCCCAAAAGCCCTATAAAAACTATAAAATTATTTGTTTGATCACTGTAATCTATTTAAGAGTTTAAAATAGATTTTTAGATCTGCAATTTTTAAAACTATTTGAATGTTGAAAAATATATGTGGTCCTTTTTTTTTAAACCAGGTATTGCTTTACGATCTCCGCTCAAGTAACCCGTTATTAGTGAAGGATCATCAGTACAACTTGCCTATTAAATCAATCCAGTTCCACAGTTCATTAGATTTAATTATTTCTTCAGATTCACGAATCATAAAACTATGGAATAAGGACACAGTAAGTTTTGTATTGATCTTTGTCTCTACACTGAACAACTGCTAGCTTCATTATTTCTAATATATCTGAATAGTAAATACAGTCATCCCTCCCTGTTCACAGAGGATTCATTCCAGACCCCTTCACGAACAAGAAAAAAAATGTGTATAGTCAAGCCCCATTGAGTATAATGGCTGCATGTTCCCACATGCACCATTTTGTCCCTCCTGGCTTGCCATCCGTGGAAACTCAAAACCGCAAATGGGAAGTCTGTGAACAGGGAGGGACAAGTATGTTTTGTGCTCACTTTTGTACTCCCACTAAGGATAATGTGGATATTTGATTAAGTAGTGTTATTTTTGTTTTCCCGGCTATTTCTTTTTTTATGACAAATCATATGGGGAAATTCATACTGTTTTGCTTTGTTTTTAATAAATTTGAATCCCTCCCTCCCTTCTGCTCACATGGATATGTCCATCCACTTACTATAATTTTGTTCTTGGAGGCAGCGACCTGCAAGCCAGTGTCTAGCATGTAATTGAATGGGCTTATGCATATGCTTTAAATGCATGTAATTCTGGATTGAGACATCATGCAGTCCTAGGTCAAGGTAGAGCTGACATTAGGCTTGTGGGATCAGCTGTCTTTTTTCACTTGAACTGGGAGATCCAGCAACCAAAGGCTGATGCAAAAAATATATGCGTAGTATTAAATAATTCTGGAACCAGGATTTGTTTTGAGGATCAGAACTCAATGAAGCTGACATTTGTCCCACAAAAAAGTGAACTGTTTTCTACCCTGTCCCTTCCCTTCAGGCTTTCTTCATTTTGTTGTTGCCACTCTTTGAAGCACATAACTAGACTTGAAAGAAGTAGACATGCCTCTCCTAGTCCTCTTCATAGAAGCCTCTCCAAGCCCTGAAATTTTTCCATAAGGGCTCGGGGGCAGTTCCTAACATAGGGAGCTGTGGGTGGGGGCAGTACCCCAAAATACATTAGAGACCCCTTGATAAGTTGAGGAGTCCTTCGATCCACAGAAGCAGACCCTGGATCTGATCCATGATTGTTCTGTTGAGAAATAGGAAATCTTTGTTGATCACTTTTGACTCACCAAGAGGTCTACCAGTAAATCTTCATTTCTGTCTCCATTTCATCTCTGTCCTAAGCAATAAAACTATTTTTCCCTGTTGCCTTGTAAATGGTACTTGCAGCAGAAGTTCAAAATGTGGGGCAGCAAATGATGAGATGTCTTTATGTTCCCACTGCCTCTTCTTTTCTGATGATTGTTCCTAACTATCTGGCTGGCAATCAGTGGAAAAAAGAGGACAGCAGTGAGCCAGAGTACTCCGTTTAACACTAGATTTGCCCGCAGGCTGGGGAGCATCCAACTCTTTGTTTTCAGAGAGTGGAGGTGGGGGAAAACCCTTCCCTCTGTTAATTATCAAGGAGGAAGGCAGCAGAGGAGGGCGGGGTGGCAAAATTAAACAGGGAGGGAAAGGAAGCACCCAGGAGGGAGGTGAAGCTGTTAGAGAAGCCAACAGAAAGGGAGGTGTCCAAAGGAAAACAATCTCCCCCACTTTTTCAAAGTCAGACTTGTGGCCACAATACCCAGATGCCCATGCCCTTTTATCTACTTAATTGGCTGAATCATTCTGAATTCAGCGTGAAGCAGATTCTGATCTGGTTCTTTCTTTGTAGGGATGGCCAGCTACCTGATTGCTTCATTACAGACCTTGGTGCATTTCCCCCAGATCTTGGGAAAGTAAGTTTTTGAATTATAGCTCCCAGATTCTCCCGCCACCATAGCCACTGGAGATAGGAGGATTCTGGGAATTAAAATCCAAAAAATAACTGTTCCATGATCTGGGGGGAAATGCACCAAGGTCTGTAATGAAGCAATCAGGTAGCTGGCCATCCCTACAAAGAAAGAACCAGATCAGAACCTGCTTCACACTGAATTCAGAAAGATTCAGCCAATTAAGTAGATAAAAGGGCATGAGCATCTGGGTATTGTGGCCACAAGTCTGACTTTGAAAGAGTAAAGTGGGGAAGTTTGTTTTCCTTTGCTAACTGGCTATCCCAAGCCCTGGGATCCCACCTAACAAGGCAAAGCTCAGGCCGATTCTGTGCCAGAGCTGGGCCTGTGGGTGTGTCTGTTCCTCTCCAGGCTAACCACAGATCCCTGCCAGTCCTGCAGCATACATGTCACAGCTGTGATTTGCCGTGATTTGCCATTTCAGCTTTTATGTGGAATAAGGTTGCTAGATGGAAAAACTTGATATGGTTCCTGTACCTTTAAAGGTTTTGTAGAAGAAGGGATTTCAGCAGGTGTTGCTTGTTGACTAGTTAGGTGACAAATAAGGCCTGCTGAAATTCTTTCTTTGGTACAACCATCTCCAGATTACACTGGTGACCTTATGTGGGAAATACTTTTTGTTATGGGAGTTGGGACAAGGAAACAGCAAGATTTGGTATCAGGATGTGAAACACACCCAGCAGAGAGAGGGATTAGGCTAGGGAACAAGTTTCTCTCTTCAAAGTAATAGCTGTCCTTCCTTCTTTCATCCTTCCCCTTCCAATTTCTACATTAGGGCTGGTTTTGACCAAACATCTTTTTTTCCTCTACGTGAGTCCTCTGGAGTGATTCCTCAAGAGGAAGATATGCGGAAAATGTTACAGTAGAATGGAAAATTCACTCAGTTCCCATGTAAAGGGGAAAGAAACATTACAGTTTGTTTTTAAAAGTCCAACCACTATACTGAATGTATAAGGCAAGTGAGAGCATGGGTCAGTTCTTCCTCCATTCAAGAGGAAGTGGTCCTGGCTTGGCAAGGATTGCCCATGGATTCCATTCATATCCGCACCTCAAAATATGAAAAGCTGATTCTTAATTTTGTGATATTTTCCCAAATTCCTCCTGTGTTCTTGTCCCACCCTTTATTCCTGTTAGCAAGGATTTTTTTTCTCTACATTGACATTCGTACACATATTGTTTTTCCTAATGTGTACATTTAGTTTACACAATACAGTGTTTCTTAACAATGTGGGGTTCCCAAAGTGCCAAGGACCAACACCATATTTGTGTCCATTGACTACAGCTGCTGCTTTCTTTACTGAAAACCCTCCAGGGACCAGCAACCAAAGGGATCATCACTTTGAATAGCACTGAACTTACATGTAGGATTTGCTCCATTGACTGAATTATTTTTATGCATTATTTTTACATTGCACGCATTTTTTAGCTATTCATATTTGTAAATGTGCACAGTGCTTTGTGCATGCTTCATTTTCTAGAATACTTGGCAAGCTTCATAAAAGTCTAGGGATTTTGAGGCAAGGTGAGGTGAAGTGAGGTGAGGTGAGTTTCATCTCTCAGTGATACCTGATGGATGTGAAACAAGTATTTTCAGTAAACCTCTTTTCTGTCCTTATTGACACCTGTTACAGTAGAGATGGTTAAGTTTTTCCCCCTAAAATTGAGGGCTGCAGTCTTCCAGATATAATCTATCAGGGCCTGCATGCTGGTATTGGGCAAGCCTGAAGCCATTGATGGTTGGAGTCAGAGGGAAAGGTTGCCAGCCCCTTATTTCTTCTCTCTTGTGTTTGCCACTTTCTTTTTCACATTGCTACCCTGTTGCCCCCCTGACCCCAGTACCTTTTCCCTGTGCTCTCAGCTGCTTAGGAAAGAACAAATCACTCTAGCAGAGACCTGAATTAACTATTTACCACAGGCTTTTGAAGTTAGACTAAGGACTACAGGAGGTCAGACAGAAAGATGAGTGTGGCCCCAAAACTGCAAATTGCCCATACCTATGTTAAAGGGAGGAGAACCTGCCAGTATGTAAGACATGTGGGGCTTCCTTCACATGAGTGGAACATGAGTTTCTCAAGGGTGAATATCTTCTATCAATAGTCCCATCCCACAATGGGTTTGTTTTGTTCTCTTTTAAAGCCATCCAAGTTGACAGTCATCACATTCCACAAAACAGGGGCCCTTTCACAGTACACACTAGCACTGTGCTACCGCTGCATCTGCCACGGCAACATCCGGGGCAACCCTGAGCTTTGTAGTTTTGTCAGAGGCTATGGAACTTTCTGCCTGAGGATTATAAAGGTGCTCCCCTTCCACTGCCAGTCTCAGGATTCTATGGGATGAAACCATGGCAGTTAAAGTGCGATCATAGTGCTATAATTGTGCAGCATGAGAGGTCCCCATGATTCTGATTATTGCTTGAAAAGCAGGACAAACACTCACCAAAGTGTTACAACATATGGTTAATGCTTGGGAAGTGAAGGGTAAACTTCATGAAGGATGCTCAGGGGCGATCTTTCATTCTTGGGAGAATCTTTGAACTGATTCATTCTATTTCTACAATATGATTTTTTTTTTTAAGAAATCTTTGCAAAGTCAAAGAATTGTTTGTCACTAGGGTATATTTATTGGCTCTCTTAAAGAATATTGCAAGTCATAAAAACTGTATAATGTCTCATTTTGTGTCTGAGAGAAGCATTTCACAGAAGCATGTTATGCTCGGTCCGCTTTGCTGTTTCTTTTACATAAAGTTGAAATGAGGCTATATAGAACTCACATGTTCAAAAGTTTCTGCCCAAATGGGTTGGAGTGGCAAAATTGCCAGAGACAATTTGTGTGGCCTCACCCAGCTTACATAAAATAAAACAGTGTCTGCAGCAGACATCTGCATCATATGCACAGAGTTCCAGGCTAGAGGATTGCATGTCCTGACATGTTTTCTCCTCAACTGAAAGGATTAGAGGTCCCATCCCATCATGGAAATGAAGGATTGGCTTATGCAGTATTGCATGGGGAGGGGAATTAGAGAGCCAATAAGACTGAGTTTGATCCAGCTGAAACTAAGAATTTTGAGGTTCTGCTGCTTTCAATGGAATAAGTTTGAGCTGTTTGATTCTCCCATTGAAATCATCGGGAGACAGAAATGTTTTGAGCTTGGACTGAATTGTGCCCCTCTGCATCTGTGATCCTTCCTGTTTCACTTATCAAAGTAGTCAGTAGCAAACTCCTTATTTCCAAATGGGTTATCTTTCTGTCGAGTTTCTTTTCTGCATTTCCATTCTAATCATAAGTCACATAGGAAGCAAAGTACCGATGGGATATGACCATTTTCAAAAATACTGCATTTTTATAGCTGGTAGTGATGCCAGCTTTAGGTGAAAGTAGAGTTAATATAGGAAGTTTTAAATGAGAGACACTCAGGACAGTTTTGGTTGATACTCGGTAGTGTTTTATTGGCCACCTTCAGACTCTCTTTTACTTGTCAAAAGGCAAGTTGTAAAATGGATCAGGTCTGTACATATTTATTTATTTATACCCGCCCTTCAGCCTTAAAGGCTATCAGAGCGGCTTACAATTATTATTTTTGCTGAAATACCAGATAGCAGAGTGGAGGAGGAACAGTTTGCTCATTTACTAAGATGCCTTCAATTAACCAAGCAGCAGATTAAGAGGTATTTTTAAAATATTTTCAAAAAGCTGGAAGTCTAGGCTGGCTCCCTCCTTTTTGTTTAAGCAGACTTTTAATGTATAAGCGGGGAGGCTTTTTAGTGCTATGTTTTATCTCTCTTTTAAACCTTTGTATGACTTTTAAATAAATTTGTATTGCTTGTTAAATGATTTTAATTGTTTTTTAAAATATCGTGCTCTGTTTTTTAAGTGACCCTTTCTGGGAGCTGCCTAGTGTCTCACTTTGGGAGAAAGGTGGCATACAAATGAAATAAATATCTGCAATAGAACTATTGACCTATTAAAACTAATGGGATTGGATAAATTACTTTAATGGATGACAACCATAGTAAAATAGCGATATGTGTTTTGACCGCACATTTCACTAGTTGAACCACAGCTAGGGATACATTTCTTTGGGGAGAGTTATACATGTGTCTAATTTGCAACCAGATAGGCAGTTACAAGAGAAAAATACACCAAGCTGGACATTGCACCTGAGCTTTGGCAAGCAGCTACATTTGACCCCCCCCCCAGCTCCCAAATGGAAGGCTTCATCACAGAATTATTCGCATCTAGTAGATTTCTGGTTACTAGAATGAAGAATATTCTCATTCAGGTTAAATGCATTAAATCTTTGTGTGGTATCTGGTTTTTAAAATCTTCATTCTTACTTGTCCCCTGATCATAAATTTAAGGTACTAGTGATGAAGAGGAATAATAATAATAAAATGTCAGGGTGGGATGGTGAGCATTTAAAGATTCCTGGGGCCCTTTCACACTACACAATTTTAGCCCTAATCCTCTTTAACCATGATGATATCCTGGAGAATCCTGGGATCTGTAGTTTGGTCAGAGGCACTAAAGAAGTTCCCTGGTTGAGGATTCTGTATGGCTCTCCCTTGACTGCCAATCCCAGAATTCCACAAGATGGAACCATGGAAGTTAAAGTGGAATAGTAGTGCTATAATTGTCTGGTGTGGATGGGCCCCTGCTCTCTGGTGATGTTTTTTGACTTGGCAGCAGGTGCAGAAATGATATACCGTACTACTGGGGTGGGCAATTTGTGGCCTTCCAGAAGTTGGACTACAACTTTGGTCAGCCCTAGCCACTGGTAAGGACTGCTGAGAGCAGAACCCAACAAGTTTATCATATGTGGCTAGTATAGTGCAAATACAGTAGGATGACACTGCCAGATAATACTTTGGCAGGTACTTATCACACATGGCTTTTTTCTCTCCCTGTCGCTGCTTTGCATTTCGGTCATTGGCAGAGTATCTCCGTGAAGGATTAAAAAGTAAGGCAAGAACTGGAGAGACATGACATTGTGTGATAAGTGCCTGCCAAAGACCACAACTTGCCTGGCCTTAGCTATATTGTTCGTTGGTTGTTTCTAAGAGTTGTATTCCTTCCTTTCAGTTGTGTATTCTTTTATTTCAGGGGAAAATATTTACTTCCATTGAGCCTGAACATGACATTAATGATGTTTGTCTATATCCTAATTCAGGTATGCAAAACATAATTCACCATTATTGCCTGATGAAAGCCACAGTATGGTTGCTGACCATGGTTAATAAATAGATCACAATATATCATTGAGAGTTTGGAACAAAATGATGCCTGATGGGTTTTTGGGTTTGTTTGTTTTTGTACATGTTATTGTTGGTTGTTGAAAGATTGGCACATTTGTTGCCTGTTGAAAAATTCCAAGCCATTTTAACCAGAATAGGAATTTTATCCGATAGCCAGGATGATTAGCAGAATCTTTAATTTACAGAGTTGAGTAAATAACTTAGTTTTCCTTCTCTAAAAAGGAATTACCACTGAAAGAGGAAAAACTGCCATCTTTATGCAACAGAAGCAGCTTGTTATCTGTCTAGCATTGATTCTGAGAAGATTCGTTTTGTGGTTCAATATAGGTTGAGTCTCCTTTATCCAAAATGCTTGGGACCAGAAGTGTTTTGGATTTTTTGAGACTTTGGAATATTGGCATATACATAATGAAATATCTTGGATATGCGACCAAAGTCTAAACATGAAATTCATTTATGTTTCATATGCACCTTATACACATAGTCTGAAAGTAACTTTAAACATGCAGTTTTAAATAATTTTGTGCATGAAACAAAGTTTGTGTACACTGAACCAGCAGAAAGCAGAGGTGTCACTATCTCAGCTATCCATGAAAAAAAATGGATTTTGGAAATCCAAAAAAGGCTGTACTTCCTAAAATCCAAGTCCCACCCTTTCTCATAAAAATGTTCTTATGTCAGAACTGGGTATTTCATTCTTCCATTCCCAACTTTCATAATGAAATCATTTTAAAAGTTGTGTGTGTTTGTGGATAGATAGACAGATAATTATGCAAGGTGATGAGAGAGAATATTGAGCACTTGTCTGATTTAAGTGGAATTAAAGTAGTTCTCTGAACAAAATAGCATGTACAGGTTGTTACAAAATGGTTAAATACCCTAAAGGCAACAGTTTCTCTTTTATTTTGAAAGTTAAGCAGGGTCAACCCTGATTAGTACTGGGATGGGAGACTGCCAACGAATACCAGGTTCTGTAGGCTGTATTTCAAGAGGAAGGAGCTGGAAAGCTACCTCTTGAGTATTCTTTGCCTAAGAAAACCCTATGAAATTCATGGGGTCACCATAAGTGTCCATAAACACGCACACATAGACACACACAATTGCATGAGGGTATATATGGTACATGGATCAGGAGGAGAAAGAAAAAATCCTGGACAATTGTGGACCTCGAAGACTGGGGGATAGAGGGTTGACCAAGCCAAAGCTGTCACATTGATTGTATTCCTTCCTGTTTTTGTAATGAATGTCAGCTTTGTTTTCACTAAGAGCCTTGTTCAGTTCGAATTCCTGGAAGATAAGAGGGGAAAAAAGAAGGGGAAAAACTAATTTTCTTCCAATTTCGTGATTTATAGGAATGCTGTTCACAGCCAATGAAGCTCCCAAAATGAACATCTACTACATACCAGTGAGTAAAGCAAGAATGTTTACTGTTCTGTGCTATTCTCGCTTCTGTGAACTAAGGTTGCATTTCAGATTACATAGGTGGTTGCCCTAGAGAAACCCTGGCTACAAGCTCTTCAGGGCCTCGTTGTTGCTGTTATTAACCTTTATTTATTTATTTATTTATTTATTTATTATTAACCTTTATATAGCGCTGTAAATTTACACAGTGCTGAACATACAATCTTTTAAATAGATGGTTCCCTGCCCTTCAGTATTACAATCTAAAAAGACATTGCACAAAAGGAAAAGGGAAAGGTGGTGGGGAAGGGGATCAGGTCCAGCAGTTCTTCTTTTCCTCCGAGGCCTGGATTAAGGCAGATGGACTGGAGGGATGGCTTGGCTTCTCAATACATAGTTAAAAAGAGGCATCCTGGGGCAGACAAGGGCACACATCTGGGAATGCTTCCCTAAACAATATAGTCTTTAACTCAATTCGGAAACTGGTTAGAGAAGTGGGAGAAGAAGGTTCCAGGAGTGAGGGGCAGCAAGTGAGAAGTGACGAATCCGGGATGGAGCAGTGGAAATCATAGGCTGGGACAGGAGACTACCAGAACGGAGGGTACGAGTAGGAATGTAAGGAGAAGGAAGTTCAGAAAAATAAGGAGGGGCAGTCCATAGAAGTCGTTGAAAGTCAACAATGAAAGCTTGTACTGGATGCAGAAGGGCAAGGGGAGCCAATGAAGGGAGGATAAAAGAGGAGAAACATGGTCAAAGCGGTGAGCGGATGTGATAATACTTGCAGCTCAGTTCTGGACAGAGATTAAAGGATGGAGGTGAGAGAGAGGAAGCCTTGTGAGAAGAAGGTTACAACAATCTGGTTGTGAGACCACTAGGGCAATGGACCTGAGTCTTGGCAGTACAGCCTGAGAGGAATGGACGGATATTAGCAATGTTGTAAAAAAAAGAATCTACAGGCCTTGGCAATGGCCTGAATCTGCGAATAAACGACAGAGAAGAATCAAAAATGAAACCAAGACTGCAGGCTGGCTGAACTGGTTGAATAGAAGTGTTGTCAACAGAAACAAAAAAGACAAGAAGCTCCGTCTTAGACATGTTGAGCTTCAAGCGCTGATGCCCCGTTAACTGAGGTTGGGAAAAGTTGTTTGAACTGTGCCCAGAGTTGAAGTGGCAAACAGTGAGGCTGGAGGTAGTCCTGGCATTTTTTGGTGTGAATATCACAAACCTAACAAAGGATTGGCTGCTCAATGCTGGACTGTATGACATCTCAGCACACTTTTGAAAGGCAGACCTATGTATAATATCTTTTAATAATTTAGCCTAATAACTTTCAGACATGCCCATGGTGTTAAGATGTACCCAGTGCCCTTTTCTTTTGAACAGCCATTTCCAATTGCACAGGGCAGACTGCTAGTCAAAATCCTTTCCATTTCAGCAGTATTTGGTAATGAGCCACATTTTTTGAGAAACACAAGCATAGAAATCAGTTCAGCTTGCGAAATGTGTCATTCTGTCGGGGTGATGTCATATTTCAAAGACCAAATCCACGGTTTGTGTCTTCTGTGTGATTTTGGTTGGCCTTAATGAAAATATTTGCCTGAGGATGTTTTTTTGTTCTTATTCATGGCTCGCTCTGCTTTTTATATTTTATGGAGACTTTCTTCCAGTCAACAAGTGTATCAGAAGAGAAAAGAGAGAAATCAAATAAACAGACTATTCAGTCATGATTTCAAAGAGGAAATGCAAATTGGCATGCTTAGAAAATGAAGATCCTCTTTATTGCCAGTCCGTATTGATATATTTTGTTTTCAGGTTTTATGGCTTGTTGTTGTTGTTTTTTTTCTTCCTTACTTCACTGAACTTTGACAGAACTTGAAAACATCTGAGGAAATTTTAGTGCTGCTAGTCACATCCTTCCTTGATGATTATGAGGAAGAACAGTGCTGTGAAATCCCCCAAATGACTACAGTCACACAGAAAATCAATTTATGTTTATTTGCCCCACAGCCATACTTAAATTGGTCCCTTTCCTAGATTTCTAATTTCTCGATTTGATTCAAAATTAGGGCAAGTTACAATTCTTCACATCATCTGACAGATACAAAAGAGCCTTGGATTTAGTCAGTGGTTCCTGTATTAAAAAAAACAAAAGCATGCACATGCTTGTATGCGTGAGAGTGGAAAATTCCAGAGAAAGGGACACTCTCCATTTTAATTTTCATAACAGATATATAAGATCCGGAAACTGAGATCTGCACATAAATGGCACCTCTTCTGTTAATAACTTCTTAGGGAAAACCCTCACCTGCAGGGAATTTGTGCTGTTTGTCTTTTAATTCTCAGTTGGATCTGACTTTATAACCCGGAGAAGGGGATCAGGTACAACAGTTCTTCTCTCCCTCTGATGCCTGGACTAAGGCAGATGGACTGGAGGGAGGGCTCTGCTTCTTAATCTAGGCCAGGCCCGATGGTGTTCTCATGCTCTTCAATTTGAGGCCAAGCCCAATGGTGTTGCTAGGCCTGTCCTTTCACTTCCTTCTAGGCCAGATGGTGGTGTCATGGAGGGAGGGCTCTTCAACTTGAAGCCAGGCCTGGTGGTGTTGCTAGGCCTCTCCTTTCACTCCCTCCTAGGCCAAAAAAATTGATATTGCCCAAATACTTATTTTCCACCATAAATTGCAAATAAATTCTTTCCAAATCAGGCAATATGATTGCCTGGATTTGTTTTCTCATTTTGTCTCTCATGGTTGAGGTCTGCCTATGATGTCAATTACAGGCCTCTCTCATCTTTTTAAGTGGGAGAACTTGCACAATTGGTGGCGGACTAAATACGTTCTTGCCCCACTGTAGGTCAGGGATGGGGGGGATACAGGAAAAATGCCTATGGATTTGAAGTGAGCTTTCATTTTAACCTTATAACAAAACTTTAAAATGTGGATAAACTTGTCTTATATGAAGCAATAGCATTTTCAACTGTGTCTCTTTAGAGGTGTTCATTGACTAATATGTATATCAGTAGTGCAAGATCTGGCCATTTCCCTGGCATTTAAGCAATGTTCAGGCCACAGGTTGTAAACATGAACTAATATTATTATAGGTTGAATTCCGAAATCTGAAGTACTTCACAATTCAATACGTTTTGAGCAATAACGTGTAGTGTAGTGTACACCTGTATTTGCGAGGCTGGGGAGAGACGTATCTGGAAGAGATGTGGCTGGAGAGAGATGCAAGGATCTGTGAAATGGTAAGAATCTGTACCTTCCTCCATTTCACAGAACCTCAGTCTCCCTCCAGCGTCATTATGTCTCATTGTTTATATGCAAATGTAGGTACAGTCAGACCTTCCATTATGTGAGGGATCTGTCCCGCCCCCTCATAAGGGAAAAACCACGCATGCTTGCGCCCCACTGAAAACAATGGGGCATGTGCACATGGTGTGCACAGCACAGGAGTGCGCACCATTCATTTAATTGTACCGCGGCTTCAGCGTAAACTAAAAGCTGTGTAAGGAAAGCCTACGTATGGCGCAGGCTGACTGTATTCAAAATTTAAAAAAAAATCCAAAATATGGAACACTCCTGGTCCCATGCATTTTGGATAAGGAATACTGTACTAAACCTGTAGAATTTTCCATATATTTTCTGGGCTATCTCTTTGCTTCATGGTGATCTCTGCTGTTAGCAGAGAGCAATCTCTTGGTGGTGATCTTCTCCCATGAAGTCTGAATATGTACGTAGGAAGCCACTCTTACTGGCTACTCTCAGGCTTTGGGAAATGAGGTGTCTGAGGTGTCTCAAATTTCCTGGAAGTGATGGAAGATATGAAAGGAATTCAGTCACAGTTTTTGAGCTGGCTCTTCCTCTGTCAGTTAGACACTAGAGCTCTTAGATTTTCTCAGTGAAGACAATGTTTACAACTGTCTTTTAAATAATTTTTCAAAAAACATTTTAAAAAATTCTAAATAGCAATACAATACAATGCAACTTTCATATCCATGGGACCAGTACCCACAGTTTCACTTAATGATGTCTGAAAAAATGTTTTCTCTAGGCATTTTCTGTATCCTACAGCAATTCTGTGATATGCTTTCAGCAGAAGTTGGCTATAAAGAGACACTGGAGAACCTACAAATGCTTAGAGAAATGTTCTCTCTAGATCCTCCAGTGTGACTCTAAATAGCAATAGAGTACTACAGTTAGCTCCCATCAGAACTATTCATTTCAATAGAGTTCAGTATTATTCGCGTGTCCATAGTAAGTCCAGGAACGTATTCCCCACTGATATGGGAATTATACCGTACTTACAAAAACTGAGTGGTAGTTAGGATGCTTCTTCTAAGCTGAAGTTGACTGGAACATGTTCACGGAGCGTTAAGAAACAAGTTGCTTTTTTCCCCCTCTTCAGAACTATTCTTTATTTGCAAATTCACGTGGAGTAATGATTAACTGGCTAAGATTTCTCTGTAGCTGAATGTCAGGCTGTCAGCTATGTGGTTTTGATTAACATGTTTTTGAAGTTTGTTGCTCACTCTCAGGTATCCAACACAAAGAAAATGAGAAACTCTTTGGGGTTACTATTTTTAAACAGTAGTATTTCACAGACTACACTCATGGTCAGAATTCCAGGATATGATGTTCTGAAAATTAGAGAAGAAGCTTTGGTTGATTTTATGAACATGTTTCTTACATTGGCCATAGAAAGCTAGATTTCACAGAAATCTAGTATTTTCCATATATTGTCTGGCCATAAAAAGCTAGTCTTCTTATGCTGGCCCCAGAAAACTAGTTTTTTCATAAAGAGGTTGAGGCAGAATCTTGGACACTGAAAGATGGATGACAGTCCTTTGAACTATATGAACAAGAATCTGAATTTGCAAGTGCACTGATATTAGAAAAAATGTCTCCAGTAATGTTTTACAGACGTTTATATGAAGGACAGCAAAGAGCAGTGGTGATACTGTACAAGAAAAAAATATTGCCTCATCTGTCACTTTTTTTTTTTTAGTGACTTAAACTTACAAAAACTCAGCAGGGCTATTTTACAATTTTAATTGCTATTTTTGGACATAACAATAAAACTGAAAGTTATGGGAATCTTGGCTTATCAAGTATGAGTGGTATGCTGTATGTACTGCCTTGCTTGTCATGCTTGCTTTGGAAGCAGCTGAACAAGCTGTGGAACTTGCTGTGTGGTTTATTTCTTATTACACCTAAACCTGGCAGTACCCTGCTCTCCAGTTTGTCGCCCACTCTCTGCTCCATACTATGATAGAGAAAGACACTAGAGAACAAGCTTTGGAGTCTGGTTCTAACAAGCCAGCTTCCCGTTTATTCAAACCAGCCAGAGGGCCAAGCTGCTTTGTATGATTCAAGAAGCACTATTGGTCTGTATCGCTAGCACACTACTTGTATTCAAAAAATCATAGGTCCTGCAGTTCATTGGTTTATCAAATGTGGCCAGTACCATTAATTTACTGGAGCTGTTTCAATTATTTCAGATTTGCTAATGTTAAACCCTCACTTACCATTACCAAATGAACAGTGCTTGGTTCTGGCAAAATTGCTACTACGGTAAAGTAAAAAACTGTTGGTTTTGAATTTTATTATAACAGCAGTTCCCTTCTCCCTTCCTACCCTTCCCAACCACAAGTGAAATGCATCCTACCAGAACAGAAAGAAACAAGGGATATATATATATATTTGCAGTGTTATTAGTGTAACAACTACTGAGAGAATTTACACAGATTTTTACATTTCCAGGTCTCTATTCTGGATCTGTAGGATAGATTTCAGGTGAAAGGCTATGTCTCATCCACTGCTTTTTAAAAAAACATATAACCTCCTGAAGGATTGCCATTTCTTCACAAAACAGGAAATATGGGGTTCCTATCTGTTTTCAGATAAGCACTTTCAATCTGAAAAGTAGCACGTTGGGCTTATTCACAACAAAGGAAATCCTCTGCTTCCCATCATAACATGTTGCCTCAAAGGAAATGCGCGTGTGCGGGCATCAGTGCGGAAACCATCCAATGTGTGACACTCAGGAAGTAATTTTGTGGCCATCCTGTAGGATCTTTTAACACATTTAAATGTCCCCCCCCCCCCAGCAACTCCTGCCTGTGCAGCAGATGTCAAATTCAGATACTGCCTCTGGAAGTGAGCCCCATCAGTGGTCCGGAAGTGGGAGTGCCCACCTTAGGTTGGAGCTGGGTTGGCCCTCTTCTATGGTACTGGAACTCTAGTTCCCATCAGTCCTAGCCAGCCTGGGCAGTGGTGAGGCATGAGGGCTGTTGTACACCTGGAGGGTCTTATTATTCCAATCCATAAAGCATAGGCAACTTGTGGGAGGGATGTTGCAGTTCAACATCTGGAGGGCTCAATTTTCCCAACCCCTATGATAGAGGCAACTTGTGGGTGTTTGCCATAGTTTAGCTTAAATAGAATCACTTTGCCTGGGTCACTTGGCGAGCACCTGAGTTTAAGAACTAAAGGAAATAACACCCAAGGGGCATCCAGATGTTTGGGGATACAGGTGCCCAAATCCTGATCATTGGAAATGTGGGCTGTCTAGAAGCATTGGAGCTATAGTCCTAATTAGCTGTAAGACACCAGATTATATGCCCAGCAGAATTTCTTATGGTGCTGTATTTTTGAGGGGTGACACTGGGAGGATCAGTGCCAATCTCCCTGTTACTAGTGCAGCCGCCTGATTCAGGGATATCGGTTTGGGATCCCACCTAGCCTACCAAGGCACTGTACATGCAGAAGCCCCATGCTGTTTTCATAATAATTGGAGACTTTGATACAGAAAGATATATCCAGGAAAAGAGTCGTAATAAGCACTTTGCACTGTGGGCACCTGCTGTGAGTCATCCTTTAAAAGATAAGACACAATCCAGTGTGTGATACTCAGGACGTAATTTTGTGGCCATCCTGCGGGATCTTTTAACACATTTAAATGTTGCCCCCCCCCGTGACTCCTGGGGAGTGGGGGGGGGGGTTAAATGTGATTTTCCTAGAAGCTTGTAGGGATAGGGTCAGGTGAACTTCTGAAGGTATGATAATGTTTTCATGCCTATGTACACAGTTGTCTGCCTCCAAATCCTTTCCGACTTAAGCCTCCCTAAGGCAAACCTATTACAAGGTTTTCTTGGCAAGTTTTTTTTCAGAGGGGATTTGCCATTGGCATCTTTTGAGAGAGTGTGTCTCACCCAAGGCCACCCAGTGGATTTTTGGGACAGCCAGGATTCAAACTCTGGTCTCCAGAGTCAAGTGCTCAAACCCCTACACCACACTGGCTGTACACTTTCTTGGTAATAAGTACTGTGGAGACCTCATACTTTGAAAATGTGTGTAGGTCTGTTTTGTGTGACTGTTGGTGACTTATCTCTAAATATATAGTGTTTGTCAAATGTTGAGGGAAGCTGGCAGGTTTCTTTCATAGATGGTTTCACCTTGAATATTGAGGAGGGAGTGACAGTATAAGGTTTGGGGGCTATATGTGACCTACCACGATCCTTTCTTCTCCATGACCCCCACCACTACCAAAACCCTCTGTTCTATCCTTTCTCATGCTGTCCTTTGTGGTGGCTGTCCTGGTGGCTGCTTTTCATGGGAGAAGTTGGGGGAGAACTTTTTAAGGCCTATGATTTTGTAGTCCAAAAAAATCAAATGTTTCCAACAGGACTGTGAAATAAGTATGCCAAACTTCCATATTAATTTGCAATAGCAAATGAAATACATATATGTAAAACGGTGTGGTGTCATGGTTTGAGCATTGGACTAGGACTCTAGAGACCAGGGTTCAGTTCTCAGCTCGACCATGGAAACCCACTGGGTTATCTTGGACAAGTCACATGCTCTCAGCCTCAGGGGAAGGCAATGGCAAACCTCTTCTGAACAAATCTTGCCAAATAAACCTGATGTCTTAGGGTTGCCATAGTTGGAAACAACTTGAAGGCACACAGCAACAACAACATAAATGGTTGCACAAGATCTCCACCATGTGAATTATCAGGCTACTCAGTTTGATAGAACATAAAATATACTTGATTAAAGTACTTGATTAAATTTTCTGAACAAGGAAACATAGCTAAATTCCTTTGAAAGTAAACATGCACCAAGCTGGGCATTTAAAGTTATGTTTTTATTTTGAAGCCAGAATTGAAATTACTACATTTCTACCAACTCCATCCAAAAATCACTTCCAATTCAACAGTCCTTGTTTGAAATGCTTTAGTAGTGTGAAAGTAGGCCATACATTCTCTCTTGCAACCTGTGTGACTCAGGTTTCATTGAGAGACTAGCTGTAAAAGACTAGGAGGAATATGTGGATCATTACAAAAAGAGACAATTAAAGGGCCTCAAAGAAGGTTATTAGGCCTGCCTTCGAGAAATGAACGATGCCCAACAAGGAGGATGGAACTTGTCTATGGTAGAGCTTTTGGGGTTTTTTAGTGTTCTGGGGAGCAATTTATCCTGTTAGCACTGACAAATTGTTAATGTATTCTCTTACTTAGGGCAGCTTGCTAAGGCAACAAGCAAGACTTCAGAAAGCAGAAAGCAGCCTCTCTGTGTGGCAATCTGACTTCTTAATAATTAAGGACTAAACAAAATCTTGGCAGATAGAAAAATGACACAGAAAATATAAAGCCAAATTGGTTAGGATTAATGAAAGAAAGTAACCTAGGCTGTTTATTATATAATGCTATGACAAAAATATAATGATGTATGCTGTGCTTATATTGAGCCCCCTTTCAATAATAGGATATTTTTGTGTGTGGTTATTGTTCAGTGTGCTGTCTCTGAGGATAGTAGGGGAGAAGGTGGTTAGAAGACGTGCTTGTCTGGGGCAAGAGTGGGCAAACTTCACACCTAGAGGGCCTTCTTTCTTTCTTTCTTTCTAACCTAGATTTCTCAAGACCTGTCAAATTACTCCAAACTCAGGAACTTGGTAGGTTCTTAGAATGGAACAAGGCTAGCAATATTTCTATGCACAAATCCACTCCTGATTACTCCAAAAGCTCTCCTCATTTCAGCTGTACAGCTTGGCATGTTGGAGAGAAATCATTTTTTCGTAAAAATTGGAAGTCTTTGGTGATCTAATATTGCAGAGCTGTCACACAGATCTTTCAGGGGATTCTCTTGCCTTCTGTTTTCACTTGATTTAGAGTAGAGATAGGGAAATGAGCTGTGAAGAGCTTTAAATGTAGGGATAGGGAGCATTAACCAGGTATTGCAAGTGATAGGAAAGAATCTCATAAGGAGGGAAGTGACATGATATTAGTGACAGGGGGAATGTTTAGCCATAGTTTTTTGTAGAGCTTTTGGGCTATGTGGCCATGTTCTAGAAGAGTTCCTTTCTGACGTTTCGCCAGCATCTGTGGCTGGCGTCTTCAGAGCTCTGAAGACGCCAGCCACAGATGCTGGCGAAACGTCAGAAAGGAACTCTTCTAGAACATGGCCACATAGTCCAAAAGCCCCACAAAAAACTATGGATGCCGGCCATGAAAGCCTTCGACTCCACAATGTTTAGCCACATTTATTTTTAATAAAGTCGAGAATGGGTTAGTGAGGACAGTGCTTCAGTAGTGCAGGCAAAGATGACTACATGGATGACGGTTTAGCAACAGATGTAAAAAGAAAGGGCAAATAGGAGTAAATGACGCTAACAGTTTTAGCAGATATATACACAGGCCTATAGATGTGAGTCATTTGCCTTAAAATGTGGGCGAGAGTGGGGAAAGGAAAAATAGCTGGAGGGTGTCAATTGTAGAACTATAATAGTACATCTTTGCTTTTTTTTAAAGTGGAAACCTCTTCCCCCCAAGAATTATATCAGCAATGCAACTTGCAAGTGTCTCTTGGGTTAAACTGCACAAGCAGCCACAGCTGTTCTAGATCTACTTTTGGTTAACTTCAGATCTCATTTCATCCATTTTATCAAGTAGCTCTTGTTTGTAATTGTGTAACAGTTTAGCTTTCTTTGCTCAAGTAGTAGCAAAGATACTTACTTAGTAGAGGACTTGAACACATTGTTTTTGGAGATGAGTGAATGCTGATATTTTGAGGGTTTTTTAAAACATGAAATCTAAGCCATCCATTGTTGTTATAATTACTCAATTGAGCTTTGTCTGAATCCAAACTCAACAACATTCAACTGAGCAAAACAGTTTCTGCATGAGAAACATCTTGAATCCACATGAAAGGCACTATACTGGCAAACTACTTCTGCCTAGACTATTTTCAAGTGAAAAAAAATTAGAATATATGGGACTCATGTCTATGATGTCAAAGATATGACAGGGATATGACAATTTTTTTATAGCAATTAATGTTACATGTCAACATACCTTGCTAAAGAAGATGTCGTGTCTTCATTATAATGTTATGTCTTCATTATAAATCTGACACTTTAAATATAATTCTCATGAACTGAAAATTTGGTTGAACAATCTTTCACCCATCTAGTTGCATAAACCTCACTGATCATTAGTCACCATTAGCTTTCCCCAAAGTGAGTATGTGTGTGTGTGCCTAAAAGTAAAGTCATATCAGTTATGCCAAGGAAATATTTTTGAACAGCTTGAAACAAAAATAGATATTCACTTGAAACACCTCATCCACTTTTATGAAAAATCCTCCTGGGCTGCTGTTTTCTTCTGAGACATGTAAGCATAAATAAATAAATAAATAAATGATGCTTAGCAATTAGAGCAGTCCTTCCTTTCAGCATGTTACAAACACGAACATGCAGATTGTCAAGACTTTGTCAATTTCTAGAGGGATTTTTCTGACTATAAAACATTTTTAATATCTATCCTCCCCAACAAAAAAGTAATAGAATTTTACATGCTGTGTAGTCTCTTAGGATGTGATAATCATAATATTAAGAGCAGCAATGTGGGCAGCAGAGCTAAATTACATTCCCCCCCCCCCTTTTTTTTGGATAATCAAGGACCATAACCATTTGGACAGCAGCCATTATCTTTGGATTTTTTGTTTGTTTGTTTCCATCTAAATGGTCACCACTGATACAATCTAACCGGGTCATCTAAACTTCCATTTTGCAGGTGCTATGGGTATGCCAAATTTGCAATTATTTCCTTTTTCCTTCCTCCTGCGGAGAGGACTTTTGATGTCCTCCTTGCTGGGCCATATCGGTTCAGTGGGTGTGATTGTGAGTGCATGAAAGTGGAAAGGTGATTGCTATCAACAGTGGAAAAAATGTTAGCCACTCTAGATTTTGGAGGAAATGCATTTTGAGAAACATCTCACAAAGCCAGGGTGGGTTGGTAAATCTATCAGACATTTTCCACAAAACCCTTCCCATGTGATATTCCCTTGTGAAACAAAGATGTCAGTCATGGTGGTTAACCCCCATCCCATTCCTAGTGCATTTAACTGACAGTTCGCATCACTGTATAAGGACATTGATGAAGGGCCCTCTCTCCATTCCAAATCCTATTGCCCTTGCATTGAAGGGAGAGATGAAGCAGGTACAATTCTACCAGACTTAGGCCCAGCAATGAATGGGGGCACCTTCTCCATCCCAACACCTCACTAGCCTGGCCACAGAGGGGCAGAAGAAGAAGCAGGCACCACTCCGCCATGCCTAGCCCCAGAAGGAGATGAAAGGCCTCCATCCATCCCATATGCTGTGGTCTCAGGGAGAGAAGACAAGGCAGGCACAGCTCCACCAGATACAAATGAAAGCCCCCCCCCCCCATTCCAACTGTCACTACCCTGAAGAAGTGGCAATATCTCCTGGACTTATTGTGTATTTATAGAGTGTAAATGCTGTAAGATAAAGTGAGATGCACAAGGGAAGAATGAAGCAATACATTTATAATTTACTGAGGATCAATTGTAACTACAACGTAGTGAACATCTGCATTTAACACAATAATTAAGTTATAGTAGCTAAGTACAAAGAAAGTGCATATTATTTTTATATTATTTCATTCTTTCAAAACTTGGTGAAGAAAAAAAATGCATGAATAGTCTGTGCTGCCATATCAAAAAATAACATTTGGGGTCATTACAGAGCCATGATGTCATTTCTTTATATTTATATAGGAGAATTTATGAACATCATATCACCTAGTCCTCAGTATTATCTTAATTTCCGGGACAATAAACTGTGATCCTTAACTGGGATCTACAAAGATCTGTGTCTAATGGTGGTTTGTGAAAGTTTACACCTTTCCGTCCAATGTCAGGCACTCTTTGGGCTGCAAGGGGAAACTTGCCCAAAATGTCCCCTTATCATACAGAGGTTGAAAAAGCTGCATTGTGACCCTCATCCACTCCACTTTCAAGAAACGTGGATCAATTCCTGGTGCTTCTTTGTCCTTTGGTGTTCAAGTCATACTACAACCATGATAATTGCTTTCACTAAGAAGTGGTTCAGCCATAGCTATTGCTTGGCAGAACCACTTCCTAGTAAAATCTATTGAGAAATAATGGCATTTATCATGTTTATAGTATGACTTGAACAGACACCAAAGGACCAAGAAACGGTATCTTAACACAACATACTGTATACCATTCTAAACCATTGGTCCCATGTTGGGATAAAGACATCATATAAATAAAATAAAATAGCATAAGAAGTTTTAGATGGTTAAAAATTATTCACAGACTATTTTAAATTGTTCTTTTGCTACCTGTACCTGAGAGCTGTAATTATGTAATTATTTTAATTAAGAATTCAACTAAGAGATTGAATATAGTATGGCATTCCACAGGTGTAGTATCACAACCAAGAAGGGGCTATTACCTGTTCATCAAGACTGGATCTTCAGCACCTTTATGTTACATGGACAGAAATACCCTGGCCATAAAAGATCACAGTTTGTACAGTATGCGCTTATGGAAGTGTTGACTGATTTGGCTATACTTGAACATGACAAAAAGCTACTTTAGCTACGTATTTGTCACTGTGTCCAATCAAGGTGTTGATGATCCAATCTTATTGAATAGGTAACAGTCCCTTCTTGCTGTTGTTACTACAGCTGTGGAATATTCTTCCTCTAGAGGTTAGACTGGTGTCAGTGCTGGTCAGCTTTTGGCAATAATTTTGACTGGCCTCTTGTTTAAGTAAGTTGAGCCTATCTATTAAAAGTGAAGTGTTGTGGTCAGAGTAATGACAAAATATCTGCCACCAGACTTCCCTAGAAATAGTGATTTATTAGTAAGTCTAACATTAATATATTTCCAGGTTTTGGGTCCTGCTCCCAAATGGTGCTCATTCCTTGATAATTTGACAGAGGAGTTGGAAGAGAACCCAGAGACGACTGTGTATGACGACTATAAGTTTGTTACAAGAAAAGACCTTGAAAACCTAGGTAAGTTCTTAGTACAGTACTTTAAACAATGCAAATACCTTTTTGTCCTTTTCCATCACTTCTATTTTCAATTTTTCACATTCCATAAATGCTCTCACATTTGCCATATGCAAGGTAGCAGCTCACTGCCTACTGATTCCCATTCTGATTTTGCCAGTCCTGACTGGCATCCTTGTTTTCCTGCCTTTGTCCAATTTCAAGAAATATTTATATTGGTTATATACTAATTAGTTGTTAATAAACTTCTATAATATAAATATATTACGTTGTGTTACAGAAATATTGTACTGTATAGTATAGTGTAAGTCATATAATAATGTATTACGTAATAATATGTAATATTATATAATAGTATAATATATGAATGGCTGCAACTCAAGATATTATATGAATGTAAGAAATAAATTCTTAGCAAGAATCCTGTTGGATCTACTGGGAGTAGTGACGCCCCTGACAGATGCAAAAGTGGGGAATGGACTAGAGATCTCCAACAAAAAATTCTAAGCGGTTCAGCAAGCTACAAATCCCAGGATTCTAGAGAATAAAGTCACAACAGGTAAAGAGATATCAAAGTGCTATAGTGACATAGTGTTGATTGGATCAACAGCAGTCTTAAGTTTATGTATCTTCTACTTTACAGAAAGATTATCTGATATATTAACGTCCTGGTCTATATGTGTTAAGTTTATGTATCTTCTACTTTACAGAAAGATTGTCTGATATATTAACATCCTGGTCTATGTGTGTGTTTCTCCCCTGCCTCCAGGTCTGGCCCATCTTATAGGATCTCCACTCCTCCGAGCATATATGCATGGCTTTTTCATGGACATACGACTGTATCATAAGGTAATCTGAGCTAAGTAAAATGGGTGACATAGATTATGATTTCTGAGCAATTCATTTTTTTATGTCTGATCCATTTTGTTTCCACAGGTTAAAATGATGGTGAATCCTTTTGCATATGAGGAGTACAGGAGAGAGAAAATTAGACAGAAGATAGAAGAAACACGGGCACAAAGAGTGCAGCTAAAGGTAAAGGTTAAACTTTGCAGGAAAGCATACATAAATCCTCCATTGCTGCTTCAGAAAAAAGTTTACTCACTCTTCAAAACCTTATTCTTTGGTGCTTTGAAGCTGTTATGCTTTATGTCAGGGACTTTTTAGGCTTGTTTAGGCATTACGCTTGGACCTGAATCAGTATGAAGAGTGGAGGTGTGTTGTTCTCTTACACTGCCACCTATGCTTATTCTATTTCCAGCCTTGCCATATTATGTTGTCTGATGTGCTTTATATTTGTTAGAATATACCAAAACTCCCCATGCAGTCAGGAGCCCTGATAAAGCAGGATGATTCATTCAAACAAATCCTATTTCATATGCAAATGAATGTAGGTATAAAGTCCCTTCAGATTTTGTCATGTAATGCAGCACTGTTGGTATAAGGGAAGATGAAACACTGGAGCCAGCATGCATGACCCAATGTCCCTTACACAGATTCAGATTTTTTTTCCAGGAAAAATCAGAACAGGACTATAGTCTGTGCCAGTGTCTAATGCTCTGCATCTTGGGGGCCTTTCAGACTATCATAAGAACCAATTAGCAAACCGGTTTAAAATCGAGAAGTTCATATTGAATCCGGATCTTGCACACCCGTGGCGGGGCAAATCCCCCATAACCTGGTTTCTCCCAAAGCGGTATATTTACCGTTTCTTTTGGGAAAAACCAGTTCGCAGGGAATGTGAACTTGGCTCTGCTCACGATCAGGTCAAGTTCAGGAGAGGGGGAAAGGCCAGGGAGGTGGAACATGCCTCCTCTCCCGTCAAAATCGGGACTCCAGCATTTTTAAAATATTTTTATTTTATTATTATTTATTTTATTTTACTTTATTCTAATTATTATTTATTTTATTTGAATTTATTTCATTTTATTTATTATTGTATTGTATTGTATTTTTCATTATTAATTTTAGTGTATTTTATTTTTTATTATTATTTTTATTGTATTTTTTTAATTTGACAGCTCATGCGCATTCTACAGGAAGCCCTTTAACATGGAGTTTGCTTTTCTATTCAGAGGCCCATTCATTTAAACCGGAGGGGAAACCCAGCGCGTTTATGAAGGGGATTTACAAACTGGAGGGGAAACTATCCATATATGGATTGGGGGTTTTCCCTCCGGTTTAAATGAATGGGCCTCCGATTATAAAGGCAAACTCTGTTTTAAAGGGCCTCCTGTAGAATGCGCATGAGCTGTCAAATTAAAAATATACAATAAAAATAATAATAAAAAAATAAAATACACTAAAAATAATAATAATAAATAAAATACAATACAATAATAAATAAAATGAAATAAAATAAAAGCTCATGAGCTTTCAAATTAAAAAATACAATAAAAATAATAATAATAAAATAAAATACAATAATAATAATAATAAAATACAATAAAAATAATAATAAATAATAAAATACAATAATAAAATGAAATAAAATGAATAATAATTAGAATAAATTAAAATAAACTAATTAATAATTAATAATAAATAAATAACTAATTTTTTTAAAAAAAATCCAACAGTGCCCAATGAAAGGAGGAGGAGTAGGAGGGGAGGTGGGGAAAGGATCCCTACAAGCTGCACCACTCCATGCGCATAATCTGTCAAATATATAAATGTATAAAAAAAACCAAGCAGCTCGCACGGCCAATGGCTGCATCAGATGTCACCATGGCATCATTTGATTGACAACCAAGAGGCTCCATCTTTAATCGTTACTTTTCATGTATGAACTTCAATGGGGTAAAATGCACTGGGAAGCACCGATGGGGGCAAAAGGTAGTATGAACTTCTTTCCGGAGAGATACGGTAATGGCATGCACGATCTCATCCGGATCTAACCAGGGCAAATGGGCTAGTATGGATGGGGCCATGGTAAAGCGTGCAATTAGAGTTAAATGAGAAGAAATGTCCATAGGGAAAATTTGGATTTTCCTCTTACAGAGAGATTGAAACCTGCAGCATAGAAGTCCTGTTATGCTAATGGTGCAGAAGCCATGTTTTTCCCCATGCCATTGGCATAACATCTAAAGCCCTTAGGCCAAATGGAGAGAATCTGAGCTGAAACTCTTTCTATTAGAAAGCGTTGGCATGGGCACTAGCTCTTGTCATTTTGGACTTCTTCAGTTAATATTGTAGGATAGGAAACAGATGCAGGTGAGGCTTAAACTTGGTTTTTAAGTGACTGAACTTTTTGTTTAAATCAACACAAAAAGGTTTGTGCTGTGATCTGTGTGCGTCAATAGAAACTAGATTATACCAGGTTTTTTGTGAGAAAGTATGCAAGATACTGTGTGGGAAATCTCAGCCAGAGAGGTCTGTTTTTCTTCTCATTCATTATAGAAACTGCCTAAGGTTAATAAAGAACTCGCTCTGAAGTTGATTGAGGAGGGAGAAGAAGAGTCACAAAATGCAAGAAAAAAGAAACAAAAGGTAGGCTATCCTTCCCATTTTTCTTGTGCAATAGTAGTAAGTGGCATCAGTGAGCAGATGTGCTAGCTCAGCCAGTACTGTTGTTCAGGATTAATATGTTTCAGTTAATATGTGAGTGGAGAGAGGGCTGTAGCTTCATGACAGAGCAAGTGCTTTGCAGATGTTCCACCTTCAGTTCTGGCCATCTCCACTTAAAACATCTCTGCTAGCAGCAGTAGGCTTTGGAGATTCAACTAGTTGTAGTCTACAAATACAATATTTCCAAGTTCTGGAAGTACCCTGATAGTTCAGCGTAATATAAAGGAGATTCATGTTCTCACTTGACCTCTGTTAGCCAAACATAACCTTTTCTTGGTGATTGGTCATGACTTACCATTTTATTAATACATACTGCATTGCAGGTAAGTTTGTTTTTATGCTGTTCTAGGTTATTAAATATATTGCAGTTGAGATATAGTTTGATTTCACGTAGACAGGAAAATGAGAAAAAAGAGAGAGTGGATCCTAATTTAAAGATTTTATATTGGAATTAATAGTGATCGAGTCTAACTCAGACTGTTGAATGTGACATCTGGTAAAAGTTAGACAGCATGACTGTGATCTGTGGGGGATGACGCAGTTGCTTTATCACATGAGCTTTCTGTCTTCAATTCTTCTGGCATTTTAAACTTGGCCTTCCATTTCCACTGAGATAAATGTAAAACAAATTATGACAATAGCTTCTGACTCTTTCCCTAATGGGCCATCAAGCAGCTGGGGTTAGTAAGATTCTTGCCCGTTATTCTTTCTGCATATTTTTAGACCTGCCATTACAGCACAGAAGAATTTTCCTTTCTGGGCAGCTGTACAAACAAGTTGTTGGGCCAGACTGATCCCCAGGTGTTAGTACTTTTCCACCAGCAGCAGCAACAGTAGTCCCTTGCCTTTCTCCTAACTATGAAAAACGTGAGCTTTTATTAAAAGGCTTGTTAAAATATTGTAATCTTAATTAAAATTGGAGTGGTGTTTAAAGATGAATCTGACTCACTAGTGGAAGTGAGATGGTCCACAAGCTGTTAGAAGTTCCCATCACCTTTTAACTGAAGATGACAATTAGATGCTGAACCTAGGACCTTCTGCTGTGAATGATACACTGTTCTCCAGATCTTTAAGCAATGTTCAGTGCTTCACATATAACAGTATGCAGTAGTCCACCCCTATTCACAGGTTCACTTTCCTCAGATTCAGTTCCCTGTGGTCAGCCATCGTCCAAAAATATTGTGTAGTCCTTCCCTTATCGTGGTCCAAAAATTACTGGTATAGGGTTGAATACTGTCTGTGATTTCACAAATCCGTGTGTGTGTGTGTGTGTGTGTGTCTTAGAATGTATCCCCCATGGAGAAGGAGGGGCTACTGTAATATACACTATAATACAGTACAATGTACAGATAATATATATTGTGCCATATATATATATATATATATATATATATAGTGTTGGACACACACACACACACACGCATATACAATTGTTATGTGCCTTCAAGTTGTTTCCAATTTATGGCAACCTTAAGGCAAACCTATCATGGGATTTTCTTGGCAGGAATTGTTCAGAGGAGGTTTGTCATTGCCTTCCCCCAAGTATATATATATTATTTTATTTTTAAAAGTTACATTTGACTGTTCTCCCAAAACATTGCAGATTTTACTGTTTTGAATATGATATATTCAAAAAAGATTTTGAGATATATAAGGTATGCAGTGCATTAAAAACAGATAATGTAGAAATAGATATGCTGGAGTTGAGATTATCAACTACCCTAAATTCCATTTTCCATAAAGTATGTCAGTTGCCATTCCATTTCTGTAGTTTATAGTCAAATGTTAAGGAAATCTGGAAAAAGTTTTTTTTTACATTCTCAGACATTAACTTCAAATATTTAGCCATCCAGAATATTTCCAGACCTTCCCAGGGTTTGGCTGTGTGGTAATTGAAAAAAAATTAGGTTGAAGCTGTTTGTGAGTCATCCATGGTAAAAAATCATGTCCTTCTAGTATTTTTGAACTTCTGTATTGTTGTTTTATTTTTCTTCCTTTAAGAAGTTCATCCAGTGTAGAATCAATACACTGCATAAATACTCTGTATCTTTAATTTATGCATTAATACAAAAGTGTTTGACTGTGATGAGACCTCACTCTGCGGTTTAATTTGAAAAGAATAAGCTACTGTAAGCCTCAAATTCATGTGTTCTCTCCTATCCTTTGTCCCCTCTAAAACAGCTGTGAGGATATTTAGCATTCCTTTTAGCCTTCAGTTAATCATAGTTTAGTATTGCTTTCAAACTCTAACCTGTGGCTAAAATTAACCATTGTTTGTAATAAGCCAGCTTGAAAGCAGTGGTTGAAATTGGCTTGTTTGGAACAAAATATAGTTAGGATCAGTCACAGTTCGTCAAGTTCAGATTACATATCAAACTAGAGTAAATCTAAAATGGAAGTAATATCCTTACCTCCTGCTTGCAGCATTTACTGGGAAAGGAGCTGGTAGGTCACCAGCTCAAGGCTCATTTTTTGTCCTCCTAAATTGTGGTTTAGCATGATGGCCAAACTGTCTGCACACTTATACCTAAGATGTCTTTTTGATATTTGCAAATTTTGTGAAACATTCCAGGTAAATGGGAGAAGTAATTATTTTGTTGTTTTTTTTAAAAAAAATACAGTGTCTAGTCCATGAAATGCCTTTTTGCTTAGCAAACTCTTATGAAGATTATATATATGTAACAGATTTATTCAGAGTGCTGTAAGCTTTTTTATCCATTTCTCAATTATGTTGTTGTTTTGTTTTGTTTTCCTAGAAAATGCCTAGCATTCTTAGTGATGATCGCTTCAAAGTCATGTTTGAAAACCCAGATTTCCAGGTGGATGAGAAGAGCGAAGAGTTCAGGCTGCTTAATCCACTTGTTTCTAAAATAAGTGAAAAACGAAAGAAGAAATTAAAGCTTTTAGAGCAAGAAGAAATCCTTAGAGAGGTAAATCTGTGTTTTGGTCTTCTCTTATCTCTTTACAAGGATCATATCTATGTACAATGAGGGAGGTGAAAATGCAGCTTGTGGGTTGCATGTGCCTTTCAGCCTACCACTGCGTCCCAAAAATGGAAAGGGGGAATTATTTCACTCAAAATGACTCCTTTGCCCTCTAGGAGAAAAGGACTCACTTCAGCTTAGAACAGTTGTGGAAAGACATGGCAAAGTTGCCCCCATACACGTTAGAGAACATGGGAACACATTTGGGCCCAAAACATTTGGGTGGGGGGTTGTTTCAGAAAACTGTTGGATGAACGTTGTTCAGCTTTCAGAATCCTATGGAGGACCAGTGCAGTTGCCCACTTCAGGCAGTTTCTCATCCCTTGTCTGCAAGGATGGCACTGGTGTTGAAATCATGTTAGCCAATAATATTGTTCTTGTGGAGTTAACTAACCATGTAAGTAAGATGAGTGAAAATGCAAGATGGGGTGGTGATAAAATGGAAGAGATGCTGCAATACAAAGAGTGAAACTGTAAAGAAATAAATTTGTTGTTGAGACACTGGATCTTTGCCTTGGGGTACTGATGCTGCCTTGGCAGAATTGGCTCTGGACCTTCCCCATTTGTCATTGGCTCAATCCACATAGTAAAACATTATCTTGGCTCAATTTTCTTAACTCAGAGGTGGGGAAAGTGTGGCATCAGTTGGAGACCTCAGGGAACTGTGACCAATTGGCATTAGCCTTGATATGTGCACAGACAGGCTGGCCAGCCAACAATTTGAACCAGGACAAGATATCTATGTAAAAGGAGTCAAGCAGATAGTTGCAACTAGGTTCTAAGTACTCACACTGTGGAAACATTTAAAGTGGTTTTGTAACCCAGTAGTCAAAACTGTTGGTGTAAGACATTTGAATGAGGCCAAGCTAAATCACATGGCAGGAGTTTTGGAGTGGGAATGGAATCAGTGACAGTTGACAGGGGGAGAAAGCTTTCATAGCTGTTTGTTTGGGTGGTTGTTTTTCTTCCACTGTAGACTGTTAAATCTAATTGACTGGGTATATTTTGTCTCTTGTTTTTATGAAAGACTTTTGTCATGATTCAGCCAATCTAGACTCATAGGTAAAATAGCTGGGATGACCTTGCTGCTAATAATAATAAATTAATAATAATTTTCTATTGTCTTGTAGCCCTTTCCAGATGATATATCTGTGAAGTGTCACGTACTCCTAATTGGGTAAATGGTTTGTTTAAGAAACATTGACAGGTTTTTTTTTAAAAAAAAAATAACTATTTTTGTCTACAGGAAGAAGAGGAAGAACCAGAAGGAAAACCAAGTGATGCCGAAAGTTCTGAGACTTCAGATGATGAAAAGGGCTGGGTTGAAGAGGTCAGGAAACAGCGCAGACTTCTACGCCAAGAGGAAAAAGTAAAACGGCAGGAAAGGTTCAAGGAGGATCAGCAAACAGTATTGGAACCCAGGTTTTTTGAAATTAAAGCAGGGGAAGAATTTAGAAGTTTCAAGGACACCGCCAAGAGGCAGAAGTTGATGAAGTAAGGCTAGCATCTCTTTTTTCATTCACTAGACTTTTACATCATTGTTCTCCTTGAATGTGCTTGAGATGTTCGCATCTGTTCTGGGTTTCTCTGATTTCTTCTGAAGACCATTATTTTTACAGCCAGACATACTGATGGAAATGGAATCTCTTAATTCATCTCTTATTACAGGGATGGGTGACTGAGTGTGACCATCTGTACAATGATGGACAGATGTTAGTCCTAGCCAGCATGGTTAGGACTCATGTTAGTCCTAGCCAGCATGGTTAGTGGTTAGGGATGATGGGTCCAACAACATCTGTAGTCCAACAACATCTGGAAGGCCACCTCTGTCATAACTTTCCAGATGTTAAACCTAAATACCCTAAAGGCACCATAGCCTATCTGATACTGGAAATTAATTAGGGTCAGCACTGGTTAGTGCTTGCATGGGGGAGTGCCAAGGAATAGCAGGTGCTGTAGGCTATATTTCAAAGGAACGCAATGGCAAACCACTGTTGACTATCTGTTGACTAAGAAAATCCTATGAAATTCATGAGGTTGCCATAAGTTGACAGATGACTTCAGGGCATGCATACGCACATCCATCCAGATGTTGGTTAGATGATCTGTTCATCAAACATTTCCCCACACCATTAATTTTAACCACGTTTTTTTTTTTAAAGACATAGCTTCAAAATTGCTAACACTGCCTCTATCCTCATCATAAAATTGATATCATAGGGTTTGTGTAATGTGGCATACTGTGAGGCTGCCTGTTTTCACCATGTTTTAGTCTAGCCTTTTTTGGGACATACATAATAGCTCTTAGTGAATCTTATCTTCAGGAAAACCTGATAAATTTTATTCTTCAGATTCTAGTCTAAGCATTATTAGTGTTTATTCTCATTATAATATTGGCCAGGGGCATAATGGAGTACTTCTGCTGACAGAACTGGTTCTGTCAGCAGAATCAAAAGATTCATCAAGAGGTACCGCAGAGGGGAAGAAGGTTTTGAAGTGGAACCTTCTGGTTACAAAGATGTACTTTACCACAGAGCTATAGTCCTTTACCAAATTTACTCCCATGTTAGTTCCCCTATTTGGTTGTTGTTGTTGTTGTTGTTGTTAATGTTAATGTTTATTTATATAGCACCATCAATTTGCATGTCAGGCATCATCAAAACAGCATATAACCTGCCAATAGCATATAATCTAAAAGTAATAAAATATAAACTATACTAAATTAAGCAAGTTATGCAGTTAAAAAAACACAGTGTAAAAACAACTAATACATATAATCAAATATAAAATTATAAAACAGTATTAAAATACAATTCCAAATGCTTTAGAGAACAAGAAAGTCTTTAATTTGGATTTAAAACTATAAAGAGAAGAGAGAGTCCGCAGATGTTCAGGGAGGCAGTTCCAGGAGTACAGTGCAGCAAATGAAAAAGGACAAAGCTGAGCCAAGGAAGAAGAAACTCTTGGCTAGGTAAGAAGCCCCGAGCTCCTGGACTGTAAATCTCAAACAGAATGGTGTGATGATGACTGACAGATAAGGGGGAGCTAGGTTGTGTAAAGCTTTAAACCAAATCCTAAAAAGGAATGGGTAGCTAGTGAAGAGACACCAGAAGTGCGGTGACATGATCAAAGCAAAGAGCTAAAAAGATAATCTTCGCAGCAGAATGTTGAATGGACATCAGAGGACTAAGATGGGACAATAGGAGTCCTGTGAAAAGAAGATTGCAATAGTCAAGGTGGGAGATAATTAGGGCTTGAACTAAAGTCTTAGCAGAAGAGGCTGATAGAAAAGGTCTAATTTTAGCAATATTATAAAGAAAAAATTGACATGACCTAGCTACAGCCTGAATCTGAGGAGTGAAGGACAAAGAAGAATAAAAAATAAAGCCAAGGCTACTAGGGGATATTGTAAAGTTTCAATGATCACCTTTTAAAAAAATTGACAGAAAGTTTGTTTTGATTTATAGTTGTTAACTTATCTTTATGTAGTCACTATCTAGATTTATACATTTTTCCCAGCGTATCTTGATCCTGATATTGTAGAAGTCTGCAGACTGCGCCTTACAAGGGGGTATCATAAAGTAATAATTATCACCCAGAAGTAATTATCGCATATTGATGAAATTTTGTGAGTGTCATCATTGGTCCCTAAGTGCACGTTGCTGAGAAAATCAGCTCATTGCGTCCTTTATTTTTGTGACTGGCTCTGCCTGAAGTGACGTAAAATCCTTGTCAGGCACAATCTGCAGATTTCTATAATAATGGTATTTGGAGGGTCAAGAAACACTGGGGAAAATGTGTAAATCTGGATGGTGACTATATAGAGATAAGTTAACAACTACAAATCAGAACAAACTTCCTGTCAATTTTTTAAAAAGATGATAATTAAAACTTTTTGATATCCCCTCATATGTGCTTTCTTCACAGGATGAATGTGAACATTATTGACCGTGATAAAAAAATGTATATTGTAAAGTAGGATTTGGAGGAAAGATTAGTACTTCTCTCTTAGCCATGTTAAGTTTTAGACGCCAATGAAGCATCCATGATGAGATAGCTGAGAGACATGATGTAACACGTTCAATATCTGAAGAAAGTTCTGGAATAGAAAAATATAATTGTGTATCATTGGCATAAAAATGATATTGAAAACCATATGAACTGATAAGATTACCAACAAATAAGGTGTACAAAGAAAATAACAATGGGCCCAAAACGGAGCCCTGTGGAACCCCAACTGACAGAAGAAAGGGAGAAGATACCTGACCTCCTGCTACAACAGCAAATGGCCGGTTTGAAAGATACGATCTGAACCAACTAAGGACTAAATCAGTAAATCCTAGGTTCTGAAGCAAATCTAACAAAAGACACCATGATCAACTATGTCGAAAGCTGCAGAGAGATCAAGGAGAATGAGAACTGAGTATAAGCCTTTTGAATTGGCCTGAAGCAAATCGTCTGTAATTATTGTGAGAGCCATCTCCATAGAGTGCAGAGGGCGAAATCCATATTGAAAAGGATTCATGATGGAATTATTAGAGAGAAACTAAAGACACCGTACATAAACAGCACATTCCAAGACTTTTGAAAAGAAACGCAACAGTGAGACAGGATGATAGAGAGACAAGAAGGACTGAGTGAGGACTTCTTGAGAATTGGAGAGACAGTAGCATGTTTAAACTCGGAAGGATAGTACCTCCATTAAATTAGGATAGTTCCTCCAAATCTGTTATTCTGGGATACCAAGGAATTTGTCTGTATGCAAATGCAAGTGATATGTTCGAGGAAAAAGGCACATTTTCCCACCAGAATGTGGGAGCTGAAAAGCCTCTGTGCACATTTGTGTCAGTGCTGTGGATAATACTTTGAGTCCTGGGCTGGACTATATATGTCATACTAAACAGAATTCAAAGCAATTGGATGCATGACAAAGACAAAGTGAAGTGCTTTTTTAAAATATCAATTTGATTTTAAGAGAGACAGTCAAGCTTGTTTGTTCTCCCCCAGTAAATTAACAGTATTTTATTTTAGCTGAATCATGTAATTTGGTAATAAAGTTCTGCTCCTGGCGTATTTTCTGCTGGATAAGTGCAAAAAGATATCCATCTGGTAAATTTGTGCAGATTTACCTGATTTGTTTGGGTTTGGATAATACGTGTAGAGGGAAACTTACTCAGTCTTCAGAGAGAGTCCTGTAGCATATTAATGCTGGAGACATACATTATAGCATATGGGGAAAAAATGGACACCGATCTCCAAATTTTATACCACAATAAATTTGTTAGTATCTAAGATGCCACAAGCTTCTTTGTGGTTTTTATCTTGAATGTTTCCTAACAATCTTAATGTCTCCCCAATCCACTTAGCGGCTAGACATTTTGGTTTTTATGGTGACGTTTGTGAAGAGATTTATGACTTTTAAAAATATAAAACAGGGTGTTCCTTTATCGTGTTCCTGACTCAGTGCTGCTTGAAGCTTTTTTTAAAGCCCTGATGTCTTCAGCTTTAAGTCCTGAAAATTTTGTCTCCTTTCAAGTATTACATATGAGAAAAGTTGATATCCATGTGTGCAATCTTCCTTCTCTTTTTCAGTATTGGAGTTTTAAAAATTAATGATGCTATTGGTCTGGGGTTCACCTAATCAATCTAACAAAATGAAACTCAATCCTTCTTAATTTTTTTCTTAGATTTACAGAAGATCCAGCTGATTAGTTGAGCAACTAGAAAAGTGTATAGTATCCAATCTAAAAGCAAAGGTGGACTATATCAATAGCAAGGGGTTATAGGTCACTGAGCCATTTCGGGGGGGAAGGGGGCAGAGGGAAATCCAGTTCACAGTAATTGACAACCATGGCTGTGTTGAAAAGCACTACTGTGGAATACCATGCTACAAGAGAAGCACAGATCAAGTCTTTTGTCTTTCTTTTTCTGGAAAGTGTTGTGGGAAAGGTCTCATGATGTGAGGTGGTACTAGGTTTCCCTGTCACTGCTTTTCTTCTTTCAGAACTGTTTGCAGGCTCAGAAAGCTTTTAGTGTAATGAAGTCATTTCACACATCCCCTTTTATTAAATGTTAGTGGAGGTATTGTAGTTTGACAGCACCCAGAAAGCTACCAGTTGCCCACCTGTCTGAGAAGATTATTTCTCTGTGAAGCAATGCTCAAAACTGCTGGACCTGGACATTCAGTAGCCATGGAAGTACAGAGTCTTGACTTCTTGACGCCTATAATTTGTTTGTGAGGTCCTCTGTTAAAAAGTACAAAAGTGTTCCAAAGCTGCTTCATGCCAAAACTTCCTCTGTCTACAGTGCAAATGTTAGTATTTCTGCAAATGTTGGAAAATAAGCTAAGCTCAACTGGTTTATTTGGACAGACTTGGTTTTCTGTAAATTTTCTTTGCTTTGTCCAGATGAAAATTGTTTTGATGAAGATAATCATTTTTGTTACTCAGAAATTATTAGAAATGAACACATAGTTACCATGACTGTTTTGAGCGACTGGGAGGAAGTCTACAGGGCAGTCGCTTGCACAGAGCCGTTTTCTTAAATACCTTTCCATTGTTTGGAAATAGATCTTGTGTGTGCAGAAAAGAGAAAGAAATACAAAATGCTTTGTATATGTCAGTGTAACATTTGGAAAGATGACAATTACATTGAATGTTTCACAAAAGGAACTGTATTCAGAACAGTAATAGACAGGTTGTTCTGTGTTACTTCATATATAGTTTATTGAATTTCTGTCTGTGTGTATGTGAATTCTGACCAGGAATGTAAAAGAAATTGACTCCCCCCCTTCTTGTTTTATACAGAAAAACACTTGGAGATCGCTTGCAGCTTGAAGAGAGAGTTGGTGCACTTAGTGTACATGACACCACTGTAGGAAGCAAACAAGTTACATTTAAATTAAAAAAGGTAAGCAAATTTAATGGTAATGACAATGCAGCAGAGCCACTAAATGACCCTTTTAGTGGCACTGTTTTCTCTTCTTTGTGGTTACTTCAGTTGTTATTTCAAGGGTTTTGTTCTGCAAGTTTTATGCTACGTGTCTTATTATTATTAACCTTTATTTATATAGCGCTGTAAATTTACGCAGTGCTGTACATACAATCTTATAAATTAGATGGTTCCCTGCCCTCAGACTTACAATCTAAGAGAGACAACACAAAAAGAGAAAACAAAGGTGGTGGGAAAGGGGATGAGGTCCAGTGGTTCTTCTCTCCTTCTGGGGCCTGCACCAAGGCAGATGCCTGCAGGGAGGGCTAGGGTTCTTAATACATAGTTAGAAGGAGGCATCCTGGGGCAGACGGCACAATTCTGGGAACTCTTCCCTAAACATAGTCTTTAACTCAGTTTTGAAACTGGTTGGAGAGGTGATGAGGCGTGCGTGTGGGAGAAGAAGGTTCCAGGAGTGTGGGCAGCAAGTGAGAAGGGACGAATCCGGGACAGGGCAGTGGAAATCCTAGGCTGGGACAGGAGACCTTGACTACCAGAGCGGAGGGGAAGAGAAGGAGTGTGAGGAGAAAGAAGTTCAGACAAGTAAGGAGGGGCCAGTCCATGGAGGACTTTGTAAATCAACAACAAAAGCTTGTACTGGATGCAGAAGGGGAAGGGGAGCCAGTGAAGGGAGGAAAAAAGAGGAGAAACATGGTCAAAGCGGCGAGCGGATGTGATAATACGTGCTTGCTTTACATAATTTTTTATTCTACTGCTTTAGAGCCATGGGTTTAGGCAATAAGCTGAACAAGGCACAGATTATCTTCTCTTGGCAACTGCGAAGTCTGCTTGTTCATCTGGCTGTCATCTGGAGTTTTGCCACATATTATTTTAGACTTAATAGTTTGGAAATGCCACTCTTTTCTAGCACAGCTTCCAGAATCCCTCAGCTTGTCAATTTTGGGGGGTCAGTTTTCAAGTCTCTTATTGGATCCAGCAAAACTCCTGTACAGACTGAAAAAGCAACTTGTTATGCCCACTTGTATTTCTCAGTCTGCATCCAACATTGTTCTGGACAAGGCTCCCAGTCTTAAAAGAGTGGCTTTTAGGGGTTGTGCTGAGAACTTCCAGAAGGAGGACAATATAGGCAATTGTTTCTCCACCTGCAACTCTTAGAAACCAGACCACAGTATAAAACAGCAACAGGAAACTCTGGCCCTCCAGATGTCCATTCTCCAAACACCTATAAATCCTTACCACTGGCTATTCTGGCTAGAGCTGGTGGAAATTATAGGACAAAAGGAGGGCACAGTTGCCCACCCTTGGTCTGTAGTCTCATACTCTTTCCAAGTCTGACTTCACAGCCATGATAATTAGAAACTATTTTTAGTGTTCTTTCCACAAAAGCATGTTTAAGATTCTCAAGAAATTGAATTTAGCAACCAGTACGAAAAAACACCAAACTATGTTCTCTGGTTTTCTGATGTCTACAGCTTAGATCTTTTCTGTCTTTTTCAAATGAGTCAGGATTGCAAGATCCTTCTTAGATTTTCATTGGAAGGACTTTAGTTGCAGGGAAGAGAAGAGTCATCTTCCTTGATAACTGAGAAGCTACTTTATTTCAGCCTATTCACAGAATGAGTAAATACATAGATAAACATTTCTGCCCCATACATCAGATTCCTTCCCTAACCTTTTGCTTCCTAGGCATCAAATTGGCCGCTATGTTGTGGTTTGCACCTGGCTGAATTGTGTGGCTTGCATTCAGTGTTTTTTTATTAGTGAGAAGCATTTGTGGGGGACGTATTGTATTATGTGCACCACACACACACACACACACAAAACTTCTGCTGTTCAGTGTTTCATTTTGGAGATTTGTGTGGGCATATACCCAACCTGATCTTGTCATTCAGTATGTAACCATGCAGGTATTTTGCTGGATTGTTTCTCCCAGCAGCCCTAGCCAGTTGTAGTTGTAGTCCTTCAGCATCCAGAAGGGGACATGTTCCCTTGCCCAGGTGTAATTGAAGGTCAAGTGTTCTGCAACAGAAATGGTGAAATATTTTTCTCGCTCAAATAAGAAGGACATTAGTAAAGCATAAACCAGATGTGAGCATTTTTACTATTTAGTTTATCCTGTTCAGATGAGAGTTCTGTATACTTTCTCTGAGCAAGTACTGTTACCTGTAAGGTGTCTTATTAGAAGGAAACTGAGAGTCAGGGGAAATGTGGAGAGATATTTAAAGAATGTAGGCCTTTCATTGCAATTCTGTCCATGTCCAGAAGCAAGTTCCATTGTGTGTGTAAAGGGGTTTATTCCCAGTTAAGTGGGAAGAGGAATTACAGTTTGTGTGTACTTGGAATTGTTTCTCTAGAAGGAGAACCTTAACATCACATTAGTAAATCTTTGTGCTCCAGATATTTTTTTAAAAACAACTCTCTGATTATTTGTATATGTGTGTGTGTTACTGCTAAAATAAAGTTAAATTTTCTTCATTTCAATGACTGTGCTAGTTTAGTTTGGTTTCGAAATGCATCTCTCATTTGGGTATTTTCTGCAACTTCTTCAGACAGAGCAACAGCGAAAACAGCAAGAAGCAGAGAAGCACCATCACCAAGAGAGAAGAAAACTTAGGCGTTCGGCAGGCCACCTGAAGAGTAAACGAGGAAGAGGGCGGCCTTTCTATTGACTGGGAGGGAAATCTGCTATTTTCACAAGGAGAATTTTTAAGAAATGTGCTTCCTTTTATCTAAATTATGGACATAAATCAAGAGCACCTCAAGTCATTTTTTTTATTGAGAACTATCCACAGCCTCATTGTCTTCTGGAGAAAAAACATGATAATGTCATGTTTGGAGCAGAGCTATTTATGTTTCTAATGGAGCTGTAACTGGTTATTGTATAACCTTGTGTGGGATTCACATGCAAATATTGCTCTGTGAACAGGACTCCATCATTTTATAATTAAATTTTAATAACTATACACCGGTTCCAAAGACTCCAGCTTTCGAGAACTGGAAAAAGCTTGACCTCCCAACTCTTAAAATAAAACTGTTAAAGTACTTTTCCTTGCAACAGCATGTAGCCATGTTTATGCTGTATCAGAGAACCAAATGGTGAAGGTATTGCCACTTACCTTTTGTCCCAAGAATATCCCACAGAGATTCTGTCCATAACCTGAAAGGGAGGCTACACTTAAACAAATGTAGGTGCCTTTGTGTGCCCACATATACAAGTGTCATTGTTAACTAAAAAGAACATCTAAATAGGAAATTGATTTAGTGCAGATCGTATTCAGCTGCATACTATTGATTTTGTAAATGTGAAATGCTATATTCTGTGTAATAATTTTCTCTATTCAGCAACTGGGAGAACTAGCTCCAGGGATCCAAGGCCCAATTTTCTACCACCAGCAGCATCTACACCCCTGCCCCATTTTCCCAAAATGTAACCAAAAGTAGCTTGAACGCCGCTCCTGATTTCCCTTTTTCTTTTTTTGACAGAGGAGAAACAAGGCAGGGGTGGAGGGCTGTACCTTGTTTTAAAGAAGAAGCACTGATGTTGGAAGTTTCCAGGAATGCGCGTTTCCTCCTTTTTTGCTGGTCTTTTTTTTCCCATGGGGCTCAGGAAAGTCATTTATTGTTGTTGTTGTTGGCAGCCCTTCAGTCAGCCCCAACTCAGGTTGACCCTGTGGATGAGACATCTCCAGGACTCCCTGTCCTCCACTGCTCTGCTCAGTCCTGGCAAACCCATGCCAGTGACTCCCCTGATTGAGTCCATCCATCCTGCTTGCAATCTTCCCCTCCTTCTTCTACCCTCTACCCGTGTTTCCCCGAAAATAAGACAGTGTCTTATATTAATTTTTGCTCCCAGAGATGCGCTAGGTCTTATTTTCTGGGGGTGTCTTATTTTACCATGAAGAAGAACTCACATTTATTGTTGGGGGAAAAAAATTTTATTATATACTTTGCATATATATATATTTATATAAAAAACTTTGCTAGGTCTTACTTTTGGGGGAGGCCTTATAGTTAGCAATTCAGCAAAACCTCTACTAGGTCTTATTTTCTGAGGATGTCTTATTTTTGGGGAAATAGTGTACCTTTTCTAGCATTATTGTTTTTTCTAGTGATCCTTGCTTTCTAATTATGTGGCCGAAATATGACAGTCTCAATTTGATCATTTTGGAAAATCCTAGGAGCACAAAAATAGGCACAAAAAAACCCGCTGCACACTATGGGCTGCCCACTCTAGCAATAGGAACTGTAAGAAATACTACAGGAAATACTGTCCTGTACTCTGATTTTGGAGGCCATTCACCTAATGTGACTACTACTTTATTTTCACAATTGCCACATTTTGGACTAATAGATAAGTCTTTAATTCCTTATGAAACTTTCACCCTTTTGTTTTATGTGAATTCTGCTACAGTTACAGTCTTTGAGTGGCTGTGAATTTGCACGTTCAGGTTATTCACATTTTCGTAACTGGCTCCTTGAATTTCAGAACAGGTGTCCTGGGGGTCTAGACTTAAACTTTTTTCCTTTCTTAATTGGAAACTGTGAGTCCCTTTCTACATTTTATTATTTATTTAGCATTCTTGTGTTTAATGCTTGCGTTGTGCCAGTAAATAACGTCCATGGTAGGTTGAGAGGCAATAAATAAATGCCAAAGATAGATAGATGGATAGATAGTCAAGCAGTCAGTGTAATGTAATGACACTAATGTAAGCGTTAATCCCAGGAGAGGAAAGAGGCATTCTTTTAAAAAAAAATCAGAATAACCATTCCTTCAATACTTTTTATGGGAAAAAACCTCCCTAAATGTGTTTCACATGAACAAGCAACTGTGGCAGAAAAGTGAGAAAATGGAAAACCACATGATGACTTTCCAGAGAACTATTCCGGATTTCAATAAGAAAAAGCCTGTCTGAATTCTAATGAGACCCATATGAACCCAAAAGACATTGGATCCAGCGCCATTGGATCCAACAAACATGTCTGGCTTTATTTGAAAAGAAAAAAGAAAAGAAACCCTGGGGATAATTTTCAAAAGGTGAAAAGAAAACAATCCATCTTCTAGGTGATTGTATGTGTGTTGTGTGTCTTGCCACTATCTTCCTCTTAGGCAGAGAGAGTGTGACTAGCCCAAGATCATCCAGTCAGCTGAGCAGGGATTCAAACGTAACCCTCCTAGAACCCTAGTCCAACATGCAAACCACTACACCATGCTGGATCTCCTTTCAAGGTGATTATCCCCTTTATAATGCTTTCTCTGCCTTTGCCCCACATCTTTGCATAGCCACCAGTTGCTATATACTGTCTAGAGCAAGTTGGACAAAGTACAGTCCTGGGACACAATGCCAATTTTCAAGGCTTTTTTTCCCCCCCTCATCCCCTGTGGCATCTCTCGATCACCCTTTTCTTTTTTTAAAAAAAAATCTTTTGGAAGCTTCCAGGAATTAAAAATCACTTTTTAAATAGGTTGTTCCACCAGACCCTTTTCTCTGTCCCCACATCCTTACAGTTAAAGATGGGAACATAGGAGAGGGCCTTTTTGGTGGCTACTCACAGGCTTGGGGATTCAGCCTAGAGAGGTTAGACTGGCACTTTCCTTCCTCTCCATGCATAAGCCTGTTTATTTTTGGCAGGCACTTGATGTGTGATTGCTCAGAATGTGCTATGCCATTTAATTGTTGTTTTCTTTTTAACTGCCTTTAATTCTGTTGCTAATTTAATTATCTTCTTTTTTGCATGATAAGAATTTTAAAGATGAATCTGTTTTAATCCAGATTTTTATGGCAGGGGGGAGGCAGGACATAACAACAAAAACAACTATTGGGGCTTTCTAGATTGGCAGGAAAGTGTGACATGAAGTTGCCTTTTCCTTAAAGGCTTGCAGCCTTTAGATGGAGCTGCGCTGTTCCGCAGTTTTTAAAAAAGAAGCTGGGAAAACCAGCACCTTTTTAAAGGCGCTTCTTCTCCCCTAAAATGCAAAAAAGGCGTTTTCATGGCACACTTTCCCTTTTTCTCATCTAAAGGCTAGAGTTTCATGCAGCCATGAACACACTTCTTTTTGCCAATCTAGATCAACCCATTATTTCCACACACACACAATGTGTTTTTCAAAACCCAAAGTGGATTCTAGCAACCTTCAGTTTTGATGCCCTCCCTGCAGTTGTTGACCTTTTGTGGGTCCCGAGGGTCAAAATGTCCCTATATCTCTCTCAGTTGCTCACTGCTGTTCTTCTGCCTGCTTTCTCTTCATGATCTAGATAAGGTTTACTTTGCAACTGGTTCCTTCCTTCCTTCCTTTGAACGATCTTTTAAGATTCTGGTGCTTCCAGTCTTTATTTTAACAAAGGGAAGAGACTGAAGTTGCTGTAGGATTTTTTATTTTTAAAAAATCAGTTTCTAAAAAGTAGGGTACTAGGCTAATCCTTATTATCACTCGCTAAGGCAGTGTGTATACTGTTTCCCTGAGAGATCAAGCTATTTGTGGCTTCATGTTTGACAATTTCATGACTGGGGGGGGGGGGGGGCGCTCTACTACTCTGACCCAATTCTTGCTGTTGATCTTCCTTGGCTTCCTTATGAAAAGACGACAGTGCTCATCTTAATCCTGTAGTCACTTAATTGAAGATGGGGGGGGGATCATGGGAAATTCTAAATCCTATGAGAATCCAAATACTACTAAGAATGAATCGATCAGGTTTGTGGAAATTTAGCTCATCTGTCAGTGCGGTTGTGGTTCTAATCCCAATGTAAGGCTAGTCTATGTGTAAGAATATTATGTGAATTGCTGCAGATTTTCACACATTTGCATCACCACTTCTCTTCACTTTCCTTTGCAAATTCACATCTATTCACCCTCCTGCTGCTGAAAATACGGAGCCTTGTGAATTCATGTGAAACGGACTTTGTGGAAGCATGAATTGTGCCAGAGTTTATTTGAATGTTGTGGTGTAGTGGTTTTGAGTGTCAGACTACAACTCTGGAGATCAGGGTTCTCTTCTCCACTTAGCCGTGGAAACCCAGTGGGTGAGTCACACACTCTCAGCCCCAGAAATTCCATGATTAGAGTCCCCATAAATCGAAAATGACTTGAAGGCCAACAACAGGAATGTTGCCACATGACAGTGCAAAGTGGCCATGAAATCCTTCATTTACAATAATACTTTAAAACATTTTGTTCTCCTCAGGGGAGACTTTAGGATGCTTCCAAATGGGTAGAAATCTCAAGAAGTATTGAAACTTGCCTGCTCTTTTTCTACCTGAATATTCAGGGGTTTGCAACTAGCCACATTAGGAACATATTGTTTTTGTGCTAACATGCCACCTTGAATCCCATTCAACCTTAAGCCGCTTTGAACCCCATTTTGGGAGACGGGCGGGGTATGAAATAACTAAAATAAATACATAAAATTCCTTTCCCCCTTTGATCTCCTTCAAATCTGTTTTCTGGAAACAATCGCTATGTTTACTTGGCAGCTACTGCTTCTGAGTCAGTAGAAACACCTAGGCAGGCACAGATTCATTTCATTTGGAAAGTGCTGTTTTAATTTAAATTGATCTGGGGAGTGGGAATAAAAAATCTTTAGTAATGCCGAGAGCACCTTGGAAATACCTCAGAATAAGGAAAATGCACAGTTCCAAAATAATCTCCAAAATAAAATGGGTTACTACAGAAACAAAACCTGCATCTTCCAGGGGCTTTTTACTGTCTGGAGGCACCTGCTGATATATCAATGTAACTACATCTTGTAGTGTGTGTACATTTTTAAGCATTTCGTGTAACAAGTATGTAATGAAATTTAATGTAATTATTCAGCTGTCCTTATTGCTGAATGAATTCCTTTGGAAGTCTCCAAATGAATTTCCAAATTCATGTGGAAATCTGCCTACAATGTCTTTGGAGAGTGTTATGAAAGAGCGCTCTTAAATGGCTATTCTTGCTGATGAAGCAACGCGTGCTTTCCTTCCGTCTGAGTCGCTTGTGCTCTTTCACTGACACCATTATGGGAATTATGTATTATTTATTAGAGACACAGAGTACCTGGGTGCTCCTGTAAGGCATCCCTGTGCCCTGGGGAGTGAGATTGCAAACGAAAAGCTGGAACACAAACCACGTCACTTCAGAAAGGCTGCACACCCTCCTGTTAGGAAAATTGTAGCTGTAAATGTAAATTATGTCGGTAACATTAAAATAGGGCTCCCTGCGACAGAGGAAGCATATTATGTTGCAATGGTTCCTGAAATGGTTGTCATTCATGGTATGTATGAACATGCTTTCTGTGAACTTTCAATAAGTTATTGAACCTCCAGGCTGGTGTTGCCATGCAGCAGAGTGAATCCACTTGCGTACTTCAGGTGGCACAATGAGGCCGCCTGAATGGTTCAGTTTTGGCCCCAGGGATAGGGAGGGCCACATTTAGATTCAAGGGATAGGATTACCAGACTGCATCCAGGATGGGGACTCCTGTAAAACTACAGGACGAGCAAGACCATAAAGCTCCTTTAAATCTGTCTCTCACCTTCCAAACCCCAATTTTCAGCTAAAAGCATTCCCTCCTCAGTAGAAGAGAAGATAGAGAGGGCCATCCAGCTCTGTGCTTCTCATAGGTTCCTCTGTTACTTGCACCCCTCTCCCCATGCCATGTGTACTCAGTAGCGTCACTAGAGTCAGCGTCATCCGATATGGTAACTCATAGTACCACCTTCCCCATTGACGACCTCCCATACCACACCATAGAGAATCCTTTGCAATGGTTTTTGTACTAATGTCACTCGTAATTCATAATTCCTGTATGTCGCCGAATGTCAAGGTAATCATGACCTAAACAACTAGCAAAAATTAAAATTATGCCTTTAAATTACAATATCATACGCACAGCCTCAATGGATTGACATGTGCCCAGTTTCATGTGGTTAAAGTGAACGTTTGGTAATAAGGTGAGATGTTTCTAAAGAAAAATTTAAAAGAATAAAAACATTTTAAAAATAAAAAAATATATATTTTTTAAAAAATCCTGAGGACTCTTCTCACTGAGCCTTGCCTCACTCACACCATCTCTTCCACAGAGCTTAGGGTTTCAAAGGGATACAAGTTAATACCACAGCCTGCTTCTTCCAAAAAGATAGATACTTGGGAGCAGTGGTGTTGCCTGGTGTAGTCTGCACTCCCTGCATCTCCAGTTTGGTCCAGAATTGGGACTGGAAGTGACTTTCAGGTGTGACTTTCAACAATTTGGAGGTTTGGGGTGTTTTAAAATGAAATGCTGCTCTTCATGCTTCCTGAAGTAGTGGTTGACATGCAATCACATCCAAACTGGTGGTTGCCAGTGCTTTGGGGCAGGTCCAAGTAAGCCAGGGCTGCCACAAAAATAAAAAAAAGTGTTCCACCTACATTTGCACTTTGAAGTTGGTTTGCACCAATGGAAATAAGCTGAGGTTAAAGGGAGAAGGACAGAGAGCCTGGGACATTTTCAAAACACCTGAAAAGTGGGATGAGAGTGGATTAATCGGGACTGTCTCTGGCAAATTGGGACAACTGCAGGGTATGTAGGTCTACTCTAGATAGAAATAATTATTGAATTTAGTCTAGTGTCCTCATCTTTAGATATAGACCATTAGCCTAATAACCCAATCTGACTGCATAAAAGAAGCTTTTTTCCCCTGTCAAACTTTAGGCAAGAACTTCTTTAAGAAAGATCATCATGGCATCAAATTTACTCTTAAGCCTGATAATGGAAGCTATGTCTGTTCAGAAGCACAGACTGGAAGTTGGAGGGGGGACGTTCTTGGGGGGAATTAAGCATGCCCATTTTTGAAAGAATATTTCAGTCTCTGCTCAGAAGACCTTCCACTAATGTCACTGAAAACTAATCTCAGGAAAATGTACATTAGATATTTAATCTGGAACCAATGACTTAACGTAAGCAGATAAATACAATGCATGCATCTTCACTAGCAGGCGGTATTTTTTAGAATGAGATTAATAGATAAACAAATTTCATCTGCCATTTTCCCATTGCACAAGTCTGGATCTGCTCCAGTTGGATCCACTGAGACTTGGATTCCATTCACAACCTGTTTCTTCCAGGGAGGAAGCATTGGGAGTCTGATTGATTGATTGATTGATTGATTCCTAAGTTATCTTTCTCCTTTCTCTTCTGTGCCACTGAAAATCTTCTGTAAAAGGGGAACAATCCTCTAGATCCTAAAATAAGTGTGAAATTATGTGGAACTATTCTATTTATGAATTAGGAAATGGGCATAAAGACTAGGGTTGGCAGGGTCTGAAAATATCAAGAAGAGATCGTTGGAATTTATAATGTGGAGAGTTGACAATCAGGAAGTAACTATTAACAGTTTGTGTTTTACCTAACTACCTAAATGAAAGTTTTGATGTCAGTTAACATAACTAGAGGGCTTTCTAGATTGGCAAAAAGAAGTGTGTTCATGGCTGCATGAAACTCTAGCCTTTAGATGAGAAAAAGGGAAAGTGTGCCATGAAAATGCTTTTTTTGCATTTTAGGGGAGAAGAAGCGCCTTTAAAAAGGTGCTGGGGTTCCCAGCTTCTTTTTTAAAAACTGCGGAACAGTGCAGCTCCATCTAAAGGCTGTGGTGCAGCTGCTAAGCATTAAGGAAAAGGCAACTTCATGTCACACTTTCCTGCCAATCTAGAAAGCCCCTATGTGTTTCTCTGTAAAATCAACATATTGTCCATATTCAAAAATTTCATGATGTACAAATTTCTGTATGTATGAAGGGCTCAGACCCAAAAATATGGGATGTTTTGGCATTTTGTTTAGTCTGTATACAATGAAAGCTCTCTAACTGAGACAGCAGACATTCTTTACAGTCCGATGCATAATGAACAAACTCTCTGGCCCGCAAATAAGATATATCCCTTTTAAGTGACACGGAGCAACCTTAAGAATGAACGTTAAAGCATTTTATTGTCACACACATAGATTTTTGTTTTTTAGTGTGGGAATGGGTACATCTGCGCTGTAGAAATACAGCTGTTTGACCTCACTGTAAATGCTCTAGCCATGATGACAAAACTGAGGCTGTTGTACTTTGGACACATCATGAGACAGCACAACTCATTGGAAAAAATAATAAGGAAAGGTGGAGGGAAGTAGAAAGAGAGCTGTACGCTAGCCGCACGCCATCCATCTAGCCGCACGCTAGATGGATGGACTTTATTAAGGAGGCTATGGGTATGGGTTTACAGGAACTAAACAGAGCAATGGAGAACAGGGAGTCTTGGTGATATCTCATCCACAGTCATCATGGGTCAATCATCATCATCATCATCATCATCATCTTGACCCATGGTGACCCTGTGGATGAGATACCACCAAGACTCCCTGTCCTCCACTCAAGATTAACTCAAGATCAACTCAAGGACAGTTAACAACAACAAATAGATGCACCCAATGAAAGAATATTAGCAAGAGGAAGAGGTTTTAGCCAAAATGATGCCTCCTTAACCTTTAGTCAGCAGGAGCATCCTTGAGGTCAGAGTTTGTCATAGTTTTTTCCAAGAAGGTCAACTGAGGATCCAAGCCACACAACCTAATTCACCTGTTCACTCTTACAAATGTTTTGCCTTTATTTTTGATTCCCAAACAAAGAGCAAAACTCTGCATTAACTGTGTTGGGCCTGCAGGGCATTTCTCACTCTCACATGAAAGTAGCTCCACTAAAGTCTATGAGATGATGAATTTGTTCCTGGAAAAAGAAATCTTCCTTTAGTTTTCTTTAAATAATTAAATAAATAAAACCTCTGAGGGACGGGGTTTCCCTAGCTCAGGGGCCTAGATAAAGCTTTACTGAGATATAAAGAAAATGCTGATCCATGAGGTCATGGCATTTTAATGGCTCAAATAAGAGCCAGGGTTGCCCTTCACAGTTTCAGCAGAGCAAGACACTGTAACCAAGTATCATTACTACTAATTATTCCATTTATGAATTGAGAAATGAGCCATTAAAGCCTAATGACCATTAACACCCTTTATTGTCATGCACATAGATGTCAGTTTTCAGTGTGGGGATCACAGAATATTAAGAATGAACATTATGCTTCTATAATCTGATTTGGATTGGATCCACACTACCAAAAAAATCTGTACCTACACAACATACAACCATTTTCACAGTGAAAGTACTTCTTGTAGGCTTTAATGCAATTTAGAAAAACTGCTTTAGGATTGCCATAAGTCAGAGACAACCTGATGGCACACTACAACAATAACAACAGAAAAACTCACTTTTTACTCTGCAGTTTCCAGGGAAAACTGCTTTTTCCTAGGTTTTTTTGTAATGTGTGTTCTGCTAGATTGGTGAGGCATCACAATAGTTGAAGGACTGGGAAAGATTGGTGGGTGGCATCCTCCATCTGGCAAGCATTTTGTCATTATTATTATTAATTATTATTATTATTATTATTATTATTATTTTGAGGGGGTTTGTTTTGTTTTGCTCTTTCACAGTGAATCTGTGTACGTGTGTGCATGCGTGCGCGCACACACACAGAGGTGTTAATAAATCAAGTGAAGAGAAAGGGGAAAAAAGGGAATTTTACTCAAGATAGATTTCAACACAAACATGACTAACACAAGTCTCTCCTATGTAATGTTTGGGTTTGGGGTTGCTTTCCTTGCTTCTGAAAAGTTCTGGCTGTTGGAAACACTAGGAAATTAGGGTGATGGATAGCAAAGTATCAGGCGGGAAAAGCAACACCAGCCAAACATCACATTGAGAAGGCACTTATTCAGCAGACATTGGTCTTAATTCAATTTTGGAGTTGAAAGGAAGGGAAGAAATTATTTTCTTCCCTTGTCCTCAGGCCTACTTGTTCTGGGAGACATTTAAAATTCCCTCGTTTACTCACTGGGGCACAAAAAAGGGAATAGATGGGATGGGGGAACCATTCAATGTGAGTGAGGTGGGTTGTAAGATTGAGAGGAAAACAAGAAAGGCTGTTGGTTGATAGGTTTATGCATATTGGGGAGAGGGAGGAAGTGCATGGGAAGAAACACCCTTTTGTAATGATTTGAATTCAGCTGGAGAAATGTCTGCGAATCATTTCAGTCTGGATTTTTAGGAGTCAGTGTGGCGTAAACAGACTAATTTGGGCAAAATTCTGCGCCCTGGATCTGGATCAACTACAGCTTTTTTGTTTGTTTCTACAACTACACGTTTCTAAAACTAGCCTCCTCCACTGAAGTTTGTTTAGATGCCAAATCTTATTTTCACATCTCTATATATCATAAGAGATCTACATATTACAGACAGACTCTCCAAAATAGAAATTAATAGTATGTCACCAGCTCCTCTCCCTGGCCTCTGCAACTTGCAACCCACAAAAACAAAGTTACACAGAGCCTCCTACTAGTTGGATATACAGAGCAAGACCTACCATTAAGGAGCAGCCACTCCTGGTGACAAATGCTAAGGAGCTGTGTGAATCCATGCCAGCAAAATAATCTAGAACCAAATCCAAACCACAGTTAATTGAGTGCAAACTATTTTTGCCCTTTGAACTTAGTTTGCAGCAGTGAAAGTAAAATGAGATTAAACAAAGAGGAAAAGTAAGGGAAGGAGAGAGAAACGGGCAGCTAAAATATCAGAGGATTAATTGGGGCAGTCCAATTAAAGCCTCACATTTGGTGGGTATGCCTCAGAGATGGTTGAGGACACTGTCCCATAAACAGCATGGACAATTGGCAAGGGTACCATTTATCCTTCACCTCAAAATTTCTTCAGCTGGCTCTGTGTATGTATCCAGAGCTTCAGAAAGTTATGTGGTCATGCACAATAAATGTTTTTGAGAACTGTAGTTCTCAAAACTTCAGCCAGCTAGAGATAGTGTGGTGTAGTGGTTTGAGTGTTGGAATATGACTCTGGAGACCAGGGCTCAATTCCCAGCTCGGCCATGGAAACCCACTGAGTGATCTTAGGCAAGTCACACACTCTCAGCCCCAGAGGATGGCAATGGCAAACCACCTCAGAAGAAAGTTACCAAGAAAACTCTACTACTGTACAGGGTCGCTGTAAGTCAAAATCGACTTGAAAGCACACAACCACAACAAAGTTTGTTGTTTTTTTAAAAAGGGAATTTACTATGTTCTCATTGTGTCTTTCCAAGTGTTTCACAACCCCTTTGCTTTTGCAATAGGAGGCTTGTTGGGGGCCTGGTACATCAACAGTTTGGTGAGCTGCATTCAGCTTGATGAGTGCCTGTATAATGTAGGCTGTACTACAGGGAGTGAGGCTAAAGTGACTGTCTGGTGACTATTCACAGCAAGCATGTCACCCCTAAATTTGGTGGTTTGCCTTCAGGTCCTGCAATCTGCTTCCATATATCCTCTTTTAAGACCATAATCCCACTGAATAGATTTTATCAATGAATACGGCTTTTCTTCTTGGCTGCTATGGTCTCTAATGAGGAAGACATAGATAAAAATACGGTTATGGGAGAACTGTCAGCCTGCAGATGATTTCACACAAGAAGATACCCAGACCCAATTTGTTGGGTTTTTTTTTTAAAGGAGGGAAGTGTAACCACCAAGACTGTACATGAGATTCCACAGTTATCTGCTCCTCTTTTCAAAGTGAATATCAAAAGTCCACTTGTTGTTGTTGTTAGCTGCCCTCAAGTCAGCTCTGACTCATGGCAACCCTGTGGATGAGATATCTCCAAGAATCCCTATCCTCCATTGTGTTGCCCAGATCTTGCAAGCCCTTGCCCACAACCCCCCTCATTGAGTCTATCCATCTGGTTTGTGGTCTTCCTCTCTTTCTTCTACCCACTACCTTTCCTAGCATTATTATTTTTCTAGTCATCCATGCCTTCTCATTATGTGGCCAAAGGACAATAGTCTTAACTTGATCATCTTTGCTTCCAAGGAGAGTTCTGGTCTGATCTTTTCAAGAACCCATTTGTTTATCTTCTTGGCTGTGCATGGTCTGTTTGGCCTCCGTCTGTTGGCAATCAATCATTAAACAAAAGGGCCTGAGAAATTATTTGTGCAATTTTTTCTCATGATGTAGAAAATGATGATAATTGCTTTTTTTCAAGGTTCATCCCCTTGTCAAGAAAATCATTTTCTTCTACTACATAATAGTGTGAACAGGTAGAGAGCTACAAGTCCATATAGCTTAATTCAATGGCATCCCACACCAGGGTGTCACTCAGTGTGGGGGGCAGGGCTTTGGGGTGGCACTTTAGGGCAGAGCCAAATGGCTATGCTTCCAACTCCCTATCCTGCATGGCTTTACTCTTGAGTAAAGCCTCATGGGGCAGGGGCAGGGATGGGGAGAGACCGGGCCCTCTCCCTCACTGCTGTGTGATGTGATGCATGGTAGGGATGTGGGGGATGCTCATTGGCTGTCACCCCCCTTCTTTGGTGTCACCCAGTGCAGTCTGAACCCCCCCTCCACCCTGCAACCCCTAGTGACTCTACTGGCTTACTTTTTCATACCATACCAAGTGTGCCATTGTTTTTCAGAAAAGCACAACAGTATATGTCAACAAAGGAGCCAGTGTGGCATAGTGGTTAACCATTGGACTACAACTCTGGAGACTAGGGTTTAAAACCTTGCTTGGTCCTGGAAACCCACTGGGTGGCCTTGGATGAGTCACATAGGGGCGATCTAGACCGCCCCTTTAAACGGTGAGATGGGGCCAAGGCTGCCGTACCAGCAGCTTCCGCGGCCCCATCCCGCCGTTTCTGGAGGCCGCAGGGAAGCGGCAAACTGCTGCTTCCCTGTGGCCTCCAAGCGGGGTGCAGCAGGCATCCTGGGCAGCTGCTGCACCCCACTTACCTCAGCGCTGGCGAGGGGAGAAAGGGCCCCTGCCACAGCCCCTTTCTCCCAGGGTCTTTGCCATGGCCATCTAAAAGCCGCAGCAAAGACCCACCCCCAAAAAGGAGCTCTGTTCGGAGCTCCTTTTTTGCGCCACGGAAAGGGCGTGATTGGCGCTCTCCCATGGCACAAAAGCGTCACAGCGTGCGCAGCGTATCTAAATGCTGTGCACGTGATGAAGCTTTTTTTAAAAAAAAAATGGTGGCGCCCATATGCTTTAGGCCTAGGGAGGATGTAGAAACTATGCCGTCCCTAACCTTAAAGGCGGCGCAAAGAGCCCTTATCGCGACTCTTTGTGCCAATCTAAATCGGCCCATACTCTCAGCCCCAGAAAACCCCAAGACAAGGTCACCAAGTCAGAAACATCTTGAAATTACACAACAACACAATATGTATCAACAAATTCTGATCATAGTGGAATTGTGCACAAGTGTTTGCCTGAACAAGCAACATATTTAATCCTGATTTATGCTATGATTCATATAATAGTTGTTCACTTTTCATAAAAGTACCACATTCAGAATGTGTGTGGGCAAATACAGTGATAGTTTCCCTGATGTTTGGGCATGTGGTTTGCACATATGTGCATGGGCAGCAGATGAAGCATGGTGTGGTTGTGACAGCCAGGGCTGACAGTAGGAGACCTGAGCAACTTCCACCTTAGTTCATGGCTCTGGGTCAACAAGGCTGACTGTGACCTGTAGTGTAGCTGACAAACCCCTAACACATGCACACACACTTACAACAATCCCTGATTCCACTTTTCTCTTGGCTCTATTCAGGTCAGTCTCACAGCCTTTTATACATATGATGTCAAACCCATGGAACACTTGCCCATGCTGTAGATATTAATCTGGCATTTAAAAAAAAAAAAAAAAACTAGGTTGCCTATAAGCCATTAAAATTCCTGCTTTTATGGCTATATCAAACAAATAGCCCCAAGAGTCTGAGGGTGGTGTTCCTTTTTTAAAAATAGCGTTGCTTCCAGGGCATTTGCTTTTAGTGTGCCTATCAAGTAGTGGTCATGGCCCAGCTCTGTGGTTCCTGATCTTATGGGTGTGTACTCATAGCTTTGTGCTGAAGATATTTCTTTCCCTGAAACCCCTCAAGCCATATACTTCTAAGATCTATTCAAGGCAACACATTATTTCTCCTAACCACTAACTTCTCTTTAGCAGACTCTTTTTTCCTTTTCTAATCATTCCCTTGGTGTGGATTATTGCCCATTATCTGCTTTAATCCAAGTCGTGACTAATTGGTTGCAGTGATTCTGTAACCCAGAGAAGCACGGGGCTCTCTGGTCGTGTGATGCTAGAAGCACCACGTGAGACAGCTGTCCAGTGGAACAAGCCCAGCTAATTTGCCCCACTTAGAGATGGCTTGGCCACCTTGCCCCTTGCTCTGTTCTCAATGCAACAATTCACTTAAGCTGCTTAAGAGTTGAAGACTAGGAGAGGGCTGTGCTCTTCAGGATAAAGACAGAGCTGCATCTTTGGTGGTGCTTCTGTGAGAACAAACAGATCTCAATAGAGCAACTCATGTTGGTATCCGCTGGAGTTTGGTCCCTGGACCATCTGTGCTTACCAAAATTCATGGATGCTCGTCCCATTAAATACAATGGCACAGTAAAATGTTGTAACTTATGTAAAATGGCAAAACCAAGGTTTGCTTTTTGAATTTATATATTTTTAAAAATATTTTCAAGTAGTGTATGCTTGAATCCATGGATAAAAAAATCTGTGGATATGGAGGGCTGACTGTATGTGGTTTGTACTTTAAGGCATTTCAGCCAACAGATCTCTTGAAATACACTTCTTTTCTTAAATATTGAACAATAAGTGGTGGTGGTGAATCACCAGGTTATTTAAGTTGTTGTTGTTGTTGTTGTTGTTGTTGTTTATGGTGTTTACACCCCTCTCTTCAGCCCTAAAGGATATCAGAGCAGCTTACAATTATTATTTTTAATCAGACTTTACCCTGCCCTCAGGCTTACAGTCTAAAAAGACATGACACAAAAGGAGAAGGGAATGGTGGTGGGAAAGATTATGAGGTCCAGTGGTTCTCTTCCTCTGAGGCCTGGACCAAGGCAGATGGAGGGAGGGCTCTCTTTCCTCAGGCTAGCTCTGATGGAGCTGGACCTGCCTGTTCACTCCCTCGCAGGCCAGAGGATGACAGCATGGAGGGAGGGCTCTCTTTCTCCAGTTGCCTTGGAGTCCATCTCAGTAGAAAGGAGGGGTATAAATCTAATCAACCAACCAATCGAATAAAGTCATTATTAAAGTAGAATTCAGGGACATGGCCATGCTAGTTTGGAATATCAGTATACAAAGGGATCTTGTAACATCTTTGAGACTGTGTGAAGGAAGTTGTAGCAAAAGCTTTCATAGACTTAGGCCCTGCACAGACTGGCACTTTGTGCCAGCCTGGGGATGGAGTGAGGGCATTGTGTCCAGATGACGCACTCCCTTGATGACGCCACCAGAGTGCTATGATGCCATGCACCACTCCAGATGGCACGTGGATCATGACACCCCTCCAGCATTGTGTCCACATGCCACCGTGGCTATGGCATCCTTTCAGGGTGCAAAAAGGAGCTGCTTTTTAACACACTGCAGAATTCATGCAGTCTGACAGCATTTTAACTGCTATTTAACTACAAAAGATTTGTAGTTTGTTGTGGCACCAGACTCTCTGACAGAGAAGGCTAAATATCTCACAAAATTACAAACCACAGAATTTCATAGCATTGAGCCATGCCAGTTGACACCAAAACGGTGCCAAACTGCATTAATTCTGCAGTGTAGATGCAGCCCAGGAGGATCTCTTGCCATGCGTAGATTGATCTCTGACTCTAGAGCTTGCAGAACTGCTATGCCTTAGTGAAAAACAAAACAAAAACGACCCACAACAACCCAAAACAACCACACACACACACAAAAAACAAACCTCTATTTAAACTTGCACAAGATAGTCATGTTTGATATTTACAGCCTGTTAGTTCTGAGTGTATTTTGAAAACCCTACAAAGATCAACCAGCCCTCAGGCCTGGCTGTTTCCTTTCCCGTGTTATGCTGTCACGGTTAAACCCGCATCATGATCCCCTGAGCTGGAATCTATGACACAATCCTGGGGGTGATTGGGGAATCATTCCACTGGTTTCTAGACTTTGTTGCATGTTTTGGTGTGAGAGCCTTATCATCTTCCTTTTCCAGATCCCCATCCTACATTGTGCCCTTTCAAGGATATAGTGGTAAAATAAAAAACACACCCATGACACCATGGCCATTATGTTTTGAGGTGTAGGATAGTAATAATTGATAACTAATATATAACATATTACAGAGTGATGGTAGGGCAACAAATCTCTTCCGTGCTTTGATGCAGCACACATACATTTGAAGACATTCAGGTTAAAGTGAGGGAAGGAAACTTTAGGGATGTAATGGAACAACAACAATTACAACAAATGTTTCCAAGGTTGTAAAAAAAAGGATGGGAAAAATCCCAAGGGCCTAGGCCTCCTGCGGGCTCAGGCCTCTAGGGCTTGGACCTTGAAAAAACAAAATTATAATACTAAATATATGTTACTCTCTCAACAAATCAGAGATGAGCTGTTATATGTGTTGCTCAATCTCAGAATCTCTATTTTCTATAAAAACTGATATATAAATTAGATGTAGTAAAGCACAATATAAACCCTGAGACCAGGACTATTAGGCCTTACTGGTAGACTTTAAAGAAAGAAACACCTTTAAGCACCTTTAAAGAAAGTTATAACATTTGCTTTGCAGTGATGTATTCAAGTCTTTTGATCCAAGTATCAAGCCATGTCACAGGTCTCAGCCTTCAAGTCTCAAGTACTTGCAAGATCAAGTTAAGTCTCAAATCTGGAAGCCAGTTTTAACAGAAAAAAGGAGGTGGGGTGTTGAGTTTCAGTAACTAGAAAATCAGGAAGACATGGACAAAGTTAGATTTTAACAATTCTCAAAGGGAAACAGCAAATGGTTTAGGCAATGGGTTTGAGGTGGAAGGGTCCTTAAAGCTTTTGAAATGCTTTAGAAGGGCCTGTACAAACAGCCCGCCAGATCAGGGCTGCAGCAACCTCACAGCGTGGCCCCAATCCAACTTTCTGAGGGCACAAAAAGGAGCTGCAAAAAGGTGCTCCTTTTTGCACTCTTGAAAGGACTCCATATCTGCGGCTGCGTGACTATATGGTGCTCATTCGGCACTGTGTCATCTGGACATGGCACTGGAGGTGCACCGTGATGCCATGTGCTGTCTGGAATGGCGCACAGTGTCAGGGTGCCCTGTGGGGCAGAATCAGGCATGCGACATCAGGACACTATGCCCCAATTCTGCCCCCAGGCCAGCCTTTCAGGCCGGTCTGTAAAGGGCCGAAGTCTCTTCCAATTGCATCAGGGACAGATTGGTGAGTAGACATCAACCCCTGCCTCAACCCCATTGTCTGCCACACTTGCTGCTACTGGATGAAGTTAGGCCAGCAAGTCAGTTCCTAAAAATATACAAATTTCAAGTCAGGTCGAGACAAGGCAGGGGTTGATGTCTACTATTGACATTTTATTATCAGTGTTGAGCCATTGAAGTGACTTGAGTCTGACTTGAGTTCTAATCAATCAACTGAAGTTTACATCTCTGTTGCTTTGTAGGATGATTTAGAGAGTGAGCCTAATCATGCAGTTTGCCGAGGGACCAGTGTCAGCTCTCAGCAGCTGTGAACAGTTGGAGAAAGGGATGGAGACAGTAGGACTGAGTGACTGCTAGGTTCATTTTCTAATCCTAGGGCACATTTTACCTTGTAGTCTCCAATTGCAGCACATTAGGAACGGAACTGACTAGACATGCCCATAATTCCAGCTGCCATAGCTTTTGTTTGTTTGTTTTTTACAGAGACCAGGATATCTTGGGAAAGTAGTAATAAATCATCTGAGTAGTAATACTTTTCATTAATGCTTCCCTTGCAAGGCTGGCCTTACTGTGTGAAACTATAGAGACAGTATGATAGTCATGCAAGGCAGCAAGTACAGATGGGCCAGGGAAGGATGGGACCATGAGATGGTAAATCTTTCAATGCAACCTCATTTCACTATCTAAAGCAATCACTAATTTTGTTTTAGAGCACTGTAACATCTGGTGTAGTGGTTTGAGTGTTGGACTACAACTCTGGAGATCAGGTCATAAAACCGCTGGGTGACCCTGGGCAAGTCACATGCTCTCAGCCTCAGAGGAAGGTGATGGCAAACCTCCTCTGAATAAATCTTGCCAAGAAAACCCCATGATAGGATCTGCCATAAGTTGGAAATGACTCAAAGGCACAGAGCAACAACAACTTCCTAGGTCATGCTTCTGTCCTTCTGAAACTTTGCAGTTTTGTGGTATTTCAACATATCTATGGTGTCTATGATATCATTTTCATATAAATGAGACCTCAAAACACAGAGGGAGAGAAAACAAATAGAATTACTTCCCCACTGAAACTATAACACTCATCATGCACATAACTCACAGCATCTGTCCTGAAACTTCCCAGATTTGTTATCAAGTGACTTTTTTATTCTGTCTGTCATTATCAGAACAACAGTGGACAAGGAATGTATGGGATAATAGTATTCTTTATTTTGAGGGGAAATCTGCTCTTGCACAAAAATCTCTGCATTTATTCCCCTAAAACTTGAGAACGTTGATTTCCTCTGAAGAAACAACTATGCCTGAACATTTCTTTCAATTTTGTTAGAAATTATCATTTTAAAAAAAGTTCTTAGCAGTTCCATTTTTAGAAGATCAAACTTAAAAGTCATGCAGTACCTCTCCTCCCCCCAAAACCAACAACTCTGTATCTATTTGTAATTTGGTTGGCATAATCCGCTTCTAAGGGGCTGCTATGGATACAGATTTACCCGTATATATTCAACTATGAGTTGACTTCATGTACTGTATAAGTCGAGGGCAGGTTTTGGTACCAAATTATGGATTTTGATCTGACCTGTGGATAAGTTAAGAATAAAACTTAGAGGCACGTAACATAGGATATAAAGGATGAAGCTAAGGAAAATAATGCCAAAGAATTTACAAAGTTCTGGTAGGCATAACTGTGTTTTTCCAACCAAGGCATTCAAAAAGGTCAGAAGTGGAGCCATGGTGGACAAAGTAGAAAGGGTTGGTGCTTTGTTTAGGTGCTACTGGATTGGACTAAGCTCTCTCCTTTTGCCACTCTACTCAGAAAAAGAGAGTGGTTCCTTTTTTGACCCATGGATAAGTTGACCCAGTTTTGGGGGTCAATTTTTTGACTAAAGTCTCTAGACTTATACATGAGTATATACACTAATCCAATTCTAATGCAGGAAAAAAGATTATAGCTATTTTTAGATTTCCAGTGATATTATGGAGATGCAGATTGTGATCTCAGTTCCAGTTTCAGACAGTGTAATTGAAGCAGCCTGGTTCCAAATTGGCCAGGTGAAAGCAGTCTGTTTTCTGAAAATATGAACAAAACAAGTCTTGTGGCAGGGGCACATCCCTATGAACTGGCTTTCTCCAACCTGATGCCTGCTAAATGTATTAGGATATAACCCACATTTTCTCAGGCAGCAGGTCCAATGGCCATGTACTTGCTGCAGATGTTGGGAGTTGTAGTCCAACACATCTAAAGGGCATCTGGTTGGGGAAAATGTGTTAAGATTTCTTTAAAATTTAGACATTCACATCTGAATTCTTGTGTTTGTAAACTGACCTAACACCATTAGTATCTTCAGTGCAGTGATATGGATTATCTGACAGATTTTAAAAAGCACTTGACATTATTGAGCTGTATGTTTTAAAAGAGTGGTCATTTTGGATGATGAGTCTGAGACTAGGCCTCTGTTTCAAAGAAATCCCTTAGGGGCGGTACAGACCGGCCAGAAGGGTGGTCTGGCGCCACCTTTTTTGCTGCAGAACTTCGCCGCAGCAGTTAGACGCTGCGGTGAAGCTGCGTAGCAAAAAAGGAGCGGGGAAAACCTGCTCCTTTTTAGCACCGCAGTTGCGGCGCAATACACTGAAAAGGCGCCGTTGGGTGCCTTTACTCTGCTGCAACTGCACAGCTCCGTCTAGAAGCTGCGCAGTTGCGTCGTCGTCATTACGTATGCCGTCTAAATGGCATTACATAATGATGCAGGGTTCAGGAGCATGCAAATGCTGCGCACTCCCTAGCCCTAATCACGGTGCAAGGGCACCTCTTCCTGCCCGTCTGTTTTGGGCCTTAGTGTCTAAAAAACACAAGACTCAGGCACTAACAAACCAGTTATCCTTCTGTACATGTTAGCATCTGTTCCATCTTTGAATAGCTTTAGATAGGGTGCTTTAGACACTGAGCTACATCCAGTGTTACATAAATAGGTCTTCTGTTCACACAATAAGTTTCCTTTCTCTTCTTTCACCCGAAAACCTGTACAGGTGCACCACCCCCTAATCTGCTCCAGAGAGTTTCCTCCAATCCGAAATGTATTTGGGAAATTATTTGGGAGATTGTGGTGGTGTGGCGGGGGGTGGGTGGTTTAATTGGTGGAAGGAAAACACTGGATACAGTTCATAATGTACAGAAGCCATCCAAACTTAAGCTACAGTTTCAGTGAAAGAAAAAAAAAAGAGAAGTAGATGTCTAGTTTTCTACCCCTGAAATCAGTCTGAAAATGCTTCACGTTGGCTGGATCACATCATATAGATGTAACCTACATAATGTGCAACATTCTTATCGGACTCTTCTGATCACCAAAGTATGACCTAGTTCTCACTGAGATAGGAAAATCAATATCAGTTCAAAATTCAGGCAAGAGTTGCCATAACTGAATGTTCCTCCATATGAATAATTATTTTTTAAAATGCCTAGACTTTATAAACTAGATGCCAGAGAGAAGAGTTCTTATCTAACCTACAGCACACCAATTTTCTGGACTAGAGTGTGTCTATGGTGATATGGTGAATCATATGCCCCCCCCGCAAAGCTTGGAAAAGTTACTTTTTGGACTACAACTCTCAGAATCCATTGGCCACAATGGGTAAGGAATTCTGGGAGTTGCAATCTCAAATGTAATTTTCCCAAGTCTCCCTCTTCCCTATTCTGAAAAGGCACAGCCCCCAAACAAGTGTACTCCTTGGTAGACTTATGTTAGCAATGTAAAAGGGGCTAGGGTTTTCGGGTTTTTGTGTGCAGGTGAATGTTACTTAAGGTGTAAATACACTAAAGGCACCAGATCCTGTCTGATATTAGATGCTAAGCAAGGTTAGCCATGGTTAGTGCTTGCATGGGAGACTGCTAGGGGATACCAGGTGCTGCAATTTATATTCAGAGGAAGGAACCGGCCAAACTACCTCTGAGTATTCCTTGCCTACAAAAGCCCTATGAAATCCATGGTGTCACCATAAATCGACAGGCGACCTGAAGACACATACACACGCAAATGTCACTTGTTTCCTTTCAAAGGATGCTAAAGGTTTAATAGTTGGCAGGGAAATTCAAGGAGACACATCTGGAGGATGTACAAATCAGGGAAGAACCTTGAAATCTGGCAATCCTGTCGGAAAAGATGATGGTGCTGAAGTGTGTTTCTTAATTAGGTAAAAAGGGGGCTATTTGTCAGTTCAGCTTGGAGCGTGCTTCCTTTCTCAAGATGTTTCCACATACCAAGTGTGGAAGAAAGATAACTGCATTCCATGAGCTGATGGTGGTGATTTCCAGTAAGAGGTCAGAGACAGACCACGTTTTCTAATACTGGTGCTAGATTTTATTTTTTTAAAAAATGGAATTAACACACCTGCCTAAAGTGACACGGAAATAAAGTAACACGCTTGATATTTAATTGTGTTGGGCAAAGGACAAGATAGTGTTCCCTTCTGTTCCACATGCAGAAGGTGACTCACGGTTGGTACTTGAATGTTATTTTGATACTGGCAATGAGAGAGGATCCTTCACCCCAGGGGAAGAAAGCATAGGGATTCAGGGGCAGGAGTTTTGTGATCAGGGTGACCAGACATCCTACGTTTCCAGAACATATCCTCCATTTCAGCCTTCTGTCCAGGAGGAATTCCAAAATGTTTTCCATTTTGATCCTGACTAAGATGTATGAATTTACATTTCTATTCATTTTCTAGCCTTCATTTGATCATGTCCTCCATTTTTCTTGAATGGCCTATATTTTTCAGTGCCTTGTTCTCCTTTGCAGTTAGGACATCTGGTTCCCCTGTTTGTGATGCAGACAAGTAAGTATTTGAAGAGAAGAATGATCAGGGAGCTCAGCAAGAATTGTCCCCCAGAATCTGCCACCTGAGACAGTTCATAGGGCTAGTCTGGGAGCAGTATTAACAGCTGGATTCCACTTACAAATCTGATTTTTGATGATTACCTAAAACCTAGATCATTACAAGTCTATCTAGCCAGGAAGCCAAAACCACAGTTTTGATGCCACCATTGCCATTACTGGAAACATCATACAGATAGGATTCTCACCACTGTATGCCCCAGGGGCAACCCAACACATTTGTTGAAACATGCCAAATTGTCTCGCTCTCACACACAAATATACAAGCTTCTTTTTAGCCAAATCAGATTTCTGTGAATCAGATGAGAGAACACAAGACATTGACTGATTATGCTCCTGCCATGCCAAATTCTGGCCTATTCTTCTGCTATGATTTTTTTCTTTGCCCTGGTTTGAATCTTGTTCAACAAAAAAAACTGCAATAGATTTTTTGTATTATGTTCAAATGGCTAAGAGGCTTATAATTTTTAGGGTTAGTTTTCTTACCCTTTTAATGCAAGGGAATGATAATACTACACCATCACCAGCAGGGATCAGTCCTTTCTGGTTAACTGGGTTTCACTAGGTGGAAATGAATTTAAGTATTTCAGGGGAAGCATGCATATTGTCAGTTTTGAGACTTAAAAGTCAGTCTTTCCATATGGCATGCAGGCTAATCAGTGTGCCATATGATGAGGACCTTGCTCAACCAAGGCCATGAAGAATACTAAAATCAAACAAACAAATAAAACACTTCCTGCCCTTTGACAACCAAGATTTGCGCTTCTAAATTAAGCTTAGATATACAGTGGTCCCCCGGGTTACGAAGGTAATCCGTTCCGGGATTACCTTCGTAACCCGGAAGCTTTCGTTTCCCGGGGGACTGCTTTCGCTAATGGACCGCGCGGCCGATTTAAAGGGGCCGCACGGTTTTTTCCCCCGAATCCCGGGGGATCTTTCGGATCCCGGGGGATACAGTAGCGGTCCCCCCACTTTCGGATTCCGGGGTTTTCGCAACCCGGGGGATTCGTAAGCCGGGGGACCACTGTATAAACCTGAATGTACCATGTTTGAAAATTTTAAATCTTTCTGTCTCATGGCCAGACCAAACTCAATCTGTTGTTGTCTTCAAATGTAGCATTCTTTCTCTTAGTCTTCCATCTGTTCCTGGAGTGCTCCTTTTCATTAATGGGCAAAATCTGTCAATGCCTCCCAGTTGCACTCCTTTTCCACCATTGATTCATGTGTGATAAGTTCCTCCTGCTGCAGTTCCAATATGCAGGCAGTTGTGTGGTGCAAGTGGGTGTGATTATGTTACCCTCTTGGCTCTGATGTCTGAGAAGACACCATGCCTTGGCTTGATTTAGGGGAATATTTAGATTTAGCTCAAATAGAAAATATTACAGAATGATATGGGGTAACTCAGTCTTGGGGATAACTTGGTCTTGGGGATAACTCGGTCTATCCCAGATTTATGGGTTCCCAAAGTACACAGAACTCCAGAGGAAGGTTTCCAAATGAAATGAGTTTTATTTGAAAGGGACGTGAACACATTCAAACAAATGACCACATGCGCACACAAGGACTAGGGAAATGTGAGATGTTGGAATAGGTATAAGGCTTCACTGATGGTGATAATTACCTGTGCAGATCTTCATTCCAGGGTTCCAGAAAACAAATAAAGGACTCATTTGCTCCTGTGGCAAGTGGGAATGGCAAGCAATCAAGGTGCTAGTCAAGCAAACCCACAGAGTTTCTGCCTGCTACTGGACTGGGCCGGGACTTGCTGAGAAGTCCCAGTATTTACATTACAATTATGCCTTGAGGGCAAATGGTCTTGAAGTTACTTTGAAATGGGTTTGAAGTTCTTTAAAGTGGATTGGAGTCACTTTGAAATGTTTTCCCAAGGTGGTAGCACTGAGGTGTGAATGGATGGCAATAGATATAGGATTAGCCCGCAAGATCACCAGTGTTTTGTTTAACTTACATCAGCCTATTGCCTTGTGATCCTGGGGTCTCCTCACCTCCTCCAAGATGTCCAGAATTGATCAATCAAACTGGGGGGCCCATGCAATTCCTGCCTTGTTAGCCTGTGCGGGAGCTATTCTCTGATCATGGTGTCTGCATCCAGAATTGTGGAAGGGTTACCCAGCCTATGTTTTATTGCATTTCTGATATCAAAAGAGGAGGGGTATCTAGAGACACCCACGAGCCTAATAATTATGCTCCTCTCATCCACTCCTCCATCGCCCTCACTATTACCAAGCAAGCTATATTTTTCCTTTTTGGTTTTTCTTTTCTTTTCTCTCTTTTTCACTTACTCAATTGCTGTGATTGAGCAATAGATTTTTTTTTTAAATAGAGACTGAAAGGCATGCAGGGAAGGCCATAAGGCAAGAAGGTGGGGTTAAGAAAGCCAGCGTGGAGAAGACAGTGCAGAACACAGACCCCTGGGGCTACAGCTGCTCCATGGCACTTTTGAACAATTAGAGTTACTTTTTAAAAATTGCAAAAGTATAATGTTAACTTCTTGGCCACGCATCTAAGAAATGTAATTAAGTACTTTTTAAAAGTAACATTATAAACTCCTCATCTGACTCAGCCAGACCAATAAAAAACACCCCTTTGGTTGAACTAGATGGGAGTAATGGAGTGAACTATGAAATTCTGGAAGACTCCAAGATCTGCAAAGACAGTGTCCCATAAAGGCAACAACTTGTTTATTGCTCCTCCTTCTCAGAAGTCTATTGAAAAGCTCACCTAGGAGTCAATTGGAAAAGAATGAGGGAATGCAGTTCCTAGAGTAGCAGTGGGCAATGAATGTTTCCCTCAAGCCTTTCTCAACCCATCAGGCTAAGGCAAGTTGGTTCAACAGGGAATGAAAAAATATGAAAAAGGCACCAGGCTAATTAGAAGAGTAAAAAGTAATATGTCAGACAACTCACATAAAAGCTTGAGTAAAAGAACAACAACAATCTATGTACAAGACACATCCAGATGAACTATTTAGGATGGCGAGAGGTCTAACTCAGGTACTTTCCCCCTTGAATCTCATTTTGGAACCTTCTGTAGTTTGCTGTGATGCTTTAAACAGTCATTTCATAGATTAAATTTCTTGGATAAGAGTAGATTTTGATGCTGTCACTATAGCACTATGTCCAGTAACTCTGCAAGTAGGATTGCACTGAATCAGTTTCCACTGATGAATACCATAGGTGTGGACAAGCTGCTAGGATGAATAAGGAGGACAATCTATCCTCTTGATCTCTGTCTTTCTTAGTTGGTTGTCCGAGGAGATGTGCAGTGAATTCTCAGCTAAAATGCATTATTTATTCATCTCTCGGGGAGAGAAGTTTTCCATCTTCTTTTTAAAAAGATATGGCTACTTCTTTAAAAAGGGCTCTCTGGACTACCTGGACTTTAAAACTATAGACCAGTATCGAATCTTCCTTTTTAGGGCAAGGTGATTGGGAGGGCATCTCCAGGCAGTCTTGGATGATACAGATTTTTTAGACCATCTCAAACTGACTCAGAACAGGATACAGAGTTGAGACCACAATGGTTGCCTTAGTGAATGATCTTTACCTGGGCATTGATAGAGGGAGTGTGTCCCTGTTGGTGCTTTTGGACCTTTCAGCAGCTTTCCATACCACATAGCATGGTATCCTCCTGGAATGCCTGAGGGGCTTGGGAGTCAGAGAATTGTGCTTCAATGGTTTGGGTCCCATCTCTCTAATAGGTTTCAGATGCTGGTGATTGGGGAGAGCTGCTCCTCAAAAAAGGAACTGTTATATGACGTGCCATCCTACCTCCAATGCTCTTTATCATTTGCATGAAGCCCCTGGGAGAGATCATCTGAAGGAATTGGGCAAGCTGCTATCAATGAAGAATTTCATACCTGGCATAAACGTCATCCCAATGTGGCTCAAACGTCCTTAAAAGGTGGAGGAAGCACGCATGTCTGGAAGTCAGGGGCGCTTCCTCAATCGTCAGGGAATTGTTGCTCCCTCTAGCATCCCTGAATCATTGCAAGGGGAACAGATTTTCTATGAATGCAAACTTTACATTCATAGGAAATCTGCTCCCCAGGAATGGTTCAGGGACACAAAGGAGGAAGCGATGATTCCCTGATGATTGAGAAACTACGTCTGGCTTCCAGACATGCATTCTTCCTCCACCTTTTAAGGAGCAACGTTGGAGTGACGTTTATGCTAGGTATGAACATCTTCAATATGGTGATGACACCCAAACACACTTCACCATGCCTTGAGGAACAATCACAGCTAAGGATAGTATGTCTGCTCTGAATGAATGCCTGGAGGTGATAATGTGCGGCATGAGGAAAAATAAACTGAAACTGAATCCAGACAAGATGGAGATGCTCACCATCAAGGGTCCAAACCTTGGGTTTTGAGGTGTGTCAACCAGTTCTGGATGTGGTTATACTCCCCCTGAAAGACTGTGTTCACAGCTTGAGGGTGCTTCTGGGTCCATTGCTGCACATGACAGCCCTGAAGTGCCAGTCAAAAGACTGATGCAGGGTTCATCTTAGAGGCTCTTCACTGGCATTTTCCTGCAAGTGGCTTGATCAGCTGCTCTGTATTGTTTCAGTTATTCTTTTCTATTAAACACTGTTATGCTTGAGGACAAAGATACAGTGGCGCCTCCTGTCTGACTGCATTTATGCTATTAAAAACAGAACTACATTGGGCCTACCCTAAAATTCAGCTCCAGCACAGAGGTCTTTTGAAAAATAAAGCGAATTTGCTGTCTACTTCTGGTTAATGCTTGATTTGCACTGTTGTTACTGTGCCACAGAAAAAGAGCTTTCTCTGTCACAACATTTTTAGATATATCAACAATCACGACGCACTTGGCTAAAAGTTCCTTGCGCCTGAGATCCAAAATACCCTTTAGCTCTTTTTGCTTTGATCTCATGCCTGAAAAAAAACAACAACCCTTTTCCTTGAAATGGGTGAAAGTTATTACAGTTCTAATAATGCATCAAAGCCCATATACAGTAGACAGTTGAGCCAAGCCTCAGAATTTCTTTCTCCTTTTCAGTTTTAATTTATTGTTTTCTCTTCAGCAAACTTGGTGAGATCCCTTTAAGGTCTTTTGATGGCCACGAAAGCAAAAGATTGGGAAGTTTGTAGATGTACATAGAAGCTGTGATAGCTTTCTTGCATTGGTCTGCTTGTCAGCCTGCTTGTCAGCCATGGCCTGGAGAATTTTTGAACCTCTCCGAACTATGGGCTGTTCTGTTTTCAATATTGTGGAGGTGCTCCGGACAGATGGCCTTCTTTAATGTGTTCCTTTTATTCATGTTTTACAAACTTCTATTTAATTAATTAATCGTTATCCTGCCTTTCTCCAAACACTGGACTCAAGAGCAGCTCATCACAATCTATTTTTTTAAAAAAAAGATTCAAATTAAAATGACAGATTGTCACATGAAAACAACAACTTATGTCCACTTTTATATTAGTATCAATAGTAATACAATGTCTTTTTGAGAAAAAGAAACCATGCAAGTTAACAGCCATTTTGAAAAAAAAATGTATTAATAAAAAATTACAATTGTCTTGCTAAATGCCTCTTCATCAGCAGCAAATTTTATTTGCATGTCTTATGTTTGTTGTGCCTGTTGAATGAAACTCTAGTCCTAGTGGAAGAGAGAGATGATGTAAGAATGTAAGGCACTTTAAGGCCAACCAGTGTCCCACTGGCTTCACTTGCTGATCTAGGAACTAAACCTTGGCCTGTATTTTCTAAGAGTGTAGTAACATACTATAGAGTGTGACCCTGATCTCTCCCTCAGCTGGCTCCTGATCTAATCCGTATGCAAATAGATTTCTCCCTCTTTGGCACAAACAGGCTTACGTTGGCTGGAACTTGCTGTTTCTAGAAAAGCAGGCTGGAACTGAAGAGACACAAGCTGGTCAGCTCACAATAAGGGCATTTATCAGGAACAAGAATCACCAGCCTCAGGGTCATTCAGACGTCAGGTTTTTTAGCAGAGTGATGAAAATGACTTCACTAACACATTCCGGGCTTGTTGTTCACACTATGGAACCACATCTCTGTGCATCTCTGGAAGTTTGGTTACTCACATGTGCCAGCACTCCAATAAACATGGAGTCGATGATCCAAATTTATTTGAAATGCATTCACGTCTGAATTATCCGGGTCTTTTTGGATTTGGTTATTCACACTACCAGTGATGCAAATCTTAAAAAAAAAAACAACCTACTTCCTCAGATGCTCATAATAACCAAGAAGAAGCAAAGGAGCAGGGAGACATATAAAAAGAAGCTTTACTTATATTTTGCTTTATTTTCCTAGCTCCCTCCCCTTTCGAGTCTTCAACCTATTCTGCTGCCTGAAGTGAGGACACAAGTAAGGATGGTTGACAGTTTGTTTTAACACTTTCAGAATTTTAACAAAATTTCAGAATCCCACCCCTACTGGAGAATATAGTAAGGATAGTCACTAATGCTACCATCCATTGGACCTGATTTGGTCCATGGGATGGTGGTTGCTGATCACTAGCTAAAAATTGCCCCTTGGTTTTTTTTTTTCCATTCAATATCTCCCGCTTTAAAGAAAGTGACAGGAGAGGTACAAGGGAATTGGGAAAACCTCATTAGACACTTATGTGTCGATTTGAGTGAGTCACTTACTGTGTCTCCTTCTCTAAACAAATCAGGTTGCATCATATCTTTACAAGGGTGAAGACTGATTCATTGTCTACCCACAAGTAGCAAACTATAAAATATTTAAATGTAAGTATTATTATAATTACCATCAAACTAAAAGGATGAGTCAGGTCAATTTCCTATCTAGGCTTGCCTTCCTAGCTTAGGAAAGGAGGTGAATATACAGTGTTTGTGCTTTGTGTTTCAATAAAAATGCAATTATATATATATATATTTGGCCTCAGGGGCCATAGATTTGCAGAAGATGAAACATCATGATCTATAGTATCATCTCTGTCTGCATTCATTATTAACCATGGGTAGACTCAGCTTTCTAGACAGTGGATATGCAATATAGTGAGGGCTGGCCTTACCAGTAGCAGACTTTGCGTGTCACAAAATGATAACAGTTGGCTGGAATCCTATTAGTGATATATGCAGGCATAACTTAAAGTTACCATGGATGTATAGAACATTTTTGGTCATTGAAGAGGGAGGAATTTTCTACCTTCTGGAAGCAATAAACAAACCATATCATTCACCTTCCTCCTGCAACCTTTCCTCCCCATAGCCATACAATGGCCAACGAAGAGCGAAGGATACAGAAGAAGTGTCTAGTTATGTCCCTATCCAGATTCCAGACACAGAATGACAGAAGCTTCCTCCCAGAACTTCCACAATTCTGGAAGAAGATGTCATCAATGTGTATTTGCTTAAACTCACCTGACACCAAATATCCCCCACTCTTCATAGGCAAAATGAACAGCTCTGAATGCACCTACACATACTGGATCCCTTCTGAATCAGCCAGTCATCGGTACACATTATGTCTCCCTTACCCAGACTTCCGAAATCTGACAACTCTGAAATATCCCCAAAACTAAAACTTTTTTCATGGATGGCTGAGACAGTGACACCGCATGGCCAGGAGGAGGAGGAGCCTGCCTGCAAAAGATACCCTCCCCATCATAACATCTTTACTAAGGCCTGAAACAACATGCAGGCATCTGACCAACATCTCCAATAGGTTTTTTTTTTCTCCTGTTTGGTTCATAACATCTTGCCTGATGAAGAAGCCCATGGGGCTTCGAAAGGTTGCAACAAGTATATTGTGCATTTCGGGTGCCTGATAAAGGTATCACTGATGGATGTTTACCTTTGCTTTTGGACAGTTCAATGTGCACCAAGTTTGTTTCAGGCACAAAAGATGTTTAATATTATATAATATTAAAACTATTGTATAAAATTACCTTTGGGTTATGTGTGTGAGGTATATATGAAATATAAATGAATTTTCTATTTAGACTTGGTTCCTATCTGCGAGATACTTATCTCATTATGTACATATATGCAAATACAAGAATTCTAAAGTCCAATAAATAAATAAATAAATCTAAAATCCCAAACAGATTTGGTCCCAAGCATTTTGAATAAGGGAGATTCAACATATATATGCAAATCCATTACTTATACTGGGGTAGGAATTATGCGGCCTTCCTAGCTTCCTTACGATTAGTGATACTAGCTAGAGTTGCTGGGAGTTGCAGTCCAACAATGTTGGACTTTATTAATATTGGTAATCTATAACAATGATTCCCATCCCTGACCTATACTAAAATTAGCAGGATCTGATGCTTACCTTGATACGCGAATGAAATAACAAACAAGACATTACTTGTAATTAATTTATTATTTCAGTAACTACGTTGTAATGAGTCACCATGCAGTTATAATGTAATGAGGGATGTCATTCTCTAGATCAAGGGAAGCAATGGTGCCACTCTCCTCTGCCTTGGTCAGGCCTAACCTGGAATACTGCATCCAGTTCTGGGCATCACAATTCAAAAAGGATATTGACAAGCGGGAACATGTCCAGAGCAGGGTGACTAAAATGGTGAAAGGTCTGGAAACCATGCCCTGAGGAGAGACTTAGGGAGCTGGGTGTGTTTAGCCTTGAGAAAAGAAGGTTAAGAGGTGACATGATAGGCCTGTTTAAATATTTGAAAGGGTGTCACGTTGAGGATGGAGCAAGTTTGTTTTCTGCTGCTCAGAGATTCCTGCTCAATCTTGGGAAGAACTTCCTGACAGTAAGGAGTTTATCATACGATGGAATTTGGGGGTATAATCCAATGGCAATCTGAACGCAATCATGGAGTTTCACGTTATTGCATGTTAGCAATTTCGGGCAATGGAAAATAAGTTAGCAGCATTAGATCGACTGTCAAGTTTCTAGAGTCCATAAGGGAATCAGCTCTGTGCCACATGACTTTGGGCATTGTCTAAGTGTGTGTTTTGCTGATAGCAACAAGTGTATGCTTCAATGCTGTCTGGAATAATTTAAGCAACAGTTAATAGCCATTCAGTGGCCAGCTGATGTGGCTCTTTCATACTTTTTGGTGGCACTCTCACTGAATACACACTGACTGACTGCCAGGCACAGTGTATGGGGGAGTTATGTAATGTGTGATGGTTAAGAGTGAGTCACTGTCAAAAGAATGGAGACACTGCCGTTGATTAGCAAGAGTTTAAAACTAGGTCGCCGCAATAATTCACTTCACCTCGCCCTTTAGAAAACGGAGAAAGAAAGGAAGAAATACAACTGCACACACCTGCTAGTATATTCTGAGCCTGTTTTTTTTTTCCTTTCCATCAAACAGATCAGTCAAAACAAATCCAGATGCTTTTCCGTGATGTCTACATGCCTTCTGCCTAACCAGGAATGTATTTCCGGTATAGCAGAAATACTCAGCATAAGACTATTTTCTTGCTTTGTTTACTAGCAATGGAAAGAATATGCTTTTGCTGGAGCTTCATTCTTCATTTTGCTCATTTTGTTCATTTGCTCATTCTGTCCTGGTTAAAAGCTCAAGGTGGCTCTTGTATGAGAAACAATACAAAAAGCAACAGCCAGAGTCTTCCAAATGACACAAAGTAGTAGAAATAAAAACAATCCAGAATTACATCACCACCAGACTGAAAAAGGAAATGCGGAGGATGGGGGGGGGGAGAGATTTAACAGTTAGTTAACTACCGGTATAAGTGGATTTTTACTCAGACAGCTGCTGACCTTACTAACAATTAAACTGTTGACACTTTGAATTAACATGCCCATCTCTTGCGCCATGGCTTGGAATAGTATTGTGGATTTTTTTGGTTGTTTTTTTTTATTAAAAAAATACAACTTCCACACTGGAAAAGTCCCAATTACACAAATACAGTAGTGGGTACCATAGCCATACCTATTTAATTATCCCAAGAGGGCAATCACATAGCCCTCCAGATGGGGTGGATTGCAAGGTGTCAGACTGCAAGCTCAATAACATCTGGAAGGCCACCTGAAGTTAGAACTTTATCACATGTAGCTTTTAAAAGACAATTAAAGTTGGACAATAATTGTTTGTAGGGCTTTCGGGCTATGTGGCCATGTTCTAGAAGAGTTCCTTTCTGACGTTTCGCCAGCATCTTCAGAAGATGCCAGCCACAGATGCTGGCAAAATGTCAGAAAGGAACTCTTCTAGAACATGGCCACATAGCCCGAAAGCCCTACAAACAACTATGGATGCCGGCCATGAAAGCCTTCGACTCCACATTGGAAATTAATGTCTTTGGCAATGCGTATCGCATGATGTCGCCTCTAACCCATCACTGAACCCATGCCTCTGAATAGTGGTTAATATGCAACTCTTCATTGATGGGAAAACACATTATTAAGATGCCAACTGTGCTTCTGTGTGATACGTTCTTCCCATGGCAGTTCCAAGACTGGCCAGCCATATGGTGTCAGTCTCCACCTCTCCTCCCTCCTCACTATTCCCAAGCACTTTCCCCCACTTTATTTTCTTTTAGCTTATCTTTGTTTCACTAAATTACACTGCCATAATTGCCAAACGGTATTACAAATAAAAATAGAAAACCAAAGGCCCGCTTGGTAGGGCATAGAGCAAGAAGGTGCAGTTAAAGAGGAACGTAGAAGCGAATGCAAGGGACCACTGATGGCAGAAATAGCTCCTGTTTTGCTCTTGAAGGGACGTGCAATAAGAAAAGCTCCCAAACCAGTTGGTATCCCTTCCCTTTTACTAGTGCGATGGCGGCAAGAGCAAGGCTCGTGTGATAAAATCCTTATTCTTGACCAACTTGTGGGTGAGTTTCCCAAGGGCATCTAGCAGTACCCTGTTGGACATAGCTACTGTATGAGCTATGGAAAAACCTTTGAGCTGGTCTAGCTACATGCTTCCTATTTTCAAGTAAAATGTGAGAAAGTGATATTTTGGACTACTACTGCTAAAATTTCCGCAGCTAGCATGAATACTGACCATGCTTGCTGGGGATTCTGGGAGTTGGAATCTAAAAAGTTAATTTTTCCCAGCTCTGGATTCATGTCTATTTATGACTACCACACACTGTGAAATAAAAGTGCCACACACTACTTTGTGCATAGGTTAGTTCTATACGGTGTGGAGAAGGAGGAAAAAACTAATCCCCTGAGCTGAAGTTCAGATTTCACCAGGGTTTCAGTCCTTCTATTATTTATGAGTTCATTTGGATGTAATGACAGGCTTTCATATTTATACGCTCTTTTATTTTATGACTATTTGCTAGAATGAATTAATAGCCTGTTAACGACTTATGTTTTCAAAGAAAGGTTATTTTCTCCATTAAAGAAGTTAATAGGGCTGTATTTGATGATCCTAGAGGATGTGTCATTCAGCCAGTCTGCGCACACCTTGGGTGTGTTAAGTTCCAGACACTTGAACGCAGAAGGGCATTTTTGCTGACAATATGCATTTTTCACCTTACCGTGCCAGATGAGGTCCTTTTGTCTCCTCTCTCTCTTTGAAGTCAAGGTGACAACAGGTATGTTTTGATTTTGTGTACCACCATCATTAAACCATATTTGATTTGAAAGTTTTGAAATATGTTTCAATGAAATAGATAAGCATTCTACAGGTCTGTTGTTGTGTATGTGTTCATACACCTTCAAGTCACTTGCAGACTCATGGCAACCCCATGAATTTCATAGGTTCTTTGTAGGCTCCAAAATACAGCCTACAGCACCTGCTATTCCCCGGTGGTCCCCCATCCAAGTACTAACCAGTCCTCAATTTGCTTAGCTTCCAAGATCGGACATTTGATGTCTTCAGTGTATTTAGGCAAGGCCTGGAGAAATTAAGTTCCCCATCCTTGCTGCTTTTATGTGAGAAATTTGCAAGTTCCTTGTTTTGGTGCTCCCTCTATTTCACCAGAAGATACAAACAACCATAATCTCCAATATACTTTGCATTTCTTTTCAGTATTTATTCAGACAAATATTTCAGTGGTATATGCTTCTTATATACTCCCCTAGGAAAAGAACAATACCAATATCGTAAACATATTTGTCTAAACACAGTTTTTATAAGACTCCCCATAAAGTGGTTTACATGTAAGGGGTAATTCATCTTAAAAATTTTCATCTGTGGAGGAAACAATACTTCTCACAACAGGCATTTGCTGCACATTGTTAACAGGCATCTCTTTATATTATATATCTATCAAAAATAAAGGCATCTGTTGAAGAATACTATATTACAACTCAGATATCCATAGGGAAAACAGAAAATTTTAGCAGATGTTGCAATCTATCACAGGACTTTTTCACACTGGAGGAATTTCTCCAAACTTCGAATGCAGCCAATGCGAATTCACGTGAATTCGCTTGTTTAGTGAATTCACGTGAATCCCCATTGCATTTGGAAGGCGTTCGGAATGACTTCCCATTACCCGAAAATGACCCCTCCTTGCCCGAAATTGCGTGAGAAGCTTTAATTTGCAATAAGGTGAAACCTATGATTGCATTCAGAATGACTTCCCTTTTGCCTGAAATGGCGTGAGAAGATTTAATTCGCAGTATCGTCAAACCCCATGATTGCGTTTGGATTGCCCTTGGATTATACTTCTAATTTCCCACATCTGAAAGAGTCCATTGTATCATTGACTCTTAATCAACATGTTGGTGTTCAGCTCAAACATAATCTCACACATTATAGAGAATATCAGATAGTATGTAGTTTCTCAGCTTCTTATCTTTGGCATTGCAAGGACCAGCCAAGAATTATGATATTTTTATTTATAGAACTCACATCTAGGTTGTTTACACTTTTCACTCAGTGGGATTAGTGCCAAGATATCTGGAGATCAGAAATCACCACTTATCTAATAAAATCTCAACTGGTCATCTGTGCTCAGGTTGTGATTTTTCTTAATTGCCCTTAAAACCATAAGATCACTTCAGCAAAACATGTCCCAGTATATATATATATTTAAAACCCTGTAAAAGTCCTGTTGCTGATTCAAGAAATCACTACAAATAATTCCCCAAAATCAAGGAATCATAGAGTTGGAAAGAAACACAAGAGTCATCCAGTAGAATCCCCTGCCATACAGAAATACAAGATCAAAGCACTCCCAACAGATGGCCATCCAAAAACCTTGAAACAAGGAGACTCTTTTACTGGTACATGGAGAAGACCACAACTGGGAAAATCCAAGGATCTATGAATTCATGCTTCTTTGGATTAATCTGGAAGATCTCAGTATCAATTTTCATGTAATTATGCTGAAGAGAGGGAAAAAGCAAATGTGCAGAATCAGACCCATTACTAAAGCCCACCAAGACCTCACCTGAACCCAAGAAGAGATCCATATTTCTGTTTTAGAAATCCCAAAACCACTGAACAATACTTTGCAAAGTGCCCCCTCATTCCCAAAGTCAGCCCTGCAAGTCTCGCTCTGTTCATTCTATAATTTACATCTCTTTATCTTCCTTTCCGCCAGAGACTATATGGGTGAGAGATGAGAGCTACTAACAGTTTCCAAAGGCTGCAAAATAATAGGGTCGTGTGGCACTTTTACTACTAATAGATTTATTTTCTGTCATGGACTACAGACCATTTCCTCAGATTGATCAAGTATAATCTTAGAGAGAGAGAGGACTCTTTCAAACGGGAGGAATTTCTCCCAACTCCGAATGGAGCCAATGCGGATTCATGTAAATTCGCTAGTTAAGCGAATTTACATGAACTCCTGTTCCGTTCAGAAGGCATTCAAAATTACTTCCCATTACCCGAAAATAACCCCCTCTTGCCCGAAATTGCGTGCGAAGCTTTAATTCACAATAACGTAAAACCCATGATTGCATTCGGAGTGGCTTCCCTCTTACCCGAAATTGCGTGCGAAGCTTTAATTCGCAATAACGTAAAACCCATGATTGCATTCGAATTGACATTAAATTATACTTCCAATTTCTGACATCTGAAAGAGTCCATTGAGAGAGAGAGAGAGAGAGAGAGAGAGAGATTGAGAGTGGGCACATGGTTGGAGTAGGATGCTGAAATATACTACCACTGACAATTATATTAACAGCATTGACCAGTAACAAAACTATTAGCGATATCACAAAGTTACTGGCCATAGGTAAGCCAAGTAACACATGTCATGCGATAAGCATCTGTTCTTTGAAGTTCCTTCACAGTCTAAAGCAATGAAGAGTCCTGTTCACTGCACTGTTTGCTGTGCTAAAATTATGGGGTAACAAAATGGCCTTGCGCCAGATTAAGGGGCTTGTGAGAGTGGCCAAAAGGTGATCCTTTTCCCATTATTGGTACAGCTTCACGTGGGCAGGGCTGAACTTCACAAATGTGTGTGTTCACTCAAAATAGAAGATGAACTTCAATCACAAACCTGCCAGAGCCTTAAGTTCCACTACGTGTGCATGAGTGCATTTGTGCTTTCTCTTGGTCCCATCACAGGAGAGGGCCTTCTTGGTGACTGCTTCCAGCCTATGGAATTATTTTCCATATGGGACCAGGATTTTCTCATTTTGCCAGCAAAGACCTTTTCATTCAAAGAGACTTCTAATCATTAATTGGCTGCAGAGAAACTTTTATGTTGGATGCGTGTGCTTTATTTTTGTTACACTTTTAAAATCATTTTATACTTTTTCAATTTTAATGGTGTTTGAATGTGATGGCTGTTTAAATGTGTTTTAACATGTTTATTAGCAGATTTTGTTTTTTTTAGCTTAAGCTACCTTGGGTGCTATGCTGGGAGAAAGGTGGCATAGTACATACATATATACATAATAAATTATACATACATAACCACAATCTTTTTCAGATATACGGTGCAGATACTTTCCAACACACACAGTACCAATAATGGCAGGTACAAAAGACACTACCATGCAATTTTGTATTCCCTCTGAGTAGGGCACATTTACCCCAGAGATAGGCAACTTTTAACAGCCAGTGGGCAGGGAGAATTATTTACCATGGCACTCACAACAAAATGTGCCAGGCCCCAAAAGCATGAAAATCAAAACAAACCAGAAGATCATTTCCAATTCTGGGCTTTTGGAGTGGTGGTGGTTTGGCTCTGTTCCACATTTCTAAACAAAACCACTCTGGAAACTTCGAAGAACAGTAAAATGAACTTTTTCACACATGAAGCTTCCCCGCTCTCTTTCCGCTGGGAAGGTAGTAGGACTCAACTAAATGTTTTTGGGGAACCTACTTTTGACATCTGTTCTCTTCAGGCAGATAGGCTTTGCCACAGACAGGTACAAGACTAAAAGCATTTTGCTCCATGCAGACTCTCTCTATATAATTGCTTTAATCTGCTACTGTCACATGAGGAATAAAAGTACTGTAGTGGGATGTCAATTCAAAATGAATGTTGTAAATAGCTTGTACCATCATTATAGATACTTTCACGACAAATTCATGAGACAGTTATCACTACCAGTAGAGTTCAAAATAAAAAAAACAACAACTTGAGATTATCCACTTAAACTATGGTTTTAGAAGCCAGTTTGTGGATTCCAGTGCCCACAGTCCCTTATCTTTGAGCATGATGGCTAAGACATCAGTTGAAAAAATCTGGAGGGTCAAAGAGTTCCTTAACTGAAAGCAGAAGTTCTTTTTAGCTTATGTCAGCTTGACTAGTATCTTTTGCAGACCCATAGTTTGCATGAAAGGTAGATTTCTGGTCATGTGGCACAGTACCTCCCAAAACGCAACTAAGGATATTTGCTGTGATGTCAATGGCCCTGTTCCAGAAGTGTCTCTTGTGAAGACACAATAACACCATGTGCTAACTTGCAGCTTTGCCTTTATCCTTCACCTCAGCTGCTCCCATGACTGAACCACTGACCGGCTTTTAAATGAAAAGTAAACTGACATGTCAGGACTGGGAAATATAGTAAGAAAATTAAGAACAAACCTTTGGTGTGCAGATGTGTACAGATGTGTGACATCTGCAGCAGAGGCTCTTCAGAAGCCAAGCTTTTATTGGGTATATTCTGTAGTAGCACAAGATACAGAACATAAACACACATATACTGCATACCCTCCAACATCTCACAGATGAAATCTTTCCCTCCACTGAGTTGAGTGCAAACTATTCTTGCTCCTTGAACTCAGTTTGCACCAATGGAAGTAAGACAAGGATAAAAAGAGAAAGTGAGAGAAGGACAGGGAAAATGGGACATTTTCAAAGCTCAGTGTCCTACTGAAAAAGTAGGACAACAAAGAATTAATCTGGACTTTCCCAGCCAAATTATGTATGTATTAAGAAGCCCTCCCTCCAGTCCATCTGCCTTGGTCCAGGCCCCAAAGGCAGAGAAGTACCACTGGGCCTCATCCCCCTCCCACCACCTTTCATTTCTCCTGTGTTGTCTCTTTTAGACTGTAAGCCTGAGGGCAGAGAACCATCTAAATATAAGATTATATGTATAATCTTGTGTAAGGCTTACAGTCTAAAAGAGACAACACAAAAGGAAGAGGGGAAGGTGATGGGAAAGGGGGTGGGGTCCAGTGGTTCTTCTCTCTGGTCTCTCACTTCTCAATGTCTTCAGCTGTCCCAATTTATTACTATTTATTATTATTAACCTTTATTTATATAATTAGGATTTGAAATATAATAATAATTAGGATTTGAAATTTCTTTTCCTTTTCCTGGTGTTAGGAAACTGGGCTAATTACTACTTGTCTCTGTAGGTCTGGATATACTCCTTATCCTGGATAACAAGACAAAGGTAATGGATTTTGGTCTATGTATTTCTGTTTCTTGCAGAATTCCTCATCTCACCGATTTGTTGAACCAACAGATGGCTGAACCTAACAAGGAATTAACTGGTTTTCCAACTAGGTAGTTATATCTGTCTATAGAGACAATGGTTTGATTGTATCAGTTCAAAATATTACAGAAGAAAAATCTGCTTCCATTGTCATTAGGACAATGACAATTTAGTTTCTCCAAAATGTGCTACCTTTAGAAAACATAGCCGCAACAGGGTTGGTCTTTTCAATACTTGGGAGTGTAAATGATTATTGTCCCTTGCTAGCCTGGCTGTAGGAGACAAAGAGGGCCTTTGTGGCTCTGAATGGTCTTGTCCTCTTGATGTAAATCTTGATCGCCCTGTGGACATCAAGTGTGTGCCAGATTCTCTCCAGCTCCCTCGTTGGGTGTGGACAGAAGGATCATAAGATGATGTCCTGCAACATGGTGCAGTGGTTTGAACTTTGGACTACAACACTCAAGACCAGGGCTTAAATCCCCGTTGAGCCATGGGAACCCACTGGGTGACCCTTGGGAAATCACATTCTCTCAACCTGAGAGGAAGACAAAGGCAAGCTTCCTTGGAATAAATCTTGCCAATAAAACCACATGATAGAGTTGCCTTAGAGTCACCATAAGTTGGGAAAGACTTGAAGGCAAAACAACAGACTTTAGAATCTAAAAAAAAATCTTCAATTAGTGCTTAAGATAAAAGAAAAGCGACTCCTAGGAGTTTATCACATGACAGGAATTGGAAGTATAATCCAATGGCAATCTAAACGCAATCATGGGGTTTCACGTTATTGCGTGAAAGCTGATCACACACATTTTCGGGCAATGGGAAGTCCTTCTGAATGCAATTGTGGGGTTTCACGTTATCACGTGAGAAACTATCACATGCAATTTCGGGCACTGGGAGGCAATTTCGGCCAGTTCCAAACGCGATGCGGCATCAATACGCAATCATGTAAATTCACTGAACTAGCAAATTCACTCAATTTTGAACTGTCCCCACTTTCATTTCTTTTGAAACTGAAAAAAATTCCTCCCGTGTGATAACGTTCCTAGTTGTTCTTGACCCAAGTGTCAAGAAAATCCTCCTTAATAAAAATGTGAACATCTAGTGGGGGGGATCATATAGCTTGGAAACCTGGAAATAGGAAACACCCATTGGCAGAAATGTAATTCTTTTATCTGGTGGAAAAATCCACTTTTTAAAAAGTGTATGTGAAAGGTAATAAATTTCAGCACCTTCAAATCTTAAATTAGGACTTGAAGGCTCAAACCACACCCTATTTCCTAATTTCTACTCCTAATTAAAATTTCCAATCTAAATTGAGCCACATGTCTTTTGGAGAGTTTCTGAAAAGACATGTACATGACAACTAACCCCTAAAATGCTGTTTGGCACAGAGGAAACAAGCAGCATATTTCCAGATGTGGCTTTGATTGTGCAATTGCCCTGCACCCTTCACAGAATATTTATAGACATTACTGACTCCCCTGTCACCTCCTTGTAATTCTCCACTGCTTTTTCTACATTTTTTTCTTTTTCACAACAATATATGCTAAAGAAGAAAAGAGAATAGCTGCACAATGCTTTTTGCTTGGTAGAGTTAGGAGCAGTCCATTGGGAAACACCCAAGTTGCATACCACATATGGGATTCACTGAGAAAAAAACAAAGACAGCTATGCTGGTCTATGCAAGTGAGGAATCCAAAGCCATGGCTTTATTAGGACCAGCCAAAATGCCACAAAAGTATGTAAGGTTTTGAGTTTCTCAGAATTCTGCATCAGGTTAGGACAAATGTGGGCAACTTCTAGACTCCATACAGTCAGGAGTGTGCTGATCCACTGAGGTTTTTAATCCAAACTTTAAAAGAGCTATCCAAGATGAGCTCTATCCTCCAAATAGGTTCATCTTGGATGGTTCCTTTAATGTCTGGAATAAAATCCAGCACAGATTTACAAGGAAACCACCATGTGGAAGACATGGAAATTTCCACAGGCAGAATCATAGAACCACACAGAACCAGAAGAGTTGGAAGGGGCTGTAAGTGCCATCTAATCCAATAATTTGCAGGAATACCTAAATAAAGCATTGCCAAGAGAAGCCCATACAACCTCTGTTTAAAGGCCTCCAAAGAAGGAGTCTCCACCACACTCTGAGGGAGTGTGTTCCACTGTCAAACAGCTCTTAATGTCAAAAAGTTCTTCCTAATGTTTCAGTGGAATCTCTTACTATTTGAATCCATTGGATCATTTTCTTGTCTCTGGAACAGCAGAAAATAAGCTCCCCTCTCTCCATCTTCTACATGACATCTCTTCAGCTCCTGAATGATAGCTGTCATGTCACCTCTCAGTCTTCTCTTGTCCAAGCTAAAATATACCCAACTCAAGTCATTCCTCAAAAGGCTTGGTTTCCAGGCCTTTGATCATCTTGGTCACCCTCTTCTGGGCATGTGTGATGTGTAAGTGGCCACCCTATCCCCAGTGGGCACATGGGAACCTACTGCAGTCCCACAGAAGATAGTTTCCAATGGGCTAGGTGAGACAAACCGTACAGTGGGGCGGAAGGACAGAAATGTGCACCAATATTGAATCAATGTCATTTAAAAAGAGCGTAGGAGTTGTCTTCAATCCTAGAGGTTTTGACTATTTCTCATCTGTTTTGCTTTAAGAGAAGTACTATAATGTGGCAGAGATGCAATTGCATCCTATGGCATAGCAGTTGCCATGGCAAAGGCTTTGTACTATTAAAGGCCCTCGTAATGCTAAGGGATTACGAGAAATGATGTCAGCAGCAAGCCAGCTCAGAGCCACTTCATCATCAGTGTGTGTGCGGGGGACATTACCTATTCAGTTAAGCTTACAGCAAACTCTTTTCAGTTTGCTTTCAAGTTAAGAGTTTGCTTTAGCATTAATAGGAAGAGCCTCACTTTTAGCAGGATGATCCTTGAAATCTGAAGAGCTGAATAAAACTTGGCAAATAGTAGATATGGAAAAACTAAGAAAGGGAGCTCTAAGCATCACGCTGTAATAATACTGTTTTTCCCCTTTCCTTTTTTTTAAAAAAAGAGTTGTGCAAAAGTTTAGTCAATCAAGCATACCTTCTAACCTTTCATAGATAAAAACCAGGGCATGCGTAGTCAGGCAACATCACATGGTGATCAAGATGGCAAAAGTTACTACAGTCAGCCCTCCATATCCACAGATTCTTCGTCCACAGATTTAAGCATCTATAGCTTATACACACACACACACACACACACACACACGAGGGGATATCCAAAAGTTTTAATGATCACCTTTTTAAAAAACTGACAGAAAGTTTGTTTTGATGTGTAGTTGTTAACTTATCTCTATGTAGTCTAGATTTATACATTTTCCCTAGCATATCTTGACCCTCCAAATACCTGACATTGTAGAAATCTGCAAATTGCCCCTTACAAGGGGGTATCGTAAAGTAATAATTATCACCCGGAAGTTATTATGGCATATTGATGAAATTTTGTCAGTGTTGTTATTGGTCCCTAAGTGTACATTGCTGAGAAAATCAACTCATTGCGTCCTTTATTTTTGTGACTGGCTCTGCCAGAAGTGACTAAAGTGTAAAATCCTTGTCAGGCTCAATCTGCAGACTTCTACAATATCAGGTATTCGGAGGGTCAAGATACTCTGGGAAAAATGTGTAAATCTAGATAGTGACTACATAGGAATAAGTTAACAACCACAAATCAAAACAAACTTTCTGTCAATTTTTTTAAAAAGGTGATCATTACAACTTTTGGATACCCCGTATGTGTGTGTGTGTGTGTGTGTGTGTGTGTTCCTAAAAGCAATCTCCTCATCTCCTCTCTCCCCTGCTGTATTAATTCATTGCAAACTGCTTTTGTACTTTGAACTCAGTTTGCAGCAATAGAAGTAAGCTTAGGACAAATGGGGAAAGTGGGAGGAGGGGAGAGAAACTGGTGCATTTTAAAAGTAGCTGAAAAAGCAGGATAACAGTGAAGTGCTATGACATGAAAGGATGTCTCTTTATCTTTTCCTGTGACACATAAATCTGAAGAAGAACATAACCTTTTTTCAGAAAAGCTGTTTCAAGAATAAAAATGTCACCTGGGCTGCTACTGGAATCTCTTAAGTAGAGGTTTCACTTACCTCTCAGTTATTTGATCTCCTGCAAACTTCCAGTCACTCACTGGCAGCTATTCCCATTTCACTCTCAGACACCCATAATTACATTTGTGTTGCAGTAAGTGGAAAAAACCCAGTTGTCAAGAGCTTATAGAAAGCATATAAAGTTAACAGAAGGAAAATATGTTACAGAAGGATTTGAATATTTTAAATAGTCCCAACCAGAAGCAATACAATACAGAAACAAGCCCCTCTGTTTCAGATGGGAACTGTATCATAGCCAGTACATTAAGACTGCAGTCTCAATTTTTCACTGGAGTATGGAAAGAGGCAAGGATTTCACTCCCAACCCTGCCCAAAAGTTTAAAAGGCCACCACTATATATGGAGCAATTTGTTCAAAGCATTTTTCGTACATTATTTCAGAAATCCTTTCTGTAAAGAAATGTCTAAGAGTGTAGGCCAAGAATGGTCTATTTCAGACCATGCACCAAAGAGAAATTCTTAGTGACTACATTCCAGTGACGGATGGTTTAAAAGTCTAAGAAGTTTATCACACACCTTGAGTTCCATGATGCTCCCTTCACCCAAACATCACCGATCTGCGATGGGAGCCTCCTGGTGGGGTAACTCATGGTGCTACGCTTCTGTTTTCATCATGGAAGTGTTAGTGTAATTGTTAGAAAAAGGTCCCTTTTCCCAACAATTACGATAACACTTCCATGAAGAAAATGGAAGCGTTCCACTTTAATAGCTCCATGAGCAATCCCACCAGGGGGCTCTGGACGTTTGGTGACGTTTGGGTGATGGGAGCATCGTGGAAGTCCAGCTGTGTGATAAACTCCTAAGATGCTAAGGAGCTTATCGTACAGCTTTATAACATGACTTACCACTCCTGAATTGAAGCCTAATTCGGGCTGCATCCTGGTCCTATCGCGTGGCTTTTGTCTCCCAATCCCTCATCCGAATACAGCCCAGCTGCAGCCCACACGCCTTAATGTGCTTCGACTGCCATTTTTCAAAGTTGGGAGCTTTCCAATTTAGAAAAATGGCCACCAAAGTGCGCTAAGGGATGCGGGCTGCCCCATGTTCCCACTAGATGTACCTGTGAGGGTGGTGGGACACATTCAATGTTATTCAAAAACATCCTAGTTCATGTTCTACCATAGACTTAGCCATTACACAATACTTGCCCTGTAGCCAACAGAGGGTTTTTGAGCAAACTTGACTATGGCTAGGTAAAGCCAAGTTTAGCTCCCTACTCAATTGCATGGCTGGGTAAAGCTGGACTAGTCACTGAGGACTTCCAGGTGGTCAGCAACGCTGGTGCTGCCAGTCAAGCCGGTGCTGCAGCAACAACGTTGTGAGCTTGATCCCAGAGGGCTCCAGGTTGACTCAGCCTTCCATCCTTTTGTAGGCTGATAAAATGAGTACCCAGCTTGTTGAGAGCAGTTGGTTTACAGATTGTAAACCACTTAGATCGTGCTGAGTTCACTATGAAGCAGTATAGAAATGTAAATGTTATTGCTATTGCTATTCTGCTTTTCCCTCTTTAGTGGATTTTCTATGGTATGTGAAAAAAACAGAAGAAGTGGGGAAAATACCAGAGTGTTACAAGTGGAATATCACAGTGTCTGGACCTTCCCCACCCAGATGTGATTTCTTTTGTTTATTTATATGCCACCTTTCTCCCAAATTGGACCCAAGGCAGCTCACAAAAGGTGCTCAAAAACAATAGGAACAAAACCGTTCCATTTTAAAACTCAATTAAAAAACATTAATAGAAAAAGTAAACAATGTAAAATCCTTTTTTTTTAAAAAAAGTTAAAAGTTAAAAATATAAAACCATTTTAAAAACTTATCTGAGCAAACACCCCAGTAAGAAGCCTCTCTGGGTGCAGTAATGAATTAGAAGCCTGCTTGAAAATTAAAGTTTTTGCCTGCCGCTGAAAGGAAAGCAGGGAGGGGGCCAGACTAGCCTCCTGTGGAAGGCAGTTCCAAAGGGTGGGAGCAGCTACCAAGAAGTCTCTCTCTTGTGTCCTCAGCAAATGATCCTTTGATAGTGGCAGGATTGAAAGGAACCCTTCCCTTGATGATCTTAAAGATCTGGCAGGTTTGTATAGGGAGATATATTGATCCCATTAACAAGGTTGGGTAATTGCACAATTCAAGCCTCATCTGGAAGTGTTGAGAATCAATCCGCCCCAACCTACCTCCCATTGGTTGTGAAAAGGAAAAGGTGTGTGTGTGTAAGAATTATCTGTAGCACTTGGGAGAAACATGAATAAAAAGAAGGTTAGGAGAAGCATGAATAAATTGGCAAGAAAGTTATTTACAATGATCTGGAGGCCCCACTGGATTCTTTAACTGACATGGAGATGTTTGACACAGTTCTCTGCAGAAAACTGGCCCAGTTACAGCACGTCACCTTGCCTACTGCGTTATCGCTCTCCTGACAAAGGGGCAGTCTGTCCTCTGAAACTCCTCAGCAGTGAAAGGAGGATCAGGTAGCAGTGTAAAAGACAGGCCAAGGGCAAGTGATAGCATGGGCTCTCTGTGTACTGTATATCTCTCCCTGTCCTGCTTTAATCCTCCATCGGGGAAATCCAGGTACTGCAAAGGCCAAAACATTGCGGGAAATCAAGCACGTTGGACTGCGTCTATGTGTTTAATTATTTAATCCATTAAGAGGAGCCAGGAATTAAAAAAAAAAAGACAACTCCATCAAGTTGGAATCTCTGAGCCAATTTTCTCCTTGCAATAGGAAGATAAACACATCTTGGCACAAAATCCAAATATAATTTGTATTCTTTGAGGGTCCTTATTCAGAGAGAAACCATATACTCTGATGTCAGAACTATAAAATAGGGAAGACAGGAAGAGAGAGAGCTTCCCTAGCCCTGTCTTTTCTTTCTGGAGCACTTTTCTTTCTGCTTTAACTGCCATGGCTCAGTTCTATGGATTTCTGAGATCTCTAGTTCTGTGACATATCTGGTACCACAACAAACTTCAAATCCCAGGATTCCATAGGATGGTGCTGTGGCAGTTAAAGCAGTGTCTAAATGCATTAATCGTGCAGCACAGATGCAGCCATGGGCTGATGGAAGAAGACTGTGCCAAGTCCTTCTCACTTCTCTCTTCTACACTTTAAAACACTACCCCTCCCCACTTGCAAATTTATAGTATCTTTGCCTCAGTGTGTGAGGCACCGAAGGTGGCTCACAAACTGACACAACAACAGCTTGAACATATGATATCATGACACACCCATATTGCCTGAATAATGAGAATGCAGCCCTCAACAACTGTGGTTTCCTGGTACTTGGAATTTAAGTGAAACCTTTAGATTGTATATAGTTTAAATCTCCCTCCCACAATGTTAATGGATACACTGTACACTGCTGATATTCATTTATCTTTCAGTTACATTCCTCAATTTTTATGCTTTCCCAGACTTTCCCTACTAAAGAATACTATCCTCTAATGCCTCCCCCCTCTGTAATATACTTGTCAAGTAGGGCCCTATGCTGGAAAATCCGCATGTGAATATTTGCTTCCAACTAGAGTCAGTAAGCAAATATTCATACGCTGATCTTGTCCACTGCTAGAATCAGACCCTTGAGAGACAGTGTGTTGTAGTGGTTTTAGCATTGGACAATTCTGCTATGAAGCAGGTTGACATTGTCTTCCTCTGAGGCTGAGAGAGTGAAACTTGTCCAAGGTCACCCAGTGCGATTTCATAGCCAAGTGGGGATTGAAACCATAGTCTTCAGAATCATAGCCCAATGCTCAAATCACTACATCACATGAACTTGCTTTAAAATAAATTAGGCCCCAAAGGCTTTAATGAAATGTCTTGAAAAGAAACCAATGATAGTATCAGTTCATGTTTGAAGGGGAAAACATTCTACAAGTGGTGTACTAAAGCCAAAAAGAGAAAGGCTCCTCTGGTCGATTTCAATCCTTGTTGCAGCATGCCTTCAAGTCATTTTCTTACTGAACTTCCTGACAGTAAGGGCTGTTCGACAGTGGAACGCACTTCCTCGGAAGGTGATAGAGTCTCCTTCCTTGGAGGTCTTTAAACAGAGGCTGGATGGCCATCTGTCAGGGGTGCTTTGATTTGGATTTCCTGCATAGCAGGGGGTTGGACTGGATGGCCCTAGTGGTCTCTTCCAACTCTATGATTCTATGATTCTATGATTCTATGATTTTCTGACTTATGGCAGCCCTAAGCCAAACCTATCATGGGGTTTTCTTGGCAAGATTTGTTCAAAGGAGGTTTGTCATTGCCTTCCCTTGAGGCTGAGGGGTTGTGATTTGCCCAAGGTTGCACAGTAGGCTTCATGGCCAAACTGGAACTCAAACTCTGATCTCCAGAGTCATAGTCCAACACTCAAACCACTACACCATGATGCTGGCTCTTTGGGCAGATATATATATATAGTAAGAAATCTTGGGAAAGGGATTTTTATGCATTTTATTTTGCATAAAATCTCTGCCGACAGTTGGGTCTATTGTTCTACCATGTCAGATAGTTGGCAGAACAAATGATAAGGCACTTGATGAAATCAAAATGCCTGGCAGATGTTTAAATCTCTGCCACTGTAGTCATAAGAAATCTTCTCTGCCCTTGGCGTGCACTTACCATAGCCTTGTTAGTCTCTTGTAGCAAAAACAACAAAGGATCTTGTGTTTAAATCTGACACGTCTATTATACTGTAAACTGAGTACACCTATGAAAAATCAGGCTATACAGTTGTCCCTTGGTATCCTCTGGGGTTTCATTCCAGGAACTCCCATGGATACCAAAATGCATGGATGCTCAAGTCACCTTATATGCAATGGTGTAGTAAAATGGTACTTTATATACAATGGCAAAATCAAGGCTGGCTTATTGGAATTCTATTAATGGGCAAATATTTTCAAGCTGTGGATGATTGAATCCATAGATATGGAGAACTGATTATAATAAGTTTTTAGGGACCACAAAACATTGAGTTATCATTAATACTAAGTTTTCTGTTTGAAACAGTATATAAAGTAATTTGTTAGCTTTAGAAAGCCAGTAAGAAATCATCTGACAGTTAATTCACTGCCTGTGCTGTTGACTTTAGAATTACTGGGTATGCCAGACTGGAAGCAGGATTTGATATGAAGGACACAAATGCAATTTGCAATTTGCATTTTTGCAATGACTCCCCTTTGCACACTAAAATATTTAGCCTAACAGGCCTGCTTAATGTCACTCGCCCTGAAGAATAACTCACTGAGCACCATGTTTAGGGTGGATATGTGGTGTAGTCCTCACTAGATTGTATCAATTCAGAATGTATGTGCATGTGTGGAAAGCCTCAAGATGGGTTCCTTGTTGTGCTTTTCTTATGTGACCACTGCAAACTGCAATTCCCCCATTGCACTGTGAAGCAGTGCAGGTAATAGAGACTGTACCATGTGATCTTCTCAAACTTTTGAACTGGCTCTTTAAAGGAGCCCCAAGAGAGATTCCTTTGCCATTGATTCCAAAACTGAGATGATCCCAGACCGGGGGGGGGGGGGGGGGGACAGTCTGTGCTAAACCCCATGCACCTGAAAGCTCTATACCAGTTGGCACAGATTTTGTTTCTAAAATGAGATATGATGACACAATCAAATCTGTCCCAGATCTTTCCTGCAGATCCCTTTGGCAGCAGGCCAAGCAGTGTAAGAGCCTGAGACACATTCTGCCTCTGTGTTTTCTGACATTATTTAATCTTGCAGCACCACCGAGACTGTGTGAAAGAAATTGTAGCATAAGGTAAGGTTTCGTAGACTAGGTCTGCCTCCTGAGATGCATGGAGAAGGTAGACCTATGAAAGCTTATGCTGCCAACTTCTTTCACACAGTCTTAAAGATGCTGCAAGATCCCTTTGCATACTGATATTCCATACTAGCACAGTTATGTCTCTGAATTCTATCCCCTTGGGAGGAGGCAGGCATGGAAGGAATGCATCACCAGTGCAAGAAGACCAAGATGGTTGGCAAGCACCAGCTTCAAAAACGAAAAGCTTCTGGTTATGTAGGCAGGACAGCCCTAAGCGATATAACCCAATTATCCACACCCAAATGAGTGTCCCAAGATGATCAGGCAAGAGGCATGAACAGACCCAGCCAAGGATTTGCATAACCTCAAGTTTTTCTATCTTGACTGGATTTAACTGGAAAGTTCACTATATTGAGACTATTGTTCACTCCCCCTTCCATTCCCCAGTCAAAGGTTGTTTCTCCACTTTTGTCTGCTTTAAGACTGGTTTCCCTCCTGAACAAGTTGCTTCCATTTAGCTATACTTAATACTTAAACTGACAGCTTTGATGCCTAATGTTCTTGTTACTCTCCTTACCCCCACCATTCTGCATTGCTGTTTGCTGACCTCTTTGCTGAAGCACATACACATAAAACACACACACATATACACTTTGCCAGAGAACCCACCATCTAGCCATTGTGCACATTCATCCCACCTCATAGAGAATGTAAACATAATACGTCCATGAAAATTATGTATGTTTTCCACAGTGGGCGATTATGGCTATTGTCTGAAGAATGCACAGAACCCTGCTGAGATATGCATTTTCCCCAAGGCCTGTTGGAGAATGCACAATTCCCAGAGAATTTCTCAAGTCCTTTTGGAGAATGTATAAACTGGAAGAGAAATGTTTGCCAAGGCTTCCCAATGGACAGATTATGTATACATTCTCCATGAGGCATGGCAAATGTGCAATGGTTATTCACGTTAACCAAACAACTGGCATTACCCGTGACATGTACATGGCAGTATGCACAGAGCCTCAGGATTTTTAGATGGAGACCTATTACCAATTTTGATGAAAAGCACAGATCCATCTGCTGCAGTGGTCCCCAAACTTTTTGGGTGACTGACTGTCCCCTTTCCTCTTGGGTGATAACCCTAGCACTCCCCAGTGTTGTTTTTTTAAAAAATATAACCAGGTCTTCTGATTTACTGTAAATTCAAAGCAACCATCGTGGTTGCTGCTCCCTTTGTACCCAGTCACCTTGGGAGCAGCAACTGAGCAGCTGTGTGAGCAGTGACCCAAAAACCTCTTGCCTGTGCCAGCCTTGTGGCAAAGCCCAGCGCAGACAAGAGGCCTTTTGGTTGCTGCTCCCAGGGTGATCAGATGCAAAGGGAGAAGGTTCTCCCCAGTGAAGAGGGACTTTCAGTTCTTCTTTGGGGCAGAGAAGGGTGCAGCCAGTGTATGTGTAGGGGGTTTACAGAGGCCACATGCTCTGGACTGGAGACTGGCATGGACAAGGAAAGGGAGAGATTTTAACTACAGGAGCTGCTCCAAGACAAAGGTCTATTTCTAAGAATTGACCCCAGATACAGCTTTCCCAGAGACATGTCTTCTCTGCACAGATTCAAGTGTCCCCCCCCCCCCAAAAAAAACAACAACCATTGTTTCTTCTGCTACCTCTTCTCCCAGCCTGTCTGATGAAAGAAAGCAGGAGCAGAAGTGAACCTCCAACCTGCCAGCCAAATCCCAGCAAAGCTAACGAAGCTTAAGCAGGATCCCAAAACTGAAAGCTCCTTTTTGCCACCACTTCTCCTCCCGCCACCATCTGCTCTAACTCCTTGCTCCAGTCCGTCCCAAAATGGCCCTGTACCCAAGACTCATGAGAGTTTCCCAAATGCCACTACTAGTGAGATATGGCTCATGTGAGCTTGTGTGGGCAGGTAAAGAGCGGGAGACACCACCACACAAAGTGATCAGCAAGGCTGTGTGATGGTTTTTTGAAGACCCTGAAGAGAAGTTTCATGCAACCCTCATCCCCACAATGGCCCTAAAGGGTGCCGGTTCTCATTGTCTCTCTTGCATGCCAATACTTTGATAGAAGGGCCTCTGCCACCCCCTTTTCCTTCACTGCCTCCCTGGATCCTTTCACCACCTGTTGAGGGGGGCATATCACTCACTTTGGGAATCTATTGCCTTGCAGCCTGCCATGGCACAGAAGCTGAGATCAGAGGAGTCCAAGTTTTGTGGATCCTAAATATTTTAAACACATTAATTTATCCATCCTTTACTTAAATTCTACATTTGTGCCCAGAGACTGTGCAGAGAAAATCTTGCAGGATTGCAAGCCTGAGGGCAGGGATCCGTCTAATTTATGATTGTATGTACAGCACTGTGTAAATTTACAGCGCTATATAAATAAAGGTTAATAATAATAATAATAATAAACAAACAAACAAACAAAACAAAACAACAAAACAAAACACAAACCTATATCCAGCGTGTTCTATCATTAAAAACTGGTTTTTGGCTTGCCTGTACCACAATCTGAATTTCATATATACGGTCACCCCTTGGAGTGGGCATCCCTCAGAAATATGTGAGAGGCAAATGATGGGTGACACAATGGGGTGCGCGCCTGAGGCACGTTTGCGGCAGCATGCACAGGAGTGTGTCACCGTTGGAGTCAATAGGGACTCAAATATTGGTGATTTTCCATTTTGCCGGGGGGGGGAGGTCCAGAATGGATCCCCCCTGAAAACAGAGGGGCAACTGAAGTTTCATGCTTGCTCCACAGCATTGCCATGAAACTGCGGATCTGTGCTTTTCAGGCACTCCTTCCTATAAAGTGCTCTCTGAATCTATGTTTTTGTGTCATGAAGTCAAATGATGGACTTTTGTCTTGCTCTTTACCAACCCGGATGTAAGTTGTGAGTCAGTGTTTCTATTCTGTCAACAATTACAAGGCTTCAGAAACATCTGTAAATGGGACTAGGCCTGGCTAGTAGTTTAAGGCAAAGTAGTTTAAGGCATTCCAAAGGGCCAAACTAGATTTCTGTACAGTAGTTGGGATGTTTGAATTTGAAAAGCTAGTTACCTTGAGATATTTCTAATTTCACAGAAATCTTTTTCACTCCTATCTGAACAAAGTATTCATAGCACGTTCACTGCAAACTTATTGGGTGCAGCTGCAAACTTTCATCTCGGACAGGAAGCTTTTGCTTGGACCCAGGGGCAGGAAAGGACTGTGTGCCTGGAAAGTTTACTAAGGAGTTCACATCACAGGTGCAGGCCTATGCAAGGTGTGTCTTCCAGAATACTTGGGATTCTTCATTTCTTCCTGCTCAGAGCACAGCCACGGGCCAAAGCTGTATAAACAATTGTCAAAAAGCAAACAAGCAAATTCTTCAAGGCCCATCCATGGCTTTTGTCAACTTCATCTGGGTTTGCCCAAGTGACAGACCCTGCTTCCTGCCTTTGAACAGACAGCATGATAAAGATAGGCTATGGCACAAGGAAACTATTTTATGAAGGCGATACTGGACTGAAAGTGTTGCCTATATTCTACCAGTCATGCCTTATTTTAATTTTGGGCAAATAAGTGCAGAGGAGAGAATGGGAATAAAAGCCACAGCAGTTGGAAAGACTGCTAAAGGATGCAAAGGGTGGGGTGGGAGTATCAGTCTCAGGGGAAGAAATAAAACCAAGCTTCTTGTTCTTATTGCTGTTAACTGCCTTCACGTCAATCCCGACACATGGTGACGTTGTGGATGAATCATCTCCAAGCCCTGCTACCCTCTGCTGCTCTGCTTAAGTCTTGTAGATTCATGCTTGTGAGCTCTTTTACAGAGTCCATCCATTTAGCATGAGGTCTTCCTCTCTTTCTGCTTTCCTCCATCTTTCCTTTCTAATGAATCATGCCTTCTCATGATGTGGTCAAAGTACGACAGCCTCTGTTTCATCATCTTGGCTTCCAAGATTTCAGGCTAGGACCCATGTGTTGGTCCTTTTGGCCTTCCATGGTATCCCTCAGCACTCTTCTCCAACGTATGTGTGTTGTGTGCCTTCAAGCCATTTCCAGCTTATGGCAACCCTACAGCAAACCTATCATGGGGTTTTCTTGAAAAGATTTGTTCAGAGGAGGTTTGCCATTGCCTTTCCCTGAGGCTGAGAGCTTGTGACTTGCTCCAAGTCACCCAGTGGGTTTCATTGCTGAGTTGGGAACCCTGGTCTCAAGAGTCAGACTCCAACACTCATACCACTACACCATGCTGGCTCCTCTCTTTCTACTGCCTTCTGCCTTCCCTAGCATTATTGTTTTTCCAATGATTCATACCTTCTCATGATGTGGCCAAAGTACGACAGCTTCAGTTTTGTCATCTTGTCTTCCAGGGAGAGTTTAGGCTTGATCTGTTCTAAGATCCATTTGCCCTCTTGGCCATCCATGGTATCCTCATGGTACCGATTGGATACAGAGGAGCGGGCTATAAATAAAACTTTATTATTATTATTATTATCATTCTCCAGCACCAGATTTCAAATGAATTTTCCTCCTATCCACTTTCTTCACTGTCTGCCTCTTGCATCCATACATGGTGATGGGGAATGCAATGGCTTGGACAATTCTAACTTTCGTGCTCAGCTGTATATCTTTAGGATCTTGTCTGATTCCAAAAGCATCTCTAGAATGACTTCTGGTTCTTAATTCCTGCTTAGTTCCCCAGCCTTTCCCCTGCACATAGAGGATTTTCTCCACTAGTAGCAATAGCAAGAAATGTACTTGGTATTGCTATTGATTACAGTGAAGAAAGTCCTCCATGTGCAGGGCAAAGGCTGGGGGAACTAAGCAGAAAGTAATGAGAATAAAGCACACAGGAACTCATATATATACATATACTATATATATATATAAAATTTGCAGTGCTTTCAAATACAGTGGGGCCTTGACATCCATTGAGGTACCCTGTGGATACCAAAATCTGTGGATGCTCAAGTCCCATTATATACGAGAGGATAGTAAAATTGTGATCCTTATATAAAATGGCAAAAACAAGGGTGTTTTTTTTTAATTTATATTTTTAAATATTTTTAATCCATGGATGCTTGAATCCATGGCTAAAGAATCAGTGGACAGGGAGGGTTAACTGTACAGTCAATCCTCCTTATCCACAATTTTTTTATCCACCGATTCAAGCATCCACAGATTGAAAATATTCAAAAAATTTATAAATTCCAAATAGCAAACCATGATTTTGCCATTTTATAGAGGGGACACCATTTTGCTCTGCCATTATGTTTAATGGGACTTGAGCATCCACGTATTTTGTTATCCACGGATGGTCCTGGAACCAAACCCCAGCGGATAACAAGGGCCCACTGTACTTGATGGTGCACATAAGCCAGTTTTTCTGTCAAAAAGGTTGCACACTTGACCCCAGACAAGAAAACTCCACGTGTACACAACCCAGTTGTGCGATAAACATTGTGACGTGGGGAAGAGATTGCAGCATCACCCACTTGGATTTCTGCTTGATCCGCCTCCAGTCTCAAGAAAAGAGGGACCATAATGCTACTTTTGGGAAAGACAGCCTGACTATGGGTGGCAGAAGAGGCAGAATAATAATAAGAATTTTTATTTATACCCCGCTCTTCAGGCAAGGCTACTACTGGCTTTTCACAGTGGCACCACCAGCTTTGCCCAGGCAGGTGACCAGGTGTCCGCCTTTTCCAGGACATGTCCTCCATTCCATCCTTCTGCCCAGGAGGGATTCCATAATGTCCTCCATTTCGAGCATGGCTAATTAAGAAGCATGAATTGATATTTCTAGGAGTGTTTTAAAAACTTTTATTGGGTCATGTCCTCCATTTTTCTTGAAAGGCCTCCATTTTGAGCAAGACTAAGAAACATGAATTTATATTTCTGTGAGGGTTTCAAGCTTTTATTGGGTCATGTCCTCCATTTTTCTTGAACGCACTACATTTTGCAGTGCCATGTCCGCCTTTGCTGTTATGACATCCGATCCAGGGTGACCGGGTGTCCTCCTTTTCTAGGACATGTCCTCCATCCCAGCCTTCTGTCCAGGAGGGATTCCATAATGTCCTCCATTTCGAGCATGGCTAAGGGGGCATAAATTCATATTCCTCTGAGGGTTTTTTAAAGCTTTTATTGGGTCATGTCCTCCACTTTTCTTGAAGGGCCTCCATTTTGAGCAGGACTACGAAACGCGGATTTACATTTCCGCGGCTGTTTCGAGCTTTTATTTTCGCCACGTCGTCCTCCATTTTTCCTCGAAGGCCTTCCATTTTGCGGTGCCACGTCCCCCATTTTGCGGTTACGATCCCAGGGTGACCTGAGGTCCTCCTTTTCCAGGACACGTCCTCCGTTTCAACTTTCTGTCCAGGAAGGGGTCTAAAATGCCTTCGGTTTGGAGCCATACATTCGTATTTCTCTGAGGGCCTTTAGCTTTTTATTGGGCCTCCATTTTGTTTCCTTGGAGCTCCTCCATTTTGCTTGAAGGCCTTCTCCATTTTGTGGTGATTTCTCCTCCTCCTTTGCTATTATTATGAGGAACTTTTGCCTTGTTTTCATGCTCCAAAGTCTCTCTCTGTGTTTTGTGTGTGTTGTGTGTGTATGTTGTGTACCTTCACAAAGCCATTGCCAACTTAAGGCCAACCAAAAATGGGGGCTTTCTTGGCAAGAGTTGTTCCCCCTCAGGAGGCTGAGAGAGTGTGACTTCTTGACCAAGGGTCCACCCCCCAGTGGGTTTTTTTCTCTGTGGCAGAGCAGGATTTGAACCCTGACCTCCAGAATCACACACCTTTTTGCTCATTTGGTTGTTTTGTGCCTCCAAATTAGCAAACCTATCATTGGGAAGATTTGTCCAGAGGAGGTTTTTTGCCATGGCCTTCCCCTGAGGAGGCTGAGAGAGTGTGACTTGAAACACAAAGGTCACCCAGTGGGTTTCCATACAATAACCAAACCCTTGTCTCCAGAGTCTCAGTCCAATGCTCTCAGGCCCACATTGACTCTTAGATTAACATGGAGTTTTCTTCAGAGGCACTTTGCCCTGCATGGCACCCCCTGAGGCTGAGAGAGTGTGACTTGCCCTGAGGCTGGAATTAGAACCCAGGTCTCTCCAGAGACTCACAACAAGCCCAACACTCAAACCACTTAGGAACCATACAAAGTGCTAACATCATGGCCTTCCATTCCTGGCTGAGAAAGTGGGACTTTGCCCAGTTTAATTTTTTTATTATTATATGTCCGAGCCGGGAATCGAACCAGCGTCCAGTCAGAATGACCCTCCTTGCAGCAGCAGCGCTTTAACCCTCTGCGCCACGGAGGCGGGCTCGGTCGGCCGTCCACGTGGCTATATAGCCGTAGTAGCCGAGGCTGCAAATCTTGTTCCAAAGGGTAAGGCGGCGCTCCTCTCCGTCCTCCTCCTCCTCCTCATTCCCCCCTCCCTCCCTGTGACGTCATAATAGCGGCTGGCTGGCAATGGCAGAGCAGGCCGCCGCCGCCACCGCTGGCCCCGGTCGCAGCCGATCGGGGCTGGTTTGAGCTGGTGCGTCGCCATGGAGACGGCGCCGGGGCTATAAATAGGGGCGCTCCGGCGCTGGCGAGGCCATTGTCAGAGAGGACGCCGAGGAGGAAGCAGCGGCCCAGACGCTCTCCCGCGGCGGCAGCAGCAGCACCTGCGCGGCAGCAGCACCAGGAGGAGGAGGAGGCGGGTACCACACACAGACAGACAGACAGACAGACCACCGGCTGCCGCGCAGGGAAAGGAGGGGAAGGGAGGCCGCTGCTGCTGCTGCTGGAAGAGGAGGAGGAAGGAGCCCAAGCCACGCCGCCCCGGTAAGGAAAGGGCAGCAGCAGCAGCAGCAGCCCTTTGGCCACGTGGAGGAGAAGGAGAAGGAAGGGAAGGGAAGGGAGGAAGAGAGAGAGGGGGAAGGGAAGGAAGGAGGGACAGAAAGAAGGAAGGGAAGAAAAAGAGGAAGGGAAGGGAGGGAGGGAGGAAAAGAGAGAGAAGGAAGAAAAAGAGGGAGGGAAGGAAGGAAGAAAAAGAGAGAGAAGGAAGGAAGAAAAAGAGAGAGAGAAGGAAGGAAGGAAGGAAGAAAAAGAGAGAGAGAAGGAAGGGAAGGAAGGAAGGAAGGAAGAAAAAGAGAGAGAGAAGGAAGGGAAGGAAGGAAGGAAGGAAGAAAAAGAGAGAGAGAAGGAAGGAAGGAAGAAAAAGAGGGAAGGAAGGAAGAAAAAGAGAGAGAGAAGGAAGGGAAGGAAGGAAGGAAGGAAGAAAAAGAGAGAGAAGGAAGGAACAAAAAGAAGGAAGGGAGGAAAGAAAAAGGGGGAAGGAAAGAAAGAAGGAAAGAGGGATGGAAGGAGAGAAAAAGGGGAAGGGAAGGGAAGAAAGGAAAGAAGGAAAGAGGAGGAGGAGGAAAGAAGGACAGAAAAAAGGGAGGAAAGAAAAGAAGGAAAGAGGGACAGAAAGAAGGAAGGAAGGAAAGGAAAGAGGGACAGAAGGAAGGAGAGGAAAAAGAGGAAGGGAAGAAAGAAAAGGAAAGAGAAAAGAGGGAAGGGAGGAAAGAAAAAGAGGGAAGGGAGGAAAGAAAAGAAGGAAAGAGGGGCAAAAGGAAAGGGACAGAAAGAAGGAAGGGAAGAAAAAGAGGAAGGGAAGGAAGGAAAAAAAAGAAGGGAGGAAAGAAAGAAAGAGAGGAAAGGGAAGGGAGGAAAAGCAGGAAAGAGGAAGGAAAGAAAAAGGGGAGGGAGGAGAAGGATGGAGGCAAGGAAGGAGGAAAGGGACAGAAAGAAGGAAGGAAAGAAAAAAAAAAAGAAGGAAGGAAAGACAGAGGGACCGAAAGAAGGAAGGAAAGAAAAAAGGGGAGGGAGGGAAGGAAGGAGGAAAGAGGGATAGAAAGAAGGAAGGGAAGAAAAAGAGGAAGGGAAGGGAGGGAAGAAAACGAGGGATGAAAGGGAAGGAGGGAGGGAAGGAAAGAAAGATAGAAAAGAAGGAAAGAGGGACAGAAACAAGGAAAGAAAAAAAGAGGGGAGGAAAAGGAGGGAGGGAAGGGAGGAAACAGGGATGGGAGGCAGGAAAGGGGACAGAAGGATGGAAAGAAAAAGAGGGGAGGAAAGAAGGAAGGGGTGGAAAAGGAAAAGAAGGAAGGAAGGAAAGAGAAAGGCAAGAGGGACAGAAAGAAAGAAGGAGGAGAGGAAAGAAAGAGGCAAGAGGAAGGAAGGAAAAGAGGAAGAGAAGGAAGGGCAGAAAGAGGGAAGGAAAGGAAGGAGGGGAAGAAAGAAAGAAAGACAAGAAGGAAAGAAAGAAAAAGTGGAAGGGTAAAGGGAGGGAAGGAAAGAAAGAAAGGCAAGAGGGAAGGGAGGGAGGCAGGAAAGAAGGGGGAAAGAAAAAGAGGGAGGGAAGTAACAGAAAGAAGGGAAGAAAAAAGGGCTGGGAAGAAGGGAGGGAAGAAAAGGAGGGAGGGGAAAAGAAGGTGAGAAGGAAGAAAGAGGAAAGGAAGGAGGGAGGGAAAAGGAAGGTGGGAAGGAAGAGGGAAAGAATGAAAGTGAGAAAAGGAAAATGGGAAAGAAGCAAGGAAAAGGGCAAGGAAGGAAAGAAGGAACAAAAGAGAGAGAAGGAAGGAAAGGAGGGAGGATGGGAAAGAAGAAAGGGAAGAGGTGGAAAAAAGAAAGAAGGAAGGAGAGGAGGAAAGGAAGGGAAGAGGTGATGGAGGAGGAGGGAAGGGTTTACTGATCTCACTTTGCCATCCATCCCCCGCAACCCGTTTATTTTGGCTTTGTCTGCACTGTAGAAATAACCCAGTTTGAAACTGCTTTAACAGCCTTGGCTTTATGCTGTGGGGTCCAGGGGTCTGCAGCCAGCCCTCCTTGTCCACGGATTCAACCATCTACAGCATGAAAATGCTTCCCACCTCCATCCTCCCCCAAAAATAAAGAATTCCAGAAAGCAAGCCTTGGTTGTCCCAATGTAAGGGGCGCCATTTTACTACTCCATTGTATTCAATGGGGGCTTCGGAGCATCCGTGGGTTTTGGCATCCAAAGGGGGTCCTGGAACCAAAGGACGCCAAGATTGTAAAATCAAGATCTCCCACAGATATTTCAAGGCTTGGAAATATATATATATTCCAAAAACCAAACCTTGATTTTTCCTTTTTTTAAAAAGGGACACCATTTTATTATAGCCATTATATTTTAACGGGACTTGAGCATCCATTGATTTTGCTTTCCGCAGGTGCAAGGAACCAAACCAAGGTCCCAGTGTAGTTTTGGGAGACATTTAGCCTTCTCTGCCAGAGAGCTCTGGTGCCACAACAAACTACAAATCCCAGGATTCCACAGGATGCAGCCGAGGCAGTTAAAGAGGTGTCCGACTGGATTATTTCTGCAATGCAGATGCAGCCTTTGTTGTGCCTTCAAGTCGTTTTCTGACTTACGGTGACCCTGTCACAGGCTTTTCTGGGGCTGAGAGGGCGTGACTCACCCAAGGTTGGGAGAGATAAAAATAACAAATTATTCATCACCTTTTTTCAATAAATTCTTAAAAGAGATCTCTAAAGGCTTTTTTGGGGGCACGTTCATCCCCTCCATGTTTGACATTGACATTGTAATGGCAGAGATTAGTCAAGACACCGTTCCAGCAAGGCATGTTTGCAGTCCTCATTTGGGGTCCGATGTGTTGTGAGGCTCCATCTGCATTGTAAATTTAATCCAGGTCGACAGCACTTGAACCTCTCTGGCTCCATTTTATGGAAACCTGGGATTTGTTGTTCGCTGTGGCACCAGATCTCTCTGACAGAGAAGGCTAAATTGGGTCACAAAACTACAAATCCCAGACTTTGATAGCAAGGAGGCATTAAAGTGGTTTCAAACTGGATTATTTCTGCAATGCAGGTGCAGCCTTTTCCCTGGACTGGAGGATGCCTCAAATGGCATTACTGCCAAGCTTTTTGTCTGTGAATCTTGTAATGCAGGTTCAGCTCTTGACGCCCCTTTTTCTTTCAAGCTGATTGTCAGGATGGAAAAATAGGAAGGGACTTCGGTTCCTGGGACAGAGGAGAGGCACAAGTTTTGTGTGTGTGTGTGTGTGTGTGTGTATCCCTTGTAGGCCCTTCCTCCTTTGAGGGAGGAGGTTAAAAGGTTGCACCAGTTGCCTTTCTTGCTTTCACTGCCGCAATTGCTGTCAGGCACTAGAGCCAGGTTTGGGTGGCTGGATGTCTGTTTAAGTGGCCCCCAAATTGCCACTATAATATGAATAATAATTCTTCAGAGTCTTATTCTGAAACGCATTTGACAGCATGTTCCCTACCATATGTGGTGTTTCGATGAAATTATCGTAGTAAAATTACTATTCTAATTGGCCATAAGAAGAGAGAACTGCCATAAAGAAGCTGCTGATAGCAGAACAGCTGGCAGTCAGGTGAGGTCTAAGATGGAGAACGTCGATCGTCGTTATTATTGAAAATAAAAATAGAGAGCTACCATAAAGAGGCCGCTTGATAACACAACAGTCAGATGTGGTTTGAGAAAGAAAAATGTTATCGTTATCATCATTATTGTTGTCGACAATAAAAATAGAGAACTACCATAAAGGCTACTGATCGCAGAATAGCTGGCAGTCGGGTGAGGTCTGAGACAGAGAATGGCAAGGAGGCTCATTACGTATCAAACTTCATTTCTGTTTTGAAGGCCGGCATTATCCCGGTAGCCGTTTTCGAAGTGGGTTACTGGCATCCCGATGTGTCCTGCCCATTTCTCTTCCTATCCTGTCTGCCACGAAGAAGAAGTCCTGCAGATGCGGCTCCATTCTTCTTGATCTCCCGGGCCCCACCCTTTCCCTGTATTGGAGCTGATGTGTGTTACAGCCTGGCACAGCCATCTGTGTCATTGTAGGAGTGGAAAGGGGTAGCATCACTTGGGTACCTTGGGAGATTGAGCTGCTTAAGTGGCCCTTGCTTATCTGACCAGATAAGTGGTGAGAAATGCACATGCATAAGAACGGCGAGAGGCCATGGTTAAACTCCATGATGGCATGCAGCTGTTTTCTTGCTGTTTGCAGGAAAAGAGGTGGCTAGTTACGCCTAATATTTAGCAGTAAGCAACATTATTCACATGTGGGTGGCCTAAATATAAATATAAATAGTGACACTCCTAATAGCTGTCCTTGGAAAGTGTAGGATCTGTGCTTGGTTATTAAGTTAACCTTACTGCAGAGATTTGCTTGGAATAATTAAGAGGTTTGGTTTTGTCAGCACTTGGGAAAGGCTAGACCATGCATTTGTTTTTGTCGCTGTAGTATATGTCACAAACAAAGATAAAATAAAGAAGGGGATGTCTCTTTAGAGACTTAGGATCTCTGCAGCAAGTAGTGGTGTGTTTAGTTTGCTTTGGGTTTTCCCACACTGTCATTTTACTATGATAGTTTCATTGAAACATAGCAGGGAACATGCTTTCAAATATGCCTGGGATTGTCCCTTTTAACAGCAGAGCTTAAGAATAAGACTCTGAAGAGGCTTTGCCATTAATGCATAGGCAGCTGGGAGGAAAAGGGCTAGGCCAGTAAAGGTATGCTTAATAATTTGCCTAACTTTCTGTTTTTTCTTGCGGGGGGGGGGGGGTGGGTGGGTGTTAAATTATTGCTTTTTACTATTCCTCACTGATTGGAAGTAATGTTTCAAAATTTTGTTTCACAATGCACAGCAACTGTTGGAAAAGCCATTCTCATTTCAGCATTTTAGTGCTCCATTATGGTTCAAAGGAGATGACAGAAAATAAGATCTAAAATCCCTTGCACACATTGCACACAAAGTTATTAGTGTCAGTTTGTACTCCTTACCACCCCCTTCTCAGACGTTCTGTCATCTCTTTCCCTCCATGTCCTAGTAAGGATTCCAGATGTTGAATTCTTGGGCTGAAGAGTAGAAAAAGAATTTAAGCACAATGAACAATCACTTCAAAAACAACCAGCTTTGGCATTCTTTTTTAATAAATGGGAATTCATTACATCATATTTTGGCTATGTGTTCTTGTAGGTTTTTCCATGTATCTGCTGTGACCTTTTAATAAAATAGTGTGGTGGATTTTTGTATAAGTTGCTTTTTGGCCAATTTTGTGCTGAGTTATAGATTTATACTCTTGAGATGATGCTGGTACAACCAAAGACTGTTTCTACCTTGCATTCATTTCCTCCTCTCTGCTGTGCATCTCCATGGTATCTCTAAATTGGTCTGCTGTGAATGTTTTGGAGGTGGCAGGAGTTAGAGCCCTTACAGGGTTGTATATTGAAGAATTGTTTTGCACTAAGCTGGGCCAGAGGCTGTTTGATGCCTTCACACAATTTTGCTTTCTCTTAACAATCTATGTGCACATATGTTCCGCTAGTCACTTGTCATAACAATGGGATCGCCTTATGCGGCTTACTCCAAGGCAATAGATCTCTCGGCCTTCAAGTCATTTGTCAACTAAATACATACTCAATCATAAATCCTACAATGGGGCTTACTCTAAAAATAGATCAGATTGCAGTAAGTGTCTGGTGCTCTGTCACCTCCAGTGGTGTGCAAAATTAGTGCATATGGTTACTGCTTAAGTCTGTGTCTCTTTCTGTAATCTGTATCAATGCCTGCTCTGTTCAGTTTTTCTGCCTGACATTATTTTCCCTTTGCCTTGGTATTAGGCCTCAAAAGCTTTCGGCCACTTTGGGGGTGTGGCGTTGAAATGATGCACACCCCTAAAGCAGTCAGAAGCTGCTCCGACCCTGTGATCCAATCCTTTGGACCAGATCGAAAAGGAACGGAAATAATCCGGCTCCTGGAAGCAGCTGTTTTGGGATTGTGGTCCTGGCATCATTGCAGCCAGAGCGACCAGAGGATGTTCTTTATTGGCCATGTACTTCACCCTTTAGTGGAACCGTTAGTTCTGCATTTTCATGATGGAAAGGAGAACTAAAACTTTTTTTGTTCTGTTTCCACAGTTTGTTACCTCTGAAAAGTATCACATCAAGCAAGATGAACGGCTTCAGTGACGAAGAATTCAATTTTACTTTCCTTGATGAAGGCTTTACTGCAAAGGATATAGTAGACCAAAAGATAAATGAAGTTTCCTCCTCGGTATGTTACATATGTTGGAAATGCTGCTACTACCAAAACAAAAACCACCTCAACAAAATACATGCTTAGTGCTGTTAATAGCAGGCAATTGTGTATTGGCTAATGAATGTTTGCTTTGTCCCCAGGATGATAAAGACGCATTCTATGTTGCTGACCTTGGCGATGTTCTGAAGAAGCATTTGCGGTGGTACAAAGCCCTCCCCAGAGTGTCTCCTTTCTATGCTGTCAAATGTAATGACAGCATAGCTGTAGTGAAGATTCTTGCTGCTCTTGGGGCAGGATTTGATTGTGCGAGTAAAGTAAGTGGCTTCTTGTGCTTTGATTAAACACGGCTTTATAAATTACTGTTGTGCCTTTGAGCCCATTTGTGTTGTTCTGAATAAGACATTTTTAGTGAATAGAATGCAAATTAATAAATTGTGTGTTTTTCCCCCCACAGACTGAAATACAGCTGGTCCAGAGTGCTGGTGTGCCTCCAGAGCGTATAATATATGCAAATCCTTGCAAGCAAGTTTCTCAAATTAAACATGCAGCAAATAATGGAGTGCAGATGATGACTTTTGATAGTGAAGTTGAGCTGATGAAAGTTGCAAGAGCCCATCCAAAGGCAAAGTAAGTAACCTTTGTAATAATACAGTTATCAGCCTTCATGTTTCTGGTTGGCCGGGGTGCGTAGATGAAAGATGCTTGTTTGGGAAATGTGTTAAAATGTCCACAGGGCTTTTTGCATTGATTTATTTATTAGGCAAATTATGCAGCCTGATAGTTTAAAAACCCACTTTAGTTGCCTTAGAGCAGTGGTTCTCAGACTGTGGAGGGGGCATGAGAGGTACAATACTTTGAGGCTCTGATCTTCCCTCCTCTGCTTCTCAAACCTTTTTGTATCCTGGAAGTCAAGAGAAAAGCAAGGAAGGTAATTGAAGCTTCTGCACGAGGGAGGAGAAGTGTGTTTCTATATAAAATGTTAAAATATGATTATTCATGAACATGTGAATGAAAATACACGCACTAAACTTTTTTTAAAAATTCCTATACTAATGTTCAGGGGGGTGATGTCCACATGTAGATGTAAAAAGTTTGACAACCACATCTTCAGAGTAATTTTAAGTATAGTTCAGATAAAAGAAAGTGTTCTGTAAAAGCAAAGTGAATACACTAAAACTTGAAACCATTCTCAAGATGTGTTTGAAAATGTTTTCCAGGCTGGTCTTGCGAATTGCAACAGATGATTCAAAGGCAGTTTGTCGCTTGAGTGTTAAATTTGGAGCCACGCTAAAAACTAGCAGGTTGCTGCTTGAGCGGGCAAAAGAACTTGATCTTGACATTATTGGAGTCAGGTGAGTAGCAAAACTATGTAGAACAAATAGCATGTTTTCTACCTATTAGTTTAACAATGGTTGGAAAAACTACCACTAAATCAAACTTACCTTTTCTAGCTTCCACGTTGGAAGTGGCTGTACAGATCCTGAGACGTTTGTGCAAGCGATTTCTGATGCTCGTTGTGTCTTTGATATGGGAGTAAGTACCTTTTATACAGTGCTGACTCAGCAGAGAACCAGATTGCTCAACTATTTTGTAGCAAAAATTAGAAAATACAGCAGAGTACACAGTGTTAAAAGTATAATTAGCAATTAATACAACTACTTTACAGTTGCAGTGGACTAGACTGCTAGCTGTTTGAGGCATGGTTTTTTAAAGGGTTTTAGAGAAAAACTTAATATATTTCAACCCTTTAATTTCGATAAACCGTGAGTGCATTGACAGAAAAACTAATTGCTGCTACCAATACGAGGGCTAATGAATTCATATTCCTCTGTTTTAGGCGGAGCTTGGTTTCAGCATGTACTTACTTGATATTGGTGGTGGCTTTCCGGGGTCTGAAGATGTGAAACTGAAGTTTGAAGAGGTATGAACCTGAATGTATACATCTAAACTTTGTGGTTCGCACACAATCCTCCTGAGCTTTCAGTTGGAATGAAGTGGCTTTCATGAGGCTTTTTTTTAATTTGCTAGTATGCCAAGCATGCCTTCACATAAGTTGGCACGAGATTAGTAAAGTCATAAATGTAATGATTTCTTTCCATGTTGTGTATGTCAGCTTTAAGAGGAATGGTACTTTCATTTTATGAATGAAAAGTTAACCTTTGGTGAAAAAGAAAAACAGTCCACTTCATCTTCAGGTTGAAAGAAGGGCTGCAGAGTAAATCAAGTGCTGGAAATTATGTGGATACAGTATACACTATGGTAGAAATTAACACTGGTTATATTACATAATCTCTGGTGGTGTGACTGCTAAGAGATCAGTGCAAACCAGCGTTTAGCTTGAAAAAACTGTTCACAGGTTCTGTACAGCTGTGTTTGGTAAATTTTAGTTGCAAATTACCAAAGCCAATTTAAACAGCTGCAGTAAGTAGATAAGCTATTCAGTTATGCACTAGAATAATAATAGTTGAGGGGGGGGGGGCATGGGATGGTAAACCCATCTTATCCCAGTGCATGTTTATTTGAGCAATCCAGAAAAGGAGAATTTACCTAGCTCAAACTGCTGTACTAAATCTTACTGAGGCAAAAGTTGGGGCCCAGGCTACTCTAGAAGAGCATTCAGAAACTCCTGAACTGATGCTTGTTGAAGCCATGTTTTGTTTTCATCTCTTTTCTGTGGCACGTAGTCCCCTCAGAGCACCTCCATTCCTCAGTTAAAGGGTGTCTTTAAGAAATATGGATATATGCTAGGATGCTTTGCAAGTTTTGCTTAAGTTAATAGTTTGTGGTGTATAAATTTAATTAATGGCAAACTCTCCCTTCCTTTTTTTTAAAAAAAGATAACAAATGTTATCAATCCTGCTCTGGACAAGTATTTTCCTTCTGATTCTGGAGTGAGAATTATTGCAGAGCCTGGCAGATACTACGTCGCTTCAGCTTTCACGCTAGCTGTTAACATAATTGCAAAGAAAGTTGTAATAAAGGAGCAAAGTGGATCTGATGGTATGTATCCTAAATCACACTCTGAAATTATGTATGTAACAAGAAAAAATGTTTATAATATGTATGGTGCACATGTTGAATAAAAATATCACAGTTCATAAACCCCTGGGAATGCAATGGCTTTTGAATAGCCTAACCAATTTATATACTAACCTGCAGGTTTTGTGCTAGTGAACGAGACAGTACTTTACTCTTTCTTGACAAGAATGTAAACAGCAGCTTCTCGTTTGTATAGCTTACAGTTAAGGGACTAGACAGAGCAAAGTTTCCAGAGATAAGGAAGCATATCCATTCTTGCTGAGTCCCACAACATAATGTTGGCAGCTGTCTCCAAGTGTATTACTCAGGCTTGTGGCTAAGTGAGAAGAGGCTGTGAAAATGAGAGCACCAGTCCATGCTCCAGTTTGGATTTGCTTCATGAGAAAAATGTGTTTCAATGTGAAAGTGGTATGCAGGGTTGTCGATGAGGCCTCTTTGCAGCTGAGTTTGGGGTAGAAGTCTTAGAGGGCAATTATGTAGTCCAGCCATATAGACTATATTGCAGCTGTCTCAACACAGCCTTCCCAACATGTATTAAGAGTATAACGAGTGGCATTGGAGGGTTGCTTTATTATTAATCTGTTTATTTCTCAGTCAAAAATGTAAAACTTCAGTGTTGTACAGATACCTCCTTACACTGCATGGTTTTATAAGTGACTTTATTACATCTGTATCTCCTTCCAACTTCCAGTTTGGCATTTGATTTGGGTTTTGCATTAGCAGAGTTATTTTTAAGTATTTCATATTGCATAGGAATATAATAGAAAAGAGCAGGAACTCCTTGCTGCTACCCCTGTTGTATGTGTTGGGGAAGGAGGGTGGACTTTCTCCATTGATTTCTTAGAGTAGTTTGTCACTTTTATTCTTGGAAATACTTAAATATTGTTTCAGTGAAAACACAGTAACATCTCCACACAGTGGCTCTTTCCAGCCACACTATTCTGTTCTTCTGATTCATTTCTAGTGATAAGATATTTTCCTCTCTGACATCATTTGAGTAGTTGGTGTGTTTGGGGTGATAACCTTTTGGATGCATTAGATTTCTTCTATAGTCTTTGGTATTTTACAAAGCTTGAGATTGCTATTAATAATTCTTGTGTAGATTATGTGGTTTTGTCTTAAAATATCAAAATGAGATAAGAGTGTTGCCACCCACTGTAAATCACCCACTATAAATACATCTAGTTAATCAGTGTCAACAATATTTTTCTCTTCTCCAAATAGATGAAGAAGAACAGAATGACAAAACACTTATGTATTATGTAAATGATGGAGTATATGGATCTTTTAACTGCATCCTGTATGATCATGCGCATGTTAAGCCAGTTTTACAAAAGGTACAGTCTTTTCTGTCTGCATGTGTCTTTATATAATATATTATTTATATGTAGAACTCTACAGTGTTAACTCAAGTCTATTATTGCCCTGGGTAGCTGTATCTAGTCACTTACTTGTGCAAGACAATCAGCTACTAAAAGAAATGTGGGGAATAACTTCATTACATTTTTAAGTTCTACACCTGATGCTGTAATTGAATAAAGTCCAGATTATGTGCAGTTGTATTGATAGTAGCTCTGCCATGACATTATGTTTGAAACTTTGCATTAATTATTTTTTACTTTTAACTGTTTTCAGAGGCCTAAGCCAGATGAGAGATACTATTCTTGTAGCATATGGGGACCAACCTGTGATGGCCTAGATCGCATAGTGGAGCGCTGTGCCATGCCAGAGTTGCAAGTTGGCGACTGGATGCTGTTTGAAAACATGGGGGCCTACACTGTGGCAGCTGCTTCTACCTTCAATGGATTCCAAAGGCCAACAATACACTATGTGATGTCAAGGCCAGCATGGTTAGTAGTTCTTTTCTTTGCGCTTTTTATGGTCAAGAAAGACTGGGGAAAATGCATTAGTCTGATTCACTTGTGGGGGTGGGGTTGTGAGAAAAACAAAAGGAAGTTTCTTGGTAAGAGTATAATTAGATTTTGCACTCCTAGCAGTGCTATCTGCTAACCTGATTGTGATACTACCAGCTTGCATGAAGAGTAGACTGATTTATACAGATTGTGTAGGTCACAGTGCAGGTTTGTTTCTTTGATGCAGAGTTGCTAGAGATATTAGTACACTGAGCCTTGTTCTAAAACCATTCCAGTATATCCAGCTAGCAAATAGGGAATTGGTGTGCACACTTGGTAACCGTCATAGTATCTTACTGAAACCTGACTATATCTGGAATACTTACTCATTTGTTTTCCCCCTTACTAGGCAATTGATGGAACAGATAAAGGAGCAAGGCTTTCAAGCAGAAGTGGAAGAGCAGGAAGTCACTTTGCCGCTGTCTTGTGCCTGGGAAAGTGGAATTGAACACTATCCAGCAGCTTGTGCTTCAGCTAGCATTAATGTATAGATATGGGTTTCATTAACCTATAAGTGTAGGAATGGGATTTTTTTTAGGGCTTTGGGGACCATTAACTTAATTCTTGCTAGAGTTTTTAAACATTTTGAAAAACTAGGGTGTGCGTAAATGTAACAGAATAGGCAACTAGAGGGGAGGTCACATTTATCTGTGTTCCTATGGAAACTATTTGAATATTGTTTTATATGGATTTTTATTCACTTCTCAAGTATGCTACTAAAACTGATCCTTGACTGTCAAGCAAGCATTTGTAGCTTGTATATTTGACAGAATGGTCTGGATGTAGTATTGTGACCTGACTGTTTTACAATAAAGTATATTAAAATAATTGGGTAGCAGTTCTTTGTTATATGTCAGTTAATCTGTATGGAATGGATTAAGGCCAGATTTGTCACTTCCTTTGCACTAGAACATATTCATTGACCTTGGTTATTTCTACATAATACTTCTCCCCACAAGCCAAATTAATTTCTCTCCTGTTGGCTTTCAGTGTTGGGTTTTCCATTAGATATTTATAAAAAGATACTGTAAATTAAGAAAAGTTAAGGGGCTCTGAAATCAGGCTTGCATGATGTAATGATAAAACAACACATGTAATCCTTCAAGTAAACCAAGTATGTTCTTTGCTAGCTAAACTTAATCCAGTACAAGCTTGCTTCACTCAAACCATAGACTTGTCAAAAAATTATGCCACAGAATTTGCTGTACATGGTCTAGGGATATAATCTTGTGTGGATTAATTTGGTTTTGCTTGTTAAACAATAAAAAATGATCTCTGCAAAGCATTTGTGTGGAAAAGTGGCCAGTATGTAACATTTAGTTAATTTTCAACTTTTTGATAATGCTGAGCTGCTTTTTCAGAGCTGGCAAAAATATAAGAGTATAAATTATGTCCTTGAATTAGATTGCATTATTTTATTTATTTATTTTAGTTAACTACCCATTTTAATTGCCTTTCAGTCTACCAGGGCCCTTGTGATGATGATGCATAAAAGAACAGCTAAAACTTCTAGATTTTTTTTTTAAAGTAAGAAAGCAATCTCTCACTCGGGTCTAGTTTTAGTGACCAAATGCCTTGGCTGCCCATTGGAAATTTAGAATAGGGCACCAGCTCAATATCTTTTGGGAAGAAGATCTACAAGTGAGAGGCAAATACTTGCTTTCTGTGGCTATTCTCAAACACCTTCCTACATGACACTAACTAGGCTGTGGTGCAGTAATAATTGCTGGATTTTGGTAAATAACTGTATTTTCTTTGAATCAGTGAAGTCTTATGGTTATAGGGAAACGATAAATAAGATGTCTATGTGAGTAGCAGCTCTGAGCATGTTTACTTGTTTCCTTTCAATAAACTTGAGTAATAGATTGGGAGCCAGCATGGTGTAGTGGACAAGGGTTGTGGTAGGCCTGGATTCAAATCACTCAACCATAGAAACCCACTGGGTGACCTTGGGCAAGTCATACTATCTTAGCCTCAGAAGAAGGCAATGGCAAAACCCCTCTGAACAAATCTTGCCAAAAAATCTCATGATAGATTCAATTGCCATAAGTCAGAAATGATTTGAAGGCACGCGACAAGAAAGAGGCATAGATTGAAAGGAGGAAAAACCATCTTAAATCAATACATGCTATAACCATCAATACATGCTGTTCAAGATTAAAAGTTAACTTCTAAATAGAACATGTGAAGCTTTTTTTAAGACAGGGATTTGCATGTTTACATTAAAGGCTGTAATAAGACACAATAGATTTTCCTTTTTGATGAATATCCAAATCTTTCCTTTCCTTTCATCTCTTGCTGGAAGCAAGAACTACTTTAAAAGCTTGAATGAATAAACTTTTTAATATGAAGATCACTATCACATGGGTCAAATCCTGCAAAATTGTTTGGAGTTGTCTCAGTCTTTCAAGCTACATTCAATAACAATCAAAATGCAAAATCTAAAAGACATAAGGGCAGCATAAAAACATGCCATTAACATACCTGGCAATAAAAAAAGTTTACCTGGCACATTTGGGACTTGCATAACATTTTAGAGAATCATGCCCTAGATCTCAATATTTCCAGGAATGCTTTGTGTTATGGGCCAGCTTTTATCACACAACCTTGTTGCAGCTTAGTCTCTGGATCTAACTGCCAATATAATAATTAAAATAAATGGGATTACTTTAAAAGGAATCAAAACTTCTGAACACTTCAGCGAAGTGGAAACGATATTGAAGTTAAGCAGATTTATTTCCAAATGATGGAAAGGGGTCAAGTAGGTTTGGGCTATAATCCTATAGACACTTGCAAATAAATTCCATTGAATTTAGGAGTCTAGGAATACATAAAACCACAGTTAAGATGATAGCTCCAGATTTGTTGTCTAGTGAGATCTTATTTGCAAATGAGCATAAACAGAAAAGACTTGGTTTTGCTTTGGATACAGTTTCTGTGGCTGTAGAGTCTGGCTTTTCTTGTATATCTTGCCCCACAGGAGATGAGAAAAGCCATAATATTAATTCCTCGGTTGCCAGTGGTGTAAACAAGAGGAAGAAAATCTTGTTAACAAGAATTTTATCTTGATGCAGCAGGAACTTGAATACTCAAAGCACGTCAATAAATTAAGCCTTAAAGGTCACATGTTCCCCATTGTTTCAGGTGCTGGGAAACCTAAAACTACAGAGGCGTGTTGTATGAAAGCCCAGAATATAAAATTAACAGTTTTATTGCAAGTAGTTTCATTGCTACATTTGAAAATAATAGCCCTAATTTTGTATGCATCTATGATCGGTGTGGCCTACTATGGAGGGGCAGGGATGCACATCTCACTGTACCCACTTCTGCAAATAGTTAAAGCAACATTGCCCAAACATGGGATTTTCACCATATTTGGGGGGCAATTGGGGCATTTAGGCCCAGGAGAAGCCCTTTTTAACCAAAGAAAGTAAGTGGAAGTCACTTCCTATTCGTCACGTTTCAAAAAGGCCTAGGGCATTTGGGAACAAATAATTTGTTTTGGGGGGGAAATTGCCAGAAACAGATTGACTCCCTGGAGGGGATTCTGGGACCTGCAAAAGCCATGCTGGAGGGCTGCATGCTGTCCATGGACCACACTTTGCCCACCCCTGATCTCTGGCCTAATGAAAGTATACAGCATAGACTGGCTATGCTGCCTTGGCTTGGCTCTTTCATGCAGATCCCTGCTTCATGCCCATCTCTATTGTGTTGGAACTTTCAAAACAAATCTGAATTTAATCTGGGAGAAGTTTATACAACAGTTTTCTCACCTTGATCTTCTCAAGAGTAATCTTTGAGAACTATCTAAGAGAAGAAATCTTATGGAAACAGTTAAACTATACTGATGTTCGCATGCATGCTTCATCTGCCAGTGAAGAGGACTTGGCTGAGAGAGTGTTTGTTTGTTCTACCTCCACCTGGGCTACTCCCATGCCTGGGCTCCCGGACTTAAGGAGGAGGAATGGGCCCTTTTCCTTCCTCCCCAACATCTGCCAGTGAAGAAGACTCGGCTGAGAGAGTGTTTGTTTGCCCTACCTCCACCTGGGCTCCTCCCATGCCTTGGCTCCTGGACTTGAGGAGGAGTCTTGTCTCTCCCCCCCTCCACTTTTTTTCTTTTCTTTTCTTTTTAGATTGTGTATAGTACAAATTGTTTTAGGATTGGGATGGGGGTTGAGAATGGAGATTTTCTTTTTACTTATTTTGATATGTTATGTATTTTGCTTTGTTAGTTTTGTTTTTTGTTGTAATTACTATGTATTTTTGTTGTTGCTATAACTGCCATGTATTTTTGCTATGTTGTTATTCTCTTTTGTACCCCACCCCAATTGCTCGTTCAGAGGGGTGGGCTAGAAATAAAATGTATTATTATATTATTATTATTCTCTGTACTGAACATTGCTAACTTTGGCCACATTGTGAGAAGGCATGAATCATTAGAAAAGACAACATTGATAGGGACCTTATCAGACGGGAGGAATTTCTCTTTATTGCGAATGGAGCCAATTCAAATTCACGTGAATTCGCTAGTTTAGCAAATTCACGTGAAATCTGATTGCGTTCGGAATGCATTCAGAATGACTTCCCATGACCCAAAAATGACTGCCCGAAATTGCGTGGTATGCTTTAATTCGCAATAAGGTAAAACCCATGGTTGTGTTCGGAATGACTTCCCTTTTGCCCGAAATTGCATGAGATACTTTAATTCGCAATAACGTGAAATCCCATGATTGCGTTCGGACTGCCATTAGATTATACTTCCAATTTCCGACATCTGATAAGGTCCTAGGAAAGGTGGAGGGCAGCAGAAAGAGAGGAAGACTGCAAGCCAGATGGACAGACTCAGCCATGAGTCTACAAGACTTAAGGAGAGCAGTGGAGGACAGGTGGGACTGGAAAGGTTTCATCCACAGGGTTGCCATACAACTCGAGGGTAGTAAACAAGAAACAAAAACAGTAATTAAAGAAGGAATTCAACAGAATCTCTGTTAGGTTGGTAGCAAGTTGGTACAATAGTAGTTATACCATCATGCTCAATTAAAAGTGCTCATTATGACCTATAAAGTGCGGGAACATCGTATTCTCCCAACCCAGTGGCCAAGCTTTGAGATCTTTAGGGGAGGACCTCCTCTCTTCCTTGCTCCACATCTTCACATCTTGGTAGAAGCATAGCTTTCTTGGTAGATGTCCACGGGCTTTGAAATTGCTTAGAGAGAATAGACTTTCCATGGAGATCTTCCAGGACATGTGGAAGTTTGTGTTTTTTACAGTTCTTCGAGATACTGACTGCTTATGGGGAAAGAGCTTTTCATAGAATGCTGTCCTGGTATTATTTCTGACTTTTTAATGACTATGGTCAGAATCCTATATTGCAATCTATGTCGTGTAACTTTATGTATACATAGTCGAGGCACTAAAACACCCTGTTAGTGAATTGCGAGGATGAGTAACAGAACACTGGTGAGCATAGAACTTCATACACATCAGTACTCCCTAGCCGGTGTCCCTATGCCCACGGAGTTCTGATATGCATCAGGCGCCGTTGCACATCATTTGTCACTGCTAGCTCCACTACATAGTACTATAACAGCAGAACTCTGTTGGATATAGATGTTATGGAACTGCCCAATTCTAATTCCTGCATATGCAAGTCCACTTATGAGGATGTAACTCTCATACATGTTCTGGCCCATGTTTTTTTAAATTTTTAATTCTATTGATAGTTCATTTATATTTTAATTTTTTATTTGTTTTTACCAGTATAAGCTTTTATTAGTATCTGTTTCAGTTTTGGCATTTAGTTGGATTAAAACCCTAGAAATCAGAGTTTGAATCCCAGCTTGGCCATGGAAACTCACTGGGTGACCTTGGGCAAATCACACTCTCTCAGCCTCGGAGGATGGCAATGGCAAACCCTTTGCGGAGAAACTTGCTAAGAAAACCCCAGGCCTGAGGGTTGCCATAAGTTGGAAATGAGTTGAAAAGCTGAGTTCTGAGTTGTTTCAGGGCTAGAAAAGATACCGGAGATAAATAATGTAATGTTATGTAATGCTGTTGTTGTGTGCCTTCAAGCTGTTTCTGACGTATGGCAACCCAGCAAACCTATCACAGGGTTTTCTGGGGTTGAGAGTTTGTGACTCAACCAAAGTCACCCAATGGGTTTCCGTGGCCAAGCAGGGAATCAAACTTTGATCTCTATGACTGAATGCTCAAACCACTATAGCACAGTGGCTCTCTATATTGGTTTGGTATGGTATGGTATGGTATGGTGTATGTGTGTGTGTGTGTGTGTGTGTATATATATATATATATATATATATATATAATATCACACATACATATATGTTAAATTTTATATAAATGTACAATATAAATGTGAAATGTGGTGATGCTGTTGATTGATGATGACAGCAACCAGTGCTATTAAGCCTTGGCCTTTCTGTTTGTTTTATCACTCACTCTTTTACTTTTGTATTCTAATCATTGATTTACCTCACCTTTACCCCAAATCTGGGACTCAAGTTATCTTACTCCTTTTTCCTAGAAGATGATGGTTGAACAAGCTGGGGAGCTAGGGAACAGATATAGGCTTCTTCTTGTTGATGTGGAGGGAGAGGTTGTATGAGAGAGCAAAAAATAACTGAGGTTGTGTAGGCAGTAGGGAACATGTAGGTATATTGAAATTGCATTGCAATTCAAGCCAGGAACTTTAGAGGAAGAGAAGTTGACAATAATGGGATATTTGTGTTGTTGCCATTCAAATGTGATGTACAAATGGTACTTATTTCTTTTTGCGTGTTTTCTGTGATATTCTCACTACCTTGACCTCTCTCTGAGGGTAATGGCATGTTGTCCCCCATAGTGTTTCTGCCAACCATAAAAATACGAGCTTTTAAAGGTTATGAATGGACACTGTTGTTGTGAGCCTTCAAGTTATTTCCAACTTATGGAGACCCTCATGGAGGTTTCATGGCAACATTTGTTCAGAGATATTTTGTCTTTGCCTTCTTCTGAGGCCAAGAGAGTGTGACCTGCCCCAAGTCACCCAGTGAATTTCCATGGTCATGTTCACATTTGAACTCTGAACTCTGCTTAAACCACTACACTGCACTGGTTTGAGATGATACTCATCTCAAAATTTCTCTCTTGCTTTTAAGTGGTTGCTTCTCATTTTATGCAGAAAAACAGTTACATTACTGTTAGACTGGTATATGCAGCAGCAAATGCACAAAGAATGGAGAGAGGATGTATGTCCCAAATGCTTGGAGAACTTGCAGCATTACACAACTGGGAGTCACAACTGGTTTTAGCTTCCACGTATATGTCTCTGCAATAGCCTTCTTTCCTTCCTTCCTTGTTTAAATATTACTATACTGCTATATATCAAATTGTTGTAATTCCATCCTATGGAATCCTGGGATTTGTAGCTTTACAAGGCCTTTAGCCTTCTCTGCCAAAGAGCGTGGGTGCCTCACAAAACTACAAATCCCAGGATTCTATAGGATGGACCCATGGCAGTTAAAGTGATGTCAAACTGCATTATTTATACAGTGTAGAGCCATTTGAAACACCTCAACCATATTAAACACATCAACCAGTTAAAACAGTCTTAAGAGATTAAACTACTTTGAAAACCCTGTGCACCGAATTCAGAGTAATTCAGTGAGGCCCAAAGACTTTAATAAACAGCCATGTTTTTACTTGGCACCGGAACTGGTGCCAATTAGGCCTCCAAAGGGAGGGCATTTTGCAAGTGGGGTGCCCCATAATTTCATCATCACGCAGTATATTGACCTCACTGCTTGGACACAATGGAGGGTAACCCTCAATAGACAACAGTCCTCTCACAGACTCATATATAGGTAGAGGTATTAGACCCACATTTGCAGGTATTCAACTCTTCTTGGTTATTTCCATAGAACACTGAATTTGCTTAAATAAAACTGTTCTAATATGAACAATGTTATTTCCATATAAAATGTTAACAGCATTTGAAAATATATGAATGTGGGAGTGTAAATACACACATAAATAAAGTATTTTTATTCATATACTTACTACATGGAATGAGAGGGTGTGATGTCCACATGTAGATGTTAAAGAGGATCCCAAGGGTAAAATGTTTGAGTACTATGGCCTTAGCAGCAAGTTCCATTCTCTGTTTGCCTTCAGTTCATTCAGGAATTCAAATGACTGTACATAGACTAAGTGATCTCTCACCTTTTCAATTCCTTTCCAAAGCCTGCACATCTTCCAGGGGACAATGCCAGATTTTGTGCCATATCAGCACAATGCTGTATAGTTTGCTGCAGTAAGCAAAAAAACTGTGAGAAGATGCAGAAGGAATTCAAGTATCTGTGAGTAGTGGCTACACATAAATTATACAGACAAAACTGCTGCACTGTTCACAAATCCCTTTCAAGGCCTTACCCATCTGAAATCAGAAGGTTGAGGGTGGAGTTTGTTTGTAGATGGTGCCGGGTGCTTGCCACCTTGATCTAGGTGTGTTTGTTATTCCCCGATACTTTCATGCCTATAAGGGAATTGTGTGCCTTCTCACACTTTACGTTACCACAGCAAATTACACGGAACTGTGCTGAAATGGCACAAAATCTTGCATTGCAACTGCAAGGTGCTTGGGCTTTGGGACAGGCATTCTGCAGGTGAGCTTAGGCACAAATTCAGATATTTGGCTATTTGAGTCTATGCTTAGGTGAATGCCAGGGATGCAAAGGGGATAATTTGGACAGGTATACAGTCTAAGGTAAATTGGTAAACACCCAAATAGGCAGCAATGTTTTCCAACAAGTGGGTTGCTCGCAGGTGAATAGAACCTATCAGTTCTGTTTCTGGATACTCCCATGGTGGAGACACAACTGTTTCCCTTTCTGTGGAACCGTTGCTAGATGAATGTTGCTGTGAGAGAGCAGAAATTGTCTCCTCCACTGTCTTCTCTAAATGGGTCTTTCACTCCTCCTCCATCAGTATTCTCACCAGGCTGTCTTTCCTTTCTCAAATCTATCACTCGTCCTTTCTGAATCTCTTCCAAGAACTCTCCCCAGAAGCTGTTCAGAAAGAACTCTTGCCAGAAAATCCTCAGAAAGAAACCTGTACCAGTTCCTAGTGGCCTAATAACAGTGACAGATTTATCCTATAGAGAAATGACTAGTGGGGTGCCACAGGGTTCTGTCATGGACCCAGTGCTATTCAATATCTTTATTAATGACCTGGATGACAGTATTGGGGGCATACTTATCAAATTTGCAGATGACACCAAATTAGGAGGAGTAGCTAATACCCCAGAGGACAGGATCAAAATTCAAAATGACCTGAATAGACTAGAAAGCTGGGCCAAAGCTAACAAAATGAAATTTAACATGGAGAAATGTAAGGTACTGCACTTAGGGAGGAAAAATGAAATGCACAGATATAGGATGGGGGACACCTGGATGAACAAGACCACATGTGAAAGGGATCTAGGAGTCCAAGTAGACCACAAGTTGAACATGAGCCAAAAGTGCAATGCAGCAGCTAAAAAGGCCAATGCAATTTTAGGCTGCATCAATAGAAGTATAGATCAAGGGAAGTTATAGTGCCACTCTATTCTGCCTTGGTCAGGCCCCACCTGGAATAATATCCTTTTGCCGCTGCCAAATCTGAATAAAGATGGGTAGGGAGGGAACAAACCGGATGTTTTTTAAAAGCTCATTCTTCTCATGAAATATGTCAATTTCAGTGCTCTCTGCTCCCCCCCCCCCAGTTTAAACCACAATGTCAGAAAAACCAAAAACAACAAAACAGCAGCTATTAAAAACTGTTTAAGATCTTGAAGTAAAAGCCGATGTGAAGAAGTGCATGGGGGTTTTGTTTTTGAAAATGCTCAAAGGACATTAAATGTGTGTGCTGGCTTCACCAAAGTTTCTAAAGTTTCTAATGCATAAAACTTTAAGGGCAAACAGCAGCACCTTGTATTGCTCTTGGAAATGTATGGGAAGCTAGTGAACCTGGAATAGGTAAGGTTTCTGTTTCCTCTTTTTTACTGTTGTGAAACTGTCCTGGGAATGTCGGTTTGCTGTTGAAAGAATGGAGGCAAGTATACATTTCAAAAATCATAAGAATACCAGGCTTCATAAGTCAGTACTTCATAGTTTCATTGGTTTTGGTTTTATAATACGATGGCTTGACACATGGGTGCATGGAAAACTGTAGGATTTATATCTGTGAACATTAATTTGAAGGGGCAGACTTAATATGCAGAAATTAATCTTAAAATAGGAAAAGACTTAGAGTGCCAAAAGGTATAATAAAATAATCCTCAAGGCGAAGGGTGCTGTTTTTATCTCCTTGCCACTAGATGACAGCAGTGCCTCATGATGACAAAACTTTCCCTTCTCACTTGCTTAGAAATGAGCTGCAAAATATCTCCAGCCCATTCACCTACATAATTACTGTATAGTGCTATTATTCCACTTTAACTGCCATGATGAGAACATTCTATGGAATCCTGGGATCTGTAGTTTAAGGAAGGGCATTTAGAATTCTCTACCAGAGAGCTCTTTTAGTAGCTTTCACCAAACTACAAACCCTGGGATTCCTTAGGCTACAGTCATGGCAGTTAAAGTGGAATATAGTGCTCCAATTGTATAGTGTAAATGAGGCTCTAGTTGGTATTTGGAAGAAATATGATGGTTTCTTGGTCGGTGAGAGGTATGAGAGGATAAGAGTTGACAAAGTTCTGCTTTCTGTTTCGTCCTTCCCATCCCATTCCCCTCTGGATATAGGGATAATGGTTCTTTGTGGCTGGAAGGGAAAAATGGTACAGAAATGTGTAGGTCTTCACACTCATATTGATGCACCCTAATCCCAGGGAAGGAACCGAGTTGTGCTAGTCTTGAAAGAGGAATAGACACTGTTACAGGACCCTAGGAACACCCAAGGCTTTATCATTGCAAGCATTTCAGGAACTTAGCTAACTTGTTGACCATGTTGTTTGTGGGATTCTGGAAGTTTAGTCCCCAAATTAATCCAAGCTTTTTAGTGAACCCCAGTAGGGAATTTTGGAAGGACTTCAGTGCTATACTGTGTGAGCATTCCTGAGCTTTCCAAAGGATGTGTGGGATATAATTATAATAAGCAAATATTTCCTATAGTATTAATTCCACGTTAAAGGGCTGACCCATAGTACAAATTAAACTAGATTTCTAATCAGCTGATAAATTTGTATCACAATCTAAGAATAGCATTTGATACAAGAGATAGTAAAGTGTGTCAAGATGGTGCTTTGTTTTCTTTATTTTTGTGGCGTACATTTGCAGTGTACACACATTGCACAGAACCACCCATATGTTGTTGGCTGATGTGACAGGCTATCTGGAACCGAACCAACATTCATGTAGCCATAATACTACTACTAATAATAATGCCATTATTACTGTTGCTACTCATTTATGTCCTGCTTTTTTCTCAGTATTGGGGCCTGCTGGATATTAAAACCAGAACAAATTAAGAACATAAAAAACCATCAGTAAAATATATGCAACAATGATTTTTTTAAAAAAAAAGTATGTTGAATTAAAAACATTTAAAATTCATTGAAAGCAGGACATTAAAAACAACACAACAGTTGCACTCAATTCCTGAAAGCTTGTTGCACATTTCAGTGGAAGGAGAACAAGGAAAGAGGCATCCTCACTTCCCTAGGCAGGGAGTTCCAAAGTCTACCTTTTTTGGGCTACTGCCCCCTTTACTTTTGAGCAACAACCCTAATGCCCCCAATGCCTATTTCTTGATATTATGTCTACTCTGTGCAGCAGCTTAGCGGCATCTACGTCAGCTGTGCCCTGCTCACCACTGTCACCTTCGGGATTCCAGCCAGATCTCCTCAAACCCTATTTATCGATAAGCAGCCACTAGGATCAATAAGGATCCATTCCCCTGTCAATTGAGAAGCAGCTACCTGACGGTCCTATGCCCTTCTGTGAGTGATTCCCAGCCCAACAGGCAGAAAAAGGATCCTTGTTGTAAAATCCCCTCATGGTAAAGATCCCTTGTCTATGGAGTATGTGTGGACTGGTGGAAGGGAACATAAGGCACCTGTTTCCCAATTGGTATGGGAACAGATGCCCATCAGCCCCAGCAATTGCTTCCTGGGAAGTGGGGTTTATGGGGCTTTCACAAACCAGCAGCTCTGTAGGGATTGTGGATTGTAAATGCATAACTGTAGGTTACATACCTGTTTCCCTGAAAATAAGACATTCCCAGAAAATAAGACCTAGTAAAGGTTTTGCTGAATTGCTAAATATAAGGCCTTCCCCAAAAGTAAGACTTAGCAAAGTTTTTGTATATAAAAATATATATACAGTATATAATAAATGTTCATATTTATTTATTTATTTATTGCTCAGCAATAAATGTGAATTCTTCTTCATGGAAAAATAAGACATCCCCTGAAAATAAGACCTAGCACATCTTTGGGAGCAAAAATTAATATAAGACACTGTCTTATTTTCGGGGAAACACGGGTCTTTGTAACTGTCCAACAGGATTCTGGCCAGTAATTCTAGGTTGGATTACAAATATCAGGGACTGACTCTGGGCTCTGTGGCATACAAACATGTACCCACCCTACCAGTAAGCTCTAAGTGCGAAACATAAGTGTCACAGATTTATCATATGAACATATCAAATGATATTTTCCAACACTCATACCTGGCCATTGAGACCCAAACAAAATTTAGGCTGTTTTATAGTGCTCCTGAAGGCTTTGTGCACCAAACGGAGGTGTTAAACTGAATCACAAACCCAGTTTTACTCCCAAACCTGGAACTGGATGGAACACAGAGGATAAAAGTGTATTGTCTCATTTTAGAGGACAAACAAATCTCTAATTTATGTCAGCTCAACAGAAATACATTTGTATAGAAAATACGTCTGTAAAACAATGCCAGATTATTGAAATCCCCAGATAATCTGTAGAATGAATGCAGTGTCTATTCAGGATTCCTTTTTTTTTTTCATTTGGAAAGCCTAAGTTTAAGCAAAATTCCTTTCAGTTCTGAGGAAGAGGACCAGCTCCTGAACCTCACAGTGGTTCAACTTTAAGTCCTGACTGATTTAAACGCCATTTATTAAATATGTTGTAGCAAAATGGTTAAAACTCATGCACAGGGGAATTATAAGTTATGTACTGAAACTCCAAGATTCCCACTTAGATCTGGTGCAACGAACATCTATACAGTACCAAAAATATTTCAAATTATAGATACAATGTTTGCTAACCGCCTGTCTAGGGACGATTTCATCTTCTGTAAAAATATGAGTCTGTGGGAAAGAAAGAAAATTAGATTCGTGCAGAACACACTTGCTGCATTAATATGCAGCGTACCATTCTGTGTTTTGTAAAAGGTGAAAGCTGTTTGGTGTGGGCTTTCTAAATTTAAAAAATGCAGAAAGTAAGCTGTGTGTTGCTTTCACAAATACCCACCGCCTCACGCGATACCCTCAGGTTTACCCTTAGGAACATCAAGGAAAATATTTTCTGTAGTTCTGCATCATGGGCTGATAAAATGCAGACTTCATATTATTATTATTATTATTATTATTATTTATTTATTTATTAATTATAGAGGGGGGTGAAAAGCAAGTTGTGTAATTGTGTTGTAATAATTCTCTATCTGGTACAAGTGAGATGGATTATTGACTTGCAGCTGACATGGTTCGGATAGGCCAGGATGTGAAAGTATGGCTCCCAAGCTGCATGTGGCCTCCTCAAACCTTCCAGACTCCCTTTTTTCCTGATAGAAGAAGCATGAGTTGCTTTTCCTGGAAGCCTCAAAGAATGGCAACCTTTTAAATAGACACTCCCTTAAAAACACACACACACACACACACACAACCACAAAACACTGTTGTTTTTTCAAAGCCAAAAGTTGACATCTGGTTACTTCTAGGATGCAGATGGGGGGATTTTTGACAATCCATGTGGCACCAAGAAGATCTTGGGTGCAGATATTGACCTCTCCATCCTCCCCTGAATTAGAGAATTCATACTGAAGCTCCATTCTTTCCTTTCATGCTACATAGAGATAGCACTGTGGTTCCACTGTAATTGTCATGGATGCATCCTATAGGATTTTGGGATTCGTAGTCTGGTGAAGCACTAGTGGAACTTTCTGGCTGAATTCGCTATTGTTGTTGTGTGCCTTCAGGTCATTTCTGACTTATAGCAACCCTAAAGCGAACCTATCATGAGGGTTTCTTGGCCAGGTTTGTTCAGAGGACAAAAGAAAAAAGAAAAGAAAAAAGGACAAAGTGAGAGAAAATGGATTATGGAATATTTTCATTTAGAATGATGAACAATATGCTTCAGACAAGATGCTCATATATTTGCTTCACCAAAATTATTTCTAAAATCTATGCAACATGGGGATTTTTGTAAGACTATATAAAGTATCAGAGGATTGCAATTCCTGTTCTTGCTTTCTTTTTTTCAGCTCTCTTTATAGGAATGAGTGTTTTATGTTTGCTATGGAAGAAAAGGAGAAATTATTTGTTTTAGTCCTGCTCATGGTCCCCCTCATTTAAATTTTTATTGTGTGTGTGTGTGTGTGTGTGTGCATGCCTCATAAATTGGCAAAACCAAAGACATTCCTTACATTTCTGGACCTTGTGGCTGCATTTGTAACCAGCTGTGCTAAACGTGAAAGGATTATGGGAAGCTACCGGTCAAAACATCTGGAAGACCACAGCTGTCTACTTCTGATCTTTATACTAATCCTTTTCAAATCTTTCATCACTCATGGTTATTCAGCCAAAGCTCCTCTTGCAAGGTAAATCAGAAGATTTGAGAGAGCCCTGAAATTTTTCATGAGTAAAACAGGAATAGGAGAATCATAAGGTTAAGTATTCTCATGAAGACTGAATATTGAGTTTTGAGGGGGGGATGGAAAGCTGGAGATGGGGATTAAGGGGGAAATTGAGTGCTTAGAAAAGAAAGGACTGGCCATAGAAATCAGGGGAGAAAAACTCAGAAGATTTGAATGTGTAACAGGGATCTGACACACTGTCCAGACCTCCTCCCTTTTTTTAAAAAAAGGCCACTTTCTGAAATATATTAAAATCAGAGCCTCTCTGTCTCTGTCTGTCTCTGAGATAACTGGACTAGTTGGTTTGTTTGGTCTTGATGCATTGCCATCCTGAAAAGGGCATGTGGATTTTACTTGATTTGGAGGAGCAACCATGTTTTCATTTAAAACAAAAACAAAAACCCTACAACTTTTACACAAAGGTTTATGTTAGAAAGAAGCCTAATCCAACACTTTCCTCTCTAACAGAAGACATGTAAAGGGGGACCATTCAATCATGTAATATCCAATTTATTTTCTGAAACGTATAGTACAATGAAAACTGCCTGTATGCTATTGCTCCACCTTGAAACTGAGCACCTCCCTTTTGGAGGGTGTGTACACAAGAGATAGATGGTTAAGCTTGCGATTTGCTGAAATGGGTTAATCAGATTTGACACAAATGCAGAGTTGGAATCTCCTGGTTTAGGATGAAGATCTGGTCAAGCCAATCAGGGAAGTTCAGAGATTTGTTCAGAGAAGGTTTGCCACTGCCTTCCCCTGAGGCTGAAAGTGTATAACTTGCCTAAGGTCACCCAATGGGTTTCATGGCCGAGCTGGGAATTGAACCCTGGTCTCTGAAGTCGTAGTCCAGCACTCAAACCACTAAGACACACTGGCTCTCTAAAATCCATTAAAACACTATATATACACTTTAAAACAACATAATGAGAGCAGCCACCCAGAAGACACTCTCCCTTGTTCCCACCCAACCAACCTGAGAAGGTGGCGGGACAGAGAGAAGGGCCTCTCCTGCTGATCTTAGCGCTCTAATGGGCTCATAAAGGGAGACACAGTCTTTCAAATAACTTATGATAATCACATTGCATAAAATTATTATTACATTTGTATGCTCCTATTGCCTGTACATATTAACTAGAATCAAACTTCAGAGATTTCTGTAACAGGAAGTCTCAGAACCATTTATTGGACTGATGAAAATGTGAGGAACGATTGAAAGCTTTTTATATCTTGTAAACAGGTGGAGGAAAGAATATGAATACACACAGGTCAGAATGGGTTGGACTCTTCTACCACTGAACAAACCTCTTTTGAACATATTGAGATGTGTCTCTTGTTGGCTTTGTGGATTTCATTAGATGTGCACTAGTTTTTCATTCTTTTGTCTTTCTTATCAATCTGGGGCCTGTGCTGGCATATATACTCATGTGTTTATGCTGGGTTTATGTACATTTAAAATTCTGAGCCAGCACTATATAGGCCACTCACTTGTGAAATGCAATCAGACTGAAAAGCATGCATTATTTAACACTGTCTGTTGAGTCTATATGACCATAATACAACAAGAAATTAAGATTGCCTTTGAAAGTATTTGGGGAGGACAAGCAGAATATATAAATATATACACTTCAACCTCTTTAAATAGTAGTTGGCCATATTGCCTTAGAACATACATGGTTTAACCAGTGATCTTGTTCCTCTCAGTTGGAAACAAATACAGTCCTAGACATTCAGTACGGCAGGGCTCTTCTTACGTTCTGAAAAAATGGCAAACTTCTCCAAAGTTATACTGGACTCCATGCATGTTGCGTTTTTTCTATCTCATTTGTATCTTTCCTCAAACAGTAGATCCACTATAGATAATAAATCAGAATAACCACTAACAACCTTATAGAAGATTATATCATGGTAGTCACAACCCCTTTGGGGATCGAACAACCCTTTCACAGTGGTCGCCTAAGACAAATGGAAAACACATATTTCCGATAGTCTTAGGAACTGAGACACCACAATATTATGGTTGGAGATCACCACAACATCAGGAACTGTATTAAAGGGTTGCAGTATTAGGAAAATTGAGAACCACAGCTCTAGAAGTTTCCAAAGCCAGTTCTGATCATAGTTGAAGGTCTTCTCATTGGCATAAAGCAGAATGATGCTCATGAAAGGATTTTGGTTTCCTATGTAGCCTGTTTTTGGATGCCACCTAGTGATCATCCTTTGAATCAATGATTCCCAAACTTTGATTCTCCAGATGTTTTGGATTTCTGCTCCCAGAATCCCTGAACTTCATCCAAACTGTCTGGGGGAGCTTCTGGGAGCTGAAGTCCAAAACACCCAGAGGACCAAATTTTGGGAGCCAGTGCTTTAAATCAACAAACTGATGGGCCCACTCCATTCCTTTCTTTAAAGTCCAACATTTCAATGTGGGTGAATGCTCCAAAAGCACCATATCCCATCTTATCTTGGAAGCTAAGCAGGTCATAAAAACCTTGAAAAAAAAAAGTATACTGATTTTATAGTAACTCCTCCTCCTCCTCCTCCTCCTCCTCCTCCTCCTCCTCCTCCTCCTCTTCTTTCTCCTCTCCTCCTCCTTTCTTCCTTCCTTCCTCTTTTTCTCCTCTTTGTCTTCTCCCCTTCTTCCTTCTCTTCCTATCCTTCATCTTCTTCCTCCTTCCTCATCCTCCTCTTCTTCATCATCTTCTTCCTCCTCTTCCTTCCTTTTCTTCCTTCTCCTCTTCCTCCTCCTCTTCTCCCTCCTTCCTCCTTTTATTCATCATCATTGCAGTCGTCATCTTCCTCCTCTTCTACCTCCTGTTCTTCCTTCTCTTCATCATTTTATTCTTCATCATTTTCCTCTTCCTCCTCTTCGTTTCTTCTTCCTCACTCTCTCTGTCTCATTGCACTTGGGAGAGAGGCACCATCAAGGCGTCTGGCCTGGACTGGGCTGTCTTGTTCCCCAGAGGGCCAGAGAGCATAAGGGCCAGGGCAGGAGGGCCATCAGGGGTCCCAGGATGGCAGACTTCCCAGTCAAGGTCAGCACCAGGACCAGCAGCCCTGAAGACTTTTCTAAGCAACGTTGGAAAAAAGACTAAGAGAAAATAGCCAGCCAGAAAAAGCAACCACATCATCCCCAACCCAAGCTTCCCAAGTTTCCAACTAGAACAAGAACCACCTCTGTAGCCCATGTCTTGTTCTCCGGGGGGGGGGGGGGGGGGGGAGGAAGGAAGGAAGGAAGGAAGGAAGGAAGGAAGGAAGGAAATCTGTGTTATCTCTGATTACCAGGGTCAGGAAGGGAAGCCTCAGCAGAATCTCTTCCTCTGGGATCTTGTCCAGGTAATCAGCTATTAACAATTAATGCTCAAGAGCTTTGCTCCATCCAATGAGACAAAGTAGCTGATGGGAAAGTGTTAACACACAGGTGAGTATTCTTCCCTAAGCCTCTTTTGTTGGATCAATCCCATATAACAAATGTGCATGATTTATGAATATGCCACATTTAACAAACAGGGAAGATGGCAAGAACATGGCAAGATCAAGTAGACAACAACGTCGCATTTACCAAAACACCGCAAGACATCACTTGGTACAAGCTCAAGCCATTTGGTGGTGGTGGCTGTTCAGTTTTTAGGAATTCTCATCTTTCCTGCGTTAACAAGACTTGGAAAGATATTCAAGGAAACAAAACATTTCATAGTTGCGGATATGTTGAGGACAACTGTAAAATATTTGTGAGATCTATGAAACTTTTGCACCCTCCCCCCCAAATGCACCAGAATGGTTAAGAACAATAAACATCAGCCTAGTTGTGACTGGACAGGCATGCAGAAGTCTCCATGACTTCCATTGTGATGCGCTTATTGTTCTATGGCAGCTAAGGCTGTTGGAATGTACCCAGGGGCAGTTAACTGTCAAGAAAAGGCACTAATGGCTGGTTATTTCAAGTCTTCATTATTTTAGCCTTCCTTCCAGGAAGGGAAGCATGGTTTGTGGGATTTTTGGCCTCAGGTATCAACCTGTCTTCAGTGGCAGGGTTATATTTGCTCAAAGATATGGAGGAGGGCATTTGTTTTTCATCAAATCTCTTTGGTCAGCCTTGGCAGGGACAATGGTATTTGATCCATTCAAGAGAGTGGGCCAATTGGAAGAAAGGCTGGTGGGAGAGAATGGATTCATGTTGGAAGATGAGAAGATCCAGAGGGAACCATCCATGAAGACTCTGACCCCCCAAATGTCTCACTGCTTCCCAACTGCAGCTCTAGAAGGTTGAGCAGATTTGCCTGTAAAGAACGGATAGATGGATAAAAACGCATTTCCAGATTTCCTCCAAACTCTCTTCCTTCTTACTTACTGCCATTGTGACCCATGACTCCTTTCTTTTGGACTCACTTCTTCCAAACCAGATACCAAGTCTGGTTTGCTTGTTGGTCTGCATAACTTATGACTCCAGTCAAGTAAAGCTGCATGAAACTCTCTTATGGCCATAAGATATGAATGGCTGACGTTGTGCACCTTCGGATTCTCCAGTTGGGTTGGCTACATCACCAGGGAAGGAATTTTGCTCCCAGAAATGTGAGTATTCCTTAATCCCAAAAGCAACAGGTGGACTCAGTCCTCCAGGTGAGTATTCTCCACTTCGCTTCTGCTCCCAGGCCTCGTCCTCTAATTTTTGTGCAAACTGGCAAACTGACAGCTGTGCATTCATGCTTCTTTTCCTCCATCTTGGAGGACTCAGAGAAAATAGCCAGCCAGAAAAAGCAACCACATTATCCCCAACCCAGGCCTCCTAAATTTCCATCTGGAACAAGGACCACATCTGAAGCCCACGTCTTGTGCTCCAGGAGGGAGGGAGGGAGGGAGGGAGGGAGGGAGGGAGGGAGGAAGGAAGGAAGGAAGTCTGTGTCATCTCTGATTACCAAGGCCAGGAAGGGAAGCATCGGCAGGATCTCTTCGTCTGGGAGACAAAATAGCTGATGGGAAAGTCTGTTAACACACAGGTGAGTATTCCTCCCCCAGCCCCTTTTATTGGATCGATCCCATGTCCTAGCAAACAGGAAACATGGCAACATGGCAAGGTCAAGCAGACAACAACGTCACATTTACCAAAGCACTGCAAGATGTGACTTGGTATGAGCTCAAGCCATTTGGCCGTGGTGGTTGTTCAGTTTTTAGGAGTTCTCTTCTTTCCTGTGTTAACAGGACTTGGAAAGGTGTTCAGGTAAACAAAACATTTAATAGTTGCGGACATGTTGAAGATGGAGCCCATAAACCTATGAAAAAAATGACTGGAAAATATTTGCGAGATCGATGAAAATTTCGCTCCCCCCCCCCCCCCCCAAATAACATATCGGAATGGTTAAGAACCATAACCATCAACCAAGCTTTGACTGGACTCCATGCCAGTAAAAACACATCTCCACGTCTCTTCAAAACTGTCTTCCTTCTTATTACCCTAGTGACCTCTCCCATCACAACTCCTTTCCTTTCAATTCACTTCTTCCAAACCAGCTACAAAGCCTGGTTTGCTTGGTGACTGACATAACTAAGGAGGACACCAATCTAGTGAAGCTTCATGAAACCCTTCTCATGGCTGGTAGATATGAACGGCTGCAGCATTGCACCTGTTAGAGCCACCAGTTTGGTTGGCTTCATAACCAGGGAGGGAACCTTGCTTCCAGAAATGTGAGTATTCCTTAATCCCAAAGGCTGTCCAGGTAGACTTGGTCCTCCAGGTGAGTATGCTCAACTTCAATTCTAGTCCCAGCCACCTTCCTTAGGTTTTCTGCAAACCAACACCTGTGTATTCATGTTTCTTCACCTCCATCTTGCAGATTTGGATGAAAACAGAAGGACTGAAGCTTAGTATCCAAGAAAGCTGGGAATATCTGAATGCAGCATAATGTCACTCACTACAAGGTGAAGCAAATGTTTTGGTTCTAAAATTTCTGGAAGCTATTTGCAACCTCACCCTTCTCTTTTTGGGCAATATAAACATTGCATAATAAATTGTTTTGTTTTTTTTTAAATATTTTTTATTCAGTTCTTTTAATACATACAAACACTTCTTCAAATCATCCGATTTCTTCATTTCATACTACACATATATACATTTGTATTATTTCCTTATCCCCCATCCCTTCTATATGTATATTATAGTTTCCATATACATCTATTTCAAACCACTTCCTTTCCCTTTCCTTACCAAGAGATTCAAAGCTTACTAACATATATTTTTTGTTGTATGTGACACTGTTCAGTCCTTGTACATTGTTATTCGCTTGCCTCCCACTCTAATTTCTTCAACAAAAAGTAGCTTCCATAACTGATGCTATAATGTGCTAAATTCAGATTTTGCTGCTTACTTCAATCATTTAATTTGTATTTAGCACCTTACAAAAAAGAAAAAGAAAACGATTGCTCTACATAGGAATTACCTATATTATCCTATTATTCTTTCTCTTTGTGTTACATCACACTTCCCCAATTTCTTTTTCTTTAGCAGCTAAATTTCATAATCATCATTAGTTTTCCCATTTTCCTTTTTAGATATTGCTTCCAGTGTAAATTCAAACTCAAATATAAACTCCAACTCAAACGACAACATTAGTTCTCCTTCCTATGTTCGCCTCCTTCCCCCATGTCTTTTCCAAATATTTCCAGACCTTTTCCCATCCTTCTCTCCATTTGCTCTTGCTCTCGTTTCTCAGTTTATCCGATATTAAATCTAATTCCATCATGTCATATATTTTAAACCACCATTCTTCTAGATTGATTGTTCTGTCTGATTTCCATGATCTAGCAAAAACTAATCTCGCCGCTGTCAACATGTAAAATATAGTTTTACCGTATTTTTTCTCATCTTCATCTTCCAACATGTTCAACAGCATTACTTCCAGTCTGAAGTCTAACATTATTCCTAATACATTTTGTATTTCTTTTTGTATTTGTTTCCAGAATATTTTGGCCTTGCCACACGACCACCATAAATGAAAAAAGGTTCCTACTTCTTTTTGGCATCTCCAACACTTATCATTAGCGGTGTTATACAATCTGGCTATTTTATGCGGTGAAAGATGCCACCTATACAAGATCTTATAATAATTCTCTTTGATATCCTGACACATAGAATATTTCATTCTTTTGTTCCACGCTTTTTCCCATTGATCCAACTCTATTACCCTACCACAATTCTGCGCCCATTTAATCATAGCTTCTTTTATGATTTTATGATTTCTTCCTCAGTATACCATTCTAACAATTTTTTGTAGACTTTAGAGAGTGCCTTTTTGTCTGTATGCAAGATAATGTTTTCCATTTCGGTATTAGAGTTGGCGAAACCTAATTGCTTTTTATCTATTCTATATCTTTCATGGAGTTGCCTATAGAGGAACCAATTCATGTTCCAATTTTCTTCTTTTAGGGTTTCATAGGATTTAATTTCCCTATTTTCATCTAACAGGTCACAGTATCTAATCCAGTTCTCTTCTCTTTTGGGGTCTACACTGTATAAGGCCTCATGTGGGGAGAGCCACATCGGAATTTTTGGTGAAATTCTATTTTTATATTTGTTCCATGTCCGGAATAGCGAAGCTCGAATGAAGTGGTTATTAAACCTAGTATTTGCCTTAATTTTCCCGTAGAACATAAACCCATGCCATCCGAATCTGATATCCGTACTCTCTAACTTTAAATGTTTTTTATCATTCAAGTTCATCCAATCCCTCAGACACATAATAACACTCGCCTCATAATATAAACTTATCACAATAAATTGTTTTTATTGTGGTATATCAGGTTCCTGTGGGTGACTGAAGAGAGGTCATTGAGAAAGACCATGAATTCGTTGTAAACATCTCTACAGAAGTCAACTTCACTGAAAACTATCACAAGGTAAGTGATGTCCAGAAATGAACCCTGAGGATGCAGAACATTTGAGAATGACAGACAATATCTCAGAGGAAAGCCACAAACCCATGGACCTACACCTGGAGAAATATGAGGACAGCCTGTTTTCATGGACAAAATGCACCAGCAAGACATTTAGAAGAAGAGAGGAGCATCCAAGCTTCAAAGGACATTATAGCACCTTTAAAAAAACTCCCTAAGGTATTCTTACACATCTTCTTTCTTGATTGTTTTTCCTTCCCTTTCCCTTGTAGTCACTTTTGCTTGAAAGACAAAGGTGAGCTCCATCATCTATCTGTTTTTGCTTTGCAGCATCCATTCACATCTTCAGAAGAATACAAAGTATAGGATGGAGAAATTTCTAAGAAAAGTTGGAAGAAAAATCCAGAGAAAATAGTGAGCAAAAAAAATTAACCATATCATCCCCAACCCAAGACTCTTAAGTTTCCATCTGGAACAAAGACCACATCCATAGCCCATGTCTTGTGCTAAGTAAGTAAGTAAGGAAGGAAGGAAGGAAGTCTGTGTCATCTCTGATTACCGAGGCCAGGAAGGAAAGCCTCAGCAGGATCTCTTCTTCTGGGCTCTTCTCCATGCAATCGCCTACTAACAGTTCAAGAGTTATGTTCCATCCAATGAGACAAAGTAGCTGATGGGAAAGTCTGTTAACACACAGGTGAGTATTCCTCCCCAGCCCTTCATTGGATCGATCCCATGTAACAGCCATGCATGATTTGTGAATTTGCCACATCTAGCAAACAGAGAAGATGGCAACATGGCAAGTTCAAGCAGACAACAACGTGGTATTTACTAAAGCACTGCAAGATGTGACTTGGTACGAGCTCAAGCCATTTAGTGGTGGTGGCTGTTAAGTTTTTAGGAGTTCTTTCTTGAGTTAACAGGACTTGGAAAGATATTCAAGGAAACAAAATGTTTCATACCCTGTTTCCCTGAAAATAAGACATCCCCATAAAATAAGAACTAGTAGAGGTTTTGCTGAATTGCTAAATATAAGGCCTCCCCTGAAAGTAAGACCTAGCAAAGTTTTTGTATATAAATATATATACACTATATTATAAATGGGTTTTTTTTTTGGTTCAACAATAAATGTGAATTCTTCTTCATGGAAAAATAAGACATCCCCTGAAAATAAGACCTAGCGCATCTTTGGGAGCAAAAATTAATATAAGACACCGTCTTATTTTCGGGGAAACATGATAGTTGCGAGCACGTTGAAGATGGAGCCCATAAACCTATGAAAATATGACTGGAAAATATTTGCAAGATCTATGAAAATTTCAGCAAAAAAAAAAAAAAAAAAAAAAAAAAAAACCAGCAGAAAGATTAAGAACAATAACCATCAGCCTAGCTTTAACTGGACTCCATGCCAGTAAAAGTGCCTTTCCATGTTTCTTCACAATTGTCTTCCTCTTTATTACCTTGGTGATCATTCCCACCACAACTCCTTTCCTTTCAATTCACTTCTTCTAAACCAGCTACAAAGGCTGGTTTGCTTAGTTGTTGGCATAATGAAGGCTATCACACGAATGTGATTGGGAGTTTATCCTGTGAATATCCTGGAAAAGTTGCATAATTACACGTAACAATTTCACATCACACAAAACCCGCCATTAAAGTGATCATCAAGAAGCAGTAATGCACATCTTTTTACTTTTAGGATTTCATCGACAATGCATTTCCAATATTTGTGCAATTGCATGTGATAGTCATTTGTACAATGACTCACCATTTCTGCATCATTTGCGGGATGCTTTAAATGTGCTTTAATCTCTCTTTAATGTTGAAATCATCCTCAGTGTGATAAGGCTATAAGACAAGATTCCAATCAAGTGAAGCTTCATGAAACCCTCCTCATGCCTGGTAGATATGAACAGCTGAAGCTATGCACTTATTACTGCCACCAGTTTATTTGGCTTCATTACAGGGAAGGAACCTTGCTTCCAAAAATGTGAGTATTACTTAATCCCAAAGGCTGTCCAGGTGGACTCAGTCCTCCAGGTGAGTATTCTCAATTTCACCTCTGGTCCTAGTCCACTTCCTCAATTTTTTCTGCAAACCAATAGCTGCACACTGATGCTTCTTCTCCTCCATCTTGCATATTTGAATACTCAGAAGGCCTGAAGCTCCAATATCCAAGAAAGCTGAGGATATGTGGGCGCAGCATCCCATCATGCAGAACAAGGTGAAGCAAAAGTTTTGATTCTAAAATTTCTGGAAACCATTTGCAATCTCACCCTTTTCTTTTCATACACTATAAACATTGTGTAATAAATTGTTTTCATTGCTGTATATCAGGTTCCTTCAGATAAATGAGGAGAGGTCATCAAGAAAGCCCATTAATTCATACAAATATCTCACCAGACGTTAACCTCAAAGAAACTATAAGAAAGTAAGTGATGTAGAAGGATGAAACCTGTGAATGCAGAACGTTTAAGAAAGATGGAGAACATCTCAACAGAATTTAACTTCAAGGAAACTGTCACAAGGTAAGTGATGTCCAGAAATGAACCCTGTTGATGCAGGAAAAGGCTTATTCTGTGAGCTTTAAAGTAATAAGGAATAGGTTTGGCTTGAGCAAGAACTGGCAGGTTGGTGGTCTGTGGTCCTTGCTGACATGCCCAGGGTAGCACTGACTGCCACTTTTGGGGTGGGAAGGAGTTTTTCTCCAGGGCAGATTGGCCAGAGATCCTGAAGGTTTTTTGCCTTCCTCTGGGCATCCAGCAGCGTCCACCTGTTAGGATGCTTGAAAATTTAATGTATTTTGTTACTGTTGTTAAATGCCTTTAAATCGACATTGACTCAGGGTAACCCCATGGATGAAACAATCTCCAAGCCTCTCCATCCTCAAGCACTCTGCACAGTTTTGGGGGGCTCTGTGCTGTAGCCTCCTTAACTGAGTCTATCCATCTGGTATGTGGTCCGCCTCTTTTTCTCCTATCCTCTACAATTCCAAGCATTATTGTCTTCTCTAGTGCCTTTTCATAATGTGACCAAAACACGACAGCCTTAGTTTGCCCATCCTGGCTTCTAGGGAGGGTTCAGACTTGGTATGTTCCGTATCCATGTTCTCGGACCCATCCCGCTGCGTCTGGAGGCGGGTGGAGACCGCCCCAAAGGGGGTGGTCTAAATCGGTCCAATGATTCCACAGCAGCTGCATGGCTCCATCCAATGGACTATTATTCCTGCCTGCTGAAAATCACTCCAGTGGATGAAACCAGTGGGGGGACTTGAACACCCTCATGGCCCCAGGTTAACAATATTTAGGCAGAGGGCTGGGCAAATGGATGAAGGTATTCTGGATCCTTGGAGATGGAAACTGAAAAAACCATGATGTGACTTTCCAGGCTGCAGGTCTTCCAATTTCCCCTGCTTCCTCAGCAGAATAGGTATTCCAGCCATGACAGTGGAAGAAGATGGTTTCATATGAGTTTATCACACGGGACGAATCCCGTGCAGAAATTAAATTTAAACTGCAAACTACCCGCATTCGTAGGTTGTTTTTTAGATGACATTCAGAGTTAACCCAAACAGAAAGTTGAAAAAACCTGCATTTGTGGGATGTTTTTCAGGCGACATTTGTGTGAAAGAGAAATTATGCAAAAATATCCTGAAGGCAAAACCGTTAAAACCAACTCCTTTTTACTTTCACTAAATTCCGAAAGTACAAAGGAGCTTTCCATTTGGATTATTTTCATGTTATTTTCCTGTCATGCCAGCACATCTGACAAACAACACCCAGATTTTAAAATCCTGTTTCTGCATGGGATTTTACCAATTTGCCCTCTGTGTGATAAACTCCACAGTGGTTTATTTTAAAAAAAACCTTGATGTGCCCTTGGGTGGTAGTGGCACCATGGCCACCTTCTCAGAAATTTCCTGGGGAACTAACCATGGATGTTGCCTCACCACTGCTTTACCAGAGATGCCATAGAATTTCCCAGAAGCAATTTTGGTAATGGATGAAGGAAACAAAGATGATACACAGCAGTGAACAATAAAGTCCACCCTTAATGCTTGCCTGTCTGCCCACCTGCCCTTCCTCTAGAACAGCGGTTCTCAACCTGTGGGTATCGACCCCTTTGGGGGTCAAATGGCCCTTTCACAGGGGTCGCCTAAGGCCATTGGAAAACATATTCCCAATGGTCTTAGGAACCAAGACACCACAATTTTATGGTTGGAGTCACCACAACATGAGGAACTGTATTAAAGGGTCACAGCGCTAGGAAGGTTGAGAACCACTCCTCTAGTGAACCATTCCATGATGCTAGAGGGAGCTGATGATTCCTTGATGCTAAGGAAGCATGCCAGGTGTACGCTTCCCCGACGATCCAGGGATGATAGACAGACGATAAGCACTAGTGTGATAATCTTCATAGTTGGAAGAACACAGAAAAACAATCTAAATGATACATTATGCATAGTTTATTTTATAAGCATGTAATGAATATTTCCCACATGCGTGGGAATGGATTAAAGGACATGAGGCTACTCTGTTGAATAATTCATGCCCCTGTGACCAAAAGCTATTCTTGCATTTTTGCTTCCAGTGCTGCCTGCACCTTTCCCCACCACAGTGATGGGAGAAAGGATATCAGTTGGGATTTTCATCTGTGAGGATCTGAAAGGCACAAGTTCACTCCTGGTGGCTTGACTTGTCTACCCTCATTGAATATTATTATTGCTCTGGTTTGACAAACAAAATGTAGAATTGATAATAATCGCTAGAGTTACCAGATCTTCGGCCCTAGCCCAGAGTCTCTGGTTTTCATGGGTCACCTCCAGGTGGGAGACAAGTGTGCACATTCTTCAGCTTTGGGGAGCTCAGCTTCAGGCAAGACAAAATGGTTGTGTGCATATCTCCAGCTCAAAAAGTAGAGTACCAGTTTGCAAGGCTTGATTTGTTGCAGTAATATGCAAAGACTCCAGGAGGGTCTCTCTGTCGGTTGGGTCGGGTCGGGTCGGGTCGGGTCGGGTCGGTCTATCTATCTATCTATCTAATTAGCTCCCTTCATCCCTCCCACTTGTAGCTCACTCTCTGCTCTCCTAGGAGCAAGTAGGCTCCATTAAATGTTCCTTATTACATCTTCCTAAATAAGGGAGAAGAATTTTCAAAGAAGAGTAACAAAGAAAACTGTCTTATAATAAGTAAAATTATATTCCATCTAGTCACAGATATAAACCGTTGCTTGCCTGGTGACCTGTGGCATCAAGATAAAAGGCTGAGAAGCCTTTGCAAATTAGGAGAGTGTTTACTCTTTGCTTTTCTTTATGGTTTTTCTTCACAGGAAAGGCCCAGGGAAGCTAGTAAGCATTTTAATAGGCTAGCCACTTTTATTGGATTGCTTTTAGCACCATCAGATTTTGCATAATGGGCACTTTATTTAATTTAATGGGCCATCCAGTATTGGCTGCATCCTGACGTACTTGCATATATTAATCCCATTGGTGTAAATGGAGCAGATGTTCCAGCAGCTGTGTTCAAGAATTCAGCCAGAGAATGCGATAGATTAGTTACTCTTAGTTAGTTAGTTACATTTCCCTCTTCCATAATTGTTTACGTTGCACCATTAGAGGGCATAGTACCTTGCCTTTGCTGGGTACTGTAAGGTCTCTTTTCTCAACAAACATTCATACTGAAATGGACAGTGGGAAGGCTGCAAAACAAAGACGGAAGATATAAAGATAAAGAGGCAAAGATGTGGGAAAGTGCTGTTACTGAGACTTCATGTTCATGGGGATGAAATTAAGGGAATAAAGCGAATTAAGGGAATAAAGTAAAGGCTATATGAAAAAGCTGGATTTTGAGGAGGTATTGGACCAGAAGAGAGAGTGAGAGAGCAGCAAACACATATTCAGGGAGGAGGTTTGCCACATAGTGGGCAATTGGAGTTACTTCAGCAGACTGCTTTTTGGTTTATTCATTTTTCTGCCGCCTGAACTCAATCTCATTATGCAATTTGGCAATGTTAGCCTCTAAACCTAGTGTTCTTATAGGGCCTTTCCGCCTACCTACACTCTTTAGAACGTAATGTGAATTACTTTGAAATATAGTAAGTCACCTCTTCTGTATTTGGGGGGCCTTCCTGCCTCTTCTTCTGAGATGGGCCCTGGATTTCTTCCCCCCAGTTCTGTCCTAAAAGAGGTATACTCCACTAAGCTCCTTCAAAACCAGATTCTGTCATCAGGACAGAATTTGCAAATGTTATCCGTTCTCATTTCCAGCCCACATTTCCCTAGTGAAATCATGCTTGTGCAAACACATCAAGCAAGAGAGCACAAGTTTGTTACGGATTTTATTGGAGGAGGCCAAGGGTGGCTCTAGGCGAACACTATTTTAATTGGCAAAGAATTGTCGGTTTTTATTGCACTGTTCCTTATGTAATTGAGACCCTCTGTGGTAAAAAAAAACAACCCAGTTCGTTGAGGGAGAGCCATGTCATTGTACAGACTGTGCTAGTAGATTCTGGTTGTTCTCAAACATAACGTGCCTTTTGGACTATTTATTATATCGCAAGCGTATCTATTTATCTATGCGGATTGACTCACACTTGATGCCTCACAGCTGTGCAACCTGACTCAGTTGCAAAGGGAAATGAAGGTTCTGTGTGTATTGTTTGTTTCAGGTTGACTCATTTATACATACAAGGTACCACAATGAGGCAGTCAACAAAGGATGAGACCATATATAGTCAGCCCTCCTTATCCATGGTTTTTATCCACAGATTCAAGCATCCACGGCTTGAAAATATTTTTAAAAGGTATAAATTCCAAATAGCAAACCTTGATTTTGCCATTTTATATTAGAGGCACAATTTTACTTTTCCATTATATTTAATGGGACTTCAGCATCCACAGATTTTGTTATCCATGGGGGATCCTGGAACCAAACCCCAGCGGATAACAAGAGCCCACTTATAGGGAAACCAGCTCTGCTTTCATGACATACTTTGCAATTGTGGGTCTAGCGGTGTCCACCATTTCTCAAGTGCTTTTCAAACTTAGATTCTTTATAGATTGCTATTAGGGGAAACCTGAGATATTCACAGGTGGTGGGGCAGCAGGTCGGGAAGAGTTATTCAAACTTTCCTATTTAGGTGGAGATTGTTTTGCAAGAAAAGTAATAATATACTTAATACTCCTCTAGACCCTAGGACCTTCATAGAAAATAATGGAAGAATTTAGGCACAACTAGAGTATGCACTAGCCAGACTCGAGTGAGCATTGATGTTCGTGCCTACCTTCACTCCCTAGATTCTTGCATGACTGCAGGAGTTAATTTGGGCAACATTGTATTAGTTCTGTACCTCAATATTTGTCCCAAATTTGGAATGTGGGCAGGGGGAATGATCCCTTTTTTGGTGAGGAAAGATTGGGCTTCTAAGATAGCCATCTTTTATTCAGGACTCCTCTTAAGGAGCATTGGGGTGGAGATGGCATAGCACACACCCAACGTAGGTGGTGCTGGTTGTAGGGCCTGACTCCTTGGTGGTGATAGGAGAAGCACCCACTGGCTTTTGCCCTTGTGACTCCCATCCTGTCATTCCCTGCACCCCTCCAAGCAGGTAGGCTGAGGGGCTGGGCTATCATTGGTTGTTGGGTGGGTTGTCCAATGTTCAGATCCATGCCCCATGCTAGGCCAATTCTCTTCTGTTGTCACCAATAATAATGTGACCTATGCTGTTCCAAACTATACCCCGGTGTGCATTTCTGCCTGTGCTCTGCCTTGTCTTTACTGCTACAGCCACAGCAGAAGACAGTCGTATCACTGTTTTTATCTTCTGTGGTTATCATTTGCTGGTTAGATAGTCTTCTCATGGACTTTAAAGTATTATATACTCACAGGTCCTCTCTTCTCCTCATTTATGGAATGGTATAAGACCTTCCTGTATCTTCAAGCCCTGCGTGGTGGTTTTCTTATTTGAAATTCTATTTAAATATTATGGAGAGAATAGTAGAGCAGGGATTAGACTGCATTTATCATGTGCAGGGGCAAACTGACTGATGGAAATCTGATCAAATCCCCTTACTTGCTGATATGTATTAAGCTGTTGTGTTTTATACAAGAGCACACTACACTCTTCATGTCCTTTTAATTGCAACCAGACATTTATCAATGGATGGTGCTGTTTAATGTCATATGTATATTTGTATAGGACTGCCCTCCAACACTGAGAAAAACTGGTATCTTCTGTTGTAGCAAGTACAGAGGGGATTCCTACACACTTAAGTTACTTACACAAACCTGCCAACTGTTCATTTTTTCTGTCTGTGGCATTTGTGAAGTTGCAACCATTTTTATAGAATATTTGATTTTTTTTTTACAAAGATTGATGTGGTTTCAGCAGCTGTAAGGCTCTTCAAAATGACTTACTTTCATTGGCATTATGTGAGAAGTTTTGAGAGAAGGACAACAAGGATTCCTAGTTCACCTTTGGCTCTTTGAAGCTGTTTACCAGTTTGGCACCATGCAGAAGGATGTTGCAACTTTCCAACTGAAATTTCTAAGTTAACAGTACTGTTTTGTGACTCAGTGACTCCCCCCCAAGGTGTCTTACAACAAACTGTAAACTATACTGTGCAAAGCAATCAAATTATTTCCTGGTGCTTTGACTTCTGCATTTAGATTTCTCCTTTGTTTATCTGCATCCTTTCATGTCCAGCCTTGAGACCTGGAGTGCTTACGTTTTATTCTTGTATGCCCTTGGGCTGCAAAAGCAAGCAAAAGTAAGCAGGTTCTTGTCCACAGAAGCAACTTTCTCAGAGTTCCTTGTAAGGTACTTTTCTCTTCATCAAACTCAACTGTCAGTGTTTTATGTAGTGCTACATGAGTGGCATTCTAATTCAAGTCAGAGGGCTGGATCTAGCAGAAGGGCTCCTGAAGATGGATGGGCTCTTTCTGTTTGTGGAATGATTTTGGGTTCATTATTCCATTGGTTGAACAGAGAGGAAGGCAATCTTAATTGCAATCCTCTAAAAATAATATTTCAGAGATTATTGGAAAGGGGTGAAAAACCCTCTGGAGCAGTAAGAGAAATGGCACCAGAGGCTGCATAGGGAAGGTGGAATTGGGGGAAAAAAATCTATCTCCTTAGTAATAGCTGAAAAGAACTCCATCTGAGGGTGACTGCCATCAAAATAAAACTCTAAACCCAGCAATGTGACATGAACATTAGAGTTGTCTAATAAGCCACATTTATTTCAATGGATCTACTGCCGAAATCAAAACTGGATTTAGTTTTATGATTAGAAGACCGGTATTTAACTTTTAACGTAATATTCCTAGTTTCCTCTTAAGCCTGAACTTGTGCTCAGTTTCCCTCACAACACAGATTATCATGAGATTTTATATTGATTGATTTATTCATCCTTGTCTGTCATCTGTTCTGTTGGATTTTGTTGTGAGGGAAACCTTTACTACAGTCCGGCTATGAGCCACCCATAAACCAACTAAAATAAAGGTACGTAGAGAGATCTTGTAGCAACTTTGAGACTAACTGAAAGCAAGAAGTTGGCCACATGAGCTTTTGTAGACTTCGTTCTACTTCCCCGGATACTTTTGCACTAAAATAAAGGTAGTAGCATTTGTTTTCAAGCTAACATGTTTGGTATGGCAGCCTTAATATGCTTTAGAATGCATCCACATGGGACATTTTTAGAAGTGAAATGTGGTCTCCCAGGACAGCAGTTGCTTCACTATCTCCACAGTGCTCACCTTTGGTTTCCACTGACCCATTCTTCATCTATACTATAAACTCATGATGAAAGCATGAATTACTCTTTATGCGTATCTCCGCCCCCACCCCACCCCCAATATTGTTCATCTGTTTCACCCTTGCTGTGGCTATTATGTTTTTAAAGAGGGGGCATCTAGTAACTTTTATTTCACTGCTCCCCCTCCCCCAGTTACTGTACCATACACATGGAAAACTCCAGGCAATAGCATTTTATAATTGCCATTTTATTTTTCCCAACCGAGAGGGGACATAGATTTCCATCAGTATTTTGAACAGACAGTAGTTTTATTTAGTTCAGTAGTCACAACCATGTGGCAACAACTCAGTAATGCAAAAGGGAAGCTACATTTCACTGATAAAAGCGCAAGCAATTTGTCTGAATTGTACACAGGTCCTAGCAGGTGGCAGTGGTAGGGCAGAGACTTAATGCAATAGAGCTGGTGTGATGAATCCAAGTTCAAATCCAAGTTCAGGATGGCTGCTATTGATCATGGGTGTATTTGGACTTGAATTCCATGCAAGAAAAGGAAGCAATTGTCAGCTGCCTTGATAAACTTTATGAATGAACCCTTCAAATCATTACTGTTTGCTGCTATTTGCTGTCAAGTCAACTTTGTCTTACAGTGGCCCTATAAATGAGACCTCCAAGACATCCTGCTATTAATAACATTGCTCAGGTCTTGAAAACAGAAGGGGTGGCTTTCTTGACTCAATGAAGCCACCTGTAATGCAGTCTTCTTCTTTTCCTACTGCCTTTCACTTTTCCCAGAGTTATATTTTTCAGAGTCATGACTTCTCAGGGTATGTCCAAAGTAGCTTTACTTTAGTCATTTTGGCTTCTATTGAGAATTCAGGCTTGGATATCTTCTAGGATCTATGTATCTGTCTTTTGTGAGGCTCGCGACTATTCAGAGTTCAATAAGAACTGCAAAATTCCTCCAGCACCCCATTTTGAACGTATTAAATCCAACCCACTCTCCATGAGCTGTCTTCACTGCCTGGCTTTGACATACATACATAAAGCGGAAATATTATGGAATGGATGATGCTGACAGGTATACAGTGATCTTGAGGATCTCACCTGCTGTTACTGTTGAGGATCTTACCTGCCAATCTTACACTGGTATTCAGTGATCTTGAGAATCTACAATCTTTGCCTTAAGTGGACATCGTGGCAAAGATGCTCCCCTCCAGTGCTGTAGCAACAACTGTGCCTTGAGTTCCTTTTCTCAGTTTCTTCCCTGCTCTCTGTGTTTAGGCACACCTCTCAGCCTCTCCCCAAAGTATAAGGAAAGATAACAGCCTTGGTTTATTCACTTGTTGTTACCAGTTTCAAAGATCTGTGAAAACTAAAAAAATCCTGTTTTGGTGAGAGTCACTGACCATTGCTTTAAAGAGAGCAAATGTCTGGTATGCAAACCGGCAGGCGATTAAAATATGACACAGACTGACAAGAAAATGAGTCTTTATTTCAACTGACGTTTCTTGGTATTAGGCAGATATTAAATAACACTGGAATGCACAGGACTATTAACAGAGATGGACATCAACAAGGTAGGAGGGCCATAGCAAGCGCATGTCAAATCACCTCACCTCACTCAAAAGCCATGTCAAATGCTGCCGCCACAAGGAGTGGCACTTCACCGAGAAACACAGAAGTACAATTTTATTCCTTTTTAGATTTCATTAACATAATAAAATGCTCAATCAATCAACAGTAAAAATAAACAAAGTGTTGCAATTGGTAATTAAAACAATGTTATATTCACAAACAGTTAGTCATGCAATGCCATATAGGCAACTTTGCTATGCATAAATATAACAATTCTCTCTCGCTTTCGCTCTCTTAAAAAAAAAAGACTGAAATAATCACATACAACAAGAAATAAAGCATGAATTCTACTTGATATATTAAATATGACCTAAATATTAAAATTTTACTTCACCATATATATATAGTTTATATATATATATTTATATATTTAATAGAATGGAAAGACCATTACATTAAGTGCAAGCAATTTTCCTCATAGAAAGGAAACCGGTATCATGCTCTTAAATTTTATTTTATTTTTACTTAATCTATTCCACATTTCATAGCCGTTTTCTGGGAAGCAAATGAATTTGCCTTTCATTTGCCATCGCTGTGTTGGACACAGTATTTCTTTTTGGGGGACACAATAAAGTCATCTGTTCATATTAACCAAGCGATGTGGAATAACTCCCCTTTAACCTGCAATGTAAACATATCCTTGAGTTATGCTAGATGTGTAGAGGAAGTGAAAATATTATGGACAGAAAGGGAGGGAAAAGATGAAATTGTGGAAGTTGGAGGAGGAGTTGCATCAATGTTGGTGCGAGGAGTGAGGCTGTCTTTCACTTGGACACACCGATATCTGGCAGCGGAGTCTCATCCTCTAACCACTGAGGAATGGTTAAGAAGGCATCCATTTATGAGCAAAAGCTTGAACAAGCCAGTCATTTTCTTTGCAAACTGTCCAGAGTTTAATTAAAACTGACTTGCACTGCTTGGATCACACTGTAACAACCGCACGATAGAGGGATCACTCTTGGCACCTTTAATAAACTCTTCAAGAGATAGTTTACCTTGAAGGGAAATGGAAAAGGAGACAATTAAAAACAATCTTTTTGCCAAAAACTGGCAGCCAAATGTAACTTGTAAAAATAAAATAAACCCTAATGATATGAAGATTTAAAAAAAAAAACAAACCCTATTCTGTTGCCAAACAATTTTTATGACAGTTCTAACGTCTTCCAGATCAGGGAGTGTTTGGATAAAATGCAAAGAAATTTGCACTCCAGATTAAATAAAAAGGTACTAACAATGTATTCAGCTGCTCTCAATAATTTTTATTCAAAAGAAATTGGAAGACAGTTTTTTGGGAAGGGCTGTCAAAGGGTATCTCAATTAATCCAGACTTCAGAACAACATTCAGACCAGATTCTCATATCCTGTTACAAATCTGAAATGTTCAAGATAAATGCAAAAACATTTCACAGAATTCCAATTAAAAAAACTAGCACTTATCCATCGCTTCCTTGAACTGACAGCTAGCTGAGGTGTGAAGCTACATAAACCCAGACAACTGAATCCTAGGGAGATATACTTCTGAAGCAAATACAAGTTTCCTCCCTACACAGTATATGACATGCAAACCAAGGGTGCCAAAAATGTTTGAAACTGGAATGCATCCAGACTGAAAAGTCTCAGATTTTCTTCCTTTTCTTTCTAATTTTATACTGCATTAAAATAAACTGACCTGGGGATCTGGCATTAAAAATTCTCTGATCATACGAGAGGCTGTCAGAAAACATTCTGGGAAAACAAAATATGTATGGCTCTGCAAAATAAAATCAGTAAGAACAGGAACAAAATCTGGAACTTTCTGGTCTTTTTAGTCAGCCTGGGTGGATATGTTGTAAAATGGATGTTAAATCCACCTTTCCTTCAAAATTGGTTTCTGGACCTGGCTATCAGGATCAATACCAAAATATCTTCATAGAACGCTGTATAGTCATGTTCTGACAAATGGCTCTTACTGCTTTCAAATGAGGACTGGTCTACTCATTATGAGAAACATAATGGATCAGATACTGAAATTAAAATCCTTGAGTTCTCCCCAACTCTCTCCAACATTTCCTAGATAAAAGGTAGTGTAAAGATTTCCCCAGACACAACATTGCTGTGGTGAGACTGTGTTGAGACTTTCTCTGTTGCCGACAACTTTTAGCAAGTAGATGTCCTATAACTTCTATAAATTCTAGCTCCACCTTTGAAGTATTATCAAAACAAGCTATCTAGCTTCTGCTTATGAGCTTAGCTCAAGGATCTTCCCTGTAGCCATACTTCTTGGATCAGCAAAGAAAGTGAGAGAAACATAGCCATGTTCCTGTCAGGCAACAGTTTTTTTTAAAAAAGGTAACGTGTGTGTCGATGTGGGAGATTTCTTGCAAACTACAGGTTGTGTCTCCCTTCTTCGAACACCAGAAGTGTTTGGATTTTTTTCAGATTTTGGAATATTTGCATATACGTGATGAGATACCTTGGAGATGGGACCCAAGCCTAAACATGAACATTATTTATATTCCGGCTACACCTTATGCACATAGCCTGAAGATAATTTTATACATATTATTGATAATTTTGTGCAGGAAAGACTGTGTACACCAAACCACCAGAAAGCAAAGTGTCACTATCTCAGCTACCCATGTGGATAATTTTGGATTTTGGAGTATTTTGAATTTCGGAATTCTGGATAAGGGATAATCAACCTGTATTTAAATAAATGCCATTCCTGGATGTTTCCAGGAGAAGCCATTAACTTCCCCCACTTTTTGCCAATAAAAGGATGGTTTGGGAGAGTCTGAGTGAGGTCAGAGATAGCTTGCGGCTCCACAACAGCACCTGATCCACCCTGTGAGAAAGAAAAGTGATACATGTATTGAAAAGGATGATTTGGTCAAGCACAGATAGCTTCCATGGTGCAGGCCTCATCTGTGCTTGATTAAAACATCCCAGGAATTCCAGGCCCATGGCAAGGCTGGAAAAGCAACAGCTGGGTCAGGTTTTATTTTCTCTGTGTAACCCTTTTATAGCCACTTCAAGGCCATTCATGCAAAGTGGCCACTGCAGAGCTGCTGTCCAGCTCAAGGAATTTATACCATTGCCCCTTCTGGTTTTACATTCTTCCATAACAGATGCAATTGTAGCTGTGTAAGCTAGGGCAATGGCAAATCTTCTCTTAAGAAACTTGCCACGAAAACCTCATGATAAGCTTGCCTAAGAGTCGCCATAGTCCAAAACAACCTGAAGGCACACAACAACAACAACAGCTATCTGCACTCCAAGTGTTAAAGCCAAATGCTTGTATATTCTCTCCAAGCATTCAACAATTCTCCAAGAGCTGAAATACTTGCCCTCCATCAGCTGCTACTCCTTCTTTGGGGAAAGAGAGTGGAGTAGCAGCCAGCAGAGGGCTTCAAGTGAAGCCTGGAAGGTTGGCAGATTATACACAGAATATCCTACAAAACCAGACACTCTCTCTGCCAGGACAAAGGAAAAGACATCCTGCACATCATTACTATGTGAATGGGCAGCGTGCAAAGATTCTGCAGTATTTCTTGAAATCCTCCATCAGCTTCTAGACTCCCCTCTTTCCTGTAGACAAAGTGGGCAGGCTTTGTCCTTAGATGGAATGAGAGAAAGCCCATGGAGGGCTGAGGTGCAAGCAGAAGCGAAGCTAATTTTATGTTGGCATGCTTGCCTATTTGAATGACACAGTTCCAATTTCTTACTCCTTTCCCAGGTGCAACTCTTGAGAGACACTGGCTATTTACTGCATTAGTTAGTGTTCTGCTCTTCCGATAGAAAACTTGTTAATATGAAGCACTGATAAAGAATACTCCATTTGGAGCACTGATACTGTACTCATTTACATTTGCTGCTCTTAAGAGACTTAAGAGACTAAGTGTAACACATTCCAAGACAATTCTTAACCCAGTTTCAATTCCTATTATGAGAAAAATTTCCTTCATGTTAATTTTGCCAGAGGGAAGGTTATTCACCTTGGACACATGTAGTACTTTACATCTCATAAAAGCCGGAAGAGAAAGCATGCATACTCTGAGAATGCCATTAGCCTCAGTAGAGAAGTTGAATGCGTATGAAGATACTTTGATAGGTTATCCCTTGTGGGGAGATTTTCATGAAATAAAATCATACCTATTTGGGTTTGTTCTTCCTGTCACTGTTACTTCCCATTTCAACAATTAAATTTGTGTGCATTCTCTCATCATCAGAGGAGTCAATCCAAAGAATTCTTAGCCCTCTTGCAAAAATATTATTTGCTAATAACCAAATTAGCCATAAGTACATATCTCAATATAAGTACATTGCTCAATATAAAAAGGACTTAAAGACCTATTTATTTAACCAGGCTTACCGCTGAATGGACTTTTATTTATCTGCCTGTTGTAATGCCGCCCACTGTTCTGCTGCTGCATATGCACTAGCACTTGTATTGAGAATTGTGATTTTATTGTGATTTTATTGTCTTACTGGTTTTACTGTTTTTATTGTTTTATTGTTACCGGCTTGTTTTAATGGTTTTTATGTCCTACTGTTTTTTATATGCTGTACACCGCCCTGATCTATGGAAGGGCGGTATAGAAATAAATCATAATAATATTATTATTATTATTATTATTATTATTATTATTATATCTGGATTCATACTGCAGGCTTGAATCCAAATACATTTTTTAGATTATCACAGCCAATGATTGGGGACTCATTCAGATTCAAGTAAGAGGTTATTTTTTAACAAGAGCTACAGTGCCTTAACTGTTCATCACAGCGCTCTACAAGTTAGGCAGCAATGCCACTGACTGCATCGGGCAGGGGCCTCCTTTAATCTGGCCTGTTGGCTGGGGGGGCTAATCTGTGTTTAGACCTTAGTTGTGGTAGCTGACAAGAATCCTCATCTTGAGATCTGGACCAACTGTTGCAAGTGCTGACTGTGTGGTCATCTTCACTGCCTACCTTTCTTCACTGCATGAAAAAGATAAGAAGAAGGAGCAAGAATGTACACATTCAGATGGTGTACAGAACCTCAGGAGATCATATTTTTCCTAACACTAGGGAAGCTGCAACTTTATTTTGTTTACAGTAAAGGGAAAGATAAGCTTTTCAAGCATAAAGAAAAATCTTGACCATTTAAATTTCTTGACCCTGGATGAAAAAGCTAATACACATGCATCAAGATGTCTGTCACATCTGTCACCGAAATTTGTGGCAGAAATCATACCATCATTGTTTGTGTCCATCTGTCTGAATATTTTGTCTGTTCGTTTCTCTGGAGTAGATTCATCCTCTGGCATTTTCATTACAGAAGACACCATTTTGTAGATTGCCTACACAAGGACAAAAATAAATGTTAACAGACTTCGTTAGGTCTGTACACCAAACAGCTAGCAGAATTTTAGGCAACTATACTGAAAAAAGCTATGGAAAAGAAATGATATGCAAACTACCAGCTCTTTCTACATTTTTAAAAAGCAAAATCAGGGACATGCAGTCCACCTTGGATACAATGTATCCCCCACACATTATATTTGCAAGGTGATATTCAAGCTTGAGTTAACAGCACAACAAACCCTATTTATGATATCCGTAGTTTTGATATCCCCCATTATAATGTCCTTATCATTTTAGCTTTGTATGCATGCGAAGTACCAAAGCTCAGTAGCACAGCACATGCTTTATAAGCAAGTGGGTCCTGGAAATTAGGGATGGGATATATTTCTTCCTGAAAACATGGTAAGCTGCTACCAGTCAACTGAAAGATCCAAACTCAATGGATTAATTATCTGTCTGTTTTAGTCATCTTTCTATGTGCTTGCATATGTGCGTATCTGAGTTGTTCACAAACTGTGAGGTGTTTTGCATAGACAGACATTGCTTTGCTCTCCCCTCAAAAAAGAAACAAGGGAAAGGAAAATACTGTGTCCCTGGGAACACTATTGTGGTTGAGGCTAAGAGTGCTGTGTGTGTGTATAATGTGGGCAAACTTGTATGTATATGTGTGTGTGTGTGCCATACACCTCCACCTAAACTGCCATACATATCCATTTTCTGCTTTGTGGGGAGCAGCAGAATAAATAGAAGCATCTGGCTATGTCCACTCCCCATGAAGCAGGAAATGGCCACAAAAGGAGTTTCGGAAGCTAATGGAGAAGCGCAATAGAGGGAACCACAATACCAATACATTGAAAAAATGACATACGAATGCATAAGAGAAACTAAAGCATGTGTATGCTCCTAACAGGATTCCAGCCACACACTGTAACACATACATATAGCTATAAAAATATAGTTATAACTAAATAAGATATAATGTGAACTGTATCCAGACTGGGCTGCCAAAAGTTCCCACTGCTCCCCACAGCAGTCCCCCCGTACTATGAGAAAGGTAGAGAGCCCCCTTGCTGAATGGGATAGGCTGTCCTGCTGATGATAAAATAAGGATGAGAAAGCTTCTGGACCTTTTCACATATGGAAGACAAATCCTGCACACAACCCTACATATAAAATAAAAGATAAATAGTTGTTGTTCAGCTGTTTGGTACTTAAATAGCAAGCCCTTTTCCTGCAGTCTGCTCCAGGTCCACAGCATATAAATCAGGACAATATACCTTGCATGTTAAATATGCCATGTAGGTGCTGGTTAAGTACTAAAAGAACTGGACTAGATGGTTTTAATGTACATATCTGCCATTGATTTTCTCACCTGCACTATCTCAAGCATTTCAGCACGGCTGATGTAGCCATTGCCATCAAGGTCATACATGCTAAATGCCCATTTCAGTTTCTGTTCCAGCTTTCCTCGGGAAGTGACACTCAGCGCAATGATAAATTCCCGAAAGTCAATCGTCCCATCGCCATTGGTATCGAATGTACGGAACACGTGCTCTGCAAACTTTGAGGCATCACCATAGGGGAAGAAGTTAGCATATATCTTTTTGAATTCTTCAACAGTCAAATGGCCAGTTGGGCAATCTTTTAAGAAGCCTTTATACCACTCTTGAAGCTCATGGTCTGTGAATTCAGTATTCTCTCGGAGATCCTGGAGAACTTCAGGTCTTAATTTACTGTTCTGTTTCCCCATTCTGCTCTTGGTTGCTGTCCAAATTCTGCAAACAACAACAAAAAACAGGTCATTCTTAAAGCTGCTGTTGACACTAGAGATAGGGGTGTCACTAGAGGGGGCAAGGAGTGCAGACTGCACCAGGTGACACCTGAAGGGGGGGGGGTGACACCACTGCTCCTCTAACATTTGCCTTTCATCAGAAAAAGACTATGGCATTCCCTTTAAAATGCCTCCCTTTAAAATGCTAAAGATGATGTAAGTAAGGCAAGGCTCAGTGGAAGGAGAAAGGAGAGGACCCAGGTTTTGTTTTTAAAAATTAAAATTTAAAAATTTAATTAATAAACATTTTAATTTTTTGAAAAAATATTTTTGTTTTCTTTTAAAAGTTTCTTTAAAAAATCACATCTTACTACATTTTCACTTTAACCTCACAAACGTATGTACATGTACATATATTTATCCTGTACATATGATGCTGTAATTTAAAGGTACAGTTTTAATTTTGCTAATTGTTGATGTCACAACTATTGCCATTACATTCAGTAACCTATGGGAATTATGATTTATTATGAGTAACATGAGTAATGTTAGCATGAGTAACATTATTAAGGATTCTGTATGGTGTGATATGGGAAGAGGTCAACAGGGGGTGACATCGTAAGACTCCAAACCTAGTGACAGCCCTGATTAGAGATATTAAACATACAGATTTGCAGAAGGAGTGGCACGGATTTATGGAGTGAACACAAAAGATTAGTGCCAAGATTTGATAAACAATTCCTTGAGAAGAAATTCCCTGCACTTCTCTCTGCACCTTCCTTCAGATTTATTGCTGTTAACAAGGTCTATTCTAGTTGACATTAACCAAAGAGATTCAGGCCAATAAATCAAAGAGAATCTGTGCCCTATTATTGTAATTGCTTTTAATAGTCCTTCCCAATATAATATTTCAGGACATACTTATTGAAGGTACTCCAGCAATGTCTCCAAAATTTTTCCAAAATATTGTCAGGTTTATATATGAGCACAATTTCCAGACACTAACATTTTATAAGAATGTTTTTCTTAGTTGTATAAGCTAACGTCGACTCTAACATTTTCCACCATCAAAAGGGGGCAAGCTGTTGTCTAGATGCATTTCACACGTTATCCACTCTAGTTTTCCCCAATGTTCCTTGCTTTATCAAGATTCTGTAGAATATAAACTATAAATGTAATGCTTTCATTTTTCTCAGTCTTCTGTTCTAGCAAAATATACATACACAGCTGCATAGAGAAGATTATTTTAAAGTGCTTTGAAAGTTGATTCAGCAGCTTCAAGCCAAATAGGCAAGTGTAACAGGAAGCACAGAAAAAAACATGAAAAATAAACTGGGAGCTCCACCATTGACAGAATCACCCCGGATGACCTTTCCCCTCTCACTTACTAGCGCAAGCAGAAATGTGTTACTTAGGGTAAAGTATTTGTAAGCGGTCAAGTAATAAAATGTGCATCTTAAGTGAAAAAGAAACACTATGCAATTATGGTAGGAATGACTGGAGAGTAAAAATAAAAACGGTGTGCAAAGGCCACAGTTGGAATGGAGAAGAAAACACTTATATTAAGATCCAAAGAGCCCTGTTTTATAGTCTTGGTAGAAGCATTTGAAAGGAAGATTGATGGTTAAGTCCAATAGTTTTTTCAGTCTTTGTGCACTTCATGGACACTTTTTAAAAAGCTGCCCACTCTCTTTGGAATGTTATATCGTTTCTAAATGACATTTTGGCCGAAAAAGACCAATGACAATTGATCAAGATTTTCCCAATTGGTCTTTTTTTTAAAACAACAACAACAACAACACACATGCACAAGCCAGCCAGTTCACACACAATCACGATAATAAAGAAATCCTGCAGAAACAACAGTAGAATGTAAGACTATGATTATGCTTTGCTATCTCATATAAACCAAAGGGGGGGGGGGTGACTGTGGCTCTCCTGATATCTGGGGACTACAACTGCTTTAAACTTTCACTACTGACTATTCTTGGTTAGGACCATTATAAACTGTAAGCCAAAAACATCTAGCAGGCTACAGTGGCCCACCCCTGAATTACAGTGCCAAATGTCTGCATCAGATATATGTGCTCCAAATCTTTCTTAAGTTTATCCAGTTCCAAGAATCTTTTTATACAAAGATACCCTGCAGTAGGGATGGGCAACATGTGACCCTCCCGATGTGGCTTGATTGTGGCTCCCACCAGCCCTAACTAACATAGCCTACTGTGAAGAATGACGGGAGCTACTGTCCAACCCACATCTGGAAGAGACAAGTTAGCTTTTGTTCCCAAGGACTGCAAAACTAATGACCTTTCCAATTACGTTTTTATAAAAGTGACTCTCTAGTTTCTTGTTTCTCAAAAGTAGCTAACTTTGTTACCATTCATTTAACTTTTGAAATGAGAGAGGAAATCCCGCAACCGCCTGATCTGTGGTACAAAAACGCTCTCTCTTCCTATCCACCTCATTGTTGCCTCAGCAACCTCAAAAGAGCCGGAGGCAGCAGCAGGAGTCCGGCCCACCATGAGCCAGCCCTTGAAGCGTTCACTGCACTCCCATTTAATGCAGCCACACCCCTGTGACTATAACAATCATGAAAATATTCCAAAAATTTCTGTAATGATAGCCATCTTAGTCTGCCAAAAAATCCCACTAGAAATCCAACAAGTCTTGTGACATCTTAAAGACTTACACGCTTTAGATGGATTACACTTCAGTTTATCACATGCAAATAAACTAAACTCTCTATGAAAGCTTTTGCCATGTAAAGCTTGTTAGACTTTCAGTTGCCACAAGTTTCTTTGTTATTACCTAAGAAATCACATTATATCAGAAAAGAAGTGAATCTTTTCCTCAGTATTATACTGTGAGAGAATACTTAATTACTGGAACAATGAATTAATAACTAGTAACTAATTATGCTCTCTCGGAAACACACCTCTTTCAGTGGGTCTACTCTAGGAAAGCTTAACACTGGATTCAGTCCTCTGGATTTACAGTTTATATAAACAAAAATGGTACCGCCTCTCCCTGTATGAAACCCCCCCCCCCCGCACACTTCAGTCCTCCAGGAGGAACCTACTGCAGCCTCTGAAGACTAGGCTATCGCAGACCTCCCGGAGGACTTTCTCTGCTACTACTCCCAAGTTATGGAATGGCCTGCCAGACGAGATCCGTCTTAATACGTCTCTTGACTGCTTTAAAAAAGCTGTAAAGACGCATCTCTTCCGGCAGGCCTTCCCAGAAACTCCTTAATTTCCCGGCTCTGATGCCAGGGCTCTGTGGCCCTCCAGCTAGTCCCCAACACTAAGATCCCTAACACCACAGTCCATGTTGCCCAAGGAATAGCTAGTTTTAAATTGCTTTAATATGTTTTTATTGTGTTGTTTGAGTTTTTAACTTATGCCAGTTTCATTTAATTTTAAGGGGTGGGAGGTCAGGATTTGTGTTATGGGAATTGCTTTTAGTATTATTTTAACTTTGTTGTAACCCGATCCGATTGTTTGAACAGAGGGGCGGGCTATAAATAAAAATTATTATTATTATTATTAATAAATAGTATATTACCTAAGAAGTTTATGTAACATTAGCAATAACCTATGATATGGAAACTGAATCTTAGCAGACTTGACATACATGCAAAAATAATTTTAGCAAGCTTGCTATCATCATCATCATCATCATCATCATCATTTATATTCCACCCAATTAACAGGGAATCAGGGTGACCTTTTATTTAAATAGCTCTTGGAGCAAAGGGCTACTTTGCCCATGAATGTCTGCAAACGGAGAAATGCTATGTGATCTCTATGCTACTGCCATCCAGAGCATCAACACCGCACAATACATATCAATGACTGGGCGCCATTGTGTATTTCACCATGTGCAATATATGGCGCACTACCACAATATTCATAGCACACTCTGCAACAGTAATGCACAAACACAACATGCAAAGACAAGGCATGGAGGGACATGCTACCTACACAACTCTTGCTTCCACCACTATGAGCAGAATACATCATCTGTTGCACAATGGTGACTTTTTGGTGCTGTGTGACTTACAAATGTGTCTATCCTTAACTGGATGCCAGCTATATGGTTAGAATATGTTTATGTATTTAAAGACATACAGCAAAGGTTAGTGGTATTAGCACTTGTATTCATACAGCAAATCCCTATGTATTTCACCAGGTGACAGAAGATCACTCAGAAATGTTGTCTTGCATTTGATTTTGTACGCAGACATTTCATCCCACGTTTCATCAATGACAGTCAGACAATCCAGCCACCACACCATACTGGCTCTAATTATTCTGAAAACATACAGATAATGTTTATGTATTATTTGTCAAATACCACTCCTTTACTCCTCTCTCTCTCACACACACACAAAGAGAAAGAGAGAGAACATGCAAGTCCAACTTGCTAGAAAATACAGGAACAGCAAATCCAAAAAATGAGAAAACTATATAATCAAGTTTCAACATAAAATCAATTTTCAATATTTTGAGTTGATTTTGTTTATTTTTAGCAATATTTTTAGCAATGCTGAACAATATTCCATTTAGAAAGAGAAATTCTACACTGCAGCACCTCTAATCAATTTTATTCTTTACATACTCTTCACTGCTCAAGGAAAAGTCTTACCACAGTATTCATACCCAATTGGATCTGCATAGTGAATATCTGCCTCTCTATTATTTGAAAAAGAGTAATGGTTAGAGAATATGTCCCCACGATATACCCAGGACAATGAGAACAATGCTAATATACTCTATACTCTAGCATAAGGAGTGACTGAGCACCCATGGGAAGATCACTTCTAGCAAAGCAAACAGAGAACCTTGGCAGAAAGTTAGCTTTCTTTTAGCCTTAGGATAAAAACTACTGTGGAGTCCAAGAATAAACGTTGCATATTTACTTGCAAAGGCTATACAGTTGGACCTCTGTATTCGCGGGGAATCCGATCTGAACTCCCCCCACAAATACCAAAGTCCACGCATGCTCAAATCCCATTGAAATTAATGGTGGTGTGGCACACGCTGCCAATAAGCAAAACAGGAGCTTGCTGTCTGCAGATGGTTAAATCTGCCAATAAAGGAGGGACTGTAATTTGGTGCCCAATATGCTTCTCCATTTCCAAGCTTGGTGCCTATCATTACCATCACCACCGACACAGTTTATGGCAGCGTTTCTCAAACTCTGGCCTGAACTTTGTTTGAACTTTAGCTCCCAGAATCCCACACTACTGGAGGACCAGAGTTGGGAATAACTGGTCTGTGATCTTCATCCAACATCCCCTCAACATAATGTAAATACCTGCAGGTGGACATATACCCTACACAACCCTAATGCAGCATAGCAACATTTTATAACACATGTCAATGACTGGGTGCCAATGAGCATCTGACAAGACACAATACACAACCACAATGCAAAGTAGAGGATGCAAACTACAATGCAAAGCATAGGATGCACCACTACAATGTACAAAGGCCCAAAACAGATGGGCCGAAGGTGCCACCTTCGGGCTGATCAGGGGGCATGACATTCAGATGACATATGCCCAGATCGGGCTGAAGATGTGCTGTGGCCACCTAAGGCAGCCCAAACCCAGACGCAAAAAGAACACAAAACAAAACAAAACACTTCATGCCAGCAGTTCATTGCAGACAATGGAGACGGCCAACCTTGGGATGATGGTCCTGGGCCAAACAGAGAGAGATTGGAACTGCAGCACCCAGAGGCCACTCCAAGCTGCCAGTCTGCTTGACCCCACAGACAAGATGACCATGCTGTCTGTGCAACTCCACTTCCACTGCTATCAGCAGAATACATCCATTGCACAATGACGACATTTTGGCCTTGCATGCATAGTGAGCATAACGCACGTATATGCCCCTAAGTGAATTCTGGCCTACATCTAAGCAATATTGTAAACCCTGCTACTCCATGAGAAGTAACTGGGAGGCATGCATGTACCTGCTTGAACTAGAAAACATCTACCTTGAATAAAGAAGCTGTGGGATTTTCAGTGGATATCCTCTGTGGGTGGGGAGGTGAGTTTGAAAGTTATGCCTGGGAGGCTGACCATTTTATGAAGCCAAGTCATTCTTCCCCAGTAAGCTCCTTGCAACAACATGGGGCCCTTCCCCCTCACTGTCTAAAGCATCAGGTCAGTGGAGACTCAGCTTGGGGAACATATAGATGAGGGGCATATGTACTCGATGTTCAGTTCCTTCCCCACACCTAGCCCTGGGCAAAGAGAAAAGAAGCTGGCTACAAGACACAAGCTTCTCTCCAATCTTACTCGCAGCTTTGGGCGTACGAAGAGTGTGCACCTGCGTGTTCCTTGGCTGCCAACACTTGGAGGCAGCATATTTTTGGCAGTACTGTTAATGTGCGTAGCTTCTCCTGGGATTCAAGGGTGTGTGTGGAGGGGGGTGTTTTTTTAAAAAATGAAAAACAAAACCACACCACACTACAAACATTTTTCTGCATGCCTCAGTGATCCTCCAAGTATGTAGAAACACCCCCCCCCAACTTCCCATGTACCAATGGAGGGCTGGATAACATACGGCTGTCTGACAACACCACACATGGGCAAAGAGCACAAGCCAATCCAAGACTGAGATGCCAGCAATTTCCCAGTTGGGTGGGTATCATGTGGCCAGCACACCTTGTGATGAGGAATGCTGGGACTTGTGATCTAACAATTTCTGGAGTGCTGCATGATTCCCACTCTGATCTATGCTTTGGAGGAAGTGGTGTGAAATGCTGGGAAGAAACAAGGTTCTAAATAAGAGAGGGCTACCAGAATTGGCACTCTCTCTCTCCTGCTCTCTCTCTCCACTCTGTTTACTTTCCCCTGTGCTTGACACTATGAAATCCTTGTCAGGCTCAGAATAAAAACCCCAGCTGCTCCTTAATAAAAACACATCAGGTTTAAACAGAAACCTGTGTTTATATCATTAGCTACTTCTGTGTTGGAGGAAAACCGTAAACATTTCCAACCTCCCAGCTTTATTGCTATTCACTGTTTGCTCCAATGGAGCCCTGCTTGGTTCCAAAATGTTGAAATGTCGGAACGAGGCTCCCAGCTGGTAGAGCCGTAAGCCTTGCAAAGAGCACAAGGGGAACGCTCCAGCTAATTGCACGCGCTGACAGCTAGGCAAATACTTCCTCTCCATCCTTGACTTCAAAAATAGCACTCAAAATATGTGGCTTGCACCAAGGGATGGGGTGGGGAAGGGAAGAAAAGAGAAGAAAGAAACAAAATTCCTTTTGTTCTCACTTAAAAAAAAGGTAGCAAGAAACACAAACAAGTTCTGCATGAACAGAATTGTCACAGAATCATTTTAAGAGATAGATAATTTGTACCTTGTATGCCTGGTGTGTTTGTTTTTTACACTCCAAAGAAGAAGTTGGGAAATTCTGGTCCTCTAAGAAGTTTGGACTTCAACCCCCAGAAGCCTCAGCCAGCAAAGCCAAGAGCATTCAGGAAGTTGTAGTTCAAAACATCTGGAGGGCCAAAGAGACCACACCCTTGCTTGGAAGAAAGCTGCCATTTTCTTTTGAGCCTCCTTGTATGGAATAAATCTCTGGGGCAGCAACAGAACTGGCCTCTGAAGGGACCGCACTGGGAAACTGGCGTTGTGTGTGTTCAGGGGAGGGGGATGACAGCCAGCATGCCCCCCTAAGTATTCTGCCAGAAAGATCTACCATTATTACTGACCGTCAGCTTTAGGTTTTTTTTTCTTTTTGTGTTTACTGCTGTTTTTACCCTCTTGTGGGCTTTAATAACTGGGCTTGCCCTCCCTCCGTCCCATAAACCATTCTGAAGGAGGAGAGCAGGGCATATAAATTTGTCATAGAATCATAGAACAGTAGATCTGGAAGAGACCTGAAGTACCATCATTCGAGTCCAACCCCTGCTGGTACAGGAATCCACAGCAAAAAGCATGATCCCTGAGAGATTGCCACCCACCCTCCATGTAAACCCCTCCAACTACTCCACCATGTTCTGACGCAGTGTATTTAACTTCCAAACAGCACCAGGAATTTCACCACAATGGATCTTTCTGCTTGTAATCAGAATCCGCTGGTTCAGGTCCTATCCTCCAGAGCAGCAGAAAACAAACCTACTCCATCTTCCATATGGCCACCCTTCAGATATTTGAAGAGGGCTATATCACTTCTCAATTCTTCTCTTCTCCAGATAATTACACTCAACTTTCTCAACTATTCCTCTTAGGTCTTGCTTTACGGGCCCTTTACTATCCTGGTCACTCTCTAGACATATTCCAGTTTGTCAACATCCTTACATTGTTTACTGCTTCCTATATTTTTTACTGAATGCACCCTAGTTTAAGTGGATGAATGATCCCTCCTGGATAATACATATGCATTGTTTGCCACTCTTTCCAAAGTTAGCTTTCACCATTTTTGTTTTGTTCTTCTGTAACACCTACTGTATACCTGACTGGGCCAGTGTCTGTATGCAACAGAACAAAACTGCATCAAACACAGGAGTAACATATTGTGAAGGTGACATGTTTGTGCCTATCTAGATGTCATATTTGTCCTTGGGGAGAACTCACATTCCCACAAAGGCAGATTCAATGCTTCATCTCCTGTATAATTTAGCAAAAATCATAGCAGTTCATACAGTGAAACAAGTATCAGATCATTTAAATCTATTCACCAGAGAGGAAGAGGTGATAAGATGAATTTAAAATATCTTTCCTCGATAAGAGATACTAAAACATCCAGTCATGTTAAAAAGTAATAGTAGTAGTAGTAGTAATCTGCACTGGTTGTAAGAGTACTTTGCATTGGAAATTATACTTCCTTCTTTTTCTCCAGTTTGTAGAGTTTTCAACCCTTGGCTTAGAAAGTGTTTATAAATGGCTACCTGTGTGCTTGTCAGATGTACTGATACTTATTAGTTCAGTACTGGGGACCAGACTTTCCTATTGAAGGAAAGACAGGCAGTGTTTTTCCTCCAATGCTTCTGCATTCTAATGGACCACAAAAACCACACTAGGCCTACTTTTTCAGTATTTAGATTAAAAAAAAACATCCCTGAAACATTTGTTCAATTTCCCACAACACATTTTGCTTCTTTTTCAAAAATGGATTTGTGAATGTGTAAGGCTTCAATATAAATCTTGTCCAATCAATTTATTTAAGTAACTGACATTTATGTTAATTTATGAAGGCATATCTAATGGGACAGCCCTTAGACAAGACTTGTGCTTCAGTTAGTTTCACAAAATTAAATGCCCAACTATCTCATTAATCATGACAAAGGGAAGATGTCTTGCTGATGGTAATCCAAACAACATTCCACTCAGTCTCTCTTTTGTCAAATCATTTTCCAACACTTTATATTTTGATTTGCCATGGCAAGTCTTGGAAGAATGCACCCACCTGTCCTCGCTTCCAAACCTAACTTACTCAAACACTCAATGGACATGCATGCATACTGCCACACTGAGCTATGTACACTTTTCATGTACTGCATTCACCTAGTTAGAAATGTTTTCTTGCTTTTCATTTGTAAGATACTTGGAATTACTAAGAGAAAAAAGAAACACCTGACTGGGCCAGTGTAGAAGACAAGTCAAGTACAATGGGACCTTGGAAGAAACAAGGGCAAAAATCACTGTTTGCATGAGAAAGCATGCAAAAATGGAGGAGAAACAAAGCTTTAAAAAAAGTTTTCAAAAATGTGTAAGTCATCATAATTTTCTAATTACCTTATTTAAGGCAGTGTATAGTCCTTGCCTAAAAAAAAAAACCCTTATAAAATTCATGGGGTCATCATAAGTTGGCAGGCAACCTGAAGGCACATCATGTGGATGAATCCCTCCAGATATTGTTAACTCCTAGCATTCCTTGCCAATAGCTGTGCTGGCTGGGAGATGCAGTCCAACATCTGGAGGATCACAAAATTCCCAGTTCTGGCCTAAACCTGGTTACTAGTTCCATACCCACTGAAACAATACCTAAAAGGTCAGTCAACACTTATGTAAAATCCCACTGATTTGGTGCTTCTACTCCAGTTGGACTGGATTTAGACCCATATGTACTAAAAGAAAAACATGTAAGCCTATAATCTCTCCCACTTCATCAGTTTCAAAGACACCAATTTCTGCAAGTGAAGAAGAGAGAGAAACAGCAGAGACACAGCAAATACTATGCCAGTTTGATAGTGGCCACTTTATTCTTCCATGCAGTTAAGTCTGTAAAATGTAGCCTGCAAAATGTCAGCTCCTGTTTCTAGCAAAGAAGCTACACAGAGATGAGCCAGGAAACACACTATTAAAAAACAGAAGGGGGCGGGGGAGTTACACATAAAAAGCATTTGCATGCCATCATCGACTGAGACACTAAACACAAGTCATACAGAAGAAGCTCAGTGGAGCTGACCCAATTCAAATGGTTGCTGGTGTTCAGCTCCAGTCATGGGACCCATGCAGGAAACATGCCAAGTGCAACCCATGCTCTAAAAACAGCTTGTGCAGAGCATACATCCACTAGGACAGATTCAATGAGGCCATGAACAGGTTTTAAACTTTACTGGTAAGTAAAGCATTGGCTGGACTCTTGCATTGCAGTTACAGATTTGTAACCTAGGGTAACTACTCTGTATACCACATATTCATGATTGTGGCATTATTGGCATGATCATAAATGCCCCCCACCCAACAACCATCAGAGACATCAAATAATGTCTGTTCAGCAGCCCCTTCCTGCCAGTAAGCGAGGCTGCAACAATGAATAGCAGGACCTGTATTGCAGCTCTGCAGTTCCTTCTTGCACCTTTCTTGCTGGTGCGAGGGTACTGAAAAAGTCATCATCATGGGGTTGGTGGGATCCTGATCACCAACTCACCAACCCCATTGCTTAATGTGACTGCTGGCCATTTAGGTAGGTTGGGAGGTCAGGCCAGGAGACATTACTTTGCTATGAATGCATAACAAGGTAGATAAAAACCACTACATAAATCTTCACAAAAGTAAAAGGTTTGGAGTATGAACAGGGAGGGCATCATTTGTCCTACCTATCTTTTGCTCTCAGAATGATTAAACAGGGTAAGAAAAAGAGAAAGGGTTTTATTCATTTTTTAAAAAAATAGGGGGGAAAAACCCACTAAACTGATCTCAGCCTTTATTGAGCAACATGTATATTGTGCATTTTGGTTGGCCAAAGAAGGTATCACTGTTTGGTGGATTTTTTATTGGATTTGGTAAATGGTCAAAACAGCTACCCATGGATGTTTTCTCAACCTCTGTCGCCTCCTCAAGAAGATCAACTGAGTGATATTGTCATCTTAAAATTTCTGTATAAAAATGTATGCCTGGAGATATCACTATGGATCCCAAAAGCATTCCACAAGCTCAGTAAATACTGATTTCTTGACAAGGAAAAATCCAGCATGAAAACATTACTACTCTAGATACCACTTCCCATTAATTTAAAGCCTTAATGGGCATGATTATCATGACACAGAAATACACAAAGAAAACAAAGAGCCAGAAATAATGGATCATGGAAGCTGAACATTTTCTTTTAAGAAAGGTAACGTTACAAAGTAATGATGCAGAGAAATTCCAAATACGGTAAGTAGCACTTCTTAATTAGGAAAGGGAAGATGAGAATTGGGGTACAGGATGGGAGGATTAGACAGTTCAAAATAGCTCGGCTAATGGTTGAAAAGCCATTTTGGTAGCATTCTGTTTTAGACAGGCAAAGGCATACATCTTTGGACAAGTCACTGACACAGTGGAACCACAAGGCTTCTTTAGGCAGCCAGGTTTGGACAATTTCCAGTTGGGAAGGAGGAGGCAAGGCAACAGAGAAATACGTCAATGGAATTCAGGCAGAATATCTACTGGGAGGAAATGGTCTTTTTGACTTCAAAGGAAAAAGAGTTTTAAATAAATCTTCTGTCTTCAATACTGGTGACATACTTACTGCTTTGGCTGAACAGTAGACTTACATTACTATGCTCCCCTATATTTCTGCCTTGAACAGCACAAGGTTAATTTTTTTTAAGTTGATTTCTAGCATTACTAGCCATATATGCAGAAAAAAAGCCTTCATATATAAATCAGGGGCTTACAAATTTTTTGCCCTTCTTTTTGCAAAAGACAAAAAAACACCCTCCCATTTTGTATTCACAATAAATCTAACAGACACATTCAGCTTACAGAGGTTTCCTCCTGGAAATACCAGCCTTGTACAAGGAAGGAGAATAATCTGCTAAATGAGTAATGCTGAATGATACACCTCTAAATATGGTGGGATAAAAAGACCCATCGTATACATCACGTATGCAGAACAACCTTACTATGTCTTCAACTCCCCACTTTTCTCTACTGTTTTGTGGACTCATTCATCCACTAGAAGGAGATAGCTTTGTTCACACCTGTTTCCAAAACAGCAGATATCCACAAAATATTTTGTTTCTCCCTTTCAATTCCAATTCATTCAGCGTTGCCAACTTTTCATTTAAGTGAGGTAATTTCATATTTACTGCCTGAGGCATACACTTCCACCCATCCACAAAATTGCTAGAATCAGATAGTAGTAAGTAAATTCATAGCAAGGAAAAAAAATGTCAGGAATAGAAACTGAAAACATGGTGGATTTGGAATGACCACCAGTGATTTTGAATTAGGATTCAAATTCAACAGAATAAAAACAAACAAACCAACAAAACCACAACCCCACCTCAATGTACTAACAGTACGTATATCTCCACATAGCTGTGACTATGTCAAATCAGTCACATTGATTTCAATGGATCTACCCTTACATTTGATTTAGTCCATGGTTCAAACACTTCCCATTTATCTCTTCTACTACAATAACAGAAGCAACAGATTTTCATACCTTGTTGGTCAAAGCACAGGCCAACTAACACAATTGTTGCTATGTTACATCAAACTGACTTGAACCCATGATGATCCTATGAACGAAGGACCTCCAGAAGACATCCCCTGCTCAAGTTCTGCAAATATAGGTCTATGGTTTCTTTTATTGAGCCAGTCATTTCCTTTAATTTAAAGCATATGATGTTCTAATCTGTAATGCATAAGCTTTTGAATTACACAGAAATCTCTCATTTAAGATGTTTAGGATAAAAATAATATACAAGACATGTTGGTATTATATTCACCTCATGTTAAATGCAGAATGTGTTTAGTCCTAAAGATAAAGGAAGGGATAAACTGCACTGCTGACCATTAAATGTACACAAATGCCATTTCACAAAGCAGTAGATCTCCATATATCTCTTTTGTCACGCAAAGATAAGTCAAGGAAGCTGCTTCACTTAAATCTAGGTCTATTCAAAAAGTCAGACAAAAATATATCCCCAACACACGTGACTTCCCCCATCCTTTATTACTAGAAAGAATGCTAAAGACAGCCCAAAAGTCTGATGGCTGCTAAAACAAGGTCTTTTCTTCATTAGCCATTGTGTCTTTGACCTGGATAAATAAACTTCAATACATTTTTCTGCAATATTTTCCAACCCGGTTCTGCAGAGACAGGCACAAGCCAATGCTGACTCTATACAAAAGTAACACTGAACATAAAACAGAAAAATAATTTACAGTAGACATTGTGTTTTCCTACTGGCAACCATCAACAATCCTCCTAGAAGCAGATCAAAATATTCAAGGCATGATACCATTCCCAGCTCCCATTTCAACCCGTGCTCTCTCCTTTGCCATCACCATCATTACCACTATGACTTTTATTACACATACATTTAGCTTGCTCCTTTGACCTTATGAAATGTTAGGTAGCCTACTAATCAGGGATCAGTAAAGAGTAAGAATGAATTTTACTGAAACAAGAAGCAGACTATGGCGGGGCGGGGTCTAGATTCGGATTCAGAACTGTTTCTTCTCCCATGCGGATGACATTTATTCTCTACAGGATGAACTACCATAAACGTGTTCTGTACTGAATTTCCCCCCTTTCAATCTAAAAGGCATCACACCAATTGTAGTGGTAACCACAGCACAAGGATATGAATGATATTTGGAAGCAAGACAATATCCATTATGTTCATTCCCTTGAATAGTGATTATGTTATATTGTCGAATCAAGCATACTCACATACCATATATACTCAACTATAAGCCAACTTCATGTATAAGTCGAGAGCAAGTTTGGGGCCAAAAATTGTGGATTTTAATATGACCCATGGATAAGTTGAGGACAAAACTGAGGGACATGTAACAAAGGAAAACTATGCCAAAGAACTTACAAAATTCCAGCAGGCACGACTGTTTGTGTTCACCCTAAATGCTGGATGGATGAGACACTAGAGGGTCAGTGCTTCCAGGACAGATTATCCTCTTGCCTTTCACCAGGGGATGGTTCCTTTTTAAAATAAGAGTTAAAGTACAGTACTTACATTGACCTGTGGATAAGTCAACTCAGGTTTTTCGGTCAGTTTTTGACCAAAATTTCTAAAATAACATGAGTATTTAATTTGTTTCTACATTAACACTGCCAGTAAGACCCTGGTGTTGGATCCACCTCCTGCTTCCTCTACATCATTCCCAAACAGAGAGAAGTAACTGCTACTCACTAGCCATCTCCTTGGGCATTGATGAGAACTCTCTATTGAAAAAAAAAGTTTGAGAGTTTTGCTTTTTTTGCCAAGAATTAGGAAATTCTTGGCAAAAGAAAAAGCAAAACCCTCAAACTTTTTTCAGTATTCAGCCACAGTGATTCTGCTAATTCAGAGGCTCCCAAAAAAGTACCTCTGAATATGTGCAAAAAAGGGGATGAATTCTCTTCAAAGTCCATTCAGTGTATCTTCCCAACCGCAACCCCTTTGGAGGCTTTGGAGGTACAGTAATTTGAGATGACAGGGATTGAGTCTTGCCTAGCAATAGCTCAGACATCCACAGGGTGGCTCTGATTTCTTACTTTGAAATACTGAGATTAAAGATGTCTGAGAAACAACTGAAATTTGAAGCAACAAAAAGCCTGTTGTGCACCATCAGGATTGTGTGGGCATACCTGATCCATAAGAAATCTTAGTTGTTCTCACAACCTTCCTCAGTCAAGTGTCTGCAATAACCTGCAGTCATCCAAAACCTAATTTAGAGCAGATATGGCCAACAGGATTTACACACCATGTAATACATTTATAGTAGATAAACACAACCTGAACTCCTGGTGGACTTCAACTAATATGTACAAATGCTGTTGAAGATCAGAGTTGTTTATGAAGTCACAAAATATTGAAACTGACATTTGTGTGCTGATAGTTAATTTGTTCTACTGCCTTGCCAATGAAAGACAGAGGGGAGGGGAAGGACAAAAGATTTTTGCAGCATTAGAGTAATGGCTTCAATATTAAACAATATTAAATAAGACAACCATCTGCTAGCTTTTAAAAAAAGATATGGGGGAGAGAGGGAGAGGGAGGGAGAGAGAGAGGATTACTAAGGACATAACTTACAGCAAGATAACGCTTAGAATGAGATGGAAGAGCAGCTCACTTTGCTTAGGCAAGGCAGAAACACAGATTTTAGTGCAACAGGCATTGTGCTGTGTCTGGGTGATGGCAGAAATGTTGTTATAACGTGGAGGTACACTTAGATGTATCTAGAGGGTACCTCACTATTTACATATGTTCAGGACCAGTAATTTGTGAATATTTTTTGTGGGAGATCTAGCTGATTTGCAGATAGCTCTTCTGAGGCAGATTATATTGACCGTCTTTTTATTAAGCAATCCTTGCAGGTCAAATCATCCTGGAATACTGTAGAACACTCACACAACTCCCTGGAAGGTTTTCAAACAAACAAGCAGGTTGACGAATAGTAAAGGATGAATGGCAAAAACTATAGAGAGTCTTTAACCAGACAAAGGTTTGGATTTAGACTCAAAAACGTTCCTTGGCAAAACCTAGGAACAAATGGAACAGGAAAACTAATTCATTTATGGGAAATGAAGACAGAGGGCAAATTTAATATTGATGATATACTGCTGTCCTCCTGGCCAAAGTGCCCAAGGTGATGTAGATACATATCAGGCAGGCATCCATAGAAGGCGAACTGTTGAAGTAATGTGGCTTCAACTACCCTAAGACTGGAAAAATCCATGCCCTGGTTAAAAAAAAAGTTACAAATTTATATGGTTTCAATAAATTAATTTCAAAACAGGTGGTCATGGAACTGACCAGACTGGAGCCAATCCCAGGTACTAAAATGTGCCACTCAGGAGATAGTAGGATATATGAGTGTTATTGAACAAACAGAACTCAGTGATCAAAATACTATCAAATTAATTTATATGCAAAAGGAGAAGTGCAAGGGAATGCCAACATGTCATATTTTACTTCAGAAGAGGAAACATCTAAAACAAGGGAACTAGTAAAATGGGAGGAGAAACGAAAATTAAAGAGGGTCAAGGTGCTCCAAAATCCTTGGCAGTTACTCAAAACCACAATAAAAAGGCTCACCTAGAATATGTATATACTACAAGTTAGGACAGGCAGTGCAAAATCAAAGTGGTCACCAGACAGTTAACAAATAAGAAACAATGTCAAGAAAGCTATTAGGTTTTCTTCAGAACTTTCTTCTGAAAGTGGAAGTCTTTTAGAAACACGGGGGGGGGGGGGAAGGAAGGCAGACATACACAAAGGAAATGAAAGCAAAGGTTAAGGGTTAAGGGAGGCAGATTCCTGCCCAAACCCTAGAGAGATGTGTTGCTAACAGCATCAAGATCAACAGTTTTTAAAAAAACAAACCCATGTTATGTCTGGGAAATCAGTATGCAAAGGAATGCTGTACTACCTTTGGGACTAACTGAACAAAAGAAGTTGGTAGCATGAGCATTTGTAGACTTGAGCCCACTTCCTCAGATGCAAATTTGGAGTGGAGAATCCAGAGACAGCCTATAATAAACCAGTTGTGTGAGAGAATGTAAATTCTCAAAGCTGCTACAAGATCCCTTTTAAAAATTTAAATATATCTGGCACAGGGACTTTCTGGAGAAGAGAGTTATTGCATTAAAGGAGTATAAAGAGACTGAAAAGAAAGAGAAATTAGTTTTTTTCACCTCACTTCACTGACAAAAAATTATGTAGATACCTCTGCCTGAACTGATATTTATAGGAAGAAAATCTGAGAATATTGTTGACAATAGATGAAACTTTATTAATTGTGAACAAACAACCGTTTCCGAAAGGGTATCCTCTGAAAATTCTCACAGAGCTCAAATATGACCTTGCTGTTTTTATAAAGATCTAACATATCCCTACAATCAACCTCCATAACAGAGAAACAGAGAACGGTCAATGTAACACCACTTTTAAATACCAAAAGTATTAAAGAGAAAAACTATCAAGCCTATAGAAATACAAGCCCTGCTGGCAAAGAATGAGTGCAAGTTTTGCAGAAGTATGTTTTGTCTCACTAATCTTTCAGAGTTCTTTCAGAATGTCAAACATATGGGTGGGGTGATTTACTAAGCACTGTTGACTTGGACTTAAAGGCTAAAAGGCTTTTGACAAAATACCTCATCAAAGGCTCAGAAATAAATTAACAGTCATGGGATCATAAAAGAAGTTCCTTTATACTGTATTATATCACAGTAGGCCTTCTGTATTCACCGAATATTTATCCACAGATTCAACCATCCATGGCTTGAAAATATTCCATATATATATATGTGTGTGTGTGTGTGTGTGCGTGTGTGTGTGTGTATTCCAAAAACCAAACCTAGATTTTGCCATCTTATATTAGGGCTACCATTTTATTACCAATTCAGAGCCAGAGTGGTATAGTGGTTTGAGCGTTGGGCTAGGACTCTGGGGACCAGGGTTCAAATATCAGCTCAGCCATGGAAACCGACTGGGTGACCTTGGGCAAGTCACACTCTCTCAGCCTCAGGGGAGGACAATGGCAACCCCCCTCTGAAGAAACTTGCCAAGACAATCAACCACAGGGTTGCCGTAAGTTGGAAACAACTTGAAGGCACACAACAAATCAAGTCATTTTATTATGCCACTGATTTTAATGGGACTTGAGCATCTACAAATTTTGGTATCCATGGCAGGTTGGTGGTGGCCCTGGAATCAAACCTTAGTGGATACCATGGGCCGACTGTATATATGGAGTAGATTATGTGGATCGGAAGACACTGGAACATGGATTCAAAATGGAAGAAAGAGGGCAAAATCCCTCAGATCCAGTCCATGGATTGTTTCTGGGGGCTTTGGTAGTGAAGCCCCCCCCCTCCCAGAATACACTAGAAAATAAATTCTGGTATTGTAACAAACTATAACAACTGTCAAGCTTGTTGCTAAATTTAGGGAAGGGGGCCTGATCATACATCTTAGCCTAGGTCCAGTGCTGGCCTTGCCTAGCTTCATCTACAGACCAAATAATAGTGGGAGGTTTAGGACAGATTAAAGGAAGACCTTCACACATCATACAGCTCAACTGTGGAATTCAGAACAGGTACTGATGCCCATCTGGATGGCTTCTAAAGAGGACTGGAAGAAATTGTCATCAGTAGTTACTAGTCATGATAGGTACATATTAACTCAGGCAGGATGTGTTCCATAGTTGCCGGGGGACACAACTGGGATTTTGAAACTCAGCTGGAGAAAAAGATTTATTGTGGCCAGGAGGCAGTAGAAACCTGACATTTAGGGAGAGGACTAAGCACTCCTCCCATTTGGTGATTTCCCCCTCTTGAGTCCCACTCCCTTGTATTAATGCCCTTACGCAGAACTTCATCACTGTACCAAGATCTGCACACATTCCACTTACTGAACTCTAGTAGCACCACAATACTTATGCTCAACAGACTTCTCTGGCAATTTACAGAATGAGGGATTAACAAATTCAGAAACTTCTGAAGCAGAAAGGGACTCAGAACAAGTAATGCATTAACAGTTTTAGTTAAGGCACCCGTGATAGGTTCACCCTCAGGGTCGCCATAAATCGGAACTGACTTGAAAGCACTATAGCCACCACAACAAAAACAAAGCAAAAGCAAAAATAAATAAATAAATAAATGTATTTGAATCCCATTTTATATTAAGATGCAATCTTTCCATTTAAAAATAATGGAAATATTTGATAAAGAACAACTTCTAGTAAATATGGACAATCAGAGACATGAATAGAACCAAATCTAAAATTTACACAGAGGGAACCTTTGCTGTACAGTATGTTCTTCCTGAATTTCAGCTCACCCCTTTCTGCAGAGTCCCCTGTATGTCTGTGTAGCCATTTCATGGGGTTGGAGAGGCTGCTGTGCAGAAAAGGAGGCAGGCACATCTGCTTCTGCCAATTCAGTTTTGCAGGCACCAAAATTCAGAACCAACCAGTAATCATATTTAACCAATTGCACTCTCATTCTCTCCATAGAACAGGTTACTACAAACTGGTTGCACAATCCTACGCATGTTTATTCTGGGGGAGGGGGAACCCCCCCCCCGACAGGACTCAATAGGACATAGCCTGCATCTGTACTGCAGAAATAATCCAGCTTGACACCACTTTAACTGCCATGGCTCAGTGCTATGGATTACAATGCCACTCATAGGGTCGCCATGAGTCAAGGTTGACTCAAGGGCAGTAAACAACAAAACAACAAATTTCACCAGCGCTCTCAGACAGAGAAGGTAAATGGTTCACAAAACTACAGTTCCCAGAAATCCAGGGCACTAAACCATGGCAGTTAAAGTGGTGTCAAACTGGATTATTTCTGCTTTGCTGATACATCCATAATCTCCAAGTAAACATACCCTGAGCTGCAGCCTGAATTTCATTCCCAGAAAAAGGAGGAAAAGTCTCATGGCTTTTTGGTCACTGATCGATTGCCTAGGGAGAAGCTTCTCCCAGTGAGGAAAGACTCTCAGGCTGCATTCACACTGGAGAAATAAACCGGTTTAAGTGCCATGGCTCAATGCTGTGAAATTCTGGGAATTGTAGTTTGTTGTGGGGCCCAGAGCGGGGCCTCCGCTCTGGGCCCCACAACAAACTACAATTCCCAGAATTTCACAGCATTGAGCCATGGCACTTAAACCGGTTTATTTCTCCAGTGTGAACGCAGCCTCAGGCCTTCTTTGCTGGGGTGGAGAGGGGTGCAGCCAGCTTCCCACTTTTCTCCCCAGCAAGCAAGCTCTCTCAATCTGACAGAGGCAAAGGACTCTGACCCCTGTATACTCCTTCACCAGAGACATGCCTTTCCAGCAAAGGTTCATGTCCTCCCTCCCCTGCTTACAAACATTGCTTCTTCTGTTTTTTCTTCTCTCAGCCTGCCCAATGAAAGAAAACATGAGCAGTAGCGCAGCTCCAACCTGCCACCCAATGCCTGGCAAAACTCACAAAGCTTTAGCAGAGTCCCAAATTTGAAACTTCCCTTTTGCTGTTACTTCTCCTTACTCTTCATCTCCATTTTGATTGAAGGCCCCTCTGCCACCGCCTTTTCCTCTATGCCCCCTTGGATCTTTCCACCACCCTGGAGGGGACTGTGCACTTTGGGAATCACTGCCATAGAACAATGGTTCTCAACCATTTTGGAGTCATGGCTCCTTTTGAAGTTCTATTGAAAGCTATGAAGTCCCTCACCAGTACATCATTTCCCAAGTAACACAAGCAAGTGCAAAGTCACAATCATCATCATCATCATCATCACCACCACCACCACCACCACCACCATCATCCTTTTTTGGCCCATTCACAGACCTCCTCCTAAGCCCATCCATAGGCATTCACCCAGGGGTCCACAGGCAACCTACCAAAGCCCCTACCACAGACAAATATTTTTAATTGCACTAATGCAAGTACAAAATCAATAACAATGAATATAAAGAAATCAAGTGCATGATGTAATGCACTGGTTAAGTCACTTATGTAATGCAAGAGCTGTAGGATAAAAGGGCAGGAGAACCACATTCAGTACATATCTGAGCAGCAGTAGCAGCTAAAGTGTGAGCTTTGAAAAGCTCATAAAGAGCTTTTACTGGAACCAGCCGAGTCTTGCAAGAATAAGCCTGAAAGCGAAGCCACACTCACAGTGTGTCTGGCAGTTAGGATCTTGCTGTAATCATCATGTGCAGCAAGGAGATCAGGTTCCCAGCAAATGCACGAAGGGCACATTAATGTCTTAAATAATGGAGCATCCAAAGGAGGCTACGGCTTAGCTTCTCATACAGACGGCACTACTCAGAGCCACCAGCATTAGGGTTCTGTGCTCTCTCAAAATGCTCAGTCCCCATGCAGGCATGGAATTGGGATGTTCTATGTACAGTACACCCACTTTTGTTATTCCTTACTTTGGAATCTGAACCATTATTTCCATAGGCAAAAGTTAACCATTCTGAAAATAATGAAATATTTATAGTAGCATTTTGTTAAAGATGTGCTTTATACTGTATACTTGCATGACCACTGTACTTGGAAATTCTGAAATCAGAAATGCTCCAAAATCCAAAATTGTCCAGATAAGTGGCTGAGATAGTGACACATTTGTTTTCTGATGGTTCAGTGTACACAAACTCTGTCTCATACATAAATGATTTATAATGTTGTGTACAAAATTGCCTTCAGGCTACTTGTATAAGATGTATATGAAACATAAATGAATTTAGACTCGAGTCCCCTTTTCAAGATGTTTCATTATGTATATGCAAATATCCCAAAATCAAAATTTACATATCAGGCAAAACCTAAATATACACACATTCATTAAGTATATGCATACACTCACAACACTCCACAGTCTGGTCATGCACTTCTTTAACTTCTCTGGAAAACAGTAAGGCATTACACTTGGTGACAGTCTTTACAGCCATAGGGAGGGGAAAATGTCTTTGAAGAAAAAACTGGGTGAAGAGAGCAAGTAAATCCATTTTGGGTTGTGCAAGTACTCTCAGTAGAAATGTTGACACTCTTTTTTTCTCTTTCCTTGTTTCTCTTCAGTCTCCCATCCCTTTTGACTCATCCTTACAGGGGCAGTCAAGGTAAACAGATATTTTGCATATGGGAGAGGAAGGAAGACAAGCTGCAGCAGATAATGCAAGTGTATTGTCTACTTATCCAGCAACATGCAAAATCATTTAAAATCTGTGGCTTCACAAGGACAGTCTGAATCTCTCTACTCATTACTCCTCCACCCAAACTGTCTTTTCCCCCTACACCCTCTTGTTATGTTTTTGATCTCTCTTTCCTTAATATAGTTCTGCCTGCTTCCAATCCTAACAGCTAGCATTGTGGTTTACTGATACAACAGTAATGAAAAAATTCTTATACATACTGCATCCTCACATTACAACTTTTTAAACAGTTAAAAGGGATTGAACTGTGAAAGGAGACAGAATAGCACATGAAATGGAGCTGAGAGAACTTTGTCCCCACCTTTAACTATAAAGCTGCCTTTTAGTAATCTGGCCACATCCACAGAAAATATTCTTGATCATGTGGATAAGTAAAAATAACTGCTGGCTGAATTTTAACAACTAATTAGAGAAAGATTCCTTTTGCTAGTTCTGGAGCCACACTGTAATTGAGGTTGTGGCTTATGAACTTTATTTCATATTTGAGCCAATTAAAAATCTTTGCAACGCATTTATGCAGAGGTCATTGGGCTCCCTAAGAGACAAAGAAGCTAATTTTAAATACCCCCAATACCAGTGTTTTTGAGGAAGGAGAGAAAAGTAAAAGAATAATTAAGCCACCTACCTGAATGTTTTCAACACTGTAACCAGAGAGTATCTTGAAGCAAGAATGTTATCGTGGTATACTGTATATACTAATGTATAAGTCTAAAAGTTTTAGTCAAAAAATTGAGCCAGAAAACCTCAGTCAACTTACCCATGGGTCAATGTACTGTACTTTAACTCTTACTTTTTAAAAAAAGAAACCAATTTATTTTTTTAAAGGAACCCTTTTTTAAAAAAGTGAAAGGCAAGAATGTAACCTGTCCTGGAAGCACTGACAACCCCCCCCCCCCCACACACACACTCTCATCCATGTTAGGCTTTAGTGTGACCACAAACAGTTATGCCTGCTGGCATTTTGTAAATTCTTTGGCATCCTTTTCCTTTGCTTCATTCTTTAGATCTTTTGTTATATGCCTCTAAGTTTTACCTTCAACTTATCCACGGGTCATATAAAATTCCACAATTTTGGCCTCAAAACCTGCCTTCAATTTATGCATGAGGTTGACTTATAGATGAGTATATATGGTAATTCATTACCTAGTGGCAAATTGGTAATTTAGCCTGTTTTGGGCCTACTCTGTGTTGCTCAATCATACTGCAAGCTGAGCATTTCCCTCCCTTCAAATGTTTCCACCACCACCACCCTGAGGCAATTATGAAAACAACACAGCATTCAGCTTCAACTAAGGTTAAATTTGTCAAAGGGGTGAACTTTCAAATGGCTATCTCGCACTGAAAGGTCACGCAGTTCCCCCAAAGACTTGCATGGCTACAGTATATGCAAATCAGAATCACCACAAGATATATCATGGGGTGGAGTGGGGGATCTCTGTACTATATTAAAAGAAATTAAATCTCTTTCCAGTTACTTGGTATGCACATGATTCACTTCTCACCAGTGTTTGTGGAACTGAGATGTTAAAAAGACTGAGTGCAGTTTAAGGAATTGTGATGAAAGGAGGGGTGTCTCCAGAAAATCCCAATGAAACAGGCTGAGACCAGCAATTTGAGCATGGTGACCGCACACTGCATGCTTTGACTCCATCCCCAATCCGGCCTCATGCCACACACCTGACCAGATGGCAGACAGTGTTGAGGTGTTTCTGCGGTGCGGCAACCAGACGCCACACACCACAGAAGAGCTGCAGTGGCAGTGATGAAAAGAGAGCCTTTTTTTCCTGCTTCCAAAAGGAGCAGCATTTTGCCGCTCTTTTTTGGGCTGGAAAAAAGCCGTATAGGGGGGCTGCAGCGTGCAGTTGCCATGGCCTTGATTCAGTGCTCAAAAGGGCGGCGTAGAGCTGCCCCTTTACCGCCATCTGTTTCAGCCCTGACCTAGCCTAAGAATAGGACTAATGCTGCATCCACACTGCAGAAATAATCCAGGTTGACATCACTTTAACTGACATGGCCCAATGCTATGAAATTCTGGGATTTGTAGTTTTGTGAGATATTTAACTTTTTCAGACAGCTCTGGTGCCACAATTTCCAGAATTCCATAGCACTGAGCCATGACAGTTAAAGTGGTGTCAACCTGGATCATTTCGGTAGCGCAGATGTAGCCCAAAGTGTGAAGCCGGAAGCCCCTGGTTGAAATCTTGCCAGTTAACTGTGGAAATAACACTATTGATCTACCACACAGTACGATGCACTCTGAACTCCCCAAACATAAATGCTAAGCATTCTGTTGTTGTGCCTGGAAATACCGTGAATCTTTCCAAAGAAAATTTTGCTGAGACGCCAAAAAGGGCTGCTGTTGTCACTCTGTTGATTGGGTCATGAACAATTTGGATTAAATGTAAATCTGATGCTGAAAAAATACATGATGGTGAAGGAGAAAAAAATAAAAAAGGGGGGCACATCTGTTCTCTTGGACACCCACCCATACAACTTGCTTCTGTCTGAATTTCTTTCCCTAAACTTCTACAAGTTCTTACTTTTGACTAATACTGGAGAAGCTCCTTCTGCACTTCTCTGCAAGAAAGAGCCCAGGCAGGGTGTTTTACTGTGTCATAGTACTGCCTGCATTGATGGATATTTATGGAAGGGCTAGACAATAGTGACTTCAATTTCTACCCTTTCTGAGTTACCCATTGCTTCTCCTGTATTTTTTTTAAATGGGTAAAATTATTGGGGGGAGGGGGTTAAATAGCTCCAAGGTGCCTTGTAATTGGGGTCTCTGTGTATGGCAGAACAGCCCACTGCCACAATGCATTCTAAGGCAGCAGTGGGCAACCTGTAGCCCTCGTGTGTGAACATACTCTAACTTTCATCACCTCAGCCATAATGGAGAGCTGTATGGAATCCTGGGAGCTGTAGTCCATCTACCTCTGGAGGACCATATGTACTAGATTCCTGTTGTGAGGAAACTTCACTGTTATACTACATGTTGACCCTTCATGGTCAACAGATAGAAAGAAAAAGGGTAGAGGAAAAGCACTGGAGAAGAAATCCAGTGCAGAAACATGCTTGCTGTCCTGCACTATTCCATTGCTCTGTTCTCCCTCATCATTTGTAGGGTTTGTAGCATTAAAATGGCAGATCTTCCATCCTGTCTGCTGCTTTCCTAGGCCCTTAAAATGGTGAAAGGGGGACAAAAACGAATAAAAACTTTACTGTAAATTTAAAATAAATTAAATATTTCCCCAGATACTTGGTGCGTCTATGATTCATTTGAATTAGAGCCAGCAGGTGTTCGATCATGCCAGAATTTTGGGGGCAAACCCCAAATTCTGAATGGGCAGTTTTGCTGGGGGGGGGGATGGTTAGGTTGTCCCTCTAGTTTTCATTCAACTGAGATTCCACAATAATGGTTCTAATTGGAGACATACAGGGTGAAAATGTAAGTTGGTCTGCTCTTTTATCAACATTCAGATTGATTTCCTGGCTAAAATGTTACTTTGTCGTGTTAATTATGCACATGTCACACAGAGCCCATCTGTCCCTGAGAGGCCAGCTGCCAAATTCTGCAGCATCAACAGTAATACATATAGCAAAACACAGTGTCAAATCACCCGGTTACAGACAAAGGAAGAGGACATTCTCCCCCCACAGAGAACTATGCCTGAAACACCAAACGATTAGTCTGTTTTCCAGCAGAAGATGGATGAAGGGGTCCACAGCCCACCAATTGCTTCTGTGGAGCTACTGGATTGCTCAGCCAGACTGGGTGTTTAAACATCAGAGAGAAAAATCATAAATATATAGACAGGTATGTATAGGAGCACAACATGGAAAAGTGAAACAGCATGCACCACAATACAAACCAGCTTTTCCAATGATTCTGGCCAAGGCATATTTTCCAACCGCAATTTACTTTTTGATCAGGTAGAGGTGTGCTAATTTGTGAAGTGCACACTTTCAATTGACCTTTCTCAACGGTTATTGATTTTGTCAGGAAAACAATGGGGCCTTGAAGTGCAGCTCAACACTGCAGCTCCCTTTTGACTTGGACAGAAGGCAGCCAAATTCGCAACATCTCAGGAATTCTATGGAGAGAAGGTGGCAGCCCATAGTAGCTGTTGGCTTCCACCATGGTGAGGGTGTGTGTGTGGGAGGGGGGGGATGAAGCCACTCATTCATCCTGGACTCTGAGGGAGCAAACAACTGTACTCAAAGTAGGTCTATCACCTTAGGTAATGTTTTTAAAGAGCAGGCTGAAACCCAGAGTGGATTCACCAGCCAGCTGACATGGGAACCACTAGGTGCCCCTCATGGCAATCATAGAAAGTTAGCATCCCAAGAACATTGTAATTTTCACCATGTTTATTGATCCAGGATCGATTAACTTTTGAGACTTGGAAGCCTGCCTCCTTCCACTTCTATTCCAAGCAATAATTAAAGTGGATTGACTGAATCTAAGGTAGCTTTGCCTAATTCAGTTAACTTTTTCCCTCCCCCATTATCACTATTTGGAATGTGTTCCATAAATTAGATCTAAGACTTCTTTACAGAATTCATAAACTGCTCCATGTCAAAGATTTCAGAGTGGTGTAAAATAAATTAAGGTTAACAAAAACAATTATAAAACAAACAGATATTTCAACAAAAATGTGGTTGATTTATCAATCTGAAAATGCTTATCTACAAGGAAAAGACTTTAGGGAAAAAATGAATTGGCATAAGCACATTCCTAATCTCAGTTAGAAGGGCACACTATAGGATAGGAAATCATACATTAAAACCTCTACTCTTGCATAACTGAATGATGTGGCACTCTATTATCTTATATTACCATATTTCCCCTGCCTCTATACTAGTCTTTTTGCTCAAATGAGCAAGACTTCAGGATTGCAGGCAGGTATTTCAATTTTTCTACCAGCTGTAAATAAGCCAACCATTCTTCATGCTTTAACTGACACAAATATTCAACAGTACTGGACAAGTGAATGAATCAGCCCTGAGAGGCAGGAGCTAGAAAGCCACAAAGATTATTCAAACTGGTCACCAGGACCTTATCATGGTATCTTTTCAATATCCCGAAGGAGATTAATATTGGAGCAACTGAGCTGTCACTTTCTGTAGATATCACCTGGTTTCTGTCTAGAAAAGGTATGCAGTAATGATGACAGGAGCAGTTCTCATGACCTCTCGCAGCTGACTAATTTGCCCTCTTAGTAGAGTATGACTGCCTGAAACACCTTTAGGCCTAAAAGGGAAAGAAAAAACAAGATACATGGCACAGATATGCAGAAGAGATAAAATGGAACAGCAGGAGTCAGCCTGCAGACTTTCAGGCTCACATTACTCTTCTGTTTTAGCAGGTGGTGAGGATATTTGGGAACTTTTATCCAATGCTTGCTAGAGGTAACAGCTTCCTTTAGTAAAACAGTCAGCTCAGAAAAGATCAAGCTTAGCTATTAACAGATTGTGACACTAAGCTTAACTACTGCTGTGGAGGGCTGCAAGTAGTCATAGCAGTCAGTCCTCATAGCAGTAGTTTCAGGATGCAGTTAACATCTCTTCTCTAATACATGCAACTTAGTTCAGTATAATATATGCATGCTGGTATTATATTCTGCAGGATTTTAATAGCACACATATTAAAGTATGTTGGCCAAAGATGTGAACAAGTCCTGAGAAACAAAAGCTGGAATGTCAATAAGACTTTTGATATTGTATGCATGAGATTGGCGGTCCTCAAAAGCACATATGCACACGTGTGTGTACACACACACATACACACAGAAAGAGAGAGAGAGAGACCTAATAACAGTTGGAGAGTCTTCATTCTTTCTCATTCTGGCAAATAGCAGCAGAGCATATGTTTTGCAAATGAAAAGGCCCCACATTCAATCTGTGACATCTCTTAGTACAGCTGCTTTTATCTGAAACCTTTACAAGGCATCACTAGTTAAATGTAGACAAAGCATGGAGAACATGCGACCCTCCACATTTTGTTAGAAAGCAGCTCTCATTAACTCTAATCAGTAAGGCCAATGAATACTGGGAGCTATAGTTTAGCTGTATTATTATTATTATTATTATTATTATTATTATTATTATTCCTTTATTTATACAGCGCTGTAAATTTACACAGTGCTGTACATACAATCTTATATTTAGATGGTTCCCTGCCCTCAGGCTTACAGTCTAAAAGAGACAACACAAAAGGAAAAGGGGAAGGTGGTGGGAAGGGGATGAGGTCCATTGGTTCTTCTCTCCCTTTGGGGCTTGGGCCAAGGCAGATGGACTGGAGGAAGGGCTCAGCTTCTTAATACATAGTTAATAGGAGGCATCCTGGGGCAGATGGCACAATCCTGGGAACGCTTCCCTAAACAATATAGTCTTTAACTTAATTTTGAAACTGGTTAGAGAAGTGATGAGGCGTGCATGTGATGGAAGAAGGTTCCAGGAGTGAGGGGCAGCAAGTGAGAAGGGACGAATCCGGGACAGGGCAGTGGAGATCCTTGGCTGGGACAGGAGACCTTGACTACCAGAGCGGAGGGTACAAGAAAGAATGTGAGGAGAAAGAAGTTCAGACAAGGAGGGGTCAGTCTGTAGAGGGCTTTGAAAGTCAACAAAAACTTGTACTGGATGCGGAAGGGGAAGAGGAGCCAATGAAGGGAGGACAAAAGAGGAGAAACATGGTCAAAGAGGCGAGTGGATGTGATAATGCGTGCAGTTGAGTTCTGGAAAGAGATTAAAGGATGGAGGTGAGAGAGAGGAAGCCCTGTCAGAAGGAGGTTACAACAATCTAGTTGTGAGACCACCAGGGCATGGACCAGAGTCTTGGCAGTGGAGGCTGAGAGGAATGGACGGATTTTAGCAATGTTGAACAGAGAGAATCTACAGGTCTTGGCAGTGGCCTGAATCTGGGGAATAAACAACAGAGAGGAATCAAAGATGAAGCCAAGACTGCAGGCTTGCTGAACCGGTTGAATAGAAATGCTGTCAACAGAAACAGAAAAGGAGCATTGAAGGGTGGGCTTAGGTGAGAAGATGAGAAGCTCTGTCTTAGACATGTTGAGTTTCAAGCACCGATGCCGCATCCACTGAGAGACAGCAGTCAGACAAGATGAAACTTGATGTTCAAGCCCCGGCAAAAGGTCAGGGGTGGAAAGATACAGCTGAGTGTCATCAGCATACAGATGATAGGAGAAACCAAAAGAACTGATGAGTTTACCAAGGGACAATGTGTATAGAGAGAACAAAAGGGGACCCAGGACAGAGCCCTGAGGAACTCCAACAGATAACGGAACAGAGGAGGAAGTCTGACCGCCTGTGATCACTGCAAAAGATCTGTCTGACAAGTAAGATTTAAACAAGTTGAGAACAGAGTTGGAGAACCCAAGGTCAGAAAGTAAGTCAAGCAAGAGACAGTGGTCCATGGTGTCGAAGGCTGCAGACAGATCAAGGAGAATGAGAATAGAGCAGAGGCCATTCACCTTGGCCTGCAAGAGATCATTTGAGATCTTGGTGAGGGCCATCTCTGTAGAGTGCTGTAGGTGGAAACCAGACTGAAAAGGGTCCAGGATGGATTTGGCTTCGAGAAACTCAAGACAGCGAGAATAAACTACCCGTTCCATTACCTTAGAGAGAAAAGGAAGAAGAGAGATTGGATGATAGCTAGACAGAGAAGAGGGGTTGAGAAAGGGTTTCTTCAGAATTGGGGAAACGAGAGCATGTTTGAAGTCCGAAGGGAAGGAACCCGAAGAGAGAGAGAGACAGAGAGAGAAGTTGTAGGTTTGGAAGAATTTAGCAGCGTAGAGAACCATATGTACCTCATCTGTGGGCCAGACAATACTCAGCTAAAAGAAGCAGGAGTCTGTCATGACATAAGATAGCCTTTTAAGCTACCAGGGAGCGCAAAGCCCCCTCACAGCATCATACCATCCTGTTCCCTATAATAACAATATAAGAAAGACCATGTTGGAAAAAAACAAAACTTAAATGTTTTGCTAGCAAGTCATGAGTGCAACTGTACCTTACAACTCATGCTGCCCAACAACTGTTATTCAGAGATATATTGCCTATCACACTGAAGGCGATACCGACTCATCATTGCTAGCAGCTACAGATGGTCCCATCCCCCATGGCTTTATCAAATTATTATCAACCCCTGTCCTAATAACTCCCAGTTTCGATCCCCCCCCCCCCCACTGCCAGTAAAGATCAAGTTTCAGTGCCGGCCACTATAACCCTCTTCTCTTGAACAGTGACAGTTAGGAAGATGGATTTGTCTAGTATGCCTAAAATGAAATCATAGCTATAAATTTTAAAATCACAACCAGTGGCAACTTCATGTGGTGATATGTCAGAGAAGCATGGATTATGGAATCTGAGGCTGTGGTGCTGAGACAGAAGTGGAGAGAGATACATTAGGCAATACACTAATGCATAATATTCCCTTTTAAAAATGAAATTTGGCAGATTATGAAATAAGAGATTCACCAGTCTTTAAACTCTAATTTGAAATAATAATAATAATATAAAAATATTTATTTATAACCCGCCCCTCTGAATGAACAATCAGGGCGGGGCACAACATTTTAAAATCAGATACAGTTAAAATATTACAACCCAGAAATAATACATTGCACTGAGAAGGGATAGAAGGTTGTATACCTATAGGCCTCCTGATGCTGTTTGAGCTCTATTCTCACTGGTACAAACCAGCAAAACCAAAGATCAAAGAGGATGGGAGCTGCAATTCAACAGTATCTGGAGAACCACATGATTCCTAGCCCTGTGTTTGATATGGAAGAGGCACTTAATTAGCCAATGTGCTGAATGGGAGCATGAACAATCTGCCAATTGTTGGTTCTTGACATTTCTTGATTGATTGCTCTTAACTCTTAAAAATACACATTTTCCCTCTCCATCTGGACAAAGGTGCTTTCCAATCACAGACTATCTTAGGGGGTGGAACAGATGGGCACAAAACAGCAGCCTGAGTCTGCTCTGCCTGGAAGTGGGTTGGAACCCCACTGTCTGCACAACCTGCTCCCAAGACGGGCCGTAGACTTAGGGACGAACTGGTGCTGCCGGGAGTCAGACTATCCCAGTTCCTTTTTGCTCCACTCCTAAGGACCAGAGCGCAGCTTTGGCACAGCTTCTGGCTGCTTTAGAGGCATGCATCGTTTAAACAGCATGTCTCCAAAGCAGCTGGAAGCTGCTTCATTTGGCCCGTCTGTTCAGGCCCTTAATTATGAGTACATTTGTTTCACACTATGTGCATTGCTTATTCCTTCACTTGGCAAAGGAAAGAAAGTTAATTGTAGCACCCAAGCCAATACATTCCTACTTTCATAGATTACGAAATAGCAGCAGCAATCATCCATATTACTAAAATACATCTGGAGATTTCTTTACGATAATAAGCTCTTCAGAGTAATGGTGCAAACTACATAACATCTTCACAATGTACTTGACGATCTGTTACCACTTGGCTTTGCAGCACATGAATCCCTGAAGAACACAAGCTACTTCAATTGCATTGTATAATCTGGACAGAAACATCCCCATACTTGTACTGGCACTGTGAATGATACTACACTGGTCAGGAAGAGTTTAAAAGAAACAGCATTTTAGTCTTTCTGAATGTGTTCTTTCCTGAAATTTGGTCATTAAAATCAAGTATAGTGGGGAACATCCAGCACACATGCTGTCTATGGGGTCTCCCTATTTGGTCTAACATGCTCCCTCCTCCTAGGTGCCCAGTTCCTTGTAGCTCAGCTATTATTCATTTGTTCATTTGAGCAGTGTATGTAAGGGAAGCATCCAAACTGCACTGTTCAGGCGTACTGTGAAAAGCACCTGGGTGCCAGGGAAGTACTGTATGCATGTGAGATGTCCAAGTATAAGCAAGGCATGTATGGATTCACATATGCAGTAGCATCACTATGTGTGATACAGGCAGTGCAGGACACAGTAGGTGATACCCTAAGGGGGGGGGGGGTGACATTACTACCTACAAAACATCTGCCTTTAGATCGCTGTGTTCACCTGTGTCTTTTTAAATTCCAAGAGATGGTATGAGTGGGGTGAGGCTCAGTGGGAGGAGAAATGTGAGACCTCTGGGTTTGTTTGTTTAAAAAAAAAACACTAAAATTTTAAAAATATTTTTAAAGATTTTAAAATTCTTTTTAAAATTTTCTTTAAAAACACCAAATCTTACCAAAGTTTCAGTTTAACCAAATTTCATCTTAACCTTTCCAAATTTTCACTTCATGAAATTAAGTACATGTAAATACATTTCGATTGTGCATATGATGATACTGCAATTTAAAGGTATAATTTTTATTCCACTGGTTGTTTTATGTCACAACTATTACCATTACATTCAGTGATATAGGGGAATTATGATTTATGAATAATATTAATACATAAAACATTACTAAGGATTCTGTATGGTTGTGGTCTGAGTTAATAAGGTGAGGTAACACTGTGAGTTATCACACTGGGTGATGCCAACCTTAGTGATGCCACTGGGCATATGCATGAATGAGATACAAGGAAGAAAATGGATGGATGGATGTGGGTATGAGTGTGTATGTGTGGGTGTGAGAGAGATGGGTTGAGTGGAGAAAGAAAGGGAGAGGAAAGAGTGCAACAAAGAGATAAAAGGAGATGCCTCCCCACTTTTGCCTTTGGCTCAACGTACCATTGATATGCAGCCTTGCACCACTTCCCCCAGAGGGATGTGGCCCTCAGGAAGACCAGATATTTCCCCTTGCATTACAATAAAAAAAAAACTGCTTCAAAATGGAGAGCTATCCAACCTAAGGTTACTTTCCTGATGTACCATCTAAGCTATATTTTCAGCCAGGAAGTCAATAAAATAACATAAAATAGCACCACAAAGTAAAAGGTAGATGTTGATTTTAAGAAATTAAATACAACATGCAGTGAATAAAAAGCACCTAAGGCAAGACTGACAAAGGTATCAAAGCTGATTCCAGTAAGGATGTTTCTTTTGAAGCCGCAACCTGCGCTTTCCCTTCATTTGCTGATTTTTCTAAATCATACTCCTAATTTTTAAGCAGAAAACCTACTAATGCAATGTACAAATGCTTGAACATATCGGACACAGGTGAACTGGACATAAGTGAGTTTCTCCTCAGGATAATTTTTTCTGCATGGTTGAACGCAACAGCCATAGCATACAGGTACTAGGACAGAGTACATTAGAAATAGAAATTTTTAAAAATGGTATTGCAACATTTTGAAATTTGCAAGTTCATTTGACTTTTACTACACCTGAGCTTGGAGAGGCGTAAATCAGATCATATGCCTATTTATGTTATGTGGGCGTGGGGAGATGCTTCAGGCCTTCAGAGCTATTCATTCCATGCTCAGTGATATGCATCAGCTAACCAGGTTTCTGCATGGACTCAAATTTTGGGGGGGGGGGGGGGGGGGATGTAACAAACTGTAACAGTTAACTATATATAAACTACATCTAATCCAGCTCTTCAAAGAACTGTTCGGCCTTTTATGTATATTTTTAGCCATTCAAGAACATCATTGCCCCAAAGGCAAATTTTGTAACAGCAGGACACTATCTACAGTTTGTAATGAACACACGGAGCATCATAAAATGCCATTTAAGGAGGAATAGCTGGTTCCACACCACACACCTCTCACCATTTTTATTTTGTTCTGGTTTTTTTTTGTAGGGATATCAAGCAGGAAAATACATTGGTAAATATCTTCTAAATGCTCACACCTTGCAAACAGATAAATAAACTAATTCATTTATACACTGATCCTATGTTCATACAAAGTATTTTGGGGTGCCACAAGATTTCTTTTCTGGTTGCATTTGATGTTACTTTTGATTTGACAGTTTTGTATGTGTTTATATTTGTTTGTTTGTTTGTAAGCAGCTCAAACACTTAATGTGATTGGAAGGCTATCTAGAAAAGGAATAAACAAACAAAATTAAATAGTTCCCACTACCTTTAGAGAGACTAGTGTCTAGATTAATATATTTAGAATTGCAACCCAAATTACACCTGGTTGAACCTACACACACACACACACCAATACATAACAACAAATATGATTCACCAAACTCAGTCAGGGACTACTGCAGGTAAGAGAACATTTTTTAAAAGGTGTTCAAAGTAAAAGCAATACGCTCACATCTAAATTCTGCTCCCTCAAAGTCTTTGCATGCTTTGCCTTCAGATACCCTGCAGATGAGGTCTTTATTATCTCTGTAAACAGACTGAAACTGAAACTGAGAAAAAAGTAACTTGCCAAAGGTGACACAGCAAGTCATTGTTTAAAATAGCTTAATAGTATTTCCCACTGCATGTATCAGAGTCAGTAAATGGCAGAATTTTCTACAGTAAAATCTTCAGGGATAAAAAAAAAACATGCTTCCTCAAAGAGTACATGACTATTCTCTTCAGAGAAGTTAAAGAATGGGAACGAAACAGATTATTCTGAATTTTAGCTCATTCCTACACCCTTCTCACCCCCACTAGACACTTCTCTATTTATTTTATTTATATCCCACCTTTCATGCTGTACACAACCTAAGGTGGAAGTACTTTAGTGCACTGATAAGCAATATAGAAATGTACTTGCTATTGCTACTGCTAGACTGAAGTACTATACTGTATTCTATAAAGCAGGAATAAGCAACCCATGGCCCTTCAGATGTTGTTGGATTACCACTGTTATCAGACTTCGTCAGCAAGAGACATCAGCAAGGGATGAATAAGTCTCAAACAACGTATGGACAGACATAACCTGCCCACTCTGTAATAAAGTATTTCTTGACTTCATTATTTTGACTTGGCACATTCCCCAAAAGCAAGTGTAAGCACTTCAAGATTCCTACATCTCATAGGTTGAATCTACACTGCAGAATTAATGCAGTTTGGCACCACTTTAACTATGATGGCTCTATGCTATGGGGAGGTGGGGTGATCTGCATCTGCCCCAACTGCAGGCACTCCCCGTTTTGTCCCTCTATCAACCCCTGGGTTCTTCTCCCTGCAGTTTCATTTATTTCCTCTCTCAGCATGGCACTTACCATAAGATCCAGGTGAGTCCTGGGTTTTCCAGATTCACAGAGATCCTGGGCTTGTCTTGTCTACAATATTACTACAGACATCAAGGCAACACACGGCAAATTTGGCTTAAGCGGCCACAAGAAAAATGGCAGCCTTGGTTTTGCCAAATAATTTTCAGCCACACATTTGTGGCCACTGCACTTTATTTTGTTCTTCCTATCTGTCAAGCATGCAAACACGATTTTTCTCTTTCATTGTCATTGTTTCTGCCCTGGTCCAGGACACTCTTCTGCCTCCTTTTTTTTACCATGGAAGGATTGGCCATTGGCCATCACAGTCAGAGGTGTATAGATACACTGATATGAAGATATGCACACAAATGCAACTTGTTGTTTGTTGTTGTGTGCCTTGAAGTCGTTTCTGTTTTATGGCGACCCTAAGGTGAACCTACCATGGGCTTGTCTTGGCAAAATTTGTTCAGAGGAGGTTTGCCATTAAATGCAGGACCCTTTTTAAAAACATGGTAAATGAGTTGCTCAAATTTACTCTCTCTTGAAAATTGTCACTTCCTGGCAGGAATAATCATGTGATCTCTAGTCCCTGCCTGTCCCACCCTAATCTCCACAAGTTCCTCCCTCTTGCTGTCAATGTGAACCCACTGGTTCCACATCTGCTCATTGGAACTTTCCAGGAAAATCAAGAGTAGATCAAAACTGTTTCTTCTGCAGATTTAAATCCCTCGGGTGCCTGAAAGCCCCACACTCACCACAAATTAGTCACAACGTCATGTCCTAGGATTGCAACCAATTCAAAGTGAGTGAGGTTGTTTTTTAAAACAACAACAACAACAAATAAACAGTGTGGACGTGCCCTCAGCCACACAACCTACACAACTGTCCTAAGACTTAATTCCTTGGAAGAAGACAATTGTTGTAATGGGCTGCAATGTAGAATTGACTTATAAAAATTAAGAAAAAAAGAAAGAGAGCATGACTTTCATAATTTAGACTGGAGAATCAGGAAGTGGACATGCTATCTGCATGTTGCAAATTCTGAATGATTCTATGAAGAAGCAGGAAGCTTACACATATCTTTGTTCCTGTGTTGCACTCTTGTGTGGGGCTGGGGAGTGAGAAGACTGGAAAACAGTGACATGGAGTACTATCTTTTTGTCTCATGCCCTCTTTAGATATAGTGGTGCAATGTATTGAAATCATCGCATTTTAATGTAAATGAAACAAAGGAAGCAGAAGTAGCATCATCTGGATGCTCTTCTGTATCAGCTCTGTGACTGCAGTGAAAGGATTATGACGCATGATATGGATCTGGGCCAGGTAAACCCCTGACCACCTAGATCTTGTTGGACTACAATTCCCATCAGCTCCAGCCACCCTGGCCAATGAATGATGGGAGTAACAGTTCCATCAACATTTGGATTGGATTCCAATTTAATTTGGAAGATGGCACACTTGGAACATGGATTCCTCACTGCTGGCTTAGCTTGACAAAGGAGGCCAAGCTTTACCTGAATTGTCAGATGCTGCCATAGAGATGGGTACTGTGTCTTTGTGAAGACCAATTACAATGGGATTTAAAACCTTCAATAGAGTCCATTGTATGACAGAGCAGAGAGCTGGCACTAGAAAGATAATACTGTCATTCAACAAGAAGACAAGGACTAGTACAAGAATGCCGCATACAGGCAAGCACTTCAGATGAAAAGGAAGGATGGGGGTGATTTTTCATGGAGGAGGAATCATGGGCATACTCAGTAGAGGCATAGGATACTGCCCTCTCCTATTCCATATGGATTTGCCCCAAAGTAGGTCTGAAATACTTGGATGTCACATTATTCTGCCACCACCCTACCACAATTATTAGAATGAATTGCCAGCTAGTAGGGACTCCAGGCAAATATAAAGAAAACAACAATTATGACCACAGATCAGATAGAGAAATCTAGACAATGAGGAAATCAAAATAGTTAAAGAATTCTCATATCTAGGATCAAATATAGTTAGGAATTGTGACTTCAGTCAGAAAATAAGAAGATTAGGAATGGGAAGGGCACCTATGAAAGAACTAAAAAACTAGTGAAGAGTAGAGATATACAACTGAGCATAAAGTTTAGAATTGTCCAAGCCACTGTATTCACCATTACTATATGGATGTGGCAGCTGGGCAGTAAAGGAAGCAGACAGAAGAAAATCAATTCATTTGAGAGGTGGTGATGGAGAAGAAGAGTTCTTAGGATACTGTGGGGAGCCAAAAAGACAAACTGATAGGTCTTGGAACAGATAATGCCAGAGATCCCATTAGAAGCTAAGATGATCAAATTGAGACTGGTGTACTTTGGCCATATAATGAGAAGGCGTGGATCACTGGAAAAGACAATAATGCTAAGAAAGGTAGGGGACAGGAGAGGAAGAGGAAGACCACACGCCAAATGGATTGACTCAACTGGGGGGATATGGGCATGGGACTGCAGGATCTAGGTAGTCAAGTGGAAGATGAAGGTGTCTCACCCACAGCATTGCCATGAGTCAAGGTCAACTCAGGGGCAGTTAACAATAACAACAAGGGACTCCAGGTAAGAAGAGATCTAAGAAGAGATCTCTTGCCATCTATAGATGTTCCATTCAAGAAGCTCTCTTTCCTGACTTCATACTAAACAGAAAAACAAAAGGTTGTATCTTGTAGTTCTGCCTGCCAGATGTCACTAACGGACAAAGCAGATGACTAAGAAGGAGGGACCGTGGCCACTGCATAGCCTGCTCCCAAAGCACTCCCTTTGGTGGCCTTGGACTGGCTTCTGGTCACTTTGGGAGCATGCATCATGTAAACGCCATACCTGCAAAGCGGCCAGAAGTTGCTTCTTTTGGTCCAGGTGTTTTGGGACCAAGAGAATTAAGTCCCTCTCCTTGTTGCACTCTACCTCTGTACTACCTTCCAAACTGCTCTAACGAGGTGAGAGCACTTGCAAAGCTAAGAAAAGTGCCTTTTTAGACTACAGCTTTCATGGCCATGCTGATTGAGGAAGTCTGGGAGATGGAGTTCAATGAAGGCAGCTTTTCCAGGTTCTGATAATTAATGACCTCAGTGGTGCAAAGATGAAAAAAGGAAGGCTGAGTTCTATGGGAGAAGTCCACTTGATTTATGCCAGACATCACGGAAACAACATTTCTCTTACAATTTTTTTTTAAAGAACTACTTATGAACAAGTCATATATATACGTCATGATTTCATCTATAAGTTTGGTGTTCAATAATATAATTTGGTATCAGGCTCAGGGCTCTCATTTGGATACTCTGTTCAGATTTTTAAGAAAGCTAGGAGGTCTTATGCATGCGGAGGAGTATTTGTGTATTGGAAAATACATAGTCTCTACAGAAACTGTGTACATTATATGGGGCAGGTCTATATTACAGAATATTCTCAGTTTTGCAACTTATTTGAAAATCCATATATGACAGTGCTTTAAAATTAATATTCCTCACACATTTAGAAAGTCTCAAATTAATACAAATACTCCCCTCCCCCATTGAGGCACAGAATGCTTACAGCTTTCATTGTATTTCACAATGAAATTTAGACAGGTCTAGACACCTGAAATGTCAAAAGAACAATACTCTCAATCCTCTGGGTCTAGGTGTATGTAAGGGGAAAGCCATGTGTCTGGAATAGTCTTAGAATGTATCTAAAAACAGACCCATCTGAACTAAAGTTTTATATGATTTGTATTACAGATGCTTCACACCTAATAGGATTTGTTAGGTAGCCCAAATCAGCTACAGTAGATATCAGACTGGCCTCTCTTCAGGAAAGACAGAAGACTGGCATGCCATTTACATGCATTTCAGTTTAGCACCTCTTGCCCCTTGTGTGACATCTGATACAAAAAAATCTTATGCATTATGAGAATTTAGTCCCTTGGAAAGCCAGACCAACAAAATGGCCAAAATAAAGAAAAGCAAGAAAGGATTCTACTGTCACCAATGTGAATAAGAAACTAAACAAGCACAATAAATGATAGCATGAAATGGGGGGGGGGGGCTCACCTAGATAGCAGGCTACTGTACAGAAACAATAAGTTTCTCTGTTCTTGCAAGTTAGAGAAGCAACACAAACTCTTCAGAGTTGTATCTGCTCCCCACTCACCTTCATCATGGGGCAGTAGGATTCAGGGTTTGTTTGCCTGTGTCCAGGAATTATAACAGCACAGCAAACATCCCTCTTATGTGCAAGGTACATGTTTATATGGATCTGATCCTTCTACATATTAGATTAGATCCAGAATCTCCCTTCCATAAACGGAAAGGCTGCTTCGATTCATGGGAGACATCTAATCTGTCAGAATAATCCTGCAGGCAGAATAAAGGTGGTGATCCTTGTCAATTTCTCCACAATCATCCCCTTCTGCCCCACATCTGCTCCAGTGGGGTTTGGAGACCCTTCAGAATGGGTGAAGAGTAGAGGAGGAGAAGGGAACTGTAGAACAAGAAAAAATCAGTGGACATCAACATCACCTTCTTTCTGTAACCAAAAGTATTCAAAGGAGAACTCCAGTCCAGTTATGTTTCTCTTTGTGGAGGGAAAAATATGTATCCAGTTCAGTGAGGAAAGCATGAATGAAGCTGTGCTCTAAAATAGTCATTATCAAACTTTGGTCTTCCAGGTGTTTTGAACTTCAACTCCCAGAAGCCCCAGTAAGCTTGCTCAATGGTCAAAGACTCTGGGAGCTGAAATTCGAAACATCAGGAGAACCAGAGCTTGAGAACTGTTAGCCCGAAAAGGATTATTATGGTAAAAGATAAAATGTCATTTTGGTCTTTTTTAAAAAATATAAATTATAGGATGCTTTTAACATTTCAAATACTTCAAACCCATTCACACATGAAGATAAGCCAGAATTTTGTAGAATACAAGCTTTTTACCACGAACAAGCAGTGTGTGTTTATGACACTGCTAAATGCAACATATTGTCCATACCCTAAATTGTTGCTCCCAAATAAACCTGGATTCATAAAGCAAGATTTCCTGGCTTACAAATTAGAGTATGTTTGGGAGCAACAACAGAGGCTTACTCTTGCCTGATATGCAGCCTAAAACACACATAAACACATTCCTAGTTTGTTTTGTCACCCTCAGCAGTATGAGGAGCCAATTGGGGACAAATGGGATGCATTTACTAGTATACAGCTCATTCACAACTGAGGCCCTGTCTGTACACACCAGGAGCTACCAGCACTCTTTGGCTGAGAAGGCTAAATACCTTGTAAAACTACAAATATCAGGATTCCGTTGGGTGAAGGTACTTAAAGTGCTGTCAAACTACATTATTTCTACAGTGCAGGTGCACCCTTAGAAGCTCTTATTTCAATGGTTAAGGAAGGAAGGCAGGCAGGCAGCCCTGCAGAAATAATTCAGTCTGATTCCACTTTAAGTGCTCAGTACTATGGAATTCTAGGAACTGTAATTTTGTGAGACATTTAGCCTTTTCTGTCAGATAACTCTGGTGCCACAAAAAACGACAAAACCCAGAATCCCACAGCACTGTCCATGGAAAAGTGGTGTTAAACTAGATTATTTCTAAAGTGTGGATGCAGCCAAAGAAATGTATGAGTAAAACATGCTTTAATATGATTTGAGTAAATCAGTAATACAGAAAAACAGGCTTCTGGTCTCATAGGGCTGAAACTAGCCTCCAGCCGCAGCTTTTGCACTGAGACACAATGGCATTCACTCAAATCAAGTATGAGAACAGAAGCCTGAGCTGTTCAAGGAAGTTATCTATGCTACATACACACTGGAAAAGACTGAATGCAATTAACTTCCCTTCAGAGATTCCCATTATCTCTATTATTCTACAAGAAAGTCTTAGCCACTGCCTAAGTGGTCTCAGTAATCCTCTTCCTCAAAGTTATTGGGTTTGTTTGTTTGTTTGGTACTTAACACTAATCTTCCCACAAACCATCTCACATTTCTCAGTGTGGTCATTTATGTTTAAGAAGCAGATAAAATCCTTGATGTTCCCTTTAGACCCAAAAAGGCAAGAACTGAAGTCTACCAAGCACTCTTGGTGGTGATGATCCATCAATATATGGCTTAACACAATCTGTACACATTAGCGTGCTATATTCTCAGTTAGGCCCTATGCAGACCAGCCATTAAGGCCAGCTTGGGAGTGGAGTCAGGATGTGGTGTCCACATGGTTCACACCCCGACTCTGCCTCCAGGGCGCTGTGATGCTGCATGCCACACAGCACATGGCATCACAGTGCTCCTCTGACACTATGGCCACACAACGCAGCGCCAAAGGAGCACCTTCAAGTTGCAACACTGCAGCTATCACACCCTTTCCAGGGCACAAAAAGGAGCCACTTTTTGCAGCTCCTTTTTTTGTGCCCTGGAAAGGTCAGATCGGGGCTTTGGTGTGTGGTCGCTGTGAGCCCAATCCAGCACACCTAAAGGTGGCTGCAGGCCACCCCTGCACAGCCCCTTATTTAGCAAAATGTTCAAGGAACATGGACTTTGTGTTTTGCTGAAATGAAGGGAAATGGGGCATGTAATTACTGTTGGTAGTTTTGACCAGTGGGTTTGGATTCCAGATATGATCAGGCTGGAAAGACTATCACATGTGGTTTGCTATGGAATAGCATTCTGGAGAACAAGCAGGAGTGGATGAAAAGATAATTCGGACTACAGGGTGCTAGAAACATCCGAAGCTCTGTCTTGGCCAGTGGCAGCTAACAATCTAGGTAGAACTAGATAATGCTTGTTCCCCTGCCTTCCTTGCTACAATGCTGTGGCACAACTCCTTTAATATTTTACCTCTAAATAGTCTCTGATGTTAGTTCAGAAGGCTTCTATCCTGTCATATTTGATTCTTTATGGGGAGGGAAGTGAGAGTGGCCTCTAACATCTTTTATAGTACCTCCTCCCCTATTTTCCATTTAAGTCAAAGACAGAGGGTGAGAAACTGAAGGTTTAAGGAAAGTGTGTTGCAGCAAGAGGTTTGAGTTCAAACTACACAACTGAATGCTCTGTATCACATGGAAAGAGAGAAAGTGAGAGCACTCCAGAATCACTGGGGAAGGAAGACCCAAAACCATCTGGAAAGGAAGTCTTTGATAAGATCCAAGTTGGAGTAATGGAGTAAGCTTAGAATTTACTGTCATTGTCCCTTGTTCCCATGAGATTTCTGAGGATGTAATTTTGGAATTTCAGATACTTTTTCATAAAATATATATTTCATGTTATTTATTTGAAACATGTCATTCAATACTTGGTACTTCTTTTAAGCATATTCTCTTTTAACCTAAATTATTGAAAGAGGGTAAGGATAATCTAAACACCAGTATGCTATGACACATCCCGCTTTCAAGAATGTCAAAGGCTCTGCGCACTCTTGTAACCTACCTGCAAGCTAAAAGTATACATAATGCAAGGAGAAATAAGATTTAGCATCTTCCTTTCAGTGGAAAATAACTGCTTTGTAGTTCCAGCTGTTTCAACTTGTTTTCCCCGCCCTGGCAAACGCTGAAACAATATTTCATGCGATAAAGGTCACCTCTTGGATTGAGTGCTATTCACATCTGCTACTGATTCTATTTAAATTCTCTCTAAACTTATGGAATAAAGGACTCTGTAGCCCTTGAACATAGGGGGTTTATCTGTTATGTGCTCTTAAAACAGTAGTGAGGAAGGAAGCTAAGAAAACCAAAGCCAAATGAATCCTCACTTGGCAATCATGCCCACCATTTTTTAAAAAGACTGCATTTCCCTTCCATTATGGTTTTCATTTAACCACTGAGTAAACACAGCTTCCACTTCAATTGATGTCTTGCTGGCACTAGGTATGATTTTCCTTCCATAAATCACAAAAGGTGAACTTGGTAATAAATCTCCCGTCTGTTGTTGTTATGTGCTTTCAAGTCAACACCAACTTAATGGTTAATGGTTTTCTTGGTAATATTTATTCAGAAATTTTCCAGCTCTCCTCTGTGACTTACGGCAACCCTAAGGTGAGTCTTTCGTGGGGTTTTCTTAGCAAGATTTGTTCAGAGAAGCTTTGCCGTTGCCTTCCCGAGGCTGAGAGCATGTGACTTGCCCAAGGCCATCCACTGGGTTTCATGGCCAAACTAGGGATTAAACCCTGCTCTCTAGAGTCATAGTCCAACAGTCAAACCACTACGCCACGCTGGCTCTCAGTAACTTTTCTGAAATCCCAGTTTATTTTAGTGCTTGTGCACAACTAAAAAGAAAAAAACCTCCTACAAAGGTATGAACACAGGTAGCTGGCATGGATTTGGGAACAGGAGACATAATCATTCTAGACTCTAGAGTATCTAGACAATAATGTTTATGTGTGTCTGGATCCAAACAGAGAGCCCCAGATCACTCAGAAATATTTGAAGCCTGTGTTCCAAATGCCCACTTCTAATTCAATATGGCCAACGACCAGCTTGTCTAAGAGCCTGGAAATTCAGACATGCACTCTTTTTTTAGCCAGTTAGCAGAATCATTTATTAAACCTATGGTAACCAAACATAGTTAAATCTCCATTTGGTTTTATTTGCTCGGCAGTCAACTTCAGCCAATGTTCAACTTCAGATGTACCTGACATAAAAATGGTCTTAACCCATCATGAAGGGAACCTAGTGTCTAAGTTCAGTATTGCTGAACTGCAGCAGATGAAGGTTGAAAGTCTTTTATTGTGTTTACTCTTAGTATATGTGCGCGTGAGTTAATATGTTTATTAATATCTATAGGTACAAGTAATCATTGGATGGTTTTTTTCTTCTTCTCTGTGTTGTGTATTTATTTTTAGTTTCAATAATAAAGTTTCAGTTATTTTATTTTTTTAAAGTTCAGTATCACAAAAAAACAATTCTTCCATTAACACCTGTCTACAATTTTTGGAAACTGTACCTCTGTACTTTTATCTTCACTGTGTTTATAATTAAACATACATGTTGAATAAACCATCCAACATAAATAGAGGTTAGTTGTGGATTTTTGCTTTATGACATTAATTTCAACCTACCATTTTGTTTCTCTGCCTCTGTGTAATAGAGGTTGATTAAATCAGATAAAATGTATTGTTGTGTGTATAATCACTTTTTAAAAATTCTTCTTTACTACCCAGTTGCTGTCTGGTAATGTAATTTATAGAGAGCTACTATACACAACAGAACAGTTGACTCCTTTAGCAAACCTGATGTTACGAGGTAGGTATTTAAATGGTTATACATTAACTCGCTTCTTGGCTGAGAAAGAATGTAAACAAATTAGTGCTGTATTCTTTGCATATTAAGAACAGAGGTAACATGTCCAAAATTTATTTTTAATGCATTAAGTGGTTCTAATAACACTATAGTTGAGCCTATGAACCTGAATAAATATATGAATAACTCTTAGTACCCTGGAAACTAGGTGTTTTCCATTATATATATATATATATATATATATATATAAACGTTCTTCACTATAGGAAGTAGAATTTTAGGAAGTTCCCACTTACTCCCCTTTCTGTTCAACCTGTTTGAACACAGCGGGTCAAACTGATCTGCAAATGCCTTCAGAATGTTTCCAATATACACTCCCCATATTATGTAAGCATGTTCATGTGCTCTATGCATTAGAATAAAGAAACACCACTTTGTTCACAAAAATCACAGGTAAAAGGAGGCAAATTTGATATACGTAATTTATCCTGCTTCTTCTCATTATGGGATGAGAGGGGGCATTCTATTTTCGACCTTCCAAAATTTCTCAAAACATTGCCATCTCCACATTCTCAAGGGCAATAAACAAATAAACAAAATTGTAAAGCCCCAGACCATCTTCATTAAGATAAGATGCTCTTAAGAGTCTGAATGTTGTATGGTTCTGTATGCTGTGTGGTTCTGTATAGAATGGGGCGGGGGGATGACAACTGGAGAATTCACTTGCCTGTATCCATGAGTTATCTTAGGTGTGATTCTTTTTATACTCTGCATTGGCCACCTTACAACCAGGATTATTCAATGGGTGCTGTCACATGCTCTCCAGTTCTGTACCTACCTTCCTTCCTTTCTTTCTTTCTTTCTTTCTTTCTTTCTTTCTTTCGCTGTCTTTCTCCTTGGACCCAAGGTGGCTCAAATTTTTTTTAAAAAGTACAATTTTAAAAACACAATTAAAAATAATACATTAATGTAGCAAGTTAAAAATATAAAACCGTTAGAAGCTGGACAAGTGGCATACAAAAACAAACACTCCACTAACAGGCCTCCCTGGGGGCAGTTATATATCAAAAGCCTGCTTGAAGAGAAAAAGTTTTTGCCTGCTGGCGAAAGGAGCCAGGAGAGGGCCAGTCTAGCCTCTTGTGGGAGGGAGTTCCAAAGGGTGAGATTGGCCTCCGAGTGGGCTTTTTCAGAGGTAATAAATAAGCTACCCCATTCTACAAGTTTATACTTTGCATGAAACAAGAAGCCGGACAAGCCTGGGATCTTCTGGGATGCTGCAGGGGGAATATGGTGGAGAGGAGACACAAATGTACAAACCAGAGGCTTGTCCATAAAATAGTTCGCTATGACCAGAAACAGAGGTAGGGCCAGTTAAGACAGGGTCTGCTAGGAAGAGGGGAATGGAGATCTGAACAGGGTTTGATGGGAACTGAGAATGTGGAGAGAATTCAGAGTATTAAGTACAGTACTTAATCTGAAAATGAGATGTTATTGTGTACTGGAACCAGCATAAAGCTAGACAACTTGGATAGGATATGTGAATTTCAGTATTTCATGTAGGATATGTGAATTATATAACCAGTGCTAGATGGACGGCACTGCCAGCCTGACAAAAAGCAGTTGTTTGGACCCTTCACAGAGCTTTAGCACAGCATGCTGAAAGCCTTTTCCACAGCTGTGTCCTGTACTATAGAGGCACGATGTCTGACAGTAAGCAGACATTAAATTATCTTAGCCTTCATGACTGCAAAGGAAGGCTTTCAAATAGCTGAGACTGAACAGGATGTCTGCTCTTTGGAGGAGGGAAGAGAGGAGTAAAGCAGAAACTGAATTATACTTAATAGTACTTAACAAGTAGAATTACGCTATATGTGTGTGAGAGTGTGTTAATTATACAAAGCTAACAAATTAAAATACAGGATTCAAATATATATATATATATATATACTGAATGTATAGAACTCAACTCTTTTTGATGCAGAACAAAAAACCTGGCACCTTTTCTCTTCTCAAAGTAGCACAGCATATTATATTTCTGTCTTTTCAAAGAGAGGGGCACAGAAAATAAGTTCAAAGAGGATTTAAAAAAAAATTAAGTGAATATTCATGCAAAGAAGTGAGGAATGTTGTGTAATTTATTACTACCTTAACCGTTCAGGGATTTTAGTAAAGGACCAAAAGTTTATATCAAAACTGGATGAATATGAAGAGGCAGTATGAAAAGCTTTGAAGCACACCAGAGATGGGAATTGTGTGTCTCTCCAGATGCTCTAATAGTGCAACTTCCACCGTTCCTCACTATTAGCTATGCAAGCTGGGGCTGCTGGGACTTACAGTTCAACAACATCTGGAGAGCTGCACAATTCCCATGGTCCCACCCCTGAACTACACATTCATGATTTCAGATCTGAAAACCCCCAAGTGTGTCAAAGTCAAATGCCTAGATCCAGAGGCAGAGGAAGGGCCTTCCCTCCATTCCAACTGCCATCGCCCTGGACTTGGAGGGAAAGAAGAAACAGCAGTATCTGCTGAACTTGATCCCCTTCCCCAATGCCATTCCCTTCTCCTTTTGTGTCATGTCTTTTTTAGACTGGAACCCTGAGGGCAGAGAACTATCTAATTAACAATTTGCAAGATGCTCTGAGAGCCTTTGTGGCAGAAGAGTGGGGTATAAATACTCTAAATGAAATGAAAAATGAAATCAAAGCCAGCATATGATGGAAATCCAGTATTTCTATTTCTCTTCAAGTGCCAATTCTTTTTAGGTCCCTGCAGGTGAAGAAACAGAAACCATGATCATAAACCGAAGTATTAAAATCCCATTTCTTCTTGGTCAGTACATGAGAAATGTCACCTCCACAGGTTTTCAAGTGCAGCACCAGAATGATCTAAATGCATATTATGAAAGTGGACCTGAGTGGCGATCAGGAAGTCTCTATAATGCAGAAAGAGATCACATTATCTTTACTCAGGGATGAACCCTGCCTAGAAAGTCCTGTATGGCCTCTTCTTATAATCCTCAACAGCACAAAGATTAAAGTAAAACACACTCTTGCTATTTACATACTGAATAAAGATCCTTTGAAACAGAAGTGTTGTCTTATAAGAGGGAGTTCCCATGTCACAAGACACTGCTGCACTGCAGTTTCCAGAAGATCAAGCCAACAGGTCAGGAACCCTGGGAGCTGAAATTCAACAACATCTGGAGATCCAAGACTGGAATCCCTAGTCTATAGGGCTATTTGTTCAAGAAACATTTGTGAGGTGATAATGGGCTGGTACAGACCAAGGCTTTGAGACTCCTCCGTCACATGCTAGGGTTGCCTTGGGGTGGGGCTTACACACGGCCTGCAACCCTAGCACATGAAAGGGCCGTTGTCACTATGTAGTGCCATTTCAATGGCATTTGTAGGGCTGCCATCACAATTGTACAGCTTCTATATGGAGCTGCACAGCTGCGACGGAGTAGAGGCGCCCTATAGCACCTTTTCCATGACACAAAAAGGGAGCAGGGTTTGCACACTCTTTTTTTACTGCACACCTTCACCACTCCGTCTAGCTGCTGCGGCAAAGGTGCACAGTAAAAAAAGTGGCGTCAAACCGCCCTTTTTGGGCAGTCTGTAAAGCCCCAATGATTCTGAGGATGATATTTATATGCCACCTTTTTGCCAGTTCAGGATTCAAAGCAGCTTCTAAAGACTCCTGGTATTCAACGGATATCAGCGCTTATCAACAACATTCACTAATTCCAATGGTGCATTAATTATACAGATTTCTAAAATGGGGGTGAGGGAAGCTTGTATTCCCTTCTGGAAAACTAATCATATGTGGAAGTGAATATCAGGGATAGTGTCCATGATCAGGGACTGTCCCCAGTCATATGTTCTCCATCTTCACAACCATACCCTCTAATTGCCATACTTGCTCATTTTTGTTTCCCTTTAAAAGGGTTAACAACCCGGGAAACACAAATTCCATCTTCATAACATACCTTCTAATTACCACCAATGTGAGGAGTATTGATTTATCTTAGAAACAGCTCCTTTGGACGCACCTGCATCAGAGGAGGGCATTGTCTGGCCCTCCACAGTTAGAATGCAATTCCAGCCACTTCTCACCATTTGCTATTGGGAGCTGCACTCTGATGGCATTGGAAGTGTTTGGGACAGAGATACTAATAATGAAACTGCTTTCATCTGTGGAAACTTCTGGAGCAACTTTTGCCTTCCACTAGTTTTCCCCATGCTGGTTCCCTCCAATAACTATTTTGGCTGGGAACGATGGGTATTATTCAACATATCAGGAAGGCACTGAATTAGGGAATGCTGGTCCAGATAGTCCATCATTGTCTTTTTGGACTGGCAGAACCTTTGTGTAATCCTAAATGGAGGCCTTCTTTAGCTCCAGATATTTAGCTGAATATGTGAAGGAACTGAACCTAGGGTCTTTTGCATGCAAACTGTGCCCTCTGTCCGTCAGCTGTGGATCACTGCCAAACCAGAGAAATGAGTCCTGAACCTCAGCTGAATTATAGTAGGACATACAACATAATGAAATGCACCATCTTTCAGACTGTATTGTAAGCCACACCCTCATCCAGGCTTGAGAACAATGGACTGTCATGAGACTGGATGATATAAAAGCATCCCAGACCACCTCCTCCTCCTCAAGTCACATCTGACTTTCCTTTTCCAAGAACTATTTGGTTTGCCAAATTCCAAAGGCATTAAAAAAAAACTCAAGTGAGCAATGCTATCATCTGTTCTTTACCAGCAGAAAAATCTGTAGCATTTTTATTTAACATATACATAACAATCTGGGAGGGGAGGCAGAAACATGACAGCACATATGGAAGTCAAAAGCACCTTAACGTATAGTTGGCACTGCTGTTCATGCTAACATATAATGGAAGAGCAGCATTCATGAATTCACAGGAGCAAAGGCAGACAGCTTGGCAGAGCCTGGTTCAGTGTAACTGGTAAAGAATGTAACTGGTAAAGAATGTGTAAGTATTTTTCAAAATCTTGCGAAGCACTCCTTCCACTTAGCTCTGATAGATTTTGTTTAATGAACTTCAGCTTGTTGCAACCTTTCTAGCATATTATAAAGCCTCTCAAATCAATGACCCCTTGGGTAGCATTTACTGGGTAGAAGAAAGATTGAGAATACTGGCATACTGATGCCTTTCTGGGAGGTAGATGTTAGACTTACCCCTTCCTGTACTATGTTTCAGCATGGAAATGAGGTAAGAGTATTATCAATCTGCACAAACATTCTCCCTCTGAGCATCTGAGGAAGTAGACTTAAGTTTACAAAAGCTCATGCTGCCAACTTCTTTCTTTAGTTAGTCTCAAAGGTCCTACAAGATCTCTCTACATACTGATTATACAGACTAGCACAGCTATACTGTATCTTTGAATTCTCCCTTTTTTACATCCAAGTGTTGTATACCTGTAGCATGGAATCTTCTGCTCTAGACTCTGGTATCACTCCAAATAGAAGACTCAATGATAAAAGGCAATGTAAACATTAGTTTAGCCTTTGTTCCATACTTGGAAGAATTGGCAAGACATCACATACCTACAACTCTGTTAGAACTGTGAAAAAAGCAACACAACCCATTTTCAGATCACTTGGAAATGACAGTCAAAAGTAGTATTGTGCTAATTTTCATGATGTTCAATTTTCAATTCAAGGAGTGCTGTTTGTGGATGGCAAAAAGGTCTGTGAAAACCCCTCCCTTCAACTCTTTAGCACCTGTGTCTGTTTGGTTGTTTGTATTTGCCACTTTCTTTATTTGAAGGGGATTTCTTCACTGTGTGATCCCAATCAATTAGGGACCACATTGTGAACTTTACATCACTTAGGATGAACAAAGTCAACTGCACACAGTGGAGGAAAAACTGGCGGATATACTTTACCTAGGATAAAGTTTTTCAGCTTGCTGTTGGATTTTGGCAACTACGTAACTGACTCAGAGTCAAGTAGGATCGACCAAGTTGCCACAGAATTCCCTTGGCACCTGCCTGTTTGCATGCACTATTGCAGCCTTTCATAAAGGACTAAAAATGCCACAGAGGGAATTTTACACGCTGAAACTGTTACTGAAACATGCCTTTCTGAAGCTGTTCCAGCTCAGCCCTAAAGTTAAGCAATCCAAGTGGCATTAAAATAAACACATTAATTTCAAAGTATTATTTCCCAATCTTTAAATGCTTCTTTAAGAAGTCAGAATTTTCACTTGAGTTCAGAAGCACTCATGAACTGAAGTAATTTTTATCAGACTATGAAGCAACTCTAGACCTCATATACCAGGCAAACATTTCACTTCGTAATATTTTAAGCTGTTGTCATTAGTTTAAACATCTGTTTTTTAAATGACAACAGTTTCATGTTTTCTACATATTGTGCATCATAGCTGTCATCATTAAGTAATTTAATCACTGTATCTCAGCATACCTATTTTAGTTACAGGTCAGTTGACTATTATTATACTTGTTTCAGCTATCTGTTCAATTTATATCATAAGTGTGAGCACCTGATACTGGGATCTAAGTTAGTTCTGTAGATTTTATTCCTCCTTGTTACCATCTAGGAAGTCTCAGCTGGCTCCTTTAATTCTTCTGCTGTCAAACCTAAGGCAGGTCTGGCCTAGCTAACCTTGCTTGCTGTAGAAAATGCTGTATTTTTTAACTTTCTAGTATATTTTTTATTTTTTATTGTTATTATTTTTATTGTCTTGTAAATTTTTAATACATTCATCAATTTTATACATTTTTATTACTCTAATGTTATTTGCCTTGGATCCCATTCAGGGGAAAGGCAGGCAATAAATCTAATAAATAAAAGTAGAGATTTCCCAACTAAGCAGCTAGAGGTAGGCTTGCATCTGGTGCTGAGGTACGTCAGAATTTGGGCCCTGGAAATAATCAGCATCCAAGCTAGAGGTCTTCTCTTCTGGATCAAGATTTCATCCCTAATTATTGAAATCAAAGGACTCTTCCAGTGTACTAAGCCCAGGATGGTTGTTATACATCACATACACAGTTCAGCATTCTGTTCTGATGGGGACAGGACTGACCTCAGAATATAATGGACTAAAATTGCCTAAAAATTCTGAGGTGGTCATGACCACCAGGGTCTTGGCAGGTCCAAAACCCTCACAGAGACATTTATCCTTAGGAGAAGACATCCATCTGTCCATCCTTAGGAGAAGACACCAAATCCTGTCAAGTGTCCAGTCCACCTCTGGAGTTTTTCTGTAGCTTGCTATCACTGCTTATTCTGCTGAAGCCTATAAACAGAGTGGTGACACTGGGGCTTGATACCACAATCCCCAAATGGTCTCCCTGTTTAGTACTGTACAACTAATGTTGTTTCACTGGAAAAAAGGGAAGGAAAGTAAGAAAAAGTGCTATCATAAAATGGCCAGAACGGAGATGGAGGAAGACTTGGGGGAAATGGAGATGGAGGAAATATTGAGACAAACCTAGGCTCAAGCTTAGTTTCAACATTTGTCTGTGGTATGGATAGTGAAGTAGCATTCTGTATAATACAAATACATCTGTTCAATGGAATATGCTTTCCCAAGTAGCTCAGTTCTTTGAGGTCTGGTCTATCAGTAGAAGATGTCTACTGATCCACCTGATCCATGTGAAATACACTTCAGAGAAAAGTGCTAAAAACCCACTCTGAATTGGATTCTACATTTTGTTCAGAAATACCAAATAGAATAGCTTGTGGTGTCAACCGGCTACAACTGCTTGCTTGAGTTTTCAGTTCCTGCAGCCAGACATTGGCAAGGTTCTTTCAGTTGTCTGTCCAATGACCTGAGCTTCTGCAAGCCAGCCGATTCTAGTATGCCAGCAAACAGCTTGTGTCAATGTTCTTATCAGCAAAGAGGCAGTCCTAAAGCCAATTAAGCAAACTGGTATGGAATCAATTTTAAAGACTTCTGTAGACCCCATCAGAGCTGGGAAACAGTCTTAAACATTCTGCTCATGGGCAAGGTGGTAAGGTGTATCAACAGCAGTTTTTCTTGGATGAAATTGATTATTTAGATCCATTTCAATCTTGGAAACACACACTCCATGGAAATGATATCCATGCAGGAAAATGATCTTCTGTGGAGGAGCTCTTCTCCTTATAAATAGAGGATTTCTATCATCTTTTTATCTGCTCGGGAGACTTCATTTAAGCCAAAATAAAGACTGGTGGAACATTCAACACAAAGCAAAATTATATTTAAAGGATACAGTTCTAAAGGTCAGTTAGGTGCCATGTTACAAGGATACATAGTGCTTATCCCTCTCATCAAAATGCAAGTGATGGGGAAATTGTCACTGATGTGGAGTCTTGACTGTCAAACCAAGCATTTGTATTTCTAATGTCAAGAAACGTTTGTCCTGTTTTGTTTTCAAATTTGTTAATATTTGGGTACGCTTGAACATGTACCCAAATATTTTGAAAATATTTGGGTACATTTGAAAATGTCTAACTCAATCACCAAATTCACTTATTTTGCATTTTTATCTGTCCTTTTTCTAACTTCCTAGCTGTTCCTCCATCACCACCAGCTGGTGAATCCTTGGGGTTTTATCCTCCTGGAATTGGTTGAATCACACAAATACAGGCTGTTTTGTAAATCCTCTCCCCACTACAAGAAAATATGTTCAAGAAAAGAGGTTCAACATTTCAGTGACAAAGCAGACTAAATGTTAAGGAATGCCTTATTCCTTTTGTGTTTAATTAAAATTCAAGCTACTGCACACATTAATTACTGATGATACAAAATGGTCAGAACTATTGATCCCAACAACTTTTGTGAAAACTAGTTTGACCAGAATGATAAGAAATACACTTCCTATCCAGGAGATGTTCTTAACAGCAGCCATTAAAAGGTTTACATAGTGGAAATAACAAGAACAACTAATCCTCCTGCATGTCTCCAAGATACACATTTGAGAAATATCAATAGAAACTGTTCCAACAAAAGAAGTATGGCTATTGAAAGGAAATTAAAGGTCAAAATTTCAACCAAGTATGCCAAGTCTCTTGCCACACAGGAAACCCTGGATGTACCATGTGCCTCATATATTTTACATACACCCACATAATGTTACACCCACTTTATCCATGTATTCCACCTACTCATAAGAGATTAAACTATTTTAATAGCTTGTTACTGCTTAATGATATTTTATCTTTTTAAGTGTAATTTTAAATCATTTCAATATTAAAAACTAAGATTAAAAATAAAAATTTAAAAACCAGCTTCGTATTATGATCAAAGAGAAAGGGAAGGAACTGGAGTTCATGAGCAATCTTTTCAGTTCTTGGTAGTGACAGGATTTATTTCAGCCATGTCGATTTTTATAAAAATAGCAAATCGCATTACCGCTACACTGCAGGACCAAAGATGCACAATGATACCTTAATACAGATTAAATAAAAATAGTGCCACCTGAGTCAATCTGAAGATGATAATGCTGTCTAATCCCATGCTATTAAAGGATGAGCACTGGCACAGCAGCGAAACAGTGGCAAAGCCATGCAGGAGGAGGACATTCTTTTCTTCTTTCTCATTTGGTCAGTTTTGAAAGAAAATTGCTAGAGAGCAACATGGAGTATAGATTTCATTATGGCAAACTTATTTTTATCACACTCTCAGCCAACTCACAGCACAGGCAACAAATCCAATATATGTTATGCTCTCAGCACCTCCCATCTTTTAAAAGAAGTCCCTCCAAGAATAATTAGAAGTGGTTTGATACACAAATCTGTTCCCTCAAACACTGAAATGCTTACTCCATTGGTGAGCATTTTGTACGAAGTATATTATGACGATGAAGTAGAGGTGTAAGATTTCCTAGAAAGTGTTCAAGCTATGGAAAAGTTACCCTACATAAATAAACTGGAGGAAAACAGAAATGCTGGGCAAAGTGGCACAAGGCATACATATGTAGAAAAATAAAAATTGCATCCAGCATGCAATAATTGTTTTGTTTATTGACAAACAGCCTTGTACCGTAGTGGAAAGATTCCAAAGACTTTAAGACTCTTTCCTCTCAAACCACAGATCCTCTTAATGCATGGCAAACTGCTTCTGAAACAGAGACACTTTTCAAAATTATCTGCACGGTAAGGGGAGATGATGTGGGATGCGGCGACTTAGTGGTTAAGATGCCAATTCTGACAATTGGAAGATTGGAAGGTTGGCAGTTCGAGACCCAAGTGCCGCATGATGGGGTGAGCTCCTGTCACTAGTCCCAGCTTCTGCCAACTCAGTTCAAAAGCATGCAAATGCAAATAAATAAATAGGTACCACTTCGGTGGGAAGGTAACTGCATTCAGTGCAGAGTAGTCTTCAGACAACTGAAATGAGCACCACCCCCTACAGTCGTTTATGACTAGATATTCATGTCAAGGGACTACCTTTACCTTTAAGGGGAGATGAATGTCTACTGTTCAAATAAGAAATCACATTGACTATTCTAAGTCATTTGGATTTGTTTAAGGTAGCTCTGTATCCTGGCCATCTGATTATAGGATGGGACAAGGATGGATTGAGGATAGTCAGACTACATAACAAACTCTTCAATAGCGTATCATTAAAAAAATGGTACAGCAACAATCAAACACTGTATTATCCTGAATCCATAAGTTTTCATTTATTTTATATTCTATTGCACACCAGTATAATATATCCTTGAAAATAACAGTATTTCATGCATCTCATGAAACAGGCTGCAGGCCACAAGTAATTTGTTTCCCATTTGAAGTGCCACAGGAGTATCTCTTGTTTCTGCTGCAACCAACGTAACACAGCCAGCTACCTTCCTTGCTTTTATTTTCCATTAAGAATTGGTACTGGAAAGCACCAAAGCTTCCAACTCTGTGCTTTTGCTTTAAGCTCTGGAGCTTTCTATTTCAGTAACTGGAAAGTTGCAGTTTCCCAGCTCTCTCATTTATTCATGTGCATTTTCAGCCGAGGAACAAACTTTAGATGTGGAGCTGATTTTACTTGAAGTAGGTGTCAGAATCTGAGGAAAATACATAAACTAGAGAATCCAGAGTTCCTTCTGTTACACAAAGGCCTTGCTCACATGTAGCAGACTCAGTATGTTGGCAGGTTATACTCCTAAACACAATGGCCCTTATCAGACGAGGATTTTTGCAGCCCCAGTCCAGAGTCACTTTGCATCCATACAAGTGAATTCACAAGAATGCGCATTGAATTATCACACATAAATGCTGTTACTATGAAGCCATTCCAAAGCGCATTGAATTATCACATGTGAATGCTGTTACTATAGTATGAAGCCATTCCAAAGCCAATCCAAAGCCAATCCAAAGTCACCCCAGAATTCAGTGAATTCAATAACAACCGAATTCACAGAAATCAGTTCCAAGGTCACTTCAGATTCAATCCGAATTGGTCTGGTGTGATAAGGTCCAATGATTTTGTTCATTCTACAACATCCAGAAGTGTTTTTTTCCAACAGCCTGTCCCAAACGCATTACATGTTTAGCAGTCTAATCAAACCTAAGCAGTGATACTACAGCTGCAGTAATCATCTTTATTGTCCATGTTCTTAGTCTGTTTCAATCTTTCAATAAAAATTTACAGCAATCTAAATTGCCTATTAACAATGTTTTACAATGCATCACTTCTACATTTCATAATGGTCATGTCTCTCTCCCATTTCATCCCAAATTTTCTTTACAAGCAATAATTCCTAGTTTATTTACTCTGGAGCTAGTTTATCTGCTGTGTATTGGCTGATGCAAGGGGTTTTGAGTTTTGTTTTGTTTTCGTAGTTTTTAGTTCTGGTAAAAATATCAAGTTTAATCTGTTTGATAGTGTTAGACAAATGGTTTTATATTCCCACTTTTAAAAAAAACCCCTTCAAACTCTGTCTTGACAAAACATATCAGAATTCTTGACGACGTAATGAAATGGTTGCTATAGAACCAGCATGGGCTCAAGCAGATGGGTCAGTAGGAGTGGACATAGGCCACTCCTGTCCCAATCGCCCCAGGACCGCAACCAGATGACGGGATCCTGAGGATGCCTGCTGCCATGGTCCTCAACAGGCTGTGAAAAGGAGTGATAAGGTTTTGGCATGTGTTTGGCAGCCCCAGTGCAGTCTCTGAGTGATCCAGGGGTCATGTGTCATGTGCACGCCATGCCCCTATATCGGCCCAATGGCAGCTCTTTTGGGCCACCTGTTTGAGGCCTGTATTGCACAAAATTATGTTGGACAATAAATACAGAGAAAAGTTACATTAAATTAAAGCAAGCTGTGTAAGTATGAAATTGGCACTATAAAGATGCAACAATAGAAAACATACAAGTCAGTCTATTTACTTTGCATTACATTACATTCCTTTGTTTGAGGTTCTCATAAGTTATAAGAAGTTACGTTGGAAGTAACTGCAACTCATGCTTGCAACAAGGAAGTGTCAATATATTAATGCATTCGAAAACCAGAGTTGAAATAGACTGGCAGAAGGGGTGGCTTGAGGGTGGCCCTTCTGAAGGTGGTTTGGGGCCATGCCAACCTTGCACCGTGGCCCCAATCCATCTTGAAGCCACCCGAAAAAGGAGCGGCCATCATCTTTATTGTCCATGTTATTAGTCTGTTTCAATGTTTCAATAAAAATTTACAGCAATCTAAATTGCCTATTAACAATGTTTTAAAATGCATCATTTTTTGGTGCTTAGCTCTTAAAAGTTTTCTACCAACCAAGACAAAATGAGCCATCTGTACAAAAATAATAATTAAAAAAAAGTTTCCTCCTAGCAATATACAGATCTGTATCAAGGGGGATTTGTTTGCCAGAGGGCAGAGGATGTAGGCAAGGAGTTTATGCCTTAGGAACTATACACTGGGCTTCCTAATAGGGAGAGATTGGCTAGGAAAGTGGTGGAGCTCTTTAAACAAAGGCTGAATGGGCATCTTTCAGGAGTGCTTTGACTGTATTGTCCTTCATGGCAAAGGACTGGACTAGTTGTTCCTTGTGGCTGCTTCCTACTCTAAGATTCTATTATTCTATTACTGTATTCTGGGTCATGTTCTGCTAAATCGAACCCATCAATAAACATACCCGTTTGTCCAATATAAGTGTCACCTGGGGTTCCAAAATCAGATCCAGGAAAGAATGTTTAAAAGTGCAGATGAGACTTGTGAAGAACCCCTCAGAGGGAACAATGGTGGTACTTTAACTATTGTTGGTACAGTGCAAAAGAAAAGAATTGTAAACTGCCCCTGAATATCATTTGCCTTGGGAACCCTATCATGAGACAATCCAAAAGGAAGCAAGAAATAGTGCTCCATTTCTGAAGCTACCCTTTTTAAAGCATCTGAGATCCACCCCTCAGTCAGGTCAGAAGACACTTAATCTGCTACTAAAGGAAAAGCAAAGGACAAATGCAAACAGCACAGTGTTTAATGGTGTAAATAGACTCACAGGATTTTCAGCTGCTGATATGCTCAGATACACAACACATATCACGAGAACACTGATATGAGAAGCATGAACCAGGGAGGCTAAAAATGCTAAAACAAGAAAAGCAACATGAACATTTTGATACTGGAATGAACTAAAGAAGACAGGAATGTGTAATTGAAATCCGATTACATAAGAGTTTTACTCTGGAAATGATAATGTAAGAAGAAATGGGGTAGCAATAATATTAAGGCAAGATGTAGCAAAAGCAGTCAAGGGCTATAACGTCTGACTGAGTAAAATCAAAAGACTGCAATGAAAACCTATAAATATAACCATAATCGAAGTTTATGTGCCAACTATGAGATAGAAAAGGAAGAAATTGAAATATTCTATAATGGTATCCAGGAGGAAACAGATCACACACAAAAAAGATGTGTTAATAATTACGGGTGACTGGAATGCACAAGCAGGAAATAAAGGAGAATCAAATACTGTTGGAGAATTTGTCCTAGAACCCAGAAGCAAAGCAAGAGCATGACTTATATAATTTTGTGAGGTCAACCATTTGCTTATTGCAAACACATTGTTCAGACAACTAAACAGATGGCTATATATATGGATGTCACTGGTTGCCCCATAAAGAAATTAATAGACGACGTAATTGGAAGCAGAAGGTAGAAGAAATTCCATTCTGTCTGCAGAAACAAGGGCAGGATGTGTTACAGATCCTGACCTGCTAATGTTTAAAATTTAAAATAAAAGTAAAGATAAATTATATTAGATTAACCATAGTGCCAAAATGCGTGTGTGTGTTATGTTGTTTTTGACTTGTACAGGCCCTAAGACAAACCTATCAACTGTCTAATTTATAAGATTGTATGTACAGCACTGTGTAAATTTACAGTGCTATATAAATAAAGGTTAATATAATAATAATAAATGTTTCTTTGCAAAAAAAAGTCAGAGAGGTTTACCATTGTCTTCCTCTGAGGCTGAGAGAGTATGGCTTGCCCACGGCCACTCAGTGGCTTTCCATGGCTGAGCAGGGATTTGAACCCTGGTCAAGACTGGAGTCAAGAAATCAGAAGAAGACAGGGTAGATCTCAATCGAACATTGTTAGGAATTTCTTGACAGAAAGAGCAGTTTGTCAATGGAACCTATTGCCTAGAGAGGTGGTGAAATCTCCTTCCCTTGATGTCTTCAAAAGAGCTCGGCATCTACTGCTGGGGATGATTTAGCTGAAGATTCTGCAGTGAGCAGAGGGTTGGACATGACAGTACATGAGACCCCCTCCAACTCTATGATTTTACCATTCTGTGCTTTATCTTTATCAAAGTCTTTATCTTTGCTCATATCTTATTTCCAGCTGCTCAAGATTCTTCTTGCATTTCAAGTTCCTTAACTAATTTTTATTCCCATCTTGCTTGTCATCCCACGCCTCCATCCTGCCACTGATAGTCTCAGATAAACTATTTCACCAGCTGAGTGTCAAACTACCTAGGAGCTTAAACAGATTAAAATCAATCTTGATGCTTGCCTCTCATCTATATGACAACTGAATTAAGTAGGCTGTGTTAACATATACTATTTTTTACCATTATGTTATGTTAGACTTCCTGCTTTGCATTCCTTCTTCCCATTCGAGTCTATTCACAACATTTCACATTTGTTAGCTGCAATGACTGCATATTGTTATGTGCCACTTGTATGAATGACACTACAAAAGCCTTCACTGAAAAAAAGAATACAAATACCCAGAGGGCACACTCTAATTTCACTTTCTACTTACCCCCATCTACAAAGGGCAACATTACTGAAGAAAATCCATAAATAAAATGGGTCGCTCTTCCAAGAGGAAATAGCCAAACAAGTTCAATTAGGCATTATTTTTTCAAATGCAGTAATTTAGAACACTACCAGTTTGTCAGGAGCAATGACGTAAAACACAAATAGTTCCAACAAGACGTAATTAATCTTGTTAGAATTCTCTAAGGTTGTCTCATGTCATCTTATTGTCAATTTAACAACAATGTTAAATTAACAGTTTCGTCCTGCTCCTACCTCCACCCACCCATGACTCTTACAGAAAATGCATGCTATGAACACCCTTTATTGCCTGGAATATAAATATAAATATTGACGAATCATTTTCGATGGCCAATGTTGAGTTGCATGTGCGATTACACACAGGATCCTTGGGCATACTCCAGGACCCAGACCTCTGCCGGGATGCTCAGATTTCAGTGGAGGCCAGGAGTTTGCAGAGGTTAAACAGATGTGCCAGCTGTACCCACTTCTTGAGAAGTCAGATCTAGCCTTCATTACATCCCACTTAGATTACAGTAATGCACTCTGTGTGGGGCTCCTTTTGGAAATTGTTTGGAAACCTCACCAGGTCCAAAATGACTGGGGCAGGTTGTTTGTAGTTTGTTGCTGTGTACCTCCAAGTCATTTCCAGCTTACGGAGACCTTAAAGCAAAACTAACACGGGTTGTTCTTGGCAAATTTCTTCAGAGGGGATTTGCCTTTGCCATCTTCTGAGGCTGAGAGGCTGTGTTTTGCCCAAGATCACCCAGTGGGTTTCATGGCCAAAATGCAGAGGTCCAAAACAACAGAGTTGTAGTCCAACACACAAACCACTATTTACAGGACACATATAATGTCCATGCTGAAACAGCTCCACTGGTGGTTGATCATTTCCGGGCAGAATTTAGTATGCTACTTGAAATCTTTAAATTGCTATATGGCTTAGTTCCAAATTATGTAAAAGACTGTATCTCCCTATATGAGGCCCCTCAAATTCTAAGATCCTTCAGCAAGAACTTGCTCTGAGAGCCACCACCTTCACAGGAGTGTTTGATAAGGACACGTGAGAGAGTGGGAAGTCAGATTAGCCCCCTCTCTGCTCTCTTTCTGCTTGCAAATTAAGACTGCTTTCTTTAAGCAAGCATATTTATTATTAAATTTCATGGCAGAAGAGTATTGATAGTGGTGTGACATTCTTGCCATCTGCAGATTTAAGCATCCATGGATGGCAAACCCCCTTATCCTCAAGGGTAGTGCTTCCACATGGCCACATTAGCAGCCATGCACATGTCACACTGGCATTACGGACAATGGGACTTGAGGTCGCACGTTTTTTTGTGTCTGGGGTGTGTGTGTCTAGAATGGATCCCCTGCAGATATGAAGGTCCAGCTATACACCTTAGCCCCATTTATCAAGGGCTTCTCCTATGTGAAGCACCCAAACAAACAAACAAACAACCCTGTTCCAACCTCCCCAACAGTAGCAACATGCTAGTGGTATAATAAATGAGGTCTCATCAGACAACTGAACCACGTTCATTTGGGACTATAACAACTAATTACATCTCCAAATCCAGGCCCACATGAAACAGAAGTACCTAAAAAAGGGTGCATGTGACATCACTGGCTGTAAGTTGCAGCAATCACCTCCTAAGACATGGCAGACAGTCCACCAAGATGCCTTCAGAATAGCCAAAGAAACACATACCCAAAGAAACATGGGATGGTGCATGTATGTGCCTTCAGGGTCACCTGATGACTTTTGGCAAACCATGAATTTCATAGGGTTTTCTTAGGCAAGGAAAACTCAGAGAGAATATGGCATTTCCTTCCTCTGAAATATGGAATATATAAGCATTCTTTGGCCACCTCCCAACCAGGGCTCCCCCTGCTTGGCATCCAATATCAGACAGGATCTGGTGCCTTCAGGCTATTTAGGCCCCAAACACAGGATAAATGGTAAATATTTCAGGCAGGATAATTGTGGGACAACTTTACACTGCCCCATTGATCCCAGTAGTATTCCCACTGCCTTCATTTAACAATCTGGTCTAAAATATTTTTACAAAGGCTTGTTATCAAAGAAATATGAGACAGACAATGTGGGTCAACCAGTTCAAATTGTTTTTTAATCTGGGAGATTCCAGATACCCACATCATTAAGGAAATACGCAGGACTTCAGAAGAGATTTGACAACTAACTACAATGTCTGTCTAAAGATCTGATTACAATTTGAGACTCATTGTATATAGTAGATACTCTCTTTCTGTGAATAGGTGAAGACCTTTCTGTTTCAAAAGGACTTTGAGGATTGACTGTTTAGGGAGGATGGGCCATGTACAATTTGCAGGATTTGTTATAATTGTGGTACTGGGTTTTTCATTTATGCTTTTAACGTTTTTTTAATTAGCAGTTTAATCACTTTTTGACTTTTGCATTATGTGAATTTTTAACTATTTAAAAAAAAATCTGTTGTAAGCATCCTTGAGTCCCAAACTGAGGAAAAAGGCAGAATCATCATCATCTCCATCATAATCATCAGAATATCTGAAAATTGTGACCTTTGATTTCCTTTCCATATCGGAACATAGGCATATTTTAAAATATGGTTGACGAGACATCGAGCTAATTGAAGTACAGACCTTTTTGTGTGACTTCATATTATTAATTTTATCTATGAGGGGGTATCCAAAAGTTTTAATGATCACCTTTTTAAAAAATTGATAAAAAGTTTGTTTTGATTTGTAGTTGTTAACTTATCTCTATGTAGTCACTATCTAGATTTATACATTTTCCCTAGCGTATCTTGACCCTCCAAATACCTGATATTGTAGAAGTCTGCAGATTGTGCTTTACGAGGGGGTATCGTAAAGTAATAATTATCACCCGGAAGTTATTATGGCATATTGATGAAATTTTGTCAGTGTCGTCATTGGTCCCTAAGTGCACATTGCTGAGAAAATCAGTTCATTGCGTCCTTTATTTTTGTGACTGGCTCTGTCAGAAACGACTAAAGTGTAAAATCCTTGTCAGACGCAATCTGCAGACTTCTACAATATCAGGTATTTGGAGAGTCAAGATACGCTGGGAAAAATGTATAAATATAGATAGTGACTACATATGGATAAGTTAACAGCTACAAATCAAAACAAACTTTCTGTCAATTTGTTAAAAAGGTGATCATTAAAACTTTTGGATACCCCTTCATACATTACATCCTCCATAACAGGAAAGGCAATACAGTAATAGTCTGAGAGGGTTAGTGCTAGACATTTCCACAGGAAATGCAAAGTTCTACAAAATCTTAAATATTTCCCATAACCACCATTTCATTCCAGTTCTCAAACATTAAATTTCAGCTGGATATATCTGAAATGGTGGCTGAGATTATTCATAGACTGTGAAAGTGAACACTTGTTAACTATGAAGGCATTAAACAGTAGTCTGAGCTGCAAGCAGCTTATCATTCAGCAGCATCACGACTGACAAATGCTGGCTAGATTGATTCTGGAGCCTGAGAATATGAAATTGTTTTTCAGTCTCAGAGAACATTCCCTTACAATATTTCTTTCAAAGAAACCACATTTCAGGTTTCCAGAAACCACATTCCATGGCAATGCCAATTGTCTTCCCAGTGTGGATTAGGAATACTGGATCATCTTAGTATTCATAAGAAGATTCCATAGCTGACACAGAAAATAATATTTTCCTGAATAGGGGTCTGCAAATTATAGGTATGGGTGTTTTTTAAAGTAAAATCACTGACTTAAAGTCAATAGTGTTAGTACAGAGTTGCTGTTTTCCAGTAATACAGTAATATATTTGCAGAAGCGAGAGAAGAATCCTAATTATATTAAAATACACTGTTTTTATAGACTAAAAACACAAATCTCCATGCAAAACACACACACAATGTTAAGAGCTGATTATTCTGAATATTCGGATATATTTTAACACTCACTGAATGTAAAACTACACTCAAAGAAACCACGTATTCACCCTTACTTATCTTCAGTGGATAAAAGTTAAAACACAACATGGCCTTCCTTCAGAATGGAAATAAAGCCTCCAGAATTGGCTTTATGGCAGCTATTGAGGCAATTTCAGGTACACCAACATCTCACTTCCATCCACTTCTGCTAATAACCAGTATATCAATCAATAGAGATTGACCTCAATAATTTCAAAACATAATCCAATTTTCTGACTGACCATTGACCGGAAACCCTTACCTAGGCTTTTCACACCAGTAAGAGATGGGAGGGGAAGGGGGACTGCAATATAGCTAAGCCAAACTCAACCATTTCTGAGGAAAAGATGAGCAAAAGTGGGGTAGGGCTGACAACTACAGTTTTGGGGGCTTGGCAAGAACGGTCAATTCAAAATTTGAAAACCCCGAGCCTGTCCTCTGAATCCAAGACTGCATCTACACTGTTGGATTAATGCAGTTTGAAATCGTTTGAACTGCCAAGGCTCAATGCAATGGAATTCTGAGATTTGTAGTTTTGAGAAATATTCAGCCCTCTCTGTTAGAAAGCTCTGGTGCCACAAAAAAACCCTACAAAACCCAGTGTGGCAGCAGGACAAATCACATGAGCTACAGTACATACTCCCAAACCAATATTGATTTATTTTAGCTTCTCTCATACTTTTGTGGAAGATTAGAGGAACTAACATTAAAACCATCACAACATGGGGGGGGGGGGGGGGAGACAATCAGAGGATTCTGTTCCAAGACAGGAGAAAGGACTTTCTACACCAAAGTATCATTACTTACTTAACTTTGCTGAAAAACAGAAGTACACAAAGTGGAGCCTGCTTATGAAAGTGAACACTTGAACTGAATGCCTACAAAAATGATATGGACTGGCTATACTGTAGATTGGTTTACTGATCCCCAATATAAAACCATGCCAGTTAGGGACTTTTTTATTAGCAGTACCAAAACACAATCCACTCTTATGCCTCTCTAAAGCGTGTGTGTGAGTGTGGAGTCCTTTTCTGGTGTCAAGGGAAGCCATCTATCAGCAATATAGAGGTACACAAACTGGGGCAGGGTCGGAGAGCAAAGACTGTATGTTTTCTAGTAGTTTCTTAAGGCACAGTCGAGTGTTAACAATTCCTAAATCATATCAGCCATCTCCACAGGCTCACCACATAATCCTGTTAACTCCCACCAAATTTCTTCCACTAGATGACCCTCCATGTTATACTTGTCTTTCATAATTTAGTACACATATATAACAATGGATTTTTTAATGCCAAGTCATGCTAATGAAATAATTAGCCCAGCAGCAGCAGCAAACTGTAAAGAAAATATGTTGAACCAACCAACCTATCCATATGCTCCAGACAAACCCCTCTGCAAACAGAGATCTGAAGGGCCAGGGGGGAAAGAAAATGAAAAAAAAATCAGGGGAGGGGGTTAATTTTTTTCCTGAAGTCTCATTCTTTTTATGGGAACATATGCCTGCTTGGTGTAATGGAGATCCAGTGGATTGTGTCTGAGGAATTTTGACCTCTCTCTTCCATCATGAATACAAGTTCCAATATCTCTTCATTCCATGGGCTCATTCACACTTATGTTTTTGTACTCCATGGCAATGTGATATCAAATCGAATTTCCCACTATGTTTACTGTGACTGAATCTCTCTGTGGCATTTTAACCCTACTGCTGTCCACACTGACACTGTGTCAATTTAAAATGGAGCCACTATTTTGAATGCATTCGATCATTCTTGGTTGTTTTTTTAATGTCAATCAAGTGATCCAAATCTTCATCATTCCACTTCCACTTCTGGTGACGTGACTCTGCTTCCGCCCTCACGGGCATTTCCGAACACAAACACTGTATAAATGTATAAAATAAGCCTTCTGATTCTAAGCCGAGGGAAATGGAATCAATGGTGGAAACACTGTTCCGATTTATGGAGCTGGTGAGACCAGGTGGGATGTGTATGCTCTACCTCTCCCTTCCTGTTTTGGAAGAATCAGCTCAGAATACCCTGAATCAAATTGACAGCGCATTTGCCGTAATCTGCCTCCTTTCAAAAGACATGGAAAAAACCCTGGTATCAAATAGACTACGGTAAGTATGAAGGTTATTTTGTAGATTGAATGAATCCCATGTGTGTGTATATGCCTTCAAGTTGCCTATCAACTTAGGGCATCTGCATGAACTCCATTGGGTTTTCGTAGGCAAGGAATACTCAGAAGTGGCTTTGCCAGTTCCTTCCTCTGAAATATAGCCTATAGCAGTGATTCTCAAACAGCGGGGTGAGACCCTGAGGGGGTGCATGAGAATTGCTCAAGGGGGGGCATAACACTTTGAGGTCCTGATCTTTCCTTCTTTTTCTGTTCCCATTTTTTTTTCTCCTGGAGGAAAAGGGAAAGGCAAGAAGAGTATTTGGAGCCTCACCTGAGAGAGGAGAAGGAAAGGAAAAGAACTATTTCCTTATAAAATGTTAAAAGATGACTATCTTATGAATTTGAGAATGAAAATATGCAGACTAAACAAACAACATATTTTATTCATATTCTGTGCTGAAAGGAGAGTGATGTTTGCATGTAGACGTAATGGGGGGGTCACAAGGGTAAAACGTTGGAGAGCCACTGGTCTACAGCAACTGGTATTCACTGGTGGTCTTCCATCCATTGACTAAACAAAGTTGAACCTGCTTAGCTTCCAAGATCAGACAGGAGACAAAACATTTTTCACTATTTTGCTAATATTGATTACTGTTTTGCTAATATTGATTACTGTAACTGTTTTTATTGATATTTCTCTGTTCATAATATACTAGCAAAACCAAAGAGATTCCTTATACAGCAAAATATGTTCCATTTACAAGAAAAATTAAATTAAAAATATATTTATAATCACTGTATAAATAAACTTATTTTAATATATCACACATGATAATGGTATGCATCCAAAATAAAATCATACACAAATATATTTTATGTTCACTCTGCAAATATCACATTGTTTCAACTATTTCAAAGAATATCTAGGTTTTTCTCTGGGGAAAAAACCCTAGAAAAACTGGTTTTATATGGCTTCCAACATTTCTAGAAATTTACAACTCTATTTGTATGTGGAAATCTGAAAATCTTCCATGGACTCTACAATTTTAGGGAATCTCAGCTTTTGAGTTACAGAAATAATTTTAAGTGTTCAATGTTGTAAGGAATATGTCACACATGGATCTAGCATGGCATCAAGTCTAGAGTGACTAAAATGGCTGGTGACTCTCAGAATGTGGTATTCAGAGGTAAAAAAAAAACATTTTTATTGCAAAGGATAACTTTCTATGTGTATATATATAGCCCCTTAACAAAAGGCACTTATGCTAGCATCACAATATCTTGCAGCAATAAAGTCAAAAGGCTAATAACGCTCTGTATAGCAAAACAGTTTCCTGTTCACTTACCAACTTCACTGAATGGTCGAAGTCAATTAGATACTGTACTGCATTATGTATGCAACATATAAGGAAGTCTTCCATTTGTTTTAACTTGGGGAAAAAAGCATCCAGGGGCTCACTCCTTATTTGCCCCACTGCACACCAATTTGGGGATGTTTAAACCTCCCCTTCTACAGCTACTTACTTCCTAAATTTGTCCCTGCTTTGCAGGGACTCCATTAACACCACATTTCAGTGGCGAAAACTAAATAGATGATCAAATACTTACTCTGTTTGGCCATTTAAAACTCTATTGAAATGTAGGACAACACAAAAATTGTGCAACCTGGTGAACAATAATAATAAAAAAGCTCTTTCTAATGATCCCAGGCCTCTGTTCCTAAAAGACTATGACACTACCCCTTGGATTTGCTAATGAAGTAACCAATGCCTGGCATCACATCTCTATGGTCATACCAGAAACGTAGATGGTGAAAAATTTTTGGGAACATCTCCCACCATTATATTTTTCTGTGGAAGCTGCCTCTTTTCTACAAATGCCTTCTTCTACCAAATTAAACCATAATATTAACAATGGGCACAATAGCAGTTACAGCAGGCTGTAATTATTTTTTTCACAGTAACTATCCCCAGGAGGAATTTTTATTTTATTTTATATAATAACTCACATCCATAGAATAGTTCTGCTGTTTATTTAGAACAGACGGTGGGGGTAAAACTGGAGTGCACATAATCCAAGCAGTCTAAATCAGATATTCCAATTGATTTAGGGCTTTATATCCCCACCCTAGAAAACCCACACCAGGAGTTGACCCATATACTGACCAATCCTTACAACATATATTTTTAGGAACTTTCTTTTTTTCTGACTCTTCTTTTCAGAAGAGTATGGCAGAGCTACCACAGCAACAGCCGGTCACGTTTACAGGGCAATGAAGTATTAACAATTTCACTGGATGGAGTTTCAATTTCTCCTTGTGTCTATGTGCGCCCACCTGGCTTGTGTGTCTTCAAGTTGCTTCCAACTTATGGTGACCCTATCACAGGATTTGTTCAGAGGAGGCTTACCATTTCCTGCCTGAGAGAATGTGACTTCTGAAGGTCACCCAGTGGATTTGATGGCCGAGCTGGGAATCAAAACCTGGTCTCCAGGGTCGTAGTCCAACACTCAAACCATTACACCACACTGTCTCTGTCTGCTTATGGAGATCCCATTAATTTCATTAGGTTTCCTTAAGCAAGGCAGAGGTGGCTTGCCATTTTCCCAAGTTTAACAAGCCAAACTGCAGATGTGAAGTTCAAACTTTTCTGCTTCCTCTTTTTTTCCCCTCTTTCCCTTCACCATCACCCCTAACACTGCATGGATTACTTGGTCCTGGAAACAAGACATATCAGTCCTTCCCTCCCATAAATCTAAACCAGTGACTCTGCAGCTGACAGGATGAAATGTTATGCACAGACAAAGTAATGAAGCTTTCATTTTCCCAGCTGCAGTTTCAGTCACAATTCTTTCCAGTTTGTTTGTGTTTGCTCAGCTTAAACTGATCTGAATGGGAAAGCATGCCCTATTATTTTATGCACACTAAAAAAAGAACTGTCAACAGTACGGTTTGTATGGTATTTCAGACCCACATCCATTAAAATAAAATCTTTCCAAAATATATTGTGTTTTATATTATAGTCCATATGGCCTGCATTAACTGTTCATGCTCTTGAAATTGCCCACTAAAGCCAAAGCTTCTGAAAACCATTAGTGAACTGTCCATAGGGCTTCTTCAGAGAACAACCACATCTTCAGTACTCATGTGCCAGAAGTCAGGCTACGATGTCTTCAACATGAGATGTTTATGTGTGGCATTGCTAAGAAAAACCCCAAAAGAGAACTGTACTATATCTGGAGTTTAAACACCATCCTATTTTAAACCAGGAGTTATTCTGAACATTAGCAGTATAATATATAGGGTTCAATTTTTAATTGTGCTTCCTAAATAACACTAGATTAGAAAAATGTTCTAAGAACTGCCACAATTTTTGACAAGTCCACAGCCTCAGTCCCACAATTTAAGATACTTGCAATAAGCACTTCCCTGGTATTTCTCTGGTTCCTTTCATTAATGCAGTCATGGTGAGAACAGGGTCATGCGATAATGTTCAGGGAGAAGCATCCACCTGTCCTACTATAGCTAGGCATCAGCAATTACATTATTCTCCAAGACTACTGGGAGGACCTGGAGGATGCAGCAATTTAAAAGGTAGGTTTGGGGGTGAGGAATGTGCAGAACTTTATGATACGTCTACCATGACTATGATAAATGAACAAACAGGTGGCATCCAGCCATGGAAAAGCTCACAGAAACATGTACAATACACTCCCTGTATCTGTGGGGGATACATTCCTAGGCTTACCATGGATAGCAAAAATTGCAGACGATGGCAAACCCTATATTTCCACTGGAAGCTGACTATAGAGTCATGATAGAAGACCTAGAGGGACCTTTTCTCCCCCAGATGCAGGTAAGTGAAACCACAGTTACCACTTCTGCAGATACAAGGGGTGTGTGTGTGTCATACTGGACAAGGAAGCTGGCATTCTTCTACTTCTTCTTCTTCTGATACATGCAAGCATAATATATATAGATATAGTTGAGACACAGAAGCTTGGTTATACATCCACTGTTTCAACTGTACAAGGACCGGAAATAAACGTTTTTATTACTTGGGCCCTACCCCAGACCAGCATCCACCATTTGACCAATCCTCAGAGCTTCCTAATTTTGCATGAACCACTTACTCATGAACAGGCCACTTACTTCAAAGGCATCCTCTAGTCTGAAGAGCCTGGTGTATGCCACTCAATGGCGCAATGGTACCAGGAGAATTTGCAAGTGTGCCAGTTTTTAATTAATTAAAGTTAAACAGTGGAGTAAAACAAAAACTAAAATAACTTCTATCTATGCCAGGTTTCATGTTCTCAACCTATGGTGTCTGCCCCTATACACACATACAGTCTTACAGACTTGTATTATGATGAGGACTTTTCATGAGAGGTCATGTTTTAGTTTCCAGAACTAAAGGAAATTGCAGGAGGAAATGGCATACTAGACATTCTTTCCCTTGCTTTTTTAAAAAAACTATATGCAGTTAAACACAACATGACTAAAAATATCTGTGCTTAAAAAAAGTACACAAACATGTCTTAGCCTATGGGGAAAATATCTACCGGTAACAATGCACATAATAAGGAAAATATGTACATTTAAGGAAGCATACCGAAATGTACACTGATTTCTGTGTGGAAAGGGAAAAAAAGTTTACAACTCAGTATGGAATTTGGACATGATGAAAATATTCATGGTATTGTAAGAAACACAGCGCAAACAAAAGGGACAGAATTATTTGCATCTTTAAAAAGAATCAAACAATTAAAAAATAACTACATACCTACATTATTTCTTTTTTACTGAAAATAAAAACTGCATCATCAAATACATTTATCTGGATGAAACCTCATGGTTTCAATAGAGTCTTTCTTTTAAATGTCTACATAAGTTTACTACTGCAATCAATTATATTAAAAGAAACAGTAGCATTTCTCTCCACGTGGATTTAGGAAAGCATAAATAACACCCATGTGGATTTAGGTAAGCAAAAATAAAAGCTACATGGACTTTGTGACAGAAAGGCAAATACACAGGCATTATTAATGGGCATACCAGGACAGCAGCCATGAGGTTTTTAATTGTTTTGTGCCTTGGGTTTGTGTCTAGTTTTCAGATTACTGTATCATGAAGCTGATGTACCCATTAAGTAGTAAGATGCTCTACATTGCTCTGTTCATCTGAACTGAAAGAGCAAATAGCCAGGAGACCCAGAATTGAGCACCTCTACCCAGTGCTCTCTTGCTGGCCCCTACACAGGGAGATACCACCCTGAACTAGTTGCCACCACCTGCCTTTCTTCAAACCACCTTTTATGTGTGCCTTTTGCTTATCCCCTTAATCTCTAGGCCTGATTCAACTGTATACAAGCTTTAAGTACCTGTAATGGAATCTGCTCACTTTCCCTCCTCCCTGTCCTTGTCTGTCTGCCCTCCCCTGCTGTTTCCAAATTGTCTGTTAGTCTCTCCAGGGTGGAGACCAGTCTGTGTTACTCTAAACTGCCATATACATATAAATAAAGTAGGCACAGTATTTAAAAATAGCAATCATTTGTAACAAGGTTGTTGTAAAGATTTTGCACTAGCATCAAGATTAGCACTTTCAGCCAGCAGAACGCATTACGTACAAGCTTTGTAAAGCTGCATAATACATTGCTGGGGCTGAAATTGCTAAACACAATGCAACAGGCTGAGTATCCCTTATCCAAAATCCATGGGATTTGTGTTTTGGACGTTTTTGGATTCTGGAATGCTTGTATTTGCATATATAGGTGCAATCTCCCTTATCCAAAATGCTTGGACCAGAAGTACTTTGGATTTTAGACTTTTTTTTTCCTGATTTTGGATTTTAGACTTTTTTCGGATTTTGGAATATTTTTCATAAACATAAGGATATATCTTGGAGATGGGACCCAACTCTAGCCATGAAATTGGTTATGTTTTGTAAGTCAGATGCTCTCAGCCTCGGGGAAAGGCAAAGGCTAACCTCTTCTGAAAACATCTTGCCAAGAAAACTCCATGAATTCCAAAATGACTTGAAGGCATACAGTGTGCATGCGCACACACGCACCCCCATTATACGTAAGCATAGCCTGAAGGTAATTTTATACGTATTTCTAATAATTTTGTTATGAAATAAAGTAACTCATTTAGTCATTTAGTCAAATGTTGTCATTTTAAGGGCACACATAAAATAAATGAGTTTTTTCCCCCTTCTTCCCCTAGTAAGATAACAATATACAGTACTGTATTTGTTAGTGGCAGTATTGCCTACAACTTACTGTGATTTGCCATATCCACCAAGGAAGAATGAATGTAATAAGCGTACAGATTGCACCAGACAGAATTGTGCCCATTACTTGCATTCATTTCCCTCTTTAATGCTAAACTGTTTCCAGTAAGCTTAACACAATTATAGTTATACACATTAATTGCTCAGGAAGTTTGTAATTCCCCACCAACTGCACTTCCCAATAGTCCAGGAAGCTAGTTGCTACAGTTCTTTTTTCTGTACAGAAAATGTAATAACAGCTTCATGGGGAGTGAAGAAAGGAGGGAGAGGAAAACAAGGGAAGGAGGAAATTAATCTTCTACTGTAAATTTTTTTTCCAAGTAGGCTCTCGATTATAAACAACATTTGCAAAATTAGATTGGAACATATATGTTAATCTCTATTAACATAAGTAGGAAAGCCATAAAAGCAAGTAATTTCATAGCCGCAAACATCTGGAAAGAAGGAGATTAAAAAATTGCCCAGAGAAATGAGAACTGCTGAACAGAAGCAGGTTTTAAGAAAACAACCACACAACAGTATATGCACACTTGTGAACCAATTTTAGTCCATTTCTCAGCTCTGCTATCATAATTCTGCAGAGTGTTTGTTCTTTACAGATAATCTAGTCTGCTCCTGGAGTATGGAGTGTTCCAGGGTACCATGAGGGCAGGGGGAAAATGGTTTATTTGTCCTGTGTGGACATGCCCATTGATTTTATCTTGATCATGACTTCTCTTAAAAAAGTATTTGCAAAAGCATTTCTATTGTCATTCTCACACGCAACCTGCTTAGACAGATCTGATCCTGGACCTCCAACTCCATGCATCTGAAGACATAGACTCTGGACTATGAAAGCTCATGCTACCAACTTCTTTCTTTCAATTAGTCTCAAAGGTACTACAAGATTTTCCAATTAACATGGCTATGTCTTTGAATTCTGACAGACCCATAGTAAGAGGAGATCAAAATTACTCAGTACATAAGAGCCAGCCTCTCCCTTGGCTCCTGTGAAACATCTTCAGAACCAGGGTCCTCACCTTTTTTGTGGGGGAGTTAAATCTAAGAAGAAAACAAGGAAGGAAAGGAAAGGTCAGTCTCTGTCAAAGGAGGTTTCCATAATTTCTCTTGTTCAGGGTTTGACCTTTCCAGAGCAGAACTACTCAGATCTTTTCCTTCTTTCTTTGATTCCTCCTTTTGCTCCCCTTCATGGATTTCTGTCCCACACTTCCCCAAAAGAGAGCAAAATGAAAGGCTCCAACCCTGCTTCTCTTGCCTTCTTGTATACACACATTATAGTATATAGCATGTGACAAACAGCTACTGTCCTCTGACAAGAGGAGATGTGATAGTCCTGTTTAAATATTTGAAGGGATGTCATATTGAGGAGGGAGCAAGCTTGTTTTCTGCTGCTCCAGAGAACAGGACTCGGAACAATGGATGCAAGCTCAAGAAAAAGAGATTCCACCTCAACGTTAGGAGGAACTTCTTGACAGCAAGGGCTGTGTGACAGTGGAACACATTCCCTCAGAGTGTGGTGGTGTGTCCTTTGCAGGTCTTTAAACTGAGGCTGGATGACCATTTGTCAAGGATGCTTTGATTGAGAGTTCCTGCACGGCAGGGGGTTGGATTGGATGACCTCTGTGGTCTCTTCCAACTCTTTGATTCTGTTATTCATATTACTTGCTTTGAGCCATTTATTTGGCTGAGCTGCCTTGCCATGGCTCTAATCTATTATGCTGAACTACATTAGATCTGATGCAAGTGGTGAGAAGTTGTTTGAAGAATTTAGCACACAGAACTGTTTTAAGGCACGGTCGCTAAGTATTACTCCCTCTTTCTTGTATCATTGCCTTCTGGGTTACTGTGGATATATATTTTAAATAGTTTGTCCATGCACCCGTGCATGAGAGTAAACTGAGAGCCCTGTTCTCACATTGATCTTTTCCCTCACTAATTTGAACACACAGAGCAGCAGCAGAATAGCCTCAGCTGCTTCAAGTCCCCTGACCTCAACATATCTGCACTCACTGTTAAGACCCACAGCGGACACCAGAGTTCCCTACCATACTCTTGTGTATATAAGTATCTACAAGAGCCCGCGTAGTGTAGTGGTTTGAGTGCTGGGCTAGGAGACTGGGAGATTAGGGTTCATAGAAACCGATTAGTGATCTTGAGCAAGTCACACTCTCTCAGCCTAAGAGGAAGGCAAAGGCAAACCTCCTCTGAAGAAATCTTGCCAAGAAAACCCCGAGTACTTTACCTTTGGGTCACCATAAGTCAGAAATGACTAGAAGATACACAACAACAACAAATAATTATGTAAAGAGCTGTTGGATGCTTCGTAAAGAGGTGCTGTGTAATTTATGTTTTTGCCTTTTGTGGTCAGTCCCTGACAAGGTATCTTCTAACATATTTTAAAAGCAGCAATGAATAGCCAACATTTAACCACAAGACAAACAGCAATGGTAAAACAATAGCAATAAAGTCAGCGGTATCAACAAACCAGTGTAACACAAAGGAATAACATCAACAGTTGAGGCTGAAACAAATCAGTAACTTGATAGTATCCCTTTTAAAAGTTCAATAGTTCTAAACAAATGGAGGTTTAAAGGCTTTCAATCGTGGTACTTTAGGTGGAAGAGTATTCCACAGGTCTGGGTCACTGCCAAGAAGATGCTACCCTTTGCACCTGCACCAGCAGTTACAAGGTACACAATATACCTTATAACTGCTGATCTCTAAAGGGCCAAGACACAGAGCAATGTGATTTGGGCTTCCAAGAAGTAATTCATGCCAACATCTAAGTTGCGACCACCAAAAAACTAAAACTAAAACACTGAGGCTGAGAGAGTGTTGCTTGCTTTAAATAAAACTAAGCTTCTTGGCAAATATTTGCACTTAACCCAACTTTATTTTCATTATCAAGCCATTTACATAAGTTTCACTCATTGTGTGATACATTAAAATTTACTTTTTGAGATAATGAAGAGATTCCCTAGCACTGGCCAGGGCAGTTAAAGTGGTCTAAAACTGGATTTTTTTTCCGCCTGCAGTGTGTTTTGGACATACATTACTCCCAAGACCAAGGGAGTAAGGGTGAGCAAAGTGTGTTTTGTAGATTGCATGCAACTGCAGGGATATTTTTGTGGCCTTCGGGGCCCCACAGGGATCTACATTAAAAAAAAAAAAAAAACTTACCCCCAAATGACCTCTAGTCAGAGCAGAGGGCATTCTCCCAACATCTCCTCCACCTTGCCAGGCATTTTAGGCCCAAGAAAGGCTTTTTAAAAAAATATTCCAGAAGTAAACCATAAGTGGCTTCTGGATGTTTCCTGGGTTGAAAGAAGGCCTCTCCTGGGCCTAAAATGACCTAGAGTGGCTAAAAACATGGCAAAAATGATTGCCACGGCCTCTAGAAGGCATTGGGGTACATTTGACAGCAAAAACCCCTTTGTTTTGTAGTGAGGAAGTTAAGGCTCCCAAGATGTCCAAGGAGGGTAATGGAATTCCCTAGCCTCCCAAGAATTACTTATCCCTGCTTTAGCAGAAAGGATAGAAACAGTGCCCCCAACTTCCCTGAAGGCTTCAGGGACACTGAGGTGAAGTATTCAGGCTTTTTCAGAGTCCTCCTGCCAGTTAAGAGCACAAGAGGACCTAATGTTCTGGAGGAGAAGATCAACAGAAGGTGCAAGTTTCCAAAATTCTTTGTTTTGGATAGAATCTGTTAGTCATTTGTACTAGCTAGTCAGTCCAATACACCTGGGAAAATGAGCAGCCTTCCAGTTCAGCAGTCATGAAAATCTGCATTCCAGTGCACATGTAGTTTTTCTTTACATGTATCCCTCAGTTAATGAAGTAGTGGTGTTCCTGGACATTACTTTAACAGAAAATTTGGTACCAGAGGCAGAAATAGCAGGGGAGGAATAGGACTATGTTCCTGTAGCACAGAAAGGAACAGCAGTTCAACATGTTTCAGCAAACTCTTTACTGAAAATGAACAGTATGCAAACAGGTTAGGTAGACCCTGAATAAGTAAATAAAAAACTTTTTGAACCTCATTGAGACCATCTAAACACTTCTTCTAAAATGAACCCAGAGAGGACTTGTTCTTTCACCAGCTGCCATTTTAATTATGATTTTCCATTTTGGCAGCCAAACATAAGAGATTTTGAATCCTAGTGAAACAGCTTATCTACTCTTCATCCACCCTTTTTCTCTGTATTTTGCTGTTCACACATGCTCAGGAAGGGATTCTGGAGTCAGCTGCTGTTTACCTTGCCTGTTGTAGGCAGACACACACGCAGCTGCATGAGGATCAACTAGAAAAGCATCCTGTTCTTTCCCAGCCAAGCTTCATTGCCTTGTTTACACCGACCGCAACCCGACACTGAAAGTCTGTTTCTCTAGCCCTTTCTGAACTACATGGATGAGAATGTATTCGAAACCCATTAAAGGCACAGGGAGTTTTATCCCAAGTTTTATCTCTTCGGGTCTATTTGCATTGTTGTTCACGCACCCAATGGGACAAATCTTTTGTAAAAACTTGGGGAAAGCCTGATATTATCCTAGGGTGTTTTGGGTTTTTTAGACATCCCCCCCCCCAAGCTTAATCAAGTGCATTTAGGATGCATGTAAACAACAAAGATTCATCCTGAAGTCATCCGAGATTATTTTCATTGTGTGAATAACCCCTTTGTAAAAAAAAAGAAAAAAAAAAGAGCTTCTTTGCTGGAGGGTTTGCTAACTGAGTTATGTTTTGTTACAGGGATTATATTTCACCCTTACCGTGAATAATATATAAAGCAAAGTAAGAGGCACAAGAACGAGAGAAGCGGGATGCCACACCCCAAACTCACAAAATGAGACAAGACTACTGTTAACATGTAGTGCCCTGTTTATAGAGCTATAGGCCAAGCAGTATAAAATAAAGAAGCAGGCCTGTCACACAGTTTACAAGATTTTTTCTTAAAGCTAGTAAAAATAAAAAAATTCATTCCAAGTTGGAGAGAGGTGGGAAATAATCAGTCCCAGTTAAAGATGCAAATATCATAAATTATCTTTCGTTAGTACAACTGTTCTTATTATATGGCAGCCAAGACCCCAAACCTTGGTTTCCCAAGCTCTGGTGATTTACTATTATCTGACAGCACAGTTGGAATACCGTACTGTACATGAACACACTTTTGACACCAGAAACAATGACTCTGGCACTGTTCTTTGTGTAAAAGCTTCCATGTGCCTTGTATTGACCCCCCTGTAGCATTTGTGCTAAGACTGTAATCCAGAGCAAGCTTTCTTGCTCAGGAAAAACTCCCATTTATAACAAGCCTCCTTCCAAGACATATAAGATTAGACACGGAGATTCTGCCAACTCCCAAACTTTCCCAAAACAGCCATGAACTGGGTCAAGTTGTTTTCCAACTTTTCTCATGCTGAAATATTTACACATCAGTTAACTCACTCTGGTCAGCTGCTGCAAAATGTTCCAGGCCACCAAGACAGTTTTTGCACAGGGTTCAACTTCAAGATGAAGCTAACTTTCACCCTTATTTACCCTTTCATTAACACTGGAGCAAGACTAAACAATTTGTTAGTATATTTTCAGTTTAATCAGTAAGAATGTGGTGCAAACTTCTCTTCCATTTAGGATTGCAAGATGTCATTTTAAGCCTTTATTTATGGAGATCCTTCTCATCTTAAAATGACATATTAAAAAAAAATTGAAACTAATTTTGAAACTGGTCTTTTTTCTAGGGTAAACTAAATACTGGGCAAGCGGTGGCAATGGACAAAGTTTGTACCTACCACTGACCTACTGGCTGCAATTGGCTTAGGTTCCCAGATGGATTTTTCCTGCCCTAAGCCTGACAACATGTAGATACTGCACAGCTGCATGTCAATTTCTCCCCTTGAAATGTTAAAGGGAGTAAAAGAAACTATTATTTTCTGTACTGTGCATGAAATCATATAGAAAGGCATAATAGTACAGTACAAGCAGGGTTAGCAGACAGAGTCCTGTTCATATACAAACATTTTTCAGCAGCTGAGCAGAGCCAGTCATTGTTTCTGGTGTCAAAAGTGTGTTCATGTACAGGCGAGAGAAGGTATGTCTTTTTCTATCCAGGGGATCTGTGGCAAATGAGGGGGCAAGGAAGACAAGTGAACAAGGCCATCCATCCTTAGTTCTCAATGATGGCATTCCAGCAGGCCATACAAGATTGTGGTGGTAGATAAATGTAAAACCATTATTTGCCATAGGCACCTTAAATAGTAGTCATATGCATGCTAAGTAGTAGAGGCCAACAGCTAAATCGGAAGATGTTCTATGCAACATTTGGGACACAGCCAACCAGCCTGCCTGTTCTTGGCCCATTTCCTTCAGAAAATATTGCTTCATCAAGCAAGCAATCTAGTACAAAGATTAGCAAGACTTTACATGCTTAGACATTTTAGAAACGGGAGTGGGGTTGGGGAGAATCCAGAACATTATGAGTGAAATGTGATTATGTTGTTGAAGTTGCAGTATACAAACCTCAGAGCTCTCAACCGGTGCATTTTCAACAGAACAACAAAAATTGATGTGCAACTGATTGGTAGTGGTCTTCATCCCATTCATGGAGAGCTTTACCACTACATGCTTGGGGGAAGGGTGGACAGAACAGGGGAAAGGTTTGATGAATTACTGTTATCTTCATTTCACCATCAAATCTACATTCTGTATACCTTCCAGATAAATGTTACCATCTTTAAAGAAAATCATGTGCCATCATCTTCCTGTTTAAGAAGTACACACATTTACAACAAACTGTGGAAAGAGCTAAAATTAAAATGCAAATTACTTTTGCTTGTTGTGTGTGTTGTGTGCCTTCAAGTTGCTTCCAACTCATGGTGGCCCTATCACAGGGTTTTCTTGGCAAGATTTGTTCAGAGGTGGTTTACCATTGCCTTCCCCTTAGACTGAGAACATGTGACTTGCCCAGGTCTCCAGAGTTGTCGTCCAACATTCAAACTTTCATCTATTAAAGCTGCAATCCTATGCATACTGCTCTAGGAGAAAGCAACACTGAACACAATGGGACACATTTTTGAGCAAATATAAATAGAACCATCGCCAACAAATACAGATAGTCCTGTGTGGTAGCTGCAGTCTGTTCCCTCCTCCCTGACACATCCACAAACAAATCTCACCCTATCCCTTCTATTCTGCATTCACACGTGCCAAGGTTTCCTAATACTAAGGAATTCTAAATGAGAAAGTAACTTGAATTACTATCTTTAACATACCTCAGCTTTCCCCACACATGTATACTATACAATGCTTTTATCAATTCAGTCTGTATTCTAGTGTGCATTTACAATACATTTATACACAGTACTCCCAAGAATGTAAGAGAGGCAGTCACAATGTAGCACAAAAAAGAAAGGCACAAATAACAGAAGAGAAACCAAAAAAAGAACAATCTCAAATACGTGTAGTATTTTATTACGTCCAGTGTGTTTCAACAAATATCTTCTTGAGGGTCTATTATTCCCACAAATCTATGAAGAAAACGATCACAGATTTATTGAGGGAACAGCCTCATATTTTGAACCATGCTAGGCTTCCTAGGCTTAGGAAAGCTTCATAGGCACTTCAGATGGGCTTTTCTTGGGTTCTTCTTCACCCACAATGCAGCCATGGCAGTAAGAGAGAGAAGACTAATAGAGAGCAGAGCAGAGTTAGATTATGGGTTTCTCTCATACAGTGGGCCCTCCCCAGATGCAGAGGATCCGTTCCGGACCCCTCCTCCCCGCGTATGGGGAAAAGCATCCATGTCATTATATCTCCTGCAGCTTAACTTTCCATGTAAAGCCATGTATGGTGCACCTGCGTGTGGCAGGGACACACTGTATATGCATAAGTTCATGAGCTGAACCTCTCTCAAAGGAGGACGTGGCAAAACAGAAGAATGAGAACTGATTTTTCCCTCAGTATGCCACTAGAAAGTGCAAGGCTACCAGCAATTTGTGGAAGTTTATTTTAGGAAACATTGTTAATTACGTACTGAAAAGATAAAGAAGAGAAAATAAATAATGGACAGCTAAGCAAAATTAAGACCAATTGTACTGGAAAGTATCCATGTTCTTTCCCACATGCACATGGGACCTCTACCATATGTGGAGGAGTTCTATGTAGCAAATGTTTGCAAAACGAGGTTGGGAGCAAGCATAGAACTGTAAGAGAATGGCATCTGGAAGTAAAGCAGTATATTCATCCCTGAAGTGAACAAAAATAAAAACCATCCAAAAGACAGCTTGCTTTACACCCACACACATACCTGATTTTTGGCTCAAAATGTTATTCTCCTCCTGCTCCCTCTACCCCTCTCCATTCCTTTCTAACAATCCTCAATTGAATTCACACAGCACACAGGCCAAACATCTAAAGCATTAGCAAAATGCATTTCCTTATCCCAGCTATTCCATTAATCTCTAGTTGTTTCTTTAAGGAGATTTTTTGAAAGAATTCTAGCTGTCTACATGGGAACTTAAAAACATGTAGAGATGACTTGCTACAAAGGATTTTGTTTACTAGAAGCAGGAGGTATAAACTACTGCTCAAGACTTCCTAAGCACAGTCAACCCTGGTTAGTACTTAGATGGCAGACCACCAATGAATACCAGATGCTGTAGGCTATATTTCAGAGGTATGAATTGGTAAAACCACCTCTGAGTATCCCTAAGAAATTCATGGCACCTCCATAAGTTGACAGGCAATTTGAATGTGTGTGCACATGTGTGCATGCACACAAACACAGAGGACCCTGGAAGTGCAGGAAATCTCCCACTGTCAAGTGTCCCATCATGTTTATACAGGAGGAGTAAACAATTCAATACAAATGAAGAACTACCATTTAGATAATCCAATCAAAAATCCACCAAACCGCATAATGCACAAAATACACAATGGTTGGCCAATAAAGGTATCATTGTTTGATGGGTTTTTGATTGGATTTGCTAAATGGCTAACATGGCTACCCCTGGATGTTTACTAGTTAGATAAGAACTAAAAACCGTTTTAGACTCTTAATATGTGCTATAAAACACATTTTTGGATAGAAAACATTATTTCTACACACAAAACTGCATTTTGTACAGAAAACACTAGTTCCTGAATGGTGTTTACTAAGCAAAAGGAGGGGGGGGGGAATGCGGGGGTGGGGATCTATGTCTTCCTATGCAACTCCCATCCCAAAATCTCTGAAAGATCACATGATTTGTCAGTAATGATCAGGAACCACACAGACATTTTTATGTTCTTGTGTGATGGGGGAAAGAACCTATAGAAATGGTTTACTCTTGCATGTTATGGTGAAATATGTGAAGATTTACATCCCTGCTTCGCCTGTGGAGCCAACCGGATCTGCTTCTGCATGCTGTGATACCGCACTATAAGGCTGAAAACACACACAGCATGCCACTGAGCACTGACTATCACATAGGTCTTTCCCACCCAGTTGGCACACTCCTTTCCTGCAATGTGGGGACTGTGGGTGACTGCTGGAAAAGAAAAAGACACATGCAGTTGGCCTTGGCCATGTGGTCTCATTATTCATGTATGAAGCCATGCAGCACAACACATCATTTAAAAAAAAAGAGTACATACTGATCATACATGTGATGAAGGCAAGGACTTTGGTCTGAAGACTTCTTTCCAGCACAAAAATGTCCCTGGCTATATTCTTGCAAAAAGATATAGGCTATCACTGAGGTCAAAACGGGTTGCCTATGTGATCAATATCTTGTTGATCACATGGTGGCGCATCCCATTCTGATTTCTGATGGCAACAGCTAGCCTCTCATAGGGAGGTAGTTGGCTGGCAAGGCTACAGCAACAGCAGCACTGGGCACAACAATGCAATGCCACACCAGATTTGGCCAGATGTGTGGTTAGTCTGGGACATAATGTTCCAGACGGGCCCTGGATTAAGTAGCCAGTGTAGATGTGCCTTAAGCCTGGTTATCTCACTCACATTGATGTGTGTGTGTTTAGAAGTTGTCAAGTGAGTTTCTATAACTGATAAGTTTCTTTATTATCTAGAATTGTCTCTAATAATGTGAAAGTTATTTATGGTTAATAGAGGTGATATTTTTCTCAGTACGATTAATTTGGGGAAAAAAAATCAAGTGGAAACAAAAATGGATCAACTTTCAAATGAATACCCATTTATCTGAGAGTGAGCCCCCTGCAATCAATGGTATTCTCTTCTGAGTCACTATATATAGGATTTTTTGATAAGGGTAAAATTAAATCCTGACGGCCATTAAATACCCAGACAACAAATAATGATTTCAAATGCCAGTTTCTAGCCTTGTGCATTTTTCCACAACATATTTCATTCACGCAGATCATCAAATCCACTCACTTATACAGATTCTACATCACTGTAAGAAAGAAACCAGCTTCTCTTCAAAATTCACCAAAAAGTAAGAATAGTTGAAACAGATGACACTTTAATAAGCTAAGTACAATCTTTCAGATAACTGTTACTATTCCTAATAATACTAATATATTTTTCCTTAACCTTTCCCAAGACACATACATTTACAAGCCTTTATAGATCACATTAACGAATAGGCACTGACTAGAATTTAGAATGAATTTAATTTTACCCTGTAGAAGATAAATGGACTGAGCATGAGTGCATCCATTTTTGTCGAAAAAATGAAGTGTTGTGTTAGGAGTCACAGACTGGACATTGTGGCTGCATGTTCAGTTGCTTGTTTAACTCATAGGCTTCACTATTCTAATTATGAGTTATAGATAATATTTTAGGAACTGTATATGCACTTTAAGGGAATTAGTGTATTTCTATGATTTGTTTTAATGCCAATTACATTCCAAACCCTGCAATGCTCATGAATTTGGATATTACAAATAAAAGCATTCAGGCAAAAATTAGAAGATGCCTGAATCTACACATGCTCCACTTGTCACAACATACTTATCATGTGTATTCAAGTAGTCTCCGGTGAGGCTATCATGGCACGTTTCTGGGGCTGAGAGTGTGAGATTCACCCAAGGTCATCCAATGGGTTTTTCTGGAATTAAACTCTGATCTCCGGAGTCATAGTCCAATGCTCAAACCACGATACCACGCTGGCTCTCTGTCACAATTTATAGTACATGAAAGTGTATCACTTCCAAAAATACTTAGGCAGCAAAAACTGTATGCTGAAAGCCAAAAACATAGAATTTTAGATTGTGTTTTTTTAATTTCTGCTGGAGCAGTGGTGGTGAGAGGGACAGTATTTTACACTATAATTTTCTTTTACAATTTTTTTAATTTCATTTTTTGCTCTGCAAAGTAACAGAAAACAACTGGAGCATACGTGGAAATCAACGTGAGCATGCATTTTTCTTTAGCAATAAACGCTAGACTAATTCATCATCATACACATTTGGTCGGTTTCAAAAAGGAAAACTAAGCGGTAGCTGAACTTATTTAAAATATATAATGCTAATTAAACTCTTTTTAAGGAAAAGACTTCTGCATTCAGGAACCCACGCAAAGATAAACAAACCGGGTAAGCGGTGTTCTGCATGCAGCGTCAGTTAGACTCAAAGAATTTATAGCACAGACACCAAGGGTAGCCAGCATTACCTTACTAATACGGTCAACCTGAGCAAGAGATAAATGACTCCTTGCCAGCAGAAATTAACTCCACTGCAAGTTAAGCTCTCTCATGTCTCATTGCCTCATGTGCCCTAAAACAGTATATATATTCTAACATGTATTATAAATCTAACAGCAAAGCAAAATAATTTTTTCTCTCAGCCCCATCCACTGCAAAACCAAGTACTCTCAAGTTCCACTTCTGGGGCAGAAAGAGTGACAATTTCTCCAAACATTTTTTTTAAACTCTATAAATAGATTCTACAAGCTAGATTGTAGAGGGAATTTCATTTTCAATTATATCCTATAAAACATATTAATTTCTGGCACCAGATCCTGTGTAATCTTGGAAGCTAAGCAGCATCAGCCCTGCTTAGTACTTGGATGGGAGACCGCCAATGAATACCTGGTACTGTAGGCTATATTTCAGAGGATGGAACTGACAAAACCATGAGTACCACAAGTTTTCCTTGCACTAGAAAATCCTATAAAATTCATGGGGATGTCAGAAGTCAACACACTCAAGTGCACAGAGCTCAGTAGAGGGCCAGTAATTTACAGATTTTGCAAAATGGAAAAGCATATTAAAAGTAAAATTAAAAATAGTAAAATAGTAAAAGACTGCTTTGGCACCTTGAAGACTGACAAATTCATTATAGCATAAACTTTCGTGGACTAAATTCTATGAACAATTAAGCAAAAGTGAGCCCAACTGGGTTTAATGTGGGTATACAGAGGTAAATGAACAGAATAAAAAGGAGAAAGGAAGGGGGTAAAGAAATGTGGTAGCACTAAATGGCTTTTATTTTATTATGAGCTTTCAAGGACATAACTCCACTTCTACAGATGAAGTTCAGAGTGATATTAAAGCTTCGGGTTATAAAGAATATGTATACAGGTGAAGGAGTGGGATAGTATCTAATAGGATCGAGAAATATAAAAATAATGTCCCTTGGCTTTAATTTTCAAAGGGCTGGGCGAGGTGTTACAGGTCATTCAGATCTTTACAGTGGGTCAGTTAGGGTTGATGTGTGAAAGGAATAAATCTGCTTACCAAAAGTCAGTTTCCTTGGGTTCAAAATTCCCTCTGAGAAGATGCTTTTTGTTATATGTGAAGTAGCAAGGATTCTTGTATTAATATATGCAGTGTGCCATAAAGCCATTGTTTTTAGTCATACCGCTGCTAATGGGCTGGAATTTGTGAATCTAATTCAATTCAGCTGTTTCTCCTTCCAGTCTCTCTTTGTAATTTTCTTGTTCAAGGACCATGACCTGTAAATCCCTTACTGTATGACTAGAAAGTGTGAAATGTTCTGCAACTGGTTTTTTGGGGTATTGCCATTTCTAATGTTAGATTTTTGTCCATTAGTCCTCTTGCGTAGAGACTGTTCGGTTTGTCCAAAGTCGAGTGTAGAGGGGCATTGCTGGCAGAGAATGACACATACATTGGAAGAAGAACAAGTAAATGCATATTTTATGTTGTGTGTGATGTTATTGGTCCAGCCCTCTGAAAATTTAGGGCAAGGGATGTGTTTTTCACCTTTACAGAACCTATTACATTCTATCCCACTTCTACAACTTTATAAATATGCTTCATACCTGAGGCTTTAATACCACTCTGTACTGTATCTAAAGAAGTGGGTTTATAGCCACAAGAGCCTCATGCTAAAATAAAAGCCAATTCATCTTAAAGGTGCTGCCACGTTCCCTCCCTCCCATCCCTTTCTCCTTTTTATGCTGCAAGAAACTAACATGGCTACTTCTTTTAAAATTATTGTCTACAGAATGCAGTCCAAGGTGAGGTGTTCAAAGTATCCCGAATCTAGGTAACTTGAAATTAAGTTAATGAAAAGAAATGAGGTAAAGCAGCCACAGTTCTTCAAAATTGCCCTTTGTTGTACTGCAATCAGCAAATGTTTCCCCTGATAAACATACACACAATGCATTGCCATCATTTTTAGTGATCAAAACTTTTAAAGTGCCTTAGTAATAAATAATATTTTATGTCAGCAAATCACAAGTCCATGAGTAACATACATTCAGTATCTTTTGTTTCATTAAATGCCAAAGATTTTTGTTTCATTTGCAAATTAAAAATGTTGCAAAATATCACATTGATACTAGACTAAATCCAACTCGCAAATGTTTCTACCAGCATGTTTGCCTCGATCTATAAAAAAATAAGAAACAACCAAAGTTAATATCTTAAACCAGGGCAGGTCAGTGGCCTTTTAATTCTCTTTTTATATTTCTCCGAAAGATTTATTCAGCACAAATTTAAGTGGGGAGGGGGCTGTATTTAAGTCTTTTGCAACAAAAACTATGAAGACTATATGTACATCTACGCTGTAGAAATAATGCAGTCTGACATCACTTTAACTTCCAAGGCTCCATCCTATAGAATCCTGGGATTTATAGTTTTGTGAGTTACCAGCTCTCTTTAGCAGGGAAGGCTAAAACCTTGTGAAACTACAAATTCCAAGATTGCATACTGATGTCAAACTACATTATTTCTACGATGTAGAAAAACCATATGGTATGAAAAAGTGGTAAGACACCCTTCCAGCTTTGGGACTTGGGTGGTTAAATCAGGGCTTCCTCGGATAATAACCATCCAGTGAAGTAAAAAGAGAGCAACGTGGCCAGACTGGTACCCAGAAATAACCTACTACAGGACAAATCCAGAAGAGAAAACAACAGAACACCAGGTAAAACTCCCTTTTAAAACCTCTCAAACTCAGCTCCAGTGATCTACAACCCATACTGGACTAGGGTTTGCAGGTCTCCCTTCTTTTAAGGGATGTCGCTTATTTGAGGCCTGGAAAGCGTATTTCTTATCAGGCTGCCAGGTGTCCATTATGATGAGGGATGTTCCCTGTTTGAGGGTTGGGAACAGACTGCAAAAAAGATGGGGGAAATCCTGGTTTGGGGGGCATCATCCCTCCATAAAAAGAGAACTGTGGTCATTTTGGAATTTATGAGTGTGGATAATATGTTAACTTTACAAAGCAACAGGTGCCTAGGTTAATTGAAAACAATGCTTTTATTTGGTATCTAGATAAAATACAACCTATCAATATCCTGTTTTCCCGAAAATAAGACATCCCCAGAAAATAAGACCTAGTAAAGGTTTTGCTAAATTGCTAAATATAAGGCCTCCCCCAAAAGTATGACCTAGCAAAGTTTCTGTATATAAATATATATACAGTATATAATAAATGTTTATTTTTTTGTTCAAAAATAAATGAAAATTCTTCTTCATGGAAAAATAAGACATCCTCTTAAAATAAGACCTAGCGCATCTTTGGGAGCAAAAATTAATATAAGACACTGTCTTATTTTCAGGGGAAACACGGTAGCTGTCCCTGGATTGTCAGCCCCTCATATCATGGATTTCATCCATCCATTACTGCTGTTTTGAAAGTCTGGCAACACTGTACTGGACACTAACATATTTTCTCAGAAGCCATAAATGATAACTTGCACTTGTCAAGAGACAACCACTAATTTTAAAAGACAACTCAGGTCCAAAACACACTGAAAAAAACAATCCAGTTTGAGAATGCTTAACTGCTCTGGCTCAGTGCTAGGGAATCCTGGGAATTGTAGTTTATCGTGGCACCAGAGCTCTCTGGCAGAGAAACCTAAATGTCTCACAAAACGACAGTTCTGAGAATTCCCTAGCATTGAGCCAGGGCAGTTAAAGCGGTCTCAAAGTGGATTATTTCTGCAGTGTTTTGGACCTCAGTGACAATGCTAGAGTGTAGGAATCGGGCTCCATGGCTGACCCACAATACAACTCTATTCCCACGTCTACTCTGGCACTATGACAACAGGAAAATAATATGATCCGCAGTATCGGAGGTTCATAGACATGCTTAACATATAATGCGATCTATGCTAACATTTGCCAACAACGTCCCACTGCTTTGTACGTAGCGAAAACATGCCAGGCTCTAAACCACAAGTGAGCAAAACACTGCTCATGACCCACACCTAGCTCCACGTACTCTTTCGTGCCCCGCCCATCAAATTTCCCCAGAATTTTTATTTTACATAAAATGGATGACAGAGTTTGCCACCCAGATTTGCCAGGAGGCTGCTAAATGCACTGGAAACAATGGGGAACACGATGAACAATTGACAGGATTGTACATGTCATACTTGATATTGTAGCCAAATTACTTTCATTTGGTCCGGACCCAATGCTCAGTATCGTACTTCACATATTAAATGTGGTGCATTTAAGTACCTTTAAGATTAATTTATTTGTAAGTGCAAACCTAAATAATCAGTTAAGTATGAGTGGGAGGAATGTGTTAATAAAGACAAAGGGAATGCTAATGAATTTAAAAACATTTAATTCATTCCAGCTACTTTTGAATCCATGTTACATATAGGCAGCTTATTTTTTAAATCAATTTTAACTTTAAAAAAAACCCTAAAACATACACACACACAAATTTGACCCATGAGCACTTGGTGAACATGAAAAGCAGCCCCTGGTACCACAGCACTCACCCCCCTCCCCCTGCTCTAAAAAAAAGAATAAATGGACACAAATATGCCACCTGAAATGGCAATGGTAGGGAAACAGTATCTCACAACACTCTTCCTCTGGCCTCAGAGGGGCCATTCTTGAACAAAACAAGAGCAAGGACAAATTCAAACAGGAAGCAGCTGAAAAAGGGAGATTCCTTCCAACAGGAAATGCCTGAAGAAGGGCTCTGCCAGGAGGTTCCACTCTATCTCTTGAGGCTGCAGAGATGAATCACATTGAATGGGTTAATGCAGATCAGCAGACCCAGGAACAAATGTCTGGATTGCTCTCCAACTACTGTTAAAGCTAATCACCATGGTTAAGTCCAATAACATCCAAACAATGATACCTTTATGGGGCCAACCTAAATGCACAATTACATGTTGCAAGCTTTTGAAGTCACTATTAAAGTAATTCCCTCTGCTTGCTTTTTGTTTTGCCTTTCAGTTCCAACTCCCCCCCCCCATCCCACCCACCCTGTAATGGATATCATCCTCTGCCAACCAAAACACCAAGTCATGCAAGCCACCCTGCGGCCCATAGAAATGTATACCCTAAGCTTCCTTGCAATGATGGCTGACAGAACATTTCTCTGCGCTCTCACTATATTCTGATATACTATATAGGGTTTCCACCCAAGATGGCTACTAAACTTAAATCAATCTGTTAAGTCTTCATCGTGCCACAAAACACTTTGCAGTTCTAGCAGCCATGATGCCGTACAGAATTTACATGCGTCAGAGCCCCTTCCGAGAAGGCTCTACATTCGACACTGACCCATGAAAACTGGAACCGGTCAAAGAGCATGAAAGAGTATGAAACAAAGGAGGGGCAAAGGAAGGGAGCATCGTGACAAGGCAGCAGCAGGTATGCTTAGGATTCTGGGAGTTGATGGTGGCATTTCTTCTTGGGCCAGAAGGAAATTTGCTATCTTTTTCTGCTTGGCATTTACCTAGGCAGTCTGGAATGTGCACAAACAACACAGAAAAGCAAAAAAAGCACAGGCCAGTCATGCAGGATAGCGTCTACTGGAGGAAGCAGTTCTCAGAGAAAAACTGGGCAGGCTACTTCAAAGTCATAGCAGATTATCAGTTGCCACAGCTTTTCTCTTTAGCAGCAGCAGGAAGCACTGAAGAGACAAGTTGGCAGGCATCCACACCAGAGAAGCTTCCTTGCAATGAGGGCTGACAGAACATTTCTCGGCGCTCTCACTGTTGCCTGATATACTATATAGGGTTTCCACCCAAGATGGCTACTAAACTTGAAGAAAGTGTTAGCCTTTTCACCAGTCCTCTTAATTTCAAGAAGCAACTGCCATGTCTCACATAACCCTTGTTTTTGTTGTTGCTGCGTGCCTCCAAGTCATTTCTGGCAAGATTTATTCAGAAGAGTCTTCCTCTGAGGCTTTCCTTTATTTTATTGGGCTATGAAATCTTGATCAAATCATCCATCAATGCTATTGCCCCATCCACCCCTTACTTGGGAGCAAACCCCATCTGATCACAGCAGAAACAAGTTTCAGGGCTGTGATCTTAAGTACAACTACTAAAATATACGCTACGCTGGTCTGAGCATTGGACTATGGCTTTGGAGACCAGGCTTCAAATCTCAGTTCAGCCATGAAAACCTATTTGTGCAAATCACACTCTCTCAGCCTCAGAGGAACCCCCTCTGAACAAATCTTGCGAAGAAGATCCCAGGAGAGGTTTGCCTTAGGGTCACCATAAGTCAGAAACTACTAGAAAGCACACAACAAAAACAAATTCTGCTGAAATTAAATGACTTGCATGTAATAAATGGGGCCAAGTTGAAAGTGTTAGCTGCCTAACCCAGCCATTAAGAAGAGATATGAAATTATCTAGTTGTAAGGTAAAGAAGACAACATAGCTCCTACTGTTACCACACAAAAACCATTGTGCACCTATTTCATTTTTGCTCCTTAAAGACAAAAAAGTAGTGGGAAAAACCACAGGAGAGTTACAAATGTGTTGGTGACACATAACATCTGGACCATTTAAAACTCTGTGGAAGAGGCCAAGAGATTGCTCAACAAAAGCTTTGTGTGGAAACACCCCATTTGCGTTATATCAAATGCTGAGAGGGTTAAGTTCTGCTGCTTATGCTGTAGTTAAATTTGTTTGTACAGAAAGGTATTTGGAAAGGACAAGTGGATTATCTTACATGCCATTGCCCAAGAAACTCCAAATGTCAGAGATCCTTGAAGAAACCTGAGTGCGAAATGAAGAAACTCAACTGTCTAGCAAAATTCTCCAAGTAACATTTTTCCAGCAATCTGTATGTTTCGATGAGTGTTTCCTTTTTATTGGTTTATCTGTATCGAGAAAACCTTTAGATGCAGGAGCTTGAATGAAAAAAAAGTAGTTTTAATAAAACACTTTGGAGTAAAGCCACCAGGAACTTTCCTTTTAAAGCGGGTAGAAAGCTTAATACTTATACATTTGTACATCTGGCCAGTCAAATATTAACTACCCTTAAGACCAGCCTTGTGAACTCTGAGGAACTTTCACCCTAACATTCTTGCATTGCGCTGGACTGTCTGAATAAAACAGCAAACAGCCAGGCTTAGATTTAGGTGGTCCTGGTGGTGGTCCTGAGAACCCTTATTTGCAAAGGAAGGTCTGCTTTCATATATTAAGTGTGGGTAGGAAGAGGGAGGGGATTTAGGCAGAAAAGGGTCATGGGAAGATATGTTCTTGCCTCTAGCAAGACCAATCTCTTCAACAAGCCAGTAAGCCACAGCCTGCGTAGAACCACCACAAATGACAAAAGTAGCAACCGAACACACACCAGGAAGACACAAAAGAGCACTGCTCCAAGTTGAGAGGCAAAGGTTTTCGAGTGTTCTTGTTTTCAAATAAGAAGACTCTGTTGGAAAGGCAGCCTGAAGTGGGTCACCCCTTCCCTATAGGAACCTGCCACATTAATATAATAGTGAAAGGGACACTCACACACACCCCGCTATTTAGCTGTCCGTCACTTGGGCAAGGAGCTTTATTAAAGAAGGGAGTAGGAGAAAAAAAACTCTGAGGCTGTGACAGTGTGACCTCACCTAATATACACATAGGGAGCCAGCGTGACGTAGTGGTTTGAAAACTGGACTATGACTCAGGAGACCTGGGTTCAAATCCCAACTCAGCCATGAAACCCACTGGATGACCTCGGGCAAGTCACACTCTCTCAGCTTCAGAGGATGGCAATAAGGAAAAAAAACTCTGAAGAAACTTGCCAAGATAACCCCATGCTAGGGGTGTCATAAGTCAGAAACGACGTGAAGGCACACCACCACAACAAAATATATACATACAGGAATGTGTGTATCTTTGCCAGCTGTTTTTGGGTGCCTCCCGAGTCATTTTTGACTTCAGGTGACCCTATCATGGGGTGGGGGTTTTGGGGTTTTTTGGCAAGTTTCTTCAGAGAGGGGTTGCCATTGCCTTCCCCTGAGGCTAAGAGAGTGTAACATATCTAAAGTCACCCAGTGGGTATTTATGCTCAAGTGGGCATTTGAACCCAGCCAGTTCCCTCTGTGTGTTTGTATATTAAAAGATACAGCTGTTTTATTCTGTAGAATTAGTAAGTTAAAGAGATCTCGTAGCCCCCTTTGAGACTAACTGAAAGAAAGAAATTGGCAGCGTGAGCTTTTGTAGTTGCATCTGAGGAAATAGAGTGAAGTCTAAGAAAGCTCCTGCTGCCACTTTCTTTCTTTCAGTTAGTCTCAAAGGGGCTACAAGAACTCTCTACATATATATATATATATATATATATATTAAGTTAGGTGTTTTCTCCCAGCCCTTTCTCTTAGAGTGAAGAGTTACAACTTGAGGCACACTGTGGCAAAAACCTTAGTAGCCCTTGAGAAGTTGCAGGGCCATTCCCAGCTGCCGCAGAGCCATTCCCCTCGACTCAAGCTGCATCCACAGGGCAGAAAAACAACCCAGCCTGACCCCACTTTCCCTGCCATGGCTCCATGCAAGGTGCCACAACAAACTCTCATTCCCAGAATTCCACAGCAGGGAGCCATGGCAGAGAAAGAGGGGTGGAACCCGATTACTCCTCCAGTGTGGGAGTGGAAGAGGAATAATAATAATAATAATAATAAATTTGTGAAGCTGAAGGCTTTCATGGCTGGCATCCATAGTTGGTTGTGGGTTTTCCGGACTATGTGGCCATGTTCCAGAAGAGTTTTTTTTTTTTCTGATGTTTCGTATTTATTTATACCCCGCTTTTCCAATGAGATGGAGGCAGCTTACAACAATATTAAAAAAAAAACACATTAAAATACGATAAAATACAGTGGCCCATAAACCCAGCCAGCATAACAAATAAATCACACAAAAAAGAAAAGAAAGAGAACAAGGGCAGGAACCAAACTGAGAAGAGAAAGCACTGGAGGCATAAGGGGGGGGGGGAGAAAAGAAAAAGAGATTTTAAAAAACCCAAAATGTGAAGTTGAGGGCTTTCATGGCCATTACCCATGGTTGTTTTGTGGGGTTTTTTGGGCTACGTGGCCATGTTCTAGAAAAGTTTCTTCCTGAGGTTTCACCAGCATCTGTGGCTGGCAATTTCAGAGAACGCTGGCATACAGGAGAGGCGGGCAAATATACTTTGTGACCTTGGGTACCCCACTCTCTTCCATGCCAGCATTCTCTGAAATTGCCAGCCACAGATGCTGGTGAAACCTCAGGAAGAAACTCTCCCAGAACATGGCCACATTGCTCCGAAAAGACAGTGAAGGGTCTTGGAAGCCGTGCCCTATGAGGAACGCTTTAGGGAGCTGGGGATGTTTCGCCTGGAGAAGAGAAGGCTAAGAGATGAGATGATCGCCCTGTTTAAATATTTGAAGGGATGTCACATTGAGGAGGGAGCAAGCTTGTTTTCTGCTGCTCCAGAGAACAGGACTCGGAACAATGGATGCAAAGTACAGGAAAAGAGATTCCACCTCAACATTAGGAGGAACTTCCTGACAGTAAGGGCTGTTTGACAGTGGAACACACTCCCTCGGAGTGTGGTGGAGTCTCCTTCTTTGGAGATCTTTAAGCAGAGGCTGGATGGCCATCTGTTGGATATGATTTGATGGAGAGTTCCTACATGGCAGGGGGTTGGACTGGATGGCCCTTGGGGTCTCTTCCAATTCTATGATTCTATGGGGAAAACCCCACAAACAACAACAACAACTATGAAAGCCCCCTTCCTTCTCCTCCCAGGAACCCAACCCAACCCAACCCTTCTGAAGAAGTTCCCCTTACCAGACTTCTCTCTCCTTGCTTGCTTCTTTCTTTCCTTCCTTCCTTGGCGCCTGCTCTCTCTGTCTCCTTCTCCTCCTTCTTCTTCCCACTTTCTCTGGGGCTGGTGTTCAGTCAGGGCAGTGGCCACCAGGCTGAGGACTACTTCTCCCCACACTCTCTCTCTCTCAGTCTCTAGTAGAAGCAGCCTCCTTGGCTGGAGGCAGGACTAGCAAGGAGGCAGCAGTAGCCAAGCAAAGGCAGAGAGGAGGAAGGAAGAAAGAGAGAGAGAGAGAGGAAGGGAGAAAAGAAAGAGAGAAAGAGAGAGGGAGGGAAATGGAGAGAGAGGTCTCCTCCTCCTCCAGCTGGCCAAGAAGGAGAGAGGGTCTCCCCTCAGCGCCCCATAGCAGCCCCACACCTCACCAACTCCTCTTCACCACCACACAACAACAACAACAACTCCTCTCTTTGCAAGGAAAAGAAGGAGCAGCTCAGAGAGAGGATTAGAAGGGGTGGACCCAGCTGGGGAAAGAGGCGGGAAGAAGGCTGTGGGGAGGATAGTCCCAAGAAGAAGAAGACCTCCAAACTATATATGCCTAGCTGCCCCTTTCTTATTATTATTTCCCTTTGCGCGCCCTTCTTCTCTTCTCTTTTTGCGCTTTGGCCAAAAAGGCGCCTTCTTCCTTTTTTACGCATGAAAGGGAGTGTGCCTTATTATGTTGGTCGCCTCCCTCAGTGTTTGGGGCACTTGGTATCACCCACAAACACACCCACAGGGTCACACACACACAGTGTACTGTACTCACACACTCTCTCTCTCACACACACACTTTCTCTCTCAGCCAGGCAGGAAGTTAGTTAGGAGAAAAGGGCCAAAAAAAAAAAAAACCCCACAACACAACACACACTGGAGAAATAATAATCCAGTTTGAGACTGGTTTTATTGCCCTGGCTCAGTGCTAGGGATTAGGGAATCTTTCCTGGGAGTTGTAGATTATTGTGGCACCAAAGCGCGCTCTCTCTCTCGGACAGAGTTTATCACACTAGGGGCCAATTTCGAAATTAAAATGACACTGAAGCGGAGTTAAAGCAAACTTGAGCCTTCGCGGATTTAAAGCGGAGATAATATTATTTCACAACATTCATACGTGATTTCACAAAGCAATTTCAAATTTACACTTTCTGTAGAGATCTGAACTTGAAAAGATGTGGATTAATCCTCCTTTAAATCCATGTAACCGGGTTTTTCACGACGTCTTGTGAAACAGCGTCGCTTAATTCGGCTTTAAATCTAGTTTAACTGGGTTTTTCGTGACGTCGTATGAAACGGTGTCACGTAATTTCGTGATTTCTCCAAGATATCTTTGGATTAACCCCTCGATCTCCCTCGTGTGATAAAGCTCAGAGAAGAAGGCTCAATGTTGTCTCACAACAAGAGCACAGTTCCTAGAATTCCCTAGCATTGAGCCAAAGACTTTAAAACCCTACATGGCTTGGGCCAGAGTTACTTGAGGGAGCGCCTCTCAGTCCCTACACAATCCACCCCACACCCTCAGAACATGGGGGAGAATTTGCTGGAATTAAAAACGACTAAACTACTTTCAACTTCCACAGAGCTTTTTCCGTAGTTGCTCCTAGATTGTAGAATAGTCTCCCGGAAGAGATCCATCTTACCACCTCCCTGTAGACCTTTAAGAAGGCAGTTAAGATGGATCTCTTCTGGCAAATCTAAAAAATTTGGTCAACAAATTGACTCCAAAAACCTGGGTCAGTTTATCCATGGGTCAATCTAAGTACTGTACATTAACATTTATCAAAAAAAGGAGCCATCCCCTTCTCTGAGTAAAGTGGAAAAAGGCAAAAGCTTAGTCCATCCTGGAAGAAACTAAAAGAAGCACTGCCCTACTCTATTTTCTCCACTGTGGTGTCACTCCTGACTTTTTTGAACATTTGTGTGGGAAAACAGCAGTGTGCTTTGGCATCATTTTCCTTTCCTTCATCCTTTGCCTCCTTTGTTACATGCTCCCAGGTTTTACCCTCGACTTATACACGGGTTATATAAAAATCCATAACTTTGGCTGTAAAACCTGCTTTTGACTTATACATGAGCTTGATTTATATATGAGTATATATGGTAACCATTTGTAAGCCACTCCGAGAGCTTTTGTGGCTGAAGAGCGGGGTACAAATACTCTAAATAAATAAATAAATGTCCTCCATTTTTCTTGAAGGACCTCCTTGTTTTCCTTTTCAGTGAGGACACCTGATCACTCCTCGTCGAGGAGACAGAAAGGCACTCTGTACATGCCCTGGGTGCTTTCTCCCAACCACCAGCAGTAGCTCTTAGGTTGTCCTCCCACCCCAACAACAACTACACTATTTTTGGTTTCCAAATGTCTGCCTGCTGTCATGCTACTTTGATGAACATCCTTCCCACTCCTTTTTTTCCTCTTCCATGCACAAACCAACCAATTGCCATGTAGCCTTTCCCTCACACGGGGAAGCATAGAGCATTAGGATTGTTGTGGTTGTGTGCCTCCAAATCATTTCTGACTTATGATGATCCAAAGGTTTTCTTGACAACTTTCTTCAGAAGGGGTTTCCCATTGCCATCCTCTGAGTTTTCATGCTCCATTGAAGATCTGTACCCTGGCCTCCAGAGTCCAGCACTCAAATCACAATGTCACACTGGCAATATGCACCACCTTTTAAAACCCAGTACCCCCTTTTTGTTGCTGGTTGTTGTGTGCCTCCAAATCACTTTTGATTTATGGCAACCCTAAGGCAAGCCTATCATTGGGTTTTCTTGGCAAGATTTCTTCAGGAGGTTTGCCACTGCCATCCTCTGAGGCTGAGAGAGTGTAACTTGCCCATGGTCACCCAGTGGTTTTTATACTCGAGTATAGGGATTTGATCCCTGGTCTCCAGAGTCGGCGTCCAACACAAACCACTCCACCACACTGGCTCATAATATCCACCTATAACCAACAAAATGAGATCCACAGGTTAAGCACAAGACGTCATACTGCCTGAAGCAAGGAGGGCAAGGAGGTGTGCTCTCCAAATCATGGTGGATTGTGCCCCAAGCCAGCCACATTATTTTGGCCCAGGAGGCAGCAGATCCCACAAGCAACTCTTTCCATCCCTAGAAATGTATATATATATTTTAAAGCACATGAATAATGAATAATTTAGTGCCCTTTAATCACACACAAATGTGGAGCCTGAGGCAGCTGCCTCACTCAGTTTAATGTCGGCATTATATTCAATTGTGTTTCACTTTTTTAAAAATGGAGATTGTATTCATTTTCTGCACAATAATACATCCATTTAAAATTGAGCAGTCAGTTTTATTTTTTTAAAAAATCTACACATTCAAAACATATTTAAATTATCTTTTTTGATATCTGACATCCTTACACCTTTACTTCCTACATTCATTTCCTTTTCTCAGTCTCCCCTTCACTCTTTTCCAACTTCTTTCTTCTCTCCTTTCAATTGTATTTCATTTTCTTTCTCTGTCTCCTCCAACTTTCTCAACATGTTAACTATTTCAAGCAAGAAAAGGAAAATAATGGTGACTCCACAGATGCAAAAGGGTATTGAGATGTCACCTTGAAGTGTATACCAGAAAGCGTGGAGTGTTCTGGAATGCGTCCACACTGCAGGATTAAAGCAGTTTGACATTAACTGGCATGATTTTATCTTACAGAATTCTAGGATTTGTAGTTTTGTGGGGCACTAGAGCTCTCTGACAAACCAAGCTGAATACCTCACCAGCATTCTGTAGAATAAAGACATGGCACTTAAAATGGTGTAAAACTGCCTTAATCCTTCAATGTGGATATAAGGACTGTGATTATGTAGGTAGATTTTAGTCTGTAAAATCAGTATGGTAAGAGATCTTGTAGCATCTTTGAGACTAACTGAAAGAAAGAAGTTGGCAGCATGAGCTTTCATAAACTTCAGCCTACTTCCTCAGATGTGTGTTTGTAAAGGATGAGGAAGTAAGCTCAAGTTTTTGAAAGTTCATGCCTAGCTTCTTAGTCTCAACAGTGCTGCAAGATCCCTCTCCATATGATTGTCTAGGTTCAGATATTTGCTTAGCCAAGCTGATTGTTTGTCACTGCAGCATCATGTACTCAGCCCTGCCTCTTTCTCAGGCTTGCTCCAGAAGTCATCATAATAGTCCTATGCTACACAGTCTTATTGCTTACTATGTGGAAATAAAGTCTTCAAATTCTAAGTAAAGATGAAGATGGCTGTGCTGAGCAAGTGCGAGCCCCATGTCAGCTGCATGAAAAAAAAGAGAAAGATGTAAATATCCAAAATATTAGTTTAGGTTCTTAAAATGGAAAACAAAATAAGGCATCATCATCATCGGCCTTGCATGAGTTTCATGTGTAAGGCACTGCTTGTGGACATGTAAAATGCATGACAATTCTCACTGTGATTTTGACTTGGAATAATATTGGGAAGCTATTGCAAAGTTATTATCACAAGAATTGGCTCCAGCAATGCAATCCTGCATATGTCTAACTCAGAATTAAGCAGTGAGAGCTGGTAATCCACACAAATCTGCTCTGGGGAATCTTTCTCTGGGGTTTAGTGTGAATTTAAAAAAAATATAAGGACCTATTTAAGATGCTGAACCTATTTTGGTGACAGGATGCAGCACCTTGGATATGTCTTTTAAAATCTGTCTTGTCATCTTGCAGCTGTGTAGTTCAGCCAATAAGAGATTTGCTAAATGATGAACAATGAGCCTTTTCCAGAAGTGAGCCTTGAACATTGTCCCTACAAAACTAGTAATTTAGGTGGCCAAAACTAATAATTTAGGTGGGTATTCTCCTTTTTGCATCCTATTTACTCAGATATAAGTTCTGTAGAATTTAACAGGACTTCCCCCAATTAAATCTGCATAAAATTGCAAGGTTAAAGTGAGATAACCTGTTTTTGAACATTTGCTGTGCCATGTTTACTTACAACAATGTGGCTGCAAACTCCAGACCTGTGCTGTGCCGATTGCTTTTTGCTTCATGGAATTTGTCAGCTCTTCTTCTTTAGACTGATGCGGGCCTGCTTCCCGCTAGCAGAACTTGCCCAGGATGTTAAGTCTGTCTCTTGACATTACGAATGTAATTTATGATTATGGGATGTGATGTGACGAAAATTACATATTTATAAGATATAGTACATGAGTTTTCTGCTAGATGGAGACACTATTGTGATAGGAGGAGGAAGAAAAAGAGACTTAACTGCTTGGGTATTAGCTCTGGCTTTTATTATTGTCTTTTAAATTTTATGTTTCAATCCAAGAGTGTTTATTAGTTCTGTTTTAAAAATATTGCTTTCTACCTTAAGTGTCATCTTAGCCTAAAGGCAGAGAGTAAATTTAGTAAAGAAATAAGAAATGCATAAAAAAAGAAGGGAGGATTTCAGTGAAATGTATGTCTGAGTATTTCTCTAGCGGAACAAACTGTTTTCTTTTTAAATTTCCTAACAATGACCCTATAGATTCAGTCCTATGCACACTTGTAAATATCTCTTACTGAATTCTCACTGAATAGAATCAGTGGGCATATGAAATCAAGCTACATGAACATTTTTCACTTAATATAAAATTACCATGCTCTGGACACAGGAAACACATTGGACTCCCTCTCACTATTTCCAACCGCAGCCAAAGCTATCATGGTGAGATTTCAAAATGCAATCTTTTTCTCCTTCCTACACTCTTAAGCTAAGAGCAGTCATATTTGTCTAGGAAGGGAAAACAGGGGGTGATATGGAAAGTGTCACTGGCTGAATTTATTCCTGCCTTTGTTGGGTTGAGTTGTTAAGGGCACAGGAGCCTAATCATGAAGAAAATGCAGCAACTTTAGCGGGGAAAGATTGCTGCAAGGCATGCAAGGGGGTTAATGTAATGTGTAAAACCAGTGATCAACAATAGTTTGCCCACAGGATGAGAACCTGAGGCCTGATCTCAGCATATAAACCCCATACTTACCAACTCAAAAGGGTGGGGAATCTTGTTTCAGGACCTTTATAACAGCAGCTTTGCTCTGCTGACAATGTTCTAGTTGTTGTGTTGCTTTCAAGTCATTTCTGACTTATGGAGACCCTAAGGCAAAACTTGTCACTGAATGTTCTTGGCAAGATTTGTTCAAAAGGGGTTTGCCTGTACCTTTCCATCGGCAGGTGATAATGCCAACATTCCCTGACCTGATGCTCTCCTGTTGTGTTCAGCTACAGCTGCCATCAGATCCAGCCAACACAGCCAATGGTTGGAGAAGATTGCTCTACACCATGGACACCTTCCCCAACATAGTCTGCAGGTGATAGTTTTGTTAAGCTGACAACCTTAAGCAGAACTTGGATGTGGCATCAATGTCTGACTAAGGTAAGATGCTTCCTGAAAGCTGCATATTTCTTTCTAGGCAAGCTAATCTAGACATGCCTCAGCCACAGAGGAAGTTTTTGTGCTTCTGGCTTGTGTTTTAGAACATGCCAGGAAGCAGAGAAAGCATGAAATCTGGGATTTGGATTCCTGAGTTCGCTTTTCTACAGAAAAAGATCCATTTTGCACCTTTGAAGTGTGTCAAGAAAACAGAGTCCCTCTTGTCTCAAAAAACTAGGCCTATCTGAGGCTTGAGGCACATTTTGGGGAGGGGATACCAACATAGCCAGGCATACATGGAGCGGGGAGCAAACATCTAAAAATGCATTAGAAAAATGTGTTTACTTTAAAGAAAAACTTAGTGAGGAAGGAAGAAATCTCACAATTTGATAGAGAACCAAGACAGAACAAAGATGTTGGTGAGATTCGGAGAAATGCAAAAGGACCAAGAGGCTGGTAGATTTCCATATTCCTAAGGAAAGCACTCTGTGAAATAGCTGTCGGAAACCATGGAAATAGGACCCCCCCCCCCCCATTTTTTTACATTAAACCTAGCAGCATTTCTTAAGATGGGATGCTTGCCTCCAGAAATATACACACAACTCAGTGTCCTCGAACTGACAAAGCACCCCGCAGCGGACTCATGGATCCCAGAATAAGGGACTTGAGCCCACCCTAAGATTAGGCTAAGGGTGCGCCCTGATATGATCTTTCAAAATCAAATTACCGAGGTTCTGATGTAGTTGAGTTTCCTCTGGAATGATTTATTAAATGATCCATCACTAACAAATATTAAGACAGGGACTGTGTGGAGTCCTCCCAGGAACAATAAAGCCTGCCTGTATTCTGTCCCATGCATGCTTTCCCACATATGGAGGCTACTTCTCTGTGTACACTGTTCTTGTAAACATCTTTACCTTTAGCAATGTTTCAGTGATAATGGGTGAGAAAAATAATTGGCCCTCCTCCTTCAAGTAGACAAAACAATTACTAGCTTTCTTTGCCAGTGTTTTATTAAAGAACTGGCTACTCAATTAATTATCAGTCAAGAATATATACTAAAAGTGACTGTTACATGACTATTTAAACAATAATGAGAAAGGTAAGTATTCAGTTGAGACATCTCCACCATGCCTTGTTTTCTGAAAACAGAGGAGTGATCTAAACAAGTTATGAGGCTGGCATGTATAGTAAAGACTAATCAAGAGTTCTCAGTACTAATACTTTGTTTATTTGGCACAACCATCCATGACTAAGGGATAATGGAAGGTATTGTGCCTGAAATGTTTATTAGTTTTTAAACCATCAGGAAACCTAGGACAGAAAGAGCAAGTGGAGGCCATGAAGCGTTGAGCGTCGTTTGATTATTATGAGTCTTCTAGCTTCTTTAAAAATTCAAGCATTAGAAAAAATGTTTCAAAATGTGTGGTTGACTACTAGAGGAAAAATAGTGTCACATATGCAACATGATTGTGTGGACAGCTATGTGAATACTGAACACGTTGAGCATGGAGTCAATTGTTTTTGAGAAAACATGCACAATATCAAGCTAATAAATATGAAAATCATGTCTTTCAAAGAAAAGTATATTATTTAATAAATTTGCACTTTCACTCTCTAGGAAGCCAATCAGAGGATTCTAATGAACAATTGTAGTAGCCTAACAGGGATGGACCCTTTTAATCTGCTCAGACTATTATATATATATATATATATATAGTTTAAATGATATCATTGTATTAAATATGTGGCATTTAATTATGTTAATAGGGTGTTTTGGTAACAGCTTGTAACAAAACAAAGAGGCTAAGCCTGTTATTATCCCAGTATTAGTGGAACAGATATGATCTGGGGGACATGCCTCATGCTGATTCTGCTGACAGAATGTCTACAATCAGAGAACCAGGAAGGGGTGTGTGTGTTAGCGATTTATAGCTCAGTTAAAGAACACATACTTTGTATACAAAAATCCCAGTTTTCTGTTCATGGCATTTTCCATTAAAATAAGTGCCTACACTGATACAACAACAACACAGACAAATTAGCTGGATCAGTAGCCTGACCCAGTGAAAGGTAGTATATGTTAGGCTAAACTTTCTGTTTTCTGAATAGCCTTGCTCAAAATCTATGTGTGGTTCCGAGGCTGACAGATCTCAGGGCCTGACCCCGGGTTTCCAGGAAGGAGACAAGTTTGCAGATTCTCCAGTTTGGTGGGCTTAGCTCTGGAAAGAGGAAAGGGCTGTGTACAAATCTCCAGCTCAGCAAGTAGGGCAGCAATTACATTTTACAAAGTGTAATTGATTTTTGAGAGCAACTTGCCAAGAGTCTACAGGAGGTCTACATATTTACTTAGTTTCCTTCTTCTCTCCCCATTGTTGTGATGCCAGGGCTCACTCTCTGCTCTGCACCCAACTGCTGTCAGAAGCAAGTAGGCTAGATGAAATGTCCCTTATCCCATTTCCCTAAAGAGATGAGCAACTGTAGTTGGTACTTAATGCACACCATTTGCTGTATGTACTCTACTATAAGTTAACATTATATATTAGTCAAGGGCAGATTTGGGGGCCAAAATCATAATTTTTATATGACCTGTGGATAAATTGAGGGTAAAAATTAGGAGCATGTAAAAAAGGATGAAACAAAGGAAAAGAATGGGCTGGAACAGACTGGCAGCTTCAGCTGGCTTCAAGCTGGCTTGGGGTCATGGTATTTACATGTATCACACCCCAAGTCACCCCAAAGTCACACTGGCAATTACATGTTGGGCAGCTTTGGGATGACTTGGTGGCATGGTGTTTAAACGTCACATGCCCCCAAGCTGGCTGGAAGCCAGTTGAAGCTGCAATGGGATTGCTGCTCATATTTGGGCCAGATTCTGGTGAAATTGGGGCTGCAATGTGCAGTTGCTGTGACCCCAATCCAGCTTTGTCAGGGGCAACTTGCAGCCACCTCTTTAGGGTGGTCTGTTTCAGTCAAAGAACTACAAAACTTCATCAGTTATAACTGTTTGTGGTCACGTGAAAGGCTAGATGGATGAGAGAGAGTAGAGGGCGGTCAGTGCTTCCAGGACAGATTATATTTTTACCTTTCACCAGGGATGTTTCCTTTTTTGATAAGAGTTAAAGGACGGTACTTACACTGACCCGTAGATATGTCAACTCAGGTTTTTGGGTCAATTTTTTGACAAAAATTTCTAGACTTATACATGAGTATATGCAGTAATGATATTGTATGGGACTCAGGTTTTAGCTCTTAAAAGTCAGATCCTGCTATGATCTTGAACTGGCAACCCTAGTGATTCTGAGGTTGCCAGATCTCAGGGCCTGATCCTGAGTTTCCAGGATCCAACATCTAGGCCAGAGTTAGAAGAAGAGCCTTCCCTCCATTCCATCTGCAATCGCCCTGGTCTCAGAGGAAGAGAAGAAATGCTGGACTTGATCCCCTTCCTCGCTGCCATTTCCTTCTCCTTTTGTGTCATGTCTTTTTAGACTGAAGGCAGGGAACTGTCTAATTAACAATTTGTAAGCAACTCTGAGAGCATTTATAAAGAGCAGAGTATAAATATAATGAATGAATGAATCTGTTATGAGTGACACGTGGCTATTTAAACCTAGGGTCTCTCTTACAATGTGCCAGTGTTAATATCAAAGGCAAGACAAAGATGGGTCACTTTTTCTACAGAAAGATCTGCACCTGTGTTGCCTTCATGGAAGTTAATCTAGAAGATAGGAAACTCTAGCTAAAGTGATAGAGGTAAATGAGATACACCACAACGAAATGAGAAAACGTTAGAACCCCACTGTCCTACTGTTTATTCAGAAGAAACTCCTAATGAGAGTGTATTAGCCACAACAGATGTTTTGTGCATGGGTTTGGAATTCGGGTATATTTTTGCCTAACTACAGAGCCTTTTCTTGGAATGGACCTGGGAATCTGCACATAACTCTAAATAGTAACATGATATCTATTATAGTCATCCATTTCGGCTAGATCCATTATGATCTGTTAATAATAGATGCATCTATTAATGTTAAGGCTTCTGGTTAATGACTATTATAGCACTTGCTGCGCACCCCCTACCCATCCTAAGGGAATTTTCCCTGCAGTCACTTTTGAATTGGTAACTGCAGTTTTGATCTGTGCTATTCATTCTTCTTCCCAAATGCAAGATTTAAATAGACCTTTTGCCAAGAAGAAGAAAACAGCTGTATACATACCCCTGGGCACCCTTCTTCTACATGGTGTTCTTTGAAGCCTTACTATACTTGTTTGGGAAGGGTGGATGAATTGAGGTGCGGTGTGGTGGGGTGAAGTGAATTAGGAGTTTATCAGACGACGGAAATTGGAAGTATAATCTAATGGCAATCCAAACGCAATCATGGGGTTTCACGTTATTGCGTATTAAAGTATCTCACACAATTTTGGGCGAAAGGGAAGTCATTCCGAATGCAATCATGGGTTTTATGTTATTTTGTATTATAGCATCTCACACAATTTCGGGCAAAGGGCAGTCATTTTGGGGTAATGGGAAGTCATTCTGAACGCATTCCGAACACAATTGGAATTCACGTAAATTTGCTAAACTAGCAAATTCATGTGAATTCAAATTGGCTCCAATCGATTCCATTCTAAATAAAGAGAAATGCCTCCCGTCTGATAAACTCCTCATTGAGCCAAACCTGCTGGCAGTCCAGGACATGAGCTGATAAATTAACCAGCAGGGACCCTCTTTAGGGATGTCTGTTTGCTCTGGTGTTTTCCAAGTTCACAAATAACATATTGGTACAAGCCTTGTCTTGCATAAGCAATGAAGGTAGGATTTAGACTCTAAAGACTTATGCCTGCTGGCACTCTCCTTGCTATGACTTGCTGTCATCAGTGATCCAAAAAGCATATGTCACCTTTTTCCCAAAGTGGGATCCAACAGTCACTAAAAAAAAAAAGCAATATTTTTTAAACACATAAAACAATATAAATATATAAAATTATTTAAAAGTTGTGCAAAGTTGAAAAAGAAAGTTAAAACATTCCAATAAATAAACCCTTATGATTTTTTTCCCCTTTCTTAATTGAACCGTTCAATTCTGCACTTTCTTTCTCAAACAGAGCTTCTTTAGCAAAGGACAGACAGAGCTTGGAACGTTGTTTTTTTAAAGAGTGTTTCATTAGTCATCACTCTTCTTTCTAGAAAGTGGCTTGATAATGTTATCCATTATTTAAAGAGTAACATATTACTATCATGTTACTTTTCTAAAAAATGCACTTAAAATATTAAGCTATCTTCCATCCCAGTTCTGAAGGGAAAGATGGGGTGAATTATATGGATGAAGTAAATGTATGCAAGGATACATTAATATTAAAATAGCAAATAATCCCCTCAATGCCCCTGCCCCAAGTACAGCCTTTTAAAGACACTTAGAGGCCAGGCTTATTTGAGGTCCCTTCCCAAGTGTCAGTGTTGTGCAGTGGTTAGAGTGCTGGACTGAGATCCAAGAGATCCAGAAGACTACTCACACTACATAGTTACAGCGCTATGATTCCGCTTTAACTGCTGTGGTTCTGTCCTGTGGAATTCTGGGATTGTCAGTTTAGGGAAGGGTACTTAGTACTGGATGAGAGACCGCCAATGAATACAAGCTGCCAGAGGAAAGAACTGGCAAAATCACCTCTGAGTTTTCCTTACTTAAGAAAACCCTATGAAATTCATGGTGTCACCACAAGTTGACAGGTAATTGAAGGCATAAATACACACACACATGAATGCACACACATGCACACACACAGAATTCTCAGCCGAAGAGGTTCCCTGGGGCTTCTGAGCAAATTACAAACCCCAGGATCCCATAGGATGCACCAATGGCAGTTAAAGTGGAATCAAAGCACTATAATTTGTGTAGTGTGATGGGCCCCTGGTTCCAGCCTCCACTCGGCCATGAAGCACACTATGTGACTTTGGGGCCACTGATTCTCAACTCAACCTTCCTCACAGTGTTCTTGTGATGGCATTATGGCGATGAGCCCCTGTTAGCTTCCTGGGGCTTCTTGGAGGAAAAGGGGATAACTATAAATATATGTCTAAATACAATTTGGGTTGGGTTGTTACTATTAGCACTGCCTGTAGCTGCAACTATCTTGCTCACGCTGTCATGATAAAAATGACATTTCCACCAAGCAGAATTTGTGTGGTTATTTTTTTCCCTAATTAGGTTCATGAAGCTCAAGTTAATAGGTGTCTGAAAATTGACAACAATATAGCAATCTCAGTTTAGATATGACCCTCTTCTCTATATGTGAGACCTGGGAGAATTGTCCCTTGCCTTCCCATTTAAAAAGGTCCCATCTCCAAAATAACCTTTTTGGAATAACAAACATCACATTGTACACATAGACATTTTAAAAAACATTATTAGTCATTACATTGCTGCTGTTTTAAATAATATTGTTATGCCCTCAGGACCCAGAATTAATGCACCAGAGAACACCTCATTGCTTGGAGGTTATAACTTTCAGGCCATGATGGCAAAACGTATAAGGTTGCCACTTGATCTATGCACTGAAAGGAGGGGAAGTGGACGTTCTCATATATTTACAGACCAACTTCATACTCCATAAATTCTATATACACTTACTCAGGATTAGGTCTCACTGTACATACTGTACACATCTGGAAATGTTATATCCTTAACCTGGACGGGATTGGTCTGTTAGAGTTCATGGGGAGACATCAGACACGAAGAACAGAAGAGCAAGAGCCCAGATTTCATTTAAGCACTACCACATGACATCACTGCTATTGTGCAGGACACCAGCATAATGTGTATGCTAGCTTTACTTCAAATCCCATAAAATAAATAAATAGGTTCTCACTGATCTTCATTGGTTATGGTAATGCTATGCATTGAGTTACAAGCTGGAGGTGCCTATGTATTTTCATTGAGTCTGTAAACTTCTTATGTGAACTGGGCCAAGACATGTGAACAGATTGATTCCATATTGATTGAAGTGTTCATTAAAATAGTTTACGTTAGAGGGGTTGTCATATATGTGCTTCATTTAGGTTGTTATAAGTTATCCATCTATTTGTTTTGGGGGTTTTTAAATAAAAGAATATACTTTTAAAAAATGCACATGTCGCAAGCAAATACTGTATATTGTAAATGTATTGGAGATCTGTGGCTTCCTTTTAATCTTTCTGTCAGCAGCAACCCTGAATAAGTCCTATAAAGTGTAAACTGACCCTTAAGTCTATGTGGAAATGTCTCTTTTTAACCACATCTTTACTAATGGAGCCAATCAAATCCTGCAATTATCCTTCTACCTAGTTTCAGATTCCTGATGTAAACTCCTCACAGAAAGATGCATCAAAGGATTTCAAGTGCGTACTGTTCATTGCTGAATGAGGCAACCAATTCAGTTTAGGATAATGAAGTCATTTTTAATACTGGTGTTTCGGGAAATCTCAAGAAAGCCTCACCTAAAACTGTTGTTTTCTTCCATAAAATAAGCATAATTGAGTATTCACTGTAAATTGCCATGAGGATTGACATTTTTTCTAAACAGACACTGAAGTTTGAACTTTTGCTCATTTCAGTTCAGCTCTTTCTATCTTTTGAACATAACCTAGGATTTATTTTTGCCAGTTATTCATATGAGAAAAACTGGTACTGAGACTGTTATTATTATTTTCCTTACATCACTCTTTTATCAGTCTGTTTTGTGAAAATAAAATTCACTGAAATTAATGGTAGTTGCTGTGTGCCTTCAACTCATTTCTGACTTACGGCAACCCTAAGATGAATCTATCACATGGTTCTCTGGTCTCCAGCCATAGTTCAATGCTCAAATGACTAGTCCATGCTGCCAGTTACTTAACATGTTAAGGATCTGTCAGCAGAGGACATGCTTTTGTTTACTGCATATACTCACCTATAAGTCTAAAAATTTAAGCCCCAAAATTGACCTCAAAATCCCAGGTCAGTTTATTTACAAGTGAGTATGGTAATGTGATAGCAGCTCTTTCAGATTTACCCATGAGGTCAAGATATAGTTTCTTTCTCTCTTGAGCCAAGCAGAAAGAGTCCTGGGTGATTGGTTGCCGTTAAACAAACAAACAGAGTCCCTCTGCTGCTTATACTGTCTGCTGCTGTCTGGGGAGTCAAGGATGAAACCAAAGTTAAACACTGAAGCAAAAAGCCTCAATTAGAGTCCCTCTTGCTGTGTGCTCACATACACACACTGAAGGAGCATCCAAATTTTACCCTCGACAAAATCCATAATTTTGGCTCCAAAACCTGCCCTCGACTTACACATGAGGTCAACTTATAGTCAAGTATATACGTTTTTTCTACCATTCTCCCCAAAGGTCTGTTGATCCTCACAGCAAGTTAAATTTGTATAATAGTGAATTAGTTAATAGCAGAACTTCTCTTCAAACTTTCAGTTAACAGATCTCTCTGGGAATCACGAATTATTAACAAATCAATGTTAAAATGAGTTTTTTTCCCTTAGTTAACATCTAACTATTTGGTCAACTTCTAGATACCCACAGGGTATTTATTTTATGGTGTATTAACAGCATACAATGGTGTACCCTTTCAGGATAGGAATGCCTTCCTAGGCCTGAGAATGTCTGCTTGCCTGCCTTTTCTCCCTCCCAGAGTTTGCAGAGCCAACACAGTAGCATGTGTTTTCTTGGAGACAGTGTGAAAAACACAAGACACAAAGCTGCACAGCTTGACAAAGAAAATAGGCTGCATTTCAGCCCTGCCATTTGCGTGAGAGTGCCTTGCTGGGGATCGTAGCAGTAGAATGACACTGTCACGCACAAGTATGCATACTCACAAATCAAACCCATAAAGCTGCTCACACAGTGGACGCATGCTTTTCAAACCAGTGAAGGGTGCAATAACTTTATCTAACAAGAAAGCTGGGCCATCCCTGGGGCTTTTGGTAGGCTAACACAGCAAACACATTCTGATAAAACTATCAATGTTAAGCGTGGAGCTGAAGTTGCTATCTCAGTTCACTCATTAGCTGAGCTGAGGACAAATGTGACATTCCAAGGCGCCACTTTGTAGGTCACCTGAAACAGCTACTTTATTTAAATGCCCCTATTAATAGGTGACAAACTGGTAACAAAGAGGTGACAGCAGCCTTTTTTTTTTCATGGTAGGAGCTGGGCAAGATTGGAGAGGCTCTTACTAGACAACAGTGGCAGAAGGATTCCTATTTTTTTCTCTGAAACCCTTTCGAAAATTTGACACCAATGAAACAAAAAGAAAGATGGAGACAGACATACACAATACATATACAGTGGCATTAGCAGGAGTTCTGTCAGACCAGACATACAAGAACTCAAAAACAGGAAGACAAGAATTGCTACTAAAAATCATATGTGGGGATGGGAAGGGAAGGCAATGTTTTTACCTGCTAGCAGCGTTTTTTAAGATGCTAAGTGGTCAAGTATCAGAGATTTTTCCAGCCTAGTTCCTCAGTCGAGTGTTTATGGCTGCCAAGATTTACTTGACCCCTTATCTTTACATTGATGTGTGTGCTTTTACTGACATAAAAGGCTGAATATGTGAAGAATACAATATATAAAAAAAATACTCAAGGCAGTCAAGGATCAGGAAATGGAATCGGATGGTTTATAAGAGCCGTTCCATGTGAGCTGCACCAATATTATTTGGATTTCTTTAATTTCAGTAATGACATCTTTAGTCCAACTGAACAATTTATTTTAAAAAGAAGCTGAAGCACCAGCCATTAGCATTGTTTCTGATGTATGAGTGGCTGAGTTATCCTTTTGTTTACCTGATTATGGATATTCCAGGTCTGGGATGTTTATCTTCTTTGCCCACATTGTCACTAGCCTCATCTGCACATGCTGTGGTGGCCAATGTGACCCATGTGGGTTTTGGTAGTGTTGTTGTTGTTGTTTTGGAGCACTTAGATGTTTTATTTATTTTTTAATTAATTTTTTATTACACAGTACATAATGCAAATTGTACAATCCACATTTCATAATATGATATTTTCCACATCTCCAATAATGATTGTTAACTTGATTGGAATATATTTCCCTCAAATGCTATTTTTGGGAGAGAGGAGAAAAGCATCCATGTAGTTTTGTTTACCACTTTGCATGTCCATTATATTAGACCAGGCATTGTGACACTGTTAGCAAAATCAACAGAATGAAATGGTGCTGTAAAGCCTATAAACATCAAAGAAGAATAAGAAAAATTAGGAAAATGATGCTGAAAAAACATGAATATATTTGTATTCGATGGTGAAAACTGGATGAAAATGGGAGGGACATGGGACAAGTTAAATAATTTCAATTTGACCCAAACCTACATTGGATTTCTTGGAGATACTGCATCCGTGATACCCTAATTTTCCAAAAAGGTTAAAGGAACAGAGGATCTCTCAAAAATGAACATTGACAAAGTATGTTCACCAGAAATAGCTTTACATTCCTGCAGATTCCCTTGACACTTGTTTTAACAGTGCCACAGTTTTTCATAACAAAGTCTTAGAACATGACATTGTCTTTATAGTTCTCCATTTGTTTTCAATTGTTCTCACTTCCAGGACTTTCTTTTACAAAACTGTATTGTTCTCTTTAATACACAACTAGTCATCGCTAATATACGTAGGTATGTCATTTTTATTCATGTTAGTAAATCATCTCAAAGCCAGCTGGATAAACCAAACTCCTTAGGAGTGACATAACTTAGGAAAAACCCTGGGCTCACCAGGTCAGATGACTTAGGAAAATGTATGTAAGGCAGTATCTTCTGGAGACAGCTGGCAAGAGACTGAAATTCAACAAACTTGGCACAATCATTGTGCAGAATGATTGGGAAAAATTCTCTTGTTTGCTTTCCCTTATACAGAGTGATCTAATGGAAGATACTATTTCCTCAAGTTTGTATTTCTTAAAATTGCGAGGATCCCCCAGTTTGGATCCCTGGAATGCAATGTGGGCTGCACTGCCAATATCACCATCTGGTGGCAACTAGAGTAGCTCTTTGTGAGTTTCTGGACCTTTCCTGCACATTAGAGCCCTTCAAATCTACAGGCTAAATCTACAGCTGTTTTACTTCCAGAAGGGAAGGGAAGAAGATGGTTGCCACCAATTGTCAGTAGTAGAAAATAGGTGTATTTGTGTGTGCACATATGTGTGCGCACAAAAATGGGCTAGAGGTTGTATGCTGCCCATGGACCACATGTGACCTAGTCCTGTCTAAAACCAACAAATCATCGTCTTGTGAGAAGCATCAAAATGCTTGTTTCATGTCTCTTGTTTACTTTCAAAAGAATCTCAAATAATGTATGGTCAATATGAAGACTAAAGGCTTGTTCCCACTATGAAATAGAGCGAATTGCTGATCGGTGTAAATGACCGTCGTTCCCATTTGAAACCGGTTCCTGTCGCAAAGTGTTCGAATCCTGTTGTGATAAAATGAGGCAAAGGCAAACAATCCAATTTTGCCAGAGAGTAGTTTATATGCGGTTCTTTTCAGAAGAATCAGTTCTAAAGCAAGTTCAGTAAGTGGGAACGACAGATCAGAATCAATTTCATTCTGAAAGGGAGAGGCTATGGCAGAGGTGTGTTTACCATCCCTCCTCAGTTTTTGACAGATCGGCCGTTTCCCCCCACCCTCAGTGCTGGCTTTGTACTTGTGTTTTTTAAAATAAAAACGATAGAATATTTGATTGATTGATTTTGCAACTACTTGCCTTTCCTTGAGTAGTTGTGAAATCAACCAAACAAATATTCTATCTTTAAAAAAAAAAAAAACATTGTTCTCCCCTTCATCCTCCTGCCTTATTCCCTGGTGTCCTCCATTCCCGGCCTACCTGGTCCATCCTCCTCCATCATTCCCGCCCTGGTTTGCTCCATCCTCCCTGGTCTCTTCTTTGCCACCCTCTAACCTTTGCTCCATCCTCCTCAGCCGTGCTGCATCTGTCCTCCCTGGCTCTGTTGGCTCCATCCTCCCCAGACTGGCTTGCTCTGTCATCCCCAGCTTTTGCTTCGTCCTCCCCAGCCTGGCTTGCTCCATCCTCCCTGGCTTTTGCTCTGTCCTCCCTGGCCTTTGCTCTGTCCTCCCCAACCTTTGCTCCGTCACCCCTGGCCTTTGCTCTGCCCCCCCCCCCGGCTTGTGCCCCGTCCTCCCTGGCCTTTGGTGTGCCCCCCCCAAAGCTGGTGCCACGGAGCAAAGCCAAATCAGAAACCACATTATACTGCCAGTGGGAATGAGCCCTAAGACCCTTACCACATGAGCCTTGTTCTCTCTGCAGTGGAATTGGTAAAAGGAAACTGCTACATACTATTTTGGGAGCTTTCCTTATTGCATGTCCCTTCAGTAGCATGAACAGGGCTGCTCCTGCTATTGATGGTCCCTTGTATTCTCTTCCTCACTCCCCCTTAACCTCACTTTCCTGCCCTATGGTCTACCCAGCATGACTTTCAGGGTTTTTTTTATAAATATTTTATTTGTAATGCAAATTAGCAATTGTGGCAGTGTGATTTATGAAACCAAGATAAAAGAGGGGGGGGGGACAACACATTTAAAAATAGTGGGGAGGGGGAGAAGAGACTGACACTATGTGACTGCCCAATCTCAGGACTGCCATGAGAAGAACCTATCATGCCTGAGAACTAATGGCACAGCAGCACAATGTGGAGCCAATGTGGCATAGTAGTTTGAGAGTTGGACTATGATTCTCGAGATTAGAATTCAATTTCCAGCTCAACCATAAAACCCACTGAGTGTCCTTAGGCATGTTCTCAGCCTCAGGGGAAGGCAATGGCAAATCTCCTCTGAACAAATCCTGCCAAGAAAACCCCATGAAAGGTTAACCTTGGGGTCACTATGAGTCAGAAATGACTTCAAGGCACATAACCACAACTACAACAATAGTGCGACTGGGAGCTTATTGATGGGTTTCCCCCATCAATGAAAAGCTGTGTCCTAACCATGCTTCAGCGGCACAATAGGAACAAGTTGAAGGTGACATTGTACATATCACCAAAGGCACTATTTTCCTACTTCAGTTGTGGTTTAAAAGCTGCATGTCATAAGCTGCTAGTGTTTTGACTGGGTTTTTTTTTTCTTTTTTAATTACTAATATTTATTACATATCAGGTATACAAACATATGGTGTTACTAAAGTAAACATAACATGACATAGTATCCAAATGGCCTGTCAATTAAGTATCTTGTTTCTTCATGTCATGTGGGTCCTTGTGAAGCTTGCTTTGCAGACAGCCTATTGGAAATATTGATTAAGCTTCAGAAATTAAACCACTCCAGAATTGTTTATATTGTGGTAGAAGGAGCATGTTATATTTGTTCTGGTTTGCAAAGTCAATTAATTTATGCTATTTTTCAATACATAAGCTAGTTTCCTCGTCCCTTGGTGGCTCTTTTTTTCTCCCATAGCAAGAAATATATTTATGTTTTTGATAAACTGTTTGAGAATAACTTCAGAATAACCACCTCAGACATCCCAACTTAATATACTGTAATCCTTGCCAAAATGTTGTTGCATCCTCTCTCTTCAAGCTGGCTTCCTCACAGGAGATCATGAAGGCAATTGACAGCTACATTCATGGCTGACTTGCCTTACATGCAAATATTAAAAACATCAGCAAATTTAAGAGCAGCTCCTTATAGCTGCTCATTGCTGAAATGCAAATCTGCTAACAGATCCCGTCATGTCAACAGCCATGCCATGCTATCATATTTAACATCAAATAATATTCACACAACCCAGATTCTCCCCCACCCCGCTCTTCTCTCCGGTATATTATTATCAGTCTGATGCAGAACTAAGCTCCTTTTGGGTACATACTATGAATTCTTCTCTGTTTGTGTTGGCTGACAGGGATGGATAAAAGAATAATAACAAGTGACTAGATGGCTATCTTCCCAAATCCTCAGATGTATTACTTCTTCATATCAAGCACTGGGTGACTCTTGTTCTGTATCCGTTTAATGAATTTTAGTTCCCTTTGAATATTATGCCAAAGTCCCTAAATAGAATGGAAGGGCTTGTTATCTTTCCGCTGCAAGTATATAATCACAGTAAACAATTCTGCTTGCATTTGGCAAGAAATTGGCCAAAGCAAGAGGAGAAGACTAACTATAAAAATTTAAAATGGAAAATAAAAATTAGGTTTTTGCAAGAAATGGATACTGCTTCAGTCTGCCTTTCTTTTCAAGACTACCAGCTTTCTCGACCATTAGTGGTGGTAACACGAGGATAACAGATCCTCAGGTTGAAATCTGGTACCCTCTTTCTGGAAGAAGACTTTGGACTGGTCACATTTTTTAGATAAACTAAACTAAAGTAAAGGCCAAGTATTTAAAGATCAAAGTAAAGAATAAGTAGTTAAAGTAAAGTAAAAATGGTGATGTGCCTTCAAGTTGCTTTCAAGTTATGGTGACTCTGAGGTGAACCTATCATAGGGCTTTCTTGGCAAGATTTGTTCAGAAGAGGTTTTTCTTTGCCTTCTCTAGAGGCTGAGAGCATGTGACTTGCATAAAGTCATGCAGTGGGTTTTATGGCTGAGCAAGGAATTGAACCCTGGTCCCCAAAATTGTAGTCCAACACTCAAACCAGTTCAGCACACTTGCTCACCTTAAGTAAAGACCTTAAGAAAACAATTTCAAAAACGTTCTCCTTTATTTTACAAACATTTTTGACTCAGATATGCATCTGTCCAAACATCCTAAGCCATTCACATTCAGTTCTACAAATATAAACATTTACCATTGGGTACCATTTGCCATGTTTGATACTATTTACCAAAATTTGGTAAACATTCATATACTATGGCATCAAACATAGTAAGATTTGATTAATTTTACTTACCCTGCAAAATTACAATGACGAATCATTGTGAACCTGACTCATTAAACTATAGGACAGAAGGTCATGAATAGAAAACATGAAAATTTTTAATAACTTGATTTTGAAATGTGTTAATTTAATGTAAAAAATTGGGGTATAGTATATAGTATACTGAGTGTTGTAAATTGCTGCATGGTGGGGAGGGGTGGGGGACTAAATGACCCTTGCTGTCTCTTCCAACTCTATGATTCTATGAAACTTAGGAGATCCAGTTTGAAGTCCTTCTAGAGTCACAATACTCACTATGTGAGCTTGGGTTATGTGCAATTTGTCAGTTTGATCTACTTCACATTTTTCTAAATTATATTTATTTATACCCCACCCTCTTCCCAGGACTGTGACTCAGGGCTTACAACATTTAAAAAAACAACAACCATACAGTTAAAAACATATAAAAATAGTACATTAAAATAGCATTAAATTACTACAATAATTAAAACAAATCCAATGCGAAAATATCAAATACTTTAAAAGATAAAAATGCTTAAAATACATTAAAACCATATAGTACCCCAGGCCATTCTTTAAAAGCATTCTGTTTTGAATGCCTGTCTGAAGAGGAAGGTTTTCGCCTGTCAATGGAAGTCCTTAAAAGAAGCCATTCTGGTCTACCTGAGGAGGGAGTTCCAGAGTCTAGGGGCAGCCACGGAAAAGACCCTCTCTCGTGTCCCCACCAACCGTGCTCGTGATGGTGGTGTGATGGAAAGAAGGGCCTCCCCTGCGGATCTCAGAGTCCAGGCTGGCTCATATAGGGTCTGCCAAATAGCCTGGACCTGAACCATATAACACTTTATAGGTCACCAGCAATTTGAATGGTTCCCGGAAACAAACTGGCAACCAGTGGAGCTGTTTCAACGGGCATTGTGTGGTCTCTATAACCTGCCCCCTGTTAGCAGCCTGGCTGCAGCTCTTTAGACCAATTGAACACTCTTCAAAAGCAGCCCCATGTAGAGCACATTACTGTAGTCCAAACATGATGTAACCAAGGCATGTACCACTGAGACCAGATCCAGCATCTCAAGGAATGGTCACAGTTGGCGCACAAGTTTTAAATGTGCAAAAGCACTCCTGGTCACTGCAGAGACCTGGACCTCCAGGTTCAAAGTTGAGTCCAGGAGTAACCCCAAACTGCGAACCTGCATCTTCAGGGGGAGTGTGACCCCATCTAACACAGGCTGGATCCCTATTCCCTGATCTGCCTTCCAGCTGACCAGGAGCACCTCTGTCTTGTCTGGATTAAGTTTCAACTCGTTTGCCCTCATTAAGTCAATTACTGATGACAGACACTGGTTTAGGACCAGGACAGCCTCCTTGGATTGAGGTGGAAAGGAGTCACAAAGTTATGTGTCATCAGCATATTGATGACAATGCACCCCAAAACTCCAGACGACCTCTCCCAATGGCTTCATGTATATGTTAAATATGGTAAAAGAAGAATAAATATGTAAATATATATTTTCTTCAAAAAAGAATTTTTCTGCCACACGCCCATTTATGGAGAATTCCCCCCCGAGTCATAACTATAAAACTAGCCTATTCTGTCCAAATGGGGATTAAAAATGCTATAGATTCAATTAAAATATTCTAAAGAAATCACATCAGTATGTATGTCTAATTACTAATATCCCTATCAGGCATTTTAATAAACTCAAATAGCTAGAAAATTTTTTTCTTTATTTTAGTTCATGACCCCAGTATGATATCTTTGTTAATTCCAATGTTAAAAGTTTTTCAACCAAGTAAGGGCAGCCTGGAAGTGATAAGTAGTCTTCTTCATATCCAGGTGGTCTTTCTGTGTTCCACATCTTTTCCGGGATATGAATACATGTGGGAATCACTAAGAGAAAGAAAGGTGAAAGATAATTAAATTAGATGATATGGGTGGAAAAAAGAAAAATCAAGTTAAGTGTTTTGGGTGGTTTGGATGAAAAATGGGGTGCCACAAAAGTAATGCAGTTGTTTCTTTCTCTCTCAAGCTCAGGGATGGAAGTGAGGGGAGATGAAAAGTCATGGATGGCATTTTTCACTTTTGTTCTGGTAAAATATTTTGTGTAGTAAACAGGGTCGCCAGATGTCATAACTGCAAAGGTGGACAAGGCACTGGAAAATGTAGGACATTCAAGAAAATGTAGGAGATTGCAAAATAAAAGAAAATGTAGGACATTGGAAAATAAAAGTTGACTTAAGGATTCTTGGAAACACAGTCCCAAAAAGTAATTTTTCCAATCTGTGGCAAGAGAGTCTAAATAGAAAGCTACATTTCAATTACTAATTTTTGCTGTTTTTTAGTGCTTTATTCCTTAGCCATAACTGTAACCTTTATCCATCCCTGTAATGTTTTGAATGATCAGATTCCATTAAGCACTGTGGGTCGGTGTCCATATGCAATCTATTTCTAGATGCCATAGAGCTCTGCTTGAACTGAAACCCCTGTCCTGATATCAAGATTAATTTCCTATTTATTGTCAAAATTTACACACACAGAGAAAGTGAGAGAGTCAAAAGAGATAAGAGTGCATGAAGCAAACATCTGGCAGGAAGAGTAGTTTTGCTTGTTTTCAAACAGATCCTATTGGTGCTGCTGACTGATTCTGATGTTGCTTCATTTTAATATGAGTAGAAGGATAACACAGTCTATATCCTAACCTTCCAAGTAGGATAAAGCTCTTTAGAAGCTGAAAAGAAAGAAAGAAAGAAAGAAAGAAGCTGGTTAATAATCCATTGGTGCCAAAATAAATATACATTCTTCTCGCCTCACCATATCTCAATTGCTCAGGAGGGCAGCTTCATTCTAGAGCTCAAAATGAAGCTGGTGTATCTGTGCTGCTGTAGTCTGTTTGCCAACTCAGTTAGGCATTCTTTGAGTTTCTTGAATCTCTGCTCCATTTGTTTGGAATTTCTTACATTCCTTTCTATTCCTATCAGATACTTTTCTTCTGATACCATGCTTGTAGTATTTTTGCCATAGCTAGGGATATTAGGCATTTAGGGAATCCCAAGCACTGAAGCTAAAGTTTTAAGTCAAGTAGCTTAACCATAGTTTTGTGATGTGCATAAACAATATCTGAGATTGCCCTCAAACTTTGGTTTGTTTGACGCTGACATACCAGGATCTGAAACCACAATCTGAAGCTATTTTTCAGTCTTAGTTTATGCCAACTGTAGACTGTTTTTGCCTGACACTGATACACCATACATATGACCATTGCTTTACATCAGTGGTTCTCAAAGGACGGGGGTGGAATTCCCAGGGGGGCACAAGAGTGGGGCATAAGACTTGAAGGTCCTAATCCAGTTTTTTTCCTCTTCAGCCCAAACATTTTTATGTATAAAATTTACACATGAGTTAAATACTGAATTTACTTAAATAATATTATTCCTTATTAAATGTTAAAATACAAATATTCATGAATGGTTGAATGAAAATATGGACACTAAATAAACAAAATATTTTTATTCATACACTACACTGAGTGGAGGTATGACATCCACATGTAGATTTAAAGGGGGAGGGGTGGTCCCAAGGGTAAAAAGTTTGAGTACCACTGCTTTACATAGATTGATGCACCATAAAGCCTAGGATGATTTATGCAGTAAGTGAGCCGAAAACCTAATGATACAGATGGCACATCATTAGAATCAGAGTTACCAGAAGAGACATAAGACATCTGTTTATCTTAGCACAAATTTGCCTCACTCTGCATGTTGTATTAGCCTGGGTTTTGTTTTGTGATTGGTCATCAAGAGGTAAATATTGCTTCACTTGAAAGTCTGATGGCCTAGACTCAGAACTTTGAAGAAAATGCATGCTTCATGCCTGGAGAGAGAAAAAACATACTAGAAGAAATAGGTATTTGCATTTACCTTAAAATGCAATTTGACTGAATGACAAAAGGAGGTAAGCAGTTCATAATCTTTGTTTGCGCTGTATATCTGGATACAGGAATGGATGTTGGTTCTTACTACAAACAGTACAAATATGGAGTTTGCATTATGCCTAAACCGTTTCTTCAAACTGGGTGCTATACATTGAGGCAGTCATGTATGAGTCCCCACAACTTCCAAAATGCGGCATGAGTCAATATTTGTGCATGCCACTGAAACAATTCTCTGAAGATGCCAGCCACAGATGCTGGCGAAACATCAGAAAGGAACTCTTCTAGAACATGGCCACATAACCCGAAAGCTCCACAAAAAACATAATACTTTGATTCATGTACTACACTGAGGAGCGCATGAGATGTCTGCATATAGATGTAGAGGGACCACAAGGGTAGAAAGTTTAATAAAAACTGAATTACATGTATTTCAAATTTGCCAAATTTAAATGACCTGTCTTGCATATTTTTTCCAAGCTCTGCCAAAAGCATATTAGAAAGAAGAACCTATTTTCTCCAGTTTGTTCTCTAGAAAAGTAAAGAAAATCAATCTGTATAGCATTCTGCTTCTGAAAAGTCAGTTGATGAGGCATGAAGCCAAAGGGAAATTTACTTGCTTTTCAGACAAAATAGCTCCAGTGCTGAAAATAATTTTACTTGATCAACCCAAATTTCTATGGGGCAGACATATACTGTCTTCAGCAGAAACATGCCACTAGAAAGATCCACTTAAGGAAAAATAAATTTGAAGTTACAAAATTCTATCAATAAAATAAGTTTCCAATCATACCAGAGAAAGGAACTATGCTCAAAACAATCTGTAATACAAAAGAAATTGTATTTCTTGCAACTACTACTACAACTAATAATAACAATTTGTTTCTTACCCATCTCTCCTCATGGACTGAGTTGGGGAACAACATCAAATTTCACAGATTTCATTTTTGGGAGACACCTGGCTTGATAGCAATGCATGCAAAAAGGATCTAGGAGTCTTAATGGATCGCAGGCTGAACATGAGTCAACAGTGCGATGCAGCAAAGAAAGCCAATGCAATTTTGGGCTGCATCAACAGAAGTATAGTGTGTGATCAAGGGAAGTAATAGTACTTGTGTCCAGTTCTGGGCACCACAATTCAAAAAGAATTTAAACAAGCTGGAATGTGTCCAGAGGAGAGCAACCAAAATGGTGAAGGGTCTGGAAACCACGCACAATGAAGAGCAACTTAGGCAACTGGGTATGTTTGCTCTGTAGAAGAGAAGGTTAAGAGGTGATATGATAGCCCTGTTTAAATATTTGAAAGGATGGCATACTGAAGAAGGAGCAAGTTTGTTTTCTGCAGCTCCAGAGAACAGAATCCAGAGCAATAGATTCAAGCAACAGGAAATGAGATCCCACCTAAACATTAGGAAGAACCTCCTGTCAGTAAGAGGTAGTCAACAGTGGAATATGCTGCCTTGGAGTGTGGCAAAGTCTCCTTCTATGGCTATCTGTCAGGAGTGCTTTGATTGTGTATTCCTGCATGGCAGGAGGTTGGACTGGATGACTCTTGTGGTCTCTTCCAACTCTATGATTCTTTGGGGCTTTTTACATTGGCCGAAAGGGGCGGTCCAAACTCACCCCTTTCAGCGGTGGGATGACGGCGAGGCTGCCGCACGGGCAGCCTCTAGGCCTCCTCCCGCCGCTTTTGGAGGCCGCGGGGAACCGGCAAACTGCCGGTTCCCCGCGGCCTCCAAGCGGTGTGCAGCAAATGGGCCTTTGAGTCAGAGAAGACGTTCTCCAATGTGCTGAATGAGGTTTTAACAGAGGTCTCTGGGGAGATGAGCACTATTTCTAGATAGGTTCAGGACCCTGGATAGCTCTTCTTAAACTAGTCAAAACCTACAATGGATTCACCACCTCACTGACCTGAGAGTCACCAACTACCATTCCTGAATTTTGCCCCTCTCGTTTAGCAACTGAAATCCCACATGGCATGTATGTTAGTCTGTGGAAGAGGCCTGTGTGGGGAGGTAGGTCCTATGATGTCCCTGACGGAATGAAAATAGCCATTGTAAGGAAAAGAAATGTTGACATTTGTTGGTCCTGGAGCAATAATATACAATTAGCCCTCCATATTTGCAGTTTTGACATTTGTGGATTTGGTTATTTACATATTTAATAACATGTCCTCGCTAGGAATCTCCAGGTACTCCAGTCTAGAGATTCCAAGAGAGAACACTTTTCCAAGCATTTGTATTTCCTCTGGTGTAATTCTATGGTCAACTTCTGGCAGATTTTGATCATGGAGTTGCTTTGGAGGACCTAGATATTCCTAGAGAGGTGTTTTCTATGGTAAAAAAATATTTATTTTTTTTAATTTGCAGTTTTTCCACTTTCTCAGGGGTCGTGCACCTCTAACCACAGCAAATGTGGAGAGTCCGGTGTAAAACCATTCACAGTCCTGGGGATGGACATGCAGGATGGGAAGAGAGAAAATTCTGCAGCACCTAAGAACCAGACATGAACTGTGGGAAGCTAAAGGTAGATCACTATTTCTTCATTGTCTGGAAAATGCAAGTCTGTGCACACATCAATTCACATTAGTTAAAAGCATTGAGAGCAATAAGAACTAGTGGGGGGGGGGAGGAAGATGCAGAGAGCCTCCTCAGCATGAATAATTTATTCCCAGACCTATAAAAAACTATCAGAGGAATAATCATAAATTTGGGATAATTATAGCACAAGGTAGAAGAACACTTAGAACCAATGAAGACATATTTGCCATGTGTAGAAAGTAAAATGGAATATTGTTACCTATGGTAGATATATGGGGTTGCTTTCCTGGACAAACTAAGGGTCTCCCAGCTTTTTAAAAAAAATGAAAGGTAGCCATGGGAGCTTGTAATTTTCAATGTAGGGCTAAGGATGATCTGGCTTGTCATTTCCTTTCCACTCATGCTTTTCCAACTCTTCCCAAGGACATAATAAGAATCTGACTATTTTTCAACCTGTGGGAGGTTGAAATACAGGTGGTTGTGTACTACATGAATCTGTATTACCCAGATCCAACTGTACATGAAGACTCCCTCTGTGTTGCTCATGCTGTCTCATAATGCTCAGTCTTACCTGCTGTTCAGCACTGAGTGGCTAAAGCTGCAGAAGTCAGCCTTCTGCTGGAGGGTGGCCAGGGCCAGAGTAGTGGCAAGAGTAGACTCAGAGGCTGGTGGCAGCAGTGGTGGTCCTCCTCCTTTTCTTTGAGTTATCTCTAGAGGTGGGTGGGTCATCTGTACCAGTTGTCAGCCCATCCTTCTCCTCAGTCCACCTTTGGCATGGTCTCTGGGTGAGATGGGGAGCAAGTCCCAATGGCAAAACAGTTTCCTTACAGAGCCATCCCAGTGGCAGTGGCCCCAGAATGAGACTGTAGGGTAGGCCAGGAAGAGTGCATGGCAGTCACAGTGGCCTCTGCCTCTCTGCCTCTTTAGCTTCTCACTCACTTGTTTGCTCCACTTGTCCAGTACCTTGCTGACTCCTGGGGCACCGGGGGAGATGCGGTGGTGATAGTGTGCTCACACAGCAGTCCCACTCCCTTCGTCTCTCCCCAACAGCTGGGCTGCAGTAATCATCAGGTCAACAGTGACAGTTTTCAGTGGCTGTGACACCTTCACTGTTCCCCTAGGGTAAGAAAAATAGGCTTCCAGATTTAACACAAAAGTCATATTATGTGAAGGTTGCTGGGCTGACTGTACTCAATCACAGACTCATGTGGTTGAGTCTGTGACTGTTTCAGATATGCACTTGATCCCATGTTGGTTAGGAGACAGATATAGAATAGTCCTGTTACTCACTTCAGCTGTCTTCCCCCTTGGGCAGTGGATTCATCACCATGATAGTTCATCATGGAAGGTCTGCATCTATGTCAAGAAACTTCCAGCAATGCACTGGGAAGAATAAGGCCTTTGAATTTAATGTGTGGGGGCTGTACATTCAGAAGTGTATATTTACACACTGGGTAGGTTTCAGTAGTATTTCTAGTGCATGGGTAATACTGTGGTAGTGTTGTAGCATGGAGACCCAGCATAGTATTACCCAGTATAGTATTGTAACATGGAGACAGCATAGTGTGGGTGTTGGACCGTGACTCTGAAGACTAGGGTTCAAATCCCTGTTTAGGCTTGGAATCCAACTGGGTGACACTCTCTCAGCCTCAGAAGGCAAAGGCGAGTTCCCTCTGAACTAATCTTGCCAAGAAAACCCCATGATAATTTCGTTTTAGGGTCTCCATAAGTCAGAAATGACTTGAAGGTACATAACAACAATTACAACATGGCGATTTAGTGTGATCCAGTGTAATTAATGGAGTTGCCACAGTCACTGAGGGATGAGTTGTCAGTGTTGCTGTGCTCTGTTCTGAATGTTATTCTTGTGTCCTTAACTTTAGTTGCTGGGGACTGCACAGAATTGTGACTGCTTCAGTGTTGATTCCACTGGCATTGGGACCATAGATTCACCTTGTTCAACAGGTAAGAACTGCTTCTGCACCAATATTGTAATAATAACCAACATTATTACAGTGGAACTGATCACTGGATATAGTATAAACAAAACAGAGCCCTGAGTCTCTTAAAAAGACTCGTAAAGTCCAGCATCTATTATAGCATGAAAGTTTTTTGTGGACTATATCCTACTTCATGAGATGCATGAAATGTTACCTGTAATATAAGGAATATGTTAGTGCTTCTTCCTTCATCCTTCTTCCAGTTTTGTATTTACATACTACTAGTAACATCTTTAAAACCCTGCTTCATGTTGAGAGGCAAGTGAACTAACACATGCATTCTTCAGTATTAATCTCTCTCTCTCACACACACACACACACACACACACACTGTAGAGGAATAAAAAATGCTTCTTCCATTATTAGGGAAAATGTTATGTTTAATAATACTACATGTGTGATGGAGAAATTTGGCTGCTTAAGGTCACAAGTGAAATCTGTAGTAGAATGAACACAGCAGTTTATTTAGATAGAGGCAGTGCCAAGTAATTTTTATTATTATTATTATTATTATTATTATTATTAAAGTAAAATCTGGCATGCTTGCTCAGAATCTGATAGCAATCAGGCAGCTAATCCAGTCTTATACAGCATTATATAACATTCTTGCAAAATAGTATCCTGCATAGCATCAGCATTTGAGAAACAGAAAATGCTGTGAGAGTAAGATAACTAGCCAACATGGAGGAAGTACTGTTTCAAAACTACACACGTTACACTCAATTCTTGTAAGACTTGGCATTCTAACTCATAAATCTTATCAGCAGAACACACTGAGATGTTTAAGGCCAAGGCTCAGAATGCTTTGTACATCTCTAACTTGAAGTTCCTAAGAGTTTACATTTTCTATGTCTAAACAGACTTACTCTTCAGCATGGCTCTACCTTCCTTAGATCACTTTCTGACCTTTTCTCTTCATATGGCACTGCTATGTCTTATGACTCTTCTTAGGAACTTTTTGTTTAGAACAATCTCAGAGCTCTTTGCAACTACATTTAGGGGAAACTTTCTCGCTGATGAAAGGCAGCATCTGTTCTTGGCACATAGTGACCCTTCACAACAAATTAGTATGGATAATGAGAGGAGTGTGGGATTGCATGATAGGGCTTTTTACACAAAACATAGTCTGTTCCAGAAAAGCAAGCAGATACCATATTTTAAGAAAGGATTGAGAAATGGTGTGAAACAAAAAGCTGGACTAGCCTGAAATGAACCAGCCAATCACAATGCATGCAAAGTTTTTTTTGGGGGGGGGGGGGTGCATTATAGTAGAAAGATCTAGGCTGCATCTGTAATGCAGAAATGATCAAGGTTGACACCACTTTAACTACCATGGCTCAATGCTATGGATTTCTGGGAACTGAAGCTTGTGTGGCACTAGAGTTCTCTGACACAGTCCCTTCTGGAATTGAAGGCTAAATGTCGCACAAAATTACAGTTCCCCAAATTCCATAGCACTGAGTCATGACAGTTAAGTGGTGTCAACCTGGATTATTTCTGCAGTGCGGATGCAACCATAGAAGAGGTGGTCTATAAAAGGGTTTGCTAGGGACCAGCTACAAACAGCGCTAATGATGTTAAGAAGAGAGGGATTAATAAAGTCTGAATAGAATTTAGAGAGCCAAGAACATGGAAAGATATTCCTTTGTTTGAAACTGAGTTATTCCTTTAAAAGGAGGTAGGAAGGGGAGAGAAAAAAGAAACGTAGCAGCACCTTTGAAACTAACTGGTTAGTGTTTTTTTAATTATTATTTTTGTATGAGCGTTCATGGATATCAACCTGGTTCTTTGGAGACAGTAGCAAGTGAGGCAGTAAACACAGTTTTCTCTATGTATGTGTGTGAAACCAACTTAATAAGACTAGATATTTATTTTATTTGTTATATAATCAGTCTTTACTGTTTTTATTTTTGCCATTGGATGTTTTAATTTGATAATTAATAAGAAAACGGGCCCCACTTTACCACTGAACCCACAGATCACACAAACTCTAGTCCACTACGGAAGTCATCTTGAGGGCCAAGTGCCAGATCTGGGAAAGAATACTGAGGATAAAAAAGCAAGGCAAGTGACGCCACCCCAAGGGTTGGAACCACAGGACTCACCTGGGTAAGGGTTTCATCACAGATGTAATCAGTTATCAGCAACACCTAAACAAGTTCTCTGCGTGGCACAACTACTGACTTTTACTAATCTGAACAGTGACTTAGACATTGTTTCTGCATACATGTGTCTGCAAACTGGAATGCCTTTTCTTGCATCACCCTCATTTAAATTTAATGAACACTGTAACTTGATAAAAATAGAAGTAGACGATAATACACATCTCTGCAACGAATTGGACATGCAGTGAAATGTCACAGTATAGAGCACTCCTTCTCAGTGTTCCAGTCAGCCATGTCCTCCTTCTAGATACTCCATGCCTCCATGGTTTTCTGCTTCAGTCCAACAGACATCCACCATTCTGCAGCCACTGAATATGTACTGCTTGAGAAATTTGCAGGAAGTGGGGTGGGTGGGTAGGTTCGACAGCTTGTTTCCTAAAATAAACATTAGGTTTTCCACCATATCTGCTGAATACCTCTGTCTTGTTTCCCTGTAGCTCCAGCTTGGCTACGTAGCCAGATGAATCCAGTGTTGGAGCTTCCTGAGACAGTATGAAGCTCTAAAACAGAAGCTAGCAATCACCTAAGTTTGAATCATAATATATACAGATTATCAAGCAGAAATGCCACGCCACAGATCTAAGCTACTCTACTGCAATTGGATTTGATGTTATTGTTGTTTATAGTTCTATAGTCCTCCCAGAGTTTACACTTGCCCACCATTTAATGATTTCAAAGAGGTTTTGGTCTGTTATCTTCAGCACAGCTATTGTTTGTGCTAACTCTATTTTATCCCATATTGATGAGTATCATCAACATTTCAAATATCTTTCACTGCCTACTCCTTATTGTCTAATATTAAATTTTTAAAATTGTATTTTCCTTTTCATATGAGAATGACAATAAGGTCAGATATTGCTGCCGCAGTTGAGAATATTAGATATATTTTAACATATGAAAAATAGAAGGCATTGGGAAGCAGTAAGCTCTTCGTGGGGGCGAAAACTCTATGAAGAGTATCTGACAAAATGGCTATTTAGGAAGCACCTGTAACCTATTTCAATATTGTCAGTGAATTAACAGTATATAATTCGGAGAGATGCACTTATGCAGAACTCCATAGTCGTCTTTTGCTGGATGCCACTGAAAAGAGAAGGTCTTTTGTTTCACAAGACACCTTCCATCTGAGCAGCAAATGCTTCTTAATGCTATGTTTCTATATTTGTTAGCTCTCTATACCTAAAATGTTGCCTTTATATAAAGGAATTACTGTACTTATGGCTATATATACACATAGTTGGTATTTATGTGTTGCTGGGGACAAGGTAGCAAACTCAGCCTAGTGGAATCTTAACAGGAAAATGTGTTTTTTAAAAAAGAAAAGTAATGTGCATATAGACTAAGTAACAGGCATTAAGATGTGTGACTGGAATCTGGAGGGGGGGAGCAGTCATCTAAGTAGAATGACACCCAAAGCTAGGTAAAACTACTTTTATCCACAACTACAAGATGAATCAGGCATGGTTCCCTATCCCTACCTCTTTAGACTTGGGAATTGAGGGTTCTTTGCCATTTATCAGCTAATCTGTATCTGTTTGGAGTTTTCTTTTATCATTTCTGGTCACCTGGGCTTCCATCTCATGAACTGCACTCCTAACAGGCAGAGTTAGCATCAACACTCCACCTAAGCATTCTTCAGTGCAGGAATCTCACGATATTTATATTGGAGAATCTCTAGGCTCTCTGTTAGTGTTTTAGGCTATGTATTAGAGTTGGCCCCCTTTATCCACAGATTTTTTAACCACATATTTGAGCATATGTGCCTTGAAAATATTCCCCAAAAGTATAAATTCCAAATAGCAAACCTTGATTTTTCCATTGTATATATGGGACACCATTTTGTTGTGCCATTATATTTAATGGGACTTGAGCATCCACAGATTTTATTATCCACAGAGGGTCCTGGAACTAAACCCCAGCAGATAACAAGGGCCCACTGCATGTGGAGTCATAGATCTACAAGTATGCATTCACCTTGGCTAGACACATATAGCTTTTATTGTTGAGGCATATTACTTACATTATCTGTAAGCAATACAGATTATGTGTATGATATTATGCAATTGTTACATTACAGTACAGTGGTCCCCTGGTTTATGAATCCCCCGGGGAACGAAATCCCCGGGATCCGAAACCGGCGGGACCAAAAAATATCCCCTGGGATCCGAAGGATCCCTTGGGATCCGAATAAAAAAAACCGCGTGGCCCCTTTAAATCGGCCACACGGTCCGTTGGAAATAGCGGTCCCCTGGGAAACGAATACTTCCGGGTTACGAAAGGTAATCCGGAACGAATTACCTTCGTAACCCAGGGGACCACTGTATATGCCAGGTAAGGTGTTAACTTTCATAAGGACTGAACCTTTATATCTTATAACTCTCCTTAGCAGGCAATTCTATATTTACCCATAGAGAAACACTATCATCTTAAACAAAACTGGGGTGTCCTAACCCACCTATCCTCTGTGTAGGCACACACAAACATGGGTGATGGATCTAGGCACTGCCACATCTAGTACCATCCCTTGCAATCATTGTGGGAAATATCTATTTAATGTAGCCTAGACAATCCTAACTGCCTAGTATCGTCTGGGCAGTTATCAACTACGAATAGCAATGGCTGAGAGATTCTGAGAGTCTTTAAAAAGTACTTTTTCCAATCTCTTTTAAGTATGAAGTTCTGGATTGGCTCAGCAATGTACTGACATCAAGAGCCTATTCTATTAAAAAAAAAAACAACCAACAAAACAGTGCTTTCAAGTTTGCATTCCAACATTTGAAATACAGAATTTGAGCTCTCGCTACTTTCCTCTGGAATGCTACTCTAGAGAAGGAGACCCCCCAGAACCACATTTGGGTATGGCCATCAAAACCGCATCCTGACCATGAGACTGGTGTCTATTTAAAATGAGAAAATCAGATATGTAATTAGAAACTTCTGTGGCATAGTTAAAATTTGTTATTACAGGTAGGTGCATTGAGAGACCATTTATAGGTGAAGGTGAGATATAGAAATAAAATTAAACTTCTATGTGTTTATTACCACATCACACAAAAATTGCTGGATGGATTTTCACTGAATTTGGAGAACGTAGTGAAATACAGGGTATACAAAATTAACTTGGAGGGGTTCATTTGAATGACCTTCACAGGCTGAATTTTATAACATTACCTTTTTGAGGTCTGGCCACAATTAAATAAATAAAGTTAATGGTCTATCTGTTTGGCTCTTAGTCTGTTAGAGCAGCATGCGTGAACAGCTGGATGGATTGTCACAAAATTTAAGATATTTTGAGTGGATTGGATTATCATATAGGCTACATGCCATTCATTAAATTTACTTTGGGGGGAGGAAGGAGGTATATTTTCATTCATATAGTGTGTTGAGTTGTATGATCAGAAGTGGTTTGCTCTATCTCCAGGACAACTGAGACCGATGAGCAATGTGAGGAATATTTTAGCAACCAAAGAGATAGGAACTCATGATGCAGAGCATTATGTAAAGAAACATTCCAATAAAGAAGCATTCTATCCCTTATACTGATGTGGCCCAACATCTTCTCACAGCTAATGGTAGAACTGGCCCCCAAACTTGTTCTACCCAGACTATCTCTTGGCTAGTAATCAAATTCCCCAAAGTGCACAAGTGGGACCCATATCTACCCAATAGCTATGAGAAACTGTGCAAGAAGGTTAAAAAGAAAATCACACCCCCAGTCCATTCTGAACCTTCAAATGTTTTCCCAACCTCAAACTGCAAAGTGAATTCAAAAGGTATCAACCAAAGTCTCTAATACAAATGAACCCTTTCACTGGACAGCTGTCAATGTTTGGCCATAATGCATACAAAAACACCAAAACCCATCTGCCTGGTGGCAGTGGCCCAAGTGACTACAATTATATGTATCGACAATCTAACTGTATGAGTTTGTCGGCCACTGAGCTTTGAGAGATTTATAAACTAAGGGACTGTTTTTGAATTCACACTAAGGTCACGGATGTTGCCTGCCACATTTTTTATCCAGAACCAGTAATGTCTGCAGAGAAACAATTATAATTGTTTGGAGATTTGCTGAAAAGTAATTCAATTTTTGATGATATAGAGAATGGATTACTCATACTTTCAGCTAATCAAAAGCCACATGAAAAGCAAAAATGAACAGTTTGTATGCTTGGTTTAGAATTTAAGTGGAAGTGGGGGGACTATCTTAAAAGGAAGAATCAAACAGTAAAAAGACATACACACACACAACCATATACACATACAGCCGGAGAGAGAAGGAGAAAGAGAGAGAGGAAAATGCAAACAGGAAAATCTAATGAACAAATTCCAAAGCAAGAAATAGCTGCAAATCACTTGAGACTTTTTTTTAAAACTCTAACAAATTGTATATATTTTGGGTTGCTTTAAGAAATGCATTGTATGGATTAATGCTAGATTAAGGAACAGAGGCATAAAAATTAATAGTGCAATAGAGAGCAGCAAAAAATCCGATTATGTATGAATTCGTTTTCAACCCTGCAACTTCAATGAGACCAAAAATCTATCCTTATCACAACACATTGCTATAGAGCTATATTTCACTCTAACTACCATGGCAACATCCTGTGGAATTCTGGGATTTGCAGTTTGGTGAGTCACAAGGGCTCTCTGAGAATTCTAAAGGCCATCTCTAAATTGCAAATCCCAGGATTCCATAGGATATTGCCATGGCAGTTAAATTGTAATATAGCACTATAGCAATATAGTATCAGGTATTTTTACCCAGTTACTCAGGTAACACACAATTTGACTGTGACAGAAGCCCTGGGAGGTTCAGGAAGCAACTGGAGAAGATGCAGCAACAGGAAACTATGACATTTTCCTTTGGCACTGGGCCCTTAGCCAGCGAGGGGCCTGGAACTTATGCACCAGTTGAATCATTGCCAATTCATCCCTATGTGTATGACAGAGACAATACGAGAAATCACTGTCACACAGGGGGTTATCGAGATGCCATTTTTACTAGCATGACAATGTGAATAATCTCTCTCACACAGTCCGGTTTTGTTGTTCACACTATGGAGCTCCATCCATGTGCATCTCTCTGAATTTTGTTGTTCACATGTGCCAGCACTGGAATAAAGATGAAGTTGCTGATGCAAATGTATTCAAAGCAAGTTCAAGGCATGCAGAGTTTTATCCCAGCTTATCCTGGGTCTATTCACATTGGTTATTACTGAAAATGTTATTCATACAGCAGATGATGAAAATCTTTTAGAAAAACTCAGGAAAATACCTGAGATTGATTATCCCAGGTTAAGTTGGATGCATTTGAAATGCATGTGAACAACAAAGATTCAACCCAAATTCTACCTGGATTATTTTCACTGTCTGAATAATCCCCAGATGAAATGTCATCTTTATCTTACTAGGGATCATACTACTCTAACATTTCAATTCCATGACATATATGCTCAGACTGTAGCTATCGCAGGGGTGGGGAGTTGGATTGGTTATGAGTTCAGTTCAATGGGTTTGGGACCAGATGATATCAAGGGATGGGAAACCTCCCCTATGCACATTTTACCTTCCCCTATACAGAGAGGGGCACCGAGAAAAGAATTCAGATCATACTCAGCCAATGCAAAGCTGCATGTCTGTTTGGGTCTACTTATAATCCCAGTGTGCAATTTCCAAACCTCTCTAGTCAATGGTTGGAAATAACCATGGGGACTTCTTTGCATGTGCCAATTGAGATAGCAAGCAGCATGGAAAGAGACTCGGTGCTCGGAGGAACTTTTCCTCCAGGTCCCAGCTAACATTCACATCTTGCTTTGTGTGGTGTTCAGAATCCCAGTCCAGACAGCCCATGGAGCATGAAGGAGAATTACTAATATGGAGATTGGGAGACTGGCAATGACCTCGGGGTGGGGAGGCAGGACTGTTAGAGAGGTAGCAAATTTCCACAGGCTAGATTCAGGTTAATTTGAGGTCCTTCATTCTTCCTGACATAGATGACTGCAGCTTCAGAGATATATCAATGTAAACACAATGCCTACTGGGAATCCCATTGACTAGGCTTACTCAGCTAGGCATACTCAAAATTATGGACACTTGTTGAGGCTGTAGTGGAAACAGATTTAAGATTAGTGTATAAATAAAAAAAATAGAGTTTGTATCATCCACGTCTTCAGTGAAAGTGTGTGGAAGAACTCTGAGAAAGATCAAACTGAGAAACAGTGACTTTATCCAAGTGAACTTTGTGGCTAAGTAGAAAATCTGAATCTGAGACTTTTGGCTCTCACTCCATTATACAACACTGGCCCCACTATAGTGTATTGTTTTTCACCTAATTACTAGTATAAATGTCAATTGTTCTCCAGAGTGCTGCTGTAGGCGCTGAAAGAGAATATCATCACAATAAAGATTTTTTTTCCCCAGAGCAAAATGCAATTATGTGAGGAGGGCAAACAACATCTTATAGAAAGCTCTGCATGTAACAAGTGTCAGAGCCAGTGAATGACATACTGGTCACTTGGGAGCCTTTGACACTACATCATGGTAGTACTATGATCCCACTTTAATTGCTTGCATCCTAGGCAATCCTGGAGTTTGCAGTTTGTTCAAAGGCCCCAGAAGACCCCTCTGAGTGACAATTCTAAATGCTCCTCCCTAAACTGCCAATCCCAGGATTGCATGGGATGTTGCCATTGATGTCACTCAAAATCATTGACAACCGTTCTACTTTTTTGCCAAAATGTGTACATGTTAACCAAAAAGTTCAACACTTTAATGATTCATTATTGGAGAAATGTGTGTGGATGCATGCTTGTCTGCAGCGGAGAGGGCAGGAAAGATCAGGACTGGGTGCCCTTCCCCACCTTTGTCATTCACCCTTGCTCTCCTTCCTTTCTTTCTTCTCTACTTTTCCTTCCTTAATGGGGTTTACATATAGGGCAACGATCACCTCCTTTTTCTCCTTTTTCTCCTTTTTCCTTATCCGTCCTTCAGCAGAACACATGGCTGTGGCAGAGCAGAGGCTGGGTGGGAAAGCTTTTGGCTTGCTGCTGCTGCTGTTGCCAGAGAAGATGGCTAGGAATGAATCAAAGCATATGCCATTTGAAAGAGACAGTGTGATGTAGTGGACTGAGCATTGGACTATGACCCTGGAGACCAGGGTTCAGTTCCTCACTCAGCCATGGAAACCCACTGGGTGACCTTGGTTGAGTCACACACTCTCAGCCCCAGAAAACCCCGTGATAGGGTTGCCACAGAGTCACCATAAGCCAGACATGACTTGAAGGCAACTACAACATATGCCAATTGGAGGGTGAGGGCTCAGCAAAACCTTTTTTTTCCCCTTTCTGTCCCTGCAACAAGCAGTTTGAGAAAGCAAATACATTTTAACAACTGGTTCAGGTGAACTGTTGAGAACTGGCTGAATGACACCACTGGATGTTACTATGGCACTTAAAATGGAATCGTAGAATCATAGAATCATCAAGTTGGAAGAAACCCCAAGGCCCATCCAGTCCAAACCCCCTGCCATGCAGGACCTCCCAATCAAAGCACATCCACAGATGGCCATCCAGCCTCTGTTTAAAGACCTCCAAGGAAGGAGACTCCACTATACTCCGAGGGAGTGTGTTCCACTGTCAAACAGCTCTTACTGTCAGGAAGTTCCTCCTAATGTTTAGGTGGAATCTCTTTTCCTGTAATCATAGTACTATAAACTGTGTAGTGTGAAAAGTCCTCTGGACATGCAGCAAGAGCATCTACATATTTTATGGCAGGGAACACCTTTCTGCCCATGGTGTGCATTCCCTTGCAGCTAGCTCAGAGAGGCAATGCAAGTGGCACATGCAGGGTCAAAGCAAACAGCTAGCAGGGCCAAGTACCTATTCAAACAGGGCATTCAACAATTAACCCAATGTGAGAAAAGCTTCACACCCACCCAAATGTCTCCTGTCCTTTGTAGTAAATGTTCCTGTAGTGCTTCACTCCAACTAACAGATATGCTCAGCTAACACAATTACCTCCTTTTCAACCACACTCCCCAAACCATTTAATCTCTGATGTTTGACAAATGCTGTTCACAAAGAACCAGAAGGGTGAAAGTACCCCTCCCACTTTCTTCCTACAGCCAAGTATTTGCATTTTAATTGAATCTTTGTCTGTGAGGACCACCCTGTTTAGTTTATCAAAGGAGAAGTGGGAAAGCTAATTTCACAGTTCTTGGGAGGGAAAAGACCATTATCTACTAGAATAGTTATTCATTTCCTTTACAGTTGGAATTATTAAAAGAGAGGAGGAAGAAGACACTAGCACAGTTGATTCTCATTTGCTCACTGGTAAAAACTTGTCCTTAACACAGCTATGTGCCTATTTGCCCCAGCTGAGAAATCTGGACCAGTTTCTGGAAAGATGCCTTTTTAATAAAAAATAAAAGGCCAATGTGAGTTTTGATGTATTATCTTCAACATTCACACCTAGCAAATTGAAAGGGTGCACTCCGCATCTGTTCTTCAGAGCCATTAACATACCATCCTCCATCCATGGAAGCAGACAGAGAGTTCTCTAGTCCAAGCTTGCCATCCTGTCAGGTTGTAAAAGAGTCAAGATTTCAAAATACAGAATGAAAGCTAGATAAGATAATGTAGGGGGGAAACATCTTCTCTATTCCTATTCAAAATTTAGCTGGAATCTTTAATTGAGAATAGCAGGGAACACTGGGGGGAAAAAATTTAGTAGAAAATTGGCTAGTAAAGATCTTTCTCTCTCCATACATGATGACTATGTGACATACATTTTGACTGGTGGCTTCAATATTACATACGTGTATGGAAATTATAGAATATGTATAAACATTTGAAATTTTATGCACTGTATTTCTGAAGTTTTAAATTCCTTTAAGTAATTGGATGATCTTCAAGCAATGTACAAAGATATTAGAGCCAGCTCTAAGAATGTGTTGATTATCTATTGAATCATATCTGTTGTGGTGTTGTTGCTGTGTGCCTTCAAGTCATTTTCAACTTACAACAACTTTAAAGTGACCCTATCACAGGGTTTTATTGGCAAAATTTGTTCAGAAGAGGTTTGCCTTTACCTTCCTTTGAAGCTGAGAGAATGTGCCTTGCTCAAGGTCACCCAGTGGGTTTCCATGGGCAAGGCTGGTCTCCAGAGTTGCATTCTAGTGCTCAAACCACTACACCATGCAGGATCCTTAAGCATATCTGTATCTTGCCCTTTATCCATGGTGTTTAGAACAAATGACCAAAACATTATCCACTTTTATCTTCTCCTAGAGCAGGCCGCACTTGGAGACCTTTAATGGATAAGCAAGGATTTGAACCTAGTCTGAATCTAATACTCTGTCCACTGTATCACACAGGGTCTCCATATAGCAATTCAGCTGGATAGCTATAGGATAAAATGAAGCTACACATCTAGATCTGCCAACTTCTACAAACATGTGGAGGAATCTTAAATCAGCTACTGAGTTATATCTCCTGGCACACCCTGCCCCTGCCCATGCCCCTCACAACCCCACCTTCAGTGCCAGCAGCCATGGCTGAGTGATGGAGGTGTGTTCAGCAAGTGACTGGAGTGCAGGATAATATTTCCACCTTCTTCCTGCCAGTGAGCGAGGCTGCAACACAAGGACTTACAACAAAGGTCCTACTTCTGAAGTTGCAGACTAGCTTGTTTGGTGGGAGGAGGGTGAAAATTTCATCCTACTGAATGCAACTCCTTTGTCCAGCTTGGCCCATAGCTCTTAAGACTTGCTGGGGTGGTGTTTATATAGATTAGCCATAAGATTACACAGTCTTACTGAATATAGATACGGATCTGTAACTCTGGCTTGCAAAACTGTAACTGCAATAATGCATATCAATCATAATGTTGAAGACAACAATACAAAAAGGAAGGTTGTACTAATGCTAAATATCTAATAGCTAAATATCTCCCCCATTCATTAAAGGAACATATCCTATTAAGCTGCCTATTTTAAAAAGAAAGAAAAATAAGATAAAATTGGAACAGACGATATGCTCATCACACAGGCTAAAAATAACCAATTTAAAAGTGGAGAGTAAATCTACAAAACAGTTATTGTGCTGATTTGGATAGTGTAAGTAGTTTAATCCCACTGTCATTCTTGGAGATCTTGGATGCAGATATGCTTGAAGTTTAGGTATAACTATATTATGACATATCACCTACCTCTCAATTAAAATATCTTTTTATAATGTATACTAAATTGAGCTATCTTATCTGATACAGTAATTATAGCAACATCATCAAATCAGCATTCCTGGTTTTAAAAATAGCTAAGCATTCATATCTAAATAAAGCACTGAGATATTTGTGGGCAAAAAATTAAAAAAAAAATCCAATAAATTTCAGCTCTAAGGGTGAACTTAATCCAGTTGGTGCAAGGTACACAATAACACAAGCAAAGCAAAGGCTTTCACAGCTGGAATCCACAGTTTTTTGTGGAGTTTTCAGGCTACATGGCCATGTAAGAATTTATTCCTGACGTTTCACCACTGATGCTGGCAAAATGTCAGGAATAAACTCTTCTGAAAAACTAAAAACCTAATAACCCAAGCATTCATTTCAGGGGATAAACATCATTGCCATACCAAACCTAGGGCTTTGTCAAAGCTTCCTCAGTGCATGATGATGGGGAAAAGGCATCCATGTGTTGAAAATGCATACCGAGATGAGCTGTCCTTGTGTGCACATAGAAATGGAGGGTATAGTTCTATCCCTTATGTTAGGTTATGTGGTTCTGGCTGTGTCAGGGCTGTGTTCCTGGCCAGTTCTCCCACACGATGATTTCTGCAACCAGGAAATCTTTATGGAAGATTCACGTTTAGCACACTATAGTTATCTCAAACTTTTACAAGCCAGGGTGCCTAAAGATTCAAACTACAGGAAAAGAGATTCCACCTAAACATTAGAAGAAACGTCCTGACAGTAAGACCTGTTTGATAGTGGAATGGGGTCCCTCAGAGTGAAGTATCCTTTTTTGGAGGTCTTTAAACAGAGGCTGAATGGCCATTTGTCGGGGGTGCTTTGATTATGAATTCCTGCATGTCAGGGGCTTGGACTGGATGACCCTTGTGGTGTCTTCCAACTCTTCTATGTATTCAACATATTCTATGATTCTACAGGGTCACAGAATTCTGTCCTGGGCCCCGTGCTATTCAACATCTTTATCAATTTCTTGGATGAAGGAATAGAGGGCAAAGTGACAAACTAACAAAATGAATTTGAACAGGGAGAAATGTAAGATACTGTACATAGACATTAAAAACAAAATGCATAGATCTAGGATGGTGGACACATGGCTTAACACGACTCCTAGATCCTAAAGGGATGTAAAGGAATCTAGGAGTCCTAATAGACCACAAGCTGAAATAAGTGAACAGTGAAATGCGGCAGCTAAAAAGGCCAATGGAATTCTAGGCTGCATCAATAGAAGTATAGTTTCTTGATGAAGGGAAGTAATAGTGCCACCCTATTCTGCTTTGGTCAGGCCTCACCTGGAATACTGTGTCCAGTTCTGGGCACCACAATTCAAAAAGGATGTGGAGAAACTGGAGCATGTCCAAAGGAGGGCAACTAAGATGGTGAAGGGTCTGGAAACCATGCCTTATGAGGAGAGACTTAGGGAGCTGGGTATATTTAGCCTGGAGAAAAGAAGGTCATGATCCAAGAATCCAAATTGTTTTTGGCAGCACCATCTGCGGAGTCAGTTGTTCATTGGAAGGAATCTATGCATTTTTTAAAAGCACCTTTCCTTTGATTTTTCACATCTTAACTGGAAGTCTCCATCTTCAACACCATTTTGAGCAGTATTTTCCAGCTGCTTGATATAGGTGCTTCATCACAACACCCTGCAAAATGCAGATGCAAGGTTCTGTTTCCTGTATATACCGCATCTGGTTTTGCTACCAATAATTACGATAATTACTATTTGTATCCCAGTGAGAGACCATAGATAATGGCCTAATTTCTGGGAAACATTTTTTTATTTTTGTCTGGAGTGATTTTCCATTTTTAAAAACAGATCAATGCATCTACTGCATGTATGTTCCAAAAGAGCAAAAACAGCACATCATTCTGAGATCATCTTTCCCAGCTTATTGGGAGGACAGCCTACATACTGAAATCCATGCAGCTGAATCGTTACAGGTAAGAATCAAATGAAGAAGATGAGGAGGAGGAGGAAATCCTATTTTCAGATTGTGCTTTCAGCTGAAGGGCCCTGGAATTTGGTGGAAGCAGAATGTTAGGGAAGCTGCTACGATGACAAATATAGCACAGAGCTGCCCAGATCTGTTGTCAGAACTTTTGGCTAATATAGCTGCTCTGCTGGAAAAGATAAGGCCAATGGAATGGCTAAAAATGGGGTGAAATTGTGAGCTGGAAGAGGAGCATTCTGATATCACATCCCAGTTGGCTCTCCCCACACCTGGTGTGTTTAAGATGTACTGAGCTATAACTTAGGGACTTACAGCAATTGTAGTCCATCGCAACTGGAGGGCAACAGGTTGAGCTGGAAAAGTTGCCATACACTATGTTCATCCAGCCCAATAGGTCTGATACAAGGGATTCCTCCTCCTGATCCTAGCAGAAGAGATTTTTTTGTGGGTGGCTGGGTGGCTGGGTGGGGGGTATTTTTAGCCCAGCTTTTTCCTAGCTGATCCTGCTAAATATAAGTGTTCGTCCGATTTTCAGTTGATTGCAAAGGAATTTATTGCACTGGCTGTTTTAAAGAGTACTAACTATCATGTGGGAGAGAAAATGCCAGTGACTTTGAGATGGAGCAAGGAGGAGGGAATAATCTGCCACTTCTCGTGTCAGTGAAGCACATCCATAATTAGTGGATTCAAGCAAGAGGGAGAAAAAGTTCTGATGGACTGCTAAATCTTGACAGAAGAAAGGTATTTTTTCAACCCTGTGATTCTCTATCATTTAGGTTCCTACTGGATTTGCTATTCTTTTCCACTTCCCCTACAATTACTAAGCAGGTTCTTACAGACCATTCATCAGCTATAATTGGCTCAGGCACAGCATTGGTTCTTACCAGGAGACTAACCCATCATTTTGCAGCCTCCCTCTGCCCTATCACCCCTCTTTTGTTCTCCCTTGAACGGAACAGTGCCAACCAGGAAATTGCTCTCCAAGCCACTCTTTTCTCTGTCCACTTTCCTTTTTCAAAGAAGAAGAAATAACATAATACAAAATTATTTAAAAAAAAACACTTTAAGAAAGACTGCTGAATATTGGCAAATTATATTTACATTCCACTTGGACTTCTGAAATCAGCATTACGGTGTGATACAATAAGGCTGAAGTTATTATTTGCTTTTGGCTTTTTTTGAAATGCAAATGTTCTGCTACTTCAAAATCAGGACTGGTAAATTTTTTGAGAGCCTTGGGTGGACAGGAAGCAAAGCTGTTGCTTTCCCCCCTGCTTGGGATGCATTCCGCAAATCTTTTCAGAGCTCAAGTCTGAGGAACACGAATCCTGAGACAGAAGAAAAGGCTCTGATTGGGGAGCTGGAGAAGAGTCCTCCGTGAAAAAGGAACAATTGCCCTTTGGTCCTGGAAATGTGGTGCCAGCGAGCTATTTATTAGGCTGATATAAAACTTTTTTTTCCTGTTTTCTGCAAGACTGGATCTTGCAACTTTGACAGTGTGTGCACTGAAGAGAGGTCAAAGGCTTTCATAGATGGCGTCCAGAGTTTTTTGTGGGTTTTTCGGGCTATGTGGCCATGTTCTAGAAGAGCGACAGGAATAAACTCTTCTAGAACATGGCCACATAGCCCAAAAAACCCACAAAAAATGGTAGTGTGCACTGAATTTGGAAGATTTTTCATGTCTTTTGTGTTCTTGAGTGATGAGATAACTTTCCTTATATCCTGTCTTTCTTTCAGGCTGTGACTCAAGGCAGAGATGAAGCAAGACTACTGTGTACAAAGCTGCACCATCTTGAATGTGCACATAAGCTTCCTAACCGAGAAATATTACTTTTTTGGACCCTAGTTCCTAAAAATACTCCAACCAGCTTGGCCAGAGGGCAGATTGGCTGGCACACTGTAGGAGATGTAGTCCAGAAAGGTAATATTCCCCACCCATTGGATAGAGTAACATATAGTCTTAAAGCTCCCTTGCAACAATGGTGGCCTACCTTCCTGGAAAGACAGGTCCAAAGTATCCAGGCCACATTGGGCATCACAGGGGATGTTTGGTTGCTCCTGAGCAATGTCTCCCCAGTAATGCCAAGCCAAAGGCACTGATAAGTATCTATCTCCTTGTCTGTTGCTTAAAGGTCATTGTTGTAACCCACCTCGAGCTGTGAGGAGAGGCGGGTAAGAAATAAAATTATTATTATTATTATTATTATTATTATTATTATTATTAAAGGAGATTACTGAGAAACCCTAAACATAAAGTGATGAGAGCTTGGGAAAGTTACCTTTTTGGACTACAGTTCTCAGAATTCCCCAAGCATCATGGTCGTGGGTACAGGGGAGCATGATTTCTAAACTTTGAGTGCAGAGAGAAAAAGCCAGGATTTCTCAACCAGAATTCTCTGGAAACCTAGGGTACTCCAAGAGGTCACTAGAGGTTCTGTGTGAGACTGCAATTGGAAAAATGTGTGTGTGAATATAATTTTTATGTAGGGGTTCCCTGAGAACTGAAAATTATTTCAAGGGTTCCTCCAGGGTAAAATGGTTGAGAAAGGCTGGACCAGACTGATATTAACTCAATTTAGGTCTCATTAGAACCAATAGGGAAAAGCCATAATTTAACTTCCATTAATTTCAGTGAGAACTAAGCATAACAGTTAATATAGACTGGAATCTCATGGGAAGGATTACCTGGGAGGAAGTACCATTAAAATTAGACTTCTAATTTAAGCACGCACATGATTGCACTGTTAATCTGGATCCAATGATAGAATGCAATTTATTTATTTTTCTATCATGACCTTAAAGGTACTGAGGTTGGCAATCTTCAATAAGCAGGCAGCTTTACTCACACTGTGCCCTGATGTGTCTTGATCTCTAACCTATTGCTGCACTGTAAAAATAGGATAATATCCTTGACACCATGCCTGACCCAAGCCCAGGAGACCTTCGGATCATTTCCACGAGTCTCACAACCACGTACAGTATGTCAAAAAGTTGCCCCAAATGCTGGCTATTAGGGTTGCCAGGCCTCAGGGACTGGCTCCAATTTCCCAAATTCTCAGGGGGAGGGGGAGGAACCTCAGGACAAGAGCACAGCCTTGAAAGATATATGTGTGCATTGTGTTTTCCTTATTTGTTAGATCTGATTTTTTAAAAAATTTAAATGGCATATCTGACACAACTAGGGGTGATGCTTAATTTGTTATGCTTAATGGCACCACCAGCAGCTGCCCCTTATAACTTCATCTTTGTAAACATTACCAGGGTTTGCTAGCTGTGACATTATACGAGATTTTCCCTAAGTCTCAGGTTTGGCCCTGAAATCTCAGGACCTAGCATAGTCCTCACCTGGCAAATATCCTAGCTACTATCTTTCATCCTCCAGAACAGGGAGCGTTCTGCCTATAGATTTGAGTCTACTGTTTAAATTACTAGCAGGATAGTGGGAGGGAAACAAATTTCCTGAGGCCCAGACCTTTGAGGGCCCAAGCGTCTGAGCAGTTTTAAAAAATCCATTGCAAAATATATTTTGGTATCTTAATAGCCTGGACGACAAATGTAATATCTGTTGCTAAATTTAAGGAGGGGAGAGTCAAACATGCAACTTGCCCAGGTGCCAATTGCCTCTCTTAGCATCCCTGATCACCAGCTGGTTTGTAATAGATTGGCAAGGACTTCTAACTCCCAATTACTTAACAATAGCAGCCATAAAATGACTTTTCTCCAGCACTAAAAATTATACTGCGAAAATAAGCAGAGCTGGAGAGGAATGGGATTCACGAGGGTGGCTTTTTATATGGAAGGGCCATAGAAGGACAGTGAACTGTGTATGGAAGGAATATGCAACTGTGTTACCCTCTTCCCACCCACCCACTTTACAGTGAGACATCATGGACGCTCCCCTGACAAAATGTCTATGATATCCTTCTTCCATAGTTGCTTTATGCCAAAACCATTGCTCATGGAGTTGATATAGATTTAATGAGAAACCTATAAAAAGAAAAGTCCTCCAAAAATATTACAGTACAAAGTTGTGAATATATTAGACCCAATTCATTTTCATTAGCTTTACTCATTTCTGCACCTAAGGAGAATTGAAGAAGAAAGCTGTTCCCAGAGCTTAGCACCTTGTAGCAAATGGCCCCATGTCTGCTCCTTTTTCCCAACACTTTTTAAAACTGGGAACAATAAAAAGATTTTTGATATTGGCAACCGACTTTGCTTGTAGCATGCTCATTCTTTTCATTTTCTTTTCTCAAAGGTTATTGGGTTTTTCTGCTAGCTTTCTAAGTTTTCTGGTCATGGACACAATATTATCTGGATCTTGATAAAGGATAGAGTTGGTTGGGAACTGGAAAAGAAATAACAACAACAACAGCAACAACAACAACAGGCAACTATAGAGGCATAAGTGTGCTATATAGAAGGCGCTTCAGATGGAGACAAGCGAAGAATTCTCCTCCAGCAAAGTCACCATGCCTTTCACTTACTAAGCTTTAGATTTAATTTACAGGAAAGGAAAGGAAAGCTTATCCCACCTTTACCCCTTTCCTTTCTGCTACAGTAAATTGAATCTAAACGCTTAGCAAGTGAAAGGCATTGTGTGTGAGAGAGAGGGTGTATTTCTTACAGTGATCAACAAAGAGAACTTTGTTGAACATGTTTCCATTGTTAAAAATAAAAAAGTGAGCTGAATACATGGTGGCTATTTAGAACACTCCTTTAGATTGCTGTTAAGCCTGATGATATAATTGAAAGAAGATACCTGGATCCATATAGGATGTGAGTTGCTATAGTATCTAAAAAGAATAAAATAAACAGCACACCCAACGAGTTTAGTATAGAAGAATTCTGGTTTACAAAAGGATACAGTTAATCACTGACAACACATACTTCTTGGAGTGATTGACAAACTCATTTTACAGTTTACTGTTAATTCATATGTTAAATTCTGTTTGTTAATCACTCTAAGAAATTTGTGATTAGTGATAAATTGCAAGCTTCTGGAATCCTCTGTGTGTGTGTGCAGTCTCCCATAAAATGTCAATGATTTCACAATTTTGAATACCTTTAACTGTCATCATAGCAGAAGGGGTATTCATATGGTTTAAATTCTCTAAACTATCCTGTCTGATCTTAGAAGCTAAGCAGGGTCAACCTTGGTTAGCACGTGAATGGGACAGCACCAAAGAATACCAGGTGCTGTTAGGCTATATTTCAGAGGAAGGAACTGGCAAAACTACCTCTGAGGTTTCCTTGCCTATGAAACCCCTGTGAAATTTATGGGTTCACCATAAGTCAATAAACAATCTGAAGGCACATATACGTACACAAAGAAACATGCTGCAATGACGGGGCAGAGTAGGACTTTTTGGAGGCATTCCTTTTCTAACCTGCTTAAAAATGAAATGCACAGGAATTTTTACCAGAAAATTCACATTGAGGAAGAGTTTTAAAAGAGCCAGGAAATGAATTTTTAAAAAGAGGGAGAAGAATGCAGCTGCGGGAACAAGGAGATTTTAAGCCGCGATTAGATTCAGAAAAAAGTGCCTTTGGCGATACTTATCACATGATGCCACCTCCAACCCATACCTGCTGTGCCTCCTAAATGCAGTTAAGGAATCCCTTTTCACTGATGGGGGAAACCCATCAATGAACTTGCAGTGGCGCTCGCCCCAGGTCTAAAATGTCACTGCTGAGACAGTTGCAATATGGACAGTCATGTGGTATCACAGTCTCCTCCTCTCCTCTTGTTCTCTTTCTCCCTTGCAATTTCCATGCAGCCTGATTGCATTTTTTCTCTTTCTTTTCTTCTTCTTTTTACACCTTAAATCACAATCAATTGTGTGAAAAGGTACAAAATAAAAATAAAATTAAGAAATACCAAAAGTCATGCTGGGTAAGGCATAGGGCAAGGAGGCAGGCTTAAAGGGGAATCCAGAATAGAGCATGATGGCAGCAACAGCCCAAATCATGCGATTGAAAAGATGTGGGAGCTGCCCTGGAACAGGTATATTTCCATTTTTTAAACAGACACAATTGCTGTGAGAACAGGGCTTGTGTGGTAATACCCTAAGATTTAAGTGCTTCTTTCATACATTACTACCCACAACATTTATTTTTTACAATATGTCTTCATGGACATTTCTCATAGATCAGTTTTTTTTATGGTTGTCTGATGATATTATTAATATTAGTATTAGTATTAGTATCCCATTTTTTCCCTAGAACTGGGACCCAGAGAGACTCACAATTTCAAAAGAACAGTATAATTTTTAAAAACATAGAAAAGTGATACATTAAAATGGAATTAAATTATTACAATATTAAAATAGATTTGTTGTTAAAAGAATAAAATTCAGTTACAAAAGATAAAACTGTTTTAAATACTTGAAAACAACCCAACCACCCAGCCTATTTTTTTTTTCCAGTATAGTTCTTTAGTATAATTGTTAATGTGGACTAGTAGGCAAAAGGAAATTTGATAAATGTTCTAATTCTAACCAAAAATAAAACAAAATAAATGTTATCCTGGAACACAACATTTTTTTTTCACTTGCAGAGAACTAGAGATTTCCTCTATGGAGCCCTGGTGGCGCAGTGGTTAAATGCCTGTACTGCAGCCACTCACTCAAAACCATAAGGTGGCGAGTTCAAGACCAGCAAAAGGGCTCAAGCTCGACTCAGGCTTGCATCCTTCCGAGGTGGCTAAAATGAGTACCCAGATTGTTGGGGGCAAGTACCTTACAGTTGTAAACCGCTTAGACACTGCTTAGACGGTATGAAGCGGTATATAAATGAAGCTGTTTGTTTTTGTTTTGTTTGTAGCACAAAATAAAAACACAAACATTTTTTGCATCAGAAATACACAGGAACATCCTGATGATGTACACCCTGATTACCTTAACACTGGTGCCAATATTCCATGACAGTACCAGAAATGGAGAGAAACGGGGAAAACTTTCCAGGCTGTAAATTTCATTGTTGAGTGTAACATCCAAAAGTTCCTCAGTATAAAAGTTTTATTCTTTCCCATCTACTTCCTCTCCACCCTGTTAGCACTAATGAGAAAAGTTACTTCTGACTTTTGAAGAAGGAGCAGCAGAAGGAGACACAGAAAAGAGGGAAGACACATTTTTCTTCCTCGTCTTGCCACCAGATTTTCTTTCAGATTTAAAATTTTTGAAAATGAAAAACGAGCCATGTGCTTTGACAGAGGTGGGGGAAGTGCAAGGGAGGGTCTGCATCTTCTGACAATTCATTAGTGTTTATTATTCTAAAATAATATCTAGAGCTTCCTTTAAGCCTGGTTTAAAGGAAAATTAAGGTACAAGCACACACACACTTATTGATTCAGACCACTTATTCTTCCAGTCTCATGCAGTTTATTCTGCCCGATAGCTGTTTTCCAATATATCCCAGGAAGTGATATTTCCCAGGTGTGCTATCTGAGATCTCTAAAATTGGCTATATTTAAGAACAAAACAGGATGTGTACATAGGACACCCACTGTTTCCCCAAAGACTCCATTTCTCATGTGCTCCAACTGTTTTTTTGTTTTTTCTTACTTAACAGGGAAAATATATTTATCACACAATTATTTTTTTAAAATGCACAGAGGGGTTTTGAAAGGGAAAACTGGCAATAAGGAAAGAGTTAAGCATCCCCATCCCTGGCTTGGAATTGTTTCCCATTTCTCCCCATTTCTGGTACTGTCATAGCATTCATGGAATATTAGCACCAGTGTTAAGATAATCAGTGTTAAGATAGTCCCTGTGTATTTTTCGTGCAAAAGATATTTGTGCTCATCAGATTCACAGCCCTCTGTAATAACTGCATTTCATGAAAAGGGGGACCCCTAAACCCAATGAGAATACTATCATGTTTCCTGACTGGCACTGTTTTTAGCATTTTTAGCACCTTTGAAACTAACTGGAAAAAAAGGAGTCGGCAGCATGAGCTTTCGTAGACTAAAGTCTACTTCCTGAGATGCATATGGTTTCAAAGGTGCTACAAGATCTCTCTACATACTGATTCTACAGACTAACACAGCTATATTTTTGAATTTTGTTTTTAGCACTGAATACGAAGCATTCAGTATGAAGCAAAACATGTGCATTTTGTAACTTATTCTCAATCAGAACATATAAAGGGAAAACTTACTCAACACACCTGACACAATGTTCAGTGGTATCTTGCGGGGAAGTGCCGGTGGCCAGCTTTCCTGTTCTATTTTTGCTCACTCTGCCACCACATGTAAGGCCCCATAATTGTGGCTACTTGTACTTGGGATTATCAAAAAAGATCTTGAAAGAATTACTGTTTTGGACTACAGCTCCCACAATCATCCAGCCAGTACAGATATTGGTTTCTGGAGCTTGAAGAAATTTGGACTGTTAAGAAGTATCTTATATAAAATCTTTACACTGCACAGCCATCTCTTACGACAGATATGTGCACACAATACCCAAGAAGCAGAAATTTGGATTTTAAAAAAGAGTCTAATATAATAGTTAGACACTACGCAAACATCTGTGCCCATGAGCCTGTGCTAGAATAGAAGTGAGAGATTATGGAGTTTATCACACGGGAGGAATCTCTCAATCTCGAAAGAAATGGAAGTGAGGCCAGTTCGGAATTGAGTAAATTCACTAGTTCAACGAATTTACATGATTGCGTATTGACGCTGCATTGCATTCGGAACTGCCTGAAATTGCCTCCCATTATATTAGACTCTTTTTTAAAATCCAAAATTCTGCTTCTTGGGTATTGTGTGCACATATCTATCAGTGCCTGAAATTGTGTGTGATAGTTTCTCATGCAATAACGTGAAACCCCATGATTGCGTTCGGAAGGACTTCTCTTTGCCCGAAAATGTGTGTGATCAACTTTCATGCAATCACACGAAACCCCATGATTGCTTTCAGATTGCCATTGGATTATACTTCCAATTCCCTTTGTGTGATAAACTCCTATGAGAGCTGCAGTCCAACAACATTTGGAGGACTATAATTATTCAACCCGTTTTATACACTGGACAATCTAATTAACATTATTGCAAATCTTTCACAGTTTCTAGTAGTTAACAAAGGAACTTTTCCAAGCTCTCATTCAGGATTATAAGGATAGTGAAATCAGGAAAGAAACCCAAAAGCATCTAGCAATGGTAGATGCACTTTCCACATCTGTTCCTAAGAGACACGGGCCTAAATCCATATATGAACCCACCTGTGTCTTGAGATCTTCCAGGAGGAGCCTTCTTTCTGTCTACTGTCCTGACAGATATATCTGTGGAAACATGGGAGAGGGAATTCTCCATGGCTGCCCCCAGGCTTAGAAAGTCCCTTCTCAGAGAAGTTAGATGGGCATCCTTGCTATCCTTTCATAGGCAGGTGAAGGGCATCTCCATTACTAGATGCTTTTGGTTTTCTTTCCTGATTTCAGTGTCACTTGTAAGTCTTATAATTATATGATTATAAGGTTTACCAGTGATGGTGAAATCAGAGGGAAAAAAATCAAAAGCATCTAGTAATGGTAGATGCATTACCACTACCACATCTGTTTCCAGAGAGGATCAGAATCTGTTCTCTGTTCTCAGAGAGGTTAGATGGACACCCCCCTTGCTATCCTTTCATAGGTAGCTGAAGACCTTTCTGTTTTCACAGGACTTTGAGGGGGAAAGGGCATTTCATGTGCTTTGTTGTTTATATTTCATGCTTCTTCTCTTTAATGGTCTGGTTTTAACTGATTTTATTAGTCCTCACAGATGAACCAATTTGAGGTTGCAGCCCTGATGAAAGTAATAAAAGGAACAGGTAATACCTAGATCTGGGGGGAAAAAACCCTCTAGCATCACACAATCCAATGGCAACCATTCAGGAAGTCAACTATTGCAGCACTCCAGTAGATAGGTATGCAACTTTTTCAAAAAACTTCTAAAGAAAGATATTGTATGGCTAGTTTAATTATATTTTTAACTTGTGTACAATGTAAATGTTTTTTGTGGTTTTTGTGTTTTGTGTGTGTGTGTGTGTGTTTTGTTGTTGTTATTGTTGTTGTTTTTTGCTGTTGTGTGTCTTCAAGTCATTTCTGACTTGGTTTTCTTACCAGGAATTGTTCAGAGAGTAGGTTGCCCTTGTCTTCCTGTGAGGATGAGAGAGGGTGAGTTGCTATCTGTACCTTTTTAAACTCTTTGAAGCCACCTAGAGACCCAGAGTGGGGAAATATGGTATATAAATAAATACATCATCATCATCATCATCTCCAATGTGTGGATGATGGTATGACAACTTCCATTATTTCTCCTACCCACCCCTCTCCTGGCTCGTGCATGTACATGCACATGCGTGCACACACGCGTGCACACAAACACATGGGAATTGCCTCAAAGGTGGATCGGATAGGTTTTCCAGCCCTTCAAAGCAGGTTGATGGATGAGGGAGGGAATAGGGGAAGGCCATAGTTGGGAAGCATCCCCTTCTACTTCTGTTGGATCTTGCTTTTCTGCCAGCAGAAGTCCAGCACTGGGTATTGCTCAAAAATATTCCATAATAAAAAGCTTTGCTTTAAAACATGGTATTAAAAAGTGCATTTCTTCTTAAAATACATCTATTCTGCCTCATAGCCAAAGATCCCTCACTCCTAGCTTTCCTCCTCACCAGACAAATTTCATCCAAGCCACATTCTTCATTTCTTAACAGCCCTGTTTTTTCTAAGTGTGCATTAAGGAATTTATTCCTTCCCCTCGAGTGTTAGCGCTTTAAAAATGTCACATCAGCACCAGAAATATTTATTTGTATGCTTACAGACAAAACACCAAGATAATCCTGCCATTTCTAAATGTAAGAAGGTCTTACGTTATAACGTACTTGACCTAAGCTGTTTGGGAAGACGTTGAAAATTCTCTCAGAATTTAGTGCGATCGCTGTGAATTAAAATGACTCCAAAGGTTTCTTTGGAAATACCCATTTAGAGACACTGAAGAGGATTTGCTTGACTTTACAAGATCTATATTGTGCTCATTCTTTTTATCAGGGCTTGACATAAGCTGCAGCAGGAGTGATAGACAGGAAATAATGAAGAATCATGGCATTCAGTCCCATGGTTCTTCACATCCTTTTTATTGATCTGATTTACCCAGTCCATTATCCCCCGCTGGATGCAACCAATGAGCTGACCCTCATTTTTTGGAGAGGTAGAGTTTGAAAATCCTACTAAATGCTATGAAACGGAAAGGTAGATTTAATCACTGAGGTCATCAGGAACCCATAGATGGGCCAATTGGAGTCCTTCCATCTGGCCCCTAGTGTGTCTCGGATTTTGTGAAATATTAGAGTACCTTGATGGAAAGGGCAATGTTGCAGGATAAACGTTTTTTCATAATCCAGGAGGCGATGGGAACATTAAGGGCATTTGCTGAAATGCAGTTATTGCAATAAAACAAAAGATGGATTCCTCCCATAAAGGATAATGGATGCTATCATAATTTATTCCCTGTTGTTTTGATACAGTGCTGAAAAATCTCAGATCAGAGTGAATTTAGTTTTCATTTGGCCAAATGAGGAGACAGATAAAAGGATTTTTAAAGAGAGATTAAAAGTCTGATAATGTTAATGCCCCTCGGTGGGCTGTGTTTTTTATAGAAATGGTGGAAGTGATATACAGTAGAATCTTTCCTGTCTGACCCTCAGTCTTCCAGTCATCAGCTATCCATACATATATGGTCAGAAGGCAGGAGAAGGGAAAGAACTATATTTGTCTGATACCAAGTGGACAAAAAGAAAATGACATAGCAAAACAAAATGTTGCTGATTTCCCTCATATCATTTCAAAGAAAAAATATCCACAAATGTAAATGAAAAAAAAAAAAAAAGCAAATGCTTACAGGTTGCAATAAGAGCTGACTTGCCCAGAGGGAGAGTATAGAATCATAGAGTAGAATGGGTCCCCAAGGGCCATATAGTCTAACCCCCTGCCATGCAGGAATATGCAGCTGAAGCAGTCTTGAGAGATGGTCATCCAACCTCTATTTAAAAACCTTCAAAGAAGAAGAATCCACCACCCTCTGAGATGGCCTAGTCCGTTCTTAAACAGCTCCTATGGTCAAGATTCCCCCCACCCTAATGTTTAGGTGGATCCTCTTTTCTTGGGAGTATCAGACTCCAGAGTAAATATCTGTGATCCTCCTAAATATGTACATGAATAAATGAATTCCCCTGAACTCCGTGTGAGGTATGCTAAGAATCATGTTGGGGAACACCAGTGTGGCAGCACTAGCTGTCATAGGGTGCATTTGCAACTGCAGAAATAATGTAGTTGAGACTACTTTGACTGCTATGGCTCAATGCTATGGAATTCTGGGATCTTCAGTTTTGTGAGATATTTAGCCTTCTCTGGCAGAAAGCTCTGGTGCCACAGAAAACTACAAAACCCACAATTCCATTGTATTGAGCCATGGCAGTTAAAGCAGTCTCAAACTACATTATTTCTGCAGTGCAGATACAGCTTTAGAGTCAGACATCAGCCTCAGGTAGCAGATATTTAGCAATAGGGAAGGCACCAGGATAAAATGGGATCTGTGGTGTGTTTGTGTTATGTGTGTTTTCGAATCCTGAGAAGGTGCATTTTGAGCATCCCTACCAAATAGAGGTTCTATTGCTACTTATAGGATCACAGAGGCCATAGTCTGACTCCCTGCCATACACAAAAACACAGCTAAAACACTCATGAGAGATGCCATCCACCCTCTGTTTAAAAGCCTTCAAAGAGGAAAAGCCCACCACCCACCAAGGCAGTCTATTCCACTGCCAAATTGCTCATACAGTCAGGAAGATCTTCCTAATGTTCAGGTTGAATCCTTTTTCTTGCAAGTTGAATCCATTGGTTTGTATCCTATAGGGGAACAGAAAACAAGTTTGTGGATTCGAAGGCTTTCATGGCCAGCATCCATAGTTTTTTGTGGAGCTTTCAGGCTATGTGGCCATGTTCTAGAAGAGTTCCTTTCTGACGTTTCACCAGCATCTGTGACTGCCAGCCACAGATGCTGGCGAAATGTCAGAAAGGAACTCTTCTAGAACATAGCCACATAGCCCGAAAGCTCCACAAAGAACTATAGAAAACAAGTTTGCTCCATCTTCTATGTGGCATCCCTTCAGCTATTTAAACATGAATATGTCACTTCTTAATCTTCTGTTCTCCATACTAAGCATACTCAGCTTCTTGATCTGATTTTCACAGGGCTTGGTTTCCAGCTTTTTACCACCTTCGTTGCCCTCTTCTGAACATGCACCAGTTTGACAATATCCTTCATAACTTATAAATAAACAGGAACTGTCATTTGTTACAACAAAAGAGACCATTTTGAACATGTCTTTTATTCCATTTTGCAATAACACACTAGAACAAAAACAAAACAAAACACCCCACTCATTAAAATGTGTCCTCTTTCTTATATATTGGTCCTCACAGATGAACCAGTTAGAGGTTACTGCCCTGATAAAAATAATAAAAGAAACAAGCAATATTTAGATCTGGAAGAAGCCTTCCATCATCAGGAAGGTCTTCCTAAGGTTTGTTCTAAAATTTATTTCATAGTTTTATCAGTAGCATCCATTGGTCCTATGTTTTACAGAAACAGAAAATATACAAGCTCCGTCTTGTTTTGCTGAAAACAGTTCCCCAGGCTATGCTATGGCCTAATGCTTCACACAATATAATGTAAGAAAAGCCAATTTTAAAATGACAAATTACAGATAAATAAATAAATCTGCATTTGCCTCAAGCATGGTAGTTGTAGTATTCATGATACCACTTTGGGTAAATGCTGAGTTTTTCAAACAGCAACAGCCTTAACATCAATGAATACCAGTTATTTCACAAGCAGTCATTCTGGGGAAACAATTCATGCTGCTCTTTGCTTTTCTGTGAGAGAATCTGCATGAATAGAGAGTAGGTAACATTTGATTAAACATTATCATTCAGAGATACTGCTTAAATTACTCTTGCTTTTAGAAATGAACAATGATTTACTGGTTCGTGTGTGTGTGTGTGCTTGGATGCACGTGTGTTTTGAGGCACTGTTCTCCAAGCAGAGCAATGATATAAAAAAGCAGTTTGGGATTGGGTGTAGTCTCTAGTGATATTCTAACAGACCAGTCCTAAATCTTTTTGCATCCAGAACTAACTATTGACACGGCATCACAACATCATGCCAATGCTGAAGTGATGCATATCTGAAAATTGAAGAGAAAATGAAAAATTGTTCTTGGCCTTGGGACAATGTGTGTGTTTTTTTTAACATTCAATAGAAGCCCCAGATGAACTGAAAACACTGGGATTAAAGCTTCAACCCTAAACATATTTACTAGGAAATAAGTCTCACTTAAATTAACTTACTTAAGCATACTTAGGATCTGGGATGCACGTGGTATGGCCCCATATATAAAAAGAGTCAACCCAATGTGTTTTCTGTGGCCCTCTAGGGCAGTGGTTTCTGACCTTCGGTACCCAGCTGTTGCTGGACTACGTATCTCAGAGTCCTTGATCATTGACCATGTTGGCTGGGGATTCTGAGAGTTTTCATCCAACAACATCTAGGGGCCCAAGGATAGGAACCTTTTCTTCAGGGGGCTGAGTATGGCCAATGTAATCTAGGGGAAAGATGATCCCAACAGTCCAAAAGAGATTGCGCTGCTATTCAGTCTTCTTACACCTTAGTTAAAAAAAACTAGAAGAAGAGTAGAACAACACAGAATAGTTACCTATGGAAGATGACTATGAGAGAAAGAGGTAGATAGGAGAGTAGAAGTGTCTTGAAGACTCCATAGTAAAAGCATAGCAGAAAGCAGGGATGTACCTACCAAAGAAGAAATCTACCACCCTTGTTAATTTTTCCTTCACTTTCCAAATATCTAGCATTGCAAAGAATGAGAAACTGAAAATTGTTCACACCCAGAATTCTTATATTTGCTGTGGTTGCATCCCATTGGAAATTTCTTCTGCCGCTTTTCTTTGGAGGTCTAAATTCTATTTCCAAATGCTCAGCTGGAGTTTTAAGTTACTGTAATGCTAGAAATTTGGGAAATGAAGGAAAATTTCCTGGGGGAAAACAGAATCCTTATTTGGGGAAATGCTCTCTCCCCCACCTCCCACCCACCAATACCCCTGGCAGAAAGCTATAGTCAGCTGGTCTACAAGGGTCAAAAGCTGCACAATAGCTGTTCTAGAGGTCATTTCCAAATTTTTACTGCATGCAAGCAAGTTTTTCCTTTTCTTTTTAAAGTGACCAAATGCATCAGGAACTGAGACAGCTATATTTGTAACAGTTGTACAAAGAGGTGATTTTGTCAGATTGTTAATATGAAGTTAACAAAAGCTATACCAACTAAATTTCTGTTTTATACTGCTATTAAAAATAAAGTTCCTCCTCTGCAGCTGGTCACTATTTTCTATCTTGCTGGCTTTGGCTTCATCTACACTACAGAATTAATGCAGTCTGACACTTCTTTAACTGCCATGGCTCAATGCTAGAGAATTCTAAACCTGTAGCTTTATGAGCTATTTAGCCTTCTCTGACAGAGAGCTCCGGTGCCACAACAAACTACAAATCTCAGGATAACACAGGATGAAGCCGTGGCAGTTAAAGTGGTATCTGCATTAATTATGTAGTATGGCTGCAGCCTCAGGTTGCCTCTACATTATAGAAATAATTTTGACACCACTTTAACTGCTATGGCTCCATCTGACAGAATCTTGGGAATTGTAGTTTTGTGAGGCACCAGCACTCAATGGCAGAGAACGCTAAAGATCTTCTAAAACCACACATACCAGGTTTCTATTGGATAGAGCTACAAAACTTAAAGTGGTGGCAATATTTCTATGGGGTAGATGAACCCTTAGTCCTTCTATAAAAGGAAGGAAGGAAGGAAGGAAGGAAGGAAGGGAGTTGCACTAGGGCTACTGAGGTGACTCACCTTATGTAGCTTCCAGCTTCCAAACTATCCACTGGTTTAAGTAGATGATATAACAGTAGACCTTGTCAACAAAGCTCCATGGCATCAAGCATTCATTTAAAGTGGAACAATCCCCATGAAAAAGTCAGATGCCAAATATACACCCACATATTTGGCGTCTGACTTTTTCGTATTTGGCATCTGACTTTTTCATGGGGATTGTTCCACTTTAAATGAATGTTTGATGCCATGGAGCTTTGTTGACAAGGTCTGCTGTTATATCATTGTGTTATACATACACACATATATAATGAGGGTTAATGAAATCAACCATCCCCTGAGTTGGAAAAGGAAATGGATGAAATGCAGACACTGTGACAAGTTGGCTGTAGTTTAGATCTTCAGGAACACTATTACCAATTCCATCATAACTTTCTAGCTTTGAAGGTAAAAGAAAACAAACCCCCTTATAAAAGAGAGAGAAAAAGAGAGAGGGAGAGATTAATTTTGAGCAAAGTTAGATGACATACAATTACTGTATCTGCACAGTTCCATCATGTTTTAGCAAATATTTACAGATCACTGAGCTGTGATAACTGCTGCAGCTGGAACTAAGACAGCATTAAGAGGTACAGGCCAAAATGGATTTTATTACTTCATATATTTTGATCTTTCAGTACAAACTTCAGTGTAATGTATGCTTATTGGAAGTGGGACAAAATGAAAACCACTAATCATATGCCTAGTTTTGAAGGACGGACCAGACAGTAATTCTCAGAATTTCCTAGCCAATATCAGTGTGGCATAGAGAACTACGGGAGCTATAATTTTTGTATCTTTCAAAGTATCTTGACAATCTGTTGTTGCTGTGTGCTTTTCAGTCATTTGTTCTTTGCAGTGATCCCAAGGCAAACCTGTCCTGGAGCTTTCTTGGCAAGGATTTGTTCAGTGGAAGCTTGCTACTGCCTTCCTCTTAGACTTGCCTAAGGTCACCCAGAGGGTTTCCATGAATGAGCAGGGATTTGAACTCGGGCCTCCTGGAGTCCAACACCCAGACCAATATACCACACTAGCTCTCTATTCATTGTGAGATCTGAAACCACTTTGTGGTGTACAGAGGAAGTAAATAAAGGTTTTAAAAGATGAGGCAAAATAAATGAATTATTGAAATAATTTATGATACATGAAACTGAACCTCAACAGCTTTTCTATTCATAGACTAGTATAAATTTACTTTTGAAATCTGCTCCTAAATGTAGCAGCCCAGTATTGTATCAGGACAGCTTTAATATACTAAATGCCTTTGAGTGCTCAAGACCAGAGAATTTGGGAATGGTTAAAAAAAATTGGTGGTTCAATATATTGACGAGTATGGAATGTGCCAGTTATGGACAGAATCTCTTTTCATCCTAAAGGCTTAGATTCCCAGCACTATAAAGACCTTGTTCAAATCTAAGGGAAAGCTTGCCTTTCTTAAGGTTTACCAACTCCCCTGAAGCATCTCCTGGCTTGAATTAGATAAAACAAAACTGCACATTGGTACAGGCCTCAGAATTCTATTATCCAGAATTCCAAAATCCAAAATTGTCCACATGGGTGGCTGAGACAGGGGAGTTTATCACATTGGCTTTGCTCCCACAAGACATACAGGATGTAACTGTAAGAAAGCAGATCTTATCACATTTCCCCATTGCCAGGGAGCGTGTAGTCTGTTTGCAACCCGGATTTCTCCAGGTTCTTCCTGCATCTTTTCAAGAATGGGATTTTCCCATTCTTGAAAAGATGCGGCAGAAGCCCAGGTTACAAACAGGCTGCATACTCCCTGGCCGTGGGGACATGCGATAAGATCCACCTTCTTAAAGTTACATCCCATGTCTATCGCGGGAGCAAAGCCAATGCGATAAACTCCAGTGATCCCTTTGCTTTCTGATGGTTCAGTATACACAAACTTGGTATCATGCACAACATTATTTAAAAAGTTGTGTATAAAATTACCTTAAGCTATATGTATAAATTATATGTGAAGCATAAATGAATTTTATGTTTAGACTTGGGTCCCATCTCCAAAATATCTCATATTCCAAAATCTGGGGTAGGGGTGGGGGTGGGGGGAATCTGAAATGCAAAGCAGTTTGGGTACCTTAGGATCATTGCAAAGAAGAGGCATTTCAGATAAAGGAGACTCATCCTGCATCAGTCTAACAGTAATCATTAGAAAGGTTAGAGTGAAAGAAAACACTTTTAAAACACTATATGGCTTATGAAATTCTTTATAGCTTACATCCAGATGATCTTAAAGACTGTATCTCCACATACATTAAGATCATTAAGTTTAAAGGTGAAACTTTGTCTCAGTTCCACCACCATCACAAGCTCCCTTGGTGAAGACACTGGAGAACCTTCTCAATGGTGGCTCCTACTCTCTGGAACTCCCTTCCATGGAAAGCTAGGCCCAGCCCTCCTTACTTTCCTTTCACCATAAGCAAAGGCCTTTTTCGTTTAAGCAGGCTTTTAATGTGCAATCAGGGGAGCTTCTCAGTGGGATGTTTTGTTTATCTTTTTAAACCTTTGTGTGCCCTTTAAATGATTTATACTGTTTTATGTGGTAGTTTTATTTTTAAATTGTTATTGTGAAGACTTTTTAATTGACTTTCTCTGAGAAGGATCTTGGTTCCCACTCTATAGAAAGGCAGCATACACATAAAATAAACAAAATAGATGAAAAAATGATAAAATAATAATAATTTTTATCAGGGCAATCCTAGGATCTTCTTTGCACTGTGGGCTCTACTGATGGATGATACTGTCCATGCAGGTTTCTTTTGGTGGTTGGCGAATCTCTCCTCCTTTCTGCATTATACGCACACACAGTCAGGGACCTGGAGGAGCAGCCATGGAGAAGAGGAATACTCCTTCTGCCAACCCAGTTGTACAGCCTATGGATACAGTACATCTACACTGTCGAAAATAATGCAGGTTGACATTACTAAGTCCTGTGGCTCCATCCTATGGAATCCTGGGATTTGTACTTTTACAAGGACTTTAGCCTTCTTTGCCAAAGGGTACTGGTGCCTCAGAAACCTACAAATCCCTGAATTCTGTTGGATGGAGCCATGGCAATTAAGGAGTGTCAAACTACATTATTTCTAGAGTGCAGATAGACCCTAAATCTGGATTCCATTCACCATTGTTATTTACATATTGTAAATAAAATTTATAACTTTATATTAGATATATTTTTTAAAAATGCTATTCCCAATGAGCTCATTGTAAGTATCCATCTAGCTATGTCCAGTATTATCCTTCCTCACAGTGTTTCTTTACAAATGCACAGTTCTAGGCCTGCTCTCAACCTGATGGTCACGATCTATGCAGCAAGGGCATCTATATTTTATGACAGAGGTGGGAATCATGCATCGCTCTCTAAATTTTGTTGGACTGGAACTCCTAGTCGCCCTAGCAGGTGCCGCCAATGGTAAGGAATCCTGAGAAATACATCCCAACAACAAGTGAAAGGCCCACAATTCTCACCCATTGTATAGGTTAGGCTGGGTTCACTCAACATGGGAAAAAGGACATTTTGAGTGGCATGCCTATAGAAATTACAATGTGTATCCCAGCGCATAATTCTAGCGATTAACTTCCTCCTTTACTCTCTTAAATAACTACAAAATTTTATCTTGCCTAACCTTTACACAGACACACACATCTCCACAGAAAGTAATTCATTTACCACCTTATCTAGAAACTGGTATCTGTCAGAATCTGACCTTTAGAGAAAATAATATAATGTGGCTGCAACTTAACTAGAAGAGAGACTAGGAGCCAGTGAAGCTTTCATTTGGGTGGACAGATTTCCTTTCTGCTAGACCTTTGTGGCTTGACAGAAAAATAATTACCTTCGTTATATTTTCTCATCTTGATCTGTTTGGGGACTGCATCTTTTAGACCATCCATCATGATCTCTCAACAACTGCCTTTGGGTTGCAGCCCATTTTGGTGTAATATAAAGCTTCAACAATACCAGGCAGTGGGAGGTGAAGTAGCTAGATTACTCTTGCTAATTAAAAAGAAAAGAAAAGAACCTGCAGTAACTCTAACTGCCATTTGTTTTTAGCAGCTAGAATAGGTTGTCCAAGCCCAAATAAAAGTTTATACCTTATACTGCAGAATTCTACGTTCCACAATTGTTATGTTTTCATCTCCTTGATGCTTTCATAGGAATAGCTGGAGATCAACTCTGGGAGAAGGTTATTGCTTTCATGTTTCATCTGGTTGGCCATGTTGATGGACTAGACTGGTTTTTGATCTAATAAGCCTCTCCTTATGTCCTTATGGTTCCACAAAATTGTACTAGCGAATAGCCTGCCGAGATCTTAGATGGGGTATGTATGTGTATTTATACACACATGCCTCAACCCCCTGAAATAAATGTTTTGGAGAACTGAAAGTTCTGTTACTCCAGCAACAGAATATCAATAAAAGATAAAATGTTATTAAGCCCATCTGTTTTGAAAATAATTTGATGGTCTCTGAAGGAAACCCAGCCATCATTTCCAATAGGACAGTATATTACATTTTGAAGTGCTACTTATATTGGATGGCATCCTGTTAGTAAGTTATGGTGATGCAGCTATACTTTTTTTAATCATTGTGTAGCTCAAAATTCTGTTTTGACCATGCAATGACCAACAACAACCCTCCACCACAAAAAAACCTTTGCAACCTGTGCAGGCACCCTCATCCAACATGACAATTTCTAGGTTGTCAGACATCAAGGGGCTCAGTGGCAAGGTGTCCGCTATTTTCCTTTCACTGGACACACTGTGACAACCACCTACAGGGATATCCAAGTGTTCTTGGGATGTCTCTGCAGATAATGATGACAACAAAAACAATAATAATTATCTTTTACCTGCCTCTCCCTGTGGATTGAGGCAGGGATCCATAGGGAGTCTGGTAGGAAATCAAATTAAAATGTATGTGTAAATTAACCTTATTATCACCAGGGAGAAATAGCAAGTTTTCCTTGACAACTTAAAACAAACGATCTTTCCAGAAAAAAAAAACTTGTTAAACATAATTAGTATAATTATTGAAGATGGGAGAGATCAGTAATTTATATTTAATAATCATGACACAGGGAACAAAACAGTTGTTAAGGAATATGACCAAAGAACTGCAGTCTTTTGTACACTTACCTCTGGGAATAAGTCCATCGTGGGACTTAGTTTTTGTAAAAGTACATAGGGTTGCATTGTAAGATAAGAAGTGAAAGTGAAATGCTCTTACTATAGGTTCTTTACCCTCACTTGTTATAAGTTTGGGTGTGATCTCCAGTGGTGTTAACTTGCTTTTGTCCATGACATTATTACTGCCATTACTTGAAAGGGAAGAGTAAAAAAAAAAAATGATGGTAATAAGTTTGGGCAAATTACTGCCTACAAAAATAAATCACAGCACAACTTCAATGACTTTTGTACCAAGACCTAAACTGCCATGGCATTAACTACATCTATCATCAATCTTGCAAAGAAATTTAAGGTAGGTGACAAGGTCACTTTTGTGCTCACATACATTAGGTGGTATTGGCTCTCCTCCAGCAGAAGGCATTCATCAGTGAAACAGGGAGGAGGGCAATTTTCAGGGCTATATGGCCACTAGCAAGGGATTAAGGGAGATGTAGAGGTGAAGAAGATGGGGCAAAAGGAGTGGCCAGAGGCTGTTTGTGCCCTGATTGCCAAGGGGCCACCATGAGAGCATGGCAACCTGATGCCACAGTCCTGAGGGCAGCCGCTGCCATGATCTTGAACGGGCTGCAAAAAGGAAAAGGTTATCTCCATCAGTAGTAGAAAACACTGGCTAGAAGAGGGACTAATAGTCTGCCTTGAGATAAGATAGCTACTGGCATTCCTGTGCTTTGCCCTGCAAGTCCATTTTTCCAGCTGGTTTGAAAGGTAGCTAAGAATCTGGAAGTCCAGTGGAGCAGAAGGGAAAAGCTTCAATGACTAGACAATTGGCATGAGGGTGTCAAGCGGTGTGATGGAATCAATGGGCAGGCTTGGGGTCCTGACAGCCAATCCTGGTTCAGGCTGACTGTGAGGAAGGGGCTGTTGAGTTAAGGGTCCAGTCCACTCCAAGAGAGTTTTGCTCAGGGGAGTTCAGTGCAGAGCAGTTGAGGAGGAGTCTAAGATGAAGAGAGTTGAAAGGAGTTAAAGGGAACTGAGGACCGGTACAGACGGGCACTTTGCGGTGTCTTCACTGCAAACTAGGGCTAGATGAGGCTGGGCATTTACATGCCCAGCAGCCCTAGTTTGAGAGGACACCACCATCATGACTTGCCGCTGTCCACACGGGTGGCAACATGATGGTGTGAGTGTGGTGCAGCACCCAAACAGCACTGATTTGAAGCGATCGGGGCACATGAACGTGTTAATCGCACCCCTTCCAGGAAGCTGCTTTATGTAGCTTCTTTTTGCACCCAAGAGGGAGCACATTGTTGCCGCACTATTTGGTTGCTGGAGCAACAATGCGGGGCAAAGACGGGAAGCATGGAGCTGCCTGTCTGTCAAGCTGCTGAATTGGGAGAAGGATACTGAATGGGAGAGAAAGTGTATTGAAGATTGTAAAGAGGAAACTGAATTGCCTGACACTGTACTATTTATGTAACCATTCCACATTGGAACAATTCTAAGTCACATTCTTGCTAAATCTTATTCAATAAAGTCTATGTTCATTTGTCACATCAGAAGCTTCTGCCTGTGTGAATTCTAAATGATATAGGCACACACAAACACACTATCAAAAATATTAAAATTATGAGAGGAAGACACCTGGGGCCCCAGTCCTTATACATTTAGGGAAAGTGTAGAAAAGGTGGATGCTGAGCAGGTGTCATTGACAAGGGGCCTTCTAAGAAGTAAGGGGTAAAAGGTAACCTCAAGGCATAGAGAGGAGGTCCCGCATCACAAGCACCTTGCTTGTATCATTTCTCCACTGTAAACCAACCCCCCCATCTATTTTGTAGACAAGAAAGAACCATTTTAATATTTTAATACTACCTTTTTATGCCTAATATTCCATTTGGCTCTTTCCTCCTCCTCCTCCTCTGCATGCCCACCTCCTCTGCTACTTATACAGGGCCCATGTTGCTTTTGCCTAGATTTTCAGATGAATTGGCATCTTAACATTAAAATATACCTGTATATAGGGATGATAATGTAATTACCAGAAATTTTCTGGGCGTAACTGTTACAGTTCCTAGGTTAAGAAGTTAGGAACTTCCTAGGAAGTTACCCCATGCTATTATTTAATTAATAAATTTTTAAAATTTAGCTGTTGCAAAAGAAGAGGATCCCAAGTAGAAGCTTACTCAGAGTAAGCTTCCATATAGCAGTAGCTCCCCTGACAAAGCCATAGAACTGGGCTGTTTGAAACTCATTAAGCTGTCCAAATCCAGAACAATGGTGATTCCACATTTGATATTATAATAGAAACTCAGCTAGAATATACAGTATCTGCTTTATCACACTAGGGGACAAACAGGATTTAAACGAGAGTTAAACAAGAGTTAAACAGAAAATGCCCTATGTTTATCATAGGACATTTCCTGTTTAACGCTCATTTAACTCTCGTTTAAATCCTGTTTGCCCCCTGGTGTGATAAAGCAGTTTATGTCATGGGACAGTAGCACTGCTACCAAGTCCAAATATACAAAGGTAAATAACAAACCATGTGAAGAAAGAGAGAGGGGGAACAAATAATAAAGGACAGAAGGAAAGGCTTTGAAGTGGGTATTTCTAAAAATTTTAGGATGTATAATTTTAAAAATTCTTTAGTACATTAAAAGCTTTTAATTTTTACCTGACCTCATTGTCTAAAATCATATACAGTCGTCTCTGTACTTTTGCGGATTTGATTATTTGCAGATTTGATTAATATGTTCTCTCCAGGAATCGCTATGTCCTCCAGAGAAATTCTAATGGATATTGACTGTAGAGTTGCGCTGGAGGGGCTAGAGATTCCTAAAGTAAATACTTCTCTAGGCATTTGTAGTCAAATTCTGGCAGATGTTGACCATAGAGTTCTGCTGGAGGATCTAGAGATTTCTAGAGAGGTGTTCTCTCAAGTTAAAAAAAAGAAGTGTTTTTTTTCTTTCAGTTTTCCCTCTTTTACGGGGTTCCTGTGCCCTTAACCCCAGCAAATGTGTACTCCGTACAAGTACATACAGACCAAAAATTTGGAAGAATGTTTAATGTTTCTGATGAATGGGCTACCACTCACAAAAGCTGGTGCCACATTACATTGATTAATTCTTTAAATTGTTACACAACTCTTTGTTAGTTTTGCTGCAACACACTAACATTTACTCTCTGGAAATGAGGCCTGTCCAATGAACAGCAGCTGTGAAAAGGTGAATTATATGTTAAGGATCATCAGAAAAATAACAGGAAAAAATAAGACTGTCAATACTGTAAACACTTTTCTACAAGTCAATAGTGTGTTTATACTTGGAATATAATTCTGGCTGCTACATCCTAAAGAAGTGTGTTTGTAGAGCTTTAAAAAGTTTGGAAATATGTAGCCAAAATGGTTAGACCATTGGAGTGGCACCCTTATGAGGAAAGGTTGCAACATGGGAAGTCTTTAGGTTAGAAATAAGGCAAGTCAAGGGGGATTTGACAAATACAGTATGTCTAAAAGTACAAATGGCATGGAGAAAGTGGATAGAGGTAAGCTTTTCTCCCTTTCCCAAAAAACTAGAATTACTATTCAGACTCATCTGAGATGAAACCTCATTGAACACAGTGGGACTTACCTCCAAATAAATATGCACAGGATTGTGCTGTAAAGATTTCTGATCAATTAACCTAACAGATTACTTGAGCAAATGTTGCAACTCTAAATTAAAAAGAAGTTATGCTTGTGTCTGGATAATACATTTCAGAATCATAGCCAAGTGTTAGATGATGCCAAGTGTCTTCAATGATCCATGAAACCTCATTATCCTGGCCGTGAAATACAAGCATACTAAGTACTGTTCACAATGAAATCTGATAGGGGAAATCCCATTACTCATCTGTTCATTTGTATGCAAAATGACAAGTTTGGAAGAAAGAGTGGAATACTGTTCTGTACTAATTACCAGTTCAGCAAAAACAACTTTTCCACCACAATTTTCATACATCCCATCACAGGCAATTGCATTCTCCATTCTCCATTCCAGTTAATGTCTTTGCTAATTGATTATATGAGGTGGTGATCTTCTTTTCCTGGTTACTAAAACTGAATGCTAAATTAAAACATTTGATCCTATATGTCAGGATCCAGAGTGAAAAACTATGAATGGCCAGTGATTTCAAATGGAGTGTTAAGCACATGTGTATGTGCATGTGTGCGTGTGTGTGTGTGTGATGGTAGGGTGATCTTGGTTCAAGGGAGCGAACATCAGAATAGCACCATTACAGGTTTCCACTTCAGCACTACAACTCTAGATTTTTTCCCCCAAAAATTCATTAATTAAAAAAACCCCAACTCCAATACATTAGCACTAAAGCAGTAGGATTCTGTACTCAAAGGATCACACACACACACAGCACACCTGAGAATTAACTTGAACTGTTTTGTTCTTGTTTCCTTGCATAACGCAATTGCCACAAGACATGAGACTAGTGTGATAATGTCCTTGAATTGGCAAAGGCAGCTATGAAAGAACTAGGCAAGATCATAAAATGCAAAGATGTAACACCCAACACTAAAGTAAGGATCACCCAAACCATTATATTTCCCATCACCATGTATGAATGTGAGAGCTGGGCAGTGAAGAAAGCTACCCAAAAGAAAATCAGCTCATTTGAGATGAGATGCTGGAGAAGAGTGCTGAGAATATTTTGGATGGTCCAAAAATGGGTCCTAGAAGAGCAGATCAAACCTGAACTCCCTCTAGAAGCCAGGATGACTAAATCGAGGCTGTTGTACTTTGGCTACATCATGAGAAGGCAGGACTCACTAGAAAAGACAATAATGCCAGAGAAGGGGGAGAGTAGGAAAAAAAGAGGAAGACCATATAATCAGATTATTAAGATTCAGTCAAGGAGGCCTCTTCCCTGAGACTGCAGGACCTGAGCAGAGTGGTGAGCTTCCCATTAGCTGAAGATAACTTGCAGATAGTTAACAACAGCAAGTTGAAGTGACGGGTAAATAGGCTGATCTTCTCAAGCACAAGCGCCTACTGCTTTATCACCGATGCTTTAAAGAGATTTTTTTAAGCACTAAAAACAGTCATGGATGGAGAAGAAGGCCCATAAAAATAGGGAGTCAGTATGGGATTGGACATGCCTGCCTTTATTATCCCAATGTGTGTTACAACCAAATGTATCCATTTTTTAAAAATGTCACCTTTGGGCAGAAACTTACCTCTGGGGTTTGGTTCCAGGACCCTCCATGGATAACAAAATCAGTGAATGCTCTAGTCTCAAATACAACAGCATAGCAAAATGGTGTCCCTTATATAAAGTGACAAAATCAAGGTTTGCTATTTGGAATTCATGCTTTTTAAAAAATATTTTCATGCCATGGATGCTTGAATCCATGGATAAAAATTGTCTTGATGTAAGACTATAGGATGGAGCAGACAGGCACAAAGGAGCAAGCCAGATCTCCTATGGTTGGAAGCAAATTAGAACCCCACATGATAGCTTCTGATTAAATAAAGCAAGTTACTCACAATCTTTGTTAAAAAGAGGAATAAAAATGGGAAAGCTCCTGGAGTAGATAGCTTTGAAAGTCTTTTTCACAAAACCTTTGAAAACGAATGAATGCCCTACCTGCGTTTGTTGTTTATTGCTATTACGGAGGGTTCTCATCCAGACTCCTGGAAGATGTCCAAAGCTGTATTGATTCTGAAGCTAGACAGGAGTCTGGAGAACACTGTCTTATTTCTCCACTGAAACAGGAAAACAAAATGTTCAAGGCAACATTAACCAAATGTCTAAGCAAAACAATTAACCACTGTATTCACCCAGATCAATCTGTTTTCCTTAAAAACTATCATATTAATGAGCTGATAAGGCATCTCATTGATTATAATTGTAAATGTAAAAGATTCCACTGGAGAAAGAAATAGATATGAGGCAAAAGGAAGGCCAGAGAGATAAGGTCAAGCTACATATGCTACAATGTGGTGTTGCTACAAGGTATGGCAGCTTTAAAAAAATAAATAAAAGTGTACCTATTGCCCCAGTTTTCAGAGGGATTACTGCAATCTCAATGAAAACCTCTCCCCAACAGCATCAGAGGGGGGCATCATAGGCATCAAACGTCATGTTTACCTAATCTGGAATGATGAAATGGGGAGTAAAAGAAGAGCTACATTCCAACCTATCCCTCTTTACTGTTCCTTGACTGTACATTCTCTGCTGCCTTAGACACTTGTCATTTTAAAAGCTGGCCTAGGGACTCAGTTATAGGCTTTTGCCCTTGGTTCACTAAGAGCATGTGCAAGTCACTCACCAACCTTTGCTTCAGGTTTCCCTTTTGCCAATGGAGTAATTTTACTTTTACTTTCCTGTAATGGCTGAGATAGATACAGTGTCTCTAAATAATTTATGTCTATTATATGTGCTCTGAAATCTTCAGATGAAAGATGTCATACAGTGCAAAATGAAGAACTGTAAACTATGAAAAAAAAAGGGGGGGGAGAATAAGCTAGCATTTGTATCTCATTTATTAATAGCCAGACTTTGTTTCAGATAATATTTATGGGACATGAGCTTTTCAGCCAGTCTAGTCAAAGAAGATGTAGCAAGAGGAGAAAAGCAGAGTCTGTTCTGGAATGTGATATGCATATGTTTGCCCCTTGAAGCCAATATGGATCGTTACATTGAGTGTAGATCTGAGTGTAATTGTTGTCCGAGCATATTATTTTCCATTTTGAAGCAATCCAGTCAAGTGCTTCTGTTAAAAGAGTTTTCAATTATAAATCCTCCCACCCTCAAAACACACACAAACACATATAGTGATGAGAGGCACAGGTGTTCTGTAAGATTCAGGTTAGTCTGACTTTTAATTGTAGTTGTCAAGCATTTTTGTTATAATTAAAATAGGTTCAGGACCGTTCATGCATGCTCAAAAAATAAACCAGTGTGGATTTTCATAAAGATATAAGCTTCTGCATTATTTAACTTAGGTCTGGATAATGTGGACAGTATGTTAATTTTTCAGAGAAATACACGGCTAAGGCTGCATGGTTAAGGCTGAATGCATGCAAAACTGAAAATGACAACTTTCATCATCTCATTTATGGGATTAATTTTATGTGCAAATGACTGCCCTGGCAACCTCTGTTTAACAACACACTGATTGAAGTCTGTGGCCACAGCCTCACTGCAAAATTAATGCAGTTAGACACCGCTGGTTAAATATCTCACAAAACTACAAATCACAGAATCCCGTAGCATTGAGCCATGGCAGTTAAAGCAGTGTCAAATTACATTATTTCTGCAGTGCAGATGCAGCCTACTAACATTTACTACCATTTTGGAAGAACATAACCTTGTCAATACCCACTTTTTGACCATCAGCCCCATAGATCTAACTGTACCTTATTACTTTTTTGAAAGCCTGGCAGTTCTAGCCAGAGGATACCAAAATTAGCCAGGCTAGTGTAATGGCTGTTAGTTAAAAGCACAATTGTAAGACAAGACTAATCTAATTCAGTATTTAAAAGGATAAGAATGTTTCCTAATAAACCTTTCCAATATCATTTTCTATGCATTGTTTTCTATGTACACTGTGTGTAATACACATCAGTTTCTTTACTGGTTATCCGAAACCTCCAGTTGGCTATATAAGATGATGTTGAAATGAACTATCTTATATTTGTCAAAAATCTGTCCTCTTGCAAAAAGCTTAAAGAAATTTAAATGAAATGATTGGTATTAATGTGCTGAAAGCAGATTAAAGGTTTCTATCCACAGTGTGCTTCCTGTGCCCTCACCTTTACCTGCCTTAATGTGGGTAGGAGCATAATGTTTCAGTCTGAAAATCTAACATATTTTAAAGAAGTGGAACTTTTTATTCATGAACTCTAAAATATAAGGTCACTCAGTATTGCTGACATTCTAGCTGTAACCTGAGATAGCTCAACAATGGATAAACCTGACTAGCTGATACGTAAGTCATTATTTTTTCCAAACTCATTTTTCAAGCAAGGTTACTAAACCTGATATCTTGGAAACAATATCTCGACTCCTTTTTACACAATAATTATAGTGAGTGTACTTTGCCTTTTTTTAAAAAAAAAATGAAAGTGATAATGGTGCATTATGGAATGAATAGCAATGGAGATTATCTCAGCTCCTTTGTACAGTTAATGACAGGTGAATAAATAGAGTCATTATCTGTACTTAAATATGTGCTTTTAAATTACTCATTATCCTGGCAAACTGGAAAATTAGTACTTGAGCGTATACATGATCCTAATGGTGCTTTACAAAAAGCTTCCAGTTTTGTTTATTAAAATAATGTTGTAATCATTTTATTGTGCTTGGAAGTATTAATACTGAGCCAGGGAAGCCTAATTGGCTTCAGCATATGAAAAGAAGTCCCTTATAAAGCAACAACAGCAACAACAACAACAAAGAAGGGCAGGTTTTGAAAACTTGAGTGAAAATGATGAAACCCTCTTATCATGTCATGATTAGCATGTTCAAAGAGTTGCCAGTTCATGTGAGGGGAAAAAACACATACTAAGAGGTCCTTCCATCACTAAAAATAGTTGAAGGGAGTTGTATAAATTGTACGTAGCTGCCTTGAATCCCATTTTGAGAGAAAGGTAAGACAGGATCTAGATGTGAATAAAACATTTGTTTGGTTTACAAAGGGAATTGAGATCTGTTGTTTTAATACCACAATAATTTAATTCCTTTTAATGTCCTTTTTTAAAAAGTGTTTTTAGTTGTACTGTTTTTAACTCTGTGAAGCCGCTCTGAATTCCAGTCCTGGGAAAAGAGTGAGATACAAATAAATATAATAATAACAATAATACAGGCTTATTACTTGTGGAACAGGAAAGGATGGTGTATTCCCTCCCCAGTTTCTAGTCCTCACTGCAGTCCCCACTACCACATTTCACTATTCAAGAGTCCACCATAGATTTTTAGTAGGCATGGCTGGGATTGTGAAAGGATGGGGAAAAAAAATCAACAAACGGGCTGGCTGGTGGGTGAGTGTGGAAAGCAGCTTTCTAATAAAAACTTACTCCAAAACTCCACTTGTCTATGTTCTACCAAAAATTCATAAAGCTATATGTGGTCAACTTCAAGCAGAGTTGCACTTGAGGACTTAGAGATTCCTAAAGAGAACATTTTATTCAAATCCATGAATAATCAAATCCGCAAAAATCAACACCACATATATGGCGGGCTGACTGTATTATATCAAAGATACAATTGTAAAATAATTATGTGAATAAATCCTACTTCATATTTTACAGCTGTATGCCTAGAAGAAGATTTCACCTCTTCCTAACTTCCTTTCTAGTGTGACTGAAAGTTTCTTAATGCCCAAGCTAATCATAATTTGGATATTGTCATGGCCGGCCAAGAGATGGAGTCGGAGGAGGAGGAGGAGGTGGAGGAGGACATGGCTCCTCAGAAGCAAGAGAGTTGGAGGCTAGACCAAGTCCCAGTTCTGCCATGCCAGACCCCAGTCCTGACATTTCAACCCCAGGAATGGGAGCCCAGCCAGGCTCTAGCACCGTGGAGCTCCCTTCAGAAGCTCAGCAGCTGAGTGTGGCTCCAAAGAAAGAATCCAGGTTGGAGGTTCCCTCCTTTAAGGAAAGGAGGGCTGAGAGTGCTTGTATGCGTCAGTCCCACAGGCTTGCAGAAAAGCAAGCTTTTAATAAAGCACAGCTGACAACAGGGAGGGTGTCTCCTACTTAAGCACCTGTCCCTTTGCCAGAACTTATTGAAAGTCTCTTGGTGTGACTGTGTGTTGGCTTTGTGTCTCTGGAACTCTGGTTTGCCTTGATCTTGGAACGACTTGGATTTCTGCTGCTTCCTCCTTGCCCTGACCTCGGACCAGACTGACTTCTGTAACTTCTCCAACCCTGACCTCAGCTCTGGCTTTTGAACTATTCTTAGGAGCAAGATTTAGGTTTGTGGAACTGCCTTATCAGCTTTGGTTGGTGTCTGTTGGCCGCAGTCCAGGACAGATATAACAATAACACATATGCAAAAAACATTTATAACATAAACAATATCTGTATATATTTTAATATGTAACTTTCAGTGCTACAATTCCCAGTATCCCATAGCATGGAACCATGGCAGTTAAAGTGATGTCAAACCAGATTATTTCTACAATGTGGATGCTGCCTTCGTTAAGCTTGGTTTTTCTCCCCAAAGGATAGTGTTTTTTTAATCTTTTGCTCTGCTGAAAAGCAAAACACTCTTCTTAACCATTTTATGTTTGCTCTTCCTTAGGAAGGTGGACACAAAGATATCTTTATACTAGTGTTGCCATGGTGTTTTTTCTTGACAAATACTGGTAAGTCACAAGCAAATAAATTGATGACTGGCAGTCCTGCATGAGAGTCAGATCCTTTGAACAAACATTTTAGTTAATCTAGAGTAAAGTTCTACATATATGAAATAGCATTAAATTTTCCTTTATTTATAGAATGTATTTGTTAGTGTTGAGGGGTTTATGTATAAAACAAACACACAAATGCACAAAGACAAAAAGCAGATGCCTTCGACCACTCAATAGAAATTCAGGAATATTTTGGAGTATAATTGCACAAAGGTTTGGAGGTTTGTTTATTAGTTTGTCTATAAGCATGGGTTTTTATGAATAATGTGTAGAGTGGGAACAAGAGTAAAATGGGCACACGAGTTGGGATAGCTGAATTATTCATGGATCATACCCCCTTATTGTTGGCATTTAAGCAGGATCACAAATGGCATGGATCCATGCTCCCCTTTCTTCCTTGGACTGTCTCCAGAAAAAAAGCTATATGAAGGACCTTACAGATTTCTTAGAATGTAGAAACTGAGCCAGTTGACAGTTTGCCTGATTTGCCCAATGCTGGTCATTTTTCTATTTGAGAAACCATGGCGTGCAGGAGAATAGAGATGAGAGACAGAGAGGCAGAAGGGGGCAGAATGGATTAAGAACCCAAGGAAGGTTTAGAAGACGTGGATTAGGCTTGGTGACAGCCAACCTGATATTTCAACCACTAATAGACAGGGGTGGGGGAATCAATAATCCCCCTCATGCATTATATGCTCCCATTGATCCCCCTCTCCGTAGATCAATAATCCTTCATAGGGGAAAAATCACTTATAAGATGTAGAGTCCATTACCTACAGCCAGAAGAGTAAATTCATTAGTCTGTCTGTGGGCCGAGATGAACAGTTGAGACATGCAGAGGTTGTTGTTGTTGTTGTTGTTGGCCTTCAAGAAATTTCCAATTTATGGCAACTCTTTCATGGCATTTTCTTGGCAAGTTCCTTTGGAGCAGATTTGACATTGCCATCCTCTGAGGCTAAGAGAGTATGACTTGTCCATGGTCACCCAGTGGGTTTACATGGTCAAGTCAGGATTCAAACCTTGTCTCCAGAGTTCTAGTCCAACACTCAAACCAATACACCATGCTGGCTGACATGCAGAGATACCCAGGCACAATGTTCATAGAAATTATGGCACCATCCAAAAGTGTTAAACATAACTATAATATTTTGAGGCACTCCTTATTTATATACACAGGATTATTTGATTCACAATCCATGTGTGTATGCACACATAACATTTAGTTAGAAACCTATTAGTCTGCTGTCCAATGTCTACAGAAATATTTGCATCTGAAAGGACAGTTAAACAGTGTTGTTATAGAAAAAGGCACACAAAAGATTGGATTTTTAAAATACACTCATGGAGAAACACAGATTAGTTTATTCTGAATAGGCTGGTCTCTTCTACCTGATGTAAATGGAAGCTTTTGCATTAGAAATGTAAAGGACTGAATTAAGAAAACTACAGACATCTCTATAGCATGCCTATGCAAGCTTTCTTTTTAAAGAAAAAACTAAGTTAGACATCACTTTTCTATCTGTTTCAATGTGAAGAGAAGAGAAACATTTAATTAAAAGATGGTTAAGCTCCTTAATAATAGAATGACGTTTTATTTTATTCTTTGTCCAATTTGCAGCTAAGACTGTGGAATTCCATAAGCGTTGCCATTTTGTAATGAACTATGGCTACACACCACACTGGCAGATGTGGCTTTCTCTCCCCAGTGACCATTTGATGTGTCTGAATGCATGCTGTCATAGCTGCCTAAAAGAACACCTGGCCAAATCAAAATGTTTCAGTTTTGGAATCTGTGAGAGCGTATTTGAGCAATTTCCCTAACATGCCTCTAGCCTCCTTCCACTGTATGAATACTGGATTGAAATAGGCAGCGTCTCCTTGGATAAAGCATTCCCATTTGCCTTTCATAGAATCATAGAATCATAGAGTTGGAAGAGACCACAAGGGCCATCTAGTCCAACCCCCTGCCATGCAGGACCTCCAAATCAAAGCATCCCTGACAGATGACCATCCAGCCTTTGTGCAGCAGTTTACTGTTCTTCTGATTTATGGCACTAATGAGCCAGACAAATGAGCTTATGGATCAAGCGGAAGCCTATATTTTAGGGCCCCTTAACATAGAACTTGGATCAGTGTGGTGTGTGTGTGTGACTGCTGACGAACACACTCCAGTAAGCCTGACATGTCACCTTAAGCAAACATTTTGATGTGCATCTCCATGACCTTTGCCAATATCTAAAATGAGAACCAACTGCTGCACTTTCATAACAGCTTGGTTTAAAGAAGTGTGAATTCTCATGCTATAACTACTTGGGTTTTGCTGGTTGATGTCCACTCACCCCATTCCCAGCAGAACTGTATGTAGTCATTTATTGCATCTGCGCTAAGCCTCCTCTGTAGTGTTTTGGGTTTTTTTTAAAAAACTTAGGCATCGTTTGCTGAGGAGGTCCTACGATGTGAAGGGTAAATTTTTTCCACTCTAATCTTTTTTAATGGAATTATACAACTCTGGTGCAAAAGTATAATTTCACCGATGAACTATAGAACTTTTTACTCTGATTATGTGTGTTCAAATTAACCCTGATTTATGATAATCCCATTACAGGGTTTTCTTCACAAGCTTTCTTCCGAGGGGGGTTGTCATTGCCTTCTTCTGAGGGTAAGAAGTTGTGACTTGCCCAATGGCACCCAGTGGGTTCCCATGGCCTAGAGTCTTAGTCCAACACTCAAACCACTATACCACAGTGTCTATCTGCACTATACCACTATATGCCAAGAACTACAGAAGTACAGGCAGCAACCTCCTAACATGTTTTCCACATCTAATGGAAACCATTCAGTACACAGTGGCCTGTTCGAGACTGTTTGCTTGTTTGTTTGGTAACATTTCTGAATTGTCCACTAACCAATGTTCTTTGGACAGACTAGAAGTCTGTGCATGTGTTTGTGTGTTTTATGTGTGCCTTCAAGTTGTTTCCAACTTATGGCAACTCTAAGGTGAACCTGTCACAGAATTTACTTTTCAAGATTTGTTGAGGGACTTTGCCTTTGCCTCTTTCTAAGGCTGAGAGAGTATGATTTGCCCAAGGTGGGTTTCCATGGCTCAGCAGGGGGTTCGAACCCTGGTCTCCAGAGTGATAGCCCAATGCTTAGACCACTTTATCATGTTGACCCTCTCATACTTCGGGAAACTATAACTCCCAGATTCACCCAACCAGCATGTGATGAACCACGTGGTAGTTGGGAGATTCTGAGAATTGTAGCCCCCCTAAAAAAATTAACTTTATCATGATCTGAATAAAATGATAACTAAAGGGAGCAGGGGGTAAACTCCAGAAGCAGAGAGGGAAAAATTAACATATACAGCCGGCCCTCCTTATCCATGGTTTTTTTATTCATGGATTCAAGTATCCACGGCTTGAAAATATTCCAAAAAAGTATAAATTCCAAATAGCAAACTTTGATTTTCCTTTTTATATAAGGGACACCATTTTGCTCTGCCATTATATTTAGTGGGACTTGAACATCCACAGATTTTGTTATCCCTGGGGAATCCTGGAACCAAACCCCAGCGGATAACAAGGTCCCACTGTAAAATCAAATAAGTACCAACATTAAAGTCAAACCATATTAAAATCAATTTAGCATTATTAAGAGCCACTGAAGTGGGCCTAAGTTGCTTCACCCTCTTTCTCTCAGATTAATTTTTGAGAATTGTTTCTCTGCTATCTTTCAGTGTTAACGAGCCACACAACCAAAGAAAACATTACACAACTGAATTAAGCAATACCTGAATTAAAACAGAGGGTGACAATCTGTTATGATCTCATGAGTTGTGCTTATGACTTTGCAATTGTTTCCTAACCACCTTTACAATCGTGGTACCGTTGCCATAATTGTAAATCACCTAAAAACCCACTTCAGTATCCATCCAACTGCACCAAAGGAAAGAGTTCTGCAACACTAACAAGGAAGGAAGATGCATCCAGCCATCTCTCATCAGTGATCAGGTGTGCCAAGGAGTTGCAACAGGATCCCACAGACATCCCAGCTTCTGTTGAGTGTACACTAGCTGGTGGAACATCCCATCCTTCAACACCATGCTTACCAACACTACAGCACTCCATTCCTCAGTGCAACTGGATGGATTTTATGGTGTGTTCTGGGGAGGGTTTCTTTGACATAAATCAAAACCATGACATTGCGGCTACATGTCTGATGCAGGATCTCAGTCAGAGTACTTAAAACCAAAACGGGTAAAGACCTTTGATCTCAAGAGCAGTAAAAGGGATCCATTCATCCATGTCCCAAAGCTTCTTGTCCATCTTCAGGCAGTTGTACAAGTCTAATCCAAAATCTTTAACAAAACCAATTTTTATGGTATACCATACAATGATGATAAAATTCCACGTTTTGTCTCTAAAAAAATACTGTGCATGACCAGATTACTCTGTGTGTGTGTAGATAAATTAAACTAGTCATGCACTTTACTTTTTAAGAGACAAGGTGTGAAATTTTATCATGATTATTTGGTGTAGAATATTTATCTGTGGGAGAGCCAGTGTGGTATAGTGGTTTGAGAGTTGCACTATGACTCTGCACATCAGGATTCAATTCCCAACTTGAGCCTAAAAACCCACTGGGCGACCTAGGACAAGTCACATACACTCAGCCCAGAGGATGGCAATGGCAACCCCCCGCTGAAGAAACGTGCCAAAAAAACCCTATGATAGGTTCGCCTTAGGATCACCCTAAGTAAAAAATGACTTGGAGGCACATCAAATTCCTCTTTTCCTGCTCTGAGAGGTGATAAGGCATACGAGATTAAGCATGATTTTTTTTTTAATTTGAGCTGTTCATTTTGTAACTGAAGCTCCATACATTCTTTACCCCATCAACATTTTATCCAACACAGGCTTGTACCGAGTCTTGTAGCTGGCCTGCAAGGTCCTCTGCTTTCATTTACAGCTGTTTACAATGCTTTAATATAACAATATAAGAATGTCGCTCCTTAAATCCTAGAGAATTAAAAACTTAAACTCATTAGAGATTCTTGTTCCTCATCTTACCTGCTACAAGAGCATGTTAATTCACTGTAATGTATTCACCACACATCATACAGAAGTTATTTCTGAATTTTTATGTGGTTGCTGATTACTGTCAGGCTGACAGAGATTTTCTTCAGGAGAGTTTCTACCTGCTTCATTTTCTCTACTTCCCATACACCGGCATCTCAAGCACATCTCATTTATATTCCAGGCTTTTAGAAAGGCAGTCAATCCTGTTTAATTATTTTTAGGGCTACAGTTCCATGTGTGGCTAGGTCTCTTCAAACCCATTAATTTCAGTTAGAATTTAGGCAACCTAAGGTCTTCGTGAACGATAATCACTAGTAATGTATCATGTTAAGAAAGGTATGATGTTAGGGATTTCTTCTCTAGCAGATCACACTCTTTGGAGATTATCACACTAGGGCCAATTCCACAATAATACTGCTGTTGAAAGATAATGGAAGCATAGCACTATAGTGATCTATAGTTCTGCACAATTGCACAATCGTGCTGTAACAACTAGATAAAAACAAAACAAAAATGCAGTCACATTCTGCATACAAAAGCCAAGCATGGCGATGGATCATTAGTATATCATGATTGGATATTTCGGGCATGTGTCATTATTGCACTACTGTGCATGTCTGAAAAATATGTTTCTGTGCCCAAAAGAATAAAATAAAACTTCTATATTTAACAACATGATATATATCCAGTTCAAATAAAATAGTGCCCTATACTGTACCTCAAAATACTCCAAAAATGATCCTAGCAATAAGAGCGATTTGCTGTGCTGAAGTGCAGTCTGGAAAAAGCTCCATGACAGCGTTCCACAATAGAGCAAATGCATAGTTGTTAGCTTCTGTTCCTTCGCAATAGTGTGAATAAAATGCTATTGGCAAATCATTCACAGGGTTTCCCCATTAATAAGAAGTTATGGGACAATTCCAGGTTATTCATGGGAGAAGTACTGGATGAGCATGTCATGTGAAATTCTGTGATGATGGGAGCATTCCATTTTTCTACCATATTATAACCCTGTGTGATAATCTCCTTTGTCTGTCTAGCTCATTATTGTCTCCTTTGACTAGAAAAGGCTTTCCAGATTCTCAGGCAGATAACTGTCATATAACATACTACTTGATCTTTTCATATTGGTGACTCCAGGAGTCACACATGGTGCTTTCTGTGTGAAAAGGATGTACTACTGTCTCTAGCTTAGAAGAAGTATGCAAAGGGATCTTGTAGCACTTTGGAGACTGAGCGAAAGAAGTTGTAGCACAAGCCTCTGTGGACTCGGTTTATTTCCTTGGATGGTTTTATGCCGCAACTTCTTTTGTTCATTTGGTTAGTTTCGAAGGTGCTACAAGATCCCTTTGCATGCTGATATTGCAGACTAACATGGCTATATCTCTGGATTCTAGCCTAGAAGGAGTGAGGCACTACATTCAGTTGAAATGCTGTGAGAGGTCAGCATGCACAATTTGACCACCCATGGTGTGTTCACACCCATCAATCATACCAGTATTACACCCTTTTCCAATCTAATGCTCTCTGGCTTAACTCCCATCAGCACTAGCCAGCATGACCAATGGTCAGTAACGTAAGAGTTGTTGTCTTAGAACATCTTGACAGCACCAAACCAAGGCACTACAATCTCTGCGAAGGAGAGTGTTACAGTGCTTCCAAAATTTATAAAGCCTGTTTGACCAGAAATGAGTGCAATACACCATATTAAATAATGCACTATTGATCTCTCAAAGCTATATGTAGGTTTGGTGGACTGTGGTTCACTTCAGTAATCCCATAATACAAGGGTACTTCCATAACACTTCCCTAACCCAGATTGTGTTGCCTCCTGACTTCGTCATTCTTTCATTCCAATGAATTAACATGACTTAAATTACTAATGGCATTTGTCCCAATGATGTGAATGGAGCCAAAGCATGAATCCAGCCCCCTAATTATGGTTCCCTATTTAATTTACATGAAGCAAAAGTTCAAAATACTTTGCAAAATTAATGTAATAATAGAATCCTATACATATATACAAAACACGGGAAACAATTATCTGTACTAGGAAAAGCTAACTCTTAAGAGGACATGCATTCTTCATGGCACGCTCTGACTCATTTCAGAGGAAGAAGACCCACAGGGATCAGTGAGTCAGCTTCCAACACCAACTGTACCCTATTTGGAATATGTTTTTCCATTACTTGCTCCCACCTTGCCCATAACAGAAGGAAAACAAAACTATTGTTTTGCAATCAAACGGGGTTGTTTTTCCTTTCAATGTTAGCTAGAGCCATAATGCAATGCTATAATTTGTTCCCATGATTGTAGAAGATTTTGATATAGACAGGTGAAACAAATTCTTTGGCTCTCCAGTCTGGCAGAAATCTAATATCTTTTTCTTAAAGTCCCAGCTCACATAAATAATTTTAAATCCTAATCAAGAAATAACACTTTATTGCAATAGCAATTGATGATGGGACCTACAACTTGCTTACATTTCATCCCAGTGTGAGCACACAAGGAGGAAAAAACTTAATCGAGCACAATTCACAGTTTGCTTTGGAACTGTATTCTTCAGTGGCATAGACTTGAAAATAAACAATGGCAAGATCACATGGTAAAGTTATCCAAAAGGGTTAAAATGCCTACTGAGTGGGGGATTCTGGGTGTTGTTGCTCCTAAAATAGCATTTCCAAGTTCTCTCTACAAGCGTCAGTAGTGGCTAGTAGTTTCCATGTCAGTGGTATGGTGAATTCACCCTGGGTTTTATTCCAGACTTTAAAGGAGCTATGAGGGGGTATCCAAAAGTTTTACTGATCACCTTTTAAAAAAATTGTTTGTTTTGATTTTTAGTTGTTAACTTATCTCTGTGTAGTCACCATCTAGATTTATACATTTTTCCCAGCGTATCTTGACCCTCCAAATACCTGATGTTGTAGAAGTCTGCAGATTGTGCCTGACAAGGGGGTATAATAAAGTAATAATTATCACCCAGAAGTTATTATGGCATATTGATGAAATTTTGTCAATTTCATCATTGGTCCCTAAGTGCACGTTGCTGAGAAAATCAGCTCATTGCGTCCTTTATTTTTGCGACTGGCTGTGGCAGAAGTGACTAAAGTGTAAAATCCTCATCAGGTGCAATCTGCAGGCTTCTACAATATCAGGTATTCAGAGGGTCAAGATACGTTGGGAAAAATGTATACATCTAGACAGTGACTACATAGAGATATGTTAACAACAACAAATCAAAACAAACTTTCTGTCAATTTTTTAAAAAGGTGATCATTAAAACTTTTGGATAACCCCTCGTATGTATGGTATGGAACCTATTTTGGAAATAGAGACCAGCATCTTAAATAACACCTTTAGAATAAAATCCTGAGCAGATTCACTGCACCCCTGACATGGATGAGTTTCACAGAGAAGGCTTGTCAACATACCATCAACCTCTTTCTTTTGGTTAGTTTCAAAGGTGCTGCAAGATCCCTTTGCATACTGATTTTCTAGACTAACATGGCTATGTCTTTGAATTCTACCAGTAAGATAATATCATTAATATCCGTGAAGAGGATGGTCATCTTCAGCAGAGTCTGCCCTACTATAAGACAGTGTGAGGAAGCCAACTCAAGCTGGAATGTTCCAGAGAGGGGTTGGAGGACAGAGCCACATGAACCATGCAACCTGTTCTGTACCTCCCAAGCCAGGTTGTTGGCTCCTCAGATATGGTGGAAGATGTTGTCTCATCATCGCCAGATGCAATGGCTAGGTCAGATTCTTGATGCAAAATGATAGACTCATTTTCCTCCTCCAGCAAATATCTTATGGCCATTCTTGATCTTCCCATAGTCTATTTTTTTTATGAGTGACCTAAAATGGTAACCAAAACAGGTTTTATTTTAGGAAAGTCCACGAACAGCAAATATCTGTTCAGAGACTTCCAAAGCCTTTACTCAAATAAGGATGTGATGGCATATCTTGTTTTGTGAGGAGACAGATATTATTAGTTAATATTATCTCATTTATATACTCATAAAGCAAATCTGCCCTCCACATTCTGCCATGTAAAAATTGTTTCACATACTCATTACTGTCAGAATTTTGCAGAGTTTGAGGATAGTGGGGGAGGGGGGGTTGCATCCACTTTTTCTCCGATTTGTTTAGAAGCTGTATTACAAAGTCCTCTTTTTTAAAAAAAAAAAAAGCATATTTATTTCAAAAGTTTTAAAAAGAGAATAAAAATAACATGGTATGAAATTCTCCGTCACTGATTAATCTTTCTTGATTAATCAAGATAATGTCCATGAAGACATAATGGATTTACCTATAATTAGTGGCGAAGAGGAGTAGAAAAATATGTTGTTTCACTCCTTCCCACTTTTAAGCATCCTATTGTGTTACCTTTCATAGAATTAACAATAGGCATTCTGGGTAACATGACTCTGTCACACCCTTTTACATTCAATTAATTACTATAAATTCTGACTCTTGAATTAACAATTGATAGTATATGTTAGGATTCCTATGACACCAATAAATATTTACTGGATAAAATTGTCAGGGGGTGTTCCTACAGTTTCTTCTTTTACTGTTAAAGGGAAACGTTTGAAGATATGTTCCCGACAATGCCGCCTAGGGATGAAGGCAGTTATAATCCAAGGCATCTGGAGGATAGTGATTTGGGCAAGGTTGTTTATATACAAGCCTCATAGGCCATAAGACCCACAAAATCATTTTTGGGAGACTCACCTTTTATTCTTCGGCACCCCCACCTCCCCGAACCTATAATGATAAATGGCATTGGAGCACATAGACACTGGGGCAATTTTCGCTCATAATTAAAGGATTTAATAATAGTTAAATAGGATATTCCGTGTCTTTTGAAATTGGTTGTAGCTCTTCCCATCGTAAAAAAAGGCCCTCCAGGGTATCCAACTAAGAGATGTCTGAGGCAATCAGAGCAGATGCACAAGAATAAGAAGTGCCATAAGTGACAGCCTCAGGTGAATTGATTCAACCTGTCTGCTCTCCGCACAATGCCATATTTCTGCATGGAGCCTTTTATTTGAAGAACCTCAAACTACTTCACAGTGAGATATAAGATAATGAGGATGCTTCCTGGGGCCGGAGGCAGTGCAGCTCATACATTCAGAAAGAAGTGATTTTGTTAAGAAAAGAAAAGAAAGGCTAATGGTAAAGTGCCTGGGCACTCTAAGCAGATTGCTCCAGCAACACTGGAGGAAGGTGAAGGACAAGAAGCAGGGAAGTTGTGTGAACCAGGAAGGCACAGTCAATGCCCTTAAAACTTAACCCGAAGATGTGGTCATTAAAAATGATCTGGGCACAAAACTCCTTTTCTAGCAGCACTGTGTTTGAAGGTGGGGTGGGGGAACCTTGGACAATTTGCACTACAAATTAACTGATTCATTGCCATGCAGTCATGTATACCTCTGTAAGCACCATTGAATACTATGTAATGTACTTGAAAAGAAACACATGGTTGCACATAGCTCTTTTTTTTTCCACCTTGCTTAATCCATGAGGTTGGCAACAAATATATAGCCTGGGACTTTATGCATGCCCAATGTACTAAAATGCAACGAAACTCAACATTCCTTGTAACATTTTCAGAAACTGAAAGTGCTTCTACAGCTTTAAAGCTGATTTTGTTTTGCAAATAAGACAGACACAGTTATAAAATCTAGTTATCACATGTTTCATCCACCACCACCATTTTTTGTACAGCAATTTACAGTAAATTGGGTCCAGGTGGTGCACTGGGTGGGCAGAAGGAGAAATCCCTTTCCCCGTCTCTCCTCCTCCTTTCTTCCCATTCCCAACATCCGCTCCAGTGTCTTGAAAATGCTACACAAAGAGCTACTTGAATGATCCAGCTGCAATGCAAGGAAGCAAAGAGAGGAATCCCTAAAAATTAGGTGAAATCACAATCTGGGAGCAGAAAGAACCCTTCCATGTGTGGAAAACAGATCCTGGATCCAACCCACTGTTGCTGCTGCTGTTGTATAAATAATAATAAATAATTTATTTATATTTCCCGCCTCTCCCTGTAGATCGAATGCCTTCATGTCATATCTAACTTATGGCAACTGTAAAGCTCAGGCATGATTTTTTTCAGAGGAGGTTTGCCATTGGCTTTGTGTGAGCATGAGACAGGATGAGCGAGTGAGACTTAGCAAAGCTCACACAATAGGTTCCCATGGTGAAGTGGAGATTTGAACCTGGATCTTCCAGAGTCCTAGTCCAACACTCAAACCACTATATGGCTCTCTTACCACTATTACCTTGAAATTGTCCACTCTCTGACTCTGCACTATGGTTGGAAAAATTATATTGTTGTTATTGTTGTTAGCCACCCTGATTGACCCCAAAGGGGTGGGATATAAATTATTATTATTATTATTATTATTATTAGCCATTATTTGTTTCCTGGCTCTAAATGGATTTCCTGACACTTGAGAAAACCTGTACAGAAGAATAACACAGAAGTAAGAATTTTGGATGGATGAAAATGGTTCAAAATTCTGCGGAAATACATTGGGGGGGGGGTGCATTAAACTTGTTGGTTTCCCCTTGTAAAAGTGCATTTTTCATGTCAAACATCCTGCTGTTCCACATGGATTATTCTGCAAAATTAATGGTGTTTGCACAAAAACTGCATTTTGGCACCGAAAAATATGCAAAGCTGGAAAATGTGAAAATTGTAGATTTCTGCACAAAAAGGATGGCTGAGGTCCTGTTCAGTAGTTACAAAATTGTAAGGCAGATTTACCTTTGGGGTGCACATTTACAGTCGCAAAAAAACAAAAAAAAAACCTGAATGTGGCCCCCAAAACCTACCTTTTCAACCAGGCAACATCCCAATTTAAAGGTTTTTGAGGTGCTGCATATTAGGGTGCTGGGAAATGCCATCTGCATTGCTCTCCTGGTTTCTGGGTAAATTGATAGAAGCAGCTGCAGCAGGACCCCAAGGGATCTCTCCAGCTGCCCATGACTGGGAGAGCACAGGAGATCTCATTCCCCAGTGTCCCAATCTGTAGTACCTTGGAAACCCATCACTTGTGTGCTGCTGGGCAGAAAAGGTTGGTTTCTCAGTGGTGGTGTCATCAGATGTAGCTATGATGATGGAGCTTGGTCATTGTAGTTATACTTGATGATCCAGAATCTTGGCCCATTTTAAAAATGCTTTTTGTGCATAATTCCTGGTTTTTCACAGTGCCCCCTACCAATATTGTGCAAAAGAGTGGCTATCTGGAAATAATTGTGTTTTGCATGCACACACACGCGCGCACACACTTTCATGGGAAAAGATCCCTTACATGTATTTCTGCATGGAATAATTCAGCAAAACACTTCAGAATGTTTGACTATGGAGTGTGAATTGTACAGAAATGTTTGTTTACTCCCACAGCAGGGAGAAAACTGAAGGAATTATTTATCCTTGCATGCAAGGACAAAACAGTCTAATATTTACATCCCTTCTCCACACACAACATAAGAGTGAGCATTTCATTTAATTGCTATGCTGTTTATCATATCGTGTCATCTGGATTCCTCCTGCCAGGATGACCTTAACTACACCAGCATATGTCCTCTGAACTTAATGCTTTGCTCAGCAGTAAAAAGATATTTTATTGACTGGCAATAAGGGTGCCTGGGTGCTTCGCTGCACATTGGCCGTGCCACCTATATTTATTGAATGGTTTTATTACCGTCACCTACATTGCAATGTACAGCCATGCCAAAGGCTCCACAATAACACATCTCAACCAATGTCATCTCAGTGTTGCTATGGAGAGAAAGGAAGAAGAATTAAACAATTGAGGGTTGTATAAATACTTGGGGAGGTAGGCAGAGGGAAGGGGATTAAAATTTACCCTCTGGCTAGGAATGGACAGATCTGTCTCATTGCAACTCACATTGATTCCACTTCTGTCCATCCATAAGTCCTGTTCAACAAACACAGCCAGATTCTTGTCAAATGTATTTTTAAAAATAATTGTTCCCTAATATGTGTATTTCTATAGTGTAGGTGTTTTTAGACATTATAATACATATTGTTATATGCAGCTTGGTACCTTTTTTGAGCCAAGAACCATTGACACGAAATTTGGAGAGGTGTGAAAACAGGATTGCCACCTTCTGACCCATGTGTTGATTTGTGAAGCATGAGTCAGGTCAGCCTCCTTAAAAATAAGAGCTTACTTCAAAAATAAGGATCTCTGAGCACTCCCACTTCTAGGTCCCTGCCACTGTGGTGGTGTGAAGATGCTGCTGCTTTGTCACAGTGAGGGTGGCAACAGTGATGCTTATAGTGTCCTAGGCCAGCTATAAGCCATTTTTGGAAAGTGAAAAGGATATCTGGGAGAAATGCCAACTACACAAAACTCACTGCTGTATATTATTGAGATAAAGACTGGAATAGTGCAGAGTTAATAATCTGAGGGGTATATCATTTTGTTTACTGTGGAAACTTTATTTCTTAATACATGTTCTTCCACAATCACTGATATATGGAGTGGTTACTTCTTGGCTGCATCCTTAAAGAGCGAGCTAAAATTTAAAGCAATTTTTGAAGAACTTACTTAACAGGGAGCTTCCTGTTCCATCTTAAAAAAAAAAAGCTCCACAGCTCTCTCTTTTAATAACAACTTTTCAAATATTTCTGATACATTCCTCCATTTGCATTATAATGTACTTGTTCCAGTATGTACCACTGGAACAAGTACTTCACTTTAGTAAGTGGAGCTCACTAAAGATCATTACAGACTTTGGTTCGTCTCAGCATTGACCCCAAGAAACAAGGTCTTGTCTTGTTAACTGTCGATGCTTGAAAAATCCTGCAACTGCTCCATTAACAATATATTTCCTATTTTTTTTCTGCATCATTTTTTTCACTCCCAGCAGAAAAAGCAGGTGTGTGTGCATGCTAGATAGATGGGTATGAATTTGCAGGAACTGAGCAGAGCAGTGGAGGACAAGGAATCTTGGAGATGACTCATCTACAACATTGCCATGAGTCGAGATCGACTCAAGAGTGGATAACAACAAAAACGTGTGTGTACCCACACACAAATCTATACATCCCAGCTGTTTTTGTTCTGCCTTTGAGAAATGAAAGGCAACTACTTGAGTAGTCTCCAAATTAAAAAGAAAAATGCAAAGTGTTGATAGATGTTTCATATCCTGGTGACCTAAAAGGTGTAGCAACCTGCAAAATAGAAAGCATATACAGTAAAAATCTCATATCCATGGGGTATATGTTCCCAAAGTTACCACGGACAGTAAAATAATGGATAATGGTGAGCCCTATATTTCCAGTAAAATTTGACCTTAAGGTTGCATTGAAGGATTTCCAGAGGCATCTGGAAGTCATCCAGCAGAACTCTATGGTCAACATCCAGCAGAAGGCTTGAATTTTCTCTTGAGTTTTATCCTAGGCTTTAATAGAGCTAGCCAAGATGCTGAAACTATTTGGGGAATAGTACCTTAAAACACTGTGACTTACTGTGGAATAAAACCCAGATTGGAATCAATGAACCACTGGAATGGGAGATATCAGTTATCCTACCATGGATGTGACTTCCACTCCTAACTGCAAGGGCAATGAATTCTAGTCCAGTGGCATAAAATTGGTTACTTTGTGTTTAGTAGGCCCTGCTAGGTAGTTTCACTGTAGGCTGGCACTTCAAGGCTGGGAACAGACCGAGGAATAAACATTGCTATTAGCACTGCGTTTGTCTAGTAGGGTTCTCATAACAATTAGGATAGCAGATGGGGAATTTATTTTATTTTATTTGGTTCTAATAATAATAATTAATAATAATAATTTTTATTTATACCCCGCTCTTCATCCAAGGCTATCAAAGCGGCTTACAATTTGTTAATTAAGACATTTCCCTGCCCTCAGGCTTACAATCTAAAATAGACATGAAACAAAAGGAAAAGGGAGAGGTGGTGGGGAAGGGGGAAAGTCCAGCAGATCTTCTCTCCCTCAGAGGCCTAGACCATGGCAGATGGATTGGAGGGAGGGCTCTTCTTCTTTTTAGGCAAGGCCTGTTGGAGCTGGCTTGCCTTTCTCTCCCTCAAGATGGTGGATGGAGGGAGGACTTTTCTTGCTTTCAGGCTCTTCTCTCCAAAAAATTCACAGAAAATTCTGCCCTATATAAATTTAGGGATCCTTCTTTTAGTTGGTTAATCCAGGAGGTACCTCAAGGGACATGTTAGCCACCCCCAAGGATCTTGAATCTTTGCCCCGGGATTGTATGGGTAGATTTTGTTGCTTGGGGAGTTGATTCTACCACTTACTGCAAGAGGATGCTGGAATCTTATCTTTTAAGGACACTTGCTTTCCTCTACTGTAGGGCACATGCTATACTAGTTTACCAACAATAAATGTTATTTTGCAGCAGTGGAATATGTCAGTTTTTGCTACCGAACAAAGACTGAGGGAGGCCTAGAATTGTAGCCACTGCCTTGGGCAGACATTTGCTTTCCCAACCACACAAAATTTCTCAGGTGCATGGAACTGTCAGTGCGTATGGAGCTGTCTGCTCAAAATACAAAGCTCAGGCCTGAAAGCCAAATGTGTGCTCCTGTGGCCCATGAGGTGTTTTTCCTCACACAAAGGTCTTGGCCCAAGTTAAGCGTGCACTTTCCAGAGAAGGAGGAGCACAGCTCCTATGCCATAGCTTGCTGTTTCCTATTGGCTTTTGATCAGCCACTTATGCTTAAATAATGAAGACTGGTGAGGTGTTAGAAGGCATTTCACCTAACCTCTGTGATGGTGATATCTATGTCCCTCATTAATTCTCAGAAAAGTACTATGTGTCAAGCAAGAAGATACTGGGTAAAGAAAGATAACAGATCTATATCAGATAACCGGAGTGCACAGCTACCAGATGCAAAGAAAAATACCTGAAGCAAAAACTATATATCTCCAAATAAAATATTTCCCAATGTAGGTGTGCTTATGCATTGACATATCAGCTGCAATCCTGTTGGTGGCATATGTACATACAATCAAAGGTTACAAATGTGTATGCATTTTTAAATTAATTGCACAAGGATTTACAGTATCTAGTAGCTCCTTACATAGCAACTCTCCCTACCCAGAACATTATACTCGATCCTGTGTAACGTAGGATCTTGGCATTGATCTATATCCCTCTTTTGCTCAGGATAATTTAAAGAGAGTTACTAAATCTGACACAACTGGAAACTTTAAAATGCCAACTTCATAAAGCATAACAGATATGAAGAAAGTGACCAGGGTCAATATAACAAAAAAATCAGCTTAGTAACATGTAATTCAGACATGCATTTTCATGATTCTGTGAGGCCTCCCTCAATTTGGAAGAGTTCATACAAGAGAAAGTACTCTCTAAATTATGTCAGGTCGATTAAACACTGATGGATCTTGGTAATATTTAACCTTGTTAAATAATAATGCTTCTCTCTTTTTTGGTCAGTTTAACTGCCTATATTTTATTTTATTTTTTACTGGTTATTTTATAAAAACAAGAACAATTTTTAATTTTTAAATGATGTGATTTGGTTATCTGTACATATCCTTTGTGTGCTTCAGGATGGATTCACAAGCAGAATTTAGTGTATATGCAGAGCTCTTTGTGTGCATCTCCATGCCAACAACTGATATCTAGATCCCAGAAAAACAGCTTCCCTTCTTCTTTTGCAGTTTCTCCATTACATCCCACCCTCCCCTATTTTTACATTCTTACTTCTTACATGAGACATTCATGTACCTTATCTGAGCCACTATTTAACTGGCCTTTCACTGGTCTGTCCACCACAGTGTATTTTGCAAATACATCTATGTGGCTGATAAACTAAAAATAATCCTCCCAGCCCATCTGAGCTGATTTATTACTGTTTTTGTTTTTCAGTCTCCTGACACATTTATATCTACGGAGATTAGTTCCCTTGGTTTGGCTTTCCAAAGCATTGCATAGAATGACAAGAAAATCCCTGTACTGTGTTGAGAGATGGAGGGAAGAAGAAAAAAAAAACAGAACAGGATAAACTCTGCTATTGTCAGATTGCAAGATCCTGGAGAAAGAGGATTATTAAAAAGGAACGTGGACAAATAAACTGCAGGCTTAGTGACACATCGAGATATAAAGCAATAGCATACTATGACAGCCTCCATCTCGGCTGAGGCATTTGTCATAAACCAGAGACTTAAGAGAAGTAAAAACTTGCTTCATTATAATGTGAAAAAAATGTTTTAAAATCAAGAATACCCCACCACCACACACACAGATGTCATAATCTCTGCAATAAGTGTGCTCAAATCTAATGGGAGCACCAAAGATTCATACATGAGGAGTAACGTTCTCCTCCACTCACAACTTGGAAACATCGGACAGAATCTTGTATGGGATGCACAGTCCCACAGATCCCATCCCAACTTTTCCAAGTTCAGCTTCCACTTCATTACAGCAACAACTTCATTGAATGATTGGTTGATTGATTTATTGATTTTATATCACACTTTTCTGCCATATGGAACCCAATACAGTTCAACAGTCTGAAATACAAAATTTTTAAAAGTGTTACACGTAATCCACTTTAAAATAGTAATTTTAAAAAATTAAAATCACATTAACATCTTGTACATATTTAAAAAACCAGCACACCTATTGTACTAGCTCAACCAGTTAAAAGCTGATGTCTGTTTAAATAAAAAAGTCTTTGCCTGCCAACACAGATTTTTCAATAGCCTGGGAACAGCCAATGAGAAGCCTCTTTCCCAGGTCCTCACCATCCATGCCTGTGATGGTGGTGGGATCAAGAAAAAGCCCCCCTCCTTGAAGACATTTATGACTCAGGTAGTCTTATGTAAGAAGATATTCCCCCTGTACAGACCAGCCTGAAAGGCCAGCCTGGGGGCAGAGTCAGGGTTTCACATCCAGATGACACACGCCCTGACTGTGCCCCAGCATGCCATGATGATAGAAGCCACTCCACATGGCACAGCGTCATGATGCTCCTCCAGCTCTGCGTCCATACAACCCAGCACTGAAGGAGCACCATATAGCCATGCCACTGTCTTTCAAAGTATGGGGTTTTATAGGTCATAACAAGCACTTTGATCCTGCCCAAAAACAGACTGGTAGCCAGTGAAGCTGTTTCAGCAAAAATTGTATTCTCCCTGTAACAAGTCTTGCTGCAGTACTTTGGATTCAATGCAGTTTCCAAACAGTTTCCAAAGGTAACCCCATATAGAGTACATTACAGTAATCTAAAGAGGACACAATTAATCAAGGCATGTGTCACCAGATTAACATCTCAAGGAACCAGCATAGTTGGCATGCTACTTTTAATAGTGCAAACGCACTCCTGACCACTGCAGAAACCTGGGCTTCCAGGCTCAGGGCTGATTCCAAGAATAAGTCCAAGCTATGAACCTAAGATTTCAGGGGAAATGTTAACCCATCCAGCACTGGCTGAATGTTTATTCTCTAATCTGCCTTCCAACTAACTAAAACCTCTGCCTTGTTTGCATTAATATTCAGGGTTTGTTTTTTGTTTTGTTTTTTTGCCCTCATCCAATCCATTAGCAATGCAACCCAGGTCTGTATGTTCATCCAGAATCAGATCCTGCATCAACTGTGTTTTTCCATATACTGATCTAGCATTGGACAGCAGCATTTTTAGGCCCAAGGGCCTGTTGCCAAGGCTATCCAGGCTATCTGAAGTGGGCAATAGTTTTGGGGAAACCAGCACCCTGGGGCTCCCCCCCCCAACAATAACTTAACTGTCTTCCCGTGCCATATCTCCCTCTAGCCATTACTGTACCTATGGCTGCTTCCTGGCTTGCTACTCCCCTTTCCCACTCGCTATATGAGTAATTGTAACTTCTGTAAGTCTGATGACTATAAACAGAAGCCATTAATGGATTGAATCAACTGATGGCTTAATCAAAGGCTAAAAGCAGTTCTGATTGCTCCAAGCAGGGCATCTCGGTTCTTTGTTTCTGCTTTTAGCTCCTTCATTGTCATCATCATCTTCTTCTTCTTCTTCTTGCTGTGCCCTCCATCTTGCTACAGGCCAATGTAGGTGTGTATGGCAGGGAAGGTAAGAAGGCAAGGAGGAAAGAGAATGGAGAAATTGAAAAGTCAAAGTGTTTCCCTCTGTGTCATCATGCTGTATGAACTCAGCAAACGGAGATAAGCTAATTTCACTGAACGTGAACTCAAGGCAAACACATCATGACCATCATCATCATGATCATCATCATGATCACATTCTGGCAGGTTTCCTGTAAGGGCTAATGAGCTAATCTCCCCAGGGTGCTCTACAGGGCTATAGTAGAAGGAATGGTAGAAGGAATGTTTAGGAAACATCTTTACTTGAAGGGGAAAAAAAACTTTGGTGCCAATACTGCTAAAAAAGAAAAAAGAAAGTAGTTCCAATTTAATGCATCATTTTACAGCTTGTTACCACCAAGTTTTGTATTGTATGCCTTTCTTAACATTGCCAATATATAATGTTTCTTTTCGTTTGTTTGAAAAATTTCATTGCACAGAGTGGCTGAAAACAGTAGGATCAAATTAGCCTAGGTAATAAGTGACCCTGGTGGCCGGTACTGCCATGTCATTGATAAAGATGTGGAATAGCACATGGCCCAGAACAGAGCCCTGTGGCACCCCATTAGTCACTTCTCTCCAGGATGAAGAGGATCCATTGGTGACCACCCTTGGGGTTTGGTCTGTCAACCCTTCCAGACCTTGTGGGGCTGATGTCCAAGTTGGAAAGGAAAGCAATGGCAACAAGGGCAGCCATAGATGCCTTTCCTTTTGTGGAAGACGAGAAATCTTTGGCTGCCACTGCTACCAAAAGTGGCAGCATCTCCTTTCCCCGGTCTGGTGTTTTCCTGGTCATGTGTATTTTCTCCACACCAAAAGAATCATTCTTATGAGGCTGCAGGTTGAGCATAATTATTGCTACATGGGCAAATATCCCAATATAAAAAACAGTCCCCCCCCCCCCAACTCCTGGTCTTTCAGAGTCAGAAATTGTGGATCCTGTTCACGATGTCAGGGCTGCAGGAGGCTTTCACAAAAAGATTATTATTCTTTGTTTTGGGAACTGTTCATTTCCTTGGCTGCCAAACAGCAAGAAATTGATTTTTCTATTGAGTAATGAATGTTCAACAATTCTGTTGCTATTTTCCCTTAACTTGCTAATTCTTAAAGCCTGCTGTGCTCTGAGATAATATTGGATGCTCTTTATGGTTTGATGTTGCTCTTTTTAATGGAATGCTGCTGGTCCTAGCAAGGTGTGTTTTATTGATTTTACATTAAAGTTAATAGAAAGAGCTGAGTAAATGATGCTCAACTATGAAATGCACAACAAAGTGAGAAATGAGGCTGGAAACATAAACACATTTTATTGGGGGGGGGGGTAAGGCTCTTTAAATTCAGTAGTTTATTCTTTTGAATAATCAGGCTTAGGTTGGCGTACCATTTATTTTTTAAAACCTAGCAAATGTGCTCAGCTTGAGAATTCTTTATAGTAGTTATGCAGCTGACATACTGGATTGCAAAGGAAGTATCTTTGTGTGTTACAAATGGATGTTAAATTTCCTGGACTTTGAGGAGGTGCCAGCCTGCAAGAAACACCCCCTATACCATCTGAACTGAGAACAAAAATAGCAAAATGCAGGCCTATGACTAAAATCTTCACATTTTTTCCCTTGTATGGTTTTCAACATCTTGCCTGACAAAGAAGCCAGTGGAGCTTCGAAAGCTTGCAACATGCATATTGTGCATTTTGGTTGCCTCAATAAAGGTATCACTGTTTGGTGGATTATTGATGTTATTGGACCTTCCAGATGTGGTTTGTCTTGTAATTTCCAACATACCTCCCCATGGGCTATGCTCGTTAGGGCTAGTGGTCCAACCACAACTGTGGAGTGGCATGTTATTCCCACCCGTGAATTAAAGGATGTCTTTATTAGAGGCAAATATTTGGGACATGCATCCAAAGAATTTAAATCCGCTTGTTTACTTGCTTTATCTCTGATGCTTGAAGAAATGCCATATATACTTGTCTATAAGTCTAAAAATTTATGCCACAAAATTGACCCGAAAATCCCAGGTTGACTTATTTACGGGTCTTTATGGTAATGTGATAGCAGCTTTGTGCAAAGAGAAGTTTATTTCTCTCTGGAGCCAAGCAGAAAGAGTCCTGGGTGACTGATATGGTATTTGTTTAAGAGTCCCTCTCCCCACTGCGCATCTGGCTGAAACGATAGTTGAAATGATGAAGCAAAAAGCCTAAATGAGAGTCTCTCTTGCTATATGGACATATACACACACCAAAGGAGCCTCCAAGTTTTACCCTTGACCTAACCACAGGTCATGGCAAAATCCATAATTTTGGCCCTAAAACCTGACTTCAACTTATATATGAGGTTGACTTATAGTTGAGTATATACAGTAAGTAGGCTTGCAACATATAAACAGAGCCTGAGAACTGTATGTGTTTATTTGTCAGAAAGAGAGAGAGAGAGAGAGAGACTAATACTAGTGCTCAGGGGGGTGGAGTGGGGTCAGTGGTATGGTCTGGTTGTCATTGGTTTGGCATACCTCCTTACAGTGGTTTCCATAGCACTGGTAGGTGAATCTGCTCTGGAATCACCCTAAGCCCCACCTCATGCATGCCAACCCATTTTAAAACCCCTCCGCACTTTCTAGAATTTCTAGAAAACTCTCCCAAGTTTCTAGGCTGCGTTGGATCCTGTAGAGAGAAAAGTGGCATATAAATCAAATCAAGTCAAGTCAAATGGTTTGTAACATTTTGCCTGATGAAGAAGCCCATGGAGCTTCGAAAGCTTGCAACAAGTATATTGAGCATTTCAGTTGGCCAACAAAGGTATCACTGATGGATTTTTGTCTGGATTCATATGCAAATGACTGTCCCGACAATGTCTGTTCAACACATTGATTGAAGTCTGGGGCTGCAGCCTCACTGCAGAATTAATGCAGTTTGACACTGCTTTGTCATGGCTCCATCCTACAGAATCTTGGGACTTGTAGTTCGTTGTGGCACCAAAGCTCTCTAAGAGAGAAGGCTAAATATCGCACAAAATAACAAATCCCAGAATTCCATAGCATTGACATATGACAGTTAAAGCAGTGTCAAACTGTCAATTCTGCAATGTAGATGCAGTCTGAGTAAACTGCATGGTCTAGAGGTCTTCCTATGGCCAGATACTTCTGATGGCCTGGAGATAGATTCATTTTCTTCCCCAAATGTTTGCATACTGTTTTGTTGTAATTGTGTGGCTATGACTAAACATCAAGGGTGAATGATAGCACCATTCATTGCCACACTGATTGCTTTGCTGGTCGCTAATTAACAGCCCAAGGAGCCTGTTCATTTCCTGTATAAATATTCTGAGATCCCCACATTTAAGAATGTTTATTTGGAGTATTTTGTTATTGGAGTATGCAATGGCACCAGATTAATGTCAACTTCCCATAGGGCATTTTCAGCTATGGCCCCAAAACTCTGGAACAACTTGCCGGAAGAGATCCGTCTTATTACCACCCTGGATGCCTTTAAGAAGGCACTAAAGATGGATCTCTTCTGGTGGGCCTATCCACCTGATTTACTGTAAGAGATTATCAAGGATTTACCAGAAATTGATCAATAATGGAATAACTGACAGTAACTGACTAGGACAAAGGATTGAATTGTAGTATATTAATACGTGTTGTTAAATGGTTTTTAAGATAATGATTTTAAGATTTTATATTGACTGTATGTTTTTATGAATTGTTGGAATCCCACCTCGATCCAGTGGGAGAGGCGGGAAATACAAATAAAATTTGTTGTTGTTGTTGTTGTTGTTGTTGTGCATAATACACAAGGCTGGGTAGTTGGAACCGGCATCTGTGGCAAATAATCTGACAAATTTCTCTGTGTATCAGTAAATATTTAAAAAATTGTAATTCAAATAAAGAAACATTTGCTGACCTTCTGTGACACCTGGAGATGTAAAGGCCTGAGGAGGAAAAGGGGGAGCATATTTTTGCTTTTTGTTTTAATCCCTTTTTTCCTGTGGAAAAAATGGAAAGCTCGCTTATGGAATACTTTTATTTCTTTTTGAATGCTTAAGATAAGCTGTTCACTGCACAAAAATAATTTCCAAAAAATATGTAAAGGAAGACTTTTGTGTAAGACAATAAGAAGTATCAAATCACTATAATTCCTGTTCTTGGTTTCCTTTCCTCCGTTCATTACATGGAAATAAGTTCATTATATCTGGTTGATGCTATGGAGAACCAGTGGGGACAAAATCATTTCTTCTGTTTTACTAATGTTGATTGCTGCTCCTCAGAGTGGCAAAACCAAAGAGGTTCCTGGTGGTTTAGGTGTCTCTTATAATTCTGAATCCTGTAGCTCCGTTTGCAGCAAAACACAGGGTTTTTACCAATAAAGTTCTAGTTAGAATTGTATTTCAAATAAACCACATTTTTAATATAGCAGACATAATTTTATGCCAAATGAAACTACATATAATTGCTTTTATGTTCCTGAAGTAACAATTACTTCCAGTCATTAAAGCTGATATTGCATTTTCATTTGTACTGAAAATTTCCATAACCCCCCAAAACATTTTTTCCCAGGATTCCAAAATTTCTGGAAATTTTACATCCCTAGTGATGCCTAAAATCACCTGCATGAGACGGTTGCTTCAAACCACCCAATAGCAGGGATATCCCTGCTGATCACAATTCAAAAAATCTGCCATGAAACAAACAACAAGACTCCTTTTCCTTCCGTTCGCTCCAAGGGTGTGGTGGATAAGTTCACCTTATCATTGCAAGTCATTGCAAGCAGCCTTATGGATTAGCCAGGGATGGACTGAAAGCAGTATTCTGATGTTATCCATTTCCCTTTTCGTCTTCCTGAGAATTCTAATACTGGGAGTTCCCACACTTCTGCAATGGTCCTCAGAAACATGGAACATCACTGCTGTTTGAGTGAGAGGGAAAAAAAGAAGGAAAAAGGAAATAAGATAGAAAATCAGGAATGCTATTATTGCAGAAGTCCAAACAAGTAGGTGAGAAATCAGAGATTTAAATTGATTTTGGCATTATGATGTGTCTATGGTCAAGCGAGCCAGACTGACTCAGTTATTCAAGGAGGCAGGTGGTGTGCTGAGGGCAATGCTTCATCTCTAGAAATTATTCACATATTTAAAGAGTATGAGAAGTGTAACTTAGCAGAAGACCTTGTCTCTCTGCTAGGCCTAAGGCAATGCTGTGACCAGCTGAAAGTATGTGTACGTCTGCGATTAATCATTTCTAAGTTTCCCAACCCATTTAACAAATGCCTCAAGACAACTTGCACAGCAGGTTGGCTGTACAAATTATGGAGCAAGGCCACAGAAACTATGTTCTCTCTTAGTAGAATAAATCCCAAGCCCATAAAGTATTCAGACATTTTTACAGTGGGGGCAAATACCTGTCATAGAATTATTCTTATGATGAATAACAAGAAGTTGAAATGATAGTAGTGCCTAAATCTGAACACCACTGATTTTAAACATGCTACTGAATTTTTCTTTCTCAGAATTTTTCTTTATCTATAAGGTCTACTTCATATGGCCAGGACTCAAAGACCTCCATAGCTATGGAGTTTATCAGACGACGGAAATTGGAAGTATAATCCAATGGCAATCCAAACGCACTCATGGGGTTTCACGTTATTGTGAATGAGTGTATCTCATGCAATTTCGGGCAAAAGGGAAGTCATTACGAATGCAATCATGGATTTTACATTATTGCGTATTAGAGTATCTCATGCAATTTCAGGCAATGGGAAGTCATTCTGAACGCATTCCAAACGCAATTAGAATTCACGTAAATTCGCTAAACTAGCAAATTTACGTGAATTCGAATTGGCTCCATTCGAGAAATTCCTCCCGTCTGATAAACTCCTAAGTCTACATTCACATTTGTGCAGGTTTTGGACTTGTGTTTTTCAAATAGTTGCCCCCCTCAATCTACCCCCAGTGTTGCATGGTAAACCTTCTTGATGCTGAAGTTCTCCTGCTTCACCTCCCTTCAAGGGGGCAACTAGGAACAGAAGTCCTTTCAGACCTGATATTCCCAGAGTTTTGAAGTAATGACTTACAAGTAGAGATGACCCTTCATATCTACAGATTCTTTATCCACGGATTCAGCCTCCACTGCTTGAAAATATTCCAAAAAGATAACAGTTCAAAAAGCAAATCTTGACCTTGCTATTTTATTTAAGGGACACGGTTTTACTATAAGAGCCAGTGTGGTGCAGTGGTTTGAGTGTTGGACAACAACTCTAGAGACCAGGGTTTGATTCCCACCTCAGCCATGAAATCCACTGGGTGACCCTGGGCAAGTCACATGCTTTCAGCTTCAGGGGAAGGCAATGGCAAGCCGCCTCTGAACAAATCCTGCCAAGAAAACACCATGATAGGTTCATCTTAGAGTTGATATAAGTCATTAATTACTTGAAGTCACACAACAACAACATTTTAATATGCCACTGTATTGAATGGTCCTTGGGAAGTCCTGGAACCAAACCTCAGTTGATACAAAGAGCTTACTGTAATGTAGATAATGTGTATGGGGGGGGGGGTGAATAATAGTCGAATATGAAAGATAATATAATGAGCGAGAATGAAGTTACTTCAGTGGTGTAATGAGCAATGGTTCTAGTTACTCTTTAAAGGACATTTCTAGAAGATTATGAAAGAATTTTTCAAAATTGTATATTGAAAAGTGAAAAAGAGTGAAGCAAATGTGCACAGAGAATCAAGAAACCATACAGGGGGCAATAGTAACAGATGTAGATCATTAGAAAGGCCTCAGGTATCTTCCTTTCTTTTTTCAATCAGTCCTTCTCCCATATGTGACGTAAACTGACACCCTAAGGGCAGTGGCATTGCCACCTGGGGTGTGGGCCTTTTGGATGGAGCTTCCAGGGGCATGACCAAAAGGGTGCTACCCATCTCCCTGTGGTGTGCCACTCTACTCATGAGTAGAGTAGTGTAGGGCACAGGGGCTGGGCATGCTTGCAACCTTCTGTGAACCATGTTAATTCCTACGTAGAGCAGCATGCAGCAGGGGGAGGGGGCTGGCCATGCTCCTTCAATGCAGTGCCCCACACCAAAGTGATGGCACCAAAAAGGGAGGGGGCGACCAGGTGTCACCCCTCTTCTGAGGTGTCACCCAGTGCTCTCTGCATCTCTCGCACTCCCTAACAACATCACTGCCTAAGGGATGATTTCACCTACTTCCCATGTCAATCTTCTAGCTCTTCCTGAATGGAGTTTCTGTACAGCCTGTTGATCTGATTTCATTTCAGCTGGCTTCTTTGCACTTTCAGCAGGACCACATGCACAGATCCTGTATGGAAGAGGTGGGATCTTGCATTTCTGTTAGCATTGTGCAGCACGGGTAGGCAACTTGGTACCTTCCAGATATTTTATGCTACAGCATGTCCAATGATCAGAGATTGTATAGGTTGCAGTCCAAAACCTCTGGTGTGTATCTACCCATACTAGATGACAGAGATGCAAGATCTTACCCTTACAGTACAGAGTTGAAGGTATTCCCAGCCTTTGCACTAAAATGAGCACACTCCTTCTTTGCATGATTTAGTTATTCTCCTGATGATTATAGACCTCAATCCTTGGCCAAAGAGGGTCAAAACTACTGGGGCAGGGAGAAAACAAGGAAACACCAAGAAGAATTACAGTGGCCCCCCGGGTTACGAATCCCCCGGGGTACGAAAGAGCCGGGGACGCAAAAATGGCCCCGGCTTATGAATAAAACCCCGGGTTATGATTAAAAAAACCCGTGCGGCCCCTTTAAATTTGCTGCGCAGTCCGGCAAAAAAAGCGGTCCCCCGGGTTATGAATATTTCCGGGTTACGAAAGGTAATCCGGAACGGATTACTTTGGTAACCCAGGGGACCACTGTAATTGTTTCAAAGGCAAAAGCAATGAAAGAACAGGCTGTCTAAGTTCAAGAGCATTCATTACACAGGCCTACAGAGTTGAGGGTCATAAAAATTTGAAAAATGCATACTGGTTTTATAGGAATTTGGCATTCTAAATCCAAAAATAATCTCAGATTGGTTCCTTCGCCTACAGTTTTTTTCACAATTGCTTTAACACTTCTGTGTTGTAGCATCTGACCAAATGGAGTGATCATCAGCGCAGAGGTTAAATGCCTGTACTGCAGCCACTCACTCAAAACCAGAAGGTGGCGAGTTCAAGACCAGCAAAGGGCTGAAGCTCAACTCAGGCTTGCATCCTTCTGAGGTCGCTAAAATGAGTACCCAGATTGTTGGGGGGCAAATAGCTTACAATTGTAAACCGCTTAGACACTCCTTAAGGGTATGAAGCGGTATATAAATGAAGCTGTTTGTTTGTTTATCCTGCAAAGAATAAGAAAGGGGTCAGAGTCTTCTGATAAATTTTCAAAACACTTTAATTGATTTGAAACATCAAACTCCAATCAAAGCACTAAAAGAAATCCCGCTGGAACATCAGAATCTGCCCTTAATCAAAGCTGAGTAACAAATGAACTGATAAAAATATCAAATTTACAAAAGAATAGTCTGTGGTACCATGTTTTTATTGTGTTTTTCAAATACAGCACCCCAAAAATACATTAAGAAAAGCTTTAATTTAAAAAAAAAAATCCATCACAGACCTGTGTTCTTTAAGTATGACCTTATTAAACCTTGTTTGGGAGCTTGTTTGCTTCAAAGCTGACTGCCAAAAGCCTTTCCCTTGAAGTTGACTTCAGCCACAGGAGGGTTGATTTTTCACTTGCAGCAGCTGCTCCAAGCGGCTGGGCCAGCCAGTTTCCCATTGGCCCACTTACGTCACCTCACACCACTACATTCAGCATGGAAGAAGATAACTGGCGGTTACTCCATCAGGAGCGACTGAAGCAGATGCTTCCTTTTGCCGATAAGCGAGAGACCCAATTGCTCTTCCATTATGTTTTGCTAGAATAATAGCAAGTGCTGCAAGAGAATTTCCAGAGTTCTTTCAGGCATCTTGCTGGCTGAAGCACTATCACTGGTTGTCAGTCAGTCACATTTCCTTTGAGTTAGTCCACTGTCAGATTAAAAACCACTGGAACACATTTTTTAAAAATATATATTCATATGCATGCACAGACAGACGCACACACAGAGAGACTTGTAAAAATACAAATATAGCAATAGAATTCAGGGGTCACAAAGGCCCTGTCTACATGGAACAGCTGGGACATCAGATGATGCAGGTCCCAATCTGGTGCCTGGGCTGTTCAGCACCAAACACAGGGCATACCCCTATTACCACAATATTTAAAAAGTACCTAGTTGCTCTGAATCTTCCTGGAAGATCCAGAGCCCTCTGTCCTGATGCCAGGCAGCTGTTTGCATGTGCTGTGCCACCTGGGGCAACCAACACCATGGATTGCTTCATTATGAGGTCAGAATGAGTCACCTAGCCATATCAACAGGGCAGGGCACCTCATTCAGACATGAGCAATTTGCCAAGGTGGCAGCCACACCGGGTGTCATAGCAGGATGTGCATGCAAACAAGTGCCCAGCATCAGAATGGAGAGTAACATATCAGTGAAATTAGGGCCGCTCAGGGACCAGGTTACTCTTGCTACACCCAGAGTAACCTGGTCATTACAGACAGAACCTAGGACTTGTTGTGAGGAAAGCCTTCCTGACATGAACTGATTTATTACTTGCCTGCACACATGAATCACTGCCAGGGGGCTGAGTGATGCCACTGGCTCATCCTTTCCCTGTTGCTATGACGCTGCGCCACATTTTTAAATTAGCATACATGATGATGCCCCAGTGCAAATGTACTAGGTCCCTCCTTGCATTTTGCAGTATTTTGCACCTGGAGCATAGAATGTAGAATGCATCTAAAACAACGGTTGGCAAGGGTACTTTCTGAAGTATAGTTTTTAGAATCCAAAGCTGGTTCCTCATTCTGAGACCTGTAATCCAAAAAGTAACTAGAGAGGGCCCACTGTATTCATGGGCTAGCTATCCACAGATTGGAGTTCTCGGGGATCGCCCTGCCCCATATTAGTGAATGGTGATGTATGTGCACATCGCCACCCATTGACTAATATGAAATTGAGTTGGTTCCCACATTTTCCTCCATCTATAGGGGAGCCAGGATGGGAAGGATGCACTGTATTCTCAGCTTTGCAGTACCTCACATAAAGTCAGTCCTCTGTATCCACCGACTCCTTATCCACTGATTCATCTCTTCACGGCTTGAAAATACACACACACGCACATCCTCCAAAAAACAAACTTGATTTTGCCATTTTCATAAAAGACACCATTTTACTATGCTATTGTATGTAATGGGACTTCAGCATCCATGAATTTTGGTATGCATAGGGGTCCTGAAACGAAAGCCCAGCAGATATCAAGGGCCCACTGTAGTTGCCAGAATACAAAAAGCTCAAAATAGTCACATGTCCACGTTTCTTTGTATTTATTCATTTGATTTATATTCTGCTTTTCTCCCTTTATGGGACTCAGTATACTACAGTACTGAGAAATTTTTGCTTTCACCCTAGGCTGCGGGCTTCAGTTTTCCAAGAACAGAAAGAACCAGCATACTCCCAGTTTATGTACAATGACTCCTGAAGTAACTAAGGGCATGTTTACATAAGCCAATTAAAAATGTTTCCCCTTGCCTTCACAACCTGTCTACACAATACAGGGCTAAATCTCCAACTGAAGCGCAGAGTGAAGTCCGTTCCACACCAAATCAGCCTAAAATGGTTTATAAAAACTCATGTTTTGCTCCTGATTTTGCAGGAAAGTCTCTAAAGTGATGCTGGGCAGCTGTTTACGCACGTCCTCTTGTGCTGTCCGGTGCCATCACTACTGGCACAAGTCATTTCCTGTAAATTCACAATGAGGCAGCCAGCCATGTGATCAATGCTTGTACCTCATTTCTGACCTCATGTCGAGAAGCCCAGAATGGACCATAAGGCTGCAGATGAAGGATCTCATATTGGAATGCTCCTCTTCATAGATAACCCCTTTTAAAGTAGAAACCTAGCAGAATAGAGAACTAAGTGAGCTACTGTCTTTTTTAATGTGGAAATTGCTGCTGTCAGCTCATTCCAAAACACATAGATGGAGTCACTGAGTAAAGATAGGTAACTTTCAGAGGCCCCAATGGGTTACACTGGCCACCGGGGGCAACCACCACTCTGCTGACATTGCCAGATTTTTTGGGAAAGACAGGTTACACCTGTCCTTTAAAACAAGGAATATTCTACCCAAGCATCTTGTTTACAGTCAGAATCATACTCCCAAGAGGTTTCCAAGAATATAATTCCCCTTGTAAACAAGATTCATATTCATGGAGAGCAAATCAGGTTGTTAAGAAAAGCATGTTCCCACAGTGATAAATTCACCACTGGCAGTAGCAACCAGGGTGGAAACTGGGGAGAGAAAACAGGTGGGAACTGGGGGAGGACAGCATAGGGCCCACCCCTGCCACAGAGAAACAATTCTTTGCTGAGAAAATTTCCACCTGCTATTTAAGAGAAGATGACAGATGATGAAAAGGGAGGCTCAAAACAAAGTATTTCAACAGTCCACAACTCTAGCTTGTCATTGCTGCCAGCATAAACTAGTTATCCTGGAGCCTGAGTTCTAGGATTCTCTCTCAATGTACAATCATACATTACTGAATGTTTAATTGTCATGATCTGATTCAGTCAGCTATCCAGTTCATTGGCTTTCTTTCAAGTAACCCACTTAACTATAATCTTCTGTGTATTCAACTTGCTTGTTAATTTACACACCAAAAAACAAAAAACAAAAAAAAAACACTTGGGGTATTTGAGTCGTTTCCAAATCATTTGATCAAACAACACTGTATTTACACAATGACGAATAAGATTTGCCCAAGTTGAGCAAAGAATGAAAGATTGTGGGAACATCAGGCTTGTGGCATCTACTTTTTGTTTTTACTTTTCTTGAACCCCCCAAGATCCACCAGCTGGAGCCTAGTACAACAGATGGGTATTCAGGGTCAAATGATATGTTGACTGGCTTCCAGTCTTGTGTGTACATAAGTTCCTTTAGGCACAGCAGTGATTTTTTGACTAATGCATAATATCCGTATTTATTTGAAGGTTATGAAAATGGCATTACGCATGCAGTCCTACTGCATATTATCTGTTAAACATTGTACCTTGTGCATCAACTGTATGATTGTTCATTGCATATCAATGTCCAATGTACATTTGGTTGTGCAACATCACAATTCTGGAATGAGGTGACCTAGCACAACTCACGTGTAACTCTATGTGTGTATGAGCCCTGGTGGCGCAGTGGTTAAATGCCTGTACTGCAGCCACTCACTCAAAACCATAAGGTTGTGAGTCCAAGACCAGCAAAAGGGCTGAAGCTCAACTCAGGCTTGCATCCTTCCGAGGTCGCTAAAATGAGTACCCAGATTGTTGGGGACAAGTAGCTTACAGTTGTAAACTGCTTAGACACTCCTTAGGTGGTATGAAGCGGTATATAAATGAAGTTGTTTGTTTGTTTGTTAAAGTTATATCTTTTCAGTGCATGATCTCAGCAATTGTGTTGATTACAAAATACTGTTCCACTGATCCTCCTGATGGCCAAAACTCTAAATAGCGTTGTCAGTCTAACAACACCTCCCAATGTAGTTACACTGGATCTGAGAGGATGGGATGTGGGTGGTAGCTAGAAAAATAGCATCAGTGGCAAACAACAGTCCTCCTCTCCCCATCTCTAACCACAGGGTGGCCATGTGATCTGAAGCCTGATGATGATGATGATGATGATGATGATGATGTCGTCGATGATGATGGCGATGATGATTTGGTCAAAGATGCTTCATTCACATTCCCAGCAAGCCAGACTTCAGAAAGGATTTAAAAAAAGCTTGGCCTGAACAATAGCATCACTAGCTAGGTGTCACTTGGTGCAGAGGGCTGCTGAGGAGGGTGGCCTGCTATCTCAGAAGCCACCCCCCACACTAACCACCTAGTCACCCATCACCCAGACAGACCCTGGAAGAGTTGCTGGGCAGCAGTAGACTCCCTTACCTGCCTCCCTCCAAAACCACTACATCACCTTGCCCAAGTAATTGAGGCAGCAGGAGGAGACAGAAGGAGCATATTCACCCCACCTGCTGCTCCATCACTGGGCTTCCTCCCCACAGAGAAAGCCCTGCATTGGAGCTGCAAGGAAGCAGTGCAGCGTGCCCCTCTTCTCTTCCATCACTGTGCCTCCTTCCCAGGGAAAAAGCCTGGTAACAGAGCAGCCAGGAAATGTGCACTTTTGCCCCTCCTGCTCCAAAGCAAGAGGAGAGCTCAACTGGGTGTCACCCACATGTCGTCCAGTGTGGTGTGTACCACCTGCAACCCTTTAGTGATGCCACTGGACCTGCACTGTCTATGGAGTACATTTGAAAAGGAGGTGTAGTTGGCAGCAGGGAGAATGTGGCCATGGCTCACCTGCGCTAGCACAAAGAGGTACTGGATGCTTCCACACATGAGGTTTTTAAAAAGTCCAGCCACTTGCACAACAGGAGCTATGGAGCATGCAGTCCCTATCAGAAGCTGGGCATTATGTGTTACTCATAGTCTCCAATCTGATTCAAGACTAATACAAAGAAAAAAGAAAAGAAAAAAGGAAAGCACACACACATGCACACACACACACTTGCTTTTAGAAATTCATTTTTCTCACTGCAAGGTGTGGCTCTCTTGGCATTTTTCAGTAGTAGCTGAACTGCCATGGTTTTTATCAGTTGTAGCTGGGAGGAGTGCATGTGTTATCTATGGGTTGAGCACCATGTGTGACCTATTTTTTTTTAACTGCAAAGGCCAGGTAAGTCTTTTTGCATACAATAAGCATGTTGTGCCAGTGAGTTACATTTGCATTCTATTCATGATGTCGGTCTCATACTTGAAACAAGCAGCATAAAGGGGGGGGGGGGGAACACTCTAAATTTATCACATATGTAAAATTCCTTATCATCTTACTTTAATAAGCCAAAGAAATCAACTCAGCTCAGAAGCATGCGTAAATGCATATACATTGCTACTGTAAAGTGATTCTTTACAAACGTTTTTTCCTTTAACTTCAGTTCTTGCCTCAACACATCTGTTGCTGTTTCATTCTGTCAGTTATGATCACTGTCATCATTTAACTTGTACACACAATTGGTTATCCCAGTTTCCTTTGAGACACATATATATGTTAGCATTCCACAGAGATGGGAAAACATTAGCAGACACACTTGGATGAGAAAGAACACAAAATATTACATATCAAAACTAGGAGAGAATAATGATAAATGGTAAGTTTTGTAAACAAAGAAATCTACTGCAGAAAACAGAGTAAAGTACTATTCTGTGTTGATATCCAGGTTACCAAAAAAATTGTATATCTTTCATCACAGCAAGTGATGAAAATACCAATTCGATCTCAGTCTGCCCCCTTGCCTGCACAGGAAGTTCCTGTAAATCCAGTTTTGTAGCAGAGTTGTATATGAAACAAAAGCATTTGCTCATTCATACCACATAGATAGGCTTTATTGTCTGGAATATCTCTGCAAGAGACTCAGAATGGATGACAACAGTTTCCCAACAACAGTGTTGATAACAATATGGATGAACTGGGGGCTGGGAAAGTAACTTTTGGGGAACAGAACTCCCAAAATCTCCTAGCAAGGCATGATCTGTGGCCGTGTGGTTGGCAAATTCAAGGAATTATAATCCTAAAAGGTAGCTTTTCATATCTCTGGAATGAGCAGTAGCTCTTAAATGTATTATAGAATTATAGAGTTGGATGGGTTGGAAGGGGTCCTATGGGCTGTTGCATCCTGCTCAATACAGGATTTCTAGATAGAATACTCCCAGCAGGTAGATGTCCAGCCTCTTTCTGAAGACATCCAGAGAAGGAGCTCCTACCCCCTCTCTAGGCAATTAGTTCCATTGCTGAATAGCTCTCACTGTCAAGAAGCTCCTTCTAACATTCAATCACAGTCTGCCCTCCTGTAATTTAAATCAATTAGATCTGGTTCTACCCTCTGGGGCAGCAGAGAATAGGACTGATTTCTCCTCTCTGTGGCAGCCCTTGAGACATTTAAAAATTGCAATCATACCACCCCTTTAATCTTCTCTTCACCAAGATGAACATGCCCAGCTCCTTCAACATCTCTTCATGTGTTTTGTTCTCCGTACCCATGTATCATCCTCATTGCTCTTTTCTAAACTCACTCCAACTTGTTTATATCCTTTTTAAAACGAGGTGTCCAGAACTAAACCCATTATTCTAGATGGGGTCTGACCAGTGCAGAATATAGTGGAACTATTAATTCCCCTGACTAAGAAACTAAATAGCATCTGCCTTCTTTGTTGCAACATCACACTATTGGTTCATGTTCAGTTGATAATCAACAACCCCAAGATCTTTTTCACATGTAGTACTAATTCACGTGTAGCTGAGTATCCCTCATCCTATACTTGTGCAATTAGTTTTTGCAGCCTAAATGTAGAATTTTGCATTTGTCTCTAATTTCATTTTATTAATTTCAGCCCAGTTTTCTAGTTTATTAAGGTCCTTTTGAATTCTGTTCCTGTCTTCCAATGTGTTAGCTTCTCCTCCCTTCATATCACTTGCAAATTTGATAAAAATTTTCTCCATCCCATCATCTAAATCACTGATAAAATATAGAAGAATGTTACCTTTGGGTTAGGATGAAGTAGCTTTCATTGAGCTTAGTGAGATTCCAATATAATCTGAAATCAAGTGTAATGTTGGCAGGTTTTCCAGGCAGCAATGTGGGGAACAGACATGCCAGTTACTGGACCAATTTAAAATTGGAGTGGCCAGATCTGATGAGATCTCTAAACCTCATATACTGAGACAGTATATGAGACAGTAAGATCAGCCCCCAAACATGGGACATCCTGTACAAAGAGGGAAGTCTAAATGGGTGAAAAGTGAAGAAAGAAAGAAATTTCACTCATTATCACTATTTGGTGGATTTTGGAAGTTATTGTACTTTGCTATATGGCCAACACAGCTACCCCTGAATGTGCACATGTATGGTAATTTGTAAGACTCTCCAGCTTGACTCTCCTAAAGAGAAGATGAGGTGGCAGACTGGAACTAACATGCCAATACTTCAGTCTATACATGGGAACTCATGATCAAATTCCTTGAAAGAACCCACACAGAGAAGGACATACCACTACCTTACACACAGAATACTAGAACCCATTTCTACTGTTTGATCTGTGTGGATCGGGGTAAGCAAAGGACAGCCCACACTACATGCTGTCTCTAACGGCCATTTTTGAACCACACGACCTTGATTGCTCCATTAGAAAAAGAAATAGGGAAACCCTCAATTGCACTCTGAAATGCTACAGCCAAAACACAGGTCCATATCCCCCAACTGTCCAGATTTGTCAGGGACAATCCTGATTAATCCTTTATCATCCCACTTTTTCAGCTGCTTTGAAAAGGTCCCCGTTTCTCTCTCCTCTTCTCACTCCCTTCCCCTTGTCCTCAGCTTACTTTATTTGCTGCAAATTTAATTCAAAATGCAAAAGTAGTTTGTGTTCAATTAACTCAGGAGGGAGAGGACAAGAAAGGACACAATCTTCCCCTTTCTTACAGAAGTAGACAAAAACAGTATGCTGCAGCCTCTCTTAGCTTGTATGTCCTCACTTCACCATTTTTACAACATTGTGATGTTGCTTGACTATGTGTCATGGTTTTCATCGGCAAAATGTTGGTGTATACGTAGGTCTGCCATGTCATCTGTTTTTGTGAGAACTAGGCCTCTGTCACTCCAAAGACTACCACGTAACAAAGTCCCATAGGATTAGAAACAAAGCTATAGGTCTATTATTATGCAGGATTGGACACCTGAAGATCAAGCATATCAGTCACCACATGAAACTAATGGCAAATAATTCAGCTGTAAGAATTGTCACAAGGGAACACCCATGTTTGTTCATTTTCATTTTGAAGTGACAGCCTTTCTGTTTGGACCATGACTTCTGAGGTGGAAAAATCTGACCTCAAATTTATTTCCCATGATGGATCAACCTATAAGAAAACTATCCCTATTTAGCAAATGTACTCAAGATAAAGGGAAACTGGATAGACAGATTGTTTTATTTAATTATTTGGGCAAACTAGACTTGAAAATGGAAGTTCCTGAGTGCCAGAATTCTTGGGCAAGTAAACTCCTTGCTCAATTTTCTTCTAGGGCCAGACTCACACTGACAATTGCAGAAAATCTGTTTGCTGTACACTTGGACTAGGTTTAGGGGTTTATTGGTAATGTGTAATATGCTTAACAATTCAGTTATCTCAGAAGCTACCTTCCACCTCAGAGACCCATGTCTTTCTGATTCCACTTTAGCTGCCATGACAACATGGTACGGAATCCTTTGATTTGCATCGCACTATACAATCACCCCTCCTAAAGTGTGGACCTGGGATCTGCGGTCCTGAATATTCACAGAGCAGCAACCTCCATTGTTTCCAGTGGGGCACACCCCGTGGTGCATGCCCTGCGTGCGCTCACAGGCACACACCCCATTCAAGCCTATGGGGCTTGGATATGCATGAACCTCCATTTTGGCCTCCAAATGGAGGGCCAACTGTAATCTTGTAATGTGAATGGGCCCATTGAGATCCAAGCTTTATTTCTGTTCCAAACCTCATTCCCTCATGCCTCATCACTCTTCCTCTGACAACTTTTCAGTTTTTGCTCTCCACTCCACTAATGGCCATTTATTATAGGTATCATTTCTTTCCTTCTGGATTCGGGTCCAGATAATGATTCTTTCTCTGAATTTGAGCAGCTGGTGGCTGAAACAGTTGAGAAACTCTTTCCTCAGTAGGACATGATAGATGCTAAAGAGACACTGCTGTCCTTTGAACTCTGACAAAGAGAGAAAGAAAAGCAATCAGGGGCTGTTAAGTAGGAGATGCTAACTCATCAAGCAACTGGTGTCCAAAGGGAGCTACCTACAAACCATCCAGCAGCTGCTGGGAGTCCATGTTGCACACAACCATTCAATCTCTGGCATTGCTCAGGGTTAATTCCTGGAATTCTTGACCTCTGCATTGGCTACATTAACAACTCTGTTGTTCATCCTTTTTTTACTTTAGTTATCTTAACCACTGGCTTTGAGTAGTGACTTCTGGACTGGTTACGACTTTGCCCCTGTGCCTCCCTTCATCTTCTGGGATGTCCAGTGCATGACCTGGACTGAATTGACTTCCCTATAATTGCTTCTTTCAGGAAAATCTGTCTGGACATATGCTGCCCATAGGTACAGGACCATTGGATTGCTTTGGTAAGAACAAAAGAAATATCTTGCTGGATCCGACAAAGTTTCACAGCACCAAAAATATTGCTTCCACCAAGTGTCCAGACAGACATTTCTGTATACTTACATAAAGCAATAGCTAACCTCTTTGGATTTCTCCCCAGTACTGGAGATAGCATTTAGTTGCCATGGCCAATAGATTATAATGTGCTTAGTAATGGTGTCTTCCTTTAAATCCCCTCATTAGAACTCCCAATGGTTTTATACTGGGGCAATGTTAAATATCATGAGGGACAAGATGGATTCCCATCAGCACAATTGCTAGAGGACTCCGCAGAAGCCTCCCATCATTACAATAATAGTAGCAAAAGTGTTGTTGAACATCCTCTGTTGACAGCATTCCCAACATAAGACACAAGTCATGTTTTGGAAATAACAAAGAAATAGCAAAGACATTTGGAGTAGCTTCACTGTCCTTAACACATAACACTTTTTCCTCATTCAAATGGCAAGTTTTGATAAATAATTTCTGTGGGTTTTAAATATGAATGGGAGTGAGGGCATTTTTTCCTCCTACAGTCATCATGCTATGGTTATGCTGAGTACCTATTTGCTGATATATCACTGACACAAATCCTGCACAACAATCCATGGAGTAATTTGATTTCCCTTTTCTTTTTCTTCATAAATTCATAGGATAAACACCCCCATAGTCACATACATACCATATGTTCATCATTCAGAATTCTAACCATCTGGTATACAAGTGGAAAAGCAAAGCTCATTTTCTGACCCAGTCCTCGCCTTGGTGGTGAGTGTCATATATGCCACCATTTCTAAGGTTAGTTTCATGCTGTGGGTGAAGAACCCAGCATGACTGTTGAAACAATGCTTCATCTGTCTTCATCCCTTGCTCATCTGAGCCTCCAATTATCAGAGTGTATTGGAAGCAGTCCAAGTCATTCAGTTCTCCATGACTGTACGGTTAATCTTTCTCTAAATACTTTGCTCACTCCAAAAGAAAAAGAGAGTGGGTGACAAAGTACTTTGCTTATGTTCAGCAGCACATATCAAACAGTGCCAAAAAAATAATAATAACTTTTGCTTTAGCTAACTAACTGCCCAGACACAGACCAGCGTGACAACTCAGTTAACCCAGATGTCTTGGAGCAAATGTCGGTCTCACAGAGCTTGCAGTGTCATGCTCTTAGCTGCTAATAGCTACATGACTGTATTAACTGTGCAATGTAATGAGCAACTCACACAGGCAGAGGCCCAAGGAAAGGAATGCTTACGCCCACAAAACGTAGTCATAGCAAAATGCAAAGCCAATAAAGCTGATTAAAGCACACCTGATGGCTGTGGAGAAATGAGCTGAGAATAGCAATGGTGTTATCTAATAGATTTACTAGCCATAAATGGATAGACCAATGTTTCCCACACTTCATTTTCAATCTGCCACTGCAGTCCAAAAGTTGTGGCCCGCTATCAGCAGTCAAAGTGATAGGCAGTATTTATTTCTTTTATTATGTTTATTCTCCATATGACTCCACAAAACTAGGAGTCAAGCTGGCTAACATTAAAACGAATCAAACAAATACAAGTTAAACATATGCAACAGATTAATTAAAAGCAGCAATTTAAAAGCTATTAAACTGATTCACGAAAAAAGGCAGCATCCACCCATTTAGTTAAAAGCCCCTTTTACAGCTACTGAGTTTAACTGCCAAAGAACTACCTCAATAACACAGGTCTATCTGATGGCAAAAAAGGGGGGGACCCTAGCCTAGTTGGAAAGTAACTACCAACGAAGCTGTGGCTAAGTGATTCCCAAATGTTGGTCCTCCAGATGTTTTGGATTTCAACTCCCAGAAGTCCCAGCCAGCTTGGCCAAGTGTAAGAAATTCTGGGAACTGAATTCCAAAACATCTGTGTAACCAGAGTTTGAGTAGCAGTGCTTTAGCTGAAGTACCTTCTGCATCTACGCTTTTCATTAAGATATATGTCAGAAATCCAGGACTCTTTAACACTGCTCTATGATTCCCCTTTAACTACCATGGCAACATGCTATGGAATCCTAGGGTTTGTAGTTTAGACAGGCATTTAGACTTCTCAGCCAGAGAGTTCATCTGGGGCCAAACTACAAATCCCAGGATTCCATAGGATGCAGCCATGGCAGTTAAAGTGGAATCACAATGTGACTGTGCTGTGCGAAAGAGTCCCAAGTGCCAGAGGGTTCTTTGGTGCATAATAATATGCAAAAGGAAACCATAGCCAGCATCCTGTTAGTAAGCTACGACAGCATAAGTCCAATTTATATTACTGTAACCCACTTGTTTGGTCATTGCAGAACTGGGAGTACTTTACTAACAGTGCAGTGACAAAATTTTATTTTAAGTCATGCAGCCCTCACTACAACATGGCAATTTCTGTTCCATTGGGGGACATGGAAGGCAGTGGATCCAGGTATTTCCTGTAGTTGCATGTGCACCAAGAACATCATCTGCTGGGACCTGCCAAGCACTCCCAGAGGTCCTGAGAAGGTCCCTGTCCACATGTGATCCCTTAGTGTGGCAAACTATATCTGTCATGAAGTGAAACTAGTTTTATAAGCTGCAAAGAATTATCCTCTGATCTTCTAAAGCAGCAGATTCTGGAACATTTTCCCTCACCAGATTACATTTTTCTATTACACCCTGATTCTGACTTCATTTTTTCTTTTCTATTTTGAAGTAGGTATCAAGCTTAAACCAAATGCCATAAATCAGAGGTAAGTTAGACTCTAATGAGAATTCATTACAGGCCCATAGCTAGGCTGGGGCAACCAGGGCACTGCCCCGGACCTTCCAGCCAAAGGGGGCCCCAAAGGAGCTGCAAAACATGACTCCTTTGTCTGCCGCAATGGTGCACAAGCCATGTCATTGATGCACACCCTGTGTAAATGGTGGTGCACCACGATGGCACCTGTGGCACATGGTAGGACTCAGGACATTAGGATCCTGAATGTATTTTCTGCCCCAAGACCCCCTAAAGGCCTAGCTACGGGTCTGATTCATTACCTCCCGGTTAAGACTAAATGTGTATCCACAGTGGAGAAACCAAGCAGTCTGACACTGCTTTAACTGCCATGATTCTATCCAAAGAATCCTAGGATTTGTAGTCTGGTGAGGCACCAGAAGTCTTTGACAGACCAGGCTGAATTACCAAACTACAAATCACAGAATTCCACAGGATGGAGCCATGACAGCTAAAGTGGTGTTAAAGTGCTTTATTTCTGCAGTGTGGAAGAGCTGCAAAAAATTATTGCAACCACAGGAAGATTGCTAACATTTCTTTCAGCAATAGAATCAAGCAAGGTCTCTGTTGCCTTCTTTTGTGTTTGGAATAGTAATGTGCTGGTATTCTTAAACAGTTTAAAAAGAAGGCTAATGAAATACTTGTTGAAGATATACTGAAATTCTATCAGCCAAATCTGACAGATTTTACTGCCCCCCATTGCTCATACTGAATAAGAAATTATATATTTATTTTCCCTCAAAGTCCATAGAAAGGACTATAAAATGACTGATAATGCAGTTAACTTGGGATCATGCTTCCGTGTATATTAAATTCTGGGTGGAAATATCCAATAAAGATTTCCTTTTACATGGAAATTAAATCAATTTCTTCAACAAGACGACAGCATAAAAGAGAAGATTCAAAATGAATTGAGCATGCCTCCTGCTTTTCAGATGATTGAGGGAGGAATGCAAATCTAGGATTTTGCGTGGAGAAGATTTAAGGTATACATTACGAGTCATCTGATGCGTAGTCACATTTAAGGGGAAGAGCTTGTGGAAGCAATTTTATACATTCCTATCAGAGAACAGGTTTCACTGAACACAATGCATGAACATGGATAGGATAGTGCAGCTACGGAATTATTCAAACTAATCCCGAGAATACATAAATTGGCAAATATAAAAGCAATGGTCTAGAAATCAAAGTGTTTGCTCAACAGCAAGAGGACAGGCATTGAAAATCAAAATGGGAACAGAATGGATGGAACATGGAGGAAAGAGCCATCCACAGGTATCACCAGACTTGTCTTCCCTCAGCAGCAAAACTTAGCAGGTAGGAAGGCCACCGCCGAATACCAGGTGCTGTAGGCACTATTTCAAAGGTAAAGAATCCTCTGCAGTGGTTTTGCCAGTTCCTTTCATTGAAATATATCCTACAGCACCAGGTATTCATTGGCAGTCTCCCAGAATAAAGTACGAAACAGGGCTGACCCTGCTTAGCTTCCAAGATCAGATGGGATCTGGTCCCATCTACGCTTAGGGTATTCAGGCCCCTACCAGTACAAAAGGGGTACAACAAACCTTTCTCTCTGGGATAATCAGAAAAACCACTTCAGGGAAAAGAAGGGAAAACTAATCTTTCCAGAACCAAGATCCCAGTCCACTTTATGGCTCTCTACTGGTCCCATTATTTTTTAAAAAATTATAGGTGGGAAATTATCATGATAGTTCTCCCACATTACATCCAACTGCACACAGAAAGGGGCATTTTGACATGGCCAACGTGGCTATCCCTGGATATGTTTTTCAGAAAGAGTCATTTACCAAAGGAATTCTTGGCTATAAAAGCTTTTTCCATATCAAGCTGTAAAATACTTTCTTTTACATAACAAAGATAAATTTTTTGAAAATGGTAATAAACTAAATACACTTTCAGCAAGAATGTTAATAGGAAAAAGGAACAAGCACTTAATCCACTGAGGAGATTATCTGATAGTAACATATCTGATGGAAACATGTCTAAAACTGAATAGATATTAAAATGATTTACAGAACTGCTGTGTACTCCACTGGGGAAAAAAATCATCCAAAGGAGTAAGAGATGGCGTTTAGATTTATTTATGCACTTATTTATCTCACGTTATGTTCCTCCACTTTTCTGCATCAAAACAAAGTGGCTCATAGATGTTAAAATCACAACAAGGAAAGCCTCTAAAAACGATCACAAATCAATTAAACAGCAATCCAGAATCTAATTAGCGGCAATGGCAACAGAAGAGAGAGAATCAAAACTGCCATAAATGGAAACAGTACTAGAGCCATGCTTTTAAGACTGGGTGGCATAAAATAAAGCTTTTAAGGCCAGCTAACCATGAAAGATGTGAATCTGAGTTTCATGGGAAATAATAGATTTGATCTAGATCAATGTGGTTGGAGTCCTGCACATACAACGGGGCTTTTCCCCCCTTCCTCCCCATGGGTACCACCTGAAAATCTCTTCCAGAATGGCACAGGTTGCCATAGAAAAGGGGATCATAAGAATTTGAAAGGTTCACATTATCCTAAAGGCCCCAGATCTCATCTGACCTGGAAGCTAAACAGGGTCAACACTGGTTAGTACTTTGACGGAAGATGACCAATAAATACCAGGTGCTGTAGTCCATATTTGAAAGGAAGGAATTGGAATAAGAAAACCTTTTGAAATTCATGGGGTCACCATAAAAACACACACATATACATTGTGTAAGCAAAGACATGTGCAAGAAGCCTTGGGTTCAGCCTAATAACATGATAACATATGAAGAAGTTGGCAGCAGGTTTTAAACAATTCCCAGACTGACCTCCCGAAAAAGGATAGCCCCTTCTGCTTTTAACGGGCCATTCCATTTGATCAGTTTAGATTATGCTATTGATGTAACTATTTTAATCTGTTGAATTTTTATTATTTCTAATGGTGGGAGGGATAAGGGTTAATTGTAACCTTCTATTGTGTTTTTGTACTTTAACTTATGTTGTAGTCCCACCTTGATCCATAGGGAGAGGCGGGAAATAATAATAACAATAACAACAACAACAACAATAATAATAGATAAGTGTGGCATTTTGCAAATTTTAGGGGATAGTTGAGACAAGTAAAACAGACAGAAACAACTCTGCAGCAATACAGCTAAGAAGACAATCCTATCAAGTCTGGCTAGCTTGCTTCTAAATTGAAAAGGCATCAAATGTAGATAAACCAGGCTAAGTTCAAATGGAACAGATACCTTATCATAAAATAAGTGGAGATGTATAATACCTTTAGCAGATCAGTTCCCACTAAGAGAAGTACAGATTAAACTGATCTACCAGTTGTATTTAATTCCCCAAAGATTTAAATCATTTCCCCAAAATGTACATGGATGTTAGAAATGTAATTTAGTTAATGCAGATTGTACCATCATTTTGGACATAATTTATGATACAAGAATACTGGGACATACTTATATAACAGAAATCAGTCATGCACATTATAACAGAAATGAGATAAAATATTATTAAGATTCCTACAAGATGTGTGTCTCTGTGTATGTGCAGTTGAAATGATGTGGGGCTGAGAAGACATCAGATGGCCAAGAACAGGATTAGGTAAAAAAAAGACTATACAGTATACAATTGTACAACAAAATACACAATCCACAAAAAAGTGATACATTTATTGGCCAACCAGTATTGTATTTTCCTGCATGGCCAACACAGCTACCCCTGAATGTGTGACCTGAATATATACAATAATATAATAATATAATATAAGATTAGATTACATACTTGAAAATTGATTAGCATTGACTGTATTTGGGAGCAATAAACATTTGTAGGGACTGGATAAAAATATGTTTTCAGAATTTGTAGTGAATACTGCTTATAATTAGTTACCCTGTTTCCCCTAAAATAAGACATCCTCTGAAAATAAGACCCAGTAGAGGTTTTGCTGAATTGCTAAATATAAGGCCTCCCCCGAAAGTAAGACCTAGCAACGTTTTTGTTTGGAAGCATGCCCCCCCCTTTTTTTTGTTCAACAATAACTATGAATTCTTCTTCATGGAAAAAATGAGACATCCCCTGAAAAGATGGCCTAGTGCATCTTTGGGAGCAAAAATTAATATAAGACACTGTCTTGTTTTCGGGGACACACAGTACTTGTAATTAATTCTTTTCAACAATAACTAAGGCATAACTAAGGTACAGGAGGGATAGCATCACTCATTTTGAAGAATAACTAACATTTAAAGGTACTTTGTCAAAGGCCTTACAGAAATCAAGATACACTACATCCACATCCACAGCATTCCTTTCATTTACCAAGCTAAAAAAGAAAGACAAAGGACTCTTTCAAACGGGGAGGAATTTCTCCCAACTCCGAATGGAGCCAATGCGGATTTATGTAAATTCGCTTGTTTAGCGAATTTACATGAACCCCTGCTCCGTTCGGAATTACTTCCCATTACCCGAAAATAACCCCCTCCTGCCCGAATTTGCATGCGAAGCTTTAATTCGCAATAAGGTAAAACCCATGATTGCATTCGAATTGGCTTCCCTCTTGCCCGAATTTGCATGCGAAGAGTTAATTTGCAATAACATAAAACCCATGATTGCATTCGAATTGACCTTAAATTATACTTCCAATTTAGCCTTGTATGAAAGAGTCCAAAATTAGTCTGCCATGACTTGTTTTTGAGAAACCCATGTTGACTTTTAGTGATTATGGCCTTCCTTTCCAAGAGCCTACAAATTATCTGTATATAGTCTACTCTAGAAACTTTTCTGGAATTGATGTTACTGCCCAATCAGGCTGGCATCAATCCCCTGAGATTTTTAAAACAACCAGATGACATTTCCCTTTTCACCAACTATTGAAAGTACTTCCCAGCAGAAACAGACCAATTTTATTCCTACCTAAAGGCTAGATTCTTTTTATTTCAGGATTACAGAAAATGTTTCATTTCTCAGAAGGTGTAGTTTACTACTTTGGATTCTTTTTCTGCTCTGGAAGGGAGGGTGAGAACAGGGCACTTAATGTAGAACAATAATATTTTTGAAACACTGCTTTAAAAAAAGACATGCTAACCAGGTTCTCAGAGCCAATAGTGTGCAAAGAGACAGAATAGATATTGCATTGGCCAATTGTCTATAGCATTATGAAAACTAAATTTTTACTGACTACTGTACACAGTCTCCATTTTTCCTCCCATGTAGCTTGAAAATGCTTTCCCAGGAATTCTCAACAGGTGAGAAATTATTTTTGTAGCAAGATACCTGGGTGCAGGGAGTTAAATAGTTTGGGCAGGCTTTTAAATAGCAGGGTAGTTTTTGTTTTGTTTTGTTTTTGCATTGTGTTGGGTAGCTACAAAAATGGTAGCCCCATTGCATACAGCATTACAATACAAGTTCACTTATGGGTTGCAAGTGCACACTGAATGTATGGACAAAATCCAGTTCCTCTAGAAACAGATTGAACATGATTGATTGATTATTGCATAGATTGATTATCGCCTAGAAAAAGTTCCAAAGTTGTGGCAGACTTCAAAAACAGTGCATTGTTAAAAAGCTTTCTCACAGTAATGAAAAAAGTACAATTATTTGTTCTTGCCTAAAAGATGGACAGTGATGAAAGATGACATCCTAGGCCAAACTCCCAACTTGATCTGGATCTTAGCTGAAGAGCACCATGTCCTAAACCAGCCAGAGACTGATTGCTACACAGCTGATCGCCAGCAACTAAAAAGCAAGCTTACAGTTCAGCACTTAACTTTAGTAAGTAAAAGCCTTAGGTCCGAAATAGGGTTCAGCAATGTCCAAGTCAAGTAAACAGCATCCAGAGTCAACAAAAACAGTCTACGTCAAGCATAGCATTCAGGAACACAATAATGAGCCAGGTAGGTCAGATAATACCTGGAGCACTGAGCTGTGAATTTATAGATCAGCTATATGCAGCTGCTGCTTAATTAATTGCTGCTTCCTATACATCTTCTGAGACTTCCTCAAGTCTCCCGCTTTGTTGTCTCCACTTGGTGAAGGTAGGTAGGGGTACATTGTCTTCTGTATCAGAATGGGCAGGAGTCTCTGCCAGGGCTGGTACTGCACTCTAATCTGTAACTGGAACATGTGGCTCTGGAACCTTCTCCTGCTTGGTTTCAGCAGCAGGTCCACCAGTTCATTCTCTGAGTCACAGTCCATGTCCATGTTCTGGAAGCAGGGCATATGACACACAGGTCTTCCAGTGCAGGGAAAACCCCATGAACAGAAAAACTTCCTGCCCAACCAGGCAGCAACTGGAAGAATGCTCCTCTCAGTCAGGCAGCTCCCTTCAATCCTCTCTCACTTTCTCCTTTCAGGAAAAGCAAAGGTGGAGCAAAACTTCCTTCAGAAGTTCTCTGGAGCTCCTGATCTTGGGATTCTGCCAAAATCTGACTTGCTGGCCAAGTGCAACCCAGTTGCAAACATTGGGAAGAGGAGGGAGAGGTGAAACCATTCACTGAGCTGCAGTTTTGAGATCACACCTCAATTACTTCTGCACCTTCCTTTTCTGTAGGAAGTGGAAGAGCCTTGTTCAAATGCCCTGCAGCCTTGATGGACTGGTCTAATGGGCCAAATATATTCCTCAGTGAGAGGTCATCCATCTCTGCTGTTCAGAATTTTAAGCATCAAACTAAACAGTCAGTAAAATTTTGCAATAAAGCAAATTCCCCTCATTTCACATGAAACTAAAATTTGATGTGTGTGTTCCCCCCCCCCCCCGCAAAAAAAGGTATTTAAATAAGTATTTACAGAAAGAAAGAAAAAGTGGAGAGAAAGAAAGAGCTTGAGAGACAGAGAAGGAAATTAATATGACATTGGATGAGGAAGCAATATAAGCTGACAATTTGTTTCAAAGCATCCTTTTAGCTAGAAATCACTGGGCCTGACTTTGCCAGAAAAATACATTATTTTGTCTTTAGAACTAACCCTGCTCCCGTAAACATTTTGATAAATCAGAAAAGGCAGGATTGCTGAGGCAATAAAATGTTTTTCATAACATCCAAGCTACATAATCTTTGGCATCTTTGAAATGTTACTGTACTATTACTGTCTACAAAAATGCTCTTGAAATTCCTGTTGTGAAGTTGATAGACAATGCTGAAATTACATTTCTTATCTTTCTCACCATTTAATAATGGCTTTAAGAAACTAAAATTGACAAAGGTTGCAAACACAGGGCCCCCCTCCCATCCCCACACATATATACACTTTAAGCAAATGTGGATGAAATCCACAATTATCATGGCTGGCTGTGTTTCTCACAGAGGAATGAAAGCATTTGTGACTTTGTAACCTCATTTACTGAGTCAGTACAATAAATAATTCAGTTATCTCTGGGAGGGTTTGGGCTTTCACAGACAGCACATTGACAAAATGAAGGAACATCCCCGTTTATATTCTTTAAATTAACATATTGTTTAACTTTAATCAACAGTTTCCTTTACAAGTTACAACCTTCATTTTTAGAATAGGATGTGTTCACATATCAAAGTGAGGGATGAAATGTCTTTTAATAAAAAAACATGTTTTCACATACCTTACTGTAATACAAAGGGAAGGTGATTCATGGATTTATGACACTGGGCTACTATAAGTACCTTGTGGGTGGGATGAGAGGACAGGGAAAAAAAGTTGGAGATAATTTCAAGAAGAAAATTAATGAAGGTTGAAGCACATTTCCCTACCACATCTTCATTCTTGAACCTTCCCCTCTTAAGGACTTCACTGAATTTTCCAAACATTTCCATGAAATATTTGACCCTTTTTCATACTTTATTGTTTAGACACAATTCACATGTAGAAGCAGCAAGACTACACTACTGGTCATCACCCCTAATATAGGATTGTTGCTTTTTTTCACGTCCCATTCACGTAGAACAACAACATGAGAGAAAGTTGTTTTGCAATGGTTTCCTTCCTGATATCTTCCATGTTCCATGTGTGGAAAACTGAGCATCTATCAGCTACAAGTTGTGTAACATTGGGGTGAAGCTCCATCCTTCTTCTATGTGGGAGTACCTACCATATGAGTAAAATGAGTGCAAAGGGGTTAACGTAAGCCTAATTTATTAAAAGCTGACCATCACTGCCAAAGGAAAGGGCCGTATTCCTGCAGCAAATTTGAAAATATGGAATAAAAACATATATTATGTTAGCAATCCAGGCCAACATCCTTCAGGTCTGCAGAGAGACCTTGTAGCACCTTTGAGACTAACTAAAGAAAGAAGCTGGCAGCATGAGCCAACTTAAGTCTACTTCGTCACATGCAAGAGTTTATCACTTCGCTAAAAACCCAGCTTACTTTTCCCATTTTGAATTCTAATTCGGGATGCCACCGGGTATTATCATATGCATTTTGCTGGTGATGCCGCCAGCCAAGTAAATCCTGGCTAACTTCTGGCTAGAAGCTGCATTCATACAGCCTCTTTTCCAAACCAGGAAGCTCCCCAATTTGCAAATCAACCAACTGAATGTGGCTTCTAGAAGTTCCCCGACCCAAATGCATGCAATAATACCCAGCCCCAAAATATATGCAATAATACCCAGCTGCATCCTGAATTAGGAAAGGTAAGCCAGGTTTTTTAGTGATGTGATAAACTCTGCCGACTAACACAGCTATAAATTTTGAATCCTTCAGAGCTGTAGACTATCTCAGCTTAAAATATGTATTAACACTGGTATCACTTTTAAGATTACAAAAACCAGTCCCCTCAAATGACTTCTCTCCTGATTGTAAGGAGAGAGTAGTGGAGTCTTTTTCTTTGGAGATTTTTAAATAGAGGCTGGATGGAGGAGTCCTGATGGCACAGTGGTTAAATGTTGGTACTGCAGCCAAAACCTTGTGAGCTCAATTCTGCAGGGCTCCAGGTTAATTAAAGGGCTGTACAGATTGGGCCAAAAGGACTACAGGACATCATCCCTTTTCACCCTGGATTAGTGCCGCAGCACTGATCTGGCCTCTAGAGAGCGCAAAAAGAAGCTGGAAAAATGGCTCCTTTTCATGCCCTCTAAAAGGCATCATAGCCGTGACAGGTTGGCATGATAACACCCATTTGGTGCTGCACCATTTGGACACAGTGTTGGAGGTGCATCATCATGGACCGGCACATGCCAAAATGGTGCCCTGGTGGGGACACTTAGCCCTGACTCTGCCCACAGGCTTTTTGCCAGTCTGTACAGGGCCTCAGTCTTTAATCCTTTCATAGGTCAGTAAAATGAGTATCCATCTTGGTTGGGGGCAATTGGCTAACAAATTGTAAACTGCTTAGTGAATGCTTAGTTTGTTAAGAAGTAGTATAGAAATGCAAAGTGCTATTGCTGTTGCTGTCTGTCAGATGTGCTTTGATTGTGTCTTCCTGTATAGCAGGTGGAAGGACTTGGATGTCCCTTGGATATCTTCCAGTTCTATGATCCTAAGACAGCTCCCAGTTCACACATTATGTCTAAATGTGGAAGAGCCCTGAATGGCCAGAGATGGTGCTGCAGTGGCTAAACAGTGAGTCAAGAGAGGGCTTTGGCTTGTGCAGGTGGAGGAGATTGTTAGTCTCTGAAATGACTCCTCCCCAAAATAGGTGAATTCATCCTGTATATGTCAGTAACAGGATGCCATGCTATAAAAGCTCAGTTTCAGAAAAGTTAACTTCGACCCCCCCCCCCCCCCATTGCTGTCAACATTAGCAGGGCATCAATGTGCAGTTTAGTATAAAGTGTGGTACTAAAGCTGTTATAGAAAACATACCTGTGTGGGGGAGTTATTTCCCTGGAAATGTGTTATGGATCAAGTTGCACATAGAAAAAGACAAATCATCGCCGGCTGTTCCATGAATTTAATTATCTTCAAACTTCATCTCACCTACACCTTCTCCTGACAGTTAAGGAGAGCTGCCATACTTTTGCTATCAGTTCCTGCGACGGGGTTTCTCTGCTGAAGCCTGGCACCTTAGGAACTGACAGGCTTTAGCAACCAGCTGGCATTAAGATTTAATGAGAAAAATCTAACTCATGTCTATTTGGTTAATTAAGTAACCAAACGCAACCAATTATGTTGAAAATCCATAATTGAAAGCACATATTTCCTGTCCTTTAATAGATAGCATAGCATTCTGTTTTGCTCTGAAAGAAAGCTAGGCTAGCAACAGACAGCAGTCACTAAGAACACAGAATATGTCTTGAGAGAAGCCATATTCCTTACATACATTACTATTCTACCACCTCTGGCTCCCTCCAGTCGAACACATTCTGCATGGTTTTAAAATGGAACAAAACTCTTGGACTTCTGTTCATTAGCAATTAAACCACTAGCCTATGTTTCTAGATCCTAACAGCTCTTGGAGTAGGGAAAAATCTGTGCCAAGGTTTAGCTTACATTATACTTTGGCCAAAGCTGCAAAAAAAGAATTTAAGCTAATAAAATAAGGATCTTGTTCCATTTATTCCCACCCACCCACCCCAAGCTCAGAAATCTTTTAATTTGTGCCATTTTCCCTCTGGGGCCATATAGTTTTTTGAAAGATATGGGAAGAGTGGAGGGAAAGGGGTAGTTTCAGCACTATCGTTTCAACAACTTCAGTTGTTATCGTGGAAGGCCGTCACATTTTATATTTTATATTGGTCCAGTTGGTGCCGTGATTCCTGCTCATAATCCCATACAATTGGCAAAAGCCAAAAGATTTTTAAATTCTGATTGGGAACTGTAGATTGCACACTTTTTAAAGCATGAGGTTTCACAATCAAAGGACTCTGGTAATTTGCCTAAGATATAAGAATTAGAAACAATAATCTTGTGAATCATTTTTACTATTATAGAAAGGTTAACAGCATGAAAAGTAGTCTATCAAAAAGTCTCCATCACAACTAATTTTCTGTTTCTTCTTCTTCAAGTATCATTATTGCTTTGGTCAATGGGATAACTTCTTCGCCCTTTTCTTGAAGAGGATTCAAGCACATATTGAACAGATTTTGCCTTGGGAAATACAGAAATGTATCCCTTTTAATGGGTTTCCTCCCTCCCTATTCAGCACTTTCTATTGAAGAGGCTTTCACTGCCATTTGCTTTCCCCTGTTTTCATTTACAAGAGCAGCACTACTGTCGCCAGATTAATCTGGAATCCATTTTATCCTCTGTCCCTTTCCAGCTTATTATTGGAGTCTGCACTTGAGAATATTTGCAGCTGCTGTGCAGGCGATGAAATAAATGTCTCTTTCCATTTATTTTTCCCCCCATGGAAATGCTTTAATTTGTGCCATTTTCCCCTTGGGCCCATATAATTTTTTAAAAAATATGGGAGGAGTGGAGAAAAATAGATAGTTCCAGCAGTGCCATTTAACAACTTGAGTCCAAATGAACAGTAAATACTACTGAGCCAGAATTCCCATGTCCTTGAATTTATTTACTTATATATTTAGAGTATTTATACCCTGCCCTTCAGTCAAAAAGGCTTCCAGCGCGGCTTACAAATTGGTTGTTGACAGCTCCTGTCCTCAGGCTTACATGCCACTGAGTCCTTTACTTTAATCTAATTACATATTTTGAGTGGTCTCCTCACAAGATACAACTTTATATATGTTTATATATGGCTATGCACTATGTATCCCAGTAGAAAAGGTTTTAGCCTAGTTTCTTCTTAGATATGCCACCCAGCTGGATATGGTACAGTCTCCAAAGGACAGTACCAGGAGAGTCTTCTGACTATGTACATCAGGCCTTATTCTGTATATGTAGAAATACCATGCATGCTTGAACGCAATGACCTATACTAACTAAAGCAATTATTGTTACTGTCAACACATCAACAAATGTATTTAATGGCAAAGAGAGTATCTACACTGTAGAAATATTGCAGTTTGACACCACTCTAACAACCTCGATCCTACAGATGGCTCGATCGTACAGAATCCCGGCTTTTGCAATTTGACATCACTTTAGCAACTATGGCACCATCCTGCAGAATCCTGGAATTTGTAGTTGAGGGACACCAGCACTCTTTGGCAGAGAAGCCTAAAGACCTTGTATAACTAATGACTCCAAGATTCCATAGGATGGAGCAACAGCACTTAAAGTAGTGTCAAACAGCATTATTTCTACACTGTAGATGCACCCAAAGACAAGCAGGAGTCAGGTGAAATGAAAGTATGAATGCCATATGGCGCTGCTACTAATGGCTATTCAAAGTGATAGTAACATATGCTGTTTTCCACAACCTAGCTTGAGATGGAATGACAGCTAAAATAAAATGCTTTTCAATGTGAGCAGAAGACAATCCAGAAGCCACTAAACCAGAAACCCCCTCCTTCCTCCACCATTTTTAAAGCAGCATTCCATAGAAGGAATGCTCTCAGCCTCACAGATGCTGCCAGGGAAATGTTTATTAATAAATAATATTTTGAAGTATTTATACCAGATCAATATTTAATATTTTAGGTAATACTTTCTCCATGTATAATTTATCAAATGTATTATTTAGTTTTCTATTGATTAAAAATTTATTTGGCATTTTCTTCTCAAAGTCAAGCTACATAGGCAATAAAATATTAAATTAACATTTGTTTCCTCAACATAATTTACAACCATTTCTTCCTTACTGTCTCTGTGCTGCTCGTGTTCATTTACCTGGCCATTCTTTTAACACAATGCAATCTTTCTTGTGCAGCCACTTCTGCACTGTTCTCCCTTTTTCGGAAAATGGACACAGACTTGCATTAAATATGCATATGCTAATTTATATGGATCATTGCAAATTTGCAAATCATTGCTATAATTTAAATGAAAGAAAAATACAATTCACCAGAGTAGGGAAGACTGTAGCCTGGGGATCTGTCTACATATTCTGTTTACTCTCCAGGAGCCAATGGGCAACTTCAACACCTTTACTCTCCCACCTTCTTATAGTGTTGTTGTGTCCCTTCAAGTTGTTTGTGACTTATGCCAATCCTAAGGCAAACCTATCATGGAGTTTTCTTGGCATGATATGTTCAGAGGGTGTTTGCCTTTGCGTTCCTCTGAGGCTCAGTGAGTGTGACTCGCCCAAGATCACCCAGTGGGTTTCCATGGCTGAGCAATGATTCACATCCTAGTCTCCATAGCAGTAGTTCAAAGCTCTGCACCATGCTAGCTCTCTAGCAATTTATTCAATGGGTCTATTCGTACTATTAATTGGATTTACATTGTGTTCAGATCTGTACTTGTTCATGAAGTTGACTAGGTGGCCAATTCCTCTCTGCCGAACCAGCTCTTTAAGGGAGGAAAGAGAACACCAGATGGAGCCTGCTGCAACTGCATTCTCTCCCGTGCCTACAGGTAACAAGGTCCAAGAGAGACAGACTATAGTAGGGAGAAGCAGTTACAAGTGAGTCAAGCCAGTCCAGGCCATACACAGCTAGTCAAGGGAGTTTACCAAGGTTGAAGGGAGGTGTAGTTGTGAGGTCTCAGCCAGTCCAGGTTCCAATATCCGCAGGTCGTGATAACCAATGCTCCAAGAGAAGGACAAAGAGATGTACACCATAAGCCAGTCTGGAAGTCAGGAATCGAAATAAATGCAATAGAAGTGCACAAAAGCCAGGGAGAAAGATCAGTTCTGGACAACAACAACAACTCCCAGCAGCTGCTGTACAATTTATAGCTGCCTGAACCCTGACATTTGCTTGATCCCTTAGCATTTCTTATTTAATAGGTGTTGGCTCCTCCACCATTCTTCCTTGAAATAAATGATGGAGGGCATCATCCAAGCTGAGATGGGTGCCCACCCTACTGAAGTTCCTCATCAGCTGCAACTAGCTGCTCATATTTGGGTGTGAGGACTCATCATCTGGTACCAGAGGCTTTTCTCGATCTGATGCCTCTGCATCAGATGTCTCGAATACCTCATGTGACATCCCATATTGGGAGACTTGGAATCAATAGCATCACTAGAGAGATGTGGGGAGTGCAGACTATACTGGGTGACACCCCAGAAGGGAGGGCGACACCAGACTTGCTCTCTGAGCCCACGTGGAGCCTTTTTGGGCTGCCCAGACCCTGTGTGGTGACTTTTTGCTGTGGCTGCTTCCTGGGGGGTTGCGGGGCATTTCCGGCCATGCAGGCACACTCCCACACATGCCAGATGTGCACCAGAAGTTGAGCGCCAGAAGTTCTGCCCCCATAGGTCCTGTCATCACCCCCCCCCCCCCAATGAGTGAGTGCACCAGGTGACACCAACCCTAAGGACACCACTCTTTGGAATCCATTCCAGTATGAGGTACATCCCAAACCCTTTTTGCCTTGAAAGTGCGCATCAGCCATACTCCCAACAGACCAAGCTCTGAGTAAGCATTCAGCATGAAGAAATCAGGCCTTACCAATTACGGGAGTCACAGCTGGTGCAGCTCTGCTATTTCTCTTCTCTGGCTATGGAATCATAGAATCATAGAGTTGGAAGAGACCACAAGGGCCATCCAGTCCAACCACTTGTCATGCAGGAACTCTCCATCAAAGCATCCCCGACAAAGGGCCATCCAGCCTCTGCTTAAAGACCTCCAAGGACGGAGCTTCCACTACACTCCGAGGGAGTGTGTTCCACTGTCAAACAGCCCTCACTGTCAGGAAGTTCCTTGTAATGTTGAGGTGGAATCTCTTTTCCTGCAGTTTGCATCCATTGGATCCATTGGAGATTGGCCAAGTAGCAACAAGACCACTTTTGTCTCACGATGGCTGCCACTGAGATATTTCCGTCGCTTCAAAGCTTTCCACAAGATTTGAAGTATCCCAATAGCCATGAAGTCCTCCTCTCACAAGACTTGAAGTGGCCTTATAAAGGCCTGCAATATGTGTTCTAGCCAGTCTTGAGCTGGCCTGACAAGCAAGAGAAGTCTTTCCCATATTTCTCTACAGGAAACTTGGCAATCCTATTTGAGGGCCAACCAACACCTACTGTCTTGTGAGAAAGAACATACAGTACGATCAAGGGATCCACACAATGAAAGCCTCACAATTTAATCTATGGACCTATAATGTAGTTTTCTTGGCAAGATTTGTTCAGAGAAGAATTGCCATTGCCTTCCCCTGAAGCTGAGAGCCTATGACTTGCCTAAGGATACCCAGTGGGTTTCATGGCTTAGCTGGGAATCAAAACCTGGTCTCATTTGGGTGGGTAATATATATTGCTTTCAACTCTGCACTTCCAGCAAGCCAGCCCAGTTTTTGTTTAAAATTACAAATTTCTACATTAGAGACAAGGGGGGGGGATCTGAGATTTTTCTTATCTCCGTCTCTAAAAATAAAGGAAGTGCACAAAAGCCAGGGAGAAATATCAGTTGGATACAACAAAAATTCTCAGCAGCTGCTGTGCAATTTATGTGCCTTGACCCTGAGACTCCAGGTGCTTATTAACTTCGTCATTTCTACATTGGAGACAATATAAAAATAAAAGGCTCCTTTTCAGATGTTGCCTTTTATTTATTTATTTATTTATTTATTTTCTTCAAATTTTATCCAGTGTTGAGGGGTGGCTGCCTCTACAATGGCCCTCTACAATGTGAAGATTTAAAATGGCGACAGCACTAGGCATATTTTTGGTAACTCTTGGGTCACATTTCTCTTCCAGGACCTTCTAGAGGCTACTTTGACTACTAAAAAATGGAGAAAGCCAGAGATTAGATGAATGTCCTATTCTGGTTTTGGATAGGAAGGTTTGTTGAACAGTGCACAGGAACCCACAACCATTTTAAAACACGAACTGCCATATTTTTGCCAGGGAAATACTGATCTTGGGAAGTGGACTGGATCACGATTATAAAAACTATCATGAGGAGTACACATAGTCCAAGAAAGCTCTTGGATCTTTTTGAGCTCTGGCCAACTAAGCTGACCATTTGAAAAAAGGAAAAAAAGCCTATCACACAAAAGCCCTTGAGGGAAAAAAGAAAGAGGCTGTGATATAACTGTAAGTAGCGGTGAGCCCAACCAGCTGTAAAACTATTGGAGAATTTTTATTGTCTCAAGAAAATTCAGTGAAATGCTCTTCCCAGCTTCTCTCTCCACAAAGAGGGTGGGAAAGTTCAAGCATACCCATTTTCACATAGGTATAATACTTCATACTTCCTACACACACACATATGTAATGTCATGTGATATATGATGATCAGGTAAACAGGGTACTGATGGGTGAGAGGCATCAGAAGAGAACCCAAGGCTACATTTCATAAGCAGGAAACAGTGTCTATCTGACAGTGAATGAAAAATGAGAAAAGCAGAGGGGAAATTGTCCATAAAAATGTGTGTTATGTTGCAAAACAATAGTTTTTGAAAGGAATGAAGAGTAACACTAGCATTTGAGTCACTACAGAACATTATAAAAAGTCTGGCTATTGGGAAATGGACAACTGTAGTAACTGATGTGCTTAGCTCAACCCTTCTTTTCTATGAGAATTTTCTTTCAAACCATAAGGCATCATATCTAACTGGGGAAAGATATATGTGACACCTTTGAAAAAAATGACTATAGAGCTTTTAATTAATTGGCTAATAATGCTATCATCTCTCTCACACACTCTATCAAGTCCAAAAGAGACTGAAGTGTAACTGATAAGGAATCTCATTTTCTCTTTTGGGAAGTCATTGTAACTGCCTGACATATTAAGAGCAGGAGTGTGGAGAGAAACCAGTAATTTTGATAACTATTAAGTCATGAATTTCCATAAATGGTAAGCAACAACCAGACTCTCAGTGCTTTAATATAAATCTGCAATATGAATTATGTATTTATTATTGCCAAGCCACTAGAGGAAAAGCTACTAAAGGAAAATATTTCTTAATTCAAGGTAATTTTCCCCCTTAAGTTACTAGAGAAGTTTGCTTATATTTGTTTACTCAAAAATAAGCCCCCGTGTTCAATGGGACTTACTGCAATGTAAACGTAGGCCCTAAACAGAACGGCACATTGTGCCAGCCTGGGCCTGAAAGTAGGGTTACACGCTGCCCGTGCATCATCTTGATGCACACCTGTCCATACGGAGCACACTATGATGATGCACAGGTGTCCAAGTGCCCAAACGGCACTGGCCATAAGGGGCATGCATCATCATGGCGCACGCACCCCTTCAAAGAAGCTGCCTAGAGTGATTTCTTTCTAGTGAGCAGGTCGGAGCCCCTGTTTGTTGCTGCTGCGGCACCAATAGGGGCAAAGACAGGCGGCTTTTAGCCATCCATCTGTATAGTCCCTAAGTACCAGGTTACAGCCTAAACTTCTTGAGAAGCACTTGCTGGAACCTACCAAATTGCATCAAAATTGCTGTTAAATCTGCAATAACCCTCCCTCTTGCTAATACCAGCTTCATGACAGAGCTGAAACAATGGGAAACTATCATGATGTGAAAGAAAAGAGCAGTGAGTAATTGCAAAAGAAAATGTGTGTGTAAATATATAGGGGGGTTTTTTTACACATATACATGGTCCTTTAGTAATGTCACTGCATACTTTTCTGCACTACAATGAGCATGACAGCTGCATTTGCAAGTGACACCATTATTTTTCCAAATTGTTTATATTATAAATTGCTACATAAGGGCATTTCCAAACTGTCTTCCTAGCCAAAATGAGGGCAGGTGAAACTGTACATAGGAGCAACACTTGGATGTTCCCAGATAAGGCTTTTATGATCACCCTGCCTCATTTGCACATATGAGTGGTGGTCATCATTGTTCTTGTTAACTACCTTCCCAACACTTGGTTTGAACTATCCTTTGAGTTCCTGGATCTTGTGGAAGAGATCTCTCATTTTTCCTTTTTGTTGTTTTCTCCTGTTTCTCTGCACTGATAGCTGTAATGGTTCTGTTTGTCTTTGTGCACTCATCATTGTTGCATTCTGGATCCTGGTTTAGTTCCTATCTGCCTTTTCTTTAGCTTCTCTTCCTTCCTTTATTGCTTGAAAACTATCCTCTGTTATCCACTATTTCTTCTCTCTCTTTTTTTTCCCCTTTTCTCTTTTGGTCACCAAAAGTGTCTTTCTGCATTCTTCTTTTATTATGTCCTTGGTTTCTGCCCATAGTTCTTCTGGTTCTTGGTCATTTATGCTTAATCATGCAAATGTCTTACATTGTCAGTAAATTATTTTGATATATTCTTCAGATCATATTTTGGTATAATTTTGGTATATTTTGGTCATCATGGAGCTCCATAAATTGTCACCTTCCACTTGTAATTCTTCTGTGTTTTCCCACATATTCTTCCATCTTTTTTTTCCCAGAAATAATCTGCTATAGAGGAAAAATTAATAGTCATACAATGTCCTCTGTGGTAGTGCTAGGTGTCTTCTGTTGAGCAGCACTCTAGGATTAAAATGTCATAAACTGGCTAAAACCATCCAAGGCAAGGGTCTTGCGGGTCACTCAGCAAAGGTTACTGAAAATGTCAGCATGGTATTGCATGACAATGGGGAGAAAGAAATGCAGTATGTGGAAGAGCACTGAAAATAAAATATCATAATGACATTTATAAATCAATCATACATCCATGTTAAGAATACCAAGTGCATCTTCAATTACCTCATCTCCCTCAAACTCAGAAGAAGATATGGGGAAAGGGCAACTAAAATGAATGGGAGTAGGAAAGTGCCTTTCTTATTAAGCAAATCTTAAGCATGAGAGAAGGCTTTTCTTTTCTTTTCTTTTTTTTCCTCCCACCTGGGGAAAAAAGCCCATGAGGGAAGCATGATATACAGAGAAAAGGTTGCATCATTGTCAAATGAATCAAGCTCAGTTTCAAATGATGACACTGACTGGAAAGAAGTTCAGAACAAAATGACATTCCTCTTTATGTAATAGCTAATTGTTATTATATTGTTATTGTATTTATTTATATCCCACCCTTTCCCCAAAACTGGAATTAATAGGTACATTACATTCATGGCTACATGATATTGCTATAGAAATTAGTACAGGAGGCTTTTTAAAAAGTGTCTATACAATTCATGTATAGATGATGATGACAGCCAAGAACTAAGATCCACGGTTGCCAGATCCCAGGGATATACCAACTGGGTAGCCCTACCTCCATCATGCTCTGTTTGAATGCTCCCAAGGGTATCTGGATAGCTGCTTTTGGAGTTAGAGAGCCAGGTCTAGTTTGATTCTCAGGGAAGTTTTTGTATTATGGCTGAATAGTACAACTTAGAAGGAACACTCGAATGTTAAAAATCTAAAGGTATTTAAGTTATTTTTGGTTATCATAGCTGCAGCATTTAGATTGTTATGTTAATATCCCATCCGTTTTGTTTTGGAAAGAAATCTTTCATGCCTTTGGATGTCTATGTGACTCAGAGCAAATGCAAAGATTTTATTTCCTAGGTTTTTCACTTCTGCTTCCCCTGTCCTTACACGTTTTTCATAAAGATCTCATATCAAAACATATTCAGGAGTAGCAGTGCTGGACATGCATACAGCAAAGTACAATAATATTCAAAATCCATAAAACAGAGATACCTTTTTTGGGCCAACCAAAATGCACAAAACATGTTTTAAACTGTTGACACTCCACTGGCTTCTTCATCAGGCAAAGGTGTTAAAAATCATACAGGAGAAAGAAAAATATGAGGATATTTAAAGGCATAGGCCTACATTTGGTCAAGATGTTGTTGTTGTTCTCAGTTAATATGGTACAGAGGCCTATCCATGCAGGCAGAGGCTATTCCTCCCTTTTGGCCTTCTGGGCTGTGGGAGACAAACAGTCATGAAATCCAGGAAATAAACTCTGGATCCCATTAGCAACACAAAAAGATCCTTCCTTTGAAATCCAGGTCCCTTCTGTTCTTTCCAGTTCTCTTGTCGGGCAAAGAACATTGGATTTTTCGAGAAATTCACATACTCAGTAAGAAATGTGTGTATGAAAACTGAATTTTGAACTCTTAAGTCATTTAAATGCAGATGGCACCATGCCCAGGAGTCTGGGGAAATGGAAGCATCCAAAACAACGGTTCTGCATCAAAAACAATAACTGCCAAATGTAATACTTCAATTTAAGGATGTCTTGAAGGCACACAACAAAAAACATCAAATCACTAACTAAACATTTTAGTCAGTTTTCTGAAAACACAGGCAGACATAGGCATCTAGCATGGTATGTTATTACCTAGTTGCCTTATATTTCTTAGATCTTCTCTGGTCTGCTGACAAAGCAGATAAAGGTATGTGCAATTTTCTCAATAGCTCCTCTCTATTGAATTTTTTGATGAGTCTTGATTGGACCAAGAAAGAAAGTACTTTTCTTCTTCTTTCCAAAAAGCCACATTCTTATTAATTGAGGGATTTCCACCCCACCCCGCCACCCTGAATTCATTCAATTATTGGTCTGCAAACCTATCAAAAGAAAGGGTGAACGTGTCTTTCCATTTCCTGTCAGCAGGAAGCAATCACTTTTTCCTCTTTGAAAATTGATAATATGCATATGTGCATGACTATAAGCACACATCACTGAAAACACACAAAGACACTTAACTCAATAAGGAAAATTTGTAAACCAACACATTTAAGAAAGTATGTACCTTAGGAAAAATTCATACCAAGATATGCACAATTTTCCATTCATGCAGAATAAATGTCTCATACCTTGGATAGGACAAGAACAGCAGGGAGGTTTTGAGAAACATATTAAAATGAAATTGTCAAATTTTCAAATCGCAGCCTAACCTTCTTGTGCTTATCATAGGCAAACTTTTCCTAACAGTTACAAAGGTGGGGTGATGTACATGGGAGCCTTCCCAGCCCAGATAATGCACATGAACTCTTTGGAGTGTTCAGACATTTGGCCTATATATTTAAATTATTAAGCCCGTTTGTGAATGTGTATTATTGTAGTAAATTGGACTAGGATATGTTTCTCCATGCAATTCATCCATGCCCTCCCTCTGAGATTTTATTAAAGGAAAATACAATTTAATAGAGGAAGGCATATAATGGAAATGAACCAAAGGGAGAAGAAAATGCATACATGGCTAACAGACTGCTACAACCAAAAGACATGTCACACCACTTTCCAATATACAAACAATAAGCATTTCATCCTGGAGGACAATTAATTTTATCCACAGCTCAATTTTGTGACCAGACTGTCTTTTTCTTCTGAGTCTATCATCTTAAAACATAACAATAGTAATTGGCCAATAGATGACTTCCAAATGCTTGAGACTTCAGCTCAGTAGTTTCATATCTCTTTTATTCCACAGAGATCCAGAACTAATGTGTGGTTTGCAAATGAGAGGCATGAATCCTTATCTATAGTTAAATCCCTTTCTTTTTCATTTCAATAAACTGAGGTTGACTTTTCTATAGGGTTGATCTGTCAAAGGAGATTTTAGAGAAAATGAGAGGCTCAGACAATGGCACTCTTAGACGAAAGAGCAAAGTGAAAGCAAAATTTCTATTGTACCATTCAGAGTCCAAAAACTCTCTGACAAGCATTCATTCACATTTCAAAATGAATCCATCTTGGTGGTACTTGGTGCTTGGTACATTCCATTGGACTATATTCTGATAAATGCTTGAACAAATATAACTGTAATAATGCAAGTGCCCAGATGGGCCTATTTGTTCATTTAAACCATACGAACAGGACAATGAACAGGCCTTATTTGGGGTAGAGCTAAGTGCAAGCCAGCCTTCTCTCTCTATTTTTTAATTTTAAAAAAGTGATTGAAAATGTTCGAAAATATTCAAGTACACAACTAACAAAAGGAAAAGAAGTAGAGATAAAGGTCATTTGAGCGAACAAGGACTGAAACAAACTGTTTCGTAGCTGTTCCCCATCCAGAGGGTTAACAGATATTAGCTGCAATTTCATATTGTGGGTTACAGGTGCATCTATACCAGTGGTCTCCAAACCTTTGTGGGCTATTGCCCCCTTTCCTCTTGCGCAAAAAACCTAGTACTCCCTCTTCTTCTGCCTGTTTCTTGATATTAGGTTTACTGTTTGTGAATCAGCCAGCTGTCCAACTGTGTTTACCTCAGCCAGACCCAGCTCATCACCACCGTCACCTCTTCCTCCTCAGCTTCTCATGTTTGAATACAGAAGCCCAGGCCAACGTCTCCCTCTTACCTGTGTCAGCACAGCAAAAGGGCTGGTTGGTTGGCCAGCTGACTGCTCAGTTGCTGCTCCCAGTGTGACTGGCTGCAAAAGGAGCAGCGCCCAAATAGCTGGTTTGCAGCAACCGGGCAGTTGGTCACCCTGGGAGCAGCTACTGAGCAGGTGGCTGACCAGCAACCAAGAAGCCCTCTCTCCTGTGCCAGCCTTGTGGCAAAGGCTGGCACGAGGAAAAGACTTTCCAGTTGCTGCTTGACCAGCTGCTCAGTTGCTGCTCCCAAGGTGACCAGGTGCAAAGGGAGAAGCTTCTTCCTGCTTGCTGGGGCAAAGAAGGGTGCAGATAATTTCCCGTTTTTCTACCCTGCAAGGAAGGACTCTCAATCCAGGAGGGGAAGAACTCTTTTGAAAAGCCAACCCCTAAATGCTCCTCTCCCCCCCCCTTCTACAGAGCCGTGCCTACTCCATACAGCTCCAAGTTGTTCCCCTCTCCCCACACACAAATGATACCTCTTCTCTCAGATGGTTTGATGAAAGAAAGCAGGAGCAGCAGTACATCTCCAACAGAAGGCCAGCCATGGCCGTTATCACACAATGCAAATTGGAAATATAGTGCAAGTATAATGCAATGGCATCCCAGATACAATCATAGGTATTCGCGTTATTTCATGAGAGATCATCACAGCACATCAAATGCAATGCAGAGTCAATCAGGATTTCATGTTCTTTCGCACGAGGGTATCATACGGCACTGAATGGAATCCAGGGCAATTATGTGTAAATCCAGAAATAAGTAAATTTGCTGATTTACCAAATTTAAAAAGCATGTTGCAATGCACATTTAGAGCCAATTTGAATTGGGCTTGGTGTGGAATCTTTTTGTGGAGCGCCCCTGAATTCCCTTCAATTCCCATGATCCTCCTCTGCCTCTTCCAACTCCTATTCCTGTGGTTGTTATGGGGGATTGCCTTATTTACTTGACTGCCCAGGGCTGGCAAGAGCCTCCTAGCCACCAATAACACCACTACCTCCTTCGGTCCCACACCCTTCCCTTCCTTTCCCTCTGCTCCAACCCCTCTGCTTTTGCATCGAGGCCTACAAAGGGAGCCAGGTCGGTGCCCATGCTCTCCTCTGGCAGACAGGCCAGGCACATCCTCCTTTTCCAGGAGGGATTCCCAAAGATCCTCCCTTTGGAACAGGACTGAGGAGCATGCATTAACATTTCTACATTGGGCTTTTTCTCTAGTGTCCTCCATTTGCAGTGCCTTGTCCTCCTTTTTCCAGGGCACATCTTCCATTCCAGTCTCCTGTTCCAAAATCTCTCCCCTTTGGGGCAGGACTGAGGAGAGGGCCTTCACATTTCTACTTTGAAGCTCTTAGCTTGGACTTTTCCTGGAAGGTCCTACATTTTACTGTGACTTGTCCTTCTTTCCCAGGACACATCTTCCTTTTCAGCCTTCTGTTAAAGAGGAATTCCAAAATCTCCCTTTGGAGCAGGACTGAGGAGCATAACTTGATAGTTCAAGGAGTATTTGGTGTCCGTACCAGCACAACTTTGGATGCGGCCACCCCCAGAGGGAAGGGGAAAAGGATGCAAGCGGATGGATGAGGGAGAGGGGGAGGGAGAGCTGATAGCTGAAGCATGCGCAGAAAAGGTACTTTTTCCAGTAGCAATGGGAATTTATCCACCCCCATTTGATGATACATTGCGAATTGGGCCCACTTTAATGTGAATTTAAATTCATGTTGTGCTTGTGTACGATAACCATTTGCAAACGGACTTGCTTCTCTGGGATGCCAGCACTTTAGTCATTTTGGAATTGGAGCCACAGAGGCCCCTGTGTGATAACGTTCCATGATCTCCCACCTTCAATCCAAAGACTGTGGCAAAAATCCCGTGGGAGACATCTATTAATGTAATTGCTTCTATCAGCAGAATCGGGGTGCAGAAAACTTACTGCCACCACAGCCCCCTTATATGCCCCTCAAACACCAAAAACTGTTCCTGAAAGCCGATTTCTCGGAAGTTGTGGGGGGAAGAGGAGGGGCTGAAATTTCTGTTAGACCAGCATTACAATACCAGCAAAACATGGATTTACGCTCATTCCAGCACTTCCATATTTTATCATCTTAATATTCTGTAAATGATTTGGCCTCAACACTACTGTATCATAATTGTCTAATTGTTACAAATTCCTTCCCTAATCCTCCTGATTAAATGAAGAACTATTATCCAGCATAGCTGAAGTTCATGTCCCTTCTTATCATGTAGCATTTGTACAAAAGTTAATCTCCCTCTTTTAATAGTAGCTAGGCCTTTGCTAACTCAGCTTTGTTCCTCTTTTAGATACAGCTGTTCACTAATGTTTTGATTGCCTGGGAAAAGGTTAAGGGTTGGTTTCAGAAAAGCAAAGCAGTAAAGACCAGTAAAAGAAATTTGAAGCCATTAAACATCTCTTTTCCTTCGTAGCTAAGACTGGAGAAGAATTATCAAGGCTTCTGTCTAGAAACTATGGATACAGTGTGACAACTTGTGAAATGAAAAGCAAAATGGAACATGAAATGTCACATTGAGAGATACCCTCTAATCTTCAGCCAATCCAAAAACATCACTGTCTGATCTTTAATGTGTCTGTGGACTTTAATGTACTTTTCTAAGTGTACCAGCCTTAAGGCAAAAGAAATACTCAAAGCAAATATGCTTGGCTAAGGAAGAAGGAATTTACTGCCAATCCAATTTTAAAAACGAAACAAAAAAATCAAAAGGAAGCAATTTTCTAACTTGTCTCTATGAACAATAGCTTTTTCACAGAATATACTTTAAAGATAGTCACTCTGAAAACAAATATACAGTACAAGGCATTTTGTAGCAGACAAATTTATGCAAGATACATTCTAGGCTAGCTGAAATATATGCTTTCAACACACCTCCACCAAATACTGTCTGTGCAACTGCAACTAACTGACTATTAATTGCCTACATGTTATTTAAACATGTGCCATCTCTAGCAGTAATTAATTGTATTTCCGATCAATCAAATTTATATATTTAATTGCAACCATTAGTTCTGAAGAAAGACAATATGCATTCTGAGTGAGCTCAGTAAAATACTTATCACACGAGGAAGCAAAGTAGAAATGGAGACAGATAGTACCATCTTTCTCCATATCTTATTGCATACCTTACTATGGTGCTTCAGTTCTCTTTCTGCACAAAATTGTTGTAAAAATGTGTCTTTGGCCCATTGATTTTTCCAGCTAGAAAAAAGTTGCAGTTTTACAACCGAGAGATCTAGAGCACTTATATTGTGCAGTAAGGCATGGAGAAAACAATTCCAGCTCCATTTCTGCTTTCCGTTTTGTTTTCTCATGCAATAATACTCTAAGAAGTAAATCCCACCATTTTAGTCAAACTGACTTCCAAGGAAATGCAGATCTACACCTTTACAATTTATTTGGAAGGTGTGACGTCTCTTACTTTGTTGGGTGTTGCAACCTAACAGATGGGACTCATAACTAGACTGACGACGACATCGAATAGAGCATTTTCCATCATGGCTCCTAAATTATGGAATGATCTGCCGGAAGAGATCCATCATATTACTACCTTAGAGGCTTTTAAGAAAGCACTAAAAATGGATCTCTTTCGGTGAGCCTTTCCATCTGACCTCCTGTGATGACTGTGATGATCTTCAATTGACAACTGGAGACCTAATTGATGATAGATATGGAATGTCCTTTATTAAGTATGTATATTTTAACTGCTTTTATATTATACTGTATGTTTTTAATTGTATATTATTGTATTGGATGTATATTCTGGTTGATGGAATCCCGCCTCGATCCAGGGGGAGAGGCGGGAAATATAAATAAAAATTATTATTATTATTATTAATTATTACTATTATTATAGCTTACAACCTTTTTTAAAAAAATATTAAAACTCCACAAAATGCTAAAGTTAAAACACAATCAAAAAATTAATCTTCTTCTCCTCATTCTCTTGCTTCAACCCTCAAGTTGAGGTTCCATAACAGTTGGGTAAGGCAAGTGGCAAGCAAGGGGGCAGAATGGGAAAACCCTCTACTGAGATGGCATGCGATTAATCCAGAGCACTTTTTAATCATCTAGGGAAGCTTTAATTAGATTAATCAATTTGATTAACCATAGGAAATGCCCCTGAGCATTTCAGATAGATATACATTTGCTAAAGTAAATAACTAATTCTAATGATCTTTACCCAGTCAGTCATGTTAAATACAATTAAGAGTGTTGTTGCTATTTAACAGTGGCATCAATGGAATTTATGCCCCCTCCCTTTATTTTTTTTTAACTTCTTATGTGTGTGGAGGAGAAAATAAGTGGCAAAAACCAACTGGGGAGAAGGAATATAATTCTTCACTAATTCTGTTCTTGAAGGAAGCAGTGAGTAATTTTGGCAATTTTCTTTCCACTGTGAGAAAGTATTTCAAATGGTGCCGTATTCACAGTTCAGGACTTATTCTGTGCACAATGCGTACGTGGTATTTTTGCAGAAGAAACAACATTTTCTGCTCAGATAATAATATTTCTGTTCAGAAATATTATTTTATGTGCAGAAAATTGTGCTCCATGCATAGAAAATACTGTCCAAAAAATAATGTGGAGGGGAAAAGAAACCTTTTGTGAATCTTGCACCACCTAAGTCCCCAAGCTGTGAAGATTCTCTTTAGTCCAGGGTTCATCAGGGTTTCTCAACACTGAAGAAACACTTTTTAAAAAATATTGTTGGATCTTGTTGTCATCCCTAGTGGGAATGAAGTTTTCACCTTCTCCTAATTGTACATGGTGATCCAGTCTGGTGATCCAGACCTGTACAAATTTGAAGTAAGAAATTAAGTCTCTCCTTCACAAGTACGCAGATCATAACCTAAAAATTGGAGCCCCAATAGCTACAGGATAACCTTGCAGTAAATAATTTTTGGATTTCTGCTGTCAGTTCTGAAGGATTCTCATAAATGATATAGTACTGATTTTGTACTTATACTTCTGACTCAGGCTTCTGCCACACTGCAGAATTAATGCAGTTTGTCGCCACTTTAACTGTCATGACTCCATCCTATGAAATCCTGTAGTTTGTTGTTGCACCAGAATTCTTTGACAGAGAAGACTAAATATCTCACAAAATTACAAATTCAAGAATTCCATAGCATTGAGCCATGACAGTTAAAGCAGTGTCAAACTGCATTAATTATGCAGTGTAGATGCAGCCATAGTTGCTGCTGACCAAGTGGTTTGATTTCCACTGATGTCTTCAACTGCTAACAAGATTGACTGGCAGACTGTTCAGTCTTACACTACCCTGAGGTTTTTCAGCACCAGTTTGGCATCTTTCTACCTTTGTAACTGTCCTTCTTTGCTACCATTATTACTACAATGTGGAACCCAGAGTGCAGTGAAGGAGCAGCTGCTTAAAACTGCATGTATAAATGCATGTACAGATTATTTTTTTTTTAAATTAGACATTCCTGATTTTTGTCTTAAGGATTCTGCAGTTATTTTGTGAATTAATCAGTTTTTACAGAGCCACATTTGCACAACTATTTAAACAAATACTGTGTTTTCTCATGCTTTATCCCACTATAGGGCAAACAAGATTTAAACGAGAGTTAAACGAGAATTAAACAGGAAATGTTTTTCACAGGACATTTCCTGTTTAACTCTCGTTTAACTCTCATTTACTCTCGTTTAAATCCTGTTTGCCCTCTAAGTGGGATAAAGCAGATAGAGTAAAACATGAGGGAAACAGTAGATTAAAGGCTCAAAAAGACTACCTTGTAAGTGACTATACCACAAAAGACTGTGACATTAACATGGAGTTGCATAAAAAATCAGAATGATTTCTACACTTCCTATATTGTTTTAGACTGAATTTTGCTAATTTTATTTTCGAATCAAAACGGCAGCAATAATGGAATAAGGGCTGAAAGAAAAACAAGCAATCTATGGAACAGGCTGAACTGAACATGTGACTGAAAATGCATTACAAACTAGGGACTCTTTCATACGAGGCTAAATTGGAAGCATAATTTAAGGTCAATTCGAATGCAATCATGGGTTTTACGTTATTGCGAATTAACTCTTCGCACGCAAATTCGGGCAAGAGGGAAGCCAATCCGAATGCAATCATGGGTTTTACGTTATTGCGAATTAAAGCTTCACATGCAAATTCGGGCAGGAGGGGGTTATTTTCGGGTAATGGGAAGTAATTCCGAACGGAGCAGGGGTTCTTCCGAACGGAGCAGGGGTTCATGTAAATTCGCTAAACAAGCGAATTTACATGAATCCGCATTGGCTCCATTCGGAGTTGAGAGAAATTCCTCCCGTTTGAAAGAGTCCTAGGTTTGACACCCTTTTATAACCCCAGCAACTAGCAATACTGCAAAGTTACGCTGAAAAGATAGGATGTGATAACTGTAAAAGAGGTGGGTTTTTTGCCCCTTCTGAAAGAATTTCTTTCTGCTGCAAATATATATTATATATCTAATTGTCCTTTGGTCAAAGGCAGAGATTCTAATTTATGTCTTGCAGAGGATCTGAATCAGGTATGTCATTACCACTTGGATTTAAATGCCTGACGGAAGAACTTAATAGACACCATGTATCTTGGCTGGACTAAAAATGGATACTATCACTGTGCAGGAAATCATCTGGAAAGTTATTCGTACTCATTTATTTTTTATTTAAACAGGTATTTGATTATTTAATTGGTTGCAGGGAGTCATTTCTACAAGGTGCATATGCTCAGTTTTATCTTTTTAAGTATTTTTGACTGATTTTACCATTTTCAGAATTACATTTTAATATGATAGCTTATTTGTGCTTTAAATTTTTATCATCAAGTGTTTAGCTTCATCTTGTCTTAGCTTCATTCTAAGCTGCCTTGGTCTCATGTCAGGAGAAAGGCAGGGTATAAATAAAATAAAATAAAAAATAATAATTTGCCAGACACCTGATATTAGCAATTGACTCTCAGAAGATTGCTTCAGAGATGAGAATTTTCCTAGACAGTTACAGTTGCCTGGTGACATAAAAGAAAGGACTCCTATCCCTTTAATAGTTGTATAGAAGTCAGAATTTCATCTGGAAATCCTATACAGAGCTCCTTAATCCACAAAAGAAAAAGAGTGCACACCATGTTATAAGAGAGGCTGCCAAATCAAACTGTCCAATTCACTACAACGCATGGAGTCTGCTATATACATTGTTTATTTGCAACACTTGTTAATGTTAATTGACTGTGGTTGCATTTCTTTATATGCTTTCCTAAGAAAAGGCACAACTGAACTCAATAGGAATGTATGGATGTGATAGCTGGACAGCGAAAAAAGCAGATAAGAAAAAAATAAACTCATTTGAGATGGGATATTGGAGAAGAGTGCTAAGGATACCGTGGACAGCTAAACAAATGGAACAGCTCAAACCAGAACAGAGCAAGCCAGATCTCTCCCTGGAAGCCAAAATGATGAAAATAAGGCTGTTGTACTTTGGTCACATCATGAGAAGGCATGACTCACTCAGAAAGACTATAATGCTAGGAAAGTTTGAGAGAAGTAGAGAGGAAGACCACATGGCAGATGGCTAGACTCTACTGGAAAGGTCTCAAACATGAATCTACTAGACTTAAGCAGAGCAGAGGAGAATAGGAGGCCATGGAGATGTCTCATCCATAGGGTCACCATGGGTCAGGGCTGAGTTGAGGGCAGTTGAGACCAACAAATGCCAGAAATGCCCTGTACATTGTGGTTAATTATACAGGTTTAGTTCTTGAGGGACCTTTGTGCATTTGGGGGTGTGTGACTTTGGATGGGACCTGAGTATACCTCATTCTCCCTTTTGATTTGATTGCTCCCATGCCTAGGTCAAACATCACAATCAACAAAACCAAGGAAAAGAGTTAGCTTTAGGAAAGTAATTTTCTCAAAATGGTCTTTAAAATCTGAAACGATTATACCATGCCAATATAAAACATTCCTTTTTAACTAACAAAATTTATTCAGTGCAGATATTGCAATAATAAAAAAGTAGAACAAAGGAGAGGCAGGATGGCATAGTGGTTTGATTAGAGACTAGGGTTTGATTTTCAGTTCGGCCATGAAACTCACTGGATGACCTCGAGCTCTCAGCCTCAGGTGAAGGCAATGGCAAACCTCCTCTGAGAAAATCTTGCTAAGAAAACTAATGATAGGTTTGCCTTAAAGTCAGAAATGACTTTCAGGCACACAAGACAGAAACAATGGATAAAGTGGGGAGAAGCAGGAACAAAAATGAATTATGAATATTCTGCTACATGGCTGTGTTATTGGTCAGAGGGGAGCTGAGAGTGGCCAAGGACTGTCAGGCCATGTTCAGAGTGCTGGCACACAACCATGCAGGTATCCTAAGGGCCTCCCAAGGATCCTCCAAATGTCATAGAATCATAGAATCATAGAAATTTAGAGTTGGAAGAAACCACAAGGGCCATCCAGTCCAACTCCCTGCCATGCAGGAACTCCCAATCAAAGCATCCCTGACAGATGGCCATCCAGCCTCTGCTTAAAGACCTTCAAGGAAGGAGACTCCACCACCCTCCGAGGGAGTGTGTTCCACTGTCGAACAGCCCTTACTGTCAGGAAGTTCCTCCTAATGTTGAGGTGGAACCGTTTTTCCTGCAGCTTGAATCCATTGTTCCGAGTCCTAGTCTCTGCAGCAGCAGAAAACAAGCTTGCTCCTTCCTCAATGTGACATCCCTTCAAGTATTTAAACAGGGAGATCATATCATATCATATCAATTCCTCCCTGGCCAATATGTGGCTGTGTTGGAGGGGGGGACAGGAAAACCATGAGTTTCGGTAGAGGAAGACTTTTTTTTTTCTGCAGCAAGAACATCATTGAAAACTCCACTGTTTCTAAAGATGTTCTTATAGAGGGGAGAAAATTTGATAAATTTTTTATTCCTCACTGTGGGGATTACTGAAAAATCACATCCCTAACACATGATAATGTAATGAGCTAGGTGACTTCTTACCATGGCTCTCTCATAAAAGGCACATTGCTTCATAAGCTTCTAGTTTCAGTCCCTTGTCCCTCAGGTTAAAAAGGTGGTAGGCCGGGGCATGAGAAAGCATCAACTTGAGGCTTTGGAGATCTCCTGCCAGTGAGAGTAGATAATACTAAGTTTGATGGACCAACTGACTCTTGTATATTTAAATATATATGCCGAACATCAGGAAAGAATGAACTCCCATTATAAGATCTGTTTGGTGAATTTTAGACACAAGGTGTTCTCCAGTTCTATCCTGGATTACGGATATAAAATACAACTTGCTACAGCTCTGCTCTGTTTTAATAATTGGATTGTACCACACCTGGTCCCTTTTGTTATAAGTGTGACACAAGATAATAAATATGCAATTTGTCACTTCCATCCCAAGAACAAATTGATAGCACAGGGACATTTAAATGCTTGTTATTTCCTGCATTTTCTATCTTGTAACTTCTCTGGAGGTTAAGCAGAAAAACAATACAACCTTTTTTCAGGAAAATGCTAAAGTCATGTACAAAAAAAAAACAAACCCTGGAGTTGAGGTGTTGGGAAAGTTAAATTGATAAGTTTTATCTGAAAGAGCTAAACATATCCTGTTCTTCTGGAAGAAAAATAAAATGTAAAAAGATTTTCTCCTAAGTGAGTATATGAAAAATTTTGCCCGTTATCGACAATTTTTCACAATGCTGAACCTATTAGCAAAAAATAAAATAAAATAAAATAATAGAAGGTAGATGTACATAAAATACTGTGTTTTACTAAAGACTGTCTTGCACTAAATCCAATGGTGGATTTAATAACTATTGCTGCTGCTGACAAAAAAAAAGTGCTGGTCTCATCACTGTCATGCAGAGATATCCACCTACGCACCCCAAACATTCAGAGCAGTTGACAATTTTTCAGTAGGGTATCTCAACATATCAAGACACCCTTTCTCACTGCGGATGAGATTATTTGCAAATATTCTTTCCATCTCCAGACAGTATTTGCAATATTTGTTTTTTAGATGATAGCAGTCCACATTGAGAGACTCAGGGGCTTGTTTTCCAAAAAATAACTTTTCCCTGAGTGTTAAGGGAGGTTTAAGTCACTCCAGATCTTTTTAGCAATGAAAGGTGCAGCCGGCAGATACAATATTCTCCTTTTCTGCCAGCTGTCTCAGTTTCACTGCCTCTGCTTTAATAGTTCCCACATGCCTAGCAAGCATAGTATCTCCTCCAACAAGACCACTGCAGATGAGGTTTTTTGGTTTTTAGTTTGCTATAGTTACCAAAATAAGGAGGGCAGTCCAGCCAGTTGTGGTCACAATGACTTCTTATTTAACACAAGCCATAAATTCATTTAACAATTATTCCTTTCATCGAGTGCGTAATTTCAGATCCAGGACCCATATGAAAAACAGTCCATTAACAATGTACAGTGGACCCTTGGTAGCCACCGGGGTTTGGTTCCAGGACCTCCCCTTCCCCCCCATGGAAATCAAAATCCATAGATACTCAAGTCCTATTAAATATAATAGTGTCCCATATATAAAATGGCAATATAAAGGTTTGCTTTTTGGAATTTATAATCTTTTAAAAAATATTTTCAATATTTTATGGATGCTTTAATTTGTGGACAAAGAATCTGTGGATATGGAGGGCTGACCATACTCTGATATAAACCTACTCTGAAGTTAGCCCCAGCAGGCCTAGCTACCAGACAAGAGTATATAAACTGGTGGCCTAAAGGTATCAACTGTCAGCATTGTGCAGGTAAAAGTGCATATGTCACAGTTTCATCCTCTTTGTAGAGTCTGAAATAAAGATTTCTATCACAAATTTAGACAAGTATTCCCCTAAAGGCAAACCTTTCTGCAAAAGACATACATGTTTATGACACGGGAGGAATTTATCTCAATTTCGAAAGAAATGAAAGTGAGGCCAGATTGGAAATGAGTGAATTCACTAGTTCAGCGAATTTACGTGATTGCGTATTGATGCTGCATCTCATTCAGAATGACTTCCCATTGTTGGAAATTGCATGAAATTGTGTATGATAGTTTCTCACGCAATAACGTGAAACCCCACGATTACATTCGTAAGGACTTCTGATTGCCTGGAAATGCATGTGGTAGCCTCTCACGCAATAACATGAAACCCCATGATTGCATTTGGACTGCCATTAGATTATGCTTCCAATTTCTGTCATCTGATAAACTCCAAGGACAAAATTCCAATGCAAAAGACAGAAATGTAAAGCAGATTTGACAACATGGAAAACCTAAAGCATTCATTAAAACCTTTCACTTGCAGAAAACACATTCCCACAGAAGGGGAAGTGAGCAAGACAGACGAGCAATGCAAAACATGGTACTATGGGGAGAGCCACAAAGAGAGAGAAAGAGAGAGAGAGAGAGAAGCTGTTTCAGGATCAATCTCAGCTGATTGCATGCACACTCATAAGAAAAGCGAGCTGATTTCTTTTCAAGACAACAAGAATGCAATGTTCAGATTTTATTTTTAAAAGAACTCATCAGAGGCACATCTTGTAATAGCATCATCTTGTAAATAGGACTGAAGACTGGTTCCTGAAAGGTTACACTTCCCCAGTGCCTGTAAGGTGGTAAGTCTCTGTATCGTTCCAATTTTAGTAGATGTGCTGCAGAAGCATAAGTTTGAAAACTGACTGTCAAACTTCTTTGTTCTTCAGCCATGCAAACGGTATAGTTTTAGTTCCACAGTTCACATATGTTGACTTTACCCTTTTAAAAACTATATTTATCACACTTTTAAAGACTATTTGTAGCCCGACCAATGGCCATACATTAGTGTCCTGCATCTAGTGTCAAGATCCTCATTGGCTGAACAGAAGAAGACTATTTGTAGTGTGAACAATAGGATTTGATATGAAGTGGACAACACAGTGCATTTCATCCTCTGCGATACTACCAAAGATATCCACTGCTCATACTATAATATTTGCCCCTACCAGCTATAAAATTATAAACACAGGTATGACTCAAAAAGAGTTCATTTTTCAAATATTCGAAGATATATATTTGAAATCTGACTCAATTCAAACTATCAGTTTTTGGTTTAATAAGTTAGGCAAAGCTCCTGTGCTCAAAAATTCACTTTGTTTCTCTCTTCACACAGAGAGTGGAAGCAAGCCAGGAAGCTGTAAGCAGTAATAGATAGTTATTCTGTCTCAATCAGAAAGCTATGGTCGATGGCTTCCAAATCAGCCATTAACCATCATTTTCTGGTTTAGGCATAGTGAGAAGCTAGGATTTCCTGGTTTGTTTCCCCAGTTGCATGACATGGGTGCAAAGGGGTTGTATGGGGGAGCAAAAATGGAGGTATATTTTAATAAATTAAGGGAGGGTCTACAATGACCAGAATACTCCAGGCTTCCCCCAGAATATTCTGGCCCAAAGCTGGCCCAAATTCTCCCTATTACCTATACATTTTGGGCAGATGCTAGGCATTTACACATTCTGGGGATATGCTAGGTGTTTATACAACAGTTGTTTACACAGATGGCACAGATCACTCCCTCTGAGGTTGAAACTGAGAGGCCCACATTGATCACATGGCTGGGCATGTACTGTTGTACCTCAGAGGAGTGACATGTTGTGGCAGCAGTGCTGCCGGGTGGCACAGTGGGAAATTGTATAAACAACCACCCATCCTTACATGCAGAGTACTCCATGATTTCTGGGGCAAAGGGTAGGTTTTTAAAAAGTGGATTAAGAGAGGAATAGCTCGGATTCATTGCAGGACTGCCCTTCTCATGTGTAGGCAGTCCACAGTTGAATCAGGACAGGACAGTGCCAGAGCAGGGGGAAATGGCTGCAAATGGCCCATGTAGATATGCTCTAAATCAGGACGTGACCCTTCAGTGCAACAACTGAGTCAGATTATTTGTCCATTTTGGTTTTCCCCAGTAGTGTCTTCTTGTATTGGTGGCAGCTCTCCTATAACTGTGAAACAATTAATTGAATTGTTATCCTTACATGCTGAGTTGATTGTCACAAACATATGTTAGGCGTTGACTCTCATAAGGACTACAATTCAGAAGCAGAAGCAGGCCAGGTGTATTATGAATATGGGAAACAGCCATCCTCATACTTATTTATTATAACCCAGAGAGACAAAGAACAACAGTAGTTGACCTTTCAAATCAGCACAAACACTTATCTGAACAGTCATCTCCTGGTTACTGGTATAGTTACACATGGCGGAGACTTTCCTGGCCTCAGAATAAATGAGACCAGCCACAACTGCTCCTACGCAATACTGCAGAAAATCAAACGCCTCCTCTTCTTTTCCTCTCATGTGGCCTGCTAGCTCTGAGATCTTTCTGGAGCAGCCTGTTGAAGTGGTAGTATACAATGTGTAGAATGAGGTAGTAAATGGTGAGATTGTGGAATGGACTATGGTACATGAGACTGTGGGGGCAGAGGGGACACATTCTTTAATTTCCTCCCTACATAAAAACTTCTGGCACATTTGTAGGAAGGGACTCCTCCCGCCCCTGCCCCTCAAAAATCAGAGAATTTGGGACTCAATTTCTATTTCTGGGAATTTTGTTTTTAACTCACCTACAGTTGCAATGTGCGTTCTATCACCTCAGGATATTACCACTTCATAGCACCTCATTTTGCTGTAGGTAGACCACTACTGAAGCCTGGATTTCTGAACTAATGGGTTCCTAAATATGAACAAAAGGGAAATATAGGGCAATATACCCTATCACACAAAAGATCTCTAAACCAAGTGACAAGGAAGACTGACAAAAAATAATAATAATTCTGGTACTTATGAATACTTATTTAACAATAATGCAACAATTTACTTAACTCATAAATTGCATGTGTTTGCTCCAATAATACAATTTAAACCATCCAGTGGAATAACAAAACCAAATAAGCCATCTAGAAAATAATCATACAGCAAAAATATTTTAAAGTGACCATAGTGTAAGGCATCCCTTCCTTAAAAAATTTTTTAAAATACCATCAAGGGAACAATGATATACAAGTAAGGTATAATATCCAATAATTAAAATATAAGTCAATTTAAAGAAAATATAAAGTTCATGAAGTTTTTGATTTATGTTTTACAGCATACGAAGTCTGAAAATCCTATGACTTGAAAGAATCATGGAAATAAGTTTTATAGAACATAATATGTAGAATCCTGTGACTTCAAGGAAGCTGAAGAGATGGTTATTTCCAAAATCCTTTAATACCGTTTCATGAAGTCTTCATCAGTCTGTATCTTTACCCTTCTTTTACATTACTCCTGTGTAATCCTGTAATGTCTTCATACATTTATAAAATAAATCCTCCATTACAAAATATTTTAGTAATTAACCAAGAATGATGAAGACGTCATGTTCTATAAAACTTAAATAAAAAAATTCATGAACTGTGGATGCAGAATTTGTGAATACAGAGGGCCAACTGTACTCTGTAGTGGGCCTGTTGCCCATACCGTGTCATACTACAATGATGCTTGAAGACCAATAAAGCAAGCTTATTGGGTGAAATCCAACAGAGATTTCTCCTTTAAAAAATATTGCTGACTTCTCTCTAGAAAGCACTTATATTTCACCATCTGCTTATGTACAGCAGAAATCAAGGCTGGAAGTTTCAATTTAATTATCTTGCTACTGCCATCACTGCCTCTCTATCTCTTGCACACACAAACACACACACACACACAACCCTAGCCATCAACCATAGTGTCTGTAGTGTATGATATCACAAGTGTCTATCTGAGGTCTGGTTGGTGAGCTTGGGGAATGATGTTAGAAAATGTGATTTTTTTCCTCCCCAAAATCTTGAACATCAAATAACATAATATATCATCAGACAAGAGCTCAAGGAAATGTACACTAGGTAAAATATTTATATATATTCCTATGGGGGGTAATGAAGTAACAAGAGTATTGTGATATCAGTGCTTCCTACATTATCTGTTTTTGTCTGATGCTATTTGTTGTGTGTTAATTTCTTGCTGTACAATACCTCAGTCCATGGGAAGAAGTGGCTAAGAAATAACAGTTGTTGTTGTTGTTGTTGTTACATTTTATTACATGTCAAGTTTGCCAGCTTGTCAGCAAAGAGCCATGTTGAATGTTAAATATTAGATATGAATAGTCCCATAACACAATTGTTGTTTGCCTTCAAGTCATTGCAATGTACGGCAACCCTATCACAGGGTTTTCTTGGCAAGTTCCTTCAGAGGGGTGTTGCCATTGCCATCCTCTGAGGCTGAGAGTGTTTGACCTGTCCAAAGTCACCCAGTGGGTTTCTATGGCTGAGTCCAGATTCATACCCTCATCTCCATAGTCCCATAACACATACTTCTACATATTTTCACTCAAAACATCTTTTTTCACTCCATTCCATAAAGTGGTATAATCCACTCCCTGGCATGATTTTTACCACCTTTTCTTGATGAAACAGCCAGTGAAGTTTCAAAACCTTGCATAAAGTTTTTTATATTTTGGAAATGACTCAAGAAAGATTTCACTGGTTTGTGGGTTTTGGATTCTGTCCAGAGATGTCACCAATGTTTTCTTCTAAGTGCTAATTTCTATAGCTTAAACTTTACTTTCTTTACCACTTCAGGAGAAACTAGCAGAAGCTCAAGAGAAGGAATTTCCATAATGTTTGGAGATGGAAACTGTACCCTCTGATGTTCTGCAGAAGGGCAGGCGGAATATCTACAAGCGCTGATTTTAGTATGCAAGGTAAAGTTACAGCTGCTTTATCACACTAAGGGACAAACAGGATTTAAACTAGAGTTAAACGAGAGTTAAACAGGAAATGCCCTATGTTTATCACAGGACATTTCCTGTTTAAGTCTCGTTTAACTCTCTTTTAAATCCTGTTTGAAATCTAGTGTGTACACTCATTATGCTCCACCCATTATGTTCCAGGATCAATCTCAAGGTAAGAAATATGCCTTAAAATTAAAGGATGCCTGGCAGGTCTGATATCTTATTTATGCCTATGACTCAATAATGTATAGAACCAGTCACTCAATAGTCGCCTATAATGTTCTTCCAAATGAAGAAAATTGGATAAGGTTAGTCTTATCTGTTCTGTATTTTCAAAGCATTCATTCTTATCCACAGAGAACCGACACTGCCACTGCTGTAGTTTGTGCAACTTGATTGTACAAAATGGCTGGCACTTATTTATTTTTCCCCCCAATTATGTTTATGACATTTAATAAAATTGTTGTGATTCAGCCTCCTTTTTTAATTAATAGTGCTAATCTCACATCTTCATAGCACTTCACAACTGTAAATGAATTCATTTCCCTAACACTTCAGTGCTTTAGCTAAGCATAGTTAACTAGTAATTATTCCTAATGAATTTATGGCTTAGGGTTCAGACACTTTGACCAAGCTTGGTTTAACAAAAGTCAGTTCAAAGATACTGTTGTGAACTGTGACTGTAATCCTGTGAACCTATTTATGCCCAGTCATAAATGAGAGACTGTATGCACAAAACTCAGCTTTCATTTTCCATGCAACAGCTCCCACAGACCACAGGCTGCTTCTAAAAAGTTGTTCACATCTGAGGCAGGTCTATGCTTTAAAGATCCATGATCCAAAATCAAATCCATCATTCTTTCATAATCCAAGAATTCTGTCTTCCTAAAAAAATTGATAAAATTAGTGATCCATCATCTGAAATGGGATCCAGAGCAGTGAGAGCTTCATAGAATATGATTCCTGTACTAAGAGGGCCAGCATGGTATAATGGTTTGGATGTTGGACTTAGACATTGGAAGACCAGAGTTTGAATCCTGGCTTGGCTATGGAAATCCACTGGGCGAGTCACTCTCTCTCAGCCTCAGAGGAATGCAATGGCAATCTCTCTTTGAAGAAACTTGCCAAGAAAACCCTATGACAGGTTTGGCTTGGGCAGGTCTCCATAAGTTAGAAATGACTTGAAGGCACACAACAATAACAATACTATGAGGCTATACCAATAGGCCTGGTCTACATGCAGGAGACAAAGGGCATTATCACATGAACCCTGTTCTCGTCGCAATCACACTAGTTAAAGAAAATGGAAACATATGGTTTGTGAGCATTTTTCTTTACTTTATTACATGTCTTATCAGTCATGCAACTGGATCTGTTTCTGCCATTGTGTTCTCTTCCTACTTAACCCCACCTCTCTGCCTTTTTGAGGGGGGGGGGGTATTTTTATTTATTTATTTTGCTTTTTAATGTAATTCCAGAGTTCAGCTAGCTAACGCTATTTAAGTTTTTGAAAAGAAAAGAAAAAGACAAAAAAAAATTAAAGGAAATCAGGCTGGTTGGGAATAGTGAAGTGGAAAGGAAGAGGAGAAAACACTGATATCACATGATTGCCAATACTGGAACTGCCACAGCAGCAGTGTTTTATATATCAGGACTAATGGGAAGATAGAGCAATTGGGAGCTTATTGACAGGTTTCCTTGATCAATGAAAAGTGATGTCCTAACCATGCATGGGATTCACAGCAGCTATGGGTTGGAGGCAATGCCATGTGATATGTATCACCAAAGGTGCTATTTTATGATATAATTGTGGTATAAAATTGTGACTATACCATTACAGGGTACATGCACCTAAATACAATTTCCTTGTGTTTTTGGCTTCAAACTCCTCTTGAGGAGGAGCCGTTCAGATTTTACCGTTATTTCCCAATATTCACTAGATACAAACTGAAAAGGAAAAAAATTGTAAGTTGTTATATCATTATATAATGATAATGCATTATCCCCTGTTCTGGAACTCCCTTCCCAGAGAGGTTCGACTAGCACCCTCCTTGCCATCTTTCTGCAGACAGAAAAAGGTTTTCCTCTTTTGGCAGGCCTTGAAAGACTGATTGCTCAAGGTGAAAGGGCCTTGAATAATATCTTGGATTTGGTATTTGCTATTTTTCTGTTAATGGGTTTTTTAAAAGCAGGTTTTAAAATTTTGACAGTTTAATTGCATTTTTAACTTTTGTTTGTTACAACTTTTTAAACTATATTTAAATTATTGTCAACTGGCTTGAGTCCTGAAGTGAAAGAAAGGCAGGATATAACTATATATTATAATTATATAATAATTACCAGAATCCTGTATCAGACTTGCATCTCTCTAAATGGACTTGCATATGCAGGAATTAAAAATGGGCGATTCCATAATGTCTGTATCTGGTAGAGGGCTGCTTACGTTATATTACGTTACGTTATGTTATGTTACAATGAAGCAGAGCCAGAAAACTGGCCAATGCTCAACATGCCCTGATGCACTCTTGTCAGTGTCCCAAAAATGTAACTTCACTATTTACTAGCAGAGTTTCTTAGCACCTCTGGTGTTTAGCTAAATATACATGTTACATTTAGTAAAACGTGATAAAGGTGATATAAGATTCCAGCAAACAACAATAATAATACATAGAATTTTAATTTTCTAAATGAAATGTCCTGAGATTAAATATTTATGAAGGGTACTATAAGTAAATAAAGTGGCGTTATACAATTGTTATAACAGCGGATATAGATATAATCCAATGAACAGTGACCTTTGCAATAATTTTAAGCACAGGAGTTCTATTGGAATAGTATTATTAACATGCAACTAATAAAACTGTAACGTTTCTCTGAGCTCCACTGTGATTTTGTTATTAGAAGAGAGTGGATCTTATAAAGGAGATGTAGCCCTTCATCTTATTTTCAAATAAAGTTAAAACCAAACAAAATTTTTAAATGAGATATTGACTATTGTATGAACTGAAAATATATGATAGAAAAGGATATTGCTTTGCTATTATACCTTTACTTTCAATGATAATGTAAAATTTACAGAAGCAGAGATCAATATAAGCCCTGCTATCCTTCTTCCTAATTATTATGCCTGGACGACAACTGGCAGCAGTCCAAAATCTTTGCTTTCTGGTCAAAAGGCACATTATAAATGCTTAAATAATGTCTGTAAATAGCTTGTCATTTTCAGAGCATGCATGTTAATTATAATCCCACTCTCTTATTAAACTGTTTTAAAAGCTAATTGACTATGTTTTTACTGCAGTTTGAATACATATTCAGACATTGTAAACAGCACTCTAAATTTTCACTAGAGTTCTAAAGTTTTCTCTCTTCCACTTGTTTTTATCTTTTTAGTCACACCAGTTAAACCAGTATGAAAATGATATAACAGCGTAGTGCAGCTATATGCTTTAATTTACTTGTGCAAAATGATATGGCTATAGTACTGAATTGGGCCTCTGCCACCAGACAAATCTGTTGTGGAGTCCTTGTTGGCATCATGGCCAAACATGAACTGCTGTCTATTGTAGGGGGGAAGGTCCATTTGTATTAGTGACCATGTTAGTTACTTTTTGCATTATCTCGACAGTTTGAGGCTGGGAAAAGATATGACAACTGAAAATAAGTTGGGGAAGTTAAATTTTCTAATTGTTCTCATAACCAGTGTGGTGTAGTGATTTGAGTGTTGGACTGTGTTTCTGGAAATCAGGGTTCAATTCCCAGCTCAGCCATGAAACCCACCTTGGGCAACTCACAAGCTCTCAGCTTAAGGGGAGAGCAATGGCAAGCCTACTCTGAACAAATCTTGATAGGCTCACCTTTGAGTCACCATAAGTTGGAAATGATTTGAAAGCACACTACCACCACTACCACCACGACAACAACAAATCTCATAGCTAATGGAAGGACATGAGTCATAACTGCATACTTTGGTTTTCTCTGTTTGCTTCTGTACTATATTACCATGAGGGTCCATCTGTCCTGGGCCTTGGCCTGAGTGGGCCAAGATTTCAATTCTTGGTCATCATCCTGTGCAAAATACTATCTGTTTCATGATCTGCTCTAGATTCGTTCCTGGGATTGATATCTGGCTGACCGGGCAGTGATTGTTTAGGTCTTCTTTTTACCCCTTTTGAAAATGGAGACAACATTTGCCCTCCTTCAGTTGGCTGGGATTTCTCCTGTTCTCCAGGAATTTTTTTTGCTGATTTCCCATCATGGCTGGATTCATTCATTCTAATCATACAGCTCCCCAGCTGAATGCACATTCTATGCATGGAAGGAAAAGTGGGACTGTGCTGACTGATATCAGATTCCCCCTACATCCCTGTGCATTAGCCTTTTAGATGCCACAAGACTCTGTTGTTCATGTTTGCAACTAACTAAGAGGCTTTCTTCCTCAACAAATAAGATGATTGATAGTTTGATGCCCTTTAACACTTAGCAATAGCAATAGAAAGTACATTTCTATATGCACTTAAACACTCCCTATATGGTTTATAATGGAGTTTATCGCACCACTAAAAAAACCAAACGTACCTCTCCCGAGTTGAATTCTAATTCAGGAGGGAGCAAGGTTCTATCACCCTTAATTCGCTGCAAAATCTGCCAACTGAATAGAGCCTGGATGCAACCCAGGTCCAAGGAGCACTCAGCAAGCTGCTTTTCCAGCTTTGAAAAGCGGCTTGCTGAATGCTCCTTGGACCCAGCTTGCATCAGGCTGTAATTGGCCAGCAAATTTGGTGGTGAATTGTGTGCGATAGAACGACTGCCTCCTGAATTAGAATTCAACTCAGGAGAGGTAAGCTGGGGTTTTTAACTGTGTGATAAGGTCTAATGTGTAAGCTAATTGCCCCCAACAAGCTGGATACTGATTTTAGCAACCTCGGAAGGATGCCAGGTTGAGTCAACCCTGAGTCCCTGGCTGGTATTGAACTCACAACCTTGTGGTTTGTGAGTGAGGGGCTGCAGTACAGACATTTAACCATTGCACCACTGGGACACTTCTGCCCAAATCTTCTCTTTAAGGCAGTCTTGCTTTCCCAAATGTTAGTTGTGGCTCTGTATATTTTATGCATGGAAGGAGGGTTCACTTCCCTTATTTTCCTCACAGAGGATCATACAGAGTAATGCTATCAAGAGCACTGAGCCTCAGCTGTCAGGAGGATGCTGTTTCTTTCAAACAATGATATGCTAGAGCAGGCTAACCGTCAATATGAAAACTACACATCTTTGAAGTCATTCATCATCTAAGATGTTAGATGTCAATTGTTCAAATTGTTCAGAGTTTTTGACAAAGGTTACCAGACAACCTCTTCCCCAAAAAAACAGTTCTCTGGTTACAGCAAGAGAGGGATGTGTCAAGCCATGCTGTCATTTTTATTAAACTTTCTGCAGAATGTGACAAGTTCGGGGAAAGTTCTGGAAAGCTGCATGTTCAACTAATTTTATCTCTTCTCCTCCTTCCAACCATAAACCTGTGTCTGTAGATGAAAGGTTTATGTATTAGTCATTAGAAAGAAAAGAAGGAAGATGAATCACTGAATCCCATTTCAGGTAACCCACTCAGAACTTTCATCCTTCAGCCCCAAATCAAAACTTCACCTAAATTTAGATATCAATTGATTTCAAACTTTTTAATTTATCAAAAAATCTACCAAGAATTGTCAATGCCTATTTTAAAAAATTGCAAAGGACAGAATGAGAGGAAGAACATAACTTAGGAGTTACTTCTGTGATCATATTTGGCATACTATGTGTCTTCTGTTCACAGAGTATAGGAATCGCTGTGATGTCACTGTGGGATTTAGTAGTCATCAGAGATGTCAGTCAGTGCCCTTCTGAATGCCATGCACTTAGCTGTCCTGGTTTTGCAGAGAGGTGTAAGGATAGACAGGAAAGCACTAAGAGAAATCTAGAATTGGAATGTGAAATTCAACCATCAGTTTTTATAGTTATTTATTAGATAGGTAGTCAAATCCTTTCTGACCTTGGGAGCTAAGCAGGATCAGTCCTGAGTAGTATTTGGATTGGAGACTGCCAATAAATACTGGGCACTGTATGCTACATTTAAGAGGAAAGAACTGGCAAAATGACATCTGAATATTTCTTGCCTAAGAAAACCCAATGAAAGTATCACACAAAGAGGAACAAGAACCTAGGAAAAGTATTGTTTGGAAGACAACTTCCAGAATCCAATGACCTGTCATTAACTATAAAACCAATCTTAAAATATTGTTTTGGTTCCTTTTTCTATATTGTGGGAATTCCAGGACAATCTGAAGATGAGTTAGATACGAGGGGGTATCATAAAGTTTTAATGATCACCTTTTTAAAAAATTGACAGAAAGTTTGTTTTGATTTGTAGTTCTTAACTTATCTCTATGTAGTCACTATCTAGATTTATACATTTTTCCCAACATATCTTGACCCTCCGAATACCGATATTGTAGAAGTCTGTAGATTGTGCCTTACGAGGGGGTATCGTAAAGTAATAATTATCACCCGGAAGTTATTATGGCATATTGATGAAATTTTGTCAGTGTCATCATTGGTCCCTAAGTGCACATTGTTGAGAAAATCAACTCATTGCGTCCTTTACTTTTTGTGACTGGCTCTGCCAGAAGTGACTAAAGTGTAAAATCCTTGTCAGGTGCAATCTGCAGACTTCTACAATAATGGTATTGGGAGGGTCAAGAAAAGCTGGGAAAAATGTGTAAATCTGGATGGTGACTACATAGAGATAAGTTAACAACTACAAATCAAAAAAACCTTTCTGTCAAGTTTTTTTAAAGGTGATAATTAAAACTTTTGAATATCCCCTCGTATATGGTGTCTTTATAATAACCTCTATCAAATTTCAAAGTCTTCATCTATCATTTGAGACAAATGTGGACTTTATGATATTTGATCCCAACTTTTGTCAGATTTTCATGAAACTGTTTTAAATTTGGATGCATTGACTTGTTCCAGAATTTACAGAAGCACTCTGAACTATGTAAGAAGGTACTGTGTTAATGCTGAGACTATTCTTCTGCAAAATATTGGAGAAATGTGTCAAAATTGTCACTTGTCTCATCATTGTCAATGTAATAATCAAGCAATATATGCTTAAGTTCTTCTACAACAGTAAAGCTACATACAGTTTATGGGAAGGACTTCCTGTTTGCCTGGTTGGAGGAATCAAATCAAACTGAAAAAAGAAACCTGCATCATCTAGTAACAAAGAGATGCAGAGAACTGTTATTGAATACTCTGTTCCTCCTCTCTGTCACTTCTAGCTAGCTCTGCATCTCTACCATCACCTACCTCCATTTTGCAACCTTAACCTAAGACCAGTTTCTATAGTTTGCCACTCTCTTAACTGACTATTAGCTTCCCTCCCCTTAAGAATTCCTGCAGCTTCCTTCTTAGACCTCTTGAACTGACAATGTGGTGTAAGACCACAATGGTGGCTTCTCACATCTTCAGTTTCAGCCCTCAATAGGTTCCTGGAGATTTAGGTCAATTCTTAAACTCCAGGCCAAAACTGATGAGCTGGTAAATCTCCTTGCGACAGTTCAATTCCTGGTCATTCCGCGCCAGACTGGAGAGCTGGCAACTGTAAAGCCAGTTGCTGCGCATGACGGGTGCCGAATAAAAGGCAGACAACTGACTGGAGGAACATGGCCACAACTTTATTAACTGCTCAGTAAGCATAACACATAACTATAGGGTTGGCCCAAAGCATAAGGTCTGGATCTGGCCCATCAGCAACACTCTGGCTGGTTGTTGTACAGTTGCTTGGGATGACGTAGATGCCAAGCCCCGCTGCGCTTCAACACTTTGATTAGCAAGGCACCCCAGTCACTGGGCATTAATCGGCTGTGGCCCCCGTACTGGCCACACTGAATCGCTCAATGCACCTGGGTCACACGGACTCCCGATCCAGTGCCAGCAGGCCCTGGAAACCCCTGAAACCAGATCCAGGCCTATGCTGCCACCAGACAGGTTGTGACAATCCACTCCCAGCAGGGAGGGAGGGTGGGAGAGCCAATGTAGCAATGGCGCTGAGGAGCGCCTCACGAGGCCTTATATAGGCCCGCAAGCCAATCAGAGGCCGAGGAGGACGGAGGCACCACCCTCCTTGACTCCTCAGCCAATAATTGAGCCATGCGGGGGCCTGGCCAGCCAACTGCTGAGCAGGGCGCTGCCGCAAGAGAGTCTGGGACCTGTAGTCCCCAGAAATGGCGGGCCCTTTTCCCGCTCGCCCCAGCGGCCAATCAAGAGCCAGCCAGCCCTCGCAAAGGCCGCTGGGGTGAAAATGCCCACCAAACACAGGCTCCTCGGCTGCCCTCTCCGTGCAGCAACAGCGCCGTCCCGGTCAGTCAGGCAGTGCCATTTAGTGTTGAAGTAACATTCAACTTCCAGTCTAGTCACCTTCTGCGCATGGAATGTAGAAAGGTGCCATCTTTTTCTTTGTCTCTGGCAGCAAAATATCCTTGGTTGTCCTTATCACCTAGAATCTGATTCAGTATCACTGCCTGTTGCACTGTTGTTGCAGTTAACTGCCTTCAAGTTGACCTCAGCTCATGGCAACCCTGTGAATGAGACACCTCCATGACATCCTGCTAACAGTTCTGCTCAGATCCTGCAGGCTCAGGGCCTTGTCTTCTTTGATTAAGTCTATCCATCTGGTATGTGGTCTTCCTCTTTTCCTTCTGCCTATCCTAGCATTATTGTCTTTTCTAATGAGCCATGCTTTCTCATGATGTAGCCTCGATTTTGTCATCTTGGCTTCTAGAGAGAGTTTCAGAGTTGATTTGCTCTAGGACCCATTGATTTGTCTTTTTAGAAATCCATGATATCTGTACAACTCTTCTCCAGGACATCTCAAATGAGATTATTTCCTTTCTGTCAGCTTTCTTCACTGTCCAGCTCTCACACCCATACACAGTGATGGGAAATACGATGGCATGGACAATTCTGTTTCATGTTCAAGCTGAAATTAACATTTTGCTTTCAGACAAACCCTGAAGGCAGGGGAGGGGTCAGCAAAGCTTTCAATTATTATTATTATTTAAATTGCAATTCCCAGAATCTAGCCCTGGCCATGCTAGCCTAGGGATTCTGGGAGCTGTACTCCAAAAAGTAACACTTACAGGTTCTCCCCATCGGTCCCACTGAACTGACATTAAATTGTTATCAAAAGTCAGACTAACAAAAATCCATGGCTCATTCTCTGTGCAAGGGCTCAGTGACCTGACAGATCCTTCACAGTATAATACCTGTGACTCTGCTTTCCCCCATCCTTTTGTCATTTGAAAAGTGACCTTTAAGAAGTCATTCCAAAGCGAAGGTTCTGGGGATTTATGATCAAAGACAGTAATATGGTTTTGATTTTCCTCTTCAGCCGGCATCCTTAGGACAAGTGGGAACAAAACAATGCCCTCTAATTGACTGCAGGTGTAAACAAAATGAATCCATTCTGTGCCTTTCAATCACTTCCACAACTAAAATTGCCAGGAGTAGCTATCGTCCTTTGTGTTTCCCATAGCAACCAGCCATCCTGCAATTGTCAGTAATTAAAATTAGCTCCACAATTTAGTATAATTCCACCAGGCCCTACTTCAGTGAAAGGTAACGCAGAAGATACAAGATTTCCAAGTCTAACACACACACGCACATACAAAATTGGATTTTGTTAGACTTCAAAATATCCACAGTAGTTCTACTGACCTACCTGATTGAGCCTATGGGCATTAACAGGTCTACTTGGATTGTTCCAAGCCAAAGTCGTGTCATGGAGGCTTTCACACAGGGATGTGTGCTCTAGTTACATTTTGAAACTTGTGTATGTTTTCTATAATCTTATATTGATTTTAGCTAGATAGTTTTGATTGTTTTCAAATCGGCATTGCAAAGTTTTTAAACAATTTTATTTGTGAGTCACCTTGGGTCCCTTTCTGGGAGAAAGGCAGCATGGAAATGTAATGAAATAATGTGTGCTTAAGAAAGTAGTGCTGAATGTTGGCTTCACTGTTGACTGGCCTGGATTGATTCCAGACTTTAATGGAGCTATGCAAACGGATCTTTGAGACTAACTGTGTGAATGAAGTTGTAACATAAACATTCGTAGACTTGGTCTACTTTCTCAGATGGGTGGACTTGGTCTACTTCCTCCATGCATCTGAGGAAGTAAACCATGTCTAAAAAAGCTTTTGCTATGCCTTTTTTTCGCACAGTTTGGAGATCATCAGATGGAGTGAAAAGCCAGGAATAAAAGGCATAGCCCTGGCATAACCATGCAGTCGTGTTGAAGATTTTCAGACACATCACACTCATCCAGTACTTATTCCGTGAAAATCCAGGAATGTTCCAGCAATGGGGAAGTCCTGGGAATGGTTTAGTTGCAGAAGCATTCCTGGATCTTCACAGGATAAGTCCTGGATGAGCATGATGTGTCTGAAAATCTTCAGCACAATCGCTCAGTTATGCCAGTTGTATGCCTTTTTTTCCTGTCTGATACTCTCCTTAGTCTCAAAGATGCCACAAGATTCTTTTGCATGCTATTCCAGACATGGCTATATCTCTGAATTCTGCTTTAATTGAGCTATTTAAGATGTTGAGTGGCCCTTCCTCTAGAATCAGTTCAACAACTAAGATACCTGCTTTATCATTTGAATTAAATGCCAGAGTTAACTTCTGTACTGTCAGCTGCCACTATAATAGAATAATACAAAACTTGGGAGAACTATTTGATTGAAAGTATAAGGGCATCCTTCAAGTGGATCTCTTCTTGGAGAAATGTGGCATACAAATGAAATAAATAAATAAATAAAATGAAGTGCCAAATCTGATTATACATAAAGCAATCTGGACGGCGCTGCAGGGCTATATTTTTGTTATTTAAGCAGTAATGGGCTTTTTTTTTTTCAGACAAGGGGAAGGATTAACTTTTCCCATTTATACCTTGGAAGAGATTTTTAACAGGTAGAAGCTATTGGTTTCACTGATCTGTTCTTAAATTGCCTTTTTTTTTCCAGTAGTGTTTTAATAGTTTAATTTGTTTAATTGTATTTTAACATTATAACTGTCTATGGTTTTATTTGTACCTTTTAAAATATTTTGTTGTGAGCTGCCTTTGGGAAATCACTGTTTGGGGAGAAACATAAGATATAAATCAGACAAAGAAGGGATATTTGGTGGTGGAGTGGGCATGGCACTAAAGATAACTTCTCTCTTATAATGGACAGCAGCTTTCACTAGAGGTGGGTGAGGGTGACTGAGATCACAATACAGGCAAAATGAATCAAACCATCTTTGCCATTCCTCATTACTCCAGAAAGCTCAGACTGCCCTGGAGTGGCAATCACTCAAGGCTTTTGCTGCCCCCCACTTGCCCACAATATGGATATGGCTCAGGATGCTAGGTGGCAATTCTGTTGGCCATGCTTGCTTCATGGCACCTAAAGGACCCCAAAGCATCAGCATCCAATGGCTTCAGGAGTGCTGGAGGGGAGAGGGAGATATCTCCCTCCAAATGTGCCAGAAAAAAACTGGAAAGGTTTTGTGTAATGGTGTGGCCCCAAATGTGCTTATGTTGTCATTGACTAAGGATTTCTTACTTAAGTCTTACTTAGTATTTACATAGCTCATTTCAAACATTCATAATGCTCCCTGTGGATTATCACCATAGTGCTTACAGCAGTCTAGTGTAGTCAGTATTGCCACTGTTGTTATCTCCAGAGTAGTGATGCTAAGAGCATGGCAGATTGCCTAGATTCATTAGGTAACCTCATGGCAGAGGTGATATTTGGTGACCACTGTTAATTGGTTAAATAAAGAAAAGCCTAGATCTTCCCCTAAAGGCCATTTTCCACCAAGAGCTATACACACCTGCATCTATTTTAAAAATGTTGTGTTTAAATGTACCTTGTCTAAGTCTACAGAGTTTATCACATGGGAGGAATTTCTCTCAATTGAGAATAGAGGCAATTTGCAATTACATGAATTCACTTGTTTAGCGAATTTACGTGAAATCTGATTGTGTTTGGAGTGCGTTCAGAATGCCTTCCCATTTCCCGAAAATGACCCCCCATTGCCTGAAATTACGTGAGATACTCTAATATGCAATTACGTGAAACCCCATGATTGCATTTGGAATGACTTCCCATTGCCCGAAATTGCGTGAGATACTCTAATATGCAATTACGTGAAACCCCATGATTGCGTTTGGAATGACTTCCCATTGCCCGAAATTGCGTGAGATACACTCATTCGCAATAACGTGAAACCCCATGATTGCGTTTGGATTGCCATTGCATTATACCCCCAAATTCCGTCGTATGATAAACTTCTATGCTAATATTCCAGCAATAAAGATATAGACATGGTTGTTTTTCACACACATCCCAAATTCCAACACTGAGGTTTTTCTCATCAAAAAATCTTAATTTGCGCACAATTTCATTTTCACAGCAAATCGCCAAATCGTCTCTCATTTCCATATACACACAAAAAGGGAAACAGATAAATGTCATAGCCTGAATTGCAGAGAAAGTCAAGTTGCGGGAGAAAGTTAAACATTCTTAATACCTTGGATCCTACAGTGGTAACAGCAGCCTAGCAAGAAAAAAAAATCCAAAATGCATTTTAAAATGACCTTTTAAATGGTGTGTTGTTCATGCAGTCTTTGTAATCTCATTAAATCAGGGGTCACTATCAATATGTTAATAAAAGGCTTTCCGATTTAAAAACACATCATTTCCTGAACATTGAGTCAACTAGTTGAAGCCCTCAACCCCTGCCCGCCCCCAGTTAATAGTATTTCCAACAGTGAACTTGTGGACACCAAGCTTGCAACCCACAGTCCAGAACTTTCCAATTAGTAGGGATGATGATGTTATCTGCCATTCTGTTCAGACTTCCCTGTCCTTTCTGAGCTTGAACGGGCAGGTAAAAACTGTTAGCTTTACAAAATAGCTGCTCCTCGTGGAAGTAAAAACTGCTAACACTGGTTTCGTAACTTTCAGACAGTTTCTCCCCTGTCTGTACAGCCCCAAAGTAGGCAGTAAAGAACATGGGTCACAATTCAGTGCAGCAACTTACATTTTGGGGCTGTACTTGGGGATGTGGGGACTTTTTGCATGAGTTTTTGGCCTTCAAAAGTTACGACTATCATCCAAGATGTTGTTGTTGTTGTTAACTGCGCAACCCTGACTCATGGTCACACTGTGGATGAGGAGACACCTCCAAGACCTCCCGGTCTTCCCCTGCTCTGCTTAGGTTTTGTAGATTTGTTTTCTTTATGTTCACCAGCAAGCCTGCCTTTGCACTTTTTTCCTTGACATTCCTTAGTAATTTTTCCAAGTCTGTGACGTTTTCTGCTCGTAATATTAGCTGACAATTTGCTAATCTGACAATCTTAGATTGTTGATGTTCCTTCCTCCTACTTTACTCCTCAGTCTTGTAAGCCTAAACCTGCTCCTCGGGTGATATTTTCTGCATATAAATTGAACAAGTAGGGTGATAAAATGCAGCCTTGCCTGACCCCCTTCTGATTCTCCGTATTCTGTTCTAACAGTAGCCTCTTGTCTAAATACAAATTTCTCACCAGAACTATCAACTGTAGTGAAAGTGCCATGTCTTTGAGAACATTCCATAGCTTTTCATGGTCAATGCAGTCAAAAGCTTTGCTGCAGTCTATAAATCACATGCTGGTATTCTTTTGGGATTCCTTGGTGTGCTCCATTAGCCATTGTATGTTCACAATGTGGTCTCTAGTGTCTCTGCCTTTCCTGAACCTTGCTTGCACCTCTGGAATTTCTCTTTTTATATGTGATTGAAATCTGTGTTGCAGAATAATAAGCATATTTTTGCTTGCATGGGAAATTAATGCTATGGTCCTATAGCTGCTGCAGTCTTTTGTGTCTCCTTTTTTTGTAAATTGATGTAATTGATGTAAATAGAATATTTCCACTCTGTTAGCCAATGTTTTGTTACAATATAACTATGCCATAATAAGGTTTAGGGCTTGGAACCAATATATATGGAGGTGTAAATCATTGCTCAGACATATATCATGACTTGCGGTCTCATGTCATGAGTTCTTCTTGGACATTCACCAAGCAGTGCAGCTAGCAGTGCAATGAATTTAAAAACTTCTGCTGTCTCAGAGCACTGAGTATTTTCTTTTTGTTTTTATGTAAAAGATTAAAGGTCACATTCGTAAAACATTGTATTACACTTTGTTTATGGAAGATGATAGCATATAGCATCAAACTGAACTGTTAATTTTTAGACCTGAGAAAAACAAATGGCAGCCAGCACAGTAGGAGGCCTAAAGTGTCTGTAATATTTAAACACATTTCCTATTCAAAATATAACTCATTTTAAAACCTCCTAGTCACAGATCTAAGCTCAGATCTTATTTTAGTAGTTCTGCATGCCAAACTGAAAAGTAGTTCTGCATGCCTCTCCTTTTTTCACAGAGCAAACCTTTATATGTCTATTCACAAGGGAATCTTGTTGAATTCCATGGGACTTAGTCCCAGGTGGTTTAAATACTCGACTACGACTCTGGGAACCAAGGCTCGATTCCCCACTTGGTCATGAAACCCATTGGGTGACCTTGGGCAAGTCACATGCTCTCAGCTTCAGGAGAAGGCAATGGCAAACCTCCTCTGAAGAAATTTGCTAAGAAAACTCCATGATAGGATCGGCATAAGTCCGAAACGATAAAGGAACACAACAACAACAACAACAAAGCACATAGACAATTACAGCCTTAAAATAAGGACCCAAATCCTTTAGGAGAGTTGTGCCTTCATAAGTAGTCTTAACTGTGTGGGAATTAGAATGGCAAACATCTGTAATCCATATCAGTAACTCTGAAACAGAGAGGCGAAGGGACCTATGAGCAATGGGACAGATGCACAACAGGACCCATGTGCACAACAGAGTTTATCAGACGGGAGGAATTTCTCTGTATTTCAAATGGAGCCAATTCAAATTCACGTAAATTCGCTAGTTTAGCGAATTTATGTGAATTCTAATTGTGTTTGGAAAGCATTCAGAATGACTTCCCATTGCCTGAAAATGACTTCCCATTGCCTGAAATTGCTTGAGATACTCTAATACGCAATAACGTAAAACCCATGATTGTGTTCGTAATGACTTTCCTTTTGCCCAAAATTGTGTGAGATACACTCATATGCAATAACGTGAAACCCTATGATTGTGTTCAGATTGCCATTGAATTATATTTCCAATTTCCGTCATCTGATAATGTCCTACATCAGTCCCAATGTGCATTGGGCATTTTTGCTGGTGTTGTTATGCATCTTTGCAATTCACTAACAAAGTTTCTTAGGAGGGTATAGCACTGTACTTAAACAGTGGGATGGTTCAGAGTGTAATTCAGGGGAATTCACTGGGAAGGGGATTTAAACTGGTTTCACTGCACAAACACCCTTTCCCAATGAAAGCAAGACTTCTTACTCTTGAGGAGGCAATCATTTCATCTTGGGCAGGAGAAAAGGAATTTAAACAGGTTTCACTTCACACACACACACCATTCCCAAGGAAAGCAAGACTTCTTACTGCTGAAGAGGCAATCATTTCGTCTTGAGAAGGAGAAAGGGGATTTAAACCAGTTTCAAGCCACAAAAGCATCAGGAGGGAAGCTTTATGCATAATCTCCTTAGTGCCTCTACTATGAAGTTAAGTGTATGCCAATTTAGATTGAATGAAGGATCATATTGAATTCCAGCAAAGGGTGATAAAGTGAAATGGAAAAACTGGAGGATGATATCTATGTGCCTGTAAGTGTACACACACATGTGCATGTGAGACCATATAGCTACGTGAAAGAGAGAGAGATTTTGTGCAGGTTGCAACATGTTGCAATCACATGGATAGTTTAATCCATGAAGGAGTGTGCAATCATTTGTCTGATTGAAAAATTCAGCAAAACTCTGTAAGACTGTGGAATGTATCCTTGGTGCTATAAAAGCAGAAATGCATGTAAGCTATCAACTGATGTTTAAATGCACATTGGCAGATTAATCTAAAAGTGCTTGTATGGTGGAAAGCAGACATACTGTTTTTTTATGGGTTCTTTCTTTGGCATTTGGTGCCCAATTGTCTGTTCTACCATAGCAGTCTAACAATTGTAGTTTCATTTTTAAACAAGTGTAGCCCTTTCTTCTTCTTCACTCAGGCTATCGCTCCAAATTATATTACAAAGAATAACAAAAGTACCTTTCCTTTTTATTTTTTAAAAAAAACTAATTAGTAATTTGCAACCAAAACTACATTCATTGGTGGTGTTGAGCTTTTGGGTGGGAGAAGGGGGAAGAAAAGAAATCGCATAAACCAGAGCTTTGAAAGTTACTATTAAGATGTAATTAAATACAGTATCAGTACCAATTGGGGGGGGGGGGTATCACCCTTTAAGTTACTGTTAATAATTGTAATTGTTTAAAAGCAACTATTTACTTTCTTGCTCGTCAAAAGTAACTAAAATTGATAATTTCAGTTACTTTAAAAAATCACCAGTAGAATGCTATAAGGCCCTGACTGAAGAGTTTATCTTTCATTATCTTACAGTAACAAAGTAATATGTCTTAGTTATTATAGCAACAAAAATAATCAGGTAACTACTTCAAAACATTGAAATCAGCAGAAACATCTCTCCCACCACCATCACCACTATTTTACTGCTATTTACCAAGATGCAGGAAAAAATATCAGTTTGTTTGCAAACAGCCGCCAGATGAAATGTGTTTGAAGATTAAGTTTCAATTACAGCTGACATTTCAAGAATATACTGTGACACTTACTCCTAGATGTAAAGTCATTGCACATCACCTCCTCCTGCATCTTAGTGGGTTGACACTTGACAGGTCACTGATTCTCAGGGCTATCTGTAAAGATACCATCATCCTGGACACTTCACCAATCACCAGCCAGGCAAACTGAAGCATAAGGAACGATAAACATTCATCACTCCCTGCAGTATACAGAGGACACACTGGGAGGCTTGCTGTTAGAAATGCATGGGTGTTCGGAGAGATTTATGCATTGTGGGCATCTGCCTGCATTATATCTTACTATATCAAAGGGCTGGCATTGCTCAAAGATGCAAACACAGGGCTACCACCTTGCTCACCAAGGCTGCATCCCTGGGAGGAGTGGTAGGGAATATTCCAGACCCCTTCTCTAATTTAAAAGGAAGGGCATACAGAGGGAGGGAGAGCTCCTAATGCAACGACTTATTATGAGAGATGTAGCTGTGTAATCTTTCCTTCCTTAACAGATTTTTGGCTATGTGACAATGGCCTTGTGGCATTTGTTGTCGCTGTGTGCTTTTAAATCATTTCCAGCTTATGTCAACTTACCATGGGTTTTCTTGGCACCTTTCTTCAGCAGGGGTTTGCCAATGCCATTCTCTGAGGCTGAGAGAGTGCGACTTGCCCAAAGTCACCCAATGGATTTCCATCACCAAGCCGGGAGTCAAACCTTGGTCTCCCAGGGTTGTAGTCCAACACTCAAACCACTACACCATGCTGGCTCCTTAGTGGCATACACAGGTGTAAGTCAACCTTTTGCCTTATGTTTATGTTTCTTTTTGGTTGATGCAGAGGTTGGTATTCCCTTCCTCCAAAGTGACCCACCACCACCACCAGCAGCCATTCCATGTTTGGTAAGAATGGTGGCAGATCAAAGAAGCATCTAGGTATGTTCCTTCAGCCCGAAATGAAATTAACACATCATCCTCTGAGAACCAGTAGTGGTTTGAGTGTAAGACTATGACTCTGGAGAGCAGGGTTTGATTCCCAGCTCAGCCATGAAAACGATTGGGTGACATTGGGCAAGCCACACTCTCTCAGTCTCAGGTGAAGGCAATGGCAAACTCTGCCAAGAAAACCCCATGATAGGGTCACCTTAGGGTCATCATAAGTCAGAAATGATTTGAGGCACACAACACGCACTGGGAATCCAAGACTTTGGAGCTTATCGCTGGGCATTTTAAATCAGCTCCAGCCTCCCAGACTGCAGCTGAAACATAAGATGGAAGTGGGGATTATCGCACACTAAATCACCACCAAATTGCTGGCCGCCATCAGCCCAGGTCCAAGCCGAGCTGTGCCAGCACTTTTTAAAAGTTAGAAAGTGCTGGCAGAACGCAGCTTGGACCCGGGACCCAGGTTGATGGTGGACTCGCTGTAGTGACTTTACAGTAGGTAGATCATTTAATGGTCAGCAGTATCATAATTCGACATGTGAAATTACTATTCTTTACTGGGCCTTTATAACTGTGTCTATTTTGTGCTTTGTTTTGTATTGTTTTTTTAAAGAAGGAAAATGCAATTGGGGAAACCACAAAGTTATAAGGTTACAATATAAGCAAACAGCACCATCACCACAACTCATAAAATTCTGCAAATGAATCTACTTTAAAGTTATGTAAATCATTTGTGGTCATTATTTTTGTTTTCTTAATTTTCAGCTGTACACCTGCCTATGCTATTTCTTCCTTGAATTTCTTCAGTAATCATTCCGAGGCTCTGCTATTTTCTGCTAGCAATATGGTGTCATCTCTATATCTTAAATTATTAATGATCTTTTCTCCAATTTTCACACTTCCTTCCTCTGAGTCTAATCCTACTTTATATATGATATGTTCCATGTGCAAATTAAATAGGTACGATGATAAAACACAGCTTTGTCTGGCACCCTTGCCGATGGAAACCATTCCATTTCTCCATAGACAAAGATGCTGGAGAATACTGAGACGTCTATTCTCCAGCACCTTTGTCTATGGTTGAATCTGCAGAATTAATGAAGGTCTCTTTAGGGCCTGAATCAAACCACAGAATTTAGGGCATGTGTATTTCAAATGTGGAGCTAAAGCTTCACACAAAACACCTTGATTTTTTGCTAATTGCTTTGATAAATCAAAACATTGGTTCATTCACAAGAGGGTGGCTTTCTGGAGCTTTTAGATTAGCAGCAGCCTGGCAGGCATCTGTTTCACATGCAACAATCACTTTGTTTTGTTTACTGCCAAAGAAACAGGGCATTTTACTTTCCTGTGTGCAAAGGCAATTGAAAAGCATTCACAAATAACACGCTAATGCATGGCTATCATGCTCCCCATCATATATTTATCCTAAGTTGACCCCTGCTTCAACAGTAAGCTATGCATTAAGCCCTTGAATGTAATCCTCTAATTCTTTTCTTTTGCTATTGTCTTGTGGGCAGGTGCACCCTCTTTTGATATGGACAAGGCTTCATGAACTGTAGAATGATCACAAAATGATACCTTGTGCCAAGTGGCTTTCTTTTAAAGGTACTAGGTAGCGTGCCAAGTGCCCAGCATTTCACCATCACTAGTCCAACTAACATGGTCTAACATAAATGATTGCCAAACGAAATCTGCTTTCCAGAGATTCAGAATCACAGTATGGTGCATTGATGCAGTCGGACTAAAGGTCAAATCGAAACTGCTTTTGCTTAAATAACTTTTTTTTAAAAGCCCTTTCCAGTCATTTACTGTTTATTTGCATTAGCAGAGGAACAGACAGTGAATCATAAAGCAACCATGTTCTCCCTAGATGCATATCCCAAGGGTTTTCTGTCGTTTATTTAGTGATCTTGCCAATGTTTTTAACTACCTAGGTCAGAATGTGAATTTGTCCGATACAAATTCAGCCTCATCCCCTTTCCCCCACTCCAGATATTCTTCTTCTCTTTGAAATGTGAAATGTGATTCTTCACACATGCTTTAACAAGAATTATCAAGGGCAGCTCAAGAGAGTTTGCTGCCTGAGGCAAAACAGCAAACAGTGCCTTTCACCCACCAAAGTCAAGGTACATAATACTTAAGGCCAGCCAAGTTATTTTGGTACCTGAGAAAGAAAATCCCATAAGCATCTCTCTGCTGTCCTGCCAGTAAAAATACCGTAGAAATGAAGTAAAATAACAAATGATTTGCTGCCCTTTTATGACATCCAAACTCTGCTGCCCAAGGCAGCCATCTCACTGCCTAATAACAAAGACAGCTCTGAGAATCGCAGAAATGAGTAGAAGCTCAAAGAACATCTAACCTAAGCCCTGCCCAAATGTGTTAAATGGGGGTAAACATATTCAGACAAATAAAGTTTATCTGAAATAGTTAAAACCTAATTCTTTCCGAGTTGTATATATTAATCACAGTTAAAAGTTGTGCAAACAAACTGGGTGGGTTGGCAGAGGTATTTTTAAGGCTCTTGAGAGGGCGAGCACAAAGGATTTGGCTGTCCTTGGCAAAGACATAAAACTGAACACTGAGGTCAGGCTTGTCCAAGTCATAGTATTTCCCTCACTATTCGAGAGCTAGACAGTGAAGAAAGCAGACAGAGAGAAAATCAACTCATTTGAGAGGTGATGCTGGAGAAGAGTGCTAAGGATACAGTGGACAGCCAAAAAGACAAACAAATGGGTCCTAGATCAAGCCTGAAATATCCCTGGATGATGAAACTGAGGCTGTTATACTTTGGCCACAACATGAGAAGACAAGACTCAGTAGAAAAGATGATAATGCTAGGGAAGATGGCGGACAGGAGAACAAGAGGAAGACGGCATACTAGGTGGCTAGATTCAGTCAAGGAGGCTATGGCCCTAAGCCTGCAGGACGTGAACAGAGCAGTTGAGGATACTGATCTTGGAGATGTCTCATCCACATAGTCGCCATGAGTCTAAGGAGTTTATCACACGGGAGGAATTTCTTTCAATTTTGAAAGAAACGAAAGTGGGGCCAATTTGGAAATGAGTGAATTCGCTGGTTCAGCAAATTTACGTGATTGCATATTGATGCTGCATCGCATTCGGAATGACTTCCTATTCCCCAAAATTGCTCAAAATTGTGTGTGATCATTTCTCAGGCAATAACGTGAAACCCCGCAATTGCGTTCAGAAGGACTTCCCATTGCCCGAAAATTCATGTGGTAGTCTTTCACGCAATAATGTGAAACCCCATGATTGCGTTCAGACTGCCATTGGATTATGCTTCCAATTTCTGTTGTCTGATAAACTCCAAAGTTGATTTGAGGACAGCTAAACAACATCATCTGAAACAGAGTTCAAATAGTATGTGCTCACTTGCTGAGCTAATACTTTAAAAGCGTCCCATCATTCAGATTCTACTTCTTTCCTTTATCCATCCCCACATTTCACAGTGCTGACTAAAGCAATCCATGCCAAACTAGCTGTAATCCTGGCATGAGGAAGTGTGAAAAAGCCCACAGCATCTTTCGGATTTAGGAAACAAGGGCCCTAATGAAAAATTAATTGTGCTTAAAGCCCAATGAAACTCATAGGATCAGTTAGCTGAGACTAAGTTATGTCTCATTCATGTCAATGGGACTTTGGTGGAATTTACTTTCATGGGATCTTGTGTGAGATGCTGAGCAGCCCTTGAAATTGCTTTTGCTCTGATTATAATCTATGACTTGAACAAAAAGTTGAAGGAGAGTGTAAAGTGAGTATAAACAGAGTTTAGAGTAATGTATTACATGCTATAATGTTACCTGTAGCACATTATGTTTTGGGGGCAATGAGAGCATTATTTTTTTTTTCCTTTTGTAGGATGATGTAACAAATGGCAAATGTCATTATTTTTTTCTAACAAGTAATTCTTGTTCATTACTTCCAAAACATGGAGGTCATTTTTGAATTTTTCAGGTTTTTAATTTTTTTTTTTTTAAAAAAAAGCCATTTCTTAATAAAAGAGTGCACCAAAAATGACAAGTTCCTTTCTCTCTTTTAAAAGAAAAAGTAACACAAATTAGTTAACTTTTAAAAAATAAAGTTCCAGGCTCTGGACAATAAGATACAGATCAGTGAACAGGGTTGTACAGCCAACACTTTAAAGACAAATTTGAATTAGCAGGGGAAAGATACACCTTGTACAAGTGCTCTTCAATGACACTGATAATTGCTGGTCCAGTTTTAAATTAAGCCAAAGGGAGTCTGCCACACCAGTTTCATCAGTTAGTCTAACTACTCTTACGGTACTTAACGTTTACTCATTCTGACAGTAGATAAGTGAAGGTTGATCAAAATATAGATATTTTTGCAGACAGGAGCAACCTTCAAGAATAAAGTCTATCCCAGTTTTCTGCAAATGGATGCCTAATGTACACCTTACATAAGCCCCAGCTAACCTGGGTCCTACCAACGCTGTCAAAATAATTTGCCCTTACTGCACAATATTCTGTCCTGGTTTGATCCCCTTTACTGTAACACGTGCCCATTATAATCCAAATGCACTTTGGTTTTGAGCCACACATTTCCTTCTCCCAAAATCACATCAGTGCAGAAGGAAGTCTCCTACCTTGTCAACATGCTTGCTGTATCAGATTATTGACTGCACTGGCTGCACTTCCCCCCTCCTTCCCAGCATGCATTAAACCTATCAACCAACAGCCTTTCGTGTTTTCCTATCAATCTTTCCCCCCACCTTACACTCTCATTAAATGTCTCCGCCCATCCAATCCCTTTCCCTCTTCATGCGCCAGTGAGTAATTGAGGGAACTTTAAATGTCTCCTAATACAGATAACACAGAGGAGAAGTGGGGGGGAGGATTCTTCTCTTACTTTCCTCTCCAATCCAAATCCTTAACTGAATTGAGATCAGTGTCTACAGATCAATCTTCTGAAAGTAAAGTTTGGCTGGTGCTCTTTCTGTGCATGTGTAACAATCCCTAATCCTCTGGGCTGCTCAAACCTAGAAGGGAGTGTATTCATGAGTAAGCAAGAGAATGATCACTCTTCCCCCACTTTGCCCAGGCCACCTCCTATCTCATCTGTTGCTGGTGCTTCTGTAGTCATCGCTGTTATCTCCTCCTCAGTTAGCATGTTCCCACACTCATGTTCTTGTTCCAGCTTCTTCTCCGTCTAGCTCTAGCAGTGGTCCACTCCTCTCCTTCAGCTTGTGGGCAGCCTGTACAGTTGCTCTAGAGATACCACTGCGATGGGATAGGCCCACTAGAGCTGCCTGCCCTCAGGCCTGCCGTAAACGCCTCTCGGACACAAGCCACTCCAAGCACTGCAAAAATCCTTTTTTATAGTAGTGTATTCAAATGTTCACAGAAACACCTCCTTTCCTGGGGCTGGTGAAGTGATTGTACATTGCAAAAAGAAAAAAGAAAAAAGAAAGAAAGAAAGAAAGAAAGAAAAGAAAAAGAAAAAGAAAAGAAAAAAAGTCAGCATCACACTTGCTAGACATTGCCAAGCTAACCTTTCACCAATCTGTCCCATCTTCCAACCCACCCACCCGATTTGACGAAATCTCAATTCAGAGTGCAGAGCTCGTGTTTTAAAAAACAGACTTTGGATTAAAAAGGGAAGGTTTTTTTAATTGCAATAAAGCCCTCAGGTGTCAAAAGGAAATGCTTTCACTTCAAATCCAGAGGAATTCCAATAAGATCGGCATGAAGGTGAATATGAATTATTTTACAGGTATGGAATCAGCCACAGTCAGTGACCAGAAATTCCAAGAGTTGGAGTCCAGTGCATCTCTAAGTCCCTACTGGAGAGAGCTCCTCTGTTCAGATATAGACTAAACACGAATCTGTTGTTCTGTATATTTTAGGAACAGTTTGGGACTAAGTTTTTACAGAATTACATAATATGATGTCTATGGTGGATGAAGATGGCATACAGATGGTATATATGCTGCTCTTTCCTTTGTAAAGGAAATAAAAAAGGGAATGCATTGATTCCCAACTGGAGCAAGCCAAATGAGAGTCGCTGCACTGGCTCATCCTTCTGGACTCACAAAACATTCTCTCTTTCTCTCTCTTTCTATCCCTCTGCCCCAAATAAATGCTGTATATAGTGGTCCCTGTACATTCTCTGGGGCTAGGGGGTGAAGGATACCCATGAATGTGGAAAAACTGCAAATAAAAAAACACTATTCTTTTTACATAAGAGAACACCTCTCTAGGAATCTCCAGGTCCTCCAGTGCAACTGTGTGGTCAAAATCTGCCAGACGCTGATCATGGAATCATGCTGGAGGACATACAAATGCTTAGAATAGTGGTTTTTTTTCCCTAGGAACCTCTACATTCTCCAGCACAACTCTATGGTCAAGTTGCAGCACAATTGCACTGGAGGACTTAGAAATTCCTAGAGATAATGTATTGATCAAAACTGTAAATAAAGCCAAAAAAAAGTCAAAGGTGCAAATGTGGAGGGCCAACTGTGCATGTAACACCAACGATGGAAGAATGAATTGTCAAGATTGAGGAGCTGGCCCAAATTGCCAAACTAACATGATTTTTAAAGCATAAACTAGTTAAAGTTTTTTTTTTTTAAAGACTGGAAACTATGGATTTTTGAGCAATAGGAAATCTAACAATATAATAATTTGTAGTTAAAGTTACAAGGAAGCTCACTAAGTTTATATAGTTGCATCTGTAATGATAAAATAATGTACTTTTTGTTTTTGTTGGTTCTCATTTCAGTTTGGATAGGGAGATCAGCCCCCTTTTCTGTTTTTTTTTGTTTTAGTGTAGTGTTTCAATTATATAGATAGCTGTATAACAGTGTACATATTGTGTGTGTGTGTAGCGTTTTATATGTAATATGTTAGTATGGTGTTTTTGTTTTTGTTTACCTTTAGTATTATATATGCATTTGTATGTGTGGTTATCAATTTGTTCTTTTACTTTTACTTTTATTCCCAATGTTTCTTTGTGGTCATGTCTCAAAACTAATTTTTAAAAATATTTTTAAAAGAAAAATTCCCTGTATTAATGAGGTAAACAAATATAGCCTAAGAAGAGGGAAGTTTAGAACAATTGTTGTTGTCGTCGTTCTGTGCCTTTGAGACATTTCTGACTTATGGCAACCCTAAGGTGAACTTATCATGGGGTTTCTTGGTTAGATTTGTTGAGAAAGGATTTGCCTTTGCCTCTCTAAAGCGGAGAGAGTGTGACTTGCCCTGTGGGTTTCCATGTCTCCGCAGGGATTTGAACCCTGGTCTCCAGAGTCCTAGTCCAACATCCAAACCGCTACACCTCACTTGCACTCTTAGAACAATTATTGCTCTGTTGTTTCCAAAGGAAATGTAACTTTTATAGAAATTATAGAAATGTGTGATTTTTTTTTCCTCCTCACTCTGACCGAATATTTGGAAAGACATTATTGCATTATCTTAATTTCTTATTGCTTTTCTGAAAGGACCAGATGGTCACACATGGTTAGCTGTCACTGACTTCCAGTGTAAGATATACGAAAAGTTAATTTTACCAATCCAGTTTTCCTCCAAGATTCCATCCCTCATTAGTGAGAACTACTCTGTGGCCCATAATGATCTTCCTCTCATTCTTCTATCTGGGGAAATTCAAGATATTTCTGCAACAGTGATACAAGTAGGAAAAAGAAATGCGAAGGGTGGAGTTTAATTAAATGAATATTCTTACCAGAGAAGCTGGAATGCCAAAGTTTCATGGCAAGAGAGGATATAATTTCCCATGTGGCCTCTGCATTTCTTTCCATGTGCTGTGCATGAACAGTATGAGGAACAGGAAACTCATGAGATAGATATATAAAATGTATGATTGAAAAACAGCTTGCTGCCAATTCAGTGCTGAACCTCGCTTCATTTAGGTTCTTCAGCGGGCTTGCCATAGCATTAGGCAGTGTGAGACAATTGACTCAGCCGGCAGAGGCTGAGCTGCATCTGCACTGCAAAAATAATAGTGTGTCACTGCTTTAACAGCCATGGCCCCATGCTATAGACACTATAGATACCAATCCCAAGTCCTTTCTGGCTGCATCTGCACTGCAGAAATGATCCAAGTTGATGTCACTTTAACTGCCCTGGCTCAATGCTATGGAATCCTGGGGTTTGTAGTTTGTTGTGGCACCAGAGCTCTCTAACAGAGAAGGCTAAAGATCTCACAAAACTATAAATTCCAGAATTCCATAGCATTTAAAGCAGCGTCAAACGGGATTATTTCTGCAGTGCAGATGAAACTTCTGTAGCCTTCTTCCTCTGGTCATTTATCACAGGCCTCAGGGAAGAACTGTGTCTACCACTAAAACCACAATTATCCCATTATTTTGGCAATGAATATCCCATTATTGGCATTGGGATAATTGTGGGATGGTGATGGGATAATTGTGGGATGGTTCTGGAATTGACCCTAGTGTGATAATCTCAATAGCCTGTTGCACTCAGGTTTGTAGGATGCTAGGGTTGGCCAGGTCACAGGATCTTCTTTTCCAGTCCTCTGGGCAAGGGGCGGGGGGGGGGGTGGCTCAGGATGACATCAATGGCTTTGAAAGATATGTAAATATGTATTCCCTCCATTTGTTAAACTTGGGTCTGTTTGTTTGTTTGTTTAATTTGAATAGTACATTCTATGCAACTGTGGTTGAAGTTTATGGTATCATGACATCACTAGGGACTTTCCCTCAAAACATTACTGGGACCCATCTCCAGTGATGGCATAAAGGGCCATTCCTAGATCTCAAATTCTGCCCCTGAAGTTTAAGGGCCAGGGATACACCTGGCCTCCCGTCATACAAAGGATTGTATCACATTGCCTACTTTGCAGTAAGATACAGCTATCAATCTAGTCAACATTTGAATATGGAATGGGACAGTGGTTGCTTTTTAATTTACTTCAAGCAACAAAAATATCTAGCCCTGGCCCTGAGCCATCTTCTAACTGTTTCTGAAACTTCTTCTTAAATAGTTGTCAAACATGGTTCAGATGCAGTGTTAACCACATGTAGCCAAGGCCCCTTTTTCCTTCACTACAGACCCCAGATGTTTTCACCATTGGTAATGCAAATGTAAAATCTGGACAACAATGTTCATTTATATTATGTCCACCTCTTTTTTTCCGCATGATCAGATGATCACAGAAACAATAACGGAGAAACAGGAACTTAGAAAACTTATGGGAGGTGGGGCTTTAACTGCCAACCATGGGGAAACATGGTAAACCTCATAGCTGGAAATATTTGCAGATTTGGTAAATTTTGTGAATCTTGAATCTTTAATAATAATAATAATAATAATAGCATACATACATATATATATATATCTTACCTGTCTCTCCCCAAGGCTTAAGGCAGGAGATTAGAATCATAGAATCATAGAGTTGGAAGAGACCACAAGGGCCATCCAGTCCAACCCCCTGCCATGCAGGAACTCCCAGTCAAAGGATCCCTGACAGATGGCCATCCAGCCTCTGTTTAAAAACCTCCAAGGATGGAGACTCCACTACCCTCCGAGGGAGTGTGTTCCACTGTTGAACAGCCCTTACTGTCAGGAAGTTCCTCCTAATGTTGAGGTGGAATCTCTTTTCCTGCAATTTATATCCATTGTTCGCATCCTAGTCTCTGGAGCAGCAGAAAACAAGCTTGCTCCCTCCTCAATATGACATCCCTTCAAGTATTTAAACAGGGCTATCATATCTCTTCTTAACCTTCTCTTCTCCAGGCAAAACATCCCCAGTTCCCTAAGGCATTCCTCATAGGGCATGGTTTCTAGACCCTTCACCATTTTAGTTGCCCTCCTTTGGACCCGCTCCAGTTTCTCCACATCTTTTTTGAATTGTGATGCCCAGAACTGGACACAGTATCCCAGGTGGGGCCTGACCAAAGCAGAATAGAGTAGCACTATTACTTCCCTGGATCTAGACACTATACTTCTATTGATGCAGTCTAAAATTGCATTGGCCTTTTTAGCTGCCGCATCGCATTGTTGACTCATGTTCAGCTTATGGTCTACTTGGATTAAAATACAATGCGTAGCTAAACACATAAAACCACATAAAACCATTTAGCATAGGTTAAAACACATAAACATAAACATAAGATTAAAACAACTAGTACACCATTATATGATGTTATATGACCTTAAGCATCTCAGATTAGAATGACACGTTACACATTTTAAAGGTACAACAACAAATAGTAACTATAATAAATTAAAGGATAGCAAGGATGGACTCTCTAGGGAGGGAGTTCCAAAGCTTGGGAGCAGCCACAGAGAAGGCCTTCTCTCTTGTTCCCACCAAATGTGCCTGAGAAGGTGGCAGGACAGAGAGAAAAGCCTCTCCAGATGATCTCAATACTCTCGGGGGCTCGTACAGGGAGATATGGTCCTTCAAATAGCCTGGACCCAAGCCATATAGGGCTTTATAGGTCAAAACCAGCACTTTGAATTGTGCCTGGAAATGGACTGGCAGCCAATGGAGCTGTTGCAACAAGGGAGTTGGATGCTCCAACAAAGACAAGCAGCTTCATTTATATACCGCTTCATACCACCTAAGCAGTGTCTAAGCGGTTTACAACCGTAAGCTACTTGCTCCCTGTAGCCAGCTTCAGTTAACAGCCAGGCTGCAGCTCTTTGGACCAGCTGAAGTTTCTGAGCACTTTTCAAAGGCAGCCCCACATATAGCACATTATAGTCATCCAGACAGGATGTAACCAAACCATGTACCAGGAAACTCAAAGCACTTACAAGGACATTTTATTCCAGGTTAGTTTAAATTAAACCAGTATTTCTTGAAATGAAGTTACTCCGTCACTGTGTTTTGGTCATCCTGGATCATGTTTGCACAGGCCAAAATAGCACATCCTTTCCCCTCTCCAGACATCCAGACAACACAGGGCTGAATCCTGATTCTGGTGCCAACTGTACTGGCAACATACAGCCTGTTCAGCACTGGACCAGCATCATACTATCCTTAAAATGGATTTTTACAGGAGAATATGAATACAAGATGAAAGCCTTTGCTGATGATGCTTTAGTGTTTTTGGAAGACCCACTACCTAAAAGTAGACATCAAAGACATAGCCATCTTAGTCTTAGAATCAGTACATAGAGAGATCTTGTAGCACCTTTGAGACTAACTGAAAGAAAGAAATTGACAGCATGAGCTTTCGTAGACTTCAGTCTACTTCCTCAGTTGCATTAGGAAGTAGACTGGAGTCTATGAAAGCTCATGCTGCCAATTTCTTTCTTTCACTTAATCTCAAAGGTGCTACAAGATCTATCTACTAAAAGTAGATATATTCAATAAGATTTTTAGAGAATTCGACCAAGCAGTAGGCTTTAAAATTAACAAAAATAAAACTAAGATAATAATAACATCCCAACTAAAGAAAAAGAACAACTTGAAAAGAAATTTGGAATGGAAATTGTTAATACAGTTAAATACTTAGGCATTGAAATAACATCTAATAATAATTATCTCTTCCAAAATAATTATGTTAAAATATAGAAATGTATGAAAAAGAATTTAGAACAATGGAAAGGTTTGAAACTTTCACAATTAGGAAAAAATTCAACTGTTAAGATAAATGTTCCTTCTATGTTAATGTACCTTTTCCAAACAATTCTGATAAAAATTCCTAGTAAATGGCTTGATCAGTTTAGAAAAGACAGTGCAAAATTTGTGTGGCAAGGGAAAAAAACAAGGGTAAGATATAGCAAATATCAAAGGGTAAGGAGGGTTTGCACTCCTGGATTTTCAATTATACTATGAAGTGGCTTGTTTGACTTGGATATGGCCTTGGATTTTGTTAAATGTTGGCACTTGAGGGACATGACTTAAACTTTGGTTGGCATGGTTTCCTAAGGTACAACAAAGTACAAATGCAAAAACAAATAATTAGGAAAGTGTTTCACAAAATTTGGATCAAATACAAACAAATATTCTACACCAAACCCCCTCACTGGTTATCATCTTCAGAGGCATTGTCACTTAAAATGCTGCCGAAACAAGGAAAATGGTTAACTTAGAATGAACTTTTAAGCGAGGCAAGGAAACATGTCAACTCAAGACAAGGCAAGAGATAATAAATGGACAATTTAATATACATTGGTTCCCTCACTAGCAAATTACTGGGGAAAATAGAGCTGACAAAATAAGATGAGGATTTGAGTTAAAAATGAGTAGATCTGAAAAAGTATTTGCTAAAGGGAGAAAAAAGATCTGATTGGCAATTTATATAAAATATTGTTGAATTATAATTTAGAAGGGGACCTACTCAAAGATTGCATGATAGAATGAGCCCAAAAAATAGGCCATAGCATTGATCTTGATAGTTGAGAAAATTTGTAGCAAAACAACAATACTTACATGAGACGCTATGATTTAAAAGAGGATTGCAGTAAAATATGCATAGGTGTGGAGAACACACCACCTATGCATAGGCAGTTTAAAATGTTGAGAACAGCCAATGCGAGTGAAGCTAGAAAGGGTGGGAGCTGCTCCCAGGAGTGGGTATAAATAGAGAGGCAGAGTATGTTAGCGGAGTGTGTCATTGTACAGCCAAAGAGGCTGAGGGAGACTGTTGTGAGGTGCAGTTAGAAGGGGATTAGTTGTCCAAGTTAGGGACTAGAGGAGTCCGGAGTTAAAGTGTATGTGTTAATATTATGTGGGATATATATATCACTAGGAGGATTATCAAAGTTATCTGGAAACAGATAACCAGAAAGGTTAAGAAATAAAGAGGTTAGATAAAGGTTGTGTGGGAACTAAGACTATAAAGGAACGTTTATAAAGTCAAGTGAAAGAAACTGTTAAACTTCGTAACTACTGAAGCAATTTTTACACCATATCAAGCTTAAATCACATCATACAAGAAATCAAAGATATAGCCATGCTAGTCTGTAGAATCAACATGTAGAGAGATCTTGTAGTAACTGTAGTCTACAAACTCTCATACTGCCAAGAATACAAGGAGGGAGGGAAACATGGGATTATTATTATTATTAACCTTTATTTATATAGGTAGATCCCATATTGGGATCTACCAAGAAAGAGTTTGGATGTAAAACCGTGATTATGCTGATAAATAGATTTTTTAAAGAAAGAACGGAAAAGTCCTGATAATTCCAGGAATTTTTTCCCTGTATGGATGAGCCCTGAGAGGACTTTCTGTTAAGTTTCTGAGCTCTGATTGTGTTCCTTTATCTCTTTGTTGATCTTTGATCCCAAGTAGGAAAAAGTTACTTCCTGTCTTGAGAGGAGAAGAGTGAAACTTCCTGTTTCTGTCAAAAGAGCAAAAAGAAAAAAAACCTGCTCCATATGGGGTATAATCAGCAGGTCCATATTTAGCATCAAAGACAATGAAGATTGCTCAGGAAAAAAATAGCTTCTCATTATCTCTCTAGCTATTTCAGTGGCTGATAACTTAGAAGGAATGAATTGCCTCATAGTGGGTTTAGAAATACTGGTGTACTGCGTAGTTCAGCAGTCAAGACATTATTCAGTAAGGCTGAATTTAGAGACTTCATTCTTAGCATAACCAGATACTGTACTTTTTTTAAAATATATATATTCATTTTTCCTACAAATGAACACAGGTGACAAAAATGCAGCAGCGTCCAACATTAGGTTCATGACTGTAGAACAGAATTAAACTTATTTTTTTCCCAGGGCAAAAATTAGGTGATACTGTCAGAGCCAAAATGAGAACCTTGACTCTGAACTGAAATTGCCAGTGATAAGGTTCCAGGAACATCTGGCAATTAATTTTGACTGTTTGACAGGTTTGCACATTTATGAGGTGTAGGAACAAAGTAGCCCATCAGATGTAAGCAAAGTAAGCGCCTCACCTGGTCTGTTTTGCAAATATGTGCGTCTGCCGTAGGATATTTTTAGAATATACCTTTAGGGAAGGCGTAAACTTATTGAGGAGACCAATCATGTTTCCTTGCACTTAAACATAACCCCAGGAATGATATGCCGCCAGACAAGCGGTAGAGGAAAACTTAGTTTGTGCTCTCCCATCATTTTTCAGCCAGAGATTACAGTAATTGGAAAGCTATTTTGGGGAATGGGTCTTTGGATAAACCAAAGGTGTTTGCATACTCATAGCTCAACAAGAAGCATATTTCCATGACACCACACTGTATTTAATAGAAGCTGCCGCCAGGGGTGCAACTACTGGGGGTGAGGGAAAATAAGAATTATAACTTTTTCCACCACTCTCCAAATTTGTAGCATTACAGTAGCTTAAAAACAAGACATGTGAATACAGAAAATGAACCATTTTCAGTGTCACACTCTGCAATACAAGAAATCTAAGGACTAAAGGAAAATTTCATGGGAAAGATTCTTATTTGAGGACAATAGCCTCATCCCCAAGCCTACATTCCTGTGCCACACTGATTTGTAGCAGTGCTTTGTAACAATGGTCCCCTTGTCCTAGAATTTGACTCAGAAGATGCATACAAAAGCTTTCTGCCACACGTTTTATTTTCAGAGTGCAATCACGCAAGAGCTTGGTTTTTGTACTACAGTTCACAGAATTTTAGCGAGGGGATTCTATAAATTGTAATCTGAACAAGTAACTTTTCAAAGCTCTCACCTAAACATATATGAAATGTGTTTCAAACACATATGGAAATGCATATCTCGCAAATATGGTCCGCAGAGAGCTCCAATGGGATGTTATTTCCTCTTCTTAAGTGTACTCAGCAAAGACAGATGGAAAAGACCAAGGATAAGAATACTCCAGGAACAGCCCAGAGTATTCTGGCCCCAGAGCTGCTCTGATGTCTCTATGTTACTTTGGCATTCCCATTGTGATGCAGGGTGGCTCCAGATCTTCCAGGAAGGTCTGGAACAAAAGATGACTAATTTTAATCCATTATAACGGGGAGGTATATCACAGGTTCAGTGCTGAACTGGCTGGACATCATCCAGGCTGCTCAGATCAGAAATGGGGCTTGGGTTATGCATTGTCTGTACTCCCTACTGAGAGGACAGGGTGAGGACATTGTGTTTGGCCCATGCAGACAAGGCCAGGGTCTCAGAAAGAAGAATGCCGGCACCTTCTCTGAGAATCACTGTGATCTGTAAGAGCTAGGTGACATTCTGTGTATGTTCCAGGACCAACAACACATAAAGCTGTGCCTGAATTCAGTTAAGGAATGTGAGAACGTTATCTTTGTGTTATTTCTGGTGTTACATCTTTTTTTCTCCCATTGGTCTGTAATCAACAGAACTGTAATTTGTCTCATCAGTGACTTCGGGGCTGTAAAGACTTGCCATTAAGGCCGGCCTGGGGGCAGAGTCAAGGCATGGCAACCATACAATGCACACTATGCCCCGACTCCGCTGCCTGACCAGTGTGATTGACTAGATGGTCCTTGTTTTTGCTTCCACGTCTATGATTCAGGTATAATAATAATAATTTTTAAAGCTGGGAGAGAGTGTTTCCAGAGAAGACTTTTATGGCACAGTCTTACTTCTTCATTCATGCAATTCTTGTGGGCTTCTGTTTGTAACCCCCTATGATTCTTTTTTCTTGCCACATAAACTTTTGTTAAGGAGGGAAGGAGTGGATGCCTTTTCATAGGTAGCACTAAGAGCCATCTGCCCGGAATCACCCAGAAACAGCAACGGGGTGCTATTTCCAGCCAAACAGTAAGTCCTGTTGGAACTTTATTGCCTTCTTTTCTTGACTTAAAGAAGCATGCTGGCAGAAGACATGCCTCATGGTGTTCAAGTAATGGATGTTTTTCTTGATAAGAGAGCCCAACATGTTTTGGCCCATATATATATTCTCAAGGCCTTCTTCAAGGATTAGGTTAGAAGCAGGAATTCTCAAAACATTTACTGAACAAAGGGATCACAAACAGGCAGCATAATAACACATTTCAAAGAAGTCTCTTTCCAAAATGTCCATTGGCTAATTTGATACTAATGATGCAGCAGGTTTGTTGCAGTGATGCTGACAACCAACTACTACAAGGAGGAACAAAAATCATACATTTGTTCTTTCCTTTTCCTTGACAACCTGAGCCACAAGGTTGGCAATGTTGTTCAGTTTCTGGCTGTCTCCTAATTGCATTCTTCCCTGGAGTACAGATTAAAGAGCAACTTGCAATAATCTAACAACAACTATTTTTTCAATGCTACACAAGGACTCCAAGAAGGTGATTAGCCAGCAACCATTTTGAGTCACAGTTATGGATACAAATACAGGGAGGGAAATGAGAACATGATGCTTCAGAGTCTGAGGACTACTGTTCTTTTGTAGAGTGGCATTTCCAAGAGAATGCTTATTAGATGCTGCGTGTTCTTCCAGATGCGGCTGTTACCATGGCAGGTTCACTGGAATAGAAGCTAATTGGATTTTTTTTTTTTTAAGTAGGTGAATTCTGGTTAATAACAGCCTTCCTCTCTCAAGAACAAAACAGAGTCCAGTTTATTCCAAATACTCAGGAGGTAGCATTGATGAAGAATATGTGCATGGGAGGGGGGGGCATGTGCATATAAAAATGTTAATTTGCGTACGTGCATAATTCTGTGGGAGGAAAAGCATCTTTTCAAGAGGCACCCATGCATATACACAACTTAATTTACCATCCAATAAGAACAGCCTAAATATTCAACACAAAATGTTCTGTTAAGTCTGAATCCCAACCCCCACTGCCAGGATATTTCTCATTTTCCTCTATTCCTCTGGACCTAGGACAGCCAAAAGTCTTTACAGTAGGTGGTCAAAATTATTTTTGATTAAATTGATTAGGCTGGATCTCATCCCTTCATCATTCCTCTGGTAGACTTTGCAACAAGCTGTATGTTGTCCCACACTTGAAAAAGGCAGGATGCTGGCAGGGTATGTTATTCTTGTATTGTCTGATCTACATTGGCTTCCTTTTTGTTGCTGAACCTAATCCAAAATGCTAGTTCTCAATCAGAAAAACCTGAAACAAACTCACCATAACCTAGATCCCTCCAGATCCTACATTTTTTACCTACAATGTCTGTCATCCTTGGCCTGATGGGAGTGGTAGCCAAAAACATATGAAGGGACCCAGGTTGAAGAAGGCTGTGATGAATAATTTTGGGCCACATGTTGTATAAAACAGTGGTTCTCAAATTTTGGCCCTGCACGGTGTTTTGGACTTAAAGTAAAGAAGGATAAAGTGAGTAAGGATGAGAGGATGTAGAAAAGGATAACAAAAGAAGAAGAGATGTTTCTTTTATAGAATATAATTGATGGTAGAGTAATAAATGAATAACAGACTGATAGAAAGAATGAGAAGGAGATTTGAGGATAGAATATAAAAGAAAATTGAAAATTGAAAGAAGGGGGAAAAGAGATGAAAGTATGCTGACAAATAATTTGGAGAGGATGCACTGGATTATTGATATTGGTATGTAGATATGTATATGTGTATTTGTTTGTGTGTATTTTTTATTCATTTGGATTGTGTGATATGACTTGTTGTTTTGTTTATGCATAAATGTTTAATTGAAATGTTTAAAAAGATTCAGGTCATGGATGCTTGAATCTGTGGATAGCAAATCCACGGAATTGGAAGAACAATTGTATTTGACAGCTATGAAAGGAGTTGGAAATATTTTGACCAGCAGAGTCGTATCAAGCAACATTAGTTTTCACCAAAATAAGCATTGATATATATGCTGTGGAAGTCGCAGTGATTTAACTATAGATACTCTTATGTCAGAATTTATGATAACAAAACTAGTGGGGCTACCCTACTGTGGTTATTGGCAAGACATCCCATTTTTATTAGGGCCTTGTCTGCACTGGTCCGGATACTCCAGGGGCAACCCAGAGTATCCTGGCCTCTCAGCTGTCCCCCTTACCTTGGCCTCCATTGGTGGCTATCTGCACAGGCATCCCACTGTACAATCTGGTGCATCGGGTGCCTCCATGGGTCACTTGCCTCTGAGGTCAGAATGAGGCACTCAGCAATGGTCACATGCTGGGTGCCTCATTCTGACCTTAGAAAAAGTGACCTGTGGTGGCAGTGGACATGCTGGGCAGACCAGTGGGATGCCCATGGAGACAGCCACTTAGACACAGAAATGGAGGGCTCTGGATCTTGCCGGAGGATTCGGAGAAACAGGAAAGTTATTGTAATACATTTTAACCTTATTATGTCCAGTGTGTGACATGCTGGACATAATTTGGATTTACCACACTAAAACCAGGGTTTGTTATGCGTCATCCAAATAGGATGATGACGAATGAAGGAGAAATGTGCCTTTTGGCCTGTGTAGATAAGGCCAATGAAACACATCCAGCAGACCACCAAATAATTCTTTAACACTGAGAAAGCTGGTGACACACTGAGCTTGTTCCCTGGGGACTCACAAATTTCTTCTGGTTTCCTAACTGAAGCCAGAGTTTCTCCTCAAGATGCAGAAAAAATATGACTGATGTGACTTATTTCTGTGATCTCTAGAGGTTGTCTCATTCCTGATTTGTGATGGCAAATGTACCTCAAATTTCAGCTACTGTGCTCCTGTTGTTGTTGTTGTTGTTGCTGTTGTTTTTTTATATCCCACCTTTCTTCTGACATAGGGACTCGAGGCGGTAAACAACAAGTATAAAACAATACAACTGAAAACAGTATAAAAATATTAAAATATATAAATATAACTTTTTAAAAAAGAATTAAACAATTTTAATAGGAAAAGAGAACTCGTCTATCCAGAATAGGAGACTCTTTGCTCCTATACACTTGGTAACAATGGTTTAGCCATTGGTTATATATATTTTTCATGTTTTACTGCACCTTGCGTACCTGATCTCTTTGGTTTGAAAGAAGGTCAGAAGGAAGAAAGTTTATAGGCTAGGCCTGCTCTATTTGTAACAATTCATTCTATGAAAATATTTAAAGTTTTAATATGTGGTTGAAAGGATGTTTGCAAATGGGTAGGAAATCATTGTAGTCTTCCGCTGATGGAATAGCAGGATCTAGGGAATTCAGGGAAAAGGTGATTTATCTCAGATACAGTGCCCTGTGTGCTCCTAAAACTGGCTCTAGAGGCCTGAAAAACCAATCCAGAGACAATTTCAGGACACAGTGGTGCACCCTTCCAATTTGGAAAAGGCAATCTCAATTAATCCTCTGTCATAAAATGTCCCAGTTTCTCTTCCTCCCACTTTCCCTATTTATCCTCATTTTAAATTGCTGGTTAAAATGAAAAAGCAGTTCTTGTTCAATTAGCTCAGTAAGGAAAGGGAAGAGGGAGCAAAATCCTGACCTTCCCTGAATCAAGATCCACGGTCCAGGCAAAAAAGCAAATTGTTTCAGCCTCTCCTAGTCTGTCTGTTTTTTCTCATTAAAATTTTTACCAGTTTGAACACACTCTGATGCTGCTTGGCCACATACAAGTTTTTATCTGTGAAATGTTGGAGAGTATGCCCTGTGACCCCCCAGTGCAATCCTGGACTTGGCCTCAGATTTCTGTTTTAATGTTCTTTGTAGACTGTAATTTTTTAAAAACCAATATCCGAGTTTAACGTTGTGCACAGAATATAACAGCAAAATCATCCGTTATATGGCATCTAATCTGCATTATGTAAGCTCAATAAAATCACACAGTAATATTAACTGACTACAATATGAGGTCTGAAAAAAATCTCTTGAGCAATTCTATGCATACCTACGTAAGAACAATGCCCTGTGTATTCAGATTTACTTTTAACTATACAAAGAGATAATATCAAATTAATAGGGTACCATGAGTATCCCTCTTATGAATTCAATATTTTAGTGACTGTGCACCACTATGGTTGCCCCGTCATTAATGCTGCTAGAATTCAAAGATATAGCCATGTTAATCTGTAGAATCAGTATATAGAGAGATCTTGTGGCACCTTTGAGACTAACTGAAGGAAAGAAGTTGGTAGCATGAGCTTTCCCAGTCCTAAGTCAACTTCCTCAGATGGTTTTAAAGTAGAGGAAGTAGACTGAAGTTTATGAAAGTTTATGAAAGCTCATGCTGACAACTTCTTTCTTTCAGTTAGTCTCAAAAGTGCTACAAGGTCTCCCTACATACTGATTGATACTGCTCTTTGTGTTCTCACCAACATGTTCTGAATGTGGAACCATCCTTCATTTCAGGAATGGAAATCATGTATGCCCAGGGCTTTTATTGCTGCAGGGAGTTAAATTTTTCAGGAACATTGTGTCTTTGATGAAAAGCATTCATTAAATGGCTGGCCATTCCAGTCAATAAAGCTAGAATTTTACCAGATTGACTGTGAAGAGCTACTGAATTATCAATCACTGGGTATTTCTTAGGAGTTAAAACACTATTAAAAGGAAAGCAAATTTAGTCCCATTTAGCTGTATTCATTGTAATCTAGAGTTTGTTTTATTAGGTTTTTTATTTATTTATGGTTTATCCATTGGGTGCTTTATTTTTATTTTATTTTTATTTGCATCCCTCCTTTCTCCTGGATTGAGATCCAAGGCAATCCACTTAGGACAAAAAGACAAAGTAGTCTTTTTTTAACAATCTGTTTGATATCATAGAGAATCATAGAATCATAGAAATTTAGAGTTGGAAGAGACTACAAGGGCCATCCAGTCCAACCCCCTGCCGTGCAGGAACTCCCAATCAAAGCATACCCAACAGATGGCCATCCAGCCTCTGCTTAAAAACCTCCAAGGAAGGAGACTCCACCACCCTCCGAGGGAGTGTGTTCCACTGTCGAACAGCTCTTACTGTCAGGAAGTTCCTCCTAATGTTGAGGTGGAATCTTTTTTCCTGCAGTTTGCATCCATTATTCTGCGTTCTAGTCTCTGGAGCAGCAGAAAACAAGCTTGCTCCCTCCTCAATGTGACATCCCTTCAAGTATTTAAACAGGGCTATCATATCACCTCTTAACCTTCTCTCTTCCAGGCTAAACATCCCCAGCTCCCTAAGGCGTTCTTCATAGGACAAGGTTTCCAGACCCTTCACCATTTTAGTCGCCCTCCTTTGGACCTGCTCCAGTTTCTCCACATCCTTTTTGAATTGTGGTGCCCAGAACTGGACACAGTATTCCAGGTGGGGCCTGACCAATGCAGAATAGAGTGGCACTATTACTTATAAAAGTATAAAAATAAATAAGCATTTATATTTTAAAAGACTGAGGCCCAGTGCTTTGCACCAGCCTGGGGCCAAAATTAGTGTTAAGTAGGGCTGGGCATCCACACACACCCAGCTATAGTATCGGCGCATGGATGCCATCTTGCTGCACCCCCATCCACATGGGGCATGCGACAATGATGTCCACAAGGCGCAGCACCCTAACAGCACCACACCACATGGACATAATGATCGCACGCAGTTACTGGAGAAAACATTAAAACATAGTTTAAAAATAAAAGCATAATATATGCCATTAAATATATCCTTCTACCATATTAATTTAGGAGATTATCACATTACCTTTGCTCCCGGCATAGACACAGGATGTCTCTTTAAGAAGATAGATGTTATCACATTCACCCGTCACCGGGCAGCAGGCAGCCCATTTGCAAGGCAGACCTCTGCCGCAGGTTTTCAAGAACAGGAAAATGCTGTTCATGAAAAGATGCGGGACAAGCCCGGAGAAACCTAGTTTGCAAACGGGCTGCCTGCTGCCCAGTGATGGGTGAATGTGATAAGATTTGTCTTCTTAATGTTTCATCCCGCAACTATGCCAGGAGCAAAGGTAATGCGATAATCTCCTTCAATTTACAACTGAACCAAGGACCTGCCTAAACAAAATCTACAGAATCTACAAATGATTTCTTCCAGTAGTTTCATGTAGATATTGAACAACATAGGAGACAAAACCAAGTCCTTTGGGACCCAACGGGCCAATGAGCAGGCAGGAACAGGAATCTTCCAGCACCAACTTTTTCATTTCCCTCTCCAATAATAACTGGAACCACTGTAAAATAATGCCCCCACAAGGATAGCATGACCAATGTTATCAAAGCTGCCGAGTGGTCTTGGAGAGCCAATAGGGATAAACATCCCCAGCCCAGTTCCCTGTGTCATCCACCAAGGTGACATTCTCTTCTAATGAACATAGACGGCTTCTGACCATTTGGAATAACTTCACAGCATTACACTGCACAGATGCAATTGTGGCATACAAGCATGATCTCTGTGCTGCCATCTCCACAGCAGCATAGACTTTCCTATAGGCTCTATCTCATGTTCAGTCAGATCTGTTCTGGGTTTCCTGCCATCTATGCTGTAATCTCCAACAAGCAAATCCTATTGCTTGTGCTTGTATCAGAAGGGAGATCGCTGAAGACTGTTCACAGTTCTTATGCATTTCTTCCCAAAAAAAACCCCCACTGATCTTTAGATGCAATCTCAACATATAGGTTCCACTCCCTGTTGCAATGTTATTATTGGTCAAGCGTTTTTTTCAGTTTTGAAAATGACACTAGAAAGAATTTACCTGTTTAAATAAAAAAGAACTTCCAAACATATCTGGAGGGGCTGCCTTTGCTCAGTCACTGGGGAGAGCTTCTCCACCATTAGTGACAGAAGACGGCAACTTGGCCACTGTTGAGGTTGCCAGAAGCTTTTTGTTTTTTAAGAACTCCATGTGACATTAAACTCAATTATTTTAATGGGTGGTTCAGAAGGGGGGCAGGCACTTGGCACCATCCGTTCCTGGCCATATCCTATTCATGAGCAGAACATCATGAGCAAAACCTCAGTAAACATTAAGAGAAAATCATTCAGTTCCTTCTCTTTTTCCTTGGACTTCCTGAAACTTCTCAGGAGTCCTGACAGTTCTCCTCAGCTTTGCCCTTTTGGCTCTTTTTGCACAACCTTCTTGCTGTGCGAAAGTTCTCTGCTCTCCTCCTTCTTATGAAAAGAATGCTAGATTCATGCTAAGCCAGACCAGTAGACTATCTGTTGTAAAATTCTATTCATCTTCTGACCTTTAGTTGATGTTTAAATGATTTTAGTTCCCTAGACAGTTTGCTTTATAAAAATATCATTCATATGATTTTGTTTTTTGTGTTCATTTTAATCTGCATTTGTTCTAAAAAAAAAAAAAAAAATTAAGCCACCTAGAATTGAGGGACTGAGGAAAGGGCTGGATATAAATGAATAACATACTTCCAACTGTCCTGATTTAGCAGGGACAATCCTGGTTAATTCTCTACTATCTCACTTTCTTACCTGCTTTTAAAATGTTCCAGATTGAGCAATGCTACTGGTGCAAAATGTCATTCCAGGGGAATTCATATGACTGACAGTCATGTGGTGTCATATCCCCTCTTCCCCCCTTTCCTTCAACCCCCTCAATTTGTTTTAATTTTTTTCTTATTTTTATACAATTTCAGAGCTCTGCAGTCTCAAAATTTTTAGAATTGTTTTAAAAGCTTTGTAATTGCACAAAAAAGTTGGGGAAAAATATAAAACCCTTAAAGTATGCTGGGTCAGGCATAAAGGGCCTTGTCTCCCATTAACTGTCTAATTCCTTTTTATATCAACTCAAACCGTCTCTATATCTTGTAGAAATGAATGGAAACATGAACTGCATGAAGATGTCTTTCGCACTTTTGGGTGAATTCTGAAACCTCATGTTCTGCTTAGGAACATGGTATTTTGGGGAGGCCCTAAATCAACCAAGATTACTTATAGAGAAATATTACCATTGATCGAGAGAGGCCCTCCCAAGAGAAGCACAGACATGCGAGAGCTTATCCTTCACAAGAAGGATCACTTTATTGATCGCAGCAAAGGCTTTATAACTTCAGGTCAGTATGAGCTCATGAGAATCAGCCACATATGAGCAAAAGCAAGTTTGTTTGACAATTAACATGGATACAAGCAGCATCCTGGATAGCTAAAAGGAACAGAGAAGCAAGTGAGAAATGTTGCATTTTGGGGGGAAAAAACGGGTCTGTAGAGCTTGGAGCCAGCATGACATTGGAGTTTATCAGACGATGGAAATTGGAAGTATAATCTAATGGCAATCCGAACGCAATCACGGGGTTTCACATTATTGCGTATTAAAGTATCTCACGCAATTTTGGGCAAAAGGGAAGTCATTCTGAACGCAATCGTGGGTTTTACATTATTGTGAATTACGCAATTTCGTTCAATGGGTTGGTCATTTTCGGGTAATGGGAAGTCATTCTGAACGCATTCCGAATGCAATTGGAATTCATGTAAATTTGCTAAACTAGTGAATTCACATGAATTCAAATTGGCTCCATTCGCAATAAAGAGAAATTCCTCCCATCTGATAAACTCCATAGTGGTTTGAGTGTTTGACTATTAGTCTGAGACCAGGGTTTGACTCCTGCATTGGCCATGAGAACCCACTTGGGTGATCTTAGGCAGTCACACTCTTTCAGCCTTGGAGAAGGCAATGTCAAACCCCCTCTGAAGGAACTTGCCAAGAAAGCCACATGATAGGCTCACCTTAAGGTCTCCATAAGTCAGAAACTACTTGAAGGCACACAACAACAACAACAGCAACAGCTAATCTCTGGTAAGAAAGCAGCCAGATCAGAAGCATTTGCAATAGTCAAACATGAGTGTTTGACTATGAGTCTGAGACCAGGGTTTGACTCCTGGGTTGGCCATGAGAACCCACTTGGGTGATCTTAGGTACACAGGAGTCCTTCCCACAGCTCCCATACACTTAATGCAATTCTGTTGTTTGAGGAACTATTGGGGAGAAAGTGGAATGAGCGCAAGAGTGAAAGCTGTTTCAAAGAGGGCAGTATATTTGCTCAGTTGATTCTCTCTTGCTCTAACTGCAAACATCGGTAAAGGGTCCTGATTCTTGGCTGATTCTTACATGAGAAAGAACTAACTTAAATCCTGTTCTTCCCTTCACCACCATGCAGTTTCCCTGGATGACTCTTAGTTCTGGTTCTTATAACAGTAAGGCAATGTCCTGAACACCATCCCAATAGAGTTGCTCCACACCATCTTGTCCTATCACTCAGCCATGTTTACTGATAGATTGGTCAGGCTCACAAAACAGCATGATGGCCTTACTAAAAAAGCACCCAGGCTAAATTCCTTCATTCTGCTCTCGCATGGCCAGGTGATCCTTTTGACACTCAGTTGGGATGGAGCAATGCCCAAATACTGTAGGGCACAAATTAAAGTACAGGCAGATAACTGTAGGTCACTGGTAAATTAATCAAGAGAATTAGCAGCCATGGGTCCCATGCAGGACCAAGGCAGCATATGCAGTGGGCCCTTGGTATCCATTGGGGTTTGGTTCCAGAACTCCCACTGAATGCCTAAATCTGTGGATGTTCAGGTCCCGATAAATACAATGGCATAGTACAATAATGTCCCTTATTTTTTAAAAAATTGGCAAAATCAAGGTTTTGGTTTTTGGAATTTATCTATTTTTAATATATATATATATATATATATATATATATATATATATATATATTCAAGCTGGGGATGGTTGAATCCATGGACAAAGAATCCATGGATATGAAGGGCTGACTGCAAATAAAATAAGTAAACTACTTATTGGGATATCATGTTGGCCAGGGGGTACTATGAATTAATGATACTCCTGTCTATATTTTGAGGTTTTGATTTACTTGCCCTGGCAATGAGAAAAATAAAATATGAAAGCCTTTCGTCTAACATTATTTTTGTTTACCAGCTTGCAAATTATCCTTTACCTCTTTCAGTGTCTCTGAGAGGACCTTGTACCAAGGTTTTGGTAATATACAAACATACAGTATCTACATTTAATTGTTAAGTGATCAGTCAGTTAGAAGATAGCTGATTAATCACTGAAGAATGGATTAATTGCAAAACAATAGAATTTGCCTTTTAAAAAAGTGTATCTTCTCTATGCACATGCTCCTTCCCTCTGTGTGCTCCCAAAAAACAGGTCTGGGGAGCTGAAAACCCCTTCAAAACTGGTTTTTGAGCAGGTCCATGTCTCATCATGCTGGGGTTACAGCTTTAGGCCTTAGTGATTATGTATATGTGTTGTTGTGTACCTTCAAGTCATTTCTGACTTATGGTAACCCTACAGTGAACCTATCATGGGGTTTTCTGGGGCTGAGAGTGTGCGACTCACCCAAAGTAACCCAGCAAGTTTCACGGCCAAGTGGGGAATCAAACCCCAACCTCCAAAGTCCTAGTCCTAGTCTCAAACTATTACACCACTCTGGACTTTCATGTGTGTGTGAGTAAGAAAGACTTTGAAAATAACCCTGACTGAAATGAAAGAACTATGGCTTAAGCAAAAAGTAATTACATGGCTAGATGCAAGACCACAAACTTCAGTCATTAGTGAAAATTCATTCCGTTTTTAAACTCCTCAAATGGAGTGGTCTGTATTATTTAACTAAAGGGCATTGCCCTGCTGTTTCAATCAAGATGCCTCATCTCCTTGGGGAGAGGACATCTTTGCATGATAAATGATACATCTCCACCAAAGCATAATATATTTATGCCACCTACACATTTAGCATTCAGGTTAGAAGCTAGGCTGCAAGAAAATAAATCCCAGAAAAGGAAACGTGAAGGCTTAGTGAGAGACTGCAGATGGATCAGAATTTACAAATATACAGCTAGAACAGCTGCACTGCCTCTGTAATTTGGCAGATAGAGCTGTACCACTAAAGGACCTCAAATGTATTTCTTTAGTTCATTTACCTTTCTTCTTCAAGCTAAGAAAATCAAGCATGAATGCACCCATAACCAAATGCAATGTAACAGAAAGACTTTGGGATCATGTCGTATAGGTCCAAGAGTGAAAAATACTTCATTGAGGTCCCTTTACTCTTCTTGCGAAGTAGGCCTGAAAGAAATTGATGCCACCCATATAAAAAACATGAAATCTTGTAAAAGTCCAAATCTCAGAAAAAATGTAACAGATGCTGCTAGATTTCCCTTTCCCTCCCTTGGCTTCTGTCAGTCTTCAAGGTCTGCAAATGCTATAGGTGTTGACCCACTTCAGACATAGTAATTTGATCCGGCACAGGTGTGTTATTCCAAATATACTGAAGTTGAAGGAAAGAACACTTGTAGCCATGAGCTGCAAGCACATCTCTGGGTGAGGTCAGCTGCAGTACTCTCGCTCTGTGTGTGTGTGTGTGTGTGTTTTAAATTGCACCCATCTATCTACTAGCCCACGCAGTCTCTGCCTAGTAGGTTAATAAATAATAAAGTGAAAGAGAGAGAGACAGGGAGCTAATTCACAGCTCTTTGACAGCACTGGAGCTCTTAATCATCTTTAGACCAGGACAGTGATGAAATGGCTCGGAGGACAGCTCTTACAAAAGTCTGCTGCAAAATTTAAAGTCTTAAGGACTTTATTCTGCAAGATGCCAAACTTCACCCTTGACCCAGACAAAACATACACTCACAAAAAGAAGTCCAAGAGTGCACATAACAAGGCAAAGCAAGACTTTAGATTAAGTGTTTTGACGTGAACAGTGCACAAATCGGAGCTCTAAATTAATGTTGAATCCAAACATATAACTCCATGAACTTGTTAGCCGGCTGCCAGTGTCCCTTCTGCTTCCACAGAGTTATCATTGCTGCTGATACTCTGCTTCTTCTCTAATTGGATGTTTATTTTCCTGTAAAGTTGGACACTTTGGCGAGTCTTGCACAGAGAGGTTATTTGTTTAGATTTGTACAGCTCCCAGAATCCTCATCTGACAAGAAAACTAGCCAATTTGCCAGGGAATATTGGAAGTTGTCATCCAAAACACATATCATTCCACATTTCACAAATGAAAACTAACACACATCTGGCCAAGCAACAATAGAATGTGGTCAAGATGGCAAAAGCAGTTTGCCTGAGCCTAACGGGAAGGGCATGATTTGTTTTCTGCTCCCGCTCCTCTTCCCCACACAGAATTAACTGAGTACAAACTATTTTTTCACTTTGAATTCAGTTTACAATAAATGAAGTAAGCTGACAACAAAGGAGGGAAGGAGGAAGGGGAGAGAGAAACTGTGATATTTTAAAAGTATGCAAAAAAGTAGAACAGTGGATTGAACAGAATAGTCCCTGACAAATCAGGATAGCTGGAGGTTATCGAAATAGTGATTTTGTTCAAACTCTGAAGTGAAATCCTGACACTTCTAAAAGGTTCTATATGAAACTCTGGGACACTGCCTGGATTTACTAGTCAACATTAAGAGTTCATCCCAGACTGCTTAAATAGACCAGAAAGTCCCAGATTTTGTTCTTTCTGATTTTATTTTGGAAATCCATACTTGTTTTGTTTATCCCATAATATTTTCTGACAGTACAATTGGAGACTTTTTATGCCATTTTAACCCAGTATAAAATCAGAAAGAACAGGGTCTTTGAGAAGTGGGAATTTTAAATCTGTCTGGATGTACCCAAAATTGAATCCATTTTCTGATATTGATGAGGATGGGGGTGGGATGTTGTTGGATATTTCTGGCCACCAGTATGATCTACTACTTACCCTACAATCTTGTAGAATTCAAAGATATAGCCATGTTCGTCTATAGAATCAGTATGTAGAAAGATCTTGTAGCACCTTTGAGACTAACTGAAAGAAAGAAGTTGGCAGCATGAGCTTTCATAGACTACAGCCTACTTCCTCAGATGCATTTAGTGGAGGGGAAACCAGAGACAGATAATATATGTCATTGTTATGTGAGAATGTCAATTCAAATTCAAAATCCGTTGTGTATGGAAATGAACCCTACAACCTTGTGTTATGTTCCACCTTTGGTATTACTATACTGAAAATGCTAAAAAATACTGTATTCAGTGTTAGAAAGGCTAGCACTTGGAAGTGAGTTTTGTTTTGTTTTGTTTTGTTCTGGATTCCACTGATCATGCTGGCTGGGGGATTTGGGGAATTGTAGTCCCCAGAAAAACATTTAGCCCCAACCAAGCTCTGGGGAAGGCAGAACTCGCATTGCACAAGAGAATTCTAAATTACAGTATCTTTTAGCATCTACCATTAAGCAGATGCAAAAAGCAAGGTGAAACTATTCTTTAGTTAAAAGAACCAGAATGCATACATTTTGCACAAAAGAACTTCAGAACTGGCAAATGGAGTTCATTCCAGTTTCTGTGGCGATACAATAATGGAAGGATCGGGACTTCCGTGAGACTGACTAGTTAGAGAAAAAGAGAGACAGAGACAAAAGGTCTATGGGTTTGGCAGTGCACTCTAAAAATGAGGTTGACATTTACGTAAGTCATGCAAAGTGACCTTTCCAAATCCAATTTGGATTCTTACATCTTTTATGCATCCTCATCCTCCCAGTGACAGTCAGCTCCTCTTCTGCATAGCCTTTACTGTCAGTGAATACCCACTTGCTCTTGACTTGATCACACTGCAAATGTACCCTACGGATAGCCCTGCACCAGCACTTCTCTCTGGAAGGTTTTCTTTTGTCTGAGTTTCTCTATAGTTCTCTCTCAATGTATTCCTTTACATTTATACATTTTCAATCCACAATCTTTTTTCTTCTTTGTATCAGGTAATTTTTTAAAAACTGAAATTGTGCAAGGAAATTGTATGGAGACCTCCCAAGGTCCTCCCACCCAACCTAAGGAAGAAGTTTTTCATTAAATCATCAAAACATTTGCTCCTGGAAACCTCCAGGAATCATAATTAATATTTTGTGCCTTTAAAAAAATTAAAATGGTAGCTCCAGTTTCTTTGAGAGGAGGTTTTCCAGGAGAGTCCAAGGGGGGTGGTCTCCAGAATGGCCCAAGTTGCCCACCCCTGCTGTATGTTTGCATTAATTCTGAACTGCATTGGCTACAACTGATGAGATCTAAAAAGCTTGGAATTGCTAAATGTAGAATTTAGTTTCCAGACACAAGCAAATAGACTACTTGTAACAGCAACAGTAGTAATGTGCCTTCAAACCATTTCCAATTTATGGTAACCTTAAGGCAAACCTATCACAGGATTTTCTTGGCAAAATTTGTTCAGAGGGGGTTTGTCTTTGTCTTCCTCTGAGGCTGAGGGAGTCAGATGTACCTAATGTCACCCAGTAGGTTTCCATGGCCGAGTAGGGATTCAAATCCTGTTTCCTATAGAATCATAGGACTCTTTCAGATGTGGGAAATTGGAAGTATAATCCAAGGGCAATCCAAACGCAATCCTGGGGTTTCACGTTATTGCGAATTAGAGCTTCTCATGCAATTTCGGGCAAAAGGGAAGTCACTCCGAATGCAATCATGGGTTTAACGTTATTGCGAATTTAAGCTTCTCACGCGATTTCGGGCAAGGGGGGGTTATTTTCGGATAATGGGAAGTAATTCCGAATGCCTTCCAAACGGAGCAGGGGTTCAGGTAAATTCGCTAAACAAGCGAATTTACATGAATCCGAATTGGCTCCATTCAAAATTGGGAGAAATTCCTCCCGTTTGAAAGAGTCCATAGTCTAACACTCAAACCACTACACCATGTTGGCTCTCACTTGTAGTACTTACCCTACTTGTAACAGTGGTCTGTTACCTAGAAAGCAAAACCTAGCTATCCCTGCCTGCTATCTTTTCCTTCCTGTATATATTAAATAGTTAATGGCTTCTTCATTTTACCTCTAAGCAGACTTAAATATTGTAAATACATTCTGTATAGTGATCCATACAAAAATGAAGATTCAAATAGTATTAAACTGTCTGTAGAATTACAGTTACAAGGCCAGCGTGGCATCATGGTTTGAGAGTTGGACTACGACTCTAGAAACCAGGGTTTGATTCCCCACTCAGCCATAAATCCCACTGGGTAGCCTTGGACAAGTCACATTCTCTCAGCCTCAGGGGAAAGCAATGGCAAAACCTCCTCTGAACAAATCTTGCCAAGAAAACCCCATGATATGTTCACCTCAGCGTTGCAAAGTTGGAAACAACTTGAAGGCACACAACAGAAATATAAACAATTAAAATTGTAATTTATACGTATAACAGAAACATATAGTAAACTAAAAGACCTTTACCTGTAATACAATAAGTTCTCAAATGGTTGCCAGAATAGGAAGGTATTTACTTACTGGCAAAAGGATAGCAAGGACGGTAAAGCCTAGCCTCTTTAGGAAGTGAGTTCCAGAGTCGGGGAGCAGCCACAGAGAAGGCCCTCTCTCACAATCCGACTAAAAGGGCCTGTGAGCATGGTGGAACCAAGAGAAAGTCCTACTGTGAAAAATCAGGGAAACTCATAGGGGTACATATGGTCCTTCAGATAGCCTGGACCCATACCCTTATAGGACTTTACAGATAATAAGCAGCACTTTGAATTTTGCCCAAAGATATATTGACAGCTCTGCCCACAGTTGTTTTTTGCTACAGAATGTGCTGTTTGTAAGGGTTGACTGGCTAGAGATAACCCAAAGCACAGCAGTGGATAGAGTGGGTTTTTGTTGTTGTCGTGTGCCTACAAGTCATTTCTGACATACAGCGACCCTAAAGTGAACCTGTTATGGGATTTTCTTGGAAAGGTTCATTCAAAGGAGGTTTGCCACTGCCTTCCCCTGAGGCTGAGAGCACGTGACTTGCCTAAGGTCACTCAGTAGCTGTCATAGCTGAGCAGAGATTCAAACCCTGGTCTCCAGAGTCATAGGCTGACACTCAAACCACTATCATAGAGTGGGTGGTTAATGCCATTTTGATTTTTTGAAATCTCCTCAACAAAAGTCTTTTGTGGCTTTGCCACATCTCAGGGCCTGGAATCACTTCTCTGGTTCTCAGGACAAGAGGAAGGAATGTCAGGCAAGAGCATTGCTTTGAAGTGTATTTGTGTGTGCGCGCGGGGGAGCGTGCATTTTCTCCTTTATAAATTATTATTATTATTATTATTATTATTATTATTAATTTGCATGGCAGCTGTGGTTAATAATGTATCCTATTTAATGACATCACCAACAGCTGTCCCTTATAGCATTAGCCTTGTAAAATCACCAGGGTCTCTCCCCTGTAATATCACAAAGAGTTGTCCTTAGGTCTCAGGTTTTGGCCCTCAAATCTCAGGGCCTGGGATAGTCCTGACCTGGGGCAATGCTAGTTTTGTAATGTAAGCATTTTAAAATCCCTGCTTGTGTGCTTGTTTACTAGCTAACTCCATTTTTGCCAAGCACAGAGGAAGTGCATCAGCCCAAGTCATCCTCCATTCTGCTACAGATTGTGCTGTTTCACCCCTGCAATCTATCTCCTTCCTACACTTGAAGATTCCTGTAATTAAATACAAGCTGGGGATTCCGGTTCACAGATTAAATTGTAGAATTGTAGGTTGTGATTTTGGCAAAGTATTTTCAGTCCTTTGAAAATGCACCTGGGAGATGCAGCCATAGCCCTCATCTAAACATAATGTCAAATCATTCTGGTTATTGGCTGCTGTTTCTGAATATGGAAAAACAGAATATACACCAGATGTTTTCAAATGGAAGAGTTACTTAGTTATGACAACTTCTTGAATCATACAGCAACAATCTCTGGTTTTTAAAGGGGGCATAAGGAAATTGACTCCACTCAACCACTGTCCCCTGGTGAGTGGTATGGCCATATAGGACAAGGGGTTGGCATTGCTTTTTCTCCCTCTTCTGCAACATATATACCTCATAGATTGTGGTTTGAGTACTGGACTGTGACTCTGGAGACCTGGGTCTGATTCCCAGCTCAGTCATGAAACCCACTGGGTGACCTTGCACAAGTCACACTCTCTCAACTGCCTCAGGGGAAGGCAATGGGAAACCTCCTCTAAGCAAATCTTGCCAAGAAAACCCCAGGATAGGTCCACCTTAGAGTCATCACAAGTTAGAAATGACTTGAAGGGGCAATATAACTTGAACAACAACATAACTAAATTCAGGAAATTTGCATATAAGAAAGTGCTGCAGGAGGTCCCAACACTGGCCACTTTCCCAGAAATGGATCCATTTGGGAGTTTGTCACTGATCCTGCAGGTCCATCTTTAGTGACTAGCTCCTTTCAGTGTAAAAAATCCTAATTAAACATGTAGGTTCATGAATAAAGCTGTTTTAGTATCAGTGTAAAATCCTAACAATTTAGCAGGAGTGAAAGCTATGGTAATCTACTGATGCACTCATCTTGCCAGACACATGAACATTCCAGAGTAAAATCAAAATGTCCTTTAAAGTTTTATCTAATGTTGTTTGTGTACAGCAAACTTAACTGCATTTTCAAAAACAGTTTTTACCTGGGGTCATGTGTACTAGAATCAGATAAGGGGTCAGGCAAGGTTTTCACAGAAAAATTACAGCCACTTTTGTTATTTTATGCCTACAAGTTGTTTCTGATTTATGGTGTCCCTCACCCCATCATGGGGTTTTCCTGGCACTATTTGTTCAGAAGTGGGTAGCCTTTGCCTTCCTTTCAGGTGAAGGGAGTGTGACTTGCCCAAGATCACCCAATAGTGGAGTGGAGAGTTGAATCCTGTTCTCCAGGAAAAAAGTCCGATGCTCAAACCACTACACCACAAGGCTCCATAGCCTCTTTATGCAGATACAATTCTCAGACTTTTTTGATGAGATGAAGAGTTATGCTGTACAAATGTATTAAAAATTCAGGAATGTTGTGGGAAATTCAGCCTATTTCCATTTCACTGGCTATATTTATACATTATTTTCTCTCGCAGGACTTATTTGTAACACACAGTGGCCTTTTCCCAGTCTGGAGAGTCTAGCCTCTAACAGAGCACCAAAATGAAAACAGATAGGAGTCCACTAACATGGTGGCAAGTAAAAGATAAGCCAAGGCCAGGAGAGAAAGAAAGCCAACGATTAGCTAAAACGTGAAAGTGGCAAGCAGGGTGTGAGCATCCTCCTGATGTATATGAGTCTGCTGTATATAACTGAGGAGAAATAGCTCTTCCGTTTGCTTTGCGTTAGGTAGCAGATGGAAGAATTTGTTGGACGTTAGGATTGAAAACCGTTTTACAAATCTTAACAAGCGATTAGCTTAAGGATATTCAAAACATGGGAGCAGACTTACTCGCTCAGAAAAATAACTAAGCTTTGTTGTTATTGTTAACTGCCCTCAAGTCATTCTCGACTGATGGAAACCCTGTGGAGGAGACATCTCCAAGACCCTCTGTCCTCAGGTGCTTTAATTTCAAGCCTGTGACCTCCCTGGTTGAATCTAGCCATCCAGTGTATGGTCTTCTCTTTGTACTGGCCTCCACCTTTCCTAGCATTATTGTCTTTTCTAATGAATCTTGCCTTCTCATGATGGGTGCCACAGGGTTCTGTCCTGGGCCCAGTGCTATTCAACATCTTTATTATTGGATGACAGTATTGAGAGCCTAGTTATCAAATTTGCAGATGACACCAAATTAGGAGGAGTAGCTAATACCCCAAAGGACAGGATCAAAATTCAAAATGACCTGAATAGACTAGAAAGCTGGGCCAAAGCTAACAAAATGAAATTTAACACAGAGAAATGTAAGGTCCTACACGTAGGGAGGAAAAATGAAATGCACAGATATAGGATGGGGGACACCTGGCTGAATGAGACCACATGTGAAAGGGATCTAGGAGTCCAAGTAGACCACAAGTTGAACATGAGTCAACAGTGCGATGCAGCAGCTAAAAAGGCCAATGCAATTTTAGGTTGCATCAATAGAAGTATAATGTCTAGATCAAGGGAAGTAATAGTGCCGCTCTATTCTGCTTTGGTCAGGCCCCACCTGGAATACTGTGTCCAGGTCTGGGCACCACAATTCAAAAAGGATGTGGAGAAACTGGAGCGTGTCCAAAGGAGGGCGACTAAAATGGTGAAGGGTCTGGAAACCTTGCCCTATGAAGAACTACTTAGAGAACTGGGGATGTTTAGCCTGGAGAAGAGAAGGTTAAGAGGTGATATGATAGCCCTGTTTAAATACTTGAAGGGATGTCACATTGAGGAGGGAGCAAGCTTGTTTTCTGCTGCCCCAGAGAACAGGACTCGGAACAATGGATGCAAACTGCAGGAAAAAAGATTCGGAAGAACTTCCTGACAGTAAGGGCTGTTTGACAGTAGAACACACTCCCTCGGAGGGTGGTGGAGTCTCCTTCCTTGGAGGTTTTTAAGCAGAGGCTGGATGGCCATCTGTCGGGGATGCTTTGATTGGGAGTTCCTGCACGGCAGGGAGTTGGACTGGATGGCCCTTGTGGTCTCTTCCAATTCTAAATTTCTATGATTCTTTGATTCTATGATTCTATGATGTGGCCAAAGTACAACAGCCTCACCTTGATCATCTTGGCTTCCAGGGAGATTTCTGGTTTCATCTGCTCAAGGACCAATTTATTTGTCTTTTTGGCTATCCGTGGTATCCTCAGCACTCTTCTCCAGCACCACATCTCATATGCATTGATTTTCCTCCTATCTGCCTTCTCTCATATTTATACATGGTGATGGAGAATACAATGGCTTGGATGATTCTAACTTTAGTGTTCTGATGTATATCTTTACTCTTTATGATCGTGTCTAGTTCCTTTATTGCTGCCTTTCCCACTCCTAGTCTTCTTATTCCTTGACTCCAGTCTCCACTCCGATCAATGTTAGATTTAAATGCATATACAGGATGAAACTTAGGGTGTCAGTCTCTGTTTTATTTATAAATGTATTTAAATATTTCAGATCTCCTGGTATGAGCAGAGTCGGAGTACTAGTCACTGTGCACATCTTCCTGCCTTTGTTGCTTCTTTAGCATTCTTAATATTTGGATCTTCCTAGCCATCATTATCCCCCCCCCCCCCCAAGTAGGAAGCTGAAATAATGCCAGCCCTGGAGCTGGTGTGAACCATTTTCCTCCTGTTGCTTGCACTGGGAAGAAAATAGAGATGGTAAAAAAATTAAAAATTAAATCAAATACACAAAGTGCTACTCTTGCAACTCTTGCTTTTTTGCCCTCCTCTGCTTGCAGTGGTAGGGTATATTGTATGCGTATGAGCCTTCAAGTCACCTCTTGACTTAGGACAATCCTATCTATTTCATGGAGTTTTCTTAGGCAAGGAATATTCAGAGGTGGTTTTACTAGTTCCTTCCTCTGAAACATAGCCTGGAACAATGGTTCCCAAACTCTGGTCCTCCAGGGATTTTGGACTTAAGCTCCCAGAATCCCTGATCATTGGCTAAGTTGTCTGAGGATACTGGGAGTTGAAGTCCAAAAACCCCAAGGACCAGAGTTTGGGAACCACTGGCCGAGAGCATCTGGTATTCATTGGCAGCTCCCCATCCAAGTACTAACCAGGGGTGCCCTGCTTAGCTTCCAAGATCATATGAGTTCTGGAGAATCTCTGACATCAACAAATCAACCAAGTTGGATCACCCTGTCAAAGATCATGTGTACAGACAGACCTTTGCCAAAGTATTCAGCTATTCAGTATAGGAAGGAAACTTGTACAGGTGTGAGTGTGAAGAGTGCAAGTCTGTGACCCAATTCGTTTATTTGTCCATGTGGGCATTTATGTCCCAGCTTTCAATGATAATATGAAACTCAAGGCAACTCACAAATTAAAATGCATGGACACGCACATTTTTTTATTTTCAGAAGCGTAGGATGTGACCCAGAATTACTTACCTGGAAATGTCCTGTTGAGATGGGCAGGATTTATAACAAACAAAGCCCAGCACAGTGGTTTCTGCAAAAACCCAAGAAGCATAACAAAACAAAAAACTCTTAATCTGAAATTAAAATTGCATGTCTAGCCTTCTCCTTCACCTTGTTTTCCATGATTAGGCATCGTGTGTGGTGTTGTGTGTTGTTAATCAGCACCCCAAAGGCCTGCTTTGAAAATCAGGGGAATGGTACTGGAGAAGAAGTGTCTAACCCTTTCCTCCCATCTTTTTTCCCCAGTGAAAATCACTATTAGATCCACAGGGCAAAGGGGAAACTGGAACAACTCCTTTACCTGCAGAGAAATGGGCATGGGAAGGAAAGACTCACTCCCAAAGCAAGTCTTTGATTAGCAAAAACAAAACAAGAGATCACAGAAACTGAAGAAATTATGGCTTTGATTTCCCATTCCAAAAATCCCCCCAAATGCAAATTGGGGGATTCTGGGAGTTGGAATCCAAAACATAGATTTCCAAGCTCTAGAGGGAAAAAAACCTAAACACAGATAACATACTTTACATCTATTACCATCCTCTTTAAATTTCACAGATTGGGTGAATTTCTTTTCTTGTGAACTAGGCTTTGAAAATACTAGATTCTAGATGTAAAGCTTCCCTTTTAGCTCACTCTCCAGTATCTGCACACAGCTCCGTGACATTCATTTTAATGAGTTCAGTTCGTAGGTTAGCATGAGTTCAGGCACCATATTCCTCCTTTCCAAAGAAGAAGGTGGGATTTGATTTAATTGATTTCAGTCTGGCAGATGTTTCCAGTGTGCAGGGTGATGTTATTAGGATGACAAAGATTTAAACAATGCAAACATTGCAGTCATTTACACAAGACTAATCAGTAAACTCCAAAATCCTCTCATTTGTGAAAATTAATTATAAAACATAACCATATGTCTTGCTGATTATAACAGAATGAATTGGGAAAGTCTAGCTAAAGCATATCACATTATTTACTCTTCAGATCCTTTACAGCAAAAACTTCCAGCCATAATTCTTATGAATTAATGTTGTCATGAATGAGGTCCCTTCATTCATCTAAGGACTTCAAAGGGTTAAATGTTGGGAGGATTTACTAATGAGGGTTTACATCACATTCTATTGAGATTACATCACAGCTGATGTAATGCCAATTTACCAATCAGTTGGACAGAACTGGGACCTGCGAGAGATTTCCAGGCAGAGGTTTTAAAAAGGCCTTTTGGGCCATGTGGTTTTGAGTCTTCCTTTTGTTTGCCTTGGGGCTGAGATTGTGAGTAGTTAGAAATGTATTTGTTAGAGCGATTAGGCCTTTTTGGTTTATTTTCTTGCCTTGGCTAAAACGACTGAATTCTGTAACTATATTCCTGTGCCTACAAGACAAGGGGTCTTGTATGAGTGATATCTCCTCTGCTCTAGAACTCTGCAGTTAGAATACCTTTCTCTCTCTTACACCCCTTCTGCATGTGCCTTGGTTTGGCTTGGGCTTTTGTTTGCTTGGGTTAGCAAGGGAGAGGACTACAGTTCACTTAGCAAGTCCTAGTGTGTGCTAAGGGAGATCACTGTAATTCACTAGGTGGTGGCAGCTTGAACTAGATGGTCTCAAGGAATCCCCTTCAGCTCTGCAGGAATAGGAAGGAGGATTCAGGAGACCAGAGACTGAACTCTGTGTGCAATGAGCCAGAACAGAGTTACAGTGCTTGGCTGCTGAGCCCAGAGATCATCACAAATGTAAATGTCAAATATGCTGTAATCACATCTCCCAGGACCATTTCAGACACCACTAAACCCCACTGTAACATGAGTTTCTGGTATAAAACAGGATAGAAATATTCATGATGATCTGGATTGGTTAAACAACAAAACTCACTTTTATTTTTGCAAGAAATCCATCAAAAATAGGAAAGCAGATAGTCAAAAGAAAGTTGTCTATACTTCAGTAGAAGCATCCTCATGTGTGTGTATATGAGCCATCCTGAGGCTGAGAAGCCTCATGGATGCTTCCTTCTCTGATAAAGGGTTGTAAAACACTAACTTTTGAAGAGAAAGGAGAAGGAGGAAATGACCTTTGTAGGCAGGGAGGACAAAAGGCTCAAATTAGACAAGGGAGCATAGAGAGAAAATAAGACATGCACGTCAAAGTTCCCTCTGTACCCCTAATCACTAAAGAAATAAGGGTTGATGCCTCTTCATGTCCAACACATGTATCTCATCTCCACCAGCCCTCTGTCTCTGAAAGATCTTGCAAAATCTTGCTTTACAACATTACAACACAGACTTCACAATGACAAAGTCAGGAGCCTTGGAGATTGCTTAGGGTTCTACATCATGTGGGGAGGGAATAATGCTCCCTTCACACATTTCTGTGCCTCTCAGGCCCCATTCGCACTACAAAAATAATCTGGAATGAATCTGTGTTATTTTCTTGGTGTTCACACTTACCCCGAATGCACTCGGCGCACTGGGGGGGGGCACTACCAAAACTCCCACTTAATCCTGAGTTTTCCTGGAAGATCCAAATCGACCCGCATCTTCAGCAGTGTGAATATGCTTCCAAATCGATTTGGATCACTCTGTATCATTCAAAGGAATGAATGAAACCCGAAACATTGGCATGTGTAAATAACACAAGGGTTAATGACTTGGAGAGATTTGTGAAGGCAAAACATAATGGGAACATTTATCCCAATATGCATCAGTGTGGTGATCCGCATCTTCTCGGGACAAAAAATTGAGGGTGAATGCTCCCCCAGTATCATCCTCCACCCCACCCCTCAGACCATATTTAAGAAGTAGAGCACAGCAGAAGGACATTGGCACCCAGGCAGCATTTGGCTGCGATTCTGAAGTCAAGAGGAGATTGTCAACAAAACCACTCAAGATCTTACTGGAAACTACAGCCAGATGTTGCCCAAGCATCTCTTGATCTCCTCCAGCTAATATGTGGCCAAGGAATCACATGCCTGCATTTGTCAGTTGCCTTCCATGAGAAGGAGGACATTGTGTTTGGAAACGTCAACTGATCCAAAGTACTGCAGCCAGATTGCTAATGGGTGTTGGTTCCAAGGAGCACACCTTGCCCTCTTTTGAGGCACAAGTCAAAGTGTTGGTCTGGACCTATACCACTCTGGTCCAGGTTATCTGAAGGGCTGCATTTTCTCATATGAACCGGCCTGAGCTTTGCAATATGTAGGGAAAGCACTTCTGTCCGACTTACCACCTTAACAGGCATGGTTGGTGGGAACACAGGAGAAGACTTTTCCTGTGGCTGCTACCAGACTCTGGAATTTCTTCCCTGAATATGCTAAGATGGCTTCTTCTTTGTTGTCCTCTAGACGGCAAGTTAAGACCTTTCTTTGCCAGCAGGCCTTTGAAAATTGATTTTAAGAAGGAATTTTTATGGTGCTAATCTCTCTTTAATCTGTTTTAAGATAAAATTTTAATTGGTTTAATTATGTTGTTTAATACTATTTCAACCTTACTTTTGTATTTTTAAATTTATTTTTATGTTACTTTCTGCCTTTTTGTGCTCCGCCTTGAGTCCCATGCTAGAAGAAAGGGATGGATGGATTGTGCTAGGCAGTACTGAATATCTGTTTCTACAGCATCACCTCTTCTCAAAAAATAATGACAAGAAACCCCCGTGTTAGTTTCTCCATATAGTCACCTGAGGTTGCTACGAAGGCGCACAACAACAACAACAACAACAACAACACTAATAGGTTAGAAGTCTATTGGCATAACCCCTGTCTGATTGTTTGTTCAATTTATATTCCATTTCCCCCCCATTATGGAGCCAAAAACAGATCACAATTAAACAAAAAAAAATCATATTAAAAAGATTAATTTAAAACCATTTTAAAAGGGTTAGGCTGGTTTAATTACATTTGGGGACACTGTGGGAGGAGGAATATACTACCTCCTTATGTGACATGCTTTGCTATGGATGTGTCAAGGCAGTTGCGTGTCTCCTGGTCACAGCTCCACCTTGCCAGCCACAGGTCAGATGCACCCAAGTATGTCCCACCTGCAGCTGAGCGGCCATGGAAGAAGGAGCAGTCTCACATTGGGGATAGAGGTGACCCTTCTTCCCTAGCTGTACAGGGGCAACCAGACCCCATCCAGGTGCAGCAAGCCAGAAGTGGAGAGTGGATAACTTCACCTGGGAGTTTATCCCCCTCCAGTTTCTGATGTACATCAGGAAAGAACAGAGGAGGTAGGAATAGGCTGCTTCCCATGGATGACATACTACACTGGCACAGACTTCACTCTGCCATTGAGCTTAATGGATTTCAGCCTTAGCAGGCTTAAGATTTTCAGCAACTGTCTGCCTGTTTGTTTAAAAAATAATTTATCCCCTTCCTTTCTGTTAAGAAAGACATTCAAGGCAGCTTGCTAAAGAATCAATAAATAATTGGCTGGGTATATGTGTTTGGCAAACCTCCTATGAATAAATCTTGCCAATAAAACTCTCTAATAGTGTCACCATAAGTCAGAGAGGACTTGAAGGCATAACAACAGCCATGTGTTTGAAATCTGTGTTAAAAATCACTGGAAGCTGGGGGGGGAGGGGGCGCTTTGGAGTCAGTGAAGAGGTGCACCTGAAACAATTTATCCAGAACACTAAAGCTACTTGGCAGATTAATTTCAGTACCTTTAAAAGTTCAGGCCAAATCTCCACTTTGCCAAACTCAAAGCCATTAGCTCCCACTGCTAAAAACAATGGAGTTCACAATGGGATGTATTATGAATTTGTGTATGCAGAATTTTAGTTTTGGGCACACAATGTAAGTGTGTCTCTGGACAGATAGATAACACTTCTAAAACATCACTGCATTGTCATGTTTATATAGACTTCCCGCTATGTTCAACAACTGAATTTGCAGGCAGCTTATTTATATAGAATTCTTGGGACAGCTGACACATTTCTTATATACATAAAATCCTATATATTTCTTTTTTATTGAACATTCTTTAAGACTTGTGGTAGCCCTCCTTTCCCAATAAAACCTACTGGGTATACAGACCAAATATGGAGATGGAGTAATGTGTCAGGAAACAAAGGCATGGGTCTAGTGAAACTTTCCCACCTAAGTTAACAGAAAAAATGCTGTGTCTGAAAAGACTGTCAATTAGTTATCCCAAGAGAGAAGAAAGTTCCTTTTAATTGATGCCTCATATTTCTAATGTCCATTGTCATTAACATTGATGGGTTTTGGAAGGGAGGGAATCTTGCACTCTCTTCTGAAAGAGAAAGGTAATAATTCACCCCTGAGAATGTATGCTTTAAAACAGGAGGTTACTCTTCCACCTGGCATATCCTGTTATTTCTGCTCAACAAATATTGAACCAAGAAGAATGATGAGGCTCTTCAAAGCCATCAATCAAACAATCAATTATCCACTGCTGGAAGAAGCTCATATTACATCAAATCTGAGACCAACAGCTTCAAATCATATCTAGCCCTGAGGCAAAACCTTAGATCAAATAACCCACAGTTTATAAGAAATTGTACTGTTTGTATTTAACATTTATTTAATGCTGACAGCATGCTAAGTAATATTCAGGATGCAGACAATGCCAGTATGTTGTCTGTAATCAATGGTTTGGGGATCTCATTTAGAAGCTAATGGAGTCCTGCCCAGATAATTCACTTTTAAAGCGAGGGGCTTTTACCCCATTATTAGGGGAGATATTAAGAAGAGGTGGATGTCAATACACACTCGTATCTTTATATGTAACTCTATATATAGGTTGTTTTAAAACATTATTAAGATATATAAATTAGGATATATGGCAAACCTTGTCATCTTTTATTCCTTTTATTTATAAACAAAACATAAGCAATCACTCTCACCTTCACCATGAAGCAGCTATGGAAACAGCAGTAGAACATAACAAAGAGGGCTTCCCTTACTCATAACACTTTCTCGAGAACTGGTAATTTATCTGGTTACTTCAGGCCACAGAATACAGCTGGAGTTTCACCAGCCCTCAACCTTCCCTGATCAAAGAAGGTGCAGAATGGGCAAAACTGGATTCCCAGCCAAGATGCCAAATGGGGTTGCCCCAGTTCAGCAGGGGAACTTACAATATCAGGGGTATGGCAACCACTGGTGTTAGCAACATCAGTAGCATGGCTGTCTACTCTCTGTGGAAGTCTATGGGAGGGAACCTACTTATCCCAACTAAGGTTCCCCCTATCTGCTCAGTAAACAGTAGAAGGAAGGAATAGAAAAGATAGAGTTTGCAGGAAAATGCAGAAAGAGGGACATCCCTAGAACCTTTTGAACTACATCATCTCTGAAGCATACAGTTTCAGATTGCTGTCGCCAATGGCAAGTATAGGAAACCATCAAAGAAATGGCAGCAATCCTCTTTGGAAGCACTTCTTTGTGATGAAAAGGCCTATGATAATTCTCTTAAAGGAAAAAGGAGGAGTGCAGAGGAGATGCCACCATCCACCATCCCACAACTTTATTAGTTTATCTTGCCCACTGGAAAATGGCCTCTGAAATAGCAATTTTTGGTTGTCAGCATTTTTAAAGAAAACTTCTTACAGCAAAAGAAGTACATATCTAAATATATCTTCAATCATTTGAGAATTACATTAGCAAAAGCAGAGCATACACTTCTTTTGCATTTTGTAATGGTTCATCTCCTTCTCGCTGGTGGCAAACTTCTTTGTTTACTTGCTGACAGATGGAAATCAATGGCCTATGCCTTTCAGTGCTCGGTGCCCAAAAGTTCAAGTAAAATAGTCTTCAGAAAAATATATATTGTGGAAGGAGGTCACTGAACAAGGACCTCATGTTGCCCAAACAGGATTATAGATATTGCTTTTGCTTGCTAAGTAATAAATTCTACTCAAGCTACCGTGGTTTAATATTGCCTTTTCTGTTTGGTGGTAGAAAGAACTGAAAGAGAACAAGAATAAAATAACTCTAACCTTAGTTTGAGGGTTTTGTTTTCTTCTGTTGCCAGACCTGTTAACATTTAGGGTCCATGATTCCAGGATGAAATGCCAACAGTGGCTACCCCAAATGGTATTTGGGATTAGAAAGTGATATCCTGCCAGACAGAGCTGCATGCCCTGCCTAGGTGAGGTCAAGAGGTGCTGCAGTCCTAGCCACACTTACTAGGAAATAAGTCCTTCCTAGGAAAGAAAATCTTGTCTTAGGAAACTAAGGGAAGCCTTGTACTGTTATTTGTATCAGTCCGTACCCCGGAAAATCAATTCCAAATGCATTTAGTCATCAAATGTAAGATGATGATCGCTCATTCAATAAATAGCTACATAACCATCTTTGACTAACCCTCTTGGAATACCATAATATGATATGCTTGGCATCTCTTTCATTTTCTACAGCCAGCTCCTTAGAGGAACTGGTGGAAGACAATATTTTGGTAACTGAAATATAATTGCTCATCCCAACTTTCTTGACCAATGAGATCAAGATCAATTCTATCAGTCACGGCTCAGACCAAGATAATGTTTTGCTTTGTTTTTAAAAGCATGTTATACATTTGCTCACCAACACCTGAACATCTGTGTCAATATCAATAGCTGTTTTGTAAATGAGCACTGTTAACAGTCCTATTATTTCTGTCTGCATGTTATTTCCTTCTGATCAGGCTGTTTACAATTCCCACACCATAACCTGTGTGTGTGTGTGTGTGTGGACACCTGTAACTCAGGATAACATGTCTCTGATGAAGCAGATTGTATTCTTCAAAAATTTAGCCTATTATAGAAGTATTACTCACTAATGTGTCACAAAACTCTCACCTTTTTTTTATCCAATTATGTTTGTAGTACCTTTTTAAAATACATAGAGAGCTATAGCATAAGTAGAGGCATATGGCAGGTATTCTTAGAAGATATGATATCTTGCCTTCAAAGATACCAGATCTCAAGGTGTTTTTCAACCAAGACACATTTCTCTCTAGTGCTTTGATGGATAGTTCCTATTGCTGCCATTCAAAAGACATTGTACGGATATTCCATCTTTCATTCCTTTGCTGATTTTCTGTAGAATAAAGATTGAAGAAGTAGCTGAAAACTTGAAACAGTTATAAATAGAATATATTGGTGTCTGGACACATTCCCAGTAAAATATTACAAAGGAAGTAGGGAGATTACATAATATAAGCCTTGCCTCAAGTTTTTTTAAAACCACAAATTGTTCTTCACATTCACAGAGGTATGTGATATCCACCTCTTCCCTACAGCTGTATGGATATCTCATACAAAAACAAAGAGATTCACATCTGTTCCCTCTCCATTCACTCCTATCAGTCAGCCATTTGGGTTACTTACCAGCAATCTAGCTAGCAAAGGAATCATCTAGACAGCTTTTGATTTTATAACCTAAAATACTAAGAAATACTAATACTGGTAGTGGTGATGACAATGATGTGCAAGAGACTGCAAGGTGTATTTTTTTTCCTATTGTTATAGCAACAAGTGAACCCAATGATACTCGTTGTTGATTGATTGTTTTAATTTACCAACCCTCCAACTACTGTTCTCTCTATAGAGTACCAGGATACAATTTTTGAACATTCAGCCAGACTCTCACAGAAGATAAACTAATATATCATGAAAGGGGACATCTGTAGGGTTGTTGTACCAGATCATTAACTTGCTGTCTAGAACTGCAGAAACACACACAAAAAAGACAAGTTTCATTAGACGCAATTTCTCAGCCAACAGAAGAGAGGGCGGAAGTTAGGAGAAATTATTCTAAAGCTACTGTTGCTTAAGCAGAAATTCTGGGAATATGGAGTACGTATGGAGACTACTTCTGAGTAGTCATATGTAGGATTGCTCTGTAAATGGACTTGGGGGGTCTCCAAAAACTGCCAGAATCTCCAGAAGTGCAGGATATTAGGACAAGAGATGTCCAAAAGCCATCTAATCTAAACCCTTGTACCAAAGACAGATGATGTGTGTATCCAGACTTACCTAATAAAATATCCAGTATCATCCATTTTTGTCACCATCATATGACAGGAGTGGGTAAGTGTGTGTCCCTCCAGATGTTGGTTTGCAATTTCCCTCATCCTTGGCTATGGTAATTACACCTGATGGGAGCTGTAGTCTAACAACCCCTGTAAGAGCTGCAGTTTTTCAGTCTCTGCCATGTGAAATATACAGAGATCAAGGATAAAGCAAAGCAACCATACCAGAGATGCCCATGTGTTTAAAAGCTTCTGAACAGAACAATAAAATTGGAACAACATGGCAGACTGGTAATTTCACAGGAATTTTGTATGATTTCAGACAAACATGGGTTCTGATAATCCATGGGAACACAAGGACACCAGAAGGACAACTCCAGTGTGAACAGTTACAGATGCAATACATCAAAATTCTCAGCCATGGCTGTGAGGTTTTGAACTCTGAAGCTCCAATCCAGTAGAATGTAGCAGTTGAAACCTAACAGACTCTACTGTTTTAGACTGCAAGTGGGCCCTGTGTCATTGGGTCAGGGAATCTAGATTTTAGTTGTCATTATGTAGCTTCAAGTTGTTTCTGACTTATGGCAACCTGAAAGTGAACCTGTTATAGGATTTTCTTGACAATATTTGTTCAAAGAATAATTGTCTTTGCCTCCCTGTGAGATTGGGAGTGTGACTTGCCCAAGGTCATCCAGTAGGTTTCCACTTGGTGAGCAGGGATTTTACTGCACAAGGCTCCTGGCACGGAAGGAGAATGGTCCATAGGGGGTTGGGATGGGGCGGAACAAATGGGGGGTGCATTTTACTACACACAGGAAGTCCCAGAGGAGGCGATTTTTGAGAACTGTCCCACTTGTTCCCGGACCCTTCTGGACTGTTCTCCGACCGTTCCAAAAACCCCTATGTGGTAAACTTACTTGTCTCCAGAATTGCTCAAACCACTACACCACTCTGGCTCTCTTATCTGGGTATTAGCTTAGTCCTTAAAGGGATACTGAACTAAGTCCCCTAAAACATGTTCAGCAGTTTAGTTTGCTCCTTTAAAGTTTAATATTGAACCAAAGACATCCAGCATGGTGGTTTGAGTGTTGGACTACAACTAGAGACCAGGGTTTGATTCCTAGCTCACCTTTGAAACCCATTGGGTGACCCTGGACAAGTTACATACTCTCAGGCTCAGATGAAAGCAATCGCACACTTCTTCTGAACACATTTTGCCAAGAAAAACCCATGATAGGTTCAACGTAGGGTTACCATAAGTTCTAAAGGACTTGAAGGCACACAACACACACACACAAACACACACTGAGTCTATCCTCAACAATAAGTTTAGCATCTTGAACAGTACCCTTACAAGTTCAGACAGAAACTTAAAGTGGATTCACCACCATATTTAAATGGAGGACGCCATTATTTTATTGCTCTTTCACGTACAAATCTTTTTGCAAGGGATCTCCCACCCTCAAAATCCACACGAGGGGAAAAGATTCTAGCCTGTTGTGCTAGGATTCTGAATGTAGAGATTTTAATCATAGAGGAGTATTCTGAACCAGGATACCTGCACCTGCAGTCTGAAATGATACAGTCCAGTTTAAGTGTCATTCTTCTGCATAAATAGGCCACTATTTATGGCAGGCTTGGAGAACTAGTGTTTCCAGACAATTTGGGTTTCAGCTCTCAGAACCACCAAAACCAGGCCCAACAGTAAGAGATTATGGGAACTGTTATGCAAAACATCTGGAAGGTCAAAGGTACCCTGCAGCTGGTCTATCTGACATAGCTCCAAAGAACATGTTTCAGATTTAGGAATGAGCTGCATCATATATCTATAACCTATTGTGCTTCTACACTGTAGAAATAATGCAGTTTGGCACCACTTTAAATGCTCTAGTTCCATCTTAAGGAGTTTTACAGTCTTTAGTTGTATAGTCTTTAACCTCCTCTGCCAAAGAGTAGCTTGCTCTTTGCCTCACAAAACTAACAAAGCTCAGAATTTCATACGATGGAGCTACAGCACTTAAAGTGGTGTCAAACTGCATTAATTCTACAGTGTGTGTAGATGCACCCCTAGTCTTGCACATGCCCATTTATCTGATTGTCCATGGTGAATAAGAAACACCTTCATGTTCCCAGGTAGGAAAGCTTGTGTAAATTGGAAAATGGCTAACATATGGGCAGACTGGCTTGTAAAAATTAGCAGAGCTACTAGCTTCCCTGGATTTATTTGCAAAAATCCTGCAGCAGACAAAGTTTTTTCCTAAGTGCTTGAGAAGCCAGTACTGAGCAAGACTTTACTACTCAAGCAGAGGTTCAGAGATTCTCAGCCACTAGGCTACTGATTGCTGAGAGCTATTGACTATGACTGTTCACAATGAGGTGTTCAGCAACTTGTTTTTAAAAAACAGAGATAGGGAGAAATGCTTTTTTAGACTGCCACTCCTCAAATTCCCTAGCCACCATGGTCAGTGGCTAACAGTGATCGTCCAAAAATAATAATAATAACTCTTCTAAGCTCTGTTAAAATCTAATGAAAAGTCTGAACCCAGAATGTAGCATTTGAAAGATGGTTTTGTTGCACAATAAACATGCACATTGGCAGATCAATAAGATAAGAACTCATGAACCATTCTATCTGAATCATCAGCCTTTTTCTCTGCAATAGTCAAGGAAGTACCGAATGAAAAATCATCACTGACAAAGCTATTTTTCACTGGCGTCTGGTAGTAGTCAGAGATCTAATAAATAATAAATAATAATAAAACTTTTATTTATACCCCGCTTTTTGCCGTAGCAATCAAAGCAGCTTACAAAATTTAAAATGATACAACAATATATATAAATACCCCCCTTAAAAAGGTATTAAACAAATTACAATTAAAATTTTCATAACAATTAAAAATAACCTTACAACAGTTCCCATCAATAACAGTGGCAGAGTCGTTGTCCTATGTGCCTATGTGAGGGGATATTTGTAGCCGAGTGATTTATTCCGAGAAGGCCTACTAAATCTACTGTTTATAATAACAGGACTTACACTTTAAACTTGGCTCAAAGTAACTACTGCCAGCCCGTCAAGCTTTGTGTGATCAGAATAAACACACACAATCACAAGCAGGCTGCCATCAAAACCTGTATTAATGAGTACGTTAAATTTACTTGTGCTTTCTGTTTGTTTCTTTGTGTATCTTAAAGCAATTAATCATTTTCAGTGGATAACTCTACGTGCATTTTTAAACGAGAATGAAAATGTATTTTTCTATGAAAACTCTTCCCATCTCCACTATCTGTAAGATAAGGACTCATACAGTGGATTTTGTTTGCTTCTCTAACTTTTTAGGAATTGACTGAGTTTTCTTTGACTGGAATCCTCTATGGCACTTACAAATGTGTAACCTAGGATTACTTATTCACAGTCCCTACATAGTCCCTAGTTTAGGGACTGTGTAGGGCTGTGAAAGTCCTCCAATCCCCTTATCAAGCCGTAGCCACAACAATTCATGTGGGGGTCTTTTCTTCTGTTGGTCAGGAAGGTTGTAATTCTATGCATTATTTAATAGTATCTAACAAAAGCCTGGCATCTTGTTTGTGAATTATGATGGTGTAAGTTAGACTTACACCATCACAATTCTTTTTGTTGTTGTTGTTGTTGTGGCAGAAGTTATTTTCCAATTATGCAACAACCAAAATCCACTCCAAAACCTTCCTTGTAAGTAGCGTAGCTTCCATTGCCCACCCACATGGCTATTTTCGAGTTGCCAAAGAGCAGGGGAGTGAGCCAGGATGTGTCCAGCTACTTTCTTCTAGATGGATGTGCTGGAAGAACGTAATCTGCTGCAATGGCGTCACTGAGATTGGTGTCACCCAGTGCAGTAACTCATGGTGTCACGCATACCCCCATTGACCTCCTACCATTACCACATCATACAGAATCTTTAGTAATGTTTTTGTACTAAGGTTACTCATAAATCATAATTCCCATTTATCACACTGAATGAAATAGTAATAGTTGTGATATAAACAACTGGCAAAATTAAAATTAGACCTTTAAATTACAATTATCATCCGCACACCCTAAACGTATCTACATAAGCATAGTTTCATGTGGTCAAAGTGAAAATTTGGTGAAATGTGTCAGTTTTGAAGAAAAATTTAAAAGAATGGGGGGTTATTTTATTAATTTAGCAACAGTAGCAATAGCACTTACATTTCTATACTGCTTTATAGTGCTAGACATTCTCTAGCACTATACAATGTGTCAGCCAATTGCCCCCAACAAGCTGGGTGCTCATTTTACCTACCTACGAAAGGAGGGAAGGCTGAGTCCACCTGGAGCCCCGCAGGACTGAATTCACAACGTTCTGGCTGCAGTACCAGCATTTAACCACTGTGCCACCAGGGCTCCGTTTTATTTTATAAAACACCTTAAAAATACATTAACATTTTAAAAGTCTTAATATAAAAATTAAAAATGCAATGAAAATAACTAGTTTAAATTACAAGTGTAAAACACAAGTTAAAACGGCATTAAAGGGCTTTTCAAACATGATGAAATAAAAAAAAATACTACACCCTCTCCCCATTAAAAGCTGTAACTTCTGTTACTAAATGCCTTCTTGAATAAAAACGTCTTCACAGAAAACAGAAAAAGAGAAAAACAAGGAGGGAGCCAACCACACCTCTGTTGGAAGGGAGTTCCACAGCCTGGGATCAGCCACAGCAAAGCCTATCCTTCACATAGCAATAGCAAGTATATTCTATACCACTTACTGATGTGCTAAGCAATTTACATAGGCTCAATACAGATGGCCCAAAAGGGCCGTCTGTGGGGCAGGATTAGGGTTAGGGAGCACGCAGCATTTGCACGCTCCCTAACCCTAGCACGGGTCTATAGTAGCATTTCTGCCTTTTGTTTGCTTTCACTTTCCTAGCATTTCCTAGCATTAGTGTGAACACCAGATTTATGAAGAGCTGGTTCCATTTTCTCATCAGATATAAAGCCACTTGTTAGATGTGAGAAGGTCATCCAAAATATAGCAGTGTCCAAGTCTGATTTGATTGCAATGCTAGATGCTAGATATATTATAATGAGAGAATGATGAGATCCTGACCCACCATCTTGACCCCAGCTTGGCACAGACATCAATGCATACAGTCCATTCTGAAGACAAACAAATGGAGGTTCGTTTGTTGCGTGCTCTGAATGTACTACAACATCACATCAGCTTCTTTTCCTGACCAGACATTACCAGCTTAATTATCTCATGGCTATTTATCTGTCAGTTACTTCATGTAACTCCTACTGAAGTAGAAGCAAATTGTATCGTGAAGACGTCAGTTGCACTTTTATGAAGTAAATGTGAAGATTTATATAAGTGTGTAGTTAGAAGATTCTTAAATGCTTCAGGGAAGAAGAACATGGGCCTTTGAATTTGTTCACACATGGACACTACTGCACCAAACATCTTTAAAGATTCACAAGTTTCATTTGTCAGGGAAAAAACTATTGTTCTCACTTGAGCTTAGCTGTGAAACAGTGTTTACTTTTCAGGGTTTTCCTTTACTGTTAATTTGCCATCCCTTTCTCCCTCAAAAGTTGAGATTTAGTATGAAGACTATACACGGCAGGCCCTACAGCACATCAGTGTAGAAGATCACGTAACACCTGTGCTTAAATCTCTCCACTGGCTGCCGATCAGTTTCCGGGCACAGTACATTGCTTGGGTCCATCCTACCTAAGGGACCACCTCTTCCTATATGAACACCCCCCCCCGCACACTTCGGTCCTCTGGGAGGAATCTGCTACAGCCCATGAAGACCAGGCTGGTACAGACCTCCCAGAGGGCCTTTTCAGCTGTCACCCCCAAGCTGTGGAATGACCTGCCGGACGAGATGCGTCTTATTCCATCTGTTGAAGGCTTTAAAAAAGCCCTAAAGACACATCTCTTCCAGCAGGCCTTCCCAGAAAATGGTTAACATCTCCTGGCTCCAAACCTAGACCTTGGAGATTTTCCAACCCTTCCCCTGTGCTTTCTTCACCCTCATATAGTTTAGGACTCTCAGCCCAGAATTCCTGCTGCTGTTTTGAGCTGTTTTTATTTGTTTATATATTTGTTTTAACTTCATTGTGATTTAATTCTTTTTTAAGGGGGGGGGATGGGATAGGATATTTTAACTTGTACTGTTTTTAACCTTTGCTGTAACCCGCCCCGATTGCTCATTCAGAGGGGCGGCTAGAAATAAAAATTATTATTATTATTATTATTATTATTATTAGCACCCATAAGGCAGAGTGGAAGAGCCGGCTCAAGAAGAAGATTTTGTGTATCAAAGTGTTATTAATTTATTACTTCTTCTTCAGCAGCAGCAGCAGTGACAGCATAAAAAGACACCAAATTGTAAACTATTATTTTATTGTTTAGTGCTCAAAAGATGAAGGAAAATGCTTGGAAGGTTTGTATGAGATGGTAAAATATATTCATCGTGTACTACAACTTTGGGTAGAGGCATGTTGTTTGTTGCCAGGGTTGACCATGGGATTTTGAGAATAACTCCAACTAAGCCTGTTCCTGGCAGACAAGTTCCCACCAGCTACCCCAATAGCTCTCCTTTTAAGGAAGTCATTTTGAGAAATTCATTTAAAATCTGTGGTATAGATAATTGAAACCCATAAATCAAATCTGAGGAATTAAGGAGAGGAAGAAGGATGTGTTAGAAAGAACCTCTCATTGAAAACCAGTTGCTTCATTATGACGGATACTTCATTGAATACTAAAGTTAAGATTTTCCATGCCATTGTATCTCTCATTTCGGTGTATGTTTGTGAAAACTGGACAGTGAAGAAAGCTGATGGGAAGAAGATCAACTCATTTGCAGCATGGTGCCAGAGAAGTGTTCTGCAGATACTGTTAAAAAGACAAAAGATGGGTCATAGAGCAAATCAAACCTGAACTGCTCCTAGAAGCCAAGATGACTAAATTGAGGCTCGCATACTTTGGCCATATTATATTGCTGTTATATTGTTTTAATGTATTTTAAACATTTTAATCTTTTGAATTGGATTTTAGTATTGAATTAATTATTGTAGAAATTAAACTCTATTTTAATATACCATTTTTGTATGTTTTTAACTGTATGGTGGTTTTGAATGTTGTAAACCTTGGGAGAAGGGCGGGATAAAAAGAAGAGGAGGAGGAGGAGGAGGAGATGATGATGATGATGATGATGATGATGATGATGATGATGATGAGACTTCCTAGAAAATACAATAATGCTTGGTAGGTAGGAGGCAGTAAGAAAAGAAGAAGACCTCATTCCAGATAGATAGACTCAGTCAAGGAATCCATGTCCCTGACTCTGAGCAGGTCTTTCATTCATGGAATCACCATGAGTCAAAGTCAACTTGACAACAGTTAACAACAAATTGTACTGATTTGAACAGAACTGAATGTATTGATCACTATCCTTCACAGAATCAAGCCTGCACAGGCTTTGGATCTCAATCTTGGGTTACCATGTTCCAAATCGAAGCACATAGTCTATTCACTAAAAAGATGCCAGTTTGGGGAAATACTCACATGTGGAAGGCAACAAGCAACTTTTGCCCATTTCTCCTTGTTAGAAGAAAAGTTTGGGGATGGTTGCACAGATGACTGTGTCCCACTAGAGGGCAACTTAGGCATAGAGAAGTAGGTAGAGTTCCAGCTAAAGATGCAAAGAATATTTGTCAAAATTCAATAAACAGAAGAAATATCTGTTATTCGAAGATTTCGAAAGTTTTTTAAAGAGAAGAAATTATGAATACTTCTCAATCAACAAGTAGGAATTTTGGTTTTTAATTCAATGGCCAGGATTTGAGTATTTTCCATAAGCAAAGCTACCAGAAAAAATAACCTTTTGAAAGTGGGACTTTTGAAAATAATATTTTTTTAAAAAAAAATCACATCTAGTGGACGAGAAGAAGAAAATTGGTTTGTTCACAGTTCCAGCTGCTTTTCCTCTTTGCTTTTCTTGCTTTTTGCTCATAAAACGATTTGACTTCAGTTTCTCCCATGCACTCCTTCCTTTCCACTCAGTGCTGATTCATGGTTTCCATTTCAGGAGGGCAGTGAATCCACTGCATGGTTTTAGTCCAAACTTTAAATAGATTATCCAAGGTGCTGAACTCTGTCCCCCAAGACATACCCAGTGGAGAGCTTCTTTAAAATTTGAATTAAAATTCAGAGCAGTTTGATTCACTGTGTCCGTCCCATTCCTATCCCCGTCCCCGTTCCCCCCTACGTGGAGGCCACCAGCCATGTAGTAAGGAGCTAGCAGCCTCCTTTTTTTCCCTGTCATCCAAGTTTGTTGTTTGCTTTAATAGAACATTCTCTGCGATGAAGATGGTCTTCCCAAACTCCAGCTGTTGTATATGCAGTCCTTCTCCCTGTATTCCTTATTCTTCTGTACCTTGCTGTCATAGAGGGTCCCCAACCCCACAAAATAAAATTTTACCAGATACAAGGCACCAAAGAGGGAATAAAAGAAAATTATTTCCCATAAGAACAAAAGAAGAGTCTGCTGGGCCAGGCCAAAGACCTACCACATCCTTTCCAACCTGGCACCCTCTAGATGTTTTGGATGACAACTACAACTCCAGCAACAGCATCTGGTGCCCACTGAGACTGGTGGGGTGAAGAAGGCAGGCACATGTCAGTAGGTGAGGAGGCACAGCTTGAAGCAGCAGCATTCAGCGGGGATAGCTTCTGCTGACCGGGGCCTTCTCCACATAGTGGAAGGCTAGGCTTGCAGTAATTTTTCAGCTGCTTCAGGGGTCTCTGACGTAACGGTACCAATGGATCTTGGGTTTGCTAGCTCCCTACACTACAGGAGATGCTGGGGCTAGTACACTGTAAACAATGGAAGAGGACAGAGGCTGCCACCAGGAATGATCAGTGATTTATCTGTGGCATCCTTGTAAGGGTTTCAAGTCTCTTCCTTCTCCACCTTCCTTCCAGTTTGGCCAGTTGGGGGGGGGGGGAACATTTCAGTTAACACCAGTCTTCCATCACCTTTGAATTTGCATCTACAGATTTAGAATTAATGGATTTTGACACCACTTTAGCTGCCATGGATCAATGCCACGCAATTCTGGGATTTGTAGCTTTGTAAGATATTTAGCCTTCTCTGTCAGAAAGCTCTGGAGCCACAACAAACTGCAAATCCTAGGAATCCATGGCAGTTAATGTTGTATCAAACAGCATTAATTCTGTGGTGTGACAGCAGCCTGAGTTCTCCTGATCAGGCAGGTACTTAGTTTTTGGCCTCTGATTCAGGAATGATAGTTGGGTAAGGAAGGACAACTCAAACTACTCCCCTCCCCCAGTTAATACTAATTTTATGATGTTCACTGGCTCCATGGAGCCAGATCAGGATCAAATAGGGGGAGTGGATGAGAGCAGTCTTCCCTCAATGCTTCCAGACTAAATTAGTATATGGGAATTTTCTGAGGAGTCAGCATAGTTGTAGTGGCTTGAGTGAAAAGAAATCTGGAAGGCCAGGGTTCAAATCCCTGCTCAGCCATAAAGACCCAATAAGTGACATTCAGCAAGTCGCATACTCGGCCTTAGAGGAAGGCAATAGCCAAGCCTCTCTGAAGAACAGCTTGCTAAGAAACCCCTGTGAAAGACTCATCTTAGGGTTGCCATAAGTCAGAAACAACTTAAAGGTGCACAACAACAACAATGTTCTGAGCATGAGTGCCTACTGCACATACTTATAATATTCTGTTGCAATGGCTGAAGCACCACTCAGTATAGCCAGTAAGTCCATGTGGGTCAAGGCTGGGGGAGAGGAAGAAGCAGCCAAATAGCACTTTTTCTTGCCCTGCAACCACCTGTTCTTACCAGCCCAAATGATAGCTGAGGGATTATAGATATAATTTATATAAATTATTTATGAGGTTTTCAGACTGGTATTTTATCTTCTAACCCTACCCAAGTAACATAAACCTCAACTTGTTCATTCATAATCTTCTGCCTCCTGACCACAAGACAGCACAATATTTACACATCTTACAACAGGGCTTGAGAACCATAATGGCATAGTGGTCTGAGTGTTAAGACTACAATTCTGGGGACCAGTGTTCGATTTCCAGCTTGGCCATAAAACACAGTGGGTGATCTTGGACAACTCACACACTCTCAGCCTCAGGTAAAGGCCATGGCAAACCTCGTCTGAACAAATCTTGCCAAGAAAGCCACATGGTAGGATCACCATAAATCAAAAATGCCTTGAAGGCACATAACACACACAATGGGGTTTATTGTCCAAAACTAAAGAGCATGATGAAGCCTCACTGTATGGAGCAAAGAGTCCTTCACTCTGGTTTGGAAATGGCACGGTTTTGTCCTTGGCAGGCATGGTCTAGAAGGTGTCTATACTTGAAACAGAAAGTCTGGTAACATATCTTCTCAGCTGGCCTATCTCCCCTGGTATTCAATTTCTCCATAGCAGTTAACTGCATGTGCATAGGAAGCCCCAAATCAAGACATAGGAAAATAGGTTTCTAGCTTGCCCTTTGAAATATAGAGTCACAATGAAAAAACAAACATTTGTAAAGAGCAAAGAATAAAAGTCTTCTGACATTTTGGGCAAATTATGATGAATTATATTTATATGACTGATATCGAAATTATTATTATTTGTATCTCTGTAGTTCTCCACATTATATTTAGTGCATAATCAGAACCTTTCAAAGTCATGACAAGAAGATACAAATGTCAAAAGTGTCCATTATTTTTACTATCAGAAATGAAAAGCAATAAGATGGTGACTAGCCTTTATTTTTTGGAACTGCCTGACTGACACACAGCTAGTGACACTCATTACTTTAGGAAACTTGACATAAGTTTCTGACACTGCATGGTGGTGCTCAAAGATTGTCATTCTTGCTGGCAGCTCTTTTCAAGGCCAGGGAGTCTTATTCTTGTTTCCCCGCTGACATGAAAGCAGTGAACTGAACAGAGCCTTTTCACATCATCTCAGATATAGGAGCATCTTGGGATCCAAAAGGGGTAACAACTACCCTAAAATTGACATATCCTTTTCCTGTAGAATCTTAGACAGGAGATAGATAGCAGTTTTGAATAGATCTGGTTTGAGAGAAATTGCTTCTCTGCATGCCTTATTTTTTTGGCCCCAGCTCTTGCCTCTAGTGAAAAAGATTTTGCTAGTTTTTGAAACAAGAACCTGTAAATTTATTCAACCAGGGGTGAAAAAGAGAGATGATGAGTGACAGCAGCCTGTCTTCAAAATTGCCTTCACATTGAAGAAAAGCTGTCCTCTGTCACCAACTTACCTTCTGGGGAGCAGCAGATTTGTGGGGAGGGGGTATACAAAGATCAAGTCAGTTCAGAGACTATATCATATCATCAGAAAATGTATTTTGAATAGATTTAGGAACAAGGGTTCACTTTCCCTTTCTGTCATATTATTTCAACCTTCAAATTTATTTGTCTGTTTAATTGTTCACATTTATTCATTCACAAACCATTGCTTCAGTACAAGGACACCTTATGTCCATTAATCAAACATACAGACATATACCAAAAATAGGACTGTTTAAAATGCCTTCAGGATAAATTCAACCTAGTGCTGTGTAAATAACAACAACAACAAAACGCTCAAGGTTACCCATAACCCATGACAGAGACATTTTTGTATCTTGCCATAGGCTTTCATGTCAACATCTACCACAATCTAAAGCAAAACTATTTTTAAATGATGGGAATCTATCCCGTAAGTCAGAGGTGAGCAAAATGCAGGCTGTGAGCTACAAAGAGTCCCAACAAGGCCAGTTTTGCAGTTCTTGAGCTTCCAGAGAGCACCTCTTCCTCCTGCGCTTAAAAAATATCTCAGGGGGAAAAATCTGCTTCTGGAAGCCACCTGGAAGTGATGGGGTTGGCACAGGGGTGAGGAGTTCACTGTAGAAATAATGCAGTTTGACACCACTTTAAATGCTATAGCTCCATCTTATGGAATCCTGGGATTTGTAGCTTTGCAAGGCTTTTAGCCTTCACTGCCAAAGAGTGCTGGTGCATCACAAAATTACAAATCCCAGGATTCTGTAGGATAGAGCCATGGCAGTCAAAGTTGGGTTATTTCTGCAGTTATTTCTTGCAGTGTCGATGCAACCCAAGATCTGAGGGCTGTTGAAACCAGAATGACTTGGAGGCTCTCATTCATAGGGTCACCATAAGTCAAAGTCGACAGCAAAAATGACAATAGAAGCAACAAGAAAAACAACAGGGAAGACAAAACTCCTTCAGACACCAAAATCAATAGTGGGAGTGGAAGTCTGTACACTTCCAGTTTTCAAGATTGGGGTGGGGTGTCCAAAAAATTGTGTGGCATGTCATAGTTACTGCTGGGGACAAAGAGTCAGCATATGGATCTACTGACATTTTCCACTCCTACAATTCACGAATGAATATTTAGGCAAAAATAAGCCCAAATCAAACCAGGAGATGATCAACAGCCTCATCGGGCAAAAAAAAAAAAAGGAGGGGGGGTAAGATCTTATGACAAAAAATTGAGGTTTGAAATATATAGAGAACAAATTTCTGGGTTCAATCTTTCCTAATTCCAAAATGTGTTTTGGAAAGCAGATGGAAGGAGCATTAGGTGTCTTTCACTTTACACAACTATAGTGCATTGGGACCTTGGTATCCGCTGAAGTTTAATTCCAGGACCCCCCATGGATACCATAATTCATAGATGTTCAAGTCCATTAAATATAATGGATAATAAAATGATGACCGTACTATAAAATAGCCAAATCAAGACTTACGTGTTTTGAATTTATACATATTTTAAATATTTTCAAGCTGTGGATGTTTGAATCTGTGAATAAAAAAATCCGTGGATACAGAGAGCTGGCTGTTCTTTGTTACCATTTTAACTGCCATGGCCACATCCTATACAAGCCTGGGATTTGTAATTGCATAATGCATACAGATCGGAGTTTATTACATGTGGGAAAAATTGGAGAAAATCAGGGTTTTAAAAAGTCATTTTCCCGGGAAAGTCACGTGATTGCAATGATTTTCACACACATCATGATTAGAGAGGACTTATCCAGGGAATACTAGGGAATAACCAACAACAAATCATTCACAGGATTTTCCCCATGGAATAATGTCTGTTGAGTCTCCCTTATCCAAAATGCTTGGGACTAGAAGTGTTTTGGCTTTCAGGGTTTTTCCCCAGGTTTGGAATGACTGCATATGCATAATGAAATATTTTGGAGATAGGACTAAGTCTAAACTCATTTATGTTTCATATATACCTTATACACAAACTGAAGATAATTTTGTACATACAGTAGAGTCCCGATTATCCGACATTCGGTAATCTGACATTCCAGATTATGCGACATTGGCTGAACTGGGGGCGTGGCTGTGGGCCTTTCCACGCCCCCCAAAAATGACGGCCGCGATGGGCAAGAAGCCAGAACAGGCCCCAAGTGCCGCCGCTGCAGCATCAGACCCAGAACAGGTCCAAAGTACAGCAGCAGTGGCAGTGGCAGTGAGCACCACCAGGCCTCAAAACACCCCACAACAGGCTCCAAGTGCCTGTTTTCAAGTGATTTCATGGCTTTTCTATGACCCTCCGGATTATCCAACATTTTCAGCTATCCAACTATCAGCTGGTCCAGTTTATGTCAGATAATCGTGACTCTCCTGTAACAGTTTTAATAATTTTATGCCTGAAATAAAGTTTGTGTACACTGAACCATGAGAAAGCAAAGCTGTCACTGTCTCAGCCACCCACGTGGACAATTTTGGATTTTGGAATATTTCAGATTTTGGAATAAGACTGTATAAAATTATGTGCCAGATGATTCCAAGTGTCTCTCCAAATTACAAAACATAGGATTCCATAAGATGTAGCACTTAAGTGTTATTATTGTTTAATGTGAAAGAGACCTTAGAGTCACATAGCCTGCATTTTGTCTTCAAACATTGTCTTCAAATCTGCAGACTACCAAATTATGCTCATCGAGCCACACTCTCACTTGCTGTGGGCCTCCTAGGAACAAGAACAGCAATAAAAGCAGAACAATACAATTTAATTCTCAGTTTGAGACCATAGTGCTATAATCTTATAGTGTAGGTACACCTCAAGGTAGTTGGCTTGAAGAAGCTGAAAGGGGCAGAGAGATGGATGGTCAAGACCTAAATATCCTTTTCAACAGAGGAATATGTCTCCAGGGTCTGGGAAGGTCATGATAATGGGTGATTCTGCTGTTAGAAACAAACAAGTAACCTCAGAATTGGGTCAGTTGTCTCTAGGATAGGTTGATAAAAACATCAACCCAGTGTGCAGTCACTGTGAAAAAATGCAATTTCCATGTTGGGGATCATTAGGAAATGAATTTTTAAAAGCTTGCCAATATTGTAACACTTTCACCTATAGAGATGGTGCTGCCCCACTTACTGACTTTGTTTTTGAGGTCTCCATACCTCAGAAAAGAATTTGGATTTAGGCCTGTAAAAGGTGCAGAAAAAGGCAATGCAAGTAATCAAGAGACAGGACCAACTCCCTAATGAGGAAAGATTAAGTTGCTTTAGTGAAGAACAGTGGCTCATGATAGAAGTGCATAACAGCAGGAATGGAGAGGTGAAAAGAGATCTTTAAAAAAAACTTTTATTCTTCTCTCATAATCCTAGAATGCAAGGTCATCAAAGGCCCATTCTCACAATCTATTCTATACAATTAAACACAATTATAGTGCTATATTCCACTTTAACTGCCATGGTGACAACATCTTATGGAATCCTAGGTTTTGTGGCTTGGTGGGTCACTAGAGAAACTCTGTGGCTGATCATTTTAAACCCTGAATTCCAGATCCCAGGATTCCACAGGACTGAACCATGGCTATTAAACTGGAATCATAGTGCTGTAAGTGAGTCGTGTGAATGGGCTCTGGTGAAGCTGAATGGTGAAAAATCCAGGACAGCTAAGAAGGTTGCACTTCTTTATATAGCGCATAGGTCAGCTAAGGAATTCACAAGCACAAGATGGGATCACTGCCAGTCTGGGAGACAAATTCCTGGATGATAAAGCTCTTGATATTCTCCTATGTCAAAGGGAGTATGCCTTCAAATACCAGTTTGCTGGGGGGAAAATGTCAGACATCTGGATAGCCACTAGCCCCATTCAGTCGTTTATTTGAATGCAGGGGGCGGAGAGAGAAGAAGAGGGCAGACAAAAATGGAACTGTGCATGCTGATCCCACCCTCTGTACCCTAAGCATGGTGCCTCTCTCTCTGGTCTGCCCACATTGAGTCAGGAGGTCTGTATGGATATACTGCTCACATTGCCTCGACCATTATTAGAATGCCTCACATGATATGGGATTCTGGTATGGACCCCCCCCCCCCCAGTCATGTAGGGTGTTCTACTCACATTCAAGTCAACGTAGATAGACTTCAGATCTCGCTCATTGTGGTAAGAGTATTAAAGACTGAAGTGAGTGTGCGGGCATAGGGATGTAGTGATTTCTGGAATAGGAAGGCCTTCAAATTGATCCAACAACTGTTCTTTTGTTATGCTCTTATCTGTTCTCATGTGAAATCAATGGTTTGCAATGCAGAGTCCTGACAATCCTGCAAAAATACCATGGCTTGAATCTTATTGGTTAGTCCCAACTAGAGTAGTGTTATAACACTCATCCACAGTGCAGAAATAATCCAGTTTGACACTGCTTTAACTGCCATGGCTCCATCCTACGGAATCCTGTGATTTGTAGTTCGCTGTGTCACCAGAGCTCTTTTACAGCAAAGGCTAAATATCTCACAAAACTACAATTCTCAGAATTCCATGGCACTGAACCATGGCAGTTAAAGTGGGGTCAACCTGGATTATTTCTGCTGTGTGGATGCAGCCTTTGAGGACTTGGACTCAGAAAATTCACACCTGAAGGAGTTCCAACTCCAGACGACAGCTCCTCCTTCAAACCTGGACAAGAATTGTTTTGCGCTTCTTGCCGTATAAATTTACTATTATCATAGATATAATTATTACTTGTAAATGAGTGACTGAATACTTGATTCAACAATTTTTTCCTTATTCTTTTCTCTCTCTCTTTCTCTCCCCCTTTTCACTCCATTGCCTTTCTCTCCTCCCCATGACCTTTTAGTAAAGCACTCTCCTTAACCCTATGGGCAGGTTATAAAAACAATCCTCTCTCTCTCTTGGGGTATACTTAATTGGTCTGCTTGTTAGCCTGCAAAAGCAATAAAATACATTTTTGAAAAACAGAGGTTAAAAGGTGACTCTTTTCAGAGAGATGAAAAATGTCTTTCGTCATGCAATAGTGAACCACACATCCCTGCACTTTTTGGATCACTTTTCATAAGGACCTGCTACAACATAGTCAGGGTCAAACAAGATAATATGCTTAGCATGTTTATAGGAGAAGTGTTCCTCTAAGTAGAGAAAAGCATTTGCCACCTCTAGCATCTAGCATGATTGGCCATTTGAAAGTAAACTTGGGTTTAATTTGCAAGTCTGATCGGGGTGCATCTGTTGTTGTTTTTGCTGTTGTTATTGCATGTCCTCAAGAGGTTTCCAACTTATGGTGCCTCTAAGACAAACCTATAATGGGGTTTTCTTGGCATGTTTCTTCAGAGGGGATTTGCCATTGCCATCCTCTGAGGCTGAGAGAGTGTGACTTGCCCAAGGTCACCCAGTGGGTTTCTATGGCCAAGATGGTATTTGAGCCCTGGCCTCCAGAGTTGTAGTCCAACATTTAAACCATCACACCACACTGGCTCTCTGGGGTGCATCTATAATGCAGTTGAAATAATGTTGTTCGACACCATTTTAACTGCCATGGCTCCTTTCTACAGGAGGGAGTGAGGCACCAGCACTCTTTGGAAGAGAAGGCTAAAGACCTTGTAAAATTATAAATCTCGGGATTCAATAGGATGGAGCTACAGCACTTAAAGTGGTGTCAAACTGCATTATTTCTACAAGGTAGATGCACCCTGGAGCATGCAGCTCTGTGGATACCCCATCATTGGAGGAAAAATAAGTCAGTCCTTAGAAACACAGATTCCAATTTAACAAATGATTTGACTTCAAGGTGCTGTTAGGTGCCAAAGGACACCAACATGTCCCCAGCTTGTAGAGCATGGTTTGAAATCTCGTGCATAGAGAGACTGTTAACCTTACCAAGTCTGGTCCTATCGTTAGGAAGAATGAGATGGCAGAAGCTGAGGTGTGGTAGGCAGATGTTGGAGAAGAGGGCCTACCCTTTGCCCCTACACCAGTTTGCGGTTTTACTGGTGATATAAGTGGTCCTGTTGTCTCTGATGAACAAATATTCAAACATCAGTCCACTTGGCTTTTGTGCAAGGAATGGGCGAGGTGACCATCTTAGTCTTTGCCTCACTCAGTAAAATATTTTCAGGCAGCCCAGATCATCAGAAGTACCGTATATGCTCAACTATAAGTCAATCTCATGTACAAGTCGAGGGCAGGTTTTGGGGCCAAAATTAGGGAAGGATGAAGCAAAGGAAAACAATGTCAAAGGACATACAAAATTCCAGAAGACACTGTTTTGGCTCATACTAAAGGCTGGAAGGATGAGAGAATAGTGGAGGGTCAGTGCTTCCAGGACAGATCATGCTGTTGCTTTCGCCAGGGGATGGTTCCTTTTTAAAATAAGTGTTAAAATACGGTACTTACAGTGACCCATGGATAAGTCAACACAGGTTTTTGGGGTCAATTTTTTGACTGAAATTTCTAGACTTATACATGAGTATATACAGTAATGAAATAGTAATGCCGTATTAAGGAATTATTTATATACATTGATTTATAAAATGGCATAACTACACACATCATCTCTCAGTGACTTAGGGGCTATACAAACTGTCCCAAGTGGTAGCGGGATGACGCTCCTTTCCTAGCCAGATCGGGGCCTCAGCAACCTCACACTGTGGAACCAAGCCAGCCTTTGGAGGGTGCAAAAAGAAGCCACAAAAAGTGACTCTTTTTTTCTTTTTCTTTTTTTGCCTTCCCATGGCGGTGCGGCTGTATGGCGCTCCTTTGGTGCTGCATCATCCGGACACAGATGTGCATCATGATGCCACACACCATCTGGTGGAGTGGCAGGCGGCATCATGGCACCCTGGGGTGGAGTCAGGGCATGCGTTATCAGGACACTGGACTCTGGCTCCACCCACAGGCCGGCATTTCGGGCCAGTCTCTATAGGGCTTTACGGTGTTGTCACACCAGCCTTTTCTCTAAAATAGTGTTCTTTCTAAAATGCACTGCAATCAGGGTTGCTGTCTTTCCTGTCACATCTTTCTAGGTTTGCAACCTTGATTCACACTAAAAGCTTATCATGCACAGTATTTGGGACTGCTCACTCACTAACTCCCCAGTGACATTATTGCCATCCCTCTTCCTAGTTTGGTGCACACATACAGAAATATAAATGCAAATGGTCATATGGTTAAAAAGGCCTTTTTTCCTTGGGGGAGGGGGTCTTCCTGATTGGGATAGGTCAGATTTCTAGCTTCAGATTTAACTAATTGATGGCAGATAAAAGCCAGCAGCTAATCTGATCTAGCTGTCTGATCTAGCCTGATCCTAGCTTTCATCTGCCAGTAAGTAGTTAGGTCTGAGGCTAGAGGTAACAAGAAAAACTGAAGACAGGGTTAATGAAATGAATGCTTTTTTAAATAGTAAGACTCTTTTCCACTTGTTGTTGTTGTTGTTGTGTGCCTTCAAGTCATTTCCAACTTATGGCAACCCTAAGGGGAACCTATCATGGGGCTTTCTTGGCAAGATTTATTCAGAGAGGCCTTCCTTTGGGGCTGAGAGCGTGTGATTTGCCCAAGGTCATATTTCTAGTCGTATGTGTGCTGTATGTGTGTGCGTGTTTGTGTGTGTGGGTGAGAGAGAGAGAGAGAGATTGAGAGAGAGAGACACTCAGGAATGGGGCTGGAAAAGAAGAGGTTAGGGGGGTGCAGTCATTTGGCAATAGTTTTTTTCCCCCTATGGAGCAAAAATAACATTTCAAAGTTTCTCTGTCACTTTGCCAGTTGAAATGAAATCAAACTGAAATTTCCACTCCTTCTCACCTGATCACTACGGCACCCAAAGGATGCCCATTGACCACAAAATAGGCATTAAAGCTGAATTGGACTGGAAGTGGTAGAACAGTAGCAGGGAAAAAAGTCATTTATGGAGGTTTTATATTAATAAAAAGAAACACTTTCCAAACAGTCTCCCACCAACAGAAGATGGCCACGATGAGCACCAACAAAGGTGCTACTGTATTAGCCTGGTGTTATTGTGCTTTGCTGCCTCATGTGATAAAGACCTTAGTCATTGGATCACTTGCTTTAGAATGTATGAACTGCTTCTTCTGCAAAGGATTCTATTCTATTTTAGGTTACAATGTGCAGTCATATGATAGTGCTGCAGAGAGTGGAATATAATGGAAAGTTCAATGAATTCGGATTTGTTTCTTTACATTTCAGTTTCCATATCACCTATCTCAAGGTAGCAGATCATATTACCTAATCAATGCATATAAAAAGATGGACTCGTTTTATACATTTTGGCCCAGTACAGACGGCCAAAAAAGGCCACCTGTATGGCACGTTTAGGGTTCGGGAGGGCGCAGCATTTAGTCCCTCCCAAACCCTAACACGTATGGACACCACCATTTTAAAATGGCAGCATCCATATGAGTGCACCCTGATGTTGTTATGGCTCTGCAGAAGGGCACCAATGGTGCCCTTTTCGCAGCACGAAAAAGAGCTCCAAAAAGGAGCTCTTTTTTTGGCGTGGGTCTTTGGCGCAGCCTTTAAACAGCCATGCCAAGGACCCAGGGGAGAAAGAGGCCGCAGCGGCGGCCCCTTTCACCCCTAACCAGTGCTAGGGAGAGCAGGGTGCAGCGGGCACCCAGGACGCCTGCTGTACCCCGTTTGCAGGCCGTGGGTAAGTGGCAGTTCACCGCTTCTCCCCAGAAGCGGCAGGATGGGGCCTCTGAGGCTGTCGGTGAGGCAGCCTTGGCCCCATCTTGCCCCTTCTTGGGGTGGCTGCAGACTAAAGGCCTATTTATTCCAGTATCCTGTTTCCCACAGTGGCCAGACAAATGCCTCTTAGGAAGACCACAGGCAAGGACATAAAATAGTCCTCTCCAACCATTATTCCTCAGCGACTAGCATTTGCAGGCAAACTACCTATGAATCAAGTGGTAGCATACAGCCATGATGACTAGTGGTCACTGATCCTTCTTGTGGCCTAATCCTTGTGGATCTATGCCTGGAACTGCATCACTTTAGCACATGTGGGCTACTTCCTCCTGCTTCTTCAGTTTCTCTGCCCTCCATTTGTCCTGCCTTCTTTACATATTGCACTCACCAGCTCTACCCCCTCATCCAAGCTTTTCTCTCTCTGTTGGATCCTTCCTTCATTGGTTCATGGGTCACTCCCCTGGGGCTACATTGAGGGGGCATCACTGGCGGGGGGAGGGTTGTGAAGCATGTGGACCTCACTAGGTGATACCGGAGAAAAAAATGTCACCCAATGCATGAGTAGGAATGGAATCTTTTCCAGGTCTGGCAATCCAGACCCAGAAAGGCTCAGTAGCATCACTAAGAAGTGCTAGGATACAGATTGCACCAGGTGGCACCTTAAGGGAGGTGACACCACTGTTCTTCAAATACCTCAAATATTCTCCTATTTAAAATGCTGTAAGAGATGGGGTGATTGGAGTGAGGCTCAATGAGAGAATGGAGAGGTCTCATTTTTTAATTAAAATTTTAAAAAATCAATATTTAATTCTTAACTATTTAATTTTTAAAAATTAAAATTGTTATTCTTTTTACATTTTCTTTTTTAAAAAAATCACATTTTACCAAGTTTTCACTTTAACCACATGAAACTATACATATGTAAATACATTTAGGTTGTGTATATGATATTGCCATTTAAAGGTATAATTTTAATTTTGCTAGTTGTTAATGTTAAAGCTATTTCTATTAGATTCAATGATACATGGGAATTACGATTTATAAAGTAACATTATTACAAAAAAACATGACTAAGTATTATGTATGGTTTGGTATGAGAAGAGGTCAACAGGATGACACCATGAGTTAGCACACTGGGTGACACCAACTGGAAAGGCTGAGGGGTGGCAGGAGCCACTTACTCCCACAGTGGCTACTTGTGGGCCTGGGCTGACTTCTGGGTCTGGTAGTTCTTTTGGCTTGGTGGTAAAGCTAGTCACCTCCTTTTGCCAGTGTGCCAATATCTCTGCCACACCAGGAAAAAACTGTTGAAAAGAGAAAGAGGATATTTTAAAAATGATCTAATATACTATTTTAAAAATGATCAAAATGGTGTCTAATATACTATGGTAGGTACACCACTAGGGCTACATTCCTCCTATCTTGCTGTGTCTCACATTTGCTTCTTGGACCCTCTTCTGGGTGACTCCTCACAGCCCACACATTCTATTTTGTAGGACAGTGGCATTTCATGGTACAGTTTGGAAAGCGAGATAGCCCTTGAGATGCAGATATGACACTCAAAAGTCAATGAAGGACTTTGAGTTAGACTTTTAATGAAGTGCTTCACAGAGCTGTCCTTTTCACTCACACTTTCACCCTCTCACATACACACTTGTGCACAGAGTTAAATCTGATGTTGCAATACCACAATTCCTCACACAGCAGGCAAGCAATCATTTGCCTTGTTTAATTGTATTTATCGAATGACACCAGCCGATCCTCCCTGCTGTTTAAAAACTGACTTATCACATTTTGTTCAGCGCAGCAGCATCTACAATTTTACAAATGGATGGCACATCGCTCATTAGCATTTTTGGAAGCATTAGCACTAGCACAAACATAGCCAAAGCCTCTTATTATCCTCCCTTTACTCTCATAATAGTATTCAGGTTGAAATTGGCTTCCACCTTGTCGTTGAGCTTTCACTTCACTCCTTAGTTTCAGGAAAACAACCATGAAGAAGCAAACAAAAATAGAAAGTCAGCTGGCAAACACAGGGAAAATAGTTTTGATGGAGGGAAAGTACCCTTTGGATGAATGACTTTCTGGAAGTCTTTGTAAACATAATGTTACAGCTACTGGGCTAAATCCAGTGAGATGCTGGTACAAGTCACAGATCTTTCTTCCCTTCCCCTTCTCCATCCAATCATGAGAATTGCCTGAAAAGTTTTTTCTAGAGGAGTTGCCCAGCTCACCAGAGCAATTTTTTTTTCTGGGGTGCTTGGGGGCTGGCACTAGCAAAGGGAAATCCCTTCTTCATACACATTTCCGCTGTTGCATGGATAGGTGTTCAGTGTTAGAGACTGCCTGCTATGGCCCTCTACAGACTGACAAAATATGCTGGCAGCAGGGCACAGTGTGGGTGTGACTACTGCCTGCCGCCCACCCTCACGCCGGCATCACGCCGGCATCACCCTGCCCAAGCATTCACAGATGGTAAGCCTGCGTTGTCCCCAATGGTGCTGCATGCACGTGACTGCACAGCCATTAGGGATAGCCCCGTTTTCCATGCGACTCCACTACCATTAAGTTCCGTTGTCCCCAATGGCAGCGCAGCTGCATGCACATGCCACCACAGGACAATGGGGCCTGTCCCCAATGGAGGCATGGCTCTGTGCATGCACCACCATTGGGGAAAACATGAGCTTGAGCACCCACGGATTTTGGTATTCACCTGGGGGTGTCTGGAACATATCCCCCATACCAAGGGCCGGTTGTAACTTGCCAAAAAACTAACTGGCAGCCAGTGGAGTGATTTTACCCTTTGTGCTATATGATCCCTCCTGGATGTCCCTGTAATCAGTCTGGCTGCCATATTTTGAATTAACTGAATTTTCTGAACATGGCACAGAAGTAGCGCAACGTACAATACATTGCAAAAGTCCAGCCTTGAGGTTACCAACACAAGCATTACCATTTTTAGGTCCCCCAATTCTAGGAAGGGATGCACATGGTGTATCACCCAGATCTGATAGTAGGCAATCCTGGCCTTTGCATCTATCTAAGCTGTCATTTGGGGCAAGAGATCGAGAAGCCCTCTCAAGCTGCAAGCACAGTCTTTCAGGAGGAGTGCAACCCCATCCAGAACTGGTTGACACACCTCCAAACCCAAGTTAGGACCCTGAACAGTAAGCACCTCTGTCTTGTCTGGATTCAGCTTCAATTTGTTTTTCCTCATCCAACCTATTGCCTCCTCCACACATTCATTCAGAGGAGGCACTATCCTTAGCTGAGACCATGCTTGAAGGCATAGAGAAATACATTTGGGTGTCATCAGCACATTGATAGCACCCCTCCCCATGCCTCCATATGATCTCTCCCAGCGGTTTCATGTAGACATTGAATAGCATTGGGATGGCACTTTGTGGTATGCCATATAACAGCTCCTTTTTGGAGGAGCGGGTATCCCCAATCACAACGATCTGGAACCTGCTCAGAAATAGGACCAGAACCACTGAAACACATTGCCTCCAATTCCCAAATCCCCTAGGCAGCCCAGAAGGATACCATGGTTGATGGTATCTGATGCCACCAATAGGTCCAAATGCACCAGTAGGGAAACACTCCCCCTGTCATTGCTCAGACAAAGATGGTCCATTGAAGCTGGTTTGAAAAGGGTCCAGATAGTTTGCATTATCCAAGACTGCCCTTGGATAATGTTGGAAAACAACTGCCCTCTCCATCGTCTTGCCCAGAAAAGGGAGATTTGATACTGGTCTACAATTGTTTAAGTCCAGGGGGTCCAGGGAGGGCTGTTTTAGAAGCGGTCATACCACTGCTTCTTTTAAACATGATGGAAAGCTTCCCTCCCAGAGAGATGCATTAATAATATCTTGTAATTGAAATCTAATTACATCTTCTCCCTGGTCAACCAGTCAATTAAACCTTGATTCCAGCCCACTGGGATGTTTCCTGTTAAGTTGATGTAGTCGAAAACTTGGCATAGTAAAACTACCCAGCAACTTAAAATTTCCCTAAGAACTTTTCCACAAATTCCATCTTCTCCTGAAGCTTTGCCCCAAGTAAAGATGATACAGTCCACCCTCCACATACATGCCCTTGCAGTACATGGATTCCAGCTTATGCAGATGGTGAGAGGCGAGGGACAAAATGGCAGTATGCCAACATTCAATTAAATGGGACTTCAGCATATACAAAAATTGCCTTACACGGGGAGATCCAGAATGGCACGGGCACGCTGTACTATGTTTGCTATTTTGGCTTCAGAAGTTGGTGGCCATGGATCTAAGTGGTTTAACTCAAGGAGGAGTTTTAGGCCTCTTATGTTGGAATTATGATTATTAGAGATGTAATAATAATGGTTAAACCACATTTGCTGTGGTACATTTGGGGCCAATCAATTCTGCTGGGCTTCATGCTAAAAATGACATGTCAGAATTTCCTGTGATCTTTAAATTCCATTGCCTAGGTTAACTCTGACCTAATTAGATTTTGGGGGGATTTTTTCTCTTCTTTTCATAACTATTTTGTATTCCTTTTTAGAATGGGGTGGGTAAAATGTATTTTTAGTTTTTTTACCAATTGATGGTAAATGAATTTCTTTTTAAGGTGACATTCATTTTCACTGGTCTTTCAGGGGCATTAATTTCTTGGCTAATGGGATCACAATATTAGATCTAATAGAGTCAGTTAAAGACCTGAAGATTTCCAAGATCTGAGATGATTCATGGCTTAAGCACAAAATCTGATCCTCCCATGATTATATGGATTAGAGGTTTCCCCAAATATAGTCTGGTCAAAAATGGCAACCAGAAGTGACGTGATACCATTTCCACTGCACTTAGACAGAGACACATAAACAAAGGCAGTCCATGGGTGAGGTATGGTGACTCCCCCCATCCACATAGTTGCTCACCTCTACACAGATTAACAAAACTCTGAGGTCTATTGCCTAGGAAAGCCTTTTCTTGGCTGCTATCCCCCCAATTGTCCCAATAAAATAGGATTAATCTCATTTATTCCTCTGCCATCCAACTTGCTCAACTACTTTTAAAATGTCTTAGTTTTTGTCTCATTTCCCCACTTTCCCCTTTTGTCCTCAGCTTACTTCCAATTGATTCAAGCTAAGTTCATTGTAAAAAAGTAATTTGCCCTCTATTACATCAGAGGGAGAAAAGGAGGGGCAGAATGTTACCCTTTCTTGTAGATTCAGGCAAAAGCAAACTGCTGCAGCCTTGCCTAGCTCATATATTCCTCCTCATTAATAACATTTTCCATCTTGACTGCTATCTGAGGTTGTTTGACCACATGTTCCAGTTTTCATATCGGACTACAATAGAGCTACAACAAGCAAAGGTAGTGCTAGTCCTAAGATAAAATCAATGGTCCAAAGTCCAAAGCAAGCCGGTTGTGTGTGCCAAAGCCTCAGTTTGTTCCAGAATTCAACAGAACCAGATCAAGCTATCCCCTGCATCCCCATGCTATGGTACAATATGTTCTAAAGCTATTTTCCCCCTGTAATAATATGCAGACTTGTGAGCATTTTTTTTTTTCAATAAAATAAATAAGCGGTCAACAGAGATCTCATTAACTGGCAGTTATATGACCAGACTGAAAATTGCACAATCAAGGAAGCAGTCCCACATGCCTACTAGCAACATCTTGGCATTGAGCACATTTATGCAAATCTGGTGTAAACCATTATGAATGCAGCAATTATTATGTACATAAAATGCAGAAGAGGCATGACCTTCCATTTCCATAGTGAGGGCCTTGGTCGTGAACATGCTGCCTACAGAGTGTGCTTTTTAATCTTCTGGACTAGGTATGCCCAAAATGTCGACTGAGAAAGACTTTAATTCTTCTAAAAGCATTTTAACAACCACAAACCAGATGACATTATAATGACCCTGAAAAAAACATAGTCTGGAGTATATTTTGCTGGCTCAGGCAAAGAGCTAGACAACAATACCCCCACCCACCCACCCCACAGCTTCACAACTGGCAAGTGAAACTGATTTGGACACTGGTGACAGCAGTTTCCTCCAAGTCCATTGTTCCTGAAAGGCAACTGGGTAGCTGAGATGGCACAGAACAACTCTATACATTCGTTTGACAGATGAAAATTGGGACACATGCAGCCAAGCGACATCAGAGTCTGGCAGGGTGAGGCTCATCCATTGCACTCTGGGTGTGCCGATCCCTGCGATTTCCCCAAATGCAAGAAACTCAACTGCTTAATTTGTGGTAGATAGCAAAGGTTATTAATGAGGAAGGACACACAAGCTAGGAAAGGCTGAAGCAATTTGGTTTTGCCTGAGCCTACTGGGAAGGACAAGATCATGACCCCCTTCTCCTTTCCCCACTGTTGACTTGAGTACACACTGCTTTTGCATTTTGAACTCAGTTTGTAAGAAATGAAATACCATTTATACTCAACCATAAGTTGATCTCATGTATAAATCAAGAGCAGGTTTGGGGGCCAAAATTATGGATTTGGATATGACCCGTGGATAAGTCGAGGGTAAAACTTAGGAGTATGTAACAAATGATGAAGCAAAGGGAAACGATGCCAAAGAAATTACAAAATTCAGCAGGAAGAGCAGTTTTTGCTCACACTAAAGGCTGGATGGATGAGAGAGTGAAGGGGAGTCAGTGCTTCCAGTTCAGATTACACTCTTGCCTTTCCTTTTTCAATAGTTCCTTTTTAAATAAGTGTTAAAGTACAGTACTTATATTGATCAATGGATAAGTTGACCCAGGTTTTTTGGGTCAATTTTTTGACAAAAATTTCTGGACTAATTATGAGTATACACAGTAAGCGGAGAACAAAAGTGTAACTGGAAGGAGTGAGAAAGTGGGACATTTTAACAGCACCAAAAAAAAAAAAAAATGGGATGATAGAATCAGGACTGTCCCAGTCAAATCAGGATGGTTGGAGAATATGCCATTGTGTGGGGCCAGTCATTTATTGTCTGCAGCAGATATTTCATTTTGCCTAAGAGTGTACTGACCTCTCCTGGAGGTATTTTACTGATGAAAGGCAAGAGGCTTAACACAACTACAATTCCTGCCTCATTCCGAGAGAAACATAGCCAGCTAGACAAACTTCATACTACATGAATTTCAACTTGCACGGGGGACAAGTACCATATAGACACCCAACAAAAGATTTTCACCAGAATATAAGGAAATGGATGCACACTGTTGGCTCAAGAAACAGATCCATCTGGACTGAGAAAGCTACTTCATTTTTTCCCTCAATAATTTTTTTCAATTTTTTTTTCTTGTCAATATGGCTGCCTCCTTGAGGAATTTTTGGTTAAGTATAGAACAGCAGGAATCAGCAACGTATGTATCACCTGGGACCTGTGAGATTCCCATTTTAGTTAGGAATCAATCTGTGGAGAGGTTTGCAGCTGAAGGTCCAAAATAGAGTATGCCCCCCCCCCCATTAAAATATTCTAGATAGTGTGCAGATCAGAGCTGTGAATACCCACATTTGTTATTCTGTGAATTCTTGACCTCCTGCCCAGAGAACAAATTTGGATAGAAAGATTAGCTGTACTAAACATACACATACACCCCATTACTGCGTGACATGTAGATACTTTTAATGAGGAAGAGCATAATTGCTACTCTCATGTATAGCAGATATTTACTCCATACAACTTAGAGTAAAAATTCACATGTGGCACGTGTTGTCATCATTATCTCATGTGAGACTTTCCAAATAAACTAGGATATCAGACAAATTAAAACTAGGAGACTGGCCTTATTTTATAAAAGGAGACTGTCTGGAGATGATAGCAGAGCAGGATTCTACAAATAACTCATAAATTTGGATCTCTAGTCTCCCTACAAAGTCATGGTATTAAAGATGAGTAGATGATCAATAAAGATCAGGCTCTTGCCTCTAAGTTCAAATCCAATTCTAGTTTCACTTGTTGGTGATTATTATTTTTTCTTGGCTGATGCTGTTTCGGCTTAGTTTAAACTGCCTGATTTGTGCAGATTGCAAAACCTTAGCAGCATGCATTATTTCAGAGTCTGTGCAATTGAGGTCATGGCTTCTCTCTGAATTGTAGTAATGTATATTGACAGATGATGGCCTAAATCTCAAAATCTCTCCATTTTAGCTGATCATAATTTGTTAATCTGATAGAGCTTAATTGTTGCAAGACATTGCTTAATTGTTTTAATGGTCTGCTGGAAAGAAGAAGATGGTTTGAGGGAGAAATGATGTAGCACTTAAGGCTACAAGGTCTCTTCAATTAAGCAAGGCAGTTAATCAACAGACTCCCAAGCTTGGTGCTGCAAGGGAAACTGCTAGTATGTTGCAAGGGATGCATTTATTTGAAAAACCAAATCTCCTGTGGACCCAAATACCCAGCACAGAGGTAGGGTCAGCCCTAACCGGAGTTGGGTAGCGGCTTCCCTATTAATGTGGTAGTAAATCCTCTAAAGGAGTTCCAAAGTGCTGATCCTGTTTGAATAAACAGGCTCCATCAGTTTTCCCATCAATGCAGACACAGCCAAATTCAGTGGAGACACGGGAAACCTCCTTGGTGGTTGCTCCCAGATTCTTGAACTCCCTTCCTAGGGAAGCTAGGATTACTCTTTTTTCCCTGTCTTTTTGGTACAGATGAAAATTTCTTTCTATTCCAGCAAGCTTTGGGGAAATCAACTGTTTTTGCAACAGGAGAGCTTTTTAGTTTGCTTTAGATTTAGCTCTAAGGTTTTATGATGGTGTTTGTAGGAAGCCTATTAAGAAGAACTTAACAATTGTAAGAGTTATTCAGCCGTGGAGGAGACTGGTGGGCTCTCCATCTTTGGAGGTCTTTTAAGCAGAGGCTGGTTGGGCATCTTTCAGGAGTGCTGTAGGCATGCATTCCCGCATGTCAGTGGGCTGGAGTGGATGACACTTGTGGCCCCTTACAGCTACTAAGATTCTGTGATGGCATTTGTAGTCACACACAACTGGAGCGGTTGTAGAAGATTCCTATAGTTCAGCTTGCAGCAAAACAGCTTACCAGCACTTTTATCTATCCTGGAGAGTAAAATCCAGAACTGATTCACTTTCTCACTGACACAGAAGCCAACAACTGCCATGGTTGCTTCCATTAGGCAGAGCAAGGCAAGTACCACAAACAGCAGGATGCCAGAAGGCAACAGTGGCATCTCCCTGATCAGTTCTCTTCTTTTAGAGGACAGACGTGGTTGTGCTGTATGGCCTATCACACACCTGCAAAGCTAGTCTGGTGCCCTCAAGTGTGGTGGAGGTTTATGTTCCTTTGCTATTGCTGCCATTAGATTCAACATCCAGTCCAGCTGGCTTCTGTACATGGAATGGAGAAAACATCTTGTCTGAGTCCAATTTTGAAGATTATGTAGCAAAAATGGTTTGAAGATCCCTGTTTGAAAATTGTGTTTATAAAAAAAATGTGTCATGGAGTGTGAGAAGTTTTATGATAAGGTGTTGAAAGACTGAAATGTGCTGTGTAAGATTACTTCATCGGATTATTCATGGTACAATCATTGTGAAAAGCAGTCCCCCTCTACATCTATCTAAATATTTGTATGAGCTCTGTCACTGAGGAATAATTGTTAGCTCAGTATGTCCTTGTAAAAAACTTATCTTCTCACTTTTTCATGAATATGGGATATTACATAACCCCGTCCGGTTTTTGTCATCCCAGTGTCCCCTTTTTGTCTCAAGGATATATGGTCACCCTATTCAGAGGGGGGTTTGTGATTTCCTTCCTCTGTGGCTGAGAGAGTGTGACTTGTCCAAAGTCACCCAGTAGGTTTCCATAGCCAAGTGGGGATTCGAACCATGGTCTCCCAGAGTCCTGAGTTCAGCACTCAAACCACTGTGCCACACTGGCTCTCAAGAAAGGGTGACTGGCAGTTATCCACACTAGTGATGTAAAAACTTTTATTTTATTGTCGCATCCCTCAAAGTGGGCAAGAAATTTTATTTCCCTTCTCACTGCTATGAAGGACAGCAAGCAATTAAGGTGGTCCTCTTCTCACATTGTAGGAACTGACATTCTTGAAATGCCAGAAGGAACATTTAGAGCCCCTAGATGGCACCAGTAACTTCCATGTAATTTCATAGTGTTGAGATAACTGTGATCTGTTTTAAAAGTCCTTTTACTCTGAGGAACCCCAAATTGATTTCTATGGACCTTATCAGATGTCAGAAATTGGAAGTATAATCCAGTGGCTATCCAAATGCAATCATGGGTTTTACCTTATTGTGAATTAAAGCATCTCACGCAATTTCGGGCAATGGGGGGGGGGGGCATTTTTGGGTAATGGGAAGTCATTCCGAACGCAATTCCAAACGCAATAGGAATTCACGTGAATTCGCTAAACTAGCGAATTCACGTGAAATTGAATTGGCTCCATTCACAATAAAGAGAAATTCCTCCCGTCTGATAAGGTCCTAAGAACATTAATCCCTATTAGCTCACTATTACTCTGTCTGAGGAGCAAGTGAATTGTAGTTCAACACATTTGGAGGTCCCTGTACTGGGGAAGATGTTAGATTTTTAGTGACATAAGTAGTGTTGTTTTTTAATAGCCAGATTGTGGGAGTTTTAATTCAAAATCCTATTTTTTCCCAACTCTGGAAGACCAGGGTTTGAATCCAAGGTGACCTTGGGCCAGTCAAACTTGGGCCAGTCAAAGGAAGGTAAATATCTGCAAGTTGGTTTACTCAGAATATGCCTCTGGGCGTCACCTTACTTTTGAGTAGACCTTTTTAGGATTAGGTGGAGTACAGTTCTGGAGACCGGGGTTCGAAATCTCACCATGGGTATTTTTCCCATGCAAGTGTGCCACACTAGAAGTGCCCCTCGAAAGGTTGTTGGACTACAACTCCCAGCATGCTTCTCCCTTGGCTATGATGGATGGGTCTGCTGGACCTTGCAATCCATGAGTGTTGCACAACTCTTTTTTGTGTTGTGCTGTATCTGTTTTTGCCCTGTGCTCTTCTGTAAAGTGGGTAAGGCAGGATGAATAGTTGCTGGCCAAACCAAGGGAGTGAGGGAAGGGTTGCTTGGGAAAGAGTGTGCTATTCTGTTCTCTCTCCAGAAAGAAGGAAGGAGGAGGAAGTATATTTGAAACCATCTTTAGTTTTTCACTGTTCTCTAAATCGTACGCTGCACCGAACGCTGTTACCTTCCCCCCAAAGTGGCCTATTTATCTACTTGCATTTGCATGCTTTTTTGAACTGCTAGGTTGGCAGAAGCTGGAAATAGTAATGGAAGCTCACCCCATCGTGCAGCACTTGGGCCTTGAACTGCCAGCCTTCCAATCTTCCAGTCATCAGAATTGGCGTCTTAACCATTAAGCCACCGCATCCACCTTGTTTTTTGTTTTTGTTTGCAAAAACAAACAGGAGCTGAATTAATCTGAAACCTCAGCCCCCTCTAAGAACCCTCTTTTTCTTGGGCGAGAACCTAAAGACTTAGAAAAGTTGTGAATTTTGTTGGACTAGAACTGGGGACTAGGGTTTCGATTCCCTGCTCAGCCATGAAACCCAGTAGGTGATCTTTAGCTAGTTACACTCTCTCAGCCTCAGGGGAAAGCAATGGCAAATCTAGCCAAGAAAACCGCTAACAGGTTCAGCTTAGGGTCTCCATAAGTGAGAAATAACTTGCAGGCACACAACAACAACAAGACAAAGCAACACCACTTTGAATATGCCTTAAGGCTACTTTTCTCTTGTCTTGCATGGAGAACTGTAGAAGTAGCAGATATTGACATCCGCCTGTTAATTACTCATTGTGAATTTACTCTGTAATCAGAGTTTTCTACCATTGGAAATAGCTGCTACCATTTAGCACATTCTTGGCAAAAACATAGGATGGGCACATAATTTCTTTACTGCAGATAATAAGTGCTTTTGACATAATCATGCAAATTCATTATTGTGCTTTAAGCCCTCACTTCATTGGACTTCTGTTTTGAGGGAACAAAAAGCAGAAACAATAATGGCTAAGGGCCACTGAGTCAAAGGTCTCGTTGAATGGATACTCTTGGTCCTACACAGCAAAAGTATTAAGGAATGTGGATGCAGTCCCGTGGTCTTTTGTATTCATTATTTTTTAAGAAGCCATATTTAATGAGTGAATTAAATGTAAGCTTGTGCGAGACAATGATAATCTTGTTTAGCCACAAATTCCACTGTTTCCATTTGCAAACAGTGTGACCTAATGCAATCACAAAAACTGTTAGAATTTATGGCATCATATAATTGCCCATCCAAATGTAGAATATATCAAGGGACTGGCCAAACAGGAGCTTGCAAGAGACTTTACTTTCAAAACACATTCTAACAATGAAAGGTGATTTTAACCATCCACCTGGCCTACAAACTAGCTGGGAAGAAACCTCCAGCCCGTATGTAAGCACATTTTACCAGGACTACGACCACCTCCTCTGCTTTCCCAAGTGGTATACTCTCAGTAAGGCAGCTGTATAGTCAACCTTTCATATTTATTTCACATTTGTTAGGCACTGATGCCTCCTTTGGCAGAGTAGTACTGTTTTCCTGTTTAAAAGAAAGAATCTATAAAGGAGTCGTCTGATGTCTGTGGCATAACACTCCCTCCTCCTGGGTCAGTAACTTGCTAGTGTGCCAATTGTTTGAATCACAAAGACTACAAGGAAGAAAAACAGGCTGCATAGCTGTAACTGTAGTTCTTCGAGTAGTCATCTGTGAATTCACACAACCCCACTCATCTTGCCTTCATGGTTTCCTGTGTCCCTGGTACTTTGGATGCTGCTAATGCAGCATTGATGGAATTGAGGGTTTAGATGGGAACAAGGATAGATACTACTGGTGCAGGTGAGGCCAAAAAGGACTTCATAACAGCTCTACAAGTTTCCGAATGGTGCACTGTGCAGGCACAAATAACCCGTTTTTCTGAATTCTCAGAAGGCAACTCAAAGAACCAAAGTTAGAGGTATTCCCATGTCTTTATCCCTCATGTAGTCTTCTTCTAACTTGGCAAAGGAAACCCATTCCTCTAAGATGGCAAGATTCCAGTTTCTTCCTCCCCCACACAGTCCCCTTCCAAGTAGCCAAGGGAAACTCATTTCTCCAAACAAGAACAAGATTCAAGTTTCTTCTCCCCACTCACCTCTGTGCCTTCCAGCAATGCCAAAACTGTTTTCTTTCTCTCCCCACTCCCACAACTTGGGCAAGTAAAAGAAACAGTCCAGTCAGTTTTTCTTACTGCTTAAAACTCCACAATAAAACTCGAAAAAGCCTCACTCTCTCACCTCACCTTCCTCATCCTTACTCAACTACACAAGCTTACTAGGAATGCTATACTTTGTGGGCAGGAATATTTATTTTTGGAGAAACACTGTACATTTGAAATGCCATAAATTGGTCAATAGAAAGTACGACTCGTCTGTACCAAGAGAAGGCTTTCAATGAAATTTATCTCAGGATTTATAATAAGTATAAATATATAAAACATGATATTTTTAGAAAACTATGCATACTACTTTGAAAATAAAGGACTACTCATTGTTTTAACGGGACACTGTTTTAATCAGACATTGGTGGGGGTTTTTTAAACATGGCTCATTTTAAAATTGTATGTACTGTATTATTTTTCAAATGTCATTTGCTGAGGAAATTGTGCTACTTTTCTTTTGCAAAGGTTGCCATGTCATGTAAATTTAATTAGTTTCACTTTGACCTCATCGTAACCATTGTGTAACGTGAGTAGTATTTGCTATGGGCTGCAATTATAGAGAGAGTGCCTATTTTTATTTAGTAAAGAATATTAAAGTTATACAAAAGAGAGTGTCTGGTGTCTTTCAGCCTATGAAAGACAGTTATTTGCAAGGTTTAACTGCACAAAATATAGGAATGGGACTCAATTCAAACATGCTTAGAGGGGACCCATTAAAATCAATGTGACCTACATTTGTTGTGACAAAATTAAACCTATAGTATATACTCATGTATAAGTCTAGAATTTTTAGTCAAAAAATTGACCTAAAAACCTGGGTCAACTTATCTATGGGTCAAGGCAAGTACTATACTTTAACTCTAAAAAAGGAACCATCCCCTTCTCTGAGCAGAGCAGCGAAAGGCAAAAACTTAGTCTGTCCTCCTGGGAGCTAAAAAAAGCACCAAGCCCTTCTACTACTCTCTTTGCCATGGTGCTGCTTCTGACCTTTTTTAATACCTGAAAAGAAAAGTGGTGGTAGTAGTAGCTTTTTGGTGTTTGGTCCTTCCCCTCAAAGGAATGCTTAGAGGAATCAGGCTTTGAAAAGATCTTAATGGCCCGTTTTACACGGGCAAAAAAAGGCGCTTTTAGGGCTAAAAAGCCCGCATTTAGGGTTAGGGAGGGCGTAGCCTTTACACCCTCCCTAAGCCTAAACCGCGTGGAAGCCGCCATTTAAAGATGGCGGCTTCTACACGGTGGCGCCGTACAAGCGTCATCACGTGCGCAGCGTTTTGACGCGCTGCGCACGTTTTGACGCTCTGGCGGCGCGGGAGGGCGCCAATCGCGCCCTTCCCGCACCGCAAAAAAAGAGCTCGATCCCGGAGCTCTTTTTTGCGGTGGGTCGTTGCGGCGGGATGAGGCCTCTGGGGCTGCCCGTGTGGCAGCCTAGGCCTCATCTCGCCGCTAGAAGGGGCGAGTTTGGACCGCCCCTTTTAGCCAATGTAAAAAGCACCATTAAGACATTTGTCAGCTTTTCTGGGTTAAAATCAGGCAAAGTTAACACATTAAAGTTAAAGGATATAATCACTGCTAACATAGTCACCATTTTCTTTGCTTTGCCTGTTCGTCCTTTTTGACAAGTGCCCATTTTCTTATCCCTGCCTGTGCCTGGTTACCTTCCCGACACATTGCACAGCCACCAATTTACTGTAGTTCTGTCCTCGTCTTTTGCTTCATCCTTTACATGCTCCTAAGTTTTGCCCTCGACTTATCCACAGGTCATACCAAAATCCATAATTTCCCTTGACTTCTGGTCAAGTATATACAGTAATTGATTTTGGTGGGTCTGCTCTAAATAGAATTGAGTCTGGAACTAACTTGGAATTTCTGATTGTTTGCTTGCTAGCTGTTGGCCACACCACCAACAGTGAAGGTGACTGCCTATTACAGGTAACAAAGACAAGCCTTTCACAGTGGTCTCCAACTGAATGGCTGAACCACCATCATCCCTCTCAATCTGAGCTAGAAGGGGTTCACCTTTTCCCATGTGTGTTTCCAAAGCCAGTGGTAACTCAACTGAGCCATAGCTCAGTGGTAGTGCACATACCTTTGCATGCAAGAGGTCTTGGGTTTACTCCCCAGCATCTGCATGTAGGGCTCGGGATGCACTGATGCCTGAAACCTCCAGACCTCCTACCTATCATTCAACAGTCTTGAACTACATCCAAGTAAGCAACTGCAGATAACTTGGGGAGGTCTTCCAGAGGCCCCATGGAATGCTCCCCCATAACTGGATGTGGCCAAACATCCATTTCTGGTTTTGAAAAATATTGGTTTATATTATACTTTGCAAGGCCAGTTTCTGTAAAGGATGAATTGCTGTAACAGAAGTCTTGTATGAAACACCCTCTCTTTGGGGAAACACAAAAGAACAGTCCAGTGAGTCTGGAGGGGTTACAGGTATATTTAATGGGACTTGAACATCCATGGATTTTGGTATCCACGTGTCCTGGAAGCAAAGCCCAGTGGATGCCAAGGGTCGAGGATTTCTGGGGAAGATCCACTATGAAGGACCTCCTAGATATTTCTTGATTGAATTTATATCCCAAAAACATGATTCAAGACAGCATTATAGTTTTTGCTATACAGAATGAATTACAACCCCTAGAAACCCCTAGCCAGCCTAGCTACTGTCCATGTTGTCTAGCGGATTCTGGAAACTGACATTCAACTCTGGTCATATCTTAAAAGCACTTTCAGTTGCTTTAGGCCACTTCAAGGTTATGCCAATCACTGCTGGTCGAAATGGCAGACCAGGGGATTGGTACAGTCGTTACAGATAGCACAAAATTCTCTACAGCTCCTTAAAAAAGAAATTTAATGTTGGGAGGAAGGGAACAGGGATTAGTTGTCTTTCTTTGTTTTGCATTGCTGGTGATATTTCCTGCATATCCATTCTAGAATTTGGGAAGCTGACATCTGCATCAAGCAAAATCGTAACATTGAACTGAGACTTTCCTATCTTGGATTTGCATAATGTATGGTCCTTTCAAGGTATAATTTTTCAAATGCTTCTGAATTTGTTGTGAAAAGAAAAGAACATGAGCTGGGAGAGCAGCAGGGGTTGTTTCCTTCAAATCAAAACAGCTCAGTCTATTACCACTTTGAAGAAATGATCATATTATGAGGGAACCAGGATCATATGCCCTCTGGTGCCAAGCGCTAGTGTGATCATTCAAGGCCTGATACATCACCATTTGCCCTTCTATTAATAATCAAATGCATTTTTCAAGAGACCCTGAAGCTATCCTACAGTGATGATATTTTGACAAGGTCTAGAGAAAAGTAGTTTGAATTTCTAAATGATGTTAAATTAGACTTAAATGCACATTCCTCTCAAGAGAACAGTGGAAAAGATCTCAAAGAAATATACCCACAGCTTTTGGGAAATGAGTGCAGAGTTTTGCACTTTGGATAGCATTGAGTATGAATATAGAGAAAAGGTTAACAAATGATTGTTTTGATTAGATCTTTCTCTCCCACACAAGATTAAGATTAAGATTACCTATCTGTGCATTAATATTTCCTGGTTTTAAAACTGTCTCTACATAGATGGAATGCATCTGTACTCTACATGCCTTAAAATTGGGGATTATTCAAAGTTAATAGTGGGCTAAGCATAAATGTTGGTTGGTATCTTGCATTGTCTTTACATGTGCCCGAATTGTGGCTCAATTCTGACTATGTTCAATCACTGAGAGCCATTGAGAATGAGGACCAGAGTTCAAATGTGAGTCACACTCTCTTAGCCTGAGAGGAAGGCAAAGGAAAACCTTTCCCAAACAAATTTTGCCAAGAAAATCCTGTGATAAGTGTGCCTTAGGGCCACCATGATTTGGGAATGACTTGAAGGTACACAACAACGACGTTAAATCATTAATTTGACCAGAGAAAAACAGCTAGATGAGAGAAAGGAGTGCTGACCTGCTTTTTCAGCCTAGCTAGAAAGACTATCAGCTACACTGGGGAAAAACTAAGAGGCACCATCGACAACGAGATGGCTATTAACAATATGGAAAATGATATCCCATGGGCTGCAGAAAAATTATTCAAACAGAAAGAGGCTGCACATGTACTGCAGAAATAATCCAAGTTGATAATGCTTTAAATGTCATGACGCACTGCTATGGGATTCTGAGAACTGTAGTTTCATGAGACATTTAACCTTCAGGCTCAAAACCTGGTGATGACTCGTGATGCAGCATAAAACAGGCCTTGTTGATGCTACTGTAGTGATGCTACAAGAGGTAGTTCCTGGTGATGAAATTAAGCATAGCAAAATAAATGTCAACAACATTTTCAAATGCTGTGGGTGTTGTTGTCTGTTACGACTTTGAAGAAATGAAATGATCATATCGAGGGAAATAAGTCGAAAGTTGTTTCCGACTTATGGTGGCTCTATCATGGAGTTTTCTTGGCAGGTTTCTTCGGGGGGGGGAGGTTCTCATTGACATCCTCTTTTGTGTGCGGGGAAATGGTGCATATTCTCGAGGTACATGCCCACATGCTCCCACAGCCATGCGCCTATATTCAAACTAATAGGGCTTGAATATAAGAGAAATTCAGTTTTCGCGAGGGGGTCCAGAATAGATCCCCCATGAAAAAGGAGAGGCGACTGTATATCATATAACATTTTAAAAGAGGTTTTACCACACAGCTGTTTTACAGTGCATACAGATGATGTGATTCTGTGGTGCTTTCAATTAAAACAAAATAAAGTTTGGACAAAAGAAATGGATTTCTACACCTGGCACTTTTGCACATAGAGCCTGTTGGAACACAGAGCCTGTTGCACATAGAGCCTGTTGCTGCAGGAACATTGCCTGCAGCACAAATTCTACTGCTATGGGTATATGTGAAGCCCCTTGAGAACATCTTTAAATCACTAAACTTATCTGACAACAAACCCCAAAAGGTTCCTAAGATGCTTTATTATTTTGCACATTATCTTCAGCTTTGCCGTTTTCATTTTTTTTAATGTCTAAAAATGTGTTAAGGTGTTTTTAAAAAGCCTTTTCCTCAAAATAAAACAGACCTAACTACCTGACATGTAGGAAAGGCTTTTCATTTTGCTCAGAGAAAGTGTTTTTAAATAATAATAATAAAGATTCTAAAAACTAATCCTGTTAGGCAATTGTGTGAATGTACATCACTTCAGCTGACACAAGTAGGGGAAAATTGAAATGTCGTACTGAGCTATATTTCAAGTTTTTAAAGCATTCAGACAATATCTCAGGGCAAATGGAAATCTGATAAAAGTCTGGCTATATAAGTTGTGACACCAATGTTAGGGAAAGTTGCTGAATTTCAATAAATCTGTAGAACAGATATCCTTGATGCCAGTGCTAGCTTCAGAAGATGCAGCATTATCTTTTTCCCCTCAGCAGATGTTATAGGGTATCAAAACCGATAATGAAAACAGACTTCTGAATTGTACCTCAACTTCCATCATTTGCAGATGTTACCGGTTTGGAATGTGGAACATAGCATTTCTGAACTGCACATTTATTATGACCTTTTAACAGTTGGTTTGTGTGTGTTTGCGTGTGCTTCAAGTCACCTGTCGATGAGGCTGCTAAAGCAATTACAGGATAGCATCTGTGATCATACCTTATCCCAAAACGCCACGTCCGTCTTGTAGACAATACATCTTCCATCTGTTCCTAGAGTGTTGCTGAGATCAGTGACCAGAGGGTCACCTTCTGTCCAGGAAGAATTCCATAATGTCCTCCATTTTGAGCAGGACTAAGCATGAATTTCTATTTATAGTAGTGCCTTGTACTCCTTTGTGGTGAGGACATCTGGTCATCCGACATGTGATAGGTTCCCCCACTGCAATTCTAATATAAAAGCAGTCACCCGGTGGAAGTGGATGTGATGGTACTCCTCTCCCCACTCCATTCTTTCCAGTTTTTCTTAGCATAATTCTTTTCATAGGAATTTGATCCTTGTTGCCCCTTGTTGCTCCAGGACTGGTGACTTATAAATAGGTTGCAAACCCCATCTCCCTGGGGCACTGTTTCTAATACAAAAATATAGTGGTCCCCCGGGTTGCGAAAACCCCGGGGAACGAAAGAGCTGGAGCCGCAAAAACGGCCCCGAGATCCGAATAAAACCCCGGGTTCCGAAACGGAAAAACCGCGCGGCCCCTTTAAATTTGCCACGCGGTCCGTCAACTAAAGTGGTACCTTTTCAAAACAACTACTAAACTTCCTTGGATTTTAATTTGGTTTTCTTTTTAAAAAGACCTTCAGACACACCAGTTGACCAATGTAGAACTTACAAGCTATTATTTACTTTACTTTGACAAAAGGACATAGGATCTTATTTGGATAGAAAGAGCTTAAACCCTCCCTCTTAGCTGCATTGATTTTTGCTTAGGGAGGGAGGTATATTGTTACACTGGCTAAAAAGGGAAAAGTTCAGATCATGCCAGGGGTGAGAAATACACAGGACTCACTCTTGTTGCACCTCAGCTCCCAGCTAATACAATCAACATTGAGGAATCCATCATCATCATCCAATTTCAATATTTGGCTTATGCCAAGAGTGATTTTTTACTTTTAAAACATTGTGCAGAGAAAGCCTGACATCTAGGAAGAGCACATGTCAGCAATCTTAATAAATGGAAGACCCCATCAGGTTCTCACAATATGTAGCAAGATCCAGTCTTAAATTGCAGGGTAATAAGCAGTGCAAGATTCGTTCGGAGGTTTACCATTGCCTTCCCCCAAGGCTGAGAATATGCGACTTGCTCAAAGTCACCCAGTGGGTTTCATAGCCAAATGTGGAAATCAACCCAACTCAAACCACACCACAGGTTATTGGCTATGACTATACTTGTTATGAAGTCCACTTTGCTAATGTGGTGTGGCAGTTTGAGTATTGGGCTTTGACTGGAGAACAGGGTTCAAATCCCTACTCGGCTATGAAACCCACTTGGTGACCCTCAGCAAATCACTCCCTCAGCCACAGAGGAAGGCAATGGCAAACCCCCCTCTGAAGAAACTTGCCAAGAAAAAGGGTCACCATAAGACTTCAAGGCACACAACAAAAGAACAAAGAGCTTCATTTTTCATATTGCATCCCTATTTGCTAAGCAGCTGGCAGAGATTTCAAGCAGCTGATCAAACTTTTCTGTCATCATTTTAACGGCTGCCAAGGGAAAGGGACTTTTTTTTAAAGAGAAGGCTGCATGCCAGACACACTTGGATAAATGTTAGATGAGAAATGGGTGGCAATTTAGACTATGCATAAGAGAAACTTATGACACCAGTTATCACATATTCAGAATCAACAACACAAGTTTCCCCATCACATGAAAAAACCTGGCATATATTTATTTAGCACAATTATACTCAGTGTTTGAAAAACAGACAGTGAAGTTCGAGAAGAATGGAAATACTACTGCAAGTCAAAGTATGAGAAAAGCCCTCCAAACGGACTGCAAAGTCCATCTGATCTCAGCAGCGTAGCCAAGTGAAAAATGCTAAGAGCTACAGTGCAACATCTAGCAGTGGTCTGACTTTTTGTTACCCCCTTGACATCAACACGTCCCCCTTGAGCAACTCTCAACCGTCCCAGGGTCCCACCCGTTTGAGAACCACTGATCTACAAGGTAGACAACAGACTGGGTAAACTTCAAATTTGCTTCTTTATATTTAGCACCAAATACAGGATAGTGTTTGGGGTATTTGTGTCAAGGATCAAAACAGCTTAGATTTGGATACAATACACCCAGAAGTTCAGTTCAGAACCAAGTTTTGGATGCATCACTCAATGGTCCACCTAGTTGTAGCACATGGTATATGATGCAGGAATATGTGGATAAGCACCAGGTTCACAGCCAAAGCATGCTGCCTGTCTAAATTGTAAGAACAAATTCTACATTCAGAGTAAGAGCACTTGACCATAACCACTCCAATTGCAATTCAAGTGGACAAGTCCACTGGTCATTCAAAACTGCCTAAAATTTATGCACAACCAAAAAAAAACACAACTTAGAATAGCAGATCTCAACCTTCAGCCCTCCAGATGTTTTGGACTTCAGCTCCCAGAATCCATCATTGGCTCTGCTGGCAGAGGATTCTGCCAGCTAAAAAAAATGACTAGAGGATCAAAGGCTGAAAACCTCTGTGGAGTGGATAAAAAGTAGGCAAGTTTGGAAGTGGGAGGAACAGTTTTGAGCTCAGAGACCAGTACTGGAAATCTGGAGTTTTATTCAAGTTTTACTTTTATATAAAATCCGTTCATGTACTTTGACAGAAGTCATACACGCCTAAAAAGATTTTTTCAGCACTTCAGCAATTTAATTTACATGTAAGTGAAATACAGCATAATAATGAAATTAAGATTACATGCAGGCTAAAAAGAGTTCATTCTAACCTCATACATTACCAGCCTTTCCCAGGAAGTATAGGCCAGACTTTTAAAGTGCCACGTTTATATACAAACTATTAAAATACTAACGTCTGCTACACAGGTTCTGCAGCTTTTCCCCACAACCCATTTAAGAGGATATGAAAAACTGCCATTTTCTAGAGTATCCCCATGCTACTTGCTTTGTTGTTACCAGATAATGGAACAGGCCAGTTCAAGCATTGGTACTTTTGAAAATCTGAGTAACTTGTGAATTATGAAATGTATACAGCAGTAGTGGAAAACTGTATTCCTATTTTTGCTACATACACTATACAAAAGTACCACACATTACAAAAACAAGAATTGTGAGGATAACAAAAATCACTAGCAATTCCAAGGCAGTTGAAAACAGTTGTGTTTAGCTTAGAAATCTGCATCCAATGTGAATGAGTTGTCTATGGATTTTGACATCACTCCCATCCTCTGATATTCTCCTACCCGCTTTTCAAAGAAATTAGTTTTGCCCTCCAGCGAGATATTCTCCATGAAGTCAAATGGATTCTCAACTTTGAATATCTGAAAGAAATTCAGTTATGAAATGTTATCCATTTATATTCTTGTTACATATATCCCAAACCACCTACCTCAACCTTGCTCAACCTGACAACCAACAGTTCAGACTGGAGATGGTGGACTTTATAGTGTATTGCATTTGCCAACTGCCAGGACAGAGAAGGCTAACTAACACTTCTGTTAGCTTCTGCTTCACAGCACCCTGAATTCTGTTTCCTTCTACACCATCTTTATCTCTCATGCCTATTAGCCACCTAAATACAGTGGTCCCCCGGGTTACGAAAGTAATCCGTTCCGGATTACCTTTCGTAACCCGAAAATGTTCATAACCCGGGGGAAAGAGGGCGGGGACCTCCTCAGAGAGAAAGGGACGGCCCGATCCGCTGGATCGGGCTGCCCCTTTCTCTTAGCTGGCGAGGAGGGCCTCCTCCTGGAGAGAAAGGGACAGCCCGATACGGCGGATCGGGCTGTCCCTTTCTCTCGAGGAGGAGGCCCTCCTCGCCGGCTGAGAAAGGGACAGCCCGATACGGCGGATCGGGCTGTCCCTTTCTCTCCAGGAGGAGGCCCTCCTCGCCGGCTGAGAAAGGGGCGGCCCGATCCGCCGGATCGGGTTTTTTCGTATCCCGAGGGATCCTTTGGATCCCGGGGGATACAATCGCGGTCCCGCCGGTTTCGGATCCCGGGGTTTTCTTAACCCGGGGGATTCGTATCCCAGGGGAGCACTGTACTCTCAAGGCACCAGATCCCACCTGATTTTGGAAAGCAAACCCTGATTAATACTTGATGGGAGAGCAACAGGCCATGTAGGAAGAAATGGCGAAACCTCAAAAGTCTATACTCTCCTTTATAAACGTAATATTCACTAGCAGACCAAAGGCCTGTAGGAAAAGAAATGTGGTCATCCTACCAAGCTGCTACAAAGCACACAGATTTAGGACTGATACCGTATGTCTGTCACACATGAAAGCTGTAATAAGGATATATGCAACAATCAGAATAAGGTATCCCCTAAAATATTGTTACAGGTATTTAAATTAATATTCACAACATTGTAATGCAAATTTGCCTAGAACTCATTTTGAGAGAACATAAATTGAAACAGTTTGTACCGTTGCATTACTGTCTTGATTAATCATTAAGTTCTACTAACAAGCTGAGAAGCAAGTGATTAAAAGGGAAAGGCAAACCTAAATGTAAACAAATTTACTGATTTCCTCAAGAGGCAAACTGCACAGAACTTACCTTGTTAAAACCTAGTTCCAGTATCAGTCTGTCTGCCACGAATTCAATATACTGCTTCATTAAAGTGCAATTCATGCCAATTAGGTTCACAGGCAATGCTTCCGTCAAGAATTCCTGCATTTAAGTGAACAACGTAACTTAGTATGCAGATACTACACAATTTAATGCCCTGCTAAGTTTTAAAGCTTCTTATACTTTGATGAAGTCTTTTAACCACCACCAGAAAGAACTGCCAATTACCTGCTCTATCCTGACAGCATTGGCGATTATCTCTCTCACTCTTTCCTCTGATGGTTTGTGTATCAAGTGTTTGAACATTAAACAAGCAAAATCGCAGTGCAAGCCCTGGGAAAAAAATAATTGGAAAATATTTCAGAGAACAGCTGGGACAAGCTCTAACTCTATTATCATCACCAGACCTGCATAAACCCAAAAGGCAATAGAGCAGCTGAAATCAAATGTTTCATACAAGTAATTTTTTAAAAATAAAACAAATTAAGTGATTCCCACTCTGATTAAATGCTAATTCCCCCAACTACTTCCCAAACTGGCAGATTGAATTTTTGGTGAAATCTATCCATTAGACCATACCCAGGGGTGCTGCTAATGGAAATCTCTTCCACTCACACATAATAGGACATCCCATTTTTACCCACCCCTACATCTCCAAGGGGCAGAGGACCTAAAAAAAAGAGACCTAACAGATGACTACAGTAAGTAAGTAGTGGGGGAAACCCAACAGCCATGTGTTCCACCTCATGCAAATAAAAGTACTTGGTTACACAGCCTAGCCTTACCTCGTCCCTGCTGATCAGTTCATTGGAAAAAGTAAGTCCAGGCATTAGACCTCGTTTTTTCAGCCAAAATATAGATGCAAAAGAACCAGAAAAGAAGATTCCTTCTACTGCAGCAAAAGCTACGACTCGTTCACCTGATGGGAGAGTTCAATGTTGATTTGATAATTCAGTTGTGTCAAATGTCAAGCAGGAAAGACAACATTAAAAAGAGCACAGGACACTCACCATATGTAGCTTGTTTGTCCCCAATCCACCGCATGGCCCAATCAGCTTTCTTTTTGACACATGGCAAGGTTTCAATGGCATTAAACAGATATTCCCTAGAACATAATAATGCAGTATTTATATACAGAATATGTGGGGGGAGAAAGGAGTTTTATTGCTTTTATATCCCACTCTTCCTAACCTTTATGTTAAGTGAACAAATGTAGAGACTTCATGGATTCCCAAGTACAGATTGAGTGTCCCTTATCTGGAAATCCTTAATACTCCAAAAATTGTCTACATAGTGGCTGGGATGGTAGCACTTTGCTGTCTAATGGTTCAATATTCACAAAATTTGTTTCATGCAACAAAGTACCTAAAATATTGTGGATAAAATTACCCTCAAGCTACATATATAAGATGTATATGAAAAAAACAAATTTCATGTTTAGGCTTGGGTCTCATTTCCAAGCTGTCTCATTATGTATATGCAAATGTTCTAAAATATGTGGGGGGGGGGAATCCAAAACCTCAAATACTTCTAGTTCCAAGCATTTTGGATAAGGGATACTCAACTTGTTGTACAATGTATGATGCAGAATGTTGCTACAGAAACAGCTTAATTGATAAGAATGCAATAAAATTATATTGTCAGATTCAAGTTAATTTACACCCTAAAGCAGGACAGAAAACCTCAAGGTATACTTTAAATTGCATCTCCCACAATCCCTCACTGCACGCACTGACTAGAGCTGATGAATTGTAGAAACTTCTAGCTATCCCTAAGAGGCCATCTCTGCCTCAGAGAGCAGTGCCAAAAACATTAAGGATTTATACTCTTCAGCAATGTTAGGTATGTAATAATCCCACTCTCATCTCTCTGAAAACATGAGCCAGGTTTGAAACCATGTATTATCCCAGATATCAATTAAAAATCAAAGCACAGCACCAGGTATACATCTCAGAACAGCACTAACCTCTCTTGGGGGTCTTTGATGTAAGTATCAATAAGTAAACTATACATTTCTGAATGGATGTTTTCCATGGCAATCTGGAAGCCATAGAAACAGCGAGCTTCTGTGACTTGAACTTCTTGGCTGAACCGCTCCACCTAGAGGAACAGTACATTTAAATTACAAGGCATTTCTCCCACCTAATTTTACATAGTTCCTTTTATTTGCTTTCGCGGCTATCCTTCACCACATAGAGAAAGCAAAGGGTGAAAAATGTACTGTTTAGTGAGGACTTTATTTATTTGTATACTTGGCCAATTTATATCCTGTGTTACAGCCACAATGGCAGTACATAATGAAATCAAGTTAATTACATCCAGTAATGACCAACTTTAGTTTGTAAATCAGTCTTAGACTGCATTAGTTTTCATGGTGCCAAAAACCAGACAGGGATCCTACATTTTTTGGGCAAAGCGGCCAAATATATATATATATATATATATATATATATATATCAGGATCTGACAGCAAGAAAAGGGATTATCAGGCTAGATATATCTGCCCATTTTCCAGCCAATCTACTCCATTTTAAATAGATGCTCTGTGGGCAGCTGCCTCTGAGAAAATTCACTCATCCAGTGTAATTATCCTGGATCTTTTAGTTGAAGAGCTGAAGTTTCATGACATTTGCAATTCTAGATAAACCATAAGATATTCAGATGAAATTGGCAGGGCTGGAATTCACATCTCTAGGGGAAGAAACAGCAGCATAGGAAGCTGGCAGCCCATGGAAGGAACAATCAAAATGGCAAATACACACAGTAACAATGGAGAATATGAAATCAATTCATTTACAGAAGAAATGCCTTATTTGCATTACAGTGTGTGACTGAAAGCTGCTCTGAGTGCCAGAAAAGATGAGAAGTTTCTAAATTACATCCTGTTACAACACTAAAGCTGTCATTAATCACTGATTCCCAAAGGTTTCTATGATTTTGAATTTTCTCTGGTTACATGCTTCAACTTGTGAACCTGAACAACCAAAATGGCTTCCTTCATATAAACATGATGATTTTTCTCTGAGTTCTAACTAGTATCAGTTCAAAAAATTTGTCTTAGGAACAAAATGAAAAAGGGTTATGCTGGTATGGATGGAACCACTGCACTCATATTGTCAACTTCTCTACACAAGCTCTTTACATTGAGATGGACACATAGTTGTTACGTATACATTGGCTCCAAATGAGAATGCTTGGGGGAAAATGCCATTTTAAGACTAGTTTACAACCAGAGAAAAATTGTTTTACATTCTCATGAGACATAGTCTTCAGTTTATTTGGTGGCTTATCTGAATTGTTGGTAAGGGCAACATAAGACACATTGCTCATTCCTCTATTTTGATCTTGTGATTAACCTGTGGGACAAAAATAAGTTTGGGCTATAAAAGGAGCCAAGAATTATTATTTTTGCTTACCAGATTTTCATTGACGATGCCATCACTTGCAGCAAAGAATGCCAAGATGTGTGAAATGAAATACTTCTCTTCCTGCTTTAAGGATTCCCAGTGCTGGAGATCTTTGGAAAGATCCACCTAAATGTAGAAAGCAGCCAATGAGAACACAGTAATGTGTGGATCTGAAATACATCATGACAGTTATTGCACACTTCCCCCTGCCAGCATCAAGTGTCCACCCAACACCTAAACAAAGATGGAGACAAGTGCATCTCACCTCTTCAGCTGTCCAAAAGGAAGCCTCTGCTTTCTTGTACATTTGCCAGATATCATGGTACTGAATGGGAAAGATAACAAAGCGGTGGGGATTTTCCTTAAGAAGAGGTTCATCTTGTACGTTGCTTGAAGGAAGCTGCTTCACTCCTTTAGATGCATCCTAAAGAGAAAAAAGGACAATTTAATATATTATCCCACTTTCAGAAAACCTGGTTATACCATGAAGACAAAAATATTTTTAACGGAAGCATAAAATGAGACTAGGATCAAAAATAGCAGTGCCCAAAATCTTCCAGAAACAAAAAGGGAATAGAAAAGAATTCCACCTCTAGGATTCTTTTTAAAAATTTTGCAACCTAAAAAGAAACACATATTGACCTAAGTGGGCTGATTTAGGAATAGTGTACATGAATGTGAATGAGATTGGCCAAACAGAGAACCAATGCAAGCAATGTAAATAAACAATGTCCTGAAAAAAGTAAAAGAAAACAAGTTTGCAGTATATAAATAATGGCCATGGAAAAACAAACTTTGGCCCGATCTAGACAAGCACTAAAAGGCGCCTGGGCGGCACCATTAGGGTTCGGAAGCGTGCACGTAATGGCGGCGCCATTACGTAACGCCGTTTAGACGGTGCATGTAATGGCTGCGCCACCATAGACGGAGTACGTAATGGTGGCGGCACAGCTGCAGCAGCGCAAAGGCGCCAATAGGCACCTTTTTTTAAAAAATCACACCGCAACTGCGGCACAAAAAAGGAGTGCGGTTCTCCCGCTCATTTTTTGTGGCGCAACTGTGCTGCAGCGTCTAGCTGCTGCAGAGCAGTTACTCCTCAAAAGGGGGTGGCAGTCTGGAAAGCCTTTTGGGCGGTTTGGAAAGCCCCTATAGAACAAAATTTGTCCCTATATTGCAAACAGTGTCTTGTTAGGCCTGGAGTTTATGGTTTTAGTAAAAAGTTATGGTTCAGGCTGCATTTTGCCTTGTAGGCTTTATTTACTTTGTTAGATAATGGGTCAAGGAAAAGTACTCCCTGCATCTGGATATTACAGGAGAGGTGGAAGAATTATATCCCCATGGCAAAAGAAAACTCTTCCATCTCATCTCGGCACCTGGTAACAACTCAGTAATTGGCATGGGAATGTTTTCCCTTTGCTTACCCCAGACCCTTTAGGTTACCGGTAGATAAGGTTCTGTAGAAGGAAAACGATATATAAGATGCTGTCAAAGGCTTTTGCTTCGCAGCCAATTGCAATGCTGCATAGCCAGTGTGTATGCATGCTTAGTTTCTTTTCTTCTTACATGCCTGTATGTTTGAAACTAGAATGTGTATATATGCCTTATTTCTTTTATTCTACTTGTTTAAATATAATTGCTTTCTCAAGACCTGGACCATTAAGTCATTTCCCCTGCCTCATACTCCAAACCAGCAATGCACCCAAACCAGGATACTTGAGTGCTACATGGCTGTATTTGCACATAACACTAGAGCATGGTTTAATACTATCCTTCTCATACTCATCTGAAAGGAAAGAGTTTATTGCCATTTTTAATTTTTTTTTCAAACTTAGTGCTACATTCAAACCAGGGGTCTTCATTTAAAACAAACCCTTGTTAAATTTAGGCCAGCTTAATAACTTTCGGCCTGAAACATGCTTGTTTTATTTACCCAACAAAGATTGTGGAAGCTTAAGTCTAAAACATCAGTGGGACCAAATGCTGAGAATCACTGTGTTAAAATCTTACTGTAGTTATAGGGTAATGAAGCTGTTGATTACCTGTTGCATAATCTGATGTGTAAATAGTAAAAGACAAGTAAATTGTAACAGCAGACAAAAGAGATTGTGTAGGTGTAACAGAGAACATGATCTAAACCAAAAGCAATTAGCATGTTGCACAAGAGGCAAAAAAGGAGACAGAAATATTTGGTGGCTGAAAGGGAGGAATATGTTACTGTAGTTGATCCAATATGGGAACTTGGAGGAATGAATTATTCCATTGCCTCTTCTGAGAGAGGAGCTGCCATTTTTTTCTTCCCCCAGCCATTCCTTCAGACTGACCTTTTTCCATCCCAAATAGTCTTTGTAAAAAAACTAACATTAAGGAGTGATTCCTGTGCTTACTTTCCCCCTCTTTCCCTCCCCATATCTCATTTTAAATTAGGGCACAGTTGTCCCACTACTGATGTCTGTAACCTCTCTTACAAGCCCTTTTTTTAGGTGAAAAAGCAAGATAAGAATGACTTTAAAAAGAAATAAAGAGAAAAAAACCCTGATTATGAGACTTAATAATGTCCTTCACCTTTCTTTCCTCACAGCCCACACCAAAATATTTGGGGTATTTTTTTTTACAAGTATATACACAGCAGGGTCCTCCTCCCAAGTACTTACCCTTAAAGAGCATAAGCCCTTAAGCCCTAAAAGAAAACTGAAAAAATGCAACTCATGTGAGGCTGTATCCACACTGCAAAATTAATGGAGTTTGACAACACTTTTTAACTGCCATGGCACCATACTATGGATTCCTAGAATTTGTAGTTTGCTGTGGCGCCAGCTGCTCTGACAGAGGCTGCATCTGAACTGCAGAAATAATGCAGTTTGAGACCGCTTTAACTGCCATGGCTCAATGCTATGAAGTTCTGGGAATTGTAGTTTTGTGAGTCATATAACTTTCTTCATCAGAGAGCCCTGTGGTGCCACATAAGCTACAATTCCCAGAATTTTGCAAGCCACGCCAGTAAAAGTGGATTATTTCCGCAGTGTGGATGCAGCCATAGAAGGTTAAATATATCTCAAAAGGCTACAAATCTTAGACCTCCATGGCATGGAGCCTTGGCAATTTAAACTGATGTCAAACTGCATTAATTCTGCAGTGTACATCCAGCCCGGAAATATTTTTATTGAATATAAAGGGGCTATAGCACCTGAAAAAGCCTATTAATTCAATCCATTGGAGAACTTATTATTACAAGAAAACCAGACAGTAACATCAAAATTTAAAATTGGAAAGTATGCACTCTACCTACTACAAATAAATGGTTATTAAAATTGTAGGTTATGATGGAAAGGAGAAGTTGACAAATTTGATACAAGGAAATCAGGAGATTGAGAAGGACAGGGACACAGTGATTAAACACTGCAAAAACAGATGGAAACAGAATAAATACTGAATATACAATACTGAAGTCAACTGTGATCATAACTTTAAGGGGAATTAACTTTCAAGAAACAATCACACAATACAATGAAAAAGTTATCAAGGAAGTATAAATAGTAAAAAAAAATTAAAAATGATGAAAAAGACAATAGTAATGGTTAAGAAATGCAAAATGTATTTAAATGTTTTCTCTTAATGCTTTTTTACCTAAAAATTGTATAAAGCTGGACAATAAATAGATGTACAAACAAAGTATACCCTCATTGTAATAACAATGATGAGGATGATTAATTCAACCCATCCTTAAACCTACTATCCTTGAGGAAGGGGACCACCTTTTGTCCTCTTTCTTTGCATTGAAAGGCATTTGGGCGCCAAACTGGTGGGAACAAAAGGGGATTCTTCCTCCTCTTCCACTCCCCCCCCCCCCATCTTTCCCTTTGGATAAAAAGGTGGATTTGAACTCACCACTGCCTCAGTGGGGGGCTCCTGGAAGATCTTCCTCGCAGTCTTGGAGGCCAGGACCCTGGTGGAGCTGAGAGAAGGGGGCTGTGGAATAAAAGCCAAACAAAAGAGAGGTTTTTAAAAGATCCCAGGTTGAGGAGTTGAGAGATTGTGCCTAGTCCTTTGGTTACACAACAGCCACTCCTTGGTGAGAAATTCGCCCTCAGGGCCAGGGAGAGGCCTCCCTCTTAAAACTTCTCAGCTTGGGTTTTGGAGAGGGGGGGGGGGAGTTCCTAGAGCCAACTTTTTGTTTTGTAACATGGTAAAAGTGGAACCCCACTGAGTGGCCCTTGGGCAAGTCACACTCTCTCAGCCTCATAGGATGATGATGGCCAGATGGCAAACCCCCTCCTCTGAACAAATCTTCCCAAAAAACCCTAACAGGGTTACCATTTGGGAAGGCACACAACCACAACACATGACAAAGCACCACACAGAGGCGTTTTTCAAACACTTGGAAAGATTCAATGTGGATGCTGTGCTTCTACACACTGTAAAACCATGCAGCTTGGCCCATTTTTAAGTGCTGCAGCTCCATCCTATGGAATTTGTAGTCCTACAAGGTCCTCTCTGCCCAAGAGGGCTGGTGCCTCACAAAACTACAGATCCCAGGATCCTGTAGGATGGAACCATGGAAGTTAAAGGTGGGTCAGGTTACATTATTTCTACAGGGTAGATGTAACCTTTCTTACCTTTACTGGAACTGTGCAATACAGTACACAAAATACACAATACAGTATATGTATGCTGTGTATATAAATATATATATATACACACATACATACATATATATATGTCTGTATGTATTTATATACACACACAGCATACATATGCTGTAGGTGTGTATTTACACACACACATATGTATTTACATACATATATATGCATACACACACATTTTGGAAATGGCTGTGCCAATATGACTTTGCTTGTGTTCCTTCAAGTCACATGGGCTTTTCTTGGCAAAGCTTGTCCAGAGGAGGTTTGCCATTGCATTCCCCTGAGGAGGCTGAGAGAGTGTGACTATGCTAAAGGAAAAGTTGTAGTAGCAACAGCTTAGGAGCCAGTTTAGGTGATGGTTTGAGTGTTGGACTAGGACTCTGGAAACCAGGGTTCCTATACAAGTCATGGAAAACCCAGTGGGTGACCTTTGTGTTCCAAGTCACACTCTCTCAGCCTCCTCCTCCTCAGGGGAAGGCAAAGGCAAACCTCCCCTGAACAAACCTTGCCAAGAAAGCCCCATGATAGGGTTTGCCTGCCATAATAAGTCAAAAAGGACTTGGAAAGATGTAGGTTTGGGATGCAGCGAGTTTGGACTAGGACCCTGGAGACCAGCTCAGCCATGGAAATCCCACTGGGCGACCTTGGGCCAGAAGCCACACTCTCTCAGCCTCTGAGGCAGGCAAAGGAAAGCAAACCTCCCCTGAACAAACCTGTTGCCAAGGGAACCCCATGGAAACGACTTGAAGGCACACAACAACAACAGTAACAACAGCAAGGCGACCCTATGATGGGGTTTTCTTGCCCAGATTCTCTTGAGGCTGAGAGAGTGTGAATGGATGGTCGTGGCCAGGATTAGAACCCAGCTCTCTCTCTCTGCAGAGTCCCTTCCACTCACCGTGTTCTCCTTATCGTTCAGGGCCAGGTTCTTCAGAGGCGAGAGGCGGGGTTTGGGCAGCTGCTCGTTGCGAGCGGAGAGTGGGTTGCGGGTGGCCAGCATGGTCGAGGCTGGAATGGAAAGCAAAGCAATCAAAGAAGAAGAAGACTAAATGAGGCCGCTTTTTCCTCTCTCCCGCTTTATATCCCTTTCGAAATTGGCGCCAGAACTTTGGATCAGCCAATCACAGCCCAGAGCTGAGCGGCGGGCGCGGGAAAGGCCGCGCTCTGCGCCGCTATTGGCCAAAGCGACAACAAAGGGTTCCAATAAAGCGGGAAGGGAGGGGGGGACTGAGGAGTAACCTTCCTTCCCGCCTCCTCTTTCTCCGCTCTCATTGGCTGAGAGAAGGAGGCGGCGGCTTTGAAGGAATTCTTGGCCGTGGCTGGTTGGCGGGAGTGTCTGTCACCCCGTCCTCGATTCCCATTGGCTGGTTCTCTTCTTTCGCTCTCTTCCCTCCCTGATCCTGAGGGGAGCAGAAAATGTCCTCCAAAGGAGGACCTTTAAATGGAAATGGAGGACGTTACACAATTATAAAAGCCCCAAACGTTCATAAACATGTAAAATCATGGATTCATCTTAGTTATTATGGTGGAAATGGAGGACATGACCCAATAAAAGATGGAAATTGGACTAAAAATTCAGGATTCTTAGCCATGTTCAAAATGGAGGACATGACCCAATAAAGGCTAAACATTAATCTAGGCCTAAATTTAGGATTCTTAGCCAGTGTTCAAAATGGAGGGATTTCAAAGGAAATGGAGGACATGACTCAATAAAAGCTAAAAATTAGACCAAAAAATATATATTCAAGCTGCTTAGCCATGATCAAAATGGAGGACGTTTGAGGAAAATGGAGGACATGACCCAATCAAGGCTGGGAAATTAATATAGACATAAATTCAAGCTTCTTAGCCATGCTCAAAATGGAGGACATGACACACAACAAAAGCTAAAAATTAATATAGACATAAATCCGGGCTAGTTCTTAGTCATGCTCAAAATGGAGGACGTTCAAGAAAAAATGGAGGACATCACATAAATATAATATTATATATATATATATATATATACATAAATATAAATTTATAATATCACATATTTAAATATTATTTTAAATAAAAAATGTTAAAAATATAAAAAATAAAACATATTAAATAAAAAAATAAAATATATCACATAAATATAAATTCAATTCATATTGCTTATTTACTACTGTATTAACACCGTAATAATATATTACAATACTGCTGTGAGTCCCAGTTCTGAGAAAAGATACAAATAAAAATAAATATAAATAAATACAAATAAATTAATAATAATAATAATAATAATAATAATAAGCTGTGTGCCTTCGGGTTATTTAAGACTTATGGCAACCCTAAGGCAAACCTATCATGGGGGTTTCTTGGCAAGGTATATTCAGAGGGGGTTTGTCATTGCCTTCCCCTGAGGAGGCTGAGAGAGTGTGACTTTGAACACAAGGCCACCCGCTGGGTTTCCATTATCAAACCCTGGTCTCTAGAGTCATAGTCCAACACTTAGACCACTATATCTCACGCCAGCTCATAGATTAACATTAAGTTTCTTCAGAGGCAGCTTGCCATGGTGGCATCCCCTGAGGCTGAGAGAGTGTGACTTGATACTTGAAACACAAGGTCACCCAATGGGTTTTTCATGGCCGAGGAGGATTTTGAACCTTGGTCCCCAGAGTCATAGTCCAGCACTGAAACCACTATGCCACAACGGTAAAAGCTTTCTTCTGTGGGATTGCTCCAGTTTGGTATAGTAGTTTTGAGCATTGGACTATGATTCTGGGAGACCATGGTTCAAATCCAGGCTCAGCCACGAAAACCCACTGGGTGACCTTGGACAGATCACACTCTCTCAGCCTCAGAGGATGGCCAATTTCTCAATAAAATAAAGCCTTAGGGTCGCTATAAGTTGGAAACGGCTTGAAGGCATACCGCCACGACAACAAAATAATGGTTCATAAGGTTGTTGGACTGCCTGTAAACTGGATGTTGTGGAAAGTTAAGGAAATAAATGTAAAGGCTTGGTTAAGGCAACATATCTCTTGGCATGGAAGCAGTTCACAGAGGAGTTTATCAGACGGGAGGAATTTCTCTTTATTTCAAATGGAGCCAATTGGAGCCAATTTGAATTCATGTGAATTCACTAGTTTAACGAATTTACACGAATTCCAATTGTGTTCGGAATGCGTTCAGAATGACTTCCCATTACCCAAAAATGACCCCCCATTGCCTGAAATTGTGTGAGATGCTTTAATTCACAATAACGTAAACCCAATGATTGCGTTCGGAATGATTTCCCTTTTGCCCGAAATTGCATGAGATACTCTAATACGCAATAACGTGAAACCCCATGATTGCGTTTGGATTGCCATTGGATTATACTTCCTATTTCCGACGTCTGATAAGGTCCAAACTTAGGCGTCTGCTTAGAATGAAGCCCCACAGGACAGAAGTCCAAAACACACTGCAGAAATCATCCAGTTTGAGACCGCTTTAACTGCCTTGGCTCAATGCTAGGGAATTCTAGGAACTGTAGTTTTGTGAGACATTTAGCCTTCCCTGTCAGAGAGCCTCGGTGTCACGCTAAACTACAATTCCCAGGATTCCCTAGCACTGAGCCAGGCCAGTTAAATTGGTCTCAAACTGCATTGATTCCGCACAGTGTGTTTTAAACCAGAGTTCACTGGAAGATAAGGATGGACATATAGAAGCCTTAATTTTGCAGTAATTAATTCTGCAGCCTTAATTTTGCAGCAATTAATTTTGCAGCCTTAATTCTGCAGTAAGAGAGCGGTTGTTGACCTGATTTAAGAACAGGAAAGGGATGGCTATGAGAAGAGGACTGTATACGCTCCTCCTCAAAATACTCTCTAAGAGGCCCCGAGAGTCTGATTCAGCAATGCATAAATGATGAAATGTTCAATTCAAATTGTTGAAAAATTACCATAACGCACAGCAAGCATATTCATTCATGCCTCGTGCCTGTTTCTTAACATTCACCTTACACTGCTGTATATGTTCTTGTATCAGAACCAGGAAGCACACACTTTTATAGCCTGATCTTGGGAAAACTACCTTCTTGGAACTCCTCTCCCACAATCCTGCAGTTAGCATGGCACATTCAGGGGGCTATGGGTCCAAAGCACACTGCAGAAATAATCCAGTTTGAGACCACTTTAACTGCCCTGGCTCAATGCTAGGGAACCCTGGAAACTGTAGCTTTGTGAGACATTTAGCCATCTCTGGCAGAGAGCTCTGGTGCCACAACAAACTACAATTCCTAGTATTCCCTAGCATTGAGGCAGGGCAGTTAAAAGAGTCTCAAACTGAATTATTTCTGCAGTGTGTTTTGGACCGTAGCCCCAGAAACCTTTTTAAGCATTTTAGCATAAAAGAAACAAGTAAGGTTCCCCTTCAAATGTTTTCAAAACTAAAATCCAGGATTCATATTTGGGTGAATCATCCCATCAACCCAATGGTCTCTTTTCCTCCACCAGGAACATCTTTCTGTAGGTCAAAGAGCAGAAGGAGAATCTTTATTTTTATTTTTTATTTTTAAAAAATCTGCATTTTTGATAAAGTCTTTGTGTGCGTCCAATAGTAACATACTCAATGAATTTCAGATCTCATTTACACTATACATACATATTTTTTGATGGAAAGGGCATTATACAGAGGGTCCTTGTTATCTGCTGAGGTTTGCTTCTGGGACTCTCAGTGGATACCAAAGCCCATGGATGCTCAAGTCCCCATAAATATAATGACATAGGACTCTTTCAAACGGGGAGGAATTTCTCCCAACTCTGAATAGAGCCAATGTGGATTTATGTAAATTCGCTTGTTTAGCAAATTTACATGAACCCCTGCTCCGTTCGGAATTACTTCCCATTACCCGAAAATAACCCCCTCCTGCCCGAATTTGCATGCAAAGCTTTAATTCGCAATAAGGTAAAACCCATGATTGCATTCGAATTGGCTTCCCTCCTGCCCGAATTTGCATGTGAAGAGTTAATTTGCAATAACATAAAACCCATGATTGCATTCGAATTGACCTTAAATTATACTTCCAATTTAGCCTTGTATGAAAGAGTCCATAGTAAAATGTCATTTATATAACATTATATAAAATTCTAAAATCAAAGTTCGCCTTCTGGATTTTACACACACACACACACACACACACACATATATAATTTGCTATTTTATATAAGGGACAGAATGAACTATCTGAATGACTATCAGAATGAACATGGCATAATAACAATAACAACAACATTTATTTACAATCGGCTGGTTGTATCCATGGATTCCATGATCAATAACTTGGAAATATATTTCCAAGCTATTGATGGTGGAATCCACGGATACAGCCAGTGGATTGTAAATAAATGTTGTTATTGTTATTATGCCATGTTCTTTCTGATAGTCATTACGATAGTTCATTCTGATAGCCCTGGTTCACCTAAATAGCTTGGTTCAGTTAAGAGTTATTTCTCTTTGCCTCTTCATATTCTAGGATTGGCAAGATGCAGCTTCTTGAATCCTATCCACCTTGGCTACTCACTGAAGGAAACCTTTTTTTTTTTTATCCTAGTTTTAAAACATGCGTACAAGAGGTTTTTATAGAGCTGCAGGTATGCTTCCTGTTTTTGAAAGTATACCTCTGAACCATAAAGAAAAACAATCGAAAATCACCAGATTCTTTACCTCAAAGATTTCGAGCAGTCAAGTAAATTGCAACCTTGATTCTATAGTAAGTTCAGATCAGGCTCAATTAATGAATTTGGGCTCATCACAGGACCTTAATAAGCATTCAGTAGAGAATAACCCCCCTTGCACCATTTGAACACTGAGTTGTGTTGTGCAGAATTAGAGCCAATTCAAGAATCCGCTGAAATTACAGATAATCTAAGCGAAATAACTAAATACTCTGCCTTAGATGATCATGTCTCCAGTTCTAGCCTTCTTGACGGAGTAACAAGGGTGGCTAGCCCCACAATGCAAGACCAGGTAAATAAAGGTACAAGCCCCTTAGCAATTTTATCATCTTCTTCCGTTACTTCACCTTCTGGAATCACTAAAAATAAATTGGCTCGACGATTTCACTAAGAATCAGCCATATGTAGAGGCTACTGTCAAAAGGGAACTCCAGCTCCACAACATGGCCTGTCTAGAGTCATCTGCTGCTAAAAGTAAAACAAGGTTGATTTAGACCTGAAAAGAACACAAACTTAAAACTATTTCAGCAGGAATACAGTCAACCCTCCATATCCACGGATTCTTTATCCATTGATTTAATTATCCACAACTTGACAATGTGTTTTTCAATAAATTCCAAAAAGTAAACCTTGATTTTACTATTTTATATAAGGGACATCATTTTACTATCCATTGTATTTAATGAGACTTGTATTTAATGAGAACATCCATGGATTTTGGTATCCACAGGGGGTCAAGGAACCAAACTCCAGCGGATACCAAGGACCCACTGTAATTTCATCCACTCCCACTGCTTGTTTTTGGTTTGAGTCCCAGCTTTTCCAACTCCTGGCATCTTACGCTTTGTCATTATGTAACACAATCCTATGCATTTTTGTTCAGTAAGGAATGCTTTTATTCCAGTCTAGTTTACTGTGTAATAAAATTCAGAGATATAATCCAAATGCATCTTAAGTCTACGAAAGCTCATGCTGCCAACTTCTTTCAGTTAGACTCAAAGGTGCTACAAGATCTCTCTACACACTTACTGTGTAATATGTGTAATAAGTGTGTTGTGGATTGCAGCCTTACTTTTTAATGCCCGCTATTTATCCTGAGTTGGAAAGCCATTCATATATCAAAGCACTATATGGATATAAAGAGGGGGAGATGGAAGAACAACAATATAAAGATGATTACACATCTTATATTGGCAAAATATAATAATCTTCAAATGGGGTTTTCTTGGCAAGATTTGTTCAGAGGAAGTTTGCTATTAACTTCCTCTGAGGCTGAGAGAGTGTGACTTGGTAACCCAGTGGGTTTCATGGCCAAGTGGGGAATCAAATCCCGGTCAGAGTCAGAGTCCAACACGGAAACCACTACACCATGCTGGCTCTTTTCTAAAAATACTTCCACACATTTCAAGACAAAGTTTGGAGAAGGCAAGAGAAACATTTGATTGTTTGAAGCTCTGGTTGAGCAAAAATACATGAACAAAGTTAGGTTTTAAAAAATTATTGGATGGTGTGATGGTGAGACTCACCCAGCCAACTTCTTTTTTTTTTTTTTCTGATGGCAGCATAATGGGTTTTTTTGATCCCACCACTGCCACCAGTATGTCACAGGATAGCAATCATCCCACTAGTTTGCCACCTAATTTGTGATGCAACACTCAAACTCAGTTCTCACTCTAGTGCCACCTACACTAGAACTCTCTTTAGATGCCAGTCCTCTGGATTATTAAAATCCCAACAGCTTGACACCAATTGTCAATTGATAACTGCACACTTGCTCTCTGATGTGTCCCAGCTAATAAAAGTTTTTTCTCTCTCTAGGTAGAAGTTTTGAAAATGTTTCTTTAAGCACTTCAGACAACTGCTTGTTAAACAAAAGGACTTTATTTACAAATCAGGTTGAATACAGTATCTTTCTTAGTGGATGGCATTCAAGATGGATGTGATGTATAAATACTTTAGTAGTTACACGGTTTAACAGTTTCTTTCACTTATCTTTTTAAATGTTTCTTTATAGCCTTATAAATGTAACTTTACAGTCTAAATTCTCACTGAACCTTTATCTGCCTTCTGTATCTTTTAACCCTTCTGGTTATCTGTAACTTGACTAGTCACTAAGCACTATATCTCCCGCAGGATATTACCACAACAATTTAATTAAGAACTTTCCTCATCTCTATTTGAGGAACCTAAAAACCCTTTCCAACTGCCCCTCACAGGGGCCTATCCTAGCCATAGTGGATCTTCACTCCTGGGGGCCTCCCATTCATCACTGGTGGCCTCTCATTCAGGTATTAACCAGGGCTGACCCTGTTTAACTTCCAAGATCAGACAGGAGCTGGTGCCTTTAGGGTATTTAGGTCCTCCCACAGTACTAAAAGTATAACGTTCTAACTGTGTAGATGTTGTCGTAAAATCAACTTTCATAGACCTGGTCTGCTTTCTCATGGAATGAAATAATGCCCAGGAAGGACTTTTATAATTAAATTGTATTTAGAAATTCAAAATGTGTGGGTATGGTGATGAGATGACATCTTCTTCTTTGGAGGTCCTTAAACCGAGTCTGGATGGCCATCTGCCTGGGTGCTTTCACTGGGACTTCCTGCATGGCAGGGGATTGGACTGGCTAGCCCTTGAGGTCTCTTCCAACTCTAGCATTCTATGCTTCTGTGTGAGAAGTTCAGCTTAAATGATGGTCATTAAAGGACAAAGAGAGAAAAGATTCTTTCTGGTTCCCAGCCTGGACATACCACATTCAACTTCCTCCACCATTCATATGGTCATCCACCCTCCCTGGCCTTAGGCAACATCTTCCCTCCTGCCTTAGTCCCTCATGGACCATCATTAATGCTAAACTTTATCCACCTTAGCAACTACAAGATCCCTTTGTAAAACACCCACAAAATACATGTTGTAAGCTTTTGAAGCTCCACTGGCCTCTTCATCAGGCAAGGATGTTAAAAACCATACAGGAGAAAAATGTACATACATGTGAGTGCTCTAGGGGAAAAATTAAGTTCCATTAGCAAGAAAAAAGGGATGCTTCTCTTGAGATCTAAGTTGCCTCTGTCCTTTGTGAAGCTACAAGTTCCTTTCTTAGGCCTAACAAAGGTCTTGCTAATGGGACTTAATTTTTCCCCATATCCTGGAATACCCACATGGCCAGAAGGAAGAGGGGCCTGCCTGCAGGCATTTCCCTTCAGTATCACCTGAACCATGGGACTATCATCATCATTGTGTTTGTTTTTCTCCCAAATGATTTTAAATATATTTGCCTGATGAAGAAGCCAGTGGAGCTTTGAAAGCTTGGGACAGGTATTTTGCGCATTTTGGTTGCCCCCCCCCCAAAAAAAAATGGTATCATCATTTTGTAGATTCTGTGTACTGCTGTTCTGGCTGTTTCTCTGAATTCTATGAAAGACTATTTATCACATCTTTGTGCCAATGCTGCGCTCTAGTGGAAGAGAAACAAAATTCTTCAATGATTTCTCCATTCCATGTTTGTAATTGTTGCATTCAGGCGTACCTGCTGTGTCATTTAGAAAGGCCTAAGTGCCTGCATTCTTATGTCTAATTGCACACGGGACATATAGATACAGGTCAGCATCCAAAGATGCACAAGGAAATATATCTCAGTGCAAAATAACCTTCCTAGGCTGTGAAGCCCAGATGGTCGGCCAACTCTCCGGAGTAGATTTGGGCAAACTCAAGGTGTCAGGGAAGAGAGGAAATCTGTAATCCACTGTAGACTTTTCAAACCCTTAATCAGGGTGGGGATTGTGTGACCCACACCCCACCCCACACCAGGCCTGGCAGGGAGGGCTTGTGCTCCACCCCTGGCTCCATGCAGAACCCCCATCACTGCCAGTGGCAGTGCTGAAGTTGGTGTCACCTGTTGCGGTGGAGGACAGGCAAATTAACTTACCCTCCCCTCGCCACTCACCCACACTACTTCTAAGGGGGGGCCGTTGCAGCAGCCCCCTCTGGAAAGGCCTTCAGGGTCAGCAGCCATCACTACAGAGGGGGTTGGCACTGCAGCCTCCATAGGGCCTGTTTAGGGTCCAGTGAGGCTGCTGGGTAAGCCGGAAAGCACCTTTCCACACTTGCCCAGTAGCCATGTCAGTCCCTCTTGGTGTACCATCCCACCAGGTGATAGGTCACCTGGTGCCATCTGACTGAACCCCTCCCATCCCCTAGTAACGCCAATGATCAGTGTAGTTCTCCATTATATTGCTCACTTTTCAGTTGCAGCTCAAAACTGCGAACAGAAGTGACTAGAACATCTCTTCCGGATTTGTAAAAATGATGGGGTGAGGCTCACAGAGACGTCGTTGGAAAACCTGCCCACCTGTCCCTGAAAGAGAGGCCTGTCCTAGCTTTAAACCCATGGTTGGCCCAAGACATTTTGCTGCCTGAAGGAAAAGACTTTGGCTGCATCTGCACTGCAGAATTAATGCAGTTTCACTATGCTTTAATTGCCATGGCTCAATCCTATGAAATTCTGGGATCTGTAGTTTTGTGAGACATTTAGCCTCCTTTGTCAGAAAGCACTGGTGCCACAGCAAACTACAAATACTACCAGGGCTCCATAGGATGGATCCATGACATTTAAAATGACTTCAAACTACATTAACTTTGCAGTGCATCAGCAGCCTCTTCAGTTCACAAATACTATTGGGATGAAAGTTGAATTTGTCTTCAGTGTGAGTGTGTGTGTGTGTGTGTGTGTGTGTTGTTTGCCTTCTAGTCATTTCCAACTTATGGTAGCCCTATAATGGGGGTTTCTTGGGAAGATTTGCTCAGAGGAGGTTTACCATTGTCCTCCCCTGAGGCTGAGAGCATGTCTTTTAAAGGCAAATATCTTTCATTCATTGTTACACAGCTTATAGGAAAAGGAGTTTGAGAACTACTTAATAAGTATGCATCTTAAGCTGACTGATCTGAGTCATCATTACTTGGAGTACATTCCATTTGTTGCCTAAATAGCCTAAAGGCACCAGATTCTGCCTGCTTCTGGAAGCTAAGCAGAGTCAGCCATGGTTAGTGCATGGATGGGAGATCACCAATGACTGCCAGGCACTGTAGGCCATATTTCAGAGGAAGGAACTGGCAAAACACCTTGCCTAAGAAAACCCTACAAAATTCATAGAATCACCATAAGTTAACAAGCACTTTGAACCTATATACCTCATTTTACAAAGAGGTCTTCTTGCAACACCTGTGAGACTAACTGAAAGAGAGAAATTGGTAGCATGAGCTTTCATCGACTTTAGCCTTCTTCCTTAGATGCATGAGTCTCGTAGACTCAAGTCTATGAGAGCTATGCTACCAGCTTCTCCCTTTCAGTTAGACTCAAAGGTGTTACGAGAGCCCTTTGCATACTGATTTTCCTGAACAACACAGCCATGTCTTTCAATTCTACATACCTGATCTTCATCATGTTTCATTTGGACCCAATATATTACACTTAATAGATTCTATTTTGGATTCAGAATAAATTTCTTAGTAATTTCCTCTTCTAAGCTTTTCGCCAAAGAATTTGATTCCCATCCAAGCATAAAAGTCCACTAGGTGACCTCACACAAGTCACACTCTCTCAGCCTCAGAGGATGGCAACCCCCTCTGAAGAAACTTGCCAAGAAAAGTCTATGACAGGTTCATCTTAGAGTTGCCGTAAGTCAAAAATGACTTGGAGGCACACAACAACAACAACGGCAGTATATATGTGAGCTGTAAGCTAAAGTAGCTATGAGCCACAGGCCCATCTCAGTTCATATTTATATCATTATGATTCCATTTTAATTGACATGATTCCCTCCTATGGAACCCTGGGATTTGCACTTTGGGAAGGGATACTTCAGCCAGATTGCTCCTCTAGAGCCTCTGACCAAACTACAAATCCTAGCATGTGAAAGGGTCCACCAACGTTACTAAGCAAAATTCTAAGAACTAAGGGTAAAAAATTAAATATGCCCTTCTAAGGAAGACGTGAGAGCTGTGTTTGGTATGATATTTATCCACCTTTCCTGTGACTGCTATACCTTTGCTGCCTGGCAAGCACAGTATCACACAAAAGGTAGGTTTGATTTAAAAGAGTTAACTGGTTTTGAATTTTTATTCAAGCTGGTTACACTTTAGCTCACTGAAGAGGGATGTAACACAAGGCCACTGGAACCACTAGTCTAAATCACTTACAATGGACTTAGAAGCTTCCAAAAGTCTGTCCAGTTGCCTTGGTAAGAATATGCCCATATTTCAGGGAACCAAAAAATCTGCTACTACTTGGCCCTGTTTGCCTGGTGATGTGTGTGTCTCCTGCACTATTCCTTGTGAAGTCACTAAAGAACCTTTGAAGAGGATCAGTTTTAAACAATCCTATTACATGCATCTGTCCAGAAATCTAGAATAAATCAGTATGAAAGGCCTGTGAATGCCAGGCACACAAATTCCTCTTGCTTTTCACCTGGAATCAGTCCTTTACTTAAATCATTATTTAAAAATATACATGGCCTTCCTATTCAAAGCACAAGTTAATGCCCAGGAGATAAGGTTAATAAACAGACTTGGCTTAGTGAAGAATGACAACACTCAAGTCATTCAGTAACTGGAAAGCTATTTCTCTTTGTCAGTCTGCTTAGTAGTGCAAAACATAGGATATCCAAAATATCACCAGCCTTCAGATAACTTCTGCCAAGGTAGACAGTCCTCCTTTACTCTAAAAAAAACATAGTTATGGGGATGAGAAATGGTGGCAGGTTCTTCTTCTATACAGCTGTTACAAGCAGAGCTATGAAAAAGTGCTTTTTGGATTACAGGTCCCAGAATCCTACAGCTGTATAAGCAGTAGTTTAAAATTTAAATATTTTGGATTTCTTGACTATCCAGCTCTCACATCCAGACATGGTAACAGGGGATACAATGGCCTGTATGATTCTGACTTTTGTGCTGAGTTGTATGTCTTTGCATTTTAAGATCTTTTCTAGTTCTTTCACAGCCATCCTTCCCATTCTTAATCTTCTTCTGATTTCCTGGCTGCAGTCCCCCATTCTGATCAATATTTGATCCCAGATATGAGAACTCTTTTAATATTTGTATTTCCTCATTGTCTGGTTTGAATGTGTATAAGTTCTCTGTGGTCATTATTTTTTGTTTTCTTTATGTTCAACAGTAAACCTGCCTTTGCACTTTCTTGATTTTCCTTAGTAGTTGTTCCAGGTCTGTGAGATTTTCTACTAGTATCATGGTGTCGTCAGCATATCTCAGGTTGTTGATATTCTTTCCTCCTATTTTTCACTCCTCCCTCTTCCATGTCCAAGCCTGCTCTCCTTACAATATGTTCTGCATATAAGTTGAATGGGTAAGTTGATGGGATGCAGCCTTGTCTGACTCCTTTGCCATTCTGTTTCTCCTTGTTCTGTCCTGACAGTAGGCTCTTGTCCTGAGTACAGATTCCTCATTGGGACTATCAGGTGTGTCGCCACTCCCATGTCTTTAAGGGCATTCCATAGCCTTTCATTATCTATGTAGTCAACAGCTTTGTTATAGTCTATAAAGCACACACAGTACTGATTTTCTTTTGGAACTCCCTGCTATGCTCCATTAGCCATTGTATATTTGCAATGCGATCCCTAGTGCCTCTTCCTTTCCTGAACCCTGCTTGGACCTCTGGGATTTCTCTCTCCATGTATGGTTGGAACCTATGTTGCATAATTTTGAGCATGATTTTACTTGCATGGGAGATTAGTGCTATGATTCTACAGTTGCTGCAGTCTCTTATGTCTCCTTTTTTGTGGATGGGGATGTACAGTAGGCCTTCCTTTTCCACGGATTTTTTTGTCAATGGATTGAAACGTTTCAATTTCAAAGTATAAAGTTCAAGTATCAAACCTTCATTTTGCCATTTTATATAAGGGGCACCATTTTGCTATGCCATTGTACTTAATGGGATTTGAGCATCCACGGATTTTAATATTCACGGGGGTTCCTGGAACCAAACCCCAGCGGATAACAAGGGCCCACTGTATATTGATCACTTCCAATCTGCTGGCCATCGTTTTGTTTTCCATTTCTGTTGACATATGTCACTAGAGTTGACTTTGTCAATGTGGATTGCAACAGCTTCTACCACTCTCCGTGTCAATTCCTATTTGTTCTGAGCCTCTGTGTACATTCCAGAGAGAATGAGTCAGTAAACAGCGGCAATCTAGGCTTGGCACAGGATCCAGGCTGACATAAAAGATGAAGCAGCTTTTGCTCACTTTTTTTTAATTACTGTAGAGAACTGGAGATTTTGCAGCTAACTTACGAGCACTGTGCCCAAAGGAATGTGCCACATACAGGGAATTGCCATCTATACTCCTGAGATGCCTAAGCAACCATAACACTGGGGGGAAAATGATTTGCTTCACAGGGTAAGAACAGGTTGAGTTAAGAGAATTCAATACCTCAAAAATGCTAGATATGAGGCATCTAAAACACTGTTACACATGACAGTATGATGGAAATTAGAAAATTCACTGTTTGGACTGCTGGCTTCATAGTTCAATTTGTGTGAAGAGAAGTCCTATCTAATGTCAAGGCCACCTCTTTTCAGGCTCTGGTCATCTACCCTGCATTTGTCTCATTTGACATGTTTCAGAGCTCCCATGCATAAATTACCACTTCACAATTAGAAATTGAGGCCAGGGAGCATAGTAAATGTTTACCAACCCTTGGACATGTTGAGGAAAAAGGAATTTAACAACCCCTATTGCCAGGAGCATTTCTTTCTTGAAAGATCACCATACAATACAAGTGTGAATGGCTGTGTGTGCTGCATCACATCAGTAGTAGCTTGGGGCCACTGAAGGCCTGGTGGATTCATTCCAATTGCACCATTGATAATCCAGCCTTGCATATGCCCATCCTCCACTGAAGGGGAAACCTTATATCAGTCCTTACCAGTAAATGTTTCCACATTTACTGATTGTGGTTTGATCAATACAACAGTGGACTTTACTTGAGGCTGGTTTATTATTCTAACATATCATCTATAATGAATTTCTATATAATAATCTACACTTGTTTTTCTTCCTTTTTACACTGTGTCTGCAGTACACATGTACAGTAATTTGATATCACTTTAACGGCCTTGGTCCCATTCTACGGAAACCTGGGATTTGTAGTGTGCTACTGAAAATTATCTGTAAATATGTGCCCAGATGTCATGGACTGTAGCATGGCAAATAGTCAGGAATGAGTAATATTATTGCTTGAAACAACAAGAGCACACCAGACTAGGGAAGTTGGCTTACATTATCCTGAAGGAATGCTTGGGCTCTGGCTATAGCCCAGAATGGGAACACCCCTGAAAGGAGGGAATGAGGGTAGACCTCCAGATTATTACAGTCGGCCCTCTATATCCACAGATTCATTATCCACGGATTCAAGCATCCACGGCTTGAAAATATTCAGAAAATGTAAAATGCCAGAAAGCAAATCTTGATCTTGCCATTTTATACAGTATAAGGGACACCATTTTACTATCCATTGTCTTTAATGGGACTTGAACATCCATGGATTTTGGTATCCACAGGGGGGTCCTGTAACCAAACGCCAATGAAGGCCAAGGACCCACTGTATTTTGTTTTCAGCACATTATTGTTTTTAAAGGAATAACCATTTAAACATCTGCAAGCCTCCTCTGAATGTTTTGTGATACCACAAAGGCCAACCAATCAGCACCTTGTGCCATAAAAGCCATTACTACATTCCCTGAGAGCGAGTTTTCCCTGAAAAGATGATGGTACATATGACAAGACTGTGGGAGCATGCTTCCAAAGCCCATCAATTCCTTTTTAGGTATGGCTGTATCTCTTCTAAATCACTCACACACAGTAAAAACTTTCTTTAAGGAGACATCTTTCCACAACATTTTTTTATTTCCTGGAATTTCAAAGGTTAGGGAACCAAATTACATGGAAATGTCTCTAGACCATAATTCTGAATTTTCAAAACTCCAAAAATATGAACACCACTTGGCTTTTTCCCCACTCATACCTCATATATTTCATGGATTAAATAAATAAACACAAAATTTAGATAAACAAGCGGTGATGAAGCAATCTAATCTCCCCTTAATAACAAAATGCGAATATTTCTTTTAATTTGTACTTCACACTGCATTTTTCCTGGAGATAAAATTTCATAGCTTGTGTTTAATTGGGACAGATCCTGCTTTCCACTTTAAAAACCAAGAAAGGTAGATAAACTAGTACTGGCAATGCAAACACACTTCTTCAGATAAATGTTGCAAGGCTGGAAAGGATAGACATGAAAAGGCACTTAAGTCTCCAGCTACTGGATGTTGTCTGGCTGTTCCCTGTGCAGATTCAAGGGCAGAATTTGGTTAGTTGGTTAGTTTTAACCAACAAATATTGAGAAAGAAGAGAAAGAAGAAAGGCCCTCCTCCCATTCCATCTGCCATGGTCCAGGCCAGGCCTCAGAGGGAGAGAAGGGGAGGCCTGGCTCCACCAGGCCTAGCCCAGAGACATAAAAAGGGCCCTCCCACCAGTTCATCTGTCATTGCCTTGGCCTCAGAGGGAGAGAAGGGCAGGCCTGGCTCCACCAGGCCTAGCCCAGAGACATAAAAAGGGCCCTCCCACCAGTTCATCTGTCATTGCCTTGGCCTCAGAGGGAGAGAAGGGCAGGCCTGGCTCCACCAGGCCTAGCCCAGAGACAGAAGAAGGGCCCTCCCACCAGTTCATCTGTCATTGCCTTGGCCTCAGAGGGAGAGAAGGGCAGGCCTGGCTCCACCAGGCCTAGCCCAGAGACAGAAGAAGGGCCCTCCCACCAGTTCATCTGTCATTGCCTTGGCCTCAGAGGGAGAGAAGGGCAGGCCTGGCTCCACCAGGCCTAGCCCAGAGACATAAAAAGGGCCCTCCCACCAGTTCATCTGTCATTGCCTTGGCCTCAGAGGGAGAGAAGGGCAGGCCTGGCTCCACCAGGCCTAGCCCAGAGACAGAAGAAGGGCCCTCCCACCAGTTCATCTGTCATTGCCTTGGCCTCAGAGGGAGAGAACTGCTGGACCTGATCCCCTTCCTCACCGCCATTCCCTTCTCCTTTTGTGTCATGTCTTTTTAGAGTGTAAACTAGAGGGCAGGGAACTGTCTAATTATTTGTAAGCTGCTCTAAAAACCTTTGTGGCTGAAGAGCGGGGTATAAATACTCCAAATAATCAATCAATCAATCAATGCCTTTATTACAGTCAACAGACCTCCAGGCAATGCTAAAAAAAATTAAAAAACAACCACAACCTGTTTTAATACTCCAAATAAATAAATAATATGAGACAAGTGAAAAATAATAATCTGTGCATTAAGAATTTGTGTACAAGAGCAGATCAAAATTTGGTCACATAACCCACATCAGAGAACTAGCCAGCTCTTGTATTTAATATCTTCAGATGCAATAAACAATCCCTGAACTGCACCAGAGACCCTAATTTTGCCTCACAAAATAATACTGAATCATTTTGCCTTCTACAAAAGGGCAAGGAGGAGAAGAATGGGGTGCAATAATTGGGGTGAATGTTCTCAGGCAAAAAGAGTTTCATTCCCAGAAGAAAACTCCTTTTGTCTTCTATATGCAGTCTCCCAGTCCAGTTCACTGCCACCCTTCCCATAGTGATGGGATTATGCTGATTCTGATCTTGAGAGGTTCCATCATGGTTAAGTGCCTTGGGCTTCTCCCACGCTGAGCCATCCAAATCAATGTGGTACAGCTGGTTCCCTGGGCTGGGGACCCCCTTTTGGGCTACCTGCCTAAAAATCCCTTTTTGATATAGAATTGATATCAAAAGTCACAGAGGGATGACTGAATGCTGGATCTTGGGCTACAAGTGGAAGCTGGTGAAAGAAAAGTCATCACTGGATACATTTTGGAAATAGTTTCTGAGAATTCTCAAGAAGGTTCAAAATGCCTTAGCCCCCCAAGAGACCATGAAGACAGACTCCATCACACGCACTTCTGGGAAAAAAGCCCTCTAGGGCTGCAACTGCACTGCAGAAATAATTCAGTTTGACACTGTTTTAACAGCCATGGCTCAATGCTATGGAATCCTGGGGTGTATAGTTTTGTGAGATATTTAGCCTTCTCTGTCAACGCTCTGGTGCCACAACAAACTACAAATCCCAGAATTCCATAAGATGAAGCCATGACAGTAGAAATGGCACCAAACTGCATTATTTCTGCAGTGCAGATGCAGCCCAGGAGAAATGGGAGTGTTTGCACCATGTTTTGGGGCTTTCTTGGGCCGTTTTAGGGCCAATAAAGTATTTTCTTTTTCAACAACAGTAACTGAGAAGAAGTTACTTCCTGATTTCAAAAAATGGCCTCTCCTGAGCCTAAATTGCCCCTGGGAGGCATACAAAATGTGGTGGAAATGCCTTTCGCACTCGCTTACAGGGCACTGGAGGGCCAAAATTAATAATAATATTGATATTAATAATAATAATAATAATAATAATAATAATAATGCTTTTCCCTTGGGGGGTCCAGGGAGCCTCCAAAGTTGATGGAAGTGCCCTCCACATCCCCTAGAGTTCTGGAACAAGAAATATAGTAGGCCCTCCACATTTGCAGCTTTGACTTTTGCAGATTTGATTATTTGCAGTTTTTATTAATATGTTCTCCCTAGGAATCTCTAGGTCCTCCAGTGCAACTCAGCCAGAGGTTGACCATAGAGTTGCACTCCAGAACCTAGAAGTTCCTAGAGAAAACACTTTTCTAGGCATTTGTAGGTTCTCTAGCTTGATTCTATGATCCGTTTCTGGCAGATGTTGATCAGAGTTGTGCTGGAAGATCTAGAGATTTCTAGAGAGGTGTTTGCTTAGGTAAAAAGTTTTTTTTTTATTTGCAGGTTTCCCACCTTCACAGGGGTCCTTCACCCCTAACCCCAGCAAATCTGGAGGGACCACTGTATTTTTTACCTACAGTGGGGGGCACAAAATGGCCTTGGGGGCCACATATCATGGGCAAACACCCTCCCCCCATTGCTCAAATTCCCAGATTATTAAACCACCAAGCCCCATTGGGAGGAGAGCTGTGTGTGCCACATGTCCTATATCAGTTGACTAGCCTGCTGCCTTTGAGAGTGTTATACATGCTGTTGTGGTTGTGTTGATCCAGTTTGTAGTCAGGACAAGTGACTGGACAGGACTGTGACTGGAGGCACTCTCCTATAATGGCCAAATCAAGCTTATGTTTGTTGTTGGAACATAAGCATTCAAGTCATGTGTCATTTTCAAGATTTATGCTTACATTTCTAACTTTTCTAACATTTCTAACTTATGGCAACCCTAAGGTAAAGCTATCATGGGGTTTTCTGGGGCTGAGAGGGTATGACCCATCCAGAGTCACCCAGTGGGTTTCCATGGCCCAGTGAGAAATCAAACCCTGGTCTCCAGAGTCCTTGACTAAATATGTGCACCCTGTTCTTAACACATTTTTTACGTACTGTATAAGTCAATTTCAGTGGGATAAATAGGACTTTCAAATAAGAGTGCATACTTGCAGCCAGTTCTGTATGGAGCCTCATCATAGCTAACCCAGTCATCCTCTAATTCATCCTAGTAAATATTACCAACAGGGTTATCGACATTTTAGAGACGTTTAATTGCTAGGTTGCTATACTGCTTTAAACAAAAACTGTATTTTGGAACCTTGCAGGAAAAAAGAAAGAAATTAAGTTTCTTTTGGCCAAGCTATGGTTTGGTTCTTGCTAATACTTTTCATGCCATTTACTTTGGATCCTAGAAATCTATTTATTTTGTCATGTTTCCTGCCCAAACAGCATGCCTTACACAGGTATGATCTGTATGATCGTTGCCTTTTGGCATTTCCTTCTTTTTAATAATACAAGGGGGCCTTGGTATCTTCTGGGGCCTGGTTCCAGGACTCCCCATGGATACTAACAAGAAATCATTTAATGGTGACAAAATTACAACTGCATTAGACAAAAAAGGTTAAAATAAAAGGACAAAGATTGCTGGATAAAATATTGAACCATTGTGGATACCAAAATCTGTGGATGCTTAAGTCCCAGCATAGTAAAATAGTGTCCCTTATATAAAATGGCAAAATCAAGTTTTGTTTTGTGGAATTTATTTATTTTTTTTAAATATTTTTACACTATGGCTGCTTTAATCCATGGGCAAAATAAATAAATAAATAAATAAATCCTTGGATACAGAGGCCCTACTATATATATATATTTAAGCATTAGTTCAGGGTGACCAGAGGTTCTCCTTTCCAGGACATGTCCTCCATTTCAACTTTCTGTCCAGGAAGAATTCCACAATGTCTTCCATTCTGAGCATGGCTAGGAAGCATGAGTTGATATTTATGAGCATTTTTAGCTTGTCTTTGGTTACATCCTCCATATTTCTTGAATGTCCTCTAATTTGAACATGGCTAAGAAGCCTGAATTTACATTTCTAGGAGTGTTTTTAGCTTTTCTTTGGTCATGTCCTCCATTTTGCTTGAGTGTTCTCCATTTTTCTTGAATGTCCTCCATTTCAAACATGGCTAAGAATACTGAATTTACATTTCTAGGAGTGGTTTTAGCTTTTATTTGGACATGTTCTCCGTTTTTCTTGAGTCCTCTCTATTTTTGAGTATGGCTACAAAGCCTGAATTTACATTTCTAGGAGTGTGTTTAGCTTTTATTGGGTCATGTCCTCTAAGTGTCCTCCATTTTGAACGTGACTAAAAAGTGTGAATTTATATTTTATAGGAATGTTTTTAGTTTTTATTATTGTAATGTCTTCCATTTTCCTTATCTGAGCTTTTCTTGGGTCAAAGTCCTCCCTTTTCCTCCTTGCTGGTTAGAAAACCTCTGCTCCCCCCTGGGTCCATATAATCCTATTTATTATTCAGAGCTATTTTTGGAAACCAGTCTCAATTCCAAGGGAGATGGTTACACCCTTCTGGGTTTCTTTCAAGGCCAGATTCTCAGAAAGAGAGGGGAATAAATCCAAACAGCATTCCTCTTACTCTTTTCTGGAAATAGAAATTAGGATTGAAAAGCCTGAAAGAAAGAAAAAGGAGAGGGGTTTAAATCCAAGCAGCCTTCATCTTTCTCTTTTCTGGAAACAGAAACTAGAATTGAAAGGACTTGAAGAAAGAAAGAAAGAAAGAAAGAGGATTGTGAAAGAAAGAGAAAAAGAGAGGGAGGAATAAATCCAAACAGCATTCCTATTTCCCATTTCTGGAAACAGAAACTAGAACTAAAAGAAAGAAAGAGAGAGAGAGAGAGAACTGAGAAAAAGAGAAAGATGGAATAGATCTGAACAGCTTTCCTTCTTTCTCTTTTCTGGAAACAGAAACTAGGATTGAAAGCACTGAAAGAAAAAAGGATTGAAGGAAAGAAAGAGAAAGGACTGAAAGAAAAAGGATGGAAAGAAAGATAAAAAGAAAGAGAAAGGGGAAACAAATCCAAACAGCATTCCTCTTTCTCTTTTCTGGAAACAGAAACTAGAATTGAAAGGAGTGGAAGGAAGGAAGTGAAAGGATTGAGAATTTGAGAAAGAAAAAGAGAGAGAGGGAATAAATCCAAACAGCATTACTGTTTCCCTTTTCTTGAAAGGACTGAAAGAAAGAAAAAGGATTGAAAGAAAGAGAAAGAAGGAAGGAAAAGAAAGGAAGGAAGAAAAGAAAGAAAGAAAGAAAGTAGGGGAATAAATCCAAACAGCATTCTTTTTTCTCATTTCTGGAGTCACAAAAACTAGGATTGAAAGAAAGAGAAAGGAAGGAAGGAAGGAAGGAAGGAAAGAAAAAAAGGATTGAAAGAAGGAAAGAGAAGGGGAAAATAAATCCAAAGAGCATTCCTCTCTTTCTCATTTTTGGAGTCACAGCAATTAAGATTGAAAGAAAGAGAAAGGACTGAAAGAAAGAGAGAGAGAGAGAGAGGAATAAACTTAAACAGCATTCCTCTTTCTCATTTCTGGAAACATTAACTAGGATGGAAAGAAAGAGAAAGAGGGAAGGGGGGGGGGATAAATCCAAACAGCATTCCTCTTTCTCATTTGTGAAAACATTAACTAGGATGGAAAAGACTGAAAGAGAGAAAGAAAGAAAGAAAGAAAGAGGGAGGAGAAGAGAGAGATATAAATCCCAACACCATTCCTTCTTTCTCTCTCTTATTTTTTCCTGGAAACAGAAGCCTCCAGTTTGGTTTTGTGTTTGCTTCTTCCTACTAGGAGGAGGAGGAGGAGAAAACTTTTGTCATCATGATGAAGGGAATTTTTTGTCATGTGAAGGGAATTTAAAGAAGAAAGAAAACAGAAGAAAACCAAAAAGAGAGGGAGAGGTTGAGGAGGAGGAGGAACCAGAAGAACCCATGCCAGCTTCTCTCTAGTCTCTCAGTCTCAGAGAGGAGGCCAAAGCAAGCAACAACAGTTGGGCCTTTGGAATCAGAACAGCCACAAAGAGGAGAAGAAGGAGAAGGAGAAGAAGAAGAAGAGATGGGCTCAGGGAGCAGCAAGGGCCTCAGAAGAACTAGGCCAGAAAGAGGAGGAGGAGGAGGAGGCTTGGCAGCAAGGCAGCATCAGGGCCAAGGAGGAGGACTAGGGGCTGTGGGGGGCACCAATGCCAGCCCTGCTGCTGGGGCCCAAGCCATGGTGGCTTCCCCTGCTGCTGCCCAGGCCTCTCCTCCTCCTCCTCCTCCTCCAGACCCAGACTTGGAGCTCCTGGAGCAAGTGCTGGAGGAGTGTGGTGGAGGTGGAGACAACAACAAGGATGCTGTCATTTTCCAAAGGCTTTGCTTCAGAAGCAGCAGCAGCAGCCATTTTCCCTCCTCCTCCTTCTCCTCTCCTCCTCTTCGCCTGGATGCTGGGGATTTGTTGTTGTTGGAATGGCGCCCCCCTCAGGATGGAGTTGGTGGTGGTGGTGATGGGGCAGAGGAAGGGGCTACTAGGCCTCAGGAGGAGGAGGAGAAAGTAAATATACCTCTCCCACACACACACACACACACAAATGGTGTTGTGTTGTGTATTATTGTAGTTGTGCTTGTTGTGTGAAGGTGCTTCATGCTTAGATTACTACACTCTTATTATTCTTATTAGTGCTGCTGCTGTTCCACTTTTTTAAACTGCTTTCTGCCTGCCTCCTCCTCCTCCTGTTGCATTGTGGGACTTGTAGTTTAAGGGAGGGGCCTTTAGAACCCTCATCCCTAGAGCTCTTAGGCCTCGCTGAACTACAAGCCCCACAATGCAATTGGAGGCAGCCAGAGCAGTTCTGCTTCTGCAGCCAGGGAGCTCTCTTAGGCCTCCTCCTCCCCCTGTTGCATTGTGGTACTGGTAGTTTAAGGGAAGGGCGTTTAGAACCCCCAGCCCTAGAGCTCTTAGGCCTCGCTGAACTACAAGCCCCACAATGCAATTGGAGGCAGCCAGAGCACCACTGTTAATATACTCTGCTTATATTCTCAGCCAGGGTTAGGGAGCTCTTCTTAGGCCTCACTGACACTGAACTACTAGCCCCACAATGCACCAGGAGGCAGTTATTATAGTGGAAGAGCAGCATAGTGTAAGAGTATAGTGTGCAGTAATCTCTTTATATTCTCCAGAGTATACTCTGCTTTATATATTCTCAGCTCTCACTGAACTACAAGCCCCACAATGCAACGGGAGGCAGCCAGAGCAGTCTATTGTGGGACTTGCAGTTGAATGAAGGGGCGTTTAGAATGCTCAGCCACAGAGCTCTTAGGACTCACTGAACTACAAGTCCCACAATGCAATGGGAGGAGGAGGAGGAGGAGGAGGCAGGCAGAGCACTATGAATGAGAGTAATGCTGGAATGTGTGGTTTGTGTAATGTTGTGTTGCATAGGGTTGTCTTGGCTTAATGGTTTGCTATTATTATTATTATTATTATTATTATCATTAATTAGCAATAATTATTAATAATAATGGTTTGTCATTGCTGCCCTCTGAGGCTGAGAGAGTGTGACTTTATTTATTTATTTGCTTATTGTTCTTACTTATTTTGTTTCTAATCCACCTTTCTCCCAAAAGGGACCCTAGGCGGCTCACAATAGAAAAACACATTTACAGTAAAAAAAATTTTAAAAAGACAATTAAAATAACCTAATTTAAACACTAGAAAGTTAAAAAAATTTTTAAACATACATCCCATGGTTGAGTCGGGAGAATTCGAACCCTGGTTTGCCATGGCCATCCTCTGAGGCTGAGAGAGTGTGGCTTGCCCAAGGTCACCCAGTGAGTTTCATGGCTGAGGGGGGATTCACACCCTGGTCTCCCAGAGTCATAATCCAATGCTCAGACCACTATTCCACACTGGCTCTAAATAGGCCCTGACCCATGGAGTCCCCATGGATGGGGCATCTCCAAGCCTTCCTATCATGCGCTCCTCTGCTTAGGTGCTGCAGGCTAGGCCCGGCTGATTCAGGGTGACCAGATGTCTGCAAAGGAGGACAAGGCACCTCAAAATGTAGGACCTTCAGGAATATGTAGGATGTTCCAAAACAAAAGCTAAAAACCTTAATAGAAATATACATTCAGCCTTCTTAGCCATGCTCAAAACGGATGACATTTTGGAATTCCTCCCGGACAGAAACAGAGTACACGTCCTGGAAAAAGAGGACGTCGGGTCACCCTGCCCTGATTGACTCTATCCATCTGGCGTGTGGTCTTCCTCGCGTTCTACCTTGCCTAGCGTTTGTTGTATTTTCTAATGAGTCTTGCCTTCTCATGATGTGGTCGAAGTACAACAGCCTCAGTTTGGTCATCTTGGCTTCCAGGGAGATTTCCGCCTTGATCTGTTCTAGGATCCATTTGTTTGTCTTTTTGGTCATCCATGGTTTCCTCAGCCCTCTTCTCCAGCACCACATCTCAAATGAGTTGATTTTCTTCTTATCTCCTTTCTTCACTGTCCAGCTCTAGCATCTGTACTTAGTGATGGAGAATGCAATGGCTTGGATGATTCTAACTATATCTTTACCTTTTTAGGCTCTTACTTAGTTCTTTCATAGCTGCCCTTCCCATTCCTATCCTTCTTCTGATTTCTTGACTGATATGGCTGGCAAGTGCCCCTTATTATTAGAAGGAAAGTCCCTTATGGGGGATGCGGGAGCTTTCCCTTTATAGGACTGGCAGATCTCCCTTATTATAGAGATTGTCCCCTATTTGAGGCTTGAAAAGTATTTATATTTATGGGCTGCATCCACACTGCGGAATTAATGCAGTTTGACACCACTTTAACTGCCATGGCTCAATCCTGTGTTTACTGAAATGTTCTAATTGTTGATGTGTCAACACATTCTAGAGACTGCAAATGATGATTTGGCTAAGGATCCCACCATGTTTGCGGCCACTCACTATTGCCACTGAGTCAGGATGACCAGACCAGAGGTCCTCCTTTTCCAGGACACATCCTACATTGGAACCTTCTGTCCAGGATGAATTTCAAAACATCCTCCATTTTGAGCATGGCTAAGAAGCATGAATTTACCTTTATATTTATGTTCCGAGCTTTTATTTGGTCATGTCCCCCACATACCCCAGCTTTGCCAGAATGGGGTAAATAATGCTTTCTGATACTAACATAAAAGTGACAATACAATAAATAATGGTCTAGCTAGATCTTCAACTTCAGAAGCCCCACATATACAAAGTCTGTCTTGTACAGAGATGCCCTGATAGCCTATCCTTTTCACTATGTGTTGGATTAGGGCTGATAGGTATGGAGAGTATATTGTAAAAGAAGGGGTACACAATACACAACCCAGTGCAGTGTAGATACACCCCAGTGATGAGCTATGCGTTTGCATCTTTCAGGACTTAAGGAATACCTTCTGCTCTTAAGGATTATTTCTGCAGTGCAAATGCAGCCCTAGAGGCTAGGCTGCTAAAATAGGACTGGGAAGATCCGGACTCAGATCCCCGTTCAATCTCTACACTCGTGTCGTTAAATGACCTTGTGCCCCTCACTGTCTACCAATCTACTATACAGCAATAATTCCCAAACTTTGTTTTGGACTTCAACTCCCAGAAGCCTCAGCCAGCTTGCCCAACAGTCAGGAATTCTGGAGCCGAAGTCCAAAGCATCAGAAGGACCAGAGTTTGGAAACCGCTGCTTTACAGGGTTGTTGTGAGGATCAAGAATATGAGAGAGAGTCAGCATTAATTCGGCAGCCACAGACTGAACAAGATGCCAAGATGGACAATATATTTCAGAGAAACATATGGCTACGTTAACTCAAAATCAATACTTTGATTTGGTATTTAAGTAGAACATGAATCTGTTAACAGTTCTGGGTTGTCAGTTTTGAGCATGTCATGAATATCAACTGTCCTTTATTGCTCTTTGGAAAATCTGGCAACCCTACTCAGAGACGATGCCAACATTTGCTTGAATCAAGATGTGTGTTGTTTAAGAGTTATTTTTTAACTGGAAAAATTGGTCCGAATGGAAAAACATGACTGGAAGCCAGAGCAGACGTGCTGCTTCATAGATCCACTGAACTGGGATGTTCTTGAGAGGAGTTTTGCTGCACAAGGAGTTAGTAAAAAGGAAGCATCAATTAATCCTCACTGTGCAGCTTTTGTAAGTAAGCAGCATTTATAAATTTGATGTACTGTGAGTTATGAGTAAGCCAAATTGTGACTTAGATTTGTGAAGTGTGCTGCAGATGAAATTTTAAAAAGGCATTCATATGTTGAGCAAAAGTGTGGAGGTGGAAAGAGGATGCCAGATAAAATTTTCATCTGGTTTGTCATTTAGTCTGAGGGAGGAAAATTAATCAGATGTTGAGCTGAAACTCTCAGCAGCCTTATCCACTTTGGCTAATGGTGAAGGATGAGAGGTTTATCACACTAGAGGGCAAACAGGATTTAAACAGGAATTAAACAGGAAATGCCCTATGTTAAACATAAGGCATGTTAAATGCCCTATGTTAAACATAGGGCATTTCCTGTTTAATTCCTGTTTAAATCCTGTTTGCCCTCTAGTGTGATAAACTTGTCTGGAGTATAGGGGTTTTGATCAGAAAACAAATTGCATAGGTTGTATTGTGGCAATACCTTTATGAGGCCAAAAGAAGGTGGTTTCAAAAAGTGGCACAGAAAATGTGCCTTTTTGGTTGACCTGATAATATCGGCTCTGGCCTTAGTAAACCCTTACCCCAGGCCCGAGCTCTTTGACTCAAATACAGTTTTAATCTGCAGGATTCATTCCTCAGATTAAGCTATGCCAGGAGGGCTAAAATTCAAGCATCATGTCCCAGCTTTGGGTACCAGAATAAAGCCTTTTCCCACTATAAAATTATAATATCCAAAGGTTTTAATGATCACCTTTAAAAAAATTTGACAGAAAGTTTGTTTTGATTTGTAGTTGTTAACATATCTCTATGTAGTCACTATCTAGATTTATACATTTTTCCCAGCGTATCTTGACCCTCCAAATACCTGATATTGCAGAAGTTCCCCCCCCCCCCCCCAGTCCATCTGCCTTGGTCCTGGTCCCAGAGGAAGAGAAGAACCACTGGACCTCACCCCCCTTTCCCACCACCTTCCCCTTTTCGTTTTGTGTTGTCTCTTTTAGACTGTAAGCCTGAGGGCAGGGATCCATCTAATTATAAGACTGTATGTATAGCGCTGTGCCAATTTACAGCGCTATATAAATACAATTAATAATAATAATAATAAAGTCTGCAAATTGTGCCTTATGAGGGGGTATCATAAAGTAATAATTATCACCTGGAAGTTATTATGGCATATGGATGAAATTTTGTCAGTGTCAGCATTGGTCCCTAAGTGCACGTTGCTGAGAAAATCAGTTCATTGCGTCCTTAATTTTTGTGACTGGTTCTGCCAGAAGTGACTAAAGTGTAAAATCCTCGTCAGGCACAATCTGCAGACGTCTACAATGTCAGGTATTTGGAGGGTCAAGATATGCTGGGAAAAATGTATAAATCTAGATAGTGACTACATAGAAATAAGTTAACTACAAATCAAAACAAACTTTCTGTCAATTTTTTTAAAGGTGATCATTAAAACTTTTGGATACCCCCTCATAGCTGTTGTTCTTCCATTTTATGAAATTCTTGGATATGCAGTTTAGGACAAAGTACTTGAGAGCTCTAGTGTATCAACAGACCATAGGATGCAGCTTTGGCAGTTAAAGTGGAATCATAATGTTATAGTGCTATAATTGTGTGGTTTGAAAGGGTCCTTAGAAGGGAGGACTCTGGAGAGTGAAAGAAGTACAGTCAGCCTTCTGTATCCTCTGGTTCTTTGTCCACGGATTCAACCGTCTACGGCTTGCAAATATTTTTTAAAATATAAATTCCAAAAAGCAAACCCTGACTTTGCTATTTTATGTAAGGAACACTGTTACTATCCACTTGTATACAATAGGACGAACATCCACAGATTTTGGTATCCAAAGTAGGGTCCTTGAACCAAACCTTAGTGATACCAAGGGCCCCACTGTTGTATAACAAAATGGAGCTTGCTACAGTTAGTTATGGTGCCTCCCCATCCCCATGTGAATGATTATATTAATTACAGAATTGGACCTCAAGCCTTGTGGTCAAATTTAGATTGTTCTTAGCATACACAGCACTTTCAGTTTTTAGGGTGGAGATGAAAAATAAAATAATGCATTACATCCTGTTGGCATTCCTCTACTTAACAGGTTGAAGGAATGAAGGACATTTTGCCATCTCTTTCCACCTCCCACACTATTTTAAAGGGAACCCAACGCCATTAAAAAAAAACAGAAAAAAGACAATTATTGGGAAAGTGACCAGCTCACAAATATTTTTGCTAACTTTTATGTCCTAAATGCATGCACAAAAATACACTCAAACATGTCTCAGTTTTTGGAAGTTCTGCACTTGGTCACCTGCAGGCAATTCTGACTCATCACAGGGGGCCAGACTTGTGGCTGTTCACAAGTGTACATTTTTACTGCATTTGGGCAGCTACTGTTATTACAACCATGGTCTGTTTTAATTAGGCAGAAGGGATAACCTTGTATTTATGAGTCTTGTTTGGGGCTTTACCAAGCAGCTGTGGGAAACATTAATCCACCAGTAAGCAATAAGAAAGAAATTTGAACAAATTTTATTTAGGCCATGGAAATTACCTCTCACTTCTAGTGCTTTGAAGACAGCTTGGTTTTGTTTTAGCTATAGCTTTGTGAAAACTGCCACCTTGTGGTTGCCTTCTCTTCTTCACTCCTATGTTGTGTAAAATAAATAATCTGAATAAAGGTTTAATAGGTAGGATGCACCAGGAATATTTTCTTCACAGGTCCCACTGAAGCCATGGATGGCCATCACTGTTACTCTGTAACTTCATATGCAGGCTTAGAAAGATGTATTGGGTCTCTCTTCACTGTGGTGAAGAGTGAATATAAGCACAAAACAGGAGGACGGAGAGGAAGAGAGAGGGAGAATATTGTGTTGTCGTTATTGGGGGCAGAAACAGGTTTATTTACAGGCTTCTACACAGAATAGTATCCCCAACAGGATGCTAAAACACATTACCCTGGAACACAGCAGGACAGCACTTTGGGTGAGAATAGAGAGCATGTAACCAGCATGGCGTAATGGTTTGAATGTTGGACGACGACTCTGGAGACCAGGGTTTGATTCCCAGCTTGGGCATGAAACCCACTAGATGACATTGGGCAAATCACTCTCTCTCAGCCTTCAGTGAAGGCAGTGGCAAACTTTCTCTGAACAAATCTCGCCAAGAAAACTTTAACTGAATTTATAGATTTTTTTTGGTTTTTGTTTTTTCATAGTCTTTGCCCTGTACGGTTATAAAGGCGGGGGGAGCATTCCCCCTCTTTTTAAGCTCCTACACTGTGTATTTTTCTCAGATGGGAAACTGAATTTGAGAGGGATGGCTGGAGATAAAGCTTTAAACCTCCCCTACTCCTATGTGATGGCACTTGTACGAGAATAAAAAACCCACTAATCCCAAATTGCGTACTATATAGCTAATTAGGTAAGCTACACTCACGTTTCCGCCAGTTTTCTTGATCTTAGTACCTGAAATGCACCATTGGAAGAGTTTCTGTAGCCTTTCCTTCTCACTTAAGTTATCTTTGCACTTGCTGAACTTCATTAGATGAAACTACTATGTGGCTCTGCATTTCATCATAGCAGGTGGATTTATTGCTATTCTGTTTATTTGCTTTCCAGCAAGAGGTACCCCAGAAAGCAGCAAGAGCTACCCCAGAAAGCAGCAACTTTGCCAACCAGTAAGTAACTTTAATTGAGACATTTAATAATTTCAGCAGTGAGTTGCTGTCATAGGCCCTATAGAGACAGGCAGAAAGCGCCGGCCTGTGGGTGGAGTCAGGGCTTAGCGTCCTCACACTGGACTCCCTAACCCTGTCCCCAGGACACCATTTTGGTGTGCTCTGGTCCACACAGTGCACGCCATCATGACGCACTTCCGGTGCTGCATCCACATGATGCAGTGCCGAAGGGGCGTCATAAAGCTGCGCCATCACAGCTATGACATTCCTTGGAGGGTGCAAAAAGGAGCTGCTTTTTGTGGCTCCTTTTTGCACTCTCTAGAGGCTGGATCGGGACCATGGCGTGAGGTTGCCATGGCCCCGATCCAGCCAATAAAGGGGCAGCCTGTATAGCCCCTTAGTAGTCCTCTTTACAGAAGACACTTTCACTCCCAGGTTTTCAAAGCTTGCCTGACAGAGTCCATAATAAATGGAACCCACAGTACACACTTATAGCACTATTATTTCACTTTAACTGCCATGGTTCCATCCAATGGAATCCTGGGATTTGCACTGTTTTATATTATATCCAATAAGATTTATTGAGAGGCATCTAGATTTCTTAGCCAGAGCACTCTGGTGCATCTGAACAAACTGCCAGTCTCAGAATTCCATAGGATGGAACTATGCCAGTTTAACATGGAATCATAGCACTATAATTCTGTAGTGTGAATGGGCCCTGGCTTTTCCTCACAGTATATTGCAAGTGTGCCTGGAGTCGTACAACAATTCCAAAATTTTTGGAAGGGCCATCTTTTTAATCACTGAATAGCCTGGCTGGATTGTTGCTGTTTTTGCTATTGCTCACCTGTTTTGCAAACCCATAGATTCTGAGGCAAACTACAGTGAGACTTTGAAATCCTTGGGTGTTCAAGTCCAACTATATACAATGGCATCGTAAAATGGTGTGCATTGTATACAATGGCAAAAATCAAGGTTCACTTTTGGGATTAATTTTTTTTTCTTTCAAACTGTGGATGGCTGAATACATGGATGCAGAAGCTGTGGATATGGAGGGCCAACTGTAATAGAGAATGAATCTAATCAGTACTTTACTTTCTTAATTTGAATCCACCTTCCTCAACCTGGCACCTCCTAGTTGTATTGGCCTAAAAAACCCCATAATCTTCAGCCATCATGGCCAATGAGTGTGGTGGCTGGAGGTAGTGGAAATTGCAGTCCAGCATAGCTGGTGGGGCACTAGTTTGAGGAAGATTGGTTCTATATTAATGTGTGGCTTTCCTCATATTTGAAATGTATTGGGAAACAATGAATGTCAATTTGATGGTTGATTTTATTACACCCCAGCTGTGGCTGTTTTTCATCTTTCCAATGCCTTCCTTTTGCTTCTAAACCAAAAGAGGAAGGTCTAGAATTGTCTCTCAAGTGTCCTCTGGTTGTTTTGCTTGCTGGGACTGGGAGGCCTCTCCTGTCATAATACACAGCTTTGTTGATATTTAATTCAAGAAGATCTTTCTGCAATTTAGTTTTAGCATGTTAGCTACTCAATTTATTTTTCCAATACAGTTATTTTCCCTCCTTGATCTTGTTGTTCCTCTGGTAAGCATGACCATCTCACTCCATTAATTTTAAGTATGCCTAGTAACAGACTGGTAATTACAAGTCAAGTTTTAACTATGCCTAGTAAGTCCTCCACAGGCTAGGCTTCCTGAGAGATTCTGGCAATTCTGGTCTAAAAGAGTAAGTTTTCTAAGCAATGCTAAACATACATATAGATCAGGTCCAGACAATGTTTGTGTGTGTGTGTATTCCCCAGACATAAACATTTTACTTCTACTATTCCCTCTGCTCTGTTGTCAGCTTAAAGGTGGAATATTAACTGTTTTAGAAAGAAATGTGGGGATTGATACATGAGCCACCTAAAGAAGGAATGAGGAGAAAGGGGACAACTTCTTACTCATAGGGGGGAGGAAAATGGGACTTTAGCTAACTTGTTTTATACTGTTTACATTTTCTTCTATTAACCTGCAGAGTCCCACCGAAGGATCCTGACAGACTGGCTAAAATAGCTTATGATTACTCTGAAGAGGAGCTGATGGCAATAATTGAACAGGAGTACTGCCGCTGAAGCCAGACCAGACAGTACCAGCTTGACTCTGAACAGGATCACTATGCAGGATGAGATACTTAAAATGGCAGTATTTCTTAGAAAGATGGCTTTAGGGAAGAATGGGACCACAATGAGTAAGTGGGACTGCTGTTCCTATTGCCAGCCAGACTGGCAGGATCTTCCATATTTTAAACAAGCAGACATAAAAATAGCGTCTGCATGATTCTAAGTATGGATACAGTATATTACCAGTGGCAAGGTGTGTGTGCATGTGGGAAGAGAAAGACTTCAATACTTCAAAACAGGTACTTGCAGACTGTTAGAAGTTTACTCACAGGTACTCACAGACTGTTTGAAAAACAGAAGAGCCAACAGTGTTGTTCTCAAAGTCTTAGAAGGAGTGCAGCAGAGGACTTGAAGAAATGCTTTGGAGTGTCTACAGACATGGGCTTCTCTTTCCTAAGGTGTATGGACTAGTGATGACCTACACCGATCTGCACATTAAAATGTATATACCCTGAGACATTGACTTCTTAGTAGTTATAGTTTTTACTTGATTAATGAAATGAATTAGCAGGGATTTAATCATGTCTGTGGCCTGAAGCTTAGGAAAGTTACTTTTGTGGACTTCAATCCCAGAATCCTTCAGCCAGCATGGTTGGAAAATCCCTCAATTTTCTGAGCTCTCCTTTGCCCTTAAGTGCTGGTTCATGTGGCAGATCCTTGTTGCCTTTACTGGGTACTCTGATGCCCACCCATTTGTGCCTGGCAGAAAGACAGGTACTGTCTTACCTTTCAAGGACAGTCCTATGATCATTATAGGAAGCCAGCAGATCAGATTCCCTTGTTCCCTCACAGAGACCAGAATAGCCTAGATAGAAAGTGCCTTCCATTCACATCCATGCAGCTAGAGCTGAAATGTTACTTCCAAGACACACAACGCAGGGCTGGAGGAAGACATTTTGCTGTACCAGGTGAAAAATAAGATGGAATCTCCTCCTTAACCTGGTTCCATGGACTAGATTCCCAGTTGAAACTTAATTCCATATTTGTGATGATGGCCTCACGTTCTCTGTCATTATGTGAAGGAAGAAGGAAAATTCAGGGATGTAGGGACACGGCCATATGGTACAACTAGTTCTGTCCTTTTAATAGAGGGAAGGAAGGGGATGATAGTTACAACTGTAAGACTGTTGGCTCACTGTCTAACTAGAGAACAGGACCTGAAATGGTTTGATTGGAAATGTCTGGCAGGTATTTTACTTTCTATTTGCAAAGTAAAAGCATCTTTCCTCCATTAATTTCTACAATTTACAGTAGTTAAAAATTTCAGTTGTGCATTTGGAAATGCAGTTTAGGAGTCCCAAGAAAAGGGGCAGAATTCCCAAGAGAGTGTGAACACAGCAGATGGAACAGTTCTAGGTGTGAATGATTTTCAGCACATCACTCTAGAGCACTATAAACTTGGAGATTGGAAGAAAAATTTATTTGGGGGTCAGAATTCTTATTTGGGGGCCAGTGCCCTCCTTTTGTCCCTTCTCCCAGTAGCTACACTGCTAAGTGAAAGGCGGCAGTCAGGTGCAAACAAGCTTCCTTTGCCCAAAAGAGCTACCCTTTATCTTAATTGGACAACTATCACCTTAAATCAACATCCTAAATTGGCCTAACCATCATGCTAAATAGCACCCTGCAAGCTACACCTCCTTTCCCAGTATCCTTTTGAAAACAGCATTCATGGTTATAAAAAAGGATTTTTAAAACCTGCAGTTCATAAGGAATTCATGTTAGATTATCAAAATGTGAATAAGTGAGTCCTTGGTATTCCCCAGGGGCTTGGCTCAAGGACCGAGTCCATAGATACCAAAATCTGTGGATGCTTCCCCTTAAATACATAATAAAATTAATATAATATAAAATGACAAAATCAAGATTTGGTTTTTAGAATGGGGAGGGGGAATATTTTCAAACAATGGATGGTTCAATCTGTGAATGCAAAATCAACAGTCACAGAGGGCTGACTATATTTGAATCTCTAGAAACCTGTAAATTTTTTCATCCAGTTCACCATATTACTGCTAGGGTAGAGTTAACTGAAAATGTACCTATTATCTTTTGCTTTTGTTTCTTCATCAGTTACTTGCATTTACTTATATTTTCCAATCTCTGTGTGTCATCACTAACATTTTGGCAAAGTGACAGGTTTTAGAGAAATGGGTATAGGGAAGGTTGGGATCCATCCTTGAATCAAGTGTCAGACAACTAGCCCAACAACATGCAATCCACAGCAAGTATGCCCCTCAGTGGGATGGCCTTGAGCAAGTAGCAGGTAGAGAGGGAAACCTTTGCCATTCCAAATGTTTTGGACCTAACCTCCCAAACCCCTAGCCAACACTGTCTGTGGTGAGGGTCAAAGCTTTCACATGATTGAAGCAGATGGTGGCCGCAGAAGAAACACGAGGCCTGGCAGAGGGTGGACGTTGTCTCCGAATGGACTACTATTTCCTATTCCTTTCTTCCTGTTGGTGCTATTCTGTCTCTGGATGCAGCAGCTCTAAACCATGATTTTGTATTGCTTCCAAACCTTTCTCCAAGATGTAGTTCTTTTTCCAACACCCTCCCCCCATTTATTTTATTTTGAATTGGCCGGAATCTAATTGATGGCTTGTACCAGCATAAGGGTTTCCTATGTAAATGTAAGTTGCTTTGTGGAGCAGCTCAGGAGCCAGATAAACAACTTCATCTTCTAACAGGGATGCCAACCATCTCTATTGTCACAGCACCTTTTCATGTGAGACATTCCTATTCTTTTCCAGAAAGAAATGAGGTCTATAGGTCAGGGGTTAAAGAAAAAGGCTAGAGACACCCCAATGCTTTGGGGCTTTGTCATCATGTCCTCAGCTTTCATTTTATAACTTTAAACTGAGTCTTTTAATTACATCTCGAATTTTATGAACATACAAGTGGCACTTATTGAAGAAGGAAGGTGGAGATACATATACATGTATACACACACACACACACACACACACCAACACCTACTTTAAGAAGAGAAGTAAAGCAAATGTTGAACTCAGTAGTCAAGTACATATGCCAAGAGCCACAAAACAAAAACAAAAACAAAACTGAGGAGAGTGTTGGACTCTTCCTGACAGTGCCTACTTTTTCTAGTTGCATCCATATCTGTCCTAGACATAATGATGGCCACAGCCCAACACAGCCATATGGACACACTCACATTGTGGAAGGTACCAATTATTTTTTCCGTATTAAAGTTGGCCTGCCAGTTTGTATATTTTTAGCGACCAACTTGCTGGCATCACTTCAAACAGAAGGCAAGACCTGCCCTCAGAGAGCTCCCATTGGCTGTCAAGAGACCTCAAGCCCTGCCTCAAGCCCATTGCCCAACAAGTATGCTGTTCCGCTCCAAGAAATGCCTCCTTTATTCCTGTGCTTTGGCTCCCAGAATTGGGACTCAATTTCAGATTTGACTTCAAATTATATTGCAAGGACTTGAGACTGGACTTGAGAATTGGCACTTGACTTGAGACTACATCACTGGAAGGCCGTAAGAATTCATGGGGGGAAATTAATGGGGACATGGGGAAAAACAGAGGTTGACCTAGAACCAAGACTTGGGAGACCAGCAGCTTTACAGGTCATGAACATTCAGTAATGATGCAGCATCTCTACACGCAAATAAGGAACATCTGCCATTGATTCCTTGCAGTCATATCTGGTAACTATTAATACTGATTGCAAACAGGAATGGTCCACAAATAAAAGTTAAAGTTATATGGCAATCTCAGGTGGGCCATTCTCTCTCAACTTCAACCTTTCCTTCCTGCGATTCTGTAATAAGTTTAGTATTAATGAGATAATATCCATTAAGTACTTTGATGTTGTTATGTGCCTTCAAGTCAAGTCTGACTTAATGTTGATTGTCATGGGGTTTTCTTGAGATTTATTCAGGGGAGGTTTTCCATTGCCTTCCTCTAAGGCTGAAAGGGTGTGATATGCCCAGCGTCACCCAGTTGGGTTTCCATGGCTGAGCAGGGATTCAAACCCCTGGTCTCGCAGAGTCCCAGTCCAACACTCAAACCACTACACCACCCTGGCTTTCCGTTACATAAATACCAGCTATCAGCATTAAGGGTGAAAACTACCGTTCTCATCTTGCTCTATTGTTCTGCAGTAAGGTCAATCCAAGAATAGAGAAAGCACAGGAAAACAGTTTCTGCAAATATCCACTTTACTAGAAGAGAAATTATAATGCAGCCCTTTAAGAAGTACAAACAGTATTTGCATATACACACACAAATACAGAGGTTTCACAATAAATGCTGAACAGAAGAACAAAACAAAACAAGGTTTACTGATATAAAATATTAGGCACAATATTTTACTACACCAAAACAAGTTCCCATAATCTTACATCAGATAGCTAGTATTCAGGATTAGGAACTGGGAAACTTTTGAAAAGGTTCTCAGACAAGAGAAACATTTTGATTTCAGCCAACCTCTTATGAATGTCAGTGAAATGACACCTAGGAAAAACTGGAGGGGAAGAGTGGTTTCAAAGAAATGGACCTGCTGTAGTTTGGTTTTATATGCACGCTGCATTTTTTCCACTTCTCACAAGCTCCAAACTGAACACTGAACATGAGCATTTAAAAAAAAAAACATACACACAAACGAACAAATTTATTTATTCTTTGCTTTCCACCTTTTCATCTGTTTCAGAGGGATACCTACCTACAGCTGGCATTTGATCTAACAAATAAAGATTATATATGGTAGAATGAAAACATACACACACATAAAAGCGTGCTGTTTCTCTATCTGGATCATGGGTGGTTAACAGCTGGGAACCCCTATCACCAACCCAATGCCACTGATGTGGGGGAGGGTGCTCATTTTTACCACTTCTTCCTTCGAGCAAGGTGTCTGGGGATCACACACCTTGTTTGCATGCATGTTGGCACTAACTGGCTCCCAAACAAGCTGCAAACTTTGCACATTTCAGCTACACAGTGTTACTCCTGGACATCTAGAAAAACAGCCGGGAGGGACTTCTCATAGGCCACTTTTTGCCCATCCTAAATATTTGTGGACAACTATAGTGACTCAGCTAAGCAACATTCAGGATATCCTGCTTGGAGCCCAATAAACTTCCTATTCCAAAACTCCAAAACAAAACAAAAACACCCACAAACTTACATATTCTTGAGCAATTCTTCTCAACTAATCACTGGTGAGATAAAAGTGGAAGTCACATTTTTGAAGAGCCAGAAATTCTGAATTATTCACATAATACATGGGTGAAGGCTCCACTTGGCTTCATAGGTCACAAGCTTAGTGTTATATCAAGCCAAAGGACACCCGTTTACAATATTGTGAATGTTATGAATACAGGCCAAGTTGAAAGATTCCCTTCAGCTCAAGACAACGGTTGATTCCTACCTCATTGGAAACTTTCTATTTGCTTTTCTTTCAAGACAGAGAAATAGTTGCTTCTGTTATGGTCAACTTTCATCAGTTATTCTCTTTAAATTTAACAGTATATTCACAGGCAGGCAAATAATTAGAATGGAGCATAGTGACCCTAATAGTTCTGCAGGCTCTCTAACCCACAGTGTTGCCCAACACAAGGTTGCCAACTTTCCCCCCACTAAGGACAGTCCAGTAGACACTATTTTATCAGCAGTTCCTAGCATGCTGATTAAGTGATAGGTAAACTTTGCCTCTTAAATTACTGCAGATATTTTTTTTAGAAGCACAAAGGCAGCCAGTAAAAACACCAGCAACCCTATACACCAGAACTGCATCAGCATTATTCAAGAAAAAATACACCAGTACAAAGCTTGGGAAATGTACTTTTCTGGACTACAGATTCCAGATTTTCCTAGTCATGCTGACAGGAATTTAGAGGGCTGTAGTATAAAAAGGTAACATGTCCAAGCTCTGGACTGATGCAAATTTTAAAAAATAAAATTGGGGGGTTCTACTTGCAGTTCTCAATCAGCCTCAGATGCCCTCAAACAAAGATAACGGTACTGCAACCTTAGCTTAATAATAAAGAGATCTCACTGATGTAGCAGTTATGAGAGGTCAATCTGGTTTCAGATACTAAAGAAGTGTCAGTATTATACCACACACATATACAACATGCTTTCAAATAATCATAAGAAACAATTGCCTCAGTTTGATTAAATATAAGCAGGGAAAGTTTAGCACATCATCTGAAGTGCTAGCTGAGTGGTCTGCCTGTGTCCCCTTATTCAGTTCTCTCATAATACCCTCTGAAAGACAAGAAACAGCAACTCTGTAATTAGCAAGCCTTTCAAATTTTGCTCATCAAATGTTCCAGTCTTGGGGCTGGGGGGGGGGGGGCTACCCTAACAGCAGCATCACTGTTTTCATAAAACAATGTAGAACTCTAAAGGCATTTTGAGAAAGCAACACAATATGGAACCATTTGTAATTAATCTGTGGTATTCGACAAGTGTTATAAATTCCTCTCATGTTAGGACAGGGTTGTACCCAATGAGTGTCTTCCATTGACTGGATTGCATCTGTAGCTGGATGTATTCCCGTTGCTGCCACCTTTCCAGCATATGGAGAGATGACAGATACCTAAGAGCACACTAGCCAGGGAGGAGAGGGAGGGAGGCAGAGAAACTCTTGATATGTGAGTAGACCACTGTGGATTTCATTCGGAGCTACAGCTGACCAAAACCAGTGAATACGCTATAAACAACCTGCTTTGTGTTGTTCATCCTTCATCAGACCTTCAAATTAGAACTCTTTTCAGTTATACTTGAGAGCTAATGGTAAGAAGTCTCCAAATGTTTGTTTAGATGGTAAAAAAAGATGAGAGCAGTGCATTTTCAACTCTGACCACAAATCTTTTATTTTAGATAAACATGATAGTTCGAGTGTTTCCTTTAAACATCCCTACCCTAACAAATCAAGGACATAATCTAACCAAAGTTAAAGCCCTATATCCTAGTCAACACAAAAGATAGATCGAAGGGTGTACCTCAGTCTCCCATGGAAGCCAAAGTGACAGAAAAGTTTCACTCACTGGCAGGAGGGAGCTGTAAGCGTCATTTTGCTGTGTCTCAATTACCAGAACAGATCTCTATTGCTCAGTGTGGCCACTGGCTGTTAATGGTAGTTTTGGTGGGTTGGGCCAGAAGACATTTTTTAGTTACGCATTCAGAGCTAAGTAAACAATAGCACTTCCCAATGACAGATGGCCATCCAGCCTGTTCAAAAACCTCCATAGAAAGGAGACTCCACCACTCTCTGAGGCAGCACGTTCCACTGTTAAACAGCTCTTAAGATCAGAAAGGGATGACCTAGTTAATGGGGTGCAAGTGGTTGGATCCTTAGGTGGCAGTGACCTTGTTCTTCTGGAGTTTGTTATACAGTACAGTGGAAAGGAGAAGCTAGGCATAGTCAGACACGCATTCTAGATTTTAGGAAAGCTGATTTTAGAAGGGAATGCTAAGGCCTTTGACAAGGTTCCCCATGACGTTCTTTCAAACAAGCTTGTACAATGTGGGTTAGACAAGGTAACTGTTAAATGGATTCGTAATTGGTTGACCGACTGCACCCAAAGAGTGCTCAACAATGGTTCCTTTTCATCCTGGAGGGAAGTGACTAGTGGGGTCCCACAGTGTTCTGTCCTGGGCCCAGTGCTATTCAATATCTTTTATCAATGACTTGGATGACAGTATTGGGGGCCTACTTATCAAATTTGCAGATGACACCAAATTAGGAGGGATAGTTAATACCCCAGAGGACAGGATCAAAATTCAAAATGACCTGAATGGACTAGAAAGCTGGGCTAAAGCTAACAAAATGAAATGCACAGATACAGGATGGGGGATACCTGGCTGAATGAGACAACATGTGAAAGGGATCTAGGAGTCCAAGTAGACCACAAGTTGAACATGAGCCAACAGTGCGATGCAGCAGCTAAAAAGGCCAATGCAATTTTAGGCTGCATCAATAGAAGTATAATGTCTAGATCAAGGGAAGTAATAGTGCCATTCTATTCTGGCTTGGTCAGGCCCCACCTGGAATACTGTGTCCAGTTCTGGGCACCACAATTTAAAAAGGATGCGGAGAAACTGGAGCGTGTCCAAAGGAGGGCGACTAAAATGGTGAAGGGTCTGGAAGCCATGCCCTATGAGGAATGCCTTAGGGAGCTGGGGATGTTTAGCCTGGAGAAGAGAAAGCTAGGGGGTGATATGATAGCTTTGTTTAAATATTTGAAGGGATGTCATATTGAGGAGGGAGCAAACTTGTTTTCTGCTGCTCCAGAGACTAGGACCCAGAACAATGGATGCAAGCTATAGGAAGAAATTCCATCTCAACATTAGGAGAAACTTCCTGACAGTAAGGGCTGTTCGACGGTGGAACACACTCCCTCAGAGAGTGCTAGAGTCTCCTTCCTTAGAGGTCTTTAAGCAGAGGCTAGATGGCCATCTGTCGGGGATGCTTTGATTGTGAGTTCCTGGATGGCAGGGGGTTGGACTGGATGGCCCTTGTGGTCTCTTCCTACTCTATGATTCTATGTATAGGTAGAATCTCTTTTCCTGTAGCTTGAATCCATTGCTCCATCTCTACAATGGCAAAAAAACACTTTGCTCCAGCAATTACTAGTTTTTCTCAACTCTGGTTTTTCAGAGTTAATGGCCAGTTATAGCATTCTTACCTAGAGCAAGTTAGACTGCAGCAGGGAGCCCACTAGTCTTTAGGAACTGTGTGTCTGTAAGGTGATTTAGAGGTAGGAAGAATGCATGCAGCCATTCTGCTAAACTCTTACTCATACAGGAACATGACACAGCTGGCGTCACATATGCTAGTCCATAGGCATACAGGGGTTTCATGCCAATACAGTGGGCCCTTGTTATCTGCTGGGGTTTGATTCCAGGACCCTCTGTGGATAACAAAATCTGTGGATGCTCAAGTCCCATTAAATATAATGGCACAACAAAATGGTGTCTCATATATAAAATGGAAAATCAAGGTTTGTTATTTGGAATTTATTCCTTTTGGGAATACTTTCAAGCTATGTATGCTCAAATCCGTGGATAAAAAAATCTGTGGTTAAGGAGGGCCAATTGTACTTCTCGACTAGTAGTGGGTGTTGCATATATATGCAGTGGTGCCAGGGTGGGATCGGGGAAACAAGATGCAATTGGCCAAATAGAGTTACTACACAAGCAAGGACTTTTCAGCAATACTGAATGTGGTCAGTATCAACTATCTGTGTGCACCCATTATTCATACAATATCCAGGCATCTACCTCCAGACATGGGAAAGAACATCTGTCCTCTAAACCTTTGAGATGGCATAATTCAGGAAAGTTGGATTCAGTTGCTGGAAAAGTCACCTCCTTGGACTATAAGTCCCAGCATCTCAAGGGGATATGTTGGCTTAAAAAACCTGGAAGTTATAGTATAAAGAATGATTCTTTCAAGATTCTTCTGGATACCATTACTTAGTTTGGATAGTTTTCAGCAACAGGAGCTTCCAAAGGATTGCTCTGATTTTTGCATACCATTCCTCTCAAAAGGAAACTGTAAGATCAGGCTGCAGCTGAACAAATACAAAATATGCAGAAAAAAACTATTATAAAATTTGGAAGGGAGGCAGGAGGACATGATGTTTCACTTCCTATCAGATACTGTTACTCAAGAGAAGATGTGGTTTCAGAAACAACCCAGTGGCAACACCCAATCTCACAGCCCTCAAGCTCCAATATTTGTTTTTTTAAAGTGCTGGTGAATGCCTCAGAGTACTGAGACAGGGGGAATAAGACAGAGTAGAACTTAATGGTTAAATAGGGCTTAAAATAAAAGGGGACCAGGGAGCAAAGGCATAGGACAGAAGACTTTTACATGTTTCCCCCCCTTCCCAATATAAACGCATAACTCAAGGAATTTTAAAAAAAGAAGAGAAAAATTAGTCCAAGCTGTATTTTTGGAACCACCCAAATTCTTCTTGAAATGTCCATTTTTCACACAGAGGCCTATTAGCCAGAAGACAACATAGGCAGAAGCATGCTCAAAGCACTCTCACTTCTGGGCTTTTCTACAGTGGCAATTCTGTTCAGTTTACCCACTTCTGCCTGCCAGCTGGGCACCTTCTTTGTGGTCATGTGACGCCGAGCATGTTTCGTCAGGTGATCGCTACGCATGAAACGACGGTCACAGACTGGGCATGCAAATTTCTTCTCCCCTGTGTGAGTTCTGCGGTGACGAGAAAGTTCATCAGAGCGGGCAAACTTTTTATCACAACCTTCCCAGCTACAGGTGAAAGGTTTTTCTCCTGAAAAGGGGGATGAGAAGAAAAGAGAACCAAACAATGAAACAGCTGTAAAATGCTACGTGAATGAGTAAATTGCTTCTCTTCAGAGGCAAGTAGCTGTTTTCGACAACAAGGGACAAAACAAATGAGACACCAATCTTGACTAAGAGTGCACCTGTACTTTAGAAATAATGTGATTTGACACTTTAACTTCCATGGCTCATCCTACAGAATCCTGGGATTTGTCATTTTGTGAGGCACCAGTACTCTTTGCCAGAGAAGGCTAAGCTTGCACTGGCCCAAATGAGGGCTTCTTTTCCAGCCCAAACAGAAAGTACAAGAACCCTGGCCCAGATTAGGGCTACAGCTGAGAGAACAAAGAATGACAGCTGGGAAGGCAAAGCATCCACACACACCACCACCACCTTCGCCTGATACAGGATAAGCCCTTATGGCTGTGACTGCTTCAAAAAGTCATTTGTGCATTTGGCGTTTGGATGAATGGTGTCTCCTCTAATCTTGAAATAAGGCTACAGTAAAGGATGCATCATAAAGCCATCAGAGGAATCTTTAATACTGAAAGAAAATGCAATATATGCTTAACTAGACTAGACTATTTCTTCCAAACATGGCTTAAAAAGATGGTTTTGTCAAGCAATTGTAGACTTTAGAAGACTTTCTTCCACCAAAAGAAAAAGGTACAGTGCCCACTATGGCCTGTCTCATTAAGTATAACATCAGTCAGGTACATAAGGGTGTTTTGAACCCATAAAATAAAAAGCCTAAGGGGGTGCTGCTGGGGGGATAGCCTTCCAGTGTGCCCCCTCTAATTCACAGCAGATGTTTCACACTTGTTCCAAAATCACACTTTAGAATGTTACTTTTTGGACAACTCCCAGACATCCTCCCAGTACAGACACTACCCGTGTTGACAGGTGAGTTCTGGAAGCTGTAGTCCACGCTGGAAAAACTAACTTACCTAATCTTAGGAAAGAAATGGAATCCAAAGGACCACTAGATTTTGATAATTAGGAACATAAGGATATATTTAATCTAGTTGTCTAACTCAGGCCAACTTGATTTCCTTCCCAATGAGTTTTGGTGTTTCCACACCATTTGCATGAAGCAGTCATTCTGCCCCACTGAGTCCGCCTCCTTCAACAAGCAGCCATACTAAATGCTAGCAATAATACACCAGGGAACAAGGTCCACCTGCCTGCATTTATTTTATTACTCAGGGCTAATTGCCTCTCAGAAAGAGCAGGTTTGTATTCAACCTTTCTTCAGATTTCTGCCTTCTTTGTCGACTTAAGATGGTTAGGTTGCTTCCTTCCACCCCAACTTGGGATTTCTCTAGCCACACTTTTGCATCTTCCTTTGCTTATCATGGCCAGTAATTTGATCTATAATCTTTGCCTTAATCTCGCTGCCAAATTTTTCTTTTGTGCCATTTTACTACCATTGTTTCATTATTGCCCAGTGTTTAAGGCCTTTATTGTGACAATGCTCAGAGAATTTCAGTTATTGGGCAATTTAAAAATGTATTAAATGTAAAGCTATTTATTTAAATGTATCCCTTTCACAAATGCTGTCTAAACGACACATATGCTAAACTCATGGAAGATTTGTGGTGATCACACAAGACTCTTATTTCCACATTCCAACCCTGTGTGCCCAGAACATCAGGTGCACTGAGACCTCTTTTGAGTTTTCCATTCAATACTAAGAGGTCAAGGGAAAGGAAGTAATTCGTATGATTCCTTCCCCCTTTGATGCATTCAAGATGCATGCAGTTTAGAAGCTAAAAATGTCTCAACGGTGCTCTCTTCATGGGCATGAAAAACAGTCTCTCTTTTTCCATCAAGCAATCATTTCCTTACTTTCTCTTCACTGATGAAAATCTCAATATTTAGTTATGCTGCTAGACAACTATTAAAGAAATGTATTGCCTTTGTTCTCTTCTGTACCTTACCAGTATGTGTACGTAGATGAGCTTTCAGGTGAGAGCTTTTGAAGTATGTTTTTCTGCAGCCTGGAAAATTGCAAACATAATTTCGCCTCCGGGAAAAGTCCACTAAAGGTGCACTGCTTTGACCTGAGGCAATGAAGACAGGAGCAGGGGCCAGAGGCAACAGCTTCGTATTCCCAACAGACATCACTGTTTGTTGACACGATGGTGCCTGGGCAACAGTAGCCTGCGGAAGAACCAACATAACAGTCCCCTGAGGCACGGAAGGTCCCACCAGAACCGGCTGGGGAACTGGGGCTGTGTGGGGTAAGATGGGCTTGACAGTTGTTGCAGTCTGAGGAGAGGGTTTTAGAAAGGCAGGGACCATACCTCTCTGTCCTTCCAAGGGGATCATTTGGCAGAGGACTGGTGGGCTTGAAAGGGGAGTGGGTAAAAGCGGAGGGGTCTTTTGCGGCAAATCATTTTCACTGCCATTCTTTGGAAAGGGCGTCTGCTCTGAAGTGAGTTTCTGCAGTTCCTGAACTTTACTGGCAGCCCTAGAACAACCTGAGTTGTGCAAGTAGGCTTCGTGTACTGGGGAAGGATCACAGGCTAAGCTGTCCACAGTCTGGCAGTCCTGTGAAGCCCTGGAATGTTGCTCCTCCGGTGCTGTTTCACGATGTTGGCGGAGGTCTGTAGAAGTGTTGCTGCCCGATACCATTTCTGCTTTCACTTGCACACCAGGAATGCGGGAGTAACTAGAACTGTCGCCTGTGTGACGGATCACGCTTGTTGCCATGGCTCTACAAAGCGAAGGAACAGGTTGCTCAGATCTGGCTGGCTTCTGGCTGGATGGCCCCTCCATAATCGGAGCAGATGGATAGGCTGCAGCAACAGCACAACCTGGAGGAGTGACTAGGCAGGCAGACAAGTTTGTCTTCACTGTCCTAGATTTTGAATAAGTAGCTTGCGATGAGAGTGGTGCTGCTGTGGAAGGCTCAACAAAATCTGGACTATATGGCGGTGTCATACACTATATTGTTAATATATAAAAAAGGAAGAAACAAGGTATTAATATATAAATATCCAAACACTACCATGAAAGGTAGAATAATGATCTAGTCATTCACAATAAGTGCTCTGACTCAGATGTTAAAACGTGTATTTCTATTGCTGCTACTACTAATAATGTGGTGAATTAGTGTCAGCTGTAGTGGAAGCTGCCTTGAGGACCAGGTTTTGGGGAAAGGCAAGATATAAATAAAGTTCTTTTTGTTGTAATCTACTACTAATAGATAATTCAGTAACGCTGGGGGAAATTCCAAGCAGACTAACAAAATATTGGAACAAAATTGCTGTGGCAACGTGATCCTATCTCCAGCAGTTTTGTTCCGATATTTTGTTAGTCTACTTGGAATTGCTCCCAAAGCAACTATCACTACTGAGATGATTCCCCCCCCCTCTTTTCCCAGAGTTACTGAATATCCATGTGTAGTAAATTACAGCGAAAAAAACGGGTTGCCCTCAAGGCAGTTTACAAATTAAAACAACTGAAATACAGCTAAAACATGCAAAAGGTTAACATTAACATGTGATTAAACTGTGAATAATATTAAAACAAGCACAATTAAAAAAATAAAAAGCAATTTAAAAACAGTATAGCACTCTATTAATAGCCCTTTCTTGGAAACATTCAGTTCCTGAAATCTTGTTGGAATAAATATTAGAAGGTTAAATAAGTATATTTTTATTTATTTCTTCAAATTATTTATATTCATTCTATGACTATTACTTCTGTTTTCAAATGTGTGTGGCTTTTTTTCCCCTTACCAGTGTAGATAAGAAGTTATAATCCTTGGGTAAATCAGATGTGAGTTCAGTGTGCATTGCAAAATCACCAGAGTCTGAGACAGGTGTAAGAGGTCTTATCTTTAGCAGATCATTTTTCTGCGATCTTTGACCCCAGGAACTCATACAAACAAGCGCCTCGACTGCTTCTATGTCATTCTGCTCCAAAGTGCTACAAGTAGACCTTTCACTGTCATGACGCTGTCGTTCGCGTATCGATTCATAGATGTCCACAATGTCAACCTACAGATAAAAAAGGTGTAATTTGTTAGCCAAACAGGAAACAAAGCTACTACACACCTATTGTCTGCATAAAACTCATCACAGTTATTAAAAATAGGGACTGCAGGTGTTGTTGGTCTCCAACACCCATCACTCCCAACTGCTGGCTGAGACTGATGGGAGATGAACTATTCAACAGCTTTCAAGCCTCCAAAGCAAAACTCAATTTTTATGCATTTCTACTTGAAATAGAAAGAATATTTGTAATTCTTTGTTCCCAGGTTTAAAAAAAGGGGGGAGGGGTCCTAACAGTCAGCAAACCCCAGCAAGGATTTTGTACAATTTTGTTTTGGTATGCAACATGCAAAGTACTGTGGAGGAATTATTCTGTGGAGAGAAACACATGGGCTTCTGCACAGGAAAACTGTTTTCTGCACACAGTATGGGGTTTCTGCAGAGAAAAACACTGTGAATATTCATTTTCTCCTGTAGTAGAGAGAAAACTATCGTAACTATTCATCCTTGCATGCAAGGATTTAATCGTAGAAGATTTACATCTCCAATATTGGTCTATACAGAAGCAAGCACCGTTGTAACAGCTTCCATGCAAGCAAAGCATTACAAGCATAACTCAGTTCTACAGGGTACTTAAAATCTAAATGCCTTTAAATATTGGCTTATGTCCAATCACTAAGAGAGATCAGAGCAGCTGGAGCTTGTGGACCAGGTGTGCCCTACGCCCACCACCTCCGCTGCATCTGCCAAAACTGTGAGTCAGAAGCAGGGATTAATTCTTCACTACATTTCTTGGGCAGGGAAGCAATGAGTAATTTTAGCAATTTTCTTCCTGCGGTAAGAAAACTGCAGTTTTCAAAGCCGATTTTGCAGTTCAGGATTCATATACCAAAAATAATGTTTCTGCATTTCCTGTGCATTTTTCTCCACCTGAAACAGGGCTTTATGTGCAGAAAATAATGTTTATCTACACAAAGATTCCTTCCTGTGCAGAAAACGCTATTTCCTGTGCAAAGCTACCATATGCATATTTTGTGCAGAATGACTTCCAAACTGAAAATATTCTTGTCAGTCCAGGATTCTTGTTTTGGTTTATTGACAATAAAAACATGTATTTTACCAATTTTCTGAATATTTTTCTTAAAATATTCTTTCCATCCCTAGTCAGAGGCTTATCATACCTACAGCAGCAGGTTTACTGCTCTCTTTTTGTACACTATTATCAGTTTAAAAAAATCAGTGCTGCTAGAATTTTTGGGCCACAAGAAATAAATCATGAAAATGTCTGACATCATGACTGTACTCTCCACTTTCACATGAATGGAGGATTCAGCAGCCAGTCAGCAGACCAAGTTTACAAAGAAAGAGGAACAAACTATTTGGAGAATAAACTCCACAATGCCTATGGGAGATAGTTTTCATGCACCATTAGCTGCCCACAGCTGCTGTACACACATCTATATCATATATAAACATTTACTGAATGGCACAGGCTTCCATTCAGCACCCAGCAGCCCACAAGTAAATCCACGCTGTAAACAGTTCAACTGCAATATACCCAACTTGCCAAAAGGCTGCCAATCACAGTACTTCTAGTTTATAGATGTGAACCACAAGTTGTCCCCAAGTAGGTACTTTCTTCTTAATATGTGGAGCCAAGCAAAAATAGTTCTGCACATGGTTAAACCAATATGAAACATATAGCTAACCTAAAACAGAACAAAACAAAAAATGCCTTCTGACTTCACAAGCACTTGGAATGAAAAAAAGAAAAAAGATATCAGAAGGAAAAAGGAATAAAACCAGCCACCTGGATAATAAGATAACTGACATTTTATTTCAGCAGATGTTTGAGTACTGTTTGCTGTGGGAGGCGGATGAAAGTCCTTTCAGAATTACAGTACTGTTTATTTTATTCAAAGATACAGCCATGTTAGTCTGTAGAATCAGTATGTAGAGAGATCTTGTAGCACCTTTGAGACTAACTGAAGGAAAGAAGTTGGCAGCATGAGCTTTCTAGACTTTAGTCCAAATGCATCTGAGGAAGTAGACTTCCTCTGACTCTGAAGAAATTTGCCAAAAAACCCCCCTGTGATAGGTTTGCCTTAGGGTTGCCATAGGTTGAAAACCACTTGAAAGACCACAACAACGAAAGTCTTGTGGGCACTTGGTTTTCAAAAAACCAACAAACATAAGGAGGTGCTAAACTTTCAGAAAGGCTAATGCATGGCAGGGAGTTGTACTGGGTGGCCATTGGGATCTCTTCCAACTCTAGGATTCTCCAATTCAAAGGCTACACAAACATCTCAGTGGAGCTTCAGATCCTTTCAGAAATCATGAACATTGTGAAAATCCCTGCCAGATTAATAAGATTTGAGGGAAAGGAAGAGAGAGAGTTTTATGGAGCCGCTCAGCTTGACTTCCAAACAGACACACAAGGAACGGCATAACTTTGCTGCGAAGCCTGTCCTTAAATCACCTCCCTTCACCCAGACTGCAGAGGCAAGCCGGATGAGCTGGCGCACAAAACAAGCAGCAGCCGCCGCCGCAAAATCCACAGGCGCATAAAGGCGACTGGAAATTTCCCGACCGTTTGTTGTACTGCAGCTAGATGAAGATTATCAAGAAAAGAGGAGGAAAGAGAAAGAGGGGGTGATTAATAATTCCCATATTGGGGGGGGGGGACAAAAAGGGTGTGCATTTTGTGTATGTGAAAGAGAGAGACTGCCATGCAGCATCCAGTCAAAATTAGGAAGGCTCTGTCAACTGGACTGAAGCACCACCTTCTAGAGGGAGGGAAAGGGGTGGGAGGCTTCCTCTCCACCTCACGGGATCCAAAGCAACCACCCACTCCAAATATAGCTGGAGGGGGACGTCATGCATCAAAATAGCCATGCGAGCAAGTGGGTGGTGGTCTCTGGCAGCTGAGCTACTCTTGGGAAGCTGGCCTGGTTGGGAAGGAAAACAATGCTAGTTTGTGAGGTTACACACACGCACATACACAAACACACGCAAGGCAAGCAATGAGGCAGGCAGATTCTCCCCACCCCACTTCCAGTCAATTCTACTATGACTTCATGGTGGTAGAATTCAAAGACCTGGCCTAAGTTTCCATATATTTGAAACATGGGCAGATTTCAAAGAGCTGGCTGTGTTCGTCTGGGAAGTCAGGTCCAAAACGCACTGCAGAAATAATCCAGTTTGAGACCACTTTAACTGCCCTGGCTCAATGCTAGTTCATTCTGGGAACTGTAATTTTGTGAGACACATTTAGCCTTCTCTGTCAGAGAACTCTAGTGCCACAATAAACTACATTTCCCAGGATCTTCTATCACTGGGCCAGGGCAGTTAAAGTAGTCTCAGACTGGGTTATTTCTGCAGTGTGCTTTGGACCCCAGTCTGCAAAGGGATCTTGGAGCGCCTTTGAGACTGACTGAAAGAAAGAAACTGGGAGCATGAGCTTTCCTAGACTTGATGCAAACATGCATCTGATGAAGTGGGCTCAAGTCTAGCAAAGCTCATGCTCCCAGCTTCTTTCTTTCAGTCTCAAAGGTGCTCCAAGATCCCTTTGCAGAGTGATTTTCCAGATCCGTGTCTGCTTTACCCAAAATTACACCACAGAGCAGAGGAGGGACTTGTGTGGCCCGCCAGTTGTTTTGGGACTGAAAATCCCAGTGTTCATTCCTCCACGTTGGCTATGCTCCACGCTCCCTCTGCAGACTCCATGACTTCATACTCTGCTTCCCAGGCAGCTGAGATTACTCACCCCAAAGCACAAAAGGCTGCCTGCGTCAGTGCGGTGACTACTCTGGGGCTGTGGCATTATTAATAAGTACCTCCAGTGCCAGGGAGGGCACAGTCTTCCCGCCTCACTTTCGGCCCTTCCCGCCACTTACTGAGGAAGTAGGCTCAGGTCTAGCAGAGCTCATGCCTCCAGCTTCTCTTCCAGTCACCTTCCTGCCAAAGCCCCCCCATCATTCCCTCCTGTCATCATCCATCACATGCAGGGTTGTTGTCCAAGGAAAGGAGTCTCCCAGGGTTACCTCACATGACCAGGAACACATCATGAAGTCCAGGCTGAGGAAAGAGACCTGCAAGTGAAAGGCTTTTGCCCCATGATGGGCTTTGTTGGGGTGGATGAGGCACCCTGGAGCGGGTTCAAGAGACAGCAAGGTTGTTCCCTCACCTGGGCAACAGAGTCCTAGCTTGGCATTCAAAGCACTACTACACCAGGCTGGCTCTCAGATTTAGATGTATATACACCTCTCTATCTGGCAAGTGGACTTTGCGGGTATAAAGTCCATTGTGGGGCTCCGCTCTGGGCCCCACAACAAACTCCAACTCCCAGAATTCCATAGCCTTGAGCCAGATAAAGAGTTAAAGCGCTGCCAAACCAGGTTATCCCTCCAGTGTGGATGCAGCCTGGGACTGCAACTCCCATCAGCAGCTGATAATGAAGGAAGGCTGGTCGTTGCAATCCATTGCAGGGCAATGTATTCTAGGTTTTGTTGTTGGGTTTTTTCCCCCTTTCTTTCTTGGCAGGGAAAGGTTGGCCATGGCCATTGTCCCAAGGGTTGAGAGAGTGTGACTCACCCAGGGTGACCCTTTAGGTTTAATGTGTATAATACACACACACACATACATAAAATGTTGTTTTAATGTGTTTTATATGTACGTTATGAGATGCCTTGGGTCCCAATTTGGCAGAAAGTGGTGTGTATATATACATATTGCTGTTTTAATGTGTTTTGTATATATGTTGTGAGCCACCTTGGGTCCTAACTTGTGAGAAATATGGTATAATACATACATATATAGGTATGTGTTTTATATCTATGTTGTGAGCTGTCTTGGGTCCCAACTTGGGAGAAAGGTGATATATTAATATATTTTAAATGTTGTTTTAATGTATTTTATATATATGCTGTCAGCTGCCTTGGATCCCAACTTGGGAGAAAGGTGGTATGAAAATAAAAATAAATAAAATATAAATAAAATAAATAAAATACAGAAATAAAAATAAAACAAGAATAAAAAATAAACATACATATATATGTATAGATATAAAGACATTAAAATACAGAAATAAAAATATAAAAATAAACACACACATATATATACATAAGACACATTAAAATATAGAAATAAACACACACACATATATATATGTGTGTGTCACATATATATATATACACACACACACATTAAAATACAGAAATAAAAATAAAATAATAAATACACATATATGTATATGATACATTAAAATATAGAAATAAAAACAACCACATATATGTATAGACTCATTAAAATACAGAATAAAAATAAACACATATATATGTATGTACATATATATATATATATACATATACACATATATATACACACACACATATTAAAATATAGAAATAAAAATAAAATACATACATACACATATATGTATACATATATATATAAAGACACACATTAAAATATAGATATAAAAATAAAATAAGAAAATACACACACACATATTGACATTAAACCCTGGTGGAGTCACACTCTCTCAGCCCTCAGTGGGGGGACGATGGCCATGGCCAACCCTTCCCTGCCAAGAAAGGGGGGGAGGACCCAACCACAAAACCTAGAATGCATTGTTGCAAAACATACCCCAAAGCCTCGAGCCAGACCAAAAAAAAAAAAAAAGAAGAAGAGCCAAAGCGGTGCCAAACCGGTTTATCTGTCCAGCGTGGATGCAATCACCCCCAAGTTTCCCTGCTGCCACCCTTTGCCTTAATACTCACAGGGGGGGCTTCTCCCATGATGATCTCCTCCTGCTGGGCTCCAGGGGAGGCGTGCATGGTGGGTGCCTCCAGCAGCAGCAGCAGCAGCAGCAGAAGAGGAGAGAAAAGACAGAAGAGAGATCTATAATAATAATAATAATAATAATAATGGACAAAGGCAGCAGCAGCAGCAGCAGCAGCAGCCAGAGCAATTGCAATCCCTGCACCGCCTCTTTCTCTCTTTCTTTCTTTCTTCCTCTGCCCTCCTCCCTCCTCCTTTTTTCCAGGGAGAGGCAGGCGAGGAGCCAAAACACAGAGAAGAAGGAAGCGCACCAAAACACACTCCATCCAGCAGCAGCAGCTGGATGGAATAGGAGGAGGAGGAGGACTGGAGTGGAGGAGACACAGAGAGAGAGAGATAGAACGCAACGCGACCAATCACGTCCCGAGCTGACTCCTCACTAGCCAATCAGCTCCCTCCGGCGGCGTGATGGCCTCGTGCAGCCAGGAAAGGCCCCTCGTGGCGGTGGAGAGGATGGGCACGGTCGGCGGCGGCGGCGGCTGCGGAGCCACCCTTTGGAAACTAGGGGAAAGGTCGCGCGAGAGGAAGGGAGGCGGGGCCAGGCTTCTTTGAGCCCGGCAGCCAGGGAAGAGGGGGGGGGGAAAGGGGGCGTGGCCTGGGAATACCCAAGACGAGGGCGTGTCTAGGGATGATGAGACTGAGAGAGTTCTCGGGACAGGGCTGGGAGGGAGTGACGTCACCGCCCCCGCCCCAGCAACAGCGCAGCAGTAGCAGCAGCAGGCTCTTTCTCTCCCCTCCAAGCGACGTTCCATTGCCCCTCTCTCAGCCACGCCCCCTCCCTCGCGCGCTGCAAGAATGATTCATATAATAAAGGGACGGTTAGCGACGGTTTGAGCGCATGCGCGCGAGCGAGGCAGCAGGAGCAACGGACACTTCAATCCTTTGCTGCTCCTTTTTTTTTTCTCCTCAGGAGGAGAAGGCTAATAAATATAGTAATAAACGTCTCAAGCCCACAAAACAAGGGTACCTTCAACGAGTCAATGTAAAAGCACAAAGTATATAATATGTTACATATAGCAAAGTACAATAATAATAATCCAAAATAACACAAGACAGGGATAACCTTTTATTGGGTCAACTAAAATAAATAAAATGTGACAAATCTAAGGAAAGGTGTGTTGGCCATATATAGCGAAGAATAACAACAAAACCCCAAATTGACACAACAGCAATATATGAAAGGCACAAAAGTGTTAGGCATCTGAAGGTGGCCGTGTCAGCCGTACAGACAAAGTACGATAACAACCAAAATCGACAAAACGGGTAGCTGCCTTGGGCCTAACAAAAGGCAGAAAATATCTGTTACGCATCCAAGGCTAGCCATGTCAGTCAAACAAAGTACAGTAACACCCTAAATCCACAAAATGGATAGCTTTCTTCAGCCTAACGAAAGGCACAAAATATATGTTACACATCCAAACGTAGCCGACACAGCTATACAAACGAAGTACAATAACACCCAAGATCCACAAAATGGATAGCTGCCTTGGGGTTAACAAAAAGCACAAAATACATGTTACACATCCAAAGTTAGTTGTGTCAGCCATACAAACAAAGTACAATTAACATTCAAAATCCACAAAATGGATGCACCCATACTTTTTTTGTGGGTTTTTTGGGCTATGTGGCCATGTTCTGGAAGAGTTTATTCCTGACATTTCGTTAGCATCTGTGGCTGGCATCTTGCCACAGATGATGGTGTAACGTCAGGAATAAACTCTTCCAGAACATGGCCACATAGCCCCCAAACCCCTGTTTCACTGGCTTCTTCATCGGGCAAAAGTGTTCAAAATGATACAGGAGGGGGGGGGGAAGTATGTATGTGAAGTTGAAGGCTTTCATGGCCGGTATCCATAGTTTTTTGTGGGTTTTCCGGGCTATGTGGCCATGTTGTAGAAGAATTTATTCCTAACGTTTCGCCAGCATTTGTGGCTGGCATCTTCAGAAGCATTCTCTAAAGATACCAGCCACAGATGCTGGCGAAACGTCAGGAATAAACTCTCCTAGAACATGGCCACATAGCTCGAAAGCCCACAAAAAATTATAAAAAATATATGTTAGTCACAATGAAACACCCAGAAAAGGTCAGCAATCACTTAAATAGTTGTTATGTGCCTTCAAGTCATTTCCAACATATGGCGACCCTAACATGAATCTATCATGGGATTTTCCTAGCAAGACTTGTTCATAAGAGGTTTCCATTTGCCTTCCCCTGAGGCTGAGAGACCGTGATTTGGCCAAGGCCACCCAGTGGGTTGACTTGGGAGTTTATCATACGACGGAATTTGGGGGTATAATCCAATGGCAATCCGAATGCAATCATGGGGTTTCACGTTATTGTGTATTAAAGTATCTCACGCAATTCCGGGCAAAAGGGAAGTCATTCCGAACGCAATCATAGGTTTTACGTTATTTCATATTAAAGCATCTCACGCAATTTCGGGCAATGGGGGGGGTCATTTTCAGGAAATGGGAAGTCATTCTGAACGCATTCCGAACGCAATCAGATTTCTCGTAAATTTGCTAAACTAGCGAATTTACGTGAATTTGAATTGGCTGCATTCGAAATTGGGAGAAATTCCTCCCGTGTGATAAACTCCATGGCTGAGCAGGGAACCAAACCCTGGTCTCCAGAGTCCTAGTCCAATACTTAATCCACTATCCATAAAGCATCCCAAATAATAGAGTAACGTCATTCAGCTATTTGGGATGTTCGAAACCTGCATTTTGTCAAGGTGGGGCTATTCTCAGTTGTGCTTTTCTTATAATTTTAGATTGTTAAGATTCTGCTCATAATTTTCCATAGTTATATTTAATTTTTTTTTAAAGAAGCTCCTCTAGAGATCCAGTTTTCCTCCATCGTTTGTGGAGCTACAACAAGCCCCTGAGAATAGTAAAATGGTGACCCTTATATCAGCTGGCAAAATCAAGGTTTGCTGTTTGGATTTTAAAAACAAACAAACAAACCATAGATGGTTGAATAGGTAGATAAAGAATCTATGGACAGAAAGGACTGACTGTATCAAATGTTTTATTTCGGTTAATAATAATCAGAATCGTGTTAAAACAGTATAACAATTAAGAGTGAGGAAAATAACAGAAGGGTGATGAAGTGTGATCCACAACTGCTCTGGCTGCCTCCTGTTGCATTCTGGGACTTGTAGTTTACATAGGGACATTTAGAATATTCAGCCAGAGGGCTCTTAGGCCTCACTGAACTACAAACCCCACAATGCAATAGGAAGCAGTCAGAGAAGTTAAAGAAGGAAAGCAACACAACATTTTAAGAGTCTAGTGAAATAATCTACTTGGGCTGCATCCACACTGGAGAAATAACCCAGTTTGGCACCACTTTAAGTGTCTTGGCTCAAGGCTATGGAATTCTGGGAGTTGGAGTTTGTTGTGGGCCCAGAGCAGACCACTCTGGGCCCCACAACAAACTCCAACTCCCAGAATTCCATAGCCTTGAGCCAAGACACTTAAAGTGGTGCCAAACCGGGTTATTTCTCCAGTGTGGATGTAGCCTTAGATGCTGTTCCGCTCTAGTCTTTGGCCTTGCTCCTTATTGTGTGTATTTAGCGCTGTTGTTGTTGTTGTTGTTGTTGTTGTTATTTCTTACCCACCTCTCCCCATTGATTGAGGTGGGGAACAACATCAATGAATAAACACAAGTGTAGCCTTAGATACTCTCTGACCTGGGAATGAGTCCCAATAAACTCAATGGGATTTGACATCAAGTAGATATTCAAAACACAATGCAGAAATAATCCAGCTCCATACTGCTTTAACTGCCCTGGCAGTTAAGGGGATTCTGGGAAGTGTAGTTTTGGAGACTTTCAGCCCTCTCTGACAGAGAGAGCTCTAATGCCACAATAAAGTACAGTCCCCAGAATTCCCCAGCACTGAGCCAGGGCAGTTACAGCGATCTCAAACTAGATTACTTCTGCAGTGTGTTTTGGACCATGGTTAATTCTCTGGTGCCTCAACAAACTGGATTTCATAGGATGAGGCCATGGCTGTTAAAGTGGAATCATAGTGCTCCTATAACTGAGTCAAGTGAAAGGGCCTAAAGGGGAATACAGTACTTGAAACATCTTCTCATTTATACAAGAAACATGAGTCTGAGAGAATACACATCCTTTCTTCCTTTGCCAAGACCAGGGCTCAGTTCTTGCAGCTCCCAGGGGGGCTGTTTATGTTGACTTCTAGCTGGCGACGATATGCATAAACTCTTGTTTGTGTTGATCTGAAATACAAGTGTCCAGATTTGATCGAATGATCAGGATGGTAGAGTACCAAGAAGGTCCCTTTTCAGTTGAAGAGTGGAATAGTAAACAAGTGGAAGTGTGGAGTAAATGCTTTGAATAAATAAATAGAAACATGAAGACTGGATCCAACAGGTGTTTTTAAAGCCTCATTTCATTTATTTGTTTATTTTGTTTGTTTTCTCTCTGAAACGACTAGATGTGATAGGAAACAGCAAGGTTTCTTTGCCTTCCACGTGTGACACTTTCATATATCACAGCTCCGAAGCTTTTAAAAATACCTCATCCATCTCGCAGTCCTGAAATTCGTGTGCTATCAGGCTATATGATACTTCCCAGCGGGCCCATGTGTGCACATAAGTAAACAACCAATGATGAAACTGTGTAGCCATTGGCCCTGCAGATTATTCTCTCCTATGATTGGAAAGGTCTTTGCTGCTGTTTCTGCAGCAGTTTTCATGATGAGAACCATGTATTACATTTTCAGCATAAAACACATAGCACCACTCCTTCTGGCCACATGTCCAGCTTTATTAATATCTGGCATGGAGCCTGCTTCCTCTTCTAATGCCCTACTCCCATCCGTATATTTACTTCTGTTTTCAATTACGGATCAGCAACTCAAACAGGTTTTAGTTGCTGTTGCACAATGATGCTTGGTTAGGATTCCCATGTTCTTTAAAATAAATAGGTTCATTCTGATTTACTAATGCATGTAATTTACTCAGCATGGTCTTATATTCTGACTTTTTAACATGCCTGTTATCGCTTCCTCCCCTCTAACAGTGAACTCAGAGGGTTAGTGCCAGCGGGACTGTAGCCAAAACAGAACTACAGAGAAACAAGAGAAGTATAATCAGCTTGCTCTGTTAAATTAAAAAAAATGATGATAGCACTGCAGCAGCAGAAGCAGCAGCAATAATAATAATAATACTGAGGAGGAAGAGGAGAAAGTAAAAGCAAATGTTGTGTGCCTTCAAGTAGTTTTTGACTTCTGGTAAAATGACCATAAGATGAACTTATCATAGGGTTTTCTCAGCAAGTTACTTCAGAGGGGGTTTGCCATTGCCATCCTCTGTGGCTGAGAGAGTGTGACTTGCCTAAGGTCACCCAGTGTGTTTCATGGCTCAGAGGTGATTTGAACCCTGGTCTCCAGAGTCATATCCCAACACTCAAACCATTATGCCATGCTGGCTCAAAAGCAAACATACACACAAAAGGTACAGTGTGGATGCAGTATGCTGAGCGCCCACAGAATGTAGAAAGATAGTAAAATGGGAGCAGAGATTGCAACAATTCGTTGCAGTTTCATCTGCATCCAGCAAATGGCAAATTGTAATCCAAATTATTCCACATACTGTTTACAAGCAACGACGTAAAAGAATGAAAGCATAGGGGGTCAGATATTACAGAAATGTTAAAACAGTGGATGTTAGTGCATACAGTTTAAAAAAAAATGGGGGCCCACAAGAATTACTGCACACTCCTCTCTTGAATATCCATTGGCTCAGAAGTAGGTGAAATGTGTACATCCAGATGTTTAACGGCAGCGCCTAACAGACCTAGCAAGCATAGCCAATGGTGGTGAATGCAGGGATGTCCAGCAAGAACTGGAGGGCCGCAATTTGTCTAGCCTTGCAGTGTATCAAGAAAAGGAAGAGGTCCTGTCTGCAGATGCATGAGCAAGAGGTTTCCTAACAGGGCATGAAAAGATAGTGTGTTCACCACAGTGCAGTGTGGTGCAAGTGGGAGCTGGTTTGAAAGAAACAATACACACTTGACTCTTAGACAATAACCACAAACCTAACTGAAAGAAATACAACTGGCCAAAGAACTGACAATATAGTGGGTGGGCGCTGCTCCTCTGTGTAGGGCCTGAACATACAGGAAAGGTTGTCTGTCCCTTGAGGGGGACAGGGTGGCCAACACAGGAGGAAATGTGGCTTCCAAAAGGAAACGGCAGAATGAAGTGCTAAGGAACTGAAACAGGACAGGAGTGGGTCTGCTGGCTGGGGATAATGAGAGTACAACACGCTTAGGGACAAATAGACTGGGAAGGCTGCCTTGATCCAGTTCCTAAAATGTATTGCTGTTGTTAACTGTTGTCAAGTTGATTTCAGTTTATGATGAGAGACCTCGCCTATCATTAACCACCCTGCTCAGGTCTTTCAGATTCAGGGCTGTGGCTTTCTTGATTAAATCTATCCATCTTTAATGCAGACTTCCTCTTTTCCTATTGCCTTCTACCTTACAAGCACCACTGTCTTTTCCTGTGAGTCATGTAGCCTCTCATGTTACCATTGATTTGGAGAGTCTGCTCTAGTTGGGACTCAACAATTGGATTTAGGCCATTGTTCTTACTGCATATTATGCTGTAAATGTTAACTCTTCTTATTGTTAGCTGCCCTAGAGTTGACCTCAACTCATGGCAACCTTGTGGATGAGACATCTCCAAGCCCCGCAGTCCTCCACTGCTCTCCTTAGGTTTTGTAGATTCAGGCCTATGTTCTCCCCAAGTGAGTCTAGCCATCTGGCGTGTGGTCTTCCTCTCTTTCTGCTGCCTTCTACTTTCCCTAGCATTATTGTTTTTTTCCAGAGAGTCATGCCTACTCATGATGTGGTCAAAGTACAACAGCCTCAATTTATTCATCCTGGCTTCCAGGGAGAAGTCAGGCTTGATCTGATCAAGGACCCATTTTTTGTCTTTTTGGCTGTCGATGGTATCCTCAGCACTGTTCTCCAGCATCTCAATTTAATCAATCAGACAAGTTAATCTTATCATCTTTCTTCACTGTCCAGCTCTTATAATCTGTACATGGTGATGAGGAATGCAATGGCTTGGATGATTCTAACTTTAGTGCTTTCTCTGAAGATGCCAGCCACAGGTGCTCGCAAAACGTCAGAAACAAACTCTTCTAGAACATGGTCACATAGCCCGAAAAACCCACAAAAAACCGTAGTGTTCAGTTTTAGATTTTTGCACTTCAGGATCTTATCTAGTTTTTTTCATTGCTGCCCTTCCCAATCCTAGTTATACAGAGAAGCGGGTTATAAATAAACTATTATTATTATTATTATTATTATTATTAATCTCCTTATTTCCTGACTCCAGTCTCCTTCCTGATTCAATGTATGGGAATTATCTTACTATTTCGATTTCCTAATTGTCTAGATTGCATGTGTGTAGATCCTCCATGGTCATTACTGTATTTTTGTTTTCTTTAGGTACTTGTTCATTGCCCTGATGTGGAGAAGGACAAAATGCACACAATCACGAACACAAAACTCTGACTGCAAAAGATTTAGGGGCTCAAAAACTGCAGAGTGGGAAGCAAAGTGGGTGTTTTAATTATCTTCCTGCCTGTCACTTTATACTAAATCCACCTGCCGAGCCACAGGTTCCAAGGGCACAGCGCGATGAGCTCCAAAGATGGGTGTAGGGAGGGTCAGAGGGCACACACAGTATATAATTCGATCACTTAATCACACTGCCAGTGCCACCTCCAGTCGAAACTAGGGGACAGGTCAAGGGAGAAGGAAAAAAGATCAGCTTGACTTGCACGGCCAGCAGTTTTGAAATAGAAATGAACTTGGGAACGGCGACAGCTGCCTCTTTACAAATGAGTAGTATTTTTGAATGGTTGCTGGCATGCTGCGGGATTAAAGGAGAAACCCCACCAGGCTTGGCATTTCGAGCTGGCAGTTATATGAGCCACGTTCCATGCAGAGGGTTGTCCTGAAAAGGGGGTCAACGCTATGTCAGGTTGCCTTGCACTACATTTGAGCACTTAATCCAAACATAACATAGGCAACACTCCCCCCCACAATACACAGACAACGGGTGAGAAATGGCACTGATTTAGCACTGCGTGGGACCAAAAGGACAGAGTCCTCTTTCAGTTCCCTCTCACACACTTTTGAAACAGAGACGACAACAACATTGTTTAAATAGCATGAGGGTATTTTAAGTTTTATCTAAGAAAAACTGTATATCGCTTGACAGATACATTCAGTGGTAGGTAGTTTTATCATGTATGTTCATACACATATAGGGCTAAATGTGATATAGGGTTACATCTGCACTGCAGTAATAATGCAGTTTGACACAGCTTTAACTGCCATGGCTACCTGCTGTGGAAATCCTAGGATTTAGTTTGTTGTGGCACCAGAGCTCTCTGACAAAGAAGGCTGACTATCTCACAAAACTACAGATCCCAGAATTCCATAGTATTCAGACATGGTGGTTAATGCTGTGTGAAACTGCATTAATTCGGCAGTGCAGATGCAGCCCTAGAGGCTTGGGTGCTAAAATAGGACTGGGAAGACTTCAGTCTGTAAACCCATAAGCTGACCTTGCGCTCATCATTGTCTGTCAATCTGCTACTGTTGTGAGGATCAAGACTGTTGCAGGGGGAGAGATAACAGGGTGAGTATTCCTTATTGAAAATGCTTGGGACCAGAGGTGTTTTGGATTTTGGATTTCGTTGGACTTTGGAATATCTGCATGTGCATAGTGAGATATGCTGGAGATGGAACCCAAGTCTAAACATGACATTCATTTATGTTTCATTTACACCTTATAAACATAGCCTGAAGGTAATTTTACACACAAGATTTTTAATAATTTTGTGCATGAAACAAATTTTTATTTACACTGAACCACCAGGAAGCAAAGGTGTCACTAAGTCAGCCACCTATGTGGACAATATTCAATTTTGGAGCATTTCAGATTTCTGCAAAAGGGATATTTAGCATGTGTATAGATTGCTTTTTGCTGTATTTTTTGTAAGTATATAAACAAAGAGCAGATCAAATGGCTAGTTTGATGGTTTAGCTCAAGAGCTGGGAACACACAGCCCTCCCACTATCAATGGACTACAATTTGTACTTGTTTGAGAACCCATAGTTTGGCTTACTCTTGGTAATGTCTGTTAGGTTGCTGAGGACAAGAAGACAGGGCCCTTCTGTAAGGCATGGACTCTATGCTGTGATATGTGCATTGCTTCCTGAGTCACTCTTTTTGAAAAACAAAACAGGATTTAATGTCTTGGTTGTTCTGGGTGCTTTTGACTGAACATAAGCCCAACTTTTATCATGCTATTTTTTTAAAATAGCGATTTTTAAAAAATGTTTTGTGTTTTTTATTGATTGTATTTCAACATTTTATTGCTGTATTTTATTTTTTAGCTTATAAAGCTTCTTGTGGCAGCTTTGCCTCAAAAGGCGATATAAAAACATTTATGATATGAAAAATCCCTAAAGGTTGGTACTCATGCATTAATGAAAACATGCTGTTTTACACCTAAGGTATTTTAGGTGTGTGACGCCCTATATCCCTCTTGCATCCTATTATTGAAATGGGTTTTGTTCAATTGTTTTTGTATTAAGAGACCCTTCATAATCTCACCTACTTTGTGGATGAATCTGGATCCTTTGGCTATGCTGCTGGGATTTATGGGACGTGAAGACTAATGACATTGGGAAAGGCACTGTGATAAGATTTTCATAAAATTTCTTAGAGTTGAGGCCTGCTGTTTCCTTTGAATAAGAATTGTGTTCTCTCAGTAAATAATAATGCTTAACATTGTCAGTAAGGATTAGCTGTCTTCCTAGAAGGCCAGCCTCTGAATTTCAGGATAGTGAGTCATTGCTCTGGGATGAGATTTACCACTTTGGCTGAGATTTGTGACTCACGAAGAGATGCCGTAGGACAGACACTCTTCCCTGAAAGGCACATCATTGTGTCCCTATAGGGTAGGTGCACCCCTTATTCAGTGTAGCAAATTGAGTTGTTGTTAGTATTATTATTATTTTGGTGGGTTTTTCGGGCTGTGTGGTCATGTTCTAGAAGAGTTATTGCTTAGTTGTGTTTTACATATTTCTTTTCAGTCCACCAAGGCTCAGAAAGCGATGCACAGTACAATAAAATTACAGTATAAATATGAAACAGAAATACCATGTGGTTTACAAACGGCCTAAACACCTGCTTAAAAGTCAAAAGTCTAAAGGAACAATGAAATTGTGACTGCCTGTCAGAAACACTATAATATAAACTGAAACACTAAACTAACTGCTACCCAAAAAGCCCTCTCACAGGAATTTATCTGTCCTGTGTTCTCACTTCTTTTAAAAAACTAAAAAGCAGCTATCTACTTAGTTTCAAGAAATGTCCACCTTCTGACAATGGTGACCACAGACAGCCACACTCTGTCAAAAATTGTAGACCACTTTCCATGGAATGCAATGGACCTCACTTTCCAACAAACATTTGTTAGATATGGTCTGAAAGTTTCAGGATTTGTTTATTGCTGTGTTTTAGAATGTTTTCAAGTAAGTAAAAATATCTGCCACATTGCACACAAGAGGGTTTTCTTGGAATATTCTGTCCCAGAAACACCAGGAAATTGGATCTCAGTTTAAAAGGCAACAACGGCAGCAGCAAATGAGTTGGGCAATACGGATGTAAGGCAATGTTTCTTCTGTTTCTTATTTTGTAGTCTAGCTCTCTTCTAGGAATTATCTAAGGTGGCAGTGTTGAGAAACCTTCAGCAGAGTCTGCCCCAGCTACCACTCCTTAAGGAAAGCCAGACTCCTGTATTTTTCCTTAGCACTTATCTGGTGCAAAGCTGATGACTTTTCTACAACATATGACTAATTCATAAACTGTATGACACGAAGGCTGCTTTGAGTCACTCAACAAGGCAGTTTTCACCACCATGTGAGCCATTTCAGAACTGCTGTTCTGTGCAATTGTGAATTGTGTTGTTTATTCCTGGCTGCCGCTTTTATTCTTTTATAAATAACACCTATAAATTTCTTCAAGTAGTTAAGGATCCAGTAATAAGGTTTTTGTTTGTCAGCTTTTTAATGATGAGCAGTCAAAAAATGGTGCAGCACGACATGATAATTCTATGTGTTCTGGTGCAGCTTCCAGCAGGAGAACACTCCTAATGAAGAAGCGTGATCTGAAAGCAGTCCTTGGAGATGGAGGAGGAAAATCCATTCTAAAAGAAATTAAATAGTGGATGAGGTGGCTGTTCTCAACAGAGAGGAAACAAAAAAAAGTAAAGCTGAGTTTGAGTACTTTACCACACGAGGCTAGACAAGTGGAATTTTAACAGGATAAAAGTGTCTTTGGCTGGTACTTGTCACATGGCTCATGTCCATCCTGCCTTGCATTCCATTCATTACTATAGCGCACCTTTTCATCGACGGGCAAAATCCATCAACAGGCTCTCAATCTCACTGCTATCCCATTACTGCCTTTGTGCAATAGGTCCCTTCTGCTGCAGTTCCACTTCCCAGGCAGTAACATGGTGTGAATGAGAGTGATTCTGCTCCACTCTCCTCCTCCTCTCCCTCGTCGCAGTGAGCACACCATCAACAGCTTCCTGTAGCCGGCTGCTATATGCACATTCACACAGCAGCTGGCTCCAGGAGGCATTTGGCAGCCAGATCGCTTGTCCTTCCACTTCCTCCTGAAGCATGGGGCTGCTGAGTGAATGTGCACACAGCAGCCCCACACTTTGGGATGGGGGAAAGGAGCAATCCTGGCTGCCAACACCTTCCTGAAGCCAGCTGTTGTGTGCATATTCACATTTGGCAGTGCGGAAAACAGATCACGCAACCACAGATTACCAAAGCACTATCATGGAGAAAAGTATATAAGAAAATGATGCTAACCTGATATGCTTCCATTCTTAAACGAATGCAGTTATGGCAGGACAGCAGGCTCGTGTGATAAAATCCTGACATCTCAGTTTTAATTAAGAAGGCTTATTCAGTGGCTTCACCAAATTCCAGGTAAAACTGCTAAAACTCCAGCCTCAAGGTCCTATATTGGATTTTACTTGTGGTGCTGAAATTTTGTCACTAGCAGTGTAGCCATGAGGAAGGACCAATCTGCCATCCTGGCAGCGACATTCTCTGACAGAATTTCAAAAAGTGTGGATTGGAGTAGACCTTGGTTTATACATTAGTGGTGGCAGTGTCTGTTATACAGAATAATTTCGGGGAGGAGATTTCTTTCAGCTCTAATTTCTCTTCAGTGCAATATTAAATTGCTAATTTCAGCAAGTATGATGAGTCCAGAAAGAAAGAAAGAAAAAGAGGGGAAGGGAAAGAAGAAAAGGCAACAAAAGAGGATAAACTGTGATATAGAATTATCATTTGCTTATAGATGCAAATTTAAAGCAATTTCTGTAATTTAAATAGAAATGACACTTTTCTCACTATGGCAGGGAAGTCTGTGACCTGCTAACCAGTGTGCCACCTGCTCAGCTTCCAGGCTCTTTGCCTTCTCTTGTTCCTCTTATAGCTTTTGATCTTTAAAGAAGAGTTAACTGGACAGCCATTCAAACAGATGTATTTAGTCAGTAGTAGTAGTACAGTAGTTCTTTCTTTCTTTCTTTCCTGCCTCTCAAGGCTCAAGGTGGAATACAACACAGATTAAAACACGTGCAACCATTTTAACACATTAGGTTAAAACATATAAACCTAAGACATATTAAAATCATCCAACATAAAATTAAAATATACCAATTTAAAAATTCATAGTTTAAAATCAACTGGGTAGGCCTGCTGGAAGAGATAGGTCTTTAATACTGTTTTAAATTCAGACAGCAAGTTTAGTTGTCAAATCTCTCCTGGCAGAGCATTGCACAGTCTAGGAGTGCCCAATGAAAATGTCCTCTAGGTGACAGTTGCCAGTCTAGTCCTGGCTGGTTGAAGTAAATGTCCCCCAGAGGACATGAGTATATGGCATGGATTATATAGGATATATGGCTGTCTTAATGGGAAACTCAGTGAAATTGGAACTCAGCATCAATTAATTTTTTCTTTCCCCTGTTACAGACAATGGACCAAGTTCATGGCTTTTGGTACTTAGAGTAGTAATAATAATAATAATAATAATAATAATAATTTATATTTGCCACCTCTCCCTTTGGAATGAGGCAGGATTACATCAATAAAGCAATAAAATACAGGTATAAAAATAAAATAATAGACACGAACGATATCAGAAATACAATAATTTAGCTAAAATATCATCTAATCAGCCAAAGACAAATCGAGAGCATTTTATCATAGAATCTATAGGAGGTCAGGTGGGTAGGCCCACCGGAAGAGATCCATCTTAAAAGCCTTCTTGAAGGCATCTAAAGTGGTAATAAGGCAGATCTCTTCTGGTAGGAGCTGCAACAGTAAATGATCTGAGAGAAGTTGTTGTTGTTAACCTGGACCTGTGGTGTTCTAATAATTTTTTCCTTGTTGTTCTGAGGGTGCGGGGCGGATTGTGTAGGGAGAGGCGTTCCCTCAAGTAGCTTGGGCCCAAGCCATTTAGAGCTTTAAAGGTAATAACCAACACTTTGTACTGTGCCCGGAAGCTGATTGGCAGCCAGTGAAGTGATTTCAGTACTGGTGTTATATGGTCCCATCTAAATGTTCTGGTGACCAATCTGGCTGCCGCGTTTTGAACTAATTGAAGTATCTGAACTTGATACAAAGGTAGCCCCATGTAAAGCGCATTGCAGAAATCTAATTGAGAGATTACCAGTGCGTGTACCACTGCTTCAAGGACCTTTTTGACCAGGTAGGGACGCACTTGGCGTTATCAACCCAAGTTGATACCAAGCACTCCTGGCCATAACATCTACTTGAGATGACAACTGCACAGATGGATCCAGGAGCACTCCCAAGCTGCGAACTTTGTCCTTTAGGGGAAATGTGACCCCGTCTAGGACTGGCTGACAAAACTTCTTCCCCAGACTTGGGGTTACCTATCATGAGTACCTCAAGGTAAGCCCAAGGCCACCCAGTGGGTTTCGTGGCTGAGCTGCGAATTAAACCCTGGTCTCCAGAGTCATAGTCCAACACTCCAACCACTACGCCACATGGGCTCTCGCTTGTAATGTAGTCCCTCTCTTTTCTTACTGTTTGCCACTTTGATGGCCATTGTCTACTTTTCAAATTAATCATGCCATCTTGAGATATGTCCAAAGTATGATAGCCTTAGTTTAGTTATCATGGCCTCTAGGGCGTGCTCAGCTTTGATTTGCTCTTGGACCCATCTATTTGTCTTTTTAGCAGTCTGTGGTATCTGCAGAACTCTCCTCCAGCACTACATTTCAAATGAATTGATTCCTTCTTGTCAGGTTTGTTCACTGTTCAGCTAATCAAAGTACTGAATCTTATTTTCGGGTTAAGAATAGGGTTTGGCATCTTAGTATCCTTTAATGGTTGAACTACAATCCAGAGCAGAGCCATAATTCCACTGGCAACAGGGTTCCCAACCTCCCATGTAGCCCATATAATTTCCCTGTTGCCTAGCCTACAGTGAGAGATTTTATCCCAGTGAGGCAGCTGGCTCCCATGCTACAAGCTGAAAGCATCAATGAAGCATGAGAGAGAAAAAATGGGATCCAGTGAAGGATATGTTCTTATTTTATCTAATGTTTCAAGACCTTGTTTTTCTGAAACTTGTTCCACAGAGTAGACTGCAAGTGCACTTTGGAAAGGAGAAAAATGGCATAGAGACAGGGAAAAGTAATAGAGGTAGGTCAGCCAGACAGGAGAAGGCCTGGATAGGATTTAGGGGCATTGTAAATGATTACATTGTTCAGAGGTTAATGTTTGTTCTAAGTGTGTATTAATAAACTTATTTATTTTTACAACTCTGTCTGGCTGTTCCTGTTAATTTTTGAAAGAGAGTCTGGGCACGCTTACCACAATGAACCCACTGAAAAACATAGCCACTGGTCCATATAGGGATCATCTTGAGGCTCAAGTACCTGATCCAAGGAAGGATCTTGAGAGGCAAGGTGAGTGACAGGAGTCCAAGCCAGTCTAGAGAGGGGGATCCATCACACACACACACTAGAGTTGGGGATCTGTTTAAGAAAAAACTGTGATGAAAGAACTGGATAAGATCTTAAAGAGCAAAGATATACAACTGAGCACTAAAGTTAGAACCATCCATGCCATTGCATTCCCCATCCCCATGTATGGATATGAAAGCTGGACAGTGAAGAAAGCAGATAAAAAGTAAATCAACTCATGGGAGATGTGGTGCTGGAGATGAGTGCTGAGGATACTATGGAGTGCCAAAAAGTCAAAGAAATGGGTCCTTGAACAGATCAAGCCCTAGAAGCCAAAACAATCACATTGAGGCTGTTATACTTTGGCCACATTATGAAAAGGTACGACTCAGAAAAGACAATAATGCTTAGAAAGGGTAGAGGGAGGTAGAAAAAAATGGAAGACTGCATGACAGATGGCTAGTCTCAATTAGGGAGATCACAGGCATGAATCTACAAGATTTAAGCAGAGCAGTGGAGGACAGGAGGTCTTGGGGATGCCTCATCCACAGGATTTGAGGTTGCCTCGAGGGCAGTTAACAACAACAAACTGTAAGCATGGGCCCTTTCTTGCCACACAGTTATAACACTATATTTGGCTTTAATTTGACATGACATCCTATGAAATCCTGCTGCTTTGCGTTTAGATAGGGGTGTTTTGAATTCTCAGCCAGAAATCTCTGGTGCCTTCCCAAACGACAGGTCCCAAGATCCCATAGGATGGCACCTTGACAGTGAAAGTGTAATCATAGCACTATAACTGTGTGGCACGTAAGGGCTCCATGTCTCAAGGTTTGTTGCTGAGATGGGTTTCCCACCAGCACCCAGCAGGTGAGGAAAAAGAAAAGGCCCTTGTATAATGTCCAATATTTTCTCTTTGCTGTTTCTTTTTAATGGTTTATGTTTTTAACATTTTCTTTATAATTTTTGTGGGGTTTTTTGGGCTATGTGGCCATGTTCTAAAAGAGTTTGTTTCTGATGTTTCGCCAGCATCTGTGGCTGGCATTCTCTGAAGATGCCAGCCACAGATGCTGGTGAAACGTTAGAAACAAACTCTTCTAGAACATGGTCACATCGCCCAAAAAACCCACAAAACCTATGGATGCCAGCCATGAAAGCCTTCAACTTCACATTTTCTTTATAGTTTTGATAAGTTTTTGATAATTTAACCACATTTTAAACTTGGTACGTTAATGGGTTTTTAGCTATGTTTGTTTTAAATGTTTGATACCACCTTGAGTCCTGAACTAGGAAAAAAGCAGGATATGAATTAATATAGTATTAACTATTGTTACTGTTGTTGCTAACCTCAAATATTTTGAACCTCGCCCCCGTCTGTAGGCATTTTTATAGATGTCCATTTTGTGCTATTGCTAATAGAACAGCTATGAACTTATAAAAGTTAATGAACTGTGCTTCTTACAAAAAGATGTATAGCTTCAATCAATAAAATAATCCAACAGGATTATTGTAGCAGTTAAAATCTGATTTGTATTTCATAATATTTCATTGTTGCTGCGTGACTTCAAATCGTTTCCAACTTATGGGGACCCTAAGCCGAACCTATCGCAGAGTTTTCTTGGCAAGTTTCTTCAAAGGGGGTGTGCCATTGCCATCCTTAGAGGCTGAGAGAGTGTGACCTGCCCAAAGTCACCCAGTGTATTTCAAAGGCCGAGTTGGGATTCGAACCCTGGTCTCCCAGTGTCCTAGTCCAACACCCAAACCATTACACCACACTGGCCTTCTTCATAATACTATCTTAAAATGAGTACCCAACTTGTTGGGGGCAATTGACCTACAGATTTGAAACCGCCTTAGAGAGTGCTGAGTTCACTAATAAGTGCTATAGAAATATAGATGCTATTGCTATCGCTATTGTGCACTAATTTTCAAACTGTATCTTAAGGCCCATGCCTACCAGTGGTGTATGAATGCAATTTACAGACAGCGTCTCTTTCCCTTTCCCAGCTTGGTGGATAATTATTTGGCATGTTTGAAAGGGCATGTGCCTTTGATTTCAAGATTTGTTTGATTATTAAACTTTACGTGTGGCAGCCAAGGGCACCTGAACAAAGGGCTACAAATCTGTCTCATGCCTTCTGGCTCCTTTGCTTGTGTTGAAGTACAAAGCTCAATCGCCAACTTTAAACCAACAACATGTGCCCTGCGGGACCATTCATGCACCTTCAAGTCATCACAGGAAAATGTGAAATCAGGTCAGCAGCCAGTACCCGAGTGAAATAGGATTTTTCTGTGAAGGAGCTATAAGCAAAGAAGCACATTGGCTCAAAGGTTGCATCTGCACTGCAGAAATAATGCAGTTTGACACCACTTTAACTGCCATGGCTCCATGCTATAGACCCATGGGATATGCGTTTTGTTGCGGCACCCCAGAGCTCTTTGACAGAGAAGGCTAAAAGTCTCATAAAACTACAAATCCCAGAATTCCATAGCATGGAACCATGGAAATTAAAGCTGTCTCTAACTGCATTATTTCTGCAGTGTGGATGCCACCCATCCTCTGAGGCTGTATTTGTGTATGACTTGCCCAAGGTCATCCAGCAGGCCTGGCCAAGCTGTATTCGGTGTATATGAAACATAAATGCATTGCATGTTTAGACTTGGGTCTGATCTCCAAGATATCTTATGTATGCATATGCAAATACAGGTATTCCAAAATCCCAAACACTTCTGGTCCTAAACATTTTGGATAAGGGGGACTCAACCTGTACTATAGCAGCTCTGAAAAGGAACTATTAGTTGCTGTCTTCATATTGCAAGGCAGTGGGATGGGGAAGGGTTGGGTTTTGCTGTTACTTACCTAAATTTTCTCCTAGGGGGTCACTCAGACATTTTTTTAAGAGGAGAGATGTGAATAACCTCACTGGATTTGTCATTCACACTATGGAACAGCATTTCTCTGCAAACCTCTTCTCATCACACCAGGGAGCCCCGGTGGCACAGTGGCTAAATTCTGGTTCTGCAGCCACAAGACTTTGGGTTCAATCCCGAGGGGCTCCAAGGTCCACTCAGCCTTTCTTCCTTTTGGAGGTTGGTAAAATGAGTACCCAGCTTGTTGGGGGCAATTAGCTTACATGTTGTAAACCGCTTAGAGACTGCTGAGTTCAGTATGCAGTAGTATAGAAATGTCAATGCTATTGCTATTGTTCTCCACATCTCTGAGAGTTCAGTTGCCCGCACCCACTGGCACCCCTCAGCCAGGCAGAGGCTCCTCTCCAACCATTCAAGGCGGTTGGCATCCCTTTTTCTCCTCCCCCCCCCCCCCGGCCTTATCTTCTCTCTTTCTCTTTTTTCCCCTCCTGGTTTCAGTGCCACCTGTTCCGCTGGGGAAGAGCAGGGTGATTTATCAACTGCCCCTATGCAAGGCTTAGGATCATGTCCCCCTTACCTCGTGTCAGGTCACAAATGTGATTCTCCGGCTCCCCGTCGGGAAGGGAGCCCTTGGCACATGATGTTGGGTGGGAACTCTTTCTCTCAAAGTGTCTCCGTGTCCCTGTTCACCTCTATCAAGGGAAGGGACAGAGAGGGGGGGCTGAGGAGGTCATGAGGATGATGGTGATGATGATTTATTTTCTGGATGTAATGAAGGGACAGAAGTGAGGGGGAACCCGGGGCATCCCAGGGCCATTGATGGGGCTGTTGATGATGCAAATGTATTTGAAACACATTCACGGCATGCAGAGTTTAATCCCAAATTATCCCAAGTCTTTTCAGATCAGTTATTCACACTTCCAACTATGCAAATCTTTTTTTTAAAAAAACTAAAAGAAAACAACCCAAAATTGATTATCCTGGGATAAGTGGGGGGTTTTTTTGGCAGCCCGCCCTCAGCAAAAAACCGTAATTGGGTGCATTCAGGATGCGTGTGAACAGAGATTCAACCCAGGTTCATCCTGGATTATTTTCACCATCTGAAGAGGGCCCTAGTAATTTCCTGGCTAATAACCATTTTCAGCCTGGGATCTCCATTGCCTTCATTTTAAGAGAGGGTGCTGGGGGAACACTGCCAATTGGCTTCCCTCTGCTCTAGTGTTTGCTCATGGAAGCAAAGGCCAAGTGCACTGCAAGCTGAGGAAAAGCATGCATATTTATTCAAGAGGTTGCCCAAGCAGGCTCATGGTAATGATTTGAGTGCCGGGGTTAATTTAGTTGACACTGCCCTGCGTTGCTTTCTCTGCGTGTATATGAATGTAGGCCCAGAGCAACAGGGGGATTTTATATACTGCAGAACAAAGAGATTGTATGGTGCCAAATATGCACTGCGTTGTGTATGCAAACACTGTACTTGGAAAGGAAAATATTGCATATTCTTACGTGCTAAAGAAACACACCAGATTCTTGCATACAAATGCCTACACAAAGTTTATACATCATCTTTGGAGGTTCACATCATTTGATTTTCAGCTCCAACTTTGCCTTGTGGGTTTGGGGAGGAATGAATAAACTGATCAAGAGGGCATTTAAGTTGGGTTATATTTAATAGAAATCCTAGACACAGAAAATCAGTGAGACAATTAGATGTTTGTGCAAAGACTGGATTAGATCTCCAGGAAAGTATGGTATGTAGCAGATAGGGATATTGAATTGGCACTGGACCCCAATCTCTGCTCTGCTCTGCTCAAGCACAGAGCTGGGTAACATCACAGTATTATTCTAAGCCTGTTCATTCAGAAAGAAGTCCTACCAAGTTCAATGCAGCTTACTCCCAGGAAAGAGTGCACAGGGGTGCAGAACAATTGTCTGATGTATAATATTATTAGGTCAAACCAACAGGGAATTTGCATAAGGAAGTAAAAATCTCTTAGGAGATTACTGAATGAGGCGCTAGTGGTGGAACTGTAGTGGAATTACAATTTATGATTCTCTCCTTTTTCCACGACATTGACACTCATCTGTTGCTAATCCACTGTTATACCATTATCATCACGTAATTTCTCATTAATGAGAGATACGTATCAATGCAAAATTGTGTGATAATAACGGATCAGTAATAGATGAGGGATGATATCATGTGAAAAGAAGGAATCATAGGTTGTAATTCCACTTCAGTTCCATCACTAGTACCTCATGCGGTAATCACCTTATTCTTCTAGTGCACATCTACACGTCCCACCAGCATTCTCACCCTGTCCTTGTGAATCTGAGTTCTTTCTTTTTCCTTCCTACTAGGGCTATTCGTGCATTGTTTTTGCATTAAAATTGCACTAATTTTTAAAAAATGCATTTTGTACACTTTTCTCCATAAAGTATATTTGAAATGTTAAAGTGTACACATTTTTTATCTCTTTATGTTTTAAAAATGATATGTATTTCATTTTCATCCTTTGTCAGGTGGCCATCCAATGTTGTTGTTTTTTAAAACTCCAATCAAGGAGGGTCCACCATCTTCTGAAATTGTCCATTCCACCATCAAACAGTACTTATCAGGAAATTCCTTCCGAAGTTCAGTCAGTGTCTCTTTTCTTGTAGTTTAAATCCATTGTTTCAGACCCTGTCTTCTGAAGAAGCAGAAAGCAAGCTTGCTCCATCTTCCATCTGACAGCCTTTCAAATATTGCAAGATGGCTATCATATCTAACCAGAGGATACTCAGTTCCTTCAACTGTTTCTTGTGGACCTTGGTTACCAAACCATCTACCCTCTTGGTTGCCCTCCTTTGGATAAATACCAACCCATCAATATCCTTCTCAAAACAGTAGCAACTAGAAATGGGCACAGTAGTCCAGATGAAGTCCAACCAGAGCAGAATAGTGATACTCTATTACTCCTCTTTGTCCAGTTCTATTAATCCAACCTAACCTTTTCTCTTTTGTTTTGCTGCAGCATCACATTGTGATCTCCTAAAATGCCCTGATCCCTTTTGAATGTACTCACCTACACAGCTGAAGCTGATTTTTTCTTGCCTAAATGTAGGACTTTACATTTGTCCCTGTGACAATGTAAGGTACGTATGTTGTTAGGTTCAGCCTCATTTGGCACCAGGCTTTGAGACATGCACATTTTTCTCACAATACGTCTCAGGAGATGAGAATGGATACTAATTAAGAATGTCAATCCCAACAAAGGTTTGTTTGTTGCCATTCTTAGGAGGTGCAACTTCAAGGGAAGTCTGCAGAGGATTACCCCCTCCACCTCAATCCTGGAAACAGGGTTGTAGCTTCAAACAAATAGTTTTTGTCTGACTTTATCTCAAAGTTTTAGTGATGATAAAATGCGGGGAATCAATGTTTTCTGGAGGTCCAGAGTGAACATGAGACACTAAAAGGACAAATGGAACCAAACAACAGTGTTTGCAAGGGCAATAGTGAAAGGTCCATAAAAAATAGCACAAGAGGCGTTTGTTGAAAATATACGCATACAATGAATTTGTGACAAGTACAGCTGTGAGGATCCTGTAAGGCAGGTGTGGTGGGGAACTTCAGGTCCTAATCAGGCCCTATTCAGGCACACCTCACTGCCAATGAAACTATAAATCAGTGATTTCCTACCTTTCATATAGTTTAATCCCCTCACATTCCAAACAGCTGAAAGTCAGTTAAGAACTGTAAGCTAAGTTATACCATTTTGCCTTTCACTTCACATATCTTGAGGTGAAAGATGTTCTTCACCCTTGCTGAAAGGAATGGATATGCTTAATAATAAAAGAACAAGTCATGCTCAGGAAATTGAGTTTTTCTGTTGACTCATTTGATGCTTGGAGACCAGCTTCAGATAAGCTAAGCCCAGTTCTTCCTAGTAGCAACCAATCGGTTGAGCCAACATACTAGCAGTTCTATAGCATGTTAAGAACAAAACAGCACTTAATTCCTATAATAACAGCCCTTAAGATCTCCAACAGAGGCCACATTTATACTGAGGGGAAAGGAGGAAGATTACACACACTTGCTCCTCCTAAGAAAAACAGATCTATTTCAAAGCCAACATCTGCTGAAAGACCCATTTCCATGTTGTTACAGACACTGACCAGAACATTTCATGAATCAGTTTGAAACCTCACATAATAATAAATTCTCCTGATCACACAATTCAAAATGTAAGTAGCCGCCAGCACATATACAATGAACAAACTGACAGGACAAGAATAAAAACTGCACAAGAATGAGGACACAGCAGCTTTTCGCAACCCTTAGCTTAATGAAAAACTATAAATAAAAAGAAAAAAAAGTATTTCACAGATAATTATCAAATGACATTATTGAAAATGAGGATGGATAATATATTTAATATACTTCTATGTTGAACTGCAACACATAATTAAGAAAGGAGAAAAATCCTGTCATAACTAGCCAATAATGGTGCGAGTGTGGGAGAGAGAATGAACAAATGAACATGAAAATTATATTGCAATATTCCCTGTGTAACAGAAATTAATTCTGCTTTGTAAGATAAAAAGTTTGAAAATGTCTGTACTGAGGAAACTATTAAAATAAATGTTGCCTCCTTTTGTAAATTATTTGTCAGTTGTATTTCCTCATAATAATTAGGGGAAACTGTTTCTTGTCGAGCACTATTAAGAGGTCAGTTCACATGGAGAATGTGTCTACTGTACGGACAGGTAATAGGCCAGAACTACAGAAACTATATCTGTGGCCCTTCCACACTATACAATTATAACACAATAAATCCATGTTTAACTGTCACGGAATCCTGGGATTTATAGTTAAGGGAGGAGTATTTACAATTCTCAGCCAAAGAGGTCCTCTAGGGCCTCAAACAAACTAGAATGCCTCTGATTCCATAGGATGCAGCCATGGCATTTAAAACAGTGCTATACCTGTTTTATATGCAAGTATGAAAGAGACTATAGAGATCTCCCTTCCCCTGTCAACCTCCTCCACCTCATCATTGTACATTTGCCAATAAGGGCTTAAAAGCTACAGACTGGGTTAGTGTATGCAATAATATCAATGGAGATAAAGTACCTAGGTCAATGTGTAGGTCTTCCCATCACCACCCTGAACTAATAAACACAGGGTAAAGTTAACTGACTTGAAACTAATGTTACAAAGGGACATATAAAGTTTAATTGCTCGTGCCTTACAGTCCATTATAAAACAAAAACAAAGAATCACTATAGGAGGCAAGGCTAAATTTAGTTCCATAGAACATTATAATTAAAAGCCCCATGTCCTGGTAAAATAATCAGCAATTTAGTTCAGAGTTTAGACATTACATATAAATATGAGCATCAGTTCATCCAATCTTAAAAACAAACAAACAAAGAATCCAAACAGATTTTTCCTCTTAGTCCTACCCTCCACTGTAAATCTTAAATTTTCTACAGAATATCATTAATAATATATTCAACAGAAATAATAAATTTTCTACAGAAATATGTGTGCTTGTGTAAAAATTCACTTGATAAACCTTTTTCCTACGTATGAAGCATAAACTGCGAAGGCTGCTATGTTTTATTAACAAGATTTTTTTTTCTTTTGACCAATAGACATTTGATTGCTAAAAACCAATCCAACAATTTCTCTAGGAAGATTCCTAAAGTCTTCTTTGTGGCCTTCTTTATTCATGTCTTTCTTCAAGAGTTTTACTGATATACAAGTCATATGCAGATTTTCTTTAAATGGAGATCTATTGTTCACTGACCTGAATGGTTTTCAAAATATGGCATTTCTGAAGGCACGCCACAGAGAAATCAAAGTCTGCTGACACATTACTTTTATTGCATGAATGTCACTAGAAATGGAATTGTACGGAGTCTTTTCGGCTCATCCACTATTGACATTTGATTATTTAAAATATTTATATCCTGTCTTTTGGCCCCACAAGAGACCTTCAAAATGGCTAAGACTCTTAAGTTTTAAAAACAACATACAATCCAAACAATGTCAAATTTTGAAGAGAGTCAAACCACAGATCACAGCTACAATGCATCAAATCACAGAGAAAGGAAGAGAATTAATTAAAACTAACATTGTGTAATGAAGGCAACATGCAAACTGAGCTGGCTGAAAAACAGTGTCAAAGACAAACCAGGCCCAGAAGTTAAAATGATCAGAGAACCTGAGGTACCAGAGCTACATTTTTAAAAAATGGTTATGGAATCTTTGGTTTAAGAGATGTTTTTGGTGCAACATCCGCAATTGTCAAGCTAGGCCATATGCAGGCTTAGGCTTCTAGGGACTGATGTCTACGCCTGGAGAGTAAAACGTTTCCCACATTTGTTTTAAAACTCCAAGGAGACCTACGCCTCCTGAAATCTGCACCTTGTGACGGAAATAGGTCTTACACTTACAACTACTGCAGAGGCTTATACACTACTGCAACATCATTACTTGACAAAGAGCTAGACCCAACTCCTGTCCTGACAATAAAGATACATCTGCTATACAGAAACCAATTTACTTTTGGCTGCTGCTCCTTACAGGAGACTCAGCATGCTCAGCATAAATTTAATTTAGAACTGAGGCTGCTTTTTCAAATATTAAGTTTATATACATATCACCTTTTAAGAGAAACCTCACTGCATTTATTCACTGCACATTTATACACACACCCAAACATATATCTATCTGTCTGTCACTGTATACATATATATTATATAAGGATGACTGGTATGTACATATTTACAACCCTTCAAAATATACTGCACTTATATACAGATACAGCTCATCAATGAGATTCATAAAGTAAGTTCTTCATAAAGCAAGACAGTCTTACACCCCTAAGAAGTTGTAGCAGAAGTTGTAGCAGGGTACACTGTGCCTTGCTCCACCGTAAACATTGTAAGGATCTAGTCCTGCCCTTTTCTGGAACTCCTCTTAGCATCAGTGAGCATCCTGAAGCTGTCTGTACTCACTGTAGAAAAACAGGCCTATAACTAATTGATGAGGATATCCCACATATTTAATCGGAAGGGGAGACACAGATAATGTGACATTTAAAAAAACCATTTTACAGTGCTTTGATTGCATGTGCTGTTTTGATTTTCTTTCTCCTCAATGCGTGCCTTCTGTTCATCTATTCAGAGTGCAATATTGAAGCCAACAGGACAGATATGTGGATGCATGTCAGTCTTGTTTTTCTTTTTAAATAACAAACCCTACACACACATAGCAGAAGGGCATTCAGAAGAATAAATGGCTTCTTCCCTAGAGGCACTTTTAAATCCTGAGGATAAAAAGCAATGAGAGGTTTGTGTTCACAACCTTCATTTAAAAGACCCCTTCCCCAAGAGTAGGTTTTAGATCTCTGTGAGAGTAAGTTTGTACGTTCCAGCAGCCTCTTCAATCTGTAGCTGGAAGGTGTCTTCATTGGAATAGTGCTTCACAATGTTATCATCCATATTCACTAAGATGCTGAGAAAATAAAGAGCGTATTAATACCAGAATGAGTAACGACTGAAAAGAAATACATCAATGGCAACAGCACAGAACAAGTCATACCCTGTGGGCCTCACCATAATCTTCTAAGCAAACCTAGCAAAAGATCTCAAGAGGAAAATTACATTATAGTCTCGAGTTTCTCTTTGCTCTCTTGCCAACTGAGGGTGGTGGCAGTGGAAATGAAAAGTCTTGCCAAATAGGAACTGGCTTCTAGCAAGCTGGAGAGCAAATTGAACTAGTCAGATGAAGTGAAAGGCCCAGCTCATTAGTCAAAAATTGGAAAACACTAGACATACTCAGAGTAGATGCTGTCAAGGTACCTTTACGTTGTTACCCCACCTCTCCATTGTCTGTTAGTTCTATATTTGAAGGTCATAGGCACACCAAAAAGTGACTTTAAGTATCAGAATTCATGCAAGATGCTCTGGGAAATGTAGTTTTTGTAAAGGTACAGGGATCCAATGGAACATTTTCAGAAAGATCCACCACAAACCAATAGTTAAGATGCATTATAAAGAGGCAACTTTTCATCACTTCAGTCCAGTTTAGGAGCTGCATGGTTCCCTCCAAGTGAAACTGAAAACGTCTGGTTTTTAGGTTATTTTCAGATGTTTAACAAAGGGTTTTTGCTAAAACAATGGGAGGATGGGAGGATTCCTCAGATTATTCTGTAGGCTTGCTTTTCCTGTGGTTTTGTCCAAAAATTATGGTGGGAAAAGATTTTGGGAGGGTGCAAAATGGCCTTGAATATTGTATGTGGGTTGTAGAAAACTTGTTTCCCACACCATTGTAGATAGATGTCAAAATAGCTGTGGTGTAAATATGTCAAACCTCTTTCTCAGGCTACTGGCATTAGTATTATAATCACTGTCATCAGACTCTAAAACACTGGTTCCCAACCTTTTCTATGCCTCACATCCCTAAGAAGTCTGATTAATGTTCACATCCCCTACAAAAGTAATATCACATTAGATATTTTTCTATTTTCAGTTAGATTGAAGCATATACAATACTGAAGGTGAACAAAATAAACTTTTAAAACTAAGCTTTTAACTCAAGTGTATAAAATGTAACTCTAAATTCAGCAATTAGATTCTAATTAATTCAGGAAAAAATTGTAAATAGCAAAATCAGTCCCAACTGTGAACAGAAAATTCAGTGACTTCTTTGTTTCTGCTTCTCATTCATGATTTTGTCAAAACATGGAACTTTCTTGCTGACTGTGAGCTGCAGGTCTGCCTGTGGATTCAGGCCATTCCTAGATTTGTCTTGACGGAATGAAAGAGAATTTAATTCACATAAGTATCTCACCCCCTGAAATTTTGTTTCACACTCCCTGGGGATGCAGGTACCCCAGGTTGGGAACCCTGCTCTAAAACAAATGATTAGAAAAGTGTGGCTCCAGTCCAAAGCTTCCTTAGGTTTCAACATTGCCACTTTTGCTGCATACTGTTTAGCTTATTAAATGAAATACATCACAGACATGGGCAGAATCCAATCACTATTGTCATACACAGCATTGGTTCAGGCTTTTGGAGACCTTCATGCAAGGTCCAGATCCTGCTCTGATGATATCCAAAAGAAGCCACTTCATTTTGTTGATCAACTATTTTGGGATTTCATGACAATGTGCAAGAGACCTGCTCCTTCCCTTCAAGTTCAAGGATAGTGGAGGGAAGTGGATGGACTGGTTGTTCTGTCTAGAGAGAATTAAGCAAGCATTTCCCTGACCTTTATGAAGGGTAAACTATCGAGGACTGTCTTTTTTTCCTGGAGCAGCTCAGGAAAAGGAAGGATCACTTGAATGAGCCTTGCTTTGCAAATGTATTATCTGAAGCAGCTTGATTTCCAGGGCTCAGCATTATTGGGGGGCGGGGAATAACATTCTTATTTAAGAAATATTTAAAAGAATTGTTCTTATTTAAAAGCTTCTAAGATGTCATGTTTTACTACCAAGCAATAGAGGCCCAAAATTAGATACACTCACCCTTTTTTACATTTCTTGAAGACTTTTCCAATTTTATCCAAAGGGACGTTATATTTGTCAGATATCTACAGACAAACAAAACATGGAAACATTTTTGAAACAAAGAAGTGACAAAGCTCTCTTTTAAAAACTGAATTGCAACTAAATTCCAAGCTAACTAAAACAAGTTTGAGCTTCTACGCAAACATCAGAGAAACCATGGCATACATCTGCTTTTTCTGCTTTGTTTGTTTTTTCTCAGCTTCATTCACTTATCCTTGTCTGGTGAAGTAAAGTAGAGAGAGAGAGAAAAAAGACCTTGATCGTGGCTTGCCAAATCAGACATCAAGCCAAGCCTCCATTAATGTAAAACACAAGCAAATCTTCGTTCTTAATTTTGGTTTCCTGGCAAATTATGCCATGGTTAAAGAGGCTCAACGAAAATTCAACTTGATGTTTGAGAATTAATTCCTCAGTCCCAAGAGCAATGTAATCTATGCTTATGCACTAGTTTCCAAAAAGAAACCAAAAATTACTAGTCACACAGGCACTAGAATTAGTCCAAAACTTTCAACAATCCTCAGTTTTCCCCAAGAACTGCTTTTGCACACAACATTAAAAACAATATAAATTTAACTGTCCCAGTACTTTACTTACTGGCAGTAACTCACACCCACTGCTCTAGGATCCAGTATGTTTAAACCAACATCCATTATGATTCTTAGACAGAGTAATATAGTGGTGAGATTATATAGCACAGTGTTTGTACACATGTGCCTTGACTTTTTAGCTGAGCATGCCTAAGAAACCCCTATGAAATTAATGGGACTACCATAAGTTGACAGGCAACTTGAAGGCATGCCCACACACATGCCTATGTAATGCAGCCGGTTAATTCTGTCATCCAGTTTCTTTTTCCTAATGCCAAGTTCAAGGAAAATGATTGGACTCATAATGCATGCAATACATTTCAAAATACTGTGAAGGAATCTCAAATCAGGGGACGGAATCTGGATCCTGAGGGCAAGGCTGGTAAGATCTGTCATGGGCACAGCAAGGCTTATTTTTTTTACAACTCCATAATCAAGGCTTATTTTTTTTTTTTACAACTCCATAATCAAGGCTTATTTTTTTTACAACTCCATAATCTTCCAGCTGGATAAGAACAGAGATAGAGGTTGCAAAGAAAGAAGACGAAAATTCTAATGATGATTCTCCAAGGTATGAGACTCTCATCCCTGATCTACACAGGCATACATGAGCATAGGAATGCACAGAGAAGCTATCCATTGTTCTAGAGGTAGAGCTACAATAGCAGGACACCACCATTTTGAAAGACAGGCATGAGAAGCAAAGTCAAACCTGAACTTCACCTACAATCCTAAAGCACACATACAAGGCAATAATTCCTACTGACCACAGTGAGATTTATTGAACATGTACGGGATTTGCTCTCTGAAAACAGTCACATAAGGCCTTGAATATTCATTCCACATTGGAGCTTTCTTACATTATTTATATTTAAAATATTCAGTTTAAGTGTTGCCTTAAAGTAGAATTTACATATACCTATGAGTGTGAAGAAGCATGTACAAAAAATATCTTCATCCATTTTGCAGCATGGGAGAGGGAGCGGGAGAAAGAGGAAGAGAAAGAAATAAACTTTATCCTGAGAGGAAGCATTTTTAAACATTGTGGAAAGTCCTAAGTAAAGCAGGTAACAGAGATGAGACCAAACTGACAACTGATTATATATTTTGTTTGGTATGCGAAAGTTATATTGGCATTATAGAAGGAATACATAATACAGGGATCATTCTCTAAACAAAACAAAAAACAAAAAAACCCTAACACAAAGTCAAGAAAGAAAACCTGTCAGGTTGATAACTTGTTGGGGACAGCCAACACAATGGAGTTTATCACACGGGAGGAATTTCTCTAAATTTCGAATGGAGCCAATTTGAATTCACATAAATTCGCTAGTTTAGCAAATTTATGTGAATTCTAATTGCATTCGGAATGCATTCAAAATGACCCCCCCCCACTGCCCGAAATTGCATGAGATACTCTAATACGCAATTACGTGAAACCCCATGATTGCCTTCGGAATGACTTCCCATTGCCCGAAATTGTGTGAGATACACTCATTTGCAATAACATGAAACCCCATGATTGCATTCAGATTGCCATTGCATTATACCCCCAAATTCCATCGTATGATAAACTCTATTGATCGAAGGGCTGGACACAGGAGCCTCAACTTCAAATCCCTACTCAAGCCATGAAAGTCACAAGATAGTCCTTGACTCCTTCAGCCTGTGTTGTAAAGCTAACATGAGGAGAGCCACATACACCACCCTGAGCTCAAGTAAGGAAAGGCAGGACATAAATGTAACAGAAAAACAAAACAGATAAGAGGCAGAATCATAGGGTTGGAAGAGACCACAAGGTCCAGTCCAACCCGCAGCCATGCAGAAAGACACAATCAAAGCACTCCCAAATCCCAACAGATGGCCATCCACCTTCCATATTCCACGCTATCAACTATTGAACAGCTCTTATCATCAGGAAGTTGTTCTAAATGTTTAGGTGGCTCAATTTCTGGGCCTTTTAAATGCTAAGCTAATGCTTAGCTAATGCTTAGCCCTGCTCCTTTTCAATCCATCAGCTCTTCGCTTTGCACCATCCCTGCTGTTTGTGATTGCAAACTGTGCTTTTCAAGTCCCAAGGTACACCTGGAAACCCCTTCCTCTTAGCAGAGTCTTTGCTGCATCCACAAACGGAAGTGGGATTTGTCTACTCAGTTCATAAAAGTATAATCGAAAATCTAAACATTCCTCTATACAGTCTTCCCTCTTTTCTCACGGACTTGGGGTCTACATCCCTTGACTATCTGCAGGAGGTGAATGCAGGAGGTTAAAATGGAGTGTGCGCCCATGGCACATGTTTGTATGCCTCCATGGGAGCGCGCCTCCATTCAAGCCAATAGGGTTTGAATATGCGCAATTTTCCATTTTCACAGGGGAGTCCAGAATGGATCCCTGCAAAAACGGAGGGAGGACTGTATTTCTAATTCTTGCAGAAGGTCATTTTGGAAGTGAAAAAAAGGTCCAAAACACACTGCAGAAATAATCTGGTTTGAGACTGCTTTAACTGCCCTGGGCAGTTCTGGGAATGGTAGTTTTGTGAAACATTTAGCCTTCTCTGTTAGAAAGCTCTGGTGCCACAATAAACTATAATTCCCAGGATTGCTTAGCATTGAGCCAGGGCAGTTAAAGCAGTCTCAAACTGGATTATTTCTGCAGTGTGTTTTGGACCTTAATATATATTTTTTAAATCCTCAGGCCAATATTGGCTCAGGCCAAACACGATCCAAAACCATTTGAGGACAGTTAATGCTTATGGTGCCCTAAACAATCTAAAGGTAAAGGCAACAGATCCCATCTGATCTTGGAAGCTAAGCAGGGTCAGTACATGGATTGGAGACTGTGAACAAATACCAAATAGGCTGTATTTCAGAGGAAGGGACTGGCAAAACAACCTCTAAGTGTTATTTGCCTAAGAAAACCCAAATGCATGGGGTCACTTTGAGTTGACTGGTGGCTTGAAGGCACATACACACATACAGCTTAGGTTTAGGCAGCCATCTACAACTGCCAATTCCCCAACCATTTACACTGCTGATATCTCAGATGTCTATAGGGGTTACACACATGGTTGTGTAACCCTAAAGTGCAGAACAAGAGGTTTCTTCATTTTTAAAAATTAGATAATAAAATATTGTGCAACTTACAGCTTCCATTAGACCTTTCAGGGATGGTATCTTGAGCATAAGTGCATCAAATACTTCTTCTGATTCCTTTCGAACATACAACAACACTGGATCCAACAAAGACATGCCAGGAAGAGGGGAGAAATCTCATTAAGAACAGGTATCAGCCAAAACAACAGTGATGCAAAACAGTGAAGCATTAAATGTTTGAGCTTATAATGATCCACATATTAAAATACCCATGAGGTACTAGCAGTACAGAAACAAATTCATCACTGAAACAAAAATTTGGAAACATTACTTTTGTTTTTGTACCAGAGTTGCTACAAGACCACTGGAGTGTTAAGTGGGGAATTCTGGGACTTGTAGTTTTGAAAAGTATTTTTTCCAAGCTTTGGCTGAACCGCTGATAATAAGTGGTCCAGGTAAAAATGGCAGAAATGCTTGAAATCAGCCCTGGTGGCGCAGTGGTTAAATGCCTGTACTGCAGTCACTCACTCAAAATCATAAGGTTGCGAGTTCAAGACCAGCAAAGGGCTGAAGCTCGACTCAGGCTTGCATCCTTCCGAGGTCGCTAAAATGAGTACCCAGATTGTTGGGGGGCAAATAGCTTACAATTGTAAACCGCTTAGACACTCCTTAAGGGTATGAAGCGGTATATAAATGAAGCTGTTTGTTTGTTTGTTTTGTTTTGAAATTATCTCCTTCCCAAGCATATGGAAAGCGTAACCACACAGAAAAAGTTATGCATCAGATCATATAAAACAAGGAAGTTCAGAGTAACATGCTGGGTGTCCTTAATTCACCCTTCTGAAAAACTAGTATCTGCTGCATACGATAGCATTATCACACATAGGGTTTAGATTATACTATACTACCATAATGTCAGTTGCCAAAGGTGAATTTAGGACACCAGTGCCACACTGAAAAAAAGCAAAAGGGCTTGAAAGGAAAGGAGAAATGGCGGAAAGAATATAAAAGGGCAATGTGCACAGGTTCCTAGGGTTCTCTATATGAGCCAATAACCTGTTTTGTGAGTCAAAGTCTAATGGAAAAACAAGCTGATCTACCTTATTCACATTGTGGAAAGTCGCACCGAGAAAACATTTTTCTTTGACCGAACATTCTTCTCTAGCTTAAGTCTGCTTTTATACCTTGGACTTGATCCCCAAGTACACAGTGTGCAGACACAACATTGCTTCTGAAGAGTGCCCACGTCGTGGTGTTTCCTTGCAGAGCAATGTCCAGTCCTTTCCCACTTGCTCCTCACATCAACTGGGTAAGCAAAGGCTCCCTTTGATACACATGAATATCTCTGATAAAACACATTGAACGTGCCTTTATCACAGAGTAGGGGAGGGCAACTGGAAGGCTAGGGACCTAGAAGAACTTGAAAGACTGTACCCTCTTCTCCACTACATCCACTCTGGCCAAAAAATCGTTTGCTCCCAAATGACCTCCAGGGGACATGAGAGCATTTTCATCATGTTTTGGGGCTTTCCCAGACCATTTTAGACCCAGGAGGGGTCTTTCTAACAATAGGGAGTGAGCAGAAATCACTTCCTGATCAGTTTCTATTTCACAAAATGCCCCTACTGGGCCTAAATTGGCCCTGGTGCCCCCTCCCCCATCCACAAAAAGTGGAAATGCCCTTGTCCAAATTGTGTTTTGATTTTTTTTTTTTACCCCTTGTGAGCCCTGTTGGCTGCATGAGGTCCGTGGCCTGCACTCTGCCCACCTCTGCCATAGAGTGTGCACATGCATAAAGAAACAAAGGTTTTATTGGTTTATTCCCTGCGCAATCTGAATATGCCTCACCCCACCCACACACTTTGCAAACTGGAGGAGATATGTTTACTCTGTGTCACCTGAAGAGGAATCTCCCTTGTAGAGCCAGTTTCTTATTGTCAACAAAGTCATAATAATAAAAACAATAACGAAATTTATTTGTATTCCGCCTCTCCCTGTTATGGATCGAGGGGAGTAACAAAAGAACCAATATACAAAGTAGAAATACGGATATAATAACAACAGTAAATAAAAACATAACAATAGCAAATCCCATCCCCCCTCCCACCCTAAAAAGGATACAAGTTAAGTCATCCTTTGACCACAAACTACCGTAAGCCCTTTGTACAGGAACCATCTCTCTGTGCTCATGATGTAAATAAATGTAATAAATCACAAAGGAGCTATGGCTCATACAAGGGCTGCTAGCTAGCTCCTTCTATCCATGCAAGCGCTCTTCTAGAAGGCACACAGGACCAATCTAAACAGGTTTTTTTCTTTCCAAATGATTAGGGCCTTTACCTCTTTTGGGTTCTTCTATTCGTGATAATTTAATTGGGCTGGCAGCAAAATCATCTTCATTTAAGTAAGGCCCCCTCTTCATTGTAGAGCTCCTAAAAAACCAAATAGACAATCAAACAATGGGGCTTTCTAGATTGGCAAAAAGAAGTGTGTTCATGGCTGCATGAAACTCTAGCCTTTAGATGAGAAAAAGGGAAAGTGTGCCATGAAAACACTTTTTTTTTTTTTTTGCGTTTTAGGGGAGAAGAAGCGCCTTTAGAAAGGTGCTGGTTTTCCCAGCTTCTTTTTTAAAAACTGCGGAACAGCGCAGCTCCATCTAAAGGCTGTGGTGCAGCTGCTAAGCATTAAGGAAAAGGCAACTTCATGTCACACTTTCCTGCCAGTCTAGAAAGCCCTAATGATACAAATCCAAATAGTCTTCTTGCATTATTGCAGCCATCTGAAGTAACACCTATCCCTAAGAACAGGGATGGTGGTATCATGGCCAGTGTTTCAATGCAGCCTGTCAATATCAGAAAGAAATGAGTGGAGAACACTCTGGTGTAAGAACTAGTTGGTTTTTCTATTAACAAATCTAAGAAGAGGGCAATTTGTTTAACATTCTCTTTAACTTGCTAAGAGTTTCAGCCCACCTCCAGTCCAAATGCTATGAAGACACTGGAACTAGAGTATCGGATAGTGTAAGATACTGTTTATATCACATGCTTGACTTTCGCTGAACAACCAAGTGGAAAACCTACTTCATTTTCACTGGAAAAGGGGCCCTGTTTTCATACCCTGTTTGCTGGTGAAGCCTAGGATAAGTCACCGAGAAAGCCCTATCTTGTGTTCCCACCAGTCATGCCTGTAAAGATGGTTAGGCTGAGAGCATGAAAGGGTCTTTCTTAAGGATCTCAGCGCATGGGCAGACTCATATGGGGAGATACAGATCATATCTGGTTGCCATAGATCTATGTTGGATACAGAAGAAACATACACCAAAACATCTTCAGTGTTTTTTACCCCTTGTGGGCCCTGTTGGTCACATGAGATCCGTGGTCTGCCTGGACTGGTGCAACATGGTTGGAAGTCTCCAAAAGGTTTTAAAACTTTTATTCTATCAGGCTTTTAAAATTGAAGGATCTTAAAAGAATGGGCCTCTTAAGAGAGTGCTGTATTTTTTTTATTTAAGTGGTTTTAAACTGCTTTTTATTGTTTCTAAGTATTTTTTAAAATTGTTTTATTATTGTGAATAGTTTAATTCTATTTTAATGTTGACCTTTGCATGATTTTAACTATACTGTACTTGTTTAAGTTGTCTTGATTTATGAGATATTCTATATCACAGTGATTAAATGCCTGTACTGCAGCCACTCACTCAAAACCATAAGGTTGTGAGTTCAAGACCAGCAAAAGGGCTCAATCTGGACTCAGGCTTGCATCCTTCCGAGGTCGCTAGAATGAGTACCCAGATTGTTGGGGGCAAGTAGCTTACAGTTGTAAACCGCTTAGACACTCCTTAGGCGGTATGAAGCAGTATATAAATGAAGCTGTTTGTTTGTTTTGTTTAAAAAGCTGCCTATCCTGGACAGATTACCACTCAACCAGAACTAAAAAACAACAGAAAAATAACTAACTAAACAAACAAATACAAAACCAGGCAAAAGATTGGCACAAAAGTAGGAAACTGAATAAGGTATTTTACCCTTCTCCCTCCAGTTCATCAGATGCAAGAGGAAACACCTAGAAGTGGGAGCAAAATAAAATAAAGATCAGGCAATTTTGGAAATGTTTGAGAGTACAGTTAACAGCTGATCAACAAAAGAATTACTACTGTAATGTCACATTCTCTGTTAGTACAACACGACCAAGCAATTCGGAGGAAAGCATTTTATAAACCAGGTGGAACTGGGAAACATGTTTTGTTCTCTTCCCTTATTCTTTCCTGTGTGTCTTCCACCTTGCTCCCTGTTTCCTATGCCCGGACAGATTCCATCTCATCACCAAATCTTCATTACTTTGTACCATTCCAAAGTCCACAAAATTTACTCCTTTCTGGCCAGTATTCTTAGGCCTTCTTCTTACACACTCTCTTCTTTGGTTTAAATTCCCCTCACACTGAAAACTTGGCAACTCAACTAAAAGCATTATATCCCTTTCTTCCTTTGCTCTGGTATTTTCTGCAATGGCACCAGGACTCTCTTCCTTTGTAAGGACTTGATCACATGGGATGGATGCCTTGCAAAAACTGGATTTTAAGTGAAAACAACCCACAAAAGTGGGTTGTTTTTCACAGACATTCAGGGTTAACCTGAACAGAAAGTAAAAGTAACCCGCAAAAGCAAGTAGTTTTTCAGATGACGTTGGCATCAATGGGAAATAACACATTAATCCAAACGGAAAGTCGACAAAACCCACTCCTTTTTACTTTCAGGGAATTTCCTAAAGTAAAAAGGAGGGGGGTTTGTCGACTTTCTGTTTGGATTAATGTTGTGTTATTTCTCACTGACATGAACGCGTCTGAAAAATACTCCACTTTTGCGAGTGTTTTGTGTACTTTTAAATTACTTTGCTGCGTAGGATTTAACCAACTTGCCCCAATTTGCCTGTGTGTGATAAAGTCCTAAGACTTTATCAGTCTTCTCCTGATAAGTAAAATAGTTAATTAAAAAATATCAGACGGTATTAAAAAAATCTATGAGCTGCTGTTCTGGGTTTTGTGTCTTTTCTGGTTTAGAGAATACTGTAGGGATCTTTACTGTTGCTTCTATTTTTGGCCTTTTTATTTTTGATTTCTCTTGAACTTTTCAAGTTCTCGCTACTTGACTGTGAGCCACCTGGAGGTGCTCATGCATGATATTGTGGAAGAAAATGTAACTTTATAAATAAATTGGATTAAGGGTCTCTGGACATTTATTGATATTGTAATTGGAACAGCAGAAGAATAAAATGAAATAACACTTTCTGAGACACAATACATTTTAGTTAAAAGTGCTCAGAAACAAACTTTCATACCACTAGCATCTCAATCTTCAGGGGGAAAAATCTCTGTGATCTGTCCCCACCTCCCACTCTCAAGCACACAAAGGCATTTATTATAACAGAAGCTGAGACAAGGCAGATTATCACACGGGAAAAAAGACAGGAGCAAAGCAGATTGCAAATCGTGAGAAGATTATGAGATGATGTCATGCTTATCCCGTCATTATCATTATTATCCTGTCATTATCCCTCCTTGCCAAGTGTCACCTTCTGGCCTAAAGGGAGAGAAAGGACAGGCCCAACGTCATCGGGCTTGAAGAAAGAGGCCCTCCCTCCTTGCCAACTGTCATCTTCTGGCCTGGAGGGAGTGAAAAGACTGGCCCAATGCCATCGGTCCTAGCCTCAGTTAAGAAGAGCCCTCCCTCCAGTCCATCTGCCTTGGTCCAGGCCTCAGAGGAAGAGAAGAACCACTGGACCTCATCCTCTTCCCCACCACCTTTTCCTTCTCCTTTTGTGTCGTGTCTTTTTAGATTGTAAGCCTGAGGGCAGGGTACCATCTAATTAAAATAATAATTGTAAGCCGCTCTGAGAGATTTTAGGGCTGAAGGGTGCAGTATAAATACCATAAATAAATATTCCTGCCAATGAAGTGGAATTGACCTGTCATTTTTCAATAATAGAAGTTTCTATTAATGAAAACTGATGGGACAGTTCTACTTCATTGACAAGATAGTGACAGGATGAGTGCGATGTGTGTGATTTTTTTTTGCAAGACTGCTCAATAAGGACGGCATAAGGATGGGAGCAATCTACTTCACTCCCTTATCCTCCATGTGATAATGTCCTGGGCCAAATTCTCACATCAGTTACTTTATGCAGTCACATGAGAAGTAAGTTTCCACTTGTTTCCTCCTTTTTGTTAATCTATTTACTGTAATCCCATCCCACCGATATAAAACAAATAAAGGAATCATACATGAGCTCCGCGCTGAATATTGGAATAATGAACATCAGGTATAAAGAGGACCGGCTGAGTATCAAGATCCATAAATGGCTTGAAGATAGTGATGTCTGTACGCTTGTGGGATGGGAGCATGGGCACTTTGACATCAGAAACTGGTGGAAAGAAAAAAAGAAACATAAGCCTGTTGAAGTAAAAGTAGAACTAACCAGAGAAGAGAACATTTCAACAGGTTTTGCTTGTCATGCAACCAGGCAACAAGCAACATCTGCTGAAATTCTCTTTTCTGTACAACCATGAAAAGCAGAGGAGTCCTTTATTTCACCTGGCAACCTTAGAAGGCATCTCCATGGTTTGCAGAAATATGAGATCATATTTGGAGGGGGCCCTAAGAGGGAACTGTCACTACAAAGTTCTTCAGAGAGAGGGAAATGGAATGGAGCAGCTAGAACTGAGAACAGGAAGCACCTTCCACAAACTTTAAAACAATCTAACTCTTGCTTTTTATTTTAAAAGTCATCTTTTGAGGCCATAAGCAGGAGAGCAATATAATGGTAAAAATGTGATATCCCAAGGAATGTTGAAATATTTTACAAAATCAGCATTCCCAGCCCTGACTCATATACATTATTTGTGAACCGCCTTGCATAAATGAAATAACTAAATAAATACGCACAGAACTCTCCAACATCATCTCTTCTTCATCCTATGGAAATCCTCCCAATTACTGTTCATCAGGCAGCCCCCTTTCCTTGGTGCAATTTAGGTACACGAATCATCACTAATGTTGCTCTCACATAAAAGAATGAAGGATATCAAATGTTTTCATTCCACTGGGCAAAATTATAACAGGTTTTGCAAATGTTTGCTTCATTTCTGGACTGTTTGTGAACAATTCATTTCTACAAAAAGCTTGGGGGCTTAGGAGGAGGAAACTGTGCCTTTAGTGACGGCAAATCATTAGACATGGTTCATGCACAAAAACCTTTACATCCAATATATTTCTAAAATCTTGTGGCAGTTGAGTATTTTCTCAATAGGGTGTGCCTCAAAGTGTTGAAACATCCTTTCCCATCAAGGATAAGAAATCTCACTGTTATTCTTTCCAGTCTTAGCGCAATTAGATTCAAGATGCTTCCTTGCTTAATCATCATCTCCCTCCTCTCACCAAAGTAAACACATTTATCCCTTAGCAGAATGCTTAGTAAAATAAGGAGAAATTGCACCAACAGTTCTCTTGTGTCAGCATATGTAACTCCCCTTTAAAAGAAGCATTGTATTAGGGCACTGCCTGCATTTCCAAAGAAGATTAAGTTGAAATTTTCTTCTAAATTAGGTGGCACTTAAACATATGTATTTCTACTTACAGGCATTCAGCTGGGAGCTGGGGTCAGTGCACTTGCCTTTTCTTTTGCTTTGTTTTCGTTCTTCGTCCCTGATCTTCCTCTCCGCACCCTGTCAGATCAACAGAGGAGAAATTGCTTTCAGAGGCTTCTTCTTTTTTCTTCACCTTTGAAGTAATTCTCTGCCTTCTTTTTTCTCTGCCCTTTTCTCATGCTTAGTCCCTCCCAGATCAGACTTGTGGAAGTCACTGAAACCACTCCACCAAGTCAACCAGAAAATTTTGAATTTGTGAAGCTGTTTTAAAAGGTTGTCACTAAGGAAATGTCTGCACTATCTTTCAACCAATGTATCTCCTTATGTCTCTACTTCACAACTCGAGTAATTTTTTTTCAGATGCAGTATTTTTGACAAGATAATCTGCTTTAAAAAAATGCACAATTTTCAATTACTGCTGTAGCTTTTCTGAAATTCAAGCCAAAAATAATCTCACGGGCAAGAAAAATGTGTAGTGTCCATCTCCCTAACTAGCAAGAATCAAAACTACTGCTTCAAGTTTGCTACTTGCTCAATCTGATCCACTTGGATACTTCCCTTAAATGTTTATTCAGAAGTGAGTAAGTTTACTCCCTTGTAAATATATTTAGGATGGATTGCAGCCTTAATGTGGAATCAACTGGCTCATCATGTTCAGAAAACTAGAAAGGAATGCATACTGTACAGGTTTGGCAAGAAAAGCTGTTTTTTAAAGCTGAACCAGCCAGGCCTCAGACATTTTGCTACTTGAGGTAAAGGACAACAATATCCTCCGGCAGAGAGGGACAGCCAAAGGACACAGGAGAACAACCAAGGGACACCACAGCTGCTTTCCTGACAACAGCTACTAACTGAGGCAACCATCTCACTGTGACTAATAACAGGCCAGCCCTTTTAGGTAACACAATTTGCTATATAAACATATACTTTCTGCACAGGAAAACAATTGACTATGGCTTTCTCCAACATGTTATTGTTGTTACGCCTGTGAGCCAACATGGTGTAGTGGTTTGAACATTGGATTATGACTGAAGAGGCTAGGGTTTGAATCGGTCATATAAATCCACTGGATGATCTTGGGCAAGTCACGCTCTCTCAGCGTCAGAATTTCATAATGCCAACCCCCCTCTGAAGAAACTTCCCAAGAAAACCCTGTGATAGGATTGCTTTAGGGTTGCCATAAGTCAGGAATAACTTGAGGCACACAACAAGAATAACAACAGATCTTCCAGTCAATTTCAATTTATGGTAATCTAGACCCAAGACTTGGAGACCAGAAGCACTGTAAGTTATGAACACTTGGTAAACTCTGATGCAACATCCACACATACAAAGAAAACCTAAGACTGATTCTTTACGGTTATGGTCTCCTGTCTAATAACTGCTGAAACTGATTTCAAGCACACGTGTATGATGCAAAAGTAAAAATTACTCTGCAATGCCAGGTGGGGCATTGTCTCTCAGTCTCAGCCAAATACGTAATGTAATAATGATAATAAATTATTATTTATTACCTGTCTCTTCCCATGGATCAAGGCATATATTGAGACAATATACTTGAAGCATGACTTATAACAACCTTATCCTACCTAGGGTTTTCTTGACAAGATTTGTTCAGAGAGGGCTCTGAGAGTGATTCACCCAAAGTGTGATTTTTTTTCAGAGTGTGACTCACTCAAAGTCACCCAATGGGTTCCCATGGCTGAAGGGAGATCTGCACCCTGGTTTCCTGTAGTCCTAGTCCAACATTCAAACAATGAGACGATGCTGGCTTTCAAAAATGCCAGTTAAATAAAACATGTACATCTGTACTTTGTTGTTGTGTGCCTCCAAATCATTTCTGACTTCGAGCGACCCTAAGGTGAACCTATCACAGACTTTTCTTGAAGATTTGTTTAGAGGGGGTTTGCCTTTGCCTTCCTGAGAGACTGTGACTTGCCAAGCTCACATGGAATAGCCATCCCCTCTACTCTGCTCTTTATCATTACTCTTGCGCTGCTCTCTGCTGGTGTGAACTATGCACATTAAAAGTACAAGACAGGAATTCACAGAGTTGCAGATATGCAATGTTGAAAACCTGCTTCTTTTCCAGGTGAAAAATTGGCCAGTTCACATACACAACCAGAATTTTTTTAAGGCATGCCCATCTACCTTGCTATGGACCACAGTAGGCAAATTGTGGCCCTTTAGACACTGAAAGACAGCACATCCCATTAGTTTTAGCCATCAGAGTTGATGCTGAGAAATGTTGGGAGCTGTAGTACAGTAACATTTGGAAATACAGACTTTCCTCACCCCTGCTATTGAGTGATCAGTCAATCAATGACATTTTAAAAGGTTTCTGAAGGAAGTGTGCAGGTCAATTAATAATATAAAAGACAAAATAACAACAAAACAATCAGCACAAGACAAAAAGAGGATAAAACCTAGGTCCAAGACATGCTGCAGAGCCAAGATAAAACTTACAGGCAACATTGGCGCAGGATTTTAGATTGTTACTACCCTGTTTCCCTGAAAATAAGACATCCCCCAAAAATAAGACCTAGTAGAAGTTTTGCTGAATTGCTAAATATAAGGCCTCCCCCGAAAGTAAGACCTAGCAAAGTTTTTGTATATAAATATATATACAGTATATAATAAATCTTAATATTTTTTTTTGGTTCAACAATAAATGTGAATTCTTCTTCATGGAAAAAAATAAGCCACTCCCTGAAAATAAGACCTTGCGCAGCTTTGGGAGCAAAAATTCATATAAGACACGGTAGCTATAATGTAGAAATTACTAGCTTTATGCAAGCAAAGAAAGATGCAAAATTGTGACCACAGAAATTCCAAACTGAACAAAATGTGAGCTCACCATCCCAAAAACTGACCAGGAGGGCAGAAGTTTGACCTTGCCTTGGTGTTTCTCAAAAGTAAGCTGTCTTGAGTAATAGTACAAAAGCAAACAGACAGACCTTGTTCTTAGATGTCATACTACTTGGATTTAGCATTATTTCTTGTTAACTGAGGCAAAATCTATGGGCAGAATGACTATCTGACACAAATTGTTTGCAAACACCAGAATTCATTGGGAAGAAAATCAAGTAGGCCAAAGTTGGTAGATTAGGTGAAGTGTAACTTTATGAACCTAAAAACTAAGATTAACCATATATGGTTCAGGCCCTCTCATGACTGATACTTAGTGATACAGTAGATTCCATTTTTTTTCAGAGCCTGGAAAAGTTACTTTTTGGACTACAGTTCCCAGAATCCCCTAACTGGCATGGCTAGTTGTAGTCCAAAAAGCAGTTTCTCTGAGATTAGAAAAAGTTTAATAGATCTAAGAATTCATCTCCTGTGCAATCCATAACTATAAAAGTAGCTAACACTAATTTATACCTGGATATGACACTTACTATTCTAAAGCAAGCAGAAAGCAAAATGATTAATGATAAATCTACATGGATAATTACTTTTGACAATGGGTAACTGTCAAATCTAGAAGACCCAGATAATTCTGGATGGTTAGCAAGTTTAATAAACACTTCACAGTTAAAATAAAGGAATTCTAGATATATTTTTTCTACTTGACATGGCCTATCCATAGTATCAGTATGGCACACTGGTACACACATATTGTTTTGAGACTTTTTGCCTGGCATTCTTTCCCTAGTAATTTCTTTGTCATCAGATCTGATGGAAATAAATGGAATAAAACTGCATTTGATAGATCTCAAAGATCCCAAAAGTAGCAGACAACATCCAATTTAAAGAGTACTGCTGTTGTTTTTCCTGCTTACATATGCTACTGAGTTGACTGTCCAACCTAATTATCTGGATGTAGGAGATAACAATGTTTCTAAACCATTGTTTGATAGATTCCTGTAGTTTTACCTTATCACAAAAGACTTTAATCTGGCAATACGCTCTGTGGACAGGTTTGTTGCTCCTGTTGTTGTAGCTGTAGGTGTCAATCTGAAGATTCAAAGGAAGTCCTTTAACACCTTTCTGAGAAGAGAAATCCGTACTGAGGCAGTTTACAGCAATGAAGACCTGCAAGCAAACCAAACATAACAATTCCAATCAGTAACCAGTATTAAAGAACATGCTGTTTTTGCTTTTGTTGTTGTTCTGCTACAGGGGAATAAAAACAGATCACTACTGTGTTAACCCATAAATCAGAGGCAAAACTACAGTTGCCCCATTAGTCTGAAAGCCACAAAAAACTCTAATACAGCTTGAGTTTTCCCTTATTCGGAATTCCAAAATTTGAAATGCTGTACTCCAAAATCCAAAATTGATCACATGTGTGGCTAAGACAGTAATACTTTTACTTTCTGGTGATTCAGTGTACACAAGTTTTGGCCTCATTCACACACAGGTGTGTTTTTTTTACCGGAACGATGTGAATAACCTCACTCACACATTCTGGGTTTCTTATTCACATCATGAAACTGCATCTTTCTGGAAACCACATCTCTCTGCATCTCTGTGAGTTTGGTTGCTCACATGTGTGGGCACCCTTCCCTCATCCCCGCACTCACTGGCACCTTTCAGCCAGACAGAGGGGGGCAGCATCTCTTTTTCTCTCTTTTCTCCTCTCTTTCCTCCCCAGCAGCAGCTGTTCCCCCTGACGTAGGGGCAGCACTTTCTTGACTGCATGGGATGCTGATGATGCAAATGCATTCAAAACCCTTTAAAGGCATGGAGAGTTTTATTCTGAGTCTGTTTGGGTCTATTCACATCCTTGCTCACACAGCTAGCAATGTGAATCTTTTGTAAAAAATTCAGGGAAAGGCCCAATATCGATTATCCCAGGTGTGACAGCTATCCACCCGATGCCACCAATTACATGTGGAGACCCCACTTGATCTCACAGATGCCAGCAAAATGGGTCTTTTAAATCCCAACCGCTTGGCACCAATTTATATGTGACAATGATCCCACTCACTAACTGAAGTGTCTTTATTAATAATTGTTCTTATTAATGTTGGTAACTTATACAGTATGTTGTTATTGGTAAAATTACTTCCAGACACTACTCGTTAAACTTGAAGAACAAAAATAACTTATGGCCAGAATCCATAGTTTTTTGTGGGGTTTTCAGGCTACATAGCTGTGTTCTGGAAGAGTTTATTCCTGACATTTTGCCAGCATCTTTGGCTGGCATCTTCAGAGAATTCACTGAAGATACCAGCCACAGATGCTGGCGAAACGTCAGGAATAAACTTCCAGAACACAGCCACATAGCCTGAAAAAAATAACTTTATTTATATTCAGAACTTATTATTCTAACTTTCTTGGTGGATGGTTCTCAAGCTTGTAGTTACAATACACACGTTACTTCAGTTGTTACAAATTTATTATGTTTACTTTCCCTCACTGACATAGTTCACACAGAACATATTCCCTTAATACCACTGGACTTCCCTTGTCCTTTAAAAGTTCCTTATGCTGAACTGGGAGTCTGAATCCCATCCAGCTGAACTTCTATTCCTAACTGCACCTCCTGCCAGTTTTTAACACTCCCCTGCCTCAGCACACTCTCCAGCTCTCTCTCTCTCTCACACTCATTCTCTTCATCTCTTCCTTTTATAGACACTCCTCAGGCAGGCCTCCACCTTTTTCAGCCTGTCTCTGACTGGATACTTCGAACCTTGTGCCAGTGCTTCTCCATACCGAGGTAAGTGGATTTTTTGGCAGCCCCCACCCCAAACTTAATTGAGTGCATTCAGGATGCGTGTGAAAACAGAGATTTATCCCAAATTCATCCTGGATTATTTTCATCGTGTGCATAACCCCTTTGTTTCCAGCACAACATTATTAAAAATATCGTGCATAAAACCATCTTCAGTCTATGTGTATAAAGTGTATATAAAACTTAAATTAATTTCATATTTAGACTCCGTCTCCAAATATTCTCAAATCTGAAAAATTCTAAAATCCAAAACAGTTCTGGTCCCAAGCATTTCTAAGGGAGACTCAGGCTGTAGTGCAATCCTATACAGTATTTCATGTTGTATTTGTTGTTTATGGTAGGGTGATGGCCTTGCCAGTTCTGGAGTGTAAGAATTAACCTGACTATCAAAGCACAGCAGAGATGAGTAAGAGAATAAATACTGTGAGATGCCATCAAAACAGAAAGTAAGAGTGGACATGAGTTATTGGGTATGATGGCCGATTAGGGAGATGGGATTGAAGTTTCACAGGATATCTGAGGTCCCTCAAACAGTTGCCTTTGGCAGTTGACATGGCACACCAAGGAAGGATATCAAATGGCTATTGTAGTTATTTGATGATTTGTTATTTTTTACTTCCAATGAAAAGTGCTTGTACAATCTTCTTTCTCAAGCCTACGCCAGCCTATGAGAGAAATGAAATAAAATAACTTGGCCAGGCACTTGGACCTGGGATAGGGTGCCACTCCACATCCTCCTGCATAACATCTTGGGCCAGCCTTGACTGAGTTGACTTTGACTCTGCTTCTTGGGTCCAAAACACATTGCAGAAATAATCAGATTAATTATTATTTGACAAATGTTTTTTCTTAAATCTATGACAAGTTTGCCAAATATCACCACTAAAGACCTAACCTACCAAAACTGGAAAACATATCCGGGGGTAGTAGCTGTGTTGGTCATATAGCAAGTACAGGTCATTCAACATGGTCCTAAAGATTCAGTTCTACGCCTGCTTTTGAACTTACCATGAGAAGATATTTGCACGGCTGAAAATACATACAAAGAAATGATATTGTTCCAATAATAAGAGAGATCGTTTAATTCACCCCACATCTCTCACCTAAATGTGGCCTTTCAGAGAAATGAAATTAAATGATCAGTGGTGAACGAGAGACTCCCAGTGGGCCATCACAGGTACTGCAATTTTAAAGTAAATGTGCTTTACAGAAAATCTTTTTTATATAAGGAACACCTCAAAAGCTTTTTGTCATACTCACAAAAGGGGAGGGAAAACAGGTAGGTTTTCACAGATTATAGCATCGCTGATTTCTGATCTAAATGCATGAACAAAAGAACAGCTGTTCTTCCAATGAAAAAAAGCTGCAAAAATGTAAGGTGTTGCAACATAGATGTAATACACACCCATGTAAGAATTACTATGAAACCTAGATGTAAATTGTACTGACAACTGTAAATGTGCATTTAAAAAAAAATAATTCTGTGTTCCCCAAAATATCTTCATGCTGTGGGAAGTGAGAAATGCAAATGAGAAGTTCCCAGCAGAACATGCAGCAACAGAGCAAAACACACCCGATTTGTCTTGTTTTACAATCTCTTTCAGAGATGTCTCACACTAAAAACAGGTTGTAGAAACAAACTTCCCACTCAGCCCTAAAGGTCATACCCAAGATTTCCTACACATAATGACCCTTTGTGATCGGGTATCAGTTGGACTGACAATTCAGGTCTATCAGTACCATCCCAACCCTATCCTGATGTTGCCTTCCACATCCTACAATCCATTCACCAACAACCACAATTCTCTCCACCCACCATTCTCTCCACCCAACCTTCCTGGAGCTTCACACCTCCCAAGCCCATTATCATTCCATGCTACTTTTTGCTTTTCAAAATCCTTTCACATGCCAGGCCTACAACATCAGCTTTTCCTCTAAACCTCCCCACCCCAGCCTAAGAAATCCTTTCATCTGAGTCCCTTTTCTGCTCTGCCTGCCACTGTCAGCCATTCTGCAGTCTTCCCCTTTACCTACAAAACAGGTAAGCTATATAACCCCATGCCATTCTTTGCCAATGTACACAGAGCAAATAAGGAACTGAGGGTGTATACCACTATCCGCCAAAATTGGGCTACCCCAAATGATTCTCCCCGCCACTGGGAAACAGTACCCTGCAAGACTGAATTGTGTCTGGCCCAGCAACTCATTTTGATGCAAATCATACTTAGGTTTGTAGGTCCAGGCTGACTTTTGCTGGCAAGCATAAAATGAATAAGGAATTGAGGAAAAGCTCCCTAAAATATGGTTTGTGCCACTCAAAATGATGATGTCACCAGGAGACCTCTCAAGACTCCCTTAGAGTCAATTTTTGGCACAACGCTTCATTTTTTTAATGTTGTTGGTTTTAAATTATTGTTAATTTAATTTATTTTTAAGGGGAAGGTGGCTGGAAATGGGTCAATGAAGAGTTTTAATTTGTATGTTTTAATCTTGTTGTACCCCGCTCCGAGTGTACTCACAGAGGAGCGGGCTAGAAATAAAGATGATAATGATGATGATGATGATTTCATAAATGACTCACCCATAGGACAGTCACTGCAATACATAGACAAAAGCAAGGAGAGGCAGGCCAAGATTTGCTTCTCCCTGGCTCATACATCAGATTGTCTTGGAAGCTAAGAAGCTGTTTCCAATTTAGTAGGCAGGGGCGTTAACATAATCATTTCTGAGACAAGACTAATGAATATCAACATGGCATGTTTGCCCACCTCTGCTGATTAATTAATCTTTATTTATGGCATAGGTATATCACGCTTCAGGCTGCATTGTTGGGGAAGAAAAAAGAAAGCAGCAGCAGTATTAATCCAGATGCGATTTCAAAGTATTCCAGAGTCAAACATTTTAAGGTGATAGTTGTGTGCCTTTTGGCCCTGACTTTACCAAAGTTAAGTTTGTATCATGTCCTCCCCAGTTCTTACTTATTTTATGTGTACTGGAAACAACCATCATGGGGACATAACACCTGAACATGACTTGCACCAAAGCAAGATTTCAGGTTTATTGCTAGAGCTGCACAAAGACAATTCACTTGGCCCTGTGGGTATATTGTGTTTTTAATGGCATCAGATTTACTATTATGAATCATCCCTCTAGACTTTTCATCAGTTTATCATATTTGACACCCTGTATCTATATACCCTAAAGGCAGCAAGATTTTGGAAGCTAAGCAGGTTCAGCCTGGTTAATGCTTGGATGGAAGACTGCTAATGAATACCAGGACCTCTGGGCGATATTTCAGAGGAAAGAACTGGCAAAACCACCTCTGAATAGTCCTTGCCTAAGAAAACCCTAGGAAATCAATGGGATTGCCATAGGTCAACAGGCAACATGAAGGTGAAGGCACAGGCACACACACACCCTATACATAGTTTTCAAAGCAGTAGCCATGTTAGTTTCTTGCATCATAAAAAGGAGGAAGGAGAGGGAGGGAAAAAAAGAAATGTGGTACCACCTTTAAAACTGCACCAGAAGAAGATGGTTTATATCCATGAAAGCTCATGCTAAAATAAAAACCAGTTAGTCTTAAAGGTGCTACCTATGTGCAGGTTTCAAACTTCCATGTAGGTTGGGGTAGTGGACCTATGGACCCCCAGATATTGAAGTACAGGCCTCATTGGCCCAAGTCAGCATAACAAACATTCAGGGATGATGGGAGCTGTAATGCAATATCATTACGAGTGACTCCCCATTTTTATACAAACTGTGCAACATGTGAAGCAGTTCTCTTACAAGGAAATGATACATTATCATCTAATGAGTTTACTATATCCCATATGGCTATATTTTTCAGTAGATGATTCTGCTAATCACAGCTTTTAATTACAAGAATTCAAACATGTCACTAAATAAGGCTTCCTTCAAAAATGGCTAGAGATGTCTTTACTACCAACAGTTAAGATGGACTGACAGACAGTCAGAAAGATATCAAGAAACAAGACTATCATCCAGCAGAATTTATTTGCACTAGGTTCAAGGAAATATGAAAGAAATTACTGAACAATAATGACCACGGATTGCCAAAAACTCAAACAAATGGGTCCTAGAATGATTCAGGCCAAACTCTCACAAGGAGCCAAGATGATTCAACTGAGGATATTTTATTTTGGATAAAACACACATCTCATTGGAAAGGATGATAAAGCTCACAATGGAAGGCACAGTGGCATCACTAGGGGTGCACACCATGCTGGATGACACCATCAGAGGGAGTGATATTGAAGTTGTTTATAAAAATGAAATTTTCATGGTTTAAGGAATCCCTGCATTTGCAACCAGTTTTGAGCCAGGATAAAAAACCACCCCAAGCAATTGACCAAAAGGGCAATGAATGGCAGGTCTCATACCCAGAGGCTGTCCGCTCATCCCTTCCATTCAACCGCCATCAAGGGACTTCCCCTTTTGTGGGCAGGAAAATAAAAAGGCCAGCTTGATGCTACTCCTACCTGGCACCTTGGCTGCCAGTGTGATAACACAGCTGAACTGAAAGATCGCAGCAAGGCTATCAGAGCCGGCTGTTGCTCTGCACTGTGGGCAGGTTTGAAAAGAGGGAGGGAGGAAGAGGAGGTCCATGGGAGTGACACTATGAGTTATTGCACTGAGTATGGTAATTCACCAACCCTAGATCACACTGCAGATGAATTGTTTCAGTAAAGAAAGGCATAGCCCCGAATCTGTAAGACCTGAGTAGAACTGTTGATGACTGATGTTCGTTTCTCATTCACAACACAAATGAGTGGGTGCTAACTTGAAGGGAAATAAAAAATAACTAACACAAAAAACAAAACAAATTAAAAAAATTGTTAAAACCTCGTTATCCAATAAATTAAAAGAAGCTGCTGTCTCAAGACCACTTCTAGCCAAAGAGAGTTTGCTGTCTGAGGTGAAGAACAAGACAGTGCTCCTACCCCATTCCAAATACCAAAAGCTGAACAGATTATTTTTTTCGATATTAGTGTTGGGACAATATTCTTCACAACACCTGAAGGCATGGTGGAGGGCAGACTGCTCAGCACACAAGTCTCTCTTTGCTGCTGCCACCCAGCACCTACCACCCGAGTTTGTTGCCTCATTCCAGCTAACAGCAGGGTTCCTAAAAATGTAGGCACCATTGCCAAGCTCAGATTTAAAGGGGGGGGGGGTGTAGCAAAATTCACAGAGGCTAAGCTTCCATTTTCAGAGGCTATATACCTCTGACTGCCAGATGCTGAGCACAAATGGAGGTGAGGGGAAGAAGAGATGGGTAGACGTCTTCATACCCTGCTTGTAGGCTTCCTGGAAGGCATTTGGCTGGCCACTGTTGGGAACAATCATGTTGGCAACAGAAAGGGTGGAGCTGTTCTCATTACCCTGCAGTAAGGCAGTATCTCTGCATCATAATAAAGCACCTTGCATTCATAATCTAGAAAAAACATCATTTTGCTGACAAGGAACCTTTTGTGCTTAATTAAAAACATTAACCATATTGCTTTTTTGTTTGCTTCTATGAGAATCGGGAAAATGCCTTGTGAAAGTTTTTCCTGCCTGTCTGGCTGAATTTTCTAACATGCCTTGTGAGAAAGCTACTCCAACAATATTTGGTGAGAGGGTTAATGGAATTCATGAGTTCATCCCTAGACACCCAAACAATTTTAGCCCTTCATAGTGTTGCCAGGTATTCAAAATAGCAAGAAAAGAAAAGTTGCTATTCATGACGTGCTCAGGACTGGCAATCAGGAAGTAGCTGTACCAAGTTTGTGTTCAACCTTAATACCAAATGAAAGTATTAATTTCAATTAATTTAGGCACGCATTTCTCTGTAAAATTAACATATCGTCCACATTCATAAATTACATGATGCACACACATCTTTATGGAGGGGCCCAAACAGAAAAATATGGGATTCAGTCTATGTAAAAGGAAAAGCCTGAATCATTGTCACCTGCAGTGTGATTTTGTTTGTGTTCATTTTAGATTTTAAAAATGTCTTCAATTGGTGTCTTAAAGAGAAAAAAAAGTGTAGGTGGCTTGGCAAATGCATTTCCACCCAAGAAATGTCAGAAGGAAGACATACATAACCACAAAAGTTGTTGGACATCTTCAGCCTGTAGAACAAGATTCCTCTTCTGACATCTCTTTCTCTTTTGGAGGTCTCTTCCGCATTCTTGGCTATATGAACAAGTTTGCTTGCTTTGAAAAGCATTTTTTTATGTAGCTCTTCAATGCAAGTTTTAAGCAGGCAGTGGCTACTTGCAAGGGTTCTTGGAGTAAAGGTGTACATAGGTACTACTTAAATCCTGCCTGTTAAGATAGATCAGAGAGTGTGGAGGTAGTAGTTACTTTGTTGTGCACAAGGTGGCTGTAACATGCTCAGCAAAGGAAGAACTGTAATGAGCGTGAAGGGCACTGTTCTTCATAGAAAGAATGAAGAGAAAGCCCTGCACATTCAAAGCTTTTACATACACTGTAAGTTTAGGAACATATCCCCCACAGGTACGGGAGCCACATTGTACTAACAACGCTGCTAATATCAACATTTACAACAGCTAATTGTTGAATCAACAACCCATTCCACAAAAAAACTCTTAGGGGGGAAAAATAAAGAAGTTCTGCTACTGCCAGTGCTGATGGTAACGCCAAACTTCAAGAAACTGTTGGGAGAATTTCTTCTAGCGCTTACAAGTAATGTTGTTACAAGCAACATTGCCTGTTATGAGTTATTTAGGGACAATAAATTTGCTTTCTTATAATGATTTGGGGGCATTTCAAGGGGATTTTTCTTTTTCACTTATGTCATTTTCTTCTTCTTTGGAATAAAACACAAATCCAAAACGGAGCATACTAAAAATGGCAGTGTTAATGGCAGTAGGTGATGAGAGAGGAGGAGGTTGTATTTAATTACACATTAAGTTACTTTTTAAAAGAAACATTCCAAGGTTTGATTTGTTCACCCACTGAAGAAATTCAGTGAAGGGTCTCCCCTGCTGTCAGACAGTTTGAAGAATTACAAGAAGCCATTTCTGCACAGCTCCAGATTTATACCCAGAGACCCTGAAGAAAGGGAATCCAGAAGAAGGAAAACTCTAGCAACTCAAACTGAGGAAATGTTAACATCTCCTATGAGTCAAAAAAAGATACAAACAGGAGAATAATGTACCAGAAACAGGCGCTAGAAAGCAAGTAACCCCTGGGAAATGGGGCCCCTGGGAGGACTGAGTAGTTTCCCCTGCGCATCAAAGAAGAGGAGCTCCAACTGCACAGAGACAAAATATACATGTACTCAGCAGTTCATAGGGCTACATAAGCATAGCATAAACATGGCTACCTAGCAATGGGTGTGTTCACTTTGCATTTTCCCACGCACAGGAATGATGAAGGCAATTATTCCTTGAGTTTTAATTAACTCAAACCACTCTCCCCCTCCCCCCGCAATCCACTTGAACAGCCAATAGTCTATCACCGCACATAAAAGTAAGAAATAACAGATTGGTAGAATTCATGCTCCATAATACCATGCCACTTCTTTCATAATTCAGCACATGCAAGATCTGATAATAATTGAGGCAATCCAGGCTGCAGCAATAACCAGCAACAAAATGGGAGATAGATTATTTCCAGGTATGGAGCAGAGTTTGGAAAACGTCTGTGCTGGGAATGGCTTTGCAGGCTAGGGGACTTGGGGAGCTCCAATCTAAAAGAGGAACTTTTCCAAACTCTGGTAAAGTACATGAATGAGCAAGGAGAACTGTGGCCTACAAAGTAGACATGATTTAGCTCCAGATAAGGCTTTTATCTCACAATCACCCTGTCACATTCACTAGATTTTACATGGGCCTCAGACACAATGCCCAGAGCAAGTGGGGGTTACCAAGATTAGCAGAACAGCTGCCTTAATGTTTCCATATATTTTAAATAAAGTACTAAAGATAAATAATGTAGTAGGTTTATTTTCATGCAACACATGTTCAGAGTAATTATGAATCTCTAAGAAAGATGATTTGGTTAAGTACTCACATAGATGAGGCATGCAAATCTTTTATTTGGGACACTTGGAAGTTGAATACTACAGGAATGACTTTTGAGTCAACAAGCATGAGGCTGTCTCTATGAACCCAGCAGTGGGATTTTCTTTGGCGTGAATGTAGGTTTGGAGGGCATTAGTGCAGGATTGGGAATCACACAGCTCTCCAGATACTGTTGGACTGCAAATCCAAGCATCCTTCACCATTGACTGCTAAGAGTTGCAGTCAAACATCTGAAGAGCCAGATGATTCTCATCCCTGCTTCAGTGGTAGGTTGATTTGACTGATAGGTATGAACTTGTTAGTTTTTCAGGCTGGATTACAAACCTAGAGACCACTCTTTTGTCTCCTACAGAACTGGAAAATGTATTGGACTACAAAGCTCATCATCACCCTCCACCACTGGCTCTGTTGGCATGGGCTGATAGTACTTTCACTGCTTGCCCTCCTGAGGATTCAAAATGGCTCGGGAAAATGCAACACAGAAAGGGAAAAATAAAAAGCAAGCCTCTCTCTTGGCTCTAAAATACCACTTCCATAGTCTTTTTCTTCCTTTAATTGCCCTCTTGCAGCAGCCATCCCAAGAAAAATTTGCTAGGCACTGCCATGTTTTCTTCATCCCTCTTCATGTTGGCTTCTATTTGTATCAGGGTTTTGGAACTGTACACCTTTGAGGACAGAGAATATCTTATTTTTTAGTGATCTTAAGTAAACCTAGTTGGAAGCCTTTCTGTCTAGAGAGTGGGGTAAAAATGAGGTAAACAAATAAAATAAATAACTTGGTATATAGCAAGATTCAGTCTTTTAACAGAGCCCACAGCCCGCAACTCCAGTTCCTTAAGTGGGCATGGGATAAGGAGAAAACACTACACCAAGAAGTAACATTGCATTTCTTCTCTCCTATGAGGCTTTCGAGGTACAAGTGAAAGGAGGAGGAACTATGCTGAGGCTACAATCCAATGCACATTTACCTAGAATAAGACCCATTCAACGTGGTAGAACTTACTTCCAAGTAAACAAGCTGGAGATTGCAGTGCTAGTATGAATGCTACACTCCCTCTTCTTGCATATGCCAAGACTGGTTGACTCATTCGCATGACTCCTAGTTTCATCCTAGCCAAACTGCTATCTTGCTGCAGACAAAAGAAGGCGACAACGCCTTATTTTAATTAGGTGCATGGTGGAATGCTTCATTAGGAAGACATCCTTCTAGCCATGTGTGACACTCACAGCCTGAGAAAATTAAAAAATGATTGACTTACTCTCTTATTCACCTAGCAAATTAATATCATGCAAACACAAAAAGACCTCTCTGTGTGTCTATGTGTGTGTGTGTGATATTATAGGAAGCAGTGCATCTTCTTCAGACAAAGGCAGTCAGATCCAGAACAAAGAGAATTCAGGCAGCTTTTGCTTGGCTTGTTTGCCTGTTTGGCTTTTGTCCTCTTTGGGAATCTGCATCATCATCACCCTTACTTTATTTCCTTGAGTACATGGACTTTTTCTTCAAGAACAAGCCCAAACCTGTGCACATAAAAGAATCAGTGGTATATAGCGCTACAATAGCATTTATGTAGCATTTCAAGGTGTTCAGTATCGTCCCCCACACATTACCTTTGCAGTCCTTATCCTAATTCTGTAAGGGATTATTACATGAATTTTATCCCAGTCCTGTAAGGTAGTATTGTATGAATGTGACATGATACAAGATGGGCAGTTTGTCACACAGGGGACAGAACCCCTCCACAGATGTGCTCTCTCCCTTGGAGCTTGTGGAGAAATGATACAAAATTATGGACAGCTACCTTTAAGTGATAGACATCATTTTAGGATCATCTGGTTATCTTTGTAGGCTCAATGATCCATTGATATAACTAAAAGAAAGCTAAACTGCTGTATTGTTTTCAGCATCTTAGCAGTTTTCAGGTGTTCCTCCCTCACCTTTTACAATACTGTCTACAAAGATGTACTCTGTGAGATCATCCACACAGGGCCAGAACAAGGCAAACGGTGGTGAATCTGCCATACCACTTCTCCTGGGCTTGAAAAAATTGTCTGATGTCTCAAGTGTGTTAAGAGTATGCTTGCATTGCCTTTGTTAAGACTGAACTGCTGGTCCTCCCACCTTCTTTATGTGTTACGGACCCACCTTCTGTATGTGTTATGGACCAACTTGTCCTTTCCCTCAAGCTAGCTGCAAAATGTCTTTAGCCAGACACTTCATACTTTATAGACCTCTAACCCTCCAGATGATTTGGCCTATGACTCACATCAGCCCATTACAAACAGTAAAAGACGGTGAGAATTGTAGTCCTGAAACATCTGGAGGACCAGTGGTTTCCATGATGCATAATCATTTTACATGAAAACAAACAATATTCAATTGGCTCCTTTAATACAGTTTTGTCAATAACTAAAGATCTTAATTCCCAGCTACTACTGGCTGGAGGCAGGGAAGTAAGTTCATTTTCTTCAGAAGATTGTGATGATCTGACAAATCACACATCCCCTCTCTTTTGCTTCTGCTAAGTGCCATGGGAGCTCCTGGTGTCACAGTGCGCTGTGTAATCTTGTTACAGACCCAAGGAACTGAAGGGCAGCTTCTGCCAAAGATAACATGAGCTTCTTTGTGGTGGCAATATCTGAACAGAGAGCAAAAACAGAAGCACACAAAGCCTCAACAGCTCGGAAAGTAGGTCATTTTCTCAGTCCCATAGACTCTACTGAATCCTATACGTACTGGGGTCCTTTCACACTACACAACTGAAGCTTAATGATGCCACTTTAACTGGCATGGTTGTATCTTATGGAATCCTAGGGTTTGTAGTTAGATGAGGCATGAAAACTCTCTGGCACAGAATACTAAATACCCCTCCCTAAACTGCAAATCCCAGGACTCCCTGAGTCACTACCATGATGGTTAAAGTGGAATCACAGCACTATACTTATGTAATGTGTGTGTGAAAGATCCCTTGGAAAGGGTGGTGGGCATACCAGAGCTGTTTCTTTAAAACTCACCTGTTATTTACTATAACCTAGTGAAACCTAGGGTAACAACTGTTGACTTTTAAAAGGAATATGAATAATTTAACAGAGCCATTGTTCCCTATTTAGCTCAGGTTTGTCCTGGCCTCTGAGGAGGTGATGCAGCAGGCCCCAACTTCTCCAACTGGCTTCCTTCCCAAAACGGAAACCATTCTCTCCCATTTCTTCCACAGGGCCTGCATCTTGAAGAGACAGTACACAGTGAAAACCTTGTGCAAACATTTTGCAAACTTCACACAATCCACAAGGACAAAGCAAAAGCTGGAACCTTTTATTCGTTGCTTCCTTCTTCACTGGTCAAAAGGTGCCACCATTGATAAAGGTGAAGGGGCAGGTGAAGGCCAACAGTTGGTAGCCAATAATGAGTAAGCCTTACCTCTTCCTGACCCATGGGAAAAGCTACCCATCTGTACTGTTAGGCTTCTTCTACAACGAACCAACCAAAGAATGCTGGAAAGGAAACAATAGGAAGGAGAACACCTTTCAACCAAACTGGGGGAAAGGCGAACATCTTTCATTCAGACTGGAGCCTGAATTCCCACCTGGCTTGCCTTAAGCAAAGCTTTGCACTACTTACTAGGATTTGGGCTGTGCTGGGGAAAAGGAGGCTTTTCCCCATAGCACAGCCCAAGGATAAAGTTTGGTATTCGGACACTGCTATTCTTTGGGTTTTGATTCTAGTTCTTAATGTTTCCACCCTCCACTGCACTTGATAGTACTGGGATTTGATGCATATACACTCCGCTTTTGTTGGACAGATGGGTAGACAGTACAGACACTTCAGACACTGTGACTGAATAAGGAAATATCTAGGTGAAGAAGTAGCTTCTTGCCAGAACATTGTATTACACACATACATGCCAGTCTCTTCCCTCTTTTAGTTTTCAGGACATTATAAGATGTAAGGAAGGAAGACGAAGGGTATGCTATCCAGGCACTTAGTGTTTTGAATCCACCAACAGTAGAGACTTGAAAGGGAAGAGTCTCCATGGACATTGTTCCTTTAGCTTTCTGGGACCGTTTTAGAGGTCTAGAGCTCTTGCGAAGAGCAATGCCAAATGTCTGGGACCTGAAATTCTGTGTGGGAATAGTGTGGGAATAGACCTGAAATTCTGTGTGGGAATAGTGCCTTGGAGCTGAAAGCTTTAATGGTGGATTAAGTTTCCTAAAACTGGTGGTGTTGTGCCAGGTTAATAGCAGCCCTCTGAAAAGTCACTTAAATGATGCCAGGACTACTGCAAAACCATGGTGAATGCTATGAAAATGGCTGGCATCAGATATAAAGAAGTAAAATTCTAAATTTCTTGGAGGACCCAATGGGAAAAGACACATACCTATCTTTTTTTTTATTAATACTCACAGATCCTGCAAAAAATATTTTTTGACTATAGCTGACAGAATCTCCCAGGCAATATAGCCAATGCCCACGCTGTCTGGGAATTATGGAAACTATAGTCTAAAATGTTAACTTTTTCACACTGTGGACTCTCTGAGGAACAAGCTCCTCTACCTACATATGCAATGTCTTTGAATGAACCCTCATACCCCAATAATTTAAGGTACCTGATTGAAATATACAGCTGATACATGCCCTGCATTAAATATTTAATACCTTGCAATATCAAATACCACATTGACAGAGTCAACTCTAGTGCTAACCAAAATATGTCAACAGATATGGAAAAATGATGGTCAACAAATTGGAAGTAGTCAAAATACATCCCCACCCATAAAAAGGAGATACAAAAGACTGCAGCAACTTTGGACCATAGCACTGATCTCCCACATAATTATGCTCAAAATTCTGCAACACAGATTTCAACTATATGTGGGGAGAGAAATCCCAGAGGTCCAAGCAAGGTTCAGGAAAGGAAGAGACGCTAGGGACCACATTGCAGGCATAGGATGGATAATGGAGTGCACCAGGGGATTCCAAAAGAAAACCAGCATGTGCTTTATAGACTATAGCAAAGCCTTTGATTGCGCAGCTCATGAAAGGTTATGGAACACCCTTAAAGACATGGGAGTGCCAACACATCTGATAGTCCTGATGAGGAATCTATATTCAGGACAAGAGGCTACTGTCAGAACAGAACATGGAGAAACAGAATGGTTTCCAATTGGCAAAGGAGTCAGACAAGGCCTTCAACCTCATCTGTTCAACTTGTATGCAAAACATATTATGAGAAAAGCAGGCCTGGACACAGAAGGAGGAGGAGTGAAAATAGGAGGAAGGGATAGCAACAATCTAAGATATGCAGATGACACCATAGTACTAGCAGAAAAACTCACAGACCTGGAACAACTACTAAGGAAGATCAATGTAAAAAGTGCCAAGGCAGGCCTACTGTTGAACATCAAGAAAACAAAAATAATGACCATGGAGAATCTAAACAATTTCAACCTAGAAAATGAGGAAATAGTAAAAGAATTCTCAAACCTGGGATCAAACATTGATCATAAAAGGGACTGCAGCCCAGAATTCAGAAGAAGATTAAGAATGGGGAGAGCAGCTATGAAAGTACTAGAAAAGATTCTAAAATGCAAAGACATGCAACTCAGCACAATGTTAGAATCATACAAGCCTTTGTACTCTCTATTACTGTATCATGTATGGATATGAAAGCTGGACAGTTAAAAAAGAAGATGAGAAGAAAATCAATTCATTTTGGATGTGGTGCTGGAGAAGAGTGTAGAGGATCCCATGGACAGCCAAAAGGACAAATAGGTCCTAGAGCAGATCAAGCCGGAAATCTCCCTGGAAGCCAGGGTGACAAAACTTAGGTTGTTGTACTTCGGACACATCATGAGAAGGAAGGACTCACTGGAAAAGACAATAATGCTGGGAAAGGTGGAGGGAAGTAGGAAGAGAGGAAAGCCACATGCCAGATGGATGGACTCTATTAAGGAGGTCACAGGTTTTATGTGGCTGCAGGAACTAAGCAGAGCATTGGAGGACAGGGGTCTTGGAGATGTCTCATCCATAGGGTTTCCATGGGTCCAGATCAACCCAAGGGAAGTTAACAACCAAACCTTGCATTAAATATCATAAAAATATTTAATGTAGGATCAACATTCACATTAATATAAACTTTATTAAGCACTTCTTTCTTAGATGGCATTTTTAAAAGCTTTTTTCTCTCCATTATCTCCCTGCAGTGCACCACATAAGGCCTTTGTGAACAGAAAGGAGGAAAAAAAAAAGGGGGGGGGGAGCAACAAGTCAAATGAACCATGCAATAAAAATTGTTGAAATTGGCTGGATCTCTTCCTGATAAGATCAGAGGAGTGGGAAAGAATTGATGCTCTGTCTACAAGTAACCTGATGAAGAACCACCATCAAATACATTCACTGAGAAAAGCAAGAAAGATTAAATAAGTGATTTGGCAATCCAAAACATATATGGAAATCATTTTAACTTTAAAAAAAAATCTCTTTCATTTGCAGCTTTTACTAGATAAAAACAAATTTGAAGGGTTTTTTTCTTTCTTCATCTGGGGGAAGAGTATGTTTATTATACTCTACACCAAACTTTTCCAACCTTAGATTGTTGGACTACAACTCCCATCATTCCACCCAGCAAATCAAATAACCAGGTTTGAAGATTTATCTCAGCAAGATATCATTACAAGGTTACAGCTCAGAAAACTTATTTTTTGGACTACAACAGCAGGCTGCATGTTCCTGGGTACTTTTGTCCAAAAAAGTAAATTTTCCGAGCTTTAATTAAGACCATAGATTAGGTAGCTTTGGCATTCAATATCCATTTCACACACATGAATGCAATACCCACTTCACACACACATTTTAGGCATCATGTGCTGACACACTGCCATTTGAGCTGGAAGGATAAACACACAAGGTTTACCTGGTGAGAAGGGAATATTTATTTAGCAATAAAGGTTTGGAACAAATTCTTCTGCCCATCCCCTCATTGCTGCCTCCTCTGCTCTCAAATCCTTCCTTGAAGAGACCATTGCCAAACTAAACCATGAAAGCCTTCCATTTCCTCCCTTCTGAACTATTGCCCAGATCACCTGTCAGATACAAGTACAGAAAGGGCAACTGCCCTATACGTCTCAGGTTTTCTGTATCACTGTGGTTGAAAGCTCAAGATGGTGGGCCAAGGAAGTGAAGCTTAAGGAGGAGATATTTAAATACATTTGAACAAGGGGCTCTGTTTATCCCCACTGATAGTCATGTGTGTCTACAAAAGCTGACACTGGCCACAATCTTCAGAATGACTAATACTTGATCAAACCAAGCCATTACTCTCTGATTCCTGATGGGATTTATTCTCTTCCATCAATATGAGTTAATGCGTGGCTGCTAAATACTGGCTTGAGTCCACAGACACTTGCAAAGAGGGGTAGAGAAAGGGTAACAACTATGTAATAGCGTGATGCTATTATTGATAAGAGGTGTATAAAATTATCCATGATGTGAAGAAAACTGATAGGAAAGAGAAAAAGGAACTCTTTTTCTAATACTAGAAGTTCAGGTCATCCAATAGATATGAAGGGACATTTGGGTCTAGCAAGCATAGTTCATTGCTATGCTGTAGATTTCACTGACACAAAAGGTAAAGGGGGATTAGACAAACCCATGGAGGACAGCACCATTAATGATGACTACAAAGGGGCAGAGTAAGTATACCTGCAGTAGAGTAAATAGTAGCAAATAACAAATTACTTTTAATGAATTCCTTTCTCCTAACAACTGAAGGATGACTACATTACAGCCCTGGTGGCGCAGTGGTTAAATGCCTGTACTGCAGCCACTCACTCAAAACCAGAAGGTGGCGAGTTCAAGACCAGCAAAGGGCTGAAGCTTGACTCAGGCTTGCATCCTTCCGAGGTCGCTAAAATGAGTACCCAGATTGTTGGGGGCAAATAGCTTACAATTGTAAATGAAGCTGTTTGTTTAACAAATTGTAAGCCGCTCTGATAGTCTCGGCTGAAGAGCGGGGTATAAATAAAACATTATTATTATTATTATTATTACATTTCAGTGAAAACTTAATGAGGCATAACATCAGACCAAACATCTTCCAACCACTGTCCTCTTTCATTAACCAGGACTCAAACTTAACTAGGTTGTGACAGGACATAGGGCATGGCAGCAATTAGGCCCTAGATACGATGACAGTCCAAAAACTATCATGTGCCGTAGCCCTACAATCAGTTTATATTACTCTTCAAAAAGGCTTATTATCCATCGTAAGTACTTAGGTCATCATACATGAAAGCTTCAAAGATCAATACAAGCTCAACCTGTCACAGAGCTTGTAAATTATTTATTTATTTATTTAGGACTTCAGGTCCTCCAGACCCCTAAACCAGCATGGCCAGTGAATTCTGGGAATTATAGTGCAAAAAAGTAACATTTCTGAGCACCGATAGAAACGTCTCAGAAACATTATATTCTTTAGAGACCTCTGTATTGTAAATGGAGAATCAAAGTGACAGAATTAAATATGTGTGACACACAGGGACACTTTGATGGAGGAGATGGGCTGTTTGCAGAGGGCTACAAGTTCCAGCCTGCAAACACACCTCTGTTTAATGTTAGTAGGCTGAAAACTGTGTATTTGAATAGGTTGAGCAGCGTGAGATCCTGACAAACTGCCAGATAGTCTTCTTAAGTGGAACAGAACTGAAAGGGCTGGCCACAGTTTCCTCCTCAAGCTACCTTTGGGGAAAGCTTAAAAAGCTATGTGTTTGAACTGTAGCTCCCAGTATTCCTCAATAAGTGTGGTCAGTGGCCATGCTTGCTGGGGAATTGAAAGAGCAGTAGTAAAAATAGGAACTTTTTCAAGCTCTGAAAAGGAGGTGGGGAGGAGGAATCAGAAATAGGGCACTGCTTTTCTTCTCATTTTTCCATAATTCAGATGTAGCAGAAGATCCTCCAGCAGTTTCAAAACTTTATTTGTATCAAAGAATACTTGAACAAGTCTCCAGAAACTATTTCTTAATTCCAAAGTTGTGTTGGCCAAGTGCCGTAATAATAAATATTCAATATTCAATTCCAAAGCAAAATTAATATTATGTCTTATTAAAAACAGGACTCCTTCTTTCCTTACACACCAAAAGGATGGATAAGCCTTGGCACTTACCTTTGCTTCATCATTAATGTCCCAACTGAAGGAGATGGCGTTGTAGGCTATCTCCTCAATGTTACTGATGGTATTGAAGCTTTCCTTATAGTCAGCTGTTAATAAAAATAATAACAATAACAGCAACATAATTGTAGTATGCTAATCTCTCAATCATATATATATGCAAAGACAAGGAAGACTATCAGACAGGGAAAAGGACGTTCTTGTCCCAGTCCTTTTCCCATTCTTGTCCTGTCCTTGTCCGCGGTTGCGGGCAGGACTTTCACATGACGTCGCACTGATCTGGACATTTTCCTGTCTTTGAAGCACTAGTGACTTATGACATGAAAGACTTTTATACGACATCACACTGATCTTGTCATTGTCCCATTAGTGAGATGGAATTGTCCCATCATTGTCCTTCATTTTGTAATAATAGAAGAACCTGTTAATACAATTCCACTTCACTGACAGGAGAATGACAGGATCAGCATGACATGTATGAATGTTTTTTGTGCAATCGTGGTCATGGAGGGGATAAAGGTGGGAGAGCAATCTGCTTCCTTCCTGTCCCCGTCTGATAATCTCCAAGAAGTAAAAAAAATTGCTTGGTATTTTACTTCACATTACTTTGTCGAATGTTAATAGGAACTAAATGTTCCTGTGGGAAGCTGTTTAATAAAAAAAAAACCCTTTAAAAAATGTAAAAACCAGGAAGGGAAAGGAAAAGTTGTCAAAGAGAGAGAGAGAGATTGAGAGGATACCTGTTCCTTTTGCCTTGCCCTGGGATTTTGTTTGGGAAATGTCACCCACCATAACTCTTTATGGTGACTTTTTATAAGTCCTTCATAAAGACTCCTTCAGTAATAAAGGATGATTTGCAACCTTGTCTGCCTTAAAGTGCCAAGTGATTAATCCTCACTTTTATTCACAGAATGAAAGGACTGGGAGTGCAACCCAGCCTTCACTGTAAAGAAACCTGGAAGCTAGCCACAACAATTTGGCCGCAGGCAAATGGATATATCTGTAGTCTTTCATTTTTCTACCAAAGCAGTACAGTAGTTGGACCTTGACTTATGCCAGAGACTCATTTCAGTCCTAGAATCTCTTTTTGCAGCATGGGAGTTTCCCCTCAGATATCTTCAGAAATAAGCAATAGCAGCTTTACCTGCACACAAGAGTATCTTTTCTCACCCACCCCACAAAATAACCTCAACTAATCTATACATATTTGTGATTAATAGCCAAGGGTGGCTCCTATGCAGAGGGCATGAACCATGGGTGGGGGTAAAGCCCCGATGTCTCATGCTTAAGGAATGGGCATGTTTTCTTGGGGAGAGGACACTAAAAATGGAGGAGCATTATCAGGAATTTGTACTGATCATCTCTCAAAGAAATGAGCACAGCTGAAAGTGTAACTGTTCAAAATTTTACATTTCCACACACAACATCCCCCAAAAGGATTTTAGCAGCCTCAAAGGCAGTTCAAATCTGAGACTCAAATCTGACTTCTGTCTGAGCAACTCAAGAACCAGTTAAAAAGCAAACTACTAGTCACAGAAATGGTGACCAAGGGCCAAAACAGACTTCAGAAATAATCCAGTTTGAGACCGCTTTAACCTGGCTCAATGCTAGGGAATTCTAGGAACTATAGTTTTATGAGACATTTAGCCTTCTCTGTCAAAGAGCTCTGGTGCTACAAGAAACTACAGTTCACGTAATTCCACAGTAGTTAAAGCGGCCTCAAACTGGATTATTTCTACAGTGTATTTTGGTCCCAACTCTCTTGAAGTAAGCTTCATACTGAAGTCTATGCAAGTCCAACAGTGAAAAATGTGTGGCTCTCTAGATTTTTGGACTACATTTTTCATGAGCTCTAGCCAGTATAACTAGCCAGGGATGTTAGGAGTTACAGTTCAGGATCAACTGGAAGACCACACTTTTTACTCATTTCAACACTCATCAAATGTGGGTTTTGACCTACCAAATAAGATTATTAGCACTCAGCACAAAACTGTATCCTATTATAGTCCTCCTTAGCCCAAAAGGTTAGAATGGGCAATTGCGGCCCCATTCATACTAGCCCATTGGCCCTGGTTAGATTGTGCATGCCGTTACCGAATCTCTCCGGAAAGAAGTTCATACTACCTTTTGCCCCGATCGATTCTTCCCAGTGCATTTTACCCTGCTGAAGTTCATACATGCAAAACTAATGATTCAAGATGGAGCCTCCTAGTTGTCAATCAAATGATGTCATGGTGACGTCTGATGCAGCCGTTGGCTGCGCGAGTGCTCCATCCGGCGCTTGGCTTTTCTTTACTTTTTTACATTTGACAGATTATGCGCATGGAGCATAGGGCTGGGAGAGGTGCAGATTGTGGGGATCCTTCCCCCCCTCCTCCTCCTCTGGTTTTCTCAGCACCAGGAGTACTTCATTGGGCACTTCTGAATTTTTTAAAATTATTATTTTTACAATTTGACAGCTTATGCACATTCTACATGGGGCTCTTTAAACGGGAGGGGGAACCCCCAATCCATATATAGATAGTTAACTTCCATATATGGATTGGGGTTCCCTCTCCCTTTGTTTAAATGCTCAATATGAATGGGGCTCTTTAAACGAAGGGAGAGGGAACCCCAATCCATATATGGAAGCCAACTATCCATATATGGATTGGGGGTTCCCCCTCCCGTTTAAAGAGCCCCATGTAGAATGCACATAAGCTGTCAAACTGTAAAAAAAAAATAATAATAAAAAATTCAGAAGTGCCCAATGAAGCACTCCTGCTGCAAAAACTATTAGACAGCACCGGATTAAAGCTGGTGGTTGCAGGGAGAGGAGTCATGTTCCACCCCCTGGCCTTTACCCCTCCCCTGAACTTGACCCTGATCATGATTGGAGACAAGTTCACATTCAATTGAACCGGTTTTTCCAAAAAGAAACGGTAAATACCCCGCTTTCGGAAAAACTGGGTTTAGGGGGATTTGCGCCGCATTGGGTGTGCAAGATCTGGATTCCCTAGTGGAAAAAACGGCACCAGTATGAACTTCCCGAATTTAATCTGGGTTACGAACCGGTTTATATGGTAGTCTGAATGGCCCCACTATTTCTTATCCTAGTGGTTGAGAAAAGAAAAGCACAAATCATGTGGACATGGAGCACTGACTGAGCAGTTCTGGGCCTGCTAGTCAACTTCAGTTAAAAAAAAAAAAACTGGGCAGAGGAACTGAAACCTGCCAAGCAGAGCTTTGGCACCTGTGACTGGATAGCTTCTTACCGATGTCAATGCACCTTTGTTTGGCCGTGTGCTGCCTGGAGTGCCAGTACTTCCAGTGCCTGAGTTGATCTTCTCTTGTTTTGTCTTCCGCAAATACAACCATGATGACACTCTTCAAAAAAAGCAGGGGAAAGAGTGGGACAGGGAAAGAGACAGAAGAGCTTAACTGGCAGCAGGGCCAAAGGGTCTCTGACAAAATTACTCTGTAGGAAACCTTTTCCTTTCCTTTTTTTAAAAGTTGACATTTGATAACAGCGCCTCACCAGTTAACCAGCAGTGCAGTCCTAGCAACCTGCGTGCAATCGAGCTTTCCAATCTGGATATAGGGCAAGGTTTATTGGAAAGAACTTCTCGAGATGGGAATGGCATTTTGAATCGACTGTAGCACTTCAACAATTAACAGGGTAGGCATGATCCACAGTATGTAGATCCAATACAAATCCAGGCTTAGCTGTATTGACCATAAAACAGATTCTGAAGTGCATACAGTAGTAATATCTTTTTTAGGGCAACGGAAAAAGCACAAAAATGTGGGTTTCAAAAATTAGATGTTTTTTGATTGGCGTAACATTTTTGATTGGTGTAACAAACAATATGGACTTTGGGATGTGTCTATGCACATGCGGGTATATTTATGTACATGTGCATGCATATATAAATAATGTGTCAAGAATTCCAATAAAAATAGATTCTATGCTAGCCCATAAAAGTGGTGCAACCTTCTGCTTGCCCCAAATATTACACCACCCCTCTTTCACTGGCACCTCACCTCCCACATAAAATCTACAGAGGCAACTCACTCGCACTTTACTGATGGGTTGATGGATTCCTTCGCCACCACTCATTTCTTTCAGTGTAATGGGATAAAACTGGCCCTTGTTCAGGTAAGTCATGGTATTATCTCCTGGCTTCTGTCGAAGGGATTTAGAAGCTTCCAGTGTGTATTCAAAGTTATTCCTGTCAAGTCAAAAAGTTGAGATTGAGAAGGCAACTATACCTGGAAAGAGCCAAATCTAACAATCAACACGCTACATATAAAATACAGAGAATAAGTAATGGGGCTGAAGCACTACCACCCCTTGCATCCATAGGTAAGGCTTCTCTTATTATAGCCATGTAGTGAGCTTTTATTTTTCCTTTGTGGGAAACAGTTCTGACTTCCTAGTAGGCAAAAGGCTGCAATCTGTCCAGACTGGCATTCTGTTCCTACAGTGGCTAGCCAAATGACTCTAGGAAACAGGACATAACTGCACTCTTCCACTTGTATTCTGAAATAAAAATGTATATGGATACTGGACATAATAGATGCACATCACAATTAGTAGCCATGTCTTTGACTAACTCCCCTTTGAAGCAGTCAACGTTGGAAGGCATTACGATATCTTGTGGTAGTGAATTCTACTATATGATGTCTGGAAAAGTAGCTTATACTTCAGAAGATTACCTTCCAAACCTTGATGGTTGGCCAGGGATCTGAATGCAGAGCTGCCCAGCCCGACTCCTCCACTCTGACTCACACATGCATTCAAAATAAGTGATGTGATAAAATGGTGAAAAGGTGTTATTCCTGAGGATCTACACACATTGCTTTGTAAATATAGGGGAAACATTTCTTATGGAACAATATACTATATGTATATTGTTTTCAGGTCTTCTAAGTCCTTCATCTAATCTTAATTCTTACAACAACATAACATTATATAGTAAATCAGCATTATTATCCCCCAAACTGCAAACAGAAACTAAAGCAGACAGAATATGGCATCCCCAAAACCACCAGGGCTGCAACAGCACTGCAGAAATCCAATTTGACCCCCCTTTAACTGCCATAGTTCAATGGTATAGAATTCTTGGAACTGTCATTCTGTGAAACATTTAGACTTATCTGTCAGAAAGATCTGGTGCTACTATAAACTATGAATCCCATGATTCCATAGCATTGAGCCATGGCAGTTAAAAGTGGTGCCAAATTGGTTTATTTCTATAGTGCCGATTCAGTGAATGACCAAAGCAAGATTCAAACTCAGGATTTTCACTAACCAGGGATTTACTCCCTTGAGGGCGTGGCAAGGAATTATTTAATCCCTCCCTCGCCAGTCTGAGAAAAGACAAATTTGGAAGAGGCTTCTGCTTACCCAGCAATGCTTTCAAACACGTAGTCTTCAGAACTCATGCCAGACATCCGGAGGTTCAGCTCAGCAGGGAAAAAAACCTGGAAATATTAATTACATTTCAGGCATAGGCGGCAGTTTCTAAGGATGCTCCAGTCCTAAATTTCTCATTAATAAACAGCTTGCAGCCCTGTTCCTGCTCCCAAACTAGTCTCCATAAGGGGACAGAAGTGTATTGATGGGCAGAAGGCAAAAGAAAGAGTGTAGGAATTCTGCAGTGCCATGAAAATTTTCCTAAGTTCTCAAATGTCTACCATTGGAGCAATTTAAAACTTCAGTCGAGCAGTTAGAAATACAGTTTAATCATCCAAAGAAAAAGGCTAGGGAAATTTAGCACAGAAAATGTAAGAGCTGTTGGTTTGAATGGTCTCACTCTCTCCTGCAAATTTAGGGACTGAATGAAAATTTAGGTCGCAATGCCCTCATTTTGGCTCTGCTGCATGGCTACAACCCTGTAAGAGACTCAATTAGGTAACCCAGATATGGCTGTGTTGCGTGTGTTGTTTCAACATCTTTTATCATTTAATATAAGCTACATAACACAGAACATATAGCATGATTAGGCAGGGTAATGCCTAGGGCTAATATTAGAGAGCACAATTCTAATCCTGGCTGTCTTGATTCCTCTTCCTCTCCAATTTTGCTTTCAAAACAAATATAACAGAATATTCTGGCAAAATCCTTATCCACAATAACATAAGCAAAGGGCAAGGTGAGATGTAAGAGGAGGCTCTCGTTCTCATACCTTATGTTTCTTTAACATATATGGCATTTGGAATTTAGGAGCTATAGAGCAGCAGGAGTAGAAAGATGCTTAGCTCCATTACTGCTCCAGCCCTAGTATTTGAATGAGATGCCCAGAATTTTGCATACATGTCTCTGCATTTACTGCATATGCTCAACTATACGTTGATTGCGTGTATAAATCGAGGGCATGTTCTATGTAAAATGAGCCATGCATTCTTGCTAGTGATTTTGTATTGTGTAGTAGTTGCTTTTGTTTTAAATTTAATATGTTATTCCCACAAGCTCTTCAGAAAAATATCTTCTATTTCTAATCCACTAGATTGGGATTTCAGGTTTATGTAAGAACTAAATAGGAACTTGATATCCATGAACAGATTAGGCTGCAGTCATACATTCAGAGGAGAAGTGAGGAAATGGAAGCATTTGTTATTTCAATACAGGGCTAAAGGTATTCTCTGCTTTGAAAAGGAACATAATTCAAGGCTACTCTGATTCTGTGACCTACACAAGTTTAATTCATTTTATTCATAAACATGGCACGTCCACATGTTACCTTATTCTGGATAATACATTTATTATACAAATTTTACTATTCTACATAATTTATTCTACTTCTACCAGTTACGAGGGAGGCCACTGGAAATCTTATTCAGCATCTTCTCTTCAAAGCTTTGGACTAACTGGTTAACATGACTAGTTGTTTTCGACTTATCCCTATCATGGGGTTTTCTTCAGAGGGGGTTTGGTTACTTACTAGTCATTCCTTTCCCCAATAATGGAGGCATGACTAAGTTACTTTACAATTGTAACTTAATGGAGGATAATTTCACCTCTTTTCTGATGGTAAAATTTTAGGTACCATTACAGTCACAGGAATGTAACTTTACTAGGTAGTGTAGGCAGTAAACTATATGGTTCATGCACTGTATTGCGCTATGCCTCATTGTGCAACAAATGAAGGAAAGGAGAGTGTTTTGGGTGACAAGTCAAAAACTTGAAACATTTAGATTTTTTTAAAAGAAGTAATTTAAAAATAACAATTGCTCTTGACCAGGGGTGGGAAATATATGGTCTTCCAGATGTTACCAAACATCAGCTTTAGTATTCTTCATTACTGTCTATGGATGCTGGGAATTACAATCTAAAACATCTAGAGGTCTGCATGATTCCTATATTCCCCCCTTGCAATGAGTTACATTTTTAAAAGCAACTTTCCAAGCTCTGCCCCTCTGGTTCTGAGTCAGAGTTGCCAATAAACTGCCACACATCTTTCTGCTCAGCAGGCTTAAAATATGGGAGGAAAGAATCCAAATTCAATCCTCTGTATGTCTCCTTAGAAATAAGTCCTACTGGACTGAGGCTTCCCCCCAGGTAAATGTACGTAAAGCTGTAGGCTTAAGGATTTATTATCAAGCATCTCTGCAAGATAATACTGCAGCTCAAACCATCTGGTATCCTGGTGGAACGATACAGTCTAACACAGCTGGAGGACAACGGGACCATCTTATGTGGTAAGCACTTTACAGAAGAGTTTAATAGACAGAAGAACAGGACACACTGCTACTTCTCTGCATTATTTATAAAAGATTTGTAAGAATTACTGCTTCCTAATAACTTAAGAATGGCATGTTTTAAAAATTGTCTCTGCTATGGCTGGCAGTTTTTTTATTGGCTTCAGTTTATCTACTCTACACTGTAAAACAAGGAGTATGAATTGGTTGCTTTTAATTAGGTCTTTGTGCCACTCTCTTGGCCATTTTGAAAGTTTTGCTCTAATCTACATACAGATTCATATTTCTCAGTGCTTGGAAAAGAAAGTTGGATAGTATGAAAATTATGAAAGCTGCACTCCTAACAAAGTTGTTTCCAAAGTTCTGCAATTTTTACACGCAGTATATGTCTCACATATGCAGCAGATCACAAGCTCCATTTCTCTCCCTCTCCTCTGCTATTTTGCATCTTGTTCTGATTATAGGACCTCAGAGTTTCTACTTTTAAGAACAATGGCAGGTGCTGACAAACTGCAGTGTGTCCACCCCTGTTTTACTGAACATCTGAACCAAAAGAGCAGGTAGTGCCCACACCTCTTGCACGCCTTCTTTAAAAGACTCTGAAAAGGTAGAATCTGGAGTCCGCCTCTGGGAATTCTGGGTCGGCGTGGTAGAGCTAAACTGGTCAGCATTGAGGTTCCTGTCTAAAACCACCACCCGATCAGGTGTTTCCGAGTGATAGACGGCTGCTGGAGGGATGCCCACAGTAAAGCTGTGTGACTGAGTTTCTGTCTTGATGGAGTGAGTGGGCATGGATGCAATGGAGACTGTGACAGTGGTGTCCGGAGTTGTCAGGTGGCTCCTCTTGTCAACACCCATTTGGGAAGTGTGTGGGAGAACGATATTCAAAGGCATGTTTTTCAAGACCTGGACCCGGTTTTCCCCACCAGTGATGAGCGACTGTTCCGTCATGTTTGGTATACCGTTCCTAAAAAACCAAAAAGAATTGATCAGGTGGCAAATTAAGCACTGCAGGAATACCCATTTCTAACATAAATACTAGAATTCAAGTATTTCTGAATGCACCCTCTGTCCTGGAAGGATTTCTTTTTTTCCTCCAGTGAGAAAGAAGCTTGTACTACTTACATCTTGTGGGTGAGAAACATTGCTTACATTAGGGACCCTTTCACACTACATAATTTGATTCCACTTTTATTGCCATGGGTCCATCCTATTGAATCATAGGGTTTGTCATTTGCTAAGGCACTGGAGCCTTGTTCTCTGGCTGAGAATAGTCAATATTTCCCCCTAGGCACCAAAGCCCAGGATTCCCTTGAAGATTGGCATGACAGTTAAAGTGGAAACACAGAGCTGTAATTGCATAGTTGTAATTATACCAAAGGGCCCCAGGTCTTTACAAAGGTTATTATGCACTGATTCTGTAATGGAATATTCCTCCCATATCTAGAACTAAAATGGCTAGGACCCATAACTTAACCACTTTTGGGTCTCATCCTTCAACAACTATGAAGAGCCTCTCCATCCACCTCTACCTTGAGTGCTATCTGATGAAAGAAAGCTGGGGTATATATTTAATGCATTGTCTGAATTAGCTATAATCCCACCCCCTAGGACCCACTACAGCCCAGACTGCTCCCTCCAAACTAACATTGGCCAAAGCACAGTTTGACATGTTTTTTAAATGATGGTTTTGAATACAGACTCACACACCTTGTTTTAAATGTGAAACACATTTCTGGATGTGCAAGCCTCCATTTTTAATTATGGAGGTTAGAGGACTGAAAAAAGAGGGGAGTGCAACTGATCCATGCGCAACATGTTCCCTACCATGTTCTATAATACAGATGGCCTGAGATAATTCAATTAGGATGATGAACTAGGGCAGGTTTTGGATCAGATTGTACAAACTATCCACAGTTACAAATCTCATAGTTCCTGGACTCCATCACAAGCTACCTGAAGTCAGGTATGCAGGCCGACGTGCAGCTATTGTTTTCCAGCTTAGGTTGAAACAATCAGATCAGCAACTGCATTCCATACAAGAGATAGCTGGCAGAGCTACATCGTTTCCATAGAAGTTTCCATCATGAGACCCAACTTCAACATAAAAGATAGCTGTGCAGCTTCTCACTCACTGCAGCAACTGGCAGCAGTGGTCAGACTGGGGGCTAGATGCAAGTATGCAAATGTGCAATGCAGTGATAACTAGGACATATATATATATATATGGTAACAGTGCCTAATGGGAAATGGTGATGAAAATCATTCCATGTGAAGGAAGAATGTGATCCAGCCCACCTAAATGGAGGAAGTGAGGTGTTTCCTCCACTCCAACCCATAGAAATCCTCACCTTTTGAAAGAGAAGGCCACATTCCCATAGGGGAAATCTCTGCCTGACTTACAGGAAATAACCTCATTTGCTCCATTAAGCACTGGGACTCGTAACTATGACACGTTCACAGATATTTCTTGGTTGTGTGTACACACACAAACTCTACCAATCCATATCATTGTGGATTAATCACTACCCTCACCAGTCAATGGAACTCAATTTGAACCTGAAAAAAACTATTTGACTCCTACAGCATATAACTATTCCTGGCACCTCTGGGCTAGAGCTTGGAAAATATTACTTTTTAAAACTACAGTTCCCACATCCCACATGGTCAGTGGCTATGGAGGCTGAAGGATTCTGGAAAGCATAGTAAAAAAAGTTTTTGTTTCAAGCTGAGTGTATTTAGAAAAATGATGATGAAATAAACATATCTCTCACCTCTCAGTCTTAAGATGCATAGCTGACTGACAATGTTCTCAGCAACAAGAATGATTTCTAGTCTATGAGCTTTCCTAGAGTTCCTTCTCTTGGAGATGTTCAGGCCTAGATATATCGATGCTCTCCTCGCTGATCAGCTTAATCTACCTGCCACTAGGGCAAGAATGAATACTACTAGCCATCTGCATTCATGGTCTATCTATGAGCAACCTGTGGCTTTCCTGATATTTCTAGACTACAACTCCCATCATTACCGATTACTGGCCAAGCTACCTGGGGTTGATGCTTTGACTCTAATAGCAACTGGGGGACCACAAGTTGCCCATCGCAAAGTTCAGATGAGTGGGGCAAGTCCCCCAATTTATAGGTATACCTCAGTTAACAAAGTACAGTCGGCCCTCCATATTGGCAGGACAACCATCCACAGATCAGAACATCCACAGATGGTCCCACCCTCATTATCATCAACGGCAGTGCATACACACAGCCACATCAACGTGGCCACATGCATGTCAGCTTCCATTGATAGTAATGGGACTTGAGGTATATATACTTTGTATCCATGGGTGTTGAAACCAACTGTAGATGTGCTCCTAAGCATTACTTCTTCAACAGAAAATTTGGTACCAGAGAGAGAAATAACATGCAAAGAATAGGGATATATTTCTGCATCACACACACACACACACAAAAAAGAGCAGTTCAACAAACTTTCTATCCAAAACTAACAATATGTGAAACAAAACAACTAGGTCAGGCAGGCTTGCAGCAGTAAACAAAAGCATTTAAAACCTTCTAGAAACCACTGGTGTCACTAGGGGTTGCGGAAAACACTGGGTGACACCCCAGAAGAGGTGTGACACCCGGTCAAGCAGCCCTCCCACCTGCTTGCCCGGCATCATTTTGCTCACAGGTAAAGGGGCACCAGGCAGAGTGGAGGAGGGCCCAGTGTACACCACCACAGCACTGGGCAGAGAAGAAGAGGGTACACCTTTTGGTGCCCCCCCCAAAGCCCTGCCTGCCCTCCTGCACCAGGCTGGGATGCCACTGCTATGCATCCAGGGATGTTTTTTGTCTTTCACCAGCCTCCACTTTTCCTATGATTTTCACTTAAATGGCCAAATGTATAGATCTATGCTGGGAGGAGGTGGTAAAGCACATGTACCTACTTTCTGCTTTTCTTTCTGTTTTTCTGTTTATGGATGCTCAGTAAGGGATGCTGTTCACTTTGCCTGTTGTAGGCAAACACTACCATAGCAATATTATGGCTAGAATAAAAGCTCGTTCTTTCCCAGCTCAAGTTTTACTGCACTGTGAAGTCGAAGGCTTTCATGGCCGGCCTCCATAGTTTTTTTGTGGATTTTTCAGACTATGTGTCCATGTTCTAAAAGAGTTTATTCCTGATGTTTCGCCTGCATCTGTGGTTGGCATCTTCAGAGAAGGACCTTCAGTTGCCCATCTCATACTCTGAAGATACCAGCCACAGATGCAGGCAAAATGTCAGGAATAAACTCTTCTAGAACATAGCCACATAGCCTGAAAAATCAAAAAAAAATTTAATGCATTATTTACTGCTGGCATAATGCTGCAACCTGACACTGGAAATCTGCATTCGTCCAGTTCTCTTTCTCCATCCTCCCAATGTTGATGCTTGTTAAAAAAATAACCTCCAGCTAGAAACAGGACAAGGAAGAACAGAGGAACATCTTTGTCAAAGGATTGTTAAGAGAGGAATGCTTGTATTTAAAGCCCATTCTTCTTTTCTAGGGGTGTCAGATGTGAAGTAGAATTCTTTTAAGGTAAGCATGTTAATGTTGAATACTAAACCTTTTGCCATGGTCTTGATCAGAATGATCGACATCTGGTTTCACTGCTGATGTTCTCCGAGGAACCTTCAAGTATGAAACACAAAAGTCACTCAGACTCTATTCACAGGGCACTACGACAGTAAGCTTTCTTTGATTCTTAAGTATCAACACAACAGAAAATAAGGAAAGACAAATACACTGTATCTACAATAGATAATGTTAGAGGCACAGGCATTTAGCCTACTATTTGCAGAGAACAACTTGCCTTGCTATCAGGTTTGCCCATGCCCAAAATTGAAGCCAGAGTTTGGAAAAGTTTATTACCACTTCCAGAATCCTGATGAGGACTCTGAAAACTGCAATCCCAAAAGGTAATTTTTCCCAAACTCTGAGTGAGAGATTATTTAAATCACAGAAAACTTCACAATTCAGGTTGGTGATCACAACAAAGCACTTGTCAAGCCCTGTTGTTTAACTTTTTCTCCTACAGTGTAAAAGCAAAATGTTACATTCAAGTATAAGTGCAGGACCACTTGAATGTAAGATTTTGCTTTTGAAACACACATTACAATACCTGGGATAGGTTGTTAAGTGCTTCCCAAAGATGCAAATATAATAACTTTTCTTTTAATAACTGGTTTTAAAAGAAATAAAGAAAGGAAATGTGTATGACTAGTAGTCCTCATAATGCTGGCGAACTGAAGGTGGCAATTAGTACTGCAAACAAAAAGTTGCGCATTATGTGGAATTAGCCAATTTGCACATCAGGTGAAATTCTCTTGATGTCCTCCAGCACTGAAAGCTGCTATATCAGCAACACCTTTGCATCTAAACACCTTTCCCTGACAAATACAAGCCATTTAAATGACAGTGGAAACACCCTCTTTAATCAACAGAAATTAGAGGCTGATGACAACTTTTTTAACAGAAGAAGGAGCAGGAAAGTTGTGCTAAATGGCTTCCAGCCCAAGTGCAGGGGTGGGGAAGTGAGAAGGAGATTCTTAAATACTGTATAGAATCCGTAAGAGTGAATTAGGGATAGCAGAGAACCCGTATTGTAAGCAGTGCTTTGTTCGCTTGTAATTCAAGCATGAGACATCTGTTTTCAGAATATGGATCTTCCATTGCTAACTTGTATACGCTGAGAGTTCCCAACCCATCAGCTACTTATGTAATCACATATGTATAACCATGCAGCGTCTCCTGGCCTGACCCCTTCTCAAACCTACTTTACCAGGCAACACCAAGAGACCTGGTGGTCTGTTCAGCTGCCAATGAAAGTGCAAGAAGGAGGTTGTTTCTATCCCCTCTCCAACAGCAAGCAAGGCTGCGACAAGGAATTGTGACAGAGGTCCTGCTTCAGGTTGTCACAGCCTCATTTGCAGGCAGGAGGTAAAAACGTCCTCCTTTTTCTCACTGATCACCAGCAAAACAGACTTCCATCTCTCAGCATGGCTGCTGCTTTTAAAGTAGGTTTGGGAAGTCACTGTGATCATGGCAATAGTACTACGATTGTGACTACACAGTGTTAGTGAATACAAAGCAGTTATGGTTCTGTGACTCTAGATTATGAATTTGTAACTGCATACATAATGCCAGCCCTCCTGAAACCAAGCTGAACACTCCTAAACATATTAGGGGAGGAACTACTCTTTAACAGAAAAAAAACCAGGGTCCCCAACATATGCTTGGCCTGTATATCCAGTGGGGTGAAGGAGGTGGAGAAGGGAAGATTTACAAGAAACAAGCTGGCAGATGCGGGAAGGCTTAAGCAACATCAACCAATTCTACCCTGTAGATGTCCCCTGAGCTGGAGAAGGAGGTGGATCCCAAACTGTCATCTAGAGTCGTAATGTGTCTGCATACCTTTAAAAAAAAAAAACACTCACACACCCATAAATGCAGAGAAAGCCAGTTTGGCAAGTAACAACTTAACACACACACACACACAAAATTACATTTTTAAAAAGGGATGACAGACTTGCTTGCTCAAAGATGAGGTGGTACTGGTTAAAGTTTCCAAGGCTCACAACTGCCAATCTAAGCGGCTCTTACCCAATCCACCTGTTCTTTCACAAGACTATAAGTGTTTCTTCCCCCCACCACCACCACCACCGCCACCTGCTTTTCTTACTGGCAGGAGCTGAACAAGATGACATCACTGACCAGTAGCCCCTCAAGTCCTGTAGCTGGTCTGACAAGTTTTAAATATTTAGACTAAGCATTACGCTAAAGTGCAGGGTTGCTGTAGTTTTAAGCGCTACCATTTAACCGAGACATGCAGACCTTAATTAGTCATCTTTACAATCCTTCACTTCTTTGAATTTGGAGAGGGAATAGACTCTCTCCCACCCTTAGGTTTGGAACTGAGAAGCAGCTAGGTCATTGGAAGGACAATACAGAGTTCAGAAATTTATTTATTTTTTTTGTACTGTCACCCCCAGAATCTGCAACCCAGCATGCCAGTGGCCGTACTGACTGAGGGATAGGCTAGAGGATTACTTTTTCACTTTGAGAACAAGGTGATGTCAAATGGCTCTGAATATCTGGGAATCACAGCTGTTCGTGACAATGGGATATACTCCCACAAGAGAGCAGAGAAACCTCATGTAGCATCCGGGTAGTGGCAGGCAACCAGTATGACATTTGTGATTCCATACAAGCCACAAGCCTGTTGTTGTTGTCACTGTTGATATGTGCCGTCAAGTCAACTCTGTTTCATGGCAATCCTATCATAGGGTTTTCTTCAAAAGATTTATTCTGATACCAGCCCTTTTCTATTGGCTCCTGCTGCACTCCTGCTGGTAAAGAATTGCAAATATTGTCTGTGGAGAACTGGCCTCTTTATGCATATAACCCATTCAGGGTGTAAACAGCTCATCCATTTAACCCACTTAAGGAAACCCCAGAATGAGGAAACCTTTGGGAGCTACATCTACTTGATGCATCATAAGGAAGTGTTAAGAAACAAGGGTGTCAACTCCCAGGAAGTGCAGTTCAGTTTAGCTACTGACAAGTTTAAGAGTACAGACAGCATTGCCAAGGGTTCAAATAGACTGGAGCGGGAATCATGCAGATGTTGTTGGATTTCAGCTTCCAAGATTCAACAGGACTAGCAGGAGCTGCTTTTCAGCAACATTTGGAAGGCCCCATAACTCCTGCCCCGGATTTAACCCTTTGTCTTACAGGGAAGAACAAATGCAAGACCAAAAGCCAAAAATATCCTCCCATGGCTGTTCCTCCACCCCCCCCCCCCCCAGCTACTGATATGGACAGATACCTCTGGAAGAGACCAATGGAGACAAGTGCCTATGAAATCAAGAGACTGTATATATCTGTCTTAATAACCAGTGGCCAAGCTAGCCAGGGGATACTGGGAGCTATCATCCCATCAAAGCAACTTTTCCAAGCTCTGTTTAAATTAACAGACATTTCCACAATAAATTTGTCTAATCTCTCTTTAGAGCCATTTAAACCGTGGTAAGGGACGCAGTGGCTTAGTGGTTAGAATGCTGATTCTGACAAGTTCAAGATCACAAGGTTGGCAGTTTGAGGCTCAGGCAGAACATCACAGAGTGAGCTTCCTTTATTAGTCCCAACTTCTGCCAACCTAGCAGTTCAAAAGCATGTAAAAGTGCAAGTAGATAAATAAGTACCACTTTGGTGAGAAGGTAACAGCGTTCTGTGCAGTCATGCTGGACACATGACCACAGAGTTGTCTTTGACAACACTGACTCTTTGGCTTAGTAACGGATATGAGCACCATCCTCTATAGTTGGGCATGACTTGACAGCCTTGTCAAAGGAAAACCTTTACCTTTTACCTAAACAATGATCATGTTCTTATGTATATTAATTACCATATGGAATAAACAGTAGTTCCATAGTGTGAATAACAAGTTCAGAATGTGTGAGTGATATAATTCATATCATAACTTTTTTTAAAAGACATCTGAATGATCCCTGATATCAATGGGACTATTTCCATGGTTTTGTATTAAGTCCTTAGTCTTAAACTGAGATTTATAACCTTTTCATTCTCATCTCTCTCACTCTCACACCCACATGTATTTTTTTTATTTTATTATATTAAAGACAGAACCCAACAACAAAGTACAGTGTGTGCAAATACACCAACACCATAACCTATTAAAAAGGCTTTTCAGAACAGATCGCTCTGTCATAACATGGAGGGGAGAAATTACTTGTCTGATACACATTTGTTTATACAATGAACTATGTAACTAAAAGTTCAGATTACAATATTAGAAGCCACTACTAGAAGTTCTGTTCTCCACCAAGTGATAAAAGTTTGGGCTTTTACAATTTTTGTTTCATTAAAGAAAATGAGCTCCATTCCAAGCACACTTTGGTCTGTCTAGCAGTCAATCCCAAATGCCAGGACTTACCTTGTAGTAATCATACAGGAGGCCCAAGGCAGCAGCACTGTCTTCATCCCCATTAATGCTCATCATGGCTTTCGTAGCTGCTGTAAGTGGGTTTTCAAGAAAAGACTTCCAGGCTTCATCCTCATTCGTAAACGGTCGCCTTTGGGAGTACAGAGCATCGTTCTGCAGAACCAAGACTGGTCTTTTGCTTTTAAAAAAAAAGAGATGAAAGAAAACACAGTTATAAATGCATTGAAAGCAGCTACAGATGGGCATCCAAAGACATCTATACACGTGCCTAAATGCTTCTATCACATATGGATGTTGTGGCAGTTTGCATGTCTGGATAGGTGCTCACACAGTGTGTTGAATGGCACTGGAAGATGTCCTGGGATTCAGGAGTGATTTTCCAGAATGCATAGCAGAAGGCAACCAAAAAGGAGTTCTCAAAGGCTAAAGTGCACATGCAGAAAGCATTGCAGAGCTCTTAACATCCCAGTATTTTCAGCAAGCTTTTAATGTTAAGAAGTATGCTGGGATTGTATTTTCCTCTGCTGAACATATTAATTGCCAAATGAATGCTAAATATCATAATCTCACTCATTCAACAAAGAAAAAATACATCATCTCGAAAGAAAGAAAGAAAGAAAGAAAGAAAGACATAATTTCATTCTGCTGAAATATATATATATATTGATCTCTAAACCTTTAAGTCAGTAGCATGGCCTTACATACCAAACCAACGTACACTTTTTGTCCAATCACAAATTACTCTGCCTTGTATAGGCAATAGGATGGTGAGGCTGGAAGGATGTTCTCAACGCCTGATCTTCAGCCATGGAACACATGGAACCAACTTTCAGAATATATATTTTTATTTTTAGTATACCACCTCTCTCTCAATCTCTCTCTCTCCCCTCAAAACAAACATAGCAAAACCAAGCAAAATTGACTAGCTTTCAGTCACCACATTTTTAAAATTTGTAACTGTGGTCTAGGGGGAAATGAGCTCATTTATATAGGCCAGAATTTGTACACTTTTTTTGGACTACAACTACCAGACAAACATCAACACCAAGCCAGTATGACCTCTTGCCATGCCGGTTGAGGGATCCAAGGAATTATAGTCCAAATAAAAAAGTTTCCTTGTTCTTCTAGCACAGTGGTCCCCAAACTGTGCTCTTTAAGGGATTTTGGATTTCAGCTCCCAGATTCCCACTATTGACCAACATGGCTGAGGCTTCTCAAAAAGGATGTGGAGAAACTGGAGCGTGTCCGAAGGAGGGCGACTAAAATGGTGAAGGGTCTGGAAACTTTGCCCTGTGAAGAACGCCTTAGGGAGCTGGGGATGTTTAGCCTGGAGAAGAGAAGGTTAAGAGGTGATATGATCGCCCTGCTTAAATACTTGAAGGGATGCCACATTGACGAGGGAGCAAGCTTGTTTTCTGCTGCTCCAGAGAACAGGACTCGGAACAATGGATGCAAACTGCAGGAAAAAAGATTCCACCTCAACATTAAGAAGAACTTCCTGACAGTAAGGGCTGTTCGACAGTGTAACACACTCCCTCGGAGGGTGGTGGAGTCTCCTTCCTTGGAGGTTTTTAAGCAGAGGCTGGATGGCCATCTGTCGGGTATGCTTTGATTGGGAGTTCCTGCACGGCAGGGGGTTGGACTGGATGGCCCTTGTGGTCTCTTCCAACTCTAAATTTCTATGATTCTATGATTCTGGGAGCTGAAGTCCAAAATCTCTAAAAGAGCACGGTTTGGGGACTACTAACATGATGTTGCTTCATGAATTGTGGTTAAACATTATGTGTTTTAAGCATGCTAATATTCATGTGCCCAGATGCCAAACTCCCTGCCTGCCATCAATTTAGATGACCTGACAGAGTGATGGTCATTTCAGTTACTTCTCAGGGATTTCGGGAGGACAGCAGATTGAAACTGCAACTACATATTTGCAAGACAAGGTTTTATAAATAAACTGCAGTCTCCCAGTTATTTTGCCACGAGCATATGAAGTACAGTAGAAAAATAATCACTGTCATCATGATGTAAATTCTTTAAAGCAGTGTTTCTTATCTCAGGTGTACGTGTCGTGGTGGGGAAGGAATCATTCATGTTCACCTCCCAGAATCCCTTATCACTGGCCAATCTTTGGGGTTTCTGGGAGCTGAAGCATTACATCTACTGCTCTAAAACTTCAGAATCCCACCAACCTTCCAGCCAACATCCTCATTGTATACTTAATACTGCTTCTGCACAAAAGAGGATGAAAATCAACTCAAAGATGGTCACTTTAGGGAAGGGAACAGACCAGTAGTACAAAATAACAATTCCAGCAAAACTTTTCCTTAGCAGTGACTCACTACTGAACAAACTAATCAGTGGCTTGTGTGATTACTTAGCTCCCTAAATACACTTGCACTGAAATCTTATACACATAAGTAAGACTATTGTGGTGGGTATAAGCTGTTATGATGGCTAAGGGCAAACAAACAGAGATGGGTTGAATCACTCAGATTCGAACGTTGAATTTATACGGTTGCAAATGTTCAGAGACAGAACCCTGCTTGTTTCTTCATTGTCAACAATTATTAGAAAAATTGCCATGCTGGCTGGGGGACACTGGGAGTTGTGGCCCACTCAAATAACTTTCCCAAGCTCTGGCTTATGCAGCACTCCTTGGGTATTGAAGCTTGCAGGATTTATTTTGTGCATTTTGGTTGGCCAATAATGGTAGTGCAGTTAAAACATGTTTGTCCTTGAGCATACACAAGGATTAGTCAGTATTTAAGATAGAGAAATGAGTTCTGCTTAAAATATTGCTGAGAAGTAGGGAATTAGGAAAAGACAAGATACTATCAGTCCTTGAAGCAAATGACTGTGAGAAGAGGATCTACAGAACTATACTGTACCGTGTATCCTTTACTCAATCCATACAGATACCCACAGCTACTCTGTTCTCAGTTCACTGCATGCTTCTGAGAAAGAACAATATTGTTTATGAAAAGGTATGCCACAGCAATTTTTATTTTCCCCCTCAGGTGGAATAGCGCACACCACTCAATGGAAAAACTGGGATTTCAACCAGCAGGTCCCAAACAAGGCAGCACTCTGTTTGGTTTTGTCCTGTAGTGAGATGCACAGAAATTATTAAGAATTATCTCAAGTTAAGGGCTAATTAAAATACCAGTGCTTGATCCAAGTTAGATGCCGTTAAAAACAAAACCTGTATCACAGGCAACCTTCACCTCCTCTGGCTACAACTCGAATGAGTATCATTTGCCTATGATGAAGGGAGAAGACAAGAGGCTTGTGGAAGTACTGACAACCCCATGGAAGCTTGATTCTACATCTCCAGAAAACTTTGGGCCAGCATGTGGTCTCTCTGTTTATACCTTGGGGAGGCCACTTACACATCAAAAAAGAACACCAAAAACAAAATAGGACACAGACTTGCATATAACTTACATTTAGCCATTCAGATGCTCACGTGTGTATTTTCAAAAGATATTGTGTGTGTTCAAGTGGTTTCTGACTTATGATGACCCTAAGGCAAAACTACCATGGAGTTTTCTGTGACTGAGTGTATGTGATTTGCTCAAGGTCACCCAGTAGGTTTCCATAGCCAAGCAAGGAAATGAACCCTAAATTTCTAGAATCATAATCCAACATTGAAACCACTACACCATGCTGGCTTGATGAACATCTTTTAGATAGAAATACAATACAATCGGCCCTCCATATCCACGGATTCTGCATCCGTGAATTCAACCATCCATGGCTTGAAAATATTCCCAAAAAACAATTCCAAAAAACAAACCCTGATTTTGCCATTTTATATAAGGCAATTATTATACAGTTTTACCATGCCATTATAATAACGGGACTTGAGCATCCATGGATTTTGGTAACCACAGGGAATACTAGAACCAAATTCCAGGGGATACCAAGGACTCACTATACATCTTTGTCTAGTGGGGAAGAGCGTAACAGGGGATCTGTGTGCTTGCTTCTCAGTCTGCTATCCACATGTTCAGTATTGACAAACAAGTTCAAGGTCCCTAAATGAGGACAGTACTCCATAAAGGAAGGCAGAAGGCTGGCATCCTCACAGTGTACAACAATTTTGCTTTTGATGATGATGATGATGATGATGATATTTATATCTTGCCTTTTCCAGAGTCTGGGACACAATGTAGCTTATAAAAGTTAACTGCTAAAAATCAACCCTGCACAAAATTTAAAAATATAATTCAACTATCAAAAAATTAAAACTGTTGAAGACCAATAAATATAAACAACACAGCACACAAAAGGCTCTCCCCGAGCAGCCAACCCTCAAAGGCCTAATCAAATAAAAAGTATTGCAGAAAAGGAAATAGATGAAATTGTGGGTGATTTTGTTGTCTTGTCTTATTGCTATCTATTTGTTTTGTTATTGTATGCTCTGTTCTATGGTTGTTAGCCTGTTTGTTGTTATTGTTTCTTTTTAAATTTATTGAGTTGAAACCCAATAAAAATACATAAAAAGGAGGACATTATCTGCCTAGGAAAGGATAGCAGAGAGGGACCAGTATATCATTCCAGATTGAGAAGGCCCTCTCCACATGTTCCCACCAGATGTAGCTGTGAGGTTGGTAGGACAGAAAAAAGGGCCACTCCAGAAGATCTTGAGACACAAGCGGGCTGATGATCCCTTAGCTTTCAACTCTAAAAGAACTAGATATTCCACAACATTTTATTGTCCTGATGTGTAACCTCTACTCAAGACAAGAGGCCACAGTAAGGACAAAACATGAAGAAATAGAAAGATTTCCAATTGGCAAAGGGATTGGGCAAGGCAGTATTTTATTATTCTATCTGTTTAATTTATATCCAGAACTTATCAAATGGAAAACTGGATTTGACTTGGAGGAAGTAGACATGAAAACTAGAGGAACAGCAACTATTTAAGATATGGAGAGTATACCATGCTACTAGCAGGAAATAGCAAAGAGTAGGAATGACAATTGTGGGATGCAAAGGGAGAAATTGCAAAATCACAGTTCCAGTTGAACAGTAACAAACATAATGACCACAAGTGATCTACACAGTTTCAGAATGAAGGAATAAGACATTGAAATAGTCATACTTTCTATACCTCGGCTCAGTCATAAAGTAAAATAGAGACTGTAGTCAAGAAATCAAAAGGAGACTAATCTTGTCTGCACTGGCTCTTAACTGGCCCTGATAGCGGCCACATGCATTGCGCGATACCCGTTGCAGAAGGACATCACCATTAACACAGGCCAGCCAGGCCAACACCACATCAGCACCGCCATCCCATCCCATCCCCAGAGCTACTCCATCGCTTCTGTACCTGCAGAAGCTCTCTGCAGAGGCCAACCTGTGTGCTGGCGCTTCTCCTAAGGGTGGTTTCACCTGCGCAGTCAATGAGAAAAGATAGAAGGACCCCAGATCACAAGGCTGGAAGTGCCTGTGCACTAGAAAGCCTTGCCAAAAAAATGCCTGCAGGTATGGAAGTGGCACTGGTTCTGGGGAATGTCCATCTCCTTTTCCTGTCCTGCTTAGTGCATGAAAGAAGAATGGTGCAGCATCTGGCACAGGAACAGCTGGTTCAGCCAAACTTGAGCCCCGTCCAGCTATTCACATGCCACATAACCCTGTGCTCACCCCAAAGTTTTGGAGGAACACCAGGGGTTTTCTCCAAATTTGCCAGCTCTTGAGGCAAAGTTGGGTTAATGGGGAAAACCCACAATATTCTGCTGGAAGTCATCGTGAGAACAGGCAGCACTGTCCTCTGGATGAGGTCTGAGGTTTTCACCCGTCCAGACAATCCTAGGACTTAGAAGTGCAGCTATGAAGGAACCACATAAGAACCTCAAGTGTAATGGTATATCAGTGAAGTCAGAATAATCTACTATTTCTGGTTTCTATGTATGATCATGAAAGCTGGACAGTGAAATAGGCTGACAGGAAAACAATCAACTCATTTGGAATGTAAGAGTTCTGCAGACATTATAGACTCCCAAAAAGACAAATAAATGAGTCCTAGAACAAATCAAAACTAAACACTCTCTAAAAGCCAGTATAATCAAATCGAGCTCTGGCCATCATGAGATGACACTGTGTTTGCATGCACCTTCAAGTTGCCTGTTGACTTATGGTTTCTTTAGGCAAGGAATAATCAGAGGTGATTTTGCCCATTCCTCCCTCAGAATTATAGCCTACAGCAGCTGGTTTTCGGCAGTGGTTTCCCATCCAAGTATTAACCCAGTCTGATCCTGCTTAACGTCCAAGATCAGACAGGACCTGGTGCCTTTAGGGTATTTAGGCTTTGAGATGACATTACTCATTAGAAAAATGGAAAAGGTTGCATTATTCGTAGATAGACTCAACCACAATTCTGTGTCTATAGGACCTGAGCAGGACATTTGATGACATGGTGTCTTGGAGGTCTCTCATTCATAGGATCGCCATAAATTGACACCAATTAACAACAAAAATGAAACAACCCTTTAAATAAAGGACTTTTCTCTGTAAATTAAGACAAAATTATGGCAACCCATAATTGTGAGGAGGAGTGTCTCACTGAAGGAAGGAACTTTCCTGCTTCATTAAAGGAGGCAGTGCTTATGCCACTATTGGGTAGTGGAGTGGCAGTGTAGCAAAGAGACCAAAGGAATGCTAAACTGGAGGGATCATGGCAAATTACATACTAGATTCTAAATTATCCATCTTAGGGAAAGTAACTGAGCTCATACCAGTAGTCCAGTTTCAGGCAACCTTGGACGTTGCCCAATTCTAGATTTGGGTGTACTGTGCAGCCCTTCAGAGCCTGCAGAATTGCAGCTGCCAGGATAACTCCCCACTGGCTATGCTGTCTCAAGCTCATAGGAGCAAATGTTCAGCAATATCCAGAGGGCCACACAATTCTCACCTTTTTTTGAGATTCTTATCCATTGAGTTTTGATGCTTATGAGGATGAAACTGCCTTGGTTGACAAACTTGTATCAGGAGATAAAGGGAGTGGCAAAGGGAGTGCAAACCTTATTCTCTGTTAAATCCCACTGTTAATCCCAACTAGAGTAGAATCCGTGGAATTTACAAATACAGTAAGTGTTGATTTACCAAGGTCCCTTTAATTATTTGTGTCTATGCTGGATGGATTAACAACTGGGTTTGGCCTCCTGGATCTTTCTTTAATAACACCAACCATGTTTGCTTGTGGGATATGGGGATGGGAGGCATTGCAACTGCAGTGGCTGAACCTCTGCCCTAGAGGCAGATGCCAGATGGAGATAGAGCAGTGCTGCTTATTCCTCTAGCAATTTATCATGGAATTCTGCAAGGTTTAATGTGCTCTTTTATGTGCATTAAGATTTCATGGGAGTGCCAAGTACTGGCACCCAGAGTCTGGGGTAGTATGATGTTCACACACAATATAAATCAAGGTATTTTTCCCTTTCATCAAAAGCAGACGAAGTAATGGATTCACTCCAGTGAGAGACTGAATGAGGATAAGCTCAATGAAAGTTCAATCTACACAAGCTGGAGAGGTTGATGATGACAGACACAGCCGTCTAGGGCTTTTAACTGTCCTGGACAGGGTCTTGGATACATCAGTGGTAATTCCCCATATCCGATATTACAGATTTCCTTTTTCTACTTGAAATTCTTATGGAAACCCCCCCCCCCCAAAAAAAAAGCTTCAAGAGAAGAGGAAAAGGACAGGGGGGCTGCGATCTCTCCCACTCCACTCCTCCATTAGCCCCACTGCCTCTTTTGGCTGCTAGAAAACTAAAGTCCTACCTGCTAGAGAAGGCAAGGGAGGTTCAGAAGAAATAACTTCCCCTACTGCGTCAGAATATTTAGATTTATGGGTAGAATCTCAGAGCTGCAGGCTGACACTGCCCTTGCCCATACAACCAGAGATCTCCAAAATGTGTATGATTTCCAAGCAATGCTGTATACCCACTTAATTTAAACCAAATTGGTGGAGTCACTAGGGCTGGTGTCACCCGGTGCGGTAACTCCCATGGTGTCAGACGCATAAACACCGCATTCACCTCCTCCCATTTCACACCGTATAGAATCCTTAGTAATGCTTTTTTGTACTCCATAATGTTATTCATAAATTGTAATTTCCATATACCACTGAATGGAATGCTAACAGTTCTGACATAAACAATTAGCAAAACTAAAATTATACTTTCAAGTTACAATATCATATGCGCAACCTAAATGTATTTACATATACACAGTGAAGATTTGGTTAAAATGTGATGTCATTAAAGAAAATTTTAAAATAATAAACATTTTTTTAAAAAAAAACAGCTTCATTTATATACCGCTTCATACCACCTAAGGAGTGTCTAAGCAGTTTACAACTGTAAACTATTTGCCCCCAACAATCTGGGTACTCATTTTAGCGACCTCAGAAGGATGCAAGCCTGAGTCAAGCTTGAGCCCTTTTGCTGGTCTTGAACTCACAACCTTATGGTTTTGAGTGAATGCTTGCAGTACAGGCATTTAACCACTGCGCCTCCAGGGCAAAAAATTCAGCTTTTTAAAAACGAATTAAAATGTTGAAATTTAAAATTTTAATTTCAAAAAATTCTGGGGCCACTCCTTTCTCCTTTCACTGGCTATTGTTACTATTTTCCAACCATCTTACTGGAACAACAATGACTGTTTGAGTTTACACATTTTAACTTTAATAATGTATTAGCAGTTGTTTATTGTTAGACCTGTAGTTTCTTTTTAACCATTTTATTTTATAGTGCAAGAAATGCCATTTAGAAAGAACTCCTTCAATTAACACAAGTTCAACCAAACCAGCTTCCATTAAAAGAGCTCTTCTTAAGGAATAATTACTATGTAAGCTAGTGGTCATAACATCTGGATTGCATTTTTCTACTTAATTTTCAGATTTATCCCTATATTGGTGTAATCCTAGTTTAAAAAAACAGGGTGGGTTTTTTCCCCAAGCCTGGAAAATATTCTTCTTTCACCTGCGAAAGATGGAAACAGAATCTTTATAAATAATAGGCTTCAGCAGTTTACAGGTGTTCTGAATCTGATTGCCATCGATCAATGATGATAACTAGAACAGGAAGACAAACTGAAACAGAAAGCCCATATTTACAACCATCAGAGACGTGAATTCACATCTCCTACAAATACAATTCAGTGTTAGCTGCTGCACTATTATAAACTCAGCCAATACAATGCAGAACAACTTTATTATTCTGGCTATTACAAGAACAGAATGACTCAACAATAACGACTACAACGTGACACCACATGCAACATTTTTTACAGTCACCCTTCTGCCAATAATATAATCCAAGTAGGTTAGGTTGGATCCAGAATAGGTAATACTTAGAATAGACCTACTAAAGACAGTGAGACCTAAGTTAAGCATGCCACAAAGGCTGAATAAGCATAGTTCTAATACACTGTAAGCACAAAAAATTTGAGTACCCCCAGCATACAGTAGTCAGTGAAGTTGTCATTGATTATATATACAATCCAGTCATATATAAGTAACAACAAAACCTGAAGCCATTTTAAGTAGTGTTTATGTATTACAGAGAAATAAGACCACATCTGGCATCAAGTATACAAGATGTGACAAGAACATCTGTATGATACATAAGATTCCAAACATGTGTTAAAGTAAACAGTGTGGTGTTATTGATAGAGCAGTACTGAGCATGTTGTGACCCTGTGCAATTTTTCTAGACCAGTGCTCTCCAAACTGTGCCCCTTAATAGATTTTGGACTTCAGCTCCCAGAAGCCTCAACCATGTTGGCCAATAGTCTGGGATTTTGAGAGCTGAAGTCCAAAATCCCTTAAAGAGCATAGTTTTGGGACCACTGCTCTAGACAGTAAAACCAATAGAAAGGAATGGTGGGGATTGCCACTCAACCTCTGGCGTATCACCTGTTGGGCACCTCTAGGTTAAACTATTTGTCACTAGGAACAGGGAGATTCAGGTTCAGGTCCCATTATGGAGTTCAATGGGTAACCCTGGGACAGTTACTACAGGTTGAGCCTTGGGACCAGAAAAGTTTAGGGTTTTGGATTTTTATTTATTTATTTATTTATTTATTGGATTTTGGATTTTGGATTTGGTTTTTTGGATTTTGGAATATTCACATATACATAATGAGCATATTTTGTATACACCTTGTACACATAGCCTAGAGATAATTTTATGCACAACATTTTAAATAATTTTGTGCAGGAAACAACATTTGTGTACACTGAACCATCAGAAAGCAGAAGTGTCACTACCTCAGCCACCCATGTAGTCAATTTTAGATTTTGCAGCATTTCAGATGTTGGAATTCCAGGTAGATACCTCTCAACCTGAACTATCTTATAGGGATAGTGTGATGACAAAATGAAGGTAAAGTGAGAGAACCATCCTGTACTCTTTAAACAAAAGATGGGATGGGCATGAATATAATACATTTGTCATATTCATAAATCACATGCTAATGGAGCTAGAATGGAGATCCTCTGCACTTATCTTGCCGTCCAAACTGGACATTGGGCCCTCACAGACAGGAGGTGCTCTGAAAGGCTTCCTTTATGGATAACACCAAGGGCATCACTAGGGGGGTGCAAGCCACACCAGGTGAAACCCAAAGGGAGGTGACATCACCGCTCCCAAAACATCTGGCTTTTTGCAGAAATGGGCTATGGTGTTTCCCTGTGTCCATTTAAAACACTGAAGAAATTGAGTGAGTGGGGTGAGGTTCAGTGGGAGGAGAAAGGAGAGGCCCCATGCTTTTTTTTAATTAAATATTTTAAAAACAAATTTAAAAATGAAGTTTGTATTTTTTAAAAATATATTATAAAATTTTCTTTAAAACACATCACATCTTACCAAATTTTCACTTTAACCGCATGAAACTATGTAAATGTAAATACATTTAATCTGTGTGTATGTTATTGTAATTTAAAGGTAAATGCTAGTCATTTATGTCACAACTATGACCATTACATTCGGAGGCATACGGGAATTATGATTTATAAGTGACATTAGTACAGAACACATTACTAAAGATTCTGTATGGTGTGGTATGGCAGGGGATCAATGGGGGTGGTGACAGCATGAATTACCGCACTGGGTGGCACCAACCTTAGTGATGCCACTGGATAATACTGCTTGTTCTAACTTCCTACCATGATTCTCCAGATTCTCTTCAGCCTCTGCCTATGAGGCACTGCTTTGGCACTATTCAAAGTTATGTCTGCACATATTGTGTATGTCACTTTGCATCTGGTCTCCAATGAGCTCGAGTTTATTGCAAAGTTCCTTCACATGTTACTGTCACAACCATTCTGGGAGGCACAATTCGGCTGAGAGAGACAGATTGGCTCCGGTTTACTCAATGAGTTTTGTAACTCGGTTGGGAACCTGTATCTGAATTTCCCAAGTCACAGTTCAACAACACACTAGCCACTACATTGGCTCTGTTGAACTCCCCATGACTACATTAGGCTGGCAACAGGTCATACCAGTTGTACAACAGACGAGGTTTCTTACACATGTATCACCTTAAAAAGGAAATTGCTTTGAGCCCTGTATGTTTTTGAATCATATGCACCAGGCATACACCTGTCTAGTTTGGCCAACAAACATGCTGATCAGAAACAGGCTCTAAGGTGAACTCAGGGTAAAGCAGACACATCTGTGCTCATTGTGTGACAAAATAAATAAATGCTGCTTCCTATACCTGCATTGAAAACAAAATCAACTTTGTGCAAAGCAGCCCCAAGATGATAAATGAAGTTAAGAAAAGGGAATGAAGGGAAAGAAAGGTGAGGGAAGAGCAGAAAAGAGTTGGGTGTCAGGAAAAAGGGGACAGAGAGAAGAGATTGGTCTAAATTTTAGGGAAAAGAATAATACGAATGCACCCTTGCTCAGATCTCAAGTTGAATATCTGGTAATCCGAAAAACTGGCAAACTTCAACTCTTTTTCTCATTGCAACACCGCCAAATAAAATCACAAATGCCTTAAAGGGTAACCTAGCTCAGATTAAAAGGGGTGTAGAAAGAATTATCTTTAATGCTATCAACAAAGCACAGCATTGGCAGTAATTCAATCCCTCCACAGAACTGCAGGTTCTTTTAGGAAAAACAAGACCATGTTTTCTGTTTTTAAAAGACGGCAAAATGTGTATATTTCTGACAGCTGCCTTGTGTCAAGTTTTAGAGTCTGAAGGGTCTATTGGCACGGCGAACTGTGAACACAATACTAAATGGCATTTAGCAAGATCTTGAAATAAGTCTTCTATTGTGCATGTAATTACTTCATAACTACTGGTTTGTTTTCTGCTTGAATAAGTTGCCAAAGTGAGGGAGGGGGGAGGAAAACATTACAGCAGTAAGTATTCTGTGTATTGCAGGGCTAATGTGGTTATAATACCGAGCAGTCTCACAGTACAAGAATTGTTAGTCTTTTTCTCATAAAGAAAGTCATTTCAGTCATTAGGATTTGTCACTGCTCTCACCTTGCTTAATCAGGGCTTCTTACAGAACTACTGGGAAAGTAAAGTATGTTTAATTGATCGGTAATCTGATTAAATCTATAGTCTTCCTTGACAGAAAGCAGAGATGGTTAATACTTTCAGTAGGTTCAACCAAAATATACCAGTGTGAGAACTTTCATACGGCGTATCTGATTTTTGTGACATGAAACAGTGATATAGCTGAGCAACATCTGGAGACTCAAACCTGCTTCCACCCCTGCTTCAGAGCAATTTTATAGAAATAAAAAGCAAGATAGCTATGCTGCGTATAGGCAAAATCCCAACTCCAGAGTTCGGCCATGTCTTTATCGGAACAAAAAAGAAAAAAAGAAAAGCATTATAGTTGGTCCTAATAAAAGCATTATCCAATTTGGAGGTTTTCTCCAAGTGAATTAAATTTACTAGTGCAAGGGACCTGGGCAGAAGATAAAACTAAAGTGACCAAAGAACCAGTATGATCTACAGGTTTGTGTTTTGAACTAGGACTCTGGGAGGTCAGGGTTTGAACCCACTGGGTGACCCTAGGCAAGTTGCACTCTCTCAGCCACGCAGGAAGGCAATGCCATACTGCCTCCAAATAAATCTTGCCAAGAAAACTTTACGACAGGATTGCTGTACAACTACAACAAAAATGGCAATGGCAGGCAAAACTCCTTCCTTCATGTTCCAGAGAAACTTTTCCTTTAAAAAGGTTTGCAAAATTAAGAGCTCTGAAAACCTCAGTAGTAGTGGAGGGATATTTGGAGATTCAGTTCCTCCCTTCTTCGACAATAGACCCATCTGAATCACAAAGAAGATTTTAGTCAGCCCTCCATATCAACAAATTCTTTATGTATGGATTCAAGCATCCAGGGCTTGAATATATATATATATATATATATACACATACATACACATTCATTCCAAAAGGCAAACCTTGATTTTGCTGTTTAATGTAAGGGACACCATTTTATCAGACGACGGAAATTGGAAGTATAATCTAATGGCAATCCGAACGCAATCATGGGGTTTCATGTTATTGCGTATTAAAGTAGCTCACACAATTTTGGGCAAAAGGGTAGTCATTCCGAATGCAATCATGGGTTTTATGTTATTTCGTATTAAAGCATCTCACGCAATTTCGGGCAATGGGGGGTCATTTTCGGGTAATGGGAAGTCATTCTGAACGCATTCCAAACACAATTGGAATTCATGTAAATTTGCTAAACTAGTGAATTCACGTGAATTCGAATTGGCTCCAATTGGCTCCATTCGAAATAAAGAGAAATTCCTCCTGTCTGATAAACTCTCTTGTATTTAATGGGACTTGAGCATCCACGGATTCTGATATTCATGGTGGGTCCTGGAACCAAACACCAGCAGATACCAAGGGACCACTGTATATCTGAATGGCAAAAGCAATTATATACAATATTTGCAAGAAAAAACTGAGAGAACTGACCCAAACAGAGAAGACCTTTGCCAAACATAAGGCTGTTTTGTTAATGGCCTCATCATGCCAGTCAGTCTCATTGCAAATAAAGAGTTTAACTATCATGCTTGTACATGCCTCTACTGAAACTGGCCACATATATATAGAATCTTGTTTTACATTCTGAGCTGGAGAAGAACTTTTAAAAGAAGTGAAATTTTATGCATAATACAACTGAGCATTACCACCTGGACACATATACCAGAACAGAATTTTGTGAAAGCTCATTTTGTGAACTCTGCTGACAACTGCTAACCCTGATCTAATACAACATAGTTTATAATTATTTTTTTAAAAAAAATCTTGATTAGTTGTCATATGAGGGGGGCAGTATATGAGTGTTAAAAGTCTCTCTATTTCTTGCACGTATATACTATTCCTTGAAATAATGATGCATGTAACAAAGAAGAACATTGTTAATAACCAACATGTTTAATCACATAAAACTGATAGTTCCTGGAAGAAAATAGAAAGCGGTATTCATGCTTGCCTTTCACACTATCTTTCACATCAAAACATCATTCTAAAGGGCCTTGCCATTTCAAGGCTCAACTGTTCTCCCTTTGGTAGTTAAATCAAATTTTGTAATTGCTGAATGATTAAGTAGTTTCTTTCGATCTAATAGCAGCTTGCAAAATTCTGGGATTCAAATTAATTACTCTTTCCAAACAAAAATAATTGTCTAATAAGCAAGTACCATGACACTGGACTGCTCCAACATCTCCTAAACCTGGGCGGCTCCTGCCAGCGGAACAAATGTGAGTGAGGAATGCTCTCCATGTACTACCCTTATTTATTTTTTAAAAGAAAAAACTACTTTCCTTTCATTGCAAGCAATGTTGGATCATTTATTTAGACCATTTCATGGCTAGTCTAATGCTTCCCTATGTTGAGGGAGTGAAGAGAGATAGGTAGGTTTTGCATACTGCCTATCCAGAACCTCTCCAACTGTGCCCATGGCATGCGCCAAGTCTATCCATTCCATTTTCCCCAGTGCTAGAGAGACGATGAGCTTGGAAGGATCTGAGGGGCAGCAGGTGGGGATCTGAGATCAGATCTATCTCCAATGTCAGCAAGATATTCCCAACGTATCCTATGGCTCTTGGGATGCTCTCCCAGGGGCCAAAGGATCACAACTAGGTTCCCATATGAGCCACATTTACATGCAAGTCATCACAGTGGGAGTTAATTCAGAGTGTACACGCATAGGATTGCATGTATACTGACGCCCACAAAACAACGCAGGTAGCTCCACATTCCTGGGCCCACTGCAATAGAGAACAAGATACACCTTTTTTTTCTCAGCGTGAACTTGCAGAATATCATTCTTTAATTCTGAAGAGTCAAGTTCACTCTTTACAAGGATTAACATCATTACAAGTACTAACACTGTCACCCAACACCAATGCACTATTAAAGAGAAGCTTCCACAATGGCTACTCCTCAGTTTTCAACTAAAATACACAGTGAAATACAGAGTCTGGTACACATGAGTGCCGTTGAATGCCTTCTTATGGAGGGACGCTTTTACTGTGTTTGCAAGTCACCCTGGCAGCTCAACAAGACTGCACTGCCAAGCAGGAAGATGCCCATATGCCAACAGGTATTCATACACATGCAGCACTTGGCTGGCGAGCAATTACTGACCTTGAGTTACTTCCATAGCATTTCATTTAATGAAGCATCAGATTACTTTTACAGCTTCTAAACCAAAATATGCAATTCCCCCCCCCCTCAAGTCCAGTATTACGGATATAGCTCCAAAAAGTACTCTTAAACAAGCACCGTAATTATAACCTAGACCCTTTATTTGCTTCTGTATTAAACTATTCCAGGTACATTTCTCCAGGCTGATTGCCTTTCTCTGCTTCTCAACTGTCACCAACTTATTACAACTGGTTCTGGAAAATGGGCAAGCAGGCAAACATATGCCACCTGCAAGTATGAAGCAAAGGACTTAACAAAGAATGTTCTTGCACACAAGAAGGGGGTGTGGAAGCCAATTCTATCATCTACACAAGCATTCGAATATTATAGATGGCAAAAGACCAAACCTTTTCAAAATGCATGCATCCCGACACAAGAAACAACAAATGAAATCTGAAATAAAGACACACTACCAGGTAGAGAACTGTCCTTCGAAAACTAACATCCCGCAAACTTCCCAGTTTTAGGAGGGAAAAACACTGCTAAAAGATCCCACCGGATTACCTGGCCAAATCCACCTTCCCCGGAGGATGAGTTTCATAAAAATCCATCAGCTCCTTTTCCAATAGGGCATTAAGAGAGGGCCTCGGAAGGTCCCCAAAACAAATCTGCACATCAGGGTCTAACTGCACATGAGAGGCTACAGCGCTCAGCCAAAAGAAGGAAAAATATATATATATTAAAAATTAGAGCCGGAGTATAAAAGCCATTCAAAGAGAGAGAGAAGGAGAGAGGTGTGAGTCAAGTAATGACACCCCATTTAAGGCAGCTCTCTCCAAGCCCAGCCCTTGTCCTCTTCTTCAAAGGAGAGAAGTGCATAGAGCACCTATTTAGGTGCCTCCATTAGACAAAGCCTAGCAATCCAAAGGAGAGCCCCAGGCAAGGCAAGACTAGGGTCTGGACTGTGGGGTTTCTCTGACATACACATACACAACACACACACCCTGCCTTGAAAGGTGGAGACTTTATTTGGCACACTCAGCATTTAAAGAGACAGAGAGAAGAGTCCTTGGGGGGTGTGGAGGAAAGAGGGAGGGTGACCAAAGTTTAAGCAAGAGGAGTCAAGTTTCAAAGCCAAAAGGCTTCAAGTTCTCAGTTGTGGTTTCAGGTGGAAAGAGGGCAACCTCAAGAGAAGCATTACACTACAAGGTGGTTGAGGGGGGGGTCTTCATAGGCAAGCCATACCACAGCAGGGCAGGTGCACCCATTGGCTTCCATGGAATCAGGGAACCCAGAGTTTTCCAAGTGTCTCCCCACAAACACCCAGGTATTCTGGGGGCACAATAAGGGACAACATTTTACAACTGCACCCCCTGATTCAGAGAAGGGTTGCAAGGAATTTGTGGAGGGTCCAGCCAAAAGTGAAGCCAGAGCGATTGCCATTTGGACTCTCGACTCTATGGAGCTTTTCATTGCCAGATGTGGGCCCAGTTGTTCCCAAAAGTTACCATTTCAGTTTACAACCTGACATGCACGCCCCTTTGGACTCCAGTCCTTTCGCCAAGTTACTTAAGAGCTGTTGTTGGGTGCCTTCAACTCATTTCTGAGTTATGGTGACCCTATCGTGGAAATTTCCGGGCCAGCGGTGGCTTGCCATTGACTTCCTCTGAAGCTGAGAGAGTGTGACTCATCCAAGATCACCCAATGAGTTTCCGCGGCCTTCTCCAGAGTCATAATCCTATGCTCAAACCAGACACCCTCCTTTTTCAGCACATGTTCCTCCATTTCAGCCTTCTGTCCAGGAGGAATTCCAAAATGTCCTCTATTTTGAGGAGCATGAATGTCTCTCTCTCTCTCTCTGAGGGTTTTAAGCTTTAATTTGGTCATGTCCTCCCTTTTCCTTGAATGTCTTACATTTTGCGGTGCCTTGTCCTCCTTTGGGGCGAGGACATCTGGTCACCCTACTCAAACCACAACACCACACTTGCTCACTTACTCAAGAATAAGCCCCTCTAAATGGAGTGGGACTTACAATTCCCAAGCAAGTCCCAGATGCCAATCTCAGCACCTGAAATGGAAACTAGTAGTGTAGTTTTCCCCAAACACAGGAGAAATGGAAACAGCCTGCTTTGTGGAGAAGGAGGAGGGTTCAATTCCTGGCTCAGCCATGAAACCCTCTGGGTGACCTTAGGCGAGTCACACACTCTCAGCCTCAGGGGATGGCAACGGCAAACCTCCTCTGAAGAAACTTGCCAAGGAAACCGTGTGACAGGTGGTTTGTCTTAGGGTCGCCATAAGTTGGAAATTGCTTGAAGGCACACAACAACAGTGATGTGCAATTTTACAGTGTTGATAATAATCACAATGAAGCAGGGAAGGCGAAAGGCCCTGTAGAACTATAAATCCCATGATTTCCATAGGATGAAACCACAGCACTTAAAATGATGTTAAAACTGCATTACTTGTACAATTTAGAGGCACCCTAATAGGAATCAGTGGATTTGAGTGTTGGACTGTGACTCTGCAGATCAGGGTTCAATTCTCACTTCTGTCAATTAACCCACTCAGTGACCTTGGGCCAGTCACACTCTCTCAGCCTCCTCAGGGGAAGGCAATGTCAAACCTCCTCTGAACAAACCTTGCCAGGAAAATCCCATGATAGGTTCAGCTTAGGGTTGCCATAAGTGGGAAATGACTTGAAGGCTCACAACACTGAGTTTTGGGTCTCTTTCTCTCTCATTCCTTCTGGGCTGCTTTCTCACCTAAAGCACTCTCCACAGTGACAGATTTAGCCTTTTTCCAGCCCAGGCTCCCAACCCAGGTGGCTTTGAAATGACATTTTGATTTCTTTATTATTATTATTATTTTGATTTCTAATTGCATTTTTGTGCATCAGATCAAAGGAAGGGGAGAGATTCAGATCCCTCTCTGACATTCCAGATTAGACTGCTCTGCACATGGCAGAAATAATCTGGGGTGACCCTACTTTCACTGTCTTTAAATCAAAGTCTCTCTTCTCTTTCTAGCTCCAGAAAACAAAATTCAAGCCCAAAAATAGCTCAGGAAGAGTGGCTCTGGATTAAATCACTCCAAATACTCAATTGACAGGTGTTTGTCTCCCCCCCCCCCCAAAGTCTGGGACATTGGAAAGAAGTCTTGAAGTCAAGGTCCCTCTTCTCCATTTAGTTTCCAAAGACACTCCAAAGTTGTAGCCCCAAAAAAGATCCCCTCCACTGTCTCTGAGGAGTCCATAGGGATTTCTTGCCTCCTTTTCTAGGAGGAAAGGATTATTATTATTATTATGCTTTATTTCTATAGTGCTGCAGATTTACACAGCGCTGTACCTACAAACAATAAAATACATAAAAGTAAACCTGCCCATGGCGTACATTCTAAGAAATAATAGCATAATCCATGTAAATAATACATAACAATACAGGAAAGGGAACTAACCCAGCCTCATAAGTTTACACATAAAATAGAATAGAATAAAATTATATTTTATTTATATTTATATATAATATAAAAATAATATAATATTTATTTATAATATATTATATATAATATTATATTATATTTATATATAATATAATATTATATTTATATATAATATATAATAGAATATACAGTATATAATATATATAATATAATAAAATATAATAAAATATATCTATATATTTTTATATATTTATAGTTATACATATTATATATATATATATATATATATAATAGAATATAATATAAAATTGATACAAAATATCATTCAACAAAAATATACCAAAAGGACCCAAATTAAAATAAACCTCAAATAATAACAAATAATAACAACAAATAATAATGACAAGTAATGTCAGGGAATGCTTTCCCTGAACAGGTCAGTCTTTTATCTCATTTTTAAAGTTGGGAAAAGAGGAGATGTGTGCCTCCTTTTTCCAGGAGAAAAGGATTTCAGCCAGCCCCAATTGACCCCAAGACCCTCCCTTTTTCAGGTCATAAGAAAAGGAGGACAAAGAGGACAGGACCATGGAGGAGGGGGGGAAAGGAGGACATGACCCAATCAAAGCTAAAAACAATCCTCTAAATAAATAAATATCAACTCCAAATGGAGGAGATTGAAGAGTCCCTCCTGGGCAGAAGGTTGAAATGGAGGACGCCTCCTGGAAAAGGAGGACACCCCCTAGTCACCCTGAGTGTCCCTTTCCCCAAAGATTCAATGACCAGCAAAAAAAAACAACTACTCCATGATTCTCTGGTTCTAAAACATATCCACTTGTGGGGCCCACAGGTACAGTCATCATATGGGATTATCACATCAGGGTCCCTTCCAGAACCATCCCACAATGATCCCATTATTGGCAATGAATATCCCATGATTGCCAATAGTGGGACCATTGTGGGGGTGGTTCTGGAAGGGACCGTGGTGTGATAACCTCAACAGAATCCTAGAGTGGAAAGAGACCCCCAAGGGCCATCCAGTCCAAACCCCCTTCCACAGCCATGCAGGAACTTCCTATCAAAGCACCTCCTCTTTCTTTCTTTCTTTCTTTCTTTCTTTCCTATTAGAGGTGGGCTAGGCAACCCAGACTAAGGGGTCAGACCCGCACAACCCTCCTGTGGGGCAGACCCACAGACCACCCCTTCCTCTTCTTCTTGTTCTTCTTCTTCTTCCCCTTCCAGCTTGCCCAGTTTGCTCACTCCTTCACTTACTTGTCATACTCTTGTGTCATCTCTGGCAAAGTCAGTAGTAGGGGGGTAGTAGAACCTGCCCAGCTGGTTGAGACACTGCTGGCAAACTGGGGAGGAGGAGGAGGAAGGAAGAAAGGAGAAGAAGAAAAGAAAGGAAGGAGGGAGGGAGGGATAGATACAGGCAGGCAGCCCAGGAGCAGCAGCAGCCTCCTCCTCCTCCTCCTCCTTCTCTTGCTGCTGCTGCTGCTGCACAAACAGGTTGAGTCTGCTTTTCTTGCTCTGCCTTTTGCTCACGTAGTAGTAGTAGTAGCTCTCCCTCTGCAGCACCACCAGCAGCAGCAGCAGGTAGACAGCCACCACCCCTCTTCCCATTGGATGGCTGGCCCCAAGTGGGTGGGAACCCCAAGGGAGGAAAGCCTCTGATTGGAGGAGACGCACAAGGCGTTCCAAAGTTCCAAGCAGGAGAGGTGGTGGTGGTGGTGGTGGAGGAGGAGGAGATACTAATATAGGATGATACTACTGGCTCATAGGGATACATAGGGGGATACTGGCTCATAGGGATGCATACATAGGGGGATACTGGCCCAAAGGGATACATAGGGGGATACTGGCTCATAGGGATACATAGGGGGATACTGGCTCATAGGGATACATAGGGGGATACTGGCCCAAAGGGATACATAGGGGGATACTGGCTCATAGGGATACATATGCGTGCAAAAATGGCAAAATGCTCACAGGGGACAGAGAAAAGGCAGAATTACTCAACACCTTCTTTGCTTCAGTCTTCTCAGAAAAGGCAAAGGGTACTCAACCTAAGGATAATGGAGCAGAAGACAGAATAGGGGAATTTCAGCACAGAATAAGTAAAGAGATAGTACAGGAATACCTGGTTAACCTAAATGAATATAAGTCTCCAGGACCAGATGAACTACATCCAAGGGTATTAAAAGAACTGGCAAATGTAATATCGGAACCACTGGCAATAATCTTTGAGAAATCCTGGAGAACAGGAGAAGTCCCAGCAGACTGGAGGAGGGCAAACATTGTCTCCATCTTCAAAAAGGGGAAAAAAGAGGATCCCAACAATTATCATCCAGCTAGTCAGACATCAATACCAGGAAAGATTCTAGAGCAGATAATTAAACAGAGAGTCTGTGAACATTTAGAAGGCAATGGCATAATCACAAAAAGCCAACATGGGTTTCAGAGAAACAAGTCTTGCCAGACAAATTTGATCTCTTTTTTTGATAAAATTACCAGTTTGGTAGATAAAGGGGATGCTGTTGATTTCAGTAAGGCCTTTGACAAGGTTCCCCATGACATTCTTGCAAACAAGCTTGTAAAATGTGGGCTAGACAAGGTAACTGTTACATGGATTTGTAATTGGTTGACTGGCCGAACTCAAAGAGTGCTCAGCAATGGCTCCTTTTCAACCTGGAAAGAAGTGATCAGTCAGGTCCCACAGGGTTCTGTCCTGGGCCCAGTGCTATTCAATATCTTTATTAATGACTTGGATGACAGAATTGGGGGCATACTTATCAAATTCGCAGATGACACCAAATTAGGAGGAGTAGCCAATACTCCAGAAGACAGGATTGAAATTCAGAATGACCTGAATAGACTAGAAAGCTGGGCCAACGCTAACAAAATGAAATTCAATGCGGAGAAATGTAAGGTACTGCACTTAGGACGCAAAAATGAAATGCACAGATATAGGATGGTGGACATCTGGCTGAATGAAACTACGTGTGAAAGGGATCTAGGAGTCCAAGTAGACCACAAGTTGAACATGAGTCAACAGTGCGATGCGGCAGCTAAAAAGGCCAATGCTGTTTTAGGCTGCATCAATAGAAGTATAGCGTCTAGATCAAGGGAAGTGATAGTGCCACTCTATTCTGCTTTGGTCAGGCCCCACCTGGAATACTGTGTCCAGTTCTGGGCACCACAATTCAAAAAGGATGTGGAGAAACTGGAGCATGTCCAAAGGAGGGCAACTAAGATGGTAAAGGGTCTGGAAACCATGCCTTATGAGGAAGGCCTTAGGGAGCTGGGGATGTTTAGCCTGGAGAAGAGAAGGTTAAGAGGTGATATGATAGCCCTGTTCAAATATTTGAAGGGATGTCATATTGAAGAGGGAGCAAGCTTGTTTTCTGCTGCTGCAGAGACTAGAACGCGGAACAATGGATGCAAACTGCAGGAAAAGAGATTCCACCTCAACATTAGGAGGAACTTCCTGACAGTAAGGGCTGTTCGACAGTGGAACACACTCCCTCGGAGGGTGGTGGAGTCTCCTTCCTTGGAGGTCTTTAAGCAGAGGCTGCATGGCCATCTGTCGGGGGTGCTTTGATTTGGAGTTCCTGCATGGCAGGGGGGTTGGACTGGATGGCCCTTGTGGTCTCTTCCAACTCTATGATTCTATGATTCTATGATTCATAGGGGGATACTGGCTCATAGGGATAAACAGAGGGATACTGGCTCATAGGGATACATAGGGGGATACTGGCTCATAGGGATACATAGGGGGATATTGGCTCATAGGGATACATAGAGGGATACTTGCCCAAAGGGATACATAGGGGGATACTGGCCCATAGGGATACATAGGGGGATACTGGCCCAAAGGGATACATAGGGGAATACTGGCCCAAAGGGATACATAGGGGGATAATTGCCCAAAGGGATACATGGAGGGATACTTGCCCATAGAGAAACCTAGGGGGAAATTTGCCCATAGGGAATCGTTGGAGAATACTTGCCCAGAGGGAAACCTAGGGGAATACTTACACATAGGGAATAATTAGAGAATATTTGCCTATAGGGAGACATAGTAGAATGCTTGCCCAGAGAGCAGTGGTTCTCAACCTTCCTAATGCTGCAACCCTTTAATATATCATGTTGTGGTGACCTCCAACCATAAAATTGTTTTTGTTGCTAGTTAACACAATGATGTCATGTGTTTTCTGATGGTCTTAGGCAACCCCTGTGAAAGGGTCTCCTGTGTCCCTTTAAAATGCTGAAGAGCTGTTGGTGGTGGGGGTGAGGCTCAGTGAAAATACAAAGTAGAGGTCCCAGGGTGTTTATTTTTTTTAAGTAATTTAATTTAAAATTTAAATTTAATTTTTTTTAAAAAATATGATTCTTTTAAAATTGTCTTTGTAAACACCACATATTACCAATCCAACCACATGAAACTATATATATATATATATATGTAAATACCTGAAGGCGATGCATGTGATACTGTAATGTAAAGGTGCAATTTTAATTTTGCAATTTGTTTATGTGACAAGTATTGGCATTACATTCAGTGACATATGGGAATGACGACTTATGGCTGTGTTCACACTGGAGAAATAAACCAGTTTAAGTGCCATGGCTCAATGCTGTGAAATTCTGGGAATTGTAGTTTGTTGTGGGGCCCAGAGCGGAGCTCCGCTCCGCTCTGGGCCCCACAACAAACTACAATTCCCAGAATTTCACAGCATTGAGCCATGGCACTTAAACTGGTTTATTTCTCCAGTGTGAACACAGCCTATGAGTAACATAAATGGCTGGTTTGGTATGGGAGGAGATCAATGGGGGGAGGGAATTGCTACCTTGAGGAAACATAAGGAAATACTTGGGAAAGCTCTCAATTTTTTCTTGGAGATCCTACATTTTAAGGCGCCGTCTCCTCCTTTGTGGTGAGGACATTATCTGGTCACCCTGTTTCGACTGACACCCTCAAGGCCAAGTTGAGGGCCAGAGTTTCCACAGAGAGAGAAGTTATTTGGGCACCATCCGTGGGACAGAAATCCACTAAGTAGCTCCTCTCCCCATTTCTGTGGCCCAAGGTAACCAGATATCCTCACTGCAAGGGAGGACAAGGCACCACAAAAAAAAAAAAAAAAAAAAAAAAAAAAAAACCTTCAAGGGAGGACATGTCCAAAGAAAAGCTCAAAACACTCTGAGGAGTTTATCGCATGGGAGGAATTTCTCTCAATTGCAAATGGAGCCAATTTTGTAGTTTAGCGAATTTACATGAAATCTGATTGCGTTCGGAATGTGTTCAGAATGACTTCCCATTTCCCGAAAATGACTCCCATTGCCCGAAATTGCGTGAGATACTCTAATACGCAATTACGTGAAACCCCATGATTGTGTTCGGAATGACTTCCCATTGCCTGAAATTGCGTGAGATACACTCATATGCAATAACGTGAAACCCCATGATTGCATTCGGATTGCCATTGCATTATACCCCCCAATTCTGTCGTATGATAAACTCCTTAGAAATAGCAATTCACTTCGTTTGGTTTATTTACAGCTATATTACATATGTATGTATTGTGTGCTTTCAAGTCGTTTCCAACTTACGGCAATCCTCTCATGGGGTTTTCTTGGCAAGATTTATCCAGAGGAGGTTTGCCATTGCCTTCCCCTGAGGCTGAGAGCATGTGCCCAAGGTCACCCAGTGGGTTTCGTGGCTGAGCTGGTATCGAACCCTGGTCTCCAGAGTCATAGTCCAATGCTCAAACCACTAAACCACAAAAGCATTAAAATGTAGATGCACAGTTTAATGCCCTGAAGGCACCACACCCCATCTGACCTTGGGCTGACCCTTGGAAGCTAAGTACAGTCACACCTGGTTGGTACTTGGATGGGAGGCCGCCGTAGGCTCTGTTACAAAAGAAGGAAATAGAAAAGGTACCTCTGAGAATTCTTTGCCTGAGAAAACCCTAGAAAAGTCAGGCAACCTGAAGGCACAGACACACACACATGGGGGGAAATGAACAACATATTAAATGATCAGCAGTTTGTTGCTTTTTCCAAACATCGCAGAACTACGGTGTGAAATTTGGCCACTCAATTCTATCTAAAGGTGGAATCCAAACCCATTTCCTGGTTTCCTTGCTATTATTTATAGCATTTCCAAGTCTCGCCCCAAACACGTTATCTTATTTCATTTCATTTTGATCAACAACAAAACCAATCCAACAATAAATGACAGTCATGAAAAGCAACAACAACAAAAAGGCTGCTGAAATAGTGACAACCCAACATTTTGGGAGAATGCAATTGTTTTGACTTGGGTTCAGAAAAATAGTAACATCAGCACCATACAGATATCTTTTGGAATATTCCACAGATAGGGTGCCATGACTGAAAAGACAGTACTGAGTTCTGACTGTATATAGATAGATAGATAATTTTTGTCTATGCCACAACATCCATTGCGAAACATTCTGACAAAACTGTATCTAGTACAGCAAATCACGTACTACTGACATAATTGCAATTACATACCGGTAAGACATAGGGTGACAAAAGAGGGTTGACAACTGAAGAACAAAATAAGAGGTTACTGGATGAGATATCAAACCAACAATAATAATGACAGCTGCAACAACTGATCCCCTTTGCAATCCTCTGCTGTTGGTAGCATGAGCTTTCATAGACTTAAGTCGACTTCCTCAGATGTATTTGGTGGCGTGAAAAGCCAGGAACAGACTTATATATGTCATTTTTAGTGTATGAGAATGTCAACTCAAATTCACATTAGATGGAGACACCAAATGCATCTGAGGAAGTCGACTTAAGTCTTCGAAAGCTCATGCTGCCAACTTCTTTCAGTTAGTCTCAAAGGGGCTACAAAATCTCTCTACATACTGATTCATAGATATTCCACAAACTAATATCAAACTAGGTCGCCCACCACTCCAAAACCCCAAATATATAGTCGTTGTGTATAAGGAATTGCTTTATACCTTCTCTCTAGATGGCATTGTTTGAAAATGGAGGACAGTTAAAAGTTTTTATAAGAGCAACAAAGGTTAGATCTTGGAAAAACTTAAAAAGAGCAGAAGCATTTAGAGTATTGATTTTTAGCAGCAATTTCTGATTCATATGTAAGGAGAGTATATAAAGTGCTTTACGATACTAATTTATCCCCCAGACCAGTGGGCTCCCAAACTTTGGTCCTTCAGGTGTTTTGGACTACAGCTCCCAGGAGCCCCTGTCAAATTGGTCAATAGGGATTCTGGGGGGTGAATTACAAAACACCTGGAGGACCAAAGTTTGAGAATCACTGCCCCAGATCATTCTGTCTCATGGATTAGGAAAGGGACTTGTCTTAAGGTTAGCTTTATAGGCAATTTGAAGCTCACTTTCCAGTTTCCTCACTTTTACAATCTGCCTTTTCCCTCATGTTTAATGAGAAATAAATAGCACTTGTGAGAGCCAGCATGGTGTTGCGGTTTGAGCATTAGACTATGGCGAACAGGGTTCAAATCCCTTCTTGGCCCCATGAAACCCATCCAATGACCCTGGGCAAGTCACAATCCCACAGCCTCAGAGGATTGCAATGGGAAAACCTCTCTGAAGAAACTTGCCAAGAAAACTTTGTGATAGGGTCACCTAAGGGTTGCCATAAATCGGAAACGACTTGAAGGCACACAACAACAAAGTAATCAATGAAAGACTAAGACCCCAAATGATATAATCCTACAAGCAGTAAATACACTGTTTCAACCCAAAGGCCTAGTTCAAAAAAGTTCTTAGAGGATGCATTCCAGCAGCATGGGGGACCAAAGGGCAAGATTAACAAAAACAAACCAAAAAAAAAATCATCATATTTACAGATTTAATCTCTTGCTGCTGGTAACTAAACCTTTGGAGAGGCACTTTAACCTTTTTTTTGGGGGGGGGGGGGGGGGAGGAATAATATAATGGCTGGGAAATTACCAAACAATACTCCATTGAGGAAGCAAGAGGGAGAGTAACCATCTGGGAAGGCAGAAGGAGCTGGATTGGGACCTCAAGAGCAACAGATTTGGTCCCACTGCCTGAGGTCCTTACTCTTGCCATGGCATCATCGTTCTGAATAAATACATCATTGGGCATTTTACTTTATTTATTATCCCATGTTTACCAGTTTCTTTTGTGTTTTACCTCAACAGTCTTCCTCATCTGTAGTTTTCAGAAGTTTATTATGGTCGTGTGTGTGTAAGTGCCTTCAAGTCACAGTGCCTTCAAGTCACCTGTCAATTTATGGTGACCCCATAAATTTCATAGGGTTTTCTTAGGCAAGGAATACTCAAGAGGTGGTTTTGTAAGTTCCTTCCTCTGAAATATAACCCAAAGCACTTCATATTCATTGGCAGTGTCCCATCTAAGTATAACAACAACAACAACAACATCTAAGTACTAACCAAGGATGCCCTTGCTTAGCTTCTGAAATCAGATCTGGTTTCCTTAGGGTATTAAGGCCATTATGGTCACAGACCAGCATACAAGCAACTTAAAAGCAAAACTGAAAACTGAACATGGTATTTTTATTTAATTGTTTCTTCTGCTGAAGAAGACTTTTACAATTACAGTACGGTCAGAAAGTATACTGTTACTTAATCTGAGATTCCAACTCATAAATGATAAAACAGGTATGTGTGCATTCATCAATCCTACATGATTGTCTTTGTGTGTTTCCAACACAGAAGTGTTATTATTGGAGGACAGTCCTATGCAAAGTGATTTTTGTTCTCTAACTTTGTCTATGCTTTGCATTAATGAAGACGTTGTCCAATCTTTTCTGAATGTGTAAAAAGAAAAACATGAGAATATAATGGGTGGTTTGAGGGGGAGGATATGGTTTCTATGGTAGTAAGAAAGTATGTGTGGAATTGGCCAGGACAGAATCAAATTTATCACTTCTTCAGTCCCTTTGACATTATTGAATTTGATTCATATTAATTCACATTTCTGTTGCACTAAACGCTGTGTGAAAAGTTGTAATTAGTAACTTAGGTTTTGGGGATAGCCAGTGTGATGTAGTGGTTTGAGTGTTGGATTATAACTCTAGAGTTCAAATCCCAACTCAGCAATGGAAACTCAGTAAGTGATCTTGGGCAAGTCACACTCTCTCAGCCCCAGAGGAGGGCAAAGGCACCCCCCCCTGAACAAATCTTGCCAAGAAAACCCTGTAATGGGATCACCATAATGACTTGAAGGCACACAGCAAACAACAAACTTAGGTTTCATTGGTTTCAATGGATCGCAAATATGACTGACCTTAGTCTGGATTCAACCCATTTTCTTTGAAATCAATAGTGTACAACTGAGGTCTCAAACAGCATTGGAAATTCACCATCATCCCAGGGCTGATGGCAACTGCAGTCCAATAACATCCAGAGGGCCACACTGGCCCAGCCATGTTTTTGAAATAAAACAACTTAAGACAAAGTTATTTGGCAGGTATAAATCAGCCATCCACACATTCTTGAATTGTAACACCTGGCATCCATCACCATGGGCTATGATGCATAGGGCTGATGGGAGATGCAGTTCACACAACTCCTGGAGGGCTGTGTGATTCTCATGGACCACAATAAAGCACATAGCAAACATGCTCCTTCTTCACACGAGAGTTTGGGAACTGCCAGCCATTGACAGCTTCTTATTTGTTTCCAGATGACTGATTTCCAATAAATTGTTGGTGTGGGCTTCAATCTGGTGCATACAGACATGGGAGTATGCCCTACTGGGTTCAGAAGGACTTGCCCCAGGTACATGAATTAAGGGTGCTTGTTCACAGTTGCTTCTCTCCCTTAGGAGTAAACGTGCCAAGCACCACATACACATAATGTGCTGCCTCAGAATCATCATTAAGAATAGTTTGTATCATCTAGTGCATCATTTAGTTTAAATGAGCATGGCATTTTGTTTATTAGTTTAAGAGAGAGAAAACTACACCAACTAAAGCTGCTTGGCAGACGGGAGGGGAGATGCTGTATAAGAAGGTCTGAGTCAACATAGTCAGCCCTCCTTATCCACGGGTTGTTTTATCCACGGCTTGAAAATATTCCCAAAAGTATAAATTCCAAATAACAAACCTTGATTTTCCATTTTATATATGAGACACCATTTTACTATGCCATTGTATTTAATGGGATTCTGGCATCCAGAGATTTTGTTATCCACACAGAGCCCTGGAACCAAACCCCAGAGGATAACCAGGGCCCACTGTATATTAACAGCACTGTTCATATTTGACAGTCTGGCAGATTCTATCCAAAGGTTATTGCTGGTGACTTGGGGAATTTCTCTACTTGCTTCTTTCAGCAGCTGTGTCTCCAGGGTCGGTTAGATTCAGGTTGTTGGAATCATTGCTGGAAAAACAGTACCTTCAACAATAGTTTAGGGAAAGGAAGCTTTGGGCAAATTGTACACTTGGCTCCAAAAAGCTTGGTGAGAAAGAACCTAAGTGTGCTGAGTATTTCTTATTTTATGAAAACCTTCCACCAATGGCAGTTCAGCAACATCTGGAGAGCCACATGATTCCCAGCCCTGATTTGGACCTATGAGAGCCAGCATGGGGCACTGGTATGAGTCTTGGGCTATGACAAGTCTCATTCCTCCAGTCTCAAAGGAAGGCTGTAGAATCCTCACCCCACCATGAACAAATCTTGCCAAGAAAACCCCGAAAGGCTCACCCTAGTGTCCCCATAAGTCCAAAACAACCTGAAAGCACGCCAACAACAAAATGCAAAAATCCAACATGCAAGAAAGTTGCTGTATGTCGTTGGTTGGGATTTCTCAGCTTGCATGCATACACACATAGAAAACTATGTCAGACCATACTGCTCTGTTGAACCACTGGTGTCCTAAACCACTTTGTTTGGTGAGGCCTAACTCTGTAAGATCTTGGGCACAGCTCTTTTCCAGCACAATTTTAAAAATCCTTAAAAGAAGGGGTAGTGGAACTGATCCCCTCAAGGTGTTGGTGGCATGCAAACTCTCATCAGCCCCAGCTGGCATGGCTCATGGTTTGAATGATAGAAGTTGGAGTCTAAGATCATCTGTGGGGCCACACATATCCCAATCTTAGTTTAAACTGACAGAATGGCAGGGATTGAATCTGGGCTGGATATATGCAAAACATGTGCTCTGCCACTGAGTGATGAGACTTTCCCAGAACACATATACATGTAGGACAGACAGAGCTTGGAAAAAGTTACTTCTTTGGAGTACAACCTACAAAATCCCTTGGTGAGCCAGGGGATTGTGGGTTTTATGGAAGGAAGTAACTTTTCTGGGATTCAGTGCAGAATCATGATATATTCATAGGAACCACAAGTCCTTCCAAGTGTTATTGAACTGTATCTCCCAGCAGCTCTAGCCAATATAAGCAATGGCAAAGGATGCTGGGAGCTGCTGTTCAATAAAATCTGGAGAGCAGCATTATTCCGATCCTGTATGTAAATACACTTATATCTATGGGACTGTAGGAAAGATGCCTTGTTAAGTTAGACCAGTGATCCACCTAGCCTGGTACAGTCAATGACTGGCAGCAGCTCTTAGGGATTTCAGGTGGATCTTTTTTTATTCCAGCCCTCAACTCTACTACCTTCCTATGTAGGGAACTTATTTATAATGTGTGAAGGTACGCTCTCTACTTTCTCTGAAACTATGTTTATTAGAACATTAGCATTCCAGCAAGCAAAATGGATGTCCTCCTTAGCATTATCAAGATCCTTCCTGTGACTATGGAGATTTAACTCCACTTTAAGCTTGCAGGGCTAACTGCATTGGCAATTTAACAAATCCAAATAAAAATCCATCAGTGATACCTTTATTGGCCAAGCAAAATGCACAATATACTTGGTGCAAGCTTTCGAAGCTCCATGGGCTTCTTCATCAGGCAAGTTGTTACAAGACAAACAGGGGGGGGGGGGGAACAAATGGAGATTTTGGTTGGCTAATAAAGGTATCACTGATGGATTTTTGTTTCCACTTTAAACTGTATTCCTTGACAAGGCAAGTCTACAGACTTCATTTGGCAAGCCATTATCACAACAAATAAACAAAACTGTACATTTTTAAAAGGAAGTAGGCATCAGTAATCAACAGGCACAACTTGGCAAAGTGTTATTGTTTTTTAGACTAGAATTCCAAGAATCTCCCAATCAACATGGACAGCCTTAGGGATTCTGGGATCTGTAGTCCAAAAGTAACTTCCAAGCTCTGCCAATTGGTGTATCTTAAATAATGCTTAAATAGGTCATAAGGAATTAGGTTACAATCCTATACTCACTTAACGAAATGAGTCAAGCTGGATGGGTCTTACCTCTCCATAAATGCTTTGATAGGATTGCCTTGCTATCCACAGAAACTCAACATACTGTGTAATTAACTTAAGGTTATATTAGACTCCTGAAATGGCCTGAGGATGTCTGGAGCGATTGAATAATCAGACACAGAATGAACAGGAATGCTGTTTATAGTGGCAAGGAGAATTCAATACATTTGGACAGCACAGGATTTTGCATAACAAGCATTTGGCTTGTAAGTCTCTAAACAGTCAGATTAAGAAACATGTAAAAGAATTCAAAGACATTGCCGTGTTAGTCTGAAAAATCAGTATGCAAAGGGATTCTGTAGCACCTTTGAAACTAACTGAAAGAAACGGGTAGCATGAGCTTTCGTCGACGTCTGAAGAAATAGGCTCAAGTCTATGAAAGCTCATGCTACCAACTTCTTTCTCTCAATTAGTCTCAAAGGAGCTACAAGGTCCCTTGGCATACAAACTTGTAAACAGTTTTTTAAAAACACATCAGTGCAGTTCTATAATATAACTTTCAAGTATATTATTCCCAGATTAACAATTTTGGACACTCTTGTTTTACTAGGGGACATCTGCAGGCTGAACAAGTCTCTCCAACCCATTCAGTGAACAACAGCGAAGTTTTCTTGTTTTTGTTTTCATTTTAATTAAACAACGTCTAAGGGAGCTTATCCTGAAATCTACGTAGGGGTGTTATTGTTTTTGACATAATACAGACGCTGTGGGAGGAAGCGAGGAGAGGACCTTTCTGTAATGTTCAAATGATCTTTGCTGAAGCAAGCTTGATTTGATGCCGCTAGGGTGCCAATTCTGCAATGCACTCAGTGTGTTGACCACTTTCTTTCAGTACCCCATAAGCAAGTCTCTTAATCATCTTATGTAAATACTTTAGGTGGGAAATGGTGGTTCCCACATTACTGGTGTTATGACCAGACTGATGCATTCACCAATAACAATTCACACCAGGGAAGAAATATACTCTGAATGTCGCATACACTAGTAGCCTGGGATGCTACTGACTAATAGGCAAGTCGAACGTTTAAAAGTCTGTAATACTGTTCTAATTATACAGAGCTGAGAAAAGTTACTTACATCACAAGGCTCCCGGTACCGAAAGCACAGGGTTTGCTACCCAGAAACAGCAAGACCCTCTCAAACACACACCTGAATACTTTAAAAAGGTAGACTAGTGGTTACACAATGTCAGTATGTGGAAGCAGCAATGGAGATTAAGTGTGGGTTTATTTTTTAAATCTAATTTTTATTCCAGTCTTCAAATTGATAATGAAATACATTTGTGCAAAAAGAAATACATTATTCTGTGTCCCCGCCCCTTGTTTTCTTATCCACTTGTCGGTCTTCTTATTCCTTTCTACTTAACTTTGTGTTGACTTCCTGTTCTCCTTCTTCAAAAGTTGAATTACCTCCTTTCTTTTTTTCTTTTCTTTGCCTCTTCTTTTGAGCATCATTTTTCAAATAAGGAATTTCCATATTTCAAATGTTCAGTTATTATTAGTCATTTTGGATAAATAATTCAATAATAATAATAATAATAATAATAATATGAAAACAATACAAAAGCCTTAAATTCCACCTATTTTTCTTTCATTACCTTATCTCTAAAATTTCACTTCCTTCCCTTTCCTTCATTAATTTATTTTAGATAGGCTGTTGTTTTTCCTCAAACTTTCTCTATTTTCTTTCTATTTTTTTCTATCATACTCCTTGCCTAAAAAACCTTTGTGAGATTCATGCCCCCCCCCTTAAGTCCACAGGCAACATGAAAGTACATATGGTCAGACAGGAAGAGAATTTCAGACAGGGATGAAGCCATGTGGAAACGGTTGGTTTACAACTCCCATGTGGTCTTACCAGCATTGGCAATGGCTCCCTTGTGTTTCCCCTTCACTCTCTAAAGAAGATAGGATAGCTTCTCTGTTTTTCCTTTGGAAACAGATTAAGACCTTTCTTTGCCAGCTGGAGACTGATTTTAATGGTATTGGTGTTTACGGTGCTGTATTGTTTTCATCTGGTCTAACGTCTAAAGTAAGATTTTGTTGTTGTTATTAACTGCCCTTGAGTTGACCTCGACTCACAGTGAGCCTGTGGCTGAGACATCTCCAAAAAACCCTGACCTTAACCACTCTGCTCAGGTTCTGAAGGCTCAGGGACATGACCTCCCTGATTGAGTCTAACCCTTTGGTATGTGCTCTTCCTCTTTCTACTGCCTTCCACCTTCCCTAGCATTATTGTCTTCTCATGATGTGGCCAAAATACAACAGCCTCATTTTCATCATCTTGACTCCAAGACAGCATTCAGGCTTGATCTGCTCTTTTTGTCTTTTTGGCTGCTCATGGTATCAACACTCTTCTCCAGCACATTGCAAATGAGTTGATTTTCTTTCTGTTAGCTTTCTTCACTGTCCAGCTCTCACATCTGATTTTAATTCAATCTTGATTTTGTATGTTTTTAGCTATATGTTTTATTATATTCTCTTTTTGTTAGCTGCCTTGAGTCCCAACCTGGGAGAAAGGTAGGATATAAATAAAAGTTATGGATGGATGGAAAGCAGTGTCCCTCGACCTTGTACCCTACAGATGTTTTGGACTACAAGACTCAATATTCCTGTTGTTCATAGAGCTGACAAGAACTGAAGTCCAAAACACATTCAGAACAATAGGTTAGGGAAGGCTGGTTTAGCAATTTGAAGTCAGGTCTCATCCAATGCACTATACATCTCATGTTGCAATGATGTGTAAAGGAGCTTTATTGCACTGATAGTTTTGGACCCAGCTTTTGCCCTGGATGGTCAGGCAGCAGCTGAAGCCAAAAGCGATTCTGCCCACTTTAGGCTAGGAAGGTCAGAACAAGACAATGGCGAGGTATGCCTTATAGTGTAATCCTGTGTAGATGTAGAATATTATGTATTGGAAGTTGAGTACAAATCAAGAGTAGATTTAGAAATACAAAAGCAAAGTATTAAAACTACCAATTCTGTTCTCTTATTTCTTTCCCACAATAATACGACCATATATTGCCCACCACACAATGAAATACTCAGTTATTTACTTGGTGAGTGACTTGACCATCCTGAAAGGATAAAAAAGTGAAACTGAAGCCCAATAGTTCTGGGAGAGACAGAGCATACAAAAGCAACCTGCTGATTTTTGCTGAATGCTTTTGGGAAGAGACAGGGAGCTGTAACTTGAAAGAGCACACAAGAGGTAGTCAAAAGCTGTTGCTTTAGAAGTACACACCTTGCCCTTGGGCTATCCAGCTTCATTTGTCAGCTTAAGAAATGCAACTCCACCTCAACATAATGGTGACTGGACTAAGCCCTTGTGCTGAGCTTGTGACAGGACTCTCACTGCAGTAAAGATCAGGTGCCTCCATGTTTCCATAACCTGTTTGCTATGATTATAGCAACCAAGGGCTGGCTGATCAAAGTGAGAGGAATTGGAATCAGTTGCCCTGGAAGTGTAGCACTTTTTATTTTCTGAAATATCTACTATTTTATCTGCAGAAGCCTCAAGGACCAATAAACACGTTTTTAAGTCAATATGCTGAATTTAGTTTAGTATACTGATTTTGTTGGGTTATAGCAAAATGGGGCCAGGATTTATAGGAAGTTATTAGTTTACAAGGCTGTAAGAATAAGGGGGGGGGGGAGGGAATATTGACATTTAATACTGAAACAGATCAACACAGCTATCTCTTTTAAAATGTATAAGGATGTAGACTTGACCACTGTAATTAAAAAAGAAAGCTGTGCCTGTAAGCAGGCCTCATATTTATAAGGGTAAGCAATTAAACAAATGGCTTTAAAATGAAGAGTACAGTATGTGTGTGAGCATTGTGTACTTTTAGGTAATTTCTGACTTATGGTGATCCTAAGGTAACCTATCCTGGGGTTTTCCTGGCAAGATTTGTTCAGAGGAGGTTTCCATTGCCTTCCTCTGAGACTGAGAACATGTGACTTGCTCAAGGTCACCCAGTGGGTTTCATGGCTGAGTTGGGAATCAAACGTGGGTCTCCAGAGTCCGAGTCTAATGCTCAAACCACTACGCCAAGATGGCTCTGAAGAGTACAGTAGTTTCCATATAAATCAAATTTTACATGGTTCTTGCTATGATAATTCTACATGCATTCTCCCTCCCCGCCAACAATATGCAATATCTGAAATTTCTCTGAAGATGCCAGCCACAGATGCTGGAAAAATGTCAGGAAGAAACTCTTCTAGAACATGGCCACATAGCCCAAAAACCCCACAAAAAACTAATATCTGAAATGTTTGTGTGGAAAACGAGACACCAGTGGCAAGCTCATACAGGAAGATAACACAAACAAACAAGCAGGGAGGTGTTACGATATATGCTTTTAATAAAAAAATTTTTTGGGGGGGGACATGTGGAATGTGATATGGCCCCTGCTTGACCTATCTAAGGACCCGCCATAAGTCCCAAGCGAGGAGGTCACATAGGCAAGCCCACTTGGAGGAACTGAGTCCCCAGTAAACAACTCTCCATAGGAAGTTTGGGAGTCGCCAAACCAGATTTGCCACTGCCCTCCGGAGTAAGACAATAGCCTTGGCATCATAGCTGATGAGCCAGTGATTGACTTAACCACTCAGCCATTAAGCCAGTTGCCCCTCTGAATGTCCAAACCTAAGTACATTATACACAGATTATTTGCTCTTGGTTTAACAAAGCCCAGGCAATCAACACCTTTGTCCAAGCCTTGATACATAGCCCCTGGATATGTTCAGCCCTATAAAAGATTCCAAGTTTGAATCTCTCGTTGATGCTATCCTCAGAGTGCAGGCTGGCCCACGCCAGTTTGACCTCTGCTCATAGCTCCCGCGGCCAATCTCCCCTCATCCCGGCAGTTGTGTCCATCATCCTCATCGACATCTATCAAGCTTCCCAGAGAACACTTCTAAGGTAATATTCCAGCAGTGTCTCTCTCTCTCTCAAACCTAACTTCCAATCTTACCCCTCCCTTCCGATAGCATTGAACATGAGTATGTGTGTATGCCCCCTTTTGCTGTGTATGGTATTTATGCCCCCAATAAACTGTGTATTTTCATTGAACTCATTTGGACTAGTGTCATTTCTCTTGGGGTTTGTCGGTGGACCTCTGGTAGACAATACTGGGACCGTGATTCCAGCGTAAGGCTTTGTTAGGACCTCCTCTCTGCAGTGTTTGAGCTAATTAATTCCCCTAAGTGATAGACCTCCTAACAGAAGAAAGGCTGATTATTTGGGGAAAGGAGAAGCGACATTGTTGTCTCCTAACTGACAGAAGTCTTATGCACAGACATCTGTTTCATTTCCTTTTCCTCTACAAAGTGAAGCCCTCCAGAAGTTGTTGATTATGACTTCCATGAGGGATAGCCCTGGTGAAGAATACTGGGAGTTGCAATTCTGGAGGCTGCACTTTTCTATTCTCCAGAGCTTTAAAGCTCCACTGATATCTATTTCAAACATTTCTGTATAACCTTTTAAAAAGCTGGAATACTCAAATACATATGGCCCACTGGCTTTTGTATTGGAGAAATATATCTTATTCATTTAAGTGTCCTAATTAATTTCTTGAGGTCAAATCATTGTATCAAGTATTAAACAAACTGTACCTGAATAAGTCTTCCCATTCTAGAAGTGGAAACATGATGATAAATCATAACACTTTTTATGATGCTCAACAAAAAGTAAATAGATGTTTAAAGTAGTGGGTGGTAGATCAGGTTGGTAAAAGGTTATTCATCTCTGCAGACTATGTTACTATAAAAACATCATTTATATTATTCACCTCCTCATTCATTCGTTATTTTTCTCACAGTAAGAATAAATTGTTCAAGTGCCAAGCAAGGCCAACATCTAAACAGGTATAAGAATTGGAAATTCACTTCTTTAAGAATACTAAGGCCAAAACACTGCTGAAGCAGAAGGAAGGTAAATATATCCTAACCTTTCAACAGTATGGTAATACTGGGCTTAAACCTGATCTACTTCCCTAAAATGGGCTTTAAAATAGGAGATAATTTTAGTTAAAAAAATGACCTATCTATGGGTCAATGTAAGTATTGTACTTCTAAATCTTATAAAAAAGGGAACCATCCCCTGGTGAAGGGCAAGACTGCAATCTGTCCTGAAAGCACTAACCCCCCTCTACTCTTTCTTTCATCCATCCAGCCTTGAGTATGAGCAGAAGCAGTTATGCCTGCTAAAATTTTATAAGTTCTTTGGCATTGTTTTCTTTTGCTTCATCCTTCAAATCTTTTGTTATGTGCCCATAAGTTTTACCCTCAACTTATCTTTGGGTCATGTTAAAATCCATAAACCTGCCCTTGATTTATACATGAGGTAGACTTATAATGAAGTATATACAGTACTCACTGTGACAGAACTGAAAAGTTATGCAAGAATTTGATTGATTCAGTACCTTTATACCAATGTTGTTATAAAATTCTAAAGAACTGAAGTATTCCACAAAGGGAATGCTCTGAAGAGCACAGCAGTTCAGATATAATCTGTGTGTCTAAAATAGGAAATTTTAGGACATTCCAAGACATTCTGGCATCTATGGTGAAATATCCAAGCGGTTCTTCTATCCATTTTCAACCTTTGTTTAAAATGTTAAACAGATACCTTGCCATCTGAAACAGATACCTCTCTGGTTCAGGATTCAGGCACAAAATAGTATGCTGCCACAAAATTAAAACCACACCATTAAAAAGTACCTGGACATCAGATTTGCCAATTTTTATTTATTTTTTATTTATTTTTTAAAAAATGTATTGTATTACCAAACGGTGACAATTCAATATATTTTCACAAAAGTAAACAGAACTCTCTTTTTAATGAAAAAAGTAAAAAACTTTTACAAATAAAAGAAAATTTTACAACCTAATTGGAACTGAATAGGAGAAAACAGACTTTGGCAATCCAATTAGATAAGACGTTTTCACCTCTGCACTTTCTCTGTCTATGGACTACCAAACCTACTTCACTATTCATATCCCCAGTCCAACAAATCTGGTTTGCCATCCTGACTCAAGCAATAATTTCCCAGTGAAAATGATATAGAAAATTGTGGTTTAACAAATCAGGTAGTACTCTAGGAAGCCAGAAGCATAAGAGAGGGAAAGTTGGGGGAGGGAGAGAGAGTGTTTTGATTTACTATTTCTTTTTGCTCCAACAATATGGGTTTGTTGTGTTAGAACAAAACAGTTGAAATTGGCTGACATGTAAACTAATTGTACAGGGAATGGTTTCATCTTAAACTGCTAATTTCAAGGTTTCAGGTAAAGATATAAATCAGTTGCATATATTATTTCAGTTATTATAGGTCTTCATTGTCTCAAGATGGTTTCACTTTCTGGAACTTTTGAAAAATGTGGATTTCTTAGAATAATTGTATGAAAGAGTTTATGCTCTAATACACATACTTCCTCATGGACGAGAGAAGGCTGCACCCTCAGGAGGAAGGAGAACAGATTTAACACAAACCGGTAGGTATAGGGAAAATTTGATTCTTTGTAGTGTGCCAAATGATGACATTCCCTATAAAAAAGGAAGAGAAAAATGATAATATCATAAATCTAGACTAAATGAAAGCTTGCAAAAGGAGATCTATGCAATCAATGCTACCTGAAGTTTTTGTACCACTATAACTAAGTTTTTATATAACATTTATAATCTTTACACTTGCTCTCAAACTAATTCTATTAGCCACACAATTCCTGTTTATTGGTTTGCTCACTGACAAAAAAAATTGGTCCCAGTCACAAAATGAATTCATGAACAGGGAAAGCCCTTAGTCCAACTCAAACAACATTATGCATGGAATGGAAGAATGGATGGGGTGGTAGTTTCCTGAAATGTTGCTGTTGTTTCTGACTTAGGGCAATCCTAGGCCATGGGATTTTCTTAGCAAGATTTGTTCAGAGAGGGTTTATCAGTGCCTTCCCCTGAGGCTGAGAGCATGTGACTTGAGACTACAAATCAGTTCCAACCCCCATGCTACTGTATTCTGACCACTTAAATGACAGATACAGGGTGGGATCCCCTTTTACACCAGTGAAACTTCTGGTTGCACCATCCTTTATCTGAGCCTGCACACAGCAGAGATCCATTCCTTGCTATACAAACAAAGCCTCATGGCACTATGGCCAATGTCTCTTCCGGTCAATACTCAAATGAAATTCTGTTTCCATCTTTGCTGCCCTCGCAGGCATTATGCTGTTCTGCTGGTGCTCCATGGGATTCAAGCCATATACCCTTTCCCAGGAAATCTTTCTAAACTTCATTATTGCCATTGTTTTCACAGGGTTGTTAAGATTCACCAATAAGCACATTGCTGTTCAAATACACTATGGTTTGTTTGTTTGTTTTATTCATGTGTAAGTGTAATAGCTATTAGCGTGTGTGTGTATGTGTTCAGTAAACATTTGGCTATTTGAATGGATTTGTTTGCTTTTACAGAAGTTCTTCCATACTGCCTTATTGAACTTGTAAAACATATTGGCTATGATTGAGAGAAAACAAGGGTTTTTTATAAAGGACTTTGGAAATAAATGCTTCAACGGTACAAAAGAACATGTTTGTGAGAACATCCCGAAGTATATATAGTAATTGTTTTCTTGAAGGGCTGGACCTGCGGTGGGGAGGATCCTGCTTTCAAGGCCTTGGCTTTTCCAGAATTTAAAACTTCACTGTGGATCATTTAGGAAATTAAGTGGCATTTCAAAAAAAAAAAATACAAAGCAAGCTTTGTTTATAATGAGTACAACTGATAGTAATGCATATGGAAAACATACAACCAAATCTCCACTGCAAAGGAATGCACATTCAATAACTGAAGTCAAACAACAGTTACAGCTACTACTGTGCAATTTACAGCTTTAAAAAAAATCTTGGGTAGCACTCCTAAATTCAAGAAAAGCCAGCCTACATGGTAAACTCAGCATTATCAAGCATGCATTTCCAAGTGCCTGAGAAAATCAAGGCCATGCCTTGACAGATGGATCAATGCAGGTTCAACATGTAGAACTGTGGACGCTCTTAAGCATCAATCAGCAATGGACCCTAAAATGATATGCTCTCCTGCATGAAGAAATACCTCCACCTGTCTCAGGTCTAATCACAGCCTTAACTGTGGCTAGTTTCAATGCTGATATAGTTCTTAGTTGTGGCTGAGGTCTAATCTGCACGGCAGAAATAATGCAGTTTGACACTGCTTTGACCACCATGGCTCAATGCTATGAATTTTTGGTTTGGCAGTGTTATGAGATAGTTAGCCTTCTTTGTCAGGTGATGCTAGTGCCAAACAAATTACAAATCCCAGGATTCCAGAAGCTGGAACCACGGCTGTTAAAGCAGTTTCAAACTGCATCGTTTCTGCAATGCAGATTAGTCCTAGCCACATTTAAGAAGTTTATCAGCACTGACACTAGCCACAGCTAAGGCCATTTGGAATTCCATTGTAATTAGATCAGAAATTAAGGTTTGAAGCTTGCACTTCAAGAAGCACAACGCAGGTCTTTAAAAGCTTTTACAAGGGAAACAATGGATTTTAGATGTTCCTAAGGACTCAAATGTTCTGCAGCCAGTACATTACTGACAGGTCCTATCCAGCAGCTAGATTATTACTGAATAATAGTAATTATTTATTATCATTTATGCTTCCAGCAAGAAAGTAGTACCGGCTTAAGTGTATAAATCATCCCCATCCTGTCTTTTTCTTTTGCCTCACACAATCTTTCAGGTGAAAAACTTACATGCTATTCAGCAATGAATCTATTATAATTAAAGACTGTTGTGCTCAACCAATTTATTTTTAGGTCAATTTGTATTTGGAATTAGGCTGAGGAGTCAAATATTGATGGACTAGGATTTTCATCATCCCACACCACTGCCCAGATTAGCTGGGACTCTTAGAAACTGAAGTCTGACAACATGTAGAGGGGCACAGGTTCCTAAGGTCTTATTCCATATCAGCATTTTTCCAATCTTTTCTTTTTAGATGACTTTATGTAGTGAAATAGGCATTTCTCTATAGCTCGGGGGATTGCATTTCATCATTCTTATGCATGGTGCAACTAGATTATAAAAATATGGTAGATAAGAAAAAAAAATCCCACTATACAGTTACCTTCACAGGATTAATGCAGTAAAATTAAAAGCAGATCTAATAATATTTTTGCATGATAATTTTAGCAATAGACTCAACCTATATATATTCTAGCACAAATTGGAGGCAAAAGTGTTAAATACTTACATTGTGCACAGCTTAGTAGTGCCCAACCAATAGTGTCTGTTCATAGTTGTAAATATGTCATCTCTTTTCAGCAAAATTCCAGCAAGACTGTGTTCATGAAAACAATCCCCTTTGGTGCTTTCTTGAGTCCAGTTGAATTGGAAAGCTGAAGGCTTTTGCTTCTCAGGAGGCTTCATGGAGCCAGACAGTGTACGAAATTGCTTCTGAAGATTCACTAACGTTTCTGAACAAAGCGGAAGAACACAGAGCAGTAAGCCACAACACTAGTAAGTATTGCACCACATAAATAAAACCTGTAGTGTTTAAGAAGCAAGCTTCACATGACACACTAACATTGTGCATTAACTTTATTTCGCACAGGTTTAGGACTGGGGTGGCAATCACGTGGCCCATCAGCAGTGGTTGGAACACAACTCCTAGCATTCCTCACCACTGACTATGGCTGTTGGGAGTTGCAGTCCAAAAACATCTGAAGGGACCCATGGTTCCCACTCCCTGTTTTAGGAGTAGTGGTGATGGTAAAGTATTAACCCCATCTTCCTGAAAAACATAATGGCATCGTCAACCTGCAGAATTTGGATGCCAGGATATTTGTGCGCATTTTAAAAGCTTAAATACTCTCTCCAATTACACTAAAAGAAGAGCTGACATGCAAAACAGAAAGGACTACAAGCTACTTTTCAGATAGCAGTACTCTAATAGCTTTAAAACTGCAAGAGTACATCAAGGCCTTCCTCTTTCCCAAGGTTCTACAAATTATTTGCAGTACACCAAGAACAGCTAGGAAGAACTCAAGTATTACATACTGAGTATTACAACCCTCAGTATTACTCTGGCCAATGTAAGGATTAGGACTGATGACTAGGTAAGGTAGGTCAGCTCTGTCCCTATTTCCTTGTAACAAATGACTCTTCCTTTTCCCCCCAAGCAAATTTGTTGTACCTTGGATATCCTGGTAATCAAGTTCTAAAGCTCAGTTGTATCAAGGAACAAGCAATTTGGGCTTCAAATTATCTAAGAAAAACTGTCATGTTCAATGTTTTTAAAAAGGGAGAGGAACAGAATTTACACTTACGTCGTCTTTTGTGAACTATATACTTTTTCGTTGCTGAAAATAATACTGGTTTCTCACCTCTCCATAAACGTCTACAAGTGAAAAATTTAACGTATTAATTTGGGGCAGGTAGGAAGAGAGAATGAAGAAACAGCATGTGGTCCTTAAAGAATCTAGGGAAGTCCTTGGTGCCCCACTGATGCTTTGGGTTCCCAACATCCTGCCCCTTTAGGTACGCAAAAAAAAAAAAGTTTCTCAGCCAAAAACCATTTTAAAACATCAAGAACCTCCCTCACCAATACTACCGAACACTTTGAAACAGTTTAAAATAGTAAGAAATCTCTGGTTCTAAAATGATGTCAGGGAATGCAGCATCACTTCTGGTGGCCAAAATGGCAGCCATAACAATGTGTCTGCCCCCCCCCCCCGAGGTGCTCTGAATCAGCAATATAACCTCTGGCTCTTGAGCATGCCCATCCCTGACCTAGATGTTTTAAAAAACACCCTAACATTACTATAAATAAATAAAACTTCTATTTATTTCCTGCTTTTTGTCTGGACAATCAAAGCAGCAAACAACTTAAAATAGAGAACAATATATATCTAGTATACCCCAAAAGGATCTCCTGAATTAAGGCATTTGTGAGGTACTGGAGGAACTTCTATGGGGAGGAGAGGTAGGGGAAATTATTTCTACCAGCCCAGTTCCATGTGCTTAAATCTGAAAGCAACCTATTACTTTGAAATAGTGGAGGCTGATTGCCTGACTAAATAAAATAGCAGCTTGGTTAGGGGAGCAGCATGGGAGAAGAAAGTTAACCTCTTCTGCTCTCTCTGATGTGGAACATACAACCTGTTCTTTATCTACTATATAGAAAAATGTAAACAGAGAACATGCTGCTCAGATCTCCACCATCACAGCTAGTTATATCCCAAGGGTCACACTGTTGCTTCACCTCCCTACCAGCAAGTATTAAAGATCAGAACTTCAACAATAACAAAATATAACCCCAAATAATAATTCCTAACAAAGTATTTTGGTTTATTTTTAATAGTAGCAAAAGGAAAAAGGAAAACCCATCAAAATGGACCTAAAAGATTTAGAAATTAAGAAATTGGTTTCCTAAAAAAAAATTTGGTCAATAAATTGGGTTTATAAATTTTGGTCATAGATACATTCTCCACATCAAATGAGAGATTTGCTACTTTCTGAACAATATACCTGATCCTTGCTTCATTATGTTTTTTCTGCTCTGCATCCAGAGAATTCTTGACAACTGTGTACCATTTTCCAATATCAAAAACTGGACAGCCTGTAAGAAAAGGTAGTTTGTTGTCTGCTAATTTTTACCCATCCCTTTCCCCAAGAAATGTAAAAGTAGAATTTTAGCTTCATTAGATCTGTGCAAGGTAGAGCAGGTTAAAAAGAAAGATCAGCTTGATGACTAAAGATTCATTCCCTAGCCTAAACAAGATTCACTGAACCAGCTCCCTTTAGAAGTACTACAGGCTGAATATCCCTTATCTTTAATTCTGAAATCCATAATCCAAAATTATCCACATGGGTGGCGGAAATAGTGACAACTTTGCTTTGATTGTTCAGCGTACACAAACCTTGTTTCATGAACAAAATTATTAAAAATATTATGTATAAAATTACCTTCAGGCTATGTATATAATGTGTATACAAAACACAAATAAATATCATGTTTAGATTTGGGTTGCATCTCCAAGATATTGCCTTATGTATAAGCAAATATTCCAAAATCTAAAAAATAAAATAAAAATAAAATTCAAAATACTTCTGGTCCCAAACGTTTTGGATAAGGGAGACTCAACCTGTCTGAGATGTGGTGCTGGGGAACAGTGCTAAGGATACCATGGACAGCCAAAAACAGAAACAAATAGGTCCTGGAACAAATCAAGCAAGAAACCTCCCTGGAAGCCAAGATTACTAGGCTGAGGCTGCCTTATTTTGGCCACATCATAAGAAGCCATGATTCACTGGAAAAAGCAATAATGCTAGGAAAGGTGGCTTGAAATAGAAAGAGAGTAAAGTCGCATGTAAATGGATGGACTTTATTAAAGAGGTCATGGTATAAATTTACAAGAACCAAGCAGAGCAGTTGAGGACAGGGAGTCTTGGAGATGTCTCATCTACAGGATCACCATGGATCAAGATTGACTCGAGGATAGTTAACAACAACAACAACAACAACAACAACGAAGAAGAAGAAGTTCATGAGTCCCAATTCATATTGGATGTTCTCTGAAGAAAGGATTTTGGTAGATGTGCTCCATACTGTTTGTGTGTGTGTTGTATGCCTCCAAGTACCCACAAGGTGAAACTATCATGGGTTTTTCTTGGCAAGTTTTGTTTAGAGGTGGTTTGCCATTGACTTCCCCTGAGGATGGCTTGCTCAAGGTCACCCAGTAAGTTTCATGGCTGAGTTGGGAATCAAACCCTGGTCTCCAGAGTTGTAGTCCAACTCTCAAACCACTACACCATACCCACTTTTGGCCTACATTATAATATGCACCAAAATAATTTCTTCTGCTTTGCATCTTGTAACAAGATGGGTTTGTTGACTCTGTGGCATCTCTTGGGAGGGAGAGTTATTGTTAACCAAAACTTGGAAGACATTTCTATATTAACAAAAACAAACTGTTTAGCATTAGACTGGGCAAAGCCAGTGTCAAAAACTGAGATGAGTAAGTGTATAATTGTAAAACCAGTCCTTGATCTCTACTGGGCTACATTACATTTGCAGGCACCTACTCAAAATTTTCTTCTGCTTCTAAAAACTGAGGCTTCAGTTTGTCTGCTTTTGCCATACCCTTTTATCTGTTTAAATTTAGGCATTTTAAACTAATATATAAGAGATTATTATGATTCAGACAGTGCTTAGAAGTTACACGCAAACATCATATGCTCCATCTAATGCCATGTTCTCTTTCATGTTTCTGTTTTATTTGAGATTGTCTTTTTCTTTTCAATTCACATAAGTACCACTCAGACCATCACCACTGAATCACATAAAGACTAGCATGCTAAAAACAGTAGGTTTAAACTAGATTTCTTAAAACATTTTGTACCTTCTTTGTTGTCGTCGTTCCACTCTTCAGCATAGTTTGATAGCAGCCTGAAAAAACATACCCGTCAGCTTCAATGTTTATTGGAATCATAGTCATCATTCATTACACTGACTCCAGCCAAAATTTTCAAAGTTCTTATCTCTAAAGAGGTCACAGTTGCAGAAATAATCCAATCTGAGACAGCTTTAACTGTTCTGGCTCAATGCTAGAGAATTCTGGGAATTGTAGTTTTGTGAGGCATTTAGACTTCTCTGTCAGAGTGCTCTCCTGCCACAATAAACTACAATTCCCAGGACTCTCTGGCACTGAGCCAGGGCAGTTAAAGCAGTCTCAAACTGGATTATTTCTGCAGCCTGTTCTGAAACTTTGTTTAAACCATCAACATTCTACGGACTGATTTAAAAACTGTTTACCTAGATGTGGTCAACCCGTTAAAAACCCAGTTCCATGTAGATGTGTCCTTATTTCTATCTACTCACATGCATGCAACATTTTCATACTAGCACCTCCTGTCATCAAGGAGGTGTAACACTGACGTGAAAGCCCACGTGGTCAGTGCAGCACAACCATTATACCGCTGTGCAGAATGCAATTTGTATTTGTCTCCACATGGAATAAATAACACTAGAAACAGCAGTATGTTTAATAAAATCAGGCCCTTTTAGGTTCTGAAAGACACTATCCTGATTGACTCACTGAGAGGAAAATAATCCAGGGTATTCCATGTTCCATGCACATAAATAAAAAATGAATGTTAATGCTAAGTAAGTGATACCTCTCACCCAATCCAGCTTTTATTTGTTGGGCTCCTGATAGTTAAAGGGAACACTTGTCTCATATTTTTATGATCCTGAGTTGCAATAAGTTACTAGTTCTCTTTGTTATGCCATAACATACACTTACCACTCATACTGGTCATTCAGCAAAAACAGAATTTTGAGCACCACTATAATAGTAGCTGCAGCAAGAATGTCATATTTCACTCTTTGAGACGATTTATTTCCAGGACGAAGCTTCAGGAAGTCTGTTTCACCAATGCCAGTTTTTTTAACCACTTTCATTATCCAGTTGAGCATATCATCTGAATTAACAAAAAGCGATATATTGTGGGCAACTTCAAGTGTTATAAAATTCAAATACCAAAAGCACATTATGTGAAGGAATTAGTATAGCTACTCATCCATGACCACCCACAACAAACTGCCTCCTGTGTATTAATTTCATAATGTTTGAGGCAGCCATACAGTGGCTATCTCCTACATGATTACTTGGGAGAAAGTTCTACCAATATGCATGGAACTGAGTAGCAAGTAAACATATTTAAGATCGAAGAATTAGCATTTTAAGCAAGATGACCATAACAGAACATCTCAGAGAACAAGACAACCTACACTAGTAAAAATATTATTTCAATAGTTTACTTTCTGAAGCCAAGTCATATGTCATAAGAAAACTCTTCCAAGAACAAGGCAGTTGACCCCCACAAGCCCTCACTGACATGTACACTGCTCACTTGCCTTTCTAATGCCTGGTTTATTAAATAAAAAAGGAGTACAGTTAAAGTAGGGATGGAAATTATGCAGTCTTTCAAATGCTGTTGAACTGCAACTTCCAACAACATCTGCATCACACTGGCTATGCTGGCTACATCTGCTGGGAAATACAGGACAGTCCACCTCTGGAGGGCTGCATGATCCCACCCCTGTGTTAATGCTTTGTAAGGAATAATATTCATTCAGCTAGAGGACACCAATTCACTGAAAATGTAGCAGCTGCTTGAAAGTGTGGGGAATTCTTAATCATAAATGTTTTTAGTGCCTCTGAGAATATGCAACAAAAATTTCTGCCCAGCTGAATCACTGCATGCTCTCTACCTTCCCACACTCCATCAAGACAGGAGATCTGCAAGGACCGGTGCAGAACATATGTTTTGCTCTATTTTTTTAAATAGAAAAACACAAACAAGCATAGGGAGGCCTGAATGTAGCCATCTATACCTATTGTCTAAAAATCCCACCCTTTCCAAATCACTTAAAGTATGTGATCCACTGAAGAACTGAGAAAGTGAAAAGCAGATTGGGAGGAAGGAAAGAGAGAGCAAAGCCAAGAAGGAAGGAAAAGTAAAGTCTGAGTAAAGCTGGAATCATTAGTCTGGAGCCAAAAAAATTCATTTACCTAAACCCATGTCTATTCAGAAGTACAATGGAGGGACAAGGAAAACTATCAGTTTCTTTATCCAAGTGCCCAGCACAGTAGGAACAATAATAAACAAATTGAAAGAAAGAGCTCAATAGGATTTACTTCTCAGTAAATATAATTTTGCTAAATGGATTTTGCTAAATAACTCTTCTGGCTCCAACCTCAAAGCTCTCAATGTTACCCACTGAAGAGAAATCAGAGTGGAAATCAGAATGGGAGGAACAGAGAGAAGAGGAAAAGCCAATAAAAGGTTTGAAACACATGGGCCAAATAAAGCAGCTTCTGGCTGATTTGGGGGTGTGGAGTTCACATGATGCATGACCCCAAAGTGGCCAGAAGCCATGTCGAGGCCGCATTCTGATCCAAAGGACCAGATTAAAAAGGAGTCAATTAAAACTGAGTCCTGGCCAGTGCGGTTGCCACAGTCCCAGCCTGATTGAGGCTGGGGACTGCTCTTTATGGGCCATCTGCTTCACCTTCTTCTTAAGTCATTCTTCTTAAACTTGTCTCCAATCTTAGCTCTTCCATTGCTTCCCAGCAATGTTACTTCTCAGCTCTTCTGCCAGGTTCTTCTTCTTATCAATAGAGCCATGTGATGTATCTTTTCCAATCCTAATCCTTTTTCTCCTGAGGCTTTCCTGCCTTACTGATCTATCAAGACCAAGAGCCACCCATTTTAACACATTCTAATGTTCTAAAATCCATTAACTTACTAAAACATGAGATTAACTTCAGTTTTAGCCCCAACCTGCTGACTGAAGCCACACTACTAGAAAAATCCAATGGATAATAGCAAGTTGACTGACTTTTGATTTTCAAGCTCTGAGTTAACTTGAACAAGTACGATTTGACCACTGTATAACATTTTTTGCCAGGTCACAATATACTACAGTACATTTATCCCATATTTCAAATGTAACATGTATCCTTTGCAGAAAAATATGCAGTAAGCATTCTGAACATCACATGTTCAGCGACCAAATTTTATTTTATCTTAAATAGTTTGGGTATGATCTAACCAAAATTAAGCATTGTAAACTTGCATTGATTTCAATAGGACAGAGATTTAAGCAGAATTTAGTGCTCTAAGTGAAATAAATGGGAGTTTATCATTCTAAATTTGGGTCTAATCATGCCGATATGAATTTTAACATCTGTTTATTTCTTTTTAAAAATGAAGCTTCTTTGGGTTTTTCTTTTACATCAGTTTAACAGATAGCACACTCCTGTATATAGGAAATTTCAAAAGAGCAAAAATCTTGTACTTCTTTAGTTTAGCAAGGATGTTGCGATTCACTCCTTCACTGCATTCCAGTGGGGCTGTAAGCACCTATAGTCCAAAACTAGAGCTTGCCTGACTGTATCTGTGAATCCTAAAGGCAGAAATTGTTGGTGAATCTCGTACTTGTTTTCCAACAGTCTCACCCCTACTAAATTGTGAAAAAGAAACACACTTGAAATACTAAAATGTCTTGAAGTAAAGTACTCTAAAATAGGTATCATTCCATGTGATGGTTGCCCTTACCAGGTAAGTTAACTTCCATCAAGTATTTCATACAGAGAATGTTTGGATGAAGGAAGCAGCCCTCTGATATATCTGGAAAACAAGGCAGTTCTATGTATTTTGCAAGGGCATGCATTTTTTTATGAACATCTTCGTAAGCAGGCCAGGACTGAAAAATAAAATGTAGAAATTAACATTAAGAATGCTATCTTTCCTTGCATTTCAAAATGTAAAATTCTTGATTCAACAGTATCACCATTCTATATGTAGAACACACATTTTGTTCTGTATCCTACAAAGCACCGTGTTCTTTTGGTCAGAAACTTTGTTATTGGTCTGAGACTTCGTCACCTAACCCAAACATAAATACAACAACAGAAACATAAAACTTCAAAAGATTATCAGTTCAGCTAGAACTGCTTTTGGTCTGTAAATTCACAATCATTTTCTTTTTAACTATCTTTGAGAAAGATCTGCAGTATTCAGAGCACAAAGTCATATTTACAGTATAAAATATAGGACCAATCTTTTTTGTTTGTTAATAAGGTAGTGTGAAAAGCAAGTTACCATTCAGCTTAATATACAACTTCCCTGCAAATCGTGAAGAACATTGTGTGCCCAGCTCATAGCAACTGTGTGTTTATTTGTCAGTGTAGACAAACTCTATGTCAGTGACTGTATATTCACTTAACACATTTGTTTTTAAAGTTTTAAAATACTTCTTAGACAATCATAATATTGTGAATGTAGCTTACAGTTGGTAAAATGTCGACCTATAAGTCACAACAATAAGGCATACAGGTTTCATGTGTCTCACTGTGTCAGGTACTCTTGTCAATATTTATTTATTCATTCAATATATTTGCATCCTGTTTTTCTGAGATATAGCCTCACAAATTCAGAGACTCACTGGCAAGATGGAGGAGTAGAGCTGAACACATGAGTATTCACAAATGCTGGATCGGATTGCTAGCGAGTTATTCTTTATGGTCAGCTACCAACCCCTCTTCTTCATTTTCCTTGCTATGTTTAGAGGTCTAGTGTGTGCAGGCCCTTAGTTGTACTGGGTTACAAAGGTAAAAATGTGAGCAGATTATTCTTTTTTTTATTCAGTATTTTACACATAAGTAACATGGACAATACAGATTCACAACTTGACAAAACATACAACAAAATTATCTGACACATATGCATATAATAAAAACATAGAACATGCTCAAGGTCCTAAAACATGCTCATAAAAACATGTTCAAGGTCTTAGAAACCATCAGTGCAAAGCTGGAGTACAATTTCAGCAGAATGCTTTACTCATGCATGTAAATGTTTACAAGCTATTTTACACTTCAAGACTTTTAGAAGAGCATTTTTTAAAAGTAACCTTTCTGCCTGAAGGACTTTTCTTGAAAAACAAGAAATTCATGCATTACAGGACTGTCACACATCAGGGTTTACATCGGTCTTCAGACATGAATCAAGCATGAATCAACAACAACGAGAGCTACAAGCTGGAAGCAACACACTTCCCTTGATATTTCACAACTACTGAGCCTAGGTATACTTCCTGAATATTTTAATAGGAAACATGAATGTCCACAACATATGCCTCTTTCAGGATACCTCTTTCAAATAATACATGACAGAATACTTAACTAGCTTACAAATTAAATGGACTAGCAATGTTTGATTCTGAAGGGCATAAACTGAACAAAGATACCGTATATCCAACCCTAGACCAAAACGAACATTAAAAGACTAGAAATGAAACACATAAGGACTACTGAGGACCTCAAAGCAAATTCACACAGGACACCTTTTCTATAAAAATAATAATTAAATAAAACTTGCTTATGATGCCATTAGAGAGTGGAACAACTTCATTGGAGAACTTTCATGCCTGGAGCCCATTCTCTAAACAAGTCAGCCAGGGAAAGTTAGATAAATCATAAAATAGTATTACAAATGACCCACCTACATGAGGGAAGACATTGCTTTTGCTAGTGATTGATAGCACAGTGCATGAGGTGAGCCTCGTTCACCATCAGTTAGACAATCCATATCCTAGAGTAGGGTTCTCCTTAAACACCAGCTTTTAAATTGAACTTGAAGCCTAAATAATTTAAGCACCCTGCCAAGCTCGGTGTAACTGCACAGTGTGACTTCCTAACTTGATGATCACTGGTGAAACAGAACGCAACTCAAGAATCCCCCTTTCTTTTCTATTGTACTGTACTTGTTGCACTGCATGGTACAACCATGTGACGTGAGAAAACAAGTGTTACTAGTCTTGGCACTGTGACAGCCATAAAGAGGCAATCCTTTCTTCCCACTCATCATGTCTTTAAACCGCACGCCCCACCAATGCTTCTATCCTACTCAAATCTACATTAGTGGAAATGTGAGCGAATCATAATCCCATACACAACATTCCTAAATGAACACTTTCTGAAGCCTAGGGATAGAAAATGTATGGTCTTCCAAATATTGTACTGGAATTCCCATCATCCTGCCCCATTTGACTATACTGGCTAGCAATGATGTCAGGGGAGTCACCCTCTGACATCTAGAGGACCATCCACTCCCTGCTTTCAAGAAATAGCTATTAATCCATGAAATGTGTCAGGGGTTTACATTTTAAGATACCGGTAGTTGCTGGGAGATAACTTAATTGAACTAACGTTGAACTGCTAGATAATTCTTTCTGGACACAGACATTAAAAAACACACTACTAAAAACAAGTACTTGTTGTTGTTGTGTGCCTTCAAGTTGTTTCCGACATGGTGACCCTAAGGTGTACTGCTTTTCTTGCAGAGGAATTTTTGAATACAAAGACAGGCTATCTATCTATCTATCTAGTTGCTATGTGCGTTCAAGTCATTTCCAACTTATGGCAACTCTACGGTGAACCTATCACAGGGTTTTCTGAGACTGAGTATGTGTGTATACACACACACACATATATAGTCAATCATATAATTTAAACAGAACTGGAATGTACAGGAACTTGGGAGGAGCATGCTTATTCTGTCAAAGGTTATGCTAATTTTTTTCGCAAATCCATAGTAACACTAAGGTACTTGTGACATATATTTTAGCAAACATCACCCAACCTTTACAAGTGATACAGGAGAAGAGAGAAAAATGAAGAGATTTCATCTAAACAGCTCAAGGTTCAGCAGCCTTTACTGAAGTTAAAGGTCATGCTTAAATTTTCTGTTCCCAGTGTACGTAGGACAGTAGATAGAAGAACTAAAATCATGACCTTAAACAACAAACCTAATGGTGTCATGTCATCCAGTAGGGTATGTGGAAATTTGTTGCTGTTGTATTAAAACAGACACCAAGATCAGAATGTTAGAAACATTTAAAAAGCTGAACAGTAGCAAAAGCAACTTTCTTCTCCTGTAGGAAGGAGAGAGCAGCCTGTTATACCACTTGAATGAAAACAACAGGATGAAAAATGGAGGAGACTGCATATTAGATTGTGCCAAACTGCTGATTAGATTGTGCCAAACATGGAACTTTCCTACAAGAAAGTAGGTTTTTAAATACCAGTGTTTTCATTGTCTCGAGCCCTTTTTAAAGCAGAGAGAATATTCCTAGATACCACTGGTATTTTAAAATGATGGGGGAATCAGGCTCGAACAGGTTGTTCAGCACATATATAAAGTAGAAAAAGGGAGACCTTTCAATCTTTGCTCAGGTAAGGAAGAAAAGCTCCATTCTGTATTGCTCAGGATGGGGACTGTTATCCACAATGAGTCCCTATCTTGGGGGAAAGATTTCACTCTCTTTATTGCATTACATATGTATAACACCTGAGCTTATGATGGAATTACTGCAAGGAGAGGGGGAGTTGTTCTATTTCCTTTAAATTGCTCCAGCAAGATCAGTGATGTCTCTGCTGTCCTTTCCCCCAACAAGAGCTTCAGAACAGAAGCTCGGATTTTCTCGATATTTTCAAGTCATGTTTAGACTAGATGGGCCTGGTTTTTCTGTGTTTATGTCTGCACTGCACCACAACACATGCTAGATGCAGCTTAATTCAAGCATGTGAAGTAGCAATAGAGCTTCCTGATGTTGAAAGGTTGGCTTTTGTTGTTGTGTGCCTTCAAGTTGTTTCTGACTTATGGTGATCCTAAAAGCATGCCTATCATGGGGTTTTCTAGGCAAGGTTTGTTCTGAGGAGGTTTGCCATTGCCTTCCCCTGAAGCCGAGAAAATATTCTATGGCCAAGCAGGGAACTGAACCCTGGTTGCCAGTCATAGGCCAACACTCAAACCACTACGTCATGTTGGCTCACTGAAATGTTGGTTATTGTTTTCCTTTAGAAGATATTTATTTATGTATTCATTTGCGTGCCACTTTTCTCCCAGGAGGGTCCCAAGGTGACTAACAGATATTACAATAAACATTCAAAACAGTTAAAATAATCTAAAAACAGAAATATTATACACAATGTTGACTGTTGGGTCTTCCAGGCACAGAAAAACACTAATACAAAGAACTTGTCTTGCAGCAATGATTTCATTTTCAGAGATCAACAAACCTACATTTTGGTCTGCAGCCCTGTGGACAGAAGTAAAACTTCTGAACATCCTCAATCTAGCAATCTCAAATTCACACAGTAAAGTAATTATATTCTGTTTCTTATTTATATAGTATCTGTATCAGTGGGGCGGTACAGACTGTGGCGCCACCTTTTTTTGCAGACCTTAGACGCTGCGGTGAAGCTGCGCAGCAAAAAAGGAGTGGGGTTTCCCTGCTCCTTTTTTGCACCGCAGTTGCGGCACAATTGAGGGAATTCTGCCGCTGCAACTGCGCATTACGTAGTAGGATTCTAAACTTAATGGCACCGCAGCAGCGCCTCTTACTGCCCATCTGTTTTGGGCCAGTATCTTTCATCCCCCAAATTTTAACTAGTAAGAGTCACAGATGTCCAATTTTGGGGCTTTTCTATTAAGTCTGGGCTACATTTAAACCAATTTTCAGTTGTATGAAGCAGCCATAAATGTTTGGTGGAGGCTGAGGAACACTGAGTTTACCATTTACCATTTCAGTGAGCAGATTTATAAAAAACATCCAACTTTACAAATGATCAAAGCAAATTTCAGCATTCTAATTAGTTCAGAAACAACTTAACTATTCTGGAATCATCTATTTTAAGGGAGAAATGCACCAGTATCCCATTTTAAGGTTTTTCCTGCCTTGTACAGGCACAAAGATGTCAAATTTCAGGACATTACGAACACACACACACACACACACAATTCAAGCATGTGAAACATAACAGAACTCACCACCACATGAACCAACATGTCCAATTTGAAACAAAAAGCGATTTTTAAATGTATGAATACCATACACTACAATACATACCAAATAAATAGAGGTCTGTGACACAACGATATCAGTGTAGCCAGTTGCCAATTATGTAGGAGAACTGACAGTGCTGCTTGGGGACACAGGACCCTGGTGAATGTAACAACAACAATGTGGGCAGCCTTTGCCATCATTTCCTTTCCCCACACATTCCTAGATTTAGTACTGTACAATTCCAGAACATGGGAAGGGATAGTGTCCACCACAAATATACAGTAGCAAACACTGGCAATTGCTGTTCTCCTTTCAACTTCTTAAAATGATGGGACTTTTGTCATGAGAGGAAATGGCAGTAAGGCTACTAAGAGAGGTGTGCTGCTTTTTCCACTACTGTGCACAGTAACAGCTTACAGTAGCAAAACAATTTTTTTTAAAAAAAATGCCCATCACCATCATCTCTAGTGCTAAAGATTCCTCCACATTCTCTCCACAATTAATGGAAGGTCCATTTGGATTCATTCCTAATTATTATTACAGACTAATTTTTGACTGTTTTAAAATGTTCTTAAGAGTATTTTGATTTTCATCTTTGTATTGTTTTAAATGTTTTTACCTGGTGATATTGGGCAGAAGCAGATAGCCCAGAAGGTCCGACTGGGACCAGAGCGGCCTCCTGGATCTCTTGGCAGTTTTCGACAGCACTGACCATGGTATCCTTCTGGACCGTCTCTCTGGGATGGGACTTAGGGGCACTGTAATGCAGTGGTTCCGGTCTTTCTCGGAGAGGCAAACTCAGAAGGTGGTGTTGGGGGACACTTGTTCGACTCCTTGGCTGTTGGCCTGCGGGGTCCCTCAGGGTTCTGTTCTGTCCTCCATGTTATTTAACATCTACATGAAGCCAATGGGAGAGGTAATCTGGAGTTTTGGGGAGAGGCATCACCAGTATGCGAATGATACCCAACTTCCTGACAGTAAGGGCTGTTCAACAGTGGAACACACTCCCTCGGAGAGTGGTGGAGACTCCTTCCTTGGAGGTCTTAAGCAGAGGCTGGATGGCGATCTGTCATGTATGCTTTGATCGAGAGTTCCTGCATGGCAGGGGGTTGGACTGGATGGCCCTTGTGGTCTCTTCCAACTCTATGATTCTATGATTCTATCTCTCCTTCCCATCTGATTCCAAGGAAGCTGTCTCTGTACTGAACCAGTGTCTGCTGTCAGTAATGGACTGGATGAGGGCAAACAAATTAAAGCACACACAAAACAAAGGTGCTCCTGGTCAGTCGTAAGGTAGATCATGGAATAGAGACTCTGCCTGTGCTGCATGGGGTTACACTCTCCCTGAAATCTCAGACTCACAGCTTACCATATATACTCGACTATGGCCTGATCTAGATTGGCAAAAAGAAGTGTGTTCATGGCTGCATGAAAGTCTAGCCTTTAGATGAGAAAAAGGGAAAGTGTGCCATGAAAACGCTTTTTTTTCTTTTCTTTTCTTTTTTCTTTCTTTTTTTTTTTTTTTTGCGTTTTAGGGGAGAAGAAGCGCCTTTGAAAAGGTGCTGGTTTTCCCAGCTTCTTTTTTAAAAACTGCGGTGCAGCTGCTAAGCATTAAGAAAAAGGCAACTTCATGTCACACTTTCCTGCCAATCTAGAAAGCCCCTATAAGTCGACCTCATGTATAAGTTGAGGGCAAGTTATGGATTTTGCTATGACCCATGGATAAGTTGATGGATAAAATTTAGGAACATATAGCAAAGGATCTAAAGGATGAAGCCAAGCAAAACTATGTCAAAGAACTTCTAAAATTCTAGCAGACATAACTCTACTCTTAAAACTGGATGGATGAGAGAGTAAAGGAGGTTGGTGCTTCCCATATTATACTCTTGCTTTTCACCAGGTGATGGTTCCTTCTTTTAAATAAGAGCTAAGATACAGTACTTATATTTACTCGCGGATAAGTCGAGTCAGTTTTTGGGGGTCAATTTTTTGACCTAAATTTCTAGACTTATACATGAGTATATACAGGTGTTCTCCTATACTCAAATCTGAGCCTGGATGCCCAAGTTTCAGCAGTGGCCAGAAGCGCATTTGCAACAGCTAGGACTAGTGTACCAGCTGTGCCCGTTCCTTGAGATATAAGATCTGGCTACAGTGACACATGCCTTGATTACATCCCATTTGGACTACTGTAATGCACTCTATGTGGGACTGCCTTTGGAAACTGTTCGGAAACTTCAGCAGGTGCAAAATGCCACAGCAAGAATGCTGACTAGGGCCAGTTATAGGGATCATATAACTTCCTTGCTGAAACAGTTTCACTGGCTACCAGTACGTTTCCTAGCACAATTCAAAGTGCTACTCTTGACCTATAAAGCCCTACACGTCCAGACTATTTGAGAGACCGTATTTCTCCATACGAACCTACTAGAGCCCCAAGATCCTCAGGAGAAAGCTTTTTCTTGGTCCCAACCCCATTGCAGGCTCGCCTGGTGAGGACATGAAAGAGAGCCTTTTCAGTGGCTTCTCCCACCCTCTGTAATGCCCTTCCACAAGAAGCAAGACTGGCCCCCTCCCTGCTTGCCTTTCGTCGGCAAGCAAAAACAGTTTTATTCTGGCAGGCTTTTAATGTGTAAGCTTGGGATGGCTTTTATATATGGGGTTTTTGTTATATGGGGCAGGTATTGTGGTTTTTGTTATACAGGATGAGGATTGTTTTACTGTGCTTTTAATGTTTGTAATTTTATATTGTTTTTAGCTGATGTTTTTGTTTTATTGTAATATGTTTGTTAGGATTTTTATTTGTGAGCTGCCTTGGGTTCTTCTCTGGGAGAAAGGTGGCATAGAAATCTAACTAACTAACTAACAAGAGAGAGAGAGAGAGAGAGAGTAATCTCAAGTCTTTCCATGGCATTTCCTTTCTGAAAAGCATGTAGAAAATTTTTCTTCCTCTGTAAGTTATTAGCCATTTTGTCATGATTCTGAAGAAATAAAGTGTTTTGAAAAGTTATCTCTATCAATTTTTACCTTAACGAGATTTGTAAAGAAGGGAGCGAATCATGCTTATAATAGCAAGTGAAAAGATTTGTACCTTGCGTTTCAATTTAAAAGCTTCCAAAGGCAGTTTAAAAGGTTAAGAATGCTTTTTAATGCAAAAATACAATCTATGAACATCTTACAAAAAGTGCAAATATATAAAAAATGAAAAGTAAAGCTTGGAAAATTTAGTTTTCAGGTTTCTCCCAGCGACCGTTGCCAGTGGCCAAGCTCTGTTTAAAAGCAGCAAGGCATTAGTATCCACATTTGGGTTTAGCATCCAATGCATTTCATCTAGAGATGGAGGACTAGGGGGGAGTGAAGGAGAGGCCTAGCAACACCATTGGGCCTGGCCTCAAGTTGAAGAGCCCTCTCTCCATGGCAACACCGTTTGACCTAGGAGGGAGTAAAAGGACAGGCCAAACTCCATTGGGCCTTTCCTAGATTATGAAGCAGAGCCCTCCCTCCAGTCCATCTGCCTTGGTCCAGGCATCAGAGGGAGAGAAGAACATTTGGGCCTGATGCCCTTCTCCAACACCACTCTCTTCTCCTTTTGTGTTGTGTCTTCTTAGATCGTAAGCCTGAGGGCAGGGAACTGTCTCATTAAAATAATAACTGTAAGCCGCTTTGATAGCCTTTAGGGCTGAAGAGCGGGGTATAAATAAATTACTATTATTATTTCTCGTTGTTACAGATCATCTGATCTATGATGGATGGAGTACTGAACCGTCCCAGACCATCTTCTTAGTGACTGATTCATATGGAGGACTGTGGTCCAGAAATCTGGTCTCCCAGCCATCAAGGAGTTTAGAGAGGAGGATTTTGAACAGTGCTTAGAAAGTGAAAGGCAGCCAGTGAAGTTACTTTAAAACTGGCAAGATCCATTCCATTCAGCTGCTTTCAATCAACAGTATAACAGCCATATTTGGACCAACAGCAGTTTCCAAGTAGATTTTCAAAGAGACTTCATATACAACACATTGCTATAAGTTAACCTGGGTATTATTAGAGCATGAATGATACTGACCAGGCTATCTTTTATTAAATGTTATCGCATAACATTTGGTGCATAAGTCCCTTTTGGGAACAAGAATATGTAACGTAGTGCAGAAATGTGAGTTCCAAACAAAAAGGCATATATCTTACTTTTCATCTCCTCACAGTTTGTCCATGAAATAAGCAAGACAGAAAAACAGAATGTACACACATCTTCAGCTCTCCGGGGGCGAAAAATGCTACAGCCACTGCTACCTTTGGTATGTATTCACTTTTTTTCCTCCTGTCCTACTATTGACTCTAGTCAAACAGGTCTGACAAAAACAGATTTTTGTAGTGCTTCAAAAACTTGGTTGGCCAGCAATGACAATGACAGAAGATAAATGAGGGTGCACACCCAAACAACGATAGTTCTACCATACCACCTACAACCCACTAGGGGAAAAAACCCACAGAAGTAGGACACACCTTCAATGTAATTTTTTTCAGTAGAGCATTATTCACTGGTTTTACAAGGCTTGTATTTGTTTTTTAATCTTGTTTTATATTCCTAACAGGATGTTCACAAAAAGATGAAGAATATTAGAAATATCATCAATATTATATACTTTAGGGATCCATTTTCTCTGTAATACCCCCTGTCTAAAGATAAAAGCAACATTCCAAAAACAAAAAAATGTACAGGCTGTGTCTCCCTTATCAGGAATTCTGAAATTTGAACTATTCCAAAAACTTTTTTCATGAGATAGTGACACCTTTGCTTTCTGGTGGTTCAATGTACACAAACTTGGTTTCATGCATAAAAGTATTTAATATATTGTGTAAAATTACTTTCAGACTATGTGTAAGGTCCATACAAAACAAAAATAAATGTTGTGTTTAGACTTGGGTCCCATCTGCAAGATATCTCATTATTTTTGTTGTTGTGTTCAACTTATGGGGACCCTAAGATGAAGATGGTGTTTTCTGGGGCTGAGTGTGACTTACTCAGTGGGTTTCCATGGCCAAGAACCCTAGTCTTCAGAGTCACAGTCCAATGCTCAAACCACTATGCCACACCAACTCTCATTTCATTATATACATATATACAAATACAGGTATTCAAAAAAAAATTTTTAAACCTGAAATCCAAAACATCTCTGGTCATAAGCATTTCAGATAGGAGAGACTCAACCTGTATCATCATATGCTAATTAACAGTGGACATCTTTCCCTTCAAGAGGGAGACTAGAGAACCTGTGCTGTTCTGAAGAGTTGTATCCAGTGCTGTCCATCTGTCAGTGAACAGAAACTACTAGTAAACTACTAGCACACATGTGAATCCAGATACTACAAGCAGACTCTACCCCCTCCACTGCATGCCCTACAAATCTGTTACAGAGGTTCAGCGATCCCCTCTGAAGCATATATAGAATACAATTGTCCCTCCACATTTTTGGTTTTGATTTTTGCGGATTTGATTATTTGCATTTTAATTAATATGTTCTCTCTAGGAATCTCTAGGTCCTCCAGCGCAACTCTGGCATAGCTTGACTGTAGAGTTGTGCTGGAGAACCTAGAGGTTCCTAGAGAAAACATAGAGAAAGTCACTAGTAATTTTAATAATTATCTTCCAGCATGATTATATGATCAATTTCTGGCAGATGCTGACCATAGAGTTGTACTGGAGGACCCGGAGAGTCCTAGAGAGGTGTTCTCTCAGATAAAAACAATAGTGTTTTTTTAAACTATGCTTTCCCCACATTCACCTTAATCTCAGCAAATGTGGAAGGACCACTGTGCATACATTGTACAGTCACCCCTCCAAATCCGCGGACTGGAAATGCGCAGACTTGGAAATCCGCAGAGGAGCGACTGCTATTAACCTTTAATGGGGCGCCCCCCCACGGCACACATCCCACATGCACACACCTCATTCAAGCCTATAGGGCTTGAATATGCATGAGATTTCAAACTCACAAGGAGGTCTGGAATGGATCCCCCGCAAGTTCAAAGGGGTGACTGTATAATTCATACGTTGCATATATGCAGAAATGAAAAGGGCAAGGGGAAGTGACAATGCATGGAAAATTGTCACTACCATATTTTAAGTCACTAGTAATTTTAATAATTATCTTTTTTTAAAAAAAGACTTGTACCACATTCATCCCACATTCATCTCAACAGTGAAAAAAAAATAACCACCACTTCTTTTTAACTTTCTTTAAAACAGCAAGAAATAGAGAGGAGGTAAAGTTCATTTAGGAAATACAGAGTAGTGATGCAAAGGGTGGACACATAACTTCTAATCCTAATACCTGTGAAGCACACGTTCTTAGTGATGTAACAAGAGAGGGTGTGCCTTGGATTACTAAAGGATAACAAATGGCAAAAAAGAACAAATATGTGGGTGAAACGCCTACAAGCCTTAACTCAGAAGGCTGCTTAATATCCTGACTTGTTCCAAGGAATAAACAATTCATAAATAATTTAACAGCCAACAAGATACTAACAAGAAAAATTCCAAGATTCACACAACACCAGAAATAATCAAGATGGGCAGTATCAACAAAATCAAAATCTTTGAAGAAACAAAGTATCAGCCATACAGGCCTAAGTTTAGCTGAAGAAAAAGAAAATTATATTTTAAATGGTTGGTTCTGGGGCAGCAGCTCAATGATGCTGGACAGTAGGACTTAGTGGCTCTAAGATCTGCCCCCTCCAGTCTTTATCCACCTTTTTATTAGTAGCTTGGAGTAGATGATACACCTTGATTAGCATGTCTCATGAATAGCAAGAGCTGGAAGACACCAAAAGGCCATCAAGTTCAGTTCATACATTTAAGTGTGATCATATTCTCCTCGCTCTCTAAATATACATATACACAGTTTCCCTCAGACTACAGTTGGCCCTCCATATCCATGGATTCAACCATTCATGGCTTGAAAATATTTTTTAAAATAAAAAAATTAAAAATTCCAAAACACAAATCTTGATTTTGCCATTTTATATAAGGGACAACATTTTTCTACATGTATATGTATATAATGGGACTTGAGCATCCACAGATTTTGGTATCCACGAGGGGTCCTGGAACCAAACCCCAGTGGATACCAATGGCCCATTGTAATTTACAAAATCCATCCTGTACGCAATAACTGATATACGGTACATTATCTATTTAAAAAAGCAGTTCTGCGTTTTCCACAGAATGACATACAAGTTCTGTTCTACCAGGGATAAATATTTTAACACGAATTTGATTCCTTGGCAGAACAGAGCAGTCATTGCATATGAGAGAGTTCAGGACAAACAACATTATCGTACTAGAAATATGTATTCACAGAGCATATGGAGGCACAACTGTTTTGACACACTAACCTAGCATTTTTCTCACACTCATTTCCCACACAAAATATTTTTTAAAAGACATATTTAGTTTGAATTTGACCAACATTTCAGTAAGCCCATTTTCCTTCTCTGTTAAGCAATGCTTCAACAGGTAAGGGCAAGCCAGAGTTTCTGTTACACAACAGCAAACTCCTGTGATAGACCTGATTACAATAAATGTCAGAAATGAACTTCCTCCTCAGCTCTTTTTAAAGAGCCTCACCCTTGCTTATTGTCATTTCTGAAGTGGTTTCCAAAGAGAGAAAAATAAGATGCTACAGGTCCACCTGCTAATTTCATTATCTCTGGTAGTTATTTTTAAAAATGTGAGTGAACAGAAGAGGTTCAAGCCCCGAAATGCTAACCAGACAGACAAGGATGTTGCTATTTGAGGCAGCAAAGGGATAAAGTAAGAACCCAAGTTCTATGCCTTACTTACTTCATGTAGAAATGACAGGTAAATAGGACTGGTCAATACTCATGTATCTTTTAATTGCATTACAATTTGGGACAAATGAAAGTAAGAAGCACCATATTACTGAGAAAACATAAGGTTTTTTTTAAAACTGAATCAAAAATAGACTGCTTAGCTGTACCTCATATACAGCGTTCATGCAATTCTCTGCGCAACTACAAGATAATAAGAGATGTGCAACTAGGTTGTGAGATTAGTACAGTATAAACCAGAAGGTAACCGTGACACAGATTATCAGCCTTTACAAAACTGATTCTTAGACTTGCTGGATTTAATCTGATTTTGAGGAGAGAAGGAAAGAAACTTATTGGGAGGGGGTGTCTCTTAAATATCAGGAATACAAAATATGGCTTGAGCTGAATGAGACCAAGGAATGTACGAGGCAAGAATGAGCAGTGAACTACAGAGTAGTGGCCCAGCCATGAGAGTGAGAAGATAATATATTCTGAGAAGCCAACCTGGGCTACTAGGTGTATATGTGTGTGTTGTGTGCCTTCAAGTTGTTTCCAATTTATGGTGAGCCTAAGGAAAACCTATCACAGAGTTTTCTTGGCAAGATCTGTTCATTGTTGTTATTGTGCCTTCAAGTCATTTCCAACTTATGACAACCCTAAGGCAAACCTATCATGGCGTTTTCTTGACAAGATCTGTTCATTATATTGTACAGACTAAGGGTCACCAGTCAAAATGACTTGGAGGCACACAACAACAACAACAATGTATGTACTATGTCTTAAAATATATAATTTTAATGAAGATGGAATTGTTATCTCAGTAAGTTCCAGTGTTCCCAACAGAAGGAATTTCAATTTGAACTAAATGGGACAAACTCATTGACAACCAAAGCACAGCACTTCTGCTTCGCTTCTTCATAATTGATTGTAAAATAGCAAGAGGTATTTTTGTCCCCCCTTTTTTCCTGGAACAAGACAATGGCAAAAGTCAATAGACTTGCTGGGACATTTTTTTCCAGCTATTTTTTGTTGTTTATGGGGAAAATCCCCCACTGTATATCAAAGTGGCTGTGTTGGTGACAATACTGTAGAATGCCTAAATTGTAGATACTGTATACTTTTATAGATTTTAAAACAAAATCTGGGGGACTAAAAAAACCACAACCTAATGTACTGGAGTTACAGAATGGTATTCTGACATTGTATATCCTTCCCAAAGCATCTAGTGAGGAGATTTTTCTTTTCTTCAGTGAGATAGCCAAAACTGAATGCCACCAAGGAAAGGTTTATCATCAGAAAAGAAAGGGTGAGGCACCCTGAAGAAATGACAGCTAATTATCAAGCTGTTCCAATTGTTCTATTTCCAAACAGGAGCAACTCAAGAACATTTAAGGAAGTGATATCAAATGCTTTTAAACTTTTACTGTACACCTTCCAGCCTGCAGCTCAAGCAGCTTAAGATGCAAACATGGACAGTGGAAATTATTTTCAAGATATGATATGCATGAGAAACACTGAGATAAATGAATACTAAGTGTTTAGTTAATTGGTAATATAATTCATATTTTCATTCCCAGCTTGGCCATGAAACCCACTGGGTCACCATGGACAAGTCACATGCTCTCAGCCTCTGGAGAAGGCAATGGCAAACATGCCAAGAAAACCCCATGATAGGTTCACCTTAGGGTCACCATAAGTTGGAAACAATTTCAAGGCACACAACATAACACAAGGAATATGTCAAACCAATCTACTAAAACGAGCTCCTTCCAATATAATGTAATGATATATAAAGCTAATGAACCACAGATAGTTATCCCTAAGATTTGGTTTGATTATACTAATTTGAACAATAGTTGTAGATTGCTTGAAGCATCTTCCCACTCAATAAATATATGGAGGCTTGCACAATTTATGCACAACTGTCAGAAATTACGTTCCAAAAATGAATTGAAAAAAAGTTGATTGGAATTATGAATATAGCATATTATTCCCATTATATGCTAAACAATATTGCTTGCTATCACAAGTGTGGGTTTATTCTCAATTATTGCCAAAAGACATTGAATCAGAAGCTTTGGTGGGCAGGTCCTCCCACAGTTCTATCACATCTTCCAAGGTACTATAATTTTACAATGCTAGCTTGTGACAGCAGCAAAGGATCTAAAACATGCTTAGAGGTGGGATTAGATCTTCAAGGAGACAGAAGATAATGGAAAGCATACTACAGGTATTCTTGGCAGAATCCCCTTAAGAGGCAATGGATTTGCGGATGTGGTGGGATTGTACAACTCGGTTACTGTATATACTCATGTATAAATCTAGAAATGTTAGTCAAAAAATTGACCCAAAAAACCTGAGTCGACTTATCAACAAGTCAATGTAAAGACTGTACTTTTTAACTCTCCAAAAAAAGAAAAGAAAAAAGGGGGTGAGGAACCATCCCCTGGTGAAAGACAGGAGTGTAATCTGTCCTGGAAGCACTGACATACTGCTCTTTCCTCATCCAGCCTTTAGTGTGAGCACAAACAGTGATGCCTGCTGGAATTTTTAACGTTCATCAGTATTGCTTTCCTTTGCTTCATCCTTTAGATCCTTTGCTAGATGCCCCTATGTTTTACCCTCGATTTATTAAAATCCATCGTTTTGGCCCCAACGCCTGTTCTGGACATGCATGAGACCAACTTATAGTTGAGTGTATACGGTACTTACTTTCTGTGAGAAAAGCTGCCTGCAATAGAAGTGACGGTAGCAAATATCTGAGAAATAGTGGGCAATGGCAAAATGAAGGGAGGAAGGATGATTCTCTCAAGGGGCACATGAGCTTAATTATATGGACACAGAATAAATGTTTCAAACTTGGAGCAACTTCAACATCACTCCACCCATCTATATAGAATGCCTAGTTACTAATTTATTATTGCATACACAGAGGTAATAATTGTTCCTCTGTGTGTGTGTGTGTTTTTTTTCCCTGAAAGAGAACAGCTTGCTTAAAAGCAAGAACGATGTCATAACCACTGCGCCATTTGGCAGTACCCTCAGCTCTGAGTGCTAGAACTGCAAGACAGAGCATTGTTCCCAAGGCACAAATCACCCTGACTGTGGAAACATCGCTCCTACAAGGTGAAAGGGGAAATGGTTAATTTTGAATTTTAAGAACTTTGCAGTGGGTTGGTTTGCAGGGGGTGGGGGAGAGGTTACAATTTTAAAAAATCATTTTGTCCATTCCATTATCTTATCTCTAAATATATCATTTGTGGGATCTTTCATATAACATTTCAGTTTTTTTAATGGTACGTATTTGATGGATTAGCAATAATATTTTTGTAACATACATTTTTAAAGAAATAATGAAAGATTTTCTTTGATCCAAAACATACTGCAGAAATAATCCAGTTTGAGATCACTTTAACAATGCTAGGGCATTCTGGGAACTGTAGTTTTGTGAGACATTTAGCCTTCTCTGTCAAGAGTTCTGGTGCCACAATAAACTACACTTCCCAGGATTCCCTAGCACTGAGTCAGGTCAATTAAAGCACTCTCAAACTGGATTATTTCTGCAGTGTGTTTTGGACCTTTGTAATTAAAAAAACCTTGCTTGGTAGTTACTGACAGGTTACCGTCATCTTTTGATATTTCTTCCTCTCCTTAAAATTCCAGGACCTGTAATTCATCCATGCCAACAACAGCTGGTGTTTTGACTGAAAAAAATGAGTTGGAAGAGATTCCCACTGGCCTGTGCATGAAGGCTGTCAGTGGCGCACCGGCCACAACTCACTCATCCCTAGTTTAAATATTTCCAAGACGCTTTTTAGCACAATGCCCTCACATCACATTAAAATACAATATCATTTTTCAATAAAACAAGCATTTAAAACAGCAGCCTAGAACCATTCATAGACCAGCAGCAGACCACCATAAATCTAATACAATTTAAAATCTGAAGCAAAAATCTGAAGTTGACCACAGGCAAGTTTCCCAAGCCCTCTGGAAATCTTGTTTCATTCACTGCTCACGTGGGAGAAAGATCCAGAGTCAGGTCACCATTGAGAAGACCCATCTCTTGTACCTGTTAACCTAATTGGTCTTACAAGCAGACTTTTAAGACATACAGAATCTCTACAAGGGCCCCTGCCCTATAATCCAGTGCACAGTCAGCATAATGTAATTCTTTCTTTGGAAATTGTCTTTACATCAAGGATTTTGATCACCTCATCAATGAGTCATAACACACTTTTATTTTAAAAAAACAACCAAGAACAACAATAAAAGTAGCAAGAGAAGACTTCCCACTTCAGGGCTGCTGTCTCTGTTTCTGCAAGTGCGCTACTGCAAGCGTTTAGTGCAAGTGCACTAAAAGTGTGGAAATTGCTACTGTGACAAGAGTAATGGCAGTAGAGTTTTATGGGATTGTAGTTTTTTTCCTCTCCACTGCTTCTTCAAGTGTCTTTAGAGGCCTAATAAGCAGCGGCTGCAGTGGTGTTGCTGGAGAGCTGAATACTGTTGCCTGTAAAAGGCATTTCACCAGGTTTATACTACTGATGTTTGATCATGGATATTATTACAACACACTGGCACTTGATGGCGTTTTCCAACCAAAATGTTACCTGGTAAACTTTGCTGGAAGAAAGGAACCTGACCTTGAAGATTGCTACACAGTGTCCCTGTTGTTGTTGTTGTTGTTGTTGTTGTTGATTTCCTTGCCAAAGTCACTGATGATTCCTAATCTAGGTCATAGCTACAATTTTCAGCAGGGGCCAGTGATGTGGAGGTCCCTGTGGGTGGCAGAGTAAGATGGAAGCACCTACTTTCCAGTGCCATGGTGATGGGACAACCAAAGCCTGGATAATTACTATTATTAATAATGACATTATTTGCACCTCACCTTCCCCCATAAACTGGGATTGCATGCACTTTATAAATTGAAATACAATACAGTCAAACATGCAAAAAATGTAAGATGATCCCTGCTGACCCAGATACAACATAGGAAACAAATTAAGCTACACCAGTTCAGGTGGAAGCCCCATTTCTTCCACAATGAAAACATCCTCTTCCTAATATTCTTCTTCTTTCTGCCTTTGGATGTGATATTGGACTTCAGATGTCATATCTGGCTTTTTTCCAAACTGGTCTTGAAAATGAGGATCATCAATAAGGTCCATTATGGTAGGGAACTGTGCATGAAGCTAAATAGCCTTGTCCTTTTGCAAATGTATGCAAATTATTGAACCAAACATAACTTCTTTAAGTAAGTAATAAGCAGAGAAAGGTTTCTAAATCACTACCAGTAAAATCTGTAAAGGATATTTCCTTTAATTAATCATAAACCTAAGTATACTGTATAAACATTTTATATAAGATGAATAACTAAAAGTCACCTGTACAAGAAAGATCCTGAAGTCAGCCCCATATACCTTCATCTCTTCTGGGAAATCTTGATAAGCATTTAGGTAAGGAATGTGACCATCCATTACTAGCCTATGAGGAAAGAAAGAAGGAAAGAAAGAAAAGATCTGCATCACTGCAGAATGCTCTTTTTCAAGGATTTCAGTATATGTTCTGCCCAGATTTCCTTTCATAGACCAGTTAAAATACTTTTATCGCACTGGACTTTTTGAGATTACTGGAGATTGCATAATTTTGCTACTGTTAATTTAATCTTCCCATACTAATACAGAACATTTAGTTCCACACAGCATGTTGTGTTGCAGAGAGAGAGAGAAATAGATCTACAGTGTAGGTACTGTATGATATTGTGAGCTGTGAAGTTGTAAGCAATGTCCCCAAATTTCAGCCACTTACTGTGTACTATTTTCTTCTATAAACAAAAACATATGTGACCAAAAACAAACAAACCCCTTATTCAAACTAATAAACTAATTTTTTGATACTGAGGTATTTTCTTGCCCCAGGCAATGCTAGGACAAAAAAAAACACCATATTTCAGGTAAGCAAAATCGACATGATCTGGTTGTGAATAGGATGGCTCCATTCACAGAAAATCAAAATTTCTTTCATAGAGGGAGGAACTGGAATTCGTTGAGGTCAATAAATACCTCAGAATGAGACATGTATGCCTTATTTGATTGTATTTTATTGATTTAAATTTATTTTATTACACCATCTGGTTTTAGGCCATGGATGTTCAGGTGGAACACATGTAATTCTGTGGAAACAACAATTCCATTACATGTGAAAACATTTTGCACCTTACAATACACTGGAATTGACTCACACTGACTCACACTGACAATACACCTCACAAATTCACACAGAGCAAGTTTTCTTTTAATCTATTGTATGAGTTTTAATTATAGTGTTGTAATGTTTTTTTGTTTCTATCTGTGATTTTAATCCACCAAGTGAATACTATGGCCTATTACTATTATAAATGAGTAAATCTTCTTATGCACAATTCATATAAAAATGTGGCAAGTCTTGAACAATACACCCCAAGGACAAAAGGCTATAATTAAATTCAAAACTGAAAGTAACGTTTTAAAACCAAAATAATTCATTAACTTTCTGCTTACCTCAAAAGATCTGATATTGTTATTGATTCTCTCAGCCACAGCAATGCCAAAGAGCAAAAAGCTAGGGTCATTGGCATAGACATTCTCATCTCCCCTTTTTTGCTTTTTCGTAAATATGAGGTACCATCCACTGACCCAGACCAGGCCGATATTTCTGTGGAAAGGGTTTAGAAACATAAAACTATTTATTCTCTCTATTCCTGCTTTAAGAATAGCTGTTATACTCCAAGTGGCAGTTCATTTATCCTGATAACAGTCTATCAAAGCAGAGGAGAGAAGTAAACACGAATGCATCTAAGCTAAGTCATACAGCACAGGAAAATAACTGAATTCTCTTTAAATCCTATGAAATGAAAACCTCAGTATGGTTGGAACTGGGGTCTTTAATTTCAGATCTTATTAATTAATCTCAATTAAAATCAATAGAGGCGTTTTCACCGTCTAGATAGATGGAAAATATAGACTGAAAAATTCCCAAACCACAAATTAGAGCTGGCTCAGAAAGGTGTGTGTGAACAGATCAACAGATTAAAGCTCTACAAAAGATTTCATTTCTCAGCATAGCCAGGAGGATGGCAAAGGAACTGACGTAATCTTCAAAGATTAAAACTAATTATTAAGTGCATAAGTAGCTTTACTAAAAGTACAACTCTTCTATACAAGTTAAGCTTGTACTACATTAAAAGGTGATTCATCTTTTTTTAAAAAAAACATTGACCACCCAGGGAGAATTAATACATTATTTTTTTCTTTATACAAAGGAGATCACTTAATACAGAGACACATACAAATGAAACAGGAAAGTTTAATTAATTGAAAATAAACATTGAGCCACAAAGGGGGGGGGGGAGTTATAATTGCTTCTTTATTCTGAAGCTATAGCACAAAAAGAGGTACTATAAATCAGCAGCTATTATTCCTCCGGGTCTCTTGACGGATCTGATGATGAAGACAAATCAGGTTGGGGATATTTTTCTTACATAGCTAAAGAATATCCATCCCTATCATAATGCTAACAGCTCCTGCAACATTATACATTGCATCTCTACCACATACCTACATTTCTACCTTTGTAGTTGCAACTAAGTTTGCAAATGTGGTGGCAATACGCTGAAGAAAAGGACAAAGAAGACATTATTGGTTATTTATTTTTATTTTATTTTTAGAACTATTTATTATAACTTTATCCCCTTCCTAACTCTAAGGAGCACAAGGAAGCATTCATGTTGCTACACTTGCTCTCATTTTATCTTTGCAACACTTCTAAGAGGCAGTTACTGGCTCAAAGTTACTGCTTCATGGCTATGAGGAGATGTGAAGTTGGGTCTCCCTCATCTCTACCGATATTCTAGTCCAGAGTTTCTCAATGAGGCTTCCCTGGTTCTGCAAGAAGACATTATTAGGGGTTCCAGGAGAGCTCATGACTGGGGGAAATTTTTTAAAATTCTGAGCTGAAGATATAATAATTCTTATGTAGGAGTTCCCTGAAACCTGAAAATTATTTCAAGAGTTCCCCAAGCATAAAAAATGGTTATTCACGAAGCAATGTGCTCCTGATTTTGAGGCTTACTCCTAATGTGAATAATTTCAAACAACAGGCGTTACACCAGCTGTCGCCACTATTGAAATATAATGACATGCAATTAAGATGAAAGCCCCACTACAAAGTCCCAACAGCACTATTTTTGTTTGCATACTTTCTTCAAAATCTAGTATTAATTATGCGCTGTTCATATTTTGTATAACACAAAACCAACTTTGATTTGTTACAACTATTAACAGCACATTTAGTATCACTTTGCCTCTTCTACCCTCCAGACGAAGAATAGTTGCTACAAAAAACAGCTCCCAGTTGGGTCAAGCTTCTAAAAGTTTATAAGGAAGGACAAGAGCTGTTTTGAATGACTACTGCACACATGTGAGTCACTAAGCAAGAGGTATGAACCTCAGTTAATCCTTTCAGTCATCAGTTTTGACTTTTTCATGTATAGGCTGTGTCTCAAGATCACGTTGACAGAAACTCTATTGCTAACTCCCAATTCAGCCTGATTCACAATAATCCCTGTGTTCTATTTGTAGCCTTCATGTTAACACAGCAACTTTTCATTTTATTTGTTCTAGATTATGCAGGGCACATTAGACAGTCAGCATTAAACATAACATAACATACAATTTAAGACATGTCATAACAACTTACAAATTTAATAGGCTTCCCAAACAATGTCTACATACTGCACCAATTGGGATAGTTTCAATCTGGTAGTTTGGGGAACAGTCAATGTCTAAAAACCTCAAGCATACTATAAGGCGTAATTATTACAGAAATGGATGTGAAGCAGCCATGAGCAATATGGTGAAAAATTGCAGCTCAGAAGTTCAAAGAACCAGGTTTAATATCCGTCCCATTGCTACATACCAACATATGCCTATTTTTAGGATATATGTTGTTTTGTGAATAATTTACACAGTACACAGTTGAAGCAAGGGAGATCACAATGCACAAGATGCTGCTAGGACTTACATCAGAAATACAGAAGAGCTCCTACATATGCATCTCATTAAACACCATTTGTTAATCCTACTGATTAGTAGTATGTGGGCAATCTGAATAATTTAATAATACAAAGTTCTTAAAAAGCCTCATTAAAATGGACAAACATGTTCACCTCTTCCACAAAAGACATATAATAAACCACACCTCCAGATGTCATCAGGCACCATAAATTACCCCTTTACCTTTCCCAGATAGTTACCAATCCAACCTTGATCACTGATATTACTGTATCTGCAGCCAGCATTTATTTTTAAATTATTACGATTAAAGTCAATGCCTTCTAAAATTACTATTAGTCAGTCAGATATACTTTTGAATCACCCAGAGCTTAAAATTTATTAATCACATTTTTAGAAAACACAGTTGCCCAAGAAATATCTAGTCCTACCTGATGTCCTGCTTGCAGAAGAAACAGCTGTAATGCTAGATAAACCATCTATATCTGCATCACTTGCAGAGGAAGCTGAGCCAAGACGATCAGTGATTTCAAGCTCGCTCTCTGCTTCAGTATCTGTGCTCTGTATGAAAACAAATAAAAACAGTGGCATGAGACTCCCAACTGCAGACTGGGAATCCACATCTTAAAGCTGCATTCTCAAAAGGAGCTTGCTCTCTGTTAAACACTAGCATTATCTCTTAACATTTATTTGCCAAAGAAAACGCCTAACAGTATAAACATTTAAGAATTAGGAATCAAGCATCAAAATAGATGGGGAGAAGTGTGATTTTTTTTTTAAAAAAAATCTAATATCAAACTTCAATCACATAAATTAGATCTATTCCTGCTCTCATGTCAAAAGATCAATCAATGTAAGCAAAACCTATTGCCTTCAGTGTCATAACTTTGTTTGGAGGTACACAGTGATGATAGTCAGGTATACACAGTTCTGTGCTTAAATCACTGACATTGTTCAAATAATGACAACACAGCTTACAAATGCTCTTTTTTTGTCTCCTCTCATCAAGGATGATGTAAAAGAAGATTTATAATTAAGCTGCTGCCCACCTGGGCCCAAACTGGGTTAAAAGAGGGGATAGTGGGCACTGAGTTCATACCAACTCAACAGTGGTCCAGATCAGATGCTATTTTCCATGTGGTCAGAGTGTGCATACAATGGTGTACCTAGTATATTTGACAACTGGGGCAGATCATTTAAAAAACAACAACTCCCTTCTTCAACAGCCAGTGGTTTCTGGGGGCACTGGACTGCTCCTGCCACCACCCGGGCTTTCTGAGTTTGGCAGAACTGCTGGCTGGGCAGCAGAGGAGACTTGCTTTCCCATCCGCATAGCAGAGCCACCAAATATGGAAGGCACCCCTTTCCACCAGCAAACTGAGTGACAACTGAAGTGTCACTCAGTGCAGTCTGCACCCCCTGGTGACAACCCTGTGTGCATACAATGCCAAGTGAGCTCCAGCGCTCTGATGCTTCTGATAAACTAGAACAAGTCTATGAAAGTTTATGCTACAACTTCTTTGAGTTATTCTCAAAGGTGCTACAAGATCCCCTTGAATACTCATATTCCAGATTAACACAGCTGTGGAGAATATCAAATGGGGGGCGGGAGCAAAATCCTTTCTTATCCCATCCATGACAAAGATCGCATGAAAGACATTCATACATTCGCGCTGATCCTGTCATTGTCCTGTCAGTGGACTTGCACTAACACATTCTTCCATTAATACCAAATGAAGGGCAAGGATGTGACAATTCCACTTCACTGATAGCACTGTGACAATTCCACTTCACTGACAGGATCAGAACGATGTCATTCTTTCATGCGATCGTGGACAATCACAGTTTAATGATGGGACACTGACAGGATAAGCACCATGTTGTATGAAAATTTTCTCGCGATCATGCTATAAGAACAGGAAACAAAAAGCTTCATTTATATACCGCTTCGTACCCTTAAGGAGTGTCTAAGCGGTTTACAATTGTAAACTATTTGCCCCCCAACAATCTGGGTACTCATTTTAGCGACCTCAGAAGGATGCAAGCCTGAGTTGAGCTTCAGCCATTTGCTGGTCTTGAACTCACCACCTTATGGTTTTGAGTGAGTGGCTGCAGTACAGGCATTTAACCACTGCGCCACCAGGGCTGATAGGAAAAGAACGGGACAAGGAAGTTCTGTCCCCCATATGATAATCTCCTGTGTCTCTAAATTCTACTCCAATGCTCTGTGTAAGACTAGACAATTCTGTTTGATTTCAGCCACTAAGCATAATGTATTTTGGTAATTCTACTTGCATTTTCAGAATATGTTTTTTGAATTTGGCTCCACCTGCTGGATTTAATGTCCCAAAACATGTTTTTAAACCATGTACCAAACCAATGTCTGTTGTCAATAATGGACTGGAGGAGGGCAAACAAACTGAAACTAAAGCCAGACAAGTCAGAAGTGCTCCTGGTCAGTCAAAGGCAGATTAGGAAATAGGGACTCTGTCTATGCTGGATAGGGTTAAGCTCCCCGTTGAAATCTCAGTCTTGAAGCTTGGGTGTCCTTCTTGACTCAACACTGAACTTCAATGCCCAGGCTGCAGCAGTGGAATGAGTACTTTTGCACAGATAAAACTAGTGCACCAACAGTACCTGTTCCTGAGGCCAGTTATAGGGAACATATAACTCTCTTGTTAAAACAGTTTCACTGGCTACCAGTTTATTTCTGGGAACAATTCAAACATCTGGTTATGACATATAAAGCACTATACAGCTTAAATCTAGACTATCTGAAATACCGTATTGCCCGATATAAACATGCCAGAGATTTTAAGATCTATAGGGGACGGCTTTTTCTCAGTCCCATCACAACCACGGACTCACTTGGTGAGGACACCAGAAACAGCCTTTTCTGTGGCTGTTCCCACCCTCCTGTGGAACGCCCTTCCATGGGAGGCTGGGATGACCCCCTCCCAGCTTTCCTTTCACTGGCAGACAAAGGCATTTTTATTTAAGGAGGCTTTTAATGGATAAGCAGGGAAGGTTCTTATTGAGATGCGTGTTTTATTTATTAACTTTTGTATGGTTCTTAAATAATTTCATTTAATATAATATGAAATTGTTTTTAATTTTTGTTATTATTTTTAGCTGATCCTTTGGAAGCTGCCTTGGGTCCCACTGTGGGAGAAAGCCAGCATATAAATGAAATAAATACATAAAAATAAATATAAAAAGTGAGCTAAAGGTCTTGAGAGTGGTGCTCATCTCTATTACTAAGCCGAAGAGCCAGTCCTGTCCGGTGGTCATATGGCCAGCATGACTGCACAAAACGCTGTTACCTTCCCACCAAAGTGGTAACTATTTATCTACTTGCATTTTTACATGCTTTTGAACTGCTAGGTTGGCAGAAGTTGGGACTAGTGATGGGAGTTCACTCCATCAGGTAACACTTGGACCTTGAACTGCTGAACTGCCAACCTTGCGAGTCATATAACCTATCCAGTAAGAGCTGCCCATTCTTGATATCAATGCTCTTGGAACCTGCCGGTGTAGAAAAAATGACTATTCACTAATTGTGAACTTGACACTTACTGAAAAAATATCAGAAGTACTACTGATGGGCTTGTCACAGTAAGCCAGTTTGCTCTTCTGAAGGTATCTTCGCCACAGATTATACAGAACTTCATCCTGATAAGAATACCAAAAAATTATGTAGTCAGATATCTTTATGTATATTCATTATACTTATACACACAATAGGAACTCTATTATGGTTTTCTGATTCATGAATTTTGGGGAATGTTCTGAAACAAATTATATGGATACATTTCATTCATTAACCTTTAAAGATTCCTGGTGTGTTGATTATATAAACCTAGATAATTTTTTCCCCAAAAATTATATGAAATATTACTGCATATAAAATTGGTATGAATATGAATAAAATATGAACATACAATTAAGAAAGCCAGTGCGGTGTAGTGGTTTAAGTATTGACTACAGCTCTGGAAACCAGGGTTCAAATCCCCATTTGGTCACGGAATCACACTGGGTGACCTTGGGCAAATCACACTCTCTCAGCTTCTCAGAAAGGCAAATCCTTTCTAAAGAAATACACTATTGCCAAGAAAACCCCATGACAGGTTCGCCTTAGTGTCACCATAAATCAGAAACAAATCTGAAAGCACACAGCAACACAGTTAAACTATCTTTGCATACAAGTTCTCATATTTATGAAAAAGCCAGTCAAGCAAAGAAGCATGCCTTTGCCTGATTTGGCTAACTGGAAGTAAGACAATGCACTCCGTGACAGTCTACCATACATGTCATGTACAATGAAGAGAGGAATGTGGTCCTGACAGTAGGAAGGAATATAACAAAGAAGATGACATCTGAGCCAGACTCAGACCACCTTGCTACAAATCAGGTGAGGAATTCCATCACTTGCCACACATCCTTACAATAACTACATGCCAAGAATTAACATGCAATCAGTCCTCCATATCAATGGATTCTTTATCCATGGATTCCAACATTCATGGCTTGAAAATACACCCCCCCGGCAAAAAAAAATCCAAAAAGCAAACCTCAATAAGAGACACTATTTTAGCACCCCACTGTATACCATGGGATATGAAACACTGAGGCTAGACTTTTTTTCATAATTTAAAATAATTACAGGAAAGCTAAGACACAGAATAAGATGGGTGTGAAAGGAATGGGGGCAAAAAGAATGACATGAATTAGAAATTCATGTTTCACAATTACCCTAGTTTTCACTATTTTCTTCTCAACATAGTGATAATCTATTCCCCTGACTTTTCCTCTACGATCTACTGCTTACAAAATTTCCCCAGCTCTATTCCCTTACACAGACCCATTTCAAAAGAGATTCAGTACAGTAATACTTCTTCCCTGTCAGCACATATGAAACTCAAAATTGCATAAGCAGACTTTAACTCAAGAACTGGTCTTCCTCCTCCTCTGCTCCCCACTTCAGCTTCCCACACAGATACTTAATCTTTTGGAACAGAAACGGCAGAGAGGTGTTGTTGGAAGGGTCAATCAGCCCTTTTTCATTCTGTTGGCAGAAGTGGTTCTGTCAACAAGAAGGGTTAACTGGATACACCAAGACTGTTCATTCCCTTAAGAATTCGCTTTCATCACAGCTTAAAACAAAAGAAAGCAAGAAGACAAATATGTAGGCCCACTGCATTTTATAGGCAGGTTTTTTTTAAAAAGCCAAAGAACTATAAATGCCCAAGCAGCTCTTCTATAGGGAAGAGCCTCAAAAAGATCAACTACCACTTGTTACATGATGCAAGCTTTAAAAGCTCCACTGGCTTCTTCATCTGGTAAAGGCATTAAAATCAAACAGGAAAAAGAAAAAGAAAGAAAAAGAAAAAAAGATGATGTTGGAGTCATTTTGTTGTTGTGTGCCTTCAAGTCCTTTCCGGCTTATGGCGACTTTAAGGCAAACCTATCATAGGATTTTCTTGGCAAGTTTCTTCTTGGGAGTTTGCCGTTGCCATCCTCTGAGGCTGAGAGTGTATGGCTTTCCCAAGGTCACCCAGTGGTTTTCCATGGACAGGCTTGGATTCAAACCCAAGTCAGAGGTCTAGTCCAACACTCAGATCACTACACTACATGGGCCCTCAGCCAACTACCACTTATGTGTTTAATAGAGATTCTACGAACGTGCTAAGCAGCCACTAGCAAGGAAGGCACTGTCTCTTCAAGTGTGGGGAAGAATAATGATGGCCTACTCTACAGAGTAGAGCCAGCATGCTGTAGTGCCTTGAACACTGAAGACACATAACACAACAATTCTACAGGGATGTTTAAAGTATTACTAAGATAATATATGGGAAACACTTTGAATGCATTTATATGTAAATAACATATTCAACAGTCTGATGGCTGCAGTTAAAGCTATGGGGAATGGAGAGATAAGACAGGTGGAACTACATTTGTGTACTTGGAACTGGTTTGTTGACCTTGGGCAAGTCACAGTCTCTCAGCCTCAGGGGAAGGCAATGTCAAATTTCCTCTGGCAAGAAAAACCCATGATAGGTTTGCCTTAGGGTCACCCCAAGTCAGAAATGACTTGGAAGGCACACAACGATAACTATCAATTGTCACTTCTTGCACACATACGACCCAAAGGTGTTCCTCTGGGAAGGGATGGATGGAGGCTGTAGAAAGATTAGGAAAAATCTATGATCTGTCTTGTGCAAGCAGAAATGTTTTTCCACTGCACAAAAGATCTCTGAATCTAAGCCATATCAACCTATATGAGCCTGCTTACGTTCTAAGGGGAAGGCTTTATTTCAACATGGCAGATAGGATATGGCAGAGAGCCTTCTCAGTGGGTGCTCCCAAGTTGTGGGACTCCTTTTCCTTTCTACTGGCCTCTCTAGTGGCATGTAAAGATATTTTATTTAATGAGGTATTTGATTATTAGTACATTGTGGGATTTGTTATGTTTAATAATAATAATAATAATAATATTTATTTCTTACCCGTCCCTCTGAGCGAGCAATCGGGGCGGGGTACAACATGTTAAAAACATATACAATTAAAATCTTCCAAACAAACCCACCTCCCTCCCCTTAAAACAGAATTAAACTAATGTTTAGTATGTTACAGGGTATGTATAGTGTTTTTATTTTATTTTTTTAATGCTGTTTTTAACTTGTGTTTTTTAAAATAGGAGTTCAGTTTAATTGTTTTAATTGCTGTAGTAAGACTTTTTTAAAATTCTATTGTGTTTTTACATTGTTGTATGTCAGCCAGAACTCCATGCTGGGAGAAAGGTGGAAAGTAAAGAAAGAAAGAAAGAAAGAAAGAAAGAAAGATTTACATTTGTATTCATTCGCACCATTTCAGTTGGAAAATAATTCTTTAAAGCAGAGGTTGCACATAAAATAGACAATACAAATGTCACCAAATAAATTAATCATGTACTCAAGACTATTCACTAAACCAGTTCTAAGAAATGCTTGAGTTTGGCAATTCTCTAGTAAATGATTCCATATACTGTATATGGTCAACATTTTAAAAAAGGAATTGGCTTATATAAGATATATTTCATGAGCACTTGTTTGCACAAATAAAAATGGTTACATCTTGATGCCCTCATTTTCTAGCAGACTTGTAATTTCTTCTAAAGCTTTTCCGCCCAATTATTTCTTTAGCAAATTTATGATCTCTGTTGATTAAGCATCTGAGGTGTCATAAAAGTAAAACATAGCCAAATAAGAATGAAGAGAGATCTTGCAGCATCTTTCAGACTAACTGAAAGAAATTGGCAGCATGATCTTTGCAGACTTAAGGCCTGATACAGACTGGCGCAAAGCGCTGTGCTGGGACCAATTTTAGGGCTCGGTAGGGCTGGACATCCATATGTGCCCAGTGCTACTAGCAGCGCTCATGCATCATCTTGCCACAGCCCTGCCCACATGGACTGCGTGACAATGATGCGGAGGTGTCTGCACTCCCAAACAACGGAAGCGTTGTAATCAACGTGCGCAAGTGCTATTATGGTGTTCCTAAAGAGAAGCCACTCTAGGTGGCTTCTTTTTAGGGCGCACACTGGTGCCGCGTGTTGTGGTTCGTGCAGTGCTGACAAGGGGAAAAAACGGGTGCTATGGACCCGCCTGTCTGTATCCCCCCCTTAAGTCTACTTCCTCAGATGCATTTGGTGGAGTGGAAGCCAGATACAGACATATATATGCCATTGGTATGTGAGGATGTCAATTCAAATTACAAATTACTTTGTGTATAGAAATGAAGTTGCAAGTTCAGTTTTAATGATGGCCGTGCACAAAGACATAAGAAACATGCTGCCAATTCCTTTCTTTCAGTTAGTCTCAAAAGTGCTACAAGATCTCTCTACATACTGATTCTGCAGACTTACACGGCTATATCTTTGAATAGCCAAATAAGACAAGGAACAGTACAAACTGTTTACTCCATGTCCCATATAGGTCAAGAGCTCCCAAAAGATAGCATTATTGATACATTTAACGCTGCTGAGAGATCCAGGAGGGCTACACAGACACACTCCCGCCATTTTAGTTCTCAGCATAGCCATCCATCAAAGCAATCAAGGCTTAAAGCCAAGAATGCACCCAGACTGAAAAGGATCAAGATCATCAGCTTGGTTTATGTATATGGGGAATTTTTCACTTCTGTTTTAGATTGACTGCAATTCAGCACTGCATGCATCAGAATCCTGAACTGTGGATATCCTTAACTATGGGGACAAATCAAACCACACAGTGGCTTGAAGCTGGATTATTTCAGCAAGACACAATTAATATTACCCATGTTTGTCTGTGTTGCTTCTGTACATTTCTCCTTGCAGGGAAGCGCAAGTATGGAAGAAAACAAACCAGAGGCTTGCACCCTCACAATATTCTAAATCAAGGAAAGTATTATACTGAACCTTTAACTGTGAGGAAACTCCTAAGGACTGCAGAGCTTCACCTTGCTTCAGGAGTATATGTTGAAAGCCTTCACAGATGTACCATTCCCAGCCCTTATCTAAAAAATAAATACATAGAAAATGGAATACTACGGATTATGGTTTACGTTTGACCCAGCAAAAATCATAAGTTTTAAAATGCATTTCTAATCATAGGAAGCAAGATGCACTAAACAAAGTATGACTTACTTCCAAGTAAATATGCACTGTTAATCATTTAGTGTCTACTTGAACAACAAAAAATTTAACAGTTTTATTCAAAGAATTTTCCTTTGCATAAACAGCCCTATCCAATAGCTCTAGTACAGTCCTATCTCCAAGAAAAGTATTTCAATACAGTGACAGAATGTGGTTTCTAGATAATAATCAATGGCTACTAAACCCGTTCCTTGTAACCAGTTACACAAACCAAACACTTTCACTGGAAACTCCTTATCATTTGGAATTCCCACTCATTATTTATGGTGGTAAAACTACCTTAAACAGTGGGTGATGGTTAAAATGAATATAGCTCCATTAAATAATGCAGGCAGGGAGAGAACCATGCTTGCCACTTGGGAAGAAAAAAGGGATATAAACATAACCAAAAGAAAAATAAATTGCTTAATTACTGAGATCACAAACTACCATCATGTAGTGAACTGGTTGGTTTTAGAATCATTGTTAACACTGTGGCCAAACAATAACAGTTATCCAATACTATAAAAAGGGGGAATGAATTTTCCTGTTCTTAACCTGCTTGTACAGGATAGGCCGTACTTACACACTTCGATTTGCTTCGTTTGCATGTGCACTATATATCCTATGGGAGTCCATCTTCTATTGGCCTTGCCCTGAGGGAGAGGCACACCAATTCAAGGACCCCATTTAGTAAGCAATGACAAATTTTATCACAAGCTGGGAATAGTCCAGGTAGAATTAGTTGTTTATAGGCCCAGTTCTATCGATGGATGTGAGAGGACCCCATTAGAAAAAGAGCTGGAAGCGAAGGGGGGGGGGATAAGTGACCAAGGCCCCATCCAGACTAGCCCATTTGCCCTGGTTTGATCCAGATTGAGATCGATCATGGCAAACCGATTCTATCCAGAGAGGAGTTCATACTATCTTTTGCCCCCATTGAGGCTTCCCGGTGCATTTTACCCCAACAAAGTTCATACACGCAAAAGTACCGATTAAAGATGGAGCCTCTTGGTTGTCAATCAAATGATGTCATGGTGACGTCTGATGCGGCCATTGGCCGCGTGAGATGCTTGTGCTTTTTAAAAAATATTTTTTAATATTTGACAGCTTATGCGCATGGAGCATTTGGCTGGGAGCGGTGCGGATTGAGGCGATCCTTTCCTCTCCTCCTCCTCCTCCTCCCAGTACTTTTTAAATTATTATTTATTATTTGTTTTAATATTTTATTTTTTATTTTTTAATTTAATATATATTTTATTAAATAAAATATTTTATTAAATATTTTATTATATTATATTTATAATATAATATAATATTTATATATTATATTATATTATATTTATATATTATATTATATTATATTATATTGTATTATTTTATTTTATTAAATAAAATATTTTATTAAATATTTTATTATATTATATTTATAATATAATATAATATTTATATATTATATTATATTATAATATATTTATATATTATATTATATTATATTTTATTATTTTATTTTATAGTTATTTCATTTATTATTTATTTCATTGTATTTTATTGTATTTCAGTGTATTTTATTGCATTTTATTTCTTAGTAATTTATTGGATTTTTTTGTATTTTTTTGGTATTTTTTAAAATATTTTTTTTTTCTTTTTTTCCCCCATTGACAGCTGTCATTCGCATTGGCTGTTCCGTTTTTATGAATGGGGCAGAGGGGGAATCTCTGTCCATATATGGACTGGGGTTCCCTTTAAAAGGGCCCCATTCATTCCCTTCCAGTTTAAAGAATGAATGGGGCCCTGAAAGGGAACCCCAGTCCATATATGGACAGGGGTTCCCCCTCTGCCCCATTCATAAAAACGGAACAGCCAATGCGAATGACAGCTGTCAATGGGGGGAAAAAAGAAAAAAATATATTTTAAAAAATACCAAAAAAATATTTAAAAATCCAATAAATTACTAAGAAATAAACTGCAATAAAATACACTAAAGTACAATGAAATACAATGAAATAAATAATAAATGAAATAACTATAAAATAAAATAAAATAATACAATAAATAATTAATAAAAAATGCATTAAAAATATTTTAAAAAATCAGGAGTGCCCGATTTTGCCAGGAGAGGAGGCATGTCCCCCCCCCCCGGCTTTTTCCCCTCCCCTGAACTTGACCTGAGTTATTGTATTTTATTTTAGTATTTTTTTTAATATTTTTTTAAATTTCTTATATATTTTTTTATTATTTTTTTCAGTTTGACAGCTTATGCGCATTCTACGAGGCTCCGTTCCCATCGAATTTTATGAATGGGGAAAAAGGGAAACTCCTGTCCATATATGGATTGGGGTTCCCTTTCAATTTTTAAAGGGCCCCATGAAAGGAAACCCCAATCCATATATGGACAGGAGTTTCCCTTTTTCCCCATTCATAAAATTCGATGGGAACGGAGCCTCGTAGAATGTGCATAAGCTGTCAAACTGAAAAAAATAATAAAAAAATAAGAAATTAAAAAATATTTAAAAATACTAAAATATAATACAATTAAATGCAATTAAATTACTAATAAATAAAATACAATAAAATAAAATAAATAAATAATAAATAAAATAACTCTAAAATAAATAAAATAATAAAATAAATAATTACTTAAAAATACAGTTAAAAATATTTTAAAAATGCTGGAGTGCCCGATTTTGCCTGGAGAGGAGGCATGTTCCTCCCCCTGGCCTTTTCCCCTCCCCTGAACTTGACCCGATCGTGATCGGAGCCAAGTTCACATTCCCCGCAAACCGGGTTTTCCCAAAAGAAACGGTAAAAAACCCGCTTTGGGAAAACCTGGGTTATGGGGGATTTACCCCGCTACGGGTGTGCAAAATCCGGATTCAGTAGTGTTAAATCCGGTTTCAGTGTGAACTTCTTGATTTTAAACCGGTTTGCTAACCGGTTTATAACGTAGTCTGAATGGGCCCCAAGATGGCAAATGTTTTTAGGGCAGCTCAGCGCCGCTTCGGTGACTTTCATCATTTAGGTATAGGCTTTCCCTTGACATGAATTTCTAGTTGTAACCGACTGTAAGGGGTGGTGCTCATCTCCGTTACTAAGCCAAAGAGCTCCAGCATTGTCTGAAGACGACTCCGTGGTCATGTGGCCAGCATGACCAAACGCTGTTTACCTTCTCACCAAAGTGGCACCTGTTTATCCACCTGCATTTGCATGCTTTCGAACTGCTAGGTTGGCAGAAGCTACAACTAGTGCCAAGAGCTCACACCATCATATGGAACTTGATCCTCGAATTGCCAATCTTTTGTTTTCTCTCCACGCGATGTGGGAATGAATTTCATCAGACTTGCCTCTCCATTTTTTGCTGGCTGCCCTTCCTCGCTCAACCTTCTTTCTTCCTTCACTTTTTCCCCTCTCTCCTTCCAAAAAAAACTCAACCCTTGTTTACTCTCCTTCTTTCTCTTTCTCTCTCTTGCCCCTGTCTTCTCTCCCCCCGGTCCCTTAGCCAGTGGGATGGTGGGAAGCAAAGAGGCGAGGCCAGACCAAGAGGCAGCTTCTGCCTTGCCCGCACAAGCCCCAGCTTTGCCGGACGCTCACCGAGAGGCACAAGAACCGCTGATGGCAGAAGCAAGGTCACTGCAGGCAGAGGGGTTGCCCCTCCAAAGCGCGACCAGCACCAGATCTCCTCGATCATAAAGCAAATAGGGCTGTTCTGCTCGAGACATATATGAAGTGACAGACAACATATTCCTTTATTTATTTATTTTACAACAAATACTCACCAAACTTCTTCCTCTTTTTTAACCCTCTACAAATAGACTGTGCTCTGGCATTTGAAACAACATCACCAGTTATAACTTCTTGAGTCCTCTAAAAGACAATTTTGAAAACATGCAAGGTTAACAAACACAAAAATGCTAAGAACTCTCTAGTCTCTTTATAGTGGGATGGGCAAATTTATTTGGTCTAGGACTAGGGGCCAATTCCACTCCAGAGTATCCACTGGGAAATGCATTCCCTCTGCCCCAAAATTCAGCCACATGGCACAAATAAACAGACCTGCTTGTTTCTTTAAGAAGTGGCACATGAGCAGGACATAACTTGTTATATAAAATAAGGTAAAGGTTTCTCCTTTGACAAGGTTGTCAAGTCATTTCCCACTGTAGGGGATGGTGTTCATCTCCGTTGCTAAGCTGAGCAACGTCAGAGACGACTTCAGAGGTCATGTAGCCAGAATGACTAGATGGATGCTGTTACCTTCCCACCAAAGTGGTACATAATTATCTAGTTGCACTTTTACTTGCTTTCAACTGCAAGGTTGGCAGAAGCTGGAACTAGTGATGGGAGCTCACTCCATCAAGCAGCACTTAGGTCTCAAACTGCCGATCTGCTGATCTTGCAATTGTCAGAGTTGGCATCTTAACCGCCGAGGCACCACTTAGGTGGGGTAAAAATAGTTTAATATTATCATTCCCATCATCATCATCATTTGAAAGAAAACTGTGCTTCTAAGAGGTTTAGAGGAATTGAATTCTCCTTTAAACATGAAAATATAGAGCAGGTTTAAAAACAACAACAACAACGTGAATGTGACAGGAGCAGGAGCACAGGCTGCAAAAATAGTCCTCTACACAGTATAGCAATACTGTTCTGAGTTCCTAAACTCTTGGATGCATTTCTGGAGACTGATATACATCTGCATTCTGGGCCACTAATTACTTCTTTGCAAATAGTCAGAGGCAGAGCATGAAGAAAGGTCCCACACAATGCATATGATTAAATTTTTAATTAAAGATTTACAATTTAAGAGTGGGAAAAGGAATGACTGTAAAGATCATCACTTACTTCTGTGACAGTGTGGCAAGATCTGCAATAAAATCTGCCTTCTTCTGAAACACCCCAGTTGACAGCAAGACATTGTACACAAGGTTCATTGTAGTCTCTCTAAAATACAACAATAAAACCAATTTAATGTGACTACCTACAATCTGTTCTGTCCAAAAGGTGCTATCAATTATTATTCCATAAAAAAATATCTTATTCAGCACAAATGAATTGCTGCATGCTACATCTCCTTTAAATATCATATAAAAACCACTGTGTGTTTACTTAAAAGTGAGATACATTATGTTCAGCAGGACTTCCAAGTATGTGTGCCTAGAATAACACACAAATACCATGCTACCAGAAAACACATTCTCCTTATATAATACAACTAGGGTTTTCAGGGATTCAAAATATCTATAAGGGATACTCAAAATTTATATATGGGGCTGACGATTTTTTGTCTGCAAAAAATCCATACTTAGTTTCTTTTTTAGTACCCATCAACAATCTTGAATCCATTTTAATCATATGGTAATTATCTGTATTGGCAATGAGCTTCAGGTGTGCTCACTTGTTCCTGCAACTTGGCCTCATCTTTTCTCAAAATGTCTACACTTTCAAATACTGGATTTATGAAAACCTATTCAGTTTATATAAAAGGATACGCACCGCGGCCCTAAAATAGGTTTGAGGCCCTATAAGGGACATGCTTTTCAGCCCTCGAATAAGGGTCATCCCTTATCAAAAGGAACCCTAAATACAATACTCAACCCTCTCAAACTACCCCAACTAAGAGCTCCTGAACTTGTTGCACACCCACTGGGTGACTCTGGACAAGTCACATTTTCTCAGTAAAATAAATAATGAACAGAAGTTAAAAACAGATATAATAGTGCAGTTCGCGCCATCCTGTGGAATCCTGAGATTTGTAGTTTCACAAGGTCTTTAAGACCTTCCCTGCCAAAGAATGCTGGTGCCTCAGCAAACTACGAATCCCAGGATTCTGCAAGTTGGAGCCATTGCAGTTAAAGCAGTATCAAAGTATACTCCAAAGCACACTGGAGAAATAATCCAATTTAACCGCCCTGGCTCAGTGCTAGGGAATCCTGGGAACTGTAGTTTATTGTGGCACCAGAGCTCTCTGACAGAGAAGGCTAAATGTAGTCTCACAAAACTACAGTTCCCAGGATCCCTTGCACTGAGCCAGGGCTGTTAATGCGGTCTCAAACTGGATTATTTCTGCAGTGTGTTTTGAATACAAGATAAAATTTACAGACAACAAGTGCAGGGTTTTAGATGAAATTATTACAATTATGTTGTTGTTCTTGTTACCATTGTTATTGTTGTTGTTAATTTATTATTTATTGTTATTGTTATTCATTTATATTATTATTGTTATTAATTTGTTATTATTAATTTATTATTATTTAGTGTTTCTGTTATTGTTATTCATTTATATTATTATTTACTGTTACTGTTATTAATTTATATTATTATTTATTGTAATTCTTGTTAATTTGTTGTTAATTTATTAATTGTAATTGATTTATATGATTGTTATTTATTGTTATTCTTGTTATTAATTTGTTGCTGTTGTTAATTATTATTTATTGTTACTGTTATTGATATTTATATTATTATTTACTACTGTTATTAATTTATACTATTATTTTTATTATTAATTTGTTGTTAATTTTTTATTATTTATTATTATTAATTTATTATTTCTTGTTGTTGCTATTGAAATATTATTATCATCATCATCATCATTGCTGTACTAAATTATTCCTACAGTGTGGCTTAAAAGGTTTGATCCGTCAGGTTTTTTTGGACTTCAACACCCATGATTCCTAGTCGTTGGCCACGGCGGTGAGGATTCTGGGAGTCGAAGTCCAACATCACCGGTATGGGCCATCTCTATAGAGCCAGTGGTGGTTCCCCAAGTGCGTGCCCTTTAAGAGCTTTCGGACTTCATCTCCCAGAAGCCTCAGCCACGTTGGCCAATAGTCTAGGGACTCTGGGAGCTGAAGTCCAAAATTCCCTCAAAGGGCACAGTAATTGGCGGGGTGGGGGGGAACCACTGCTTCCAACGTTCCAAGGCTGGCTCGTGACTAACGGTCTCCCGAGGGAGGGAGCGCTCCGTCCTCGCGCACAGCCCCCCTCCCCTCGCGCCCTTCCTTCTCACCGCCGCCTCCTCCTCCATGGCGACCTGTCAATCACCGCCAGCACTGTGCACGCGCCGCTGTTGTAATAGCAGCAGCCCCGCCCCCACCACTCCTTTCAGGCGGTGCGCTCCTCCTGGAAACAACCGGTCGGGAAACAAAGACCCCTCAGCACTTTGGTTCCGCCGCCATTTTGGCCGCTTAGCCTTAAAGGGCCAGTGACCTCCTTTTCCATTTCAGCCTCCTTCAGCTCAAGGAAGGGAGATTTTCCAATTAACGCCCTCCATTTTGAGCATGAGTCACTGGGGCTGCGCCCACACTGCAGAAATAATAAAATAATAATCCAGTTTGATACCATTTTGGAGCCAGCACTGTAGAAATAATATAGTACAGTAATAAATAATAATAATAATAATAATAATGATAAATGAATAACAATAACAATAAATAATAATAAAATAATAACAATGACAATAAATAATAAATTAATAACAACAATAACAAATTAAATAACGATGACAATAAATAATAAATTAATAGCAATAACAACTATAAATAAATTAATAACAATAACAATAAATAATAAATTAATTGTAATAACAAATAATAATAAATTAATAACAATAACAATAATAAATTAATAGTAATAACAACAACAATAAATAAATTAACAGTAACAACAGGAATAAATAACAATAACAATAAATAATAAATTAATAGCAATAACAACAATAAATAATAATAAATTAATAACAATAATAATAAATAATAAATTAATTGTAATAATAAATAATAACAAATTAATAACAAATAATAAATTAATAGTAATGATAATAAATGATTATAAATTAATAACAACACTAACAACAATTAATAATAACAATAACAAATAATAATAAAAATAGTAATAACAATAAATAATAAATTAATAACCACACTAACAATAATAAATAATAATAACAACAAATAATAATAAATAGTAATGACAACAAATAATAAATAATAAATTAATAATTACAACAACAATAAATAATAATAAATTAATAGTAATAACAACAATAAATAATAATAAATAATGATAAATTAATAACAACAATAATAAATTAATAGTAACAATAATAAATAATAAATTAACAACACTAAACAAATAATAACAATTGTAATAATTTTAATCTTGGGTCCAAAACACACTACAGAAATAATCCAGTTTGAGACTGCTTTCATTGCCCTGGCTCAGTGCTAGGGAATTCTGGGAAATGTAGTTTGTTGTGGCACCACAGCAATCTGGCAAAGAAAACTACATGTCTCACAAAACAGACCCCAGGATTCCCTAGCATTGAGCCAGGGCTATTAAAGTGGTCTAAGACTGGATTATTCCTGCAGTTTGCCTTGGCTCAGTGCTAGGGAATCCTGGGAAATATAGTTTATTTTGGCACCAGAGCTCTCTGACATAGAAGGCTAAATGTAAACTCACAAAACTAGTAGCTTCCCCAGAATTCCCTAGCATTGAGCTATGGCGGTTAAAGTGGTGTCAAACCAGATTATCTCTGCATAGTAGATGCAGCCTTAGAGGCATGAATTGATATTTCTGTGAATGTGTGTTCACACTGGAGAAATAAAGCGGTTTAAGTGCCATGGCTCAATGCTGTGAAATTCTGGGAATTGTAGTTTGTTGTGGGGTCCGGAGCGGAGCAGAGCTCCGCTCTGGGCCCCACAACAAACTACAATTCCCAGAATTTCACAGCATTGAGCCATGGCACTTAAACCGCTTTATTTCTCCAGTGTGAACGCAGCCTTAGTGTTTCAAGCTTTTTATTTGGTCACACCCTAGTTTTTTTCTTGAAGGGCCTACATTTTGTGGTGCTTTGCTCTCCTTTGTGGTTAAGAAGACATCTACATTGTAGAAATACTGTAATGCACTCTACACTCTAGAAATAATGCAATTTGATGACACCACCTTAAGTACTTTAGCTCCATCCTATGGAGTCCTGGGATGTGTAGTTTCAGAAGGTTTCTAGCCTGCTCTGCCTAATAGTGCAGATGCCTCTTCTTGTTTTGGACCTCCAAGTCTTTTTTGCCGTATGGCGACCCTAAATTTTCTTGGCAAGTTTCTTCAGAGGAGGTTTGCCATTGCCATCCTCTGAGGCTGAGAGAGTGTGACTTATCCCAGTGCAGAGCGGTATATTAATAGAAGTATCAAACCCCACTGGGTAACTTTGGAGAAGTCACACTCTCTCAACCTCAGCAATCGCAAACCCCCTCTGAAGACATCTTGCCAAGAAAACCCTTGTGATAGGTTTGCCTTAGGGTTTCCGTAAGCTGGAAAAGACTTGAAGGCACACAACACACAACGTAAACACTACAAGGAGTATTAACATTTTTTTGTCAATGAGCTATGTTTTGTCAGTGATCTCTGATGGCAGCTGCACAAAAGCTAACCGCTTTAGCTGTAACCATCAGGTTTGGATCTGTCGAGTTGTAATAAATAATTCATCATCTTTGCCAGAGATTTTATGTGAAATTAGTGTTGTGTGACTTCCAAGTCGTTTCCATCCTATGGCGACCTGTCATGGGGATTTCTTGTTAAGATTTCTTCAGAGGTGTTTTGCCTTGGCTTTCCTCTGAGGCTGAGAGAATGTGACTAGGGTTCATCTGAGTTACAGTTGTATATCTGATACCCACCATTGACACAGAGGAGCAAGAATTCACTTGAGCAGCAATGCTGGCATCTGTTGAGTCTTTAATTTTCTTGGAAGATATCTTTCACATTTCTGCAAAGTGTGTTCTGTTTGGTCTGGGATGGGAAGGAGGAGGGAGGGAAGAAACAGAAAATTTGTACCTGTGCTAGGATCACATAACATGGCAAAATGAACAATGTGCTGTTTTATTTGCACAAATATAACAAGCAGCATGGGCTTACTTCCATCAGTTTGCCTGCATTTATGATTAGCGACCTATCATGGTTTTGCAAAATGTATGTATTCTGCAACTTGGATTGTATATTTTGGTTGAGGAACTCTTCCCTCAAAATATCCAAAGGATTCCCCACCCCTACCCCAAATGAACCTGCCTGCCTTAGGAGTTTATCAGACGGGAGGAATTTCTCTCTATTTCGAATGGACCCAATTCAAATTCATGTAAATTTGCTAGTTGAAATCTGATTGTGTTCGGAATGCGTTTAGAATGACTTCCCATTTCCCGAAAATGACCTTCCATTGCCCGAAATTGCATGAGATACTCTAATATGCAATAACGTGAAACCCCATGATTGCGTTCTGAATGACTTCCCATTTCCCGAAATTGCGTGAGATACACTCATTCACAATAACGTGAAACCCCCATGATTGCGTTCGGATTTCCATTGCATTATACCCCCAAATTCCGTCGTATGATAAACTCCTTAGAGATCATCATTTGAGGCTCTGCTCAAGTCATTCCTGCCGTCAGAAGGCTTTCCTGTCTGTGGTGACACCCAAACTGTGATAAAGACCTGCGCCAGCCCTATCATTAGATAGAGTGAAGAAGCCACCTTAGGCAGTGGGAAGAGGTGGAAGCCTGTTCTTTGACCGCTGTTCTGATCCTTTTGCAGTGTGGGACCAAGAGAAGATTTTTAGAAGATGTTATGAGCGCAACTCACAAGGTCACTGTAAAATGACTGATGAGCATGGCCAGTTGTGCAACAGCAATTTCTCAACATGTGCCGAATGAAAACATATTTGTTCAAGAACCTCAATTCAAGGTAAAGTTGAAATCGGAGTTCCAAAATACAAAGCCATATTTGGCTATTATCACATCCTGCTTGTGAGAAGGAGGAGGATGCTGAATGCAGAAAGTCTTTCGTCTGGTCATGCAAGGTTTTCTAACATTCTTCTACCACCAGATGCCTTGTCAAGAGTCCCTGGGGCCCATTCACACACCAGAATTGTAGCATTATTATTCCATGTTGACTGTCTTGATTTAATCCTATGGAATTCTGGGATTTACATGAGACAGAACCCTGGTAGTTAAAATGGAATCTCAAAGCCACAATCATGTAGTATGAATGGTCCTTTGGATTATGAAGACGTTTATCTGATGCTCTCTGGAGAACCAAATTCCTCAAAATCCAATACTGACTAATCACTCTTCTGATCCTGTATGAGACTGCATGCTATATCCTCAACTAATTTATGCCCATAAAGTTAAATTTACAAAGGCAGCAAGTCCAAGAAGATAATTGCTTAATGACATTGATAGATAATGCTTCTTGCAACAGCTGTGGTTGTTTTAATGCATGGGAACAAGCAACTGATCTGGGTATACAAGAAAAATAAAGATAAAGAGGAATTGCAACTCAAGTGAGATAGAGAGATCTAATCTCGTTTCAATAGGTGTGGGATCTGCTGAAATAGGAAGGCATGGGTTATTTGCACTTTATGTGTTCCTGCATAATATATAAATGTGACACCTGGCCCTAATGGGAGGGGAACAAGAAATTATCTCCTCCTGTATGTAAATATATGGGGGGAGGATTCTAGTTTTAAAAGCAGAAAAAGTAATGTGATTTCAACAAAATTCAAAGAGCATTCCATCAAGTTGTTATACCGACCCCAATATTTGTTGTTGTTGTTGTGTGCCTTCAAGTCACTTTCGACTTATGGCAACCCTAAAGTGGCTCTGTTTTCTGGCCCTGAGTGTATGTGTCTCGCCGAAGGGCACCCAGTGGATTTCCATGGCCAATTGAGGAATCAAACCCTGATCTCCAGATTTGCAGTTCAATCCTCAAACCACCACACCAACCATGCTGATTCTCAGCCCCAATATGCCTTAGCCATATTAATCCCTAATAGTTCCAAGATTTGCTTGCATCCCTTGTGAGGCAAAGGGATCTTACTGCCATGTTTGGTGGCATTGCACAAAAATTTATACTTTCTGGTTCAAGTTATTTAATGAGATTTATGAAATCATGGAGCAAACAATAAAGATGTCATTTCAGTTAGGTATTTTAGCTGTATATACAGAAATCCATAAAGACTTGCTGCACCAAACTTTAATTAATTGCTTATGCCTTGCAGCACAATCGAAAACTGCACTGCCTTGGAAATCTGATGAAGAACTTTAGCTGTCTATGCAGTCCAGAGTTCAGTTTTGTCAGAAAAGCTCACCTTGCAAGTGCAGAACAGAAGAAGTAATCAATGGCACATTTTATCCAAATTTTTGTCCATTTCTTTCATTTTCTCACAATTAAAAAAAAATAATTTTTCAAGTTCCCATCCTACCCAGTATTATAGTATTTATTGTTTAATGTTGTGGTTCCATTGATTTGATATTAGAATGGGAACTTATTGACAAGTTTTCCATGTTGATGGCAAGGTGCAGGCTAACAGCTGGAAGACGAGACAGTGACGAGAGGGAGACAACCTTGTGCAACAGGTATAGCCAAAGGTGCTATTATTGAACTTTTATGGCAGTTTAAAAACCACTTGTGCTAAAGTACAAAATGTGCCCCTGTCTTGTCAGAATGGCTTACACCTGTTGGCACATGAGAAATGTCTTTGACAGTGAAAATGTCAAAGATAATTCCCCAGTAATCTGAAAGAGTATTGAATGCATTACAGCTCAACAGAATGACCAGCACAGCAGAGCCATGCTAGTGGGGAATTCTGCGAGTTGTAGTCCAAAAAGTAAAATTCTCCAAGTCCTGAATGTGGGCAGCTGGGCTTTAAAAATCAAGTGTAATTGATCACCTCCAAGCTATTTAAAACTGCGTAATCAAACATATTTATCAAGGCACAACTACATTTTAGCACATCATTCACCGACAGGAACATGGAAAGCTGCCTGATACTGAGTCAGACGGTAGACCATTGTTTCATTTAGCCTACTTTTGTCAACAGCACTGATGGCAGCAGCTCTCTGGGGTTTCAGATAAGAGACTTTCCCAGTTCTTCCTGACAAGGATTGAACCTAGGCCCCAAAGCCATGTGCCCTACCACTGAGTTACAGCCAGCAGCCAAAAGGTCTTGATATACTCAAGGCAAAATGAGATATACCTAGGAAATCTGTGATTTTAGCAAAAAGCGGTATTATAGTGGTCTTTCCCACCTCTGTGTCTAGTTGCAGCTTCAGAGAAACATTGAAATTCGTATGGGAGGAACAAAAAAATTTAATCTCTGTTAGTACCAGCCTGGATCCAAATGTCCTTCCATCATGTCCTCTCATTGTCTTCTAATTAAAGACAAAGATCTTGACAGAGATTATCAGGGATCCCCCTTGTCAGGTCTAATTTGGCCCTGTATGAATGCGTGGAAGTGTCAAGGCATAGTTTGAAGTCTGTCACACCAACCATCAACTGCAGAGCTCAAAACTGTACCTTTTTGGACCACAGTTCCCAGAATCCCAGTGGCTATGGGATTCTGGGAGTTCTAGTCCAAAAAAGCTTTTTTTCTAGTCTATAAACGTCAACACTAGTCTATAAACGTCAACACTGAACCACTTGAAGTAGTAATAGTGTGCATCTCCGCAAATGCAGAATACATTTATCTTGTTGTTAATTGCCTTCAAGTTGACCTCAGCTGATGGCAACCCTGTGAATGAGATACCTCCAAGACTATACACATACACATCTTTTAAAGCATGATTACAGTGGGGGGAAAGCGGCTTTGCTCACATTATATCTTTTAAATTCTGCTCTTTCACATTATCTTACCATTGAATAAAGCTGCACTCAAGAGTTTAAGAAGATTAGAGGGAATGGTTTTCCTCTCAAATCAGGCAGTTAGAAACTATCCACTACTAGCCCAATGGTTCTTAACCTTTGGCTCTCCAGGAATTTTGGACTTCAGCTTCCAGGATCCCTTTTTATAGTAACCATGATTGTTACGGTTCCTGGGAAATGACGTTCAAAACATCTGGCAAACAAAAGCACAATTCCTCTAGCCTGTCTTCATTTCCCCCAGACATTTAAGAATTACAAATTAGAATAAACATCAAAGTACAGTCAGCCCTTGGGATCCATAGATTCTTTATCCAGAAATTCATGAATCCACAGCTTGAAAATATTTTTTAAAAATCTAAGTTCCAAAAGCAAACCTTGTCTTTGCCATTTTATGTAAGGGGCACCATTTCACTATGTCATTGTATTTAATGGGATGTAAGTATCCACAGCTTTTGGCATCCATGGGGGGTCCAGGAACCAAACCACAGCAGATACTAAGTTTTCATACATATATTCATTCATTCCTAACTGAAAAGGTTAAACTTTTATTCACATTTGGAATGTAAAATATATGCAAGTGTTGTTGTTATTGTTGTTTTAAAAACCACACAGTCTGAAATCATTGTGTGAGATTATATGGTTGTTCATTGAACTCGTCCATTCATTTGTTACATTACCACGCGAGCCCCATTCTCGCAGCAATTGCGGTAGTTAAAAATATGGAAACATGCCAGTTTCAGAGCAGCCAATATCGCACTTTCTTTGCAATTGTGCAACTGGGGCTGCTGCCGCCATCTTGCTCTCTTCCTGAGAATAGGCCTGTTTGGGAATAACAAAGGGTAGGGGGGATGTGGCAAGAGGAGACACACTGACACCATGAGATTGCCAATATCGCAACTGTCCTGGCAGCAATGTTTTGAACATGGGGACTAGTGCAGTAGGGAAGTCATTGAGGGATTTGCTGTGCCAATAAAAAGGGCCACACTAACCGCATTTGGGGGACACAGCAGCTACAAGTCAGAGGTGGTGTTGTGCAATGAGTATCACCAAAGCCGCTTTCCCCCCACTGTAATCACGCTTTAAAAGATGTGTATAGTAATCTCCTTGGTGGAGCTGACACAGTAGCCATTTTCCCTTTCCCATTCTCTCTGAGGAAAGCAAACCTTGCCTTCAAATAATGGCATAAACATAACCGGTTATTCAACATATAAAATTATGTGTTAACCTTTGTCCCTAATTACATGTTACCCAAGCATACGGAGACATTGATAGGAATATGATAATTTTGGAGTAAGGCGACAGTCTGTCTTCTTGCTTCAGTTCACTTTTCTAATTAAGATTGTTATATGCAGTACACTCAGGTTGATGCACAACTCAGATAAATACATGCTCAGTAGATTCTTTCAGGCTTCCTTTTTAATGAACAAGGGTTCAATGCTAATATTACACTTCTGGTTCCTATTTTCCCAAAGCTGCATAGCTGAATAAGCATGCCTAACCCTGACACACAAAGCCATTTATCTCCTTCACTATAACAAAGCCATGCTCTTCAGTGATATTGTTAAATGTCAAGACATTTGCTTTCAAAAAAACAAGCAACCTGTGCAGAATAAAGCTTCAAAGTGTCTCTGAAGAGTCCTCCAAGGAGCATACACAATTATCTCTTGTCAACCATTCACTGGCAAAATAATTTGTTTTCGTTAGAGACTCGTGCATATTTTGTAAAGAGAGACAAAGAGATTGGGAGGGAACTCAGAAGACTCCTCTGCCTATTTTCTGAAAATGCAGAAGCCTTGCAAAGCTGGTTTTTCATTCCACTGTATATAACCTATGGTTCAGAACTCGCCTCAGAAACATTTATCTCATATTCCAGCTCAGCAGCTGCTGTTATCTTTCTTATCCACTACCAGTGGTTGGAAAAGTAACTTGACCAATCTCTGAACACTACTGCATTTAAGTTGTGCTATTCCTATAAGACTACTGCTTCTGCAAATTGTGCTGAGAGTATCATCAATATTGTTGATCATCACCTTGCAGAGAACCAGCATGTGGCATGACACGACAGAAAGCTGAGCATATAATAAATACATTCTCCACTATCTGTCTTCAAGAAGCAAAATTGCCCAATACCCTCTAAATATTGGTTCCTGATTCTCTTCAAGCATTTAGTGCAGGGGTAGGTAGCTGTGGCCCTCCAGGTGTTGCTATACTCGTTGTTGTATGTCTTCAAGTAATTTCTGACTTATGGCGACCATAAGGTGAACTTATCATGAACTTATTAACTTGTCCAAACTTTAATGCTTACTCACGAAAATTAAAGGTGGTGGTGGCTGCAAGGGGGAATTGGATGAGAGAGAAATCAGTGAATTTCTACTTCTCCTATCCATCCCTCCTCCAATCCATCCTTCCTTTTGCTAATACAGTTGGCCCTTCATATCCACACATTCTGCATTCATGAATTCTACCATCCATGACTTCAAAATATATATTTTCAAATTCCAAGAATCATACCTTCATTTTGCCATTTTATATAAGGGCACCATATTATTATTCCACTGTATATAATGGGACTTGAGCATCCACACATTTGTATCTATGAGGGGTCCTGGAACCAAACCCCAGTGGATGCAAAGAGGCCACTGTTTTCTGAAAAGAAAGAATCTCAACATTGCTTTGGTGAAGTCTATGGAATCTGCAAAGGTATAGCACTGAGTGTTTATGGAAAATTCTGCATGTTCAGGTCCTTCTTCACAGTCATGGTCTACCCTGGCCCTGTTACACCTTCTATGATTTTGATGCCAAATCGAACAGAAATTAAATAAATATTTTGTTATTCGTCATCATTCCCTCACTCCTTTGCCTACCCTAACTACCCAGAAACAATTTTTTTTCTACAAAAAAAAAAAGGCCATTTTTGTCTGAAATTTGACAGGAACCAGCCCTTTGTAGGGAGTTTATCAGACGGGAGGAATTTCTCTTTATTGTGAATTCGAATTCACGTGAATTAGCTAGTTTAGCGAATTTACATGAATTCCAATTGCGTTTGGAATGGATTTAGAATGACTTCCCATTACCCGAAAATGACCCCCCCATTGCCCGAAATTGTGTGAGATTATTTAATACGAAATAACGTAAAACCCATGATTGTGTTCGGAATGACTTCCCTTTTGCCCGAAATTGTGTGAGATACTTTAATATGCAATAACGTGAAACCCCATGATTGCATTCGGATTGCCATTAGATTATACTTCCAATTTCCGTCGTCTGATAAACTCCTATGTAACGACTATGGGTACAAATTTCATCCAGTTCTGAAAAGGGGGCTCAGTGATATCTGCAGCTCCAGCAGGTAGGAGCAGCTGGGGGGCCCATGAGAAATGTGTGATGGGTTCCACTGACCCCCCAGCAGCTCTCACTATGATCACATTAAAGTTGTCCAATGGTAGCACAGACTGTATCTTCACTTAAGGAAGACACATGGTTTGTTTAATCCTTTTCATGAAGAGAGGATGGGTTGCCACCTTGTGGAACTGGGATTTATTACAACAGGATAACTAAATCAGGAGTGTGTGTGTGTGTGTGTGTGTGTGTGAATGTCTTCAAGTCCCCTGTTGATTTATGGTGACCCCCCCCCCTTAATTTCATAGGGTTTTCCAGGAATAGTCAGAGGTGGTTTTGCCAGCGCCTTCATCTGAAATATAGCCTACAACACCTGGTATTCATTGGCAGTCTTCCATCCAAGTACTAACCAGGGCTGGCCCTGCTTTGCTTCCAAGATCAGATGGGATCTGGTGCCTTTGGGGTATTTAGGCCCCAGGAATTTTATGGCTTGAAACCTTATGATGGTTTTATCAAATAGATCCATCTCATATTTAGTTCCCTCTCTTGTACCTGTAGCTTTCTTTTAACCAGGTCTGCACAATATATGGCCCGGGGGGCCGCATGCAGCCCACCAAAGGATTTTGGGCAGCCCATGAGGATGTGGAATGACTTCAAGGCTCCTCTGCCACTCTGCCTCCTCCTGAAGAGAGGGCCATTCAGAGGAGGAGGAGGAAAAAGGGTTAACGCTCAGCCTGTAAGTCCCTCCACTGCCTTGTTTTGTCCTGAGGAGAAGACCAAGTGGTGGTAGAGAAGGAGGACAGGGAGCACTCACTCTGCAAAGCTCCTCTGCTGCTCGACTTTCTCCTGAGGAGGAAGAGGACATAATTAATATTAGTTACTATTATTAATTAATTAATATTTAATTAAAACCTATCTGCGGCCCCCAAAGAAGTTAAGCCTATTTTAATTTTGGCTCCTACCTCCCGCTAAGTAGTGCAGGTCTGCTTTAAGCACTGACCAACTTGTTTAGAATTGCTGTTCTTGCTTTATTTAAACCCTTGTTATCCCTTAATGGTGGAAAATGTCACAAAGGGTTGCTCAGTCTCTCCAGTGTTGCCCACATACATTGGTATTTGAAAAATATTTCTATTTATTAATGTTGCATTTGTTTAGAATTGTGTTTCTTTGACTCATAACAAAAGTAAAGTAATTACTTTCCATCCATGTCCAGTTAACACAAACTCTTCCCATTGTTCAGGGAGCTAATAGATTAGAGCTTTTCGTATAGATAACACAAGGCCATGGTCGGCTCACTAAGTGTTGATGAATGGAGAAATGTTCAGCCTTTAGAAAGAATTTCAGCTGCAGTCTGTTGGCAGTGTTTCTCCTATAATAGCTCCCCTTCTTATTGTATCATCCCTTCTGGAAACAACCCTGTGAGGAAGGTTTGAGGGCATTGAGTATATTTAATTTTGAGAAGAGAAAGCTGAGTGGTAAAATGATAGTCATCCTTAAATATCTGAAGGGCTGTCATGTGGGATATGGAGCAAGCTTTTCTTCTGCTGCTCCAGAGGATATGATACAGCTGCAGAGGATATGATAGATACTTCTTCTTCTGCTTCTGCTTTATTTATATAGCTCTGTAGATTTACACAAATTACAATTATAAGAAAGGAGATTCTAGCCAAACATGAGAAAAAATTCCCTGGTGTTAAGAATTCTTCAGGAATAAAATAGACTCCCTCACCAAGAAGGAGATTAAAGATTTTTCTCATTAGATATTTTTTTTAAACAGAGGTTAGATTGCCACCTGTCAATGATGCTCTAGTTATGGATTCCTACAATATAAGGACTGGATTACTAGATGACCCTTGAAAACAGAGACATAATTCCCATTGGACTGGGAGGGGTATTTTCTCTGAGCCTCCAGCCAAAGTGGGCCTTCTTCCTCTCACTGCCTGCCCTGCTCCGAGGCTGTGTCCAGATAGAAAATTTTGTGGTCCTTGCAATCCTGTAAATGAACTCACTGTTTTTGTTGTTGTTAACTGCCTTTGAGTCAACCTGACTCATGGTGACCCTGTGGATGAGACATCTCCAAGATCCCCTATCCTTCATTGCTCTGCTTAGGTCCTGCAGACTCAGACCCATGACTTCCCTGACTGAGTCCATCCATCTGACGTGCAGTCTTCCTCTCTTTCTACTACCTTCTACCTTCCCTAGCATTATTGTCTTTTCCAATGGGTCATGCCTTCTCATGCAGTGGCCAAAGTACAACAGCCTCAGTTTGGTCATCTTGATTTACAGCGTTACTATCCCATTTACTGCAGGTTGTGGCTGAAAGGAGGTGCTGAAACTGATAGAGATGTCCAGTGGTGAGAGTGGCAGAATTCAAGCTTCAAACAATTTTTTTCAAGAGAGTTTATCAGAATGATAAATGCAGGTCTGTCAGGGAGCCAGAAGGGAGTGTGATTCTAGAGGAGGGCCTGTAGTTATCCTGTTTTTTACAGACTCTAGTTCACATCAGCTTCAGTCAGCATTGGCTGTGGTAGTGAGGGAGAATAGAGTAGTCTCAGACTCCAATCTATGAGATCATCAACATCTGGAGGTCCCCATGTTTAGAGAAAGTCAAGATCCTCTGGATAACTACACTGGTGTAAGTATGATATACAGCTTCCACATTCCCTTACCATTGTCCATGTTGGATAAAAATACAGGGAGATGTAGACCACAGTCCTTGGAAGGCGAAATCTCTCTCACACACACACAAACACACACACCACTTTAGGAAATGTAAACATGAAAGAGAGAGAGAGAGAAGGCAGATTAGAACACTTGAAATTAAATAAGGGTCATAGAATATAGCGCCCAATATAATGCATCCTGAAACCCCAGTGGGCAAGTCTATTTGGCTATTGGCTGGAATTCATTAAGGTGGTTAAGAATGTGTGTAGCCTAGAGTTATGCATTTTTGACAGCCAAAAAACAATATAATACAATACAATCTCTACATATTCATGTAACTGGTCTACTGCTTTAGGAAATATGAAAGCCACCATGATCAGTGAAGATTATCATACCAGCGCTTACCATGGAGTAAGCACTGGTAAATCGCCTCTCAAACGTTGAGGAAGCGCACATGTGTGAAAGCCTGGCGCGCTTCCTCAATGTCAGGGAATCTGTGTCTCCCTCTAGTGTCACTGAATCATTCGGGGAGAGGGAATGTCCTCTGAACACAAAGTTTCCATTCAGAGGAAATTCCCTCTTCCCGAACAATTCAGTGACACTAGAGGGAGTCAACGATTCCCTGACATTGAGGAAGTGTGCTAGGCTTTCACACACGTGTGCTTCCTCAATGTTTGAGAGGCGATTTACCAGCACTTAAGCGCTGGTGTGATAATTTCCAGTGAGGGTGTGTTCCCCTATTAATTGGGAAGCAACAAATGCTCCCACCCACCCCTCTCTGGTGCAAGGGGGATTTGCCACAAGGACCCTGTGACAAGGTAACAGAGCTCCATCGATCACAGTGGCTGTTCCCCATTAAGTGATGATTTTATTCACATTCATCTAGTCTTTCCCATTTGTTTCAAGACTTTAAACTAATTCACAAGTGATGTCTTCCAATATAGGGATTAGAAACTGTGGGCTGGAACATACAGCCAGCAATGGGCAGCTTGAAGCCACCCCTGCCAGAGACACATTGGGCCGTGGCAAACACACACCACAGCCCCAATCTGCCCTAAGCCCAGCCCAAATACGAGTGGAAAAGATCCGCTCCTATTTGGAGAGGGAAAGGGCCACCTTTTTCAGGCCCACTACAGTCCGGCAGCTTACTCCATGTATATGCTGCACTGCTGGAGTGTGTAAAAGTGGCCCACATCTGGGCAGCCAGGCAGCTTCCAGGTAGCTTCTGGGCAGCTTTGGAGCATGCAGCATCTAAACACCACACTCCCAAAATGCCCAGAAGCAGGTTTTAATGGGCCATCTGTTTCCGCTCTGTAATATGCAAACAGGAATGCTTCATTTGTAAAATATATGCATAGACAAGTGCAGGTGGATGGATTTCTAAGTTTTAATTGCACCCAGGAAGTTGTTGTTATTGCTGTTGTATAGCTTCATAGTATATATCACTTAAGAGGAACCTAAGGTGAACCTATCAGTGGATTTTACTGGCAAAATTTGTTTATAAGGGGGTTTGCCATTGCTTTTTTCTGAGTCTGAGAGTTTGTAATTTGCCCAGGGTACCCACTGGGCTCAACCTGGATTTGAACCTTGGTCTCCCAGAGTCCTAGTCCAACATTCAAATGACTACATTATGCTGGCTTTATCCAGGAAGTATTTATTCTAAGATGAAATATATGGGGCTTAGTTGTGAATACTTAATAATGGCAGTGATATTCTGCACATTCTTAGAGGTGCACTCTTTTTTACTAGTTGTTCACAGGCTTCAATCTGCAAAGAAGCCCTGGCATTAAAAACAAGTTCTTAAGGCAAAAATCTGTACCAACTAAGCCTTGGCAATGATTATACCTCCCCATTTTTACCTGCAGGGGATAACATTCAATGCAGGAGGCACCAGAGAGGAAAGGGACTTAAAAGCCAGACTCTGGCCTCTGCAGCTGAACTTTGTAAAAGCAAAGCAAAGCAAAAAGGAAAACAAGCCTCAAAAATTGTATATGACTTAAGGTTTCTCTGAATTCCTAGGAAACTGGGTTGGGGGAGGAGGGCTTACTACCAGTTTCTATCCGCTTTTGCATTTTTATGGGAACAGCCTGAAGGCTCAAAGCAAAAAGGTTAAGGGAAAATAGCAACAAGAACAACAACAACAAGGAAAACATTATTGAACTCCCAGCTTCCCACAGGAAGGCAACAGGCAGAGGTGATCACCTACAAGAAATGATCTGCAATATGACTCTTTGTTTCCATTACATTATTTCTTAATCGAATCTTCCTGAAGTTTTTGAACCCTGGAGTGCAAACAGTTGAACTAAGTACAATGTAAATGTGGTAGCCACCCATGCAGTTGTTGCAGAAGTCATTAAAATGACCAAGTACTTTGGAATGTGCATTCCTATGTGCCTGCAAAGAAACAATCATTTTTAAGATAATAGGTTTTTTTTTAAAAAAAAAAATAGGTTTTATTTATAGCCCGCTCCTCTGTCCAGGCAATTGAAGCAGGGTACAACAAAATTTAAAAGTCACAAGATAAAACAATTCCAATAACCCACTACCTCACCTCCCACCCCTTAAAATTAAATTAAACTAACATTAGTTAAAACAAAACAGACAAATTTAAAAACAATACATTAGCATAAAAACAACCATTCCTTGAGCAGCGTAGAACTATGGCATCCGAGGTCAAAGTGTTGGGAACTGGCAGGAAAAACAAACCTAGTTTCGGAGCTGGGAGATTAAGAAGTTTCTGGGAAGGCCTGCTGGAAGAGATGCATCTTTATAGCTTTTTTGAAGCAGTCAAGCAATGTAATGAGACGGATGTCGTCCAGCAGGCCATTCCATAGCCTGGGAACGGTGGCAGAAAAAGTCCTCTGGGAGGTCTGTGACAGCCTAGTTTTCATAGGCTGCAGCAGGTTCCTCCCAGAGGACTGAAGCGTGCGGGGGGATCATATGGGGAGAGGCGGTCCCTGAGATAAGATGGACCCAAGCCATGTAGGGCTTTAAAGGTTAAAACCAACACCTTGTACTGCGCCCGGAAACTAATCGGCAGCCAGTGGAGAGACTTCAGCACGGGTGTTATATGCTCTCTCCTGGATGTTCCAGTAACAGGCCTGGCTGCCATGTTTTGGACCAATTGAAGTTTCCAGGTTAGGCACAAGGGTAGCCCCATGTATAGCGCATTGCAGAAGTCCAAGCATGAGGTTACCAAAGCATGTACCACAGATTCCAGATCCTTCACGTCCAGGAAAAGGCGCCGCTGGTGTATCAGCCGAAGCTGATAGCAGGCACTCCTGACCGTTGTATTCACATGACAAGTCATGTGAAGCGACGAATCTAGAAGTACCCCCAGACTGCAAACAGAGTCCTTAGAGGAGAGTATTCTCAAACCTGGTTTCAGGACTGTAACTGTTAGTACTTCCGTTTTGTCTGGATTAAGTTTCAATTTGTTTTCCCTCATCCAGTCCATTACCGCCGCAAGGCAGGAGTTGAGAGGAGAGACGTCATCTGAGGTCTGAGCGGACGATCTGGTCATGGAGAAATATATCTGAGTGTCATCAGCGTACTGAAGACACTGAGCTCCATGCCTCCAAATGATCTCACCCAGTGGCTTAATATAGATGTCAAATAGCATCGGGACAGGATGGCACCCTGAGGGACACCACAATTAAGCTTAATTGTTAAACATGAATTTCCTCACCCCCAACAAACTCAGCATTCTGGCATACAATATATGAACTGGCAGACACTACTCTGTGTTCTACACAGAAAAAATCACTTTGCTTACTTTGCATCTAGAATGGGCTATAAAGTGCCTTCCAAATGTTGGCTGGCAGTTCCCATCATCCATCGATCATGCTGGCTGCAGCTGATGGAAGGTGCAGTCCAACAACATCTGGAGGACCATAAGTTATTTACCCCTAGATTATGTTACTTTAGCTTGTTAAGAGCATACACGCATTTCTGAAGGGCCCTGCATGACCCATCATTACCTGTGCTATTCACTCCACTGTAGCATTCAATTCTTTTTCAGCTGTTCTCAGAGGAGAAAAGATGTTTGAAATGGTTACATTATGAAGATCTATGACACATAGCACTATAGCATTTAGGAAAATGCTGGTAGGGATTTACACAAAACCTTTAATTTAATGGCTGTAATGAGGAAGGAAGTCATATTTACACAGGAATGGTTATCTTAAATTGGTATCACATTGGTGGGGAACATGTGATCCAGATGTCACATGTGTCCCTTAACCTGATTTTATTCAAACTTATCTGATTCTCCTGCTCCTTTTCTTCACTTACTGGATTCATTCCACCACATTTTTCTGTTTATTTCTTCTGCAATCTAACTGCAAATGCGCTCTCTTTTCCCTTTGTCACACTTTCTCTCTCTGAGAAAGAGACCAGTGGTAAACCAAAACTATTAGCTGTCTCTTTTACATGTTTTCAGCACTGCTCAGAAGCACTTCTTTTCACTGAGAGCTTTTATCCTATTTTATTTTTGCTTTTTTGTTCACATTGCTCTCATAGTAGAGATTATTGCACCGGAGTAAAAGAGTAAAAATGAAGCAAGATAATAGCATTTATGGTGGAACCTTATCAGCCAATTTTGTAACTGCCTTGCGGCTGGTCTGTAGGCTACCCATGACTGTGGCACACTTTTTTATTGTGGAGCAAAGCCTGTCAATAGCTACCAGTTGCACTGCTGTTGCATTAGGCCTGCCTTGCGATAAGTTTCCAGCTTCAGTTCAAAGGTTGGGCAGTCACAAGGTCTCAGTTTTCTCCCTCTCCCCCTTACTAGTCCTGAGCAGGCTAGTTTTCTCCTTTTTTACTTTCTTTTATTTTCTTCCTTCCACCACTCACTAAATCACATTGACATAGTTGCTAAACTGTGATAAAAATAAAAATCTGAAAGGCATGTTGGCTAGAGCAATAGAGCAGGAAGGCAGGATTAAGGAGAAATCTGCGAAAGAGAGTGTAGAATGGCTGATGGCAGTAAAAGCCCCAGTTCCACAACTGAAGACACATGTGATAAGCATTGCTTCCAAACCGGTATGTACCTGGTTCTTTCCATTAACATTATAGCAGTGAGAATGAGGCTCATGCAAGAAAGTCCATTATCCCCTGAACGGTATCATCTATACATCCAGTTGACTGACTATATTAAGCTTCCTTAGTCTGAATGCATTTAGTCTGAATGTTGGTCCAAGTCAAGCCTCCTCACTTAGGCCAATCTCCTCCAAAGGCACATTCCAAGATATTACACACTCTCCCTTTGCACTTAAGCTCCCTATGAACTGAGAAGCTGGCAGATCAATTTTACATCAATACCATGGATGAAAATGTGTCTCCCTACTGAAGGCAACAGGTTAACTTAAGGGAGCAAAAGGCAGGTTATAATCTTGCAAGTGGTATTCCCCAACCACAGTGTCTGTGTCTGTCTAATGGTAGGGTCAGACTTCCTAGACTATCCTTTTTCTGTCCAAAAGTGAACAGGCTGCAAGAGGCCCCCTACACTGTTTTAACTGTTAAAAATCTTGTTTTTCAAAACCAGAACTAGGTTGCCAAATACTTGCAAGAATTGTCTTGGTGTTGGCTTTTTTGGCAGCCTGTATGTGTGTGGCCCCTACAACCACTATGATTGCCCATGTCTACATATTTCCTACTCTGAGCATCAGTGACTTTTCAAGCTCTCAGAAGACTTCTGTATAGTTTTATAACCAGAAGAAGCGATGCATAGAACCTGTGGCCATCTAAGGTACGGATTTCTACTCACCTTGTATGAGGGTAGCTGTAGAATCTGAGCACAGAAACACAAAACATTACTTTTCGGACTGCAACTCCTGTATCGCCCAGCTTCTAGCCATTTTGGCTAGGGGTTTCTGGAAGCTATAGTGCAATAAAAGTAACTTTCCTAAGGTCTAGTCAATCAGTGTTTATGAAGGAAGGAGCATTGTGTCAGCCTTGGTTAGCTGGGCGGGCTTCCCCAGCACAGTATGAGGACAAGGAACCACTGTCAGAATCAGTTGGGTTCTGAGAATGATTCATGGGAATATTTATCTCTACAGACAAACTGGTTTTGGCAGCCACAAAGAAGTACAACTACTTGATTCAGTTTTTTGTCTTTCTCCCATTCTTAAGCAAGACTGTGAGGGATAATGATAGGCATGCTTCAACCTTCCTTCTTTAAATTATCTGTTTCTAATCTCTAAATTGTTTGGCATCTTTGAGGTCCAACAATATTTTATTCTTCTCTATAATTCACTCTATTTTAAATAAACATTTGCTAAATATTGTGGCAATTAACAACAGTAAGTTACTTATTTCCTACAGAGCATTCCCCTATTGTAGAAAATAAATTGTATACATATAAATTGTAGTTTCCACATCCTCTTTATCCTACCAAGTTTTGGACAAAGCCTAAAGGGAACAAAAAAAAAAACAAAAAACAAACTGGGCCTTGAACATTTAAAAATGTGATGTGTTGATGGGGAACCTCATGTATAAGGGCCTTACCACTGAATTGTACTGCACCTTGTTACAGTAGTTTTCTCCAATACTCTCACCATTAGCATGCTCTACACATGGATTTCTCTTCCGCAATGCCTGCATCATAGCCTCCTCTCCTCTCCTGCCCCTAGCTTCACAATTGGTCCCCTTTTTTGCTTTTGTTTATGCCTCCACGGTATCATGGTGGAAAGACGTCATGCTAACGGCTGGCACTGGACAAGACGTTTTCTCATGAGAAATTGGACAGGGGGAAAAGGTGGCTATGTTGCCCCAATCATTTTTCTCTCATCTTGTGTAGATGATACCAAGTACTTTTGAAGCTTTGATTTGAACTTGGGAAGTCGGGGGTACTTAGGCATTTTAGCCATTTCCTCGCTACCATGGTATCATAGCATTTTTGCATTGTTGCGCCAACCTGATAGGATGTTGCAGCCAAGAGTGGTCTTCTCAGACCAAGCATTGGAACTAGTCTATGGATTCCCTGCACAAATCTCCTGGGGAATTCTGAAAGAAGAACTATCTGGCCAGATCCCCAACCAGCCCACATTCCACCCACTCACAGTTCCACAGGGAAAAAAAAGTACTGTTTGGTGGTGCAAAAGGTGGTCATTAACAGATTATTTCCAGTGTGCAAAAATGCACATTTGTGATGGCGTTACAACAGGATGATGCCAGGGTACCAATGACCTCATGTGATGGGGCATGATCACTGGCAGTGTTGCTGTGTCACCATAGTGCCATGGTGTAAGGCCCCAAGATGCATCTATATGGGCAAAGACCCTTTCTGCCACAACACATTCCCAAATGTTTAGTTTACCACATTTATTTTATTTATTTATTTCAAGGATTTATATCCCGCCTTTCTCCCATAATGGGATTCAGTATTGGTATATATGGCTGTTCATGATGTTATAATTCGTATGAAGGCTAAAATGTTGGGTTAAATATCCCTTTAAGGAAATATAAAAACAATTATATGGCTGTAAATGGGAGAAAACACCAGGTGCCAATCCTTTGTAATTAGTCATGTATATAAGGTCTCTGAAATGCAGAGCAGGTGTGGGTTGAGGGGAAGAGTTGGTTTGGTGAGTTTGGATAGTGTGCATTGTAAATGTAACAGACATATATATATATGTCAGAAAAGTCCCCAAGGACTTTGGAGGAAGTCGGCTGTCTCTGTGCCTTATTTCAGGTTGGTCAGTGCCTGGATGCCAAATACTGCACACTGGGATGTGCTTCTGCACTCTCCTGTTTGTGAGCTACTGTTGAGGTCAGGCCCCTCAAACAGTGCTGAATGTTGGCACCTCTGTTTGGACCTTGATTGTTTTTGTCACTGCACACCTGCAGTACACAGAGGAGAGCCAACAGAAAAACTGGTAGGAGGGCTCATACATTCTGATAATCAGGTACATTGATCCCAGGGATAGTGAGAACCAGTGCTGCTGGTAAGATACACACATCTAATATATTTGTAGTAAACGTCTTAACATCACTTGTGCATAGCCCCACGCATTATACTTCCATGCCTGGTTAGTGGCCATAAATACAAATTAAACTCTTTAGCAAAGTATAAAGAGCTTTAAAGGATTTAGTTAAAGCAAAATCAAATCAAATAAAAACATAAGCTAAATAATACCATTATTAGGCTTCCTTGTGGTTCTAAAGAGAACAGAGTTGTTCACAGCCTTGTCTGACATACCATGAAACAATAAGTACAGAATGATCCCTCAGTAAGTGAACATTAATTATTTAAGTATTTGATACTGTAAGATAATCCAGCTATCTTTTCATTGTAGTTGAACAAGAGTCATCCAAGCAGTAGACATAATATTTGCATGCAGGGATGGGGGATGTCATGAAAAACACACACACACCATGAATTGTTCCTTGTAGTCATTGCATACTGGTGTTTTCTGTGTATGTGTGGAAAAGAGAGGTTTGCTTTCTGCTGTAATTTTCTGCTTCAGGTGCCCAAATTTATTTATTTTATTCATTTATATTGCTCCTTTCTCCCAGTAATGGAACTCAAGGCTGCAAACAACAAATTAAGTACAATATAGATTTAAATAATACAAAAGCTTCAATAAAAGGATAAATATAAAAGTTGTTTAAAGCACACTTAAACAGTAAGAACTTTAAAATTCATTAAAAGTCTGTATGTGTATGTATGTACCTTCAAGCTGCTTGCCAGCATGGCAATCCCATTAATTTCATAGCATTTTCTTTGGCAAGGAATACTCAGAGGTGGTTTTGCCCGTTTATACTTCTAAAATATAGCCTACATGGTATTATGCAACTTCGTATTTGTTGTCAGTCCCCATCTATGTTTTAGCTTCCAAGATCAGACAGGATCTGGAGCATTTATGTGGATACGGAGGGCCAACTATATTATTATTATTATTATTATTATTATTATTATTATTAACAACCTTTATTTATATAGCACTGTAAATTTACATAGCACTGTACATACAAACTTGTCAATTAGATGGTTCCCTGCCCACAGGCTTGCAATCTAAAAAGACATGACACAAAAGGAGAAGGGAAAGGTGGTGTGAAAGGGGATCAAGTCTAACAGTTCGTATCTCCCTCTGAGGCTTAGACCAAGGCAGATGGACTGGAGGGAGTGCTGGATGGAGGTGAGAGAGAGGATGCCCTGTCAGAAGAAGGTTACAATAATCTAGTCGTGAAACCACTAGGGCATGGACCAGAGTCTTGGCAGTGGAGGCTGAGAGGAATGGACAGATTTTAGCAATATTGTAAAAAGAGAATCTACAGGCCTTGGCAGTGGCCTGGATTTGGGGAATAAACGACAGAGAAGAATCAAAGTTGAAACCAAGACTGCGGGCTTGCTGAACCGGTTGAATAGAAGTGCCGTCAACAGAAACAGAAAAGGAGTATTGAAGGGTGGGCTTAGGTGAGAAGATGAGAAGCTCTGTCTTAGACATATTGAGCTTCAAGCGCCGATGCCGCATCCACTGAGAGATGGCAGCCAGACAAGATGAAACTTGCTGCTCAAGCCCCAGCAATAGGTCAGGGATGGAAAGATACAGCTGAGTGTCATTGGTGTACAGATGATAGGAGAAACCAAAAGAACTGATGAGTTTACCAAGGGACAAAGTGTATAGAGAGAACAAAAGGGGGCCCAGGACAGAGCCCTGAGGAACTCCAACAGATAAGGGAACAGAAGAGGAAGTGTGACCACCTGTGACCACTGCAAAAGATCTATCTGACAAGTAAGATTTAAACTAGTCGAGAACAGAGTCGGAAAACCCGAGGTCAGAAAGGATATTAACCAGGAGACAGTGGTCCACAGTGTCAAAGGCTGCAGACAAATCAAGAAGACAGAATAGAGTAGAGGCCATTCGCCTTGGCCTGCAAGAGATAGTTTGAGATCTTGGTGAGGGCTGTCTCTGTAGAGTGCAGTGGGCAGAAACCAGACTGAAAAGGGTTCAGGATGGAGCTGGCTTTTTTCCAGCTCTAATTGCACTTTAAAAGCCACATGTGATAAAGTCCTAAGATAGTTGTACAGAACCAAAGGTGTGAGAACCTGGGGGAACTAGTATGCACTAGTGGAATTCCATCCTCCAGTCAAAAGGACCCAAAAGGGTGAACAAAATTTCTGGTGAAGCCATTGAAGGATTCTTGCTCCAGAGGATATCCAGTTGAGATACAGCAGGATCCATAAAGAGGAGACCTATACAAAACTTATTCATCCTGTGGTATAAAGTCTATGCAGCAAAATATGCTAAAATTATTAACACATCTCACATCATGTTAAGTTACATATATCAAAGTGAGATTCCTCCCACCCTCCTTTTCCAGTAAATGTAGAAAATAACTACCAAACCATCAAAGAGCTAGACAGGATAATGGAAAGAGATTTTGTAACCTAGCAACAATGCAGAGTTTCTGCAGGAAAAAGGTGGTGGTGGTGGTTGAGAGAAATATTTTGAAGGGGAAAAATAACCATATTGTTGTCTACATAGGATTGTTGAGGGGGAAAGTCTGAGGGGATTGCTATGATCATTAGCAGAATGTATCACTGACTTGTCACGTTTACGCTAACTTTTCTCCCTAATAAAGTCAGACTTTTTAAAAAAGAGTTATATATGATGGTGTGAATGCTAATTTTCTGCTTTAAAACAAACACCCCAGAAAAGCTTTTCACTGATACATACACTTATGCACCATGTGTTCACAAGATGAGCTTGGGGAAAGTTCCTTTCTTGGATTTTGTTCCTGGAATCGTCAGGCCAGCATGCCTAGTAGTCCAAAAATACAGTAGTAATTTTCCCAAGCTCTAGTTAACAGAACGTGCAGAGAGCAAGAGGTTTCTTTGCTTGCTTCTTCAGACCTTTTTCTGGCATCCAGAGCAGCATGAAGATCTTCCTGACATTGCTTCCCTCGACTGTCAGCAAGCTTTGCGCTGAGTCCTGTGCATTGCTATAGTCCTCTGGGGCCCCTCTGAGACAGAAAGATTATTAACTACATAACTCATGTCTGATCAACTGAGAACAAAATGGGATTACTAGTATACAAATGGAGAAACAGTTGGTGCAGGGGTGTCATTAGGCAGGTGTATGGTCAGAAATGGGCAGTGGCACTTGCCTGTGTCCCTTTAAAACACTGAAGAGATGGGGTGAGGCTCAGTGGGAAGAGAAAGGAGAGGCCCCATTTTTAAAAAATGTTGTTTTTAAATTTATTTTTAAAAAAATCATTAAAAGTTTCTTTAAAATCATCACATCTTACCACATTTTCACTGTAAGTAACCACATGAAACAATGCACATGTAAATACATTTAGGCTCTGTGTATGATACTGTAATTTAAAGGTATTTTAATTTTCCTAGTTGTTGATGTCACAAACATTGCCATTACATTCAATGACATATGGGAATTATGTGAAGTTGAAGGCTTTCATGGCTGGCATTTTTTGTGGGTTTTTCGGGCTATGTGGCCATATTCTAGAAGAGTTTGTTTCTGACATTTCTCCAGTATCTGTGCCTGGTATCATCAGAATGCCAGCCACAGATGCTGGCGAAACGTCAGGAATAAATTCTTCTAGAACATGGCCACATAGCCTGAAAATCCCACAAAAAAACTATGGTAATTATGATTTATGAGAAGCATTAATACACAAAATATTACTAAGGATTCTGAATAGTGTAATATGGGAGGAGGTCATGGGGGAGGTGACACCATGAGTTACTGCGCTGGGTGAAACCAACCCTATGACGCCACTGATGTGGTGTAGTAGTTTGAGTGTTTGACACTCCACGAGACCACAGTTTAAAGCCTCACACCATCACAGAAGTCCAATGTGTGCATCTGGGCAAGTCATAGTCTTTTAGTAAAAGGACAGGAATGGCAAACCCTGTTTGATGAAATTTTGCCAAGAAAACCCCATGATATTGTTACGGTAAACAAAGGGTCAATTAACCCATTCACAACCAATTATGCAAATGAGGCATTTGTGAAAATTTCCAATCAGATTCATTTATTCCAAACAGCTTAGTCTGCATGCAGTGCTTCAGCCAAAAGTCATCTCATTGACTGAATGTCCCAAACATGGCGTAAACAGTTTTTATTAACCCACAAAATATTCATTGAGCATGCGTAGTTTAACATTCATCCATATATTTCCACCTCATTTCACTGTCTGTATATATATCTCTATCTATCTGTTTGCCTTACTGACTGAAACCTTTTGTTCTTTTAGCCTTCTGATTTTCTGGGCATTCAGCCAGCCTTAGTCTTATCAGGAACACTTGTTGTCATTAGCACTCATTTGCTTCCCTCTTCCCTCCTATGGTGGGGGCTACAAGCCAGATTCAAAAGGACAAGTTTTTCCTTTAGCTCTATTTCTCACTATGGCTGAACTGTTCATTATTGATCATTAATGGCAGAGATTATTGGTTATCAGTTGGTTATCAATGGCTTTATTAGTTTTCACCTTAACAATATGGTCCCCAATAAGTTGAAGTGAACTTGAAGGCACATCACAACAGTGTACAAGTGATCTTGGGCCACACAGAGCCTTCTATCCCCATTTACCCCCACAGCCACACAGAGTCAGGGGTCTGTACAGCCACATATACATGTTTATTTTCCTTAGCCAATACCTTTCTCTGAACGATTGGAAAAAGAGATAGGATTTAATCCAGAGTTATGAAATTCCCCCAAATGTTGTTATTGAACAGCCCACACCTGCATAACCAGTGTTGAGGAGTGTTGGCAATAGCCATCCAACAACATTGGGAGGTCTACAGGCATGCTCTCCGTGCTTTAACCTCATTTTGCTCTGAGGGAACCCAATCCATCTAAGAAAGAAAGTGTGCAAGGATGACCTTCTTGCACTAGTATGGTTGGGTTAATCCTGAGCTTGATCATGCTGGACAAGAGGGGATACAGGCAAACAGCTTCTTCCCTTCTTTCTCTCTCAGCAAGATCTGTAATTCAGAGGACAGAACTGGCAAAACTACCTCTAAGTAGTTGTTGCTAAATAAAATCCTATGAAAATTCATGGGATTGCCATAAATTAACCTGAAGGCGCATATGTACACACATATACGTGTGTGCCTTCAAGTCATTTCCGTCTTATGGTGAACCTATCACAGGGTTTTCCTGGCAAGTTTCTTCAGTGTGGGGTTTGCCATTACCATCCTCTGAGGCTGAGAGAATGTGACCTGCCCAAGATCACCTAGTGCGTTTTCGTGGCTGAGCGGGGATTCACACCCTGGTCTCTCGAGTCCTAATCCAACCACTACACCACGCTGGCTCTCACACACCTGTACTTCAATATGAACTGCATTACCACATGGAGTCATAAGGTGGCAGGCAGCATGCTTCTCGGGATAAAAATTAGGAAAACCTTTGGCTTGATTCACATGCTAGGGATGGAACATAGCTGCCAAAATCCCAAAGCTTTATTAGATTCTGAGAATTGTAGTCCAAAAAAAGTAACTTTTCCAGTACAGATGATCTTTGAAACACTACACGTGTCAATTACCAACTTCTGGCCTTTTTATTTTAATGGCTGCTTGTATTGTTAGAGCAAGACAGGTCTCACATATGTGGAGGGTGACTAGATGTCAGCCACAAAGGAGGACATTGCAAAATAAAAGCTAAAAACACTTATATACGTATACATTCATGCTTCTTAGGCATGCTCCAAATGGAGGATATATTGGAATTCCTTCTGGACAGAAGGCTGAAATGTAGGACATGTCCTGGAAAAGGAGGATGTCTGGTCACCCTGCTTCTGTGTACCTCAGCTGACTGGTGAGCCTTGCTACCCAAGTGTGTGTTTTTGTATCAAAAGAATTCTTGAAGTCTCATGTGCCTAAGGGTGAAGGAGCAGTTGGAATGGAGAGGCAGAAAAAAGTGAGGAAAAAAAGCATACCCTCCAACATTTCACAAATGAAAAACTGAGCACATGTGGCCAAGCAACATCCGAGTGTGGTCAAGATGGTTAAATTATCAATTATGTATGAATATATGTATTGCTCAAAACAATAATATGTTGGACAAGGACTAGTCACTAGAGTATGCCAACCTCCACTCAAACGATGGGGGAAAGTGCCGCTAGCATCTTGAAACTAAGGTGACTATCTGCCTATTTGACGATTCCTCAGCCAGTGCTAAAATCATATTTTCCTGTTCTTTTTCATCCTATGTTTCCTACATGTCCTGAGGAATATGTTTTGACTCACAGAAAATAACAGGATGAGCCCTCTGTGCATGGTGGCTAGGAGCATAGCTAATGAGAACAGAGAAAGAAATAATGCAGTGGTGCATTAAAGCAAACAACATGCTTCATCCTCCTTTAAGAAGCAGACAACTCCTGAGCCTCTCTGAACTTTCTCTTCCAGACAGCCACACTGCTTAGATCACAGTAATATGCTTGTTTGTTCCTGGCCCTGTTTGCGCTTGAGAGGATACACTGGTCTGGAGTATTGTGGCCCTGAAGCTGCCCTGATCTACCCGTTTTACTGTTCTGATGCTGGGTGACTGTTCAAACATGTTTTGCTCTGCAGCCCAGCACATTTGACACATGTCGCTAGCTCTGAGGTCAGAATATGACACTGTTCACCTTGTTCTGACATCAGAGTGAGTGACATGTGGCAGTGTGGACACACCAGGCAACAGGGTGGGACACATTTTAAACAGCTGCCCAGTGTCCGAATGGAGGGCTCCAGATCTTCCAGGAAGATCCAGAGCAAACAGGAACTTATTTTGGTCCATATTAAGACAGGGTAACCAGATGTATACATTTTAATATTTTTAATGCTTATAACTTGTTTGTTTGTATTGTTTTAAATATGTTTTTAGCAACCTTAAGTCCAATTATTGGGAAGGAGGTGAGATAAAAATTAATAAAATAATAATAATTTAAAATAATTTAAAAGTTAAAACAAGAAGCTAGTGCTACCGGTGATTTCTAAAAGGAGTAGGCAACCAATGAAGAGATAACAAAAGGGGGTAACATGATCAAAACCATGGACCAAAAAGATAATCTTAGCAGCAAAATGTTGAATGGAAATCAGAGATAATGGAAGACCAGTCAAAAGAAGATTACAATAATCAAGGTGGGAAATGACTAAGGCATGAACTTTGTCTTTGCAGAGGAAGCAGATAGAAAAGATTTTGGCAATACATTTGCTGGGATTTGGTTCTAGGATCCCCATGGATAACAAAACCCGTGGATGCTCAAGTCCCGTTAAATATAATGGCATAGCAAAATGGTGTCCCTTATATTAAATGGCAAAATCAAGGTTTGCTATTTAGAATTTATACTTTTTGGAATATTTTCAAGCTGTGGATGCTTGAATATTTTCAACCCATGGATAAAAAATCAGTGGATAAGGAGGGCCGACTGTATTATAAAGTAAAAAGCAATATGATTTTGCTGCAGCTTCAGCGTGAAGAACAGAAGACACAGAAGAGTCAAAATAAGACCAAGGACCTTATCAGACAGGAGGAATTTCTCTTTATTGCGAATGGAGCCAATTGGAGCCAATTCGAATTCATATGAATTCGCTAGTTTAGCGAATTTACGTGAATTCCAATTGTGTTCAGAATGACTTCCCGTTACCCAAAAGCGTGAGATGCTTTAATTCGCAATAACATAAAACCCATGATTGCATTCAGAATGACTTCCCTTTAGTCCAAAATTGCATGAGATTAATTTGCAATAACGTGAAACCCCATGATTGCGTTCGGATTGCCATTAGATTATACTTCCAATTTCCAACATCTGATAAGCTCCCAAGACTGCATGCTTCCTTCAGAGAGTAAATGGCTATGTTACTAATAGTGATAGAGAATGTATGAGGTTTTAAATGAAAAATACGTAGTTCTGTCTTTGCGATCTTAAGTTTTAGGCGATGATGAAGCATCCATACTGAGATAGCTGAAAGACAAACTATGATATGAAGTTCAATATCAGAAGAAAGCTCTGCAGTGGAGAAATACAGCTGAATATCATCAGCATACAGATGGCATTGAAAAGAAATGAATAAGATTGCCCAAAGATAACATACAATATAAAGAGAAAACAGCAAATGGCCCCAGAACAGGACTGTGTGGGACCCCAAACAAAAGGAGAGAAGAAGATCCACAACCTCCAGCCACCACAAAATACTAGCCTGAGAGAGAAGATATGAACAAGCCAAGGACTAATCATTAGACCCCAGTAGGTCATGAGGAAAATCCAGCAGAAGAGCATGATCAACTGCGCCAAAGGCTGCATAGAGATCAAGAAGAATAAGTAATAAATATAGGTTGTTTGACTTGGTCTGGCTGAAATGTGTGATCTCTGTAGGCTGCAGAGGGTGAAATCCAGATTGAAAAGGATCCATTACAGAAATATGAGAAAGTTGAAGCAATATATATAAACAGCACATTCTAAAAGGTTTGAGTGAAAAGGCAACAGTGAAACCAGGCAATAATTACAAAGGGAAGATGGATCAAGTGAAGGCTTCTTAATGACCAGAAAAACACTAGCATGTTTAAACACAGAAGAAAATGAGTTAGTAGAAAGGGACAAATTAATAATATGGACAAGAGAAGGGCAGGGGCAACAGTAATTAAGAAGCGAGAAGGAACAGAGTAAAGAGACCAACATAGAAAGACATAAATATCTTGGATATATCTATATATCTAAAAGATGTGAAGAAAGTAGAAAGCATAGGGAAAAACAGATGTTTCATAAGTTTATAATGAAAGATTTTCAGAAGCAGCAACATCTGAATAGCTAGTTTCAAATTTAGTATTAAAGAAAGCAGCAAAATAATCAGCTGGGAGTGATAGAGGGAAAGGTAGCAGGGAAGGCTTTAAAAGAGATTAAGGGTAGAAAAAAAGACGCTGTGGGTGCATGATGTTGCTGCTGTTCTGATTCATTAGCATGAATCAATACTGTATTATTTCTGGTTGTCCAAAGAAAAAGGACAAGGGAAAAGGAGAAAGAATGAATTTATAATGAATGTAGGGCCAAAATAAAGCTGCTTCAGGTCACTTTGGAGGTATGCTGTTTAAATGACACACACATCTTAAGGCCAGAAGCTGTGCAAAAGCTGTGTTCTAGTCCTTAGGATTGGAGCGTGGCTTTGGCACAGCCTCTGGCCTCTTAAGACACATGCAGCATTTAAACAGCATACAGTACCTCCAAAGTGACCTGAAGCACCTTTATTTTGGCCTGTGTTCGGGCCCATAGTCTGCCTGCTCTCTAGTCTTCCTGCACATTCAGCTGCATGAGTGCAGGAATGGAGGTTCCAAATGAAAGTAGTAAGCCAAGACTGAGGTTTGGTATCATAAATGTTGAAAAGGGGTCAAAACTATCAAGAGCTGAAAATAAAGCCCCCTCTGTAAATGAAGTAGCAGTAAGCCTTCTTGTGAAAAGGCTTCAGAATCAACGAAATGAAGATCTCAAAAGGAGCAAACAACAGAATATTGAGGAAACAGATTATGAACAAGCACAAAAGAAACAAGGCAATGATCAGACAATGGAAATTCAGAGACTGAAAGGCTTATCATACGGGGGCAGTAAAGTGGAATAGAACCAGCTAACAGCGCTTTCATTGGCACCTCCTGCATGACATCGTTGCTATTCTGTGGTTATAGAATGGGAGACATTTGTAAAAGTGTTTCTTTTTACTTAGAGAAATAATCCTAAAACAATCCTAAAATGAGCTCCATTAACGCTTCTGTTGTGCTATGAATGCTCCTGCTGAAGTTCAATAGTGCTTTTTTGCTGATTTTGGTTGAGGTGGTCAGTGGATCTGCTTTTGGGTAGAAAACATCTAATGTTCAGTTGCTACAATGCTGCTACAGAAGGGTATTCTTCTTCTTCTTCTTATTATTATTATTATTATTATTATTATTTCTATCCCGCCTCTTCATGTGATCGAGGCAGCTTACATCATAAAATCAGAAATACAGTTAAATAATTCCACTCTCCCCGCTTTCTAAAATAAAATCTACAATTTACAATACATGACACTATAAAATATTAAAATCATTACAGTCAATAAAAAATCATAGTAAAAATCAGGCATCATAGGCAGTCTTGGAACAATCCGAGTCAATTCAAAACAGTCGGTTGAATCAGTCTATCAGGGAAGGCCTATCAGAAGAGCTCCATCTTGATGGCCTTTTTAAAGCTGTCAAGATTAGCAATATAACTGATCTCTTCCAGCAGGCCATTCCATAATTGGTTATAATAGGTTTTTCCCAGAGGACCTAAGTGTGTGGGGCGGAAGAAGGCAATCCCACAAGTAGGTTGGATCCAAGCCATGAAGGGCTTTAAAGGTCATTACCAACACCTTGTACTGTGCCCAGAAACTAATAGGGAGCCAGGGCAAAGATTTTAAGATTGGTGTTATATGGTCACCTCTAGATATTCCTGTGACTAATCTGGCAGCCATATTTTGTGCTAGTTGCACTTTTCGAGCTAGGCACAAGGATAGCCCATGTAAAGCGTATTACAGAAGTCAAGCCATGTGCATGTACCACAGTTTTTAGGTGCCTTGGCTCCAGGAAGGGTCACAGGTGCCGTATCAACCAAAGCTGATAACAAGCACTCCTGGCTGTCGCATTTATCTGAGCTGACATCTGAAGGGACAAGTCCAGAAGTACTCCCAAGCTGTGGCCACAGTGCTTTATGGGAAGTATGACCCCCATCTAGGACCGGCTGAGTTATCTCCATGCCCTGAGTAAGGGTCCCTACAACAAGTACCTCCATCTTATCTGGATTCAGTTTTAGTCTGTTTTTCCTCATCCAGGCCATTACCGCCTTAAGGCATTCATTCAGAGGAGAGATGCCATCCTTTGTCTGAACTGCAGTCCAAGGCATGGAGAGGGATATCTGAGTGTCATCAGCATATTGATAACACCCCTCCCCATGTCTCCGGATGATCTCTCCCAGCAGCTTCTCATATATATATATATATATATATATATAATAGCATTGGAGACAGAATGGCTCCTTGAGGAACACCAGATTTAAGTTCACTTTTAGAGGAACAACTGTCCCCAAGCACCATCATCTGCCCAAGAGATAGGTTCAGAGCCATTGCAATGCTGTGCCACCAATTCCCAATTCTTCCAGGTGTTCCAGAAGGATACTGTGGTCAGTGGTATCAAAAGCCGCTGAGAGGTCTAGAAGTACCAGCAGGGTCACGTTTCCCCTGTCAATACCCAGACGAAGATCATCCACTAAGGAGACCATAGCAGTTTCAACTCCGTATCCTGCCCTAAAGCCGGTTTGAAATGGATCCAGATAATGTGTATCATTCAAAACTGCTTGGAGTTGAAGGGCAACAGCCCTCTCAATTGCTTTGCTCAAAAACGGAAGATGTGAGACTGCTCTGTAGTTATTCCTGTCCAAGGGATCTAGGGAAGGCTTTTTCAGAAGTGGCCTTACCACCACTTCTTTTAAATAGGATGGAAACTGGCCTCCCCTAAATAGGATGGAAACTGGCCTTCCCAGATGCATCAATAATATATTTCAAAAGTATCATTGTTGCATCTCCACCTTGGACAACCTAGCCATGAAGAGCAAGGATTGAGAGGGCACGTTGTTAATGCCATATCCACTCGGTTCTGATGCAAAGCTTCTCTCTCTGGAGTTTATCACACGGGAGGAATTTCTCTCAATTTCGAAAAAAATAGAAGTGAGACCAGTTTGGAATTGAGTAAATTCGCTAGTTCAGCGAATTTACATCATTACGTATTGACACTGCATTGCGTTCAGGACTGCCCGAAATTGCCTCCCAGTGCCCGAAATTGCCTGTGATAGTTTCTCACGCAATCACGCAAAACCCCATGATTGCGTTCGGAAGGACTTCCCTTTGCCCGAAAATGTGTGTGATCAGTTTTCACATGAAACTCCATGATTGCATTCAGATTGCCATTGGATTATACTTCCAATTCCCTTTGTGTGATAAACTCCTCTCTCTCTTCATCAGGGATATATATCACACACAGATTCCTTCTCTCTCAGTTCCAATGCAAAGCCTGTGCCTCACTCTCTCACACACATTTCTCACCCCTCTCTCAGTTCTTGATGGTAAGCCTCTGACTCTCTCTCTCTCTCTCTCTCTCTCACACACACACACACACACACACAGAGGGAGAGAGATGCCCCTAGCAGGGAAGGCTGAAGCCTTAAAAACATACATTTCCTAGGAAAATGTGTGTGCCAGTCAATGGAAAGGTGAGCAGTCCCTTTATGTGGAAACACATTAACACCAACGAATGCAATGATTCTGGAAGTGTGAAAGGTAAGAGAGCAAACCTGCTTGCTTCCATTTTTACAGAAAACACAATAATAGCAGGACAGGAGCCTTGTGCAATAAGGCCCAGAGAAACAGAAGACAGACTAATTTTTAATAGGAATGAGATCAAGATAATGTCCAAGGGAATGTGTGGGTGAGTCAGATCAAAGCTTAAGCCTAAAAGAAGACAATAAAGAAAGAAAACATAACATAGCATAATCCTCAGAGTCATCCACACCCTAATAATAATGTGAATATCTGAGATAAAATCAATCCAGAATCAAAGCCAGATATAAAAGTTAAAAGTGGGCCTGGTGGTTGGTAAATGACTGCAATCTAAAGGTGCAGGGGGGGAAAGCCTTGCTCCATGGTCCTCAAGACAAGAGAAACTTGTTATTAGAAAGGAAAAAAATTGGAACTGGCATGAACGAAATAATAAAAGGCCCACCCCAATCCCTATGAACAGTAGAAACCTTAGAAGAAATTGAATGACAATCCCACAGGGAATAAAAAAAGGGAAGCTAAAAGAAGGAAGACAGTGGAGAAGTACCGATTGAATATCCCTTATCCAAAAGGTATGGGACCAGAAGTGTTTTGGATTTCAGATTTTTTTTTTTTTCGGATTTTGTAATATTTTCATAATGAGATATCTTGGAGATGAAAACAAAGACTAAACCTTAATGCTTTGTATATATCTTAACTACATCGCCTGAAGGTAATTTTTACAATATTTTAAATAATTTGTGAATGAAACAAAATTTGTAGCACTAGAAAGCAAAGGTGTCACTATATTGGCCACCTGTTTTGGATTTTGGAGCATTTCAGATTGTGGATTTTCAGATAAGGGATACTTCAGTTTGTATCAGATTAGAAGAAATGGGAGCCAAAAAAAAGAAGCAAGCAAGAAAAAGGGTTACCTGCCAAAAGGTAAATATAGCCAACAATTTAAATGAATACGCTATAAAGAAAAGAAGAATAGAACCCTGACATCACTAGTAATGAAAACCAGGATCCTTAACTGGCTGACAAATTGTACTTCCTAGATTATCCTTGTAGAAGGTGCTGAAACACCTCTGGCCCAATGTTATACCTGCGGCTCCCCGAGATTAAAGAGTTGAAAGTCAGAAAAAAAATACTTGGGCTTGAGGCTGCTAAGGGGCAACTAGAAACCAGTCAATAGGCCTACAGGAGAGGTAAACCTTGGCAGAGGCAGCAACAGCAGCAGTTGGGTAACACGACCTGCCTTGAACTCAGTGGAGAGCCTCTTCCTCTTTTACAAAATTTGAATCTTCCTTTTATCTGCTGGGGATTCCACTTCCTCCAAGAGAGGTGAACAGCCAGTGTGAGTTTGAAGGTGCAGCTCCAGCGCCATGACTTGCTGCAGCTCCCTAGCATCTGCTCCCAGAGGCAGTTGTCTCACTATACCTAATGATAAGGCTGACCCTGTTCTTGACTCAGGTCAGTGTCACACTATACTGTTATATATTATTCCACTTTAACTGCTGTGGGTGCCTCCTGCAGATCCCAGGATTCCACAGAGCACAGCCATAGCCGCTAAAGTGGAATAATAGCGCTATAAACATTTAATGTGATATTATAATCAGAGTCATTTTGTTGGTGATGGAGGAGGGTTCACTTAAAATTCCTGTCCAAGAATGCTGCCAGCACCCACACACAAACTCTGATAGGAATGGCTCAGCGAGGGAAGCCAAGTAGGCAGCTAGCAAACAGTCTACAGATCTTTCAAGAGTCTGACGAGAGTAGCAAACCACAAGCTAAAGCCAGGGTCAGGATACCAGAAGTCATGGAGGTCAGAACAAGCCAAGGTCAGGGGAGCCAGAAGGTTTAGAGTAGTCAAGTCCGTTTCAGGGTCGTAGGTTTAAGTCCAACAAAGGTTAAAGAAGCACAGAATTCAAGGAGCCAGTGCCGACAGCACCCAATATGATGGATTTGCAATAAACTCTGGCAAAGAATCAGCATTCTCCAGGTGCCTTAAATCAGTGAAGACCTCTCTTATCCCAGCTGTTCCTTATCTGCAGCATGCTTGTCTGCCAGTCTCTTAGATTTCTGCAAGCAAGCCTTTTCAGCCCTCCTTTGGCTGAAGGAAGGGACCTGCATGCTTGATTCTTCCTTTGGAGCAACCCTAGGCTGCTGAGCCTCTGGAGGAGACCCCATAGAGCTCAGCTCTTGCTGATCCTCGATCACTGGAGCTGGAGGAACAGAGCTGGGATCTGGCAGGGCAGAGCTGGAACCTGGCACAACCTCCTCCTCGTCCTCCAAATCCTCCACTGAGATGGTCATGACAATTCCTAGTATCCTTCTGGGTGCACACAGGAGAATCACAGAATCATAGAGTTGGAAGAGACCTCAAGGGCCATCCAGTCCAACCCTCAGCCATACAGGAACTCTGAATCAAAGCATCGCTGACAAATAGCCATCCAGCCTCTGTTTAAAGATTTCCAAGATGAAACATGTCCAATATTTACTATTACTATTACCAAACTGTAACTAGCACTATGCATTGAAGAAAGCATAGCCAGCTTGCCTATTGCTAAACAGAGAGCAAAAAGATGACGGTTGTATGAATATAGTCACAGAATGGTCACAAGTCCTCTTTTCATGGCAGGAAGGCAGTGGCTAAACAACCTCTTTAGGAAACTGCCCATCACAAGCACCAAACACGTGGAAGAGAGCCTGTTGTTTAAGGTTTTCCATATGAACAACTCATCCAGTGGAGAAAAAGAATAACAAATATATAGACTTTGTTTTTTTCTGCTGCCACAAAGTATACGTTACTAACCACTTTTTCTTTCAGTTTCCTTGTCTCCAAAATAAGATCAAACTTGGGCATCAGTGTATAAGATGCCTGGCAGTTACCAAGGCTGCCAGGTCAGGATGATGCTGGCCCTTGGCCTGCACATTTGGGTCATTCTGACCTGTACCCAGCTGACTGACAATATAATGTATGCTTGTGACTTGCTCTGTAATATGTGGCCTGGCTTAATTGCTTGGATGATCTGTTCTACATGTGTTTTGAGTTATCTGCAATGGATTGGCAGGTCAGATTTTGAATCAAATGTTAGCCTTGCCATTTTCTGTCTCTAAAATTGGTCTTTTCTCTTTCTCAGTACTTCATTCCTTAATTGTTTAATACATATATGTGACCTATGATCCAGTTCACATTCTTGAATTACCTGTGAGTGAGTGAGTCCTCTTTTGCTTTTTAAAATTTATGCCACAGTTGTAGTCTGGGTTGTATTTTGATTTAAAGGAGATGTATGATAATGTTCAATAGTTAGAGACCTGTAAGCACATGAGGAATGGCTTTACAACCTAAGATGAACCAAGCATTTTCTATTTCATGTGTACTGGAATAAACTTCCAAGGTTAGCAGCCTTACTGTCACGCCCCCTCACTTGAGAGTTCAGCTTCTGAGGATAAAGCATACCGGTACCCATTGGCCAGGGGTTTGGTTCCTTGAGAGTTTGGCTGCTGAAGATAAAGCTGACTTACCACAGCTATGCCCTCCTCCAGCTCAGTCTGACAGCCATCTGAGTGGTCCACAGTTGGAGGAGGTAGGAGACATAACACCTCAAGGAAGGAGAAGGCTGCAATGTGTCTGAAATATACCCAGTCCTTACCCTACGGGCAAAGTGAGAAGCTAGATGCAGCCAGCAGAGAAATGCCCTCTTGAAATACAGTCTGCAAGTTGGAAGGGGCTGAGTCAGCATGCAGTATATGGCAAGAGCTTTGCTTTCTGATGGTTCAGTGGACACAAACTTTGTTTCATGCACAAAATTATTAAATAATAATAATAGTTATTATTATTATTATTAAATTACCTTCAGGCTGTGTGTATAAGGTGTATATGAAACACAAATGAATTTTGTATTTAGACTTGGATCTCATCTCCAAGATATCTCATTATGTACGTACCGTATATGCAAATCCAGATACAGGTGTTCAAAAGTCCCTGAAAAAACAAAATCCCAAACACTTCTGTTCCCAATCATTTCAAAGACTCAACCTGTATACTTGTTGTGTTTGTGCAGTGCCAATGTCCTAAAAAGCCTGAACTAAAGAAATAGGACTAGCAAGTGGGCATGCACTTTGGCTCATCATGCTGTTAAGGAGCAAATCAGGGAGTGGACACAAGCATTACAATTGATTAGCTTGCATGTTGTACAAGCCGTGGCAGCAGCAGTAGCAGGATGGAAGGAAACTCTTCATGGGCCAACAGAATGGGAGGAAACTTTTAATGGGCTAGACTGTATATCCTGCAAGAATTCCCCACACGTCATGCATGCTGTAGGTAAGGCCATGTGGCATACAAGGAATGGCAAGGGCAGCAATCACTACAGCTGCTGGGTTCATTTTGCAGGGCTGCCAAAAATGGTTGTTCACCCTCGACAACTCTGGGTTGCTATAATAGCTGATTATCTGGGTCATACCCAGATTTCCCTCAGTCCCATTATTGCCAACAGCAGGTCCAAATGCATTTCTGGTCCTTCTTAGCTTTACCTGCCTTCTCCTATGGCAGTGGTTCTCAACCATCCTAATGCTGTGACCCTTTAATACAGTTCCTCATGTTGTGGTGACCCCCAACCATAAAATTATTTTCATTTCAGTTCCTAAGACTATCAGAAATACATGTTTTCGATGGTCTTAGGCGATCCCTGTGAAAGGGTTGTTCGAGAACCACTGTCCTATGGCATCACAAGGGACTGCTCTTTTAGCTTCTCTAAACAGGTCTTGCCATGATAACTTTAGGGTCACTATAAATTGGAAACAACTTGAAGGCACACAACAACAGCCAACTGACATCTATGGGAATGGGATGCTGCTGACTTGGCAACCCTATGCAGTATGGCCTATGTAAGCTGTGAGTGTGTGTGTATACATTATTTCAATCTGTCTTGTTGACTTATTGGGACTCCATGAATTTCATAAGATTTTCTTAGATAAAGAATTCTTAAAGATGGTTTGCCATTGCTTTGTTCTGAAATATAACTTACAGCACCTAGTACTCCTTGGCAGTTCCTTTCAACTACTACTCAGGCCTGATCCTGCTTAGTTTCCAAGACCAGACAGGATCTGATTATGCCTTTTGACTTATATTAAAGGAACTGGCTTCAGAAATGCACATTATATTAGTTTTAGTAATATCTGGGAGGAGTCCTCCAAGATAAGATAATCTTTCCCAGCACTCATTGGCCTCTTAATCTCACCTTCAGCTGTTTGAAGAGTATGAGTCATGGGTATTGAGACAATACATAGAAACAGATTTATTTATTTCTTGCTTTGAACATGTTATGCAGTACATCTGCCTTAATGCAGTTCTCCTGTTTACGTCAGAAAAAAAATGTGTTTTGAATTGCCCAAATGCAACCATTTCGGCATACTTTTGAAAGCTCCTGTCCCCTAGTTTGCTTATTTTTCCATCCATGCCATGTATTTTTTTTTAATTCAGAGCTGCTATTTTCCCAGGCTTCCATAAGACACTAAAGCAACTAGCCACTTTGAAATGGACTTCAAGCTGTTTTTCCTTACCACCCACGTCCAACACTTTCCATAAATGCTGTTCTTTGTCACTATAGAAACCACCATCTCTCTCTGGACTGATCAAGTTTGATTGGGTGTTAAAATTATCTGTCAAGCATTAACTCCCTGCAACCTTGTTATTTTGCCAAATACAGAATGATCTCTGTGGACTTTTCTTTTCAGCCCCCAATAACTTTGAATAAATTATGTTTTGTCAACTCTCGACACTCAGGGCTCCTTCACAACAACTCATGTTTTGTGCGCACACCCAAGATCTTCTAAAATGTTAGCAACCCAACATGTGTATCTTGGTAAAAATATTTATCAGATTCACTGGATTGCTACAGGTTAGTTGACTGCAAAGTGGTGGCAAAATTAGGTAATGTGCAAGGCTTTAACTGCCGTGGCTCAGTGCTATGGAATTCTGATATTTGCAGTTTTATGAGATATTTAGCCTTCTGTGTCAGAGAGCTCTGGTGCCACAACAAACTACACATCCCAGGATTCCAGAGGATGGAGCTGTGACAGTTACATGTGTCAAACTGCATTGTTTCTGCAGCACAGATTCAACCATGGGCTACTGCCACAGGGCAGTATTAATGCAATTTGAGCCCATTTCAACTATTTGGGTGTCTTACTGCCTACAAAAGTAAGACAAGACTTAGCAAGATAGAAGCAGCTTTCTGCTTACCTCTCCATATTATGTTGTAGTGCCTCCATTCTCTCTCCAGAGAGAGACAGTAATTAAAGTGTGCCTTTTGCCAAACATTTTTCCAGCGTGACAAAAGGCATGTGTTTACTATCATCTCCCTTGGGCATGTGTAAAGGTGCACAGAAAACTGCTTCTATCTTGCTGCCTATTGTCTTACTTTTGTAATGCGATAAGGCTCATGATATCTGTAAATATTACAGTCTTAAAGGTGGAGACATATGACTTCAATTATGCATTTCTGCCCTAGATTCCAGAGCATTCTTTCATCAATTCACAGCTGGCCTCACTGCTATGGCCATCCAGATGTGGGACTGCAGCCCCCATATTCCTCATTATTAGTTGTACCACTTACGGCTGATTGAAGTGACTAATCCAACAATATCTGGAAGGGTGCTTGTTCACCACTCCTGGTTTAACAAGATCCCTTTGTTACCTGGGACCTGTCCTGGAAGAACAGTCCAAAACAATATCCTTAGTTAGGGGAATTATGTTAGCTCAAATGTATTAATATTTCGTGGCCAGATAACTTGGCCTAGGGGGCTAATCCCTATGTATGCCAAGTCCAGAGGTATATAGAACTCCAAAGGCACATTTCCAATAGCAGTGGGTTTTATTTAAAAAGAGAAATTAGCACATACTCATATGCACACACACAAGGACTAGAGAAATCAAGGTGTTAAGCTGGAATAGAGTAAGGCTTCACTAATGGTGATACTGAATCTGAACAGATCTTGACTCCAATGCAAATGGTCCAGAAACAGAAAGAGGATTTGATCATTCCTGGGACAAATGGGTGGTAGTAGTGAGTGACAGAGATGTTAGCCCAGCAGATTGACAGAGATTCTGCCTGTTTATTGGACTATGCCAAAGACAGGCTATAAAGTCTTGATATTTATACCAAATAGATGCCTTGAGGGTAAATTCCGAGGGGTTGAAAATCCAAATGGTCTTGAAGTTCTTTGAAATGGATCTGGAGTACTTGAGAAGTACTTTGAAGGAGTTTTCCAAGGTGGTGACACTGAGGTGTGAATGGGTAGCAATGGACGTGCATTTCTAGGCAGAGAGCATGCAAGATTGCCGGTGCTTTGTTTATATTAAATCTGCAGCCCATTGATCTATAGTCTTGGATTTTCTCACCTCTTCCAAATATCCAGAATTGATCAATCAAAGCTGGGGGCCTTCATGCACCTCATGCTAGCTTACGTGCTGAGGCTGCTTTATAGTAATTGTGTCTGCATCAGGGTCGTGGAAGGGTTGCCCAGCCTATGCTTTATTGAGTTTCTGATATCAAAAGAGGAGGGATGATTGGAGACCACACATTCAAGGCCTCTTGAGAGCAAGTTTGGGTCCCAGTAAAAAATATTTTTCAGGACCCCCAGGAAGCATGGGTCAGTTGAAAATCTTGACTTGGAAATGCACAGTTCACGGCACAGGTTTGTAAGCTTTATTCAAAACTGTGAATACCTGAACATGAAATATATATATATTTAAAAATTACATTAAAATTATATTATGTTCCCGCTATGTAATTAGTACCTCTTTTGTTGATAAGGGTCATAGTGATTGATAACTGACAGAATTTTGTATATCATCATTATTTTATTTGAAATCCACCAATTTTACAATGGATGTTAAAACAATAAACAAATTATGATACTATAAAGAATACATCCAAATGTCCAAATCTGGCAGGGATATTTCCGATTAACCCTTGCTGTCCCACTTTTTCAGCTGCTATTATAATGTCCCAGTTTCCTTCTCCTCCTCCAACTTTCCCCCTTTCTCCTTAATTTACTCCAATTGTTGTAAACTGCATACAAAGTGCAAAAGTACTGGTACAATGTACTCAGTTAACTCAACAGGGGGAGAGGAAAGGCGAGGGTGGAATCTTGTCCTTCCCATTTGGCTCAGGCATAAGCAAGATGCTGCAGCTTCTCCTAGCTTGTTTGTCTTTTGTTATTAATAACTTTTGCCATCTTCAACATGCTCTGATGTTGCTTGCCCATACATGTCCCAATGTCCCTGGGTCCATTTCTCAACCACTGGCTTCTCCTTCTGAACCACCATGTCAGCCCTGCTCAAATTTGTTGTAACAGTATTAGAACAGGTTCTGTGACAATATTAAAAACAAAATAATACATTAGTGCAATTCCTTATTGATGCCGATGTATTTACCTACTGATACAAAAAATAATGGGGAAAACATTTTCATTTCTATTAGTTACAAAATTGACAATGCTTTGACCTTGGTTTGAGCATTGGACTATGGCTCTAGAGACCAGAGTTCAAATTCCCACTCAGCCATGGAAATCCAATGGGTGATCATGGGGAAATCATACTCTCCCAGCCTCAGAGGATGACAATGATAAATTTCCTCTGAACAAATCTTGCCAAGAAAACCCTATGATAGGTTCACCTTAAGGTCTCCATAAGTTGGAAAAGACTTGAAGGAATATAACAACAATTTGTAGGTAGTTAAAAATGTTAAAGCAATAACAACAATCATTAAATCAATCAAAGCATGAAAAAGTCTTCCAAATATTAGATACTGTACTGTATAAAGTACCAGATGTGTTGTTGTCAGCATAAAAGAGCCTTTTTGGACAAATGATCTCTTTGAAGAGAAGAAGTTTGTATTGATTTTGCAATCTTCATAAATGGGGTGCCTTCCAAAGCGCAGAATAAACCAAGAGAGAGAGAGAGATTGGGGAACAAAGGCTGCAAAATTTTTATTTATTCTAACTTAGTTTGATATGAGAGCACATAGTACTTTTGAAAGCAAGTGTTAGGTTTACAGTATTGTTACATACTTTCTTACACAATTAAATCCCAAGCAAAAAACCAGCACACCAAAAAGCAAGGGTTTGAGCACTGCAGGCAAAGAACTTTCGATTCCAGCAGGCTTTTGGCACTTCATAGGCAGCTGCAAAAAAGGCTTTTATTAATGGATTAGTGCTGTGTTGTTGTTTTGTTTTTTGAGGATATGTTTTAAAATTCAATCATGTTTTAATATTAAAGTTTGTTTAATAATGTTTTGACCCTTTGCCTGTTCTAACTGTGCACATTTTTATCTGTGTTTAATTTTATTGTGAACTGTTGCAGGAGACAGGCAAGATATAAATCAAATAAAGAAATATTGGGTTAGTCCCTTTGATTCAAAAGTGTTATATTTCTGTTTGCAGAGAGCTTTTTTTCTTTCTTTCTAAGAACCAACACACTCTCTTTTGGAACCACGCTTCCTTCCCACATACTTTGAATAGTAATGAATAAAATGGCATACTGGAGCCATTCATTACTCAACAAACACATGAAGAGATAGAAAACCTCCTCTGATGAAACTTGCTAAGAAAACTCCATGATACCTTAGGGTCACCATAAATCAGAAATGATTTGATGGCACACAACAACAGTTACTACTGGGCAGCTCTGAGGATTTCAATAAAAGCCCTGCGGTGCTTTTTGCCCACCCCTGCTTTAACATATCCTTTTAATGCTTTAATCTGTAAACCACTTTGGTTGGGTCCCATATTGTAGAAAAAATAGGACAAAAAGAAAGAAAGCCACACAATAATGTATACTGGATGATTACTGCATATAATCATATATAAGTCTAGAAAATTTAGTCAAAAAAATGACCCCAAAAAGCTGAGTCAAGTTATCCATGGGTCACAAAAAAAGAAGCTTTTTTTTACTTTCTCAGAGTAGAGTGGCATAAGGCAAGAGCTTACTCCATCCCAGGAGCACCTAAAAGAAGCACTAACCCTTTCTGCTCTGTCCACCATGGTTCCACTTCTGTCCTTTTTGAATGCTTGGGTTGGAAAAGCACAAATAGTTATGAGAGGGTCAGTCTAACTGATCCAAGGGTGTCCCCTTGAGCCAGGGCATACTTAGCTCAGTTAGAAAAATAAGCTGAGTGGAAAAGTAAATGGCAAAGGCAGATTCTGTAAGTTATGTACGAAGCAAGTAGAAAAAGCAGAACTACTTTTAGCAGAACTACTTTTGCAAGCAGGAAATGTAACCAAGCTAGGCTAGACAGAGACAGTGAAAATGGTAAACCGCAGGTATGTTGCTGGGTAGAGATAACAGAATTTTATTGTGATTGGCTGAAACGCTGGGTGAATAATTCTAAAGGAAACTATAAATGACATGTACTTGAACAAGGAAGGGGGGGACAGGTTTTTCACCGTTAGGTGGCTGTTACCCCCACCAGCTGGTTAATAAACTTGGTTGGAATCATTAAAATTGGTCTGGTCTGAAACTCTTGCGCCTTCGATCCCCGGGATATGTTTGGGAACGCCTAATTCCCTTACATTTCCATGGTGCGTTGGCCCGGGAACCAGATCGAAGGACAGGAGTTGGACCTGATGTGCCTTTGACCACGCCAGAGGATCACCGCGGTCGGAGCCAGCAACGGCGACAGTACGGTGAGAGGGGCCCCGCTATAAGACCATCGGCTTCCCTTTGCTGTGTCCGGCTCGTCGGTCGTCCCTGGTGCCAACAGCAAATTGATCCAACCAACGGGGTAGAAGACGTCTTGGTGAAGCCTCGAGGCAAGTATATGGGTGTGTGAATGGTTTTAAACTAGTCGGGAGGTGTGTGAAATGTGTGTGTGCCGTCGCATTTCTCGACACTGACCATTGTTTCAGTACCGGGTCGGCGGAGAGTGGGGTTTGTCGCATTGCCCGTATCTGACCATATGTGCATCTGGGAGACCGGGTCGGCAAATCCAATGAGTCAAGTGATCGCCCCCCCCCATTCCTTAAGTGATCACGAATCCCTGTCTACCCTGTATGATTGTGTGATTAATATTGGGTTGGGTCTAGACCTAGTAAAGGTAAAGGACAAATAAGGTACCTAGGTTAAGGCTAGTGAGGGTGCCCCAAGATTCTAGCCAAGGAAAATGGGAGGAAAGTCGGGCTGGTGAGGGTGCCCCAAGAATCCAGTTTCCGCAATAGGTGGGGGTAGTTCAAAAGGAGTAACCCCCTTGGATTGTAAAATATAAGGTACCTAGGTTAAGGCTAGTGAGGGTGCCCCAAGATTCTAGCCAAAGGAAAATGGGAGGAAACAGTGGGTCAAAAGGAGTGACCCCTTTGGATTGTATGTTAAATAATTGGTCAGAATTTAAGAAATACATTTCTGCAGGGTCCCGTAAGCCAGGCAAGTTAAGAACCTTTTGTGAATTAGAATGGCCAACGTTTCCACTAAATCCATCATGGCCAGCCATAGGGACCCTGGATAAGAGACTGGTTGATAGAGTAGCTGATTTTTGTGCTAGATATCATCCAGACCAGTACTATTACATCTCAGCCTGGCAGATCATAGTGGATATGCAACCACAGCCTAAATGGCTTCAAGATTGCAAATGCATGCCCCTCAGGGCTGCTGCTCCGAAGGCTCCACCACCCTTGCCCCCTTCCGGAACTCCGGAGGACGACGAGGTTTGGCCACCACCTTATCGCCATATATATCCATCTATACCTTCCAAAGACAATGATATGCCACCACTGGAGGGAATGGAGCCTGAGGGTGTTTCAAAGTATAATTTAAGACCCAGAGACAAAGAAGAAGATAGAAAACTTTGCCCCCTGAGAGAAGTTCCTCAAGTAATACCAGATGGCCCAATTAGTGGAAGGTATTTTCAGCACACATAACCCTACCTGGCAGGACATCCAGCAATTGCTGAATGCCTTATTCACTGCAGAACAAAGAGGACAGATTCTTAGGATGGCCAGGGAGGAGGTAGAGAAGGAAGAAGGGGCCACAGGAGAACAACTGGTGAAGTTACAAGAAAGCCGGGTCCCAACCTATAACCCGAATTGGAACCCCAATACTGAGAAAGAGAGACGGGAACTGGGACAATATCAGCAATATATTTTTAGAGCTATAAGAAGAGGGCCACCCAGACCCGTGAATTTGAAGAAAATATACGATATTCAGCAAGAAAAAGATGAGAGCCCAGGAGCATTCCTGGAGAGGCTTAAAGCCGCCTACAGACAATATAGCCCATATGATATGGAAGATGAAAGTGATTTGTCACAGGGCACTCAAGCATTAAAACAAAGTTTCATAAGTCAATGTGCCCCAGACATCCGGCGAAAGTTACAAAAGCAAGCCGGACTCGCCCACATGACCCTGTCTAGACTTTTGGAAATAGCATCACAAGTGTATGTGGGACGAGAGGATGAGGACGCGAAGTTTAAAAAGAAGGCAAATGTTATAGCCGCAACTCTGGGAGTCGGGAGGAAATAGAAATGGAGGACGTGGAGGTAGTGCCCAGAGAGAAGGAGGTGCGACGTGGGTGTCGGCAGCAACTACACAGGCATTAGGGAATGACTTATGTGGGCTAGCTCCCATGGAATTGACTCTGGAGCTATCAAGTCTGTTGTAAATATTTAAATAATAATAATAATAAATATAATAAATAATAATAATAACTGGACATACATGTTACCTGGTTAGAGATGTCCAGATGTCCTGCAGGAGACCAAGATGGTTTCACTCAGGAAATAAAGGAGGGATGGAGACACAAGATAAACCCTGAAGACTCCAAGGCAGATGTTTCCCAAAATGCCCTTGATGTTAAAGGAACCACAAAAGACAGAAGGTTTTAGAAGAGAATGTTTTCAGTCCAGTTGAGGGCCCTGACAAGTGGATACACTAGGAGAGAGATGAAGCAAGTGAGAATGAAGGGAATAAGAGCAAGTTACTGACAGCTGCAACTTAGGATCAAGAAGGAAAGCCAAAAGCTGCCAGAGAAAAGAGAAGAGATACATGTAGATGAAAAGCTGGAAGAGAGCCAAACTCCACCTTGCCAGCACAGCCTGCAAGAGAGATGTTAGTGAAGTAGGAGAGATGTTAATGAAGGAGATGTTAGACAAAGGACTGAAGATGCGGATGGCAGAGACAAAGAGATAGTTAACCCCAGTCGCCTATGCTATAGTTACAGAGGAAGGAAAGATATTGGGAAAACAATCTTTAGGGCCAAATATTTACACAGATTCTAAATATGCATTTCTAACCATTCAGGCCCATGGTGCAATGTACAAAGAAAGAGGGCTGCTAACCGCAGGAGGGAAATTACTCAAAAATGTAGCAAAAGGAAATAGGTTAGCTGATCAAGTAGCAAGACAAGTAGCTGAAGAAGGATGTGAAAATGAGGTATTAGAATTGGCTTTGCAATTGATGGAATGTTGGTATTTCCGAATGTGAAGGTGTATGTTCCGAGTGTGTTGGCATGGCATATGGTTCAGGAGTTGCATAAACAATATCATCAAGGGGGAACGGCCATGCAGCAATTGCTTGAACGACAAGTGTATTTTGAAGGGTTAACAGCTATAACAAAACAAGTGGCAATGAGATGTGAAATATGTGCAAAGTCAAATCCCCGGGTGGGTCCCTTACTACCCCCAGGTGTTCAAAGGGTTGGATTTTCCCCTTGGGAAACATTGGTTGTAAATTTCACTGAAATGCCTAAGTGTAAGAAGTTTCAATATTTGCTTGTGTTTGTATGTACTTTTTCGGGATGGGTTGATGCCTTTCCCACCACTAATGAAAAAGCCGAACAGGTTGTTAAAGCCTTGTTAAGGGAAATTATACCTAGAAGTGGGTTGCCTTTGTATATAGGTAGTGATAATGGACCTGCATTTGTACATCAAATCGTTCAGAAATTAGCTCAAGTTTTAGGTGTGACTTGGAAATTGCACTGCGTTTATCACCCTCAGTCTTCGGCGCGCATGAACAGAACACTTAAAGGGACAGTATCTAAGATGTGCCAAGAGACTGAACTGGACTGGGTAACTGTGTTACCAATGGCACTCTTTAAAGTTCGATGTACACCAACTAGATTTTTGGGACTCTCTCCCTATGAGGTTGTGTTTGGGAGACCACCGTTGAACTTGCATAGACTTGAGGGGGATGTGGAACAGATTGGGAAACTTGAAGTGATTAAAGAAGTACAGTTATTAGGCCAGAACATAGAAAAGTTACAGCAGTATGTGCAAACTATCAGATACCCCTTCCCCGTTACTGCTCTTCACCCTTTTTCTCCAGGAGATCGAGTCTGGCTGAAAGATTGGAAGAGCAACCCCCTTGGACCAAAGTGGAAGGGACCATATGATGTGTTGCTGACCACACCAACGGCAGCTAAACTGAAGGGAGTGAAGCCTTGGATTCACTACACCCGGTTGAAGAGGGACAGGACCAAAGGAGTGGCGAGCAGAGGGAGATCCGGACAATCCACTGCGTCTTCGGATCAAGCGGTCCAGGGAAGACAGGGCAGCATCGCAACGTGAGCCCCCTGTCTGAGGTCAGGTGACCAAGCACCGCCTTGAAGAACAGGAGCCTTGGCTACCCGAGAGCCATGGCGAAAGAAAACAAGGGACAATTGTTAATTGAAGTATCAGAAGCAAATAGCTCAGGTGTTACCTTACATGTAAAACAAAAAGATCACCCTGTCCCCATTTGCCCCCCGAGTGCTAGGATGTCAGGTTTTAGGCTTTACCATCTGATAATAATGCTTCTATTGGGGATCATCATAATGATGTTTCTGTTTCCCTTCCCTTGTAGTGGTCGGTGGGCACGGAATAAGTTTCACCAGATGGTTAATAATATCTCCACAGAATTTAACCAAAGTAATTGTTGGGTGTGCCTACATGGCCCTTCACATCATGGACAGGGATGGCCAATTATAGTTTCTGCGACTTTGAACCTGATGGGGTGGAATGAAACAAAGGTGCATTTTGGGATAGGAACACCTGACAAAGCTCAGTTTTTGTTAAGACACGATAAGAAACCCATAGCAGCTCTATGTGTTCAAAATTTCCCCGATTCAGAGTGGGCCCCAATAATGAAATGGGAAGGAAACCTGAGTGATGGATATGGACGATTATCACTGGCAAGACGGATGAATGTGGGAAATTATGAATATTGTAATCTTACTATACACCTCAACAAGAGTGAACAATGTTCAGAATTAAGTTACCCATTCAGTTGTGGAGCCCGGAATCAAACCATTTTATTTGGTCAGGAAGGAAGTCGGACACCACTGGGGGCACTAAATAAGCAAATGAGGCCATCGGCCTCGCCAGCTACCTGGATAGGTGGACTGTCCCCAGGTATGTATTGGATATGTGGAAAGTGGGCTGGAAAGATTCTTCCCCCTATATGGAATGGAACATGCACTATAGGTACCATAATGCCAGGAGGGCTGGCTTATCACCCAAAGTTACAACCATTCACTGCATGGGACAGACAATTCGGTTGGCACAGATTTAAGAGAGCATATGATGTTAGCAAGGGATATGACCCGGACAACACGTATCTAACAGAGGGGGAAAGGTTCGTAGCTATTGGCATACCGGCCATAGGGATAGCCTGGAATGTGAAACAGTTGAGAAGATTATCATATCAGCTAGAAAGTCTTGCCAATACATCTGCAGAAGGTATAACAATCTTGCAGCGAGAGGTGGATTCCTTGGCTAATGTAGTTTTACAACATAAGATAGCCCTCGACTACTTATTAAGTAAGGAAGGAGGATTATGCATGTGGCTAAATACCACCTGCTGTTACTTCATAAATGAAAGTGGACGAATAGAAGAAAATGTGGAACAATTACATAAAATAGCAGAAACAGTAAAGAAAACATATAGCCTGGGAGGCTGGGATTGGTGGTCATGGTTAACTTCTTGGCTACCAGATTTTGGATGGTTAAAAGGTCTGTTTGTAACCATCCTGCTAATTCTGCTTATGGGAATCATTGTATGTACTTGCTTGCCTTGCTTGCTTAAATTTTTGCAAAATAGATTTGAAAGCATGCTTCAACTAGAGAGAAAAGTAATGTTGGCGCGCTTGACCTACCATAAAAATGACAGTGCCTCGTATCATAACTTACAAGAAAAAGGGGGGAATGAGAGGGTCAGTCTAACTGATCCAAGGGTGTCCCCTTGAGCCAGGGCATACTTAGCTCAGTTAGAAAAATAAGCTGAGTGGAAAAGTAAATGGCAAAGGCAGATTCTGTAAGTTATGTACGAAGCAAGTAGAAAAAGCAGAACTACTTTTAGCAGAACTACTTTTGCAAGCAGGAAATGTAACCAAGCTAGGCTAGACAGAGACAGTGAAAATGGTAAACCGCAGGTATGTTGCTGGGTAGAGATAACAGAATTTTATTGTGATTGGCTGAAACGCTGGGTGAATAATTCTAAAGGAAACTATAAATGACATGTACTTGAACAAGGAAGGGGGGGACAGGTTTTTCACCGTTAGGTGGCTGTTACCCCCACCAGCTGGTTAATAAACTTGGTTGGAATCATTAAAATTGGTCTGGTCTGAAACTCTTGCGCCTTCGATCCCCGGGATATGTTTGGGAACGCCTAATTCCCTTACAGTTACACCTGCCAGAATTTTGTAAGTTCTTTGGCATTGTTTTCCTTAGCTTCTTCCTTTATATCCTTTGTTTCGTGCCTCTAAGTTTTGCCCTCAACTTATCCATGGGTCAGATCAAAATCGATAATATAGGCTCCAAAACCTGCCCTCGACTTATACAAGAGGTCGACTTATAGTCAAGTATATACGATATGTTAGCTCCTCACATAAAAGAATGCTACTTATCTGATGTAAATTAAATCACATGATACTGTGGGAACTTTGTGGGTCTGAGAGAAAATGTCATTCTTTTATTATTAGTTATCCAGGTGGTTCTTAAATTATTAATTTTAAATTATGAACTTTAAATGTGGATTGTTTTAGAATGTGTATGTCTTATTTGTCCTTTTAAACTGTTGCATGTTTTAATTAATGTGTTTTAATGGATGTTGTGCACTATTTATTTGTTGCCATTCCCCGCCTCAGTCCATGAGGACAGGTGGGTAAAAATAACAATCACAACAACAACTACAGCCATTAATAAATCAATAAATTGTGTCACTAAATTTCAAGGTCAAAGCAGAAAAGTCCTTACAACAAGCAGAGAACGTTTATTTTAAAGAGCTTTCACTAGCTTGATGTGGAATCGCCCATCCCTCTAAAAATAAGAAAACATTGATTTTAATGCCTTTCAGTGTTTTATTGTTGTATTTCAGTTACATGAATGCAGGCCTGCTGACTGCAAAAAGGAGGACATGCACAGAGTTCTTAGGTCTTTGACCACTAGGAGCCCCCAGGAGATCCACCAAATATTGGTCAAATATTGACCAAAAGATTCACTCCAAAATGCCCTCCACCACATTTGGAGGTCCCCCCTGGACCCTCTAGTACTGTAGCTGTATTTTTAAAAATCTGATTTCCACACACACACCCCAAAATTATTGCCCCAAATGTCCTCTAGGAGGCATTCCTTGATATTTTGCCTCCCTCCTCTGGACCAATATAGGCCTTAGAGAAGCATTATTTGAAACAGGATATGAAAAACAAGTGACTCCTGCTCACTTTCTGTTGTTTAAAAAAAGGCACCTGGAAGGCCCCAAAGCAAGGTGACCAGATGTCATAACCGCAAAAGAGGGCAGGGCACCATAAAATGTAGGACGTTCCACTGAAAATGCAGAACATGACAAACTAAAAGCTGGAAATGTTTAATAGAAATATAAATTTATGCTTCTTACTGCTTTATCGCACTAGGGGGCAAACAGGATTTAAACTAGAGTTAAATGAGAGTTAAACAGGAAATGCCTCATCTAAATATAAAAAGAAAATCCCTTAAAATTGTACACGTATTATCCAGTAACCCAGGGCAATGTCCATTCATGAATCTCATGAACGCTGGAGTTTAAGTTTGTGCTGATTTCTATGGGAAACATAATTTCTGTCTCCATCCAGTCCAACTCTCAGGGTAATTATGTGCAGATGTGAACTGGCAGTCATTTGTGAGAGACTATCATTATATGAGGGGAAAATGCAGATTTCCCTTGTGGTTTTTAATAGAGATGCATTAGTACATGGTTGAAAGGAGTGTTCATAGCTCTTTTCTTCCCCGACTCATCCTCAAAACAACAACGCTGTGAGGTATGTCAGGCTAAGAAAGAGGGACTGATCTAAAGTCGTTCTATGATTTTTCTGGTTCATGGAAGATTTGAATTGGAGAGCAAGGTACACTGCCTTCCTAATTCCAGGAAAGACTACACAAACTCACCAGGGCCTCATTCCAGCAATTTTGTTTCTACTAAACGAAAGTCTTCAAAAAAGTTTGCAAAGGCTATTCACAATTCAGGACTTATTCTGTGCAAAATTCACACATGAAAACAGCACTGTCTGTGTAGGAAACAGCATTTTCTGCATGGATATTATTTTATTGTTTTCCATGCAGAAATATTAATTCTGGCAGAGAAAATGTTGTGTTCTATGAAGAAAAAGAGATGTAATTGGAGATTTGTTTTGCACTAATTTCACACATAGTTTGTACAGAAAAGAACATTTTTGGTGTGGAAAATAACACTTCAACACAGAAATATCAATTCCTAGACAGAAAATGCTGTTTTCTGTACAAATCAACCATGTGCGAATTTTAAAAAGAACAAATACTCTGTTATAGCTCTTTTTTTCGGCACAGAAAGTATTTTCTGTGCAATAATTAATATTTTTGTGTTAAAATCTTATTTTCCATGCAGAAAATGCTGTGTCCTGGTAGTAAATCCTTCTGTGCAAAAGAACTAAAGTGCAAATTTTATGCAGAATAAATCCTGAACTGCAAAGACTCTTATAGGTGACTCATTCGTCTCATCAGGGTTTATCAACACTCGAAAAACAGGTTCTTCTCATCAGGGTTTATCAACACTAAAAAAAGGGTTTGTCAGTCATTTGTCAAATATTTTTAAATATTCTTTCCATCCCTAGACATTCAAGCTTGTCTTTTGCTGCCTATTTTTGATGCTTTCTCTTCACATATGCTTCACATATTTGTGCTACACTTGCAGAAGTAAGATTATGTTGACTGGCTCTGCTCTCAACATTTAAATGTTTACAAGAAAGTAAGAATGTTTGTAGAGTTGCCATGTATACATATTTTCAGCAGCTCACAGGGGAAAACCAGGGACACATGTGGCCAAGAAACAGCACACTGTGGTCAAGATGGCAAATGTTACTAACAAGGAAGAGAACACACAAGCTAGGGAGATTATCAGACGGGAGGAATTTCTCTTTATTTCGAATGGAGCCAATTGGAGCCAATTCGAATTCACATGAATTCGCTAGTTTAGCGAATTTATGTGAATTCTAATTGTGTTCGGAATGCATTCAGAATGACTTCCCATTACCTGAAAATGACCCCCCATTGCCTGAAATTGCGTGAGATGCTTTAATACGCAATAATGTAAAACCCATGATTGCGTTCGGAATGACTACCCTTTCGCCCGAAATTGCGTGAGATACTTTAATATGCAATAACGTGAAACCCCATGATTGCCTTCGGATTGCCATTAGATTATACTTCCAACTTCCGTCGTCTGGTAAACTCCTAGGAGAGGCTGCAGTGGTTTGTTTTCACCTAAGCCTACCCAGAAGGGCAAGCAAGAGTCTCCCTCTTCCTTGCCTCTCCCTCCTGCTGAGTTAACTGAGTGTAAACTTTGAACTTTGAACTCAGTCTGCAGCAATACTGTATATGTAAGCTGAGGACAAAGGAGGCATGTAGGAAAAGGAGGAAGAAACTGCGACATTTTAAAAGCAGCTGGAATATGGAATGATAGAAGATGAACTGAGACTATCCCAGCTCACACAGGGCAGTTGGAGGGCATGCTTGTATTGGAATAGAAGGGGAACAAAACTTCTGACTGCAAAATGGGAGCATGATATGTGTAAATAAATGCATAAAAAACTGTCCACTGACAAAAAGGACTGTTTTTAAATGAAAACAGTCAGCTTGCCAAAATAAATTGTGAGCAAGTATTTAAAAAACAAACAAAAAACAACAACAACAGCCAATTGTCAATTCCATTTGCCTAATCTTCACACTTGGCAGGGCAGTTTTTTAGATCTTGGTTATAAAATTGTGTTTAGACAAATCTGGTTGGCACCAAACTGTAATATTTGAAGGAGGAAGAACATACTTAAAATTGGTAGTGGAGGAATTACTATTTTTGGTTCAACTTGCATTCACCCCTTGTTTTCAAATGATGGGCTTCCTCATCATTGCATCCAAAACAAGGTGGGGATGTGGATGAAACTTCAATTTCCAAAGATGGATACTAAATACTCCTGCATCAACCCAATTTTCTTTAACACTGGCTGGAGTACTCTGAGAGTTGTGGTCCAAAAAAGCAAAATTTCCCAACTCTGAAATATGGGATCTAGTTTAAGATTCCCCTTCTTCCCCTGTTTTAGACCTGGTAGGGAAGCTCTATGTTGAAGGCATGGGTCTACATTACATTACATTATGCTTGAATTGAGAGACAACAGGAATGAAGAGCTAGATTTTCCCATTTGTGGAGTCAGCTGTTCCTTCTGGACCAGCTGGCATTTTTATTCCATTTTTTCATTTATGTGTTATTGCTGAGTGTAATTTTTAGCATCCAGTTAATCTGCAGGCAAACTTAATTTTTTTCCCTGCCAGATTAAATTAGTGCAATGGCAGCAGAAAATAATTGACTATGTGGCACTGACTTTGAGTTTGGCTGTCCTGATGGGCTGCTAATCATAACTCTCATACTGTATAGAGATCCAAGAATCCTTCTGCCCTCACATCAGGATTTGTTAAACAGTATTTCACTTTCTTGTAAAACAGGCATAGAGCAATCTAACCAAGTGTCTCCATGTCTCCGGTCAGAATGGTCATTTTCACACATTTTCTTCCATGACAGTATTATAGTTTTGTTCAAACTTCCCCAAGTTGGACTTCCTGTAGATGCTGGACTACAACTCCTATCATCCCCAGTCACCACAGCAAATTATGGGAGGCAAAACATCTTAAAATGTTAGTGAAACCACTTTGCTTGGAAACTGACAAACTATGTGGAGAGCTGAATAAGCCTCTTGAGATCATAAATGTTAAGTCTTCATTTGTATTTTGCTCAAATGCTTTCTCTGAGCTGTGTCTGCATTTTGAAAACAAGGTGCAAAAACCTTTCTGCACTGTCCAAGCATTAGTATTTTCCCTGCCACCATTCACATCCCATGAGGACTCCCAGTAGTTCCATAGTCATTACATAGGGGTCATTCACACTGTGTTATAACCTGGGTTGCAAAGAGGGTTGTTCACACTTGAATCAGTTTAAAAACTAATTTAAACATGGGTCATTCACACTTGAATCAGGTTTTTCCAACCCGGACTGGGGTGGGCCCATGTCTGATCCCCCTTAGCACAGGCTATCCAAAAAAAAGTGTTTTATCAGGCTGCCGCCAATGGGAATTTTGCTCCCGATCAGATTCGGGGCTTCCTGAAGGGAGGGATCAATGGGAAAAGGTGGGCAGAGGGGCGGAACATTCCTATCCAATGGTTGCAGGTCTTGTTTTCAAATTTCCCACTGGATAGACACAGAGAGAGAGCCAGAGCCAGGAAGCGCCAGCAGCAGCATCAGGGGCACCTGCCATGCCCAGCCCTTCCTCTTTGCCTTTTCTTTCTATTATTCAGTGCTGCTTTTGCTTCCTTCTGTGTCTCTCACACACCCCTCCCATATTTCCACTACAGGGGCCCCAAAATACACAACCACACACCCCGTCGCCTGTTTATTTGACATGTCCCACACACAGAGACACACACAGACACACTCACACTGTGTAAGCCCACAACCCCAGGCACCCCTCCCCCCCCCAAAAAACCCTCCCAAGTGGGCAGAGGTGACATCTCAGGGTTGTGGAGCCCAAGAGCCACCCTAGCCAGAGTGGGAAAAAAGGGCTCCCCATCATTATCATCATCATCATCATCCCAAATGCCGTCACCGCCAATGAGGGCTAAGGCACTGCAAAATGCAAGACATGCCTGAGTAAAAGCTAAAAGCACGCACAGAAAGATAAATTACATGCTTCTCAGTCAGCCTCCAAATGGAGGGCATTGGGACATTTTACCTGGACAGGAGGATGAAATGGAGGACAGGTCCTGGGAAAGGAGGACACTCTGGTCACCCTGTCCTCATCCATCCCTGCTGGGGGAAGGGGGACACAGTACTGCAAAATGGAGGATGTGCAAGGGCAATAGAGGACATGCCCCAATTAAAGCTCATATAAATATAGAATGCATACGGTACTTCTTAGTCCTTCTCAAAATGGAGGACAGTTTGGACATTGTTTCTGGTCAGAAACAGCAGAGTGATATGGTAGCCAGGGGGAGGGAGGAATTAACACCTGGAACTCAAGAATGACAATAGAAATGGAATGACGTAGATGTGCCTCATTTGATTGACAGAAAAAAAAGACCCAAACATATTCAAATGTAATTGATACAGAGGATCCATTTTGAATCATTACTTTTGTCAGTCTGAACTTTGAGAGGGTTAAATTGCACCTGAGAGATTCGATCAGGGTAAACAAAATGGGAATTTCAATTCAGGTCAGATTCGGTATTGCATTTTTGAATGCATTATCAAATCTCCTCGGATCTACCTGGCACAAAACGATAGTGTGAATGGGCCCATAGATGATTTTTAGCCAATAGGACATGCTTCTGAACACAATCAATATGCAAAAGGTGAACACGATCAATATTCAGGAGCTTGCTACAGCACAGTACAAGAGCCCAAATGCATCTTCATCAGCAGATATAACGTACCCATTGTCTGCAGGGATTGTTCCAAGTCATTGTATTCCTGAAGACAGAGCAGCAAATGATTTGGAGATCAAAGTGCACAGGACCACTAAACAAACTTAATGGAACAGAAGTAGGACCAAAACAAAATGTTAAGTGTGAAGTCCTCCCATTCAGTATTCCAACAGTTATGCCTAATTTCAGGGCACTCCATGTCATTCCCCTTCCCTACTGATTTTCCAGTCTGCCCCCAAAAGACACTTGGAACTCTGTGACCATTGAAGTCCACTAATTCTTCATATAGGGCTAATGTATTTTTCCTTCGAATCTGCTCCCACAAGACCTTTTTTAGTTTTGTAAAACATGGGGTCCTAATCAGACTTTCCTCTTGTTTTTTCAGCTGTTTTGTTTTGGCTAGTGATCCACCACATCTTAGTTATGCTCTCAGTATGTACAAAATGATGCAGTTGGACTATCCCTATTACGGACATAAGACAGCCATGCTTATTATGCTCCATTCTGTGGCAACCCATCAACCTATATAGTCTATTGTGGCCCCTGAACAGTGGTGTCACTAGGGTTGGCGTCATCCAATGTGATAACTCATGGTGTCACTCCAGCCAATTGACCTCTTCCCACATCACACCATACAGAAAATCCTTAGTAATGTTTTTTGTATTCATGTCTTATAAATCTTAATTCCTGTATATTACTGAATGTAATGGCAATAGTTGTGACATAAGCAACTGGCAAAATTAAAACTATACATTTAAATTACAGTATCATATGCACAGCCTAAATGTATTTACGTATACATTGTTTCATGTCGTCAGAGTGAAAATTTGGTAAGATGTGATCCTTTTAAAGAAAAAAAATTAAAAGACTGTTAAAAATAATTTTTTATTTTTTAAATTTTAATTTAAAAAAATAAAAAAAATAAACCCAGGACCTCTCCTTTCTCTTCCCACTGAGCCTCACACCTTTTCTCAAGAGTTTTAAAGGGATGCAGGTGAATGCCAAAGCCCATTTCTGTCTCAAGGGCAGATATTTGGGGGCAGTGGTGTTGCCCCCCTTTGGAGTGTCACCTGGTGTGGCTCACACAGCTCCAGCGATGCCACTGTCAGTGAACACCCTCTCAGTCCTCTTTGGTTGTTTCACAGTTGATTACTGTAACAGGCCTACGATGATGATCCCACAGCTATTCACCTCTTCTGGTGATCCCAGAATCAAATCCACACATTCTTCCTAGGTTATTGGTGTCACCAGGATCCACTACCACTGCATTAAAGGGAAGAATTGCACTACTCTCTAGATGGTGCTGAATTGTAACTCCCAGTATTTCCCACCGTTCAGTCTGTTGGGAGTTGCACTTCCACAGCATCTGGAGGGCCACATGATTCTGGCCCTGCATGAAGTTCTTTATCATAAGATGCTCTGTTAGCTCTTGCTGTTGTAACACTAATATAGAGACAAAGTGGTAGGCATTTTTATGTTAAATAGTAAATATTTTATTAAATACATTTTAAAGCGTTGCAGGAATATTATTCTCGAACACATAAGCACTTGCAGTCATCCTCTGTATTTTAATACACTACAACTTATATCTTAACTATATAACACAATTTTCCCTCACACAATTTCTCTCTCTTTCTCTCTTTTCCCCCTTTCCCCCTTCAGAATGCAGGCCGTTCCCCTCTCTGTCTGCATCCAAATCTTAATCCCACATGACTCTTAAACTACAATATATGTATTTAAAATATCTTTCCAAATATCATAGAATATTATGATGGCCTCCTAGAGGGTAGGTGTCCTAAAAGTTTTTGTATGTCTGCAAAATTTCCTTAAGCATGCCAATCTCTCTCTTTCAGAACTTTATCACACCAGTCTGCTGTCTCGCCACAATCGCACTAGTTAAAGAATGGAAGCATATTGGTTTGGCATAATTTATCATCACATTTTCCTTCGCAATCGTGATTTGGCAATCCATGGGTGCGTGATCTGTTTTTTGCACTGCCAAACTTTGCCATCTGGGGAAAAGGTGGGAATAAGTTATCATGGCTGCCAACCTCCTCCCAAAGCTAGATTCTGTGTGAATAAGCAGACAGCAGACATCTTTGGAAAGGTGTTGGCCACCATGATTGCTTTGAGGGGGAGAGGGAAAGAGGAGCAGAATTATATCCTCTCACACCATGTAATGTCCTGAGAAGCAAGAGTTGCAGTGGAAGAGACCTACTGCACAAAGGCAGTAATGGAGCAGCAGCAAAATTACGATAACAACTTGGATAAGAACTGAATGGTATTTTAATTGTTTTGTACTGCATGGATAGTATTTTAAATGTATTGCATTTTTATACTGCTGGAATCCTGCCTCGATCCATGGGGAGAGGCAGGAAATACAAATAAATATTATTATTATTATTATTATTATTATTAAAATTAAAAGCCTATTGATGGGTTTTGCCCATCAATAAAAAGGTGCACTACAGTGATGAATGGAAGGTGGCAGCAGGTTGGACACAATGTTGTGTGATAAGTACCAGCCAAAGATGTTTTTATCCTGTTAAAATTCCTCTTTTACAGCCTGTGTGATAAAGTCCTCCTTCTCTTTCTCTCTCTACCACAATTTTAATTTTATTTATTTATTTATTTGCTTGCTTGTGGGTGGGTACTATTTCAGTGACACAAAAATCTGCATTCAGAGAACTAACAGTTTTGACAGACCATCCATAAAAGCCAGCGTCAGGGTGGAGTGGGGGTGTGGGGTCTGTACGATGCATGCCTCGACTCCACCCCCATGCTGGCGTGATGCTGCATGCCCCACCACACAGAGGTCATCACAGCGCTTTTCTGGTGCTGCATCCAGTTGACACAGCACCAAAGGAGTGTCAAAAATCTGCAGCGCAAGTGGCTATGGCACCCTTTCTGTGGCACAAAAAGGAGCCGCTTTTTGTGGCTCCCGTTTGCGCTGTGGAAAGGCCAGATCACGGTCGGGGCATGTACCGTAGTTGCCGTGGCCCCGATTCAGCACTGAAAGGAGCACCTGCAGGCTACCCCTTAGAGGAAATCTGTTAACTCCCTGTTTATTATTGGTTTATAGAATATTCAAACATGATACAGTACATCTATCAGGCACTATTAATCACATAAGCCAAATGGGAAATCTATGGCTCAGGTAGCATGGCAGTGAATAAAAAAGGATTAGGCTCCTTGATAGGAGGTGAGGAGGCAGCGAAGCTGCAATGATTCAGATGTTCATAAAAATGTTCAGCATATACTCAGAGGCACTCAAAATATTTCTAATGAAGAATTCTCCTCCCTTGATTCACTATTCTTTGTACCCAGCTATTTATTGCTGCACTTGCTGTGGATCTGAGTTCTCTAGCTGAAATCATTTCTTACTACCCTTTAACATCATTCCTTGTTAAAATTTAACAAGATGTTTGAAGGGCAAGTGAACAGTGTACATGTTGGCAAGGGTTTGAGAGCATAGAAAAAACAGATCAGAAAAGTAAGTGACAAGACTGACTATTGAACAAGTTGTAAAATGGGATCCCAAATGCTGGGACTGACAGTACCCAGATGTGCTGCAGTACTACAAAGCCTTGGCAAAAGTTACATCATAGGTAAGCTTTGTAGTCCAATTAGGAAGATTATAGTGTGGAAGAAGGCAACTAACAATTAGTGTTAGTGGCGGTGAATGCATTTTTAACATTTTGATTGTTGAATTAGTTTTCAAACTTAATGTTCCAGGCTCTGAAATGGAAGGAATAAATAGATTAAAGTGTGTGGCAGAGTTGGGGAATTCTCCATATTTTGCCTCAGATATGAAACTGTTAGTGGAATTTTACTACAACTCTAGCTTTCTTATTTTATTTTAAGAAGAAAAATGGTTTATAGTCCTTCATGTTTCCATGGATACTGTTAACAGCCACTTCATTTTTTTTTATTTTGCTTTTATCAGAAATGATGGAAGGGTTCAATAAACCTCAGCGTAGCAGCATTAAGGACTGCCTGCTCCTGTGCTTTTAACAGCAATGCAGTATGAAGGAATTAGCAAGGAAAGCATTTGGGATCATGCAGAAACACTTTTCATCATTAGCTGCTACTACCTGTACAACAAAGTCTTGTTAAAGGCATAAAGAGTGAAGATGGTTTAAAACTCAGCAGCCCAAAGATGAATACAATGACTTAATTCCAGACAAAGAAGAGAAGGGAGTTTCAGTATAAGGGAACTCTTCTCCCCCCCCCCCCATTACTTTTCTGTAGACATGAATTGCTCAGGAAACTGAAATACTATTGTCTTAATATTGTAAAGGCCATAAGTTCAAGTTCAGCTTAAAGTCTCTATTTTAAACAATTTAGTCCTGACTGAGGAATTACGCAGTAAAATTATACAGTTATTGATGATATAAATGAATGATTGCTGTATAAGCCGCTGCAATCCACTCTTCAAGTACAGTGGGCCCTTTCATGCTACAGATTTATAGCACTATGATTCCATTAGGACGCTTGTGGTCAAGTAACATCAGAGCGTGGTCAAGACGTCACAAAGCTATGAACTGTCAGTGCAAGATTCTCCCTTCCCCTCCCTACTCAGTTCATTGAGTGCAAACTAGTTTTGCACTTTGAACCCGGTTTGTAGTAGCAACTGAAATAAGCCAGGGACAAAGAGGGAAGACAGGAGGAGGAAAGCAAAATGGGTACATTTAAAATGTACTGGACTATCCAGGGACAGTCCTGATTAACACTCTGCCGTCCCATTTTTTCAACTGCTTTTTAAATTGGACGCTATGCATGACTTCTTCCTCTTTCTGTGACAATGGACACTTTGAAGGTAGGCACTGAAGACAGAGCTTCCTAAGGGCAGAAAAGTGAGCAGCACAGGAAAGGAAGAATGCCAGATTTGCAGCTTCCATGAAGACATGTGAGCCTGGGTTCACAGAATCCCCTAGCCAGTAAGCCTATGTTGGTTGATTGGGGGATTTTGGTAAGCTGTAGTCCAAAAAAGTAACATAGGCCTGTTGGCTGGGGCATTCTTAGAGCTGCAATCTGAAAAAGTATCATGGGTGGCTGGGGGATTCTGGAAGGTGTGATCCAAAAAGTAATAGCTTTGCTGGCTGGAGCATTCTTGGATCTTGGAACTGTAGCCTCTTGGAGCTCTTGGAGTTGTATGTGTTGTGTGTGTTACTCCAAGGTCTAGCTTCCCTCCAGCCCTCTCATTTCCAATATTAAGTTGATGTCAATACTCCTTTTCTGTTTCTGTTGATGGCACATTGCTAAACATTGCTAAAATCCGTCCATTCCTCTCAGCCTCCACTGCCAAGACTCTGGTCCATGTCCTGGTGGTCTCACGACTAGATTATTGTAACCTCCTTCTGACAGGGCTTCCTCTCTCTCACCTCCATCCTTTAATCTCTCTCCAGAACTCAGCTGCATGCATTATCACATCCATTTGCCACTTTGACCATGTTTCTCCTCTCTTATCCTCCCTTCACTGGCTCCCCTTCCCCTTCTGCATCCAGTACAAGCTTTTGTTGCTGACTTTCAAAGCCCTCCATGGACTGACCCCTCCATACTTGTCTGAACTTCTTTCTCCTCACACTCCTTCTCGTACCCTCCGCTCTGGTAGTCAAGGTCTCCTGTCCCAGCTGAGGATTTCCACTGCTCCATCCCCGATTCGTCCCTTCTCACTTGCTGCCCCTCACTCCTGGAACCTTCTTCCCCCACATGTGCACTTCATCACTTCTCTAACCAGGTTCAAAATTAAGTTAAAGACTATATTGTTTAGGGAACCATTCCCAGGATTGTGCCATCTGCCCCAGGATGCCTCCTTTTAACTATCTATTAAGAAGCCGTGCCCTCCCTCCAGTCCATCTGCCTTGGTCCAGGCCCCAGAGGGAGAGAAGAACCACTGGACCTCATCCCCTTCCCACCACCTTCTCCTTTTCCTTTTGTGTTGTCTCTTTGATTGGAAACCTGAGGGCAGGGAACCGTCTAATTATAAGATTGTATGTATGGCACTCTGTAAATTTACAGAGCTATATAAATAAAGGTTAATAATAATAATGTCAGAAGGCTTGTAGATGAGAGGCTTGTAGCTGAGAGGGCACCCCAGTGCAGGAAATTAGCCACACCATATAAAGACATCCAGGACCATATAAGCAAATCCAGGAGGTTCAGCATAGGTGAAGCTCAAGATCACATAGCTGAGAACAGATTGATCAAGATTGGAATCTGCATACACCCTTCACTATAGGAATGATGGTGGGTGATAGACCTTGTGTTTATAAATGAACAAAATCCAAAAATACTTCCTTCTGGAAGTGATTAGCATTGTCCAGAGACATTTCCATTGATTGTCCAGACATCCTCAAGTTCCCTTCTCATTCTTCTCTCCTGGAAATGTTAATCCCAAAATCTGCCCTGATATATGTTTTGCTCTATAAATATCTCCACCTAGGCACCAACAACTTGGTCTCGCTTGAATTCAGATAGATTCTCTGTCAGTATCTAACTTGACTCCTCAGCATTGGTGGCCACTCCACAATTCACAGCCAGTTGCTGAGCCATTTCATCTCACAGTGTCCCATGATTGGAGCCCCTCTTCTGGAATCAGTACAGTATCACCCTCTGCAACTCTTATATCACTGTCTGCTACCATCTTCTTTATTGTTAGTTCTTGGATGTGCATGTAAGAGAGAGTGCCTTTTCATGAATGGTGATTTTCTCTGATTCATAAATAAAACTATTTTGGAACTTTCACTCCAGATTTCTGTTTCTCAGAACCGGTACACACAGGCTTCGTCCCCACTTTGAGTCATCCGAGCCCTCTTGGCTGCTTTCACTCGAGCTAATAAAATTCCTCTATTTGAATATTAATTGTGGGTGTCCTCCCAGGTATCTTGCATTTTGGGTAACACAGACACAGAGACAGACACACACATACACACATGGTTTTCATTTGTATACCATTTGAAATCATTCAGTTCATGTGTGTGTGTTGCTCTGGATGTTCTCTGAGAGCAAAAATGGATTGGAAATAATCAGGCACAAATCCAGTAATAAATTCTCTACTAGGCTTCTCCCTAGACTCAGTCCCCCCTCCCTTTCCTAAGCTGAAGTGACTTGCTTTTGTAGAAGGCTGTGGAAAGGGAAAGCTGCTGAGACAAGCAATGGGGCACTCCCTATTTCTCCTCCTATGTCATGCTGCAGTGACATCCTGAGCCAGGATCCAAAAGCCTCCTCTCTCTTTCTCTCTCGGCATGGCACACCCTTCAGCATGAGACTGACATTATTCATAGCCCGCTAAGCCTATGTCCCTGGGAGGCTGGGAGATTAATTCCCTGCCCTGGTTATGGTTCTCTGTTGCAACAGCTGGGCTCCCTGTCATGATGAGACTGTCTGACCTTATTTTGCTTCTGCGGTGTCATAACAGGGTCCAGTTCACTCACAGTTATCTGTGCCAGGCATCCAAATGAGTGAATTCCCAAGCCTCCATTGCACAGACTTCATCATTTAAAAATGCATGCTGAATTTTAGGTTGCGTATAAATGACCCTGACAGCAGAAACTTCTGAAGCTGTTTTCTGTCGTGGGGAGAATCTTATTGTTCCCTCAAGTTTATTCCCACAAAAGATATCTTTACAGCTTCTGGAGTTTGGAAAAGTTCCTTTTTTTACTAAAACTCCCTATATTCACAACAAGCCTGGACACAGTGCCAGGAGAGCATGTTCTGGGAGTTTTGTAGTCACAAAAAAAATGTTTCCTTGCCACTCTTCTCAAGTTTCAGGCTGTCTTGCCTGTTTTTATCATTTGCTTTCTTCAGTGCTTTTCATATTTCAGTGTTCAGACATTTGTTTGGCACTTTCTTCTCATTTTTATTCTATTTTGTTGTTGCCATTCTTACTTGTTGCTCAATTTAAAAATTGATCTGAGAAGGTGGGAAATGGCTTTGCAACTGACCTAAAAGCCAGCAATTTTTTTAAAAAAGCAGAAGTATGTATTGGTAACAGGATTATGATCTTGGTGTTTCACACCACAGAAAAATCCTGGAAGAAGAGAGAATGGGGCTTTTGGCACTAGCAGTTTTTATCTCAGCAAGATATAAACATGGGGTAAAACCCAACAGCAGTTTCTTCACTCTTAACAAGACTCCATGGTGTTTCATGGAAGTGATTCTGTGGCTAGTCTTTCTTTTCTAGAGTCTTTTTCCTGAAAACAGCATTTTCAGAGTCGTGACAGAGATCCTTGTGTAACATATGCATTGTCACATACATAATGCACAAACCACTAAGTCACTCACTTGATCCATTGAGTCCACACTTAGGGCTTGTCTACATGTAGAGAAAAATCCGGGGTACCAGATTCCTAGTGTCTATCTGTGAAGTGAGCCCTCAGACACTGAAATCCCCACCGATTCCCTGAATTGACAAGAACATTGCATGTCCAATTGCTGCCAATTCAAAGTGAATGAGGATTTTTTATAGTTTAAGGGAGCCCTTAATGTCTCCTAAAATACAGTACCTCCAAATATCATTCTGCCCCAAGCTATGAATCAACAGAAAGTAGAACTAGGATCAGAACTCTGCTTTGCTCTTTCTCGGTCTCTCTCATATATATATATATATATATATGCGTGTGTGTGTGTACATACATATTTAGTGTGTGTGTGTGCATTCATGTACACACATGTGCACACATTCACCCCTTCCCATATATATAAAGAGAAAGAGCACGGGAGCAGACAAATATTTGAATTGTTGAATGCTGAAAAGAGAATGTTCTTAACAGCCACATTAGATGGGTCTCAGTTTCATATTTTAGCATCTGAAAAAAGTAGAAGTCAAAATGTGTTGCTCATGTTATATATAAGTTGTTGTTTGTGCCTTCAAGTTGTTTCTGACTTATGCCAACCCTAAGGCAAACCTATCACAGATAATTTGCCTGAGGTCACCAAGTGTGTTTCCATTGCTAGGAGGAAAATCGAATCCAGAGACCTAATCCTACGCTCAAACTATTGCATCACATTGGTTTTCTCTCTCTCTCTCTCTCTAGTTCTATTTGTTAATCACTTCACTGTGTGTATGTGTATTGCATTGTTACTGTTTTGTATTCTTTATTTCACATTGCATTCCATCTTGGGAGGGGTTAACCCTTAAAGGTAGCCTGAATATTACTTTTAAATCAATTCATTAGATATGTAACGGAAAACCAGAATAAGGGGGTGCAATATCCTAACCACATAATCCATCCAAATGAGCATGAAGGCAGTTAAATCAATAAATATTGGTTAATTGAACACACCTTAAACAACTAGCCACTGCAAAAAGAATAATAAACATAGGCTCTATCTAACAGCCATAGAGACATCATTGACACCTCTGTTATCCAAAATGCTGGGGTCCGGGGAGGATGCCTACAACCAATATGTTTTAGGTTAATTTGATACTAAGCTCAAAGAAGAGATACCAGTATAATTTGAGTGGAGCAACTGTAGTCCAGGGATCAGCCCAGCTATACCAAGTCTGGATTACCCAGGAATTCCAGAGGCAGGTTTCAAATGAGTATTACATTTTATTAAATGGGAATATAGCAATACACAACACACACACATGCACACGCAAGAGCTAATGGAATAAAAAGGTGGGAGAGGTGAGGCTTTACTAACGGTGATACTGACTTGACAAAGATCTTGAGTCCAATCGATGGGAAGTCCAGAACGGAAGAGGCTCAATAGCCACTATGAACAGGGTTATAAATAAATACTTTATTATTATTATTATTATTATTATTATTATTAGGTTAGTCGGTGTATTGAGGGGCTTGGGTTAGTAAACCAACAGAGTGTCTGCCTGATACTAGACTGAGGCTGATGAATGGCTGGTTTGCTACAGGTATATATATACCTTGAAAATAGTTTGGGGGGCAGAAACCCAGAGTAGAATGGATTAAATCACTTTAGATGGTTTACCAGGACAGGAGAGAATGGTCTGAAACCAAATTGAATGCAATGGGTGATTGGTGCAAATACCTCAGACAAAAGGGATTAGTGCACTGGATTGCAAGTCCTTTATCTGACTATGTGCTTCCAGTCCCATTCCTAAACCATGGTCCCTTTACCCTCTCCAAACATAATAGGATCTGCTGGAAAATTCCAGTGACTTCATCAAGGTGAGCTCCTTGCAATCTCTTCCTTGCTAGTTGCTATGTACAGGAATTCAAACCTGCCATGGATTTGGGGCGGCCAAAGTGGGGTCGTTCTCAGGTCACTCATGCCAACCTTTATTAAATGTATATCAAATAGAGATGGGTGAATGGAGGCTAAATCTTGGGATAGCACCTGATACTGCCCAGGCTGTATCCACACTGCAGAAATAATCCAGTTTGACACTACTTTAACTGCTATGGCTCCATGGTGTGGAATTCTTGGAACTTTACCTTTATGAGACATTTAGCCATCTCTATCAGAGAGTTCTGGTGCCACAGCAAACTATAGTTCCCAGAATTGCATAGCATTGAGCCATGGCAAGTGGTCTCAAGCTGGATTATTTTTGCAGGGCGGATGCAGCCTCAATCGACTGTCTTGTTGCTAAGGTAACGCACTCTCCTCTCTAGTTCTACCCATCCTGAGCATAGCTCAAAAAGGTTGCTTCCCAACCCAGCCACCACAGCCAACAGCTAGTTTAGCTGGGAGTGCTGTGGGTTTTGTAGGCTAAAAAGGAACTTTCTCAAGTTCTGAGAGTAAGACAATGGATTTTTGCTGTCGTTTAACTATTTTTCTCCAGTCAGGAAGGAAGAAAAGGAATTCCTCCTTCTCATTGGCTTTCTTGATGGCCTCTCTTTCTCTCAATCCTCTCTCCGTCATTCCAACACACTCTCTTGCTGTCCATCATTCCTCCACTCATTTTTTTGTCTCGCTGCCTGTAAGAAAATGTATTAATTATACTTGAGGGAATCCACAGAGGGGCGTAACCACACCACATCCGCAGACTGCCTGGGAAAGCTTCAGTTAGAGACAGGGACTGGTTACAGATCAGGAAAGTCTGATAATTTTATCAAAGAGTGAGAGGCAGGAAACCTGCTATTTTCTGCACTTCATTTTCTGGCCTCACCTGAGAGCAAATCTATGCAATGTTTTTTAAAGCTTCCTTCAGAGATTGGCAGAGTTAAAGAGACACCTCGAGTTAAGGCCTGCACTTTTGAAAATATTACAGTGAAGAGAAAGGCAATAACCAAGCAGTTGTTACAGCATTAGACCTGAAATTCAAGAGGGGGAATTGCTCCACCTTCAACTGCAAAATAAGGGAGAGCATCGATCTTTGAAAAGACAAAGAGCATGTGCCCACAGTGCTCAATTATAGCAAATCAAGATCAGTTTTTGATACCAGTTTGATTTCCACAGCTGGATCCTACAAAGTTCTGAAATTTGTACATTGGCGAGGAACTTAAAATTTGCTAGTGAACACTTCCTGAGCTACAGCATTGGTGGTTTTCTGGTGGAGAATTCTAAATATCTCACAAAACTACAAATCCTAAGATTCCACAGAATCAAACTGTAATAAAGTGCTGCCAAAATGATAGGACACTGGCCCAAAACAGACGGGCCAAAAGGGCCGCGCTGGGACAGCGTCGGAGCGATTTGCACTAGGGCTGCAGTGACCACATGCGCCCCAATCCGGGCTGCTGCTGCAGTCCTAAACTGCACTGCCAAAAAGGAACAGTTTTTACAGCTCCTGTTTGGCCCAGTTCTTTTGCAAAGATGTAGGTCCAGCATGGTTTCCCTCTGTGTTCGGGGTGTGTGTCATCTAAACGCTACACCCCAGACGCAGTGGGAATCCACATCTTTTGGCCCATCTAGTGTAAGAACGTTATCACACGGGAGGAATTTCTCTCAATTTTGAAAGAAATGAAAGTGGGACCAGACTGAAATTAAGTGAATTCGCTAGTTCAGCTAATTTACGTGATTGTGTATTGATGCTGCATCGCATTCGGAACTGCCCGCAATTGCCTCCCAGTGCCCGAAATTGTGTGTGATAGTTTCTCACGCAATACTGTGAAACCCCACAATTGCATTTGGAAGGACTTCCCATTGCCCCAAAATACGTGTGATCAGCTTTCACGCAATAATGCACAACCCCATGATTGCATTCAGATTGCCATTGGATTCTACTTCCAATTTTCATTGTGTGATAAACTCTTTAGACAGTGTAACCATATGGATGAGCTCTCTGTTGCTCCTAGTCTACCTTTGATATCAGCTTGATATTAAAAGGAAGGTTTTCTCAAAGTCCCTGACCAAAGATCTATTCACCTTGAACTATAGCACCTTGATTCCACTATAACTGCTTAGGACAGTTATGGTATGGAATCCTGGGATTTGCAGTTTAAGGAAGGTATTATGTACAGGATTACTTCAGAAATTCAAGCTTCAGTAGTAAAACTAGAAAATTTTATTTCGAAGACAAAGATGTTCCCAGCAGACATATGTTGTCAGGACTGAAGTACAGGTACAAGCAGTTATTATACCACATAATTAAAGCACTCAACAATTCAGACTTTGAGTGTGTTAACACCCTATTTGCTCATAGATCAAAACACTTTCATGTTCCCCCTTTCCCAGAGTTGCCCTTCCTTCCAGTTCCCTACCAAGAGACTGGCATTGAAACTCACAGTGCAATTTCTCCTCCCCACACAGAGAATCAGAGCATCATAGAGTTGGAAGAGGCCCCAAGGGCCATCCAGTCCAATCCCCTGCCATGCAGGAACTCACAATCAAAGCATCCCTGACAGGTGGCCATCCAGCCTCTGCTTAAAAACCTCCAAAGAAGGAGACTCCACCAACCTTTGAGGCAGTGTGTTCCTCTGTCAAACAGCTCTTACTGTCATAAAGTTCCTCCTAATGTTGCGGTGGAATCTCTTTTCCTGTAGTTTGCATCATTGCTCCTTGTCCTATACTCTGGAGTAGCAGAAAACAAGCTTGCTCCGTTCTCAATATGACATCCCTTCAAATACTTAAAAGGGTTATCATATCAACACATCTGCTTGTTAACCATCCTGAGGAACATAGCCAGCACCCTTAATAATTTGTGTTAACATATCCCATCATTCAGTACTTAATCAATTTAGCATTAAAATAATATAAGCAAGCAAAGTGTATTGCTATGGCAGGAAATCTGAGGGATCCTGACAGAGAGGCAATTGGAATTCTCCTCTAGTGCCTCATCACCAAACTACAAATCCCTGGATTCCATAGGATGGAACCATGGCAGTTAAAGTGGAATAATAGTGTAGTGTGAAAGGGCCCCAGGATTTTTTTTAATGGTGTTGGTTATGGTGGGCCCTAGTGGGGGTATTGACAGTTTCCCAAGAGCCTAGCTACTGGCTCTTGGCGCCCTGACTCCCGCACAATTATTGTCATATGGCCGTGAAACAAATTGTCCTGAAATATTACACCACACAGGATGTGCAAAGATGCAGGCGTGTGCTTGACTAAGATCTGGATGTTAAAAATAAGACTGCATAAACCCAGGAACAAAAGGCTACACCAGGCATGACATGGAATTGTTAAAATAATACCTCTCAAAGATTAAAATGCCATGAGGATTTAAGGAAGATTTAGTGCCTGAGGTCTCCTATAATTATCTAAATATTGATTGTTGCTGTTGTTATTGGGTGCCTTCCATTCATTTCCGACTTGTAGTGGCCCTAAAGCAAACTTATCATAGGGTTTTCTTGGCAAGTTTCTTCAGAGGGGGTTTGCCATTGTCATCCTCTGAGGCTGAGAGAGTGTGCAAGGTCTCCCAGTGGGTTTCCATGGCTGAGCTGGGTATTTGAACCCTGGTCTCCCAGTGTCCTAGTCCAATGCTCAAGCCGTTACAACATGCTGGCCCTCATAAACGTTGATTACAGACTTATTATTAAAACATGAATTATAGATTATTGCTTGCAATAAAATAGCATGTTTGTTGTCTCATGCAAATAGCTAACAGGATCACCTCACCCCAATTTGTTGGTTTAAAATGTTAGTACCAAACTACCTTAAGATCACATTTTTCCTACCCTCAGGCGAGCCTCTGTGCTGCTCACAGTGGCACAAAGGAAGGATACAGTGATGGGAATTGTTTCTTCACTTGGAATGTTTTCCTGCAGGTGTCAATTTAGAAAAAAAAAATGCATGAGAAAATTCCAAATGTAAAAATAGGTGTGATTGCCTTAAGAGAAAATCCAAAACTAATTTTATGATAATATCTTTATTAAGCCATTCTAATAGGGTGGTGTAGTGGTTTGAGTGTTGGTCTATGGACATTGTCAGACCGGAGGAATTTCTCCCAATTTTGAATAGAGCCAATTCGCAATTACGTGAATTCACTAGTTTAGCAAATTTATGTGAATCCTAATTGCATTCAGAATGCATTCAGAATGACTTCCCATTGCCCAAAATTGCGTGAGATACTCTCATATGCAATAACGTGAATCCCCATGATTGCGTTCGGATTGCCATTGGATTATACTTCCAATTTCCGTCGTCTGATAAAGTCCTATGATTCTGGGTTTGCATCCCTGCTCAGCATGGAAACCCACTGGGTGAAATTAGGGAAGTCATGCTGTCTCATCCTCAGAGGAAGGCAAAAGCAGACCCTCTCTGAACAAATCTTGCCAAGGAAAACTCATGGTAGGGTTGCCTCAGGGTCACCATAAGTTGGAAATGATTTGAATTTTTAGGGGGTCCATTAACATTTGGGTAGGTTGGTGTACAGTAGTGTAGGATACTGAACAGATGTCCTTCTTGGAACAGTTTATGCCTTCACAGACTCCCACTCCACGCTCCTTCCCCCGTACTTTTACGTTAGAATGAGAGTGCTGTGTGACAACTGAATCGAGATTATAGCTATTATTAAGAACAAAAAAAATTGTTCAGACACATTGTTTGAAGCAATTGTTTCAGCACTTACTCAAGGTTTGATTTTAAGAAAATGACTGCAAGGGGAAAAAAAACTAGAAGGTTTTACTGCCAACATAACACATGACTAAAAACTGTGTGGGTGTGCATGTATGGAAATAAGGCTTGTTGAATGGGTAGTCTAGTGTCAGCTTAATCTCTCCTTTCTTTTCCTGTTGGTCTTGTTTTTCTTTCTTAGCGCCTTCTCTACACCTTCTCTCTCAGGCTTCTTGTGTCTCCATCTCTCATGCATGCCCTTAGAATCATAGAATCGTACAGTTGGAAGAGACCCCAAGGGCCATCCAGTCCAGTCCCCTGTCATGCAGGAACTCACAATCAAAGCATCCCCGACAGATGGCCATCCAGCCTCTGCTTTAAAACCTCCAAAGAAGGAGACACCACCACACTCCGAGGGAGTATGTTCACATGTCAAACAGCTCTTACTGTCAGGACGTGTCATAAAGTTTTATCCCTTCTTTTCCTCTAACCCCTTTCCTGAGAAATCTGCTTTATCTAATACATTTCTGGTTTGCCGTCACACACATGATGCTTCAAATTAGACATGGTGTGCTTATTCTTTATGATTAAGCCTCATCTGCTTTCTCTTTTACAACAGGATTTCCTCAGAGATACATGTCTCAGCATCCACACTTGCAAATTAAATTTATATCTATCCTTAATAAGCCATCAAAAGACAAAACACACTAAATGCAAAATACCTAGGTGTGGAAACCAATGCACTATAACGTTTTTCACCACTTGGGGGAACACAAATGCAGAAAATGTGGCAGACATCTCATTTGAGCAAATTTTCCATTCCATGCTGGTTTGTAATTTTAACTTCTAGACTTAAGCTGTTAATCACTAATAATTACTTTTAAAACAGCATGAAAATGGGCAGGACCAAGCATGGAAAGAATATTCAAAAGTATTTGTTTCAAGAGTGAAAAATAGGTTTCCCAACTGTCAAGGAAGAATAAAATATCAGTGAGGATTTTGAGAAATTTTCTCCTGGGATCTGACATCATGCGCAAAAAATCTTTGCCTAAAAAGCCACATGTTTCTCTCTACAGACTTATTCAGGCATACTGCAGAAAAAAATTATTCATTTTGTCCTATAGTGGGGAGGAAACTAGTTTAGTTATTCTTCCTTCCATGTGAGAAGAAAATAGCTGAGATTTACATCCCGAGGCAAGTCAACTGGGCAACCATCATCAACTACATGAATAAGGTAAGTCTTGTCTTTTTATAAGCATAGCTTTCTTCCAATGTACCTCTTGCTTTTACTATATATGATCACTTAATCACTATTACTTAAACAGAGGCTATTTAAACAAGCACTTAAAATAAATCATAGTTAAAATTGTTGTTTTGGCATCTGTAAAAAGTAGAAAGAGTTATGCAACAGAGCGGTTGCTATGGCAATTACTTGTTGAAGACCAAGGTAATTAAAACATAACAAATCCAAAAAAATTAGTCAGTTCCTTTGCAGCCTAACTCACTATGCATAGTCCCTTTACTGTGCTGAATAAAGCAGTGCCTGACTCTTAGGATGCAATATATTTTTGTTCAGTGAATGAACACTTGTTTTTTATTTGTTGTGGTCATTGCTCTATACATCATCCCTCGCTTCCTTTATATTTCCTATTATACTTTTAGATGCAGTGGTAATGATATCTCTAGTACAGTAATGCAATACTTTCTCTAATTGTGCATTTATTGCTGTCGTAGTTACTGAATGGTAATGGAGGATTCAGTGCTGACCCCTTCCTGGGAATATTCATGCATTCATTTACATTTGCTTTATTGATATTTATAAATTGCATATATTGAAAATTTCAGAACTGTGTACAATAATCAAACTATACACAGAAAGAGAGTAGATAAAATAAATGTACTACATCTGCACTCTCTGTAAAATAGAAGCTATATCAGGAAGGCTTGTACAAGTAGGTAAGTCTTCAACATGCACCTAAAATTGAGAATGGTTGGAGAAATTCTCTTTCTCTTTATATGAGAGAGAAGTGGTCCCCAGATGACCTAAAGAATAAAATAGATCTAAGAGAGAAAAGGCAACAAGACGATAGATAGATAGATAGATAGATAGATAGATAGATTCTAACAATAAAACCTTAAATCTGACCTGTAGGGGTGGCTGCCTTGGCCATTTAACAAATCCAAACAAAAATCTGTCAGTGATACCTTTATTGGCCAACCGAAATGCATAATACACGTGATGCTTCGAAAGCTTGCAACAATTAAATTGTGCATTTTGGTTGACCAATAAAGGTATCACTGATGGATTTTTGTTTAAATTTGACCTGTTAGCAAACAAAGAGCCAGTTCAACTCCATCGCCAGACATATTGTGCTGTTACTGAAATACTTAGCTGAAATACTCTGCACTAACTGCAATTTCCAGATAAGTCTAAAGTACAGCACCACAGAAAGTATATTGCCATTTTTCTCTTGGAGCTAAAAGACTTGCATATAATTATTGCCCACTATTCACCCAATTTTTATTCTAAGAACAACCCATCCTCCTGGAACCACTCACTCACAAAACCTCCCATCTTGCCAAGATTTATCTTCAGTTTATTTATTCTATTCCAGCACTATACTAGATCCAGGCACAGGTCCAGAACCTGCATGACCACAACTGACTCAGATGCAATAAGAGAATTAAAAGCTGATTTTCATCCATTTCTCCAAATGACAGTTCCCTGTGGTGTCATATAGAATTTAAAAGCAATGTAGGAGTTTATCACATGTGAGGAATTTCTCTAAATTTCGCAATAGTAATTTTCGTATTCAATTCGGAATTTCGCGTGATTACGTGAAAGTGCATCACACAATGACATGCCTAGGTTATTTCACGAAAGTAAATTGCGCTATGGATTCGCAATTCATGCGATTGCGTGAAAGCTTATTATACATTTTCTGTTTATTTCAAACCCAAAACAAACACATTCAGGAATATCTTATTACACCAGTGGATTTCTAAATGCGAAATTGCTCTCCTGCCCACTTCTCAACCGATGCCATGGTGACCTCATGTACTTCCAGGTCATTGAGTTTGGGTATTTACTTGTAATACTAGCCTTTTGCTCCTTTTCACGTGAAAGCCTGCCACCAGCTGAAAGCTTGGCCCCGCGTCCTAAGTCGCATGCACGCTGAGATGTTGGTGTGCCATGCAGGAATTCCCCATCAAAGCATCCTCCATGTTGGCCCCGCATCCTAAGTCGCATGCGCGCTGAATTGGTGTGGCATGCAGGAATTCCCCATCAAAGCATCCTCCATGTTGGACCAGTGCTCAAAGCCCCATGTGCGCTGAGATGTTGGTGTGCCATGCAGGAATTCCCCATCAAAGCATCCTCCATGTTGGACCAGTGCCCAAAGCCCCATGTGCGCGAGATGTTGGTGTGCCATGCAGGAATTCCCCATCAAAGCATCCTCCGATTTCAGAGGAAGGCCATGTCAAAACCACCTCTGAGGATTCCCTGCCTATGAAAGAAAGCCCTATGAAATCCATAGGGTCAGCAGAAGCCAACAGGAGACTTGAGGGCACAGGCTTTACTTGAATGTGGCCCACCATTGGCACAGATGAAGGGTTTGTTTTGCTTCAAATTGCCCTTTCAAGGCTTTCCAAGACTCCTGGGAAACCCAGGCTGGGAATGCAAGTGTTTTCTCCTCCTGTTTGCAGAATTTCAGCTTTTTCTTCTTCTGCCTTGCCCAGTGCTGGCCTTTTCTTTGAGCCAAATATCTGTCTGTCCATCCATCCATCTGTCTCTTCTTCACCTGCTAGGTCACATCCTGAGCTCTTGTTTCATCCCGATGGCTGCGCAGAATTTTAGCATCTTTTTCATGGCAGAACCTTTATTTCTTCTGGTGGGAATATATATATAGGCAAGCCTTGATTTTATATAAGGGATACCATGGAGCTATGCCACTCTGTTTAATACGGCTTGAGCATCCATAGATTATGGACTCAGTTTGCAGCAACCGAAAGAAGCTGAGCCCAAAGGGGGGAAGATCTCTTTCCATGCTGGTTTTACAGGTTACAAGGCCTTATCTTTGAATTCTACTCTTTCGAGCAGAAGTTGGTCCTCCGGGTGCTTTAGACCTCACTTCTCACATTTCCTGGCCAAGCGGAAGTCCAAAACAAATGGAAGAGCAAAGTTTTGGAAGCTCTGCCTTAAAGGCATCCAAGAGGTCCAGATGGGGGATGCTTAGCCCTCCTCCAGATGTGCCATTGGGACCCTCCTCGGGAAGCCTCTGCCACTTTCTCCTCCAACTTTCCAGGGAACATCATGAGATCAAGCATCGGATCCCCTTCAGATCTCAGCCCAACCCTATTCTTTTGAGTTTTCCTCCAGAAGCCTTTCTCCTTTTTCTAAAGAGAAACTCCCTCCAAGCCACATAAAGGCCTGACAGGCCAAGAATATCACCGAACCTTACAAGTTAGAAGAAGAAAAACCACAGCAAAGTCTATGGCAGTAAATATAGAAGTATATTTAGAAGAAATATAGAATATAGAGCATGGAAGTTCTTTTTTATGCATTCCAGTAAGAAATAAGAAATTCTACAATAACGAATACATCAATACAATACATTACAGTACATTAATGCAGCAATACAATACAAAATAGAGAAAAACAGTACAAATAAAATAATAATTTAAAAATATGACGGTAACATTGTTTCCAGTCTCTTCCTGTTCTTCTTGCAAGTGCCACCTTTTGGGGGTTTTAGGTTACAGATGCCAACCTCAGAACAAAAACCTCTGTTGAACCCTAAGATGCTGGCCATTTGGGGAGCTGGTTGCTCTGCAGGCCATCCTGATGGTAGAGATGGAAAGCACACACTGCTCCAAAAGACAGCCGTCCCTCCGAATTCGCAGCTTTGGGACTCGCGGTTTTGCTTACCCGCCAAGTTGCCGCCTCCCCCCACTCCTTTCCCCCCTGCCCTCCCCCTGCCCTCCCCTCCCCTCCCTTCCTCCTTCGCTCCATCTTTCAGCCCCCCCCCCACTGGGCCTAGCGTGGCCTCGGGGGCTGGGAGGGGGCCTTCCCTCATTCCGGGGGGAGTGAGCCAGGGTGCGGGGGCCGCCAGGGTCTGCCATCTGCGCCCCACCGTCCAGCCCCCATGCGGAGTTCCCTTCCTGCCGGATGCACGGCACGCCACCCCCAACACGGCCAATGGCTCCCGGCTTGCTTACCCTCTTGTCCTGTGGCCCTGGCAATGGGGCATAGATGGGAAGCAACTGGGGAAACCAAAATAATAATAATAATAATAATAATAATAATAATAGTTTATATCCCGCCTCTCCTATTGGATCAAGGAGGCTGATAGAAAGGGTAAAAAATACAATACAGAATAAAATTCATTATTATTATTATTATTATTATTATTATATCTCCCCCTCCGACACAACAACTTAACATTCCCAAATGACAATAGCAATAATAAAACAACATCCAGTTATAAAAATGATAAAACTGCAACAGGAGGGTGGGAGTCCTGGGGTATTCTATTTGGGGGTCCATATGAATGGGGAAAAGTGAGCTAAGGGAAGGCTTGTCGGAAGAGATCCGTCTCAACTGCCTTTTTAAAGCTGCCCAAATCGGGGATTGGTGTCAGATCTCTTCCGAGAAGCCATTCCATCGTTTGGGAGATGAGAAGGCCCTCTGGGTAACCGCAGCCAGTCTGCAGGAAATTTGTCCCAGAGGACCTACTAAGGGTTGGGACCTAAGTACTGGGAGCCCTAACTGCAGTTTCAGCCAAAACTACTTGGAGTTGAAGGGCAACAGCTCTCTCGGTTGCCTTGCTCGGGAACAGAAGATGTGAGACTGGTCCCTTGAGCTGCACTTGCTAGTTTTGTCAAACTGGGCTCAAGTGGGATGTTGAAGTGGCCCAGGACTAGCAGCCTAGGCGACTCCAGCACCAACTCTGAGTCCAGTTGTGTCAGCTCAGTTTGGGAGCCTGCTGGACAACAAGGTGGACGGTAGACCAACAGAATCCCCAAACTATCCTTGGTCTTCAAGCTTAGGTACAGACACTTAAAGTGGTCTGTACTGGTCAAGGGCCCAAACAGAAAGGCCAAAATAAAGCTTCTTCGGGTCACTTTGGAGGTATGCTGCTTCAATGATGCATGCGTCCTAACAGTCCGGAAGCCACGCTAAAGCCACACTCCAGTCCTAAGGCATCTTAAGAGGCCGGAAGCTGCGCCAAAGCTGCACTCTAGTCCTTAGGGATGGAGTATGGCTTTAGCACAGCTTCCGGACTCTTAGGACACATGCATCATTTAAACAGCATAGCTCCAAAGTGACCCGAAGCAGCTTTATTTCGGCCTGTTTGGGGCCTCCGCTTGTTTCTATGGAACAAGGCCACTCCACCCCCTCGCCCAGTCCCCCTTCCCTGCCCACTGACCGAATACCCGGCTGGGAGGGCCTGAGCCCAGGTTGTAACACTGGCGTCTCCCAGCCAGGTTCCTGCAAGGCATCTCCCCCGCCCCATCTTTCTCCCTCTCCATCGTAGCCATGCTCCAAGGCAGAGAGAGGGAGCTATGGAGGGGACCCTCTGGTCCAGACTGTAGTGAAAAGACCCCAGACACAGCAAACCCCGGAGACAAGAACAGCCATTCACAGAGCCCCAGGTTTCCAGCCAATGGGGAGCTGGCTGGGCAGGGCTATATAAGAGCCGGAGCAGAGAGAGAAAGGGGGTGATTTAGATGGAATTTTGAGGGGAAGAGACACATCAGAGGGAGGGGGTGCTCTCTAGGTTCCTGTATGGGACAGGTGTAGGTTAGGTTTTAGGCCAGACGGGGTATGTAGAGTCCAGGAAAGGGACTGATTAGGCTTTAGGTTGTAAGCCAGTTGATCTAAGCTGAGAGTATTTGGCAGTTTGCTTGAGGGCTGAAGTATTGTGTCTATGTAACTGGGGTAACGTAACTAAGAAGAAAGAAATGCAAAAGCCTTGAAAGTAATTTACTGACTACTTTGATGTTTGTTAATAAACGTCAGTATTATTTTATTACCACTTGGCCTCTGTGAAATATTGTGGCACGCTACTAGAGATAACAAAGCCTCAGAAAAGATAGGCAGTGGTGGAGAAGATCACCACAGAAGTATTTTGGTGGCAGCGGTGGGATGAAAAGGCCCAGGGTGCTGTCATCATAGAAATTTGGTGGTTCACCACATATTTTGGCGGCAGCGTCGGGATACGAAAACGTCCAGTTGCCAGAGCTGTGCTAGGAGTTTGGGGTCTGAGGGCAAAATACCAGACACCCATAGTTGTTTTGGCGTAAGGCAGGAAAGTAATCTCTGAGGTAACAGCAAAGGGTAATTGGTAGGAGATTACTGGGAACCTGACCGCGCCACATCTAATATAACACTAGTCTCTGAGGTAACAGCATTGGGTAATAGTAAGAGACTAGTAGTTAGAGATAAAGTCAGAGAAATGGTGATTCTTGAGGTAAACGCTTGGGTAAAGTAGAGAATCACTGGCCTGACTTTGAAAATTACATAAGATCTTTAGTTGTGACAAAGGAACAGTGGAGCCAACGTGATTCCTGAGGTAAAAAAGCTTGGGTAAAGTAAGGAATCACAGATTTGACATTGAGATTTAAGTAAAATCTCTATATTTACTAGAGGCACAGTTAATTCACAGTGATTCCTGAGGTAAACGTTGTGGTAAAGTAGGGAATCACTAACGCCATTTTAAGAGCCAAGTGAAATCTTGTTGTTCCATTGAGGAAAAGTAAAAAAGTATTTCCTGAGGTAAAAGTTTTGGGTATTTGTAAGGAAACACTGCTAACATGCCTCCTAAGAAAGTTAAGACCCCAGCAGCAGTTGAAATGAGTGAGGAAAGAGAGATTACAGAGGAGATGATGGCTAGTGTTGACACGGATGCGTCTGAGCCTACACAGAGTTTAGAGGTGTGGAAAATTAAACAGGAATTGAAAATGAAAGAGAGAATAGAGTTGGCCAAGATAGAACAGGATAGGATTTTGAGAGAAAGGCAAATAACACAAGAAAATGAAAGGATTTTGATAGAAAGTCAAATAGCACAAGAGAAAGAAATTGAATTGGCCAGAATGGAAAATGAGAGGCTTTTAAGAGAAAAAGACATGGAGTGTCAGATAAGAATGAGGGGTACGGATCAGGGAATTCCTTTATCTCAAGTAGTTTCTGAGGGAAACAGGATACCTCAAATTGATATGAAGAGGTTTCCCCGATATTATAAAGGGGACAACATTGAAGCCTTCTTTGTTAATTTTGAAAGAACTTGCTTAGAGTGGAAAATAAAAGAGGAAGATAGAATGAGTTATCTGAGATCGCAGATTAGTGGGGGTCTCACAGAGGTTTATGCAGAGATGAGGGCAGAGGAAGCCCAGGATTATATTTTATTTAAGGAATTGGTGAGACAGAGGTTTGGCCTGACACCAGAGCATCATCGGCAAAGATTCAGAGCTATTAAGAGAGAAGGAAATGAGTCCTTTTGTCAGTTGGGAGCCAGACTAGACAATCTTTTGAAAAGCTGGATTGAGGGTGCTAAAATTACAACTAAAGAAGAATTACAAAGTTTGATGGGGTTAGAACAACTTTATAATATTATACCCCAGGAATATAGATGGCTGGTACAAGACCGACAACCGAAAACAGTGGCAGAGGCAGCTAAACTGTTGGACGCAATAGCCTTGGTCAGGGAAGATGGGAAAAAATATACAAGATCTGAGGGAAAAATCTCAAGAAAGTGAGAGAAGAAGTCCTAAAAATTGGCATACCTCAGTAGATAAGAGTAGTAGTAGTAGTAGTAAAAATTTCAAACCTTGGCAAGAGGAAAAGGCAAATGATGCTGTTAGGAAAAGTGTTGGGTTGAGAGAGTGTGACCCAGACACCAATATAAGGGATAGTTGGACGAGGAAAGATCCCTCAGAAGCAAGTAACAAGAAATGTTATGAATGTGGTAAAATAGGGCACTTCAGATATAACTGCCCAAACATATATAATAGAGAGAGAACATCAAATATAAAAACAGCTTATTGTGTCACAGCAGTTAAACCAGCAGTTCAAGACTTTGGCCACAGAGAACATACAGATTCGGTTGCCTTGGAAACAACAGTTGGGAGACCAACTGACGGCGGTGAAACCCATTGCCCAAAGACATGTTTAGTGATCACAACGGCACCTCACGAAATTGATTTAAAAGACCATAATGAGAGGATACAAATAAATGAAACCTCTATGTGGGCTTTTCGTGACTCAGGGTCAGAAGTTTGTATTATTAAATCACACCTGATACAACCTCAGTATTTGTGCCCAAACGATTATTTATCTATACAAGGGTTAGGAGGACCTGCATTTTCAGTGCCAGTTGCCAAACTTAATATAGCATTCCGAGGATATAAATTGCAGTGGAGATTTGGCATATATGATTCCATCCCAACAGATTGTCTCATTGGAAATGATTTGATTAGACACATTCAGGGGCTAGAAGAATCCAAAAATTTGGTCGTTAAAGAAAAAGCTAAGAGGAGAGATAAATTCGTGGGAACTCTTAAACATGAACTGGAAATTTTGAAGGGAGAAAATCAAAATTTACAGGATCTTAAGAATAAAGAAGCAGAAAAGGTTGTTACTTTGAAAGAGAGTCTGGATTCTAAAGAAAGGACTATATCAGATTTGAACAGGATTATTTCTGATCTAAAACACTCATCAGAACATACGGGTGAAAAACTGAACTGTTTACAGGAATTGCTGGATGAGACAGTCAAAGAAAATTAGAACTTAGTAAATCAAAATGAAAAGTTACAAAACCAACTAGCTGACTTTAAATAGGAAAATAAAGATCTGCTTCAAAAGGTTAATGAAGGTCTACAGGAGTTAGATAACCAGAAAGAAAAAAAGACTCAAGGATACAGTAAGCCACAAATAAAGTCAAGAAAAGATAAGAAGTTCCAAGATGATATTTGCAGCAAGTTTCTAATGATAATGATGATGATGACGATGACGATGATGATGATGATGGGGGTTGTTGTTGTTGGACCACTGTGTATAGAAGCAGAGAACAAAGTTTATAGATCTCAGTTAGATAAACCTTCTACACTTCCAAATCTAGTATATGGTTGGAAACCATATAATAAAAGGGAAATTGAGGAGAAATTCTGGTCATGGCAAATGAGTGATACTGGCCAGAAGAAAGGAAATCCAGTGGCAGGAATGAAACGTGAATTCATAGAGACCAAAGAAGAAGATGTGATGACTTTGAAAAGGGGTGCTTTACAGACTATAGAGGGGTCTCGGCATTCCTGGACGTGACAGCCTGAGTCCTAAGAAGGTCCTGCTAGCCTTCTGGTGACTTCTCAGCTCAGCATGAGGTAGAGTTTCCTCCTGCTAACTCAGAACCTCTCCTTGGGGTCTCATCATTCCTGGACGTGACGGCCTGAGTCCTAAGAAGGACCTGTTAGCCTTCTGGGACTTCTCAGCTCAGCATGAGGTAGTTTCCTCCTGCTAACTCGGAACCTCTCCTTGGGGTCTCGTCATTCCTGGAAGTGACGGCCTGAGTCCTAAGAAGGTCCTGCTAGCCTTCTGGTGACTTCTCAGCTCAGCATTAGAGTTTCCTCCTGCAAATTGGAACCTCTCCTTGGGGTCTCGGCATTCCTGGAAGTGACAGCCTTTCAGTCCCATGTGTATCGGATTGTTTGCCTGGAAAAGAAGAGGGGAAGCAGAGAAAGCAGGGGAACAGAGAAAGAAGTTGTTGTTGTTGTTGTTGTTTTTACTTGGCCAACTTCCCTTTAGAACATTGTTACATTTCAAACGGACAATCTCCCAACGAATGATTCTCTAACTCACCTAATCAAAGCCACAGTGCTTCAAGAATATGGAGGGCATTATGCCCCATGTTCTGTTCATGAACAGAAGGACAGATGCTGTTTCTCTGCAGAGAAGAGACAACAATTGTCAAGTCACCCCTTTCTTAGATGACAGAAAAGCTTGTAGGATTTGTATTCCTACGTCTAGCCCCATTGAGTGGAATGGAAGCCACTCACCATTTCATCCCCAGAAAGAAGGAGGAAACACATCTTACTGTAATGTCATTTGGCCCCCAGTGAAAATCTTCTCCGATGAGAAGGTTTGCTTCGCCATGAAATTAGAAAAGATGCCAATGAAGTCAGGGATCCATTGGTCCAAGCGCTCAGTTTGCGGGATGTGGCAGATGATAAGTCCAAGTACTTTGATTGCCATTACCTGAGGAGAGAAGGACATTCGGGGCTCAATGAGAGGACGCCTCTCACGGCTGATCCGGACAGGCCTTGTGAGGGAGAAATCTCCTTACCATCATCTCAAGCTGTTTTTCCTCCTCAGCAGGAATAGGGCAATATCCCCCACGAATCGTGCGAATCAACAGGCGGATCACAGCATCCAGATCGCAGCTGGGTGAGATGAGGACTGCAATCATTAGAAGAATACATTCCCTGCCAAGAGAAATGGAAGAAGAGAGAACACACATCCTTATTGGCTCCTACACCCCGAAAGGGGAAGCTCAGGACCCCGGGGCTGGGTGCGAGAGGAGGAGGAGGAGGAGAAGACGCAATCCACCTACTCCCCGTTTACTTCCAGGACATGCTCCAGAAAGAGCTCCATATAGTTCTCAGCCACATTGTCTGCAATATCCCTGGCCCTTTCATGGCAGGAACTGGAGAACATGTTGCACACATCATGGGGAGATAATTTTGCCTGTCAGGAACAATAAAAAAGGGGTGGGGAATTAGACAACGCTTACCCTATTTCCCCTAAAATAAGACATCCTCTGAAAATAAGACCTAGTGCATCTTTGGGGGCAAAAATGAATATAAGACACTGTCTTATTTTCAAGGAAACATGGTAGGTCTATGGAAGAGGTGCCCTGGAGTCTCCAAGTGCCCTGAGGAGAAAAAGGCCTTCTTGGTGGAGGTTGGCAGGACAGCGAGGTTCGGTCTTTTCCCAGGGAATTCGGTGCCTTACCTGCAATGATGCAAAAGGGGACGGTTTGTAAGGGAGGAGGGCACGTTCTTCTTCGTCCAGAGAGCTATGGGAGAAGCAAAAAGTGGTGAGATTTCTAGTGGCAAGCAATAGATTTTTACTTATTTATTTATTATCTAATGAAAGGGAAGGGCATGAGTTGGTAGGGATGGTTTCTCAACGGTCAGAGGAGAAACAAGACAAAAAATGTCCCTCTTTGCCCAGCAGATTGCCGTTGAACCTGGGCAACCACGGGGCCTTTTTAGGTGCCGCTCAGGGCCACCATCAGCAATAGCATCTATTGCCCTTCATCCCCTCCCAGTTGAGAACAAATTACCTCTCTGAAGCGGATGAGGAATCCCACTCATCCTCCTCACTCTCATCGTCTGAATCCTATAAAAAGGGGGGAGATAAGTGAAAGAGTGTACATAGGGGGCAAGGGGGGGGTCTTCGTTGGCCCTGATCCTAATTACCTTACCAAAGAAAGAGGAGAAATGGGAGACCCTATTTAATTACCTCTGAGCTGGAAGTCTCATTGGCACCATATATCCCATTCTCCGGGGTTTCTCTAGGGATGCTGCAAAGACAAAAAAGGTAAATACTCATTGGGGGGAGGAATCATTTATTCTAATGGACACAGATTTTCCCATTGCAGAGGAAGAATAAAGGAAGGAAGGAAGGAAGGAAGGAAGGAAGGAAGGAAGGAAGTTTGCTTTGTTATCCATGAATTTACATGAATTCGAATAGGCTCCATTCAAAATTGGGAGAAATTCCTCCCGTGTGATAAACTCCACAGAAGATGACCAATCCTGATGAAAGCCCTGTGACAGGTTTGATGGTGGCCATAGGTCCGAAAGGACTTGAAGGCACAGAACAACAACCAGAATTAAAGAGGGAGGGAGAGAGGAAAGACTTACGGGTTAGAACAGCCTGGTTCCTGCTGGCTGGTTGCAGAAGACCCTGGCCCTTTTCCTCTGCAGAGCTTACTTCTCCACCAGCCGAAGATATTGCGCTTCTTTTTTCCCTGCTGCTAGAAGAGGGAAATATCTTTATTAGGTCCACCAAAGAACTTGCAATGGCCAGGCAGACACCCCCCCCCCTATAGTCCATTCAACCTGGTTCTCCTGAGATGAAGTTTGCACCCCAAAGGCCTGGAAGGAGGGAGGCGAGGGATTCCTGGCCTTTTCCAGGGAAACCTTGTGACTTAGCTCCAAGGATGCAAAAGGGGAGCATTGCTAGGAAATGAAAACAGAAGTGAAGAACCTGGGGGCTGTCATCCAGGTATTTACTTACAGGCTCAGAGGATTTCTCCTCCGCAGTGGGATGAGATGCTCCCACATTCTCCCCTGCGTCTTGAGGTCTGAAATGGGGAAGGGAAGAGGGAAAGATCATGAAACACCTTCTATGACCCTGAAAGGGAAGGCAAGACATTCCATGGATGAAGAGGCAAAGCCTCTTTCAATCTGCCTCTGGGACCTTACTACGACTCTGGAGCTCTGGGTCTGAATCCTATGCAAGTCACAGAAGATGACCAATCCTGATGAAAACCCCGTGACAGGTTTTATGGTGGCCATAGGTCCAAAAGGACTGAAAGGCACACAAAAGAAGGAAGGAAGGAAGGAAGGAAGGAAGGAAGGACTTATGGGTTGGAGCACCCTGGTTCCTGCTGGCTCATTGCAGAAGATCCTGGCTCCTGAGTCGGATATGACTCTTCTTTTGAGATAAAACAGGCCTGAAATAACTTGTTGACATCTCTCTCTGGAAATGAGAGGTAAACTGAATTTTACAAGACAGGCTAATCATGATGTTTATTCAGTATGTGAGATGATTTTGGCTGTACTGTTGTATTATAAATCATACACAAGAGACAAATTGTTTTGCACTCTACTGAAGACTGGAAACATATCAAAGATGCAAAGCTCATAACTGAAGCCTGCTTCATGCAAAATGTTTTCTCTCATAGGTGTAAGAAAGGTTAAATACAAAAATGTGTGCATCACTTCATGCATGAATACTGGATAGGTTTCTTTTCTCCTGGATTTTTGACAAAAGACATGCACGCTTCATTTGCTTCAGGCATCTGATACGGGTATAATAAAAGTTATTAATTATTAATTCATTATTGTTTCACTTTTGCTGCCAGGGATCATTCCTGGATTTTTTCTTCAGGAGTCAAAATAACTTGATCCGGCCTAGGATACTGGGATGGAACCCCTATCAAGTTGACCATACAGTTTCAGCTCTAACATCCACCTTGCCCTTTTACTCTTAAGATGCCTCCTTGGATTTGGTACTGGGGACTCAAGGAGACCACTATACTGGGAAAATTGCTGTGTTGATCAGTGGGTTCAATATGATAATAAACCATGACCAGTTTTCCTTGTTAACTATTATATCAAAACATCCAGACAGAAATGCAGAACATAAAAACAGTAAAGATAAACTTGTCCTGTGGTTCCCAAACTTTGGTCTTCCAGGTATTTTGGACTTCAAGTCCCAGGAACCCCAGCCAGGTTGGCCCACTGTCAGGAATTCTGGAAGCTGAAGTCCAAAACATCTGGAGGACCAAAATTTGGGAATCACTGAGAGTCCTATGCTGGTTCTACATATAGTATGTGACAACATCTCAGTTTCAAACAAAATAACATTTCTCTTTTAACTCCTTCCACATTCTCGTCTCCTCAAACCCTATTCAGATCTTAACAATTCCTTTCTTCCTAACTGGCCCTATCACTAATCCTAATTGGCTCTATCTGACTGCTTAACAGACAAACTTCTAAATTAAATCCTTTCCCTCATAGGCCTTCCTGCAGAGCATTCCATGAGTTGTGATGGGCTGTCCTTCCTAGGCTTGCCCTGCTCTTCCTTTCACAGACATTATCTGTCTCTTGACTGCCAATTCCCATGTGTATGTGAGCATGGGTGCCATCTGCTGCTCCACCTCTGGTAACAGAATATATAGAATTATGCAGCTATAATTCTACTTCTACTACTATGGCTGCATCCTAAGGAATCCTGAGATTTGTACTTTGGTGAGAGCTAGAGCTCTCTGGATGAGAATTCTAAATGTTCCTTGCTAATCACAGGATTCCATGGGAGTTAATGTGGAATCACAGTGTTATAGAGTTGGCCCTCCCAATCGGCAGGCTCCCTATCTATAATGTCATCCCCTGCAGATCGCCACAGCCCATATTATTAACTGGCGTTGACATGAATGTGCATATGTGCCAATACGGAGTGCCCACTGTGGTTGTGTAGTGTGAAAGAGTCCTGGGTCTGTGCATGTTTTGTTTGCAGTTTTCCCTAAATGTCTTATTTTGGCCAGACTGGGGAGCCACTGGTACTGGGGACTGTCTACAATGAGCTGAATGAGGAGAGAACTGATCCTGCAGCAGCAGTATGAAGCAGTGACATTATTCCCTTTGGTGTTGTCTGGTGCGGGTGCTTAAAAAGAGCTGTGGGGCGAGGTTAGTGGACTGCCTCTCTTACCTGCCCTCCCAGGCTGGCACTCACTGCATGGCAAACCGCTGCTGGAGGGGCAGTATCATGGCCTCTGGAGGTCGCATTCAGGGTCTGGCATGGCTGCCGTACCAGTCTCTGACCAGAAAGCATGCTCCCAGCTGAGGGGGGCAGCTCTGTGGCCTCCGGAGGACCCATTAAGGGTCTGGCATGGTTACTGCTCCAGACTCTGAACAGAAGGTACTGCTCACCTCAATGGTGCTGCAGCCTCTGGAGGGGCCATCCTGGGTCTGCCATGACTCTTGGGCAAGCAAGAAAGGAAGGCAATATCCTTTCTCACTCACTCAGCAGCTGCACCCGTCCCACAGGTTGTACTACCCCACCGGGTATATACCCCACTGTGGGATGTCACCCAGAGTGGGTCACACTCCCCGTAACCCCCAGTGATGCCTCTGCTATGAGGCCATACTATGTTATAAATTGCTTCGTCTTGTCCCTAAAGAAGGGTGGCAAATATATTTACTGTTCTCTCTGCATGTCAAGTGCAAGATAATTAAAATGTTTAATCTATCACACAGTACAGAGCTCACCCATTCCAATCAGGGGCGAGATTTCCATTTGAAATACGGTGCCCTGGATATTTTATTGACAAAAACCTGATGATAAAAAGTTTTTAAAAAATTAAGCAAAACATCACACTGGCTCTTTTTGGCTCTATCTTTTTTTTTTTTTAACCTTGTTGTAAGCCACCTCGCATCCCATGTCAGAGAAAGGCAGGATGATTGATAAATACTTAAAAGTCCAACATGCTAACCACTTCACTGAACTGTATTTTCTTTGTATGTTAGTTGATTCAAATTAGTTGAACATTACAGTATGCACTGAGTGGTGGAGAGAGAAAGAATTAGAGCTTGGAAAAGTTTTGGACTACAGCTCCTATAATGAACTCCCACCCAACTATGGGAGCTGTAGTCTAAACAGCAGTGTTTCCAAACTCTGGCAGACATGGATCAATACATCTGCATAAGTATTTGTAGTCTCTTCTGGGACCTGGCTATGAGGGATAGTATTACACCACACTATGTGTGTGCTTCCTACACAGAGCACTTCTTCAACTGTTCATTTTGATAGGATTTCAATATGTAAGGAAATGAACTGGAAAACTGATCCCAACTTGTTTTCACTGTATCCTCCTCATAACCCAAGATACCTTCCCCCTCGCCTGTGTGATATTTTCTGTTTTAGGGCTGACAAATTTGAATCCAGTCATTTACAAAAACAACAACAACCACCACCACACAATTTGAACATCTCATTGTCAATACAATATGTATGTACTAGTCTGCCTTTATTTATTATGATCTAAGATGGCTCCAAAAAGCACCAGGCAAGCTAGACGTATGTGAGAGACAGATTCATATACACCCCTGCTATTTAACTGCTCAAGTTAGTACTGAAGCAATAAAGCAATAGAACATCTAAGATATCGAATTTCAAATGGAAAGAGTTCATTTGCAAACGAGCCATTTGAAAATTCTCACATCTGGACAAGAAGGTTGCAATTTTCTCGGTTTGTAAATAAAAATTTAAAGGGGCAGAGAAAACAAAAGTTGGTATATTTAGTGAGCTGCAACAAATGATTGTCACGTCCTTAGGCTGCACCTCACTCAGACTATGGGCTACTAGTCAAGTGAAGCAAAGAACAAAATGCAGAAAGCTGCTGCAAAGAGCTGACAGCTAGTACCTAGCATTTCAATATATGTCTGCATGTCTACTCAGAAGTAACTCCCAGGGTACTCCCAGATAATACCTTTTGGATTGCAGCCTAAAAGGCATCTGTTTTGATGCAGATAATGAAGGACAGGATAACTCTCAAAGATAGCATGTGTCAATCCAAGACAGGGAAGAGAAGGAAAGTAGGAGTATTCTTGGGGAGCTGATTTCAAGTAAAACCAAGATTAGAACCTCACAGTCAGAACGAAGCAAACAAGCAAGTGGAGACTGGAGTTTTTCTAGTGGTATTGATTCTACTTTAGTTTTTTGCATTCCAGGTGTGTTGGAGTACTGCTTCCACCAACACTGCAACAAACCTCTGCCCATGTCTTCACGATCAGTTTGGAACTCGTCCTACGTAAAAGAGCTGCCTGGTCTTCTATATGAGCTGTATTATGAATTCTGGAGACCAGGCCTGCTATATCTGTTGAACAACTCTTGCAATTAAACTTCAAAGGAAAGAGTTGTCTTGATGAACAAAAATTTTAATCTTGGGCACAAAACTGAATATTTGAAAATACTGGCACTCCAGAAGTGTTTGGTGTTTATGTTTTGCTTTTTTTCTGGGAAGCTATAATCTGGCCTTGTTCTGCAGCAAAGATATCTAAAAATCTTATCTGGCTACCTTTGAAATCTTCAGTTTTCAGCCCGAGGATCACGCGTCTTATTATATACAGAAAGTACTTGTTTTTATGATTTCAGCCAACCTCCTATCTTCATACATCACACAAATGTAAACCAATGAAACCAATGAACAAGGCTTCCTTCTCACCATCATGTCTCTTGGATGGTGAGATTTTAGTGGCACACTCTTTGAGGTTTGTTTCATCACTTCCATTGTGAGTCAGAAGCGGAGTTTCCCTCCCCATCCCCTTAATGGCAGCAATGTGTACAGATGGTGCAGTGGATGAGGAGACCACACAACAGGATAATGCTAAACTGATAGGAACATAAATATTGAGCAAACATGTGATGCAAGAAACGAACTTGTTACAAATAAATTTCCTGGTAGGAGTCTAAACATGAAACGGCAACCACCCCTGCCATATTTCTCTAACACTGTTTTTCCTAGAAGGTTGGCAAGAGGATGAGAGTAACAGGTATAACAACAAACCCCTGTAATTGTAACAGTAACAATTTGGGATTTTTCTTGAGGGGGTGTCATAAAGGATTCCTTGACTTGATGCTTTCAGAAACTGACTTTCTAAGCTCTGAAACAGGTGAGAAAACGGTGTCACGTCGTAAGACCAAGGAAAATATGAATAAGTAAGATACTGTGCGTAGGCTATCTGGACATTTTTACTAAAACTATTGTTTTGAGAGGAAATCTGTTCACCACACCAAGTCACAGACACGTTGTGAAAAGTAAAAAATCTTACTGAATGACTGACTGACAGGTTGTCATCCAGATTCTTGGGGAAAAAAGAGCTTCACTGAAAAACATGACAACTAAGAGTGGTTTGCAATAAATTATATTTGTGAAAGCAAAACATATCCATGGCTCAGTAATAACCACTTCCAATATCCTCTGATTTCTTCTCTGAAACAGTGACTAATAACAGCAAATTAAAGGGTATGTAGGAAATGGGTTGTATTTCATGCATGCACAAAGCCTAAAATGTGTTGCGTGAATAAATATTCTCAAATCAATTATGCATGAAGTATTCTTACATTATCTCCAAATAATAAATCACTATTGTCCAAAACATACTGCAGAAATAATCCAAATTGGGACTGCTTTAACTGCCTTGGCTCAATGCTAGGGAAGTCTGGGAACTGTAATTTGGTGAGCCATTTAGTCTTCTGTGTCAGAGAGCTCTGGGGCCACAATAAACTACAGTCCAGGATTCCCTAGCATTGAGCCAGGGCAGTTAAAGCAGTCTCAAACTGGATTATTTCTGCAGTGTGTTTTGGATCTATATTAGGTTGGAAGGCTTGACCCCTCTATCAGCTCTTAAAGTGTTTACATATATAATACAGTGAGAGTTGCTGTTTTATGTGGTTCACCAAATTTTACAAGGATTCTAGATATTTAAGTCTACTTCATTAGATGCATCATTACAAGGGACTCTTTCATACAAGGCTAAATTGGAAGTATAATTTAAGGTCAATTCGAATGCAATCATGGGTTTTACATTCTTGCGAATTAACTCTTCACATGCAAATTCGGGCAAGAGGGAAGCCAATTCGAATGCAATCATGGGTTTTACGTTATTGCGAATTAAAGCTTCGCATGCAAATTCGGGCAGGAGGGGGTTATTTTCGGGTAATGGGAAGTAATTCCGAACGGAGCAGGGGTTCATGTAAATTCGCTAAACAAGCGAATTTACATAAATCCGCATTGGCTCCATTCGGAGTTGGGAGAAATTCCTCCCCGTTTGAAAGAGTCCAAGGAGACTTAAGCCAATGAAAGTTTATGCTACCAACTTCTTTCTCTCGGTTACTCAAAGGTGTCTTGTTGTTGTTGTTGTTGTTGTTGATTTGTTGTTGGGTGCCATTGAGTAATTTCTGACTTATGGCAACCCTAAAGCAAACCTATAATGGGGTTTTCTTGGCAAGATTTGTTCAGAGAAAGTTTGCCATTGCCTTCTCTTGAAGCTGAGAGCATGTGACTTGCTCAGGGTCACCCAGAAGGTTTCATGGCCAAGTGGGGATTCGAACTCAAACCACTATGCCATACTGGCTGCACTCACAGTTGCTACAAGATCCCTTTCCACACTGATCTGGATTAACACAATTATGTTATCTCTGACTTCAATGGGGTGTCACCAACTCAAATTAGAAAGATTTTATTGACAGTAAGAGCTGTTCAACAATGGAACACACTCCTCCGAATGTAGTGGAATCTCCTTCTTTGGAGGTTTTTAAGCAGAGGCTGGATGGCCATTTGTCGGAGGTGCTTTGATTGTGAGTTCCTGCATGGCAGGTGTTTGGACTGGATGGCCCTTGAGGTCCCCTCCAACTCTTCGCTTCTATGATTCAGTGGAATAATTTAAATCATCTGACTTTTAATTTCCAGGATATGTGCAGCAGTTTTGGAGAAAAGCCTAGCATGTGAGGTTTGTTGTCAAAAAGATCTGCCTGCAGAACATGCATTTAAATCCAAGCCTACAAATGGACAGGAGGAAAATGTAGCAGAACAAAGGACCTGGGCAAATTGGGGTGTAATACCGTAATGAAACTGGACCAGTTGGAGACTTATGTCATCATAATTGGACTTACATATGCAGCAATTAGAATTGGGCAGTTCTGTAATGTCCGTATCCTGTAAAGGACTGCTGTTACATTACCAGTAAGAAGAGCCAGCAAAGTGACCAATGTACAACATGACCAATAGACCAATAGACTTCGATCCTGTTGTGCATCAGGACACCAACTTGGGAGTGCTGATGTGCATCCAGACTATTGCCTGTGTCCTGTTAGTCATCTTGGCAATTCTCTAATAGGGTGTCTTAGCACCTCTGCTACATAAGTAACATATGCATAAATTTATGCAAAGTGCACTGTGAGAGAGTATTCTAGACATTATTGTTATTATTTCAGGTGCCATGGACGGTGCTGCTTTTGCCAGAACAGGCAAAAATTGATATTGCAATATTATTCATCCAGAAAAAATGCAAGTTCTATTTGATCTTCCAAGAGGCAATAATGGAAAGAGAGAATGAAAGAATGAAGAAGAAAAATAAATGTTTATTATGATAGATAGGGACTTGCTGTGGATCTTGGATTCCTGAAAAATGGTTTTGAATAAAAACAAAAAGTAAAATCCATTTGGAATGATTAATTCTACATTTACAGTACTTGTTTGGGGGTATATAACAGCACATTGGACTGTTTATTCAGATGTATGTTCTTCTAACAGGCCTAACACCTACATAAATATAGCTGGGAAACAAAACAGCAATTTGGGAGTGTGAGGTTGCAGGAGGAATTTATGAAGAAAAAGAGAAGTAAAATCTAAGAGAGCGGTGTTAAACAGGTTTTGCCACCTCAGGGTGATACTTGCTTCAAACATAGTTTTTTTTTTTCTAATCCTAAGAAACACCTTTCAAACTTCCTGGAGAGGCTGGTCTGTTAAGCCTTAATCATTAAAAAGCCCCACAGAGTCTTAGGGTATCTTGTCGACAAACAGGTTTTATTTGGCATCATTTTTTAGAGGTAGTGATGTCCAGGGATGTAGCTATGTGGGGGGTGCAGCAAAATGAGGGTGTTGCCCCCAGATAGGAATTCTTCCTCCCCCCCCATAAAATGTTTCCTTCAGTTTCCAAATTTCTATTTATTTTATTTTATTTATTGCATTTATACCCCACCTTTGTATAGCCTCTGTAATTTCTAACATTACAGAGGGTGAGATATTGGAAATCAATAACATATAGGGAGATGATTGCACCAAGAATTCCTGCTGGGATAGACACAAGTTGTAACCATAACAGATAGATCAGATGGCCCCGTGCCTGACAGTAGGCAGACCGTATCCAATCCGGGCTTCCTACAACTTTTCATGAACAGGATTTTCCCGTTCTTGAATAGCTGCGGGAGAAGCCCGGATTGGATACAGTCTGCTTACTGCCAGCCACAGGGCTATCCAATAAGATCCGTCTGTTAAGGTTACAACCAGAAACTCCTATGCTTGACAAAATATGGTAACAATGGGAACAATGATAACAACAAGAAGAACAACATCTGTACTGCAAAAGCAGTGTGCAGGACTGCTTTACTTGAATCCCTTCCTACCATTTATCCTCACAAAAACCCTGAAAGGTAGGCTTGGCTGAGATGCAGACAATGACCCAAGGCCACCCAGTAAACCTGAGGACTAGGCAAGGATTTAAGTCTGAACTCTAGCACTTTTAATTATTAGACAATCCTAATTCTTTCATTCAATGCTTATAAGTAGCCATGGATGAAACATATCAAAATGAATGCATCTAGTTTGTATAATGTGCATTTTTACATAATATTTTCAGTTTGCACAACATACAAATTTGTATAATATGAACATTAGGCCATGCAGATTTGTGGAACTGGAATATGGAACACTGATCATAACATAATTATATTTTTATTTCAAATATAAATCAACTCATTGTAAGATAGGTACACCCTACTAGCTTCCTTCAACCTGATGTCCACCAAATAGGTGTGACCACAATTCTGATAATTTCTGGTCAGCATAGCCATTGGCTGTGAAGGCTTTGTTGTTGGAAATTGCAAACCTACCTATTTAGTCTACACTGGATTGAAGAAAGCAGGCAAAAGAGATCTAAAACTCATATTTTAGCCAATGTACAGTACTACTCCAGGAAATCCCATGTTTTACACCCAGCATTTGTGAGGAAACCAGGTGAAAGCCTATAATTATGCCAACTTTGACTGGCTTGTGTGCTGAATTGGTCTATATTGTTCCACTCATCCACAAGCAAGCCTGCTGAACATTTTTTTTTCCTTTGGGATTTTAATCTCCAGCCTCTTACAGTGTTTTTCCTTTTTCATTAATCAGATATGTTTTTTAAAAAATTAAAATTTTGAAATTTAAAACTTTAATTTTAAAAACTTCTGGGGCCTTTCCTTTCTCCTCCCACTGAGCTTCACCCCACTCCCACCATTCCTTAAAGCATTTTAAAGGGAAATAGATAAATGCAACAGGCCATTTCTGCCCAAAGGTAGGTGTATGAAGAACAGTGGTGTCACCCCCTTTTAGGGTGTCACCTGGTGCAGTCTGAACCCCCTGCACCTCCCTAGTGATGCTGCTTCATGGGAATCACTGGATGACAGCTGTCCACAGCTAAATGCAGATGGGAAGTTAAAAATGAAGGAATAAAGACATGGAGGGGAATCAATGCCTAGGAATCTTCTGTTTAAGCAACCGTATGGCAAACAAATATTCCAGGCGAGCTTGGTGCCGAACAAGCCATTAGCGTTCAACTGTAGAAGCAATTTGGGCAGGATGTAATCACAGCAACAAGTTAGGGCAATACCAGAGCAGGATTACTGCCATCCACTCAAGGAGAAATGTCAAAGCATCTGTTAGAGATACCAAGACTCCTGAGAGATGCATCACTATTCTTGACTCATTTGTGGGAGTTTTATTATAAACCGCAAGGTAAAATTTCAACACCCTTCACCTCCTCCAACTCATCTTCTCCATTAGTCACTTCATCTCTGCCGCTCTCTTAAACAACCCTACAGGTTCTCCTTTGCTCCCCTTATATCCTTGGAACGTCTTTCAAACATACTGGCAGAGGGCAACCTCTCTCGGTTCCTCCAAGTCTGTCTTTAAAATTTCACTTTTCTCATGAAAGTACCTCTAATTACAACAGCCATTTACATATTTAAAATAAAAAGGTGAACATCCTTTTCCACATGCTTTTGAAATATATAAAGACAAATTTTAGAGTTTGTTGTTGTCGCTATGTGCCTTCAAGTCGTTTCCAACTTACGGCAAACCCTATCATGGGGTTTTCTTGGCAAGATTTCAGAGGTTTGCCATTGCCTTCACCTGAGGCTGAGAGCATGTTACTTGCCCATAGGCACCCAGTGGGTTTCATCGCTGAACTAGGAATTGAACTCTGGTCTCCAGAGCTGTAGTTCAACATTCAGACCACTATACAATGCAGGCTCTCTTTTAGAGTTAGGTACAAAAATAAATACAGTGCCTCTCACCACAGAGCTCTTTCTTGCTAACCCAATTATAGTACTATGATTACACTTTAACTGACATGGTTCCTTCCAATGGAACTCTAAGATATGGAGTTTACGGAGGAGCATTTAGAATTCTTAGCCAGAAAGTTGTAGAGTCTTAACTAGACTATAAATCACAGATTGCTATAGGCGTCTGCAATGCCAGTTAAAGTGGAATCATGTTGCGTTATTGCTATGTCGCATAATTGCTTGTTGTTTTAATCTCTCTTAGTTTAATTCTATTTTAAGGGGTGGGAGGTGGGAATTAGGAAGGATATTTTTATATAACTTTCTTTTAACTTGTTGTATCCCTCCTCGATTGTTTGATCAGAGAGGCGGGCTATAAATAAAACCTATTATCATCATCATCATCATCATCATCATCATCATCATCATCATATTACAATAATTATGCAGCGTGAAAGATCCCTAAATATGTCTGTTTGGTCTGTTTTTTCTAACATTCCCCTCCGACATATGAGTACATGCACATTCCTTCAAGTCTCCTGCATTTTACTGTTTTTGTCCTCAGTTCAGATGGTATGGAAGGATATTTCTTGCAGGCTGGCACATCCTCTTTCTGTCCATGTGGCTACTGGGAGATTCTCAACGTCCAGGGAATTTGATATCCATATGCAACACAGAAAGATACCGCCTTTGATTTTTTTTTTCCTCCTAAAATTGGGACCGCATAGGCATGTTTTACCTTTAACACCAAAGTTTTCTTGATGCAAAAGCATTAAGGCTTCTTTAGAAATGACCTCTGCCTACCAAAGGGGCCTGTAGCCTCACAAAGGATGGAGACATGCTGGGTTGCAAAGGAATGATCTTTTTGTGTTGCGGATGTAAAATCTCCTGGACTTTGAGAATCTTTCAGTAGCCACATGGCCAGAAGGAGGAGGTGCCAGCCTGCAAGGTATACCCGTCCAGACCATCTGAACTAAGAACAAAAAAAGCAAAATGCAGGCCTTTAACTAACATCTTTATTCCCCCCCCCCCCCCCCCAATGGTTTTTAACACCTTGCCTGATGAAGAAGCAGCCTGTGGAGCTTTGAACACTTGCAACATGTATATTGTGACTTTTGGTTGGTGTCACTGTTTGGTGGATTTTTTTAATGTTACTAGATTTGCTATATGGCCAACATGGCTACCCTTGAATGTTTTCAAGTGTCCTATCAAATTACAGTGATCCCATTAATGTGTCATAGAGTTTTCTTAGACAAAGAATCCTCAGAGATGGTTTGGCTATTTCCTTCCTTTGAAATATAGCCTACAACACCTGGAATCCTCTGGTGGTCTCCCATCTGACATACAGTAGAGTCTCGATTATCCAACCTTCGATTATCCAACATTCCGGATTATCCAATGTCACGGCTGCTGTGGTTTCTTTAAATTTTCTGTGATTTCTTTGAATTTTCAGAGGACTGAACTGTTTATACTGTACATCACAATGTTGATCAGTGATTTCTTTACGTTTACTTTGACTGTTACTGCAATAAAACTTCAATACATTTGCAATTCATAGTGATTTCAAGGCTTTTCTTGGACCTTCCGGATTATCCAACATTTTTGGTTATCCAGCTATCAGCCAGTCCAGTTTATGTCAGATAATCGAAATTCTACTATACTTATAACTACAGATGCACACTTTCCATTCTTGTTATGGTTCTTTATCTATAAAGACTTGAACTGGATGGTCCTTTAAAGCAAGAACAACTTCAAATAAAAGATTACTCCATGACATCCCTTCACATTTATTTATTTATTATGTCCTTCCTTTCTACCTGGACTGGTACTCAAGGTACACAACAAATATTAAGATTATTTTTTAAGGTATGGATAAAAGTACAACAAATTGTAACAACAAAACACAGTTAAATAATCTCCACTTTGAGTGCCACATACAGCTATCCAGTGGAGTAGAATGTAGACTCTTGCCTTACTGGAAATTGAGGTTTGCTTTGTCATAAACTGAATTGAAATTTCCTTTGCCTTGCTTTGCCAGAAACTGGTCTTAGGTTAGTTCAGTTTAGCTCTGCTCTGTTTTTTCCCATCTGCACTGACTGGAAATATGAATTCTTTCCTGAATCCCTTGCTTGGGCTGCACTCCTAACTAATTAAAATCATTGCCTGGTACAGAAGAACAGCTTTCTAGTGTTCTGACTAATCACTGGAATAGGTCGCATTATATCCACATTGCCGAATTAAAGCAAATTGACACCACTTTTGGAGAGGTATTCAGCATGGTCTGTCAGAGAGCTCTGGTGCCACACTAATCTACAAATCCCAGGATTCTGTAAGATAGAGTCATAGGAGTCAATGGGGTGTCAAACTGCTTTCTTTCTGCACTGTGGTGGATACACCTTAGGACAGATTTTGTTTTTGTTTTTTGTGGTCAAGAGTTGGCCTACAGGGGGAAACCCTACATAAATAATGGGTTCCTAATTTACAATGGCTCAGATAATAGGGGGGATTGAGGGTTTTGAATGTATGTTTTTTAATCTTTGTAAGCTGCCCCGATTGCATCTTGTAGAGGTGCGGAATATTATTATTATTATTATTATTATTATTATTAATTTTCTCAGTACAAAGCCAATTCTTACTACTTGTTTAATCAATTTCCCCCTCCTCCTAAATCCATTTTAAAAAAGACTACGTATATTCAAACTTGTGAGGAGGGAAGAGGTGTGCCTGTGAAGACAATTTAGCTGATACATTCATGCCAAATATCTGACTGCGAAACAACAAGCTCCACAACTGAGCTGATAAAAGGATATTGTTTTCATATTAAAGTATGCTTATCTTTGCAAGGATTTTGCTTAAACATCTCAGCCTTCCCTCAAGGAGCACAGGGTGGAGCAGTTGTGGCTACATTCTCATTTTATCACCATCCTGAGACACAGTACCTTGCCCAAACATCTTTCAGCAAAAATCTGAATGGGCTTATAGTTACCGCTATGTACCCACAGAGTCTTTATCCATGGAGTTAACGATCCAATTCTTGAAAATATTTTTTTAAATATATAAATTCCAAAAAGGAAACCTTCATTTTGCAGGGACACTATTTTACTACAACACTGTAAATCATGGGACTTGAGCACCCAGATTTGGGGGGGGGGGGGGGGTGTCTGGAACCAAACTCCAGCAGATACCAAGGGCCCACTGTATTTATTTATTTAATATGTGTATGCCACCTTTTGTCACAACATCTCAGGGGGGTATACAAATAAAATCAGTTTAAAATGACATAGAATTTAAAACAGGAAAAAGGTGCTAAAGATCCTGCATCAGAGATGACCATGCACAGCTTTACAATGACAGAGCTATGGAGTTTATCACACCAGAGGGTTATTGTAATTGCAAGGAAAAGGGCCTTTTTTATTAATGATTTAATTTCCTTGCAATTATGATAATGCTTCCGTGATGAAAACGGAAGCGTTACACTTCTCAATAGGGCAAGACACAATCCCAACAGAGGGCTCCTGTCACTCTTTGGTGATGTTTGGGTGACGGGAGCATAGCAGAAACCCTCTGTGTGATAAACTCTTATGTTGCTGACATGATACACAAACTTGCTAGTGAACTGTGATGATGCACAACAGGACACAGCGCAAGATGTCCCATTGCACAATGCAAGATTGCACTGTGTACTGTGTCCCAAAGCACATGTCCCATTATACCATCACTGTTGGAAGTGCAACAGCACATAACACTTGGAAGAGTTAATGCCTCTGAGTGAGCAATAGAAATAGGTTTAGATAGATGGAGTGACCCGCAATGAGCTCCCTCTCTGTCTGCCTATCCTGATTCCCTTTGGGCCCATTCACACTAGGAAATAAGCCAAGTGGAAAGCAGTTTATTTCCATTGATTTGCCATGATAGAATCTCTCCATGGCATTTTATCCCAATTCCTGTTCACACTTGGGAACAAGGTAAAATGCCATGGTCAGATTCAATCCTGGCAGTTGTGGCAATGGGGGCAGATGAAGAGGAGGAAGAGAGGAAAAGGAAGGCAAACCCAGGGCAGATGCAGGGGGCAGATGAGGAGAAGGAAGAGGGGAAGAGAGCAAAAGAGCAAGACGCAGGGCAGGTGTGGGGAACGGAAGAGGAGGGAAAACAGACGCTGCGGTGGGAGAGGAAGTAGGAGAAAGAGAAAGAGCAGTGGTACCGGGGGGGGGGGGGGAGGAGGAGGAGGAAGAGTGGATGCAGCAGGATGCTCCGAATGGAATTGACTTTGAGTTCCCATTGGCAGCTCCCACAAAAACCCCCAGTTCTTTTGAAAATAACCTCTGAAGCCTCATTCCACTGTGTTTTAAACCAGTTTGCAAAGCGGTTTGAATTGGCTTAAATGACCCTTGTTCGTACTTGAGACGAATCCCTGAAGCAGTTTGGAGAGGGGGGGTATGCTCTAGATCCATTTAACACACTTCTTTTTGACGCTCATTTCTCCCCGTGATTTGCAATAAATCATTTCAGCCCAAGTGTGAACTGGATATGGTTCTGAATCGTTGTTGTTTTTTAATGATATGATCAGGTGATCATTCGTTGAAGATGGTCTCTTTGGAATTGAGTAACTGATCAATGTGAACAAAAAGTGAGTTATTTACAAGAAAATGTGATTGGGACAAATGCAGTATGAACCACGCTCCGCTGTCAAATCAATCCATCAATTCTGATCACAAAGTGATTTATTTGTAAGTGGGAATGAGACCGGAAATCCCTGTCTCAAAAAAACCCAAGTTAAGGGGGATTTGCACTGGGGGCCGCCGAATTCAGGTCAGGAAAACCTGGCGAAGGTGTGAACGACCCCCTGGATTTGGGTGAGGAAAACCAGGTGCAAATGTGAATAACCCCAATTTAAACCAGTTTGCAAACCGGTTTAAAACATAGTGTGAATGGGTTCCAAGAGATATAAACTGATACTGTTAGAGATGTTTCCACCACTACTTCTCCCACAATTCGCCGAGCTCTTCCCTAGAGATATAGCTAGATTAGAACAGCTCCCTGACTAATTTTCCTATCTTAGCAGGGAATTCCTATGAAAAGACTTTCATTTTGTTCTCTAAGTCATTGATGTCTTTCCTCCTTAGTCAGGATCTGTAACCACTGCACACACTATTGCTAATAGTCAGGACACTGTTGGCCATTGGGACCTCTGCACAATGGCCATGTAGCTAGCATCCTTTATGCAATGGTCCCACAAAACATAGCTACTTATCTGCTCCTGTCCTGAGAATATGACCATTGGGCAACATTGCAATTCACCTTTACATCTTCTCTTCAGACTTCAGAGCTTGGGTGCAGTGATATAGGGATAGGCACACTGTCTCTAGTGAACTTCCAAGTCTTTTAGGGATTTGAATATCATCACCAGTACCTTGAATTCAGACTAGAAATACATTGGCAATGAATGCCATTCTGAACCCGGAAACCACTTTTGCCCCATCATAATCTTGTACCAGCTTTGTAGTTGTCATCATTTGACATCAAGTTGACTTTGACTTATGGCAAACTTCTCCCTTCCCTTCTATGATTTTCCCAAGCAGCCGTATGATTGACAAAGCAGTTGAAGCAGTATACTGTATATACTCATTTATAAGTCTAGAAATTTAGGTCAAAAAATTGACCCAAAAAGCTTGAGTCGACTTATCCACAGGTCAATGTAAGTACTGCATCTTAACTCTTATTTAAAAGAAGGAACCATGGTGAAAAGCAAAAGTATAATCTGTCCTGGAAGCACTGACTCCCTTTACTCTCTCATCCATTCAGTCTTAAGAATTAGCACAAAGTTATGTCTGATTGTTTTGCTTTGCTTCATCCTTTAGATCCTTTCCTAAATGCCCCTAAACTTTACCCTCGACTTTTCCACTGGTCATAGCAAAATCCATAATTTTTGCCCCAAAACTTGCCCTCGACTTATACATGAGGTTGACTTATAGTCGAGTATATACGGTAGTTACTCTCTTGCCCAAACTTGGAGTAGACTCTTGCAGCAAAACCAACAGAGTTTGTGGTGAGACCTTTAAACTATCCACAGAAGCTTAGGCTGCATTCAGTCTGCTAGGGTGCATCTACACTGTAAAAATAATACAGTTTGATACGACTTTAAGTGCTGTAGCTCCATCCTTGTAGTTTTACAAGGTCTTTAGTCTTCTCTGACAATGAGTGCTGGTGCTCTACCTAACTACAAATCCCAGGATTCTGTAAAATGTTGCCATGACAGTTTAAGAGGTGTCAAATTGCATTATTTCTACAGTGCAGATGCACCCTTAGTTTTTCAAGTACTAAAAGACTCTCTATTGTTTTCACAATAATTATGTAAGTAGAATCATTAGAATTTGTTGTTTCAGGAAAATGGAATAACTTTCTTCATGTACCTACGTCTCTCCTGAAATTTAAATGTCACAGTGCCACCCACCCTTTCCCCCCCACACCTTTACAAACAGTTTGCTGCAAACATTTCTTTGGTGTCCTCATATCCCCTGAGTATTCCCTGCTAGTTACTAGAAAATAAGTGACACATATTTATCATACACACTGGCATGCATTACTCATACCCACTAATATTTCACAAATGAAAAACAGGACACGTGAGATCAAGCACAAGTTAGGGTCAGCAGCAGCAGTCTCCTCTTGTCTAACGGAAAGGCAAGATTTTACCCCTCCTCTCCTCTCTGCTGAATCGAACGCAAATTTCTTTTGCGTTTAGGACTCAGTTTGCAACAGTCAAAGTGAGCAGTAGAGAAAAGGGGAAAGTGGGAGGAGGAGAATAGTCCTAGCAGTTTTCAGCTTCATCGGGAATGGGTCTTTTGTAAATCCAATAGGTCTAAATTATCAGTTCAATCCAAGGCATAATTATCCCAATTTTTTCCCTTTACTGTAGGGATATCTACAACAATATGTTTTTGTTGATGAAACAATAGAACAATGCTTCTCCAGCTTCTATGAGGATTTCAGCTAAGCTCAGAATGAGCAAGGAAGCCTAGGGGGAGGGGCCTTTCACACTGCAGAATTATAGTGCTATAATTCCACTTTCACTGCCCTGGCAACATCCTATGAAATCCTGGGATTGGCAGTTTAAGGAGGGATTCTTAAGAGTTTTCAGCCATTTAGAATTGTCTAGTCCCTCATCCCCAACTATGAATTCCAGGATTTCATAGGAAGCATCCATGGCAATAAAGTGGAATAACAGCATTACAATTGTGTGGTGTGAATTATGGTTTTCACCCTTGATAATCAAAACATTGTGATGCTTTGACTTTATGAACCCTGACTTTACTACTGTGATGAATAGGCAGAATTTAGGTAAAAAAATCTAAGATTTCAGGGGGAGTGTAACCCCATCCAACACAGACTGAATCCCTATTCTTTGGTCTGCCTTACAACTGACCAGGAGCACCTCTGTCTTGTCTGGATTAAGCTTCAATTTGTTTGCCCTCATCCAGTCCATTACTGACAGTAAACACTGGTTCAGACAGCTTCCTTAGATGGGAAGGAGGGATAGAGTTGGGTGTCATAGCATACTGGTGACACCTCACTCCAAAACTCCGGATGAACTCTCCCAGCAGTTTCATGAAGATGTTAAACAACTTGGAGTACAAAACAGAACCCTGTGGGACCCCATAAGCCAGTGGCCAAGGAGTGAAACAGGAGTCCCCAGCACCACCTTTTGAGTTTGCCCCTCCAAGAAAGACTGGAACCACTTCATAACAATCCCCCCAAGTCCTATCCCAGAGAGACGGCCCAGGAGGATAACATGGTCAATGCTATTGAACGCTGCTGAAAGATCCAGCAGGACCAATAGGGACACACTCCCTATGTCCAGTTCCCTGAGTATCATCCACCAAGGTGATGGCCAAAGCTGCCTCTGTCCTATAGCCAGGTCTGAAGCCAGATTGAAATGGATCTGGATAATCCATTTCATCCAGAAACGCCTGAAGCTGGAAGGCCACCACTTGCTCCAGAACCTTGCCCAAGAATGGAATATTAGAGACAAGCCTATAGTTATCCAAAATAGTGGGATCCAGGGTGGTCTATTTCAGTAATAGCCTCACCACAGTCTCCTTTATAAGTGATAAGGTCCCAAGTTTTTTGCCATCGTTGCTCTAGTCTCCGTCCCACCCATTTCATCATCGCCAGCTCCCTAGTTAACCAGGGGACACGTTTGGCTCTACTTCGAGGGAGAAGATGCTCAGGGGCAATTGTATCCACTGCCCTGGCCATTTCCCTGTTCCAGAGATCTGCCAGAGCTTCGACACGATCACTTGCCAACTTCCCAAGAGCCATCAGGAATCCATCAGGGTCCATAAGCCTCCTGGGGTGGACCATCTTAATCAGCCCCCACCCCTGCAGAAGCTAGAAAACCAGGTCCAGAGTGTGTCCTACAGCATGGGTGACCCCTGATATTACTTGGGACAGCCCCATGGTTGTCATGACAGACATAAAGTCCTGAATGGCTCCTGAAAGAGCAATCTCTGCACGGATGTTGAAGTCCCCCCAGAACAACAAGCCAAGGGGACTTCAACGCCACTGCAGAGACTAACTCAGCCAGCTCTGTCAGGGAGACTGTTGTGCAGCGGGGTGGGTGGTACACCAACAGAATCCCTATTCTGTCCTGGCTACTCATCTTTAAGGTGAGTGAGTGAATGAGTTAGTGGATAGTGGGGGACAGGCCACCCCTACCTACCCACCATAGGTAATGACACCACTGCTTCTCATTATTTCTTCCTTTCCTTTAACACCAGATTTATGTTCATTTTAGGAATACTGGGGAGGGAACATCACCCCGATGGATCACATCTGCAGTGAACATGGCCTGTGAAAAGAGAACTACTCAGAACAAAAGTGACATGATCCAAGGGATTCATCTGTGCCACTGATTGGGGGAAATCTTGATCACTTCAGCTATTCTTCCCCAAAATATTTGTACATGTAAAGACAGATCAAATGTTCTGGGCAGAAAGGAACATAGAAGAAACTTTTGGCAGGAATAAATAATTTATTGTTCCATAAAATATAGAACAAAGGCGCACCAAATCCCTACACCAACCATCTGCAATGCCCGTGATTCACAGCTCTGAAGGAAAAAAGAAAAGAGGATACTGCTGTGTTTAGGAAACTCATTAGCTGTGTTACATCATCCCATTAGAATGAATCCAGATAAAGTTATACCATCTCTACATGCTGCACATATAAGGGCATTAAAAGTCTCACGGGTATCAAGGGAAAGCTTGCAACATGAGATGGTACAAAATTATAGTATCTCCTCAAGGGAAGATTGGATTGATTTGTGGGTTGTAGTGAGCCAAGTGCCAATGTTGATTCAAGGTGTACAAAGAGATTATAAACAAGCATGACAATGTAGCTGTGTTCTTGTTGGCAAAAGATTAATCCAGCAGTCATTGACGTCAGTGTTAGAACTTCTATGGATTTCCAATAGGAAATGGGGCTGGATCTAGTTCTGTTACAATATAGAATATTATCTGGCAAACATAGAGGTGTCTGGCCGTGTGTCTTTCACTGTGTGCTTTAGCAGCTGACACTTTATAGTTAGCCCTTGTGGCCATTCTCTTTCCCACTGCACCAAAGAAGGCATAGGAGATAAGCCGGGTTGGCACCAGGCAGAGTGAAGCAGCCACTTCAGACAGTGGATGTGGAACATTATTATTATTATTATTATTATTATTATTAACCTTTATTTATATAGCGCTGTAAATTTACACAGTGCTGTACATACAATCATAAATTAGACGGATCCCTGCCCTCAGGCTTACAGTCTAAAAGAGACAACACAAAAGGAAGAGGGGAAGGTGATGGGAAAGGGGGTGAGGTCCAGTGGTTCTTCTCTCCCTCTGGGGCCAGGACCAAGGCAGATGGACAGGAGGGAGGGCATGGCTTCTTAATACAATGTTAAAAGGAGGCATCCTGGGGCGGATGGCACAGTCCTGGGAAAGCTTCCCTAAATAATATAGTCTTTAACTCAGTTTTGAACCTGGTTAGGGAAGTGATGAGGCGTGCATGTGGGGGAAGAAGGTTCCAGGAGTGAGGGGCAGCAAGTGAGAAGGGACGAATCCGGGATGGGGCAGTGGAAATCCTCGGCTGGGACAGGAGACCTAGACTACCAGAACGGAGGGTACGAGAAGGAGTGTGAGGAGAAAGAAGTTCAGACAAGTAAGGAGGGCCCAGTCCGTGGAGGGCTTTGAAAGTCAACAGCAAAAGCTTGTACTGGATGCGGAAGGGGAAGGGGAGCCAGTGAAGGGAGGATAAAAGAGGAGAAACATGGTCAAAGCGGCGAGCAGATGTGATAATACGTGCAGCTGAGTTCTGGACAGAGATTAAAGGATGGAGATGAGAGAGAGGAAGCCCTGTCAGAAGGAGGTTACAATAATCTAGTCGTGATACCACTAGGGCATGGACCAGAGTCTTGGCGGTGGAGGCTGAGAGGAAAGGACGGATTTTAGCAATGAACATCATTATGAAACCTCAGGAAAAGGTTAGTTACCCATTGTTGTCATTATTACATTTTTACTTTAGGGGCAGGAGGCACTTCTGAGGTCTTCTTGCATTTTTTGGCACGGTGACAGCTATTCACTTGGGATCATACCTATTGATCACAAATTGTTCCAACAATAATCGATCCGCAGGGAGAGGCGGATAAATAAAATTTTATTATTATTATTATTATTATTATTATTATTATACAACATATAATTTCTTGTTCAGGAGGTGGTATGAATATTACTTATTCACAGTTCAGGGAGTCACCCGCATGCCTTTTGTTGTGTTCCACTGTCATGCACACTGCACTCACATGCTCCATTTCCACTGAGGCCTACACGCCATCACTGATGCAAGTGATAGATGAAGTTGGATCTCACAGATGTCTACTGGAAAGTAAGTCTCACTATGTTAACCTGAGTTTATTCCTAGAATATGTGCATAGGATTCCAGCCTTAATATCCTCTGTTTGGAATGTAATGCCATGGTGGAGTTCATATTAGAGCCAATTTGGTGTAACAGTTTGAATGTTGGACTAGGATTTGGCTACAGAAATCTACTGCTCAACCACAGAAATCTACTGGTTGACCTTGCACAAATCACTCTCTCTCAGCCTTAGAAGAAGGCAGTGGTAAACCGCCATCTTGCCAAAAAAACCCCAAAACCCTGTGATAGGATCAAGTTAGGGTTGCCATAAATCAGAAATGACTTGAAGGCACACAGCAACAGCAACAATAACAACAACAACCAATACGTATTTGAAGGATTATGATTTTCATCGAGGTCAAAATGTGGTTGAGTTGCTCATATGTTCATATTTCAGACCTAATATACATTTTGCAAGGAACACCTCTATGTCTGTGCTGGGAATTACATATGCAGTTACTTTCCATTTCCAAAACTTGTAAGAAGTGTTTTGTTACTTTCACTCTTGAGTGGTTGGGTTGGGGGGCTTCAAATTATGTTTGTCCTTTCCTTTTTTTTCTTCTTCTTTGTTAATAAGATCCTTTCCTTTTCTTTTAAAATATTTCAATTGTTTTAAAACTTTCTCTTTTTATTTTTTGTTCATGATCAAATGCTTATCACTATTTTGTTTTAATTTCTTTGTCTTTCTGATATGTGTGTGCTATGTAGAATGTAAGCAGTGAAATCCTTCTCCTGTTCCTCCAATTAGGAAGGTATTTATTCATTTTGTACATGACAATATACACACAATCTGCCTGTAACTATACATTATTATATGTTGACATTTCACTGGTTGTGATGTGTGAACACATATCTGCTCAGAAGCCCTGGTTTGTTAACCACACACAAAGCACAAACCGTATCCATGGTTTGCTGTTGCTTTTTACATTTTAATATATTTAAACTATGGCTATTCTAATGTATTTAAACTATTGTTTCCCCAGCAATCCACCCTGAAACAGGAGCTGACAGAAGGTGTAGGAAAGAGACAGAGCTGAAATATAGAAGCAAAATGTAAAGTTTCTTTGGTAATTTGTCCTGTAATTAATGACTCAAGCAACTAACCATGGATTTAAAAAAGCAACAGAAAGTGTTGATACCGTATATAGACATATCCATAGGTAACATTGCCCTGGTGGCACAGGGGTTAAATACCTGTACTGCAGCCACTCACGCATAACCATAAGGTGGCGAGTTCAAGACCAGAAAAAGGGCTCAAGCTCGACTCGACACAGAAGGCGGTGAGTTCAAGACCAGAAAAAGGATGCTCAAGCTTGCATCCTTCCGAGGTCGCTAAAATGAGTACCCAGATTGTTGGGGGCAAATTAGCTTACAATTGTAAACCGCTTAGACACTGCTTAGGCATTATGAAGCTGTTTGTTTGCAAATTTGAATAAGTCATTGGCAAATGCTATGTCTCAGACTTATAGTAGTACATATGTACTTTATTAGATTAACCACGAGGTCACAAAAAAATGTGTGCAGGCTTTCAAGATTCCAGATCTCTTCAGCAGGCAAGATGCTACACAAAAACCAAGCTGGGATGGGGGAGAAAGCAGGAGAGAATTTACTCGATCCTTAAGCCATGTTGTCTGCATTGTGTCTTGAGGGTGTTTGAGCACCATGGGCATTTAGCTAATGCTAATAATTCCTGTGGTTCTTAGTCATGTAAACAGACTGCTAAAAGAATATCAACAGCATTTAGCTTGTATCAAAATAGTTTAAAATGCACAGATGAATGACATCTGAAAAAGATCTAGATACTCCTTTTTTGCTGAGATTTGTACTGTGCAAGTGCAACATTGGCTTTCAGAATACAGAGACAGATAGTTGTTATAAGAAAGGCAGACACCTTATTTCTAAATAGGGTGTGAACTCTTTTGTTGGAATATTATCATGCAGTTTAGGGAGTGGTGCCTTGGGAATTACATGAAGAATATGCCTGTACTTGTCTCAATTTTAATGACCTCAGGAATGAGGGGAAGCCATTATCAGTACAGATGGCAAACCTACATTGATACAGATTGTATTTCTTCAGGCCTTTTCTTACTACACAATTATAGCTCTTTGATTGCACTTGACTGCCATGGTTGCATCCTATAGAATCCTAAAGTGTGTAATTAAGTGAAGCACTAGAGCTCTCTGGAAGAGAATTCTAAATACCTTCCCCTGAACTGCAGATCCAAGGATTCCATATGATTAAAGACATGGTGTAGTGATTTGAGTGTTGGACTACGGAGTTTATCACACTGGGGTTAATTTCGGCATTAAAGAGAGATTAAAGCGCATTTAAAGGATCCCACAAATAAAGCAAAAATGGCAAGTAATATTGTGAATGATTATTGCACGCAATTGCACAAATAACATTATATCAGAAATGCATTGTCACTGAAATCCCGAAAGTAAAAAGATGAGTGTTAATGCTTCTTTGTGACCACTTTAATGATGGGTTTTGTACAACGCCATGTGAAATCATTTCACGCAATTACACAATTTTTCTGGGATATTCTCGGGATAAACTCCCAATCTCCTTCGTGTGATAAACTCCTATGACTCTAAAGCCCAGGAGGATACAAATTCCTGTTTAGCCAAGGAAGCCCACTCGGTGACCTAGGGCAAGACACACACTCTCAGGCTCAGAGGAATGCGAAAGTAAACCCCTTCTGAACAAATCTTGCTTTAAAAAAACCTTGGTGATGAGGTCGTTGTTAGGTTGCCATAAATCAAAAGTGACTTGAAGGCACACAACAACAACAAAGTGGAATTAATGTAGAATCACAGAATCATAGAGTTGGAAGAGACCACAAGGGCCATCCAGTCCAACCCTCTGCCATGCAGGAACTCCCAATCAAAGCATCCCCGACAGATGGCCATCCAGCCTCTGCTTAAAGACCTCTAAGGAAAGAGACTCCACCTCACTCCGAGGGAGTGTGTTCCACTGTCGAACAGCCCTTACTGTCAGGAAGTTCCTCCTAATGTTGAGGTGGAATCTCTTTTCCTGTAGCTTGCATCCATTGTTCCACGTTCTAGTCTCTGCAGCAGCAGAAAACAAGCTTGCTCCCTCCTCAATATGACATCCCTTCAAATATTTAAACAGGACTTTTATATCACCTCTTAACCTTCTCTTGTCCATACTAAACATCCCCAGTTCCCTAAGGCGCTGCTCATAGGGCAAGGTTTCCAGACCCTTCACCATCTTAGTTGCCCTCCTTTGGACCCGCTCCAGTTTCTCCACATCCTTTTTGAATTGTGGTGCCCAGAACTGGACACAGTATTCCAGGTGGGGCCTGACCAAAGCAGAATAGAGTGACACTATTACTTCCCTTGATCTAGACACTATACTTCTATTGATGCAACCTAAAATTGCATTGGCCTTTTTAGCTGCCGCATCACACTGTTGACTCATGTTCAACTTGTGGTCTACTTGGACTCCTAGATTTCACATGTTCAGCCAGGTGTCCCCCATTTCATATCTGTGCATTTCATTTTTCCGCCCTAAGTGCAGTACCTCACATTTCTCTGTGTTTAATTTCATGTTGTTATCTTTGGCCCAGCTTTCTAGTCTATTCAGGTAATTTTGAATTTTGATCCTGTCCTCTGGGGTATTAGCTACTCCTCCTAATTTAGTGTCACAGTTGTGTAGTGTGACAGGGCTCCTAGTCTTCTTCTTGCACTCTGGATACTTGCCAGCTTGCAGGACAGAGTGATTCCTTCCGTTCCAGAAGGGAAGGCTGAAACCAGTGGAGTTTTCTACAAGTGCTGCCACTAACTTTTGATGAAGGTAACTGGCAAATAGGGACAGTAGTAGAAACAGATAGAGGAGACACATCCAGCACCTGGCCCACATGTTGGTCCCCTGCCCAACCCCTCCTCAGCTAGTTCTGTACAGAAATGGTGATTTATGTTAGCCAACATTTGCACCTTCCTTTCATACTTTTTTCCAGATCCTTAAAAGACTTTTGGATCAATGCTGTTGAAATTCCCTAATACATGCCAGCTTTTCAGATTTTTAACCCTATTTATTTATTTATTTATTTGCTAATCCCACTCTTTCCATTGTGTGCTTTCCCTCTCTCTTGACATGTTGCTTCCAGATGGGGCTATCATCATCATGCAATCTCCTTGCCTCATTTACAGAATTTTAGAGGTGGAGAGAGGGTTCACCAGACATAATCATCTTCCATTTGTAACTCTCCCATGTTTTCACAGATTACTTCTTCTAACTTTTTTTTAATTGCAAGAAATACATTCAGGATGGAAAGACAAAATAGCTGCAGGGTGTCTTTTGATTTGTAACATTAAGAACTATCTGTCTACAAGTACCCCACTTGATCACACATCTCTCTGAATCCCTTGCTCTATTGACCCTATAACCACCCTTAATGGGTCTACCAAGGTGACCAGTTCTCCAGGTTTGGAATTGTATTTAGTCCAATAAAAGGCTGGGGTAAGTGTATGTTTGTGTAGATAGTAACAACAATAATAGTAACAATATGCTTCTATTTCCCACCTTTCCCCCCAAAATGAGACTCAATTACAATTTAAAAAGAAAAAGAAAAATACATCTAAAAATATACTAAAAGTGAACATTAAATGGACTTGAACTATTCATAGTACGTATTAAAACAATTTAAATAGACACTTTAAAAAAAGCAATTCAAAACATAGAAAGCAATTTTTATTACCTTTCCTCCCTCACCTCACCCTTGTAGCCTCCTCTTGCACAAGGCTAAGGAAAAACTGTTGTTATTGTGTGCCTTCAAGTTTTTTCTGATTTTTCCACTATAAGAAGAAAGTACCATGGGGATTTCTTGGAAAGGTTTGTTCTGAGGGGCCTTTGCCTTTGAGGCTGAGAGAGTGTGACTCACCCAAGGTCACCCAATGGGATTCCCTGTCCGACCAGGGACTCAATCCCTGTTCTCCAGAGTCAGTCCAACACCCAAACCTGTGCACCATGCTGGCTCTTGACACCTTTCCTGCCTGTGTACTAAACAGTTTAATAGTGCTTTCACCTCTTTTATGCTCACACCAGAGCACTGAAAAGATGAACGTATTATGTGCAACCACGCAAAGAGAAATTGCTGTTTTAAAGAAATTGTTATTTCCAAGAAATGAAGTGCTACTGAGTGTATAGAAATGTACTTCTTTCTAGGTGAACTCAAGGTATAAATTCATTCTTTTCCCTCTTAAAGATGTTAGCCTGGCTTTCAAAGTGAATGTTCCATTGATAAAGCACAGTCCATTCTGTCTTGTTGTGATCTAGGACATGTCTACATTTGCCAGAATACTCTGGGCTGTCCCCGGGGTATTCTGGTCCCAAATTCTACCCAAATTACCCCTTAACTGCTAAATGCTGCAGCGATGGGTGGCTACCTTCCCATGCAGTTCCTTGAGCAGGTTGGCACTGTCACTGTGGGTACCAGTTGCTCTGAGGTCAGAATGAGGTGCCCAACTGTGTTCTGACTTCAGAGCGACTTGTTCCCACAGAGCAATTTGACAGGGATACTTGCAGGGACACTCGCAGGAACTGGGAAAAGGAGCTGTCTGTTGTTCCTAAATTTTGGTCCAAGGTTTCTGGAAAACCTGGAGCAAAAGGTAGGTCTTTTTAATGTGCGACAGGGGTGGAAACCCCAAATCAAGTCCAGGCATTGTGTAAACAGCCCAAACCAAATTCAAGATTTGGGGGCTGTGTAGTGTAAACAGCAGGCAGCCAACCTGGGAGGAATCTGGGGAATATAGGTGATATAGACAACCCCCTACTTGCCTCAACAGAAGATGTGAGTAATACTTAAGTTCTAATTAAAACAAGAAAAAAGTCCAGAAAAATGTTGCCATATTAATCCAGATCCTTTATTCTGAGTGACTGATAAAATGGACCATTTATAATATAACTTCTTTCTTACTTACTGTTAGCCTTCCCTAACACAGTGCTCTCTTGATGCATTGGATGGCAACTCCCACCATCCCCAATGACCACTGCTTGCCAGCATAACCATAACCATAACTCCACCAGTGTGGGGCAGAGTGGTAAGGACAATGGTTGTTGTGGCACAACACAATGGGCTAAGGAAAAATGGAGCAGTAAAACATGGTGTTGGCCTTAGTCAAATTGACAATTTCTAAAGAACTAGAACTACAGTGTGATTCTCTTGCCTTCTCGTTCCACCTCAGTCCCCAAGTCTTGCTTTGAACTAGACTCCACCATTTTAAAATGCTTATAAAAGCATTTTCTCTCAATTATTAAGAAAATAGCATTGAGAATATAACATTAAAAAAACAAAACAAGGAATAAATGCACTAGGACCTGTATAGTATTTTTCCAAAAAAGAAAAAGATGTTAAGTGTTTGGTTTAGTGGTTCAATGAATGAGAAAATAATTGCAAATTGAAAGCTTTTACCATTCAACCAAAGCATCACTCCATAAGTCAAGATATGATTGTGGGGAGGTGCAAATTCACAACCCCATTAAGAAATGGAAACGTAATTCTGGCTGGTAATTTCTATTATTTTGTATACCAGATATTAGGGTTCCCATAAATGATATTTCCTCAGCTTTTTTTATATCAGGCTTCAATGAAGAGGTACTTCATGATTTTGTAGTACAGCAGTACAAAAAATGTAAGCAATTCTTTGTGATTAAACACTGCACAATGGTCACAAAACATAGAGAGAGGTCCTGTTTTTGGATCAACTGGAAGTGTTTGATTTGTAATTTGACTTATTAGAAATATTTTATTCCAACATTCAGAAATACTGGGACACTCCCACCACATGTGGTAATATGTAACTAGTTCCCAACAGTTCTCCAGCATTTGTTAGATTAATGTCTACGTTCAGTATTTCATCTTTAATAGGAACCAATTTTATCTTATTTTTAAGGTGTGTTCTCTCATATGGGAAGATACAAATTTTATTGTAAGGGTCTTCCATAGTGTTTTCTATTTAGCATTTTCCATGTTCACAGATTAGGATTGCATACAGCTGTGTAGTAGGTAAAGAGTTAGGCTAGAACTACAGGACACCAGGGTTCGAATCTCTGGAAACTCACTAGGGACTTTATCAGACGGGAGGAATTTCTGTTTATTGCGAATGGAGCCAATTCGAATTCATGTGAATTCCTATTGGGTTCGGAATGCGTTCAGAATGACTTCCCATTACCCGAAAATGACCCCCCCCATTGCCTGAAATTGCATGAGATGCTTTAATTCACAATAACGTAAAACCCATGATTGCGTTTGGAATGACTTCCCTTTTGCCCGAAATTGTGTGAGATGCTTTAATTCACAGTAACATGAAACCCCATGATTGCGTTCGGATTCCCATTGGATTATACTTCCAATTTCCGACATCTGATAATGTCCCAAGTAACTTTGGGCAAGCCACTCTCTCTCAACCTCAGAGGAAGTCAGTGGCAACCCTCACTCTGAACAAATCTTGCTGTGAAACCCCCATGATAGGTTTGTCTTAGAGTTGCCATAAATCAGAAATGACCCAAGAACAACAACAATCCAAGCTTGTACAGGTATTTTCACAGATGAGGTTTAAAATGGTTCTTATTTCAGCTGGTTTACCATGTGAATGCAAAACCTACTTTGGCTATAATGGTCATTTGCATGACAAGTGTCTCTCTTCCCCTTTCTGAGTGATTAGACATAAAACAAACACATAGCACAAAAGAAGCTCAAAGACAATTTAATATTGAACCCCCTTGTTCAGGATTTACAGCTCAAACCTCTCCATGCTGATTCAGAGATACCTCCCAGATGCTTACTTTCCAAGTAGCACCTAGGACTTCATACTTACTTAACTGCATAGGAGGTTTTTATTTTAATGACAAAGACTGGCAGCACCCTTTTGGCTTCTGCTGTCCTTTCACACTTCCCTGTGTTGAGACCAACTTTGGCTAAATGGACCAATATGATTCAATCCCTTAGAATCTTACACAGGATCAAGATACCTTAAATTTATAATCAGAAGAACTGAACTTTAATGGAGGAAAAAGCAGAATAGGTTTCCTGAAAAAGCCAAGAGCTGGCCTGCACATTAACACAGAAACATGGAATGGTGACAGTGAGGTAACTGCATTTCAGGAAATTCTTTCAGGAATGAAATGTGTGACTGATTTCTTTCTTGGCAGGTGTAACACATCAGACCTAAAAATCTAGCAGTTCTTTAAAACAAACAGAGGCCATAGGTTCCTCACAATACCATTATAGGATGCATATATCTACACATCCTTTTATTCTGTTGTTATGTGCATTCAAGTTATCTTCAATTTATGACAACCCTACTATAGGATTTTCTTGCAAAGCTTTATTCAGAGGAAGTTTGCTATTGCCTGCCTCTAAGGCTGAGAGAGTGTGACCTAAGTTCACCTAGTGAATTTCCATGGTTGAGCAGGGATTTGAACCCTGTTCTTCCACAGACCTAGTCTAACATTCAAATAACTGCACCATGCTGACTCTCCATACATTTTTCTTGGTGATCTTAAATGTTTCATGCAGCATTTCACATTATGACTCCATGGCTTGAATCTTAAATAATGCTTCAGTGGCAACAAGAGGGTTCCACTCACAGCACACTCCCTCCAGCAGATGATATGGGGTGGCATTCCCTCTCCCCTATACATTCTTTAAATATGTGCTGCAGAGAGTTGGCAGGCCTACAGGAATAAGGACAGGGCTAGTGGCAAAGGGATAGGGTTATCAGGCCCAGAGATTACAGGGCCAAAACTGAGTCATGGGGAATGAGCCTTTGTGATGTCACAGGGGATAGTCCTTAGTGATGTCACAAGGGTGATGTCACAAGGGATAGCCCCTGGTGATGTGACTAAGCACAATAACATTACGCATCCACTAGTTGTGCAGCGTATGGCATTCAGATAAAAAACACAAATGAGGAAAATATATAGAAGCACACTTTTGAAGACAGTGCTTTCACCCTGAGATTCTTCTTCCTTCTCTTGCAGACTAGACAAGAAGGGCCAGGGCCAGAGATCTGACAATCTTACACATGGGTCTGGAAACAGGAGAATATTTTAAAACAATCCCCACCCACTCTCCAATGAAGCCTCCATTGTCTCAGAGTCCCTTCTGGAACAAGAGCAGAGAAAGTTAGGAGGATCCAAACCTATATAGTGCAGCCTTCCTTAGCCTGCTGCCTTCCACAAATATAGCGCTCAACTTCCATCATTTCCAGCTAGCATGGTGAATGTCTAATAAAAGCTATGGAATACTAACAATTATTTCACTACTGCATACTATATATTGGGGTGGTGGTGGTATTTTGTGGTCCTCCAGATGAACGTGAAATGCAATTTTTGATAACCTTTGCCATTGGCTATGCTGGTGTCAGCTGCTTGGTGTTACAGTTCAACAACCATCCCTTGGTTAGATTCATACAGAAATTACTGGTTTTGGTTTTTGCTATAACAAACATTTGTGTGTGTGTGTGTGTGTGTTTTTTTTAAAGAAACCTAAAACAGTTTTGCAAAAAGCAAACCAACCAAAAATCATCTGAATTCACAGGAAAGCATCAGAAATGAATGTTCCAAAGAAGTCAGTGATAAACTGAGGACAATCAGGCAGGCTGCAAGAGTGCTTCATTCTTGTTTGCTGTTTCACTCAATGTCACTCACATGTTATCGTTCATAACAATGCAGAAGAGTTATTCATGTGAGCCATACTTTGGTGACTCAAGCCTACCAATCCATCAACTCCCATTCATTTCAGCAAAGCTTGTGCAAGAAAAAGTTTCCAGGTATTCAGCTTACCCTTTTGTGTGAGAAATATGTGAAAGGCCTACATTAACAGAGCTATCTTATGTTCAAGTACAGTAATGTCTTCCAGATGAGGATAGAATCAATCTTGCACTGGTGGACTACAACATAATGTCTATGTAAGAAATCCAAACCAGCATCCTTGAAGAAACAACAAAGACCTCAAAACAGTTAAAATATTTTCCATGCCTTGGCTCATTAAACAGAATTAAGACTGCAGTCAAGAAATCAGAAGAAGACTATAAGGACATGGAAGGGCAGCTATATAGGAACTAGACAAGATCCTGAAGTCTTAAGATATATCATTGAATACTATAGTCAGAATTGGTCTTGCCATCACATTTCCCATGTGAAATCTGGACAGTGAAGAAAGCTGATAGGGAGAAAGAAGATCAACTGAGATGCACAACTGAGAGGAGTTCTGCAGATACTATAGACGGTTAAAAAGACAAATAAATGGGTATTAGAACAAATCAAGCCTGAATTCTCCCTAGAAACCAAGATTATTTAAGTTTAGACTTATTTTGGACATATCATGGGACTCACTAGAAAAGACAATAATACCCGGTAAGGCAGAAGATGGTAGAAAAGACTGCATTACAAATGTATAGATTCAATCAAGGAAGCCAGGACCTGTGTTTCCAGGACCTGAGCAGGGCTACAGATGACAGGGTGACTTGGAGATCTTTCCTTTATAGACTTGCCACATATCGAAGTCAATCTGATGGCAGTTAACAAATCCTTGAAGTTGTTAAGAAGCCACAGCAGGGAGAAGTTTCAGGCCAATAGTCAGTGGAAGCTTTAGGCTGCGTTCACACTGGAGAAATAAACCGGTTTAAGTGCCATGGCTCAATGCTGTGAAATTCTGGGAATTGTAGTTTGTTGTGGGGCCCAGAGCGGAGCAGAGCTCCGCTCTGGGCCCCATAACAAACTACAATTCCCAGAATTTCACAGCATTGAGCCATGACACTTAAACCGGTTTATTTCTCCAGTGTGAATGCACTCCTAGTGCACCAGTCAAAAGAGACAGCTCTCGATGACTATACTGCCAGATGCAACAGAAAGTAAGGATTCAGCAGCTCTGCGAGCCATTCACAATATAAGACTAGCCATTTACCAACTTCAGTGAAGAAGCACATCAGGACATGCTGCAAAATGCAACAGCACCCCAGCCTTATTTGCATATACTCAGAGCCAGTTTAGGATAGAATGAGGCTTCTAAACTAGGGTCCAAAATAAACTGCAAAAATAATCCAATTTGAGACTGCTTTAACTGCCCTGGCTGAATATTATTATTAATTGCAGAAGTTACTTCCTGGTAAGTGAGGACGGGGAGACTTTCACAATTCTTACGTGGCCCTTAAATCAGAAGTTACGTAATGATCATTGATATTAAATTGTCACAAGTGTGTAACTCTAAGTTACACACTTATAATGCGCCAACAACAGGATTCCTGTTGGAATTTGCCTTCTCGGCACTTTTGAGGTCCTCAGCCTTAGTACTGCAAACTCCCTCTTTATGGCTGAAAATATAAAGTATCTGTGACAGCTAATCAAAGGAAGGAAATCCCAACATACTAGAAGCTCTGAATGTAGGCAAAGCACTCAAACAACTATGCCACAGAATGTCATCTTATCCCACAGATGCCTTACCAGTCCTCATAGGTTGCAGAAGTATCTTGCATCTAGTTGCCAAATGTTTAGTACACCTCTGTATCAACGCTTTGGAAAGTTACTCTGGAAAATACAGTTGGCCCTCCATTTTTGCAGGGGATCTTTTCCAGACCTCCCCCCACACGAAAACAGAAACACACTGATATTCAAGCCCCATAGGCTTGAATGGCAGCATGTGCCCATAGACGGGCACCCCATTATGTCCCCCCTCCATTTGCCGCTCACACATAAGCAACAGCGCGAATTCCAAGGCCATGCAAACAGAGGGGCAACTGTACTCCCAAAAGTAATCTGACCAAGTTCTTATTCCAATACCACTTGCTGGAGGACTGAAGCTACTGTATTTATTTCCTGTTTGTGGCTACCTGACTGGCCACTTCGAGAACAGAGTGCTGGAGTAGATAGGCTTTTGATCTGCTCTTCATCATGGTTCTCATATTATAAAGTATACAAGCTGCAGAAGGGCAGTAGCGTCACTAGGGGTGTGCAACCATATGCGGTGGTGGACCACACCATGTTACACCATGCCATTGGGTTGATACCAACATTAGCAATGCCACTGGCAGAATCTCTCCCACTCCCACCACTCTTGGCTTGCTCCCTGCCCTTCTACTTTGTACATGCTCACTTGCTTTCCCTCTTGGCCAGGTTAAGGATCCGCTCCAAGTGCCCATCTCCATCCCGGTGCAGAAGTCCTAGCTGGCTAGCAAAATTACCCCGTTACTTCCCCCTTTTCTTTTCTCAACCCACTCCCAAGGAGGATTCCTCCCCCCCTGATCACCAGTAATGATTGTGACAGGAGGCCTGAACGATGCACACCACACACACATTGTATATTGGGAGGAGATGTTTAGCAAAGGGAACTGGAAATCAACTGTAGGGCCACCAAAGAGCCCGTGTGTATGTGTGTGCTGGTGTATTCAGTCAGACAAGCAACCCTACCAGTAAAAAGGTGGAGTCACTGGGAACTGTATAACTTGGAAATGCTACTTTTTGGGTGACAACTGCCAGAATTCTCCTGGCAGAGTTGCCACATAAATGGGAGATTCTGTGAGTTATAGTCTCAAAAGGTAACTTCCAGATCTGACAGAAGCTTCTAGTCCACAGGGTAACTAACTACTTGCCTGCCCTTAAGGAGAAGCAAGGGAGAATTGTAGTCTCTCCGCAGCAACAGAGTAGAACAGGCAGTAGTATGGTCAAAATTAGATTTTTCTAACTTTCCTCATGCATATAATTTTCAAGAGTTTAATTGAGCCCAAGGCTCAGCAGGCATAAATCACTTTCTCCAGGGAATTGTGAAACTGGAGGTAGACAATCAAGCATCATGGTACCTCATGGATATAATCCTCGGATCTGAATTGCCAGCTGCTTTGGTCAATTGGAAACCAGGTCTTCTGGGACTTAGGTTGCTGGTACCTCTGGCTATAGGATGGACAGGTCCAGTACCCAATTTATCATGCTGCCTCACTACTTTTGTGAGATGTAAGAAATAAGGAGGGCTGGTTGAATGTTGTTTTCTTTGGAGTAGGGCATGAGGGAATTAGTCTGTGAGTGTAATTACTTTTTCTCCCCTCTCATTTTTCACTTTTGAAACTTCCAAAACCACTTTATTCTATTTCATTATTTGATTTATTAATATTCCTCCTTTTCCTCTAGGACTGAAAGTGGCCTGCAAAAAAGAAAAAAACAAAACAAAACATACAATTGAAAGCAATCATCAATAAAACATAAGAATATAAAGAATATACAAAAACTTGCAAGTATAATGACATGGAACAGAATTAATTAATTATTAATGTGAGAGATTCAATAGAATTAAAAATAAATTCAAAACAATTCAAGAAGCAAAAAATAAAATAAAAGCAATCCAGCACAGTTACCAAAAACAGTTAGTTCCCAAAGGCATTAATTCTGATGAAGTGATTCATAAGTTCACAGCTCTGAATGCAAGGCAAGGCAAATTCTGGTTTGGTTGAAACGCTTGTGTATTTGTTCCTTTTTATTTATTTATTTATTTATTTTTGTAATATTTCATTTATGAATATATTTCCATATGCATTTGTCTGCGCCTTCTATATTATCTGGGTCATTATTGATTATGCAGAGCTAATCCATTAACGTATCTCATGTAACAGTAAAGTTTGACGTTAAAATGAACATAATTTTGATCTAGTTATTAAATTTTTTACTTGGAATTCTATTGTAGTCTTACAACATTTTCAGTTTTATCACATGAAACTATGTAGATGTAAATACATTTAGGCTGTGTGTGTGATATTGTAATTAAAAAGTATAATTTCAACTGATCTAGTTTTTTATGTCACTACTATTGCCATTGCATTCAGTGATATATGGGAATTTACAAGTAACAGAAGTACAAAACGTACTGAGGATCCTGTATGGTCTGGTATGGGCCGAAGTCCAGGAGGGTGACACCATGAGTTAACACACTGGGTGACACCAACCCCAGTGACACCACTGCAGAAGGAAGCGAGTTAAATACGGATAATAATATCCAAATGATTATAAAGTTTCACAGTATACTGGTAAAATCTGTGGGGAGTAGGGCTGGAAGTCTGGAATATCTCAGGCCTCAGACCTAGGGACAGCCCCTTATGATGGAACTTTGGGCCCATTCACACTAGACAATTGTACTGCTATTATTCCACTTTAACTGCCATGGTTCCATCCTATGAAATAGTGGGACTGGTATTCTGGGCTCTCTGGCTGACAATTATAAATGCTTAAAATGCCACTCCCATGATTCCATAGGATGAAACTATGGCAACTAAAGTGGAATAATACCACTATAATTCTGTAGTGTGAATAGGTCCATGGTGATGTTACCAGGGTGAAGGCACAAGGGACAGCCCCGGGTGATGCCATTAAGCACGATCCATTATGCATTACCCACACTTTCAAAAAGTGTACCATTCAAGTAAATAACTCTAGTCTGACAAATTAGGAATATATATATATATATATACACACATATACATATACATACACACACACACACATACTTTTCAAGGCAGTGCTCTCACCCTGAGATTCCTCTTTCTACCCTGAGGACTGAAGGAAGAAGGGTCAGGCTCTGAGATCTGGGAACCCTGGCTGGGGAAGAAGAGCTAGATCTGTATGTGAATATCAGAGACCCAACTGAATTCTGCTGTTTAAACATTCATGATTCATTCTTCCTTGCAGGATCAGAGCCAGAAGCCTTGAAGTGGAACAAGCAATTACCGGAAACAGGAGTTCGGTTGCAATTCCTTATTTGGGGTGGTTGAGCACTGATGAGAACATCTTACCTTCTCATGTGAACAGATGGATAGTGGCTACTTATTGCGACCCAGTCCCCGTGCTTTTTGGGGGAGTGTAAGATAAATAATTGGAGTTGCAATAAATGGCAGCAGCTGGTACTGTAGTTCCATGGATCAATGAATGCACTCCAAGGTTTCAACTTTACAAGAGCTGTCCAACTATTGAAGGGTATAAGGGTTCATCCGAAGGAATAGTTCCTTGGATGAAATCTCAGATTGCATTACCTGTTCATCCAGAAGTGAGTGAATCTGCCCATCCAGATGTTTCGGACTTCGACTGACAACAGTGTGTCAGTGGCTGGTGGCAAGAGACTGAGCAATCTACAACATCTGGATCACTGAAGACTCTCATCCTACAAGGAAGGAGAGAAAACATATCTTTCAGATACAAAAAAGTATCACTACTAAGTGTACCTGCAGTACATTCGCTTCAGCTTTTTATAAAAAATAACATACATATGAGAGAGCTATTGCTTTCAAGTATATTTTTGTTACTGGAAAGCCAGCCTACAGTATTTTCTCTGTCTTATTGATCAGCCTGTCTTCTGTCAATAAAATTAGGAGACGGACTCATTCACCTTGACCGGACTCTTCTTCTTGTTCTTCAATTTCTTGGCACATAACACTTCCTGTTTCTTTCACCGCTGTACAAATTATATTTGCTTTTGGGTCAACAAATCAGGAAGTCTGATGAGTGCTATTTTTACGCACTTTCTGCTCCTGGTTTCCTTTTGCCAGACTCTGGCAGCAACTCTTGCCACAGTGATAGCAGGGTCAATTGGTTTTGTCTGCTCTGTTTGTCACTCCCCTGTTTGACCAGCAAGAGAACAATGACTACTTAGCCTGAAGGCAACACTATTGATTACACCCAGTGCTCTAATACTGTATTTTACCCTCCAGATAATTGTATTGTTCTAGGGCTGTGCAAGGAAAAAAAATCATTTTATTATTCCATTCATGTTCATTATTAAAAACTCTATGCTGTTTGCACAAAATACATGATGCAAACTTTAGAAGCTCCACTGGCTCTTCATCTGGTAAAGGTGTTAAAAATAAAAAAATATATATATATATATTTTAAAGACAATGTTGGAGTCATTTTCTTGTTGTGTGACTTCAACTTGTTTCCGACGTACGGTGACCCTAAAGCAAAAGGCTATCATGGGATTTTCTTGGCAAGATTTCAGAGGAGGTTTGCCACTGACTTCCCCTGAGGCTGAGAGCATGTGACTTGCCCATGATCACTCAGTGGGTTTCATGGCCAAAAATCATGGAATCGAACCCTGCCCTCCAGAGTCATAGTCCATAGTCCACATCAGAAGAAAAAAACTCCTTTGAGATGCAGGTTGACAAGATTTTTTTTTCTTGCTAATGGAGTTTACATTTTATTTCCTGTTTACATTTAAAACACTTTGTCTCCCAGAGCCCAAATGGACAAGGAGGATTAATGGCCTCTGCCTACATGACTATCCCTCCATACCATATTAACTGAGAACAACTATAACAACATCTTGATAAAATGTAGGCCTTTGACTCCAACATCATCATTTTTTCCTTTCTCCTGTTTTATTTGTAATACCTTTGTTGGTGGAGTTTTGACAGTTTGCATCATGAGTGTTGTGCATTTTGGCTGGCCCAATAAAGGAATCACTGTTTTGGGGATTTGGGGTGTTATTGTACTTTGCTGTAAGGCCAACACAACTACCCCTGGTTATCTCTTCTTTTTGTTATTCATTACAAACGTACATCTCTAACAACTATAAATCAGTAAAACAGGAGTTTAATTAAAAATAAAACACAGGAGCCACAGAAAACTAAATAACTATATAGATTCAAAATTTTATAGTTTGGAAAGTTTAATATTCAGACACCTGGAACTTATCCTAACTTGTCACTTACAGCCTGGCACACATGTACATCTTTTATTGTCGGTACACACGTTAATTATAACCTTATCTCTATTTGGGGAGACACTTGGTATTTGTGGTGGTGGTGGAGGAAGAAGACAGGTAGCAGCAGCAGCAATGTATACTGACATCTCTGTCCCAGTACACAAATATAACACTTTAATACCACTATAATTGCCAGAGGAACATCTTGCGGAATCCTGGGATGTGCAGTTTAGGGAATGGTATTGGTTTTTGAAGGAATCAGACCAGGGCTCTCCTTGGAGGCAAAGATAATCAAGTTGAGACTATTGTACTTTGGCCACATAATGAGAAGGCACTAGAAAAAACAATAATGCTAGGAAGGGTCGAGGGTAGAGGAAAGAGAGGAAGACCACAAACCAGATGGATAGACTCAATTACAGTAGAGGGGTTATGGGCAAGGGTTTGCAGGATATGGGCAGGGCAGTGGAGGACAGGGATTCTTGGATATGTCTCATCCACAGGGTCACCATGAGTCGGAACCGACTCAAGGCCAGCTAAGAGCAACAAATTTCGAATTTTCAGCCAGAGAGCTCTAGGGCCTCAGCAAACTAGAATCCCTAGGATTCCACAGGATGCAGCCTTGGCAATTAAAGTGGGAATCACAGTGCTATAAATGCATAGTGTGAAAGAAACCTCAGTGTAATTGTGAAAGTACTGTACCTCATTTAACTTTAACTCATGTCTGTAGATCTGTAGGCCTAAAGGCACCAGGTCTCATTTGATCTTGGAAGCTAAGCAGGATCAGACCAGGTTAGCAGTGGAGTCACTAGGGGTGTGTGGACACCACTGATATTTGAACACCTACCTTTTGGCAGAAATGGGCTATGGCATTCATCTGCTTCCTTTTAAAATGCTTTAAAAGATGGTGGGAGTGGTGTGAAACTCAGTGGGAGGAGAAAGGAGAGGCCCCACCATTTTTTAAACTTCAGATTTCAAAATTTGAATTTTTAAAAACTTTTAAAAACATTGAAATTTTAATTTATTAATTTTTAGATTTTCTTTAAAAACATCACATTTTAACCAATGCATATGTAAATACATTTAGTTTGTGATTATGAGATTGTAATTTGAAGGTATCATTTTAATTTTGCTAGTTGTTTATGTCACAACTATTAGCATTACACTCAGTGCTATACGGAAATTAGGATTTATGAGTAACAATAGTGCAAAAAAGCATTGCTAAGGATTCTGTATGGTATGAAATGGGAGGAGGTCAATGAACGGGTGACACCATGAGTTACCGCACCGGGTGACACCAACCCTAGGGATGCCACTGCTGGTTAATACTCTGATGGGAGACCACCAACAAGTACCAGGTGCTGTAGGCTATACTTTAGAGGAAGGAACTGGCAAAACCACCTCTGAGTTTTCCTTGCCTAAGAAACCCCTATGAAATTTGTGGGGTTGCCATAGGTCAACAGGTGACTTGAAGGCATATACACAGGTGGCCTTAGGCAAGTTCTCATTCCTTCAACTTCCGGCCACCAAGAATAACAATGAGTTATCCCAGAGAACTGTTTTAAGGATCACTGTTTCAAGGAGCTGAGTATGTGCTGAGTAGCAGTACTAGTAGTACCAAATGTTTCCACCAAACAAAGTTGGTAGGTAACTTCACCAAATGAAGTTGGTAGGTAAGGAGACCTAGTTGTCTTGGAGAGGTGGCAAAAAGATGCTGTAGTGGTGGGCTACACAAATGCCTTGTGTGCCTTGAGCTAACCCGTTGCCTTCAAGAGTGGTACAGGATGCAACTCCGATTCCAGAGCAAAGAAAAATTCATCTGCAAGTCCAGTCAGTTTTTGCAAATGGAAGGGGCCAGGGGAGGGGTGCATCTTGTCCTTCAGCAAAGGCAGTCCAATGTCTCAGGACTGCCCTGTTAGTTTAACAGTTGCTGGGTGACTGCAATGTTTTCTATAACATGTACTAATGGTCACTTAGTGTGAGTTTTCTGAATGTTCACATCTCTTTTGACCTGCTGCCAATATTTCCACATGGAAAACAACCATGAATGTTATTAGCATGGGATTTCACGCAACTAAATAAAGAACTCTCCTCAACACAAAGGGCTTCCTTTCTGTCAAAGTTTAACACTGAAGCAGTTAAGAGTTGCTTAATTTAAAAAAAATGTGGCAAGATGCCTAATATTTTCTATTTTAAGCCATCTATATATAATACAGTGACTCTCAAGGACATTTAGTAATTGTGAATGAACGGCTGACTACAAAACTTCAACATATCACCATACAGGATGGTTTTGTTTTGTTTCTGCAAGACTATGTTCATTGCTAGTATTAATGTCTTCCAGCTGAGAGAGTTTACTAGAACAGGAAACACAGCATATTATTGGTGTGTGTGTGTATGTGTGTGTCTGTGAAATAATAGCAGTTGTTGATGGGCTGATGTTAAAGCTTTTCTAATCTTAGTGCTCTGAGGACATGAATGCCAGACTATAACAAGTCCTTGTGGTGAAGGTGAAAGGATAACATTCAGAAAACATTTTCTTTGTAAAGGCTACTTGCCTCCTGTGCCTATATGCTTCCATCAGTTGGCACATATGGAACATGGTGATGATTATTTTAAATAAATATGAACAATTGTGCTGTGCTAACCTTAGAAGTAGTGTGATCTGAAGGAAAGTGGAGAAAACATAAATTTCTCATCACATTACCTTACAATCACAGATATAGTGTAACTTATCTGGTCTCACAGTTGAGATTCTGAAGCCACATGGGTAAAGAGAGATGCTACAAATTTTTTGGAATATCATTGTATTGACAACACAGTGTCTTGAGACTATGTGCATCTAAGGAGCACTGTTATATGTAATGTCTTCACTGTAGTGACAGACAAGAATAATATGTATGTGTGGATGGATGGATAACTATTGATATATATGGTAGTTTTGTAGCATTTGAAGCATCTTGTACATTCTTGAACTGCTGCCCATAAAACGGTGTGACCATCAATTTGAATAGTTTACTAAGGTAGTAAGATAATAGATGAAAACTTACAACAAAGAACACAATCATCCTGCTATGAAAGTGATTATAGAAACAGCCTGTGGACTTCCTAGATGTAAGAAAATGTATTAGGGTAAGCATAAACTATCGATTTAGTTTAGGATTGTCCATTCAGTTTATTGTGGTATCAGAGCTCCTTGGCAAAGAAGGCTAAATGTCTCACAAAACTACATTTCACAGATTTCCATACCATTGTGCCGTGGCAGTTAAACTGGTGTCAAACTAGATTATTTCTGCAGTGTGGATGCAGTCTGTGTAATCAATAAGTCTAAAGTAAGGCAAAATGTCTAAAAACACAACCAGATAGAAAGGATAGAACTGTATTACTCCCACCTGTATCCATTTCAGTATATTATCCCCAAACAGCTGTAGTATCCATTTCCACATTTCACTCTGAAATAAGTGAAAGAAAGAAAGAAAAATTCATTGACATCAGTTCTAGGAATTGACAATGTATAATTTCTCTCATGGCCACTACCATAATTTTTTGGGCCATGATGCTATTGGGCTCCTTTCAAATCATCGTATATTCAGTGCACCTGGATATGATTCACAAAGGGGACAGGAAGTGTGGGCAATGTAATGTACTTTTTCCATGGTGAGAAAATTATTTAGCACCCACATCTATGGAGCTGATTATGAGAGTAATCATTGCATTGTGAAAAGGGGTAACACCATCTCCTGGAATAATAATGAGGGAAAGAGAAAAGGTTTGGGTTGAGGATCTTTGTACCTAATTTATTTTCATGTTAATCACTCATTACATCAGCTCACATCAAGAAGAGTGACCAATATTTAATAGCAGTGGGGGCAACATCTGTTCTGAATCTATTCTCCAACTGGATGGGTGTGTTAGCATCTATACTTCTGAGCTCCAAACCAGGGTTGTTGAACAGCAAGAATTTCTTCTCTTGAACATATGACATTTGTTTTCATAATAATCGGAAGGCCAAGTTACATTACATTAAATTCATCTTCACTCTTCTCTCTATGTGTGTTTGTAACAGGAGCTGCAGGGAGGCCCTGATCTGGATCAGGACTGTGATGTGGATGGGAATGGTTAAACCCTTTCCGTTCACACTGTGGTTACAATATATATTGGGGATATCCAAGGACTATTCTTTTAAAACATACAAAGACACTCACACCCCAAGATGCATTTAATGCAATGTGTGTGGTTTGGATCTCAGGACACAAGACAACGAAAGAGAAGTAAGCCTTCACTGCTAATAATTATAATACTGTAATAATAATAATAATAATAATAACAACAACAATATAGTAAGAATATAATGTAATATCCTTGTGTTACATATCAGATTCTCTGTAATTTGTGTTATTTATTTCTGTGCTGGCCAAGTGCAGTAATAAATATTCATTCATAATAATAATACAGTCAGCCCTTTTTTATCCATGGATTCAAGCATCCACAGCTTGAAAATATTCAAAAAATATATCCATTCCAAAAATCAACCCTTGATTTTGCAATTTTATGTAAAGGAGACCATTTTACTTTGCCATTGTATTTAGTGGCACTCGAGCACCCATGGATTTTCGTATCCACAGGGGTTTCTGGAACCAAATTCCCATGGATACCAAGGGCCCACTGCAGTAGTAGTAGTAGTAACAATATGACATTATCATAGGTCACATTTTGAAAAGCAATTGTTTCCACCAAAAGACAAGTTAGCAAGTCACAGAAACATTAGGTAAGGATGTGAAGGCAGGATCTTTTCAATAGCTGCTCCTAGACTCTGCAGGGCCCTTCCTGAGATAGTTAGTATGGTCCCCTCCTTGTACTGCTTTCCTCAAAGGGCTTTTGAGAACTGGATGTTTTTAAAGAAATGACTTCTAATAGGTTCCTGCCTTATGTTAACTTTTTTGTTCATTGTTTTTAATGTTGTTGGCTATTTAATTAAATTTCAAAGTTAAACATTTCTGTATTTTAGATATATTGCATTAGTTTTAATTGGTAAACCTCCTTGAGTCTTGGTATTTTGTCGGGAGGGATGGTGGGATGATGACGACAATGATGACGATGATGATAATGATGATTTGTTTCCCACTTTTCCCCCAAAACTGGGATACAAAGCTCTTTTTTTTTTTTCATTTTTTGGGTGTCACAGACGAATCGCTACTTCTCCAAAACATGGAGAAAGGAAAATCCTTTGCAACAAAGCTTGAACTTTATGGCACCACTGGGAAACTCCAGCTCTCAAAGGGCAAGGGCAGATGAAAGCCACCTCAGCTACCCTCCAGCATTTCACAATTGAAAACTGGGGTGTATGTGGCCAAGCAAGATCAGAGTGTGGTCAAGATGGCAAACGTTATTCATGATGCAGAACACATAAACTAGGAGAGGATGCAGCAGTTTGCTTTGGCCTGAATCTACAGGGAAGGGCAAGATTCCACCTCTCCCCTTTGCTAAGTTTGTACTTTGAACTCAGCTTGCAGCAACTCAAGTAAGCTGAAGAGGAGAAAACAGTAGGAGAAAAAGTGGGACATTTTAAAATTAGCTGAAAAAGTGGAACAACTGAGGTTTAATTGGGACAGTTGGTATGTTAAAACAGTTTGGAGCAGTTCCTGAAGTCCAGGAGTAGCAATTATTGAACACACTACCCAGACCTCACTTTACAATACCTCACATAAGTCAGGAGCTGCTAGGAATTGTTGTATATGTACTTTGTGCCATTTGACTGCCTATAAACAAGCCATCACTGAAAGCATCTTTGCCTTCCTCAGAAGGAAAGAAATAACAACCCCATATATTTATCCTCTCACAAAATTATCCTGTAATCCTGGCAGGGAGCAAAATGTACTCAGACTCCCTCCACCCAAAGCAACTTGTAATTTTTTTTTAAATTCTATGTTGCTTAAATTATGTACTGAGTCATAATGTACAAATGGTCTGGTGGTAACCATAGTGACTTGGAAATAGGTTCCATTGTGTTAAGTAAGACTTACTTTGAAGGAGTCATTGTTAAGATGGGGAACCTTTGACAGATGGAAGTTGGCCCTGGATGGGATGCATAAATAAAGTCAATCGGGTGAAGCTTTTACCTAGCAACTAGTCGACTTCACCTAATGCGTCCTGCCTAATATTATTTGCATTTGGTGTAAAGGAACTCTGTGGAAGCAAGAAGAGAGGTCCACTGTATCAGTTGCAAAGAGGAAAGAGTGAAAATCTGTTGTTGTGAGTCTTCAAGTCGTTTCTGATTTATGACAAACCTATCATGGGGTTTTCTTGGCAAGATTTGTTCGGAGGAGGTTTACCGCTACCTTCCCCTGAGGCTGAGAGAGTGTGACTTGAAACACAAGTGAGTTTCATGGCTGAGCTGGGAACTGAACCCTGGTCTCCAGAGTCATAGTCCAACATTCAGACCATGATGCTATGTACATACTCTGCTATGGGATTTTAAGATTTGTAGTTTTATGAGATATGTAGCCTTCTCTGTCAGAGAGCTCTGGTGCCACAACAAACTCCAAATCCCATGATTCCATAGGATGGAGCCATAATAGTTAAAATGGTTTCAAATTATTAATTCTGCAGTGCAGATTAAACCTCAGTCTTTCTTTAGTTGATAGGCTATAAATTAAACCACAGTTTCCTTTTGGGTCCTGTGGAAATATTGCAGACCAGTTCCACAAATCTGACAGTGTAAAGTGTAAAAAGTAAATCTCGTATTCACATGACATCAACATATAATAAACACAGAGTACTGAAGGCAAGATTGGGCTCTGTTTTCAAGCAATGTCTCATTTCAGTGCATACCACGTCACAGTAGGTGGAAAGCTTGTGTGGTCCTCCAAATGGTGTTGATCTAGCCAACTAAGCCAGTAGTGGGAGATAATGGGAGCTGCAGTCCACCAACATCTGGAGGGCCACATGTTGTATATCTGGTCAGAGGTGTGTAAGTACAAATGGATGCTGACGGGAGGATATTGCGGGGAGGATGTAACTCGGGTCCAAAACACACTGTAGAAAGAATCCAGTTTGAGACCACTTTAACAGTCCTGGCTCAGCACTAGGGAATCCTGGAAACATCTCACAAAACTACAGTTAATAGAATTGAGCCAGGGCAGTTAAAGCAGTCTCAAACTGTATTCTTTCTGCAGTGTGTTTTGGACCTCAGTTTCCAAAAAACAGTTCTAAGAGCCGGTTATGATCTATACAGTCCTATATGTATAGGTTATTTGAAGGACTTTATTGACCTACATAAGTTTGCATTTGAGTTTTTCAAGAGAGAGCTTTCCCTCAATCACTCCAGCCTAATTCCCACTTACCTCTTGATTCGCTTCCTGAACCGATTCCTGAAACCAGTTCAGCAAACATAGTGGTTCCCACTATGTTTGCGCCGGTTTGAAGAATCGGTGCAGGAAGCAACAGGTGTGCCTTCCCCGCCATGGCTCCCTCCGTCCTCCTGGCCATACCGGAAGGAGAGAGGCTGGAGGACTGAGGATGGAGCAGGCATGGAGAGGTATGGCTGGGAGGCCGGGGAAGCCGCTGCCAGTGGGAACTAGGGCAGATTCGAATCCGATTTGAATCCGTCTGGTTCCCACTTGGGCTGAATCGCTTTCTTTCCAAAGAAATCGATTCAGCCCAAAAAACACCCCATTTTAGGGACTTTCTGACTGTGTTGTTGCATTATTTTTCCTTAATGGTTCCTTAAGGGTTGCTCTTTTACCTTTTTAAAATGGTATATACTATTATATTTGAGTTTGTTTGCGTGTCATATTCTTGTAAGGCTCCTGGAGCTCAGTTTTGGAGAGGGAGGCAAGATATAAATCAAACCAAACCAAACCGACCAATATATTCAATTCATCAGGTGGAATGAATTTGTGGTACTCATCAACAAATTCTTTCTCCTGGGACTGATTTCCAACCATCCCCAGCCAGTTCCAGTTCTGGAAACTGGTTGTGGAAAATCCTTTGAAAAGTGATCAGATTGGAGCATTAGCAGGTGAGGAATGGCATGTTGGAGGAGAATGGTTAAGTTGTCATTTTACCCAGCTGGTATTTGCCTGTGGCATTTGAACCTACAGTATTGGCCCGATCTAGACGGGCACTAAACAGCACCATTAGGGTTAGGAGGGCACAGAAACTTAGAATCAAGAACTAGGCTCAACCTTTTAAAAATGTCTCATCTTTGAAACATGTCAAATCCAGGTGGAGTATGTGCAGCCCTCCATGTACTGCTAGACTGGAACTCCCATCAGTTCTAGACCTTGCCCAGTGATAGATTTCTCCCATTTGATGAAAAAGAGAACAAAATATTTTTTTTTCTATCTTCCATTCCCCGTTATGCCCTATTATCAGAGTAGCAAGCTTGAAAAGGAGCTCAAACAAATAAATAGGAAAACCTTGTATAACAATGAGTATGGCAACTTGAGATGGCTTTAACACCAGGCACAACCAGAAAAAAAAAGTGAAGGTTACCAGTGCTTTGAAGAAACTGCCAATGATGATTTGTAGTTTTTGTACTAGCATAGACAATTGAACCTATTGTCTTCTTCTTGGAGGGAAAAAAACTTTAGCACATATAATATAATTTTTAATAAGCATGATCATTCCATCAATAATTGGATATAGGTCATCCCATAATTGTTTTAAAATGACCCCAAACTGTCCTGAATTTTCATTTCTACTAAAGACCTTCTGTTCCATCACAACAGCTCCAAGAAGTTTATCACACGAGGCTTTAAAACTGTTATTAAAGCTAGAGAATAGCACCTTTGGCAATACATATTGCACAACGTCGTGGCTGTTTCATTCTTGCATTTCTATTAGAGGGTCCCTTTTCATTGACAGGAAGCACCTGTCAATAAGCTCCCAAACAAGTCCTAAAGTGTGATAACTTTCTTATGTGGTAGTTCTGGTATTGGGCAATCATGTGGTGTTAGTGTCTCCTCCTTCCTCCCTATTCCAGAGTAGGCTATTAATTTTTAAATTTTCATTTCTTTTCTCCTTGCTCCTCCACTCTGTCAAAGAAGAAATGCGAGTCTCTCCTCATGAGGAGAATGTAATTTCTTCTTTGGCATGCAGGGGTGGGGTAGAGAAGCTGGCTCCCCCCTCCACCCAAGAAATAAATGACTCCAGAATTAGGTTACAAATACAAATACAAATACAAAATTAAAAAGGCATGCTCAATAAGGCATAGCCAAGGGGGAATGAGAACGAGAGTGCAGCGACCCTCATTGGTGCAAGAAGCCCAATAATAATAATAATAATAATAATAATAATAGTTTATTTATAATCACACTACTGAAGAGAGGTGTAATAATAAAAACTCCCATGTTTTTGTTCTAAGAATGGGACTACAGCAAAAACGATGCAAGACCAAGGCTCCTGTGATACAGTCCCAAGCCAAGGGATGTCTCATCTGCTTCCTGATCATACACAACACACTCATAAGAAATTGGTAAGTGTATGAATCCGTTCTAACAAAATATGTTTCCATTTAGGGAAATAATCCTCAGGAGCTGATTAATAAAAGTTCTGATAATTTTGAGTAAAAAACAGGTTTTGTATATTAAATGTACAATCCTTTACTTTAATAATCAGGATATTTTTGAAACGGCAGCACATTATTACAGGCCCACCTACCGTAAGTAGCAAAGCACTAAGGCCACCCCTGAATATCAAGCCTCTGCAACATTAATCTGGACAAGACTTGCAAGTAAGGCTTCAGGTATTTTCTTCATTTTGTTTAAATTCCTGGAAAGGATTACCAGCACGAAAGCAAAATTCTGCCTCATTCTCCCCAGGAAAACTTCTCCTGCAAATGATAAGAAATTCTACACAATTTCTCAAGAACAATATAACATAAAGAAATTGCTTCCAGGGAGAGAAGAGACAAATATATTGTAATAAAAATATACACCGGCAAGTCAACAACTTTTCCTTCCCTTGCAGGGTTCTTGTGCGTTTGAGACCTATGTGCGAAGCAGATGCAGCTTTCATCTGCTACAGAAGCAATAGTGAACCTGGTGGGAGGAGGTCACTAGTTACTGTATATACTCCTGTATAAAGTTTTAAAAATTTAGTAAAAATATTGACCCCAAAAACCTAGGTCGACTTATCCATGGGTCAATATAAATACTATACATAAACTCTTTTTAAAAAGGGAACCATCCCATGGTGAAAGGCAAGAGTACAATCTGTCCTGGAAGGACTGATCTCCTCCTATTCTCTCTTCCATCCAGCCTTTAGTGTGAGCCAAAACAGTTATGTTAGCCATAATTTTGTAGGTTCCTTGGCACTGTCTTCCTTTGCTTCATCATTTAAATCCTTTGTTGCATGTCCCTAAGTTTTACCCTTGACCTATCCAAGGGACACATCAAAATCCAAAATTTTGCCTCAAAAACCTGCCCTCAACTTATACACGCGGTTGACTTACAGTTGAGCATATATGGTAATTTCTGTTTATTGAATCCCTAGCAGTTCAAGTCTGAAGAACAAGCCCATCAGACAGGAGAGGCTGGTGGCCAAACACCTTCTATGGAATTTAGCACATTAGTGAGTTTCCGCAGGCAAACGGGAGTAAAATGGGAGTTAAGCTACATTCGAATTTAAAGAAAACTTGTAAATTTGGTTCAGTTTTTCATAGCAAAATGACGCAAAAATACAGTAACGTGAAGCTAATCCACAGTCAAAGTGGAGGAAACCAGCAGCTTTTTAAATTTGGTTTGTTCCAAATTTAAAAAGCTGCTGGTTTCCTCCGCTTTAGCTGCGGATTAACTTTGTGTTATGTCATATTAACTGCAACGTTGTGTGAAAAACTTTGGGCATTCCTGGGTTTCCTTCGCATTATAATGCGATTAAATCCTGTTTGCCTGCGAGATTTCACTAATAATAAATAATAATAAAATTTATTTATAGCCCGCTCCTGTGTCAACCAGTCGGAGTGGGTTACAACAATTAAAAAGATACAAGGTAAAAATTATAATGATCCATACCCAGCCACCCACCCCTTAAAATTGGATTAAACTAACATCAAAGTTAAAAACAACATAATTAAAATTTTCACAATATAAAACAACGATCAATTGCATGGGTGTCAAAGGTCGAGATGTTAAAAACTGAGGGGAGGGCTTGACCCACTAACAGAGCCAGGAGTTAAGGACTTTCTGGGAAGGCCTGCCAGAAGAGATGCGTCTTTATGGCTTTTTTAAAGCAATCGAGAGATGTAATAAGATGCATCTCATCCGGCAGGTCATTCCATAGCTTGGGAGCGGCTAGTGTGATAAATTTCTAAGAGAAGACAGTGGAGGCTGCCATTAACACCGTCCAATTATAAATTTCTAGGAAAGAGGATTGAGTAGGTTAACCAAGCTCCAAAGATTCCAAAAGCTGGTAAGCCACCATCAACTGCCATGTTGATTTTGATTTCTACAGTGTTCCTCACGTTCTTCCTTTTGCTGGAGCAATGAGAGATGATCCTATCTTTCTCCCAAGCCCTCTCAAGGGAGGAAAGGGAACTGGTGGTGATAATCGCTGTCTAGTAAACTAGCAAGATCCACCATGGCGTCGAGGGCTGGAAGCTGGACTAGGACTCTGGGAGGGCAGAGTTTGAATCCCTGCTCAGCCACAGAAACCCATGGGGTGACCTTGGAGAAGTCAACAATGGCAAACCTCCTCTGGATACATCTTGTCAAGAAAACCCTGCAATGAAGTTCTCATACATCAGAGTTGATTTCAAAATGCGGAAGAACAAAAGAAGTCAACAGTGGTAGAGCTCTGACTATGGAGTTTATCATACGATGGAATTTGGGGGTATAATGCAATGGCAATCCGAGCACAATCATGGGGTTTCACGTAATTGCAAATGAGTGTATCTCACGCAATTTCGGGCAAAAGGGAAGTCATTCCGAACACAATCATAGGTTTTACGTTAATGCGTATAAGATTATCTCACACAATTTCGGGCAATGGGGGTCATTTTCGGGAAGTGGGAAGTCATTCTGAACACATTCCAAACACAATTAGATTTCACATAAATTCGCTAGAGAATTTACATGAATTTGAATTGGCTCAATTCGAAATTAGGAGAAATTCCTCCTGTGTGATAGCTTTCCTCTAATGATTGTGGGCAAAAAAATGCTATTGTAGAAGGTCCCAGGTTCAGCTTGTAGCACCTCCATGTATTGCTGGAAAAGAATCAAGCTCAAGTCTATGGAGAGCTGCAGCCAGGTCCATTAGCTATGTTACTGATAAGCATGACAAAAGTGGATCGGCTAAGTGTGGCAATTGCACATTTAAAAGTACATTTGTAGTTTATAGGTTAATTACTGCTGTAACAAAACTGACAATACACTCATCCCTCCATATTTGTGGATTTGATATATGCGGATTTGATTATTCACAGATTTGATTAATATGTTCTTTCTAGGAATATCTAGGTCCTCCAATGCAACTCTGTGGTCAACTTTAACCAAAAGTTGAACCGAAGGACCTCGAGATTCCTAGAGAGGACACTCCACTAGGCATTTGTAGCTCCTCCAGCGCAACTCTATGGCCAATGTCTGGCACATATTGACCACAGAGTTGCACTGGAGGACCTAGATATTCCTAGAGAGGTGTTCTCTCAGGTAAAAACTGTGTTTTTGTTATTTTCGGTTTTTCCACATTGACAGGGGTCCTGTGCCCTTAACCCCAGCGAACATGGAGGGACGAGCACATTGTACTTTATTCTACGGCCAACCCTGCTTCCCCTGGCTATGTTTACAAGACTCAAATGTTATTTTTCTTGCAACAGGCACAGTCATATTCCCTTGGAAATACATGGCCATGCAAAGTGCCTATACCTGGCAATGAGAGAACAATCAGAACCCATCGGCTTTACAAAAGACCTATTCCTGTAAACTGGTTTATCGTGTAACACTGGGTAAGGTGTGTATAGAGTTTTTAATATATTTTATATTTCAGTGTGTCATGCATGGATTTCCATAACTGTTTTTAGCTTTTATTTTGTGACGTCCTCCGCTTTTCTTGAGTGCCCAACGTTTTGTGGTGCCTTGCCCTCCTTTGTGGTTATGGTATCTGGTCCAGGGTGACCAGGGATCCTCTTTTTCCAGGACATGTCCTCCATTTCAACTATTCGGTCCAGGAGGGAGTCCAAAACGTCCTCCATTTTGAGCATGACTATGAAGCACGGGTCTCTATGAGTGTTTTCAGCTTTTATTTTGTAATGTCCTACACGGTTTTGTTTTGTTTTTTGACTGGACACATCCTCCTTTTCCTGGACATGTCCTCCATTCCGGCTTTCTCTCCATTGCGATTCCAGTGGAGGGGATTCCAAAATGTCCTCCATTTTGAGCATAGCTGAGAATCATAGATTTACAGTGATATCACTGTGAATGTCCTCCATTTTGGGGATGGCTAAAAACAACGGATTTACATTTATGTCACTGTTAAATGTCCTCCATTTTGAGCATGGCTAAGAACTATAGATACACATATCACTGTTAAATGTCCTCCATTTATGAGTGCCCTACATTTTGAGGTGCCTTGTCCTCCTTTGCTCAACCTGAAGGATATAAACAAATAAAATGGATGATGATAATAATAATAATAGTAATAATTGATATTCCTACTAATAAAGCCCCTATTAAAGCCTCCCTCCTTGGCTCTGAGGCCTCCAGCACTGCCTCCTCCGTCCTCACTGCCAAGGAGGACAGGCCACCACCCCCAAAATGTAGGACACTCATGTCAAAAATGGAGGACACAACCCCAATAATTTTTCCATTTTTTTTTTAAAAAAAGGCTCAAAACATATAAACCCATCTTTCTTATTCATGTTCAAAACGGAGGATTTTTTTTAAAAAAAATAATAAAATCCTTCCCGGACAGGGGGCTGGAAAAATGGAGGACGCGTCCGGGAAAAGGAGGACGCCTGGAAGCGCCTCGCCCTAGAAAAGGGCAAGAATGTTCTGGGTGGTTGTGCGCATGCGCGAAATCATAGGCGGGACGGGGAGGGGGGGGCGCTGTAGAGCGGCGTCACCATGGCGACAGTGACGTCCGCTCACCCTTGGATCTCATTGGAGGAAACCCCGTGGCGGCGGCCCTGTCCTTTTTGCAGCAGCGAGCGATTCAACCAAGCAAGCAACCAAAGCTTGGTTGAGAGAGAGAGAGAGAGAGAGAGAGACTAGCCTAGCCTAGTAGTTGCCTCCCTCCCTGTGTCCAGTCCACCACCACGCGCGACTGGAAGAGCCGTGTGATTGGCTGCCCCTCAACCGGGAGGCGGAGCTAAGGCTGGGAGGGCGCGCGTCGATTGGCTGAGGCGGCGGCGGCGGCAGCAGCGCGAGCGAGCGAGCCCGTCCGCGGAGCGAGGTTTTTTGTGCCAACCAACGCCCTGTCGCTCCCTCGCGCTCTCTCTCTCTCTCTCTGTGTGTTCAGGGAGCGGCCTTCTTCAGTCTCTCTCTCTCCTCCCTCCCTCCCTCCTCCTCCTCCTCCTCCTCTCCTTCCCTCCTTCCTTCCTTCCTTCCTTCCTTCCTTCTCGGCCGGCCTAGGACTCCAGCAGCAGCAGCAGCAGCACTCTCGGCCCCCAGATTGACCAGGTGAGGACTAGAGCAGGCGCCAGCGGAGCCAGCACGGACTCCATTTTGTGGCTGTCTTTCTGATCAGCCTTGCCAGCCAGGGAGGAAGGGAGGCAGCCATTTCCTCCCTCCCTCCCTCCCTCCCTCTCTCTCTCTCTCTCTCTCTCTCTCTCCAGCGGGGACAAAGGCACAGAGGCCTCCCTTGCCCTTCTCTCCTTCTTCCTTTCCCTTCCTTCCTTCCTTCCTCCTTCCTTCCTTCCTTCATTTATTCTTTCCTTCCTTCCTTTTCCCTTCTTTACCTCTTTCTGTTCTTCCTTCTTTCCTCCTTTCTTTCTTTCCTTCCCTCTTTCCTTCCTTCTTCCTTCCTTCCTTACCTCTTTCCTTTCCCCTTCCTTCCTTCCTTCTTTACCTCTTTCCTTCCTTCCTTTTCCCTTCCTTCTTTCTTTCCTTCTTCACCTCTTTTCCTCCCTTTCCTTCCTTCCTTCCTTACCTCTTTCCTTCCTTAATACCCATATAAACAGAGGAGCGGGCTATAAATAAATTTATTATTATCTTCCTTTTTCCCTTCCTTCTTTACCTCTTTCCTTCTTTCTTTCTTCCTCCCTCCTTTCTTTCCTTCTCTACTTCTTCCTTCTTTCCTTTTTTCCCTTCCTTCTTTACCTCTTTCCTTCCTTCTTTCTTTACCTCTTTCCTTCCTTTTCCCCTTCTCCTTTTTTTCTTTCATTCTTTATCTCTATCCTTTCTTTCCCCTTTTTTCCTTCCCTCCCTCCTTCCTTCTTTATTTCTTTCCTTGCCCCCTTTCCCTTCATTTTTCCCTTCCTTGTTTCATTCTTTCCTTCCTTTTCCCTTTTTTCTTCTTTCTTTCCTTTCTTCTTTACCTCTTTGCTTCCTCCCCTTTCCCATCCATCCATCCATCCTTCTTTCTTTATCCTTCCTTCTTTCATTCTTGCCTTCCTTACCTCCTTCCTTCTTTATCTCATTCCTTCCTTTTTCCCTTCCTTCCTTCCTTCTTTCCTCCCCTTTCCCTTCTTTCCTTCATTCTAACATTCTTTTCCTTCCTTTTATCACTCCTTTCTTCATTTTCCTTCCTTTTTTTCTTTCCTTCCTTCCTTCCTTCCTTCCCTCCCTTCTTTCTCTCTTTCATTCCCTCCCTCCCTCTCCCTTCCTTCCGTCTTTCCTCCCTTCTCTCCCTTTCTTTCCTCCCTTTCCTTCCTCTTCTGTAGAGGGAGACCCAACACCTTGGGTGCGCCACCGCCCTCCTCTGCTGCCAGGCAGGATCCACCTCTTCTCTCTCTTTCTCTCTCCCCTTCTTTCCTTCCTTCCTCCTTCCCTCCCTCTCTTCATTTTTCCTTCCTTCTTCCCTTCCTTCCCTTCCTCTCTTCATTCTTATTTCCTCCCTCCCTTCCTTCCCATTTTCCCTTCCCTCCCTCAGGCTCTGCACAGCCTTCCCTTGGAGCCCAGAGAGAGCCACCCACCGCCCTCTCTCTCCTTGGCTCCCCTGGCCCTGGTCTCTTCTCCTCCTTTTCCTCCTTGTCCCTGTGGAGGCCCTGGTCTCTTCCTCCTCCTCCTCTTCCTCAGCCTGGGAGTAGGTTCCTCTTTGCCACACATGCCTCACATTCCTATTAAAAGCTAGCACTCCAAAAGACACAGCCGCATCTCAGCCTGGAAAATCAGGATGCAGAAGGATCTCCTTGCAGCTCACTGAAAGAGAGAGAGAGAGAGGAGCATGGGAGGCTTCAGCCTCAGAGGCATTCAAAGCTGTTACCAATTTATTCCTCCAAAACCATTTTAATTTTTTTTCAAAAAATCCAAATTAAAGGGGAGATTCCTCAGGGATTTGGTTTTCTTCCAGTAACTTCTAATCTGTCCTCCAGGCGCTGCTGAACTGCATCTCCCATTCCTTACTGTCATGCGGGCTGAATAGGAACGATGGGAACTGCAGCTCAAAAAACATCTTGAGTGGTTGGTTCCCCTGCTCCTGAAGTAAGGATTTGCTTGCTTTGGTCCAGAACACACTGCAGAAATAATCCAGTTTGAGACCGCTTTAACTGCCCTGGCTCGGTGCTAGGGGGTCCTGCAAATGGTAGTTTATTGTGACCCCAGAGCTCTCTCTGACAGAGAAGGCTCAGCGTCTTACCAAAAATTAAAATTCCCAGAATTCCTTAGCATTGATCCAGGGCAGTTAAAGCGGCCTCAAACTGGATTATTTCTATGGAGTGTGTTTTGGACCTTTGAACCCTTCCCTGATTTCTGTTTTTAAAACACCCAAGACTCATGTCTACAGAGGTGGAATAGTCACCTTTCAGGGTGGGGGGGGGGGTAATTTTCCCAGTTCTGGAGATGAGAATTTGTCCTGTCCTTGCATTTAGATCAACAGTACTTCTTTGTCATAGCTCCAAAACACACTGCAGAGATATCCCAGTTTGAGACCACTTTAACTGCTCTGGCCCAATGCTAGGGGAAAAAATAGCTTCATTTATATACCACTTCATACTGAACTAGCAGTGTCTAAGCTGGGTACTCATTTTAGCGACTTTGGAAGGATGCAAGCCTGAGTCAAGCCTGATCCCTGGCTAGTATTGAACTCACAACCTTATGGTTTTGAGTGAGTGGCTGCAGTACAGGCATTTAACCACTGCACCACCAGGGCTCCTCCTCCTTATCTAGGGAATCCTGGGGATTGTAGTTTATAGTGGTGCCAGAGCTCTCTAATAGAGCAGGCTAAAAGTCTCACAGAACTACAGTTCCCAGATTTCCCTAGCATTGAGCCAGGGCAGTTAAAACAGTCTCAAGCTGAATTATTTCTCCAGTGTGAATTGGACCTTGCTGGACTGACTTCCTGCATCCATAGTAGCTCTTCCAGTTGCGCTTGGTCCCTTGGAATGAGCAAGGTTTCCGAATGTCTCTTTGTCTCTGCAGGGTTTGAGGTGCCTTCGCTTGACTGTGTGAAAGGCCCTTTCTCTTCTTATCTAATCAGTCGCCTTGCTGCTTATACTGCTGCTGGCCAACATGGAAAAGACCGAGATGATCCAGAAGGCCAAGCTGGCTGAGCAGGCGGAGCGCTATGACGACATGGCTACCTGCATGAAGGCAGTCACAGAACAGGGCGCTGAATTGTCCAACGAAGAACGCAACCTGCTCTCCGTGGCCTACAAGAATGTTGTGGGGGGAAGACGCTCTGCTTGGCGGGTGATCTCTAGCATTGAGCAGAAAACCGACGGCAACGATAAGAAGATGCAGCTTGTCAAGGACTACCGAGAGAAAGTGGAGTCTGAGCTAAAGTCCATCTGTACTACGGTTCTGGTAAGTTGGCTTTATCTTCTATGTAAGTAACTTATTGCATATACTGATGTATAAGTCTAGAAATTTTAGTCAAAAATTGACTCCAGAAACCTGGATCGTCTTATCCTCAGGTGAATTAGTCTTATACTTTAACTCTTATTTAAAAAGGGAACTATCCCCTGATGAAAGGGAAGAGCATGATCTGTCCTGGGAGCACTGACTCCCTTCTGTTCTCTCATCCGTCCAGACTTCAGTGTGAGCACAGTTATGTTTGCTAGAATTTTGTAAATTCTTTAGCATTGTTTTCCTTTGCTTCATCCTTTAGATCCTTTGTTACATGCCCCTAAGATTTACCCTCGACTTATCTATGGATCATATCAAAATCCATAATTTTGGCCCTAAAACCTGCCTTCGACTTATACATGAGGTCGACTTATAGCCAAGTATATATGGTATTCACATATGAGATGCAACTGAACAGAAAAATATTCCTTTACTATCCATAAAGGACATTTGTATTGCATCATCATAATGCCCTATATAATGAAACAATCTTGTTCTGAGCAGCAAGACTGTTAGGGTGAAAACTTGAAAATACAGAATCTCATGATAGTGTGGTTTCTGAAATTTGAAAGCAGCTAGTATAAGCTGAGTTCTCATCTACTGAACAAATCTCTACTTCTTTTGATTTTTCACCTAATAACTTGTGTTGCTTTTACCTGTGTATTAACTTAGTGTAGTGTGTTCTGGACTGAGAAGAGTTGGAAGAGACCTCAAGGACCACTGGGGCCTGTCATGATTTAAGATCATCTACTATAAGTGATGGAGGATTACCAGGGGTGATAGTAGAAGTGGTATCAGGAGGTGATAGTAGGGGGAAAGGGACAGGATGCCTAATGTAAAAGAGTCCTTTTGTCATGTTGCTTTGGGAAACAAAACCTTTCCATTTGGGATTTATATAAACGGAGTACATATGGTCACTACTACTACTTTAGCATTCCAGAACAGCAGTTCCTTGCCATGTTTGTGTAATGCATTGAACCTTTCATCCATTAGATTAGAATAAGCAGAGTTCTGTGCATCTTTGCCCCATTGCTGCTTTGCTCTATTTTCCTTCATGGTACCTAAATCTTAATTGGTATTGTGTTCTGCAAGTCATGTACCAGTGGAAGATAAATACTCTATTGGTACTTATGCCATGTTTTAGCAAAAAGTGTTTATAAGTGTACTCATGGTGAATTTCCAAAGACAAATTCAATTTTGTGAGAAATGCCAGTGTGGACATGATGTAAATTACTGCTTTTTATACTTACTCCTTGTTAGACAGGAAGATTGGGGTTTTGTATTTTTCTGAAAAAGGACTCACTTCACATAGCAAACCATATTAATAAATGGAAACAAATTTTAAAATTGGTATCTTTTTCAGATTAAAAAAAAATCTCATTAGCATGTATCTATTACATGTACCTACAGTAGTTCTCTGGACTTCAGCCAGAGTGCAAAACACACGGCAGAAAGAATCCAGTTCCAGTTTTAATTGTCCTGTCTGCTGCACCGCGCAGCAAATTTAAAGGGACCGCGCGCTTTTTTCTTTCGTACCCCGGGGTTTTTTTCGGGAACCGGGGCCGTTTTTGTGGCCCCGGATCATTCGTACCCCGGGGGATTCGTAACCCAGGGTACCACTGTACTGCTTCATACCACCTAAGCAGTGTATAAGCGGTTTACAACTGTAAGCTACTTGCCCCCAACAATCTGAGTACTCATTTTAGCAACCTCAGAAGGATGCAAGCCTGAGTTGAGCTTGAGCCCTTTTGCTGGTCTTGAACTCGCCAACTTATGGTTTTGAGTGAGTGGCTGCAGTACAGGCATTGAACCACTGCGCCACCAGGGCTCTTAGATGCAATAAACATATTTTGAATTCTTCAGATAGAGTGATACTTCATAAATACAAGAAAAATCAAGTAAGCAGACATTTTTCAGATATGTATTGACTTTTGGTCGATGATGAAACTTCAAGGCCTGCTTTAAGCGCCTTCAAAATGTAGTTTTATATTTTATTTAAATTTGCTAAGAGAATATACTTGGCGTTAATATACTTTAACTTACATACTTGCTTCCATATTTACCCAGAGGTACATAACTAGTATGCCAATTGTTATTTGGTCATTGTAGTTTATGCAAGGTTTTATTTCAACAAATATATAGAAAACATTTTTGAATTAATCAACAAAATGCATTCCTATTAAGTTTTACTTTAAATTGTTTTATTTTCTTAGTCAAAGTCCTGCTTTTATGCACAATAGGTGTGACTGATACAGTATTGTTATCAACAGCATTAGTCTGTATTGAACCCCTCCCCCATTTATGTTTGCAGAGTGGATAAAAAGGTAGTAAACAGTACAGTATATTAAAAAAATTAACTAGCACAACAACAAAAAATGAACATTTCATTCAAATGGCAAATGTTGGATTTAACTAAGTTAAATGCTAACACTAGCTATTATTGAAAGCCTGGGAAGACACATGCTTTTTTTCTGGTGTATAAACTAAACTAAACATAAAATGGCTAATGACGTGCACTAGGGAATTCCAAAGGGAAATCAGCGTGTGCTTTATAAACTATAGCAAAGCCTTTGCATAGATCATGAAAGGCTTTGGGATGCCCTTAAAGATGTGGGAGTGCCTCTAATGTCAAAACAGAACACAGAGAAAGAGAATGGCTCCCAATTGACAAAGGGGTCAGACAAGGCTGCATACTTTCACCCTATCTGTTCAACTTATATGTAAAACATATTGTAAGAAAAGCAGGCTTGGACACAGAAGAGGAGGAGTGAAAATAGGAAGGAATATCAACAATTTAAGATATGCAGATGACACCATAATACTAGCAGATAACCTCATGGACCTAGAATATCTACTACTAAAGATCAAAGAAGAAAGTGCAAAGGTTGGCTTAATGTTGAAAAGAAAACAAAAATAATTACCACCAAGGACCTTCACAAGTTCAACCTAGGCAACAAAGAAATAGAAATAGTAAAAGAATTCCCATACCTGGGATCAAACATTGATAGAAATGGGGACTGCGGTCAGGAAATCAGAAGAAGATTAAGAATGGGGAGGGTGGCTATGAAAGAACTAGAAAAGATTCTAAAATGCAAAGATAGACAACTGAGCACAAAAGTTAGAATCATACAAGTCCTATTACTATGTATGGATGTGAGAGCTGGACAATTATGTAAGAAGACAGGAAGAAAATCCATTCATTTGAGATGCAGTGCTGGGGATCCCATGGACAGCCAAGGGGACAAAAAAATGAGTCCAAGAGCAGATCAAGCTGGAAACCTCCCTGGAAGCCAAGATGACCAAACTGAGGCTGTTGTACTTTGGACACATCATGAGAAGGCTTATTGGAAAAGACAATAATGCTGGGAAAGGTGGAGGGAAGTAGGAAGAGAGGAAGGCCACATGCTAGACGGATGGACTCTATTAAGGAGGTCACGGGTTTTATGTGGCTGCAGGAACTAAGCAGAGCAGTGGAGGACAGAGGGTTTTGGAGATGTCTTATCCATAGGGCCGCCATGTGTTGAGATCAACTCGAGGGCAGTTAACAACAAAAATAAAATTACAGTAATGGGGATTCCAGGTGGGTTTTGGGTGTGCCAAGGGCAAAGAGCCATTACCAGAAAGACTGCTTCTCCAATTGCTTCCCACCATGTTTCAGATAATGAGGCCACACAAGAGAGATCAGCCTCTGGTGACCATTGCAGTGAGCAGGTGAATTGATATAGGAGTTCAGCATATTATTTTGTTGAAAGTCTTGTCTGGGTGTAAAGCTCGCCATTGGCTGTTGAAAGCTGCAGTTTAGCCACATCTTGAGGCTCCAGTCTTTAGAATTGTGTATGGGCACTTTCTGAGCCAGGAGAGTTCTTTAGTGCAGATTCACTAGCAGATTATTTGTCTGTTTGTTGTCAACAGACTAGCTGCAATGTTCTGGATTAGCTGCAGTTTCCAAACTGTTCTTAAAGGCTATCACAAGTGAATGTACTGCAGTAATCTTATCCCAAGTTATTAAGGTACAGATAGCTGCGGACAAGTTTAGTGCATCTTAACAGGGACAGCTCTGGTGCTTTCTTGCTTCTTGAAAACAGTTCAGGTCAAAGTATTCATGAAATTCAGGCTGTGGCTTATTTAAACAGATATGCACATGAGAATGCTCTTTCTTCACAGAAATGTAAGGAGCACAAACCTGGGTCTTGAACACTGCCTGAAGATTTCAATATTGAGCAATCCACGCTGTGGAAATTAGGGAGGTCACCCTGTGACTTTCTTGGGGTCACCATTAGATTTGCAGGCAACTTGAAGGCACATGTACACACATACACTCCTATTAAAGCAGGTTAGCCCCTTCTATTTGATCTCACAGGGCTTCACGCTTCCCTCTAAATTTTTTAAAGTTCTAAATTATTCTTAAAACTCTTCTTTTCTTAGATATATTGGGAGAAATTGAACTGTTTTGGAGACCATCTGGCCTCCAATAGATCCAGGAGAAAGCATCTTCTTTTTAAAGGAAATGAATAGAACTCAATTACATAAAGTGGCTTACAATAGTTTAAAAACCTTACAGTGTGATGTTGGACAAGCTGCATCCTCAGAGCCTCTGAAGAAAGCAATGGCAAACCTCCTCTGAACAAATCATGCCAAGAAAACCCCATGATAGATTTGCCTTAAGGTTGCCATAAGTTGGAAACAACTTGAAGGCACACAACAACAAATCTTATGATTTTTACTGTAGTCAGATTGCTCAGAGTGGTTTACGGGAATATAAAACTGCAGAATAAATAACAAGGAATAATATTAAAATTTAATACAGTGAAGTAATAAATCATAGTACAGTAATAGTTAAAACAGACAAGTACAACAGATACATTTTAAAAGATACTCCAGTATTGGAGAATGATTGGGGGTATGTGGGTGAAGCTAGTATGTTCATATTCTGACATGAAATAATGACTGCGGTCCAGTGCTGGAAAGATTTTGCATTGATTTGGGGAAAGTGCTGAAAAGGATTTGGTCATTTGACTCCTTCAAGTTCATCTGTTCACATGACCTTCAAGAGGAACTTGAATCCACGTGACCAGTAAGCTTTGGAACACGATCTTTACTAATAATGGGATTGCCTTTTCTGCTATTTATTCTTTATCAATCTTGTAAGAAGAATCCGTTGTTAACATGTAGCAAGGGGGTAATGGCCAGCTTCTAAAATTTGGGTTGTGCCATTATTTTCCATGCATATCTAGGCTCTTTAACAGGGATGGATAACTTTCCTGGCCCAGGTACCAGTATGATGGATGGAATTCTGTATTGACTAGCCTCCCCCTTGTTTTCTCCAAACTAGGACTCCACTTTATTTAGATGAGGCTTGCCTCTGTGATTCTTCTCGTTTTTATGACACTGTGCGTAGGGGTTTTTTTGGTAGCGGTTGAAGATGTAAAAATGACTGGGCTGGGCTGCATGTCCCCCACAGGCTGCATATTATGAACTCTTGCTGTAATGGTGATGAGCTGCTTCATTGCTCATTGTGGACTCTTTGAACTAGAACAGGAAACTAGAGTGGAAGGAGTATATCTGTAGTACTGATTTCCAGTGTCCTTGAAGACCCCCCCCCCCTTCCCCATCTGAAATACTGTACGTTGCAGAAATGGGCATGGCATAATTCCCTTTCATGCATGCTGGATGCTAAGAAACTGTTTCCTGTACTTGTTAAATGCTTTGGGTGTTTTGGCCTGTGAGGTAGCTCACCCCCGTTTTTCAAAAAAATAAATGAAAAGGCAGTGTAGCTGGATGCTGAGCTCTAAAAGACCTAGTTGGGGATGGCAGAAATGAATGATCCTAGGATGATGGAAGAGGGCAGAGGGAGAGCAAGCAGTCTGGGGAAATGATGGGGCTATCTTGGGGGTGGTGAAAGGAATAGTGGGTCTCCTAAGTATGATAGTATGGATGTGTTCAATTTTATACTAACATTGTGGGGTGAATTGGAAGAAATGATTTTGGGTTAATCTAGAACGTGTCTATCCCCTCTCCTCCCCCCCCCCCTTATTTCTAGAGATATGAAGGCATATAAAAACAACTGGGGGGAAAAACCGCATTATGTCCTCCCAGGGCTGTCTTGGGGATCAGAGAATGCTTTCCTTTAGAATGATAAATAAAATGTTTAAGAACAGTTGTTCATATATTCACTTCTCCAACATCCCCCCCCCCCCCCAAATTATGTAACTGGAAGAATTTTAGGTAAGGCAGTGTATACATTATCTGGTCATTGCAGTTCCTGGCCTCAGTATCCTTTTCTCAGGTCTTTATGTAGGAATGAATGAGTTATATCTGCTCGACACTATGGAACACCAGAGGAGACAAAATAATTTTGTCTATTATACTAATGTTGATAATTTCTGTCGATCTCAACTGTTTTGCGTCTGGCCCTATCAAAACGGCAAAAGCAGAGGTTCCTTACAGTTCAGGACTTGTAGCTAGCTTTGTAACAATTAATAAAAAGTAAATGCAAGTAGCATTATTGTCTCAAATTAATTTTTACGTACCAGACATGACAATTTTATGTTAAACCAAGTTATACATAACACATTTTATGTTTATAAAGTAACATAATGTCTTTGAATCTGTAGAAGTGTTAATAGTGCATTTTTCTAAAAAAAAAAAAAAATACATAACATTTTCTTAGAATCGTAGAATTGGAAGAGAACAGAAGGGCCATCCACTCCAACCTCCTTCTGTCATTCAGAAATACACAATCAAAGCATCCCCTGGGACAGATGGCCATCTAGCCTCTGTTTAAAGCCTCCAAAGAAGGAGACTCCACCACAACGGAGGAGCGACGTTGAGGTGGAATCTCTTTTCCTGGAGCTTGCATCCATTGTTCCAGGTCCTGTTCTCTGGAGCAGCAGAACACAAGGTCACTCCATCCTCAATATGACATCCCTTCAAATATTTAAACAGGGTATAATGTCACCCCCAACCTCCTCTCCAGGCTAAACATATTCAGCTCTTCATAGAGCATGGTTGCCAGACAGCTTTTCCCCCCAAGAAATCTCCAGAGAAAAATGTGGGTTATTTTCATGATGTCAACATTTCTGGATTATTTTTTTTTTTCCTTTTCACCCGTGATGCCTCCAGGAGTGCCAGACACCTTTGGGTGAGGAGATGTCAGCTCATGCTCTTATTTGCATATTACAGTGGCCAAAGTTTACATGAGGAAGTAGAAAAGGGAAAGATTATCATCCGATAAGATAAGAGCAGTTTCGTATTCATAGTGACTGTTAATATTGTGTGTGAATTCAGAATGACAAAGGAACTGAGCATGAAGGCTTAATACTACCTGTTCTTAAGCATATGAAATGTAAAATGGTCTTCTAGCTTGTTTTTCAATGTAAGGTTCTTAGATAGCTTCCCTTTCATGTCATATCCCCAAAATATTTCTCATGGACTTCTGTTCTTGGTCCAGTTATTTCTTTAGACAAACATAAGACAAGGCCAGCCTCCTTTGTTCTCACTGCTAACTCTATTCTCACTGTACTTGGCTATTTTTTAGGAAAATATGATGAGTATTCTGGTAGAGGGTTGCATGAGGGCATCCTGGAATTTTCCAGCAGTTTAGGAATAGAAAAGTAGTTGGATTTGGAAATAAAATTACTTAAGACTTTGTATGATGTACAAGTAATATGTACTGAAGACTTAAAAATATGTGTTAGGGCTAAAGTTTGGGAAAGTTGAAGTAAAACTTGTAGAATCCCCAGGTTTTGTGAGTTGTAACTTTTCCCTACTATAATATTGAGTGCCCCTGCTACTTCGTTGACTAGCAAAACCAGAATAATAACAGGACTGCTTAAAGTCTGTTGCAGGGCCTACCTTTTAGTGCAGATATGGTTGGAGTAAGTACCATATGTCTTCCGCCTGAAAGTATGGAACTGATTCATAAGGCATATTTTTGAGGATATTTTCTCAGAAATGTTTCCAAGTGTGGATATTTGATGCAGACTGCTTAACCCCGTAAAATAAGAGCAAGATGGGCTATCAAAGATATTAAGATTAAAATGATGCACTAAAGCAAAGTAGAGCTTTCTACTATAGTGGTTTAAGCATTGGACTAGAACTCTGTAGACCACGGTCCAAATCTCTGATTGGCTATGGAAATGGACTTGGGCAAGTAACAATCTCAGCCTCAGAGAAAGTCAGACCCATCTGAACAAATCTTGCTAAAAAAATCCCATGATAGGTTTGTCTTGAGGTAAGTTGGAAACTACAGTACTTGAAAACACACAGCAAAAGAAGCAAAATGGATAGGAGTTTTGTGATACGGTATTTATATTGTTTGACAAACGTGGATGGCTTCAGAATACATGGATTCCGTGTGCTGTGTGTTACAGTCAGCCCTCCATATCTGCAGATTCAACCATCTATGGCTTAAAGATGCTTAAAACAAATATAAATTCCAAACGCATAACTTGATTTTGCCATTTTATATAAGGGATACCATTTTACTATGCTATCGTATTTAATGGGACTTGAGTAATGGATTTTGGTATCCAAGGGGGGTCCTGGAACCAAATCTAGTGGATACCTAAGGTTTGCTGTATTTTAAAAAGTCACAGTGAGCATGCTTATTTTTTGCATTTGGCTTTACTACACATGTACTGTAGAGTTAAATCCAGTGTTAGGCAACTGTGTGGAGGGCAGAGCCCAGTTTTCCACAGCCTCCACATAGGTTACCCCCCTAAAAATATCTCAGTTTTCCTTTGCAGTTCATTCTATAAAATGGTAGCAGAACATTTTGCACGCATTCACTTACTTGAGGGGGTTTTCTGTGCAGTTTTTAGGCAATAATGCTTGAAAAATCATACTTGGTTTTAAAAAAAGAATTGACAGAGTGGCGGGGCTTTAGGAGATTGCACTTCTCCCACCTTTCTTTTAATATCCAGTACTGCTAAACTATTCCAGGCTTAAAAGATCTCAGGATGAGTTTGCCTCATCAATCAATATGGCACACCCATTACTGTGTGTCTGTGTGCCTCTAGGTTGGCTTATGGAGATCCTTTGAATTTTATACTGTTTTCTTAGGAAAGGAATAATGAAAGGTTTTGCCAGTTTCTTTCTCCAAAATATAGACTACAGCACCTGGTATTCGTTTCTTATTCAAGTACTAACCAGGGCAACTGCTGCTTATCTTCCAAGACTAGATAGGAATTGACACCCTTGGGTCCAAAACACACTGCAGAAATAATCCAGTTTGAGACTGCCTTAACTGTCCTGCCTGAATGCTCGGGAGCTCTGGGAACTGTAGTTTTGTGAGACATTTAGGCTGTGTCAGAGAGCTCTGGTGCATTTCTGCAGTGTTGTTTGGACCTTTGTTACAACTAGTACAACAGAAAAAAAATCATCTTGATTTCCTTCATAGTGTCCATTGATTCCTTCCGTAGTGTTAAACAGATATAAAGCACTCATTCCCATCCTTTTGCTCAGTCAGTCTCAAAGTGCGACAAGGTCATTTTGCTTACTGTTAACATGTTGGAGGAGTAAATATTATGAACACCTGTTTTCAAGCAGCCTTGGGAGAACATGGATGAGCGTTGTGAATTTTTCCATTTGTCTTTCCATGCCTTCATATCTCTTGGGAGGCACTGACATCTGGGTCATCCAAAACCATTACCGATCTCCCATCTACAATTTTCCAAGGGGAAAAAAAAACATCTTTGGGTATAATTGGGGCCATATTTCTGGATGAACTTCAGGTTTTTTCTTGGCCTTCACATCTCTGCCTCTAGCATCTTTTGCTGGCCTTTGGGTTTTGTGTTCCCATTGTTGTCTTTAATTATCCCATATAGTTTTATGCCAGCATGTTGATAGGTGCTTATAAGAGATGGTGGAAGACTAAGGGGCTGAACAGACTGGCTTGAAGCGTCGGTGTGGGGGTGTGGCGTCTGGACGATGCGTGCCCCGATGCCCGCATCACGCCACCCACTTGATTACACTCTGAAAGGAGCACCAAAAACTGCTGCCACAGTGGCACAGGCACCTTTTTGTCAGCTCTAAAAGGAGCAGCATAAAGCCCAGGAAGACCCAAAACATGGTGAGAATGCCCTTATGTCTGCTAGAGGGCATTTGGGGGGGTGGGCAATAAATTGATTTTTTGGTAATGTTCTAATGTGGCAGTACTGCTGAGTAATAGATCACCAATACATTAGTTAGGAAATGACTAAATTGCATTAGTTCTCTTGTAGAGTGAAGGCGGAGGGCATTAGGCAATATTACATGAATCTATCATCTAAGCTTTTACAGACTTGTGTATTTCAGTTTGGTGATGCTGACTGCTCTGCTTTTGAGGGAGGGGATGTTCTGAACTTAATGTGGATGGCATCATCCTCAAAGTACAGGTGGAAAAGACCTACACACTACCTAGAGTGACTGTCAGCTGGTGGACAGGTGAAAGGGGATGCAAATTTCTCAGCAAAAAGAGGCAAAGCTCAAACTGGTACTCTGACTGTTAAGACATAAAGCTTACTTGTCTATAAGTTGTATCAGTTCAATAATTACAACGCAGAATATGTAATAACACAGAACAGTGCTTAGGTGTATGTTACATGGCTGTAGATCTACCTAAGATCATGCTTCTGATCTCAAGCAAAATGTAACACTCACTTTGTTGTAGCTAAGCCGTATATTAAGCTTGCACTGAGACACTTTTTGCCCAAATGTCTTGGGCTCCTTTTGTCACCAGCATAATTTGGTATGAAGCAAGATGTATTTAAAGTAAAAATGTATTTCGTGTTGAACAATATGATGCACTTTTCCTTTAAGTTAGGCAGTGGATGGAACTGAAGCATTACTAAGCAATAGATCACATTTCGTGATAATGCTGTTGTACCTTGCAGTAGAAAGGCTGTTTTGGTTGGATCAGGAGTTTCTTTTTTGCAAATGAAAGAGCTGCTTCCACTCTCAATAGATTGTGATTAGTGGAGACCTCTGCTGGAAGAAGGTGGGAGGACAGAGGAAACCAAAGCACTTTTGTCCCTCCCTGTTTGTGGACTCCCGTTCGCAGTTTTGAGTTTCTGCGGACAGGGAGCTAGGAGCAACAAAATGGCATGTGCACCCATGGCACAGGAGCATGCCGCCATTATACTGAATGGGGCTTGAACATCCGTGATTTTTCTATTTCACAGTGTGTGTGTGTGTGTGTGTCTGGAACAGATTCCACATGAACTGGGAGGGACGACTGTATATTAAGCATCAGAAAAAATGAAAGGGAAGATTTCCACTTTGTTCAGGTATCTGTGAACAGGACACTCTTCATATTTGCAGATTTGATTATTCACAGATTTGATTCAAATGTTATCTCTAGGAATCTCTAGTTCCTCTGCAGTCACTCTGCTGAAAGTTGACCATAGAGTCACCCTGGATGACCTAGAGATTCCTAGGTTGCATCCACACTGCAGAAATAGTCCGGGTTGAGGCAGCTTCCCAGAATTCCATTGCCTTGAGCCATGGCAGTTAAAGCGGGCTCAAACTGGATTATTTCTCCAGTGCAGATGCAACCCTACAGGAAACACATCTCTAGGCATTTGTAGGTCCTCCAGCCTGATTCTGTGGCCCATTTCTGGCAAATAGAATTGCACTGGAGGACCTAGAGATTCCTAGAGAGGTATTTTCATGAGAGCCCTGGACCCACAATATTAACAAAACATCAAACATAAGGTTCTAGTGTTATTCAGAAGCTGAAATGACTTACTGAATATACTCATGTATATGTCTAGAAATTTAGTTACAAAAAATGGACTCCCAAAAACTGAGTTGACTTATCCACTGGTCAGTGTAAGTACTGTACTTTAACTCTTGTTTAAAAAGGGAACCATCCCCTGGTGAAAGGCAAGAATGTAATCCGTCTTGGAAGCACTACCTCCCCCCTCCAATTCTCTCCTGACTGTCATGGAAAAGCAACAGATGTACTTTTTATTACTGTTTGTTAAAATCAGATAATGGTTGACATAAAAATCTATGCTGAAGGATTTGTGTTATGACCTTTACAGTTTGGGTTTTTTAAAAAGGAAACCGACAAACTTTATTTCTTGGCAGAATTGGATTATATTTGTAGTGACAGTTGCTACTTTTGAGGGGTTTGGGGCCTGCCAAGTTTCAGAACAAGTGCAATTGGGAAGCTGCAAAAATATTTAAAAATTGGGATATATTTAAGCGTTAAGGGGTTATTTACGAATGAAACCCTCTTTATAGTTCTTTGTCTTAACTGGCACCAAAGTCACTAGTCAAACTGCAGTAGAACATGGGTAATTGGTGTAGAGCATGCAATGGTAAAAGGATGTGAACATCCTGTATTTCCCAAGCTCCACACACTTTTAGCTCCTTCTAGTCAAACTGTTTCAACATTCCTGATCCTGGGTCAGGAATAAATCCTGTAATACATTGCTTTAACCCCTCTCCCCCAAAGCATTGGGATTAGAGATGACTGGTAACAGCATTCACAATTAAATTAGTACGGCCAGACTAAAAACTAGTTCTCCTTTCCTACCCTGATGTTTTCCTTATTTGAAAATTTGGGAAGAAATATATCAGATTTTGGACATATGTTTTACCTCTTAGAATCAAATTGCTGACATATCTTTAGATTCAGTTTTGATCTACAATACTTCGGACAAAACCTTACTTTTAAGATAGTGGAGTAGTGATGTGGCTTTGGTAGCAAGCAGATTGTTTATGGTGTGAAGTCGAAGCTTCCACAGCTGGGATCCATAGTTTTTTGTGAAGTTGCCAGCCACAAAATCAGGAATAAATTCTTCCAGAACATGGCCACATAGCCCGAAAAAAACCACAAAAAACTATTTATGGTGTTCAAAAAGTTATTGTGTCAGTGTCATATGTAGTACTTCTGTATAATCTAATTTGAGATGGGTTTGTTCCAGAGTAAGAAGAATGATCAACTAGAATAGCTACACTGTCAGAGAATAATTCACTCTTGGAGACAGTTAGCTTGTATAATTGCTTTCCATGTGGGCTGTTCATGGGAATTTTTCTCTGGCTTAAAACCCTATCATCTTCTGAAATAACAGATAGTGTAAGGATGCTGACACTATTCCTAATTTTCTTGAATTATTCCTTTGTCTCATTAAGTTGCCAGGATAATATCCCATATTGTCAAAATAAAGAAAAGCCCTATGTTTTTTTGTGAGTACAGTATACAACTATGGTGGCAGTTGGTTGTTGTTGTTGTTTTAATTTACTCAACTAATAAGTCATATAAATGAGCATTTTCATTCTGCCTTTTTTCTGTAGGAGCTGCTGGACAAATACTTAATAGCTAATGCAACTAATCCAGAGAGCAAGGTCTTCTACCTGAAGATGAAGGGAGACTACTTCCGATACCTTGCAGAAGTTGCAAGTGGAGATGACAGAAAACGTGAGTACTGCATTCATTTAAGCTTTTGGTTTTTTAGTAAAAGCAAATGCAGTGTAATAACTTAAAAGGCTGTGCTTCTCAAGTTATTTGGTGTGGGGCACTGACAGCTGTTTCTTTCCCAGTGAGGCAGAGACTGGCACCATTGACTACAGTTATTGCTTTTTTTCCTGGAAATCTGCCATGGATCAAGAGGCCAATGGTTCCGGGACCAGCGCCTGCCCATAGATCACCCCTCTGAGTAGCACTGCTGAAATGAGGAAAAAAACATGTCTACATCTTGTGTATGAAGGTTCCTCAGTTTGTTTGCCTTACCAGTATTTGCTCTTCGTTCACAGAAACAATAGAAAATTCACAGGCTGCTTACCAGGAGGCATTTGATATCAGCAAGAAAGAGATGCAGCCCACACATCCAATTCGTTTGGGCCTAGCGCTTAATTTCTCTGTGTTTTACTATGAGATCCTTAACAACCCAGAGCTGGCCTGCACATTGGCAAAGACAGTAAGTGATTTAATGGTTGTGGTTGCAATAGCATGAGTAAGAAAATGGGTGTCTTCTTTGATTCTGAATTTAAAGAATATGTGTAGATGTGTTCAAACAGGAGATTCTTAGTATACTGCACCTTACTTTTGCCTGCTTTTTATGGAATACTGTTTACTAAAGTGTGTTCTGCTTTTAATAGTAATGAAGAGGGACAAACATCCTTTGAATGAGTTACTCCTCCCATTTGCTCCAATAGGCAGGGGGAAAAATAGAACTTTCCAGTATCCCCACCATGAGGGGCAACCCCTAGAAAAATCAGTCTAATTCTTGCCTCTCACTCTGATCAGACCTGCTTTTTCTTTTCACTCATCACTTCAGACCTTCAATTCTTTCTGTAAATGAACCTTATATCCCTTGTTTCTCTTCTCACTTCTACCTTAAAAAAGCTGACCCACATCAGACCAGTGACTGCTGGACATGCTCACTCACGGCTATTAAATCAAATTTTCCTGCAGTACCCTTAGCTTCTTCATTCCTCTCCTGAAGTCCAGGAATCCTCAAAAGCATTGCCTGTTACTGGTAGTTATTGACTATCAGGTGCAAATTAGAGCAGTTTAAAAGATGCCTTCACAAAAGTGCAAAGGGAGCTCCATCTTTATAGTGCCAAATCAAAATGGCACATGGAGGGCTATATAGACTCTGTGTGTGTGACACAGTTCATCAGAAAGTGCTATTTCCAGATGGAAATAAATGAAACACATCTTTCAGGCAGGAGATTTGACGTCATCCCCTTCCCTGATCTATCTCCACATCACTGACTGTTCCCTTGATTTACATTTGGAGATTCCTGTTATTAGTACAAGGTACTCTTTGGTCTGTTTCCCAGCCCAATGTTATTCACCAAAATGACGGTGGCCCTGGTGGTACTAGTGCATGAGAGAAAGTCCCAAATCAGTATTTACCTGTTTCTTAACACCTGCGTATCCACCTTGTTCCTTCCAACAGGGTCTCATAGATTTCCAAGAGGGGCTGTGCTCACTGGCAACCAATGGTTTTATGGGAAAAACCACTTCAGCCCAGCACCTCTCTGTTATTATCAGCACCCAGTGAGGTAAAATCACACTCCCCCAGGAAAGAACTCGGGCCACCAGGAACACCATTCCCACAGCCACAGCTTCTCCCCAGGCTGATGTGACTCTTCTGGCCCATCTCCAGGGCCTCATAATCTCTACCATAGAATGCCTATCCTGGGCTCACCTTCACAACCAACCTTTTCAGTGGCTACAGCTCTCACACCACTCTACCATTGCAGTCAGAATGCATTGCAAGATAAAAAGTTCCCAGTCAGTCCACCATTCCTTTGAATGGCAGATTTCCCCTGCCATCAGAGCAAAACCCATCTGGGAGATGACCAAGGTGCAGATCGCCATGAATACCAACCAGCCTACAAAGCTCCCCCCAGATGGAGCCAGGAGGAACTCAGACACAGAATCAACTGGCTGGAAATCAGGGCTGTCAGATTAGCCCTGCTAGCCTTTGCCAACATAGTTTAGAGAAAAGCAGCCCTAGAGACAACACGATACTCAATCCCACCTAAATCACCAGAGCAGAACAGGATCCCTGTCCTTCATGAGGGAGGTCCAGAGCCTCATCTTCTCTCCATATGAAGCAGAGCATCACTAGGATACACTGAGCTCTTAGGTAGTGTGGATACATCCAAAGGATGGTACTTTTCCACTGGGAAAATAAACATTTGTTCTATCTGAGATATGTTTATTTCTGGGGGAGAAGGGATGAACATCCTGCCCACCTTTGAGCACGCTGGCATTATCTCTGTTTTTACCTGTACCTGTTGGTCAGTTTTCCTCCTCCTTCAGTAATGAGAAAGAAAAACAGTAACAAGGGAAGTACTTTGTTTCTCAGCCTAACTGCTCAGCTATAACATTTGAACTTTTCTGGGAGTTGATCCCCCTAGTGTTGATACAAGAAAGGTCTTTTTTTTTTCCTGCTTGTTTGAGTGAGTGAGAGGAACAACCTATCCAAAGGCTGTTCATCCCTTCTCCCTGGAAATGAATGTAAGACCAGTGTTTCTTTTAAAAAAGCACATGTGATTACTCTTAAAAATATCTTTATGATAATGGAGAATAACTTAGTAGGATAGTGCTTCTGTTTCTTTTGGGCTGAAGTCCTTGGAAAAAAGTACCATTGGTCACAGTTAAACTTGTTGAGTGAAAATGATTTAGGACTGGCATAATTTAATATGTTCTGTAAATGAAAACCTTACATCCTCTTATACTTTGTCCACAAAGGTCAATTTTCACATACAGTGGTCCCCCGAGTTACGAAGGTAATCCGTTCCGGATTACCTTTCGTAACCCGGAAGTTTTCGTTTCCCGGGGGACCACATTAGGAGACGGACCGCGCGGCCGATTTAAAGGGGCCGCACGGTTTTTCTCCTTCGGATCTCGGGGGATCCTTTGGATCCCGGGGGATATTTTTTGGTCCCGCCGGTTTCGGGTCCCGGGGATTTCGTTCCCCGGGGGATTCATAAACCGGGGGACCACTGTATAACCAGAACACAGAAACCAGAAATGATCATTCTCAATGTAAATTGAGCTTGTTGGGGGCAGTTGGCTTACACATTGTAAATCGCTGGTTTGCTGATAAGCAGCATAGAAATGTAGTTGCTGTTGCTATAAATATGTACCAGGAAGTGTTCATAGTGAGTAAATGACAACTTCTCTTTTGTTCTGAAAAAGTAGGCTTTGGACTGGTGAACATGCCAATAATTTGCTTTATGCATTATTCATTTCTTAAAGCAATTTGTATGAACAAGAAGCTTAAACTTAGGAATACCTCATTTTATGTGTTTTATAGGCTTTTGATGAAGCCATCGCAGAACTTGATACACTGAATGAAGACTCATACAAAGACAGCACTCTCATCATGCAATTGCTTAGAGACAACCTCACAGTAAGATGTGCCTTTCGCTATTTGTGTGGTAGCTGGGACTCTGGTTTTTGGATGAGCTGGTTCAGGAAGCATACTCTTAAAGGAAGAAACAACTGGGGATGTTACAGGAATAAAATTAGACATCATATTATCAGTACAGCAGTTCATTTGACATAATGTTAGAGAACATATCAATAATTATTGAAAAACAATTTTCAACTTTTAAAGACATTTCTTATGATTAAAATTTTGAGATTGGCGAGGGCTTGATTATGCAGGTAATACCAGCAGTTCATTAAGGCACGGTCTATAGCATTTGCTTAAAGGAACACTGGAATGTTTGCAGTTGTGAATGAGCTGTTCTTTCTTTATTTTTGTTTCTAGTTATGGACATCAGACAGCGCAGGAGAAGAATGTGATGCCGCAGAAGGTGCAGAAAACTAAACGGCATATGGAGTGTCATCCCCCTTCTCAAGAAACCTTTTTACACGTCTCATTCCTTATAGCTCCACTTGGATTTCCTATAGCAAAGAGAACCCATCCATGTGTATGGAAATCAATTTATAGTCTTTTCACACTGCAGCTTTGGGAAAACTCCATTCCTTGATTTGTGTTTGTCCTGGCCTTCCTGGTGTGCGGTTACTGCTGTAGAAAAGTATTAATACTGGCTTAATTTCATATAAACATAAGTAACTTCCAAACACTTATGTAGTGGACTAAAGTTATCTGGTATTTAAAAAGAAATTTGAACCAAGTTCCTACAAGCAACTGTTTTTGTATTACCGTAAAGAAATGAAAATGTAGTGAATGCAACTAAAGAGTGTTCAACACAGCTCAATTCTGTACATTCCCTTTTTATTCTTCAGGGGTTATTTGATGATTTGACTTCCACATGCTACTGCATATTCCTTCCTGTAGGATCTAGGAGAATTGGGCCAAATGGGAAGCGTGACAGATGCTTCTTACATGTGTGTACAGCAGGACCTACTGAGTGTTTAAATACAGGGACTCTTTTTACGCTTCAGTTGCTGCTGTTCAACTGCTATCCCCTCCCAATAAAAATTCACATATACTCCTGCCTTGGTAGTTCTGGTATTCACTTCATTATTTACTAGAAGCAGCATGTTACTGCCAGAATACAGGGGGTGCCTTTTCGGCAGACTAAATTGCATGTCATTTCTTAACACTGGAATGGGGGAAAAGAGGTCACGTGTCCAAGTATAAAACTTTTCCATGCAGATTTGTGCACATGTATGAAGGTGTCAAGTTCGTCCAGTGATTTGTTCCGTAGATAGATGGACCACTATTGTGTGTTGCTAATCATTGATTGTAGTCCCAAAAAAGCCTTGTGAAAATGTTAATGCCCTATGTAACAAAATAACATTAAATAAAATTACATTTTATAAACCACTAAACTGTTGCTTTGTAACATTTGCATGCAGCTTTCTCTAGGAATATCTTCTGTCTAAATAGTTTTATTCTAATAGAACAACATTCACACTCATTAGATGATCCAAGTATGTGCTGCTGTGATACACTGCATGAAATTACTGTTGGAGTATACCTGGAATCTTAATATTCTTGCTTATTTCTTTTTTGTTTCTATCACCATGATGTTGGTGAACTGTCATCTACAGCGAGGAGTGTGTATATGAACTGCTTTTTTAAAAATGCTGATTATTTCTTTTTAGCATTATTAGCAGTGAGGACAGGCATGGAAAGGAGCAGTCTGCATTTGAGATCAGGATGGTTTGGGAGATGGGAAAAAAGTTTCTATAGAAATCAATATTTCTCATCCTAGACTCTAAAAAAGGAATTTTATAATTAGGTGCTACAAGTAGAATCATACATAGGTACAACATTGTGTAGGAGAATGAAACTGCAAAATAGAATCGGATGACCATTTGTTGGTAGCCAGGAGGTGGAGCTATTGCTTTCTTAGCTATAAAGAAATGTTTTGTTAAGAACAAAAGCAGGAATTCTTGGGAGTCTGTCTTACAGGCATGCCATTGTGATCCTCAGGAAAATGTAGTCTCTTGGCCTGTTTAGCCAGTACCTTGTAGCTATTTTCAGTTTTGAGTATCTAAGGAGCTGGTAATTTCCAATGGCTTCACCATTTTCACCAGCACTTACATTTAATTTGAATTGCAGAAACAGCTATAAATATTTGGACCTTGCTAGTGTGGAGAATTTATATGACTCAGAATGGAAGGAGTGAAGGCTAGTGTTCCTGTAGATGTTTTTCTCTGTAGTTCCAATCACTGGCTATGATTGATAGGGATGACCTACAGTAACTGTAGGTCACATTTGATCACCTCTGGAATACGGAAGGTTGATTTTCTTTACTCGATATTACTGAGTTCTGTTACCAGACATAATTTGGCTTGTCCTGCTTCATTTTAATTTTGCTTCCCTGCTATCACCTAGAGGAGGTGATAGCAGGGAAGCTTTTTTGTTGTATTTACTCCTCAGTATTAATTACTCTGAGTATTATTTCCACAGTCACAACTTTTTTTCTTGTTTGCTTCATTGTGTTTCATTTCCATATTAACCTTCCCTTCGATAGTTTGTATTCCCTATAGAAGCTGAAGTAGAAAAATATTAGGCGTGTGTATATGATTTAAATAGAATCTGCATTCTTTTGTGTGTGCATTATACGTGCATAAGTTCTTCATGCTCTCATCTGTACAGACAGAGAAATTCTCCACAATTCACAGTTCACACTGTAGTGATTTTTGGCAGCCGATTATGCCTCTTAGCTGTAGCACACATACCTGTGGACTCTTTCTATTTTCTACTTTTGTTTTGTTGCACAACCAGAACAGTCGTATTCTCTTGGTCCAACCATCAGCTGAGCTGGGTGTGTGACTTTTCCAACTTGTTCGTTGAAAATCTCTCATTTGCATTTTAAGTCACTTTAGATAGGCTGACCATTATATTAGTAGCAGTGTCACAGAAAGAGCCAAGACACAGCTACTGAATAAAATGTTTATGGCATTCCTAGTGACTGCTATCACCATGACAGTTCTGCTGTTGCTCATAGGTGCAAACTTCACCACCCTACCGTGTAAAATATGTGACAGGACAAAACATTTCACTCAAGCCAATAATTCAAAACTGGAAACAGACCTCAATGTCTGAAAACTCCAAGGATGCTGGTCTGGCTGTGGACAGTGAATGAAGTGCCTGGAGAGGAACAATCAGATCTTGCTCCAGCAACCACATGTTTCTACAGAAATTTCTACAACACCGCATAGTTTATATTGTGTCTGTAAAAGGAGGAAATATTGTAGGAATTGGAATTACAGGCAAAAAGGGAAATGGAATCTGTTGCAGCAAGGGGTTGAAGTTTTCCATTCCATCAGTGGGAAAAGACCAATGCAAGAAGAAGCAGCAGACGTGGATGTGAATCCTTGGTAAGGCAGATGTGGCCTTCATAAAAGCAAAATTTATGATTTTAGGTTTCTAACAGCAATCCTAAAATGAGAAAGGGAGATGGCTAGGATGAGCCTATCTCCTTGTTCTGGAAACACCATAGTAGAAGAAAATCATGACTGGTGCTTTGTAGTATGTGACATGCCCCTCCAGCACAAAAATAACTGGACGCAACCAAACGCTACCGATGTAGAGATCCTAGTGGCCTTGGAAAAGCCCTTTCTCTTGTATCTGTATTTGCAATGTTGGATATAACAATCACCCTCACAGATTTATGTATAGAAGTGCATCCACTGAAGGAAAAAAAGTTCAGACTGGATAAAATGCATCATTAGAACATAAAACTAATAAAATATTCTAAGCATTTTTATAGCAGCAAAACAGGCCATACGTTCCAATAAGATTATATTGCTAAAAGCAAAACCAAATATTTTTAATGTAAATTTTGCTTCCTGAATGTTAGTGCTTTCCTACATCTGAACCCTTCCTAAGGCTACCATCAAGACAATCTCACTTCCTAGGGATGAGTCCCACTGAATAAAGGAGAAACCCTTTAGTCATTATAGCACTACTGTACTGTTATAGCACTATTATTCCATTTTAACAACCCTATATCTTGTGGTTTATCATTTAGCCAGGTACTGGAGGTGCTGTCTGGTTGAGAATTTCCAGTGCTCCTCCCTAAACTACAAATCCCAGGTTTGCACCGGAGGCAGCGCTAGTAAAGTGCTCTAAGAGTGTAGTGTGATGTGTACAGGGTTGGGCCACGTCTTCCCACAACCAAAGCAAGAAACAATTGGGCCAGGGAGCCCTTGCTCAGCCTGGAGAATTGTGCGTGTCTGCCTTTTTGAGGCTGCATCCGCACTGCAAAAATAATCTGGTTTGACACCACTTGAGCTGCCACGGCTCAGTTCTGTGGAATTCTGGGAATTATAGCTTGTGGCACCAGAGCTCTCTGCTGGGGAAGATGGCACAAAACTCCAGATCCCACTTTTCCATAGCATTGAGCCATGGCAGTTCAAGGGGTGTCAAACTAGATTATTTCTGCAATGCGGATGCAAGAGAGGCTTTTAAGGGTCTTGCCAAAAGGTTCTCTGCCTAACAAAGGGGGCTATGACCTCCCAAAGGATGGAGACATCTTGGATCTCAGAAGAAGTAACCTTTTTGCATTGCAAAGGGAATTAAATTTTTATTTCCTGGACTCTGGAATACTTTGTTCCCACATGACCAGAAGGAGGCAGAAGGTCCTGCCTGCGTAGATATCTCTCCACAGAACAACACAACAACACCTTGAGAAAATGCAGGAAATGTGAAAATGAGAAAATGTGACTAACACCATCACTTTATAATTTTCCTCCACCTTTGCCCGATGAAGAAGCCAGTGGGCTTCAAAAGCTTGTGTCATTTATTTTGTGCTCCGTAAAGGTATCCCTGCTTTGGGGATTTTGGATGTTATTTTACTTTGCTGCATGGCCAACCCAGGTAGCACCCCTGGATATGTTCCACAAAATAATGATTAAAAGCAACAAGGCAACCTTTTAAACAGAGGAAGTACCATCCTGGCTCTTCTTAATGTTTTTTTGCACCTGTTTTCAAGATAAAGACTGGAGTTAGGTGAGGCAGGGTGACCAGGCGTCCTCCTTTTCCAAGACATGTTCTTCTGTTCAGGAAGAATTCCTAAACATCCTCCATTTTGAGCATCACTAAAGAGCACAGCGCAGATGTTGAAAAAGGTCCCCCTGTTTATTATTATTATTATTATTATTATTATTAAAGTTTATTTATATAGTGCTATGCGATTTACACTTCATTACAGACTAATGGACAAAATGAACAGAATACATAAAGGTAGATTCGGTCAAGGATTTGTTGCTGGTAAATTCGAATTTGAAGCCTCTGCCTTGTTCAGATTTCCCTGCTTTTTCACACTAGGGGGGGGCAAACAGGATTTAAACAAGAGTTAAACGAGAGTTAAACAGGAAAAGCCCTATGTTTATCGAGGGAATTTATCACATGGGAGGAATTTCTCCCAATTTTGAACTCATGTAAATTCGCTAAATGAGCAAATTTACGTGAATTCTAATTGCATTCGGAATGTGTTCAGAATGACTTCCCATTTCCCGAAAATGACCCCCCATTGCCCGAAATTGCGTGAGATACTCTAATACGCAATTACGTGAAACCCTCATGATTGTGTTCAGAATGACTTCCCATTGCCCGAAATTGTGTGCGATACACTCATTCGCATTAACATGAAACCCCATGATTGCGTTTGGATTGCCGTTGCATTGTACCCCCCAATTCCGTCGTATGATAAACTCCATAGTAGGACATTTCCTGTTTGACTCTCGTTTAAATCCTGTTTGCCCCCCCCTAGTGTGATAAAGCAGTAAGTCTACAGTAACTTTTAATGAAGTTCATCAGAAAAATATGGCTCAGTCCATCATAAAGTTGTTGGTGTCGTGTGCCTTCCAAATCTTATGGCCACCCTGTCATGGCGTCCACACTGGAGAAATATAATAACCCGGTTTCATACCGCTTTAACTCTTTGTCTGACTCACTTGCTATGGAATTCTGGGAGTTGGAGTTTGTTGTGGGGCCCGAAGGGCCCCACAACAAACTCCAACTCCCAGAATTCCATAGCCTTGAGCCAACAAAAAGAGCTAAAGCGGTATGAAACCGGGTTATGATGTCTCCAGTGTGGATGCAGCCCTAGTTTATTGTGGCACCAGAGCTCGCTCTCTCTCTCTGACAAAGGTCTAAATCATGTCTCACAAAACTACAGATCCCAGAATTCCCTAGCACTGAGCCATTAATAAATAATAATAATAATAAATTATTATTATTATTATTATTATTATTATTATTATCATTATCATCATCATCATCATCATCATCCCTGAGAGAGAGAGGAGGGACAAGATGGCGGCCACCCCCGCTCCCATCATGCTTAGCGGGCGGCCAGGCGCCTTTTCCGCCTCACTCTCTGAGCCTCTGAAGAAGCGGGAGGGAGGGAGGGAGGGAGGGAGAGCCGCCACCATGATGAGGCTCCCGCCCCGGCGGCTCCTTCCTGCTTCCTCCTCCTTCCCCCTCCTGCTGTTGTTGTTGTTGTTGTTGTTGTTGGGGTCTTCCTGGGCCAAGGCGCCCCCTCCTCCTCTGAGCCCTCTCCTCCTCCAGGCCCAGGCCCCGGGGGGACACGGTGAGTGAGGGAAGGAGGGAGGGAGGAAAAGAAGGAAGGGAGGGAAGGAGAGAGGGAGGAAAGGAGGAAGGAAAGAAAGAAAAAGAGGGGAAGGGAAGGAGGAAAAGAAAGAAGGGAGGGAAGAGGAAAAGGAGGAAAGAAGGGAAGGAGAGAGGGAGGAAGGAAGGAAGGAAGGAAGGAAGGAAAAGAAAGAAAGGGAGGAAGGGGAGAGGAAAAGAAGGAAGGAAGGAAGGAAGGGAAGGACAGAGGGAGGAAAGGTGGGAAGAAGGAAGGGAAGAAAGAAAGAAAGAAAGAAAGAAAAGATTGGAAGGGAAGGAGGAAAAGAAGGAAGGAAGGAAGGGAAGAGGAAAAGGAGGAAAGAAGGGAAGGAGGGAGGAAGGAAGGGAAGAAAGAAGGAAAGAGGAAAAGAAGGGAAGGGAAGGAGGGAGGAAGGAAGTAGGAAAAGAAGGAAGGAAGGGAAGAGGAAAAGGAGGAAAGAAGGGAAGGAGAGAGGAAGGAAGGAAGGAAAAGAAGATTGGAAGGGAAGGAGGGAGGAAGGAAGGAGGAAAAGAAAGAAAGGGAGGAAGGGGAGAGGAAAAGAAGGGAGGAAGGGAAGGGCAGAGGGAGGAAGGAAGGAAAGGAAGGAAGGAAGGAAGGAAGGAAAAGAAGATTGGAAAGGAGGGAGGAAGGAAGGAGGAAAAGAAAGAGGGGAGGAAAGAGGAAAAGAAGGAAGGGAAGGAGAGAAGGAGGAAAGGAGGGAGGAAGGAAGGAAATAAATAGGAAGAGTGGAACAGAAGGAGGGAGGAAGGAAGAAAAGAAAGGAAGGGGAGAGGAAAAGAAGGGAAGGAGAGAGGGAGGAAAGGAGGGAGAAAGGAAAGAAAGAGGAAAGAAGAGTGGAAGGGAAGGAGGGAGGGAGGAAGGAGGAAAAGAAAGAAGGTAGGAAGGGAAGAGGGAAGGAAGGAAGGGAAGGAGAGAGGGAGGGAGGAAAGAAGAGGAAAAGACAAGGGAGGAAGGGAAGGAAGAAAAGGAGGAAGAACTGAAGGAAGGGAGGAGGAAAAGAAGGGAGGGAGGAAAGGAAGGAAGGAAAGGAGAGAGGGAGGGAAAGAAGGAAGAAAAGGAAGAAAGGAAGGGAAAGGACGGAGGGAAAGAGGGAAGGAAGGAATTGAGGGAGGGAGGAATGAAGGAGGGAAAGAAAGAAGGAAGGAAGGGGTGCCTGTTTCCTTGGGAGAGTGGTCTGTTGTCCTCCTTTTCCAGGGCATGTCCTCCATTACAGGCTTCTGTCCAGGAAGGATTCCAAAATGTCCTCCATTTTGAGCAGGGCCAAGAGGCACAGGTTTACAATTCTATGAATGTTTTGAGCCTTCTATATGGTCACATCCTCACACCCTTTTCTTGAACGCCCAAGATTTTAAGGTGCCTTGCCGTCCTTTCCAGGTGTGATACCTTGTTCAGACGTCCTCCTTTTCCAAGACATGCCCTCCATTTCGGCCTTCTGTCCAGGAAGAGGGATTCCAAAATGTCCTCCAATTTGAGCATCACTTAGAAACATGAATTTATATGTCTATGAGTGCCTTGAGCTGTTTATTTGGTCACGTCCTCCCTTTTCCATGATGGCCCTTCATTTTGTGGTGCCTTGTCCTCTTTTGCAGTGAAGACATCTGGTCACCCTGCCCTTTAATGACTCTGGTCCCACAGCAAAGAGACAGAAGAAGACAGACCCCACCATCTCCACCTCTCTGGATGCATCTTTGTGCGTTGTTTGCCTTCAAGTCGTTTCCAACTTATGGCAACCCTAAGGCAAAGCTATCGTAGGGTTTTCTTGCCCTGTTTTTTCAGAGGGGGTTTTGCCATGGCCATCCCTTGAGGAGGCTGAGAGAGTGTGATTTGACATAAGGTAAGCCACAGTTGGGTTTCCACGGCCGATATGGGAATCTAACCCTGGTCTCCAGAGTCGTAGTCCAACACTCAAACCATTACGCTACAGTGGCTCTACACTGTAGCAATAATGCAGTTTGATACTGCTTTAACTGCCATGGCGCCATCCTACAGGATACTGGGATTTGTAGTTTGGTGAGGCACCAGCAGGCCGGCGTGGTGTAGTGGTTTGAGTGTTGGACGACGACTCTGGAGACCAGGGTTTGAGTCCCCACTCGACCATGAAACCCACTGAGTGATCTGGGGCAAGTCACACACTCTCAGCTTCAATGGCAAATCTCTGAACTAATCTTGCCAAGAAAAAAAACAACATTATAGGATCACCTTAGGGTTTCAGTAAATCAGACATGACCTGAAGGCCCACAACAACAGCAGCACTTAAAGTGGTGTCAAACTGGTATCAAAGGGTGTAGATGTGCCCTAATAAGAGTGGATTGAGAGCTGAACTAGGATTCTGGAGATCAGGGTTTGATTCCCTGTTTGACTATGAAACCCACTGGGAGACCATGGGGCAAGTCACACTCTCACAGCCTCAGAGGATGGCAATGGCAAACCCCCTCTGAAGAAACTTGCCAAGAAAACCCCGTGAAAGGTTTGCCTTAGGATCGCCAGAAGTTGCAAACTACTTGCAGGCAAAGAACAACAAGATGCACCCTAGATCTCTCTCATAGATCTGTCCATCTCAGTCATGCCCCGGTTGACTGTAATCCTAGCCCCATGGAGCGCAGCAAGATTTAGGATGCAACCTGAGTCTTGTACTTCTGTAAGGTAATAAAATATGAATGGGCACTGACAAGATTTGTGTACTCTTAAGAGATGACACCCAGGTGGTTTTGCCAAAAGGAAGGGGTGGTGAAAGAGAGGAGTGTCTCTTTCTTACAACTTCATCCAGGTCTTAATATGTGTGCCCACAAAATTTTCTTAGAGGGTGGAAAGGAAACGGAAGTAAAGTACAGTATCGATGCTAGTTGGGTATTTGTTTATTTTAATACCAGCAGCACTGCATGAGAGCATCAGTATTCTTGGCTTGAGGCTTGGTAGAGGAAAGGACTTTTTGAGGAGAAGAATATTTAATGTTAGATTAGGAGAATGGGCTGCTAATGAGTTCAAAGCCAGATGAAGGATACTTGTAAGCATAAGGGAAAAGCAGTGTGTATTTTCAAATCCTGGCGCAGCTATGTAAACCCTTGCGTGAGTCACACTCTCTCAGCCTCAGGAGGATGGCAATGGCAAACCGACTCTGAAGAAACTTGTCAAGAAAACCCCACAATTGGTTCGCCTTAGGGTCGCCATAAATTGGAAACGACTTGAAGGCACGCAACAAGAACAAACTTTTGTTGATAGCACAGGAGTTACAAATGCAGAGGTTGTGTGAAACACACAGTCACAACTTCCATTCATGGCACAAAACATATAGGAAGTGGCTTGACTGTGGAAGCAAGGCTCATGCTGAGTTGCCTAACCCTAGCATTGGTTGTCTATAAGACCTTCAGGGGAATGGATGTGTGGTAATAAATTCTTCCTCCATATAGGTTGTGTTCATCCACAGGTTGCACAAGTCCTGTTCTTATGCAATGATAGCAAGCGGTGACCATAAGTGTCTCTCCATTGGTATCTACAAACTTCAAGTTCTTTATTGGATACTGCATTAGGGTCATCCATGGATTGCAGCCAGCTGAAAATACTTATTACTCTCACTTTGATGGTGAAGAGAGCTGCAGTCAATTTACTACACATCTGGTGGCACCTGAAAGGCCAACACATTTCCTATATAGCATGCCCTTTAATTCAGGGGATTGTTTCTGTTTGTGGCTTACTTATTAGTACATTTGGTCTTCCGCACTTGCAGCTTTGAGTTTTGCAGATTTGGGAATTTGTGATTTTGATTAATATGGTCTCTCTAGGAATCTCTAGATCCTCTAGTGCAATTCTGCTGGAAGTTGACCATAAAGTTGTGTTGGAGAACCTAGAAGTTCCTAAGGAGAACACTTTGCTAGGCATTTGTAGATCCTCCAGCATGATTCTGTGATCAGCTTCTGGTAGATGATGACCATAGAGTTGTACTGGAGGACCTGGAGATTCCTAAAGAGGTGTTCTCTCAGGTAAAAATTTATTATATTAATTTATATCCCACCTTTCTCCCAAGACTGGGACTCAGGGCGGCTGAAGAATAGTTTCCATTTTTCCACATTCACAGGGGGTCCATCACCCCAACCCCAGTGAATGTGGAGGCACTGTCTCTATGCTTGTGATTACTAGTTGGTAATTTTACACTCAATAACACAAGAAAAGGGCGCTAGAAACCACCTTTGCTTGGTGGAGGAGTATATACTTTGCATGTGGGAGGTCTTGCATCTACTGCTGGTATGTCCAGTTAGTGGCATCTTGAGTAATGAGGCTTGGCATGATCTCAGGGGAGATAGAGGTTTGTGGAGATAGAGGTAAGTGTTGTTATTAAACAACGCAGGCCTAAATGGTCCAGTTATTTCACCCAATTGTGTAATATTCCTAAGGACATAGCTATTGTAGTTGGTCCTGAGTCATCTGTACCCACCTTTTGGGAAGAAAAGGACAGACAGTTTAGACAGATTCTGGTAGGTGGTTCTTTCAAAATATCTTACGGTAGGAATGGGGTGTGAAGTGTCTAGTTTCAGTTCCTGGTTCTGCTGCAGCTTTCCCATAATAACAGTTTACTTGGACTCCTGAAAAGCTTAACATTTTGATGATCACATTTTAGGTGAGGAAGAGAAAACTGTCCCTCCCACCTTTGACAAGTGGAAGAGGAAGCAGTCTTTTCTCAGCTCAATAAGGTTTTTAGCCATTTTGAAAGGACTGTGCACTTAGGCACTCCTTTCTATTGGGCTGACTGTCTAAATTTACAGGAGTATGAATCAGCCTTGTATTTAGCCTAGAGTTTTTGGAGAATTGTGGTTCCTTGCCATTCAGCATACCTTGCTTTGGATTATACAAGTTTGTGTGGATGTGTGGCAAAAAAAATAAATGTGTGCTTACCTTCCACTAACTGATTAAGTAGTTATTGGTCAATCAGTCTGTCAGACCTGTTGCTACACTGGGTATGATTAATGAGATGGAAGATAGATACTGTGCATTTGTATATGTAATTTCCATAAGTAAGTACTTTGGAAGTTTAATGGAAGTGGAGTATGTTAATAAACATAGATCCTTGTCTGCTGATAATATCACACGGAAGCAATGAACATACATGTCCATGATCAAAATCAGGAAACGGTGGATACTTTGGTTTTATTTTTCACATGTTTATGATTGATTTGCTGCTGCCAATTATATGCTTACATTATGAAAAATAGAGACGAGAATATATGAGAGCACACAGAAGAGAGTGCTTCTTTATTGATAAATAGAATTAATTGGGATTGTTTTTCTTCACGGAGTGCGAATATGATCTGAAAAGGTGCATAACCTTTTCTTGAATAAAACATTATCCTAAATAACACCCTTTCTTCCACGCATGTTGTGTTTAGCTCCTGTACTAAGGAAATTAGTAAGACTGTGCTTTGAAGAAATATGGGAGTCCTCCATAGACCTAGGGAGGAATGAGAGAAGAGAGATTGAGTTTGCTGTTCTTTGTAGATTACAGTTTTTCTTGTTTGGACAAGTAGTAATTTGAATGAAGACGTCAGTTCTACAGGTGGAGTGAGATGATAATTGAAGTTTCCTGGTTACTCCCCCATTTTACCCATAGAATTTATCCAGGTTATCCTTATTTTAACAGTATGGATGAGATTACAAAGCAATTGACCACTTAATCTTGGAATAGGAATAATAAACAACTAATTTACGGCCCTCCTCAGACCTAATGGGAACCATGGCATCTAGCTACCAGTGTGTGATTTTTGCCACATTAACACATAGGCACTCATTCAGTTTACTTTTTTCACAGCCACAAAAGGGGAAAGGAAAGCTTCTGTTATGGATCTTAAATGTGTCTGAAGTTGATGCGTTGTGTTTTGTTTAAATGTCTAGTAATAGCTTGTGAACAACTACAACAGGATCAGAAACCGTAGGTTGGTCCTGCTTTGTTTTCAGTAACTAGAATTTAAACAAATAGCTAAAGTTCAGATGTAACAGGTGATTGTGATTTGTTTAAAATATGAAAAACATTTTGGTTTTCTCATCTATGAATGCAAAAGGAGGAGGAAGGGGAAGTCTGAAGTTAATTGTAACCTGTCCATGTAGCAGAAAAACAAGATTTTCTGTAACATCTAACTGGGACAAAAGTATGCTTTAAAAAATACCTGTTCTGTTCTCTCTCTCATTTGATTTTCTGCACCTGCACAGATGTTTTGGAACTTTCTAGAACTGAGCCAGGATCATTCAGTGGGAATTCTACTCCCTTCCAAACTGTGTCAGTATGGGTAGACCTCAGTGAATGAAGGGGATGTGTTCCCACATTATTTCTTTAACAGAAACTATGGTACCAGAGGCAAAAATAACGTGGAAAGAATAGGGGTAGCTTCCTACACCACAAAAAAGAATAGCTCAGCATGTTTAAGTCTATGGAAGCTTATGCTACAACTTCTTATGCATAGTCTGAAAGGTGCTACATTCTCCCATATTTGTGGGTCACAGAGACCAGGGAAAAGATGTTTATTTGTAACTGTATTGTTTTAATGGTCATCTGTGAACTCACACTGTCTGGCCACTTGGAGGTCAGTTCTTCTATTGGGATGGCACAGCAATGGACCACATGTGGAAATAGGTTGAAGGAAACAAGCTCTGGCATGTGCAATGATGGGGATGGTTTTCTTGCAAAAAGATAATGGCTCACCTATCAAAAGTTTCAATAGTTTGTGCAGGTGCAGGAAAACCCATATGTGTGAGTTCAGAGATAATGATTCAGACACACAGTTCCAGATAAGCAACCTGTTCTTTACGTGTTATTTCTGTTTTACATTTCAGAGAGGCTGGAATCTGTTCTCTCAGACTATGATATTCTTTCCCTGTCCAGCATCCACCAGCACTCATTAAAAAGAAGAGACCTGCAGCCAGAGTCCCATGTAGAAAAACTTTTAAGTTTTTCAGCATTGAATAGGTAATGAAAAATTAACAGAGACACTCCTTCCTACCGATTATTCTTGAACAAATGGCCTTTGTGTTTGATCATTTATGTAACCACTGCAATGTGCACTTAGTTCTTATACTATTTTCTCAATTGTTTTCATTTTGGTAATTAGCTTTTATTTGTACTCCCTCTTGGTTAAACTAATTTATTCTGATTTCCCCCACTTAAGATCAGTAATATGCTGTTGTTCCAAGAGACAAATTCCTGTATCCCTATTGTTTGATGTTTCTCCATTCTTATGGATTTAGTTCCTTGGAGAAAGTAGAATGCAGACGTCCTTAGGATCTTATAGAATAATCAGGAATCCTTTAGTAACTTATTTTTCATTTATATGCCACCTTTCTCATGCAATGAGACCCAATATATTTCAAAATGATACAAAGCTGAAACAAAACTGAAATACAACAGTGAAAAAAAATCAAATAAGCAGTCAGCTTTAAAAAAAAAACAATGTAAAATCATTTAAAAAGCATTTAAAACATAATAGTGAAGATAAAGTATTGTATCCTCCATTAAAAGACCCCTTCTAGACTGATTGAACAATGAAAGGTCTTTGGCTGCTGGCAGAAAGAAAACAGAAAGTGGGGAAAACCTGGCTTCCCATGGGAGGAAATGGCAGAGCCGTGAAGCAGCTGCTGAGAAGGCCCTCTCATATGTCCTCACCAAATGTGTCTATGACGGTGGTAGGACTGAGTAAAAACCATCAGCCAATGAGCTCAAAATCCAAGAAGGTTCATATGGGAAGATACATATTGTCTGGACCCAAGATCTCTTGGATTTTATAGGCCATAACCAGCACTTTGGCCAGAAACAGACCACATTTGTGAAGTTGAAATCTTTCATGGCTGGCATCCATAGATTTTTGGGCTATGTGGCCACCTGCCACAGATGCTGGTGAAACGTCAGAAACAAACTCTTCTAGAACATGGCCACATAGCCAGAAAAACCCACAAAAGACCACAATTGTCTTCATTTACCCAATCTTGCATGATTTCTTGCTTTGCCTTTAGCTTCTTGCACCACTGCCTGCCCCATTTTCTCTAGGATTTTTTTATATGCTTGCAGATGTATCAGACCAGTTAATTATCGAAGATATCAGCATGTCTTCTAAATCTCTGTTAGTGACTTGCTGTTACAATTTCCATTTCTTACATACATTTCTCAGGAAGCTTGTGAATTAAAAATCCATTTATGGATAAACAGAATGAGTTCTGTTGCAGCAGGTGCCAATGTAAATATTTTCCTGACAAACATTCATTCTACTGTCTGTCATAAATTCCACAAGGAATCAGTAGCAGACAGCTTGTGTTGTGCATAGATTGATGGTATCTTCTAGTTACATTTTGTAATTGCCATAAAGTTTCCCTTCATTCTAAATTGAATCAAATTCTTTTACAGACATTTTAAATTATACTTAACTTCATCAGCTGAACGCTTCTCAAAAAACATTCAAGCCTTTACAGTGGATGGCCAAGGCAAGGAAAGAGCGTATCACATACAGTGGCAAGAATTTTTCACAGGACATCTTGTAGGTAAGAATACAGGAGGAGAGGGAGGAGGCAGGGCACTTTTGAAGCTGTTGCTTACATTGGGTGAAATCGTACTGGGGTTTTATAGGATCATACAGTGTAATGAGTGAAATGAAACTGTCAGTGGGTATTTTTCAGTTTGTGTGAGAATTTCTGAAGTTTCTCACTAGTTATGAACAGGGCCAGTCGGACTGCTTACCATTCTTACAGAGAAGAAATTTAAACTATACCTGTGTAAAACGATCAGTAAATACAGTGGTCCCCCGGCTTACGAATCCCCCAGGTTGCGAAAACCCCAGGATCCGAAAGCCGCGGGACCGCCATTGTATCCCCCGGGATCCGAAAGATCCCCCGGGATACGAAAAAAAACCACCGCGCGGCCCCTTTAAATTGGCCGCGCGGTCCATTGCGAATAGCGGTCCCCCGGGAAACGAAAGCTTCCAGGTTACAAAAGTAATCCCGGAACGGATTACCTTCGTAACCCGGGGGACCACTGTATGCCCCCAAAGCACTTTCTATTGGAATTTTAAAGACAAAAAAAACACTTAAACTGAAATAAATACTACCCATAAATGATTTGCAATGTGGAGGTTAGATCTTCTACCCTCCAGTTTGGGACAGGGCTGTTATGAAGATGTTTCAGAAGCTGTTTGGTTCCTGGAATGTATATTGTGGTATGAAGTAGCCTCTGTCTAGGAGCAAGTAGTGTAATATGTTGCAGTTCGTGAGTACTCCCAAGCTTCATGGTTGTCCCTTTTTCCCTTTCCGCAGGTCAAAGTAATTCTAAGGTTATAGCACACATAGGTGATGAAGATGTCACACTGAGGATTAATACAAATGAAGAAGAGTACAATATTGAGGTACATCCGTTTAGTAGAGCTTTCACTAGAAGAGTCTGCATGCATGCATGTAAATTTCAGTAATGTAACTGATTCTTTTTGTTGACCTGCTTCATTTCCTTTAACTTAATTTTTCTAAGATTTTCAAGATTGCTGTTTATTTTTAATTGTGTTCCAAAGAGTTTTCCCCACTTTTTCTAAATGATGGTTTTGTTTGGAAGAGATTGGTTTGAATTCTCATTATGAGTTCTTTCATTGAATAGCACAGTAAAAATGTATATTTTTTAAAAAACCTGTATATTCTTTTTGTGGCCAAAGGAGCAGGTTTTAGCATAAGTAAAACTGCCAAGCTTGTGTCTTGCATATGTTGCTTTTTTAGGTTACTGAACTGAGACCTCTCAATCAGTCCATTTTGATTGCAGTCTTATATGGCTTTACCTCAGAGTAAGTTTCATTGAACTCAGTGGGGCTTACTTCTGAGTACTCACTCAGATGTATTATCTTCACTTGTAGCCCCTGTGGAGGTTTCTCAATGATACACAAGATAAAAGACTTTTGGTCTACAGATCGGAAGACATCAAAGACGTCTCACGATTGCAGTCCCCTAAAGTCTGTGGCTATGTTAAATTGGAAGAAGAGGAAGGGCTTTTGTTTGGACAGCTAAAGGAAGACAAATGGACCAAACGTGAGCATCCAAGTATGTACAAATAGTCTTTCCCAAAATTGTACAAAAGTATTATGTTATACAAATAGTCTTTCCCAAAATTGTACAAAAGTATTATGTTTTAATAATGCAGTGAGCCTGAGAAACACCAAGGGAACAGAATGTTTCTTCCTTGCTGTCACAGTGAAATAGGCTTATGTATAATTTATTTAAGATAGAAATTGAAATATTACTGTGTTAATACGGTGAATGTTTTCTTATCTAACTTAAATTATATAAAAGTCTTTCTCATTTAACTGGAAAAAGACAACATTCATTCTCCCTTTTGTGAAGAAAAAAGAATAAAAATAGACCTCTTCCTTGTCCCTTAAAAAAACGTTCAGTTTCTTTGTATGGATATAGTGCCTACTGCTTCCTTAATGATTTAGGTAGAAACCTAAAAGTGGTTGGATGATTATGATGATGTTGGTGTCTCCAGGAATGATATCAGATGCCCAAAGTGAAACATCAAGCAGAGCTATATAGCACAGGAAGATGTTTCCTTGATAGCCAACAGAGCACTGATCTGTTTCAAGTATATAAGGCTCTTCAGGAAAAATTATGTGTTCTTTCATCCAGATTTAAGAGCAGCATGCTAGAATCAGTGAAAAACCACAAGGAAAATGTGTCTCCTCTCAGATGTTGTGTCAAAATATGTATACTACCAGATGTGCCAAAATTTATACAAAGTGGCATATTGTTGTAACCACTTTCTTTGAGAACCTAAACAGTCATTTAGTTGAGTTTATAAAAATGTTCTTGGAGGTATAAAATAGACCAAACCTGTGATTTTCTTAAAATGCAATATCTTATATGAGTGCAAAAATCTTGTGTAAACTGTACCCAAGATGCATTGTATACCAGCAGAAATCTTGAACATTTGAAGAAGTGCATAATATTGTTCTCTGATACTAGTGTTTTTCTTTCCCAGTACAACCTCGGTTGAAAGATTAATGGGGAGATGGATGTTTTTATTTTATTTGTCACTGTAATTCTTGATTGATCATTAAGACACCATTTTTATGTTGATGGCTATTTGGTATGCCTTGAATTGTCATGGTAGTGAATGTCCCTCGGCAGAAAAGAGCGGTTCCAGACCCCTTGAAGAACACTTGCAAGATGTTAGTGGTGGCAGACCATCGCTTTTTTAAGCACATGGGCCGTAGTGAGGAAAGCACTACAATTAACTACTTAGTAAGTATAATTTTCTGCTGTCAGTTGCTTGATGAAATATGAATGTACACCAACAAATTCTTGTAGTTACGAGATCGTTGGGATGTGAACGTTCCAAGTACTTAATGTTTAGCAAGTATGGATCGGTGCAGGGGACATGCATTAAGATCTTTTATTGCTTAGATAAAGTCTCATGTTTTTTCTCCAATGTATTGTGTGTACAATAGCAAAAAGAGCCTCTGTTAACTGGATAAATCCCTGCTTGCTTTTGTTTTGCAGCCAATACTGCTTCTCCCATCTCATTTATGGAAGCTTGTTTGTTTTTTTCTGTTTAATGTACACTTGGCCCTCCATATCCAAGGATTTTTTATCCACAGATTCAACCATCCACAACTTGAAAATATTCCCAAAAATATAAATTCCAAAAAGCAAACCTTGATTTTTAGCATTAAGGGGCAGCATTTTATTAAGCCACTGTATTTAATAGGACTTGAACATCCATGGATTTTGGTATCCAGAGGGGGGTCCTAGAACCAAACTCCAGCAGATCCCAAAGCCCACTGTATCTTTTATATTGGCATAGCAGAGAGGTGCTGATGGAGTTGGTTGATATCTCTAGCTTAGAACAGTGCATTTCCCATTTTGGCATAGATCATCATAATGTGTATGTTATGCAGCACCCCCCCCCTTAATGGAATAATATGAAGAAAATGTAGTTTATATTTCAAATATACTCTTACCTAACAGGCTTATTATAGAATTTGGTTGATGTGTATCATTTGAGATGAAAAGGGGAGTGAGTGACCTTGGCTGAATTACTACAGTAGGCAGGTTATTATTGGTTTCCTTCAAAGACCTAAATCCAGCTACTGTTCCCAAAGAGTAAATCCACTGAATCAGTAGCACTTAGATAGGTTTTGATTTACCAAGATGATAATGATGATGATGATGATAATTTATTTATATCCTGCTTCTTCCGCTTTGGGGATTGAGGCACGTAACAACAAAATATAAACAATAAAAAAAATGATAAAACAGCAAACCCCTCCAAACCCCAACCCTAACCCTCCCTTCCCAATTATAAAATTAAATAAATTAAAAAGAAATCATAAACATGTGGCAATAGCTTTAGAACATTGGCAATTATCAGATGACAAACTTGGTGGGCGATGGAAATAAGATGGATAGATTCTTCGATTTTGGTGTCATCAATCAGAGAAGGCGAGAGTTGTCTTTATCTCCTTCTTAAAGGCCTCAAGAGAGGAGATTTGACAAATCTCTTCCGGAAGGTCATTCCCAATTTTTGGAGCCACTATAGAAAAAGTCCTCTGAGAAAATGACACCAATTTAGATCTTCTTGGTTGTAAGAAATTCTTCCCAGAGGAACAGAAAGTGTGGGAAGGATCATATGGGAGGAGGCGTTCCTTCAAGTAAGCTGGACCCAGGACATATAGGGCTTTATAGGTAATAACCAATGCCTTGTTCTGTGCCTGGAAGCTAACTTAGCTTAGCTTAGCTAAACTAAGTTGTTATTGATTCAGTAGGTCTACTCTATTGAGATTAGCAATTGGATTTAAATCAAATTAATTTGATGGGATTTTGAAGACCAGTTGAGGAACAAGTTATTTGTTGCATTGATTCCTCTTAAATTGGAGGTAGAGAATCTTTGGCTCTCAGATATTTTGCCTACTTTTACCCATTCTGAGTAGGACTAATGGGAATTGGAATCACCAATATATGCAGGCTGTAGTTTCCCTACTCTTGCCCTGAATTGTTTTTATTTTTCAGATAAAGTATATTAGAGTCTTCTTTGTTGTGGGGATTTCAAAATGTACATTTTATGAGGCTATTGCTTTTGTTCCATTTCTGTTCTTCAATGCGTGGTCTTATAATCAAATATAAAGAGGTTGAACTTGAATAACCTATCTCCCTTTCTGTACATAGATTGAATTAATAGACAGAGTGGATGATATCTATCGCAATACTTCATGGGATAATGCAAACTTCAAAGGATATGGCATACAGATAGATCAGGTATTCTGATACTTCCCAGAAAAGGCTGTAAATCTTTGTCAATAGTGCAATTTTCTCTGCAGTCAATATAAATGTAATTAGATATTTTATTGAATTAGCTAATTAAACCATAATATTATTGTGTAAATTTACAGCGGTATATAAATAAAGGTTAATAATAATAATATACACACAATGATGTAGCAAAATACATAGTTCAGTGTTTCTGAACATTGCGAAAAAAAATCTGTTTTCTCTATCCTTCTCTTAGTAGTATGTTAATATCTGTTTTCTTGGGGTTTCATTTTCACTACACACTGCTATTGCTCGAAGTGTCACTTATTATTAATGATAAGAAATCTCAAATCAAATAAGAAGCCAGTTATAGCACCCTAGAAAAAAAATTTATAATTCTGTTTGAATGCTTTAAGCTATTATCTTCAGTAAAAGCAGTTACTAAATCACCAGCTGGCGCTTAATTATGTCATTTTGTCTTTACTTGGTATGGTTTAAACTAAGCAATAGGTTGCTGAAAGGCTTGGAATATTGTTGAAAAACAGTGAGCAAACCTTAATGGTAATTGTTCCAAGTGAATACTACAACAGTTGTTGTAGGGCAGAAATACTTCTCTCTGCACGGTGTTCAGGGAAATTTGAGCCATGTCTCCTCTGCCTCCAAATCTTGCTAAGAAAGAAAAATCTAACAAGGAAATAAGGCTTCAGGCACTCGTAAAATACACATTCAGAACTGATTTTGTAGAACTCTTCCTAATAATGTTTAAAATGTTAGCACTTGGTTTGTTTCTCTGTGTGTGCTATTGAACACAAAGAGTCTTCTGAAGGTTCTTCTTCCAATACAGTGGTCCCCCAGGTTACGAAGGTAATCCGTTCCGGATTACCTTTCGTAACCCGGAAATCTTCGTTTCCCAGGGGACCGCTTTAGGAGACGGACCGCGCGGCTGATTTAAAGGGGCCACGCGGTTTTTCGTCTTCGGATCCCGGGGTTTTTTCCGGATCCCGGGGGCTGTTTTGTGGTCCCGCCGGTTTCGGGTCCCGGGGGGCCACTGTATTCATAAAGAATGAGATGACCAAGAAGAGCACAGAAGCATCAGAATGTGATTTTTTTTTCTCTAAAATATTCAGACTTAGCACTCAAAGCAAATGATGTAAATCATAATTTTACTTGATGTGTGTTATTATAGACAGTTGCATAAACTTGATCATGTTCATGGTGTCTTTGGTATTGAAAGTGCCAGCCAGCCTTCCTTGTGGAAATAATCTTCATTAAATTTTGTCTGCTTATTTTGAAAGTGTTCTGTGCATAAACACGTGAAAACTGAGACTTGGCTTAAGCTATATTCTGTTGAAAAAAACAGTTCCTGTTTGATGCCATTTTTGGGCATACTGACTAAAGAATACTTGGGTTGTAGCACAGAAACAATGCTGAGATCAGTTACTTCTGAAAGTTTACTGTGACTTTGTGTATATATTAGTGATAACTTGTTGTGACTTGAACACATAGAATTCCACTTGTGTAAATACATAAGTATAAAGTAGGGGGTATGATGCTGGACAATGGAGGACATTTTTCCCTTGGTTTGATCAGTGTAATCATTGTGGTATTTCCTTTCCATTATCATTTGACTTTAGTGCTTTAAATTGTACATCCTTTCTATTATCATTGGACAGTGCTTTAAATTGATTTTTCTGTTTCTTTTTTTAAATGAAGATTATTGTTCACAGTGAGCCACAAGTTGTATCTCCAGGGCAGAAACACTATAATATGGAAAAAAGTCAGCCATATGAGGATAAGGATGCTTGGGAGGTGAAACAACTGCTGGAGGTAGGCGTGGGAAGCACCTCAGTGGCAATGGTTGCAACTCGTAACGACTTAAGCAAGGGTTTGACCATGAAGATCTAAAGGAAACAGCATACTTCTTGCAACAAAATTATGCTGTTCAGTCTGGGAATGGAGGGGATGTTCACTAGAAAGAGAGAAATACAGAGGTATACATTATAAAGCCCAATTACCTGACTTAAAATGAAGCAGTTATTGTCTTTATTTGCCTGGGCTATGGCTGAAATGCTGTTGCTGCTACTACATAATCCCATGTATACCTTAATTAATTGTATGCAGCCATAATTGAGAAATCATATTAAGGTGTTTCTTATTTAGTTTCCAGAATGTTTTGAGTGCTAAAACACATTTTAAAAATGGTTACAGGCATCTTGTGCTACCTTTTTCGTAAAGATGGTGTAGATGAACACCATTTAATGATAGAATTGAATCATAGAATCATAGAGTTGGAAGAGACCACAAGGGCCATCCAGTCCAACTGGAATCTGTCTAGCTCATTGATCTGCTGTCTCTGATCTGACGAATAAGCCTTTTCTCTAAACTGTTTGTCCCACATAGCAATTCAGCATTGATATAGCTGAGAAAGCAGCCAAAGTATGCCTGGCTCATCTTTTCACATATCAAGATTTTGATATGGGCACTCTTGGACTGGCTTATGTTGGATCTCAGAGGCCAAACAGCCATGGTGGTATCTGTCCAAAGGGTAAGTCTCTTTTCTTTGTTTGGATTTATGCATGTCTAAAGATGAAACGCAACACACATTCAGTAAGTTAGTTTGTAAGATGAGCTGGTCGGCTGTACGTCTACTCTTAAGTGACCAGAAACTTTAACCATTCCTGTTCCCTTTGTGGAGCTAGTTTGGATACTATAGCAGAGGGGTGGACAAAGTTCAGCCCACGGGGATGCATGTGTCCCTGAGGACCCTTAACTGCAACCCCTGAAGCTCCCCAGCAGCCCCCCAAAGCCCCCAGACAATTTTTAAAAATTGAATGGATTGTTTGTTTGGTCCTCCCTCTCAAACCACCCAAAATATGCCCAAACTACAGTGGTTTGTTTCCCCTGACCCTTGTTTCTTAAACCTCCCAAAACCAAAGTAGTTGAAAGAGCTGAAAACTGAAGTGTTGCAGTGTTCCTTCCAGTACACTGAAATGTGCTTGGTGTGGACCCCACCCCCTGTGCAGGTGCCCAACCCTACTGTTGTGTATAAAGTATCTGTTCATTAGGAACATGACTAGTCCAATCCTGTCCCTTGTGTGTGCCATTAATGATGATGATAATAATGCAGTGCATTTAACAAAAATGCGAACTAGATCTTGTATAAAGTCATTGACGATAAAAGAACATTTTAATTTCCTTAAGTTGTCCAGTTTCTTATTTCAGATGTCAAGTGACGTTAAAGCAGTTTTAAGTAGTAAGCACTTAGTCAAGTGCACAATATGTGGATGCACACACACAAGCATGTACTGCTGAGCTTGTGCCTTAAAGGTACTGAGATAATTAGCAAAGTAGTACGAGCTAGGTCTGTGATGGGGAACCTATGGCATGCATGCCACGGGTGGCACGTGATGCCATTTCTCCTGGCACGGGAGAAGGAAGAACAGACATGCACATGCCCATTCCTCCTCCATCCCTCTCTTTTCCTGGCTTCCAACTGTCTCTCTGAGATGGCTGGAAGCCCAAAAATGACGCTGGGAAGAAGGAGCCAGAGGCACGCACCTCTGGTTCCTCCACCCAGCCTCCTCCTGGCCTTCAGCTGCCTCTCAGCTGGAGGCCGGGAAAAGGGTGGGGTTAGGAGCAGTGACCGGTGCGTGCCAGTTGCTCCTCCCCAGAAGCCTTTTCCACCCTCCATCTGCCTCCAGAGAGACAGCTGGGGGGCAGAAAAGGTCAGTGGGGAAGAGGAACGAGCATGTGCCCAGTCCTCCTCCTCTCCACAGATCCTCCCTGACCCCCAGCTGCCTCCAGAGAGACAGTTTGGGGGCAGGAAAGGTCAGTGAGGAAGAGGAACAGGCGCATGCCCACTCCTCCTCCTTCCCACTTACCTTTCCTGACCCCCAGCTACCTCCAGAGAGACAGTTGGGGCAGGAAAGGTCCGTGGGGAAGAGGAACAAGCACGTGCCCACTCCTCCTCCTCCTAACGGACCTTTCCCACCCCAGCTGTCTCTCAGAAACAGCTGGAGGCTAGGGGAAGGGCAGGAGGAGGAGGAGTGACTGCGTGCACCCGTTGCTTCCCCATCCTGAACCTTCCCTGGCTCCTAGCTGTCTCTCAGAGACAGCTGGAGTGTGAGGGGGAGAAGTCCCGCCCCGGAAGTCTCACTTCCAGGGTGGAAGTCCAGCCCTCTGGCGTGCAGCCCCACTCATGGGGGGGGGGTAGAAGCCCCACCCCGACACATAAACTGGAAAAGGTTCGCCATCACTGAGCTAGGTGGTTAGGACAATGCCACTGAACCCTCTTACTCCCCTCTAAAGCTGGAGCCTAGTGTTCTTGCTATCTTTTCTGAAAGCCATGAGTTAGCCATCAGTGTTAAGAATACATTCACCAGTGATTAATCTTAGAGGCACTGAAAGATTGCAGAAAGTTCTTATTTTTTATTTAGGCAATGTACAAAAGTTTTTTTTCTTTTCTCTTTCATTTGAAGCATAGATTCTCAAAACATTTCTTGGATTTTTTTGTAGCATATTCTAATTCAGCAACTGGAAAGGATATCTACCTCAACAGTGGCCTAACTAGCACAAAGAATTATGGCAAAACCATCCTTACCAAGGTATTTTGAGATAAACTCTGAAAAGTGTTGTCTTCCATTAATGTCTTGCTGTTGATTAACCTCACTATTGATTTGGCAGTACAGGTTGAGTATCCCTTACTTAGAATTCTGAAATCTCCAAAATCCAAAACTATCCTCATGGATGGCTGAGATAGTAACACATTTCCTTTCTGATGATTAACTGTATTCAAACTTTGTTTCATGCACAACATTATTAAAAATATTATGTATAAAATGACCTTCAGACTATATGTATAAGGTGCATACAAAACATAAATGAATTTAGACTTGTGTGTCATTTCCAAGATATTTAATAATAGTCCAATCGAGAAATATTAAACAAATGACTGGCATATAACAGAACAATCAAAAAAGCATACTGCATTGGTATGGAAGGGTTACTTACAGCTGATGGTTAATGCAATCTTTTGGAGAACAGCCAGCAAAACAGGTGTATAGTGACACAATGAAGTGACCGTAAAGTGGTTTCACATAAATCTCGCTTTCCATTGGAAGGGGAAAATAATTGTTGACATTTATGAGGACTAGTTAGATCTGTAGAGAGCCAGCATGGTGTAATGGTTTTGAGTGTAGGACTCAGACTCTGGAGATCGGGGGTTCATTTCCCCAAGTGTCCATGAAACCCGCTGGGTGAGAAGCCCACTTGGGCAAGTCACACCCTTTCAGCCTCAGGGGAAGGCAGTGGCAAATCTCAGAACAAATATTCCCAAGAAAAACCCATGACAGCTTTGCCTCAGGGTCGCCATAAGTTGGAAACGACCTGAAGGCACAAAACAGCAACAACAAGTAACACAGTGGCTTTCATCTGTTGACCCGACAGACATTTTGAACTTCAACTCTCTGAATCCACAGCAAGCATAGTTAATTGTTGGGATTCTTGGAGTTTAAATATGAAATATCTGGAGAGCCAAAGTTTGAGACCCACTGGTCTAAAAATTATGACAACACAAATATTTAAAGGAGCAGTTCCCAACCTGTTCTTTGTCAAAAAGGTTGGGAACCTCTGATTTAAAGCATTTCAGGAATCAGTGCAGTTTCTCAAAGGTGAATCTGTATTAAAGTACCTTTAAGGCATCAATCAAAAGGAGAAAAAACCCGACTCCTCATTAAATGAATGTGGCTCTAATGCACTTTTGTCTTTCATATAACAAGGAGGCTGACTTGGTTACTACTCATGAGCTGGGACATAATTTTGGTGCAGAGCATGATCCTGATGGCATGCCAGAATGTGCTCCCACAGAAGATCAAGGAGGAAAATATGTTATGTATCCAATTGCTGTGAGTGGGGATCATGAAAACAACAAGGTATATTTATTGTATGTGTTATATGTATTTGTGTTTGCGTGGACTGCTCCTTACATAACAATAAACTGAGTTTTTTGCATATGGTAGCACAGAATGAGATCAGGGGAAGGCAAAGGCCACTTACTCTGCCTTATTCAGTTTAATGTGTGCATTGTCACCTTAATGTGGATTTTGTGATTGAGGTGCGTGAGAGAGGGTGGGCAAGAGAGAGAGAGAATAAAAACCTTTGTAGTTGAAGATTAAAAGAAAGAGGTATATAAAATTTGAGGTCAGATGCTGAGGAGAAGCAGAAGGACAGGAAGTGGCAGATGGTAGAGAGGGATTCTAGAAGCTCACTGCACTGTCTGCTCTGGCCTCTGAGCCCTTGCCAGACGCCTCTCTTTCCACTAAATTCTAGAGAGTTATTTCCTTTAAACAAGATGCATGAAGTCCTGAATTCACCCATGTTTTGAGCCTCCAATTTTAACTATTTCAGTTGATTATATAGTACTTTGTATTTTAATATATATATATTTTTAATGGCTTCCTAAAATTTATTTTATTGGTTGTACACTACATTGCTATATTGCTGGAGGCAAGAAGAGTCCAGAAACGGAATACATAAAAATGTACAACATTTCATTACTACTGTCATCCCTCCATCCCTGCCATGATTTCAGATGTTTTCAAACTGTAGTAAAGTATCCATACTTCGGACTATTGAGACCAAAGCCCCAGAGTGCTTCAAGGAGCGTAACAACAAAGTATGTGGCAACTCCAGAGTGGATGAAGGCGAGGAATGTGATCCTGGCCTCTTGCGTCTGTATGATGATCCTTGCTGCACATCAGAGTGCATGCTAAGGCAGAATGCAACATGCAGGTGAGGAGTGGGCAGTCTTTCCTCCATATGAGAAAAAACATGAGGCACAAGAAATAATGTTTTCTGCTTAATTGGAAGTAGGAAAAGGTGCCCCTTGAGCCTCCATTATCCTTTCTTCTTGTTATGAGGTTGATGTTTTAATAATGTCTAAAATGAAAAAGTGTAAACAACAGATGTGTCTGCTGGGGGAGAGTCTTGATTATTTGGATTCCAGTATGAATTAATGATTACCAATGGTTTAACTTGTCAGAAGACCACTTCAATATTATCAGTGTTGCAGTGGAAGTGTATCATTTGATTTCATGAATCTGGAAAAGCAAGAAGGCAATTGATAGGAGCCTCCGTAAATTAAAAAAAAAAAACAACCCAACTTTTCAAGGGTTTTCTTTGTGTATGGAACATATATATGTCACTTTTTCTTCTGTACCTCCTATGAATTTGTAATATTTTCTGGTAACTTATTTTTCCCCTTCTCTCCTTTACTTCCTTCAGTGACAGGAACAGTGCCTGTTGTAAAGGTTGCCAGTTTGAAACCGCACAGAAGAAGTGCCAGGAAGCTATTAATGCTACTTGTAAAGGAGAGTCCTATTGCACAGGTGTGTTGTTGTTGGTTTTATTTACATGTACCATGCCTCTTTCTTCAGTGCCTGTATAGTGGGCCCTTGGTATCCATTGGGCTTTGCTTCCAGGACCCCTTGTGGATACCAAAATCTGTGGATGCTCAAGTCCCATTAAAAACAGTGCCATAGTAAAATGATGTCCCTTTCATAAAATGGCAAAATCAAGGTTTGCTTTTTAGAATTTATTGAATTAGAATTTTTTGGAATATTTTCAGATGGTTGAATCCCTGGATAAAAAAGTCTGCAGATATGGAGGGATGACTGTACATGCTTCCTGCTTTGTCTTTTCATCATCTCCCTCTAGTGGTAGTATAGTGAGTCCTAAGCAGAGGGAAAGCAAAGGCAAAGTAGGATGCAAAGCTTTTAAAGGCAGGTGGGTGGAAACGGGTGATATTTTTTTGTTGTGAGCGTTAAGCCACTCTTTCTCCTGTACTTGTGTCTATGCTGCTGTATCCTTAGACACTTTCTGTCCCAGCAGGTGGTCCTGGATTCTTTAGTAGGGAGATTTCCAGACTTGTTCCATGTTCCTATCTGAACTTAGCAAGTAATAGTTGGTTCTTTATCAAATTTGCATATGTTCTTGTTTGTCCATAGGCAATAGCAGTGATTGTCCTCCTCCTGGGAATGCTCCAGATGGCACCATTTGTGTGGATTTGGGTGTGTGCAAAGATGGGGAATGTGTACCATTCTGTGAGAGAGCGAAGAACTTACGTTCATGTGCCTGTAATGGTGAGACCATTCTCTTCTGAAATTTCTTTGAAAATATTATCTCTTTGGACTCTGAATGAGGGCTATGTTGCTTATTTTCTCATCTGCCAGTGGTCAGATCATTGAAAGCATTCTGCTAGTCATAAGTTTTTGCTTTTGAGCCTGGTTCATTTGTTGGATGTATGGAAGTTCTTCAGCTCTGATAAGGATTCTGCCAAATTAGTGGTCAGCCAAATTGTCAGATTGAGCAGATCATCCTGAACCAAATCTCAAATCCATTCTTCCTAGGTATATAGGGACAGATGGTGGAAGGGCCATGCTTCATTTAGAAAACAATAGTAGCCAAGTTGGCCATAAGAGAAGTTCAGAATTCCATGTTAGGATCATCTCAGAGGTCACAAAATGGGTGCACACTACTTGTACTCTTTGAGTTGGGTGAATAAAGCCATTTCTCTGGGAAAGGTTTTGGAGCTTTTCTTCAAAGTAAAAAGTCTTGAATTTAGATTCATTTTTATACTTAAGTCCCATTCAGCATATTATCATTCAAGGCAAAATCTATTACATTTTTCTCGCTAAATACAAATGTAGTTTTCCCAGCACCTTCCTTCATCATATTGTATTTGATTTTCTTGCTGAAGCAACTCTGCATAAAAACAGAGTTTTAGGGCAGGAGTGGGAAAAGTGCGGGCCACATGTGGCACCTATAGCCTCCCCGAACTCCTATAGGTGTTATGAGGGGACATTTGTACTATGTTTTGCTTCCTGTTTTGGCTGGGGGGAGGGACAGCCCTCTCCTTAGACGAAAATGGCCCAGGAAGACCTAAAAGCATGGTAAAAACATTCCCCACAGCAGGGACATTTGAGGACAAAATAAAAAGGTACTATGCAGTAGTATAGCATTGGGCTAAGATGTCATCAAAAATGCAAAAATGTTTTTTTAAATCTTTTAAAAAATGTTTCATCAAAGCAAATGTGAATTTTGTAGTTTTATATTCTATGTACTCTATTGTTATTTTTTTCTTTCTTTTTTTCTTTTTTGTGGATTGCTGCATCCTAGCAGTGAGATAGGCCAAAGTCAGAGTAGGCAGGATTCTGATTCTTACTGTTGGGACATTTTCGCTCCCAGCATACAAACCACAGGCTAGTCCTGTACCTATCTTCTCAAGAGTAAGCCTGAATGCAACAACTTTCAGGCCTGCAAGGGGCAGCTCAGTTATGCATATGTCTATTCAGACACTTAAATATTCAACTCTATAAAATCTTCAAGAATGTAAAGAGTTGGATATGAGTTGGAAGTTTAAATTCCAAAACCCTCTCTTCCTTTTGATCTCTGATTGGAGATAACAGTGGAAGTGCATAGTGCTGGAGAAACATTGGGCAGAGATTAGCACTGAAGGAAAAAGGGAGAGAGCCTGTTGAAGCTGGAAGGCCAGATGGGGAACTTCTTTCAGCCAGATGGAAGCCGGAGGTTCTTTTGTGTTGCACGAACAAAAATAATGCAGTAATACCCATCTAGCTATGACGACCTTGGTTTGCTTCATTTCAGAAACAGATGATTCCTGCAAGGTCTGCTGTCGAGATGAGTATGGGAGGTGCATCCCTTACCTTGATGACAACCAGAATTTCTTATATTTGAGGAAAGGAAAGCCATGCACTGTGGGATTCTGTGACATGAATGTGAGTGTATATGCACACATGATGGGGGTATGCCACTTAGCATCCCCAACATAGTACAGTGAGCCCGCGCCATATGCGGGCTCGTTATAGGCAGCTTTCAGCATACACTGAAGCTGCTTGGGAAAGGGGAAAGAGCGCAGTGCGCATGCACAGCCGCACAGCAAGCATGAGCCACATTATTTCCAATGGGGCTCGCAAATGGCATGTGTGGCCGTGGGGCGCGTGCAGGGTGTGCGCGCGGATGCGGGGCGAGCACAAGCCCCATTGGATATAATAGGACTCGAGCATACTTGCATTTTGCTTTAAGTGGGGGGATGGTGGTGTCCGGAATGGATCCCCCATGTAAAGTAAGGGCCCACTGTATGTTCTTTTCTGCCTCTGAATATTGTCACCAAACCCTAAATGTATTGGCTTTTTTTTTCTTGTTAGCAATAGCAAGTATATTTGTACACTGTTTATCAGTGCACTTATGCCCTCCCTAAGCGGTTATCAATGTGTAAGTTAATGGCCCCCAAAAAGCTGGGTACTCATTTTAGCAACGTCGGAAGGATGCCAAGCTGAGTTGACCCTGAGTTCCTGCCTGGTATTGAACTCACAACCATGTGGTTTGTGAGTGAGTGGCTGCAATACAGGCTTCTTGTTTCATCTTGTCCTAAAATAATTTGGCTGTTTTTGATGCAATTTTTTTCACCATTCTTAGGTATCAACTGCCTGATATATGTGTATTTTCTGGGTCTTTCTGCTATTTTTCTATCTGCCTCTTCTCCCGCCCCCTTTGTGTATCGTTTATTGGTTTGTGAGGATCTGTTCTTGATCCTTCCTATGCATAATAATGGCAGAACATAGCTTTTTGTGCATCATGAAAAGTGGTGCCTACATTTGCCATAAGTAATACACCTTGCAGCAACACTTCTTGCTGCAATGTAGGGTCTAACTAGGCAGCACACCCATAAGGATTCCTTCTTGTCTTTTTATTGCCACTGTTTATGGCAACTGTTATGTTTGGGTCATAATCATTGTCTTTGCTATTATCAGCCGTCAAGTCATTTCAAATTTAGGACAACCCTATCATAAGCTCTTCTTGGCAAGATTTATTCAGAGGAGGTTTTGCATTGCTTTCCTCTGAGGATGAGAGAATGTGACTTGCCCAACATCACCCAGTAAATTTCATGACTGAGCTGGGATTTAAACGTTGGTCTCCTGGAGTCCTAGTCCAAAACACAAAGCACTAGAGAATACTGGCTTTTGATCTTAACAGAAAGAAAGTATGCTCTGTATTTCTGTCCATGGCCAGTCATGATCTAATTATGATTTTCCCCATAAATTGCTTTGTAATAATTGAACAGTCAGGACAAATCTACCAAAAGAGCAGGGATTTAAGTCTTAATTACTATTAAGTAATACCATGGTTTTTGTAATTAAGTCCCAGTGCTTGATGCAGTTAAAGAGGCTTCTTTACCATGTTGCCCTTCAAAACATTTCCTTACGGTATTGTTGGTATTTACATTACGTAAGATGACTTTCTCAGCCAAAACTTTGTATTTTAGGGCAAGTGTGAAAAGCGTGTGCAAGATGTGATCGAACGACTTTGGGATTTTATTGATCAACTTAGCATCAATACATTTGGTAAGCTATACATATCAGCAATCTGAAATCCACAATTCTTATTATTAAACCTGCTTCTCCTTCTCCTTATTTAATGTCTTGATACCTTGATTTTTCATGTGTGCAAGTTAATCAACCTAGAATATTATGAGTACTCATTGTTGTAGTGAAGTACTTGAAAGTGGTGGTGATGGTTTTGAGACAAAAGTGTAATAAAATGCAGCAATCTGCATTAAATTGTATATAACCAGTTGCACTAAGTAGAGTCCTTCATGAAAGAAAAGGTGTACCCTCTGGAAGACATACCTTTTTTCATGCTACAGAAGTGCTTCTGTTCTCAGTACATAATCAGATCATGAAAGGATTGGGTTCAGTAACACCATTCTGTACTGATATAAAACATAGTGCATTTGATAATGTAGTTCTATCATAATCTATCAAGTAGAAGATGATGACCATACCTGTAAGCACATGTATGTACATGTCCTTTTTACTCCATGGTGCATAGAAGGGTGTACAGGAGTTCCATATTACCTATGAAAAACGGAACCTACAAGGCACAATGCTCCACTTTATGGTTACAGTCAGCCAGGCCTCTCTCCAGGATACTGCCACACCTGGGTTCCCATCTTTCTCCCAATAGTCAGTCAGCATTCTGGGTCCACTGAGCCTGCTCAGTCTTCATTTGGTTGTTTAAGGGGCACATCCCCAATTTCTTAATTTTTTTGTACTGCTGCCTTTGAGATTAGCCCAAGCTTGATTTATACCTTCTTCTTACATGAAGATGGTGCCATTTTTCTCCATAAAGATATGTAGACTCAGAGGCTGAATTTGTACCAACAGAATGAAAATGGTAGATTAACTTCTTATTTCCTCTAGGTTCTTGTACTACTTTAGTATTTTCATTCACATTCTTAATTCATGGTTTTATAATAGTCAGGACAGTGTAATTTAAAAACACATCATGTGTCCTTGGTTTAAAGATTTGTGTAGTTGAGATAAAAAAAGGAAAGTTTATATGGCAAAAAAATTAATCACAACTCATCATATGTGATTAGCTGTTCATCACTTCTCTCATTCCAGCTGGTTCGTTGCTTAAAAAAACTAGTACAATATTATAATTAGGAAAGACAAATTTTCATACATAATTAAAAAGAAGACAGATACTATCAGCATATTAAAAGGAGAGGAGGGGGGAACCTATCTTGGAAGATGAGAAAACTAATTGGCTCAAGTCACAGAAAGGAAAGAAACTGTAGACCCATTTCACTGAGTTTAAATGAAAATTTAATATATATGGCACTCCCCATTCATAGCATAGGTAAAATAGATGACCAATTTCATTTCCAGGCTTAGAATCCTTCTGTATTGTGTTGTGTTACAGCATAATGAGATAAGCAGCTAAAAACTTCAGTTCTAAAACATTGGCGCACTTTAGCATTCAGTTGTTTTAATGTACACTTCCATACTGAAAACATTAATGTAATCCTGTGACAGCTGGAGTAGTTAATTAAAACAGCTTCTAGAACTGAGTTGTAAACTTTGCACCCAAGGATGCTTTCTTTGTTTCTGATATTATTAAAAATGGGTGTCTCTTTCTTGAACAGGAAAATTTTTAGCAGACAACATAGTAGGATCTGTGCTTGTATTCTCCTTACTGTTTTGGATTCCTCTAAGTATTCTTGTGCACTGTGTGGTAAGTTTATGTTTAAAGCCAATTAATCATATAACTTCAGGTGTACTTTTATGTGTGTGTGGTCAGAAATTCAAAGTACTGTTTAACAGAGGAAACATTCAGCTCATGTGCAGGGAAGTAACATTGATTTGAACTTATGGACTTCATCCGGGATATTTAAACATTTGCTGCTTGGCACTCTGTTTATGAGAAATATCCCCTCCCCATCCGTTACCTCAAATCTGGGCATTTTTGGTTCCAAGAACTTTGTTGGCTTTCAAAGAATATGTTTACTGCTTTCTGGATGGGACATTTAAATAACCCTGTTAAAAACAAAGACTAAGCTTTTGTTTGTTGGTGGCATATAAAGCTCCTTTGGTGGACTTCACATGAATCATGTAAGATAATATTCCAGATCACTCCAGTGACCAAAAAGGCAATAGAGGCAGCAGTCTGATCATAAGGCAAGCAGACTTGTGGAAATGTGCCAACCGTCCATTAACCTGGCCTGTTTTACTGCAGGCAAATGGGGAACCACTTGTGCTAATAGGTAATCTTGCTACACGTCCTTATGGAGCTATGTAACGAATGAAACCACCAGTGTAACCAGGAGTCAGTACATGTTGGTTTAATACTCCTGAAAGATTCAAGTTAAAGTCTGTGATCCTTTCTAGAGGGAAGGGGAACTGTGCATGTACAGTTGGCCCTCTGTATTCACGGATTCTTTATCCATGGATTCAAGCATCTACAGCTTGAAAATATTATATAAGGACACTATTTTACTCTGCCACTGTATTTAATAGGGCTTGAGCATCCATGGATTTTGTTATCCACAGGGCGTCTGAAACCAAGCCCCAGCAGATAACAAGGGCCCACTGTATACTGATGAAGAATTGGTTAGTCTTAAAGCTGATTCAGCTGGTCTAGCTAGTTTACTAGTGCAAAGAACTCTCGTGTGAGTGGCTTGCAGTGTTTATTTCTATAGACGTGGGGTCCTCTCCCAAGTTCTGTCATTCTATGTTTCCCAGCTCACAAAGCTTCACATGAGGTACTCTCTATTTGGGTAGTGGGGGGAGGTGTCTCACAGAAGGTAGTCAGGTATTAGAGGAATGTGTGTGCTTTGCAGCAAGCTGCTTCTGCAATTGACTTGTTAACGGTTCCCTTTTTAACAGGACCAGAAGCTGGACAGACAGTATGAAGAGAACAACAAGTCTTTGTTTGGCCCCAGTGTAAGTTTGCTATGCATGCAGAAGGATATCTTCAATATTTGTTTTAAAAACATAGAACAGAAGAAGTCTTGTAAACATTTAGGGGTATGGTGATGCAGGTCTGGTTTTTGCATGAAGATTTCTGTAAATGAATTTTTCTGCCATAACTGAGTACAGTGGTCCCCCGGCTTACGAATCCCCCGGGTTGCGAAAACCCCGGGATCCGAAAGCGGCGGGACCGCTAATGTATCCCCCGGGATCTGAAAGATCCCCCGGGATACGGAAAAAAACCCGTGTGGCCCCTTTAAATCGGCCACGCGGTCCGTTAGCGAAAGCGGTCCCCCGGGAAACGAAAGCTTCCGGGTTACGAAGGTAATCCCGGAACGGATTACCTTCGTAACCCGGGGGACCACTGTATACTTGTTATAAACCAGTCTGGAACCTTTGCAGAATATTATACTGAGTAGTTTATTTAAATTCTGTTTTTCTTTTCTGATTTTTAAAATGCTTTTTGTTGAGCTGAATGCTATTATTCTCAAAAATCAGCAATACCTTACCCCAATTGTATTCTCTACAGAGCAGAGATATGCAGCTGGCTGGGGTTTAGGGTCTGCATTGCCTCCTAAGTAAACCTCAGAAGATCTTGACCCACTGAATTAAACCCAAAAGCCCAACATTTTTGTCCCCAAATGTTTTTTAAGAAGTGTGAGGGCATTTTTGCCAAGTTATTGGCCCAAGGGATACCTTTTTTTTTACTACAGGAAGTGACCTGGATAACCTCTTGTTGTAAAAAAGGAAAAAAGAAGAGATTATCTTGGTCCTAAAATGACCCAGAGGACAAAACTGATGACATTGCCCCCACACCGCCTCGAGGGCATTGGACAGCAAAATTTCGGGTGGGAGCTTTCAGGGTCCCACTTTGCCCTACCCTTTCTGCTAGGCTAATATTATTTTGGTTCTACAGTAGAGTCTCGATTATCCGACATAAACGGGACCAGCTGATAGTCGGATAACCGACAATGTCTGATAATCCGGAGGGATTATCCAACTATCAGCCGGCCCCGTTTATATTGGATAATCGACTTCCCTCCCCTCCTCCTTCCCTCCTCCTTCTTTCCTTCCCTCCCCGTCTCCTTCCCTCCCTCCTCCCTGCTTACCTCCTGGCTTGGATGCAGGGAGAGGGTGTCTCTTCAGTGGCTAATAATGCCACTGAGAAGAGGCCGGGGCTCGGCTCAGCCCACTTCCCTCCACTGCAGCCGTGGAGGAGAGAAGTGGGCCGAGCCAAGCCCCAGGCCTCTTCTCAGTGGCTTTGAAACTGCCAAGAATGGGCCTGGGCTGAAGCCGCTGAGATGAGGCCTGGGGCTTGGCTCAGCCCACTTCTCTCCTCCGCAGCTGCAGTGGAGGGAAGTGGGCTGAGCTGAGCCCCAGGCCTCTTCTTGGAGGCTTCCTCTCCTCCTCATCCTTCTTCCTCCCTTCTTCCCTCCCTCCCTTCCCTCCCTCCTTCCTTCCTCTCTCCCTCCTTCCTTCCTCTCCTCTCTCCTTCCTTCCTTCCTTCCTTCCTTCCTTCCTTCCTCTCCTCCTCCTTCCCTTCCTCCTACCTACTTCTCCTCCTCCTCCTCCTCACTGCCTGGCCTCAGCAGCAGCCCTGGAGGACGTTGGAGGATGCCGCTTGCCTCCGTCTTTCCCGTGGTGTTGGTGGCTGCAGTGGTGGAGGAAGAGAAGGCTGCTGGCTGGGGCTCCTTGGACATGCCTCCATCTGGCATGCCTTGGTCCTCTGTCCTCCAGGCTGCTGGGGCTTGCTGGACGTGCCTCTGGAAGACGGAGGGCCAAGGCATGCCAGACAGAGGCATGTCCAAGGAGCCCTAGCCGGCAGCCTTCTCCTCCTCCGCTGCTGCCACCGCCACCATGGGAAGGATGGAGGCAAGTGGCATCCTCCAACGTCCTCCAGTGCTGCTGCCAAGGCCTGGCAGTGATGAGGAGGAGGAGGAGGAGGAGAGGAAGGGAGGTAGGGAAGAATGGAGGAGGGGAGGCATGACGTTGGATAATCCGGAATGTTGGTTAACCGAAGGTCGGATAACCGAGACTCTACTATACTTCATTCAGTTCTTAATTAGACCTCAAAAGGTGACTTAAGTTGCCTTTCTTGAAAACGGTTCAAGTAGTTAATCTTCTGTCACCATTTTGAATTCTAGCTCCTGGGTGTACTGTATTCCCACTTAAAACCTGTTCTGCAGATAATGTAACTATCTTGGATGCCATCTGCAAGTTCTGCAAAGAGCTGGACCATAGATTGCAGATAACAATGAGTTTTAGTCACTTTTATTCTTGCATAACTGCTTACTGCTTGTTTCCTTGCAGAATGCCGAGATGTTGAGCAGCATGGATTCAGCTTCTGTCCGAATCATCAAGCCCAATCCTGCTGTGCCGTCTACAAGTCGGCATCAACCCTTGCAGCCTGTTGCACCAGTGCCTTTGGTAACAGTGGCTCCTAAACTAGATCATCAAAGAATGGACACAATTCAAGAGGATCCAAGTACAGATTCTCATATTGAGGAAGATGATCCTTTTGAAAAAGATCCTTTCCCAAACAACAGCACAACTGCCAAGTCATATGAAGATCTGACAGACCATCCTGTCACAAGGAGTGAGAAAGCATCATCCTTCAAATTGCAACGCCAACATAGAGTGGACAGCAAGGAAACAGAGTGCTAGTCCCTTGCTGCCTTTTGAGCTATTGACTCAGATAGGCAAAATCATGTTCAGCCAATTGACCTAATGTATGTTTGTGTTTATGTGTATATATTTGTTTATAGAAAACTGGAGAAGAGGGAAGTGACCTACTGCAGATGCTGGCCATATGTATGATCTTCCTTGGTTTCAGTATGAGTGATACTTAAAAACACACCCAAGTAAATTCTCAAGTGCATTGAGTCCTTTGGTATTCTGTAGTCTGGATTTGATTATTTCATTCAACCTGTGGTGTAGAGACATAAATCTGCCTGACACAGAAATTGTGTATCTATTTTTATAATGTGCCTTCTTGTAGCTGAACAGCACTGCTAAGAAAGTGTCCTCCCTTATTTGGTAATATAAAAAACTAAACTTTAGTGAACTTGCTTCTTGTAACAGAGTATTCAGAATTTAAAGTGTACAGTTAAAGCACACAGTATTTTTTAAATGAAAAATGAGATGGACATTTTGACATAATAGAAACTTACTAACAACTGGGATTTCAGGAATCTGAAGAAAGCAATAAATAGGTCTGCATCTCAGACTTAGAATGTTTTCATGGTCATTTGAAGAAAGGCTTTTCATCACACAGTGTTTAACTACAATCCAGTAGATACCTGAGCAACTTTAAGTTTGATTTATTTTTAGCAAGTGTTTGGGGCTGGTACTACTCTACTGGCTTTAAAAAAAGTGGATAAAAATATATCTCCTATTTTCATTCCTTCAGCTCTGTCAAAAGAGAATATTATTCCAGTAGTCAAGCAAACGTCTGCCTGCCAAAACATGAGGGACAAGAATAGTGATGCTGATCATGGGTTTTATGACATACTTCTAAAAAAATTGAAAGTTTGTAAATTTTTTATTTGAAAGAATATAGATGTGCATTGTATACAGCATATGCTTGCTTGAACTGCAGTCCATTTGGCTTTGCATTTTTTTATTATTTCATTGAAGAATATATCGGTGTGCTACTTGTTGAAGTACACATTTGGCCCCTTCTGCAAATAATAGGATGCTGTATAAATATTCTCTTACCCAGCAGCTTGGCTTGTAGGAAAAGTTATGTCCTGTCTCCAGAGACCAGCAAACAGCAACACCTGTATACTTTCTGTTGTATTCCTTTCTTGCTATGCCTCTCTTTTGGGGTGGGTGAATGAGCTGAAATGGGACAAATCTCCCTAGAACCGTTGGCAGTGAGATCTGGTCCTTTGATTTGTTCCTATGGTTACAGAAATACACAGATGCTAACTGTGTGGAAAAGATGGTGTTATTTGTGCTTGGGTAGCTATTTTGTTGCACAATCATGTCTTACATTAAGCTTGATTTGCATAAGTCATGTGTACTAGATGAAAGACCCCCTCTTTTTATGAAAGACCTGTATTCTTTCATATTATCTGGACATTAACCAAACCTGTGACAAATGTACATTTTCCTCCCCATGGATACTTGTTACACTAATACTTGAATCTGTGCCTTCTTGCTATTTGTATATAGTCTGGTAACATAGATTTCATACTTAACAGTAAACTTTGTGCAAGGAATGATAACATTCACTACAATGGATTAAAATGTTTTTATACATATATGTACAAGTGTGTCCTTTGACAGCTTCCTAACTTTTTTTTTTGAGAATGGGAACTTGTATTTACTCCTTTAGGGTAATGGGTCCAGGCCACACCAGTGCTCATACAGTTTTGATCTGAGGGATATACATGTTAGCGGACCTTTGTATGTTTGTAATAATCCAGCAAGATGCTGAATATTCCACCAAAGGAGACCACAGTTTTTAAATTCCACCTATCCAACTTGTTGCATTCTGAAAAGGGTGAGGGAGAAATACTCACTTTAAGAGAGGGATTAGCATCCTGAGTTACACTAGTGATGTATTTCTGAGATACATTAATAATGTTAGTGAAGTCAAATGTGACAAAAGTTGATGTACTTGCATTGAGGCTAGGCTGAAAGCTAGTCTAACAGTACAATTTGAGCTTTGAGTACTCTATTGCCAAAACATTTATGAACATGGGACAGTTGTTTGTGTGTATATTAGCCCCTTTGTTGTTGTTGCTGTGTGTCTTCAAAGTGTTTCCAACATAAGGTGACCATAAGGTGAATGTATCATGGGGTTTTCTCGGCATGATTTGTTGATAAGAGGTTGCTATTGCATTCCTCTAAGGCTGAGAGTGTGTGACTTGCCCAAGGTCATACAGTGGGTTTCATGGCTGAGCTGAGAATCGAACCCTGATCTCCAGAGTCGTAGTCTAACACTCAAACCATTATGCCACAGTGGCTAAGACCTGAAATGCTCAGAGACTACTGCACCTTATAGTTACACAGAGCTACAGGACCACCTGGTTTGTTTTTCTTGTTGGGGTGGGGCATGATGTTTCTCATGTAGTTTACAAGTTGTTCTTATTTCTCTAACCACATCATAATCATTGCCGCATCTTGCTTTCTAGGAGTACCTGAACATATCAGGGTGCCATGTGGCAGCTGGACCTGCTTCCTGAGTCATGTCAAAAGACTGGACGAATGAAAGGCTCCAAGTTGACAGTGGCACCAGTGAACCTTTAACCTGTTACGTTAATATGTATAGATGTTCCATGTGTATATAATTAAGTCAAATCGCAACTAGAACTGCTTCTTTTGAACAATTTGTACAAGGCAAAAAACAGTAGAATTGTTTGGATCTTTAGTGGAAGCTTTCTGAATCTGTGAAACCTCCAGCCATACAGCTTCCATCATCCCCAGCCACAACCAAGCAGCATTTCATGGCTATTGTTTAATCAGAAAGTGTCAACTATTTTAATTTTAAAAACATTTTTTACACGTGTACGGACTCTACTGTCATCTAGGGAAGAGCCAGTGTTTACTACTATTGTTTATCATGAGGGTTCTCCAAGAGACTAGCTTCAGGATGGAGATGATCCACATCGCGCCAATAGGGAAGCAGCACAGGGAGCGTGGAGGTTTTTTGTTCCAGGAGTGACCAAAGCTGGTTTGCTAAGAAGTTATTTCCTTCCCCTGATAAATGGAGTCCATCAGAGAGGTAGCAGCTAAAATCCTAAAATGGAAACTAAAGTTATTGTAAACTGTTCTGACAATGTCCTTCTTGGAGTGAAATTGGAGCCAAAAGCATTCAGGTAGGTTCTGGTATTCAATCATTCATCCATTCAATTAAATTTATATCCCACCTGTCTCCTAGCACAGGACCTAAAGCAGTTTACAATGATGAAACATACTAGGAGTTTTCAAAATTTCCTCCAATTGAAGAAGTAAACATACTAGATTTACTTTGCTACATCACTGTTTCTGACATGAAAAAAACTAATTCTCAGAGAGCCTACCTTGTTATTTTTTTGCATAAGTGTCCACAGATCAATGACACAAGTGCCGCTATCTTCAGCCACTTTAACACAGGCCTTGGCATATTCCCCAGTGGTAGAATTGAGACGGTTCAATTTGTCACCTATACATAAAAACAAAAAAGTGACTATCTAAAAAAATTGTGATTTTGCATTTTCTTTTGTCTTCAAGTATTCAAACAACTTATTTTAAAAATCTTAATTCTAAATGAGGGATAGAACTCCATTACCTTTGGCAACACATTCTTTCTCCCAAGCTGCTTCATGAAGTGGCGGTGGTGTCACCAAAATAATTTTGTCCTCTGCAATGTCCACAGACTTAAGGTACTGTACCATGCTTTTTAAATTGTCAGCATATTCTTCTAGTGGAACATGTTGTTTGGGATTCACATCTGGTCAGGAAAGATATACTGAAGTGAGACACTAACAAGACTTTCCTATATTGTAACTATATTGTTCAGCCATAAACAAATACTTTTTTGCTGCTTGTGTCTTGTGTCTTGAGCAAGAAACAATAAAATAAAATGAGTCCCTATACTGGAAGGAAGGCAGGATATAAACATAATAATAATAATAATAATAATAATAATAATAATATAGACGGACTAATCACATTAAACACTGATCCCCCCAATACTGTATTATTTGGCATGATTAGTGGGAAAATAATCTACATATGAGGTAATGTGATTGGGGCTGCATTTACACTGCAGAAATAATGCAGTTTCCATCCTACGGAATCTTGGGATTTGAAGTTTGCTGAGGCACCAGAGCTGCCTGTTTGACAGAGGCTAAATATGACACAACTACAAATCCCATGGCAATTAAAGCAGTCTCAAACTGCATTATTTTTGAAGTGTAGGTGTAGCCTATTTGAGGAAACTGACTTTCGTTGTGGTGGCACCCCTCCTGTGAAATGTGCTGCCCACGGAGATTTACCTGATTCCTTTTCAGCACCTGACATTAGAGAAGACATTGAGTATTCACTCTTTTGAGTAGGCCACTCTTTTCATTGGTGCTGCTTTAGGCTGACACTGTCTTTTAAAAATACTCTACTATTTCACTTACTGAAAATATAGAATTTTTAAATAAAAGGAAAGAATGAGAGAGCACCTTTGGGCAACGTATAATGAGACTGACGCCTGTAAGACTGAAAGCGTTCAGGCTTTCAAGTGCCTGAAATGACATGGTAACACTGTGAAAACAAATGTACTGTAATAAAAAAGTCCAAAAGAGAGGATTTGGGGTGGGGAAAAGAAAAAAAAAAGCCATACCTTTTAAAGCACCGTCATTGGCACCAAAGAAGACGGTTACTGCAATTGTATTCTTAGCATGAGAATCTTTTTGGATCAGTCTTGGAAGAACAAGTTTTGCCCAACGTGTGTTATAGCCAGAGAATCCACGATTCAAGACGTCACACTTTCTGAAACGAATATATATTTTTATCTGAAAAGCCTCTTCCTATCATTCCCCATTCTAAAACATTAGATATTGGTCAGATGCCTTTTTGTACTGGCACAATCGTATGTTATGTTTAGTCAACAGTCAGTGACTGTCCCAGGAAGGTTGCAATCTGAATCCTCCCTCTCTTCTTTACACTGGATTGTATTTCAGTGCTTGAAAGTGAAAACATTTGTGGAGAATGTCTTCATTCTCAATTAAAGCCCCCTCTCCCATCAACTCTCTACTGTTAGGTAATGGTCTCTTTTAAAAAATGGTACTTACTGAAATAGATAAAAAATTGGTAATTCCAGTCTATGTTCATGGCACAGGATTAAGAAACACAAAGGAGAATAACACCAAGGTTTTCGATATTGTGTCTCAAAACAATCGTGGCTGTCCTTAAAAACAATTAATTGTCATGCATCGTAATGACTCTTCAGGGAAAAGTCATTTGAAAACATAAATGAACCAGAAAGTTTGATATGCCTTACCTGGCTAATCTTTGAGCAAGCAAAGCCCCCCATCCATTTTCTTGGAAGGAAAACTAGAGGAAAGGAATAATGATGATGATGATAATGAACATAATAATAATAATAATAATAATAATAATAATAATATAGCAGCAGCCAGTCCCATCTTTGAATAATGATGATGATGATGATAATGAAGATGATGATGATAATAATAATAATAGCAGCAGCAGCCAACCCCATCTTTGAATAATGATGATGATGATGATGATAATGAAGATCATAATAATAATAATAAAAATAAGAGCAGCAGCAGCCAAGCCCATCTTTGAGTAATGATGGTAATGATAATGAAGATAATAATAATAATAATAATAATAATAATAATGGGACTGGCTGCTGCTGCTATATTATTATTATCATTATCATTATTATCTTCATTATCATCACCATCATTATTCAAAGATGGGACTGGCTGCTGCTGCTATATTATTACTTTGAATAATGATGATGATAATGAAAATAATAATAAAAATAATAATAAGCAGCTACAGCCACCCCTTCTTTTAATGATGATGATGATGATAATAATAATATAGAAGCAGCCACTTGCATCTTTGAATAATGATGATGATAATGAAGACAGGAGCAGCTGCCCCATCTTTGATTAATGAGGATGATAATGAAGATAATAATAATAATAATAATAATAATGCAGTTGCCCCATCTTTGAATAATGATTAATAATAATAATAATAATAATAATAAGCAGCAGCAGCCACTTCCATCTTTGAATAATGATGATGATAATGAATATAATAATAATAATAATAGCAGCAGCAGCAGCAGCACCATCTTTGATTAATAATGATGATGATGATGATAAGAATAATAATAACAGACAGCAGCAGCAGCAGCCACCCTATCTTTTAATAAATAATAATAATAATTAATAAATAAATAATAGAAAATAAATAAATAAAATAAATAATACAGCTGGGGGTCTACCTCAGTAATGGAGTCCCCAAACAGGAGGAGCCTGGGCCAGAGAAGAAGAGAGGAAGAAGAAGCAGCAGCAGCAGCAGCAGCAGCAGCCATGGAACAGATGGAGGAAGGAAGAAAGGAAGGAAGGAGGCCCCTAGCTTTCCCACATTATGCTGCTGCTGCTCTTCCACTTTCTTCACTGCTCTGGCTGCCTCCTCCTCCTCCCCCCGTTGCATTGTGGGACTTGTAGTTCAGAGAGGACAAAGAGCCCACTGGCTGAGGATTTCTAAAGGCCCCTCCTTTAAACTACAAGTCCCACAATGCAACAGGAGGAGGAGGAGGAGGAGGCAGCACAGAGCAGTTTAAAAAAAGTGGAATAATAATAGTAGAGCTATGATGACAGAAATAAAGTAGACCCTCAGAGGTTCAAAAACACACTGCAGGATTATAATAATCCAGTTTGAGAGAGCTTTAGCTGCCTTGGCTCAGCTACTAGGAGATTTTGGGAAGTGTAGTTTTGCCTTCTCTGTCTCTGGGGCCACAAGGAACTACAATTCCCAGGATTCCCTAGCACTGAGCCAGGGGGCAGTCAAACTCAAAGCAGTCTCAAACTGGGTTATTTATTGTGTCTGCACAGTGTGTTTTTTGAGGCCTCAGTCACCTGTTTTCCTCAGGTGGCAGCCCAATGGGTTTTGTTGGTGTCCCATCACTGCTACCTCTTTGTGACAAGCACCTGTTTCTCTTTAAAAACCCTTTTCCTTATTAATTTGTGTAACACAAACATCTATGTGTGATAGTCACTTTCACAACAAACAACAACCTAATGATGGTTAGGATATAACAACAACACTCAACCCTCCACATTTGCTGGACCCGCATGAATGTGGAAAATCCACAAATAACAGAAGCACCATGTTTTTACCTGAGAGAACGCTTCTCTAGGAATTTCTGGGTCCTCCAGTGTAACTCTATGGTCAATATGTGCCAGACATTGACCATAGAGTTGCACTGGAGGAGATACAAAGGTCTAGTGGAGTGTCCTCTCTAGGAATCTCTAGGTCCTCCGGTGCAACTTTTGGTTAAAGTTGACCACAGAGTTGCTCTGGAGGACCTAGATGTTCCTAGAGAGAACATATTAAAATAATCAAATCCGCAAAAGTCAAAGCCGCAAATGCGGAGGGATGCATGCAGTTCCCTATTTGTAAATACCAGTAGAGTGGTTACTTATTATTTTTATATTTCATATATTATTTCTCTCTTCCTCTCCGGAGGGAAGAGGACCAGGCTCCACTTCTTTTCCTTCTCCCCTCCTCGCCCTTTCACTTGTTCATCCCCACCGCTGCCAGAAATGAGAGGAACGCTATTGTTCTGGGCCTCCGTGGTCCAAAACACACTGCGCAAATAACCCAGTTTGAGACCACTTTAACTGCCCTAGTTCAGTGCTAGGCAATCCTGGGGATTGTGCGATTTGTTGTGGCCCCAGAGCTCTCTGACAGAGAAGGCTAAACGTCTCTCAAAATTAAAACTCCACAGAATTTCCTAGCATTGAGCCACAGCAGTTTAAATCGGTTTCAAACAGGATACACTCATCCCTCCATATTTGTGGCTTTGACATTTGCAGATTTGATTATTCACGGATTTGATTAATATGTTCTCTCTAGGAATATCTAGGTCCTCCAGTGCACCTCTATGGTCAACTTTAACTAAAGGTTGCCCTGAAGGACCTAGAGATTCCTAGAGAGAATACTCTACTAGGCATTTGTAGCTCCTCCCATGCAGTTCTATCTGGCCAGTGTCGGATTTTGACCACAGAGTTGCACTGGAGGACAAAGAAATTCCTAGAGAGGTGTTCTCAGAGGTAAAAACAGTGTTTTTGTTATTTGCTGTTTCCACAATCACAAGGGGTGTTGTGCCCCTAACCCTAGTGAATATGTAGGGACAAGTGTAATTATTTCTGCAGTGTGTTTTGGACCTTAGTGTCAAAGGTGGTACAAGACCCCTTTGCATACAGTTAACAGTGTGACTGCTAGAAAGACGATGGCAAAATAAATGAAATGAAATGTTTAGGAATTTTATGCAGCTTTAAAATTAATCTATCAAAGAAAGGGGAAAATACATGACTCTATAAACTGAATCCAAGGATGCCTATAAATCTGGGACAATTCTGAATGGTAGTTCCTCAAGAGCAGAACTACACAGGCATCTGAGTAAACCTGGATCCTTCAGGTCTGATTTTGGAGTGGAGGGGAGCCTTCCCCTTCTCCCCATCCCAGGGTCCATGCATATATCTAATGTATGTAATGAACCTTGCTTGATGAACAGCATTTCTAAGGCAGTGTTCCCACTTTTTGTTGTTGGTGGTGAATACAAAGTGCAATAACTTCCAAAGAACTCATTACTATTCCAAGTTTTTTTTTTACTCCTCTGGGCATTTTAGTGAAGCAAACTCATGGTTCTGCTGTGACAGATATGGACTTTGAAAAGACAAGCTTGACCAAAAGCGGAGGAAGTTATTTCCAAAGTAGTAGTTTTGCTCAAGATGTGCAAGCCACCCATTTGATCTGTGGATGGAAAGGCCAAAGAAATGACAGAGCAGTCTACAATGCACTCAGGTTAACAAGTGAAATACTCAGAAAGACAGCAGATCATTTTTCTTTAGCCAGATAAATGGATTTTGACTACTGATACGTTGTGGAGTGGAGAATTTTTCTTTTGACAGGTAATGTATACATCTCTTTAAACATTTCTATCCTCTGCAGCATGAGTAATGGAGTGTACCGTCTTAATACAGAAAACACTTGTGTGGATAAAATCTAATTAGTTTCAGAAAACTTCTGGTTTATGCTTGAGAAGCACAAATAGTCAAGGATTAAGAACTAAACAGCCAATTTTTAGGATATCTAATTTTTAGGTCTTTACTCTTCTTGATGGATATGTTTCCAGCAGTATGTCCCAGCCAGATCAGGAGACTCTACTTCTAGTGAGGTATTTAGGTCAGAAATGTCCTTAATTCACTTTTCCCATTTTTGTTAGACTCAAGAGACTTCAGATCGAGTTACACAGTGCTGCAGATGTCAATTTAGTTTATGATTAGTGACTTTAAAAAAACACAATATTGTTCAACCTGGAACACAAAGCACTTTTTCACTTAAGAGATGTGAATTCTCTCTCAAACACAAGCACATATGTGCATACACACATATGCTTCAAGGCATTTCTATTTCCCCTTTCCAACTTTGGGTCTTTCTGCCATAGTCAAAATAGCTGCTAAGGTTGATGCACTGGTGCTGGACTGAAGGTAAAAGGGAAGCTTCCAAAGGTGACTGTCGCTATCTGCAGGATACTCTGGATTCCACAATTTCAGAGCTGCAGTGAATTCATAAAAAACAAATCCATTTCAATAGATACAAGGAAAATGTATTTGGAATTGATAAATGTTTCCAACAAAATGATTTTATCTTATTGTACAACATTATTTGGGGACGGAGAAGCTTTGTTAAAGGCCATTTATTTATTTTTTTAAAAAAATGATTGCAAATTAGTAATTTCCCCCCATGGTCCACAATATAGACAATGGTCAATCTATTTATTGTAAAGGAGTGATGGCATCATAGAGTCGTTGTGCAGCTAACTCCACCATTTCCCGAAGAGTTTCATCATCATCTTCACATCCAGGCTCATGGTCAACAGTCTAACAAAACAAACAAACAAAAGGAGGGGAGGGGGAGAGAAAAGAGATTTAATTCTGGATCATTACACTGCTTAAAACCAGAAACCTTAAAATGGGCTGGAGAATTAGCCAAGGTTTTCAAGCTGTTCACTCCCCTTGCTGGACTTGTGTGTACGTGCCTTCAAGTCGCCTGTCAACTTATTGCAACACCATGAATTTCATAGGGTTTTCTTAGGAGAGGAATACTCAGAGGTGTTTTGCCAGTTCCTTCCTCTGAAACATAGCCTACAGGACCTGATATTCATTGGAAGTCTCCCATCCAAGTATTAACAGGTTCTGATACCTTTAGAGTATTTATGTCTTTAAAAATATATATACAAAAGACCCCTCCCAACACCCTCTAGATAGAACAGCATGGAGATAACTTCTGTCATTTTTTTCCGTGGGAGGAGGCTTTTCAGCATTGAAGATACACTTTTCAACTGGATCCAGATTACATCTTGGTATAAATAAAGTATCTCCTGGCTTAAAATCAGCCAGGGTGGGGAACATGGCAAAACTACCACCACCCGCCTCATAGAGGGTGCAAGGGGTATTCTGAGTAAAGCAACTCCCCAACCCAATAAGTTACCATCATGCAGTTACACAATCCCAAGAGAACTTAAACTTACCCCATACTAATATATTAAACTTCTTTTGAAATGAAAATGAAATATTAAAATAATCATTCAAACAGCATATTTGTCTGTCAAATCTCTCCTAGCAGGTCATCTAGGGGCAGATGATGAAAAAGTCCTCTGGTTGCCAATTGCCAGTCTAATCCTGGTTGGTTGAAGTAAATATCCCCCAGAGGATCTGAGAGTACGGGACAGATTATATAGCGGGAGGTGATCTCATAGGCAACCTGGTCTCAAACCATGTAAAGCTTTAAAGATAATAACCAGCACTTTGTACTTTGCCAGGAAACTAACTGGCAGCCAATGAAGTGATTTTAACATTGGTGTGATATGTTCACTCCAAGAGCCAGAGTGGCATAGTAGTTTGAGAGTTGGACTACAACTCTGGAGACTGGGGTTCAATCCCCACTTGGCCATGGAACCCACTGGGCAAGTCACTTGTTCTCAGCCTCAAGAGAAGGAAATGGCAAACCTCTTCTGAAGAAATCTTGCCAAGAAAACCCCATGATAAATTTGCCTTAGTGTCACCATAATTTGGAAATGACTTGAATGCACACAAGAACAACAACAAATGATCGCTCCTAGATGTACCAGCGATCAATCTGGCTGCTGTGTCTTCAGCACTTCTTCTGAAATACAGTCATAATAATCCTTCAGAATGTTTAACTGGCCTACGCTTTTATTAACTTTAAGCAGTTTCAGTATCACTGATAGGGTAGATTTTAAGAAACAATTTTACTACTCTTTACTACTCTATTTCATTCTAATTTATAGCAAGTCTGAGCACCCAAATGAGAATGAGGGCAAGAACAAACCAAATACGGAATTGGAAGATTTTTTGGATAGAATTATTATAATAAGTCACTGAATACATATCACATTATGCATTTCAAAAATCACTGTGAGATAAGAAAACTTTGAATATATATCTCACCATCTGCACACAACAAATCAAACCATTATCAAATTTAGTTGCAATTACCCGTGTATCCAATGAAAGATTTGCTGTTTTTCCATCCACAGTGACACTCAGTATATTATCCTGCTTTGCACTTACACAGTCTTCTCCAAATATGTCCCTGTAAATGAAGGGCTTATTATTACAAACGCAGAAGAGCAGCAAATTGCTTAATATATCTACAACATATTCTGGTCATGCTGTCTAGAACTGCAATCATAGTCAGGTCTACTGAAGAGAAAGTTGCACTGAATTCAGTAGAACTCACTTCCAAGATGTAAGTTGCAAGAACCTACCTTGGGCTAGAATGCAAGCATGGTATGTGTTATGTTTCTAAAAAGCAAATGAGTTTTGAACTGCAGCCAGTAAGACCACTGTTTTAAAGAGTTATAGAAAAGAACCAAATTTAAACATTCTTAGAACAATTTCCATACTATTAAGTGGATTTTGAAATACTTAAAAGCTTCCGTAATATTAGTTAGTCCCAACTAAAGCAGCCCCACTCATATGCTGAACTGTGAGTCAATACATAGATAAATCTAATGGATTCAATGGGTCTACTGTATTCAGAACTAAGAGAGAATTCAGGCCACAGAATGTTATGTCTGTTCATCCAGCCTCTTATCTGTAAATGAAGGTTCTGGCAAGCTTTGCTGTGTTTCTAGGAAAACACATAACATGATTTTATATCCTGGATGGCTTTAAAGAACAAAATGAAAAGGTGTGGATCTAAGGATAGGTAATTTAGGATGTGCCGATTAACAGGAAACCACTAAGCATATTTAATACTTTCCCACTGAACTACTCATAGATGTGAGCTGGGAGTGCCTAACTTTGGTTAGAATGCAAGCACAATGTGTGTTATGATTCTGAAAGGATGTATAATTAGATGTTGCTATAAACTCCATGGTGAAATTAACAGCATTTCTCATATTTTTTGCAATTGGAGGAATTTATGTACCAATCTTCAAGGTTCCTCCAATCCCAGAGGAACTGCCTTTCTCCAATAAAGGGATTCAAGGTGGCTTACAATAATGTAAAAAGGATACAACTAAAACATTACTTACAAAAGTTAAAAAAAGTTAATACTAATATTAAAACAATAGTTAAAATCACAACACAGTTGTGTATGGTTCATGCCATGTTAATCCACATTGTCTCCCCCCCCCATAAAAAACTGAATAAAAAATTAATTAAAAAAATACAACATAGTTAAACCCATTTCAATAAAAAATTAAAAGCATTAAAGACTTAAAAACAGCACACAAATTACACACACATACTACCTAAGTAAAATTCAAACCTCAAAAGCCTGTCTAAATAAGAATGTCTTCAACTGCTGGTGAAAAGAAAGCAGGGACGGAGCAGACAAGACTCCAGGGGCAATGGTTCCTGCAAATCTGTGCCTTTCTTCAAACTGCCACAGAATCTCTGTTTTTGTCTGAATTGAGCATCACAGCTCCATTCAGAGAAGCAAAGACTGCAGATACTTCCATGGTGGCAGAGAAGATGCAGGTCATGAGATGGATCACCCTCTCTGAGGAACCATAGGTTTTTAGCCTTAATGTCACTTAAGCTATATATTCATACTAATAGCTATAGTTATTTTTTTCCTTCAGACAATACAGTGTAAGAACTTACTGGAGCATGATCTCCATCTTCTTGTGATAGGCTTCTATCTCTTCTTTTTTAGGAATTTTGTGTATCATAGCTGAAAAACATATCGAACGCTTTAATTCCATTGCTTATTTGGGAGTGTATAATTGATGTCAAGTTTTAAATATCAAGAAAAATGTTGATATATTCCACTGAATTCCTATGAAGCTTTCCCATATGCAATAAAAAAACAACAACAAGAGTATTTATCCAATTCAGACTGAGTGGGGAAGATAGCTCTCATGCAATAATTAATATAAACTTATAAAAAGTAAGTACATTTATTGGCAAGAATAAGAATTTTAATTTTGGTAAGATACAGATGGAATCACTATCATTGTAGAGACCTTTAATTTTAAAGAAAATGATTGCATTGCACTTAACCTGGGAGTTTAAAAGTAGAACAATTAAAGTTGTAACAACACTTCTGCACTGATACAGTTAGATGTTAAGCACATATATTTAACTTTCCTACTTTCTTTTCTGTTATGAGAATAAAGTTCCTGTAATTTTACACTCTGGACAATTCTGATATACACAGAATTTGGATTAATAACATATTCTTTAATTAAAATTACTTAAGTTATAAAAAATATCAAATGTATTAATTATACCAATATGCATGCACATTAAATTGACTTAGAGCCAGAACAGACTGGCTCTGAAAGCCGCTGTCCAGGTGGCTTGGGAGCATAGCATTTATACACCTGATCGTAGGAAGGGCGGTATATAAATAAAGTTATTATTATTATTATTATTATTATTAGTATTAGTATTATGCTCTCACCCCACCCTGAAGCCACCTGGAAGTCAAGCAGCTGCCCAGATATGGGTGGCTTCAAGATGCTGCTGCGGTGTGGAGTTTATACACCACATGTTGCCACAGTGTCTTGAAGCTGGCTTTGGGCTGCGGTAGGATGGAAAAAGCTGCCCTTTCCCCAGCCGAAAAAGGAACAGATCTTTTCCACTCCTTTTTTGGCTGGGGAAAAGGTGATTTGGAGCCACGGCGTATGTTCACTGCAGCCCCAATCCATCTACAGAAGGGGAAGCTTCAAGCCACCCCTTCCGCCTGTCTGTTTTGCCCCTCAGTAAATAATGTTTAATTAAACTTGTCCCCAAATACTCTTTTACATAACAAATGCCATTTGTGTCAACCTGTCTCCAGATTCAGACCTATGTGCAACATAGTACTGAATCTAGTTTTGGTGCCCATCCTTTCACAACGGTGAAGTATGCACTGCACACATAAAAAATAAATATACAAATAAAAAGGCAAATACCTTTATGAATTTTGGGATTTGACTGAATTTCCAGTATCACCGTTGTTATGGTGTCTGCATACATATCATTAGCAGGATTTGCTACCCACTGGAGAGGTTAAAAAGCAAAAGCAAAAAGAGGGTTAAATTTAGGATTATAGGAAAATCCTGATTGAAAGCTGCAACAGTTAGAATTCCTTAAATAATTTTTGCTTCTGCATTTAGGTGGCTTTGAAGCTACTTTCAAATTCTACTGTTTGGGACTAGTCTATTTGAAAGACAAGTCATTTGAGCCTGCTGCCCATTATATTCTTCATCAGAGGCCCTGCTCTTTGTCCATTTGTTAGGCTTGGTAGCCTGGGATGAATAAGTCCTTCTTATTGATGGCATTAAGGTTATTGCTTCATCAATAGGCTTCCTCTTTCTCTCTCTCTTGCCTGCACATGAGAAGTGAAGAAATTTCTATTTTGAAAGGTATTTGGTTGCTTCTAATTATTTCCTATCATTTTGACCTTGCCTGTTGTTGCTTTAATTTTTCAGTTCTGTTACTCGTTACATTTTATAATGATTTTATTACATGTTATTTTAATTGATGTCACACATCTTTTGGTCCTGCTCTCAAAATGCCAAATATAATTGTTTATAAAAATAAAGAAATGGCTCTGTTGTAATGCAGAACTTGGGCTGAGCCAGCAATGATAGAGTAAGAGTGAAAAATAAAATTACACTAGGGAGCACATAAGGTCCTGTAGCTTGCTCCTGGTCCCTTGGCCAAAGAGATACCAGCTGCATAGGTCCACTTTGGGTGATTCTTTTGAAACCAAAAGGGAAAGAGAGATAGAGAAAAAGCAGATTTAGATATCTGTACCCTTTAGCTTGTTATATAAAGAAACTAACCATTCCGAATGTTAACTCTCTCTCAAAGCCACCTCCAAGAAATTAGAACATTTAAAAAGTATTCATTCTTCTGTCCTTACCTCAAGCACCACCATTTCAGGCTCCTGGATTACAGTTATGTTTTTAAAAACCTTCAGAGCTGGCTTATCCTGAACTTCTATTTCTTTTATGTCACCTTAAAATAATAAAATATTAAATGTAAATAAACTTTGTGTATAAAGCCCACACATTTTTCATTAAATATTACTCATATATTTCTTTAGAAGAATCCATATGTCTGAAATCAAACAGCGCCATGTATCATGCTGAACACACCCAATTTTGCTTAATTTTTGAAAGCTAAGTTAGGCCAACCCTGGCTAGTATTTGGATTCCTGCCTGAAATCCCAGAAAGCTCCTGCTGCTAGTCAGAATTGACAACACTGGCCTAGACAGACCAATGAATGGTCTGACCCACTACAAGGCACGTTCCTATGTTCCTACTACAACTTCCTTTCCTAGAACACACCCAGAACAAAACACAGTGATGATAAGCGCACTCAGACACAATTTTAGTTCACAGGGACAGACAATGTATTCTGCATATTAACTTAATATGCACTAGATAAAAGCACTGCATTCTTCTCCCAAATTTCATGCTATCACATCTATTAGGAATCTGTTCTGATGACTTAGTTTTGCCAGTATTTTAGCATGTCTGATGACTGCAAGTCAATAACAAGTACCTCCAAGTGATGTGTTTCCCTCTTCCCAGCCTCAGGAAAATCTTTCTATGCTCATCTGTCTACAAAGATCACTTTGGTGCATTTGTCCCAATACATGAACTCAGCATGGTCTTAAAATGGGCCCAACTCTTTCTTCCCTGTTACAGACTGGTTATGAGGGGTAATTGCTTGTTTGCCATGACTGATCACGAATCCTCTTGGGAGCTTCTATAGAAAGATTCTGGCCTATATATTTACTACTTCTCCTCCTTTAATAGTTTGGATATACATTGTAAAACCATGCTACATGTTACAACTCTGTAAGTCAGGGGAAAACTTCAAAGAATATCTTCCAGTTCTCTCCAATTATATACCTGTTAGTTTTTGAAGGTGGTAATAAAGCAGACTGAAAGAACCTGTATATGGAACAGCTTGGGTCTGTGTCACAGTGCTCATGGCAAGATCAGTGTAATCTATGGACAAGGAAAAAGCACAATGTTATTGTATAGTACTGACTGGATCTTAAGTTGCTCCACTGTTCATGGAAGGACAGTGGCATTAAGACTAGTACTTTCCTCTCTCTGCAGCGCCTTTGCCATTCTCTACATTCCATGCTATATCTACATCTATATCAATTTATCAATTATTTTATCTATTTTATTTTTAAATCTAGAGTCCCACAGGAAGGCATGCTACATTAAATATGGGAGTGTAACATCACAAAACATTTTAACTAACTAGGAAGGCTTATCACTGCACATTCACACCCTTCCTGACCACAAGACCTGAATAATTCTTATAAAATTATCTGGCTTCTTTTACTTACTGGAGAGGTCACATGGAGAAAGTATGTGATAGTTAAAATTTCTTTTAACTAGTATTCCTGAAACTCTCTGTCCTTGTTCTGGTTTCTTATCTGCTAGAGAACCCATAACCTGAAGAAAAAGAGAGAAATCAAGACAAATGGAGAAAGTTTTCAGGAAGACAAAGGGAATAAATGTTAAAAAGTGGAATTAGGTTGGCATTCTTGCTAACATTTCTAAGTGGATGTGCCAATAATTTGAAAAAGTGACATAAATGTATGTGTGAATGACACAGGGTTTTTTTTAGTGCTCACTCCCATTTTCTTCCCCAGTGAAAATCATAATCTTTAAAAGGGACACCTCACTGTCAATCTCAGGTGATAATATTTTATTGGCAATCCCTTTATTCGCCTTAAAATTTTCAGGATCACTACTAATTCTGATTCTCCTGAGACCATTCACAGACTATTGGAATGGTTGGCTCTATATATCCATATATATGACTATTTATCTTTATCTATATGTTATTTACATGTACATATGAGCATATACATCCTACATATATGTGTGTGGAAGTTAACTTTAAAAAAGGCTATAACAACTGTTACGCTGTCCTATCCAAGGGAACATTCTCAAACATTTTGAGACCTGTCTTTGCAATGAGAGAACTAATTTCTTAAACTGAACAATGGGAGTACCTTAGCTATCCTATTCTTTCTGGCTATGAGAGGGATGCATTGTGTCAATTATACAACAATTTCTCTACTTCCCAGGAAAGAAAGGGTTTTTAAATCATTGTTTTTCATGATGGGGGGATCTTTAGACCATGAGGCAAATATACTTTTCACAGTGAAGAAAATGTCCGTCTTTACCTTGGCAAGCTTTTCTCCTCTGAAGTTTAGCGTCACAGCTTCAGTGTTTCTAGGATTATGGACCTCTATATGAACTTCATCATTATCCTCATATTCTCTTATCAATGCAGCTTTCAGCCTGGCCATTTCATTCTGCTCCCCATGTACCAGTATCTAAATGAAAAAGCCATATTGATCATGATGACTGCTAAGAGGAGATATACAGAAGAAAGGAAGGAGGGGGAAAAGCCCTTCTTGTTCTCATTGGCATTACATGTACTTTTCACTGCAGTAAAATGCATCCTGCTTGTCATCTGCCACTACACAGCCACTCTTTTGGCTACATGTTTCTCTTATTAGCTTTTGATATTTAATAATATTCAGGAACCCCTCCAACCCCATATTTTACAAACATTAGTTATTTTTAGTACTCCTTGAAAAAGAATAGACACACATACCACGTGAGGAGGTTTCAATGCCCGAATGAACTCGCTGGTTTGCTGGTAATCTGTATGAGCGGAGAAAGAAATGTAATCCACAGACATCTTCAGTGGGAGCTTTTGTCCTGACATAGTCGTAATTTCTTCTGGTTCAGACATAATGTGCTGTAACATCACAATAAAATATCCCAATTTCAATAATATATTATTTCATTTATTACAAAAAGAACAAACTTGAGTATATATCCAAAAGTCTGGCACAATAATCCTTTCTTCTCATTAATGGCAACTCACTCCAAAAGCCAAATTAACAATTGTGTCAAGGGGGAGGGATGGTTGTATTTTCTGTTATGTTCTTAACACATATGAGAAAACTCTTTGCATAAATGATAAGAACTATGTAGTACAAAAATTCAAAGCCATTTAACAGTGGAAAAGATTACTCGTTTTTGGTTAGGTATAGTAAAATCATCAAACTATTATTTCTCTGATAAAATAAACTAGTATCTGGAAGCAGCCTGACTTATACCTTAAAATATTATGGTAGTAAAAGGAAACCTCACCTTGGCAAGTGTTCCTTCCACACAATATCCTGCTATGATGACTCCATTTCTTTTGTCAGTACACCAGCTTTCAAACAGCTCTCTGGATAATCCACTCTGCATCATACCAGGAGAAGCCATTACAACGCTGGGGCCTATGTCATCAAAATGATCCATACTCTAGAAAACAAAGAGCAAAAATATCTCCTATCATTTCAGTAAGAAGGTCAGAGAAAAATGCTTTTGCATGAATTGTTATATCTGTTCTACAGACCAGAGGGCTGCAGCTAACTTTATAGAAGATTTTGTGGGATCACTGATCCCCAAACAATTCTACAGGGTTCTGATATCAAGAACACACGGTACACGGGCAAAAAAAGGCGCTTTTAGGGCTAAAAAGCCCGCATTTAGGGTTAGGGAGGGCGTAGCCTTTACACCCTCCCTAAGCCTAAAACGCATGGACGCCGCCATTTAAAGATGGCGGCGTCTACACGGTGGCGCCGTACAAGCGTCATCACGTGCACAGCGTTTTGACGCTCTGGCGGCGCGGGAGGGCGCCAATCGCGCCCTTCCCGCGCTGCAAAAGAAGAGCTCGATCCCGGAGCTCTTTTTTGCGGCGGGTCGTTGCGGCGGGATGAGGCCTCTGGGGCTGCCCGTGTGGCAGCCTAGGCCTCATCTCGCCGCTAGAAGGGGCGAGTTTGGACCGCCCCTTTTAGCCAATGTAAAAAGCACCCTTATGTCCTATATGAACCCTGAAAGGATATTTATCATCTAAATGCTCACAGCCATTCTCAGGAAAACAGAGGACGAGCTGATGGTAAGCCAGTAAGTTGCTGGTGTAAATAACATCATTAAATGGACTGTGATTCTGCTGTCAAGAAATAAACCTCACTCAATATCTTCAATGTTAGAAAGACTGTGGTGGTGGTTGTGTGCTGTCAAGCCATTTCTGACCTATGGGAACCCTAAGGTGAACCAATCATAGGGTTTTCTTGGCAAGATTTGTGCAAAGGTTTGCCACTGCCTTTGCCTGAGATCAGGTAAATTGTCCAAGGTTGCTCATTGGGTTTCATGGCTGAGCTGGGAATCAAACCCTGGTTACCTATAACCAGAGTTTTAGTTCAATACTCAAACCACTACATCACACTGGCTCTCCAGAGGGATTGTGACACATGGCAAATAGATTGATTTTGTAATAGCCTTCTCCTGTACCCACATATTCAGAAAAAATGGCCACTGAGTTTGCTGAATTCAAGATTGCATGAGATGGCAACCAAAGTTATTGTTTCATGAGGGATTTGTGGAAGTTGATCTCCAGTTCACCTACATGAATCATGGGTCAGTATGTGTATTTCTCAAAATTTGTTAAATTACATTTTATTCTTTTAAGTATATGTTTGGATTTTTAAAATATGTAAATAGTTTAATTTCATTTCAACATTCACTTTTTACATGCTTTTAAGTCTATTATTCTTTTTGAAAATGTTAGCTGCCTTGAGTCCCAATTCTGGGAGGAAGGTGGGATACAAAACAACAACAACAATGATGGTGCTACACAGACCTCTCTGTACAGGAACTGAAAGTCACATAATACATGTTTATGAGATGGTACAAGCTTCAGCTGGAAATGGACATCTTCATTTGAAATGGGAAGACTTGTTTGCAATCGCTTTGAGAAGTACATGACGTAACAGCAGGGGAACTGTGTGCGTACATTTCTCCCTTACCATACACACTTCAGACTAGAGAGATAAAATAGCACCTCATCTTCCTCTTGGGTAGTGCTCATAAGAAAAGATCCAGAATTCTTTAAAAGTGGCAGCTATCACCCCAGCACAATCTCCCCACTCCCCAGTTGTGACAAACCCTCTGCTGCCTGAAATTCTCTTTCAGCAGAAGAAGGTGAGACCCAAGCACTCTGGTGCTTATGAACAGAGAGATTAAAGCAGATTTCCATGACAATTTTTGTCAGTTGTTTCTACCATAATGAATAATCAAGAACAGATATTCTGAGAATGGGCATGTATTATCCTACACAGCCTAATTTCATCAGAAACTGCAGCTGAAGTTTTCTGAAAGGTGAAATGTCTGGTTTTAAAACCAGATTTACTGTTAATTTATAACCATGTTATATAGTCTTGTATTATTAACGTATGCTTAATTCATACTGACCTTTAGATTACTAATGTGTTTGAATACAAATGGGTTGTTGATGTTGATTTGCTTACGGATTTTATCATTCATGGCATTGACATATGTCTGATACACTGCCATGCATTTCTTTGCCAGAGAGGAAGCATAGTATATAGGTATCTCATGTAGCTCAGGGTGATTTTGCCAGTATTCATCTAGAAAACACACACACACGCATACACAACAGAATTAATTAATACTGTGCAGTCAGTACACAGAAATTATAAAACATAATCAAGTATAGCCTGAATTGTGAAAAGTGGTTTGTAGGAAACATCAACATTTTATAGTACAGGAAGTGTATTGTTATCATAAGCACAGATCCTTAAAAGAACACACATTTACTTTCCAGTAAACATAAATTAAAAACTTTCTGAAAATCTGAAGCAATGTTTGGGTAACTTCTAGAATATCAATATCATAGTGTCTTATTATAGGGCTGGTGAGGAATCTGCTTTTTCTCAAAAGCTAAAAATGAAATGTTTCAAAGCAAGAAAACAAACCTTAAAACCTTCATTACCGTATATACTCGGAGAAACCGTATATACTCAGAGAAATTGGAGAAATTTATGCTCCAAAATGAACTCCAGAATCATGGGTAGACTTATAGACGGGGCAATAAGTTAACGCTGCTTCTAAATTTCTTGAAAGAAGTGCCCAACTTCCTCTGTAGCCAGGGATCTTGCATCCTTGTTTAAGTCCCACTCCCCGGCGCGCTCTCCTCTCTCTCTCTGCATGTTTGTGTGTGTGATCTCAGCCTTCCCTCGCAGCTAGAGCTAAAAAGTAAGTAGCTGCTGCTCAGGCAAGACACACAAAGAGAGTATGAGAGAGAGAGAGAGAGAGAGAGAGAGAGAGAGAGAGAGAGAGAGAAAGGTCTGTCCCTTTTTGCAAGCCATGAGCTTTGGGAATTCTGGGATGAAAGCAGAGAGAGAGAGAGAGAGAGAGAGAGAGAGAGAGAGAGAAAGGTCTGTCCCCTTTTGCAAGCCATGAGTCTTGGAAATGCTTTTGGTAAAGGGAAGTGTGTGTGTGTGTGTATGTGTGTGTGTTTGTCGAGGTTTGTTTCCTCCCATGCTGAGACTATGATCCTTGGCAGAGGTCCAGAGAGATAGATGTAGGGAGGGAAATTGTGCTTTGTTTCCCCCTTTAGATCTTTTGTAACATGCCTCAGTGTTTGACCCTTGACTTATCCACGTCATATCAAAAGCCATGATTTTGGCCCCCCAAAATAAAGGTTAATAATAATAACAACAACAATAATAATCCTGGTGTCAAAATAGGACTACAAATCCCAGGATTCTATAGAGTTGAGCCATGGAAGTTAAAGTGGGGTCAAACTGCTTTATTTCTGCAGGATGGCAGCAGTTTCTCTCTTATACATACACTATACAGAAACGCTGGCAACATATAAACAAAAATATCACAACTGTTTTTATCATGCTAACCTAAAAAGCAATGCTGCACAACATACCTAATATCAAAAGCAATTCTTGAGCTCTTCCCAAGGCAAACACAGGAATAAGACCTCTTCCTCCTCTGTTTACAATATCATGTACAGTGTTACAGAATCTTGCCTCTCTCTCTTCTCGTTTCTCATGGATATGTGTACCATAGGTGGATTCCTAAGAAAATAAATTAACACAATTTTAAAAAGCATGGGCCATATATCAGCACAACAGCAGTATTATACTTATCATCACAACAGCAACATTACACTGAAACAAAATATTCACACCAAATGTCAACTACTGATGTACTGCGAGATCAGGATTAAACGATGCACAAGCTGGTCTCAGAACAACTAACAACTTCTTTAAACATTTCACTCCAAAGTTGGTCTACTGCTAACCTATTACAGCAAAGATGGCCAACGTTTTGGGCAAGGGAATTTGTTAATAAAGTCCTAAACAATGATATGGTTTTTCCTCCACTTATTGTGTTCAGGTGCACTTGCTGGCAAAGCCCTGGGAAGAGGGATAGAGAACAGCACCTGTATTTTTGGTGTGAAATTTCTATGAGGTTAAATATGATCTACAGGTATGAAAATAAACCCTTTCCAGCAAACGCCTCCCACAAAGTTCCTGGAAATCATTTTCACCACAGGGTAATTCTTTTTTGCTATGACAATAATAGTCCTGTGTACAGAAATTATAAAACTCAAAAAATAATGCAAGAAAAAAAAATGAACAGGGTGTTTTTGAGACCAACTTTCAAACAGGAAAAAATTACTTTTGACTGCACATTTAAATCACCTAAGAGCACCCTGAAGAGGATAAAGGATAGTAGTCTTTAAATTACATCCACCACCACCCTCAACTTGACATTTAAAAGCCCTGTTATCTGTTTACAGTCCTCTTTTTGAACCTTTCAGAGGATTTTTAAAATACATTTATTCCAGACAGTATTTGTTTAATTTTAGCAATAACGTGTTGCTCTCCACACAAATTATGTGCATGATATTTACTAGTTTGATTGTTTATACACGTAGTACATGGTTTAGTAATTTAGTTTGTACTTTACATTTTGTTATCCACTTAAAGCAGTTATTGCAAAGGAGGGCTACATGACAACACCAAATTACAATGTATATAAAATTGAGATGACTTGAAGAGACAAAGAATGCACACAATGCATGCAATACACTTATTTCTTATTACAGTGAGAAAAGATACTTACAATGATAAGAATATCAGGTTTAATATTGGGAATCTCAGCTGCCATCAAATGCCTGTCTTCTTGTCTTGAGAAATCACCTGTATATAAAAGCTTTGACAAAGAAAAGAAACAATACACAATGTAAATTGACAGAAAAAGTAACATAATATGGCAGATTACTACAAATTTGGTTTATGTCTCTTGGCCCATCCAAAGATCATGACAGATCAACCAGTAAGCATTTGCGATAAGGCCTGCATCACAGAACATGGTGGAAAGCTATACTGTACAGCTGGCTCTTTGTATCCGCAGGGGATCTGTTCTGCACCTGCCCACATGGTTAAGAAAAAAACATAAGAACTCAAGTCCTGTTGTCCCCAATAGGTAGTGCAACATGAACACACCTCCGTTGAAAACAATGGGGCTTGTCATCATCAGATGCTCAGATCTGCACATGGCAAGCCCACAGATGGAAAGACCCTACTGAATATACGTGTATAAGTCAGCCTCATGTATAACTGTTATTGTTTTGGGGACAAAAATTATGGATTTTGATATGACCGATGTATAGGTCAAAGGTAAAAGTTAGGGGCATGTAACAAGGATGTAAAGGATGAAGCAAAGGAAAATGAAGCCAAAGAACTTAACAAAATCCCAGCAGGCATAACCATTTGTACTCATCCTAAAGACTGGATGGATGAGGAGGGAATGATAGAAAACGGTGGCTGTGTGATATATGTGGGAGTTGACAAGGCACAAGCAGGGCTGAGAAAAAATATATATGTCTATTCTTGGTGCTCCTTTGAGCTGCTGAAGAGGCACCCCCCTTTTCCTTCCCAGGCATTAAAAAGACCAGAAGAGACATTGTGGTGGAGCAGGGGGCAGTGTTTCTTTTAGGTTCCCCGGGCAGGGACTAAGCTCTTGCCTTTCTCCACTCTATTCAGAGAAGGAAATGGTTCCTTTTTTGATAAGAGTTAAGGTACAGTACTTACACTGACCTGTGGATAAGCTGACTCATTTTAGGTTGATTTTTGACTAAAATTTCTAGACTTATACATGAATATTTTCAAGCATATGGCTCCAGCACTTAAGCTAAATGTCCTTTACCTTCCACAGCCAATGGCAACAACTCATATTATGAACTTGTATATCTCAGTGTGGCTGGTGCAATGGACACAAGAATAGAAACAAATTCCTCTTACAAAAAACAATCTTCCTGAAACCTGGAGGGACAAATTAATACAAAGAAATTGTCAAGGATAACATGCCTGGCTGGGCCTCTTTAGTATGTTAAGCACGTACCTTCACTCCAGCTATTTCAATCATGAACATAGCTGCTCCCAAAACGTGACCTGCATGGTAACACCAAAACTTGATTCCTGCCACTTCTTTTACTTCATGGAAGTTGATAGTTTCAATTTTGTCCATACTTTCTTCTAAATCTGTCTCTGTATACAGCATGTCATCTGCTGAGATGTTGCTACACAAAATAGGAAAGCAAATCATCATCCTGTTCACCAGTTTCTCAAATCACTTGAAAGATAGTGCAAAACATGCCTGAGATTAGTATAAGGTGTGTTTAAGATGATAATGTAACAACTCAGAAGATGAAACCATTGCAGATATATCATTCTAGTCACTGTATCGCTTCACACTAATTTTCTTCCCAAATTTAAGAACACTGACTCACCTGACTTTGACATAATCTGATAGAAGCCATCTATAAATTGCTTTAGTAGCATGAGTCATAAAGGTTCTTCCTTTAAAACTTGTCTTCTGTAGGAACCATGGTAATGCACCACAGTGATCTAAATGAAAACTAAAACAGGAAAGTAGAGATCAGATCTCAGACTCAAATCACAGAACATCACAACATCTAGCTAGAACATTTGATTCCTCAATAAAGACAATTTACCACCTAACACTTCTGCATCTTTGGAAGAAACAGCTCTGTTTTACACACCCTGAACATTTTAAAATAAAAACATCACAAACACATTGTAACTATATCTCATGAATAATCTGCAGCAGTTTTGTAAACAACCCCATACAATTTATTAGCCCACAAGAAGGTTTCTCAGGCTGTTAAGGCCTGGCAGATCAGTAAAGGAGAGCTCTACTTCTCTTCCAACATCCCACTACATTGCTATGCTTCGTAACCCCACAACCTTCTCTGCCACCAATCCACTTTCTTTCTATGTTGACAGAAAAAGTGGAAAGGAACACTCCTCTGCCAGTTCACTCACTTGCCTGCATACAGTTCCATGCTGACTATGGCTACCAGGCTAGTGCTTACATATACTAGGCCACTCTGCGCTGGGACACATGCCACTTACTGACTAATCAAGAGAAGATCAATTTCGGCAGGATCGATCAGATCAATGTAAGGAAGTGCATCCATTCCTTCTAGGCCAGGGTGGATTCCACAATCAAGCTGAAAAATGCATCAATCAATCAAAATATATACCAATTATTATTTTCTTTTCTATAATCATCAGGATGTAACATACAACTAATCTAGCCTGATTACTGTGATTACTGTCAAACTAGGAAAGTTCATGGTATATTGATTGTTTCATATACATCAAAATACAACTGAAATATTATACCTTCATTCAAAGAAGAGGGAGCTGGGAGACCTTGGTAGTACACTACACAAAGGACATCACTTTGGAAATCTGTTCTTTATATGCTAAGAGGCTCTAGAAGTTTCCATTCAACTCTGATCAAACATTTACAGCACTGGAGTGTGTGCTCTCCATGAATTTGGAGGCATTCAAGAAAAAATGGTTCTGTAATACCAAACAAGCTGTTTGTTTTTTCATATAATTCAGACTTTCAATGAAGATTTATGAGCATGTTTTACAATAACCTCATCCAACATATGCTCTCGCCCAAATTTACTCTGATAAGCTAATTATTTTATTATTAATAATACACACAGAGTGAAAAGCAAAAAAGACATAACATTAATAAAATATAGCAGCTGAACCAAAAATATTTATAAATAAAACAGTACAATGCTTACCATTATCTTCCTTCCTTTGAATTCCAGAATAATGCATGATCTTCCTACTTCCTGCCCAGCACCTCTGTGAGAAGAGAGTGAGACAAGTTGGGGAAACAACTATCAGTCAATTGAATACATAAACCATTAACTGTAACTAAGCAAAGGAATATCTTTAATTTAACTCTATGGCTTCCTTTAAACAGAATGCAATGTTTTTTGTTGATGCTGTGTGCCCTCACTTTCTTTCTGATTTATGACAACCTTCAGGTGAAGCTATCATGGGGTATCCGGGGCTGAAAGTGTGTGCTTTGCCCAAGATCATCCAGTGGGTTTCCATGGGGAATTGAATCCTGATCTTGAGTCACAGTCCCATACTCAAACCATTACACCACGCTGTCTCTGAGCTCTACGGTTTAGTATGACACAAATGAGTTTGGACAAGCCCTGGACTGGCTTCTCCTCTCTCTGCCATGGCCACAACAAAATCTGATTTCAATTTACCAACAGTACAGTGTCATTTCTAAACCTTAAAGCTTTAAGGGGGGGGGGGATCTGAAGCTTTCAGTTCTAAGTACAGTTACCATTTTGAATAGAGCACAGTTTAGAGCCTGACTTCCAATTTCCTTTCTTTGAATGAACTGAAGATGGAACAGGCAAGCCCAAGACACCCCCATATGATGCTAAACAATAATTTACTGTCACATCTGAAGAATGTCTATGGCTTAGATAGGCACTGAAAATGTACCATCAGTTATATGGAACACTGAACTACAGGAATACAGTTTGCCCTCCATTTTTGTGAGCGACCTCACTGCAAAAATGGAGGCTCATGCATATACAGGCCTCATAGGCTTGAATGGGCATACCCCAGTGCGCAACCTGAGCGCACACACCATTATTATTATTTATGGTATTTATACCCCGCTCTTCAGCCCTAAAGGCTATCAGAGCGGCTTGCAATTATTATTTTTAATTAAACGGTTCCCTGCCCTCAGGCTTACATTCTAAAAAGAAACAACACAAAAGGAGAAGAAAATGGTGGGAGGGAAGGGGATGAGGTCCCTCTTCTCTCCCTCTGAGGCCTGGACCAAGGCAGATGGACTGGAGGGAGGGCTCTTCTTCTTAGCACTATAATAGCACTATGCCTCTATTAAAAAGGAAAAATAATTAGAAATAGTGTAGGTCACCCCTGTGTGGATATTTGAGGTCACGGATCTCAGATCCGTGAGTTAGGAGGGGCGGCTGTATTTGTTTTTTGCATTCAGGACAAAATTGTACCTTTCAGGTTCAAACATTAGATTAATTCCAACAGGCATATTCAACATGATGCCAGAGAAAATAAAATAGCTTGTTATACTATAAGCAAATATATTACTGTTAAAGCAACATCAGGGATAATGTAAATTAATTCAACAAAACCCTAAATTAACAAGCAGTTAAATCAAAACCAATTTGGATGTCCAGCTCTTTAGACCAACAGACTTTAGCCATATTATATAAGTGGACTGACCCATTTCAAATCATCCACACTATCCAGCGAGCTCATAACCATTTTATCAGCTTCTATACATAAATCTTAATAGTTTTGTCCTATTTAGACAGCCTAAAAACAAAACAATAATCTTTTCAATTTACTGGGCTTTCACCTAATTGTTTGCAGATTTTTAGTCTCTTGAGGCAACTAGGCCAATATACTATTTACAAATCAGATGTAAAATTAGATGTTTAAAATAAGCGTGGACATTTTGACAACAAAATAAAGTAATAAAGGTTATTAAACCAATCGTGGATTGCAGTGAATCAGGTTTGCTCAGACATACATTACATAGGAGTGAAAAGTTATGCCTAGAAACAAGGATTGTAGGTCATGTTTAGGCTTCTTGCTGGAAAACAATGAGAAGGAAGGATTTAGGGATGACAGATTAAAAATTAAACATGATCTCCCCATCTAAAACCTTGTCTAGACTAAGATGATCTAGTAATCCTGCCACATAGTCATTGATCTTAATGAACTAGAGTTGAAGTTACTATATTGATGATAACATTATTCATCAGACAGAGGCATAACAATGATTTGTAACGTCACAAGCTGCTGGAAGGTGTATTTTCTGGCATAAACTGGGAAAATCAGGCAGACAAAAAAGGGTCTGCTTGATCAGAGATCTAGGGGGACATGGATTTTTTTTTTTTTTGGAAAATTTTCTGATGTTATATTGTGCCGTTGAAATTTCTCCGTACTATCTATCTGTCTCATTGTCTGGGCTGTTGTATGGCAATCAATTATTAGATGGGCTTGATATAATAGTACATGAACATGAATAGTATATTATTCAGTGGAGGCAAGCAGTGACAAACCTTGGCACCCAAATGAACACGCTGCTAAACTTGTTTCTATTTCACAAAATCTCTTGCTTCTCAATCTGTCACAAGTATAAGCAGTCATGACAGAGGTCTCAAGTAGGTCTCAAGTAGTCAAGGCAAAAGCCTCAGCACAGCGTAACAATCTGCTTGCAGACCTAAATCCTATTCCCACTCTCCACAGACTTTAAAACCCCAAAGCCGCTTCACACAGGCATTACATGTTGCGGTGTGACCAGACACAATCGGAGGCCTGGCAAGACACCCGCACACCCAGACCCACATGGAGTCACAGAGTTGGAAGAGACCACAAGGGCCATCCAGTCCAACCCCCTGCCATGCAGGAACTCTTGATCAAAGCATCCCTGACAGATGGCCATCCAGCCTCTGCTTAAAGAGGAGACTCCACTACTCTCCGAGGGAATGTGTCCCACTGTCAAACGGCTCTTACTCTCAGGAAGTTCCTCCTAATGTTGAGCTGGAATCTCTTTTCCTCTAGTTTAAACCCATTGTCCTTCTCTGGAGCAGCAGGAAACAAGCTTGCTCCATCCTCATTATGTCACCCCTTCAAATATAGTATTTAAACAGGGCTATCATATAATATCATATATATCATTAGTGCCAAGATCCACTGTGTTCTTCATAGCTCTTAGTGCTCCATAATCATTGTGCCTCTGGAAAGGAAGGGAGGTAGGTGTCCTAAAAAAAGGTATAGTAAATATTTTTGTTAAATACAGGGAAGCATATGTTATCCACTTTACAGTATTACAACCATTCTAATAATGTAATAAAACTTGTCATATGCTGAATATAACATTTATATAATTTCGTGTAATGTAATGTATTGTGAATTTGTTCTCCAAGTCAACTTAAAAATTAATTCAGGCTGTTTTGGTCCAAGTTGTGAGAACACTGCAACAACATGAAAGCCCCACTTCCTAATGTTTTAGGAAGATGCAATTGGAAAATTGTCCACTCTGTGTGAGGGGGGTGCATCTACATTGTGGAAATAATGCCATTTGACACAACTTTAACTGACCATGGCACCATATTCTAGAAAACCTGGGATCTGTAGTTTCATGAGGCACCAGCACTCTTTGGAAGAGAAGGCAAAAGACCTGGTAAAACTACAAATCCCAGGATTCCACAGGATGGAGCTGCAGCACTTAAAAGTGATGTCCAACTGCATTACAGTGGTCAACATCTTTTAAAATGCATTTTAATTGTTTAGGTCTGTTAATTGTTATGTATTTTGCTTTGTTAATTTTATTTTTTTGTTATAATTACTATGTATTTTTTTGTTGTCGTTGCTATAACTGCTAGGTATTCTTGCTTTGTTAACGTTTATGTATTTTGCCTTGCTAATTTTACGGTCATTATAATTACTATGTATTTTTGTCGCTATAATTGTTACGTATTTTTGTTAGTTATTGTTATTGTTAACTGCTATCTGATTTTACTGTTATTGTTTAATGCATTGCCATTTGTTTTTGTTTTTAAATTCATTTTTATTATTATTGCTTGTAAGCCGCCCGAATTCCCTGTGATTGGGTGGCATATAAATAATTATAATATTTATTATTGTTAATTATTAAATATTATTAATAATTAATTTATTATTATTATTATTATAGCTATTTTAACACTGTAATAATTAATTATTACATAATAATTTAATTTTTTCTTTTTTTAATATACCTCTTTTCTATACATTTAAATTGTACTCTTGTACTCTTAATATTGTAAAGCCGCTCTGAGTCCCAGTTCTGGGAAAAGAATATAATATAATATATTATAATGCAATATATAATATAATCAAAGAATATAAATATAATAATAATAATAATAATAATAATTTTCCAGAAATTGATCATAGACATAGAGGGCCCACAAGTGCCTAGAGAATCGCCCTCTCTAGTAATTTCTAAGTCTTCCAGCTCTATGTTCCACCTCTTCCAGACACAGATCATAGAGTCGCGCTCAAAGACCTTTCCTAGAGAAGCGTCCTCTCTAGGAATTTGCAGGTCCCCCAGCAGAACTCTATGGTCAACTTCCAACTCTATGGTCAAGACCCAACAGAGCTACAGGACCCATGGATTCCTAGAGAGGACACAGTAATGAAACCCTCAAATAGACTCACAGGGGCCGGATCAGGAGCTGGTCGCTCTCCTCCGCGGGAACGAAGGCCTCCACTCTCCTCCTCACCACCGACGACATGGTGATGATCCCTCACCGCGAAGCCGACGTCTCCCGCACTCTAACGTCCCTCGTCGGCCCCTGTAGTCCGCTTCCTCCCTCAAGCGAGGCCACAAAGGGACGGACTTCCGCCCTCACTTCCGCCTCTGAGCATAGTGATCATAGAGACGGAGAATGCCTAGAGCGGTCGGAAAAAGGGAAAAATGGCCGACTCAAAGCGGAAGTTGGGCGTCGAAACCGGAAATATCGAAAGAGAGCCGCCCTCAGTCTTGATAATAATGACCATAGAGGCGGAGAATGCCTAGAGCGGTCGGAAAAAGAAAAAATGGCCGATATAAAGCGGAAGTAGGGTGTCGAAACCGGAAATAACGAAATAAACCCCCATCACTCTCGCCTCCGGACCTTATAATAATGATCATAGAGATGAAAAGTTCCTAGAGCGGTCGGAAGGGGGAAAATGGCTGATTCAAAGCGGAAGTTGGGTTTTGAAACCGGAAATAATGGAAGAAAGCGGGCCTCACTCTCGCCTCCGCGCCTGATAATGATGAGCATAGAGACGGAGAATGCCTAGAGCGGTCGGAAGAAGGAAAATGGCCGATTTTAAAGCGGAAGTTGGGTGTTGAAACCGGAAGTGAGGGAAGAAAGCAGCCTTCTTTTTTGTTGAAGCCAAAGTGAAGGTAGGAGTTGTTTAAATGTGCCTCTACACAGCAGCAATAATAATAATGATAATGATGATCCAGTTTGAGACTGCCTTAACTGCCCTCCAGGCTCAGTGCTAGGGAATCCTGGGAATTGTAGTTCATTGTGGCCCCAGAGCTCTCTCTCTCTCTCTCTCTCTCTCTGACAGAGGAGGCTAAATGTAGTCTCACAAAACTACAGTTCCCAGAATTCCCCTAGCATTGAGCCAGGGCAGTTAAAATTGGTCTCAAACTGGATTATTAATAATAATAATAATAATAATATTATTTTCTGCAGTGTGTGCTTGGACCAAGTTCAACTCAGGTCTAGCAAAGCTCATGCTCCCAGTTTATAATAATAATAATAATAATAATAATAATTATAATTAATAATAATAAAATAATAATAATTTTTATAATTTTTATAATAATAATAATATAATAGTAAAATAATAATAATTTTAATAATTATAATTAATAATTGTAATAATAATAATAAAATTATATAATAATAATAATGATATAACAATAATTACTTGCGTGTTGTGTTAATGTGTTTGTTTAGGATTTTAGCTGCAGTAAACAATACTTTTTCTCTCTTTACAGTGTTCTTTCTGATCGTATGTTGACAGAAAATGTTCAGGAAAGGAAAAAAGCGGCACAGTAGTAGTAGTTCGCAAAGCAGTGAAATCAGCACTAAAAGCAAAGTAAGGTTTGTTTGGTATGCTTGGTATGTAAAATAAATTAAAAATGTTTTTATACTCATCGCTAGTCTGTGAGATTTGTGCAACTAAACTCAGTAGTGTTCGTTTCTGTTATTCCTTATCTCATGATGTGAACTTTTGGTATCAGTTTGATGCTTGTTCAGAATTACATCTCTAGTCAAATGGAACAGATACTTGAAAGATAGCAATGTCTAACCAGATGCTTGATATGTCATTCTTCAAGTTTTGCTTACAAAATAGGAATAACCTTGATTTTGCCACTGTAAAATAGCTAAACTTGAAATAGCCATTTTAGTATTTACTTAAACCAATAGCTAATTAAGTTAAATTGTTTAAAATGCTACTAGCACAGGTGGCTCCACTGAAAGTGAATAATCAACAATGAGTGATATACTGAACATTTGGTGGAATACGGCATGCTAATTTTTCAAAACATTGGCATGGTTTTGTGCACATGTCCCCTCCAAAAAACATAGAAAGTCTCACAGATATATTGATTCTTGAGACCAGATGTGCTCTTTTCCATTGGCAATCCCACTAGGTGCAAAATGTGGGTTCACTCTTCAATGTAAAAATGTATGTCATTCAAAATAATCTTTAAAGTGGGTCCAAAGAAACTTTCATAAAAAGTGCACAACCTGTATGGTTTTTATACATTCCTTATTTAAGAATGTGAATCATAAGAAAGTAAAAACTTCGTAACGTTGTCATATTTATTTTTCCTTATCTAGTCAGTTGACTCCAGTCTTGGAGGCCTTTCAAGATCTAGCACCGTTGCTAGTCTAGATACAGACTCCACAAAAAGTTCAGGTATGAATCTGATGCTCTAAATGTTTTGTAACTGCCAACTTATGTAGATAAATGCTTACATTCTTAATACTAAAAGAGTTCAGCAGTGAAACCAGTTAATTTGTAGAGGTAATATTTTCTTTCATTGGGGAGCTTCAAGCTGAGGCTGAACAACTTTTGGGGGATGTTTTAGCTCTGGATTCCTTGCATGGCTTCAATGAACTAGATGTTTTACAATGTTCTCTTCATCCTGTGGTCAAAGCTTAGAAAATAGCGTTGGCTGCAGTGGAGCACTATGGATGCTAGCTAAGTAGAGATGGATTGCGACCCTTGTGATAGATCATCAACAGACTTTGAGGTGGAATGGCAAAAGCCATATGTATGGTTTCTGTAAGTGACATCAGAGATAACTGAAGGGAGCAGACTGAAAGTTCAGTATACTTTTGGACCTATTGTTCTATCTTGGTTTTATGTCTGACTAAAAATGTAAACATTTCATTAACAAAGTTCTACTACTTCCTTGCAAGCTTGATTTAAGACTGACTTCAGGTCTCTGTTTCAGCTGCACAATATACATTATGGGCATGTTATTAATACCTGTCTTTAACATGAATTTTGCATTTTTTGTTACAGAGCTCAGAAACTAAATACTTGCACCTTTCTACATATTTTCACCCTATTATGATACCCTGTCCCTTAGTTGCTAAATGGAATACTTCTCCGTCTCTTTAGTGAGATGCTAAAGCCGCTGCGCCCAACTTAATCTGGAAATAAGCCATCCAGGGCCTGAGATCCCTAAAAAAAATACTGATTTAGATCATTTGGCCACGTCCTTCAGCCTTTACATGAACAGTGGCTGGGTGCTATCATAGGATTCTTCCCTCCTATGGATCCTACTGAAACGAACACTACAACAGTTTTGAAATCTTGGGGAAATTACATTGGTAGCAGTCCAATTAACAGGTGCTTTCACCACCTTTGTTTTCATGCTACTAAATCCGAGCCCAGATGTGTGGGATGGTCCATGAGGCTGTGAGTTGACTTTTATTATTGTACCCTTGAGTGAGAACAATTGAGTTAGAGTAACTGTTCAAATGTATGCTTCTCTATAGGCCAGAGCAATAGCAATTCAGATACTTGTGCAGAATTTAGAGTTAAATACGTCGGTGCCATTGAGAAGTTGAAGCTTGATGAGAGCAAGACTTTGGAGGGGCCACTGGACTTGATCAACTACATAGATGTGGCACAGGTAAAAACGACGGCCAATGTCCCGTATGCTTTTAGTGTAGCATGACTATACACCAGTGTAGTTACCGTAAGCAACAGTGCACTTAGTTGCACAGAGTGTGCTACAGCCTGGAGCTCACTGTTCCCTGTACACTGTTAAAAGTGAGAGTGTGCTGTGGGTGTGCTTGTTGGTAAAACAGTTGACTATACTATGGGCAGCACTTAAACACAGCCTCTGAAGTAGCACATCTCTCCCTGTTCAACTATTTTTATGTTGGTGCGCTGCCTTGACATTATTCTGGCCTTTTATGAAACATTTTATTTCCAAATTAATTGGAAATGTCTCACCTTAGTTATTTTTATGAGAAAAATGTATTAGGAAGCAAATGACCTCCAGCTCTACTAAAGTTCTGAAGTGCCCCATGTCACCAGTACTTGAAGCAGAGTTAGCAGGCTGGAGTTATTTGTGTAAATATATATTGAAATTAATGTACAAAATATCTTCTATAGCTCTGCCTGACCTCGTATTGATTGTTTTTGCCAAATAGATTTCCTGCTCCTTCCTTAAATGGTAGCAATATATAAGTGTAATTGTGTGGATTGATCACAGTACACGTTATATTCTAATACAGAACTGAGCAAGATACTTGGAAGACAAATTTGAATTACTTATTTGTAATCACCAAAAACATTTCTTTCTCACCCTACTGTGTGAGGAGCATCTATTGTGTGTATAGATTCTTCAGTGAGCAAAGAAATAATAAAATTCTTTCCATGATCTGCTTTAATACAGTTTGTAGATCCAGTGCACCAACTGTTTTACAGGCTAACTGAAACAGAATTTGTATAATGGAAGTTCTCTGTTGAGGTTGTCATCTTGCAGGGGCTTTCTTCAGAAGTTTTTACTCACTAGTTCCTAAGGGGGACTTGGATTATCCACCTGAATTTATAAACTGTGCTTGCATTCACACATTCATTCTGTTGTAGTCTCCAGCATTAGTTGTGGACATACTCAAGATTTGGACATACTAGTTCTTATGCAGTGAAAATATAAGGACAGTCTTCTACAGCAGAAGTGAGCAAAGTGTGGACTGTGTGTAGCTTGGGGCTACAATTTGTGACTTCTGAGGCCTGCCATTTGCCCAAGAAGCAGCTCCTGAATTGTCAAAACTACCACAGAACACTACACTTTTGTCCCCAAACCTAAAAGAATCAGATGAAAACAAAAACAGAATTGGTGTGACGTTTCAGTTATATTGGATGCTTCAGTTCAGCCAAACATACACATTTTAGCAAAACTCAGCTTAGACTGAACCAACTCTTTTTCTGTCCCCTGAGATGAAGTAAATCTGAAAAAGCCCATAGGCTAAATACTATTTTGTCACTAAATTTTAATTGAGCTATTGTCCCTCTTTGATTTTTATAAAAGTTGATGCTTATGTATCTCTAATAAGACAAACAAATTGCAAGATACTTGCTTCTTCCCCAACCTGTTTAAAGAGTCAATGCTTAGTAACATACAGATAGTACTGACATGTATATACAAATATTTTTTATTTTATTTTGTCTTTCCAAAGCAAGATGGAAAACTACCCTTTGTTCCAGGGGAAGAAGAATTTGTTATGGGAGTTTCCAAGTACGGTATTAAAGTTGCAACTCTGGACCAGTATGTAAGTGAGTTAATATACTATTTGCATGATTAGTATGGATTATAGGATTTCTCTATTATCCTTTTCCCTGTATATAAAATATGGGTTATTTTTCTGAGTCCCTGAATCTGAAACACATATATAGTTGTTTACTCGCTTAAAAGGTAGGCTAGTGGAAGAAGCATGTTCCGCATTTCATTTCATATTCAGATTTATGATTTAATGGTATATGGAGAGGACCTCCAAGATCATATTGCTGTGTGGCATGCTCTTTCTCATTGTGCCAGCCAGCATAGTGCCTTATTTTGAAAGGCTCCATTCCACTTGTCCGTTTTTTATCCAACAGGAATTCAACATTTTGTGATCACTCACTGTGTTCTGTCCTTACCAGATTGTTCTCTCTCTCTCTCTCTCTCTCTTTTTTTTTTTTTTTGCTGTTCTTATCCTTTTGCTAAAGTTGTTAGTACTCAGTAGGAAGAGTACTAAAAGAGTAACACTGGGTAGAAGAATGCTTAAAGAATAATATTTCTTTTTGTGGCACCCCACAAATACAAAGAGCTTGAGATATGGAAATATTTACATAACTCCAACACCAATTTGTAATTACTTAAATACCTTTCAAAATGAGGCAAGGAATTGAAATAATGGGAGGTGACTCTCTCAGATTGTAAGAATGTACCACATACTGATCCCGAGTTATTGGATAACTATCATATCTTTTCTGGCATCTGGTGATTATACTAATTCTCTAATTTTGGCCTTCAGGTCACTTAAATGAAAGGGAGCTGAGGAAATGAAACCAAGGTAGTACCTCGAAACAGGTTTCCTACTTCTTTCCTTGTTTCAGATAGCAGTTTAGGTGGTAATCAGGCATGTCAGAAAAATATTGCCTTGTTCCATCTTCCAAATATTGATGCTTGGCCACTTCAGTACAAAGTGTACCATGTTCCAGTTTCTGTAATAAAAGCCAGATCTTTTACACATTCCTCAAAACTCAGTACTATAAAGAATTTGCACTAAGCGTTTCTCAAGTAGTTTCAGTGCTGGCATCACCAATTCACCTCATACAGTATCAAAAAAATTATAGCAAGTTTTAGCATACTGGAACCAATCAAATTAACAGCCTGTGTGTGAGCCTTGTGGGACAAGTAGTTTTGAAAATGCACTTCCAGATACTCATAAGATAAAATCTGAATGTAAAGTTTTATCATTAGCTTATTAATAACGGAGAGAATAATTCACCTAACTCACAAACAGGTCTTCTGCTAGGTATTTTAGCAAAAAAAGCCAAATGTGTATGCCTAGGTTTTAGAAGTATTGTGTTGATTTCATCTTATTTGTACAATGTCACCCGGATAACTATCCTAATGGAATTGCCTGTTAAGTGTCCCTTCTTCCTTAGCGTGTTCAAATATTTTGTTGTTGATTTAATGTTCTTTGTTGAAGTGAAATAAAAGTTTTTAAAGAAGTCTTGTATTGATGAAGATCCAGTAGAGAGAACTAGTAGCTGTTGTTGTTTTTTTAAATACTAAATTAACATGCGGCACTTTCAGGATGTCCTGCATAGACATGCACTCTACCTAATTGTTCGAATGGTCTGCTACGATGATGGCCTGGGAGCAGGGAAGAGCTTACTGGCTTTGAAAACAACAGATGCAAACTATGAAGAATACAGCCTTTGGATTTACCAGTGTAATAGTTTGGTGAGATTAACATTTAGGATTTTTAGAAGACCCCCTATCAGATGGGATCTGAAGACTGACAACAGTTTAATATGTACTATGCTAACAGCATGCATTAGTCTCTAGTGCATATAGTTGATCAAAAACAGTGTCAAAATGAGGAGATGCTGTTGCAGGGATACTTAAGTTGTGGCATAAGCAGCAGCACTTTGTGACACACCTGGAAGGAACAGGCTATCCAGGAACCTGGCAATGGCAGAATAATGGCTGCGCCTTGGTTTGCCATTTCCATTGTTTACTGTGAAAATAACAAATATTCAATTTTAATTGTAGAAGCTTTAAGAAAGCACATATATTTACTTGAACACTGAATTCTAAAAGAAGGCAAACAGAGTGGTATGGTGGCCTAAGCTCTGGACTTTAACCTACCATCTTTGAACCCATTTCATTCTTGCATCTCTGGTGTTGTCTTTTGACCCCTAGGGGAACTGTTCAGGTATAAAATCTGTGTATACGACTGAAATACACATGGATAGCACATATTTCTGTTTTAAGGACAGCCATCAGCAAACAATACTGCAGTAACAAATGAAAAGTGTCTATGTAACATTTACAGTATATTTTAATGAAGTATGGTCTACATCAAGTTTAGTTCCAACTAAAGTAGAGCCATTGAAACTGAAATTTTGTCTTGACTTAGCATGTTCCCATTGATTTGATGGGGCTACTCTAGTTTGGGCTAACACCTGGAGTTAGGCTTTAGTGCTCTTTGTTTTGGGGTGAATATTTGCTTAATAAAGTACTGCTACAGTATCAGCTGTTTCACATAGGTCACAAATGTATTATGTACCACAGTTTCCTAAATTAATATAACCATTGGCCAGAATCCTGTATCATAGTTGGCTGTGTAGCAGAGGCGTTTAGAATCTTGTTAGTGAATTGTGAAAATGCATAACCAGACATGGGCAAGAATATCTCAATGCACATTGGCACCTATTAGTCACAAGGTACAATGGGATGATTCACACAGGTCCATTGTGCATTGGACATTTTGTTGACTCCCTTATGTAGTAACATGACAGCCCTTTCCTAGATACTGACATCATGGAACTGCCTAATTCTAATTTCTGTATAAGTCCCCATCAAGATTTCAGCCATTATTTTAGGTATGCAAACTAGATGTCAACTTCTCAGATGAGTTTGTGAACTAAAATAATTTAGTGAATAGTGAACTATCATGGGAAATTTTATTTAAATAACTGGTATTTGCTCTTGGTGATCTAAATCAATCTGCTGAAATGAACACTGGTTCTGTCCTATAATATTTTATTTCAGTATGTCTCTTTGAAAGGGATTGGAGAGTCCTGGTGAAATAAATTTTTTGGGATTGCAAACTAGTACAGTCACAAAAACACATTCCTTTTTTCTCCTCAAGTATCTGTTTTTCTTACATGAAAAACTTTGGGAGAGATGTACTGAAATGGCCAGAAAATCTTCAGGCGTGTTCATTTTTGGTTTGCTTTGGTGGTATGACAGACGCTTCAATGCAGATCTGTCTGAGTTAATCCTAATTTAGCCCTGCACTTGAAATTTATCTGAATCTGAAGCACACTTTTATTATATTTCATAAGATGGGAATGGCCTTCTAGATGTTGAACTACAATTCCTGTGAGACTTCTTTATTGGCTAGGTAGCAGTTATATGCCAACAACATTTAGAAGCCCACAAATTCCCAAACCCTATCATAAGAGAAATAAGACATGTCTTGATGTGTGTCCTGTAAGACTGGATTGTATTGTGAACTGGTGAAAACAGATTTTTAGAACTTATTTTTTAAACTACAGGAACAAGCACAAGCTATTTGTAAGGTGCTGTCCACAGCCTTTGACTCAGTCTTAACATCTGAGAAGTCCTGAATTTTGACAGCTGCACTTCATACCAAGAGGAAGCACTACTTGCTGCGACTACAGCAACAGGAGGCAACAAGTATTTTGGTACAGACATGAACTGTAACTTTTTAAAACAGCTGCTTAAGCTCTTCAGAGAACAGTGTGTTTTTGTATATAGTATTTGTTTTAAACTATGTGACCAAGGACCAAACCAAGACTTAATAATATTAGGTTAGTCCTGTAGAGCAAGGGTGGGAAAAGCTCAGCATATGGGCTGTGTGGGTCCCCCTCAGATTTGCAAAAAGCCAGTATTTTTTTTTTTAATCTTCAAAATGTCCAGAAATTATTTCTAGGGGGTGTGGAACACTCAGCTCTGGAAGTCCTAAAAACATACTCCCAGGTCCTGTAGATAGTATTTAGAGATTACAAAGCTGAGTCTTTCTTTGTGAAGGAGCAAGTGCAGCTCTCCAAGGTCTAATGTGGTCCCCTGGTCTTCCACAGTTGCCCACCCCGGCTGTAGAATGATGTTTGAATATGAATGCTGAATATCAAACCTTGTTTCTGTAAACATTTTTTACAACTGAATAAAAAGGTTTAATTGAAGACTTGGCTTGGTAATAAATGTTCATTCACTTATCGCTGTTCATTCGCTGATCACTTAATGACTACTTAACGCCCACAAATATCCAAGGATGTACTGCAAAGCATGCTGCATTTAACCATTCGTCTCTAAAGGCTTAAAGAGAAGGAATTCAGTTTTAACATTAAAAGATAGGTGATACATTTACACATGTGGACTCTGTTGGTTCTAGAGCTATTTTTAACAATCACACATACTTAGTAACAAAAGTCAAAAAGAGGCTTAAAAGTAGTTTATTTTTCCAGTTAAGTGACTGGTTTAACAAAATTAAAATTAATCATGCTCAAAGTATAAATCAATGCATCCAGACACTAAAAATAAGAATTGATTTAGGTTATACAATGTATACAGTTGCTCTGCAACTAAACAATCAAAACCATCACACTGAAAATTATACATCTCAAATAGCATTCTGAGCTGCACTGTAAGTGTCATATGTTCCTTATTAAAATAGTTAACACAGTAGTTTTGTGTGCTTGCTGACAGGTTGCTGAATATCATCAGATTTTGTGAAAGATAACATGACCTGAAAATATAGCACTAACTTTAAAAAAAAGAGAGATTCAAATACTTGACAGATAATTAAGAATTAAGAGTGTCAAATAGTGCCAAAAAATTACGAACTTTTAAAATAGAAGTATTTATTCCAAGTCTTAGTGTCATCACACTGTAGTGTGAGAAATACTTTTAACTGAAATACCCTAATTTAGGTATTTACAGGACACCTGAAAGCTTGTAAACAAAGATTGGCTCCGTATATCTATTTCAGCTACACTTAGTGAATTTTGACTTTCCTCCCTCTTTCGACTGACAGACCTGTGTATCATTAGTCCGCTTTTGAAAGTCTCCTGGGTTTCAAAAGATACTTGCCCGGAGGCAAAAGGGATTTTCAAGTCAAAGCCTTTTCTGTGGATCCTTGCAGATATAATATTGAAGGGCTTAAAAAAAAAACCTTCCAAATGCTGTTTTCACTTATTATTTGTAAGATTCTGTGTTAAAAATACTGTACATAAGTGAACCGTGCAAAATAATGTGCCAGTTTATATTCTAGAGTTTACCAGGCATAGAAACATAAAAAATAGTGTTAAAAGCCAAACTGAACCGATCAGGCTCTGAATGAATGTGTAGTGGCAAACTATTCTTCTAATATACATATATATTTTAGCAGGAACTTTGAATATGCAGACTTAGCTTTAAAAACTTGCAACAAAACTATCCTGAAACATTCCAGTTTTTCCCCATAAACACTGCAACAGCCTGTATTAAAGTGAGTTTTTTAATATAAGCCAATGGATTTGCAGCCAAACATTTGACAAGTTGTCTCAAATGTACCATTTTAGCAAGGCAGCATAAAGGGTGAGATTTGCCATCTCCTCCCCATATATAAATATACCAATTGGTCCTTTCCCTCATCTGTTTCAATCTATGCTAGCCGATATATACATAATTTCTGAGTCAGAAATTCAAAGTTCTCTTGATAAATCTAGAGATACAATAGTCACAAAACTTGTGATCAAAGCCAATGTGACCTGGACATTGATATTCTAATCCTATGCTACCAGTGCACATTTTGGTAGCATATGCAAAATAAAAACCTGTTACAATTATCACAATATACAAACATTAAAAGGACATTGCTATGTTCTGTAATAGTCTATTATCCATTTGGAATTATGAAATCTATTCACAATTGTTAACAGTGTTATCTACCACATTTTGGAGTATATTTTAAGTATACAGTGTGAATCTGCAAACAGATACTGAACTGCTTGCAGGACAGTGGTGTATACCTTAATACAGGGAACATTTGGATCAATACCCTACTACACTGCTGCACCACAATGTGCTTTAAAAACAAAAAGTCTGGACACCACGAATTATGGTGTGTTTGTGTTTTTAAAAAGGGACTGTGAATAAAATCCCATAAACTAATCAATTTCTTGGTTTTATTTACCAGTAGTTGGTAACTAGCTGATTTTTTGTTACTTTAAGGATGACTGAAGAATGAAGTAACATATATGCCACATGCATATTTAGTATAGAAAAGTATGTCCTCACATCTATAAAGTATGAGGTAAACAGATTCATGGTTTAAAGCAATTATCTACATCAAATTATTAAAATATTTCTTTTGTAAAACCGAAGGTCTTTCTAACAAGGTTTTTAATAAATAAATATGCAATTACAGTATTCATTTCTTGTAGATTCCATACAAGTATATGTTTCCAGCATTCACACATTGTGAAAAAAAGATATTCCCTGCTAGAGTGTATGTCTCAAGTGGCAGAAATGTTACCCTTTTTCCTGATGCCAAATCACCAGCTAGGAGGGCAAAGTATTTGCTGGTTATATGGCAAGTTCTATTTCTACTTAGAAACACTGCTTGATGTTAGGGAGCTATAGGCTTGCACCCCAGTCTTAAGGCTTCTTCCTCATTGTATGGGGGAGGTAGGCAGGGCTTTACAAAGCTGCCCCTCTGTCCTGTGCCTATAAAGCAGGGATGGGGAATCTTTGGCTCTCCTACTGTTTTCATCTACTCTTCCCAGGGGCCCTAGCCAGGACAACCAATAGCAATAGATAATGGAAGCTATAGACCGTAGTATCTGGGGAGAGGAGAGTTCCTCAGCCTGGCCGTAAATATTTCCCATCTCTTCTTCCATATTACAAGGGGACAGGATGTTAGCGCTTACTAGCTACATTAGGTGCCAGTAGGAAAATATGAGCGATTTAATCATTGGTTTGTTAAGGTGATCTCAAATAACTGTTCCTTGTGCAACAAGTTTTGCACCTTAGACTCACTTTTGCAAATACCTTTGCCTGATGGAGATATCTGTCACGCTTAAGGAATAGCTACAGTCCATTCAGTGCACTGTAATCACTGAAATTTTTGTGACAGATCTCAGGCTTTTGTGATAATCTTGCCGATTGTCCTGCAAGAGCCCAGTACTATGTGGGTAATATTCTCCTGTTCAGACATACCTTCTCTTGTCTATTGACTTTTATTCTGTAGTCAGTCTGTATATGTCTGTGAGAAACATATCATGTGGAGGTATTACACCATAAGTGCCTGGTTTGGGTGCATTATTGGGACATTAACACAGACTTTTAATTCTCAGTCCTCTCTTCCCATGCATTTGAAAAGAAATGGGTTTCTAAAGAGTATTGTGGATTTATGAATTCCAAAAACACCTGGCTGAAGAAGAATCTTTGTTGTTAATTGCTTTCCAATACACTGGGGGAGGGCTCCTTAGGGACGCTTGCTAGGATCTTACTGTACATCTGTGTGTTTTCACAAAGTAGTCAAGTCCTTCAGAAAACCTCTTTTTAACCAATGGATCTGGACAAGGGTGATAAGTGATTGGACACCATGTACAATTTGTCACTAGATTTGTGCCTTCATATTTGTGTAGCGTACTACATCAAAGCAGGAGATATTGCCACGGTTAAAATTGAGTTTTCAATGCAGCTGCACTGTCCTGCAGTAAGTCTCAAGACTCAAAGATGTGATATGCATTATAGGCACTGAAATGTAATATATTAATGCAGTCAAGCCATTAATCTTCTAGCTCAGCTAGTCTGCCCATTTTTAAACTTCATGAACCTATGGTCAGGAATGATTTTGTGCACTGAATGAGAAATCAGTGCCTAGGACACCAAGAAAGTTTTCATGCCAAAATGTATGAAAACAGATTTCATGTTTTTCACAGAATTGGTATCTTGTGTTTTGGGGGCTTTTTTTTGAGGGTTTGATTGCATAAAGTAAACCCTCCCATTGTAAATCAGAAATCTTAAGTTACATCATAAGAATTGCTGTAATGAGTCAATTATTGGTGTATGATTCATAAAATATCTTGGTGAAACATTTGATTACAGGCAGGAAGCTGCAGCAAAATCTAGGAATGGAATGTCTTTCCATCTATTCAGTCAACAATAAAGTGCACAAAGGATACCGGAAAAGCTCCTTTTCGATTGGGATCTCCATCAATATGTCCAATCTAGAAAAGACATAACACTATTTTTAAGAAACAAAGGTTGAGGCGTGCCTCAAATGGTCATGTTATAGTCATGTATAATTGCTCAAAAAGAATGAATCCCCAGTGACCTAATATAGTTACACTAAAAACAACACTGCTTTATCTGCCATTCATAATACTGAAAGCTAGTAAGATAATGCAATCAGTTACTTGCACCAGCTAAAACAATTAAAGTTATTCAGAAAACAGGCTAAAGTTTAAAAAAAGAGGAAGGAGAAAGGGGGAGAATTAGATACTAAAGAATAATAATAATAATAATAATAATTATTATTATTATTATTATTTACATCACTTTATCTCCCACCTTTTCCCCAAAACTGGGACTTAAAATTCTCAAACTCTTTCTATCCTAGTTCTAAAAATGAAAATTTAATCTTCTTTTAAAAGCAAACATGGTTTTATCTTCAAATTTTCACATGCAGAATCCAAAATCACATTTTTCAATGGGATGATCCTCCTTCAGTGCCACAGAATAAGACAATATAAAGGGTAGGCCTATTTTGTGTCCAGTTACTCTTTTTGTAGAAGTAAACATTTGTTTAGCTAAAAGTTATCCAAGGATAATTTATGGCAAATAGTACATGTGTGCAGGCTGCTTATTAAGACTTAACATGTTATTTTTGCATAGGTTGGGGTGCATACACTGACATTTTTAGAAAAACTCTGAACAGCTACATCATGACTGCTTTGGAGTTTCCTGACTTTCCCAAGGAATGAACCTTGTGACGTAGAGCAGAAAGAGTTGCTGTTTGAGAAAAACAAGCCCAGGCTCCCAGTGACATGCAGAACACTGTAGTTCTTTGGATCCTGGCCTAATAACCACTCAGCAAGGGTACTCTTATTTCACCAGCCCCATATAGATGGTGAACTGGCTTCCTATTTGTGGTGTTTATCTGTTTCCTGAGTGGAGGCAGAAGGGATTGTGAGATAAAGAAGTTTAATTATTTTTTTTCCTTTTTGCAAATCCCACCCCACTCCCACTACAGCAAAACAAGAGATGCTCTCATGCCCTTTGGCTGAAGGCCCTCAGGCACCTGAAAGACTAGGCTTTCTTTCACTTTTCCCAACAGAAATCACACTTTCCTTCATATTTCTTTAAGTAGCTAATTCTTAAAAACTGATGATTGTTGGAGGAAAGGTCCTACACATACCAACATGCATTGTAGCCCTAGACATACTTACCCACCACTCCTGATCTTCCTCGCCATCAACTATGATGATATCACCCTCTGAAAAAGTTAGTTCATCTGGATTATCTGCTACACAGTTGTAAATTGCTTTTACTCTCTTGGGCTTTGTTTTCGACTGAGAGAGAAACAAAAACAACACCAGATGAGCACTATGTTGAAAACAGGAGCCAGGTATGTCAGGTTTGCTTTAGTACACCAGCAGCTTTTTGTTCTTTGCTTTCAAGAAGTCCAGACAGCAGTTGCATTACACTGAGTCATATTTAGTTTTATAACTAAAATGCACCTAGCGGATGGTGAAGTTTGATTCTGTCATGTTTTTGACCTATCTTAAATACTGGAATCTGGAAAGTAAACTATAAGTTGATTTCTCATTTACTTTAGGCTTTTAAAAGACCTTTCCTGCATCTGAAAGAGCTCAGGGTGGGGGCAAACCCAAATCCCATAGAAACAGTGGGGGGAGTATTTTGAAAATTCAAGGGGATGCAATGAGGATGTTCCCGAGGAGCACCAACGTGGCCCCCTCAACCCATGACAATTGTCTTCCCTTGATCTAAGGCAAGTACCATAACCCTTCCCATATTACATTTTCTTAGATTCATATGTATTTTACGTTAGTGTCCAAATGTGTCTATTTCACTTGAAACACATGATAATTTTGCAACTCATAAATTACAAGGAGCACCCATCCCAACAAAAATGAAATAATACTTACGAAGCTGCACTTAGTACTTCTTGCACAAGTCATCTCGCTACCAAAAGCCACTGCACATATTTAACAACACTCATAGTAAAAGCACACTATCACATGTTTACTTCATTCTGTGTACATGCACTCAACCACAGTTTCTTGAGTAGTGTACACAGCAAAACAGACATGGATCAGGCTGAAACATTGCTATATATGTTCTTCATCTGCATGGTTCTCAATTTTTTCCACAGCAGTCAGATTCAGATTAATTTTATTTGGGTACACAATGCCCACTGCCAATTTCCTGAGCAGTCACAAACAATAATGTCAAGACTCACTAAATCAAGTCCTTGCAAGCATTTCAAGTCTTCTGTGGACAAAAATGTATTTAAGATGTTTATTCTAGGTATATGGATATGCTGGAAGGTACTAATGAGGTTTCTCTGTTACTCTGTTAAACAATCCCTAAATAAAGTAATTTGCAGGAGTAGCTAAATATAATATCCAGAAATTCATTATATTTTCACTATTAATATTTAGTTATATGCTGCTCCAAAATAAAAGTTGCACAAGAAGCTTATAATATCCACAAAACAGTAAAGTAAATCACTCAACCATGAGAACACAAGTATGAAACACAAGCAGACAAAACTGAAGTCAATAAAAGTAGTATCTAAATATTTCTATGAATCTAGATGGTAAAAGATTATAGAAGGCCTAGGAAATTGGAGTTTCAAGAAGGAGGACATTAAATTTGCCATTGTGTAAACCCACAGGGCAAAAAGTGCTTATATTTTTGTTTTCTATTACATGCAAAGTACTCTTAATAGGAACTAAGGTCACTACTTGTACATTAAGGAAATACAATTATCTTATGATAAACAGGTAGAAGTATAATTCAGGCAACAAACCCTATGAGAAAGAAGCTCCATTTTACATTATTTTTATGCCCACTCAGCCCCACACCTTTTTCCTCCTCAACTGACTACTAGCTGGATGATGATGATAATGATGATGATGATTATTTTGGAGCATTAACATTGGGAGGACAGTAAAGAAAGGCTGGAGAAGCAGAGACTTTTCATGTTGATCTGCAGAATAAAAGTTGAGCAGAATTTAGAAATTCTATTGTGGACATGTGTGCCTGCCTACCACTGGCCAGGTAAATAGCAGCTGCTCCAAGAGTTCTTTAATGAGCATGTATGGCAGAAAAGGGAAAGCAGATGGTCTGTCTCACCAACTGCCTCACTCCAAGTATGTTAAGAATTCATAGATCTTCAAGTCTGGCCACAAAAGTGGAAATCGTAAGAAAGGCTGGGGGGTGTGGGGAATCCCTGGATACATTTGGGAAGAGGCTTTCAAGGGGTCTCCAGAAGGTCCGCAATATTTTTGTTTAGGCAAGACTTAACATTTATTTATTTATTTGGATTTGTATCCTGCCTTTCTCCCAAAACGGGATTCAATGCAGTTATCACATTTGCATGCCGTTACTTTCAGATTAAAAAGTTTGCCTAGGCACACATCTACTTTGCTAACAGCTATTACTGTATATAATATCAAAATTTACTGCAGTTCACCGAATGTTGTTTCAATACAGAATTATTTCCTCTCACATCGTGGGAACAGAAGTTTAAACGTTGATATAATATTAGTATTAGTTCTATCAACACAGTAATTGCAATGTTATGCTTTAATTGAACAAAGTAACATTACTCATGCATTACTAACCTGTTATGTTTCATGTGTTTTTCTAAAAATAGACAAAAGCCCCATCACCCTTTTAAAGTAATGAATCATTATAACCCTTTTTTTAAAAAAAAGAATTGCATTAAAGTTATTGGTGCTGTACTACTTAAAACGTAAAAACATTGCTATTCATGGCTTGAAAAACCAAAAACATTCAGAGCAACATCATTCCTTATAACTTTACTTATTATCTCTGGTTTTATGCTTTTTATTGGCCTTTTTAGTCATCAACGTGTTTGTAGAAAGCATGGGATGAGTCCTTCCTAATCTTCATTAGCGAAGAAAAGCCAGAGAGAAAGAGAGAGAGAAAAATAGCCTTCTGTGCTATAAAAATACCACACTTCCAGAAGCTGCAGCACAAAATGTTGGATATTTGTATTTATGACTGAAAGGTTAGCTCACCACTCCTCAAAAACCTAATTATATACACCATGTCTGTTCCCAGATCTTAAATCTCTAGTCTAAACTGGTGGTACTGCTTCAAGTATCTAATCTGTGGCTCATTTCTACAGTAGCCTGGGAAAGAAACAAAGATGGTGAAGTGAGTTATTTAGCTTCAATTAGCTAATGTCCTTTCCTACCAAAGCTTCTGCTAAGGTGATTTACTTAGATCTTTTTAGCAAAAGTAAGCCATTTAGCTTACTGTATATATAGTCTGTCCTTCCATCCCATACATACTGTGTTAATTCCATCATGGAAAAGGAATCAGATGGAACTGGATTACTGAAACAGATCCAAAGTAAGGCTGACTCTGTAGGTAAGAGCAATTGCGTAGGCTAGATTTTCACAGCTTTCCAACAAATATTGGCTGTGGTTTATAGCTACAACACACCCACAATTTCTCACAGAGTTTTCTGGGCAATCAGCCCAGTTCTATATCTGATTACAGTGAAGCTCTTTCAAAATAAGTGATACCATAAAATCCTTCCCTTTTGTTTGTTTCTTATAGTCCAACCTCACTGTATGTTCATATCCATAAGTAGGGCTATGAAGACAAAAAAGGGGACCACTGGAATCTGCAAAAGTTCCCCTCACTCCTATTCTAGAGTCATCATATGCTTGTTATTGACTGCCCTAGAGCTGACCTGGACTCATGGTGACCCTATGGATGAGATGTCTCCAAGATTCCCTGTCCTCCACTGCTCTGCTCAGGTCTTGCAGGCTCAGGGCCTGTGGCCTTCCTCTTTTTCGGCTGCCCTCTACCTTCCCTAGCATTATTGTCTTTTCTAATGATTCATGCCTTCTCATGATATGGCCAAAATACAACAATCTCAATTTACTCATCCTGGCTTCTAGGGAGAGTTCAGGCTTCATCTCTTCTAGGACCCAATTGTTTGTCTTTCTGGCTGTCCGCATCTCAAGTAAGTTTATTTTCTTTCTGTTGGCTTTTGTCATTGCTCAAGCTCTCATATCTGAACACAGAGATGGAGAATATGATGGCTTGGATGATCCTCACTTTAGTTTTCGGAGTTACATCTTTCCATTTTAGGATCTCGTCTAGTGATTTCATAGCTGCCCTTCCCAAACTTAGTCTTCTTCTAATTTCTTGATTGCAGTCTCCACTCTGATCAATGTTTGGGAATTCATTGACTATTTTGACTTCTCATTATATAGGATGACGTCTTGTAAAAAAGATATTGTTGTTTTCTTAATGTTCAACATTAAGCCCAACTTGGCACTTTCCACCTTGACCCTCTTTAACAATTGCTCAAGGTTTTTGTTTGTTTCTGCTAGTAATATTGTTCCATCTGTGTACCTTAGGTTGCTATACTACATAATGTTTTTATTGTGAATGTGAAGAGTTGCCAATTACAACCTTATAAGAGACTGATGTAGATTCTTCACTACTTACTATCTGGGACTTCCTTGGCATAGGAGCTGGAGGTTGGATGGGTCCTGAGATGTTTGTAGTTTGTGATCCAGCAATTTCAGATGCCGAGGAAGTTTCCCCTGTGATTAAAAGAACATGGTATCAGTCAAAACTGATTTTTAAAATAACAGAAATTACTCCAGTTTTAGCTATCATTTTGCAGCCTCCCTCTTGCATTCCAAGCCACTTTCTGTACCTCCCCAAAACAATCCGTAGCTTGTCACAGCTGCTCTATCAATTGGGTCACAACCCAGGCTGCAGTTCAGCACATACTATTACTATCAGTGATACTGGTACAAAAGTGATACTGGTACAACTTTATATACTTCCAAGTCCTAAGGAATTAGCATGCCTTGTTTTGGTAATTCCCACTCAGGTTTGTGGTTTGTTTGTTTGTTACAGCCCAGAAAATTTTACAACAACTGGTCACTATTTTCAAACATCTCCTCAGGGAGATAAAATACTGCAACTTATTTTCATGGGTATCCATTTCCCACTTTCCCGTAGAAACCCAGACTGGTGAAAGCACTGCATTCACATTTCACTATGGAGGCCCACAATAAAAATGTTACTTGGTCCCAATTTTCTGTTAAGAGTAGAAAATTAAAACTGTAATGTAAAAAATGGGTTTACCACTGGATTGCTGCAGAGATCCAGGTCCCTTGCTCTTGTTAGTTAATGTGGATGATTTATCCGTCCTGTTCAGGAAAGAAACAGACATTACTACATGTCAGTCCCCTTATAGTTTACCATTTACTTTTCCCCCAAGGATGTTTAAGTTTCGAAAACTATCCTACCAGTGTTGAAGAGTGCTCAACTGAAGACCTTCTATTTCTCCTTAGGATCAGAATTTTTCAGTATCACTGGTATGTGTGTTTGTACAATAGATGCTCCTTTTCTTTTAAGTTCAATTAAAAATATCACGTCGATGGCAGTCCACCAATAGCAATAGCAAGTATATTTCTATACTGCTTATCTTCCTAAGCAGTTTACAGTGTGTAAACCAATTGCCCCCAACAAACTGGCCTACGAAAGGATGGAAGGCTGAGTGGACCTTGGAGCCCTCTTCTAGTATTGAACTTACAATGTTGTGGCTGCAGTACCAGCATTTAACCCCTGTGCCACTAAGGCACCAGTCTCCAATCTACTAGTAGACTGTATGGCCACTGGCCAGTTATGGAAATTCTTGCAAAGCATGGGGACTTCACTCTCTACTCAGCAGCCTCTACTCTGAGACTGCTATATCCAAGTGGTGCACTAGGCAGCTCCCTAACTTGTTTTGCTGTAGCTCAGGGGCACCTGTGTGGCCAGACAATGGAGTCAGTCAGCAGCGTTTCCATTTTAGAAGAAGAGAAAGAGAGAAAGCATTCTGCAAGCCTAGCATCACCTCAGCCCTGAAATCCATGCTTTTTTATATCACTTCAAGGCATCAAACTGTTGCTATTAAAGGACAATTGTTGCCAATAAACAATTATCTGTATCCTTAACCCACTCCCAAGTGTTCAGCATCATTTTTGGATCCCAGTAAAAACTTGTATAATTCCTCCCACCCCACATATTGTAAAAAACATACAATCTCATGAGTCATTTTTGGTTACTCAATTACAATTTTTACATTCCTAAAAACAAGAGGCATTAGACCTCTAGGACAGGGATGGGCAACCATAGGAGGTTATGTTACCCCCCCCCCCCCGAGAGCCTTTGAGGGCTGTAGCCCTGCCCCCAAACAAACCAAAAATTCCTTTCCCTCCAAATGTCCTATGAAAAGCACTTTTGCCATGTTGTTAGATGCCCACAGTCCCTTTTAGACCTAGAAGAGCCCCCCCCAAAGTCATTTCCAGTTTACTTCCTATTTCAAAAAAAAAGACGAGGAGGCCAAAAACATGGCAAAAATGCCCCCATGCCTGCAAGAAGATACATTGATGGCATTTTAGGGTAAAATATTTTTTGGACACCTAGGGGTTCTGCGGATCACACTTTGCCCACTCCTCCTTTAGGAGAATGTCTGTTGTTTTCAATGGGTGTTAGCTTGCTGGAATCTTTTTCAGCTTCTGTCATGAAAAAATACAAAGGCCTACATGCCCGTAACTGAAAATTAATTGCCGTTTCATGAGTGGTGGCTGCTGTATGTAAATCTCATTTAAAATAAGTGGGGTCTTTCTAAAACAATGACCGACATTCAGTTTTGCAGTTACTATTTTTTTAACTTGTATAGTATAGTATTTGTAAATTTACATAGTGTGATGTGTTGTTTTAATGGTTTTATTGGTTTTAAATATGCTGTTTTACTTATGTTTTAAGTAGTATTTAATTATTTTTAACTTTTGTAATTAGTGTTTTAGTTCTATCTTTTAAAAGTATTTTAAATGGCTATGAATCCCACTTTGGGAGAAACGGGGGATATAAATCCCCTAAATAAATAACCAACAGTAATGGATCTTTAACAAATCTGTATTCAATAACACTACATAGATGCCTCTTTAGCTCATTTGAAGAGCCAGCATCAAGGATCAGGTGAAGGTGGTTTGTTCAGTTTCCGGTCAGGGAGCAAGAAGGAGGATGCTTCCACTCATTTGTGACGATCAGAACCAGGAGCCCTGTTGCAAGTCCTTATTGTAGCTTCACTCACTGGCACGAGGCGAGTGGATATGTTATCCTCCTTGAACCCCAGTGGGAAGTTAATGGGATCTCCTTTGCCCAATCCAGTGGCTAGCTGTTAAGGTGGCCTTGAAAAGGGGGTTCCAGCTAGTTACTCATATGGAATTAACTACGCTGATGTACTTAGGCTGATGTAGAATACTGGTAATACTGGTAAATGTATTGATAAATCATGCATCAACTACCTGATGATGTCCCTAAGAGGTCTGCCCCACACCTCACCTTCCCCTTGAGAAACACTGAACTAAATAAAACACAATGCAAATCGAGCAAAAGGAGTCATTCTTGTCTGCAAAATGTTAAGAAGGAAATGCTGCAAATTACCCAGAAGCGGGCTTCTTCTGAGAAATTCTACTCGGAGGCTGTGGAGGAAGCGGTGGTGGTGTAGGTTTGGTTTGTGGGACAGCTGGCTGTTTCGACTGCTGGTTCAAAGCTTCAAGAACACTGGCTGTCTTTGCAACTGGAGGTGGTGCTGAAGAGAGTATATCTATAAAAATTACCATAGAACAATGTCAGTCAGCGACAAATGCTGGAATGCTTGAAATCGCTCCAAATAATTGTGGATGGAATTCACTAATGGAATTACAAATGCATAACTTAGTATTATGCATTAATGACTGGTTCATATTCCTGATTCCTACATATTCACTGCTTTAGGGAACAGGTAGGGACTGAGAAATTTCCCCAATCTCCACTGAGTAGCAACCACGGTGAGCAACAGGAGTCTTTTTCCCTGTTAACCAAGAAGCAAATGGCTGATGTTCCCACCCTTCCTTATGCATGCAATCTCCAGTATGAGGGGGAATTGCAACAGGGAACCTGCTACCTATTACCATGAAGATCACACAGGAGGAGTTGGGAGTGTCAATCATTTGATTGACAGGGGAACAGATCCCCATTTCTCACAGTGGCTGCTGCCTAGTAAGTAGGGACTGGGGGTGTTAGGGCTGGGAGATACTATCCAGCTACGTAAGTATCATGGTTACATAGCTAAATAGCTGATAGAAAATTCTGGCCATTGTGACCACATGTGCTTGTTCTCAGAAGAAAAAGAAATCGCTAACAATTTCTTCAATATACATAATTCTAACTTTGTATTACAAACAATGCGGTATAATATGACTGGAGCGAAACATGTTTAACACTTTTATATGCACAAGTCCCACTAGACTTGGGGGGGGGGGAGATTCTTCTGCATATACATGTACAGAATTGCACTGTGAGAGCCTGTTCATAAAAGGATGTAACTTAGGGCTCGTGCCTTCAAGCTTTCCTCCCCGTGACACCCCCTTATCAGTCACTTGAATAAATTAATACTTTTGTAGGGACAATTCACACATTTCATCCATTTCAAAAATGGAAATAGATTGCATGAGTATGGACTATTAAACATTCTGTGTATATGTGTGCAAATGGTCAATTTCTGCATGCCATCACTTAACAAGTTTTGCATGTCAGAACTAGGTATAAATTCCACAACTCATTCTGAGGAACAGGAAATGAATTTTCTAAGTGTGCCAGTCTTTAAACTTGGTTTTCAGATATTCCAGCTTGGGGCTTTCTCATGCAAACTTTCCTCCTCCTATTGATTTAAGGAAACAATTGTGAATTAAATCCTATTCATAAAGGCATCTATATATTTTAAAGTCTGGAATCCTTAGATTTCAGTGTTCCTTGTTCCATTTATGCATTTTCTTCTGTGACTGACCTCAGTATGAAGTTCCCCAAAAACCTCCTATCCAGCTACTGATTAGGCCTACATTTGCTCAGCTTCAGCAAAATTGTTACTTAATGTACCTTCAGACTTTGGACCTTAAATAAAATTATGCAAATTCAAAATGCTATACTTAGAACAAGAACTTATAATTTCTTTCACTAATTCTAGCCAAATCATGAGTCTTCTGTGCTTTTATAGGTGTTTTGGTAAGCAGTAAATGTCACATAATTTTCACAGGTATTCCTTGACAGTGGGTGCTTATCTATAGCTACACTCTTTCTGATGAAATGAGAATTGCACAGACTCTTAGAACCTTATACATCCTCCTTCAAAATCCACCAACTTAACAAAGAGTGTTCATATGGACTGTTTCAGGAAGGGGTCTGAGTTAACCTCCTGATTTTTCTACTGCAAAAGAACTCCAAGCAAACATCAAGATGACTCTGGAGAGGAAAAATCAACAGGTTAATCAAGAAACCATCCTGAAATATTTAAGCAATGCTGTTAGACAAATAGACTGTATCTTTGGTAGAGATACTGGCCTTTATGAAGCTTGACTTAGTACCACCAGGTCACTTGTTGTAATCATGTTTTTAATGAAAAAAGAATCAGCCATGCATTATATAACCTCAGAAGTAATCAAGAACAAAGCATACCAGGAATGTCCAGGAATCTTTTTTTAAAAATAATTTCATATTATTAAAAATATATTATTAAAAACAGCTTTCTAAACTGGTGGGGCAACCTGAATCCCTCCTAAGCTACCCTAAGATGTCCATTCCTCAGTAGTGTGCTGAAAGAATCCATTTATACTCAAACAGCAAGATGGTAAAGCAGCAGGTTCAAAACTACATCCACCAGAAAGGAAGAATCATGAATTGTGGAATGGAAAGTTGAGGCCAACCACGAGTAGATGTAGGAGGAAAAAAAAGAAAAGAAAGAAATAATGAAAGAAAGCAGTGGAAAAGTGCAAACATACTTGTAGATGTTACACGCAATGGTGGAACAGGGGGATGGACAGTTGGTGGATCTGATGAAGACCTTTGCCTGCTTATGCTTTCCATTCCTAAAGAATTTGTCTTCCACAGTGTGTTCGATGAAGGAGTTGTCTGAACAGCACTGCCAAGAAATGAAGACTGAACTAAAAAGAAAGGAAAACACTGCATTATTATTATAATTACTGCTGGCTGTGAAATGAGGACAAAGCAGCACTTTTCCTTAAGTAGATCAGCTGTGATTGAATAAGGACTAGGCCATTTTTACATCTGTAGTCCATTCGCATCTCTTATGTTCATTGTGCAATGGCTGCAGAGTAGGATGACATCAAGAGATAAGCATGTATGAACAAGCCATCACAGATCACATATTGGATGAACACCTTTCCAAAACACATTCCCCCCAAAAACTGTGGAAACCCCTTGAAAACAGTTTCATTCAGTGCAGTACATGATTAAGCAGTGGATCATCAAGTGCCTTCCTTTAAACAGTGTTTTGCTATAAACCTTATTGCTTATAGCCATAAATAGCACTGTAACTCATGCCACTTGCAGTATATGATGAAATAGATTAATTGTGTGATGAAAAAGGTATAATAATTTCCTCTTAACCAAGCTAGTTGGCTGAGATCTTTTTGTCTCCAAAAGTAATGGCAGTCATGACCAGTACAACACTCATATCTATTTCCTTTTGTTCAGCTTTTGCCTTCTTCCACTGGCCCTTCCATTTTTTCTGCTGTAGCAAATAGGGTTTAACCACACAGCAGGCAAGGAAAGGGGGAAATGGCAGGATAGGGAAATACATGGAGGGGAACAGCAACAGCTGCTCCAGCAGAAAACCTAAAGGTCCTTGTGATATAGAAACTGGGGCAGGTTTCTGCCTCAGCCTGTAAAGCTAATCTTTTCAGACAACATAACAACAGTCAGTTACAGCTCTGGGGATGAACAGAAGTGAAAGAGGAGTTTATAAAAAGCTATAATAGCAGCAAGCAAGACTGGAACTTTTCTTATTTAACGAAGAGACAAGAACTGTGACAAAGTTTGCCGAGAGATTAATAAAACACTAATAGTAATAACTGTTCTGGACTGGGTATTTGGTTCTTCCAAATGTCATTATTTAAACATTTTAGTTAACTTGTCCCACAAAGGAATATTTAATATAGACTTTTGTTCCTACACTTCTCTTTCCATGACCTACAAACACTCTATCGTACAGCCACATGTTCTGCCTTGTCAAGTTCACACCAATGGTGGCATAACACTTTACAGGAACAGGGAAGTAACAAAAATGGGGATGGGGGAAGATTAGCTGAGGTGTCTTGTTCTATTTTGCAATTCCACTTCCAACCCAGCTGCCATCTGTAAAAGAAAATTCTGTTTCTCATGACGGGTAAAACAACGCTATACCCACATTATGCAAAAAATGGAGGAGACATACCCTACCCTAGCAGAATGCCTATCCCCAAACATCAGGCATGCATGGGGAAGCATTGGCTCTTCAGGAATTTTGGACAGTTACCTGCCATTTTGATAAAGATGGGAGTAAGATGTAGACCAAAATATCTGGTGGTACTGAGATTCTCTACCACTTGAATACATCTTCAGTCCAAGAAGAGGAAAACACACAGCCATAAAATATAAATACAGCATAATAATTACAAATACCCCACAGTTCTCCTACAAACACCACCACTGGCAGGCAATCCTGCATGGCTCAGTGTAGTGTTGTAGTTCTGTGTAACAGCTCTATGGTAGGTCCAGGGGACAGAAAAATTGGTTGCTGTGGAAGAATGAAGGAAATACCACCCTCCACAGTGACTAACAAAAAAAGTGTAAGGTTCACTTACATCTGCATGGACAGCTAAAATGATGCCAGCCAATGTCTGTGGCACTTCTCCAAGATTGGAAATTAGTGCACTCACAATTATCAGGCTTCATTTTACAATATACTCAAAAAGATAGAAAATAACTTTATGTTGCATTTTGAGACTTTAGTTCCACCTTTGACCTTGTTAATAGAGAACAACTGTGGCAAAAGATAGCATCCAATATTGACAGAAGGTTATTAAAATGTTATACTCTGATACATCCCTCAGAATTAGACTTGGCCCTAATGGATTCTATCTGATAATATCCCCACAGAAAAAGGAGTATGACAGGGATGTCTTTTGGCTTCCTTTTTATTCATTTTTATATAAACCACATAACTAGAGACTTACGGGGGCGAGGGGGGGGGAGAATACTTTCCAGTCTCCATTCTGGAATCTAAACTCTCATTTCTCCTATATGCTGATGATCTTGTTTTGACTTTTGCCATGTTGGTTGGGATCAGGAGACTATTAAACAAGCCAAATGTCTTTTGCTTAAGGGCGCAACTAATTGTAAATCATTCTAAAACTAAAGTCATAGTTTTTGGGAAAAGAGGAAATCCCATAGATGGAGACTGAATACAAAATGTATAGAATAAGAATCTTACTTTAAATATTTGGGTGTAGACTTTAAATTAAATTTATCTTGGCACACACATTTTCAATCAGTTAAATTGAAATCTTCCTATTCCATCAGTTCCCCTTTTGAGGTTTCATAGATATCAGGGAGGGAACTTGGCTGCCCCTGCTATTAAAGTATTCAAGAAGAAGATTGTCCCACAATTATTATATGACACAGGAGATATGGGGTCATAACAGTGCTTTTCTCCTAGAAGCTATACAAACCATTTTTGAAATCTCTGCTGGCTGTACCAAAAGGTGTACCTGCCCCACTTTTAAGAGCTGAAACAGGGCTAGTTTCTCTGCAAACTAGTGCTCATGTGGCCCTAGCCCTGTACTGGATGAAATTAATTACAATGAGTGATTCTTGTCTCTCCAAAAAAACTACAATCTCCAGTTCAATGCTCCTGGGCAAAGTCAGTAAGTTTCATACTTTTTTCTTATGGAATTAATGCAGAAGCTTTACAAATCTATTCTTCAATCAAAATTAAGCAACGCGTTAAGGAAAATATTTCTCTTGCCTCCAAGTGAAGGGATCTATTCATGCCATCCCATAAAGCATCTTCCCCATGATACCCATTATTCAAAACATTCTTTGGATTGGAGCATTATTATTTTTTTTTATCTTACATTGGCCCCTTTAAGAATTGCATATACAGCTGTACGATATCATTGCATGCTGACTGCTTACCTGCAAGGAAAATATAACAAAATTCCTGTGGCCCAAACGATTTGTATTTGGGAGTCTGAGGAAGTGGAGGACTTACAACATTATCTGTTGAAATGCCCTCTATACATATCCCCAGGGATTGTAGATCATATTCTCCATTCCCTCGCAAATCGCTCACCTCTTGAGCCAATTTGTGTGCTATTAGCGACTAACAATGTATAGATTATTGAGATGGTGGCAAAATTTGTTTTGGCTGCTATTAATATAAGAGCTATTTATCAAAAACAGTAGTTTTAATAGTAAAGAATTTTATTGTGCTGGCTGGCGTTGTTTTAAAAATGTTGTACATTTCTTACATTTTTATATTCTTGAAAAAATTCTGTTTAATCATTTCTATTTTGTATTTGATGCCAAATTTTAAAGTTATTCTGCCATTTGGCTTTTATTTAGTATGTGGAATTGTGACAGCTCATAGCTTTTAGCAATAAAGTTCAGTTCTATTACAGGTCAGGACACCCCTTGCATCATAACACATACAATATACAAGGAGATGCCACAGTGCCCCTTTCCATCAGTCTCAGTGGCACTGGCAGTAACAATTCCACTACAGCCAACTCCAAGGTATTGCTTTGGCTGGACATTCAGATTATCTTCTCCTACTCAATAGCACTGCAACACCCTACAAACAGGATGGAGAAGACAGAGCCTGCCTTGCTCCATGGGGAGGGGGTTTCAGAGAGCATAAAGAACCTGCTTGAGACAAAGGTTCCAGGAAGGGAAAAACCCTCTGTTGATAAGTAACCAGGGAGAAAAGGCCAGGATACAAAACAATGTAAAACTGCAACCTCTAATGGCTCCTATCAGGCTCTGAACCAGGGCCACAGCAAGATACTGTTCTTCCGCCCTAAATACTACCCTGGCATCGACAAAATGCCCCCTTGCATCCCCTCAGAAAGGTAACAGGCAGGCCTATGCCCCCACCCACTGTAATCACCCCAAAAGAAAATTGTGCAAGCTGAGTAACCCCAATGAGCTTCTGAGAAGAGAAAGTACATTGGATAAAGTGTATAAAGGAAGAAAAGGAGTTTTGTGGCACCTTGAAAAATAAGCATGTTACAGTCAGCCCTCCAGATCCATGGGCCTTTTTTATCCACAAATTCAAGCATCCATGGTTTGCAAATATTTTTAAAATATATAAATTCCAAAAAGCATATAAGGGACACCATTTTACTATGCCATTGTATTTAATGGGAGAGCATGAGGGGGAGGGCCCAATTGAGTGTCCCCCCTCTTCTGGGGTGTCACTTGGTGTGGCCTGCGCCACTGTACCACCCCTAGTAATGTCAGTGGCCCACTGTGTATCAGCATGCATTTGTGTGGACTACAGTCCACTTCTTCAGATGCACAAAGATTTATGAAAGGCTGATGAGCCAAACACAACTTTGATTTTTGTTTTCTTTTGAGGTCCAAGTACTGAGAAGAGAAACATCAAGCTGGGAGGCTGTAGTAGCGACCATCTTCTTTCCCCTGAATTTCAAATCTCTGCATAGCAATCTAGAAGGGTGCTGCCATAACCATAACCATGTGGTGAAAGTTGTTGCAATTGTTTGGCCCATATCCACTAGTTCTGAGCCCTTAAAATTAAATTTTGAAAAACAATAAAGTAATATCAATAGCAGTCACAGGGTGCCTCCTGGGGGGAAAAGGCAGCTGCCAATGTTGCACGCTGACCATGTTGCCTGTCACCATTAAGGGAACAGGGTTAGGAGGCATGAACTGAACCCCTACCAGAGTGAGGGATGCCACATGCTGCCCCATTCAGCTCTGAAATTGCCAGAAAAAAAGAGGCAGCCACTTCCAAGGTACTCCTAGCAAGTAAGCTCATCTGCAAACATCACAGAGTTGTTTGTTCTCTGACCCCAGCAGGAGACAGACACGTCATGAGGACTATCTGCTTTATCACACTAGGGGGCAAACAGGATTTAAACGAGAGTTAAACAAGAGTTAAACAGGAAATGTCCTGTGATAAACATAGGACATTTCCTGTTTAACTCTCGTTTAAATCCTGTTTGCCCCCTAGTGTGATAAAGCAGTATGTTTCCCCTCCAGCCCCTTCACAGACACCAAAAGCACAGGGAATTTTTTCTTTCTGAAGCTGGTGCTAGGTAGGTGGGAAAATGTTTGGATGCTGGATGGTGGAGCAAAACTGGATGATTGTGTCAGGAGTCCAAAGGCAAAGTGCCTGTTAAAGAGTTCTTTTCAGGGAATATTCTAACAATGTGCTGAAGTTGCCCTGTGTTTTCAGAGAGAAACTATGCATCCTCTGTGTGCAAAGTGTCCTATTCTCCATGCTGTGAACTGAACTATAAGAGCATGTGTAGACCTAACCCCACACAGAGTATCTTATCATCCAAGCAATGGTTTTCCTGTGTGGGTTGTACAGTTACACCATATTCTACATTCCATTGCAGTAGGTGGATTGTTGGTGCAGGGCAGCTATTTTTATCCTGCCCCTACCTCCCAGTGCTTTCTACTGAGGGTGGTAACTTCCCCCTGCTAATTCTGGGACTGGCCATAAAGCTGCACCCATGGATGGGGTGGCCTTAACATTGGATTTAGGAGGACAGAATAAAATATCAGTGCTCCCCTGCTCTTTGCTGCTCACATTTTGCTTATGACTCCACACTGTTTCAGCCATTCTGCCAGTATACCTTAGGTATTCTGCCACTATATCTGTCCCTGAAGTGGTGCAAGACAGATATTCTGTGGATGGCAGCATGCTGTCTGTCAGCCACAATAATTACAGTACAGGATTATGCCTTAATGTAATGTACTTAAAATAGTTTCCTTGGGAATCATTCTATCAAATTATCAGTTTAAATGTGGTACTTTGTCCAGTATTTTAATTGAAATTTAACATTTTAAAAAAAATAATTGGTACTGTGGTGGTCCATTGAATACTGTTGCACATTCAACACTTATGTTGAAATCACAGCTTAACCTTGGATTCCCAGAATAGGCTTAGCTAAGTAAATGTATCAGCTTGAGTTGTTTATTTGGGAAGATGGAAATAATTCCTGCAGGAAGTTGTGAGCATAAAAGAGGATCTGAAATGATGACAGCCATCTTGAAATCTAGCGTAGCTTGTCAATTGAAAGTAGCAACACAATATATCTCAGCATGGCCATGTCTGAAAGTGAGATGGAGGTATTTTTAACTTCCATTTGCATATTTCACATTTACTCCCAGAAGGAGTGATTATACTTAATAAGGCACCCATCAAAATCATAATATGAAATTAATTTTAGTTCAGGCATGCCAATTTACAGTGGCTTTCTTGCCACAGAAGCATTGTTTCCACAGTTTAAAATGATGGATTACAGATGAAATGTTGATCTGGTTGTTTCATGTGTATTCTAGTAGTTCAGGTTGGAGTCCTACCACATATGAACTATAAGAAGAAACAGATTTCTTCCTTTATTGTCTTCAGCAAAGCTCCAATCTCAGATGGGGAGATCAAACAGTGGTCCCTCTACCCCCGCCACAGTAATTTAAGATAGAATTCTAACCTCAAAGAAGGTGTTTAGGGGTGGGGGCTTTGCTATGGTGTGGATAGTCAGAGCTGAAACCTGCTGGGGTCACAGCCCTCTCAGCTTCCAACCATGCCCCCCACACAAACAGAAACACAGATGAGCAGCCAACCCAATTCTCTCCCAATGCTTTCAAAGGACGGTGAATGACCAGAGAGAAAAACACTACAAAATAATGTGGGGAAAAGAGCTGGAAATTGGTTCTTTTGAGAAACTTCAACTCTGACAAACAATAGGTGGGGATCTATCAGGGACTCCTAAAATCCATGTTCTTTGCTCATCCCCCTAGGATTACAGCCTTAATACATTTAACAAATACATAATAACTTTTTTTAACATTGCAGTATTCCATGTAAAGTCTTATTATCTCATGTAGTTTATTGCTTTGTGCCAACAAAATTAATTATACTAAGAATAGCTTAACTATTCACAGTTTTGATGCTAAATTTAGGATTTTTTCCCTCTCTACTATGCCCTGATTTTACCTTCTGTGGGTGCCAAAAGGCATTTAACTTTTACTCTCATTTATCCCTTCAAAATGAAAAATGCAGATTCATCTGAAGTCAATGAAAACTCAATAGCAGTGCGCAAGTTTTAATAGCTTCTGGGACAACACTTCCAAAGTGGAGGTTAGCATGTTGCAATTCTACTTCCTAATGTCATTGGTACCTTTTCCAATGTTCCTGGGAGGCAAGGGAGGTGCACTTGTAACAGGTGGTGCAGGCTGGGTGGGAGGTGGGCTGCTACTGAGTATGGCTCCATAGGTCTCGTTCTGTAACAGGCTTGGCATAAAGCCTCTTTGCTTGTCCTTGGCTATATTGGCAGCATCCCTTGCCAAAGATGCCACATTAGGCTGGAGTTGGCTTGGTCCTAGTTGATAGAAACTTACAGGTCTGTCCTCTCTTCGATTGGGGCTTGGTTGCTTTAAGAAAAATACAAAGAAGATAGCAAGTTTAGTAAGTACTTCAAATCATGAGGGGGGAGGATGAATACAAACTGAAAAGCAACAGATCTACCATCCATTTAGCATATCAAAGCATGAAGCCCCAAATACATTTACTTAGGAGTTAGCTCCACTACATTCAGTGGGAATTACCTTTAAATAAAAAAACATATACATCTGTGTTATAAGACCATTGGAGCATAGCTGCTGATTAGAGCAGGTAGGCATTTCTGGTAACAGAACAGCATTGTTTTACATTTCCACCAAAAGTATATTTAAAATTATTACTCCAGGACTAGAGAAGCAACCTTAACAGACACTCCTGATCTACAGTTCCCATCATCCTTGAATATTATCTATGCTGGCTGGGATTAATAGGTATTTTAATCCAACAGCATCTGGAGGGCCACACGTTTTCTACTCATCATCTTTGGACCTTAGTATACCTGCTCTGGCAAGAAATTTCATAACCTTTTAACTGGTTTTGCTAAAAACTCATTTCATATATGTATGTTTTCAACTAAATTCACTTCTGACTAAATTAAGGTGAAAAACAAGAAAATGACTCCGTATAATAACATGACCCAAGCCAAATGCACATGCAGCAGTAATGTTCAAAAATGCTTTTAGCATAATGAAGACATTAGTTGTATCATTAATAGCTCTTAAATCTTCTTTCACAAGTCCCTGTAGCCTGAAAGCCTATTAACAGTGACTGAGCAATGAAATGCCTTTTAATTCTCTGCTTCATCATTGAGTTAAATAGCAACAAAGATCAGCTCAAATAATACAATACTAGTCAAAGAAAGCATGGGGTTTTACACACCAGACTCATTCAAACTAGAACATTTTATTGTGTTTCCACTCTAGGAAGCTGTGGCATATGCTGCCATTATTACTAATGTGGTTGTTGTTGCATTTAATGCATGTAAGATATGAGCCTGTCCCTGTTAACTATGCCATAAATCAACCATTCTGTCTTCATCTGGATGCACTGGTGAATAAATGGCATGACATTACACTCATATCAAACCAGCACACACATCTGTGAACTAAATGCAATCGAAGTCCCAACTGGAGTAAATCCATTGAAATAAATGGGATTTATTAATCATCTTTTACGTATGTTCCAGTTACTTCCACAAGTTTACTTTTGCTGACACTAAAATTGAGATTAGGCCTGGTAAAGCGTTTCGACTAACTTCCTTCCATCATTTTAGAAAAAGCTTAATGATTGTTAAATACAACAGTATTTTTTGAGATGAAGCACATTTCCTATTTTTAAGCACTAGCTTTCTGATCTTATCATTACCATAAACATATACATTCAAAGGGCTTCTATGCACAGCTCATAAAGCATTTACTCCTAGCAGTGCCTCTGTTTTAGAAGCTACAAAAATAAAAGTGTTATTCACCTTTTTAACTACTTATAACTATTTACTGTCTGCGTCCAAATCAGTCTTTTATTCTAAATGTTTACAATTTTAAGATAGTATTTTGGTAAAGCCACCAAGTATCTAAACACATACCTGCAACTTTTCATCTACATCATCATCACTTTCATCTAGATCTTCATGAAGTAATCGCCATTCATATTCTACATGAACGTGGGAATTAAGCCTTCCAGCCAGAGCCTGAGTGAGCTAAAGAACCAAAGTTATAAAACACAATCAGCACCAATAGTTTGACTCAGGTTGATTTCTATTCTGTGTCTTTTTAAAAAAGTGAAATGATATGATGAAGTCATTATAAAAAGCTGCACAGCATAATGTGGCAGTGAAATCTTGTCTACAGAGTAAATACGAGGGGGTATCATAAAGTTTTAATTATCACCTTTAAAAAAATTTGATAGAAAGTTTGTTTTGATTGGTAATTGTTAACTTATCTCTATGTAGTCGCCATCCAGATTTACACATTTTCCCCAGCGTTTCTTGACCATTCATATACCATTATTGTAGAAGTCTGCAGATTGTGACTGATGAGGATTTTACACTTTAGCCACTTCTGGCAGAGCCAGTCACAAAATAAAGACGCAATGAGTTGATGTTCTCAGCAACGTGCACTTAGGGACCAATGATGACACTGACAAAATTTCATCAATATGCCATAATAACTACAGGGTGATAATTATTACTTTATGATACCCCCTCGTAAGGCGCAATCTGCAGACTTCTACAATATCAGGTATTTGGAGGGTCAAGATACTCTGGGAAAAATATATAAATATATAAATCTACAGTGAATACATAGAGATAAGTTAACAACTACAAATCAAACAAACTTTCTGCCAATTTTTTTAAAAGGTGATCATTAAAACTTTACGATACCCCTTCGTAGACCATACTCGAGTGACATCATTGAGTGATAAGCAAGCTCACCCCAATTATGAAGGCAATTCCTGATGTTTCGAAAAGAATCAAGATCAGTATGGTTCTGAAACTTTTGGTCCCCAGGTGTTTCAGACTTTGACCCCTCAAATACCTGACCATTGTCAGTCTAGCTAGGATTGCAGGTGATCAACGTACAAAACACTTGGAGTACAAAAGTTTCAGCACACTGAAACCAACTGTGTGCTCTAAACCAACACTGCTCTAAACCAACTCTCTTAATAAAACCATGATCACAACACAGCTCCATTCTGAATGAAATACAAGGATATTAAGAACACAGCCAAAAGAAAGGGCATGTGAAGACTAAGACTGGAGTTATCCCCGTTATGAAGTGGTTATGGAGAAAGACTTAGCTATCCATTTCGCCTTCCCCCCAAAAGTTTTGTAATAATAACAAGATTCACTGGGTTAGATCCAATGGGTCTTGCCTAATTAATTCCAAACCTAACTCAATGTTTACAACAGTATTATGGGCCAAATGCATTATATACATTATCTCGATTGTAATTTTTTTTGTTTAAAAAAGCATAAATATTCATACATCAATTCAGCATCTGGTACATTCAGGCATCTACAACAAATTAAAATTTTTAAAGAAGATCAAGTAAACAAATATTTTTTAGTTTTCTTCCACAATGCTTAACAAAATATTACAGAACCCCCCTTATAAACTACCAAATAACCAAACACACTTCTACACTCAAGAACAGTCCAAAAATGAAATCTTACCAATTCTTCACAGCGTGTATGTTTTAGGCGTTTAGCTATATCCAGTGGCGTTTCTCCAGCTTCATTGGCTATAAATCAATAGGAGGAAAATGTTATATTTTTGTTTATGATTACTAAAAAACTTAACATGTTGTTGTTGTCAAAAGGGGGGATACCACTCAAATTTGAAGTAAACATTCCAGACAAACTGGACAAAGATGTGCATTTTTAGGAACTACAATTTCAGCAAGACACAAGCAAACATCTGTTTATTTGATTGGAAAGACTATAAAATGATTATTTCAGGCTGGATTATGTCCATCCTTTGAGACAGGGTATTTAAGTTTTGCTGAATATTTTACTTAGATTAAATACACAATAGTATTAGTCAGTTCTGTGTGACTGGGATAATTCAGTATTCACCATATAATGATGTATCACAGAAACAGAAAAACAAAGAAGCCCCAAATTAGCAAGCACAATAAACAAAGCTCAAATCACTGAATTAAATAATGCAGTTTCCCAATTTTCTTCCTTACAGATATTGCTTTTTAAATATCTATTTTAAATGAGAAAGAACCTGCAACATTACTCCAACTCTAGGCATTGTCATATAGTACATGTATGGCAAAAATGTAAGAATAGAAGGGCATTCTTTACCCTTTTACCTATTTCAATGGAGGCCTTCCCTCTCAGCAGTAGTTTGAGGCATTCAACATTATCTGTCAAACAGCAGTAATGAAGAGCTGTGCTACCTTTACATGTCTGTTTGTCAAGGTTGCCACTATATAGAAGAAAAAAGGCAAGAGCTTAGTTTATACTAACAATCTCTTTAAAACCTGCTTATATCATTATGGTCTTATGATTCTTACTTATTTTGAACTGATGTTTTGCTTTCCTCATTTTGAGTCCTGGAACTGAACTGTGCAGAGAATGTGCTAACCATTCAGGATGACAACTCACCTATTCTGCACCAAGAAGTCAACTATGTGGAGTGAAGTCCGATCCACCGATCGCACAGCAAGATGAAGAGCAGTCTCATCTTGTTCCTAAAATCAAAAACACGCAAAAGTGTGTCTTCTGACAAATTTACTTATTAAATTATACAGAAAGTTCTGCCTAATTCTATCAACCATCTTTAGTGCTGTTGCACTGTGCTAAGCAAATGTTAAGAATATGACTGTAACCAATTTAGCCATCTGGTTTCTAAACAGAACAAAAACAAACATGCCTCCTTGGGAGGGATGCAGGGAGAGAACTGTTCTGAACAAGAGGGAATCAATACTTTAGACGGAAGTATTTCTCTATGTAATATACTGATATCCTCTTCCACTGAAGATATATTGCTGTGGGGTGTGCCTGGTGCCCTACTAGAAGAAGAGTCATTGACTGAGAATATAGACAGATCAGTGTATTGACCACATGATGACTTGCTCACATGATGTCAATACTGGGGACAAATGAAGAGAATGGAAAGTAATTGGAAGAATGGCTGTGGTCATATTGGCATCATTGACACTGGGAAATGTAGTAATGTGGTGTGGGTGGGTGTACGTATCTTCAAGTAGCATCTCAATTTATGGCATAGGGATTTTTAAGGCAAGGGATACTCACAAGGTGGTTTTACCAGCCCCTTCCTATGAAATATAGCTCACAGCACCTGGTATTCATTGGCAGTCTCCCATCCAAATATTAACCAGGACTGACACTACTTTGTTTCCAAGATCATATGAGATCTGGTGCTCTTAGGGTAGATAGGCAATTTAGTAATGTGGTAGCAAAAGAGAAAAAATAGGTTGTTAGGCAGGGTATTCAAAGCCAAGACCTCCAAGGGAGTTTTTATTTTGTTTTTTAAAGAGCTACCATATAGGTAGAATCTCCATCCATAATTAGATATTGGTGCCAGAAGGAAAGGTTTGATTAGGTACTATTGAATCTTTTGAGATAAGCTGAGCCTATACAAAAATATGGTCTTCACCTGAATCACAGTGGAATTAGACTCCTGACACTCAGTATCAAAAATATTTTAAAGCAACTGTTAAACTGATGCCTGGGCAAGAGCCAACTAGAACTGGGAGCCTTCAGTTTAATACAACTTTTCCTTAAAGGATAATAATGCAATTTGGCCTGATCCAGTGTGGAAGTGCTCCAACTGTATTGGACTGGAGGCCACACCATCATCCAGTCAGCATGGCTAAGAATTCATTCTAGGAGTTACAGTTAAATAGGTTGGGGCAAAAGTTGCAAATGATAAAATTGAGAGAACCTAGCACTAAGTACAGTGGTCCCCTGCCTTACGAATCCCCCAGGATACGAAAACCCCGGGATCCGAAGGCAGCGGGACCGCTAAAGTATCCCCTGGGATCCGAAAGATCCCCCGGGATACGAAAGAAAAAAAGCCGTGCGGCCCCTTTAAATGGCCGCGCGGTCCGTTTAGAATAGCGGTCCCCCAGGAAACGAAAGCTTCTGGGTTACGAAGGTAATCCCGGAACGGATTACTTTCGTAACCCGGGGGACCACTGTATATAGAAACACATGATACCCATTTAAATAGGGAAAAGAATTGGAAAAAGGTGCATGCAAGGGATGTTTAGAAAATGGATAAAATGGGTTATTTATATGCTAGTGTTAGAAGCTCCCAAACTAGGACTGGAGAGTGGAGCATTGGTGCCAAAGAAGGATGTGGGTATCAAATCAGAAACAGTTGGTAGAATACAGCAGTCCCTTGAAACAAACTTTACAGAAAGGGAAGGGAAAGAAGGGATGAGGACAGTGCTGTTTTGGATTGCCAAAGGCAGGGTAGAGTCCAGCAAATTACAATATAGGCATGTAAATAATTTCCTGTCCATTTCTTAGGCAACTCATTCATTTTATAGAAATAACTGAGCTCTATCGAAATGTATGGAAATAAATATCATGTTTTAGCCTGCATCCACACTGCAGAAATAATACAGTTTGACACCACTTTAACTCCCATGGTGCCGTCCTTTGGAATCCTCATATTTATAGTTTGTTGTGGCATCAGAGCTCTCTGACAGGTTGAATCAAAAATACAAATCCCAGAATTCCATAGCACTGGGCCATGGCACTTAATGCCAAACTGCATTATTTCTGTAGTGTGGATGCAGCACACACTACACTACACTACACTACACTGGGGAAGAAAACCATAAAGCTCCAATGGAATATAATATCTCTGTCCATTATTTTCCTTCATGTTTTATGTTATTAATAATGTATCTTTTAAAATTTCATGAGATGACAGGAATTTTAATTTTCATCAAGCCTGTTTTTTGCTGACTACTGTAAATTATCATGATCATAATTTCTTGATAGAGTGATAGTGAATTATCTTGAAAACATTACAAATTACCTATGATGATTTCCACAAATACATTTCATGTTCACAATGCAATTAATAAAAAGTTTCTACACTTACATGCCCATTTGCTAGTGGAATTTTCTCAGTTAAATCCACACCATCAGCATACACTTGAACCAATCCAAAAATGTCTCTTGTTCTGACTGCTTCACACAGGCTTTGTAGTTTAGCTGCATTGTCAGAGTATTTTTTCCGTGCATATTTTCTTTCAATATATTTGGCATTAATGTAATCTTTTCTTGCATTCCTGAAATGATGAGGCATGATTTACTCTCTGGAATGATGACATGAGCTATTCAAATATTCATTTAACAGGAAGGAGTGAAGTTACAGTAAATGAAATCCAGGTCCCATGAGCCTTTTTTTTAAAATGATAGAATGTTGACCAGTATAATAACGTCTCTCCTTCTCTGAAAGGATGTATTCATCATCATGACAAATATTGTCTGCACTTGTACAAATAATTAACTGATTAATGAAACAAAATATATAAACTCTGGTCCCTCTTTCAAAAATCTGTTCTCCTTAGTTTTCATCAGGATTTTTTTAGAAATACTTTGGAAGCTAAATTAAGTGAACTGCAAGTCATTCAACTGATAGGTTTCTTCAGTGATTCAAATGAAATCCTTGAATAACTTTAAAAAACACAGTGTTATGTTACTTTTCTTCATTATTAAGCTCATGGACAATTGTTTAACTTTGCTGCCATGTATGATTTAACACAGGATCTGTTACAGATTGCAGAATAATCAGATCATGTATCCTGTACTGAAATGCTAGTTCTTCAGACTATTGTTTCCCTTTGTCTAAAAGACTGGAAGCACTGCTAAAATTCTTATATCCAACACTTTTTTTTTGCTTTTACCAAGCGTGTGTGCACATGTGTGTCCATGCCTCCTTTCTTATTGCATAATTTGATCTTTCAAACTGTAGACTATATTATTTTCAATGTAAGTGAAACACATGTGCTAATTGCTATTAAACTGATGTTTTATGAGAAGTGAGATATAGTTAAATTCTCACCTTGACTGACTAGGGCACCTTTTCTCATGATTTCCTTACATACTCATGAAATAACTCATGTTCAGAAAACAAAACAGGAATTTGGGTTCTAAAAGAAAGATTCCAGTTACCCAGTTACTAGGGTTGCAAGTAAAAATACTTAAGTATTTTTGCCGTCATGTGTAATTTCTTTCTGCTTCAGTAGATAAACAAAGGTATTTTAAAAGCAAACTTTAAAAATCCTTTAGCTATCTATAACAATATGTCTATATTCTTTGTAAATATATGAGCATGTATGCTTTCATTTTGCATCCAAAAAACAGCAATTTAATTGATTTGTGTCATTAACCAAGGACTCATGAACATTTCCCACAGCTACATTAGAGTGCATCAGCTCTCTAGATTTAATACTTACATATCACTGCTTGGATTGGGTTTGACTACTTCATCTCCAGGTAGACAAAACTCCATGATCTCATTGAATCCTGCATTCCCAATATTCTTGGCAAGCTAAGATAAATTATCAACATGTCAAATAGCAAATCCAGTAATCTGATTTATCCGTTTTCCAGGACAGCAAGTACTCAAGGTGAAAATTTAACCTAAAAAAAAAATGTCTGAATTCTGCATTTGTAATGTCTCGTTTACCTACAAGGTTTTTGAGCCCATCTTGTTCTTTGTTATTCAAACAAAACTTTAGCTGTTGAAGTTGTTGTTGTGCCTTCAAGTCATTTTCAGCTTGTGGTGGACTGAAGATTAACCTATCAGGGGGATTTCTTGGCAAGATTATGCTGAGGTTGAGAGTGTGACCTGACCAAGATCATCCAGTGGGTTTCTATGGCTGAGTGGGGGTTTGAACCCTAGTCTAGACTACAGTCCCATTTCAATGCTCAAGCCATGACACTACACTGGCTCTTTGCTTCTTTATATACAATGTCTAAATTCAACATTAGTCCTACTTAGAGTAGATCCACTGCAATTAATGGGAATTGACAGTCATAACTACCTCAAGTCTCATTTCTTTTAGTAGATCTACTCTAAGTACAACTAATATTGGGTTCAGTCCAATGTTCTCATATACTTCCCTTAATGTGAAAAACGAGTTCCTTACTTCTACAAAGCATAGGAAAGAAAGATTAGACTGATATGAAAATGTGCTGATTAGACAGTAACTTGGCTTCTGAAGGAGTCCTGATAGTACAGTGGTTAAATGCCAACATTACAGCCACAGGACTGTGAGTTCAATCCCAGCCAGGGCTCCAAGGTCCGTCCAGCCTTGCATCCTTCAGTAGGTCGCTAAAATGAGTATCCAGTTTGTTGGGGGAAATTAGTTTACACGTTGTAAACTGCTTAGGGAGTGCTTAGTTCTCTGATAAGTGGTATAGAAATGTACTTGCTATTGCTATTGCTATAAGATTTAAAATACTCTTAATTTACCAGCAATTCAGATGTTCCCAGCACATCTAATGTGAGTGACTGCATTCTGGAATAGTGAACACCAAGTTCTCGATGGATTCCTGAACACTCGATGCAAGTTAAAATGCCCAGATTGGTTGACAGCCATGTAGGATCTGAACATGAAATAGTAAAAGAAGAAACTAAGCTATGAACAATTAAATTTTGCACAAAAGAAATTCTGCAATGGCTGTTTAAGATTTTGTTGTTTAGCATTAAGTACTCTAGTTCACATACACAGAGAAATTTGGAAAAAACCCAAGATGTTTGGTACTCTTCTTGGGAAGGACTATTCATATTCAGATTACAGTGAGGTAAACCAGGGAAACCAAGGGGATTTAAATTATGGTCAACTCTTTACATTGACTTCAATGGGACTCAAGGACAACAATTTTTTGTCCTCCATGTCAAGGGGCTCATTCTATCTGTGTTCCTGTAACATTGCATTACAGTTACTGGATTGTTCTAATAGCATTCCACATTGTTTTCTTGAGCATGGGGACATATGTCTATTGTATGTTCAGCTAATAGAAATACACAGCTTGACACTGATTAGAAACCTTTTAGTCCCTCCATCCCACCACAGTATTCTTCACTTCCCATCTATTCCAATGATCCCTCTCTTCTACTCTACTCTCTCTCTCTTTCCTCACTCTTCCACTTGATTTCTCTGTCACTGGTATTTCACTTGCTCCACCCTGATGCTTACTGAGCTTCTTCCTTTGGTTATTGTCCTTTCCCATCCTTAATCAGCAGAAAGATCTTCTCTTTCTTCTGTCTTTTTGAAAAGTTCAGGAACCTTGCAAAATGAAGACCTGTGCCTGGTATGTTCTTTTCCCTCTGGCTAATGTAGAGATGACTCAAGAAATGAACATACCAGGCACAAGAATAGCTTCCTCTTTGATAGTTAGGAAAGTCTGTCACCTAGTGACTGAAGACGGTACTGTAGGCAACGTGTTTAAATTAATTAAAATTAATTGATACATTTAAAATCATAAAAAGTGAATAAATAAATAAATATTAACCCTAAGATTCATACATATCCATAGGATTCTCTTACTATGTCAAGTGCCTAATTTTACAGTCCTGGAGCTATGGCAGAGACACATACAAACTTACACAAACACATTCTCCTTTACTAGTAAAGGAGGTCTGTTTTTAGTAAGTTTGTGATTTATTAGCTGCCCAGAAGGGTAAAATGGAAAGAGAGAAATGTGGGTAAAATATACTACTTCAACATATTAAAGTCACCTTGTGCTCCACAATCACAACATGTGTCATTTCCAGGCATCCTCTGAACATCAGATATTATTTCTTTGGTCAGTTCTTGAACAATATTGTTTTCTCCTGTGTTGTCATCACCTTTGAATGCATTATTTAAAGCTTCCTCTTTACTGTTCTGTAGCACTGATATCCAACTTGAAAAACAAAAACAAAATTATAAATTTCTCCAATTTCATTGGTAATTACGCTATTATTCCTCAGAAAGAAGTTTAGTTAAAAAGAAGGCAGAAGAGGTTTTTGGTGCTCGGGTATGGCTCTCAAAAATTTACTAAGAGGAAAATTACTGCCAGATTATTACAGTGGTCCCCCGGGTTACGAAGGTAATCCGTTCCGGATTACCTTTCGTAACCCGGAAGTATTCGTTTCCCGGGGGACCGCTATTTCCAACGGACCGCACGGCCGATTTAAAGGGGCCGCGCGGTCTTTTTTCTTCGGATCCCGGGGGATCCTTCGGATCCCGGGGGATATTTTTTGGTCCCGCCGGTTTCGGATCCCGGGGATTTCGTTCCCCGGGGGACCACTGTATTTCAGGTTTAGATGGTTTCCACAGAAATTTGTACAGAAAGGGCTAGAAGGAGCCAGGAATACCCAGCTGATGTAGATGGTTGCAGAAAGTGCTTTTTGAAAGTGAAAAAGAAGAAAATGTAATTTTATTTTCCAGGTTTATATTGAATGTGATTAAGATATTCCAACAGAGAATATTCCAACAGAGAGGAAGCCAAGTTTTTGATGGGCTAGAGATGGGTATTTGCTTACTAAACATTCAAGGTTTTCAGATTATACATTTTGACAATTCTACCCATAGATGACCTATAACTATAGAACTTTTATACTTATTAGCTTGTCTGCACCATGATGATTAGAACTGAAAACATCTTCCTCCTCAAGTAACAATTATGACTTCGGTATCACAAGCAAGTGAAACAGCAGTCACTAAAGACGAAATATTTAATGCAGCTTACATTTGGCAGTCCTGTTCATCCTCTGCTTGGAAATGATACGTTCGGTCATCTATAAAATGATAAAATAGTGTTGATTCAAAAACATTTCATCAACACATATTTGAAAGACAAACATTTGACCTCATTATATGGGCCAAAGAGTCAAGCAAGGCAAAACAGTATGTAATTACAGTTAACAAAACCCTCCTTTTTATAAAGTATTTTTATGCCCACCACTTTCTCCTTGTCTTCTGTCTAGCTGAAATAAAACTGGTTGAAGTGACATAATTTGATAATCAGGCAAATACAACTAAAACTCTCTAGTACTAAATTAGAAAAAAAAGATGAAGGATGTTTGAAGGGCCAATATTTTTGCACTTCACCATGTTCAAAAGAGTTTTAAAGAAACAAACAAAAAGGGAAACAATTTCATTTGCATAACAAAATGTAAACTAGGCGGAAGGTGTACAAACTTGCAGATGTTCTAAATTGTGTGACAAACAGTGAGGATCAGAGTGTCTCTTTAATTAATAGAGTAGATGTGAGAGATCAACAGAAAAGTGGCTGGCAATGAACAGAGGAATAGATGATGGCTATAGTTTAGGCAAGTGAAGGTGATAGACCATATTGAAGGAAAAATATTTTTTCAGCAAAAAGAAAATGGAGGAATGAATATTTGTATCAGAAATATCATGACAATGGAGGTAGGAGGGAGATTTCAAACAAATTTAAAAAAAAGGAATTGAGGGAGAGAGGGAGTACAGTTTAAGTCTTTCAGACTTAAAACATAAGAAAGAAATCAAATTATAGTTGTTTTTTTTCATTTCCACTGAAGTGAAACTGCATGTAGTAAAAGCTCTATATTCTTTTAACAAAAAGACAAAAGAAGGGATGGGGGAAGGGGGAAAAAGGAAACATCCCAGTCCTTCTGAAGAAGGCAAACTCTCCTGTCAGAGATTTCATGCTGGAAATATGGTGCATAAGGCAGCTGTCTGATTGACAGTTGTGATAATTTTCCAAATACTATCCTGCATCAGACGTCAGTACAAGATAAGCTACTGCAAAGAAAATGAACAAGGCATGCAGCAAGGAAAGAGGAAGACAAGGCTCAGGTAATGAAACCTGGTAACAAGTAGACAAGCCCCTCTTTATTCTGGAAGGCATGCATGGTACACTCTAACACAGAGCCACAATTTTAAAAAAAAGGCTAAGATTTTGGCCAAACGTGGGAAAAGTAGCAGTTAATAGCATCCAGATTTAACAATATATCAGAATACAGTATATGCTTCCTGATCACTGTTATTTAAACCCTTCTTCCAGCAGCAGTATTTACATTAAGAAGAAATTGATGAGGAAGCAAAAGTCCCCCTTTCCATCCGCAACCAAAACTAGATCATGACAGGTTGCTTCCCCCTAATAAATCAGTAACAGAGAACTAACACCAAACCTTATGCACTGGGATGAAAAAAAAAACAAAACCAAAAACCTTTGGCATTATGCAAATTGATATTTTAAGACCCCCAATAAGAATGCAAATGTATTCAGAATCTGCATTGTGGTTAGTATTTTGTGGGGGGAGTTGGGTGATGGGATGGAATATTTTAATTGTACTGCTTTTTTAACCCTGTTGTAACCCACCCCGATTGCTCGTTCAGAGGGGTGGGCTAGAAATAAATTATTATTATTATTATAATTAAACGTCTTATATTTTATGACTGCAATAAGAAGCCAAGGGTACTCACACACCCAACTTGAACCTACTGACAACCAGAGAACATTATTTCTGATTCACTGCATCATACTTTTGCTAAAAAATGATCACAGAATGTTTTTGCCCCAATATGTTACACCAGTGGCAGCAATACTGTAATTAAATTAGTTATGGCTTTTTTTGTCCTTGTTCTTTTGGCTTTGTTTAAAAGATGTGTACAGGTAAGCGGCTGGAATTTAGGGATATTGTTTATAATCTTTCAGGTGATACTACAGTTGGCACTTGACATTCATGGCTTTGACATTAGCTAATTTGGTTATTCACAAGTTTTCAACGGCTCTCCTGGGACAGCTGGCTAGAGCTGACCTAGGCATTGGAGGAGAGGTGGAAGGGGCTGGCATGCTTATTCACAAATTTTCCACATTTGCATAGGTCTTATTCCCCTGATTCCCATGAATATGGAGTGCCGAAGATATAACTGGATGTTTACACTGCAGACTTAGTTCTGTGTAGATCCTTCAACAAAATGTGACTCTATTTGTCTAGAATGTTCTGGCCTGTTGCATGAGAATCGAATACAGTCTCCAGAGCCTAGTTTATTAAATGAGTGCCAAAGAGCCGAGTTTTGGACATAATTTCTTGATTAATTTCGTATTAGTTTTGCCACGTGCACTAGTAGAGACACCAGATGTGGGGTTATCAGGAAGTGTATACAAACATGCTGTTTGTGTCTTCCTGCTTATATTAAAGCAAAATTATCTGCAATTGTAGTTCATTGTTCCATCTGGATATGGTTGAGATCTCCAAAGACTGTAATTGAAATTAGAGAAAAATGAGTTGTGACACTCATATTCTAATACACATAGATGGGACTATCCTATTCGTCTAAAAACCTTCTACCACACTATCTATAATGTTCCCAGTCTCCAAATTATGCTTTTGAGATATTATGTACGTATTTATGTGCTTGCTCTGCTTTTGGGTTTTCCAGTAAGTGTTGTTCTCTTGGGCAAGTTACAAAATATGAAAGTAATTTAAAAGCACCATATCAGCACGAATCTAGTGAGACAGAGGAACAAAGGAATAATTATCAAACAGAGAAAAATTGAATATCATACGCAGAGCAGCTAACAACAAACCTATTAAAAATATCTTGAAGCATGCTGTGAAACTGCAAGCTCCTTTCTGCCCATTGGTGTTTCCCTATCCTCCAAGGCATACTTAACATCAGTGCTTTCTAGTGTGCTCAGTTTTGGACAAGCTTAAAAGCTGGTCAAAACAAACAACTTAAAGGACAGAAGGATCACAGGAGAGATGGATTCATACATGCAAAAAAAGAAGGTAGGAAAGAAGGGAGTGGGCAAGTCCCCATGTGGAATAGTACATCCTGCAGCACATCACTGTCAAAATAATCGAAAATAAAGAGAGCATTCAGTCATGAAGAGTAATTCAGAAAATTGTAGTTGGAAACTGTTATGTGTAGAGTCTTCATGGAACTTTTGTAACATATATAGATAACAATGGTGCTTTAATAAAATGGTACAGCAAAAGGAGAAAGACAACTAAGTACAACCTAAGATATATTCTAATCCGATTATAATTAACAACAATAAAGAAATAACACTGCTATACATGTAAGATAGTGACACCAATGGGGAACTGCTGTTTTAGGTATTAGAAATGATATCATTTATCCTATACATTCATAACAGTAAAATCAGCCATCAAAAAAGGAACTGGTCATGAACTATATTAATATTTTCTTCTAAAAAGAAAATCCAAGGTACTATTTATTCATATATTCAAAACTAGCTGCCAAATGTACAGCTAGATAGCTCAATCATTGTGTAAAATTTGATACATGCAGCTTTTCCTCAACACCCACTGCTTGGTCCCTCACTTTTCCGTGCCTGGTGACTGTATTCTAACTTATTACCTTTAGCTCAGCCATTAGTATGTTTATGATTATTTCATTATGTCTCAGGTTCAACCGATCAGGCAATGGACAGTGGAAGTTGGACGGCAACAGAATGTTTTATATTTATTATACAAGTAAGATGCTACATCATTTATAGTGGCAGGAGAAATCCTAAACATGAGGAAAATCCCAGAATGGCATGTTTTAGTGTTTATAATTATATAGCTGGACTTACAGTATTCACAAAATGAACCTAAACCTATAACATAAATGATTTTGAGATCCAATTTTGCATCTCAGGAAATCATACCCAAAACACCAATTGTAAAGTTGCAATCAATGTGGATGCAGCAATAAAAACACTGACAAACAAATAATTTTACTGACAAACATATAAAATGATATTTGAAGTGTATGAAACGCATGTATATAAATATATATATAAATGTAAACAGAGCAAGAAGCAATAGTAATTCTAGTAAGAGAAATATTTATAATATATTCTAAGTGTACTATGCTGAACTTTGATATTTTGCCATTCATTGATTTTCTAAAATAATATGGAGGTATATCGAACTAATATAGAGAACCTATGGAACTGAACAACAAACCTACGTGATATGAGGTCAAAACATTTTTTCTCTTCTGGGTTTGTTTTCACTTGGCAAGTTAAGAGATTGAGCTTTGCAGGCGGTCGATTTGCCTAATTAAAGGGGGAAAAAAAGAGGAATATCCCTTAGTAAGAATGCATAAAGAATAATAATATTTTCTGTTACCATTAATTTTGAAAGGAAGAATCCTCCTGCACCAAAACACAAAACATACTGCATGTGCTAAAAAAATTACCAAAACAGACAGGTATTCAGTTCTTTTGAATAACAATCAGAAATTGAAACAGTCAGGTGGTTGAAGGCAATCTTGGGGGATGTTAAACTGTAAGGACAGGGTCAAGTTGTTGTCTTGAGTCTACTTTATAGACAAAGATGAACCAGTAGTATCTGCTGGACCTGATCCTCTTTCCCACTGCCATTTTGTGTCATGTCTTTTTAGACTGTAAGCCTGAGGGAAGGGAGCTGTCAAATTAACAATCTGTACTCCTCTGAGAGCCTTTGCGGCTGAAGAGTGGGGTAAAAATATTCTAAATAAATTAACAGCCACATCCTCTGGGCACCATGTGGGGGCAGAGCTCACCCCAATATTTTAGGGTGATATTTTCCCTCTATATACTTGGGCCATGGGTTGCCCCCAGTAGTTCTCCTAAATGTTATAGCAAATGTAGAGGTCTAGAGACAAATAAATCATTATAGTCAGTGACACAACATTTAAAAATTACAGATACAATTTTACCATAAACAACACAAGACGCAGTAATTCCAAAAGATGAACTATGAGAAAAAACCCCCTCATATTGTCTATCACAGTTGTACACCAAAGAGGAACATTATGACACTTTTAATCAGTAGTGAAGTAAAATATTTTCACATGTCCAACTCAACAGATATGAAATGGGAAGAAATTAGTTTTTGAAAAGCAGCCTACATTGAATTGCTGTATCCATCTATACCTTTTCACAACTATATTACAGGAGCACCATAGGCTGATTTTCACTGTACCACTACATACAACTGCTACACACATACAATCTGAAGCAAGGCCTTTGTGACTATATATATTCATGTCTACACCGTGAAATGTAATAAAAATGTAATACAATTTATTTATTTATTTATTTATTTATTTATGGTATTTATACCCCACTCTTCAGCCCTAAAGGCTATCAGAGCAGCTTACAATTATTATTTTTAATTAGACAGTTCCCTGCCCTCAGGCTTACATTCTAAAAAGACACGACACAAAAGGAGAAGGGAATGGTGGGAGGGAAGGGGATGAGGTCCAGTGGTTCTTCTCTCCCTCTGAGGCCTGGACCAAGGCAAATGGACTGGAGGAAGGGCTCTTCTTCTTAGCACTATAATAGCACTATGCCTCTATTAAAAAGGAAAAATAATGGTTCTCTGAGGAAATAAACCACACCAGAAACATAATGGAAAGGCTTTCTACAGAGGAAACAAATTAGATCAAATAATTTAGTGTTTTGTCTTCTGGCTTTTAAAAAAGATTTTAAAAAAATAAAGAATGTGAACCAAGATTAGTAGCATCTGTGGCCAGAGTTTCCCTGGCTTTTAATTAGAAAATTAACTTGAGAAGCCTTACTGGAATAGCTAAGCAAGGCCTTAGGACTGTGGAGACACAATACTTAATGCAATCTCATAGCTCAAAATCTGATTGGTAAACCCATTGAATCAACTGCTAAACAGCATGACAAAATGTGTGAAAATCCTACCAATTTAGTGGATCTACTCCAACTAGCAATTAGCTTTAGTCCACAGAACATCACATTACGATGCACAGGTATTACTGTATATACTAAGTCTAGAAATTTTAGTCAAAAAATTGACCCCAAAACCTGGGTTGATTTATCCACGGGTCAATGTAAGTACTGTACTGTATTTTAACTCATATATTGTGAGCCATCCTCCTCTGAATAGAGTGGTAAAAGTCAAGAGCTTAGTCCATCCTGGGAGCACCAGAAAGAAGCATGGATCTCCTCTACTCTCTCATCCATCCAGGCTTTAGGATGACCACAAATAGTTATGCCTGCCAGTATTTTATAAGTTCTTTGGCATCATTTTCCTTTACATTCTCTATTACATGCCCCTAAGTTTTACCCTTGACTGATTCATGGGTCATATCAAAATCCATAAATTTGGCCCCCAAACCTGCCCTCAACTTATACAAGAGGTTGACTTATAGTTGGGTATATATGGTACGTAAATATTGCAAACAGAAATTGGGACAGGCAAAACAAACATTTTTTGACACAGCATCCTCCCCCACTTTGGAAAATGGTAGGTTCCTATTTGGGCCCTTAATGCATATAGTTTTATCTGCCTTGGAAACAGTGGTGTCTTCAGAATACATCTGTTGATTTGCCTTTTGAAAGCAATCACTGGCAAAGGCAAGAAGAACGACCAAGGATAATTTCAGCATTGTTGCTGTTACTGTAAATTAGAAGTGCCTAGTTGGACATTACTTGGACAAAATATTTTCCCCCTTTTTTGAAAAGCAATTTAATTTATAGAACAATGTAGTTTACAGAGAAAAATGGATAGAGAAAAAAATATCATCCACAGGGGTCCACAATACAGAGCCAGTGAAAAGTAGCAGAAAATATGGTAAACCCCATCCACCCCAGGTCGATGAGGTTTAGCCCTAAAAATTCTAATCAGTATGCACAGATTTCCTTTGCTGTTTGTTCCAAGGCATGATTGTTGTTGTTGTTATGGAAGTAAGGTTTTAAGCCTGCTTTCTTGGAAAAAATGCTCCATCATAATTAATGAAAACTATTCCTAAATAGCTTAAAGGCACCAGATCCTGGCTGATTTTGGAAGCTATGCAGGGTCAACTCTGGTTAGTACTTGGATGGGAGACTACAGGCTGCATTTCAGAGGAAGGAAGTGGTAACACCATCTCTGAGGATTCCTTGCCTAAGAAGAACTATTAAATTCATGGGATCACCTTAAGTCAACAGGTGACTTGAAGGCACACACACACACACACACACAGAAGTAAGTGCATTTAGTGTATCAGTTAAACCTAGTACCGGTATGGGTCACAATAATTTTCACACAAATGTAACTTAACCAATCTTCTTAATGCACGGGAGGCCTTATAATATTCTCCTCATCATTATCATCAACCATTGGTGAAGTTGTTTATTCTTCCTGGTGAATTGACTCCTCTTTCTTCCTCTATCCAAGCCAAAAAGGGTCCAAGAGAGAGACATTGTCTAATTGTGTAGTCCATAATTTGCAGGGCCATGCTCTTGTGAAATTCAACTCTTTACCTGCCAGGTATTAACTAATACAAAATGCAAGCTGGTATGATCAAAATGCATCTATAGACATTTACACAATTCTGCAGAGCCAATATGTTTTTAAAAAGAGGGAGAAGATGGGTCTAAGATGAGAGTGGCAAAAATAACCGAACCCCACAGAACGACCTAATTCTGCCAGAATAACAGCACGCGCTAACAGAAAGAAAGATCTAATGTATGAGCAAAGGAAAAAGAAAACAACAATTCCCCTAAAAGGAAATGGGAAATGGATAAGAACACAACTGGGAACTGATTGAGAAAGGTCAAAAAGAAATAGCATAGCTTCAGACAGGTCTTCAAGCTCCAGGTACAAGAATTCAGAGATTAATTTGGCCTAGGCCTCAGTTCCAGAACACTTACAGATGTAATAAATGTGCTTGTCAAGATGCGTTGTGCACCCTCCATACACTAGTCACAGCTATGCTAATACATCTGCTATTAAAGGTGCTAGTTACAGGTCATGGGCATCCAGGAGGCTTAAACCCTGCTGCTCTCTATCAACAACAATCATTGCAAATGCCTTGCTAAAAAGGTACTTTGAAGGAAAAGAAACAGCTCTCAACCACATCCTGGTGGGTGGCGAGATTGCCACTGTCTGCGGTTGTGAATGACCACACTAAGGTGCTAAAAAGGAGGAAGCAGTTTAAGCAGTTCAAGTCTCAAAGCAAAGGGAGGATGAAGAGTGAAATTTAAACTCCTATAAGAGCCAATCAAGTCCATCTGTCTGAAGCCTAGCCTGAAAGTGTCAACAGCTAGCGTTAACTAATTCAAGAAAGCAATTCTGGGCAATGTGCCACTATGATCATACAGAGTATACATTTAGGAGACAGGGAATGCTTGAAAGCTCTCTTCTGGCATCTGGAACATGTAAAGACTTTGTATGTGCAAGAATTCCAATACACAGCCACCAATAGCAGGTGAAATCTTGATTGTCTAAAGTGACTGTAAAGAGGAAAGTGGGTTAAATTGTTGCCTACAAACCACTAAAGTAGTCTTATTGACAAAAAGCTATCATTTTGTACACTGATCATCTGAATGGCTAAGAGGTGATCCAGAGGGCTTCAATATTTCTCTGGTTAAAGAAAAAGAAGAAGAAACCTGAGTGGTGTTCTTTTAGTTGTTATGCTTCCTATAAGCTAGTTTCATTGAGATAGAACTTTGAGATCAGTCTCAACCCCTGGCAATTTAGAAATGTTAGGACAGAAAAGGACTGCATGAATTCAAGATAATGATGAAGAAGAAAGTCAGGTCTAGCACTGTCAAATAAGGGTTTATGAACAGCATATATATATGAATTCTTCCCTTCATTGCCTTAAAGATGGCAACCCAACAATAACTAGATTTATAAGCAGAGGTACTTATAGCATCTGCTGATTTGCCTAACCTTAAATCAAAGCATGCTTAATCTAGCAAAAATTGCATCTTCAAAAAAAAAAAAAAAAGTGTCCAAAGATGGGATATAACTTTAAACATTACTATTCTTTCGTCTTGGAGTATGAGCAGCCCTGGTGGCGCAGTGGTTAAATGCCTGTACTGCAGCCACTCACTCAAAACCATAAGGTGGCGAGTTCAAGACCAGGAAAGGGCTGAAGCTCGACTCAGGCTTGCATCCTTCCGAGGTCGCTAAAATGAGTACCCAGATTGTTGGGGGGCAAATAGCTTACAATTGTAAACCGCTTAGACACTCCTTAAGGGTATGAAGCGGTATATAAATGAAGCTGTTTGTTTTTGTTTATGAAAGTTCTACTCTGTTGATCCATGCCTTTGGAAAACAATGTAATCCGTTCCGGCACCACTTTCGTAAGCCGAAAAAATTTGTAACCCGGGGGACCACTGTAAGTATAGACAAAAAGTTGGCACGATTTGAATTTTGAGCGTGGTTTTTTTTTTTGTTTTTTTTTTTTGGAACCTGGGCTTTTCTTTGTAACCCGGGGCCATTTTTTCGGCCCCGACTCTTTCGTACCCCGGGGTTTTCGTACCCCGGGGGATTCGTAACCCGGAGGACCACTGTACTTTGTAAATCGATTTTTTAACTTTATCTAATGCTGAAAGGTAAGGATCACTTCACACATAATGGTTATTTTATATAGAAATTGCGTTTGTGTATGAAAAACATGCATATGTTAAAATTCCTGCACAAAAGCTATAATACTATAGCTACTTAACTGGGAATGCATTTCAATGAACATGATGGGTATATTTAGATGTCACAGTAAACCTGGGTGACATCTAGTCCATAATATATTTCTCATGACATCCTGATATAGCAGCAGTTGGCACTCTGACTTGTTTCTTTCCTAACAGGCCAGAGATAGAATTCTCTGTGTTTTTGTGGTTGTTTTTGTTTAAGTTTGTTTCTCTGATTTATTTTATTTATATAGCACTGTAAATTTACACAATTTATACCATCTTATAATTAGACGGATCCCTGCCTCAGGCATACAATCTAACCCTCATCCCCATAGGGACCCAAACTGACCTGTTCCTCACATCATCCCACACTCATCTGTTCTCCTCACCTCGGGCTAGTTTCCTCTGTCTTTGTTCACCAAAGACCATCATCAAGACTGGACTTGCCACTTCATTTCTATACACAAAGGATTTTGAATTTGAATTGACATTCTCACATACTAATGGCATATATAGGTCTGTCCCTGGCTTTCCACTCCACCAAATGCATCTGAGGTTACAAGATCTCTCTACATACTGATTATAGACTAACACATCTATTTACTGTGAAGATTCTCATTATTCCAAGATTCACTTGTGTTTACTGATGCTCGAGAGACACATTTTTCTACCATTTTTGGAATATTTCAGATATTACTTCCATCTCTTATTCATTCATAAAAGAAAAAGGAGCATGCAGATTTGAAGCTTGCTTACAATCAAATATGAATTGAGCCAGAGTGAACCACAAGCAAAGATAAAAGAGAGTTAACTGTCTTGGAAAATGAAAATAAGATGTATTGCTATTTTTACCATGCCATGAATTTCAAGCACAGGTAAACAGGAAATGTATAGAAACTGTATGCCCATAAACTAAACCAAACTGTAATATGTCAGAATGTTTGGTATCAATTTAACGCAGAAGGAAGCATTTCTCTGCTTAACATTTCCATCTCAGTTATCAAGCAGGGTAATAAAGATCAAGGCCTAAATCTAATGACTTGTTCCATCTAGGATGAGCTCATAGAATCAACTACAGAATCTAAGCCAAAACTCATAGAAATCCCATTTAGTCATGGATCTGTTCTACAGGAGAATACCGATTAGACTGAGAGGCATTTATTTAAAAAGAAACATTTAAAACTGGATTAGAAAGTATATACTCTTATCATTTTTTAATATAAACATTTTCCTGAATTAGTTACGTAAGTACTGTACAGTATTCTTTAAATAAAATTGTTTAAAATGTTATCTGAACATAACATTAGAACATATTAAAATCTATATTCCATTATCCAATATAGCTGCATTCTCACTGCAGAAATAATCTAATTTGACACCACTTTAACTGCCGTGGCTCAATGCTATGGAATCTAGGAACTGTAAGTTTGTTGTCAGAAGTAAGAACCAGTAAAAATATATCACTAACCATCTTCTAAGTGGAGGAACAAACTGGGGTAAAAATTGGCAGCTGGGGTTACAGACAAGCCAACCTAAATGTGGTACAATACTACAGCTTTGGTATCTAGCATTGCAAGTTATGAACATTTAGACTATAAAACAGCAGAGGTCTTTAGTTTCTGCATTGTGGAGAGAAATGGTCTGGTCAGTACCTGTTTCTGGGCATTTAATTTGCAAATAAATTATATTTACAGTGTCCTCATAAGTGTACAGAAAGAACCAGAGACACATTTCATCGTTGCTTTTCTATTGCAACACACATTCTGTAAGGCAAGCGGCATGTGGGCAGTAGGGATTTTGGATCTGGGATATAAAAATTATATTTAGCTACGTGCTTTTTTCAAAAATTTGAAAGTATGATTTAAAACCAGCCACCATTCATAGTTACTTAAGTTACACATTTGGTTAATTGAGCACAATATACATGGCAATATCAAGGGGAGATTTTATTTCATTTCCTCAACAACCATATGGCAACAATATTCCTCCTTCCTGTGTACCAGCTCAGAAAGTTTGAATTAGCAGTTTTCATTCCAGTTCTTTTATATATTTAAAAACAAAACATTATATACCGAAAACACTCTTCTTCTATACATGATGCCACAATAACAGAGCATTTCTAAAAGATGCTGTCACATGCCTTCATGCCATGTTACTTATACCTTCCTCAGCTAGTTGCACAGAACAGGACCTCAAAAATTTTATCATCATAAGTAAAATATTTGGTTGTTCTCATAATTCATCATCAGGCATAATAACAACTGAGTGGGCAGGCAGATCAAGAGTATTTAATTCTCATAGCAATTTTGCCAAGATTCTTCTTCTTCTAAGCTACAGTCATTTCACTAAATATGTTCTATAAAGGATTCAGTCAGTTCCATAGCTATAAATACAACTATATCCTAATTTAGCTTTTAGTATTAGCAACAAGCTGTGTGAATAGAATACTGTAAACAAATACTTACTGTACCATGGGAAATTGTAAGAAAACCATTTTTAACTGTGCACTTCCTCTTCTGCCACACTTTTCTGATTCTGTTTTTTTTAAAAAAAGAAACAAAATAATCTAAATTTTGGTGTAACTTGCATTGTTACAGAAGAGACCAAGCAATATGTAACACTGTTTTCTCTCTCTCTGAAGTAACAGTATTATACATACCCATCACTTTTCTTATAGAGGCTGCCATCCCTTTCAGTGCCATGTTCCTTATTTCCCTGAGGTTGATGTAAACTGTAAGTTGTACTCTGGCGGAGCTGAGACTCCTACAAACGTAGAGGGTTGGGTTAATTAGAGAACACTATGATTTCTGTCATGTTAGCACATTCACCGCAGAATTAATTCTATCACCTTTCCTTTGCTTCCATTATTCATAAACAGAGAGAATCTACATCAGCCTTTCTCAATTTTTTTTTTACCCTGGAGAAACACTTGAAATAATTTTCAGCTCTCAGGGAACTCCTACATAAAAATTATTATACAGTGGTCCCCCGGGTTACGAAATTAATTCGTTCCGGCCCCTTTTTCGTAAGCCGAAAATTTCGTAACCCGGGGCCTATTTCCAATAGGAAATAGGTAATCCGTTCCGGCCGGCCGGCTGGCCTGGCGGGGGCCTCCTGGCTGAGGAAAGGAAGGTCCGATCCGGTGGATCGGGTCTTCCATTCGTCACCCGCGGAGGCCCACGCTGGCTGGGGAACGTTCGCTTCCCCAGCCAGCCAGGCTTGAGTCCCTTCTCCTCCGAGGCCAGGCTTCGGAGGACAAGGGGCGGCCTTGGATCCCTTCTCCTCCGAAGCGAGGCTTCGGAGGACAAGGGGCGGCCTTGGATCCCTTCTCCTCCGAAGCGAGGCTTCGGAGGACAAGGGGCGGCCTTGGATCCCTTCTCCTCCGAAGCGAGGCTTCGGAGGACAAGGGGCGGCCTTGGATCCCTTCTCCTCCGAAGCGAGGCTTCGGAGGACAAGGGGCGGCCTTGGATCCCTTCTCCTCCGAAGCGAGGCTTCGGAGGACAAGGGGCGGCCTTGGATCCCTTCTCCTCCGAAGCGAGGCTTCGGAAGACAAGGGGCGGCCTTGGATCCCTTCTCCTCCGAAGCGAGGCTTCGGAAGACAAGGGGCGGCCTTGGATCCCTTCTCCTCCGAAGCGAGGCTTCGGAAGACAAGGGGCGGCCTTGGATCCCTTCTCCTCCGAAGCTAGACTTCGGAGAAGAAGGGGCGGCCCAGGCTGGCTGGGGAACGTTCGCTTCCCCAGCCAGCCAGGCCTGGGCCTCCGCGCCTATCGAAAGGAAGCCACGATCCCATGGATCGTGGCTTCCTTTCGTTAGGCTTGCCCCCCAAGCCCGGCTAGAGAAGGGAATCCTCCCTTCTCTAGCCGGCTTTGGGGCGGAGGCCCAGAGACTTGACAGGCTGAGGAAGGTCCCCAGCTAGCCAAGCCTATGGGCCTCGCCCCGAAGACAAAGCAAGGCAGTGCCTTGCTTTCTCCTCGGGGCGGAGGCCCAGAGGCTTGGCTGGCTGAGGACGTTCCTCAGCCTGTCAAACCTGGGCCTCCGCTTGGAGGGCAAGTCGGGGTAGAGAAGGAAAGGTGTCCTTCTCTAGCCCGATTTGCCCTCCAAGCGAAGCCAAAGGAAGCCGGCTTCCTTTGGCTTCGCTTGGAGGGCAAATCGGGCTAGAGAAGGACACCTTCCCTTCTGTAGCCGGGCTTGCCCCCCAAGCCTAACGAAAGGAAGCCGGATTCCTTTGCCTTGGCTTGGAGGGCAGCGAGGCTAGAGAAGGGAAGGTGTCCTTCTCTAGCCCGATTTGCCCTCCAAGCGGAGGCCCAGGTTTGACAGGCTGAGGAACGTCCTCAGCCAGCCAAGCCTCTGGGCCTCCGCCCCGAGGAGAAAGCAAGGCACTGCCTTGCTTTGTCTTCGGGGCGAGGCCCATAGGCTTGGCTGGCTGGGGACCTTCTCCAGCCTGTCAAACCTGGGCCTCCGCCCCGAAGACAAAGCAAGGCACTGCCTTGCTTTCTCTTCGGGCGCGGAGGCCCAGGCTTGGCTGACGGGGGAGCGAAGATTCCCCAGTCAGCCCAGCCTGGCCCTGGGAGCCTAACGAAAGCAAAGCACGATCCGATCGGATCGTGCCTTGCTTGGCCTCGGAGAAGAAGGGACGGCCCCGCGATGGCCGTCCCTTCTTCTCCGAGGCCGCCGGCGGAGGAGAAGGGACGGCCATCGCGGGGCCGCCCCTTCTTCTCCGAAGCCTCGCTTCGGAGGAGAAGGGATCCAAGGCCGCCCCTTGTCCTCCGAAGCCTCGCTTCGGAGGAGAAGGGATCCAAGGCCGCCCCTTGTCCTCCGAAGCCTCGCTTCGGAGGAGAAGGGATCCAAGGCCGCCCCTTGTCCTCCGAAGCCTCGCTTCGGAGGAGAAGGGATCCAAGGCCGCCCCTTCTTCTCCGAAGCCTAGCTTTCATTAGGCTTGCCCCCCAAGCCCGGCTAGAGAAGGGAAGCTTCCCTTCTCTAGCCGGGCTTGCCCCCCAAGCCTAACGAAAGGAAGGCACGATCGTGCCTTCCTTTCTATTCAGCCACGGAGGCCAGGGGTCCCTTCTCCTCCGAAGCCTGCTTCGGAGGAAAAGGAACGAAAGTCCGTCCCTTTTTCTCCGAAGCCTGGCTTCGGAGGAAAAGGGCCGTTTCGCAACCCGGGGATACGTTCGTAAGCCGGGGCCATTATTTCGGCCCCGGCTCTTTCGTATCCCGGGGATTTCGCAAGCCGGGGGATTCGTATCCCGGGGGACCACTGTATCTACAGCTTAGAAAAAAAGTTTTTTTCCCTAATCACAACATCTTGTGAAACCACTAGCACAGCTGACACAGCTCCCTAGGATTCTAGGGAGACCTGTGCTGCATCCGCACTGCAGAAATAATCCAGTTTGACATCACTCTAACTTCCATGGCTCAGTGTTATGGAATTCTGGGGATTGTAGTTTGTTGTAGCACCAGAGCTCTGCTCTGGTGCTACAACAAACTACAGTTCCCAGAATTCCATAGCATTGAGCTGTGGCAGTTAGAGTGATATCACACTGGATTATTTCTGCAGTGTGGATGCATCCCTGGTTGTGAAACCTTGATTGAAATGAAACAAAGTGACTTCCTGACTTGCATATGAAGCTTTTATTTTTCCACTCTATAACCAGAGGCAATTTAAAATCCAAAGGAAGCAACAATTAAAAAAAATCTATATTCTGCTAATGCTATAAGCTTACATATCAACATGAATCCCTTGTAAAAGGCTTCTTCACATACTATTCAATCTCTATCTGCACTGGTGCAGGGCAGTCCAGAGCTGCCCCAACTCCACCTATTGCAAAGACTTTCTGTTCCAACACAGGGCAGATGATTGTGCACATTTCTCGCTCAGTCATCCGCTGCGCATGCCAGCACCATAGGTTGCTTCACTGAGATCAGAATGAAGTGCCCAGCCTCCATCACATGGCTGGATGCCTCATTCTGACCTGAGAGCAAGTGACTGGTGGAAGAGGCAGGAAACTGCCATCAAACAACTGCCATTGGAGTGGAGGGCTCCAGATCTTCCCAGAAGAACCAGAGCAAATAGTACATTATTTTCATCCATGATAATGGTTTTATCCCCCAGTTCTGGTGCTGAATAGGCCAGCTGTTGTCTGGTCTGTTCACACCAGAATCAGTCTGGGCCATGCATCATCTGGTCTCCTCACAAAGAGTGCGGGGGGAGGCTGATTTATTTGGCCCATTCAGACAGGGCCCTAGATGGAACGGCAGTGACTCAAAGATTTTCCACAGTTCTCACAGTAAAAGTTACAGAAATAACTAGAGAAACTTTCAACAGTTACCTGAGCTCAGGATTAATTCATTAAGACTAGCTGGCTGATACTGATTAGACTTTGCAAACCAGGGTTCAACTAATTCATTTATAAACTTGATGAACAATAAGGGCTGTCTTAGAGTGCTTTGTAGAAGCATTCATCCCCTTTGACCTCCACATTTTATTCTGCTATATCCTGGAACTAAAATGAATTCAATTGATGTTGCTACCACTTGATGCACAAGATGCTAGGTGCAAAATGGTTCTATTGTAGTGCAAAGCATAAGTAAACAAAACCTAATTGGCACTTGTTGATTGTGTAAGTATTTATTTACAAACATACACACATTGAGTGGATAGAAACACCTTTGACAGCAATTACAGCTATGAGTCTTCTTCAGTAAACTTTGTCAGCTTTGTGTACCTGTATCCTGTAGTTTTTGCCCATTCTTCTTGACAAAATTGCTTCAGCTCTGTCAGGATGGATGGGGGCCATCAGTGAACAGCCACTTACATGTCTTGCCACAGATTCTTAACAGGACTGATGTCCAGGCTTTGACTGGGCCATTCTAAGACATTCAGTGTTACTTTGGGTGTATGTTCAATATCACTGTCTTGCTGAAAGAAAAATCTCTGTCCTGGTCCTAGATTCCTTGGAAATTGAACACAGGTTACCTTCTATTTGACTCTATCAATTCTTCCATCAACCCTGGCCAGTTTCACCGTCCCTGCTGAGGAAAAGCATTGGCATGACATGATGCTGTCACCAGCATGCCCCAGTTTTGGGGTGGCACTGTCCAGGCAAGACCACAGTGTCCACCACATACCTAATTGTTTTTTTGTTGCACAGCCAGAAAGTTCAATTTTGGCCTCATCATACCAGGAAATTTTCCTTCACATACTTGCTTTGACATGGGTCTTTCGTTCCCCGGGGTTTTCGTACCCCGGGGGATTCGCAACCCGGGGGACCATTGTATATATATTTACACACACACACACACACACATATATACATACTCTCCAACAAATGCTGGATCCTTCCAGAAACATGTGTATTTAACCTGAGACCATGTGGCACTGGATCTGTATACACATGTGGGCTCCTCAACTAATTCTATGACTTCTCGAAACAGTGGGTTGTACCAGATTTTATTTGCATGATTCACAGCAAAAGAGATTAATATGTATACAACCAACAAGTGTCAGTTTGTCTTTATTTACTTAGGTTTTGCACCACTAAAAAAAGTTTTTGCACTTTTACAATGGTGAGTAACTTGTATATATCAAGCGGTAACAATGTCTATTTCATTTATTTCTGTGTATCACAACAAAACATGAAAAAGCCAAAGGAGGATGAATATTTTTGCTAGGTACTATATGGGAAATATTATTATGCTTCACATTTTAAATGATAAATATGGAACAGAGACAACATACAGTATTTCAAGAAACTGACATACAAACAAGTCGCTCACATATTCTTTCATATAATTTTCATATAATACAAAACACAAAAGATGTTGAAGGGTTTCCTAGCATGACAAAAAACAAAAACAAAAACAAGCAACTGGATTTCAGCAAAGAAAAATGTTTTCCAAGAAGTGCTAAAAAATGTAGCACAGAGTGCTCTTGTTCAGGATACCAGATATTCCATTCTATTTCTCTTCCTTTCCATTTTTCCTGGGCAAGTTTTCTTTTTGGGGAGAGGACTTCTTCCAATAATTTTTTCCTCCTCAATCTTTTTGGGGGTACTCCTGTAAATCTTGGGCTCTACCCCCACAGTCTCCTTTTACATCCCTCTTCTGAGTGAGTGGTGCCCTTTTGGCTATATAACCAACAGCACTCAGAAAACTGAGACTGCTATTTGTTATAGTATACTCTGGTTTATATCAAGTTCATCCAAGTGAAATGGGTAATATAAATTCACATAATGTACACATTTACAAATGGAAGAGACAATTTGGCAAACTGTTTCTTTAAGAAGAGAAGGCCAGTTACTTGAAATGTATGCCACAATCATGCAACAAACTATTTACAAAAAACAAAAGGACTTACTCTCCTAGACTTCGGTCAGAAAAGGGAAATGCATTTTAGAAAGAAGAAAAAATCAGTTTGCAGTGCAAAAAGGAACAACATCAGAGAGCATTCCAGAGAAATACAGTAACAAGTTACTTGTACCTTAAGGCCCTTAAGGTATATATAGATCTGAAAGCATACTTTTCTGTGTGCACTTACATTTCTTTAACTACAGTAGTACCAAAGTTATCACAGTACAGATTCTGGACTTAAATACTGTCAATTTTAATTAACATAAAGAATAGTTACACTGCTACCTTCACAAAGGCAGGCTCTCTCCTTCTCTACCTCCCTCTTGCGCTCTGGGACACCCTGGGGATTTACATTTAAGACTGGTGATTTGAAAGCCACTTTGATATGTTTCTGTACAGTAAGCCCTCTACATCCACAGAGTCTGTATACAGAGATGCAACCATCTATTGCTTGAAAATATATATATATATTTTTAATTTTGAAAAGCAAACCTTGATTTTGCTATTTTATATATTGGACACTGTTTTACCACATCACTGTATATACAGTGGGCACTTGGTATCCACTGTGGTTTGGTTCCAGGATCAACATCTATGGATGCTCAAGTCCCATTAAATACAATGGTGTAGTAAAATGGTATCCCTTATATAAAATGGCAAAATCAAGGTTTGCTTTTTGGAATTTATGTATTTTAAAAATATTTTGAAGCTGTGGATGGTTGAATCCATGGATAAGAAATCTGTGGATATGAAGGGCCCACTGTAATGGGACTTCAGTAATTTTGGTAACTGCAGGAGTTCCTGGAACAAAACCCCAGTAGGTATCGAGGGCCCACTACGTACTGAAAAGCAACAAAGGCCCAATACCAAATGAACAGACAGGCCAAAATAAAGCTGCTTCGGGTCACTTTGGAGGTGTGCTGTTTAAATGTCACATACATCTCAAGAGGCCAGAAGCTGCACCAAAGCTGCGTTCCAGCCCTTAGGACAGCACATTTCCAAAGTGACCCGAAGCAGCTTTATTTTGGCCTGTCTGCTCAGGCCCAAAGTTTGAAATGTTTTACTTCTTTGCTTGTGAGCACCAGGTTATGCTAACTAACCCCCTAAGACTCCTAGAGTCCTAATCCACAAAAACAATACGCATATATAGGGCTGCACTGCATATACAGCTAAACATTTCTTGACACTTCCACTGCACTTATGCTGATGAAGCGTTAATTTCAGCTGACTAATCTTCCTTCTTTGGTTTCATCCTCATTACTGTCATGTCTGATAAGCAGCAACCTGGATGTTTTCATAGAAAGTGAGGGAGAGCTAGCTCAGTTGGGAGAATGAGTGGCAAAAGCTGACAAGACATTGCACTTGGGCCTTAGTCAAATAGGAAAGAGGCAAGAACTCAGAGCCACAACACTCAGAGACATCCACCTCTTAGGAACTAAAGTTTTCAGGTCTGTACCAAGCCACATATCTGGCAAGAAATGAGAAAGAGAAACGTAACGTCAGGCTCCAAGCCAGAGGACAGTTCCTTCAAAGCTCTCCAACCTTCTCAAAGTGGGATTGCAGCACAGGAGGGAGAGCCAAATTCATGGATAAAACCTTGCAAACCCATCAAAATCAATTGTCTGTTCCCATCTGATCAGAAATTTGCTAGAAATTTTGGGATTTAAAAGAAAATTTCATTTGGGATGGCAGAATTCTTCTTTCTCCATATCTATACCCTTGTCCTTCAGTAACTTAAACAGCAGATGGTAACAGACAATTGAAAATGAACAGACACAGGAAATGTAAGAGTAACTAGATGTAAATGATTTTCAATTTCTCACTCTCTGCAATGCTAGAAATTTGAAGAGAAATAAAATTTTATTTGGTAGAGGAAAAATATTATTGGAGGACAATTCCTGCATCTCTTCCCACTTTCCTGAAGCTACATCCCTGCCAACAAATCTATCAAATTGCTGGATCTTAGCCACTGAAAACTCACAAAAACATGTCAGATGGGAAGATTTTTCCACAATGGCAAACCAGGATCATTATTAATTATATATTAAAGTCCTTCAGCTTCCACATGAGTGACCATAAGTAGGAAGATCTATTTCCATTATAAACATGACATAAACTCTCTAGCTTTTTATAGTTTTTTGTGGAGCTTTCGGGCTATGTGGCCATGTTCTAGAAGAGATCCTTTCTGACGTTTCCCCAGCATCTGTGGCTGGCATCTTCAGAGAAGATGCCAGCCACAGATGCTGGCGAAATGTCAGAAAGGAACTCTTCTAAAACATGGCCACATAGCCTGAAAGCTCCACAAAAAATATGGATGCTGGCCATGAAAGCCTTCGTCTCTAGATTTTGCTTATTCATCCAACCCTTTGAACTTTGCTTAATCATAAGGTAATCCACTTGCAACTTCAGCATTTTTTCCTCACTGCACATAATAGGCACGTCAAAATCTAACATACCAGAGAAAATGAGGGCCCATGACAGAATGCTAAAACCTATCCCAGGATATGGGATACACAACTGTGATGGGGAAAATGACAAGAGATTGAAAATTTAAACTTCAAGTGAACAAAGCTTCAAATCAAATTAACAACCCCACAGTAATTTTCTAATGTGTAAAGAGGCTGTTCCAGCTACCACAATAAGGAAAAAAAAGATAGTGCTAAAGGATTTCTCTGCACAGGAAAGTGACCTCAGGAAGAAGGCAAGAATCCAACTGTAAAAAGGAATTTATTTCCTTCCCTTTCCCCAGTGGACAGAAACCATCAAAGCCTGGGGCCTGAAAATGAGAAAACTGGCCTCTGAGGCTGAGAGTATGACCTGCCTATGATAACTCTAGAGTCAAAGTCAAATGCTCCCACCACTACACCACGTTGGATTACTGGTATGTGTATTTCCCTCATCATTCTAGGATATGTATTTCAACAAGCATCCAAGTAAACATTCCACAAAAAGCTGTGTAGATTATTTAGATACAGTCCCCATTCCTGATCCAGAAAGTAATGTAACAAAAGGAGTTTGATTCCACACATGAACATCCTTAGCTGGATGAAGAAGCATAGGCAAAGGTGAAAGGGGAGATTCAAAGGTGAATAACTGACTAACTGGCTAAAGCTGGCTAATTTAATTTCCTTTCAGTTCAAGGGGTCTATTCCATGCGTGACTATGTTTTAATCCAGTTTACTATTCATAATATTACATAAAAGTGCACAGCTGCCATATTGGGGGTGACATTTCAAAACTAACAAAATGCACTGCTGCCTGAGGCTGCATCCAAGCTGCAGAAATAATTCAGTTTGGCACCCCTTTAACTGCGATGGCCCAATGCTATGGAATTCTGGAAACTGTAGTTCTGTAAGACATTTAGCCTTGCCTATCAGACAGCTCTGGTGCCACAACAAACTACACATCCCAGGATTCTATATTGTTGCTATAGAAGCCTGTTGTTGGTTTTTATTTTTTAAGCTTACTTATCTGTTTTTTTTTTTAAAAACCTGGTTATTACTAGTAGGTCTTTTTCTTTGTTAGAAGTGCTTTCAGTCTCAGAATGAGGACCAGTTACACCACCATGGTTTATATGCACCGCATAGATTTTTAAAAAAAATAGTTCTACGTGTGTGGGGGGGGGGGTTGTCTCTATGTGCCATCTGTCTAATTTGTTCCAGGTTGACACAGGAGCTACCACATTTGTCCTTGAAAAACCAGTATGGATTTGATACACTGAACAAAAAAAACCCCAAAACACCCTGTTTTTTACTTAGAGACCATTATCTTGGAAACATTCCAAAAGCTATCACATATATTCAAAACCTGGTATTTTGACCCTCTCTCAATAATTTATTTTTTTAAAACCTGCAGTTACAGAATCTGTACTAAAATGTCTCAGTGAAAAACAAGCAAAGATGTCTTTGTGGGGGAGGGGGAGGGCAAGGAAAAAGCAACCTTTCAGGAAATCTATTTTTTTAGCATGATCTCACTGAACCAAGAGTCTTAATTTTATGCAGTCAGTAAAATTATAAATGCTTCCACAGAAGTAGAAAAGTATGTTAAATCACCTTACATGCTCACCTCTTTCTGATCAACCTGAAGAGCAGATTTTAAAATATCCCTAAGTTGAATTAATTGCTTTCTTTCTTCATCTTGCACTTGCTTTATCTGGAGTGGGGATACAACGAAACTTATGGGTCAACATATAGTTTGAACATATGCAAAAGTAATACTGCTTATCTCTTTTTAAAAACCAGGGTTTCTTTATCAAGGGAAACTGAAAAATCCAAAACAAATATAAAAAAATCCAAAAGAATCCTTAAGAATTAGTTTGCATACTTTAGAACAAAATATAACAACAATTTCTAGACCTTTTCATAACTTTTATTTTTGACATTACACAGAAAATGTTGTTGTACTCTACTGAGTTCTAACATAAGTAAATTAGGGGTGAAACAGACAGCCAATCTGGGGGTGAAACAGACAGCCTATTTCCAAGCTGTCCCTTTTAAGCTGGAATGGGGCCGCAGCAAACATTGGCCCAAATCTAGCCAGTGTCTGCCCCAAATAGGAATGGAAAAAAGCTGTCCCTTTGTCTCTAGAGCCAGCTTTTTGGTAAGGGTAAGTGGCATCTAAACACCACACCCCCAAGCTTGATAGAAGCTGGCTGGCATGTAATCATCAGCATAGCTTCTATCCAGTTTTGGGGCATAGTGTGTCTAAATGCCAAGCCCCCAAGCCAGCATAGAGCCAGACTTTCGGGGCCATCTGTTGCAGCCCAAAGTTCCTAAAGACTCTTCTGTCTTATTTTTCAGTTTCCCTAGATACAGGTAGTCTCACAATTTATAAAAACAAACAAACATAATATTGGCTAATATGGCAAAATCAAGCTTTGCTTTCTAGATTTTTACTAAATATATTTTCAAGCCATGGATGACTGAATCCATGGATATGAAGGGCCAACTGTACTACTACGTATCTGTTTTGAATCAGCTCAGGGTTTCCTCTTCTATTGGTCTTTTCTTCCATTGTCAGAAGAACTAAATGTTCTCCAAATTTTATTTCTGTCTTTTTTCAAGTATTGTTTAGTTTATAATTTATAATTTTATTTTTTCCTTTTCCTGCTCCACCGTGCCCCTTGTATCTTTCCTCACGATCCATTTCTTTCATGATTTCAGTTTTAAAAGTGTAAGGATAGGGGGGGGGGGGTTTGTTCATTTTGGTGTTGTTGTTTTTAAAGAACTGTATGTTCTATGAACCGGATGAGCTATTTTGGAGACCTGGCTGTAAGGGAAGATACATGTAGAATAAATAGGTAATATAAATGGCATATAGCAACTCACCGTGTGAAGGTCGGTGGAGAGCTTCTCTATCGAAGGTTTGAGACTTTCGACTGCTTTCAGACCATCCTGAAAGAAGCTTTGGGAAAATAAAAAAACTTATAGAATAAAAAGGAAATTATACAAATTAATTTATAGTGTCTGAACTTTCTGAATATCTGTGATGCATGCAGCATAGATGACTCACCACTGCAATGTCAAAATCTATGAAGAAACTTTATCACAAAAACATCTTCTAAAATACCTCCACAATATACCCTGTTTCCCCAAAAATAAGACATCCCCAAAAAATAAGACCTAGTAGAGGTTTTGCTGAACTGCTCAATGTAAGGCCTCCCCTGAAAGTAAGACCTAGCAAAGTTTTTGTATATAAATATATATACAGTACATAATAAATGTTCATTTTTTTGGTTCAACAATAAATGTGAATTCTTCTTCATGGAAAAAATAAGACATTACCTGAAAATAAGACCTACCACATCTTTGGGAGCAAAAATTAATATAAGACAATGTCTTATTTTCGGGGAAACACGGTAAATCAACAGTCTTGGTATGAAGACGACTGCCATAAAAATCCTCTTTATTAGATTCTATAGACTAACCCCAGACTTAAGTGCTTATCACACAATGCTTTTATACTGTTAGAATGTTGGATTAATCCCGCCTTTGCCTCAGTCTCATCACATAACATTGTTGCTCTCTTGGTGTTATTCTACTGTAGCCATTGGGAATTCATTATTTGTGTGTGTGTGTGCTAGAAATAATCCACTGATGACCCATTTCAGTGCTATGGGTCAGTAACAAGCTTGGGGACAAATGTCTCACTCTGTTTCTCTGTTAGAATAGATGGACCATTCATTAGCCACAGGGAATACTGGGGATGACAAAACTTCCCAGCAGAATATCTATCTATCTATTGATTGCTGATGATAATAATAATAATAATAATTATTATTATTATTTCTTACCCGCCCCTCTGTCAAAACAATTGGGGCGGGGTACAACAGATTAAAAACAATTACAGTTAAAATGTCTCAAGAATCCCATCCCCAGCCACCCACCTCTTAAATTAAATAATGGTGTGATCCTGACCTGTTAAACTTTGGAAGTCACTATACAGACACCTTTAATCCACAGCAGTGTTTTCTCTCTGTACAGCTTTCTTAGGGTACCATATGTCATGTAAGCTTATCACATGGCACTTGCAGGAACAGGACCACAATGGAATAGCACAGAACGGGGGGGGGGGGGAGAACACGTATTACCGCACAGGAGAACGGCGCCAAGAGTCCCCAAACCATTCCCCATCCATTCCATGACAGCCGGTTTTGAAGGACAATTCTGAACCTTTCTTCAAAATCGGCTGCCAGGAACGGCTGGGTAACAGATGCAGAATGATTTAGGGACTCCTGGTGGCATTAGTAGTATTCTCCTGTGTGGAAACACCCGTTCTTCCCCCGTTCTGTGCCATTCCGTTCCATTCTTGTTCCTGCAAGTGCCATGCGATAAGCTTAGCAGTGTTACATCCACTGTGTGATATATTGATAAAACAGCAATATAATAGTGCAGTAGCATCATGCCATAATAAAAATAATGGGAAATGGTGTGGTGTAAATGACATTGTTCATATTGTAGACCTTGTAGTTGGGCCCCCCAAACCAGGTATCGGGTTGCAACCTCCAGTCCTGGATGGGGTCACGCTCTCCTCTAGGGACTGTGTTTGCAGTCTGGGGGTGCTCCTAGACCTGTTGCTTCACACGAGAGATCAGGTGAATGCGACAGTCAGGAGTGCCTGTTTTCAGCTTAGGATGATAACACCAGCTGCACCCTTTCCTGGAGGTAAGGGACCTAGAAGCTGTAGTACATGCACTGGTAACCTCACGACTTGATTTCTGCAATGCACTCTACATGGGGCTACCCTTATACCTAGTTCATAAACTACAATTAGTACAAAATATGGCAGCCAGGTTATCTCTGGTAAATCCAGATGTGATCATGTTACACCAATTTTGAAATCTCTTCACTGGCTGCCTATTGGTTTCCGGGCACAGTATAAGGTGTTGCTGGTTACCTATAAAACCCTACATGGCTTGGGCCCAACCTATCTAAGGGATCGCTTCCTTCCATACAATCCGCCCCGCACCCTCAGGTCCCCTGGGGGGAATCTACTGCAGCCTATGAAAACTAGACTAAAAGCAACCTCCCAGAGGGTGTTTTCTGCTGCCGCTCCCAGGCTATGGAATTCCTTGCCGGAAGAGATCCGTCAAATAATGAGCCTAGACAGCTTTAAAAAAGCTGTCAAGACGGATCTCTTCCGGCAGGCCTTCTCTGAATAAAACATTCCAACTCCCTTTGAGCTCTCCCCACTCCATCCAACATTGTCACCAGAAAATTCACTGGTTTAATATTATGTTGTTGTTTTAATTGATGAGTTTTTTATCTTTTGAATTGTATTATATTTAATTCTCTTTTAAGGGGGAGGAGGGGTTCTATCTTTTTATCCAGATAATGTTTTATTTAAATCTATTTTATTCCCTGTAAGCCGCCTTGAGTGCCCAGGCAGAAAGGCGGGATACAAAAATAAAGTTGTTGTTGTTGTTACAATGTGGAAAAGCACACAGTAGAAGATACATTGTTCAAGCACAAATGTGGTGGGGGTGCAATACACAGCTACCTGCAGTATGGGAGAAGTGGGTTTTTTTGGATGGGACAATGTGAAACAACTGTCTAGTGTGATTTACACCTTTCTTTTTCATAAGAGAAAGTGCATCAAAAATAGCAGGGTCTGTTTCTCTTCCTGTATCACCACTTACAGTGTAAGATCTGGGCAGTGAGGGGCAAGTTGTAATGATGTCATGCTGTAATTGTGTTATTATGGCTTTACAGTGGTCCCCCGGGTTACGAAGATAATCCGTTCCGGGATTACCTTCGTATCCTGGAAGTTTTCGCAACCCGGGGGACCGTTTTTGCCAACGCACAGCGTGCCGGAAGCGCGCTGTTTTAAAACTTCCGGGTTGCGAATTTCTTTCGCAACCCGGGGTTTTTTTCGTTAGCCAGGGGCTTTTTTTCTCCCCCGGCGGTTTCGGGTCCCGGGGATTTCGTTCCCCGGGGGATTCGGATCCCAGGGGACCACTGTATATTTTTTTCCCAAAAAATATATGAAGGTAAACCACTCATAAAGTATCTGGGGGGACAAGGCATGGATAACGGCATTGGTGCAGAAATAAACCATGGAAATCACACTATTAAAGTGCAAATGTAATGAGGGCATGGTACATAGCATCAACCATCAGCTATCATCATGAGTACAGCTGAAGTGAATTTTGAACATAACAACCTGGTATAACAGCATAGTGTGAAAAGAACCCAAGTCACGCGAAGAGCAGACCCAATGAAATCAATGGGAAAAGTCAGTAAGGACTAGGTTGATTTCAGTAGATCTATGAAAAGCATGACTGTTGGGATTTAACATGTGCGAGTTCATTTTAAGAGATTTTCATGGCAACAATGTGAATCAACATCAGAAGAGAAGTGCGACTCTGAAAACTACAACTTTAAAGCTCTAAGAATCAATATTCTGAGAAAAAGATATGACTAAAACCATTTTGTTGCAGTATTTGTTCTAAAGCTATTCTGCCTTCACTTTTTATTTGCAGAAGAGAATCAGAAATAGAAAGACTAACCAATTCCCAAAGCTTAATGAAGAACAAAACTGACTAGTATCGCTTGCAGTATAGCTTAAATATGAAGAGAAGAGTATTTAGTGCTACATGAAATAAAATATATAGTTCATGACATCATTATGGCGTTGTTGGCTGAGATCCAAAGTAGTCATTTAAGGCTTGGATAAAGGAATTGTTTCTTTGGTATTTTCACTACTGCAGTCCCCCACCCAACAAAGCAAAGCTGGCAGAAAAAGCTGCAGCAATCAAAAGGTATAAAGAAATCTGTATATATGATTACAATTTTTGGGAAAGTATTTAATAATCCATGATCCATCTCTTGGGTCATGGACATACAGAATGTGCACCCCCTTCTTTCTCACAATCTCAAGCAAACAAGAATTAACTTCAAACACTGTATTTCATTCACATGATAGTCACTACTGATTCAAGCCTGTTTCTCTGTAAAAACACCAAAGTCTGGCTCATGCCATAGGCACATCACACGGTAGAAAGTAAAAGGAATAAAAGGAATCAAAACAATCAGTGCTTCAGCTTGAACACTGAGCAGCGCTGATGCAGCAGGTCCTCATACAGTCAAGAGCTCACATATTTATGCACAATTTGTAAGGGCTTTACATTCACTTTTGTGGTGGGGCCAGCTCCAAATGACAATCCCTCTGAGTCAATTAAAAGAGGAACCTTTATTTATGTCATAGCTCCATGCGCACAAATCTGCCCCTATGGTGTTCTTAAGTAGTCAGGTTGTATTATATTGCAAGCACAGACTTGCCACAGGAGCATCAAAACACAAAGATATCATCCTGCACATCTGTCTATAGAATGATATTTACAGATCTTGGGCCTGTATGGGAGACAGATACTTTACATTAGGATGGGCACAATGTGGTCCAGGGGTAGCACTGCCCTTTCTGGAAGCCTCCAGGAGTGGCAGTTTTCAAACAGGTTGCACTCCCCCACCCCCTCTGCCGAATAGTTTAAAATTAAAGAAACAAACAATCCTGTTTTCTAAAACCAAAATTGAACTTCGTGCTATTTCTGTTTTTGTTTTTTGACACACTTTGACAGTCTCGGCTGCCTCTAGAGCAGGGGTAGACAAGGATTATTTGTGTGCCCCTGAAGGATGCCTTGGAGGGAGTGGGAGCATTTTTTGTTACATTCCCTGCCCTGGCCATTTTAGCTTGGGAGAGGCCTATTTTTTAAAAAACCCAGAAAGCGAACAGAAAGTGATTTCAGATCCTTCCTGCTGTCAAAAAGTCCTCTCCTGGGCCTACAATGACCCTGGGGTAACTACAATCATATGACCCCTAGGCACTGCTTGGGGTTATTCAGGGGGATATATTTTGCAGGGGGGCAATATGGGGCTCCAGTCCTTCAAATTCTCCTCAACGTCTACTGCAGTCCCCTAGCCTCCCACAGCAGACATCTCCTCCTCTAGAGGGTCCCTGGGATAGAAAAGTGGCCCTGAGACGTAGCACAATTGCTCATCCCTCCTTTATACAGAACATACAAGTTGCAAGCCTTGATAGATCATGCTTGCAACTGCGCAAGGACAACCAGGACCAAAACACTTCTCAGCACTCAAAAGAGACTCCTAGCTCTAACACCCCACTTTTGTGTGGAGAAAGCATTGACGGAACTGTTTTGTTTTTGTTTTTAAGCATCTCTGTCTCCTGAAGGACTCAAAACAGAGAAATCAACTTGAGAAATCAAGTTCCGTCCTCTCACTCCACAGCTTGGAAGCCACCAATTAACAATAACATGTTATATGGAATTAATTCCTTTTCCCAATCATGAAGGCTTTACAACTATAATGTTACAAGGGATAATTTAAACTCCTCTGGCAGTGTAGCAGTTATTTTTTGCTACTTTTTACAATCACGGGTGTATGGCCTCATTAAATGGTAAAGTTCAGGTACTGACATATGCTGTGTCTCATGCTGCTGTTGCATGCTCTGTAGGGTGTATGGGATGAAAATATACTCTCTACCATAAACCAGTAGCTCGTAGTTTTCAAATCCCTCCCCCCCAAGTAACTAAAAAGGTAACTATTTGAATTACTGTTGAGAACTGCTTTTTAAAGGTACGATTAGAACAAATATATCCTTGTTTGTTGACTATTGGCTTATCCATTATTTTTTCTTTATATACAATTCAGCATGTTCCATGAATTAGGGATAAATATAATTAAGAATACAACGTCTACTGTGAAAAGATTTGTTATCAAATGACTACGAAAGTTTTGTATATTTTTACGTTTTTTCTTTCCCTTTTTCTTTGTTTATTTTTGTAATCTTGTAATTTTAATATGCAAATAAAATTTATTAAAATAAAATTAAATAAATTTTTTAAAAAACTGAACAGCAGCTATCCTTCCTATAAATCATTCCAAAATTCCATAAATTTCCATAAAAATGAGTGGGAAATCAGGGCTTCTAACCCACAGTTGTATTCCTTTCTGAAGGGAAGGGGAAAAAAAAAATAAAAGAAATCACATCTGTCACAAAACACACCCTGCAAAATATGAAAGCTATCCTAGCAGCTTGTACCTCATCCTTTTCACAACACAATTACTAATCATGCCAAATGGCCATGTGGAAATTATGAATGATAATGCCTTGCATTATCTCAGTCTAATGCTTCATTTCATTTGAAATAACACACCAAGAAGACAATAACTGACCTTTTAGACCATTCAGCCCAATAGAAAAACAGCAGTGAAATGGACATGTGGGTAACATAGCTTTGTATATATAATTTAAAAAGAAATATTACTGCTAACAGAGGACAATTTACCATGCTATAAAACGTACTTGCATTGTGCGTGGAAATACTTGATGAGGTTTTGAAGCAAGTCAACGCCCTTTTTAATCTTGATTTCATTGACTTTCAACAGGTACTGTTAAGATAATAATGTAGACCAAAAAAAAAAAGAATATTAATTTTTGTTTTAGAATAAAAGTTATTGGGTTAGTGGTAGTCAAGTGATTTTACATTCAATTCTAAGGGACTGAGGAGTGTCAGCAAGTGAAGTGAAATTGCCCATAGGGGAATATATTCTGAAGAGGATTCTTCAGTCATAAATTATAACCAAATTAAACAACAAGCCATGATCCAAAAGATTAATTTTCCACACTCAAGGCTCCACTAAATAAACAAAACAAAACAAACAAACAGCTTCATTTATATACCGCTTCATACCCTTAAGGAGTGTCTAAGCGGTTTACAATTGTAAGCTATTTGCCCCCCAACAATCTGGGTACTCATTTTAGCGACCTCGGAAGGATGCAAGCCTGAGTCGAGCTTCAGCCCTTTGCTGGTCTTGAACTCGCCACCTTATGGTTTTGAGTGAGTGGCTGCAGTACAGGCATTTAACCACTGCGCCACCAGGGTTATAGCAGCTCTCTTACTACATAGAAAACACACTGGAATGTGCAGAGCGTTTCTAAACATTTTGTAATGTAGCACAGAGATTTCCCAAATTTCTTGTAGCTATAATTTCCTTAAGTACTAGAAATTTTCCATGACTGAATAAAAAGAGACTGCAAAGATTTAGGCAGCTCTAAGCCTAATTATTTGGAAACTGGCAGCAGAAACTGAACATAAGGTTTGCATCCAACTGAATGGGTTTAGGGTTGGTATTTCACCCACGATTGATGTGGTTGTTTAAACTTAACTAAGCAAGGAGCTACATTGGTGTTGCTCTTCAGTATTGGTTTGATTCAAGACCTGAAAAGCTTGCTTAATGTACTTATATACAACATCCCAAACAGAGCAGGCACAAGTTTAATTGACTCGGCCAGCAAATCTTCATGAGCAGTTTTGCATAAATTAAGCAAAAAATTGGCTGAGTACCTAACATAGTTCACCCTTATTCATAAATAAAACTGCACACCAGCTGCTTTTTGATAAATTTTAAAATATTGCTATAAGTTTTCTTTAATTATTGTAAAAAAATGAGACACCATAACAGATTTGGAATAAAGCAAAACTCACATATTAGATTTTAAATAGATTCCTATCACAAAACTCTTAATAGGTCTATTGTTTTATTTATTATGCAGCATTTAAAATTTCCTAATTTGTTGCTGCCACTAAATTCCTATCAATATTAACTTGGTCATACACAGGCAAGTAAACAGAAAAAGCTTACACTGTCAGATCTTAAAATGTTCGGCCACAATTGGTCAGTTCAGATGATTGCTGTGGAGTTCTGGAGCAGCACTCTTCAACCTGGTACCCTCCAGACATTTTGGACTGCAACACCGCATCATTCCTGGCCATTAGCCATAATAGCTGGGGCTGACAGTTGCAGCCCAAAACGTTTGGAGGGTGCCTGGTTCATGAAAGTTGTCCTGAAGGTTCTGGAATTGCCACATGCTCACGAGTAACCTCTTCCTTTTTGGTATGCCCATTCCCACTTCCATTTCTGGACTGTTCTAACTACAGTTGCTTTTGACATCCAAATTGAAAAACTATGGATGGTGGGTGTGAGCTCTAAATCCAGGGATGCTCCAAGAGATTTTGCCACTTGAGGCAAAGTATTAGATGATAGTCCTTCCCCATTCCAGTTACAGAAGCTAACTAAACTGAAGGTTGACTCTTACTTCAAATCTGTATACAGTATAGGAGCATTTTTCACCTCTCCTAAGGCAGCAGGCTAGTTCAGGGGCTTAGGAGGACAGGCGGGGTAGCAGATATAGCTCTGTCCTCAAACAGAGGGAAACCATTTAGAAGCACAGGAGTAACAGCTGGAAGGCTGATGCTGATGCTGCTCTCACCACCCAGCATCTGTGGCTTATGGCAGTCACTTCTATTTCTGTAATGACAGGGCTGTACCCTACCAAACTAACCTCGAAACATAGCACCTAACATTAGCTTGCCTGATTCAGACATCACAGCAAACCATGATTAGAGCAGTCCAGAAATGAATGGTAAAACTGTTGCCCCAGATGTGAGGAAAGATTGGGAGTGGGACACAAAAAATTAAAAACTAGAATTAATGCACTGCATGGTTATAGGGGAGGGAAAACCATAGGCAGCCTGTTCATTACAGTGCTTCAGGGCATCAACAATATCCCCTCCAACAGCTGTTAAATGTTCATACTTAACCAAGTAAAATGAGATTTTCATCTCTCAACAATAGTGCAGCAGATGGTAACTTGAATGGGCACAGGAGACAATCTTTTAAGCCTAGGATGGGATAGTTGCCTTTGTTTATAATCTGTGTGTAATATGCTATATGGTCAGTCTGCCAATTTATCACTGATAAATTTATCATGCAATTGTACCGAAGGCAAGACATTCATTTCTGAAATTGGAACAAACAGATAGTTTCTTTGACCAATACTTTCACCAAAACAGAACACCGCAATACATGTACTGTATATATATTAGTAACTAATTAAATGAGCTATGCCTTCATTTTTACCTCGCACATTTGTAACTGAAAGAACCTCCGCTCTTTTTCCATCTCTTCAGCTATTTCAGCCCCACTTATTTCTGTGCGGATCATTCCATGTAATTTTGCATGTTCTTTTTTCTCTTTTTCTATTTTTGTCCTGTATAAAAGAGAACCAATGAAACTATGTTATCATCCTAAATCTCTTCCTGAACCTGTTTTCTGATTTAAAGTCATGCTAAACATTGTCATCCAAAATACAATCCACCAGCCAATTCAGCTGACTAGTTCTGCTGAGTTTAATAAGGATCAAGAGGACTGAATACTGAAACTAAAACAATCCCAATTAGAATTAAGTCAAACTTTCAGATGTGCTAGATGAGAGATGGCCAATTTCATCATTTGGGGGAAGGCAAATGCCTATGCTCCAGACTCCTCTAAGAGCTAAAACTGTATGACCTTTCTCTCATGTGTGGTCTTTGCTCTATTATAACATCAGCAGCACCTAGCAGGTTTTCAAACATACATATTTTATGGTATTAAGTCACCCGCTGAGTGAAAGCCAAGGAATACATTATCTGAATAAGGGAATTGCTAATGGACTTTTTCTTTCATGTGCATGAGCTAGCAATACAATAAAATGTATACAAGCTATACAACAAATGTATTTCCTTTTTCCCCAATTCCCCCTTGACTAATTCACCAGGAGGTGGAAAAGATACTCCTTTCCTATGTTAGATTATAGAACTTCTTCACCAAGTTATATCACAGTTCACAAAAAGAAATGGAAGATTGCTCATGGCAAATAGTACCATGAGAAATATTTCATTATTTCATCTATTGGCCATATTATTTATACCCCGCTCTTCAGCCAAGGCTATCAAAGCGGCTTGCAATTTGTTAATTAAGACATTTCCCTGCCCTCAGGCTTACAATCTAAAATAGACATGAAACAAAAGGAAAAGGGAGAGGTGGTGGGGAAGGGGGAAAGTCCAGCAAATCTTCTCTCCCTCAGAGGCCTGGACCATGGCAGATGGATTGGAGGGAGGGCTCTTCTTCTTTTTAGGCAAGGCCTGTTGGAGCTAATAACCATGCATTATTCTTGTTGAAAACAGAGCTCAGGCAGGTAAAAAATGGCCAGGGTAATAGGAGGAGATAGGATCTTTCAGATACTCTAGACCCAATTCAGACAATTTCAGACATGCAGAATGAAACAGTGAAAACTAACTCCAATGAGTGCTTATATACACTGGCCTGTGGACGACATACTTCTAAAGGGGAGAAACAGAGAGTCTTTAGTCAATGGCAAAGGCATATGATTCTTTTCACTCAAGCCTTTAGGGATCAAAACTGATGCCTGATGGATAACATAAGGCACTTATAGTCATCTAAATACAGTATTATTCTCACACACCTCTGCCTTCCTCTAGTAGCTATGCAATAACTAAAATGAATTTTGTTGTTCTTATTATGTGCTGTCTTTAAGTCATTTCCGCCATGTGGGCCCGAAACAGATGGGCCAAAAGGGCTACCTTCAGGCCATTGGGGGGATGGTGTTTATACAACACACCTCCCGAAAACGGCCAGAAGCTGCTGTTATCCCGCCTCAACCCAGAAGAGCCAGGTCAAAAAGGAGTGGGGGGAAACAGCTCCTTTTCAGCAGCCCAATTTAGGACTGTGGCAGCGGCCCAGATCAGGACTGTACGCATGTGGTTGCCATGGTTCCGCACCTCTGGCCGCTCCTTTTGCCCCGTCTGTTTAAGGCCATGGCAATCCTAGCATGGGGTATTCTTTGGCAAGTTTCTTAAGAGAGAGTTTGCCATTGCCATCCAGGAAAATTTCTTCTGCCCTTTCCTCTCTTAAAAGGGAGAGGTAACTCCTTCTTTGTTAGCAGACGACGACAACAACAACAACAAAATCACAGAATGTTGTTATTTAGATCACAGGGCATGTCTGCACAGAATATTCCTGCAGCTATGACTGAACATTTCAACAGAAATCTAGTGCTAAGATCCACCCAGTCCTTCAAGTATATGCAATGAAGAAACATTTCATTATGCAAGGTGTTTTCCACATCACATCATCAGAACAAAGTTCATATGGAGACAAAAGAATCTCATGCTATCATTGTGCTCTGGAGTGATGCAGACTGAGCAGCTCTCACCAAGCTGGCCAGTGAATCCATAATGAATCCCTTCTGGATTCTATTCTGTTCCTCCTGCAGCTGCTCCAAACTGTACAGGAATAGTTTATTCATCCACCCCTGCTACCCCTGGCTGGATCCACAGAACACAAACAAGTCCATGCAGCACAGCAGTATGAGGTCAATGCACATCCCATATTAAGGTTCAAAAGTATGCATGCAGGCCTCAAAGCCTGACCTATCTATCATGCTGTTGCTGTGTGCCTTCAAGTAGTTTTCAATTTATGGTGAACCTTTCATAGAGTTTTCTCTGCAAGATTTGTTCCGACTGGATTTGTCATTGCCTTCCTCTGAGGCTGAGAGACTGTGACTTGCCCATGGCCAAGTAGGGATTTGAACCTTGGTCTCCCAGAGTCCTAGGGCGCAACTACACCTGCCCCTTTAATCCAGAGTATTATGCTTCAGAGATGCTCCGGTATGACATCATGCAGGCCAAATATATCCAGATAGCCTGCCAGTCCATCCCTCTTAGCGTTGCTGCCACTGCAGCCTCACTGACCAAGCAAGTTCCTTGCATGAGCCTGGCCACTGCTGGTGATGGCAAGGCTCTCACAGGTTGCTGCTTGGATGGCAAGGCTGCAGTGCTGGTGGCACTAAGGAAGTCAGAACAGTGGGATGAGGCAGTGGGTGTATAGATGTGTGGACAGCTGGGTCACTTTGGATCCAGCCCAATCCAGCTGTCCTCACATCCAACAGCATTTTCTGTTAAAGTGAATTAGTGGTTTGAAGAAGCGAATTAGCTGCGTACATTGTAAGGACTCATCACACCAGATACAGGATGTGTCTGAGTTTGGGCAAGTGTAAACAAGCCTTTTGACCAACACTCAAACCAATACACCATAGTGACTCTCGTGCATATTGTGCATCCTAAGGTCTAAATCCATTGTTAGAACAACTAAATCCATGGGGAGGAGGCAAGTCAACAGTTCTGTTGATTCAGGAGGTCTACTCTAGCTGGGACACATAACAGAATTGAAGCCTACATTCAACTTTACTTATTTTACCAACTTTACACAGCATTCTCTGTCAGGGTTTGCTTTCTTTGAATGAAGCTTGCTCTCTCCCCACAACAATCCAGAAACACAGCTGTCATCCCTTCCTGTTCCTGAGCCAACTGGCAGGGTGAATGGAAGGCAGAAAGCCACGCTGAGTTAAAGGCCTCCAAGCCTTACTAAACCAGCTGCCCTGACTATCCAAAGGTCACTGTCAGCACTAAGGACAGCCTCTGTTTCAACATAGGTGACAGTGTATCAGGGCACAAAGCACGAAGAATGAAACCTATAGAGTGTAACTAGGAGGCAATTTGCATGATAAAGGGCTTCATTTTAAATTTGCATATTGGTCCCTGAACCAATTATTGTCAAATACAATTCCCAAATAAGATAGTGAACCACATATCCTGAAATAAATATTGTATTTTGTATCTTAAATGGTTTGCATGCAGAAACATAATATGCTTAGAAGCAGATTCTCAGCAAGAAACAAAAGTTAAGGGCAGACCTGTTCACAGAATGCAAAGTGGGAGTGAGAAGGCATTGCTCGCCATCAGTCATCTTAGCTGCGGCGCTGTGTCTGATGTTGTTTCCACAGATATCTACGATTTCAGGCTTATGTAAAACCATGCAGCAACACAAGCTACAGAAAAGAGTGTCAAGAAAGTATTTTTCTCGGAAGAATGTAGATCACGCACGTTCCTTTCCTGTAACCTCGTATAGGCTTTCATAAGAACAGACATAATGGGTTAGATTAATGGCCCAATAGAGGCTCAATTTGGATGCTTCAGACAATTTTAACAGGACAAGGCACAGGAGAAGTACACTCTTCTCCAAGTCATACTACTCTCAGTTCTGACAACACAATTTATTAGAGAACACAGTACAATATCAGCTACTTTCCTCTGCACTTCCATTTTCAGTAACCACAGATAACGCCAATGCACAGCTTGTAACCTGAGTTATAATTAGTTCTGCAAGTGTGGCTAGAGCTAGCTAGTTTGTGTTTAACATCAGCACAGATCACTAACCACAGTTAGTTCTGAAAAGAGAACACGGCAGGGAATGTTCATGGTCAAAGGTAAACGCACAAGCCAGCAAAGTGCACTGATCATAAAGGCCTTGGAAACTAGGGGACATTCCAATTTTCTATACATCACTTCTGAATCAGGCCTCCAAGAAAGAACAAATAGTTTATTTCCTGAAAATAAGATACCAACAGAGACAAGGGAATTTAAGCTTGACAGAGGTTTTCTCCCATGGAAGAGGGCACAGCATTTTTCTCTCTCTGTCTTCTAGTCACCTGTCAACTAATGACAACTCAATGGATTTCACCAGGGTTTTTTTTTTAAGGCAAAGACTATTTAGAGGTGGTTTGCCATTTCTTTCCTCTGCAATATAGCCTACAGCACTTGGAAGCCTCGCATCCAGATCCTAACCAGGTCTTACACGGCTTGGCTTCCAAGATCAGATGGGATCTGGTGCCTTCAGTATTTACCATTTTAGTAATTAACAGCTGCTGTCTAAGGCTAATGAACTAAAGGAGTATCTACCAATATTGCTTCCCATTACTAAAGAATACAGCATCTGTACAGTTATATTTCAAGGCCTAGGAAAAACTAATAGAGAATTTATGGTAAGAGGATGTTTGAAATGAATCTAGTACCATCAGGTTTCAACACAGCACAGCATGCTCTCTCGCTCTCTCTCTTTGTGTGGAAACTAACTTCTCGGAAGGAATGCTAAGGTGTGTAAATGACATACTATATTAATTACATATTTTACATATCCATGTTTACTACAGCTTGTGAACTATGATTTATTTTGAGGGTTCCCAGTGGAGCCAACAACTCTCAGTTCTATATAGAGACCTTGGAAATGAATATTATGAAACATGGATCATGAAGAAGAACTCAAGGATTCAGGCTCCTATACCAAAATTATCATAATTTACTATCACCCAATACACTGAAAACACATCTGCTTTTAGTGCAGTGAGAGCTGTGTTGGCTCCCCTGTGAGCTGAAGGGACCACATGTGGCCTTTGACTCCATCATGTTTCTTTCAAAAGAGCCAATTGCAGACATTTCTCTGCATTTTTACCCTCCTGGCCTATTTAAGGAGGTTACCAATTGTAGGGGGGGGGAAACAAACCACTCTCTTGGAACTGAAGCAGGCCCGGAAGGGAAAAAAATGTGATAAAATGGCCCACTGCACCTACACAAACACCTCAGCAAGGCACAACTGACTCTTCAGGAGCCAATCCAAGGTGTCAGGGTGTGTGGGAGAGTACAGTGGGGCTCCCAGGAGGCAACATGTGACCCCTGATCGGTGCTTTGACTCCTGTGCTTTGGTAAATTGGTATAAATCAGTTCCAAAAGAACCAAGAGCTGCCTTATATTGAGTCAAACAATTGGTCCATCTAACCCAGCACTACACAACCCAACTGGCATCTTCTAGATGTGTTTGGCTACAGCCAGTTTGCTGTCTGGGCGTGATGTAAATTAGCTTAACATATCTGGAGAACACCAAGTTAGAGAAGACTGGTCTACACTGGTACGGATCCTCCATTGGATTGGGACATTCCACAAACCAAGCTGCACTCTACTCCTGAGGTCACAGGCAGCCCACTGCTTGAGCATAACCACGGGCAAGAATTCAACCAGCTCATAGGATGGTCAGAGATCGTGAAGGAGGGAATGGGCATGTATCCAGCTTTCCTCCAGTATGTGGAGTCATTTCACATTTTTTACTCACATTCTTACAGAATGCAAATAGAAACTGCTTTACTAATATTCTCAACTAAGTGCAAGAGTTATATTCATGTGAACACAGAAGCCACCCTCTATACACACTTCAGATCTCTTTGCTCAACCAACAGTAGTGACAAAGGTCACAGGCCGCCAGGAGCAGAAGCTGCATACAAATCCATGGCCTTGCCTCAAGTTTAGCCCTCACATGAGCAGACTGAATGCGCAAGACTACCCTGTCTGCTACAACTCAGAAGGTTGCTCTTTCCTGCCATAGGCATTCATTCATTATATGTTTTCTCTGCATGCTAGGCTGTTAATATTTAAACATATAAAGGAGAGTGGAAAAGAGTAAAAGCAAAGCAAGAGTTTATATCAGCCAGATCCAACCACAGGATCAGAGTTATGTACAGGCATTTTTACTACAAAGTATTAATAGTTTGCTTGCCATAACTAATTTGAGGCCATGCCAGAACCAGCATTTCCTTTAATGTCACACTTGTGCTAGAGATCCAGCACCATTTCAGTCTATGTAACAGAAAGGAGAGGCAACCTTGCTACAGGGAGGAAAGTAGCATTTCCTTTGTTTTAACAAGATGTGCACTGCAGGAAAACTGCAGAGGACTCAGATTTAAAAATAAAATAATTCACAGCAACAGTTCCACAAAACTGGTGGGCACACTGCCATGTGGAAAAGGGCTTTATCTCATAAAGTACTGTTTCTTGAATGGTGGAGTGGGACCTCGGGAGGGGGGGGGCATCAGAGATGCTCAAGGAGATCGTAAGACTTGGAAGCCCCAATCCTTCCTCTTTCTTCTCCCCAACCTTTTTAGGTGTAAACTTTACACATGCATTAAATACTGAATTTATTGAAATAAAACTGTTCTAATTGAAATAATGTTATTTCTTTATAAAATGTTAAAATATGAATATACATGAATGTGCAAATGAAAATATGGACATTAAAGAAACAATTCATAGACAATATAAGAAACAGTTTTGAACTACTTAGCATAATTGACCGAGAACCAGAAGAACTATGGGCATAAGCAAGGGATGCAATAACGTATGAATGCAGACAGACGCTTACAGCAGTAAAAAAGAAAGAGAAGAAACAATGGATGCCAGATAAAGGAAAGAAGAAGGGAAACAGAAACAAAGTCAGAACCATTAATGCAACAGTACAAAAACTAGTGAGAAAAGACAAGGACAGTTGCTATAATGATCAATGCAAGGAAATTGAAGACAATAACAAAAAAGGAAGAACAATAGACCTTTTCCACAAGACCTGGGATATTAAAGGGACATTCAGACTAAGGACTGGGATACTCTATGATGACACAAATAACACAGAAGCACAGAATCATAGAGCTGGAAGAGACCACAAGGGCCATCCAGTCCCACCCCCTGCCATACAGGAACTCAAAATCAAAGCATCCTTGACAGATGGCCATCCAGCCTCTGCTTAAAGATCTCCAAAGAAAGAGACTCCACCACACTCTGAGGGAGTGTGTTCCACTGACGAATAGCTCTTACTGTCAGGAAGTTCCTCCTAACGTTGAGCTGGAATCTCTTGTAGCTTGCATCCATTGTTCCATGTTCTAGTCTCTGGAGCAGCAGAAAATAAGCTTGCTCTCTCCTCAATATGACATCCCTTCAAATATTTAAACAGGGCTATCATATCACCCCTTAACCTTCTCTTCTCCAGGCCAAACATACCCAGGTCCCTAAATTTTTCCTCATAGGGCATGGTTTCCAGACCCTTCACCATTTTTGTCACCCTCCTTTGGCCACACTCCAGCTTCTCAATATCCTTTTTGAATTAAGGTGTCCAGAACTGGACACAGTATTCCAGGTGAAGCCTGACCAAAGCAGAATAGAGTGGCACTATTACTTGCCTTGAACTAGACACTAATTATCTACTGTATATACTCATGTATAAGTCTAGAAATTTAGATCAAAAAATTGACCCCAAAAAACCTGAGTTGACTTATCCACGGGTCAATGTAAGTACTGTATCTTAATTCTTATTAAAAAGAAGAAACCATCCCCTGGTGAAAAGCAAAAGTATAATCTGTCCTGGAAGCACTGACTTCCTCTATTCTCTCATCCATCCAGCCTTAAGAGTAAGCGTAGTTATGTCTGCTGGAATTTTGAAAGTTCTTTGACATTGTTTTGCTTTGGTTCATCCTTTAGATCCTTTGCTATATGCCTCTAACTTTTACCCTTGACTTACCAACAGGTCGTAGCAAAACCCATAATTTTGGCCCCAAAACATGCCCTCAACTTGTACATCAGTTTGATTTGTAGTCGAATATATACGGTAGACGTAATTCAAGACCAGGAGGGAATAAAAATTGTTAGAGGCAATACACAGAAAAGCAAAACCAAAGAGATTAAAAAATGAAGGACTTATGGAACGAAGAGCCACATGAACCACAAATTCTAAAAAGCGAGGTAGAATAAGAGAAATGGGGAAAAACAAATCACCAGGAACAGATGAAATTCCAATGGAACTACTACAACTCACACTGACAGAATCAACTCCAAACTTAACCAACATATGGAAAACAAAATGGTGACCAATAGATTGAAAACTATCAATTTACATTGCCATCCACAAGAAAGGAGACACAAAAGACCACAGCAACTATAGGACCATAGCGCTAATCTCCCACTCAAGCAAAATCTTGCTCAAAATTCTGCAACATAGACTCCAACCATACATGGAAAGACAAATACCAGAAGTCCAAGTGGGGTTCAGAAGAGGAAGAGGCGCTAAGAACCACACTGCAAACATATTGTGGCTAATGGAGCACACCAAGAAATTCCAAAAGAAAATCAGCATGTGGTTTATAGACTATAGCAAAGCCTTTGATTGCATACTGTAGATCATGAAAGACTATGGAACACCCTTAAAGACATGGGAGTGCCAACACATCTAATAATCCTGATGAGGAATCTGTACTCAGGAGAAGAGGCAACTATTAGAACAGAACACAGAGAAACAGAATAGTTCCCAATTGGCAAAGGGGTCAGAGAAGGATGCATCTTTTCACCCTGTCTTTTCAACTTGTGTGCAAAACATATTACACAAAGTGCAAAGGCAGGCTTACTGATGAAATATATTGTTTCCACCACTGTGCTACAACATAAATTTAAAACCAAAAAAGTTTCTCTGTCCCTTAGTCCATTCATGTTGCAAATGAGTTATATTTCACAGAACGCTTAGCACTGTAAAGACATTCACTTCATATAGTAAAATATTTTGTGAAATATGAGTTCTACAGTAAATGTCAAAAGGTTAATACAGTTAAGATATCTAAAAAGAATTGTTCTACTCCACCAGCATTTCAGGGTCAAAGCAACTGCAGTGTCTCACACCTCTTCTACAGGAAGAACTTTTCGCCACTTAGTCTGGAGCACCAGATACTACAGGCCTACTCTCATGGCTTTCATAGCTTTTAAAAAACTTGTCATTTTAGCTGAGTCATTTGGCACAATTTACTGATCTTACGCTACAGGCTGTGTCATATTACGTTTCTGTCAAATGTGACTTATTTTGTTAAAAATCAACACAACATGTTAGTGTTTGGTAGACAAGCACCCATTTGCACCTGTTTTTATATGACTTGGTGAATGGATTAATTTTTGTCCCAGAGTTTCCACTGAAAAGGGTCACAGCATAAATAAACTGATGCCTTTGACAATGTTTCACTTCCTGTGCTGATTACCTACTCCATCTTCTTAGACACACTAACTCTCCAAAACAAGAGTTCAGGTGTTTGTTACTGATGGCTTCCATGTGTGAAACATCCACCATTGCTCAAATAACACAACAGGATGTTCATTTTCAAATCACCACACTCATGCACAATACTCTTTTCAAATGAAGCAATGTATATATTCAATGGCGCATCACCATCACCATCATCATCATCATCTTCATCAATCATTATTATTACATATCCAGACTTTCTCCCAAAATTAGGTCTGAAGGCAGATTACAATTTTAAAAAGAACAATACACATAGAAGGATGCAAAAAGTTAATATTAACATGCAATTAAATGATTCACAGGATTAAAACAATTCATTGTGTTTAAAAGGATAAATGCAATTAAAAAGAGAAAAAGATTTTGAGAAATACACACACAACTCAGGTAGCTCAACTACCATAAATCTCTCATGGAACAAAAATATTGGTTGCCATTCCAAGCTATCTTGAATTCTGCAAGCTCAGTGGCCATTATTTCTCTGAATAAATGAACACAGGAGAAGGGTATTACAAAAACAAGCTATTTTCTGGTAAAAGAAAGGAAATACATACACTTTTGTTTCATAATCTTTCCATGCTTTATCAAAAGGTTTCTTCAGATCCTGAAAGAATGCAAAGGCAATAAATAAATAAATAAATAGATAAGTAACTATTTGCTTTGAGATATGTTAAACACCGGATCTTTCCAGACCAGATGCTGGTAACATATGTTTGCATTCAGGCACAAATGCTATGGAAGTCTGGGATCTGTAGTTTTCTGACAGAGAACTGTGGAGCCACAACAAACTACAAATCCCAGGATTCCATCAAATGGAGCCATGACAGTTAAAGCAGTGTCAAACTGTATTAATTCTGCAGTGTAGCAGCAGCCTGAAAGTAGGCAAATTATGGCCCATCCAGGTGTTGCTGGATCATTGGCTATGCTAGCAAAGTCTGATGGATGTTGCAGTATAAGAACATTGGAGGACCACCTCTGCTTTAAACACATGCTAGCTTCAATTCATTTCTAGGCTTTTATGGGTGCTTCAGGGAAGTATAAACATTTGGAAGTCCAACATATGCCTTTCGTTCACTTCTACAGGATCAAAGCTCCATACACTCCAGCCCAAGCGTCAGATACTTTGGATCACTCTAGGCCTAGCAAAGGGTATTTTCACAAATTGGAGTTGTTTATGTCTCTCAGGTATGAAATGAGATTGAGACAGACCAGTTATGTACAGCTTGCAAACTCCCAACTGTGGGTGGCAGCCCATCATAGACCTTATAAACTTGCTGTTTTTTAATTCTTCAAGTCACAATGCAACACTAGTAGGCCACGCTTCATACTGGCCTATCAGAGAAAGCTTCCACAAGAACCAGATTACTCAAAAATTCAGTATGCAGATGCCAGAATTTGTTACCATGGTTGCACTGGCATGGAAGAAGCACTCCGTTCAGACTGAAGTTACCCCACATAAATGAGGATAAGGGACAATTAATCAACTGTTGGTATATTTACTTAAACCAAATTTAAGAACAATGACATGTTTAGGATAAAATATTTTTGCAGAATTATCAATTAACATCTAAGCGAGTTCCGTGCATATACAGTTTCTACATACTGAAACAGATTCAACCCCACAGAACAGGTCAGCTTGTGAAGCATTAAGCTAAAGAGCAAAGGCATACAGGGTAACAGGCCAAGGACTATTGGGGGGGGGGGGGGGGGGAAGAACTTTTAAAGTTCAGAATATATGTGAACTTTTGTTCGTGCTTGTTTTTTCATTGAATATTTTTAGGCAGAAATTTCCAGAAACAGAACTTTTTGAAAGTTGTCAGTGTTTCCTGTTGGCACTTTCATTATTCAGTCTCTCTCATTCCCAAAATTTTACCAAATGCTGAGATGTCATTTTGCATTTGCCTTCTTTATTAATATATATTTTCTGGTAAAGAGAAATAGCTTCACAGGGCCTCTTCACTAGAAAAACTGAGAAAATTCTTTCTGGAAACACCCCCTCACTTTTTAAAAAAAACTAACACTTTTATTTTGGTTTATGAAACCCACACATTTTCAACGTACAGTAGAGTCTCAGTTATCTGACATAAACTGGACCAGCTGATAGTTGGATAACCAAAAATATTGGATAATCTGGAAGGTCCAAGAAAAGCCTTGAAATCACTATGAATTGCAAATGTATTGAAGTTTTATTGCAATAACAGTAAAAGTAAATGTAAAGAAATCACTGATCAACATTGTGATGTACAGTATAAACAGTTTAGTCCTCTGAAAAATTAAAGAAATCACAGAAAATTTAAAGAACTCACAGCAGTCACGACGTTGGATAATCCAGAATGTTGGATACCCGAAGTTTGGATAATCGAGACTCTACTGTATAGTTTCAAAACAAACCACAAAAGACACACATTCCCCCTTCGCCCACAGTGATCTACTAAATTCCTCCTTGTTAGTCTCCCTTGCCTTCTGAACACTGCTATGCTGGCTATGGTTGATGGGAGTTGCAGTTTAGCAATATACAGAAGGTCATGCAGCCCCCAGCTCTATTGGGGGCGGGGGCATACAGGATGAAAGAAGTAAAGCTGAAGAGTAGGCTGGCTGGTACTATATTGGGACAAAAAATAACTGGATGTTTTCTTTAATTTTTTGGGGAGGGAGAGGCTTGGAGGTTGTCCTGGGAAAGCTATAAAATGTGATCCACATGCGATCCTCAATCTGAATTTCCCTAATCCCTGCCATAATGAATGTGCCACTATATACAGTCGGCCCTCCATATCAATGGATTCCGCAACCATGGATACAACCATCCACAGCTTGATAATATTTTTTAAAATTCCAAAAAGCAAACCTTGATTTTGCAATTTTATATAAAACCATTTTACTACACCATTGTGTATCATAAGAAAATTATTCACATATTTTGGTACGCATGGGGATCCTGGAACTAAATCCCAGTGGATAACAAAGGCCCAGTGGATAACAAAGTTTTTAAAAGGATATGCTAGGGCTCCAATGTGCCTGGAATCTCAACCATCAGACCAAAACTTAAAGAAGTGATTTACTGTATTATGCAGAATATGCAAACACTTGCTCAAAACTATGAATACTGTTAGATATTCTGTCCATAAGAATAGGACAGATGGTAGAACATTTTTTTTCAAACTGAAAGTAAAGTGCATTCACGTTAACAAGAACTATTGTGGAGGGGAAAATACCATTTAAGTATATGTATGTATACACACACTCTACTTACCCCTTTCACTCCTTTTAGATCTCCCTTCAGCAAGCTATCCAGTGGGAAAGTGATTATATTGTTCATGTTCTGGATCTGCAACAAGAAACTCAATTCTGTTAAAACATGCAGAGGTGAGCAATTACTTTGCTTCAGTGAGTCTTGGGGCCAATTTTCTGCATCACAACAACAACAACAACAACAATGGTGAAGTGCAGAAAAGTCCATAACCCTATAAACAAATAAAAAAACCCTGAGGTGACTGAAAAAGTGAAATGCCATGCATGGTCAACCCCCCCCCCCCCCAAAAAAAATCCACACTCTTTTTATGGGGAGACAAAAAAGGATTGTCCAGGAACTCTGGAGCGGTCAAAGGCCCCAGTAAAGAGCCTTTCAAGGGCCACATGTGGCCTTAGAAACACACTTTGCCCACTGCTACTTTATCTGGTAGTCACAGATGTACCGAAAAATTGATGAGTGAGCAAATGAAGACACAGCGGATGGCTGTATATAATGCATACCATAATGAAACAGAACAGAAATGGCCTGATTCCCTCAGAAGACATCATTTGGCCCATCTTTTGCTTTGGTTCTCAGCAGAAAAAAAGATACTAGTCTTTCAAACATGATATGAAGGAGAAAGATCCCCTATGCCTTATTTGATTATTATTATTAAAAGCAAAATGCTCAAGATATGGATATGTTGTGTTACCATCACGTTAAATTTTAACACGGTGCAAGTAAAGGAACAGGCATACTGGTAACAGATGGAGCAACTCGTTCCATGACTAGAACCATAGTTCACATTTCTCAATAAGAACAAAACTGCTTTTAGAAACAGAAGCAAAGTACTGTATATTTGTATTCTCCTTTTTTCTTTTTTTGACCTCAGTATAATTCAAGGAGGAGATTTTCTCCCCCTAAAACTCTGATTTTTCCCTTTTTGCGATGGCTGCTGGGCCATTTCCTTCATTATTTACCGAAAGTGATTCTAGCCATTCATATGTATTGTAACATGTCCCTCATTACCATGTCATTCTCTGAGTGATTCCGCCAGCCAATCAGAATTTATAAATATCAGAACATCATAACACTATGTAGTTAATCAGATTTTTCCCCTGTTCTGACTTCACTAAGGGCAAATCCTAGATAATCAGGGATCACCTTATCAAAACAGAGACCATAAAAATTGAATCACTTTTAGTGATAACAAAGATGCTTGTGATTGTGAAATAGTCCAGCCTTTAGCTCAGTTTTAGTGTAAGTAACTCAAAAGAACTGCCAGAAATTTTAATTGGAAAGATTATTTTCTAACAGAACTTTGACCTAAGATTGTTAAAACTAAAGTATTGAATTGGTTATAGCAATTAGGAAAATCTACTGAATGTAGAATGCTCAAATCACTCAACTGCAAATCTTTGAACAATAATAATGTCAAGAGGCTTTTCAGGAAATCCAGTCCCATTTGTCTCAGTGAGAGCTATTATTGCATAGCTTTTCTCAGGAGGATGTATTAAAACAGCAGCAGGATTAGACAGCATAGACTGTCAGTTTGAAGGCCTTCACCTGTCCCTCACATATCAACTACTCTTCTCAGTTGCCAGGCTGAAAGCTGAAAGAGTTTGATGACAATCCACTCTGAAGCACACAAGGACTAAAGCTTGCCTCTCCATCTACTCCTCAGATCAGTACTACCGTAAAAATATGTACTGGCCAGAGACAGGCCACAAGTGATAATAGCAATGGTTACAAAGGACGAAGAATGGCAACCCTGCGATATCTCCATCATTCCTGGCCCATCTGCCATAGAGAGGCCTTCTTTCCACCTTCCAACTGGAGTTGCTTTGAGAACAGAGGAACTGTTGAGAACTGACCAAGGAAACTTCTGCTACTCCTAGGTCCAGCTGCTTTGACAGCCACTTTCTGCAAATGCACAAAGGGCCTATTCTTAAAAGTCACTGTTTTACTGAGCAACCAGTGGGCAACAGGATGAAGGTTTGATAGCTTACACATCTCAGAGGTCCAGCTATTTGCTTGTAAAGCAATGTGGGAAGCCATTTTACCATCTGAATACAGAGACTTGGTGAAAATATTTGGAAAATAAGCAACAGCAGAGGACAATACCTCTTGCCTTTCCGCCCTTAACTATCAACTAACAGCAGGAAATTGCCTCAGCTGTTCCAACCAGCTGAATTCACACTTTTAAAATTTATAAGCAGTAACACACACACACACAGAATAAATACACATATGTCTCACTCCCCACCACCACTATCAGCACACACATCTCTTATCCCTTGTGTCTTGTGTCTGACATATTAGATTATAAGCTTGAGGGCAAGAAGCGTCATCTTGTGAGCCACTTTGAGTGCCTTTTTGGCTGAAGAGTGAGATGTAAATGTTTTAACGAAAGAATGAATAATTTCAATGTCTACCCCTCTTCCTATATCTAATGATATTGTGAAGCCGTATATATCTTGAGCCAGGATAAAAGAGCCTGCTCTGGCCAGCCATTCAATAAGAGAAACCAAGCAGCTGAGCATTATACAATTATTTCTCTCATGGGGTGGCCTGGCCACTGAGCCAAAGGCATTATTTATCATCTGGCCAAGACGACAAGAGGTATATAACAAATTTTTTGTTTTGTTTATTAATGAGAAATGGTAAGATAAGGAAACGCTATTAATATTCTTTGAAAATGCGCCCCTTTTTCTGGCTCAAAAAGGAGCGGCATTTTGACACCTCTTTTTGAGCTGGAAAATAGCCAGATTAGGGCCTCAGTGTGCAGTTGCTATGGCCCCGATCTGATGCTGTTTTGGCCCCTAATAAACAGTAACTTGAAAAATTCCACAGGTTTCATTAAATTAAAATAAATTCTGTAAACTGAACCCTTTCTGTGAACCATGCATTACAATGTCTCTACTCTTCCAGGGTGCATGCTAAAAGAAAGAAAAAAAATGCTTCCAGGCAAATATGCAGCCTGATGGGAACCATATTTGCTAATAAGTCTTGCAGTAGCTTTCTGCAAATTTAAAAGGAAATGCTATTTCTATGCCTTCTGGCAATCAGTCCTCCTCTGACAGCTTCCAACAAGGTAAGTAGGGAAAGGAAGGAAGGAAGCAAGCCATACTAGGAATAAGTATTTGCAAAGGGAGCTAGACTCTGAACAGCTTTAAGCCAAATCTACATCACCATATTTGGGTAACTCCATTGTTTTATTCAAAGCAGGATCTTCTTGAGCTGTCTGCAGGAACTGGAACATGAATATTGGCAATAACAGCCACACTTCCTCTTTAGATTTTTGTTTACCCCTACACAACAAATGCTTCCCACTGTAGTAAGTAGGTGGGCTATGTATTAGAATGAATATAAAATAAAAATGCTCGATTCATCATGTTTATGGGCATCACCATAGCCTGTTCTGCCCAATTTCAGAATAAGTATTCTGTCATGATTTGTGCATCACATACTAGGCAAAAGAACATGAAAGGGGGTGAATATTTTTAATGTTCTAGCCCATGACATGCCTCAAAAGATACTGAGGATGGCTAAAGAGACAAATAAATGGGTCCTAAAACAAATCAAACCTGAAATCTCCTCGGAAGCCAAGATGTTTGAGGCTGTTGTTACTTTGGCCATATAATGAGAAAGCACGGCTCACTATAAAAGACAATAATGCTAGGAAAGGTAGAGGGAAGCAGAAAGAGAGGAAGACCACATGCCAGATGGGTAAGTCGCTCTGACAGCCTTGGCTGAAGAGCGGGGTATAAATAAAATAATAATAATAATAATAATAATTATTATTATTATTATTGGTAAACTCAACCAGAGAGGCCACAGGCCTGAGCCTGCATGACCTAAGCAGAGCAGCTGAAGATAGGGGATGCTTGGAGACATCTCTTGCACAGGATTGCCCTAAGTTGAAGCCAACTTAATGACAATAGCAACAATGAACTTCTAACATATGTAGAAGCACTATTTAACACCTGCCATTACACTTCAGGAAAGAGCAGCACTAACACTAGATGAACTGTACTGTTTATGCAAACCAGAGTAATTATGACATCCCTAAAAAACTGGAACATGAGTACTGTACTTTGCATGTAAGTCCTTAAATTCAAGTTTTTCTCCTGTCTTTTTACAAGGAATGCTGCTGTCTGACTGCATGAACATGAAGTCTTACCTCTCACTTAGCTTTGAATCTGTTCTGGATTTCATCACTTTACACAAAAGTAGAAGGTGAATTTCCCTCAACTAGCTAATTTTCCATCTGAGTATTTTTTTTTCCCCGTGTGAAAGGACATTCAGGTTTATGAACAGATCTACCACCTTAGCGAAACCAAGCTCATCCTCTCACATTACAAAATTATCTCACATATCTAATAATTTCTAGATGGTTTTGTTCAGAGAATAATTAAAAGATGATGTAAATATTTTAAATTGGTTAAATGCAGCATTTGATAAGCTTTTTCAACATAAAAAAGTCAGGTGACACAATTGGATATTATTCTTTGCTTCAGTAACTACCTTCTATATAATTATACAAGCATGACACTAAGAACTCAAAACAGATATCTAAGGCTGAATCTGCATTGCAGAAATAATGCAGTTTGACATGGCTTTAATTGCCATGGCATGATGCTATGAAATTCTGGGATTAATAGCTTTGTAAGATATTTAGCCCTCTTTGTCAGAGAGTTCTGGTGCCACAACAAACTACAAATCCCAGGACTCCATAGCATGGAGCCATGGCAGTTAAAGCAGTGTCAAACTGCATTATTTCTGTAGTGCAGATCCAACAAGTCACAAGGACTAGGCATCACAAAGCCAAATGGAATCTGTGAGTGATAAGGAGAAATTCTGAGTAAAATTATTGTCAAGAAGAAACTTTAAACGTTAAAAGTTTGTTTAAAGCAAAACCTAAAATAGAAAACTAGAAGAATTTTCTTAAGGAATAATGTAAGAGTAAAAATTTCAAGGAGCCAGTGGAGATGTAGCACTCACCTATCCTACAGCCATTTTGTTGAAGCTAAGAAGTGCTGATTCTGGTCAAAAATGCCTGGATGGGAGACCACTTAGGAACCCAACATATGTCACTTTGGCTTTTATGATGAAAGAAAAGCTTCAAACATATTTAAAAGCCACTGGTCTGAAAAAGTGAACTGTAGTCAGGGCAAGTCAATCAGGACTCATCCTTTTTTCCACTGATCTCAACGGAACTTTTTTTGTAACTACCGTATATAATCGACTACAAGTTGTTGTCATGTATAAGTCAAGAGTACATTTTGGGGCCAAAATTGAGGGCAAAATATGGCCCCGTGCATTAGTCTACCCAGGATTTTGGAGCCCATTTGGGGGCATAAATTTCTCAACTTATAGTTGAGTATCTACGGTAACTTTCTCTGGGTAGGGAACAAAGTTCTATCCAGTGGCGGTTTTGTACTAGCAGAAAGTACTTTTGTTCATAGAAAAAAGACACTCAATTTTTGTTCTCACTAACCTCCACTCATATAATCCAGTCCAGCACCATTAGCAGCAATCCACATCCACCAAAAAAGCAGCAGCTCAGCAATGACAGATACTGGTTCCCATGTGAGTGCAATAGTGAATCCACTCCAGGTTTGGACATTTTTAAAAGAAATATTCAAGGTGCTGAATTTATTCTGTGAATAGCATTCAGCATTTTGGGTAGTTTCTTTACAGCTATCAGAACCTAGATTCACTCCCCCCCCCCCGCACACCCACCCACACAGAAGCCACCAGCTGCTAACTGCAGCTGAGTGCTGGGGGAACCTCTGTGATTGTAAGATATGTAAAGAGAATGCAAGTTGGTAGAAGGGATAGTTACCATTGATACAACCCATAGTATGCAGCTATAAAATCCTCTCTTTTTTTTACTTGGTTTTTTATTTTCCTACCATTCTGCGGTCTACTTCTCAGTGAAGTGACTCAAACTTGAAGTGAAAAGTTACCTTGCGTGTCTGATCTGTTTTGTGGTTTCCTTATAAAGTACAATGGCAGCATTGTACCGTCCAAGGATATAAGTGAGAACTCCAGTGTCACTGTAAGCATTTACTGAAGAGAAAAGGAAAAATACACATCTATATATATTTATTTCATCCCCTCCATGCTCTCACCCTCTATTGAGAAAAACTTCACTACAGTGGTCCCCCGGGTTACGAATACCCCAGGGTACGAAAACCCCGGGGTACGAAAGAGCCGGGGCCGCAAAAACGGCCCCGGCTTACGAATAAAACCCCGGGATCCAAAAGGAAAAACCGCATGGCCCCTTTAAATTTGCCACGCGGTCCGGCAAATAAAGCGGTCCCCCGGGTTACGAAAATTTCCGGGTTACGAAAAGTAATCCGGAATGGATTACTTTCGTAACCCGGGGGACCACTGTACTGTGCTATCTCACGCTGTTGCACCTTGTGCCTATATGGTCAATCACGTAGGCATATAATAGTCATGTCATGTGCTAATAAACTAGTGATGTATGATGAAATGGGAGAGAACATGTGATCATCTCCTTCCACTAGGTCGTCACATTGTCCCAAGCTAGAAAAATGGCTCCTGTATAACATAGAGTGCATATGACTACACACACAAGGTTATTTATAGTGTGCATAAGCTCACTATGGTAAACAAAGAAATAGGTATTGCAAAGGCCTTTTCTTATCCAAGAAAGGGCAGGATGACTGAATGAAGTGAATGTATCTTGTACATCTCTACAGAAACAAAGTACCCTTCAGTTACCTGAAGCTGTCATAATACACTTGTCCTAAATAAAGCTGAAGGTAAATGACACTACTGTGTTCAAAGATCAGTACTTAATAGTCTAACAGAAGCTTTGGCACAGAACATTGTTGTCCATTGCCAAGGAACGTGTTTAATTACTTTTTTTGGAAGGTGCCCCATGTATCAATATCAAAGCAAACAATGAAATGGGTACTGCAAAGGCCTTTTCTTATCCAAGAAATGGCTGGGAAATGATATACCGTAGCCCAGTACAAAGACCATGGAAATTAGAGTTCACCAAAAGAGGGAGGGAAGAAGGAAGGAAGGAAAACACAATGTATCTGTTTTCAAATTGATAACATACACACAGCGACAAATGCACAAGACCGTACTTAAAACTTCACTTGCATTCTTATAAACTAAAAACAGAACAAGAATTTTAAGGAGGAAATTTACAATATTTCAACAAGATCCTCCAGCAGAATTACTAAAACTTATGAACTGTTTTTAATTGTTTTTAAAAATGGGGAATGCTGAAATTTGTTTAAGGTTTATAACTTAACAACTCAGTCCTATGACCTATGCAGATTGTTTGCAGTTTACATGCATATGGGACAGTACTCCAATTATTGCAAAAAAGCAATAAAATAAATCAGTTGTCTAGGACAAAGACAGGATGAGGATGAAGAAGAGATGCATTTGGATAAAATACGCATAAGGGAAAACTGGAAAATGAAACATTTAACTGTCACATGCTTTAAAAAAAGAAGTAAGGTATTTAAAAATAAATAATTAAATAAAACCTACATAACCTTAAAACAGGGATAGATAAAAGTGTGACCCTCTTATATATTTCTGTGGCTGCCAAGCCTCAATAAAAGGCACCCAAATGCCCTCTAGGGGAGCATTTTGCCACATTTATTGGCCACTCATAGGGACTATTAGAAACAGGAAGAGAAAAAGCCCTCTCCTGAGCCTAAAATGGTCCAAGTCATATTATGTCAAGTATGCAGCGACGTTGGGCTGGCCCCATGGCAATATACTGCTATACTTCAAGACATGGAATGTTGCTGGGGAAAAGTTTGTTTTTGAGCCATTGAAAAATTTGGATAGTTATATATCCATATTGAGGAAAATGCCATCTTACCTGTGAGGCACTAAATACTATGTAATTGCTATAATATTGAGAAATTGTGGGGGCTGCTAAAATTGTGAGGGCTCCCCTTCCCACCTTCTGTATAAACATGGTTAACACTGTTCCCACACAGTTGTTCTGAGATTCAGTGTGGAGTCAGGCCAAATTGGCTCATCTTTTCCCACACTTTTGTTCCCAAACCCCATGAGAGTGCTCAGTGAGAGGACAGCAATTAATGCTATACAATGTTTAGAAAGAAACCAATTATAAAGGGATGGAAGTCTCTCCTTGAGGAAGCTAGATAACCAAGTTGTCTTTACAACCATTTACAGTATCTGCTGCATGCACACATGAAACACTTCCCCACAATAATCAGATTTCAGCGACAGACATTCACATTAAAGCTCTGCTAGCTAAGCTTCAGAAGCAGCTATTCAATTTTTAAAAAACTCACTTGGCCAAAATGTATTCTAATGCACTTCCTCAAATGGCATTACAGGGTTACTGTAAAAAGTAGGGCAGCCAAGCTTAGTGTCTATCAAAGTCCTGGACCTTGTTTGAGATCAAATATTAAAGAATTTATTTCAGCTGAAAGCTCAAATTGCACCATTCAGTTTCAAATCTGTATAATATATTTTTAGGGAGGACTAAATTATTTCCTACCAAGTTTTTGAAGAGTGCCGTCAACTCCTTTGTAAATACAGAAAATTTTAAAAACGCTGTTCCTAAATCTGGATCATCCCTACAGACGCAGTTTCCTCCAAATTTCTCCAAAGCTTGAGTGTATTGTTCTTCATTTTCCACATGAGCTTCAAAGAGAACAAATACTATGTTAATTCCAGCAGCTAGCAATAGGGTCTCTACTGAAGTAAAAGGAGCTTTCTCCTTCCAATTGTGTTAGCTGTGCATTTGAACACATTCAATTTTTAAAATGTACATTTAAATCTTTTTAAACATTCAAAGCTACAGTTAACAATACACAACAGATAAAACAACAACAATCTTAATTGAAACAGAAGAAATGAAGGCATTAAGATATATTATTAACATGCACAACAAATATAAACAGATTCCAACAGAACAAATCACAATATAAAATAAGAAAGCCATCCAACCATTGTTTCAAAGCACCTTTCAAATCAGTCAATGAGTTTAGTTTTAAAAGATAACACATTTCCCTCTGAATTGCTCATGCCTTTAGCAAATGTAATAAGCACTGGTTAATTCACAATTACTGTTTTTAAAAGCTTTTAAAAAACAATTATTATTGATAACTTTCAAGAACAGATAACATCCTCAGTTCAGATTTTTAAAAAGCGGTGTGAAAAATACTTGTTCCTCCACAAACATATACGGCCCTTTTGTGAGCACTCTATTGAGTATACAAAATGATAGTCTCAGGCCTTGTATCCAACATTTCTCTGTTATTTGGATGGGAACTGCCACTCTGCAACAGAATTTAGAAGAAGCCTGCATGCATGTTGGCTGTATGAAACAGGATCAAAAGTGTCAAAAAGATCATATGTGACAAAAAATAAACAAATATGAAATATACTAGAGAGATAAAAAATAGAAAAAGGGAAAATAAAACCTCAAACATTCAAATAGTTAAGATTCATGGAAATGCATTACAATATACAAGTTTGCAGAGAAACATTTATTTGTAATTATCACCCAAAGGAAATTATCCCTTCCCAAAGCAAACAAACACCAAGCAAGTATATATCAATTGTTACTCAGAAAGCATCTTAAAGGGAACAGGATCCTCACAGGCACATTGGGACACAGGCAACATGTTAAATTCATATTAGGCAACATATTTAACCTGACTGCTTTATCCTCAACCCGGCTATTTTTGTGTCCAAAAGTACTGTTTTATTTTTCACCATAATAAAAGTGGTCAGATCAGTAATATTTGTTCAAAGACTTTGTTCATGTGTAGTCTGACCCTCAAGGATTTGCTTTAGGTGCCTTAATTCAGGTTATCCTCCAACAGAAAAGGAACAAGCCACTGGATTTATATGCCAATGACTTCCTGTGTCCATCTCAAGTGCCATTTCCCATCTCCACTATCTAGTTATCTAGTGCTCATCAGTTTTATATTTTCAGCATTTGCTTTTAAACCACAGGTAGAGAGGTAGGTTCCACAGGACCATGGGCTAAGCATAAATTGTCCTGTTCAGACACCATGGAAAACTGTGAGAAAAGAAGGAAATGGGTAAGGAAATTAGCACTTAAAATAGAAGGAAGTGTAGCATGGCTTGGAGAAGTGCAATAGGACATCTGAACTGCCCTCACAGTCATTTTTTAGCTGAGTATTCTATCTAATATGGGCTCCCCATACCAACACAATTAGCTATCATCCATTAACCTGAGTGGGGACTACCTACCTGCTAACCAAACAAACATGCATTCCCAGACTCACATTTGCCAAAGTAATGGGGCAAGAGATGGGTAGTGTTACCCATGCCTGCTATGTCTCTCATACAAGTATTCTGATTCCCAGACATCTTTCCCCAGTCAGACTTATTTGTTAATACAGAGCCTGGCTTAAGAACTGGAGACAGTTTTAAAACAGCCTGAGGAAGGGCGAGAATCAACAAGTAGGGAACAGTTAAGGCTCCCTTTCTTGACTTCTAATGCCAGCCTCCTATGACATACCTCAGTATTCACAAATCCACATTAGGATTACATGGCAAATACAGGACTGACAAACTGATGCTTTCCTCATACATTGTTCCTCTATTGACCTTCCAAATTTAACTCACACTTCTCTCTTACCATCACTGTCACCCCCACTGAATCTACCAGTGGCCATCTTTTCAGCAGGAAAACAGCGAAAATGTATATGCAGCTGCAGATAAGAAACACACTGCTGCTTAAGTATATAAGGACATCACTGCGGACCTAGAAATGTTACCTTTTTGGACTCAACTCCCAGAGTCCCCACATCCAGAATGGTCATTGACCATTCAGGTTTGGGAATTCTTGGGTCAGTGTCCAAACAAGGAAGGTTTCCAAGCTCTGTTGGACACTCATACATCAGTAGTATTAGAAAAAGATTGGAACAGGACATCTTTTAAAAAATAGCTTGCCAAGGGAGGAGGCAGTGGCAGAGAAGGTGCTGTAGATAAAATCTCCCACAACCGGCATAATGGTTTGGGGAGCTGAAATGAGAGCTGGAATTTTTAAGACACCCAAATTCCTCTCTTAACAAATGTACCCCATGGTTTAAGAACTGTTGCAGTAGTGCAACTTCAGACTCAGAGGCAAAGGATAGGAGCTGAGATCTTCTGGGTACAAAGGAGGTGCTCTTTGGCTGAGTTACAGAGTATGATCCTCACTTAACACCAATTTAAGATCAATTACAACCTGTCTGAATTTGGACTTAATGCTAAATGGCAGTCTGATAAAAGCAGAAGCAAAAGCTTGCAATCACCTCCTTTCAGCCGCCTTGAAGAAAAAGAAGAGTCATATGATGTACTTGAGACTCATTCGCACAATGCTAATCCACCATTTAATGCTATGTCTGCATGATGCCACTCTTTCTTGCTTTCTCTCCAAAGCCATTTTTCTCCTCCTTCCTTATATTATCCATGGATATTATATGTGCACTAAAGCAAAAAAAAAAAATTCCAACTACTAGTTATAGCTAGACTCAGGGCTTGTATACACTTGCCAAAACCACAGACTCATCTGGTGCAATGAGTCCTCACGACGCATGCAGTGAAGCACTTCTTTAAACCGCTAATCCAGTTTAACAGAAAATGATGTTTACTCTGGAGTTTCCAGGACTCCATTCTGACCTCAGCAGAAGCAATGGTGAAAGACAAGATTCTCACTATGGGCCAGCATGGATGATGAAGTGGCCCATCTGGACACATTTAGCCCTCATTGTGCCAACCCGGGGCAGCTCTTGATAATAATACTCCAGATTAAGGGGACCAGTGTAAACGAATTCAGTTAATTGCTGGATAGCAAAACAACATCGATATAAAACTCATTGATTCAACCAGTCTACTCTTTGTGGAACTAGCTTTTAGATTTAGGCCACTATTACCCTACAAACAGCAAAATATATTTTCATTTTCTGGATTATGATGGAAGCATGGATTGCTAGTCCACGTTATTTAGTAAATATGTAACAAGAAACCTTATTAACACTGGGAAGCGAAAATGTTCCAGAAAAAAGAATGTATCCATTCATGCCCTTCCAGTTTGCAAACAGGGGGTTAGTACAGGGTTGGGAATTATGTCATCCTCCAGAAGTTGTACTGTAATTCCCAACAGCTAATGGGGGGGAATGATGGGGGGGTCAGTCTAATGGCATCTGGAGAACTGCATGATTTCTACCTGTAATTTAATGGGAATCTGCATTAGACACAGCTTGACAAAATTACTTTTTAAGTGTATATATTTACTTACCTAAACATTTATACAGCACTCTATGTCCTACAATCTTGGGGCAGTGTGCAAACAAATCAGCAAACCAATTTTTAAAAATATAAAGCCAGAAGAAATACATTCAAACAATTAATGGAAGAATTCTGAATAGTCCAAAAACTTGAACAAGTTCTATATCTATGGCCTCAAACAGACAGGGCAAAAGGACCGCAACGACTGCATGCACCCAGTCCCACTTTAGTCCCGATCCGGGCTGCCACCACAGTCGTTTATCAGGCCACCAAAAAGGAACAGTTTTTGTCCGCTCCTTTTTGGCCTGGTTCTTTTGCCTTGGAGTGGCATCAGGGCAGCTTCTGGCCACACCCGGGGCATGTGTCATCTAAATACAATGCCCCAAATGTGGCCTTTTGGTCTGTCTGTTTCAGGCCTAAACTGGCCATCCTTCCTCTAATGCTTTCTGAGATTTCCCAGAGATGCTTGAAAGGATTCTGTTTTCAAATACATGGCTGGTTGGTTGGTTGGTTAGTTGGCTGCTTTCTTTTTCTGAGCAGTACAGACCATTAGTAAATAGATTATACATACCTAAACCAGAAATATTTATGGCTTTTACAGATTTCTTCATTTTATAAAGAACAGTTCGGTCAACATCCAGTGCCTACAAAATGAAAAAAAAAATGCTCAGGTCAAATTTAATATTTATAAATCAACAACAAATTGATATAAATAGTCAACATGAAAACATGGAAACAAACTAATATACTAGGTAACAGTATTTTAAGATTTCCCCAACCCTCTCACCCCCCACAAAGATATAGAATTCTCATTACAGATTGTGCTGCAGAGAGTACCTTCCATTCTATTTTCTTCTGGGGAGGGGAAAGACTTGCCACAGTAACCCAAGGGTTGTCAACACCACAAAACTGATTACTTTTTATTGTTACTATCAGCTTAATAGCCCAAACTCAATAAAACCATTAGTATTCCTACAATGTTAAAATAACACTGAAATTTCTAATAAAACCTGGACTTTCATGCTGCTGAAATAGCAAGCAAATTAAACCACCAAATTAAAACCAGCATTAACAACAGGCTTTCATTGGTTTTGCTCAGTTATTTACTTTTTATAGGCACACCTGACCAATATGAAGTTGCTCCCTGCTGTGATCCAGCTAAGCAGATGCAGCTATCAACAATACCGTGTTTTTCACCAAGACAGCATCAGCATTATATTCATGAGCTACCAGGAGCATCATGAATATCCTCTAAAGGAAATTAAAAGATTCTGCAATGATCTTACCTCCTAAACATGAATAGTAAAACAAGGCAAGCCTACAACAGTTGGGAGAGGAACTGAGCCAAATAAAACACATTCCAAATGCAAGAAGCAAAGCAGCAGCTTAATTATTAAAACAGTGGCAAATGTTCATCTGGTCTGAAGAGGACCGGAAAAGTTTGTTGACAGGGCACCACAAACAGTGCCAGCATTGTGTGTACAAAGCTTATTTTGTGCACATCAGAGAAGCCCCTTAAAATTAGGTTGGAATATCTTTAATGTACACAATATATATGGTGGCTTGAGTGTTGGACTAGGACGCAAAGAGACCAGGGTTTTAATCCTGAGCAGAAAACCCAGGTGAGTCACACTCTTTCTTTTTAGGTGAGTCACACTCTTTCAGCCTCAGAGAAAAGTAATGGCAAACCACCTCTGAACACATCTTGCCAAGAAAATAATAATAATAATAATAATAATAATAATATCATCATCCCGCCCCTCTACAGGATGCAATCAGGGAGGCTTAAAAGATTTAAAAATATACAGTCCAAATCCCTCAATCCCACCCACCTTAAAATACAATTAAACAATATAACAATTAAAACATACTTTTTTAAAAAAAATAAACAATAGTCCGTGACTGTGGTGAGATCGGAGTTCAGCAAATTAGATTTTCCTTCCTGTGGCCAGGGAACTATTCAGGAAAGGCCTGCCGGAAAAGATCCGTCTTTATAGCTTTTTTAAAAGCTGTCTAGTGCGGTAATGTGATGGATTTCGTCCGGCAGGCTGTTCCACAATCTGGGAGTGATAGCTGAGAAAGTCCTCTGGGAGGTTGTGGACAGCCTTGTTTTATAAGCCTGTAATAAATGCCTCCCAGAGGATCTAAGTGTGTGGGGAGGATTATATGGAAATATATCCTGAAGATATGTTCCGAAGATAGGTCCCGAAGATAGGTTGGACCCAAGCCATTTAGGGCTTTGAGGGTAATAACTAACACCTTGTACTGGGCCCGGAAACTAACTGGCAGCCAGTGGAGTGATCTTAAGATCGATGTTATACGGTCTCTTCTGGGTGTACCAGAGACCAGTCTGGCTGCCATGTTCTGTACTAATTGAAGTTTCTGGACCAAGCACGAGGGCAGCCCCATGTAGAGTGCACTGCAGAAATCCAGGCGTGAGGCTACGAGTGCATGTACTATGGTCTCAGGGTCCCTGACTTCCAGGAAAGGATGCAGCTGGCGTATCAGCCAAAGCTGATAGTAGGCACTCCTGACCGTCGCATTCATCTGATTTGCCATCTGAAGCAATGGATCTGGGAGCACCCCCAGACAGTCCTTTGCAGAGTATGCGACCCCTTCCAGGACTGGAGGTTGTATCCCAATACCTGGGTTCGGGGCCAATACCATAAAGTACCTCCATTTTGTCTGGATTCAGCTTCAATTTGTTTTCCCTCATCCAGTCCATTACTGGCTTAAGACAGTCATTTAGAGGAGAGACACCATTTGAAGTCAAAGCTGATGACCAAGACAGGGTGTCATCACCATACCCTGTAATAGCTTCACCTTGTGGGTTACCATAACTGACTTTCCACACAAAAGGGAATTTGGGGGCAGGGGAGCCCTCAGCTGTTATGTTCTATTGTTGTTGTGTTTCTTCACGTCACTTCCAAATTATGGTGACCTTAAGGCAAACCTATCATAGGGTTTCCTCAGCAAGATTTGTTCAGAGGGGCCTGGTCATTGTCTTCCTCTGAGGCTGACAGAATGTGACCTGCCCAAGGCCACCCAGTGCATTTCCATGGCTGAATGGGGATTTTAACTCTGGTCTCCCAGAATCCTGGTCCAGTACTCATACCATTACACCATACAGACTCGCATTATCTTATAGAATCATAGAGTTGGAAGAGACCACAAGGGCCATCCAATCCAACCCCCTGCCATGCAGGAATTCCCAATCAAAGCATACCCAACAGATGGCCATCCAGCCTCTGCTGGATCTTGTAATATTTTTGCCTTTCAAATAAAAATCAAAAACCTCATCTCAAAAATGGAAACATTTCCAAGAATATGACAGCTTTAATTAGTCATGCAACAAAACAAAACCCACACACTACTGTCACAAAACTCAAAATATAGTGGAACAGATATAACTATTCATATGTTCAATTGTTTAGGATTCATACAAAAACAACCTGACAATGACATTTTACATAAACCCTCATACATTTACAATATAGAACATCCTTGAGACTAACAAAAGTCTTGTCAAACTGTCAGAGGCGACAATACTACACATGCTTTGTTTTATTCCTCCCAGGATGCGTTTAGCATTTAAATCATGCTGAAACCCTGCCGGTTATGTACGTCTGTACTCTTAATAATTAACTCATTACAAAACAAAATGGAGAAGAAAAACTGGAGTGTTCAACAAAGCTAAAAAGGCAGACTTGTAAAACATGCCTTGTGTTTCCCTGTATCTGTATCTTCCCCCCTAAGATTAAATAATAGTAATAATAATAATAATAACAACAACAAAGCAAAAGATGAGAATTTCCTGCAATAATTTCAGAGGAATGCTTCTTTTGTGGCACTGGAGTAACTGAGCGTTGAATAAGCAAGGCTTTTAAATGTCTTAATGGGGCTTGCCTTTTGTATTTCTCTGCTCTTGTGTGGAGAGCATTCCCCTTTAGTGCTTTCTTTGCTCTTCTCTCCTCTTTCAGGATCTGCAAATCATTTTCAAAAAAGGCTAATGTATTTCAGCCTCAGGTTTAATTCTGAAAGCCTTCATTTTTACTCTGTGCATTTTACTGTTCCCGCATGCATTGTATTCATCTTCTTCATTCATTCTTTCCCCATCAAGAGTAATAAACAGATCTGTCCCATTTTCTAGCCATACATCTGCAATACTGAAAATCCAACTTCCATTTTCTAGATATCTGCTTGGCCTTCCCTTCCCTAACACTAGGCAGTACTTTTATATTGTATTTATCCAGTTTATAGGAAAAAGGATATCCAGTTGAGGCTGCAATCCTGGTGTCAGGTATGCATTTTAAGGACCGTATAATAAAAGTCTTGCAAGAAATGGACTGGCTTCCAAGCTCAATTCAAGGCACTGGTGTTGACCTAGTAAGCCCTAAATGACTTGGGGCCAAGGTATCTGAAAGACTGCCTCCTCTCACATGAGCCTGCCAAAAATTTGAGATCTTCAGAGTGAGTGGCTGTTGAATGTCCCAATTCCTTGTGAAGTTAGGTGGTGGGTATACCTGGGTATATAACGCATTATATAACACAGTGAGTATATAACACGGCTTTCTCTGTAGTAGTGCCTCGACTGTAGAACTCCTTACACAGAGAAGTTAGGCTGATTTCATCTTTTTAAAGCTTCCAGCAGGCAGCCAAAACAGCGTCATTTCATGTGGCATTCAATGTCTGAAAGTGCTGTTCCAACTTTCAAAACTGGATTCTAGGATTGTTTTTAGACCGCTTTTAGGAATTTTGTAAAGAGTGTTTCAATATGTTTTCAAAATGTTTTTATCTTTGTATAGTTTTAATTGGTTTTTATGTATTCACCACTCTGGGAGCCATCGTGGGCTGAGAGGCAATACAGAAATACTTAAAAATAAATAAAATACAATTACATGAAGAATCCTGTTACTGAAGAAAACACCATCACATTCATGGGATCAGCATATGCTGACAGGTGAATTGAAGGCAAAAACCCACCAGTCCCTCTGAGTTCAGTGGGGCTTATTTATGACTAGACATGTAAAGAATTGCTCTCAGGTCCTAGTTAATGATTTGTACACACTCTTAAAATACAGTGGAAAAGCAAAGTGTCTTTAAGACAAAAAACTACTTATTGCAGCAAGTTATTAACAAAGACAAGCATCCTTAAATAAGCAATTTTAAATGCCATGTGAAGTCAAATCCAGTAATGGATGATCAGCAAACTTCTTGTGGCTTCAGTATTGTGCATTTGATGAAGTGGATTAAAATCCACAAGCTCATGCTAACATACACCACGTAGTCTTAAAGGTGCCTCTGGATTCACCTCAACACACATACCCTTCCTTTGGCTTTGTTTGGATACAGCAAACTAGTCTTGCCTCCACTCCATAGCAGTAAGAAGGTAGTCTGCTTTTCCGCATAGCCCAATGCCAAAATTTAAACCCAATTCCAATCCTAAAGGCATCAATGGAACCATGACCATTTCATGTCATCAGCTGCAGACACTGTCACACACATTTTCACACACATATTCTGTACCACCATTCTTCCACTTAACAAGAGATATGATAACAGGGAGCTTTTTTTTTTTAAATCTCTCTGAGAACTGTCCACTACAAAATTCAAGATTCCTGGATCCTGGAAAAAATGCAGTTGTCTAGAGCCAGTGTGGTGTAGTGGTTTGAGCATTGGAATAAAACTCTAGACCAGGGTTTGAATCCGTGCTCAGCCACTGAAACTCACTGGGTGACCTGGGGGAAGTCACACACTCTCAGCCCCAGAAAACCCTGTGATAGGTTCATCTTAGGGTCACCATAACTCAGAAATGACTTGAAGGCACACAACAGCAACAAAACCATCCATGTTCTTAAAATAGCTATCAAATGCCCTGGAAATTTCATATCCCAGGGCAGCTAACAATAGCATACCAGGCACAAGTCGTGTACTGGACACGAAATGGTGTGAGACATCCTAACGTACTGTTGAAAAGAAATCACGTTTTCCAAGGCCACATGTGTGCAGTGCCCAAAGCACTAAAACAGAGAAAGGGCTTTGGTTATGTGATGAGTTGCAGAAGATTTTCTGGGAGAAATGTGATGCCAGTCGCTACAGTCTGGATAGATCCCTATTCTTTACTAGTGAATTTGAAAGGTGGCAATATCACTAATGAAAATTATCAAAAAGAATGAAACACAGAAAGAGGTTTTTAGCTCAGATTTGCATGTCTAGTGGTGGGTTAATATTAAAGTCAAAATACATTTTGATTCTATGCACTTTTCCCCAAGGAAGACCGACCTTTTGAGGCTGAAATATATTCAGATTATGAATATGTCTTCATTTGTATATACCACATTGTCACACTATTTTGTCCATCAGATTTATTTTCTGTTCACCAATTACCAACAAGAGATTTTGTCTTTGCTTATCTTTATATTTATTTATATCTTTATATTAAAATATATCATTGTATGTTCATATTTTTTTTCTTATTTCTTTGGTATCTACTTTGATTAAGACAAGACTTGTGTTTGCCATATCATAAGCAACATGCATTGGTCAGATTCATACATAATGCTGTACTTTACTGAATTTTGGATTGTTCTTCTATAGAAATAAACAAAATTTGATTTGCTAGTCAGCCACAAATACAGCAATAAGCCAAGTTTGTTGCTCGCTTACAAAATCTAGATAGTTTAATTAACCATTTGTAAGCCACTCTGAGAGCCTTTGTGCTGAAATATTCTAAATAAATAAATAAAATTTTAAACCATGGCTTGTCATTTCATCTAAACCAAGAACTGTAGCTATCTGCCATTAAATAGGAGTTTGCAAAAGTGGCGGGACAGAAACAGACCAGATATGAAGAAAGCTAGTTCAATATTCCATGGAACTATGCATGGCTAAATCTACAAACCACAGATAATAGAAACCATGGTTTAACATGGCATCCACACAAGGGCACATAGCAACATTGTCCTATGAGGCTTTCCCTCCTTTCCTGTCATGCAGGGTGTATCTACATTGTAGAAATAATGCAGTTTAACACCACTTTAAATGCCATTGTTCCATTTTTCAGAATCCTGGGATTTTGTGAGGCACCGGCACTCTGGCAGAGAATGTTTGATGTAACGAATAAATGTATTCTGAATATTCTAGTCTTTACGTCTGTGTGGCATTTCAAACAAACCAGAAAATGATACAGCAGAATACACTTTACAGATTGGCACACGCAGGTGTAATCATGTATTTTTAGCTGCCAATTAACTGACTACCGTAGATTTCAGGTTGACAGTGTTCCAGCAACTGGTTCTGGTTAATTAGCTGTAAGAAGACGTTATAATTTCCACAACAGCCTTAGCTCTAGCACACACTACAATGATATTTTAAATTACAAATTGAGGAGGGTATTCCACATGTTAAGCTTGGAAACTCAAACTCCAAAACAGAAAATAAGTGTATTAATATCCTCTCAGAATGAGATTTAGGCTACAACCCCGTACATCTCTGGGCTAAAAGTAAACCCTGTTGAACTCAGTTTTCTTCTAAGTGCATGATAAATCTGCTGTTTTGAATAAGCCAATTTGAGCTGTCATATCTGAGTTTCCTAGACCAAAATACTTCCATTCACCTGTAGCCCACCCACACTTCTAGGCCTCCATGCAATGTATTTCCCCATTCAATGTCTCCCATGACCTTGCTGTTGTTGCTAACTGCCGTCAAATCAACGTCATTTTATGGCAACCTTATGAATGAGCGACAAACAGGTCGTTCGTCTGTCATCAACAGCTCTGCTCAGGTCTTGCACACTCAGGGCAGCCATGGCTTCCTGGATTGAGTCTATCCATCTAGAATGGAGTCTTCCTCTTTTCCTACACCCTTCTACCTTACCAAACATTATTGGCTTTTCTAGCGAGTCATGTCTTATCATGATGTGGTCCAATCTCACTCTAGTCATCTTGGATGAGAGTTCAGGTTTGATTTGCTCTAGGGTCCATTTGTCTTTATAGCAGACAACAGTATCCAGAGGACTCTTCTCCAGCATAAAATTTCAAATGAGTTGATTTTCGTTCTATCAGAGTTCTTCACTGTCCAACAACATATAGAAATAGAAAATACAATGTCACAGACAATCCTAACATTAGTATTCTTTTTACTGCTTTTGCTACATATCTCCTCACTATTAATGCCACCCATTTCATCTTACCCTGTTTCCCCAAAAATAAGACATCCTCTGAAAATAAGACCTTGTAGAAGTTTTGCTGAATTGCTAAATATAAGGCCTCCGCTGAAAGTAAGACCTAGCAAAGTTTTTGTATAGAAATATATATACAGTATATGATAAATGTTCTTCTTCTTTTTTTTTTTTTGGTTCAACAATAAATGTGAATTTTTCTTCAAGGAAGAATAAGACATCCCCTGAAAATAAAACCTACCACATATATGGGAGCAAAAATAAATATAAAGAACTGTCTTATTCTCGGGGAAACATGGTAGATTTTTATTTCCAGAGTAAAAGACCGTAATTATTTGACTCAAAATGCCCTGTTCCCTGTCCACATTAGTTCCCTCACTACATTCTATTTCTTGCTTTAAAATGTCTATCTTCCTCTGATTCATGTTTCTCATTTTCCATGTTCCTATAGTATGTGTTATGTAGCTACAGGCTTTCCTTTCAGCATGTCAATAGCTAAAGGTTCTTTCAGCTTGAGTCCAGTTGTATCTTTTGCTTCAGTGCTACTTGCAGTTGTCTTCTGCGGTACCCTACTAGTTTGTTGAGTGCAATTCAACCTAGGAGTTTAATCTTCTGGCACTATCTTTTTTCATATTGGATTGTCTCATTATACAGTTTTCACAGTAAAAGGGGTTTACTGTGCCTCCTTCTGCATAGTACTAACAAGTGTTATCTATGGTGTATGACTGATCAGTTGATCGTAATAAATTGATTGAAGTTATCTATGGTGCCATTGCCCTTGTCTTGTCAGTGTCTCCCAAACACCTCACTAAGTAGCTATCTGGCACATTTAGTCCGGCTTCTCAGCAAAAGTGTCTCACATGGGAGACACCACCAGCAGCACTGCTGCCATCAGCATAGTCTCTTGCCGTACAGGAGCACACAGTCTCACCACCATGGAAAGGTAGTTCCCCAGTGGGCTTAGCCCCACTGAAATATAGCTCCATCCCTGTTCCCAGAATCTATGCAAGGTTTGTCTTCTCTCAATTCTCATAGCAGCTGCAATGAATATGTAAAGTGTAAAGCATGATTTTTTTTGAGCCGTCACAATATGGCTGTATTTCAACACAGGTCGAACGCTGTAGCAGTAACATTTGTATCCGGAATTATGTTGAAGGAGGCAATTACTTCATATGCCACTACTACTGGTACATGGAGATTTACAGAGCTGGCAATTTAAGCAAAGCAACAACAACAGAAAACTAAAACACTGTCTGACCCCCCAAATATTCCAAGCTAAAAATACTACTACTGAAGTGCTGGAATATGACATAAAGAAGAGAAAACTACATCAGAGCACTTCTTACTATTAATCAGTCCTGAGATTACCCTACTTTCTGCACTAAGTTGAACATTTGAGAAGTGTAGCATCTTGCCAATTCAACTAGCAAAGAGCAAAGATGCAGATTGTGCCAGAAGCTTGAAGGCATACTTTTTTAAAAAAAACTAATCTTAATAAGGCTTTTGTACATATTTGCACAATCAAGTATTAACCAAATGACCCAGAAATATTTTTTCCCAATTTGTCTATCCTCTTTCTTCTGCTCTTGCCCCTACGGCCATCTCTACAACCACTTAGCAACAACTCAAATAATAAAGAGTAGTCTAAGCCAGCTTTGCATGATGGTACATTGGTTATTGTGGTATTTTGTACTGTGTGTGCATGCTCATAAGAGTCTTATGAAGGATGGGATAGTCTGGTAATATGGATTCCATGTGGTCAGTACAGATAACTGTAAAAGGAGTCATGCACTCTGCATTCATGTGACTGTTTACATGCACGTCTGTAAGAACAGGGTCAGATTCTGTTTTAAGATTTAGCAAATAAAAAACATAGCTTGAAAGAGCAATGTTATTACACCTGTAGCTGTGTGAAACCATTTGCTGCATCTAGACTGATCATTTCCTAACAGTAAACGTTAACCTACTGAAGCATCATATGCTTACACTACACTAACAATCTCCCAGAGGAGGAGGGGGAGGATTTTAGCATGCAGAAAACTATAGCACAGAATAGGAAATAAAAGGTTATTTAAAAAAAAATAGTTCCTTCATGAAGCTATTACTATGTTCTTCCAAACTGTTCTACAAGAAGTACTGCTGAAACACACTCAAAACTATATATACTTTCAAAAACTGCATAGCCTCATTTCAAATTATTACTTTTATGTTTTAGTCAATACGAATTTCAAGTTAATCTCTTTATAACCTAAAGGGACAGCTTAACATACAGCTTGGACAAAGTGATTCATTATCTACCTTCCAATGGAAATCTGACCTTTTTTGGTTGTAGTTTCACCTTAATAAAGTTTAGCACCCGCTGCACACATAAAGCAGGGATTTTCTCAATAATTCACCTACATCACATAAGACATCATCACATTATGCAAAACTTTAGGTTTTCTCTTGAAAACTGGTAAGATCTTGGAGAATTATAATAGACCACTCTTGTATGTGATATTTGTCACTTTACTAAAGTGTATTGTAAATTCTCCCTCTGCCACTGATGCACCAGTGAAATCACCCCTTGAGATACACTGATGAATTTCACTAACACATACCTAATATTGTTTGGTTTTAGCAAATTGCGATTATTGCTATTTTTCCTCTCCTTTTCCATATTCTTCCCTCTTCCCCAGTGTTTCTTTCCTTAACTTTTTCTAGTCCTGACCTTTGCCCTACAATCCCTGTTTGCTAAATATCTGAAACCTGCCAACTGGGAAGATCTAAACTCACACATACACATGAGTCATGCCCGGAAAGTGCCTATCCAAGACTTATGTAGCCACACCAAAAAAATAAAATAAAATAAATGATGGCCATTAAAGAGGATGAATAAGAAACAAAGCCACTGGAATACCAGGCTTGAAAGGCTACAATGGGAAGGAAGAGAAAAACAAAACTATAACACAACATAAGAGCAAAATCCTCACCAAATGAAATACTGTGTGTGTGTTGTGTGCCTCCAAGTCATTTCTGACATATAGCAATCTAAGGCAAACATGCAGTTTTTTTCTTTGGCAAGATCTGTTCAGAGGTTTTTTGCCACTACCTTCCCCTGAGACAGAGTATGTGACTTGCCCAAAGTCTCCTAGTGGGTTTCATGGCCAAGCTTGGAATTGAACCCTGGTCTTCAACACTCAAACCTCTACACCACGCTAAAATACTGCTCCTTTAAAGAAAAAATAATAATAAAGACTAGGCCTTACTGGTATGACTCCTCTTTCTCTGGAACTTGCCATGCCAACAATTTTGTATGGATGATGTACAAATACCCAGCCATCCCATTTAATCTCTCAATTCTGACAACCATAAGACATTCTGCATAGGTCTCTTTTACTCTGTAACACTGCAAAGCACTCAGCAGGAAGAAGTTGGTGGCTACTATGACAGTGGGGCAGTGATTCACTTTGGGTTTTAGTCTAGACTTTAAAGGAACTATTTAAGATGTTTCACTCCGACCCCCCCCCCAACAAATTCAGCACCTTGGAGAAATCTTTTAAAATTGGGGCTAAGATGCAAAGCAAATTTGCCACCATACTGACATGGAGGCCACCAGCTACCACTGGAAATTAGCATCCCTTCAGAGAAAGTTATTTGGTTCCTTAAGTCAGGGAAAGGAATCATGTAGGTGCTTCAGCTGCTGTTGGACTGCAACTCCCATCAGTGAAAGCCAGCATAGCCAAAAATGGGGGATGCTGGGGGATGCAGCCCACCAAAATCTGGAAGGCATCGTGATTCTCCTCTCTTCCTGAAGTGGCTGTCAATGGGGAAACAAAAGTGGAAGCAAGTGGCATTGCCACTGGCAAGCATTTCAGGTATTTCAAGTGCCATCCTGCTTCCACCAGCCCTGGTAGGTAACACAACCACCTCAAGCAATCATAATGTGCAAACTTCAGTTTTCTTATCCATTTAATGCAGACATAGGGAATACTGGGCTAAGAAGCCTCCCTTTTCCAGTCTGCCAATCCAAAGGTTCCTTGAAATATATAAACTCCTTCTGCTGATGCATCAGAATATAAATGCAAATGTCTACATAATTCCCACATTCTGTTATGAGGATTAGGTTTAAATGATGTTTTTTCCACTATTTCAGCTTCTTTCTCTAAAAGTCAAAATCAGTACTCCTGGTTCTGCCAAAATTCCTATTATAGCTGTGTTGCATTACAGAGATGGTCCAAGATATTTTGCTGCTTGAGATAAAGGACATGTTGGTCCCGCCACTCCATTCCATATACAGTGGTCCCCCGGGATCTGAATCCCCCGGGGAACGAAATCCCCGGGACCTGAAACCGCCGGGGGAGAAAAAAAGCCCCCGGCCAACGAAAAAAAACCCGGGTTGCGAAAGAAATTCGCAACCCGGAAGTTTTAAAACAGCGCGCTTCTGGCGCGCTGTGCATTGGCGAAAGCGGTCCCTCAGGTTGCAAAAACTTCCAGGATACGAAGGTAATTACGGAACGGATTACCTTCGTAACCCGGGGGGACCACTGTATATAAATCGGTCAAACATTTTCCATATCTGAAGGCAACAGATTACTGTATATACTGTACTCATGTGTAAGTCTAAAAAAATTAGTTAATAAAGTCATGTCAAAAAACTGAGTCAACTTATCCATGGGCCAATGTTTTTTTAACTCTTTATCCTTTTAAAAAAGGAATCATCCACTGGTGAAAGACAAAAATATAATGCACCTTGGAAGCACTGTTCGCCCTCTCCTCTCTCATCCATCCAGCCTTTAGTATGAGCACAAACAGTTATGCCTGCTGGGATTTTTTAAGTTCTTTGGCAAGGTTTTCCTTTGGTTCATCCTTTGTTGCATGCCCCTAAATTTTATCCTTGACTTATCCATGGATGATATCAAAATCCATCATTTTGGCCCCAAAACTTGCCCTCAACTTATACATGAGGTCAACTTATGGTCAAATATATATGGTAGCTTAGGTGCATGGAGGCAAACAGCACAACAAATACAACTCTCTTCTTCCAACATAAGTGTTGCCCCTTGCTTTCCAACATGTCTGCCTGAGACAGCTGCCCCAATGTGCCTAATGGCTAGCCTGACCCTGTTGTAATGCATGCTGAGACTATGTACAACCATTTTACTTTGCAAATTGATATAAAGCTTGATCCAAATCATTTAAGAATCAAATGGGAATAAGGAATGTAGATGAATTTTATCTCAATTACACCAGGAGGCTTAATTTAAAATAAACAGAAACAAATTTGTAGCTTATGCCATTTCAATAAAAAGATCATACTGTATCCCAGCAAACCCTTTAAATTATGCTATGAGGTGAAAGAGTTCCTGGAGAAGCTGCACATTAAAGACAAATATATTCCAGACCTATTCATTCAAAGTTAGTTTTTGGCATAATAATTAAATTAATTTGGTTCTTCAAAACCAAAACGCAGGTTCAGTTCCCTCATCTTAAATTACACCTTGCTCATGTGAGATCTTCAAAAGATCAAAACATTATGAATTGCTAGGGCTTTGCTGGTTGTAGCGGACCTATTTTTACAGCACTGAAGCTGGAAAGGCCAGAGATCCTGTAGTGTTACATTGCTCATTTAATGTTTCACTACATGAGAGGGTCATACAAATTCACCTTCTTGACACCACTGTGAACAATGAATTTCTAAGCACCAAGCTATATCAAAACCCCACTGATCACTACACATACATATATCCTCAGTTTCTAACCAGAACACACTACAGGATCTATTGTTTACAGCCAAGCCCTCCAATATAAGCACATCTGTTCAGACCCACAAGACAGAAATTCAAAACCCTTGGATTTACAACAGGTATTTCTCAAACTACCCCACCCACCTAAGGAGGTAAAGAAAGAAATTGACAAGGCAAAATTCCAGAGAATAACACAACCCTCTCACAAGCTCCGGGAGCTTGTTGGCCTACATCCTTCCAGTCTTAAACCATTACTCACAACAGGCTACATAACATGGGTGGCAATCCAGGGACATGGCCCTGCCACAAACCCAGATACCAACTCTGCCCCCACATCTACTCTGGAAGCAATATTACAGGCACCAATAATAGCATCCAAAACATCAGAGGTCCATTTACTTGATCTTCCTCCCATGTGATTTATGTCATTCTATGTCAGCAATGTCCCTCTTCACTCTACATTGGACAAACAGGATGGGCTCTATACAAGAGGATACATGGACACAAATCTGACATTAGAAACAGCAATACCCCAAACCAGTTGCAAAACATTTCAGCCTTTCTGGTCATACAATAAGCGATTTACAGGTCACAGCCTTTGAATATGGAAATTACAAAGGAAACCTATATAGAGAAACAGCTACATTGAATTACAGTATATTCACAAATTGTAAGCCAGACACATGAACAAAGATAATTGTCTTATGGCACACTACATATATTTATATAAGCTTTCTCATCACTGCACATATAACAAAATTAAACTCAGAGGGCGTTTTGAACTCTGGAAAACTGACTTTTGGTAAGCAGCACTACTGCTTTCACACATCAGCACTAAATGATCATTGTAAAGACAGCACAAGAGGAGTTATTCTCTCCACGTCTGCACAGAAAGATGGTGGCAGTGGGAATAGAAAGATGCTTTTCTGAGCCACCTATTTCTCGATTACGTGGCCTCAAAAGAGGGAGAGTCCACAGAGCCAAAGCTCTATGAGAAGACTGACTTGGACAATCATCTGTGCCATAGGATACATGATTATCCACGCCACACCTGCCATGTTGCTTCAGACTTGGCAACGTTCCTGGAAGTCAGACATTCAAGGCCTTGTCTGCACTGGCCAGGATACTCTGGGGGCAGCATGGACTATCATGGCCCCACAGCTGCCCGAATCTTTTCCCATTAGCAGGCCCTCCATTCCCGCACCATGGTGGATGTCTGCATGAGCATCCTTTTGATCCGTGGGTCGCTTGCTTCTGAGCTCAGAATGAGGAACCAGTTCATGGCAGATGCACTGGGCTGCACAGTGGAACACCCATGATTTGTGTTGTGTTCTTGATGAAAACTCCTCCATCATATGATTTTGGACAATTCCATCCTCCCACAGTAGCCCCACTCCTTAACATGATGAGCTGGAATCCTTTTCAGAAAGGTTTTTGTACAGGGGGGCAGTGGGGAAAAGGCAGTATAATCAATTGCATGTGTAGTGCTCAACTCACTCAACCTTTGGTCCCAACCCATTTGTATCATTTTAACAATTTTGAATGACTAATAATTAATGACAAACAAGATATTAAAAAAATCTTTTTAGCATGCATCAAATCCTTTAACGGTCTCAATGGAAAATGAGTTAATGTGATGAGTAAAGCGTCTACACTCATATGAATTGTTAGCTCAGGTGAGCAATCCAAAGGTAAAAATCAACCCCACCCTTTCAAAATGTGGCCTTGTTCTCATATACTGTACTCTTCTTGAAACTACATTGGAAAAAAAGTCTCACCATCCTATGAGAGTAGGAAAAAAAGACGGATCCCTTTCACAGGGAAAATGTGGTGGAGAATACATTTCTGTGCCTGTGGGGAATACGAAGAATACAGGAGTAAAGCATGCCCTTACTTTTCCATTGTGGATCCAACACAATTTTTTTCCTGTTCCCTGTGCAGTATTTACCTCAGAGTTCATCTGAGAAATAGAAGCACTGAGAAAAACAAAAGCCTAGTGTCAATCCAGGACCACATTACAAACTACTTTACTGATTACAGAGCTGTTTATAGAAGGATATAGAGTCAGCCATCCATATCCACGGATTTTTTGGCCACAGAGTCAAGCATCAAAGGTTTGAAAATATTTTTAAAATGTATAAATTCCAAAAAGCAAACCTCAATTTTGCCATTTTAGGTAAGGGATACCATTTTACTATATCAATGTATTTAATGGGACTTTAGCATCCACAGATTTTCACATCCATGAAGAGTCCTGGAAGCAAAGTACAGTAGATACCAAAGGCCCACTGCTGCCTTTTTTACTAAACAGAGGCAAAGTAATATACAAGAGAACAAAGTAATGAAATCAAAATTTAAAAAAATTAAAACCCATTAAAAACACTAAAATAGATTGAAAAGATGTTATCATCAAGCCCATCAGCTTGCTCATTAATGGCAATTACTGTAAGTTGTTTTGCTCAACTGTTACTGATCTCATCTGCAATGAATATTATGACTTATTTTATTTTATTTATGGTATTTATTTATTGCCTTTCACTCCACCAAGGCCCTCAAGGCAATGTACAGTAAGTAATAATGCTTTAAAATATTAAACAAATAACTAAAAACCAATTATAAAGCACTTGTGGTTTCTCTTTTCAAACAGCTTTAAAAATAATTTTAAAAACAACTTTAATAATAGTTTTTAAAACCAATTTTTAAAAATAGCCAGAGCAAACACTCCTTGTTTTAATATCCAAAGGCCAATTGAAATTACAGCATCTTCACTGACTCCTAGAACCAGTCTTGCTTGCCTCAGAAAGGATTTCCACAGTCGGGGTGCTACTACAGATAAGGCCCTGTCACACTGACATGCCAGCATACCCTCATGGGTGGGACATAGGGGTGGAAATTCAAAAATATTTTTAAATTATCAAAAGTCATGTTTTTGAGTATTGAAAAGCGTTGACAAGAAGGATCTTGAACTGAGGAAAGTCTCTGCAGTTCTGAACATAAGCTGTGCAAAATTCACATGCAGTTGTTTTGCACAGATAAAGCTCTTTCCTGAGCAGCAAAAGCTGCAATTGAGGTCATTTCATGTAAAATTTGCATGTGGCTGTTTTGCACAGAAAGTAGCATCTTCTGCACAGGGAATGGTCTATTACTTTCTGCACAGAAAAAGGACTTTCCTGAACAGAAAATGCTGTTTCCTGTGCAAAACAGACACGTTGAGATTTTACACAGAAAAGTCTCAGACTATGAAAAGGCTTCAAAAACTAGGGTTTTCAACATCTTTCTTGCAACAGGAAGAAAATAGCTAAAACTACTTGTTGCTTCCTTCAAGAAGAAACTTAGTGAAGAATTGCTTCCCTAATGGGACACACAAGAGGGCCTACACTTAAGATTTTGGACAGGCTCATATGGGAGAAGACGATCTTTTAGAGAACCTGGAAACAAGCAGTTTTCCATTTTTCATAAGCGGACTTGTACAAAAGCATGAGAACCACTGTGAATTTCCACTGGAGAGAGCATCATTCAGCCACTTAAAGTGGAGGCCAAAGATGTAGACACATCGTAGGCATAGTTATAAGATTGGTCTTACAATGAAGAGGGAAAGCACCCAGCCACAAACCACCTGAAAATGTCCATGCCCCCCATGTAAAAGAATGAAAATACACCAAGACCTTTACCACTAGACTTCACATACTCTCCCACCAATTAGTGGTGACATACTATCTGCAAACAAATATAAATCAACCACAGCATGCTACTGACTGTACACTGCCGGCTTTGTAAGCAAAAGTTTTAATGGAAACAGCCTTAAGCACCTGGGACATATTCATCAATAGGTTGTCCACATAGATCCCTGGAAGTCATCAATCTACCACCTTCATGTTTCAATGCTTCCTGAGCTCTCTCCTGTCTGTTAGCAATGACCTCTAAAACCCAGGATGGTCTAAGATTAAGAAGCGCAAGTCCACCCCTTCACTGCTACTCTGAGATAAAGGGTAAGCAAGGTTAACAAACATATCCCCCTTGACTGCTAGGATGTCACCACTGCTTCCAAATGCACAAATTGTGACAGACCAAGCAATAAGAAAACAGAGAAAGGGGAGAATACCACACATGCAAGACATTTCTCTTACTTAACATATGACTCAGTGTTTGGGTTTGTTACTGATGATTGATTACACGGCTACAGCAACATCAGCACTAGGCAGTTATGAAGTCAAGAATACTTAGCACTGATGGCTTTTTTAGTTTTAAGAATTAATTCAGCAGTGTCGGAAAAACAACAACTAACAATGCTTACCACAGAACAAAAGCAAGAATGTGTGTGTGTGTGTGTGTGTGTGTGTGTAATATCTGCCTTAGTCCAAAAATGGGACAACATACAAAAGCAATGCATCTGACAGAAAGCTTCATAAATTTTTATAGTGATATTGAAGGACTAAGAAAGATCTGTAAGGATTGAGAAAGATTTTTAAGAATTGACAGAGTTCTGAAATATTCTACACAGTGAGAGACACCAGGATGGTATACTTTGAGGAGTGTAAAGGTCATTTTGATCTGTGCTGTTATCTCAGAATATAAGCAAAGTCCACAGAGGAAGTGCAGAGTGACGGTACAACTTTTTCCTCTTTAGCTACATTACCAGTAAAGACTGTCTTTTTAGCTAGCAACAAGAAACAGTAACCCACAGTATACATATTGTGCAAAGATTTAAATCTAAGACCCCAATGATTCGAGAGAGACAGGAGGCATCATTATTATATTTGTTGCTTTTATCCCCTTCTGTTGTTGGGCTTTTACAGTAGTTCCATAGCATTATTTCTTGGAATCTCATTAGATAATGAAAAAGATTCTAAGATTCTCATTGACTAATTTTCATTTTTAAAAAAACATCTTTTTATTAATATTAAAACATTAAAAAAATAGATAAGCAATAAAGTTCTTACGCTGTATTCACACTTAGTTGCTACCTCCATTTCCTTCTGACTTCCATTAGTCACATTCTACTGTACTTTCTGTTATCTTAACTTTACTATTTTCACATTATGAACACACCCTTTTTTTGCTCATTCACATCTAAAACATATCATTGTTCTTCTAAATTTAAATTAAGACAACTACTGTAGTTGCGTCCTCCTAGAAATAACAAAAGCTCTGCACACTTACTATCCTATGCAGACTTACTTGTGAGTAAGATATATGGAATATATGGAGTAGACTTCTAAGAGATATCAGCTATGCCCACCAGATCTTTGTCTGCTAGTTTACATCCCATCAGTGAATATGTGAAATTGGAAATTTTTGTCCCAAAATGCATCACTTTACACTTTTTGTTACTTACATCTCCGTTACCATTTTAAACCTCATTCTCTCATCTTAAAGAGAACCTTCCAAAACACTTCAAAATCTTTTTCTTCCCAAAACTCTAAATACTTTATTGTCACTGGCAAATGTGACAACTCCTAATTATAGTAATTTCTAATTACAGGTTTTGCATCCAGGAGCTTCTTTATATCTCAAATAGAATAGACATGCGTATTTTGCATTTTAGTTTAAAAGCACTATGTGTGCAATTCTGTTGTCTTCCAATACGTCTCCTCCACAGCTTTTGCGCTTAAAATAATTTAGTGGATAGTTGGATGTTTTCACTGTTTTGTAAAGATACCTGCAAACAGGCAAAATTAATAATGACTTTCCTGCCAACATTGAGCCTCCCCCAACTTACAAATAGTCTCAGGGTTGCTGGACATACTCCATGTCTTATGAAGGAGCATATCTGTTCCACCTCCTCCTCTCCATCTTTACAACACCTTGAGAAGCAGGAGTGGGAAAGTGCAGCTTGTGGGTTACACAAAGCCCCCAACCCCTTTTTCACAGCCCCAAATTCCCCGACTGTACCCTTTCAAGCTTCCAGGATCTAAATATGCCCCAATAACCCACCAAACTAGCAAACAACCTCAAAGAACAACCACCAGGCAAAAACAAAATTGAAAATGATGTCATGTCTCCTCTTTCATTCTGGCATGGCAGTCCAGCTTGCTGAAGAGTACAGGTGAGATGCCTCGATGCAGTTGCCCACTCCTACAATGATAACCACAGACAATAAGCCTGGGAATATACTTGCTTTGTCTTTCTTCCCCAAGTGAAGAGAGAATTAGGAGTCATCACTTCACATGAATTCATCTCCAGCAGCAGAACCTATCAACTCTGTAAAGGCATAACAGGCTAAATCTCCCTTATCCGAAATGCTCAGGATCAGAGTTGTTTAAGATTTTAGATTGTTTTGGATTTTGATTGGGATACCTGTATTTACATATAAGTACATGAGAGACCTTGGAGATGGGACAGAGATTTAAACACAAAATTCAGTTACGTTTCATACACATCCTACACACATAACTTGAAGGTAATTTTTACAATGTTTTCAATACTTTTGCGCATGAAACAAAGTTTATGTACACTGAACGATCAGAAAGTATAGATGTCACTATTTTAGCCACCCATGAAAAAAGCCTGGTTTTTGGAATATTTCAGATTTTGGAATTCTATTTAAGGGAGACTCAACCTGTAGCACAGTATTTTGTCTATTTCGGAAATAATTATCTGTGTCTTCTCGTAGATTAATATGCACTAGACAACTTGTCAACCAAACCACTGAAAGCAAGTCTTAAAGTTTCAGAATTTGTCAAATTGTCCTTCTAAACAGGAAAGTCTTTTATTTCCTAAAGATGCCACTGGATTGCTGTAACTATATATTAGATTCTTATGAACTTCCATATAATGAAACACCAGTTTCTGTTATTTATTGGAATACCAAAGAGCACAAGATGTCTACGCTTCCCACAAATGTTGTTCATTATGTTAAAGTGAAACCACAACAAAGGAAAATGCCTTATAAAGAGTCAGACCGCTGACCTATTTAGCCCAGTACTGTTTACACTGACTGGCAGTGTCCCTCCAGTATTTCAGATAGAGTCTTTCCCAGTCCTACTTGGAAATGCCAAGGAATGAACTAGGGAAATTTTTCAGCCATGTACTCTGTCACAGAGCTGTGCATACCTAAATCCCAAGGACGAATGAAAGAAATTCATTCAAGTTTTTAATTACAAAATTATATTTAGCTGTAATTTTACCTAACTATTTGTTAAGGTGCTTTTAAAAACAAGCAATATAGGAATATAAACTACAGAGAAATGTAAATAAACCTACTTAAAGTAATGCATTTCCATTTAACCTTCTCCTGCACATTACACAATGATGCTGGGAAAGTTGACATGAGGACAGATTGCGAGCAGGTAAATCACAGGAAAGGGTTTGCACTAATTTTTGCATCCATTTTCTCCCTGAAAAACCCCTTCCCCAACTATCTATACAATTTACACACATTTGGGGAGGGGAGGACCAGAGTTTAGGTACTCATGTGGTCTGAACCTTGTTCAGAAGCTATGTATAGAAAATAAATATAGAAGAGATCGTTCTCCTCTGTAGTGTTTTAACAATGGAACAGAGAGCAGTATCCCACAGATCTGACCTTATGTTCAGTTTCTGTATCAGATCCTCCAAAGATTTTTACCCAAAAAAAAAAAAAATTAAAATTAAAAATTGGAAAACAGATGGAGGATTAACAGTTATAACCAACAAGTAATGAAATGAGGTTAGGGATTGTATTAAACTGGTTAAAACAAATTAATCTTGCTAGATGGGAGACATGATCTGACTATCTTTGCCATCGGATAATTCCCCTTCCCCCCATTTTTAAGGAGGTCAATCTTATACAAACGGGTGAGATTTGTAGTTGCACTGCGTGTCAAAGTACCTGCAACACATGAAATATAGTTAGGACTTGGCAATATTTCTATAATGTGACTCAGGCAACAGGGACCAAAGCAGAGCTGCATAGATGGATGAATGATAAGGATTTTTCCCCCACTCTTCTGCCTTTTTTCCCCAATAGTAATCCTGTCTGATTGATAGGGATTAAAATGATTAGCAAATGTATGTGGCTTCCCAAATGGCTTTCCTAAAACAGATTTCACTAGGGCTATCTATTTTTTTGAGAAAGCATGTTTCCACAGAAAACGAACTGCAGCAACTAATGCATGTTTTCGTGCTCCTTTATTTCCTTGAAAATATTAACAAAAGCTTTTCAGGAGACCACAACCCACTTGTTCCACTATAATCTCCTCAGACGTTTTGGGGTAGTCACATAAATGCTTAACATAATGCCTAGACAAAATTATAGACTTCCAGTTGAAAAAAAGAAGACAACCCTACAGTGATAATCTACTCTTTACCCTGGTGCAAAAAAAAAAGAAAAAAAAAAGGGGGGGGGTCTCCACACAGCAGGTGGTTTATACAGCACACTGCAATTCCTAGACAAAGCTGAGGATTAGTAAACCAAGTCGCAGCCTACGCTCTAATTTCTGGCTTTTGTTGACTTAAAGTCAGATGCTAACAATGAGGATGCAGCTGTAGGAGATGACATTAAAGAAACACGACTGCCAAGGGGAACAGCTGTAATGTTTTGCACTAGTGTGCTATATTCCACTAAAAATACTTAGCAAAACTAATGGTATCCAAGCATCGGAAAACATTTGTGGGAGGGGAAAAACTCACAGGTGGACCAAGCCTACAAAAACAGCGAAGAATGCCTCCTCTGTAACGCTGTCCTTGACTCCTCTCCATCTTGTAAACCGGCACTTTCCCAAGACAATTCCTACCCACTGCTTATGAATTCTTAACACGACATCCCAGACAAATAAAGGAACACTGCTTTTTTACAATGACATCCCACCCAATGAACAGATGCACATCTTTCATTCCATATTTCCTTGCTGTCATTCAAAAACCATGCTATTGAATCCCCCTGGATTAGCCCTTGGGTCACTGTCAGCAGACAATGTGTTTTGCTAGCTAGGGCATTCATTTCAGGTGGCTCCCAGTACTGACTAAATTATCTCCTATATTAAAAAAAAATCAAAGCCAATGCACTACAGCGTCTTTTGGACTGGTTTTAATTGTTTAGTGAAACATGGGAGGGGGGATCTAAACCAAAATGAGGCAGGATTCCTGCTAGTGACATTTGCAGACATAAACTCAACCTAAGGCTGTGTCTGCAAGGAGGAAAAGAAGCATTCCTCACCTGTTCCTGCGCTGACCTGTTTAGATGATGTACAGGGCTCAAATGGGCAATGCATGTGTCCAATCCACACTCCAGGATGATTCTTTGGAGTAAAGAGGCCCATTTGCTCCAAATCAGGCCAGAGGTTTGAAGAATCCCCTGCACACTGGTGTAGGAACAGAGGAAGAAGTGGCAGCAGGCACGTAGAAGCACTCTGGGCCACTGACCATGTTCCAACTCCAGTCACAGCACTGTCACTCTGTTTGCATTCCTCCAGGACTGCATTTTATTGGGACTAGGGCCAGGATGGGGGGAGTGTGTGGACAGTGCTGCCCATATTGGTCCGTTGTGGGTACTGGTAATATGGACAGCTCATCCTCCCTACAGATCTAGAAGCCCCGACAGTAAGCCAGGCTGTCTCATCAGTGTGGGAATAGCCCAAGGGTGCATCTGCACCGCAGAAATAATGCAGTTTTACACTACCTTAACTACCATGGCTCCATCCTAGAGAATCCTGGGATCTGTAATTTTGTGAGGCACCAACACTCTTTGGCAGAGAAGGCTAGCTTGTAAAACTAAAAGTCCCAGAATACCATAAGATGGAGCTACAGCAAAGTGGTGTGAAACTGAATTATTTCTTCATGGTAGATACATCTGAAGTCATTTTGTTGTTGCAGAAGTCAAAAATACCCAACAGCATGAACTTTCTCACATAATGACCAAACTTTCCTCCAACCCCTTCCCATAACCCACCTTTTAGCTTTTGCAGGCCCCCAATTTAGTGGCTGGTGGAATTCGGGAGTGAGAGAACATAACAGAAGCTGAATATCTAAGCCTAGAGAAATATCTTCATTTTTCAAGCTTAGCTGGGTTGTGGACTGGAATCTATTAAAGCAAGAACAACATTTTGGTCCCCTATCTGTCTTGGAAAGTCGATTGCTTCCCATTACATAAGGCCTTTCAAAATATGTACAAATGTGGTAATTGTATTTAAAGGTAGCATAAAATTAAAGGTCCACATATTACTCTCTTTATTAGCTAGCATACTGTGCTTTTTCTACATTGATTACTCTGTTCAACTCCATGTGGTCCTGGACAACTGAATCAATTCAGCCCACCACGTGTAATCTTGACCTTGACCCAATATGGCTGATAAGACTAACAGGACCAAATTAGGTGGGTCCAGGAGGTTGCAAATGCCTCACTATGCCATGGCAGATGCCAGCTGCCTTGTAGTACACACTCTCTTGAACAAGCCCTTTCTAAGCCCAAGGTATTTGACAACTACCACCTTATCAATGATACCCCCTTTTGGGACAAGGGGCTTGAGCATGTGATGGCAGAGCAACTTTGGATATTCTTTACCCAGATCAATTTCAGCCTTGGTTTCATGGCATTATGAGGTATCCAAACAGCCCATAATTGCTCTGACTGGCAGCCTACTATGAGTGGCACCACAGTTATGGAACACCCTCTCCTTGGACACCTAGTTGGTGTCAATACTGCTTTCATTCAGATGTCAAGAAAAAACATGGTTGCACATTAAAGCTTTGTGGGCCTAATTAGTTTTACAGACACCTTAACACGTGCATGGTTTTAAATCATTTTAAAGTATTTTAACAGTTTTAATCTTTTTTTTCCTTCCACCTGCTAAATTGTTTAACACAGAGAGGAGATGTGTGTGAGCATTGCTTTTCCCCAAATGGAGAGTGATGAATCTGAATAGGATTTGATTGGGAACCCCACTGCCCCCAGACCGGTGTGATGAAGCATGCTGCATCACAGCACTCCTCTGGCATTGTTGAAAAGCCGTGGTGCCCGCAGCTATGTCGTCCTTTCTGTGGTGCAGAAAGGAGTCTCTTTTACATGGTTTTAAATCACTGCATATCATTTTGAACATGTCTGGATGTCACAAGATTTCTAAAGAAACCTGACCTGTGAATGCGGTCCTGAACTGGTACAAGCTGGTCAGTTGCTCTCACTGCATTACAGGAGCAGCAACGGACCTTCTGCTTGTGGTTTGTTAGTTGTCACAGTCAAATCTGGAAGGATCCAGTACTCTGGTTTCTTTTTCATTCCCAAGAAACTAAGAGACAAACACATGGGTTATTTATCTGTGCTGATGACACTCAGCTCTCGCTCTCTCCTCTTTATCCAATTCCAAGCAAGTTGTTTTGGTGTTTGCCGTTAGTAATATGGACTGGGTGAGGCAAACAAACTGAAGCTTAATTTATAAAATACAGACGTGCTCCTGGTCAGTCAAAAGAAAGACGTGCTCCTGGCAGCCAAAAAGGGATGCAGCTTGTGTTGGATGAAGTTACGTTCCCCTTGAAATCTCTGGTTCATGGCTTGAATTTATTCCCAGATTCAACCTTAAAGCCTGGAGGCCCAGGTTTCAGTGGTAGCCAGGGGTAATTTTGCAGTTAAACCTGCTCCCATTCTTTGAGGTAACACATACCTTGATTACATCCTGTTTGGATTACTGTAATGTATTCAACATGGTGCCACATTTGGAAATTATTCAAAAACGGGGTGGGATGGGGGGTGGGTATGGCCAAGCTGCAGACCAGCTCTAGTTGAAGCAAACATATAATCCCCTTTTTAAAACATTTCCACTGGCTACTGGTCCCTTTCCAGACATAATTCAAAGGGCTGATCATGACCTCTAAAGACATATCTCCCTATATGAACTGCAGCTATGACTTTTAAGATTTCTAGGGAAGTGTTTTCTCTCAGACCTTCCAAGTGAGACTGAGGAAGAAAAAGCCTTCTTGGTTGCTGCCCCCAATCAATGGAATTCCCTCCCACAGGAGGTTCCATTGGCCCTTTCTCTGCTCTCTTTTTGGATGCATTTGCACTGCAGAATTAGTGCAGTTTGACAGCACTTTAACTGCCATGGCTCAATGCTATGAATTCTGGGATGTGTAGTTTTGTGAGATAACTAGCCTTTCTGTCAGAGAGCTCTTATGCCACAATGAACTACAAATCCCAGAATTCCATAGGATGGAGCCAACGGTATCAAACGGCACTAATTCTGCAACATGGCAGCAGCTGCCAGCTCACAAATTCCTTATGTTTCATTCCTTATGTTTCCATTTTCAGTTTGCTGTGAGAAGAGTTTTAATGGGGTATGCTGTACTTCTATTTTTATCATGTTTTAAACATTTTAAAATGTTTTTAAATTAAATTTTCATAGGATTGTCTATTTTTTAAAAAAAATCCTTTTGTATTATATATTGTTTTAGCTATAAAGCCACCTTGTGTTTCATATTGTCAGAAAGGTAGAATAAAAATGTAAAGAAATAAACACATCAACAAAGAAGCAAACAAACAAATAGCTGTAAGACAGAGGACAGAAGGTTTTGTTCAAACATCAGGGTAAATGAAGGGACAGAAAGTCCGTGACTTGTTTAGCTCTGAATGGAGAACCTTTGACCCTTTCGATGTTTTGGACGTCAGTTACCATCAGTAGAATCGCCAATGGTAAGGAAGCTGAAGCCCAAAACATCTGGGGAGAAAAAGATCCTTGATCTTTGTTTTTATTTGATCCATGGGGAGAAGCAGATAATAAATAAATATTGTTGTTGTTCTTGTTTTAGCTGCTCCTGCTCACAGTGTGAACATCCCACCAGCAAAGATTTAGCACAGTGCTGCTCAACAATAAGCCAATGGTCTCCTAGCTTATTGTGTCACACAAACTGGGCCCATAAGGTTTTGTCTTAAAATACACACCTCAAAATCAGAATGATAGTCATAGTGGCTAGGTGTTACCTCCAATATCAGATGCTGTATGTCTCTGAATAGTGGCTGCTGGGAATGTGAGCATGAGGGAGCTACCGCCCTCCTGTCCTACAGTGGGCTTCCTATAGGCATGTAGTTGGCCACTGTTGGGAACAGCACACTGGACTAGGTAGGCTTTACTTTGTAATTGTCTTGGTGCAAGGCTGCAGGGAAGAAGCTGACCTTGTTCTGGCTTCCAGATGTTTCAGCTTGTGCTAAGCTGGCTGTGTATCTGTACACTACCAGTCCTGGGATTCATACCTTTGTAGTGCTGCATAAACCCTAAACGTGGACTAACTCTGTGTCCAAAAGCCAAGTACAGCACATAAAGGATATAAGGCAGCATGCACATCAGGGGTTCTGTCCAAGTGTGTGCAAGTGGGCTTAGAGATATGAAGATCCTGGGGGGAAAAACTGTAAATTTAGGGGGGAAACTGGAAATTTTTCAACCCACATCTAAAGAGCAAAACACAATATTAAATGCCATTAAGCACTTTCTACATGTCAACATTGCAAGAGATGGAGATGGGGGAAATACTGTGATAAAAACCAACCTAATTGCTTTACAGTTACACACACCCAAAGACATAGGCTTCAGGATGCTGATGGAAAAAGTAATACTGCAAATGGCCCCAGGATGTCTAATAGGATTGACCAATGCTAAGAATCTCTCTGTTTCTCTCTTCAAAAAGCCTGACAAACAGGTTTTTCCTTTGTGCTTAGCATTAACTGGTCTGCACATCTAGATTCAGGAATGACTCTCCTCCAGGTCAAATTCACTGTTCACTCAGCTTGCCTGAACCAAGGAACTAAATGTGGGTTTTGAACTGAACTGGTGCTGTAATACACCTGTATCCTTGCACTTTGCTACTGTGCAACACAATGTAGATGTCATGGTGTTTATCAGGGAGGAGTGTTCAGTAAAGAGGAACTCTTTTGGCACAGCAAACTGAATCAAATAAGATCTAAGTAAAGGCTAAATGAGATCCCTATTCACTTTATGTGTAAAAAACATCTAGGGGTAGCCGTGTAATATACGTCGAATTGTTGTTTCCATTCAACTGATGACTTATTTCTGATCATTAAAAGCATCATCTGACGACTTTTAAAACTAAGCAAGCTACTAAATATAGTTAACATTGTAAACCTATAATAATAATGCTACAGGAGAAAAGCCAAAGATTTACACACTGGTTTCAATTCAACTGTTCATGGAAACTAGAGTAGGTTCAATGCAATTACATAATTGTTGACTTACACAGTTCTCAGATACCAGTGAATCTTCTTTAGTTGGGACTAACAATTGGATTTTGGACTGAAAGCAATAGCTGTTTGGGCACTTGTAATGGAGGAAAAAAGCTCTTAGTTTAATTAAGCCATTTCAGCATCTCAGTACGACCAATTCGGGACTGCTGATGTTTTGCCAACTTTGTCAAAGAAATTAATACTAGTAGATGAACAGGGATATTGCCAACACAGCCTTAATTAACGCAGCTTTGTACAATTCTATGCTTCCTTAGTGAATAATTCTTGGCAAAGCAATATAATATTAGTTTTATTAGCAGCATCCTCCACTACACAGCATAATGTAATAGACTGTCCAGGATAAATGGCACTTAACTATTTTTCCAGCAAAATTTTTTATTGAGTATCAAAACTGTAAGAAAATTGTCGAGATAAAACATACTTGTTGTATTAATATGCTTTGGAACCACCTTGTAACCCTCAGTCATGATTTAAAAACAACAACTGACAGACAAATAAATCCAGAATCAGGCATGTTTAATTCCTATTTGTTTGAATACCCTGTTCACCCAGCTATATAGCAACCAGCTTCAAGCATCTTTTCAAGAGCAATCCCTCCACACTTGAAAATTCCTATTTATCACCACACCAGAACTGTGAATGATGCTCATTCACAAATCAGGATGTTCTGGTGTCTGACTCATGAGATTTAAAAAAAGAAAAGAAATCTCATGATGCTAAGCTACAAAGTGACAATCTGAATGCACTCTTTCTTTGCCTCTTGTCTTTAACAGACTTTACAGCTTAAGCCATGAAGGAAGAACCTTTAGCAAGATAACTAGGTATTCACGTTAAAATTAATGTAAGACAATCAATAATGACAATGGGTAAGTATTTTGAATTCTGGACATTCTTCTAAAATGCACACTCTGACCTGTGGCACCCCTATGAAACTGAAAGACAGACAGAATGACGGATTAATATTCTCCAAAACCAAGCAACATTGATTCCTTTTTCCCCCTCTCAAATTAATAAGAAAGTTCAGTCATTGTCAGAAAGTGTCAAAGTAAAAGTTAATATTGGCAAGCCACTTAAAAGGGGTTCTTTATGGTGCTGGTGTATGAAGGGTCTGTTTAAGGGTAGAAAGCTGGAAATTAATAGCTTTGGATTTCTTTCAGGCCATGCCATTCACAGCTCCCAAGAAACATCCACAGCTTCAAACATCAAAACTCTTCTCTGTGTTAAACTCAGACTAAGCAAAGAGCATGGATTATATAGGCCACACTGGTCCCCTTCAAGGTTTCCCTCTTCAGATGGCAATTCACTTCCATCTCAATAATCTTGAAGAAAGAGTAGGGGAGAACTTTTGAGGGGGGCTGGAAGAAGGCAGGCGTCCTGCAAAATCCTATATTGTTAAGCCACTGTAGCAGCAGAAACATACACATTTACTCAAATCACACAGTTTCAACAGCACACACTATTCCCTGAAGGTGACACTAGTTTTTTAAATATTAGTTTCTCTAAAGAGCCATACACTCCAGGCCTCATTTTCAGCTAACTTCTTTGTCACTAAAACAAAAACCTAACAATTGATTTATTTTCTTCTTTTAGAAAAAGGGCTCTTTAGAACACAGCAATCCAAGAGCTAATTTGTGTGCAGGAAAGAAGCTACTTCGATAGCAAAACAGTAATTCTGCAAATCTGGACAAGCTAGTTTGGACTCAACAGCTTTTGGTGGTTGTTGCTCTGTTTTTTGTTAAGTAATGAACAGAGTTAGACATATGAATCCACCATAACAAAGCAATCTGAAAGACACCACTTTACAATAATGAACGGATACTTGCTATGTAGCATCCAGAATGTTAATAATATAAATTATATGTTTTACAATGTAGATGGACACTGTTATGAAGCAGACTCACAGAGGCTGTTGTTCACATTTTTAAAAATTGAAAGTAACGCTATCATTTATGTCAATTAGATATAGTCAAACCATGTTTGGACACATCCCAGCATTCATTCTGCTATTGGTGGAAGAATAGGGAGTAAGAGTGAATTGTATTGATACAAGCAATAGTTCTCTTTTGATTAGGGAAGCAGTTCTGAAACCAGTGTTTAATTAAATATATTACTTTTCGCATACTTTTTTCTTCTGCAACTGTAAATCTCAATGAAGGCACATGAAGAATCCCAAAGAGGTGTTGAAAATCTTGCATGCAACAGCAAAGCCCATGAAGGGGCACAGAGGGGTCGCACAAAAAGGAGAGTCCTAATCTACTGCTAAATCCCTTCTCCATTAAAAGTTCTGTGCAACCTGGGAAATGTGCACCTTTCACTTCTTTTGTCTGAAAGGAAGACTTAAAACACTTGTGGGCCAAGGGTCTGCCACACAACTTATTAAGGACATGGAGAAAAAAGGATTCTGTGGTGTCAGCACAAAAGAAACCGCATGGGACCAGATGCACTCCTAAAACAAGCCCAGTAGTAGTAGCCAGGATTGTTAAGTCCTTTGTTTTGGGAAAGAGATGCTTTTTGCTTCCTAGAAAAAAACAAGAGATCTGCATACTCATCCAAGATAATGGGGTTAAGATAAGGATGGACAGAGAAACTAAATATTACATTCATTTATGTTTACTATACACCTTATGCATATAGCCCAAAGTCAATTTTATACACAATATTTTGAATAATTTTGTACATGAAACAAAGTTGGTATGCATTCAACCATCAGAAAGCAGAGATGTCACTATTTCAGGCTCCCATGTGACCAATTTTTCAATTTTGGAATATTTTGGAATTCCGGAGAAGGAAATTCAACCTGTATCTACATTATTATTTGCCCTTAATCCATCAAAGGTGGGAGACACATATCTACAGAGAATACAGCCAGAGCCTATGTATACTTACTCAGGAGTAAACCCTGCTAGGTTTAGTGGGATTATTCACCAGTAAACAAGGCACTGGATGGTACAGATTATGGAAGAAAAACTCACTGAACGAAGTGGGGCTTATTCCTGTGTAAAAGTGCTTTTAGGTTTGTCTGCACAATGACTGCTAAACTCCCAGCATCGTGCTGTACGTACCTAACAGACAAAATCCTGGAGAAAAGAAAGATATTAGCTGATCATTCATTATACATCCACACTCGGGGACACAGACACACACCATTCAGTGTTTGGTCAGCCCTCCAACAAAAAGCCACTGCGGCTATAGGAGGAGGGATCTACTGGATCTCCTGAGGGATCTACACTATCTTAGTGCTAAGTGAAGAATGAAATGGTCTTGATGTGCCCCATACAGGTGGGCCCGTTATGAGACAAAATGGGGGAAAGATCAGCCTGGCCTAAGAGACCCCTTGAGAGAAGCCAAACCCTTTGTGACAGGAGAGCCTTATTCTTATTAATTCCGGATGAGTTATGAGGCGCTGGAGGGAGAAATCCCAAACCAAACAAACAAATCATAATAATCCCTAAGTAGAAAAAGGCAGGCAAAGGGGAAGACATAGGGGAATGGGAGCAGCCTTCAAGAGCTCAGCCTCTTTCTGCCAAGCAGGGGCACAATCCCTGCATAAAAGGGGCATGAAGGAAGCTGGGCACAGAGACCCCCCTTTTGTGCCAGGAAGAGGAGGACCAGTCTGAGGAGGAGAAAAAGAAAGGGAAGGACTCCATTTTCCCATCTTCCAGTCAAGCCTCCCACTGTCCAAGAGGAGGGAAAACACAAACACACACACACACCACAATCTCATGTGCATATGTGAGACAGACAGACAGGTACACACACACACACACACACACACGACAAACTCATGTGCATGTGATATACACACAGAGACACACACACACACCACAATCTCGTGTGTATATGTCACAATCTCGTGTGTATATGTCACAAACACATACATATGAGATGGTGGTGTGTGTGTGTATCACATATGTACATGAGATTGTGGGATGTGTGTATATATATTAATACATATCATATATATGTATATCACATAGACACATGAGACTGTGTGTGTGTATATATGTGTGTGTATACATATATATATATATACACACACATACACACAAACCCATATATATATATACACACACACCACAATCTCAAGTACATGTTTTATACACAGACACACATACAAAATGCAGATCACAATCTCATGCGCATATGTGAAATATGTGCCTGCACACACACACACCACAGTCCCATGTGCATACTTTATACTATATATATATATATATATACTTTATATATATATATACACACACACAGCCCATAATCTCACATGCATATGTGAGATCCAGAGAAATACACACACACCTCACAATCTCATATGCATATGTGAGATCTAGATAGATATACACAAACACACACACCACAATCTGATGTGCATAGGTGAGATCCAGGCAGACAGATATACATACCCCCCAATCTCATATGCAAAGGTGAGAGCTAGATAAATACACACACACACACACACACATGCCACAATCTCACATGCACATATGAGGCTCAGATAGACAGATAGATACAGGCATGCACACACACACCACAATCTTATATGCATATGTGACGTCCAGATAAGATACACACAGAAAAACACACACACACACACACTACAATGTCACATGCATATGTGAGATCCAGGTGCACACACACACATACCACAATCTCATATGCATAGGTGAGAACTAGATAGGTAGATACACACACACACACACCACAACCTCACATGCATATGTGAGAAACAGGCAGACAGATAGACACACCACAATCTGATATGCATATGCGAGATACAGACAGATATACACACACACACACCCCACAATCTCACATGCACATGTGAGAGATAGATACACGCGCACATGCACACACACACAATCTATCTATCTATCTATCTCTATGTAAGATCGTGTGTGTGTGTGGGGGGGGTGTTTGTGTGTTTGTGTGTGTGTATCTATCTGGATCTCACATATGCATGTGAGATTGTGGGGTGTGTGTTTTGTGTGTTTGTATCATATATGAATGTGAGATTGTGTGTGTGTATCTATCTATCTATCTCTCACATGTGCATGTGAGACTGTGGGGGGTGTTTTTTTTGTGTGTGTATCATATATGGATTGTGTTTGTGTGTGTCTATCTCTCTCTCTCACATGTGCATGTGAGGTTGTGGGGTGTGTTTCTGTGTGTGTGTGTGTATCATATACGGATGTGAGATTGTGTGTGTGTGTGTCTCACATCTATATATGACACACACACACACAAAACACCCCCCCCACAATCTCACATGCACATGTGAGAGATAGATAGATACACACACACACAGAGAGACACCACAATCATGCATATGTGACACACACACACACACACACACACAAAACACACCCACTCACCACAATCTCACATGCAGATGTGAGAGATGGATACACACACATACACACACACACACACCACAATCTCACATGCATATGTGATAGATACACACACACACACAGACACCACAATCTCACATGCATATGTGACACACACACACAAAACACACCCACTCACCACAATCTCACATGAATGTGAGAGATAGATACATAGATAGATACACACACACAGACACCACAATCTCACATGCACATGTCACACACACACACACACACACACACACATAAAACACACACCCACTCACCACAATCTCACATACAGATGTGAGATCCAGGTGCACACACACACACACCACAATCTCATATATGCCTATGGTGACTAGGTAAAGACAGACAGACAGACACACACACACACCACACAACCACAGACACACAGAGCCAGAAAAAGGGGTGGGGGGTGCCTGCCTTAGGAGGACAGAATGGAAAGAGAGAGAGAGGAGGAGGAGAGGAGGCCTGTAGGTGCCCCAGTCTCAGAGTGTGCTGCTGTGGCTCCAATGAATGACTGCTGCTGCTGCTGCTGCTGGGGCTGCCTGGGAGGGTGACTGATGATGATGATGATGGCGACCCACCTCCTCGATGGCGGCGACGGTGTTCCTGCACTGGGCCATGCGGGTGGTGAAGTTGGAGGCGGTGGGGGCCTTGTAGTCCTCATTGGTCTCGCTCACGAACTCCGACACCGAGATCTGGTCCGGCATGGCACACAACACACACACAACAACACAACACAAGCAAGGGTTTTAGGAAGGAAGGAAGGGAGGAAGGATAGGAAGGAAGGAAGGAAGGAAGAAGGGGAGAAGGGAGAGAGAGAGCTAGAGCTCAGAGTGGGGCGGCTCCAGAGGAGGAGGAGGAGGAGGAGGAGGAGGCTGGGATTAAGCCAAGAACTGGGAGGGAGAAGCAAAGAAAGCAGGGAAACCAAGCCCCCAGCAGCAGCCAGATTGCTATTTTGCAAAGGGTTGTTCTTGTTGTTGTTGTCACCCACTACTAGACACACAAACACACACCAGGAAATGCCCTAGTTTCCAAAGGCAGGGCCAGACAATAACACACACACACACACACCCCAGAGTGGCTAGGAGGAAGTGTCCTCCTTTTTCCTCCCCAGGAGGCGTCCTCCATTTTCCAAAGTGTCCTCCATTTTTGAGCCTGGTTTTATATATCATATACTGTACTGTTTGAAAGTGTTTTTGCTTGGTCTTTTTTTAAATTTTGGAATCTGTAAGGAGCATGTGTTTGGTTTATTTGTTTGTTTCTTTGGCTTTTGTTTAGTAGTCACACTTCCTTGGATGTCCTACATGTTGGGGTGCCTTGTCCTCTATTGTGGTGAGGGCCCCCCTGGCCAGAGGGTCCTCCTTTTCTCCAGGACACGTCCTCCATTCCAGCCTTTCTGTCCAGGAGGAGGAGACTCCCAAAGTGTCCTCCATTATAAGCATGGCTAAGAACCATGGATTTATTTTTTTATAGGAGTGTTTTGAGCTTTTGTTTAGTCATGTCCTCCCTTTTTTCTTGAAGGTCCTATATATATTATGGTGCCTTGTCTTCCTTTGTGGTGAGGAGGACCTCTGGTCACCTTGCCCACAATAAAGTGTCCAGAGGTCCTCCTTTCCCCAGGACATGTCCTCCATTCCAGCCTTCTTGTCCAGGAGGAGGGATTCCTAAAGTGTCCTCCATTTTGAGAATAACTAAAAAGCATTGATTTATATTTATATATTTTAATAGGAGTGTTTTGAGCTTTTATTTGGACATGTCCTCCCTTTTTCTTGAAGGCTCTACATGTTGTGGTGCTTTGTCCTCCTTTGTGGTGAGGACATCTGGCCAGTGGTCCTCCTTTTTCCAGGACACGTCCTCCATTCCAGCTTTTCTGCCCAGGAGGAGGAATTCCACATTGTCCTCCATTTTGAGCATAGAGAGTTTATTATATTTAATAGGAAACATCAAAAACAAACTCTTCTAGAACATGGTCAAATAGCCCCAAAAACCCACAAAAAAACTATGGATGTTGGCCATGAAAGCATTCAACTTCACATTTGCTTTGAACTTTTATTTGGTCATGTCCTCCTTTTTCCTTGAAGGCCTTACATGTCATGGTGCCTTGTCCTCCTTTTGTGATGAGGACATCTGGTCACCTCGCCCACGACGAGGTGACCAGAGGTCCTCCGTTCCAGCCTTCTTGTCCAGGACAGGAGGAGGGATTCCCAAAGTGTCCTCCATTTTGAGCATGGCTAAGAAGCCTGGACTTTGATAATAGTTTTGTTTGCTTTTTAAGCTTTTGCTTGGCCTCTCCCTCCCTTTTTCTTGAAGGCCCTACATGTTGTGGTGCCTTGTGTCCTCCTCCTTTGTGATGAGGACAACTGGTCAACCTGCCCACAACAACAAGGCCTCCATTTCAGTTTTCTGCCCAGGAGGAGGGATTCCACAGTGTCCTCCATTTTGAGCATGGCTAAGAAGCCATCTATATTAAGCATTGTGAGCTCTTGTTTGGTCATGTCCTCCCTTTTCCTTGAAGGAGGCCCAGTTACTACATTTCGTGGTGCCTTGTCCTCCTTTGTGGTGAGGAGATGTGGCCGCCACACACAAGGGCCTGAGAAGGGAGGAAGAAGGGAAAACATGGCTGTCTAGGCCAACCCTCTTGGCTCCCTTTTCTCCTCACACTCCCAGCCCCTTCGACCAACATTGAAGAGGCGGCCATGGAGGAAGAGGAGGAGAAGGAAAATAATAATAATACTGTAATAATAACTCCACAATAATAACATTTATTCATATCTCGCCTCTCCCAGCAGATCGAAGCAGCTAACAATAATAAAACAACATTAAAATACAGTAAAACATCATAAAGGCCTCAGAGGGAGGCCGAGGGAAGGAAGATGGCTCCTGCAGGCCGAGGCAAGGCCTGGGAGCCCTGTCAGGGGAGTTTTATCACACGGGAGGAATTTCTCCCAACTTCGAATGGAGCCGATTCGAATTCACGTAAATTTGCTAGTTTAGCGAATTTACGTGAATTCCAATTGTGCTCGGAATGGGTTCAGAGTGACTTCCCATTTCCCGAAAATGACTCCCCATTGCCCGAAATTGCGTGAGATACTCTAATACGCAATTACGTGAAAACCCATGATTGTGTTCGGAATGACTTCCCATTGCCCAAAATTGTGTGAGATACTCTAATACGCAATAACGTGAAACCCCATGATTGCGTTCGGATTGCCATTGCATTATACCCCCAAATTCCGTCGTATGATAAACTCCAGGGTCCCTTGTCCCCAAAGGGAGAAGATGGCGATAGTGGCAGTTTGTGGCCCGAGCAACCAGTTGCCCTCATAACCGCCAAGGAGGACCAGGCTCCATGAAATGTAGGGCCTCCGAGGCAGAATGGAGGACGTGACCCAATAAAAGTTAAACACACACACACACACACACACCCGCCAAGGAGATATCAATTCAGTCTTCTTCATGAGCCAAAATGGAGGATGTTGTGGAATTCCTCCTGGGTGGAAAGTTGACATGGAAAAGGAGGGCCACTGGTCAGACTGGGTTTCACACCTCTTTAACTATGGAGAGGGTGAGGATCAGATGTCCTCGTAACCACCAAGGAGAGCCAAGGCACCCCGAAATATAGGCCCTTTAATAAAAATGGAAGACACGGCCAAATAAAAGCTAAAGACACTCATGTAAATGTAAATTCAGGCTTCTTAGTCATGCTCAAAAGGGAGGACATTGTGGAATTCTCCTGGACAGAGTGATGAAATGGAGGACATGTCCTGGAAAAGGAAGGCTCCTGGTCACCCTGGCCCCTGCCCTAGTGGTGCTGGGAATAAGCAATGAAGTCTAGAGGGCAAGGGCTGGGATGGAGGAGGCCTGCAGGGATGGTGGGGTTTCCCCTCAGCTGTGACTCTCCCTTGGTGATTATCACACTAGGGGGCAAACAGGATCCAAACAAGACTCAATCCAGAGAAAACCAGGAAATGCCTGATGTTTATCACATGACATTTCCTGGTTTTCTCTGGACTGACTCTTGTTTGGATCCCGTTTGCCCCCTAGTGGAGTTTATCCCATGGGAGGAATTTCTCTCAATTTTGAATGGAGCCAATTCGAATTCATGTAAAGTCGCTAGTTTAGCAAATTTACATGAATTCTAATTACGTTCAGAATGTGTTTGGAGTGACTTCCCATTGCCCGAAATTGCATGAGATACACTCATACGCAATTACGTGAAACCCCATGATTGCGTTCAGATTGCCATTGGAGTATACCCACAAACTCCGTCGTATGATAAACTCCATAGTGTCCTTCCAGCAGAGGGAAAATAGCCTGTGCTTCTTCCAAAAGGGAGCTGGGTGGAAAACAGGATGCACATGCAACAGATGGATGATGATGATGATGATGATTTCTTTCCTGCCTCTCTTCAAGGCTCAAGGCGGGCTAGAACATATTAAAATACAAAACACAATTAAAAAACAAAACACATAAAACCAACAGGTAAAATACAATAGTATGAAACCATTAAAATACACTCATATAAGTAGTCTTAAAAAGTCACAGCTTAAACTGACTGGGTAGGCCTGTCAGAAGAGATCTGTCTTTATGTTGTTTTAAATGCAGTTAATGTTTTCAGCTGTCATATCTCTTCCAGCAGGTGACTCCCCAATCCAGAATATAAACTAGACATATGGCAATGGCTTCTTTACTGCACAATGCATGTGGGTTTAGCCCTTCCTGCCACCTCTTCCCGAGGCCAAGATTGGTGGTGTGGTCACTTTTGCAGTGCAGGCAACTCAGAAGTCACACTCACAACCCCAGGAAATTTCAAAAGGAAAGGTTCACCGTTCCATGGTTTTCATTTCTCCACAGAAGCAGGTCTTTTATAAAGCTAATGGAACCTGATTTCCTCTTCAAGACTAGGTCACACCCCAGCAAATAATTTGCATTACAGCATATTGTAGTACAGCCCATCCCAGCCAATAAGCACCATGGGGCAGGGTGCTCTGGGCAGTGTGTGTTCATGGAGGTTACACAAGGAGGCCTTTGCAACATTCAAAAAATGACATACTTGTGCATTACCTGGGATTACATGTGCATACATTACAAACAGAATTTGGTCCTTTGTGTCCAGTTTCTCACATCAGTGAAAAGATTCTAAAATGCAAAGATATACAAACTGAGCACAAAAATCAGAATAGTACAAGCCATTGCATTCTGGATGTGAGAGCTAGACAGTTAAGAAAGAAGATGGAAGGAAAATCAATTCATTCGAGATGTGGTGCTGCAGAAGAGTGCTGAGGATACCATGAACAGCTAAAAAGACTAACAAATGGGTCCTAGAGCAGATCAAGCCTGAAATCTCCTTGGAAGCCTAAATGACAAAACTGAGGTTGTTGTACTTTGGACACATCATGAGAAGGCATAAATCACTGGGAAAAGCAATAATGCTAGGAAAGGTGGAGGGAAAGTAGAAAGAGAAGAAGGCCACATGCTAGATGGATGGATTCTATTAGGGAGGTCAAAGATATGGGTTTGCAGCAACTAAGCAGAGCAGTGAAGGACAGGGTCATCATGGGTCGAGATCAACTTGATGGCAGTTAACTAAAAACAAAGGGGTGGAATATATATATTATATGGTTTGGGGTAAAAGTTGAAGTCTGGTAAAAAAAATGCTACTTAACACCTCCCTACTCCCATACCAGGTCTCAGTTGTGGAAAATAATCGCACATGAGAAGGTGGATCTGAAAATGTGGAAGATGTTTTATTTTCCACTATACAGGGCTGCTCTTCTGCTCCAGTCCAAGACCTTTAATGTTCGGGTGAAGAACATCATTCAACACCAAAGGATCGGTCTTGGGCCAAGTGGTAGCCTAGAGCCGCCCAGGCCTGCTATTTGGCAGCCCCTGGCCTCTCCCCTGAGCCTGGAGTGGTTTTTATATTCTTAATTCCTCTCAGGAGCACAGGAAGGTGCCTGATACCAGAGCCAGAGCCCATATGGCAGTTGGGCCTTTCTTGCCGTGTGCGCTGAGTATGCCAAATTGGAACCAAATGTCTCCATCCCTGCTCGCAGCAGATGAGGGGCTATGCTTATAATTCTTTGTATAAAAGAAAACAGAGCTTGCAAACATTGTTGCAAAAGCCAATGTGCTAGTTACTTTTAAAAAAGAAGTTAATTATTTGGTTATTTTTTCCAAATAATGAATAACATTCCTCCTTAAGTAATGCATCATTTTAATTTTTCAAAATCACCAATTACAAAAAAAAAAAAAAAAATGCCCCCCTTCCCTGAAGTACCTTTGCAAATAATAGCTTTGAAGTAATGAAGAAACATTACTTGTTTAATGTCCTCCCACCACCCCGAGGGGGGGGGGACCTCCTTGATGTTAGCAGTGGTTGTGTTATTTCTGTTTTCCAGAATACTGTCTTTGGCTCACAAAAAGTAACACATTGGAAGTCGGAATATGATGTGTTATTTCCACGCTCAGAAGAAAAAGGACATTCCAAAGACCTCTTATTGCAGAAGCTTCTGGCCCCTCACTCAGTGTTTGCAATTGGCTGAGTTGCCCTTTGCCAAGGAGGCCCCACACAAATGGAAAATCAAAGCCTCCCCCTTCATTTTGAAGAGACAGAACAGAGACCTGCTCCCAGACAGCTTGATTGGGGAGATCCAGTTCCACAAGTTATATTTGTTAAACACTCCGGATCTGGTAGAATTGCAAGACATGGCCATGCTAGTCTGGAAAATCCCTTTGCATAATCCAGGTCTGGTGTGTCATGAACTACAGTGTCATTCTTTCAACAAACAAATGCAAAAATACCCAACTTAGAAGTCCTTTAGTCCTACACGCAACCCCATTCTCTCCCGCCCCCGCAAACAATCCTGGTGTGTTCTCTTACACACTCAGAGCTAAGGGCTCTGCCTCTCTCTTTACTCACCAATTGCTTTTTGCTTCATTTACAGTATTTCCTTCCAAGCACTTTCTTTCTCTCCACTCACACATCCCCATGTGGTACTCTTTCTTTCTGCTTCTGTTCCTCTCTCTTCTCTCCCTTCCAGGACGTTATCACACGGGAGGGATTCCTCTCAATTTCGAAAGAAAAGATAGCCTGTAAAGAGGATTTGTGAATCCGCTAGTTCACTGAATTTACTTACTTTTGGATTGATATGGGATTGCATTCAGAATGCGTTCCCACTGCCAGCGATTGCATGTGATAACCTATCATGCAATAACGTGAATACCCATGATTGCATTCGGTATGCATTCCCACTGCCAGCGATTGTGTGAGATCATCTCTCACACAATAACGTGAAAAGCCATGATTGCCACTGGGTTATACTTCCAATTCCTGTCGTGTGATACCCCCCCCCACACACACACACTATTTCCTTGTGGTGTTTTTGTACTCTTTCAAACAGGAGGAATTTCTCTCAAATCCGAATGGCGCCCATTCGGATTCATGTAAATTCGCTAGTTTAGCGAATTTACATGAATCCCCATTGCATTCGGAAGGCGTTCGGAATGTCTTCCTAGTACCCGAAAATACCCCCCCCCTTGCCCGAAATCGCGTGAGAAGCTTAAATTCGCAATAACGTTAAACCCATGATTGCATTCGGAGTGACTTCCCTTTTGCCCGAAATTGCATGAGAAGAATTAATTCGCAATAACGTGAAACCCCAGGATTGCGTTTGGATTGCCCTTGGATTATACTTCCAATTTCCCACGTCTGAAAGAGTCCAATCTCCCATCACGCCAATTCTCCTTCAACATTTTTGCCTGCTCAATTCCTGCTACCCTCCACCAAATGGCACCATGGGCCCTTTCACAATTATTAGCACTATAATTCCACTTTACCTGCCATGGCAACATCCTATGTTGCCTTTCCTTCTTGTGACAGGACTTGAGGAGGTTGAATTGCAACATTCCTCTCAGTGGAAGGCTCCTGCTGATGCTACAGGATTCCTTCTCTCCTTTGCCATCCCCACATGCCTCACCTTGCTGCAGCACCACCCTTTCTAGATGTTTTTCTGCCTTCCCTGCTTTCTCACTTATTTGTGCACTTCCTTCTTGGCATCACCTCTAGTGCCAGCCACTTTTGTGTAGAACTGGCAGGGTGAGTCTAGCACTTTGGGGATGGGGTGGGGGACAAGGAAACAGGACAAAAGTGGTTGGGTGCAAGGGACAAGGGGTCAGAGAAGCACACAGATAGTGAGCTTGTGTGCAGCAAGTGACAGTAAAGATGGGCACAGCAGCAGGCCTTCTTCCTCTGACTTAAATCACAGAAGAGTTTTATACTGCTTTCCCTACAGCTGCCTCTGACCCACACAGAGCCGCCTAAAACCCCTCTGGAGATGTGAATGTGCCAAGCCTGACTGCAGCCTCCACTTTGATATCTAGTGTCATAACTCACCCTCAGGACTCAGAGGATTCAGACACTCAGTTTCTCCAAGTCGAGGAGCTGGGGGCTGAAGCAATTGGGGGCTTATTCTCCAGCAGGAGGTGACAGATACTAAGGACACACTGATTGTGAAGAAGATAAGGAGAGAGTATGCTGATAAGCAACTATTAATTGGGAGAGGCTGACTGATTAAGCACCTGGTGTTACAGCTGCCTATAAAGCTCCCAGCAGCTCCCTGGTGCTTTTGTTGTTTATAGTCACTCTGTCTTGGTGACTGGCAGTATTCTTTGTCATTAGTGCTTTCTTGACCTTGGACTGGCTACGACTGACAACTCTGTTCTTGACCTTGGACTGGCTATGACCCTGGCCTTGGACTGGCTACAACTGACAACTACGACTGACAACTCTGTTGTTTATCTGCACTACTGACTTGCTGTAAGGTCTCTAGGACCTACTGATGACCACCCTCTTGTTTTTCCCTTCGTCTTGCTGGATAACCTGTGACTGACCTGGTCTACCTCTTGTACTCCAGCCATCTGATTCCTGGGTCACTTGCTGAATGGAGTATAGGATAGCTAGGGACATCTACCACTAATACCTGATGGAGGTATTGCAGACTACAAGTGGATGTTAACCAACAAAAATGAACTACTCTGTTTAAAAAGAAGAAACAACCTGTCAGGTGAACACTTTTTGGACTTCCTTACTACACATGTTAAGTTTCACTTGGCTGTGTTTCACAGTCTTGGACCAATGGCAGAGAAAGTTGCAAACATATTCTCCTTTGTTAGTATAGAATAGATAAACAATCAGGGAACATCTTTATTAGAACCAACCAAATATGTACCAAATTGTAAACACAAGCTTTCAAGATCTCCAGACAGCTTTGGTGTTGCCTGTCTGTGTGTTGTTCTTTTTAAAGGACCAATACAGCTGAATTTATATTTAATTTACTTTGTAAAAGTAATGCCCAGAATGCCCAGAATGGATGGCACTGCAGCCCAGTCCAAGTGTTACATCTTATATTCCAGAGGAGTTTATCATACAACGGAATTTGGGGGTATAATGCAATGGCAATCCGAACGCAATCATGGGGTTTCACGTTATTGCGAATTAGTGTATCTCACGCAATTTTGGGCAATGGGAAGTCATTCCGAACACAATCATGGAGTTTCACTTAATTGCATATTAGAACATCTCATGCAATTTCGGGCAATGGGGGGTCATTTTGGGGAAATGGGAAGTCATTCTGAACGCATTCTGAACGCAATCAGATTTCATGTAAATTAGCTAAACTAAACAAAACTAAATGAATTGGCTCCCATGTGACAAACTCCAGAGTCAACTGAGTGGATTGATCTGAAACTTGATTATAGGAAGAGAATATCAGCCCTGTCATGCAGCAGGGGTGAAATGAGGTGATAATGTTCTAGCCATAATGTTATGGTTAGAAAGAAGGCCTGGCACTTTTGGCCATTGTTTTAGGTGTTGTTATTGTTATTGTTATTACCTTAATTTAAACCTTTCTCCAAGATTGGGACTCAAGAAGGCTTACAAATTCAAATGATTACAATATTTTAACACATCTTATATATTTTTAAAAATATTATTATTAAAACAATATTAAATATTATTAAATGGTGTATTAAATATCAAAACACTTTACAGCATACACATCAAAGTGATTAAGCATGATGTAGGGCTGGTCTGCTCTGGTGAAAAACACCATACCCACCCCAAAGTCAGTGCTGATAGTCATGATGATGTACGCTACTTCTGGGCAAGATCTGTGTTTTTCTGCCCTTAACCTGAATTCGCTCCAAACTAAGCAAAGTCAGGGTAAATCCTGATGTTTCCTGGAAACCCCAGAGTGACCCAAGGTTCTTTTGGCATGTGTAAAGATGGGTCAGGTCTGATCTGATCTGGTCTACATGCCAAGAGCAATGTCATTCTCCTTTCCCTGAGCTGAGCAGTGCAGAGAAGATGGGCTGGCCTGTTTTTGGAGCTACTACCGCCACTCTCTCAAGGGCAGGAGCTCTGTGTAAAGCCTGCCTGATGCTCCACCATTTCTACTGAGGACAGAAAGAGGTTCCTGGACTCAGAAGAAGCACATCATGCAGGTTTTACATGGAGCTCCTGCCTGTGAGGTAGTGGTGGCGGCAGCTCTAAAAACGGGAAAGGCCAGTGAGGCTGATGCAGTGCCAGCCTGGCTGACCCATGTGGACAATGATGTGGCATCACACTGGTTTCAACCCTGTGTGTGTGATCATTATGGTTGCTTTGGGGTTGGAACAGGGCATAATGCTCCAGACTGGCCCTGGAATAAGCGGCTGGTGTAGACATGCCCTAAGAGTGATTATTTTTTTTAAAAAAGAGCATCATCTGCTGATGGAAAGACAGCAAGGAGGGTGGCATTCTAGCCTCTTAATAAGGGAGTGCCAAAGCAAAATGTCTTGGCATGGCACTGCCTTAACTTGAGATAGAAACCAGAAGTCAGGGGAGTGCAAGAAAGAGGTTATGGGCATGCTTTTATGCAAAATAAAAGACTTCGCTTAAAATAAAAAAACCTCAGTGGTTCCCATCATTTGATCTTCCAGATATTTTGGGTATCAGTCTCCTGCTCATTAGACATGATGGCAGGGGCTTCTGCAAAACATCTCAACAATCCAAGGTTGAGAATCAATGCTACAGATCTCTTATTGCAGAAGTGTCTAGATCACCTTGCTATTTCATACACAGAACCACCTGGTTAGAAGCAACGACTAATCCCGAGTTTGCAAATCTCTGTGAGAAACTGGTCTCCTGAAGGACAGAGTTCTGCCAATCCTTCAAGCACTCAATGGGAAGAATCCACAAAATTGATACTTTTATCCACAAAACAGTGATGCCTTTATTGGACTAACCAAAATGCACAAAATACATGTTGGGATGGGAGCCAGCACAACTTTATGTCAGAAAAGCTTCTCTAGGTGTGGAGAAGCTTCACCAGATATTAATTCATTGCAAAACCAAATCATTATTTGAGTCTCAAAGCACTGCAATTGTAAATATATTCTAATAGTTTATATCCCTGGAGGATATTTCTTAATGGGTTTAATTAACTAAACACTCTCTACCACAATCTGTAACTATCTTTAGTTTTCCTCTTCCAGAGAATGACAACAATAGCGGGAATGGACAGGGAACATGGTTTGGTTGTAAGAGTGTTAGGCCATCTGTTCCATGGTCAGATGTGCCAAAGTAAAAAGATTACTTGTTAATCTTATAGATCTCTTTTTCATTGTCAGCAGTGATGGAACTTTAAAAGGGAAATCCATTTAACGGTTGTTTCCCACTGTTAATCAGCCAGTTCATTCATCATGGCCACTTGCTGACACAATTGATGCTCGTGATAATAAATAAATAAGATGTTGTCAATATCCGTTTTCCAATGTATCCAGTTTAATGACCATGTGAGACCGGCACTTTCTGAAATAAGACATTTTCTGGTAGATTTGCGCACCCGTCACATCATAGAAAGAGCAAAAAACGCTTCTAGACAACAGGTCATGGGACATTTTTATTTCTTTCTGCATCCAATTCCTATTAGGCACACTCCTGATAATATGTTCTATTTCACAGGAGCAACTGGATCTTTTTTTGCCCATTAGGGCATTTTCAGGAATCTTGTTGTGTGACTAATTAAAGGTTCTGCCTACCTGCATCAAAGCTATTTGATCTTGGGGAATGCGCCCAGCAGGTGGTTCCCATAAAATTTCATTAGCCTCATTGATTGCCTTCAGCATTTTGGGGCAAGATAATGTTTTACTGATGCAAATAAGGTTGGCCTCTTTCAAAACTAATTATGGCACGGCATAACATATAGACTAATAAATGTTGAAGTCAGAGGTTAATACCGCATTCATAGAATAATTCAGCTCAAGTAATATAAAGCCATTAATTATACTAAATGATATTTTTGGGGTAGGAATTGTGTATTTTAATATAATTAATAATTCTTTTATAATGGCTTTCCTGCTTGATCATCCCCTACTGATTGATGTGTGAGTGTACATCATATTGGAGTTGAGTCGATATCAATAGTCCAGTTTCTTTTTTAAACTGTTATTTGTATTTGGGTTTCACTGGGCTGCAAATGGAGATTTAGCACTGAAACTGCCTAGGAAGTAAGAGAAAACAGCTGTGACCTCTGTATATTTGTGAACATATATATTTTTAATCTGCCTGGCTTCTCCCCATGTGAGCAAGACTCAAACTGTGCCACACAGCAGGTAGAGCAAGCAAGCCTGGCCCTAGCATTAGGTACCGTGAAGCAACTGCTTCATGTGGCAGATTCTGGCAGGTAGAGGCAGCACTGGAGGAGTACTAGGTGTTACACAACCTATTCTTCACTGCTCTTCAATCAATACTCCCATTGACAGCACTGAAGCAAGATTCAACACCACGCTAGCGGGCTTCTCTATGTGACATATCCATTGCCTCAGGCAGCAGAATCTGTTGGGTTGACCCTTGGAACAGCCCAAGGGAAAGAATTGGGCACTGCATGGAGAAATGGACAGCATCTTCCATTTAATCTGTAATTTCAAAGAAACAAAACATATCTCCAGGTAACACCTTGGCAATGCTACCTGAATTACCTTATCTTTATCTTTGTGTGGACACAAAAAGGAGAAAGGGAAGGGGAAGAATTGAAGGAATGTAGCAGTAACTTTAAGACTAACTGGTTTCTATTTTAACATGAGAATTTGTGGATATAAACCTACTTCTTTGGATGCAGTACAGAGTAATATCCAGGCCTCGGGATATAAAACATATTTAGACAGTTGTGGGAATGGGAGTAGGATGGCATGTAATAGAATCCAAAAGGATGCAAATTCTGACCCTAAATTTTTAAAGGGATGTCTAATGTGATACAGGTCTTCCAGATTTTTACAACGGTCAATTAATGTCGATGTGTAAAAGCAATGCATCTGCTTTCTGAGTGTCAGTTTCCTTGGGTTCAAAACCTTCTCTGAGAAGATTCCTGACTCATTCCTGACTTGGCATGCTGATCCATTCAACGCACATTCTCAAAAATCCAATTTGGATGTGTTTTAGGATGGCATTTAAGTTTGACATGCAGACCATTGTTTGTTCTTTACTCTTGGCAGACTGGAACTGATGGGATCCCTGCTCTAAAAGGAGTCTTAGAATTATTATTTTTAAACAAACAGATAAGGTTTTATTTTGTTGATGAGTTGTACTTTTTGTTATCTTTTACCTTATTACAGCTCAAGAAAAATCATTGTATGTTATGAATATGATGAGATAGGCTTTATGTACAGTACAGCAACTTCAGGGATTTGGACAAAAAACGCAGACAATGTGATGGTAGTCAAAAAAGGTGAGCAATTGCTATCCCACATAAATTGGGATTCTTTATTCACTTACCTTTTAGTCAATCTTAGGTATCCCAAATTATGAAAACAAACCCTCATAGATTAGTTGGAAATCTGCCAATATGCAATTTAAACAACAACAACAATAGGATTGTAAGGAAAGGGCATACAAACACTAAATAGGCCACCAGATAATGATAATTGAAAAAGGAACTCCAGCAAAAGAATGGAACAGCTGTGCTGAAATATGTGGCAAAATAGACCAGAATTAGATTTGATTCGTACAAATGGGAACATTGCAATTTATCATACCCTCCAACGTTTCACATATGTAAACCGGGACATATGTGGCCAAGCAACATCAGAGTGTGAACAAGATGGTAGAAATTGTTACTGAGGTAGAACAGCCAAGCTAGGAAAGGCTGCAGCAGTTTGCATTTGCCTGAGCCTACTGGAAAGAGCAAGATCATGCCCCCTCCTCTCCTCCCTGCCCTCCCCAGTTAATTACTTTTGCACTTTGAATTCAATTTGAAGCAACTGAAGTTATGGGAGAACAAAGGGGATGGGGAAAATGGGAAAAGGAGAGAGAAAGTGGACATTTTTAAAGCAGCTGAAAAAGCGGAAGGATAAAGAATGAATCAGCACTGTCCCTGCCAAACAGCAACAACTAGAGGATATGATCTATGCATTTTAAATAACCTAACTATATGTGAACATCCTAGGATGTAGCAGTTAGTTGTTTAGGTTGCTGGTAACTCCTATGTGCTATATAATGAAGCTACAAGCAACCACTGAGATGCACAATACACTGTCGATGGTTGGATGCGAAATGCATCTCTCACTTAAAATGTTACTGAAGAACAAAAAAGTGAGTGAAATATAAAATGTGTGTGGATTCCTAGAGATAAAAACACACAGGCCATTCCAGAAACAAAATTACTGAGTGTTGCATTGAGCAAAACAGAAAGTTGCCAGAAGTAGAGGCGTATACTGTGGAAGGATGACAATACAAAGAGTTGTCAGAGATGGGTTGTCAGAGAGTAAGTCCATATTCTATAGGAGTTTATCATGCATGGGGAAAATTGGAGGTTTAAATAGTATTTTTCCCAGAAAAATCTTGTGATCGCCGTGATGATTTTCACACACATCGCGATTAGAGAGAGCTTATCCTGGAAATAATCAGCAATAAATCACTCACAGGATTTCCCCATGAATTATTTGTTGCTGGTTATGCCCTGGTTATTCCTGGTATAAGTCCTCTTTAATCATGACGAAAATCTTCACTGTGATCATGCAACTTTCCTGGGAAAATGACTGTTTAAACCCCTGATTTCCCCCAATTTTCCTCATGTGATAAAGTCCTATAAGACAAATGGAAATAAGCCCTGTCTGTTGGATACACATGAGAAGAGGGCTACTGTTGCACACATGGATGCTAAGCTACTTCATTATATGTGACTGTTTAGTGTACATGTTTGTTGGAATACAGGTATAGTCCATGTTATTAGCAAGAAAACAAGAGATTCTTTTGATCTTGGACCTTTAAGATTATATAATTGAATATGAGCTTTCATGGGTTTTAATCCAGTTCTACAGATATACAGTACTGTTAATTGCAGCTGTCAGTATATTTTCTGCACTTAACTCTTAGCTTTCCACTTCAACATTACAATTGCCCCCACAATCATATATGCATCTCTCTCTCTCTCTCTCTCTCTCTCTCACACACACACACACACACACACACACGGACAACATGTCATGCGCCTAATTATACGGGCTTTAATCTCAAAAAGTTTGAGCCATAATACTTTTGCTAGTTTTTATGTGGCCACAAAAATCTTTCATATCTCTATCATAGTTAGATCTAAAATTTCTATACAGTACTTGTTCATTTGTTCACATTTGGTGGTAAAACACTATATATCTACAATCCAAATGATTCAGCAACAATCCCATTGGCCATCGTAATGGCAAGCTCCTTTGATTTATTTCTTCTTTCCTTTTTTGTTAATAGATTCAAGAGCTCTTTCTGGTTATTGCAATGAGAATTTATTGCAATTGTGCCTTCTGGCCTTATTTTCCCTTCTGATTGCCTGAAGAAAATTCCAGGCTGGTAGCCATGTTCACCTCTTAGGAACAAAGACTAAATGGAGTCCTATGGCATCCTAAAGACAAAAGATTTATACTCCTTTTTGGAGAACAGCCCACAAGAGGATACAATGATGTATGTGACTGTTACACCGCAATACCTTTTCACATTCATACCACAGGACCGCACAGTATTTAAAGAAATAATTCTTTTTAAATACCTACAAGAGGATGCCCGTATTCCATTCAGTCTCTTTCAGCGGTCCAGACTAATATTGTACGAGAGGGGACTTTAAAGTTCTCAGCCTGACCCACTTCCCAGAATAGGAATATAATTTTGTCACCGTATCTTGAAGGAGTGCTCTTTTTTATTGTAAATTGCCAGTTTGCAGGACTGTAACTCTAATTAACTGTTGGGTTGTTTTTTTCAACTTCAGATTATTGATAGAACCATGTCAATGGAAAGTGTGGAATTTTCAAGTACTGAACTCTGGGCCATCATGAAGTTCCTGTTCCTTCAAAAGAAAACTCCAAATTTAAATCTATGTGTGTATGATGCAAACACTGAGGGACAAGTGCCTGTCATGCTCAACTATGAAGAAGCAGTGTGCCAACTTATATATAATTAAAATGTACATACTTGCAAAAAAATCTGCCTTGGAACCTGGCTCCACTTCGCTAAAAGGTTCTAAAAGGTCCCTTGTTCAGACTATGAAAAGGGACCTTGTTTGGAACTGCTTTTTTTCCTTGTCCCCCCCCCCCACCCCTTCCTGCAGGAAATAGAGTTGATCGCAAAATCAATCTATTGCAAAAGCAACTACTTACTTTTGCAATAGAGTGATTTTGTGATCAATTCTATCACCTTCTCCTTGGTCCCCCATTGCCCCATTGATAGGGTCTTTCCTTACCTTTCCCGGGGCTGACGGCCCTTCTGGCGGTGTTTATGCACTGCTATCACTTGTCCCATGCTGGATGGCAGTGCAGAAACACTGCCAGAAGGCCCGTCAGCCCCGGGGGCAGTGATGGCAATGCTCTTGCACTGCTGGATGCCTCGCCAGTCCTGGGAGCAGCGGCGATGATGCGAAGACAGGCCTGGCAGGAAGGACGGGAAAAGGCAGGGAAGGAAGGGGACAATGGGGGACCAAGGAGGAGGAGGAGGAAGGCCCCAGAAATTTGGGGGGGGGGGAATAGAATTGATCACAAAATCACTCTATTGCAAAAGCAACTACTGTACTTGCTTTTGCAATAGAGTGATTTTGCAATCAATTCTATCACGACCACCCCAGAAAAAATATGATTCTGACTGGCGTTCCCACTTATTGGGCATGCTTCAGAATCACGTTTTAACAAAAAGGCCTCTCCCAAACTAGTTTCAGGAAACCCCAGACTATTTGTGTTTGCCCCAGACCTTTCCTCCTCTGATTGATCAATTGAGGATCGGAAGCGCGTTCAAGTGTGAACGAGGGTCATATAGCCTGTGTTGTGCTTCGCAGCAAACTGTAGTGGGAATGGGCCCACAGTCAGATATGTTAAGGCAGAGCTAGGGAAAGTATGGCTTGCAGGTGACATGTGGCCTCTAGGCCCTATTTTTGTGGCTGCCTCCCTAACTTAATGTTTTGTTTTTTTGTGTGTGAGATTTCCGTACAGTTTCCACCTGAAAATGACACCACTGCCACATGTGCATAAAAACACCCCCAAGCGTCCCCTTCACATGCACAGATTGGTTACCAAAATGTGTGCTATAAGGTCCTAAGCCACGAAACTCACAGAATGACTTTGAGCCAGTCACAGTTTCTTTTATCCTGATGTACTTCACAGGATTGAAGTTGTGAGAATAAATTGCAGAGGAAAGGAGTACCATGTTGAGCTTATTGGAGGAAAGGGCTCCAAAGGGTTGAATAATAGAATCAACTCATTTGAAGTGTGATGCTGGAGGAAAGTTCTACATATACTATGGAGAGCTAAAATGATACATAGATATGTTCAAGAGCACTTCAAGCCTGAACTCTCCCTAGAAGCTAAGATGACTACACTTCGGGCATATCATGAGACATGACTCAATAAAGAAGACAATAGTGTTTTGGTCAGGTAAGGCAGTACAAAAAGTGTTAGATCTTGTTACAGGTGGAAAGAATCAAGGAAGCCACTGGCCTGAGTTTGAAAAACCTGAGCAAAGCTGTCAATAACAGAGTGACTTGGAGTTTTCCCATTCATAGGACTGGCATAAATTGGATTTCACAACAACAACAACAACAACAACAACAGTAAATAATAACCACTCTTACTTCCCACTCTGCCTACTATTTCTGAATATTTTTTTGGAATCTAGAACTGCAGCTCAGTTTGGGGGAGAGGTATCATTGGCTACAAACTGTACAAAATCTAATTGCTATTTATTGCAGTTAACCCTGCTCGAGAATTGCATGTAGTGTATATTATTTAATACATCACTAGTTTGGGAGGTTTTAGCATTTTTTGCTTACAGTGGCTTGCGGATAAGTAATCTCTATTTATAGAGAGAGCTAGTGTGGCATAGTGGTTTGAGCATTAGACTGTGATACTGGAGACTAGGGTTTGATTCCCTGCTCAGCCATGAAACCCTTCGGTAAGTCACATGCTCTAAGCTTCAGAGGCAATGGAAAACCTCATCTGAACAAATCTTGCCACAAAAACTCTATGATAGGTTCACCTCAGGGTCACCATAAATCGGAAATGCCTTGAAGACAGACAGCAACAAAATCTCTATTGTATTGTGGTCTGCCTATTGTACCATGAATTTCAAAATGTTACAGTGTTGGCTTATTAAGTATTTTCATTTGGCTGATTTATGTTACGTTTCGAAATAAAATGGTACTAAAATGTTTGGTGCAATGATGCACCTACATGTATTGATATTTAATGCTTTGTAGCAATACCCCTGTTCTTATATTGTATTGCTGTTCTTGTGTCATGAACTACTTTGCATGCATGTCTGGAGGAAAGCAGCATGCAGATCAAATTGGTGGTGGGGATGATCGTGGTGATCTGATGGTAATGGGAATGGGTCTCTTGTCCATGTCTCAATATACTGTTTATTTTATCAAGACATTTGCTCTAATTTAATCACCCCAATTCTACAAATTTTCTAGGTAAATCAGGGAGATATTATCTAGCCACTCCTGCTTGATGATTCAGATGCACAAACTACAAAGATGTTCGCTGGGTTCTGTGCCTCTGCCATTATTTACTTTTAGACAAATATTACAAGATAAAATTTTGGATTACAAGATAAAATTTAAGATTTTTAGACTTGGAATGCTTGAAATATTTATATATTCAAATAATTATAATTTTATTTCATGTTAACCTCTGGCAATTAATCTTCATATCAGTCATATATATATATATATATATATACATATATGCAGTAACTGTGTCTCTCTCTGTGTATTTCATATTGTAGTTTATATGTTGGTCTATGACTGTAAATGAATGGTGGTGGTGGTGGTGGTGGTGATGTGATGATAACGGGAGTGGATCTGTTCTCCATTATGTACAATGTGCTATTCTAGTCCCCTAACAAAAGAAATCTCTCAGAATTATTAAAGGGAGAACCTGTAAGGCAATTTCCTTTTCTACCCATTGGTTTCTGTAGTACTCTTTCTGTAGTACTCTTTCTGATTGTTTCAGGAGTGCCTGCATAGGAAACCCTCTTTTCTGTTTTCTGGTGTGAGTTTGTAGGCAGGATTTGAACTATGGACATCCAACATGTAAATCACAGAATAGAGCTGAAAAGGACTGTAAGGCCCATCTATTCCAGGCCTCTAAGGATACTCTACCAACTTGGAGGCAAAATAGACCATCCATTTGGAGCCGCATCCCACCACCCCTTTTCTTGTAGGAACAGGGCCGTGGCAATTATATACTGCGGCCCCGATCAGGCAGTTTGCTAGTGCTAAAAAGAATGGCAAAATGTTGCTCCTTTTAGTGCTGGCATCAGGGCAGCATTGGGGCATGCAGCATGTGGACACCATGCTCCCACACTGCCCCGAGGCTGGTGTTAAACACCAGTTTGTTCAGCCCCTTAGTCCTGAAAAATGCCCATCCAGTCTTTATTTAAACACCACCAATGAAAGACAGTCCATCCCACTCCAAGGCAGTTTACAAACAGATAGAAGAGGGAAAACAACAGAACCTCACTAGTGGTCACATACAGCTCCCAACTGGGGCCTCTCAGGCACATCATCATTGACCTACAACCCACACTGGATAACAATGCCACTCTTTCAAGGGCTCTTGGTGGTAGACCTTTACTCGCCTACCTCCAATCCTCAAACAGGTAGTCAGTCACCTACAGGAAGACATATGATACAGATGGGGGCACAGGTATTAAGCTTTGCCACAAACCAGGATGCCAACTCTGTCCACATAGTTATCCAAGAAATGTCATCACAAGACAATGGCATCATCATCCACAATATTAGGGGGACCTTCACGTGCTCATCCTCCAATGGGATTTATGCCATATTAGGTCATCAATGCCCATCAGCACTCTACATTGGACAAAGAGGCCAAATGCATCTGAGGAAGTAGACTTACGTCCAGGAAGGCTCATGCTGCCAACTTCTTTCTTTCAGTTAGTCTAAAAGGTGCTTCAGGATCTCTCTACTTACCATCAGGAAGTTCTTCTGAAGCTATTCTGCCCAGGTTGTGTTTCCCCAAGGGTTCTTGTGCACTTGGCATCAAGGAGAGAGCAACAATTGTCCCAAGGTGCATCTAAATGCTGTGCACAGTTGGTTCAAGACCTGCAAATCACTCGTGTTTTCTCTTTTTTCTTTGCCCTTGGTATGACTGCTTTGGGTGAGATATACAAAAGCAGAGTAAGGTCTTCCTGTTGGACTCAAACTCAGAGCCCCTGCTTCCCATCTTTGTTCCCTATGCTGCTGGAGGATGCTCCTCTCACTATACTTCTGTGGTTTCCCTTAATCCCTGGAGATTAAGGACTCCTTCAGACAGGGCAAATGTGTCAGAAGGTTGCTGGAGGTTGTTGTATTTGTTGCTGTAATTCTTGAGTTTATTTCCAAAATAATATCTACACAATGTTTCTGTTGTCTGACAAAGACTGGAACGTTTTATTCTGACCCTTGAGTGGGTTTCTTTCTCGTTCTGATACATATCAAAACAAAAAGGTATTTTTCTCTTCGCCACTATTTGTCTGTCTGTCTATCAATCTCCAACCCCCCTTTCTTTCTTTCTATTTGTCTTTCTGTTTTATAGTGCTATGGATGTATAGTACCTTAGTGCACAAGTGAAATCACACTTTTCCATTATAACACTTTGTTTCTGAGAAAAATAACAAACTATTAAGGAACAGACTGGCCAAGGCCCAAAATAGACAGACTTTGTTAACACAGGACAAGATCCTACTGATTCTACCAGTGCTAGTGGGGATGTGTGTGCCAAGGAAAATGCAGATGCAAGAGAAAAGAATTGACTACACCAGCACAAAGACTGTTTTGCCCTGGAGCTGCCCCAGACCCAATCCGTTAGGGCCGCACTACTGTTAATAAAGCAATCCAACATCATATGGTTGTCCAGTGACATCAACAGGAGGTTCAGAGGGTGCAGCCGGCACCAAGTGACATCTCAGAAGAGCGGTCACTCCTGGTCAGACCTTCCTGGTCAGGGTGAGAAAAAGTGAACGTGGCCCTCCTGGCTTTGCTGCAGCAGTAACCTCCTTCTAGGGAGGGAGCCACCACCACAGCAAAGGAGATGGGTGAGCACACCCTTTTGGCCACTATTGCTGCTCCTCCACACCAAGTGACATTGATCCTTCTGTCCACACACAGCAACAGCCAGAAAGACATCACATTTTGTGGAGACCTATGGAGTAAAAGGAACTTATTTTAATTTGGATTACCAGCCAAAGGAACCAGGTTCACCAAGGAACTGGCTTTGTGTCAGGTAAACAGATTGTAGCAGATACAGGATGTGTCCAGAGTTTTGTTTTTGTTGTTAGCTGCCCTCAAGTCAATTCCAACTCATGGAGATCCTGTGGCTGAGACATCTCCAAGTATCCCTATCTTCCACTGCTCTACTCAAGTCCTGCAAGTCCATGCCAGTAATCCCCCTGACTGAGTCCATCTGTCTGGTCTGTGGTCTTCCCCTCCTTCTTTTACCCTCCACCTTTTCTAACATTATTGTTTTTTCTAGTTATCCATGCCTTCTCATTATGTGGCCAAAGTATGATAGCCTCAATTTGATCATCTTGGTTTCCAAAGATTGCTCTGGTCTGATCTGTTCAAGGACCTATTTGTTTGTCTCCTTGGCTGTCCATGGTATCCTAAGTACTCTTCTCCAGCACCACATCTCAAATGAGTTGATTTTCTTTCTGTCTGCTTCCTTCACTGTCCAGCTCTCACAGATGTCCACGGTAATGGGGAATACAATGGCCTGAACGATTCTGACTTTAATGCTCAGTTTTATGTCTTTATTCTTCAGGATCTTTTCTACTTCTTTCATAGCTGCCCTTTCCATTCCTAGTCTTCTTATTTCTTGATTGCAGACAAACCCAAAGACAAAAAGGTAATAGTGACAAATGGGAGAAAATTTTCTCTTCGAGCCATAGGACCACATCACCAAATCACATCCTATTTCTTTTTAAATTGAGGAGTCCTTGTACAAGTCTGAGAAATTGCTATGAATAACCCTTCCCAAAATGGAACGAGTAAATGCAAAATGCTAATAACTAGCAAAACCTGTCATAATCCAATAAATTATGTTGCAAGACCTCATACTTTTCAGACCAATTGGGAAAAGCCCTAAGAGAAAGTGCAAGCTGTATCCACAGAACAGAAAATACTCAGATGAAAAGGCTCAAATCCTATCTGTATAATCTTTCTGTACATTTTATATCTCCTTTGGACCATAAGGCAAGTGTAGTATCAGGCTTGCAGTACGATACTTTGTGAAACCAACTAGCCACAAATTGGTCTGATAGAACTTTGATTTGATTTGAAGAGAAGGCACCAAAACAAATTGTGACATACAGAGATAAACACAACAAACATGGTACTGAAACAAGGTGGGACAAGTTCTTTCTATTATAACTTTCTCATCCTCTGATTCATTTCAAGGCTTTGTGATCCTCTGGCTCCATCACTCTCACCAAACCAATAAAAACTGATTAAAAATAAACTCCAGAGAAAACAATGTTATTATTTATTGAGCGATGCAGAAATGGTTGAATACCACAATAAGCCAAGAGGGAATGGAAAGAGAACTGAAAAGCTTCTCTTATATTGGCTCCCTAGAGTGGCTTATGACGGCCTTGAAGGTAGCATAAGATGTGGTTTATGAATTCCATTTTCAAGCACCCAAAAGTTTTGTATTGTGGCATATAGAAGAAAGCAGAGAACATGTCTAAAATAAAATAGTACAAGGAGAGAGGAAAATGTGCAGCGTTTCCATCTGAGAACAAGAAAAGTAAATGTACATGTCTAAGTCTGAACAGCAATTACCAGAGAAGCATTCGTTTCCCCAAGGGACTCGGATTTATTTATCATTTGGTTCCATCTCTGAATTAATCCAGTTCATGCTTCATGACATTTGACAGTGGAAAATGAACAATATGGACATTTTCAGCCTTTCTCGTCTCTAGGGAACAAACGTTGCTTGACCCGTGGTCTGCTACAGCTGCAACAACTTTGGCAGAACTGCCTGAGAATCAGCCCTTGCGCTCCAAATCAAAGAGGCCGTGCATTTTAGACAGGAACACATTGGCTAAATGGTGAGATGTCAGTTGAGCATAAAATGGGCATGGGGCAGAAAAGTGCCATTAAAAAGTCCTTTCCAAAATAAATAGCTCGTAGAGCAGCCTCCCCCAGCATGGGTTCCTCCACAAGTTATAAGCCTACAGCTCCCATAATTCCTGACCATTGGTTTTATTGTTCTCTGTGGGAGCTATAAGCTAAAACATCTGGAGAGGCCCAAGTTAGGGAAGACTGTCCTAGAGGATAGTAGGTGGGAGGGGTGCAGCATCTTCATGTGCAGGACTCTGGAGTTTCCATGCACTTGACCATCGTAGCTGGATGTTATGCAGCCAGTGATAAGATGCCATTTGTTTTAGTGAAGAAGAGTTAAGCATATAATAATTTTGTCATTCTCCAAAGGATGATCTGTCTCCTAATTTGAGAGAAAAGGCGGGTGGGCAGGATAGATATTTTGATTAACTAGTTCCCAGGAAAGACATCTGTGATCAGAATCTCCATGTTTTTTCCAAAAGCAACTCTGTTCCTGCTTGCACTGGCCAGGAAACTCTGCACGCAGCCCAGAGTATCCTGGCCCTGGAATTGCTCCAGCTTCCCTCCATTACCTTAGCCCTCCATTCTGAAACGGGGCAGATGTTCATATGGGTGCGTTGCTTTGCCCCCTGATGTAGCAGCTACAGTGGCGAGTCTTTTGCCTCTAAGGTCAGAACAAGGTGCCCGGCCTCAGTCATATGGCTGGGTGCCTTGTTTTCACCTCAGGGTGAAGTGTATCGCTGTGGCAGTGGATGTGCTGGACAGCAAAGCCAAAGGTGCCTGGTGTCCAAACAAAGGGATCCAGATCTTCTGGAATGATCTGGAGCAATTTGTGAGTTTTTAAACATTCACATTAATGGTGTTATTCTCTGGGTTAGGTTTTGAATAACCTGGACATTGTCCAGACTGTTTGTGACAGACTTGGGGATTAAGTTAAACATTTATTACCCTGCTGAAATCCAAACGGTCTTCCAGAAAGAAAAAAACATAAAAAGGAATAAAACTGTGAAACACTGAAACATTAAACACAGAGCAAACAGTTGCATTCCATTGGAAGGGAAGAAGACTGTGATCCAAAAAGCTAACTGTCCAAAGGTGGTAAGCACGTGGTGGGACTTGCTTTTGAGTAATCATGCAGTGTCTTGTACAATTAATAGAGTTAAAATGTCTGAACAAATAAAACAATTTTGCCAAATTATAAAAAGAAAATAGATTTGTGTTACAATATATACTTTTAATAAAATTTTGGGGACATGTGGACTGTACTATGACCCCTGACTGACCTATCCAAGGACCCGCCATAAGCCCCAAGCGAGGAGGTCACGTAGTCAAGCCCGCTTGGAAGAGCAGAGTCCCTAGTAAGAAACAGATTTGCCACTGCCCTCTGGAGTAAGTCAATAGACTTGGTCTCACACTTGATGGATTGATAATCCTCTTAATAACTCAACCATTAAGTTGGCTGCCCCTCCAAATTGTGTCCAAACCTAAGTGCATTGTACACAGATTATTTGCTCTTGGCTTAACAAAGCCCAGGCAATCAGTACCTTTGTCTAAGCCTATCTAGTAGCATCCCGGATATGTTCAGCCCTATAAAAGATCCCAAGTTTGAATCTCCTGTTGATGCTATCCTCAGAGTGCAGGCTGGTCCACGCCAGTTTGACCTTTGCTCATAGCTCCCGCGGCCCGTTTCCCCTCATCCTGGCGGTCATGTCCATCATCCTCATCCACATCTATCAGGCTTCCTGGAGAAGACTTGTAAGGTAGTATTCCAGCGGTGTCTCTCTCTCTCTCAAACCTAACTCCCAGTCTTACCCCTCCCTTTTTGCTACCATTGAACGTGAGTGTGTGTGTATGCCCCCTTTTGCTGTGTATGGTATGTATGCCCCCAATAAACCGTGTATTTTCATTGAATTCATTTGGACAAGTGTCATCTCTCTTGGGGTTTGTCGGTGGACCTCTGGTAGACAATACTGGGACCCGCGATTCCGGCATAAGACTTTGTTAGGATCTTCCTCTCTGCATATTTCGATCTAATCATAATTCCCCTAACTGAGAGACTTCCTAACATTCAGCACCAGAGGAACTTCCCTGAGAAATTGGAGAACCATGGTTGTTTTTTATGACTTAGGGTGCATCTGCACTGTGAAAATAATGCCGTTTGACACCACAGAGTTCTCTTTGGCAGAGAAGGCCAAATCCCAGGACTCCATAGGATGGAGTTACAGCACTTAAAGTGATGTCATGCTGCTCTGCAGTGCAGATGCACCCCAAATTTCTGATGGAGATGGAAAAATACAGAAAAAGACTTCTAAATTCAACCACCTTTCATCCTGGAGGAGGCAGTCTTTAAAGTTCTGAAACTTAAAGACTGTCAAAGGCTGAACTCAATATCCCAACTCAGGATTCTAATTATGCAGCAACTGGAGGAGAGAAGTATTATACTGAACACAATTGTTAGTCCCAACCCATTGAATCAATAGGACTTATATAGGTGTTAACAAGTTTAATTCATTTACTGGGCCTACTGCCATTGATGCTAACAGATTAGGCTCACTATGAGCAGTTCTATATTGGCCAAAATACTCTGGGTGTCTCTCTGAGTATTCTAACCACAAAGCTGTCCCAAATTCTTCCCGTTACTTCTATGCTGGAGAGTGAGGCTCCTCTGAATTCAAAAACAAGGCTCCCAACATCTGTCACATGGCTGAGCATCTTGTTGTGACCTCAGAGAGAGTGACATGCACTAGCAGTGGCAGTGCTGGACAACCCGGTGGGACACTGTGTAAACAGCCTCCCAGAATCACTCCGGAGAGCTCTGGATTTCCCTGGAAACTCTGGAGCAATGCCTTCTGGTAACATTGAGAGCTATCCATCTGAAAGCAAATCTTCTTGATGCTGTGAGGGCATGGCTGTGAATTGTTTATCCAGGTTACCTGACCTTTTGTCCATCCATCCATGCTTTGACTTCTGATGACGTGAACTCTTGGAAGCAACATGTGACAGTTTGACTATAAATATCCTGCGATCTTGTTAACTGAGTTCCTCCACCACGAAGCACTTATTTGTTAGAAGATGTAGAGTGCAGAGGAAATACTAGAGTGCTGTAAAGTACGTGCTTTTTCTATTTTTTTTTATTGGCACTATTGCATATTATTTTTTAAAATCTTTTTTACAATTAATATCCTGATTATATGCAACTTTACTTGGAAGTGGATTCCACTTAGTTACAAGACTTGAATCCCCACAACGATGGTGCTTAAGAGTCTCCCTTGATCTCCAAGAATGATGAAAGTCCATGCCAGGAAAAATGTTTTAGAAACTATGAAAATCAACAAGAGGGAAAACTGCATCTAGTATAGCATTCCCACCCACCCACAGGAGGACTGCGGTTGTATCTATACTGCAGAAATAAAGGAGTTTGATACCACTTTAACTGCCATGACTCTATCCTGCAGAATCCTAGGACCTGTAGTTAGCTGAGGCACCAGAGGTGTCAGATGAGGCTAAATACTTAAACTACAAATCCCAGGATTCCACAGGATGGAACCGTGACAATTAATGTGGTGTCAGGCTGCCTTATATCTGTCATGGATATATCCATAGTCTGATATTGAACAAAAATATAAATAATATTAATTGTTGTTTTTAAGTGTTTTTCTATACACATTTCAGAGTAGGTACATATTTTTCAAGAAGTCAAAAAACTTTGACAGGATTTTTTAAAGAACAAATCATGCAACTTTTATTGAGCATAACTTTTTTTTTAACTAAATGAATCTATAAGAATAACGCTGCTTCTTCTGTGGTGATCCTAAAATGCAGTGAAGTGAGATGGTTTAAGCAGACATGAAGTAAAAGGCAGTAAAGCTGCCCAATGTCGAAGGTCATCTAATACTATTTGGCTCTGCAGATTCCAGAGGATGTCTTTGGAATTAGATTAACAGGGACTAAACACATTGTTTGGGTTTATAGTGTTGTACCTGCTGTTATCCTCTATTACTGCAGGCAGAGTACATGTTGAGTACATTGTCTTGGCCTTGTTTCCCCTTATAATTCTGACTGGGATTACCCAAAATAACCTGTTCATCAAATTTGCCAACATAGTGTTTGCAATATGTCCTTGTATAAGACCAACGTATACTTTCAGGGACTAGGGTAGCTATCAGATCTATTTTAGGAAATCCTCAGATGGAAAGAGCAGTCTAATTGAAGAGCTGTCTAGGCCAAATCAAGTTAAAGATTAAGACCTATGTCCACCTGTGGGCCCTTCCACACAATACAATTCTAGCTATATGAGTCTCCTTTAACTGTCATGGCAACCTCCTATGGAATCCTAGGATTTACAGTTGTTATTGTTAACTGCCCTCAAGTCAACCCCGACTCATGGCAACCCTATGGACAAAACATCTCCAATCCCCTCATTCCCCACGGCTCTGCTCAGGTCCTGCAAGTTCATAACTGTGACCTTCCTAATTGAGGCTATCCATGTGGTCTTCCTCTCTTTCTGCTTCCCTCCACCCTTCCTGGAATTATTGTATTTTCTGATGAGTCTAGCTTTTTCATGATGGGGCCAAAGTATGACAGACTCACTTTGATCACCTTGGCTTCCACGGAGGATTCAGGCTTGATCTGTTCAAGGACCCACTTGTTTGTTATTTTAGCTGTCCATGGTATCTTCAGCATTCTTCTCCAGCACCACATCTCCTATGAGTTTATTTTCTTCCTGTCTTCTTTCTTCCCTGTCCAGCTCTCACACCCATACATGGTGATGGGAAATACTGTACAATGATTTGGACGATTATACATTTGGTGCTCAGTGAAAACCCTATGATAGCTTCGCTTTAAGATCACTTTAAGGTATGAATGACATCAACAACAACAACAACAAGAGGCAATATCTAACAGGTGAGCGTTCCTCAAATTTCAAGCCCTACACTCGAAAACATGCTGTGTTGTGTCAATTAGTCACTCACATGCCAGTGGGAAAGGTAAATGGAAAACAAGTTTTTAATATTTGTAGAAGAGTGACATGCTTATCAGGATTATCCAAAAGAAGAAGTAAGATTTCATGTTTTTCAGATCCCTTCCTCAGGGTGTGTATGAAGCAAAACATAATAAGGATGGATGTGTCCATGAGTTAATCTGCAGTTGCGATATGGAGTCCTGAAGGAGATCGGCACACTTAATGGGATAAGCCTACCCCATCTTCAGATTGCATCAAGTTTCCTTGGAGAAATGCTATTTCCAGATGAACGGCTCATAGTGCTAATAATTATTGCTCTCATGCTATAAACTGTAAGACAGGGTGGGAAAACTGTGCCCCCTGCCCATGCTCTGGACTACAATCTCCATAATCCTTTATAATTAGGTATGCCGGATAAAGCCTCTGGGAACTGAAACCCCAAACACCTAGAAGATCAAAGGTTCCCATGTTAACTCTAAGTGGAGATACAATTATCTTTCTACAGTATTATAGGTACTGCACTACTAAGGATACCACCACTTTTGGTGTGTGTGTCCCACTATATTGCATTCACAGCAAGTAGTTGTTGTTAATAATAATAATGATAATAATAACAATAATATAATCATCCTTTTGCCTTCCTGTAACAATATCAGTGAGGGAAGGATGGAAAGGCCAAAGTGATCATTTGGGGCAAAAACAAAACAAACAAACAAACAAAAAACGGAGCCTTAAAAATAAAATAAAGGCCAGTTATTTATTTAGTGCTAAGCATCAGCACATACCAATCCATTTAACCACTATGGTTCATGATGACTTACAAAATGTCAAAAAGAAACACTTTTAACATTACTGTTAGAATGGAAGTTAGATTAGAAGTTACAAGTATATTTCCTTTTAAAATATATAGCAGGAAAATCATTTTTATGTTAACTAGAATACAGTTTTTTGCTTTTTGTGGGGGGCCAACATACAGTAAATGCGTGCTGAGCTGTGATTGTTTCAGTGCCTCTTTCAAATAATGGAAGACCTCAAGAATTTGCTATTCTGCTTCTCTTGTCCACAAAGCGAGGTTTTGGAGCTCATTACAAAGAGGAACTGGAAAACCATCTGATGAAGTGGTCTGTGCCCACAAAGGCTTATGCTAGAAATTATCTCTTCCCAATTAGTCTCAAAGGTGTTCTGGATTCCTTTATGTCTTTTTTATGAGAGAACATAGATTAACTAGAGATATATAGCAACATCAGGTAGGCCTCCTGTAAAATAAGGGAAGAAGGTACACTGATTCTAGATTAAATGCTGTGTGTGAAAGCAACCCATCACAGCAGATCACATTTTAAAAAAATGTAACTTCTTGCGGTTGCATAAATGTCCTGGTTTATCCAGAACCATCTCTTTAGGATTATATTTGAAGAAAAGCAAGATTTGTTGAACAAGTTGCCTTTCACTGTTTTAAAGTCAAATATTGCACTGTCTTTCAATATCTTATTTAGTTCTCTGATAGCATATTTATTTCTCTGATATCTTCATATCTTCTTTAGTTCTCTTAGCAAATGCCAGCTTCAGTTACCTATGACCGGATTTTTCTGAAGTATTTTTACCAGTGCATTCCTTTCAAATACCTGTCTTGTGTTTTTTCCCATTTTCCTCTCCAGGGTAGCTTGACTATTTATATGAGAAGGACCAGAGGTTACCTGAAATACTGGAAAAACAAGTTTTGTATGAACAAGGCGCAGAGTTAAAAGCTACAGCAAAAGCCTCACAGAAGATTATTTTGGAAGAAAACCTCTTCACACTGTGCAGAGAAATGCACTATCTGAAGATAATTCAAATATTCGTGGGTATTCTGGTAAGCAAAGGTGGGGAGGTTTTATAATTAAATTTCCCCTTTTGAACAGAACACATCAGCCATGAAAACAGGGGGAAATGGCTGTGCATGAACAATAAAACTAAGGATGGACATGACTGATACTTCATCAGGAAACGTGGTTTTAACTATCACCCTTGGGATATCCAAATGGTCACATAAATACTGTCTTCAGACCATCAATTAATTGTTATCGAAAACTCTTTAGACCAAACTCTTTGTATTGACAAAGGCATAAATCTTTAAGAAAAGATGAAGATGTACCGCTGTGCGGGTTTGTCCTTAAAGGAGTTCCATTAAAATGATGCAGCTTAACAACAACAACCATAAAAATAGTAGGAGCAGCAGCAGCAATGGAGTCTAGAAAAAGAAGCATTCCATTTCTTGAAAGATGATGAAAGCATGACAGCACACAGCAAAGCATAGAGCTCCCCACATGGCTTTCTGCAGCTGCAATGATTTTATTAATCATGTATCCTGCCCCATGTGTGGATGATATTCCTTTCAGATCAAAATAGTTTACTAGATTAGTCACGTCTCAAACAAGGTTAAACGAATATGCCACAAATCACTCTCAAGAGTAAGAAATCACAACAGAAATTTATTTACTGTTGTGCATTAAATCTACATCCCTAGTTTATCTGCAATAACTTTTTTTCTGACAGCATTGAGAAGCTTAGTATTTAATCCCACTCCCAAATTTGTCATTCATATTTATTCTAATTTTTCTTTTATACAAGATTTCTGAGCAGATTTTCTAAACAGGTAAGTCCTGATATTGGACTCCCACTCCCATTAGCCCAAGACACAAATGCCAACATTTAAAAGCTAACTGGGTATTTATTTTTTGGCTACTAGACCGGTACTGTATATCCAGCTGCTATACATACACATACACACATACACAGAGAGACAGAGAGAGAGACAGGGACAGAGATTGGATTGGTACAGACCTATGCAGTTGCAACTTATTTTTGGGTCGTTGTGAAGGTTGAAAGTGACTACCAATTGTGCAACAACAAAAATACTCACCACCACTACCTTAGGTCAGTGACAACCCTACTAAATCCAGCTATTTCCTATAGCTGGATGGAAAGTAATGGCATCATCCGTATGGACCTTTTGGGGATCCCTAGAGGTCCCTGTGAATGCATGTTGCTGTGTGTCCAGCTATAGGAAAATAGTTGGATGCTTGTCTGCTGGTCCTATGCTCTTCAACAATTAAACAATTATCAGGTTCAAGCATGGTGACCAGACATCCTCCTTTTCCAGGACATGTCCTGTATTTCAACCTTGCGTCCAGGAGGGATTTCAAGATGTTCTCCATTTTGAGCTTGACTAAGAAGCATAAAGTTACATTTCTAGGATTGTTTTTAGCTTTTATTTGGTGATGTCCTACAAGGGGTTGCCGCAGAGAAAAGAAGGGGTTTGGTGGGGAGCACAGAATACTCTTGTACCTATGGTTCATAGCTACATCTCCCAGTGAAGGATCTCACCCATAGAATCCATGTATATGTCTCTTTAATTATCTTAACTTAAACAAGAAAAAGTATGTTTGGTTAAAATACGTGGGGCCCACTCATATTACACGATTATAAGGCAACTTTAACTGCCATGGCTGCATCCTCTGGAATCCTAGGATTTGTAGTTTGGTGAAACACTGAAGGGATTCTCTAGCTGATATTTCTAAATATTCCTCCCTAAACTTCAAATTTCAGAATTCCATAGGACAGAACCATGGCAGTTAATATGGAATATCAGCACTACAATTCTGTAGTATAAATGCACCCTTCAGCTGGAGGGATGGGAAGAGATCGTAAAGGTGAGCCTCCCATCTTCCTAGAGGTGAACTCATACCTTTTTGTCTTGTACACTCACAGTAGCTCCAGGGCTGCCTCTGCATCAAGCCATACCACATGGCAGGGGCAATTAGTTTTGCCCTAGTGACAAGTGAAGAAGGCTCTTGGACCTTGTATGGTTGTTAGAAGAGGGGGTTTCAGCAAGTGTTGCTTGCCATGCAACCAGTTAACAAGCAAATCCTGCTGAAATTCCCTGTTCTATGCAACTATTAAAGATACAGGACCTCCTTCCAGGTTTTACTCTGTCATCCCTAAGAGGCATGCAACCAATATAGGAACTGTGTGGGACAGACTGAACATGTGGCTCTGCTGCCTTTCAGTTTCCTAGGGCACTGTCATGTTATAAGGCTCTATTTGGCCACCTACAGCAGTCAGCCTTCCATAAGCACAGATTCTGCATCCACAGATTCAACCATCCACAACTTTAAAGTATCTTTTAAAAACCCAACAAGCAAACTTTGATTTTGTCATGTTATATAAGTGCCACTGTATATAATGGGACTTGATCATCCATGGATTTGGGAATCCATTGTTTATCCTGGAACCAAACCCAAGTAGATACCAAGGGTCCACTGTGCTTCCAACATTTCTCCGAGCTAAGGTTTATATATTGGTTTCAATGACCATCCATATTATTTGGCTCACATTACAATCTAGGTGTTCAAACTTCACCCTTTTTAATGCCTTTTTAAGGTTCAGAGATTCAGCTTCCCCTTTATTTGGTGTTTATTTTTGCTCAATGTGGGATCAGTTTATACTGTTTATACTAGCACTGTCAAACATCTCTTACTATCAGGAAGTTCCTCCTAATGTTGAGCTGGAATCTCTTTTCAACTAGTTTGAATCCACTGCCCTATTTTCTGGAGCAGCAGAAAACAAGCTTGCTCCATCCTCAATAGGATACTCCCTTCAAATATTTAAACAGGGCTATCATATCACCTCTTAACCATCTCTTCTCCAGGCTAAACATGCCCAGCTCCCTAAATAGGCCCAGTGAATTAATGGATTTTACCTACATAATGATTAACTACTCATCAATGGATCCAATAGTCTATTCCAGTTGGGACTAGTCAACAGGATTCCAGCCATTGTCTTATTTGCAATGGATTCCCCCAACAATGTGAGGAGTAAATCAACTACTGGATCAGCAGATTCCTACAGATACAAATACAGGCATTTGTGAAATTATACACCTCCAGTTTTCTCTCTACAATATATTGGTGATTCCTGCTGTTGGAATGGCCCTGATAGTGGCCAAATTATTCACCATTCTTCATTCTCATTTCTTTGTGATCTTTGTTCTGACCACCATGCACATGCATTTCACTGTTCAGTTCATATGTCTTGTTTCTTACTTACAGGATACCAGTGTATCCTGCATAGTATCTGCAACTGATTAAATCAGAGCAGAAAAAGAAATTTCAGGGTAACCACACAATAACATCTGGTCCTTTTTGAACTAGGAATTATCAATGTACATATGTACTGATGCACATTGTGAAATTGTTTATTTTTTTAAAAAATAAAGACATATGAACCACGATAAACTGTAGCAATGATATGTGCACCCAATCTGAAACAAAATTTTAAATTTCCCCAAGTCAGACCAGAAAGCTGTAGGAACAGAATACAGAGCATGGCAAACCCACAAATCAGTTATGGGATCCATATGGAAAATTTGTTCAGCTTAAGGATTTGATGCTCTATGTGGAATGTAAATAGTATCACATATTATTTCCCTATTACTTTGCTCATATTGAATTTCTGCTGCATACTGTGAAGCAACACAGATGCTATACAGCAGTGCCTCTTGGTGGTAAAAACAAATTCTACATCATTTATTCTTGCATTGGATTTATTGGATGCCACAGGAAGTTTCTCTTCTATACAGTGCTCTAGACAAGATAAACTACTTAGTATTAAATACTGTATGTAGAAATTCTGGAGACATATTGAACCTGATGTTCTGTTAATAGGAAAAGAGATATAACTGTGTTGAATTTAACATTTCCAGTTGAAATGCTTTATGTCTTGTACTCTCAGGCTACATATGATAGGACACGACAGGAGTGGAATGCATGGGGCTCTCCAGATCTTGTTTAACAGCAATTCCCAGCATTCCTCACCATCAGATATGTGTGCCCAATCTGAAATATTCGTATTTTGGATATATATTTATATTTTGGACATAAATAGCCAGAATTTATCTGACTAGGGCTGTCTAACAACATCTGGATGAACACATGATTTCCACCCTTGATATAGGGCATTTACAAAAATGACGCCAAGCACCAGAAAAGCAATTACCCTTTTCTTTAAGATATGGATATCTCAAAGAATTATGCTTTTCTTTAAGACAGGGATATCCCATCCCATCCCACCCCCCACTATTATCTTCACAACAGCCTTGAGATATAGGTTAGGAAGGATGAGAGAGAGTGACTGGTCCAAGGCCAAGCTTCTTGGCCAAGAGGGAGTGGAACCTAGGTCCCTCTAACCATAATCTGACTCTCTAGCCATACTGTGCTGTAGCACTTTAGAACTTTACATTTCTATACCGCTTCATATTTAACTAAGCAGTCTCTAAATGGTTTACAATGTGTTAGCTAATTGCCCCCAACAAGCTGGGTACTCATTTAACCGACCTACGAAAGGATGGAAGGTTAAGTCAGCCTGGAGCCCTGGGATGCTGGGATGGAATTCACAAAGTTGAGGCAGCAGTACTTGCATTTAACCACTGTGCCACCAGGGCTCCTTTACCCGTCAGATCACACAGTGCTGTACTTTTATTCATATTGCTATGTTTTCCAGTGCCTTCAAACTATTTTCAATTAGTGCTGTTTTTAAAAGGACTGTTGATTTAATTGTTTCAAAACTTTTTATTTGAATCATTTTTAGTGGTAACAGAAGACAATAACAAAAAAGGGGAAAACAAATGATCCCTTCCGCAAGATCTGAGAAATCATAGGGAAATTTAAACCAAGAGTGTATACACTTTACTTCCAGTAGGGGAACACACTGCATGATCAAGAAGAAATAAATGGACAGCGGAAACAATGCACTGAAAAACTACATAAAAGAAATTAAAGGATGACAGATTCATTCAAGGAAGAAACATTTGAAGATGAGCCTTCAATTTTAGAAAAAGTAATGGAAGCTGCATTCAAAGTACTTGGGAGAAATAAATCACCAGGAATAGACAGCATACCAATAGGGCTGTTTCAAGAAGCAAGAGACAGAATCCTTTCAAATGCTAACGAAAATCTGTCAACAAATATAGAAAACAAAACAAACAAAAAAAAACACCCCACAGATTGTAAATGCTGAATATACATTCCAGTCACCAAGAAAGGGGACACTAGGGATTGCAATATCTGCCAGACCATTGCATTAATCTCTCATGCAAGCAACGTGATGCTCAAAATTCTACAACAAAAATTAACGTTAATAATACCGTGGACTGCCCCCCCCCCAAAGGCAAATAAAGCAAATCAAGCCTGAAGCCAAGATGACTCTTGTGCTTTGGATATATCAGAGGAAGACATCACTAGTGGGTGTAGGGAGTGCAGACCACAATGGGTGACACCTCAGAAGAGGTATGAATACCAGTGGGGTCCTCCTCCTTCTGCGAGTGGCGTGGTGATGCTGCCGGCACCTGCCCCTTCTTCTCTGCTGCTGTGGGTTTCTCCCTGAGAAGGAATCTAAGGCAGTGACCCTCCTCCTTTTGCCTCCATGGGGCTCCCTACTCAAGAGGAAGCCACGCAGAGACAATGGAGGAGTGAGCCTGGCCCTCCTGACTTCACCTCCAAATGGCTTCCACAAGGAGGTGAAGGGGAGGTGGACACTTCTCTCCTGCCTTCACCTCTGTGTGGCCCCCTTCTTAAGAAGAATCCATACGAAAGTGAAGGTGGGGCAGCAAGCCTGGCCCTCCTGGCTTCGCCTCTGTGAGGTTTCCTCATGAAGAGGGAGCTGCGTGGAGGTGAAGGAGAAGCGAGCCTCCCTCCCTAACTCTCTCACTTGCCTGGCTTTGCCCCCGGCTACACTCCCTTAACAAGGTGACACCAATCCTGGGACCACCACTGGAGAAGACATGACTCACTAGAAAAGACAACAGTATTAGGCAAGGTAGAAGGCAGTAGGAAAAGAGGAAGACCACATTCCAGTTGGATATACTCAATCAAGAAAGCCACAGCCCTGATTTTCCAAGAGCAGAGCAGGGCTGTTGAGGACAGGGTGACTTGGAGGTCTCTCGTTCATGAGGTCTCCATAAGTTGAAGTTGAACTGATGGCAGCTATTGATAACAAGTCATTTTCATCTGTACTGTGTGCTGCCTTGTGTCACATGTTGGGAGACAGGTGGATGGATAGACAGACAGGTTGATATGAACTTTAGTCTTTCTCACTCTGGACTCTTTCAGACGTGGGAAATTGGAAGTATAATCCAAGGGCAATCTGAACGCAATCATGGGGTTTCACATTATTGCGAATTAGAGCTTCTCACACAATTTCGGGCAAAAGGGAAGTCACTCCGAATGCAATCATAGGCTTCACATTATTGCGAATTAAAGCTTCTCACGCAATTTCAGGCAAGGAGGGGTCATTTTCGGGTAATGGGAAGTCATTCCGAACGCCTTCCGAATGCAATGGGGATTCACGTAAATTCGCTAAACAAGTGAATTTACGTGAATTCGCATTGGCTGCATTCGAAGTTGGGAGAAATTCCTTCAGTGTGAAAGAGTCCTCTGTCTAGAATTGATGTGGTTTTCCCCCACAGAGCCATGGAATTTCTGCCTTCTGCTACGTATCCTTGGAACTACCTCCTAGAACACCTGCACGAGGCCATTGTTGTTTTCCTCCACGTCTCTTGTCAAAAGACACTCTCCTTATGAAAATTTTGGCACTGCTCCGTAGATCCCGATTAAGGATATCAATCTCTGCTTCTCTCGTCCACGCTGAGGAATGAGAAACCTCAAGAATGTTATTTTCTTGCCTGCAAGATGGCACATTTACACATTCTCCATGAGTGTACTCACACTTGTGAAAACACTGCTTGTGCAAATCAGAACAGGCTACATCTGGGATCTGCTGCTATCTTGTTGTTTGGGCTCTTTAAAAATATCAGGACCAGAGAGTTCACTTGCATCTTTTCAGCTGATAAACCAGTTCTTCAGTGGTTACTTGCTCTCAACATGCCTCTCTTTCTCTCTGTCTCTGTCTCTGTGCTTTGTTCCTCAAATGGTAAAAAGAATACTTTTGTGTGCAAAGACATCTTCATGCAAATTGTGGAACTCATTAACAGTGAAGAACAATCCGCACTGTATTTGGGGGCACCCATATTTTCATACTTCATATCTGGAGCCAGCATGTTCTTAAGAGGTCATGATGGCCTTTTGGAGCACTAAATGAAGTTCCCATGAGACAGGAACCAACTACTGAAAAGGTGAACTGTCCCTCCTGGAGCCTCTTGGGAGAAGCATTTTATCTTTTCTTTCAGCTGTTTGGAGAGCCTGGAGGCTTCGAGAGCTGCCAAAACAATCCTGAGGCCCAAGGCTGGACTTTCCATATCCCAGGTGTTGGAAAATGAATCCCCTACCCAACCTCTGGCTGTTTTGTGGCCCATGAGTTCACTCCATTTGGTTTTTTGGTCAAGAGGGGGCAGACTCTTGCCCTTCCAATGCAGCTCAGACAAAAGCAAACTACTTCAGCCTCTCCTAGCTTGTGTGTTATTTCTCATTAGCAGCTTTTGCAATCTTGACCATGCTCCAATGTCGCATAACCTCATGTGTCCCAGTTTTCATATGCGAAATGTTGAAGGGTATATGTAACTGCTCAGCCCTGCTGTACACTGAGGATCTTTATTAATACTAGTAACAGCAGTAATTGAAATGATGTAGTAGTAGCAAGGAAGTGCAACAAAGCAAAAGTGACTACTAGACTGTAAGACATTACTCTAAATCCTATACCAATTGTACTGTGTAGAGTGCACATATAAAAATGGATACATCACACTTCTGCTGTGTAGCACAAGCAAGAAGATGGTATTGCATTCATATCCTTTCCAGATGTACTTGGCTGTCTACTATCTGCTTTATCACACTAGGGTGCAAACGGGATTTAAACGAGAGTTAAGCAGGAAATGTCCTGTGATAAACATAGGGCATTTCCTGTTTAACTCTCGTTTAAATCCTGTTTGCCCCCTAGTGTGTAAGAGAAGGGTCTGCTGGACTAGGGAGGTATTATTATTATTATTATTATTATTATTCAATCAAGTACAGCTCCTTTTATGTTTGTGTATAGGGGTACCTATTATATACCAGAGCTGCAACTATTGAGAATAAAAGGGGCACAACAAACCTAAAATACTGTATAATACAGAGACAACCTTAGACAAAATTATATTGCATACTGGCTAAAATGAGAGATAGGAACTTGTGAGTTAAAACCACTCAACTTATCAATTAAGTCAATTGACTTAAATTAGAATTTCAGCATTAGCTTAATTTCAGAAATATTAATTAATTAAATGAGAAATATCAATTAAATGAGAAATATATATTAATTAAATGAGAAGTAGAACTAATAAGGAAAGCCATAGCAAACTTTCTCTGAACAGTTTGCCTTAGGGTTGTCATATGTCAGAAACAACTTGAAGACACAACAACAACAACAACATGCTAATGAGGCAAAAATACATTTCTCAGCTGGTTCTTTATTCCAAATCAGTTACTTGTTCTTTTTAGTCTTTCACAGATTAGAAATTGCAATGTCAGAAGTTCCAAATAAATTATTTTAGTAGATATAGTATGTTATAAGTTTTTCAACCAACCAGTAATAGACACAACTTGGAAGCAGGTAGTCTTCTCTGCATCAAGATGGTCCCCATGCATTCTACACAGAATATCTGTATCTGTCCCAGAAAACTTAAGTGTGATGCCCTTAAACTTGAGATTTTGCTCAGATGAATGTGGGAATAAATAAATAAAAGAACAGGCATGGATAAACAGATGTGATTATATGGAAAAGAGAAATGGAAAGCAAAGAAAGAGTTTGAGAGGTGGTGAATGAGAAATTGGGTTTTCCAAAAAATGATGCAGTTGTTTCCCTCTCTCCCAAGCTGAGAACAGAGACAAGTGGAATATGGGGTGACAGTGAAATCATGAATGGCGTTTTACAATTTCGTTCTAGTAAGGCCTTTAATGAAGGCATTTAACTTAAATTTAAATGTCAATTTGACATAAATGTAATGGTTAAGTTTGCACTTTTTACCAAAACTGCAGTTGAATTAGAGTGTTTGGATGATTAAAGATGGACTAAGCATATCAACTCTTTCTTACTGATTTTCCTGTCTCTGGATAAATTGCAAGTAAATACAGGACATTTATGCTTGTATTTTTAGAGATGGACAAGAACATGGTAAATATCTCAGGGAAACCCCGAAGTACATAATCATCAGCAAAATGCTAATGTTTCAAAGTAAAAACCTCACAGCATTAACACTCAGTGTCAGTTTTGAGACTTCTTCCTGCAACAAAGTAAGATATCTCTGCGACTTCACAAACATCGCTACTCTCCCAGTGGGGGATAGGCTACATGAAACCTATAGCAAGGTTGCTGATAAAGTGTAATTATGCTACCTTTGTCTTGTAACCAATATCCATTCCTGTTGCATTTCTATTATCGTAATAAAGCAACTATATGTATTTTTAAAAAAAACCTCACTCAGCATTTTCTGTTTCTGTCAAAAAATTCAGAGGTGCATAGGACAGCTTACCTAATTTAAAAGCGGTGAGTATAGGAATGACTGCTTCCCTTTGATAAGTATCAATCCTGCAGTTAAAAATGTGTTAACTTTTTGGGCATGCCAAAAAGTTAACACATTATTTTAATTAATTGAATATAAACCATCAACTTGCCACATTTTGCCAAAGTGTCTGAAAGGACTACAGCTGCTCAACTCCAGATCATCTTGGAGAAAATGGAATTCATTCAAATCTGCTCTAGAATAGACAGTCTTTACCGAATGATGGACAGAGGGAGTGCAACCCTGTTGTTTCTCCTGGTCTTCTCATCAGCATTTGGCACCATTGGTCATCATCATTTTCTAGGCTACTTTGACAGGATGGTATCATTATTGAGGAGCACTTTATTACCGTGACTTTAAACATTCCTTGAGGGCTATGTGGTGATAAGAGAGACTGCAGATCTCTTCCGGCAAGCCTTTCCTTGAAAGGAAAATAAACGAAACATCAACTCCCGGCTCTGGAAAATGGAAATGAAACTGGGGAAATAACGTTTGCTATCCCCCTGCTTAAACTTTTAGATTTCATCTATTGCGGATTTGCATATGCACTGTCCATGAGATCATACCTGTTTTAATTGTTGCTGATTTTAACTTTAACTGTTGTCATTTTTGATAAGCCTTGGTTTAATTTAATTTAAAGGGGGGAGCGGGTGGGAAGAAAGATGATTGTTATTTTACTCTGTATTTTTAAACTCTTGCTGTACCCAGCTCCGAGTATTTCATTAGAGGAGCAGATTATAAATAAACATCATTATTATTATTACAGCTTCACTGCACATCCTATATTGTGCTTCTAGAGTCCATCATTTCTCTCTCACACAAACTACAATGACATTTAGCTGTTGTCACGTTAGGGCAAAGGGGCTCATCCCCTAGAAATTCAAACATCCTTCTCCTACATTTACTGCTTTATATTCCTGTATAAATGCATTAAATATAAACGTAAAGGTAAAAACATAAACAGGACTTAAGATTCTGTGGGAGAGGCTTTCACTCCCATAAGCAGTGTGAACTTTCTATTATATTAATGCTGCTCAGGCAATTACTTCATAAGGGGAGTAACTCTGGTATTTGTGGGGAAGTAAATCCACCCCAAAAGGAGCCTAAATCCCCCTTTCCTGTCTGATTTTGGCAGCTAGGCAGGATCACCCTGGTAAGTACTTGGATAGGAGATGGCCAATGAAGTCCTGGTACTGTAGGCTACATTTCAGAGGAAGGAATGGGCAAAAACACCTCTGAGTATTCCTTCCCTAAGAAAACCCTGTAAAATTCATGAGGTCACCATAGGTTAACAGGCAACTTGAAGGCACATACACACATACACACAATTCCACTTCAAGTGTTCAACTGGAATCATGCAATCATGGAATCGTAGAGTTGGAAGAAACCACAAGGGCGATCCTGTCCCACCCCACCATGCAGGAACACAGAATCAAAGCACTCCTGACAGATGGCCATCCGGCCTCTGTTTAAAAACCTACAAAGGCTCCACAACACTCCAAGGCAGTGTAATCCACTGACAAACAGCTCTTACTCTTGGGAAGTTCTTTCTAATGTTAAGGTGGAACCTCTAAACTATGTGCAGTGTTGAAACCTGTTCCCAAACCAGCTTCAGCACCATGGATAGTTCCTATAAAAATCAAACTAACACCTAGAATGGATTCACCATTCCATTGGAATGGGAACCCATAGTCTCCACTGAAGATTGATATCTCACGGTATCAAAGATATTGTCATGACCAGTCCAATGGAGGATTCGGAGGACAAGGAAGAGGTCGTGGCTACTCAGGTGCAGGAGCAACCTGAGGCCATGCCAGGACCCAGTTCAGCCCTACCAGATCCCAGCTCTGTTCCTCCAGCTCCAGTGATTGAGGATCAGCAAGAGCTGAGCTCTATGGGGTCTCCTCCAGAGGCTCAGCAGCCTAGGGTTGCTCCAGAGGAAGAACTGAGCATGCAGGTCCCTTCCTTCAGCCAAAGGAGGCCTGAAAAGGCTTGCTTGCAGAAATCTAAGAGATTGGCAGACAAGCATGCTACAGATAAGGAACAGCTGGGATAAGGGAGGTCTTCGCTGATTTAAAGCACCTGTAGAATGCTGATTCTTTGCCAGAGTTTATTGCAGATCCATCATAATGGATGCCTTTGGCGCTGGCTCCTGGAATTTTGTGCTTCTTGTACTTCTTGAACCTTTGTTGGACTTAAACCTACGACCCTGGAACAGACTTGACTACTCCAAACCTTCTGGCTCCCCTGACCTTGGCTTGTTCTGACCTCCGTGACTTCTTGTATCCTGACCCTGGCTTTCATTTGTGGTTTGCTACTCTCGGACTCTTGAAAGGTCTGTAGACTGTTTGCTAGCCACCTGTTTGGCTTACCTCTCTGAGCCATTCCTATCAGTGTTTGTTTGTGTGTGGGTGCTGGCAGCATTCCTGGACAGATATGATCAGTGTATACTGCCCAGTGTGTCTACAGAGCCTGCACTGTGTAGGGCTTTGAGTGCTGGACTTTGACTCTGGAGACCAGGATTTAATTCCCAGCTTGGCCATGAAATCCACTGCATGACCTTGGGCAAGTCACGCTCTCTCAGCCTCAGGGGAAGGCAATGGCAAACCTCCTCTGAACAAATCTTGCCAAGAAAATCCTGTGATCATGTCACCTTAGGGTTGCCATAAATCAGAAACAACTTGAAGGCACACAACAACAGCAACAACAATGTGTAATGTATACTACCCAGAGCTTTTGGGAGAAGGCAGATATAAATGGAACTATTGAGACTATACAGTTGAAAGCATATCAAATGAAACTTCAGAGCCATAGATTCTAGTGCAGTAAAACAGTTTGAAACATTTAAGTATGTACACACACAGAGAGAGAAAGAGAGACACTTTTATGTGCTAGACAGCCCTGGTATATAAAGAAAATTCCTGGTAGTAGAGGTCACACCCTTTCATCTACCTTTTTTCTTACCTCCCTATTTCTGTCTCCTATGGAATGATTCACATGAATAGCTCAAATGAAAAATGAGTTTCTCTAAAAAGGAGTGAAATAAAATAAAATAAAAAAATAGAATCCATACAGAACAGAAAGAGCTGACTGGATATTTTAAAAAATCCAGGTCATGATGATTGCATAGCTGCTCAAAACCCAAGGTTTGCAGGTCAGCAAATATTTTCTTTTCTCCATTAAATCTTCTTTTGCAATATTATTTCATCATGAGGACAAGCCAGGGTTCAGCCACATCATCAGAAGATTATTTTATGCCCAAATCTTTCAAATGAAAAGAAAGACTGAGCATCAGGATATAAGTACAGTGGCTGAAATGAAATCATTGCTTCCCTCCAATCCCTCTAATTTCTCATAGTAAAATGGAATAGCCTGGGACACTCTGCAAGGCACTGTAGAATACGTTGACATTCATGGAAAAACATACTTGAACCACCCCACAAAAAATAAAATAAAAATCAGAAATCAGACCCAAACAGCCTAAAGTCAGTGTTCCTGCTCTTAGTTTTCTTTATTGCTGTCTTTGGCTTGGATTTAGTGTTGTCAGATTTTCAAAAGAGCAATAGGGGACTGTCAAAATTCATGACAGACGGAAGAAGTAGCTATAAATAAGGATGTATTCTACCTAAATACCAAATAAAAAAATATCAATTTCCTTTAACCTAACCATGTATCTCTCTGCAAAATTAACATATTGTACAGATTGTTAAATTATATGGATTTCTGTCTTTATGAAGGGCCCACACAACAAAATACAGGATTTGGGGTCATCCTGTTCAGTCTATGTAAAAAGAAAACCTTTCCAACTTGCAGATAGGGGACATTGCTTATAATGATATGGGACACCTGGAAACTGTTTGTTGTTGTCTGCCTTCATGTCATTTCTGATTTATGACAATCCTAACATAAACCTATCATGGGGTTTTCTTGGCAGGTTTCTTCAGCAGGGATTTGCCATTACCATCCTCTGAGGGTGAGAGAGTATGACTTGCCCAAGGTCACCTTGTGAGTTTTTATGCTTGAGGGGGGATTTGAACCCTGATCTCCAGAATCCTAGCCCAACGCTCAAATCACTGCACCACCTAATCTAATAAACTGCAAGTACTCTTGTACCCTTTTTCCTGTTACAGAGGGCTGCAGGCGGAGGAAGATTGAGTAGAGGTCAACAAACTCTTCTGTGCCTAAAAATAGTTTTCAAAGAGAAAGCTGTGCTAGTCTGTTTAATATAAAAAAAGGGGAGGGAGATTGCAGCACTGTTAAGACTAACTTATTTATTTCTGTATGAGCCTATGTGGATTTCATTCCACTTCTTCAGCTGCCCTGATGGAGTTAATATTAAAGCCACAGGTTTATTAGGAGTTACAGTTGTACAGTGGGCCCTCCCCTTATGCGGGTTCTGGATCCTCTGCGTAAGGGGAATTCTGCATATGCTTGAGCCCCATTGAAATGAATTGGGCTCGTGCATGTGGTGGTGCAGTGGCACATACACCATGGACATGCATGCCATTACCCCTTCCAGGGTGCGCTGGCTTTACTTCTGTCGTGCCTTTCAGCGTATGCTGAAAATCAAGTATGGCACACTGTTTTAGACCTTTCTGCTGTCATGCACCCAAGACACCTTCTGAATCTAACTTTATAAACCATGATATCCTTCTGGAAGGCCTGAGGGAATTAGGAATTGGGGGCACTGCTTTGCAGTGGTACCAGTCCTATCTCTCGGGTAGGTTCCGGATGCTGTCACTTGGCGACAGTTGTTCGGCCAAGAGGGAGCTCAAATTGGGTGTCCCTCAAGCAGGATACTGTCTCCAATGCTATTCAACATTTACATTTACATGAAGCTGCTGGGTGAGAATATCTGGAGACATGAGGCAGGGTGTTATCAGTACACTGATGACACCCAAATTTGTTTCTCCATGTCTCAGACTGATTCAGTGACTAAGGATGGCATCTCCCCTCTGACTGACTGTCTGAAGTCAGTAATGGATTGGATGAGGGAAAATAGACTTAAACTGAATCCAAATGAAATGGAGGTATTCGCTATAGGCAATCCTAATCTAAGTACGGTGATAAATTCTCCAGTTCTGGACAGGGTCACACTTCCCCTAAAGGACTGTGTTCGTGGCTTGGGGGTACTCCTGGACACGTCACTTCAGCTGTCATATCATACGTCAGCTACAACCCTTCCTGGAACGGGTAAACCTAGAAACGGTTATACATTCACTAGTACCCTCTCGTCTCGATTTCTTCAATGCACTCTACATGGAGCAACCCTCATGCCACGTTCAGAAGCTGCAATTGGTCCAAAATATGGCAGCCAGATTGGTTACAGTGAGTTCCAAATTTGATTCTATTACAGCTACCTTAAAATCTCTACACGGGCTGCCTATTAGCTTCCAGGCACAGTATAAGGTGTTTGTTATCACCTATAAAGCCCTACATGGCTTGGGTCCAGCTTACCTGAGGGAACGCCTCCTCCCTTACATTCCTCCTGAACTCTCGGATCTTCTGGGAAGAATCTATTACAGTGAAAGTAAACCAGACTGGTATCGACTTCCCAGAGGACTTTGTCTGTTGCCGCTCAAAAAATTTGGAACAACCTGCCGGAGGAGATTCGCCATATAACATCTCTGGAGGCCTTTAAGAAGGCAATAAAAATGGATCTCTTCCAGCAGGCCTTCCCAAACTGACCTCCTCGGAATTCAACTCTCCATTTGTCTAGCTGTTACCACCGGATTGTGATTCTGACTGATTTTATTGGGAATTTTACTGGGAATTGTTGTCTCAATTTTATTATTAGGGTAGGAGGGAGATAGGGGATTTTGGATTTGTCATGTCTTGTTATGCTTTTATTTATTGTCATTTATGCTTGATTTTTATTGTTCTCTGGCTTGTTACCTGCCTCGATCCAATACAGGGAGAGGCGGGATACAAATAATAATAATAATAATAATAGTTGTTGTTGTTGTTGTTGTGACTCCCCCAGTAAAAAACACCTTTATACTCTACAGCAGAGCCCTTATTTCTATGGCAGAACCCCGAAGAGGCCTACCCTATGTCTTACAAGTTAATGGTGTTTAGGAGTATATACAGTATAGGAATAATCTAGGGCTGCTTTATAGATAGATCATATGGCAGAGCCTTTGATTCAGTTCAAAGTGTTTCCTGAAGAGATGCATATCCTGCAATTGCTCAGCCCCAAACATGGAATTTTACTAAAAGTGTAAAATGGGAGAAAAAGATTTGGCATTGATTTCAGAGGATGTTCACGGTTAGATTTCGTAGGTCCACAAAAGAAAGGATATTTGTAGAGTGAGTTATAATCTGTGCTTACTGGGATTTCTCCCCTGAGATCTATACTATGTTCTTCATGTCACAATATTGAACTTGTGAATTTCTAGTGCTAGCTGCACCTTTTTATTCTTGTTGCAGGGTTGTGGGGATTTCCAACACAGGCTTGAGTAAATGTCACGTGCCTGTACCTATTGTTTTGGTTCCTCCAACTGTAACGATTGATTATATTTTGCATGAGGGTGAGACTTTTGCCATAGAGGTTTTCTACTGATCTTCATTCTCTCACTATATTTGCAGTTACCAGACTGAATATTTCTTTCCCCTTTCTTTTTACAGTTGTAGTCAGGGTGGCCAGATGTGTTCTTTTTCCAGGACATGCCATACATTTCAACCTTCTGTCCAGGAGGAATTTTAAAATGTCCTGCATTTTGAGCATTGCTAAAAAAGATTGAGGAGTAGTACCATGTTTGCTGTTCCCCTTTGAGAAATGAATCTACTTGGCAGCTTGATCTTACTACAAATAGGACAGGATGGATGAGATGGGATAATAAACTATAATAAAAAATTAATAAAAGGATAATAAAATGCAGTATATGTCATATAGCTGTAAATAAACCATATGACACACACACATATTGGTGTTTTAAGCTTTTGTAATGTCCGACATTTTTCTCATCCTATATTTTGTGGTGCCTTGACCTCTTTTGAGGTTATGACATCTGGTCACCCTGGTTGTAGTACTAAAGTGGTTTAGCCTTTTCTCACTTTAGCACTATGACTATACCAAGAACTAAAAAAAATTAAATAGAAAATTAGAATTAGAAATAATGGTTGAAGTTGGAATTGTGGATTCTGAGGGAGAAGCACATAGGTGCATCTGTTGAAGTTCTGGTGAGGATGATAGGAAAATATTCCTACATCTCATCCACACTCAAGATGGATGAAAGAGTGGTTGAAAAGAAACACACAGGTTGCAGATAGTACTGCAACTAGCAACAAACTAGGGCCAATATCCCAGTACATTTATTATTTAGGGGCATTTAGTCTAATCTGCCCTGCAGAAATAAGGCAGTTTGGTACTGCTTTAACTGCCATAGCTCCATCCTATGGACTTTTGGGATTTGTAGTTTGTTCTGGCACCAACGTTCTCTGACCAAGAATATCTCACAGAACTGCAAATTCCAGAATTCCATAGCATTGAGGCATGGCAATTAAAGACGTGTCAAATTGGATTGATTTTGAAGAGCAGACTAGGAGATGACTTGCTGTTGGAACAGACAACTCCACTACAAACCCACTATACACTACAAACACTCACTACAATGCCTGAAATCATGAAAGAGAACGCGCCAGCATTTTCTAAACTATCAGGCAGTTTGGAAGACCCTAAGATGGTTTCTTTACAGACTGGTCAGAATTCAAGCAAAATTCTCCACACTGAAACCCACTTTCTAGATAAAAAGCTTCAAACAGATTATAGTTATCTGGACAGAAGAGGAAGAGATTAGGTGAGCAGCACAGTAGCCATTGTAGTCAAAGGGAAAAAAGAACCCTATATAATCACCATCTGATTTAAGCAGAAATGGACCTTCATCCTTTAATAAAACATGGTGATGAGTTAGGTTCTGAAATGGAAACACTGTTGATTGAACGTTCCTGCATACGGCACTTCCGGGCTTGGTAGCTGATTATTTACAGAAGGACAAAGCCAGCACTGATATGGGCAAGGGAGGAGAATGGTGGTTCTCACAACCCCTGCTCCTGAGAAAATTCAAACTGCCTTCAAGTAGTGCCCTATAAGAGGAAAAGACCACAGAATGGTTTCAGAATGGTACCTCCAGGAAAGACTTCTACTTTACTTCTACCATTGAGACATCACAGGGCTATTAACTAACATGGTCAGCCTCTGATATAGCATCACTGAATCATAGAGTTGGAAGAAATCACAAGGACCATCCAATCCAACCTCCTGCCATGCAGGTACTCACAATCAGTCCCCTCCTTGTGACAGATGGCCATATAGCCACTGTTTAAAAACCACTCTCTGAGGTGTGTTCCCCTGTCAAACAGCTCTTGCTGTAGAGGACAGGCTGACCAGATGTCCTCTTTTTCCAGGACATGTCTTACATTTCAATCTTCTGTCAAAGAGGAATTCCAAAATGTCTTCCAGTTTGAGCATGAGTACAAAGCATGGATTTATCTGTATATGACTGTTTTGAGTTTTAATTTTGTACTGTCCTACATTTCTCTTGAATGTTCCCATTTTACCGTGCCTTGTCTTCCTCTGTGGTTATGACATTTGTTCACTTTTGTAGAAGGTGTAGCAATCTGTTGATTTGTTGCAGGGCAGAAGATCTAGATTGAGAAACTTATACATGACGAGATAATAAAAACAACTTGTTTTTATTTCTAACGTGTTTCTAATACACCTTGAAAATCTTGGCAGTAGAAAGGCTAAAGTCAGAGTATTTTGCAGCTTTTGGTTGCTGAAAGAGTGGTCGATTTGGTGGTGGTGGTGGGGAATCTAAGCATTGTCCTCAGGTATGATTTATGAATGGGATGCTCATTCCGACATGAGCGGCTGCCACACTGCAGAATTAGTGCAGTTTGATACTGCTTTAACTGTCAAGGCTCAATTCTATGGGATTTTGGGATTTGTAGTTTTGTCAGATATTTTGCTTTCTCTGTCAGAGAGCTCTGGTGCTCCAATAAACCACAGATTCCCAGAATACCATAGCATTGATCTATAGCATGGAAGTTGAAATGGTGTCAAACACCTTTATTTCTGAGGTATGGCAGCAGCCATAAACTATTTACTTCACACTTCTAGACACTTTTTAATAGACTGCAGCAAAGGGTAGTATTTCTATGGCATAATATTTCCAGATCTCATTTTGTCCTTTAGAGGACTAAAAATACAACCCTAACTCAAACATGTGCCAGTTGTAGAAGGTAAGGATCGCCGTAGGCACTTTTTTTCCTGCAGGTTGATCTCAGAGAGCAAACTGCCAGCCGAACTATTTCACTGGCTAAGATCTGTCAGCAGAAGAGTGGAAAAGGAACAGAGAAGAAAGCAGGAAAAAGGATAAGCCAAGGTAGGCCAAGTCCAAACATCTACAGTACCTGTCAGGGACACAGTCACAATGCCAGAAAAATGTCAGACTAGAACCAATGTAGTCAACTTCCCTTAGTTGGGAGTGGTTTAGATCAGTGATACTCAGACTTTTTACTCTTATGACCCCCTTTACATCTACATGCAGGCATCACCCACCCGTCCAGCTTGACATAGTGTATGAATAAAAATATTCCTAAATATTCATATGTTACAAATATATATAACAAAATACATATAACAAAATAAAAAAGTGTGCATATTTTTATTCACACATTAATGTATAGTCCAATTTTAATATTTTATAAAGAAATAACTCTCGTCTTGCTTGTTCTCCTCCTCCCACAGCAGAGGCTCCAAGCACCCTCCTTGTCTTTCTCTTCCTCTCCAGGAGAAAATAAAGTTTGGGAAGCAGAGGAGAGTGTTACCCAAAGTGCTAGGGTCCCAAGAGGGAACCCACAATTGTATTCAATAGGGGAATGAATTTAGTTCAATAGGAAGCAGCAAGAGGGATTCAAGCAATGTTCTAAAAACCAGGGTCTAGCCTAAGTATAATAGTTCCAAACCCAAGAACTCCAGATTGCAGATTCCAACTGTAGTTTTATTTAAAACAGAAATAGGCATACACTTGCACACACACACAAGAACTAGTGAGATAGAAGGTGGTATCTGATAGCGAATTTAGAGGGTTTAGCAAGGGTAGTACTTTACTGGGTTTAGGCACGGAGCTCTGATCGGAGGATGCAGTGAATGAGTCTGGCTGAGCATGAAGCCTAGGACCTGGGTGGGCTTCTGTGTGCCAAGGAGTAAAGGTAGAAATGGACAGGGTAGATGTCTGATCTCAACTGAGACAATTAAGACTATTCAAACAAGTATATTTATATAGGACACAATGCGTCCTGGGGCAATTTCCCGGGAGTTTTAGTGGATTTTCCAGGAGGAAAAATGGCCAGAAATGTGCGGAAATGGCAGTGCAATCGATGCAGATGTCTCACACAAAGAGGTGTCATCTCCAGATGGAAGTGCCCTTTGATTTCCAACCTTCTGGCCTGGTACATTGCCCCCTATTATACTCCTATGTGAAGGGATTATGCAGGTTCAAGCCTCAATTGACCTGTCTTGCCTACATGCTCTAGTGCTTCCAAGCTGAGCCCACCAAGCTGAGCTTATTTGAGCAGGCTGTTTCCTTGCATTAGGCCCCTTCAGTGGCAACGTGACAAAAACATCCCTTTTAATATTAAGTTGATATCAAAAGTCAACTGGGATGAAGGCGGACTAGTCCATGGGACAACAAGGGATCAGGACCTCCAAGTCTTGAGCCTCCCTTGAGTAACTTTTGCCCCCCCGGAGGTCCCACTCCACAGTCTGAGAACCACTGGTTTAGATTCAGTAGAGCTTCAGCCTTTTTTTGCCGAGTAGGATCGTGCTCTTGAGATTCCATCCTGTGCTTGTGAGAGTGTCATAAAGCCTGGTCCCTGTTCTTCTGTTTGGCCTTTTTCTGCCTAGTCTGGATAGCTGGGCCTGCTTGACTCCATCTAAATGACAGCAGCTGTCAAATGTGCCAGGGTGGGGGTTGATAACGGTTTATTGATTTTCCAATGTGAAATCTTATTTTGCTATGTGCATTTCCCCTTCTTCTTCCTTTTCCTTCTCCTTCTCCTTTTCTCTTCCTATTCCTCCTTTGGTGTGTTTTTTTTAAATTTTTATTTATAAACAACATTAAAACATTACATATAAAACAAAATAGCGAACAAAACAACCATTAATACAGTCATACAACTTCAACATACTTCAGTACATCCAAACAATCAGTTCTTAAATCTTCTATAACATTCTTCCTGACAAAACATAAAATACATTATTTCCATCAGGTAAACCATCCCGATTTATTAACCACATTATTTTTGCTTATTGGCTTATTACATCCCCCCCCCCTTTATTTGTTATTAATGTTGTCCCTATTACTTTCCTTATTTTCTATCTATTTACACATAAGATTTAAACCTAATTATTTTCGCTATCTCTATTTTTTTAAATATCTAATCAAAATTTATATTCTATTCTGTATGTCTGGCCATTTTTCTTTTACATAACCATACAATTTATCCCAATGCTTATTGTTTTTGTCCCTGTCTTCTCTCATATTGAGATCTCTCTTTCTCTCATCTATCAGGTTTTTTTTGAAATTATATCAGATTGCATCAAATCAAATAATTTCAAGACCCATTCCTCAATTTGAATTTCTTTGTTTACCTTCCAGTATTTTGCATAGACCAGCCTGGCAGCTGGCAGCATATAAAATATTATTTTATCATATTCTTTTTCCATTTTCCCATGGTATTTTATTTTTGTAAGGTCTTAGTGTGAATTTTTACCAGTAGATTGTTTAATCTTGCTCTCACTGTATATTTATTAAGATGTTTAACTTATCTGCATGACTTTAAATCATGAGTTTTGACCGTGGTTGAATTATTTTCTAAATATTGCTGGATTTGATTATGTAATTTTTCTGATGTTTCTATAAGACATTTTGAGCATGGTTGTTTTATCCGGGAAAAGTGGGAGATGAATAAACATTGACTTATTTCAATTGTTGCAAACTGTGTTCAAAGTGCAAAAATAGCTTGCACTCAGTTAACTAAGCTGGGTGGAGAGGAGAAAAGGTGACATCTTGCCCCTTCCAGTAGGCTAAGTCAAAAGCAAACTGCTGTAGACTCTCCTAGCTTGTGCGTTCTCCATCATTAATAACTTTTGTGTGTTGGCCACACTCTGATGTTGCTTGGCCCCATCTGTCCTGGTTTTCATCTGTGAAATGTTGCCATGTGTGATGCATTTGTGTCTGGGGTGGGTGTGGGGCTCTTATCTACTGGAAATGGACATATCACAGGTAAGACCCAATATCCCTTTTGTGTGTGAAGGACAGTGGAGGACTTTATATGTTACTATAACCTAGAGTTTTGAAGATTATTTCTTCCCTGAAGTGAAGATTGAGCAACGGATGCTGAAAATTTTGGATGAATGATGAAAACAACCTGCTCCCTAATCATAACAAATATGTTACATATAGCATGGCACTATCTGCAATAGCTGCAAGAAAGCTCCATCAATTTTCTTTTGATCCAGACAGCATTCAGTTTCAGACAGGATAATTTGTTCAGATCTTTAGTTCTAAAATTTTAGTTGCCGTGAGCAGTGTGCAGGTAATTCTGTTTCTTTTTAAATTTCTTTGATTTTGAGACGGTCTAGGACTACCGGTAGGTGCTATATGTAACAAATGTTTTGCACAAAAATAACTAAAAATGCAATCCTAGACACAGGACTCTTTCAGATGTGGGAAATTGGAAGTATAATCCAAGGGCAATCCAAACGCAATCCTGGGATTTCACGTTATTGCGAATTAGTTCTTCTCACGCAATTTTGGGCAAAAGGGAAGTCACTCTGAATGCAATCATGGGTTTAACGTTATTGCGAATTTGAGCTTCTCACGCGATTTCGGGCAAGGGGGGGTTATTTCTGGGTAATAGGAAGACATTCCAAACACCTTCCGAACGCAATGGGGATTCACGTAAATTCGCTAAACTAGCGAATTTACGTGAATCCGAATGGGCTCCATTCGGATTTGGGAGAAATTCCTCCCGTTTGAAAGAGTCCACAGTTACCTGGAAGTTTACCCTATCCAGGTCAATAGGATTTAGCTTTGAGTAGATATGCAAACAAACAAACAAACAAACACCACAGAGAGAGAGAGAGAGAGACTCACCCCACTCACTCTGTCTCTTCAGTGTTTTAAAGGAATACAGATGAACTCCACAGCCAATTTCTGCTTAAAAGGCAAATGTTTGAGGAGCACTGGTGTAATCCCTTTTTAGGGTATCACCCGGTGTGGTTCGCACCCCTGCACCCCCAGTGATACCACTGCTTCCCAGTGGACTCAAGCAAAACCAAACTGTTGCAGCCTCTCCTAGCTTGGGTTCTTCCTCATTAGGAACTTTTGCACTCTTACCACATTCTGATGTTGTTTGACTACATAAGTCCCAATTTTCATCTGTGATCAGTTGGAGAGCATGCATGTGTAGAAAGAGAAAGGCAGGTCTCATTATAAACACTTTCTCAAAAAGCAGCCCTATGCCTGGAATGACCCCTGTCACACCCTCCTGCCTTCTCTTCTCTCCTCCAAAAAAATTTAATAGTTGAAAATTCATCACATATCATTGAAAGTTTGACTGTGCTGCCAAGTGGCAGGCAATGAAGCAAAGCAGAAGTAAGAATATTTTCAGTGATAGTTGACATAACAGAGAAGCCATGATCCTTAGCTACAAATTTGGAAGTCCCTGCCTTCAAACTCCCTCTGCATGCACTGGCTGTTGCAAGTCATTCCCTCAGCGTCTGTTTCAAAGCTTCTGTCTGCACTATGGAGAGCAATAGTGATTTGTCTTGCAGAGTTGTCATAAGAATCACTACAGCTAGACAATGCTCATGGAGCAGTCTGAATCTCTGAAAGTGTCATATATGAATGTTAAGTAATATAATTACTCAGACTCTCCACCTCATATTTTTTTGCCTTACTGAATATCAAGGAAAAGAGGAGTGGAAGAGAGAAGTGTTTCTTATCCTCACCTCACCGCATCTGAGCCTCACTTATGCTGTAAGGAAAAGTTGATTAGATAACCATAATTTGCTTTGTTTTTAGAGGCTGCTGAATCAGAGTAATCTCTTCTGATTTCTGTCTTCTGCAGGGTTGGTCAAAACACTTGCATTTTCTCAAATTAATCCCTCATTATTATTATTTTTTAAAAACGTAATATGGAGAGTGCACTGGTGGGAGGTACTGTTGAGCAGGAAGAACATGTATGATACATCTTGCTTTTGAATTTGCAGAAGGAACTTCCATCCTTGCATTTGCCCAGCAGGACAGAAACTCACGATTGCTCTGTCGATTAGTGTTACGCAGCAGGGTGCAGATGTCTGCATCGGAGTGCCCTTTTCACTAGCAGAGCCTAATGTCAGTACAGACATAATTAGTGCTGAATTATTCACTCTGTTTGCTGAAACAGGGATCTCTCTTAATATTCCTAAAGATATACTCTGAAATGCAAATAATTTTATTCATATGGCGCATGTTCAGATACCTGGGGAAATTGCATCTAGCCAGCATCAATAAGGGTCAATTTATAGTGTAAAAGATTTGTTTTTGTACTGTCCTGTCCATAGGTAGGAGCCAGCATAGTGTAGTGGTTTGAATATTGGACTACAGCTGTGGAGATCAGGGTTCAATTCCCCACTCAGCCATGGAAATCCACTGGATGACCTTGGCGAGTCACATACTCTCTGCCTCATAAACCCATGGGATAGGTTTGACTTAGAATTGAAAACAACTTGAAGGCACACAACAAAAGTCCATAAGTAAAATAGCTACTTAGGCAAGTGACAGGTAGGGCCAGCCTGAAGCTTTATTGTTCTTGTGTGATTTCTCAAGAGCCTAATATGAACTGGTCACTGGGTTTTCTTGGCAAGAATTGTTTGGGGAAGGTTGCCTTTGCCTTCCTCCTAGACTAATAAGGACCTTATTGCTTGGTTTATTAATTCAGCTTACCTCTCCTGGTTTAAATTTCAATTCGGGCTGCATCCTGATCTTATCACAAGGTTTTTGCTGCCAAATTTGCTGCCTGAATACAGCCCAGGTACATTCCCGCTTCCAGGAGCACTCCAGCAACCATTTTCTTCAGCCGTAAAACTCCCGGATCCAAAAACAGCTGCACAGAGTGCTTCTGGAAGCAGGGATGCACCCAGGCTGTATTTGGGCGCCAAATTCGGTGGCAAAAACCTTTTGATAAGATCAGGATACAGCCCGAATTGAAATTTAAACCGGGAGAGATAAGCCAAATTAAGAAACCAAATGATAAGCTCCTAAATTTGACTTGCCCAAGATAACCCAGTGGGTTTCTGTAACTGAGCAAGGATTTGAACTCTGGTCTTCTGGAGTCCTAGTCCAACACTCTAACCACTGTGCCATGATGGTTTAGGCTTAAGCTAGAGGATCATTTATAGTCTCCATGCAGCCAATCTGTTCCAATGAAGTCACAATTTCAGTTAAGGATGTTTGTCCCTCTTGAACCAGACTGTCCTTTCCAAGCTCTGCTCCTTCCTGAAGAGTGGAGAGTCCCAGCTGTAGACATTGTTTATTTCAAAAGATTTTTCAGGGAAACTTTGGCAAATCTAGCGGTCATAGAACAAGAGAAGACCTCCTACAAGCTGATACTTGGTTAAAATACAGAAACCAGTAACTACAGCGAGCCCCTGGTATCTGCTGGGATTTGTTTCCAGGATCCCTTGTGGATACCAAAATTCATGGATGCCCAGGTCCCATGATGTACAATAACATAGTAAAATGTTGTCTCTTATATAAAATGGTGAAATCTGGTGGGTTTGTTTTTTTTTGAATTTATGTATTTTTAAAATATTTTCAAGCCATGGATGCTTGAATCTGTGGATAATAAATCCACTGATATGGAGGGCTGACTGTACCTAACAATAAAAGAGCAATTCTTACAATGGATCACCCCAAGGATCTTTACTGGGATGCAATATGTCATGTTACTTAGCCACTCTGGAAAGTATGTCTGGCAGACACTCCCACTTTCTTTACCACATTGTTCTACTTGGAATTATTTTGAAATGGAAGCAACCAGTACAGTGTTCTCAGCAGCAGGGACTGGTTATTTATTTTTATTTTTTAAAGCCAAAAAATGGCTCTAGCCAAGTCTCCCAATTAAAGTTACATTCTTCCACACATGCTCCCATTAAGGAACAAGTAGAAACCATTCTTTGCTGCTTAAAATACACACCAACTTTGACAGCCAATACATTATCTGGAAAGATGACATTGCTCTCTCATTACTCCCAAACATAATTTTGTTAAAAAATAACTGCCATTAATGTAATATGTTGTGGTATAATGGTTTGAGTGTTGAACTTTGGTGCCACAACAAACTACAGATCCCAGGATTCCATAGCAGTTAACTTGGTGTCAAACTGCATTATTTCTACAGTGAAAATTAGACTTGAAACTCATTTGTCCAGAATACTTTAGAGCCCTCATGACCTAGGAACTTTCCGTAAGTCTTTTCCGTCCGTTCCATATATACATGTCCAAATAATTTTATCTTATCCTATATTAGGGAAGTTCCTAATTGCAGATCCCACCATTCTCAAGCTGATGATGGTGGTATCAACGAGAAAATGAATGAAATGACATCTGCAGCTCTGTGTCAGGTACTTGAAAAAAGCTGGCTAGTGAAAAGGCACTTAGCCTAACACACAGCTGGAAGATGAGTTTTGAAATAATGCAATAAACTGTACTTATTTATTGAAGGAAATTATATTTGATAACACTGAGCAGGCCATGGAGTTAAGTTCAATGCTTTATATAGGTGCACTCATAAGACTTATGACTGTCAAACATCTAATTCCACTTAAATGTACCCATATACAATATAACCAAGGCCATTAACATTATAAGAAACACTAGCTCATCGGTTTCATATGGTATATAATTGCACTTTGTATCCTAATACCTTTGACACTGCACTTAGCTACAGTAATCAAAGTTACTTACTGTGAACTTTATTGTATTGCCTGGTAACAAAACCCCCAGGTGCACAAAGACTACCATAAAATATTCATTTCAGGTTCTGAGCTGTAAAGAATTTGTTTAGCCGATTACTAGGATGTGTGTCCACCACCTTCAATGCTTCCTTCTCACCCACAGCCTGAGCCCCAGCTTTATATGTTATGAATTAATTCATCAAAAGCTTTTTGCCCAGTGGATAGTATCAGGTTGAATGAAGTTATGGGAACAAGTCAGTCATTCTGCAGACATAATGAAGTCCATTCCTTGGCAGTAGCTATCTCCCATGTCCTTGATGTGTCATCGCAGTTCACACCAGCCTCATTATAAGAACTCTCCGCCTCCACAGAGGCGTTTGGCAGCATTTTATTTAAACAAGAAAATCAGCTTGGCATTTGGGACAAGTGCATTTCTACAGTGTGTGATGATAAGAAGACCTGATTTTAAACTACTGAGGCATAGTACAGGTCATTGGCCCTAGATATTTTGTTACCTAAGGCAAAAATGGTGCCACCAACCATGGTCTGAAGGACCGTATCTCCCTATATGAACCTTCAAAAAACCTAGGATCTCCAATTTTCTCTTGGTTCTATCACCATCACCACCTGCTTACTTGGAGAGGACTTATTATTACTATTACCTTATCCTGTCCTTTCCTTTCCCCAAAACTGGGACTCAGTGTGGCTCAGGGAGACAAAGAACCTTTTGACATGAAAAAGAGAGCATTCGCCATGGCTGCTCCCACTCTCTGGAACTCCCTTCCAGGGGAGACTAGGCTGGTCCCCTCCCTGGTTTCCTTTTGCTGGAAGACAACGGACTTATTGTTTAAGCAGGCCTTTAATGGGTAAGAGAGAGGGTTCTTATTTAGATGTATGTTTCACCTCTTTTTAAATTTTGTATGATTTTAAATTATTTTATACTGTTTAATGTGGGGGTTTTTAATTGTCTCTCAATTTTGAAATTTAAATTTAATTTAAAATTTAATTTTTATTTTTTTAAAAAATTGTTAGCATTTCTAATTTGCAATTTCTGGAAACCGTCTTGGCTCCCACTTTGGGAGAAAGGCGGCATACAAATAAAGTAAACAAAGAAACCACAAACCAAGGGGCATAGTACCCAAGCACAACCAAGTTATTCTGGCACCCAAGGCAAACCAAACCGCAACAAGAATAATAGCATTCCCTGACTTGCTTTGGAGGGAGGGTGCTGGAGAGTGTGCCCTTTGGCACGACAGGCCTTCCCCCTTCCCAGAAGCCCACAAGGTTTTTGCAGGGGTTTGAAAAGTTAAGGTGCCAGGTGGAAACTGTTTGGCTGGTAGGCAGGACCTGTGAAACCAAGACACAGGCTTCCCTCTGGCCTGTGATCCCTCTATCAGTCCTCTTGGGAGCTATGTCCCCATCTTCTTTCCCTTTGTCTTGTGCTTTATTTGTCATAATTGTATAAAGCTGACATTTTCTATTAATGAGGCTCTATGTAATCGAGCAAGATTATCTGAAACGGAAGGGATAACATATGATGAATTAATAGATAAGAGGTCCAAAGAATTGAAAATCAAAACACAAGAACAACTGATAGATGAGGGATATAATTGCACCTGGTTCATGTACAGACAGTTAAGGGAGAGATTTAAACTGGACTTAAAGCTTTATAAGATAGAGGAAGCAGAACCTGAATTTGAAAGCATCATTAAATCTGAAGATGGACATAGAATTAGCAAATTATATAAATTATTACTTAGAATCGAAATGGAAGATGAACAAATCAAAACTTATATGGTGAAATGGGCACAGGAAATAGGGCAAAATATTGATCTCATGCAATGGGAAAAAACGTGGTCCAAGAGATTAAAATATACTCTAAATTTTTAATTATAAGGAAAATTATTATAAGATGTATCTACGTTGGTACCACACCCCATTAAAACTGTCGAAAATGTTTAAAAAAAACAAAAGAAACATGTTGGAAATGTGGAAACAGGTTAGGCTCATTTTATCATATGTGGTGGAGAAGTAAGAAAGCTAAAAAATATTGGAATATAAAGTGATACAAGATGTTTTGCAGGAAAAAATAGAAAAGGATCCTAAAATGTTTTTGTTGAACATAATTATAGATGAAAAACTGGAACAAGGACATGGGAAATTACTTTTTTATATGAGTACTGCTGCTAGGATGATGTATGCACAAAAATGGAAAAGGAAAACAACTCCGAATGAAGAAGACTGGTAAATTATATGATATTATAGAAATAGATAAACTAACACATTTGATTAAGAAGAAATCTTTAACGGATTTTAGGAAACAATGGCATTTATTAATTTCTTTCTTAAAGAGGAAATGGGGTAATGACTTTATTATTGGACTTGAGTAAGAAATATGATATTTACAAATCAAATTAATAAAGCAGGTTATACATAGGAGGACTTAATAATCATGTAGAAATTAATGGATACCTCTTATTGAGATGAGGTACATATATTTTATTATATAATTATTTAAGATTTATAGTTTTGTGTTTTCAGGAGATAATAATATCAAATGTGAACAGACGAAACCCAGAAGAATGAAGGAAGAACGGATATGTTATTCAAGTACAGTATTTACAATTGTGATATCTTATTTATAACACTACAGGAGGAGTAATTTATATTTATTGTACTTGTACTTACTTGATTGTGGATTGTAATCAGATTATTTCTTTTTAAATGTTTTTTTAAATTTAAAATGTAATAAAGATTATATTTTAAAAAGCTGACATTTTCTCACAGTTTTACAAGTGGTTTTAGCATGGGACTGGGATCCTATTGGGGAAGAAATGGGAACTACATGCTTTCTAGGGACAGTAACAGGGGTATTGGGACTGCAGGCAACAGAGTCATGCCCAACTTGATGGTAGGTGTCTTTGTCCCTCTTCCAGCTGGCAGGGGAACCACATTGTGGCTTCTATAGTCACTCTCACATTGCACTGTCATAGGGCGATCGTTCCACTTTAACTGCTATGGCTGCCTCCTGTCCAATCCTGGGATTTGCAGTTTAGGGAGGGCCATTTAAACTTCTCAGCCAGAGAGCTCCTAGCACTCCCTAAACTACAAAACCCAGAATTCCACAGAAGGCAGACGTGGCAGTTAAAAAGGCATAATAGTCCTATAACAGTGTTGTGTGATTTATGTGTCATCTTAGATGGTACCCAGAAAGTAGGCTGGACAAGTTGGTGTCTGGTGGTCAGCAGGCATGTCAACTGATTTGGATCCATGCAGTGGTATCACTTGGGGTGTGTGAGGTGTGTGGACCACACCAGGTGACACCCTAAGGGTGTGTGTGATACCACTGCTCCCCGGACATCTGCCTTTTGGAAAAAATGGGCTGTGCCATTTGACTGTATCCCTTTAACTTTAAAATTAAAGTTCAACTTTTTAAAAATTGTTTTTAAAAATTTTAAATTTAAAACTTGGGGCAAGACTGAATGGGAGGAGAAAGGAGAGGCCCCAAGTTTTACATTTAAAAATTTTAAAAACAATTTTTAAAAAAGTTGAACTTTAATATTATAAAATTTTTCTTTAAAAACATCACATCTTACCAAATTTTCCCTTTAATCACATAAAACCATAGATGTAAATACATTTAGGCTGTACATATGACACTGTAATTTAAAGGTATAATTTTAATTTTGCTAGTTGTTTGTCACAACTATTACTATTACATTTGGTGATATGCAGGAATTACGATTTATGGGTAACATTATTTCAAAAAACATTACTAAGGATTCTGTATGGTGTGGTATAAGAGGAGGTCAATGAAGGAGTGACACCATGAGTTACTGAACTGAGTGACACCAACCTTCTCTGAGCCCAGCACTAAACCTACCACAGTAAATTAACTATTTCCTCACTTTTCATTTCACCAAAACCTTGCACTGTGCAACAGCCTCCCTGCTTGCCTAATGGTAAGGTCAGGGCTAAATGCAATGCTAATAAGCACACTGTGACAGTGTGATGCACACCATGAAAATTTTCATTGATAATACACTGTAGTTCTTTACAGGTAATATTAGAGTTCATGTTATTGAAGTAGTAGGGCCATCTGACCTCAGAATTTTTTGGAACTTGAACTGGATAGATAACCCATGAAGAAAAACCAGAGGTGATATTTGCAGAGCAAAGGGAAACCAAAGTGAATTTTGACAAAGACCCAAGGACCAATGCTCTTCACAACACAGATTCATCCTGATTTATTGCACTTCTAATCTTGTTCCCTTCCACAGCCCATTTTCTTACTTTTCCTTGCAACATCCTAGGCCTTCTCAGCATATTCTGACAATGTTTATAGTAAAACGTTATTGATAGCAAATTGTGTAAACTGGTAATATTATAGATAAACCAGAAGTGGGTATGTTGTCACTGGACTGGTTCTTAATCAATGGGCCAATTCTTAATCTCCAGGGTCTATGCAATCTACATTAAACAAAAAAACCTAGAGTCATAACAACAACAGTCCTATATGCATGTAAAATTCTTTGTTGGTTAAATTTAACAGTTAGCAGATGCAATGACAATATTATGACAGTTAAGCTACAAAAGAGTTAACCTATTTGAATGCACAAGTATCCCTATTTAGGACTATGTCCCTGTCTCTCTCTGTTATGACACCAATATCCTCTGGTTATCTTTGGTGAATCACACATTAACATTATTACTTCCAGCACTGGAATAAATGGAATAAATGCAGTGGAAGCAAGAAGATTTTTCTTCTTCTCTTATTAGTGTGACAACTGACCAAGAGAAGATTTCTGTTTTGTGTTTTTTCCTGTGTTATTGTTAATATTCTCTGGTTCTGTTCCCACCTTCTCATCCTACCTTAAATGTTTGAGGCCACAGTACAATTTCCCTTTCTTGGTCTAAGGTGGGTGTGGGTTGCCCTATTGTTAGCAAAAGGCATGTGATGAATGTCTTTCCCCTTTCAACTGGCTGAGGCACTTGATTCCTTCCTCTTTTGTTTACTGAATTCATTTCTCTTCACTTTCTTTGCAATTCTTAGCTAGCTAGGCATCTTCTCCCCACCTCCAGTCCCTTCCCTCATTCCCTGGTTCCTCTCTTTCTCATCTCCCTTCTCCCCTCCACACCTCCTGGCTAAATATCTTCTCCTTCCTCTCAAAATTCTTCTCCCTCCCTCCCTACATCTCTTCGTTGCACATATCTACTCCTTGGTTCTCTTGTCTCCATCTCTCTGCCTTTTCCTTCTCTCCTTCACCTGTTCTCTTGTCTGCATTTGTCTTCTTTCTTCTTCTCCATTCCCGCAAACTACACTCACTATTGTTTTCTCCTTTCTTTCCTCTTTATTTCATAACCTCTCCTGGGGGCCATTCAGACTACCATATAAACTGGTTTGTAACTTGGTTTAAAATCAAGAAGTTCATACTGGTGCCAGTTTTTTCACTAGGGAATCTGGATCTTGCACACCCATTGCAGCGCAAATCCCCTCTAAACCCGGGTTTTCCGAAAGCGGGGCATTTACCGTTTCTTTTCGGAAAAAATGGTTCAATTGAATGTGAACTTGGCTCCGATCATGATTGGATGAAGTTCGGGGGAGGGGTAAAGACCAGGGGGCAGAACAGGCCTCCTCTCCCTGCAACCACCGGCTTTGTTCCGGTGCTGGCTTTTTTGCAGCAGGAGTGCTTCATCGGGCACTTCTGAATTTTTTTATTATTTTTACAATTTGACAGATTATGTGCATTCTACATGGGGCTCTTTAAACGGGAGGAGGAAAGAGCCCCATTCGTATTGAGCATTCCAACGAAGGGAGAGGGAACCCCAATCCATATATGGAAGCCAACTATCCATATATGGATTGGGGGTTCCCCCTCCCGTTTAAATAGCCCCATGTAGAATGCGCATAATCTGTCAAATTGTAAAAATAATAAAAATTCAGAAGTGCCCGATGAAGCACTCCTGGTGCTGAGAAAAATGAAGGAAGAGGGGGGAGGGAGGGATCTCCACAACCTGCACTGCTCCCAGCCCTATGCTCCATGCGCATAATCTGTCAAATTTAAAAAAGTATGAAAAAAAGTGAAGTGTGGATGGAGCACTCGCACAGCCAGTGGCTGCATCAGACGTCACCATGACATCATTTGATTGACAACTAGGAGGCTCCATCTTGAATCATTACTTTTGCGTGTATGAACTTCAGTGGGGTAAAATGCACCGGGAAGCATTGATCTCTCCCCCTTCTACCCTCCTAAATATCTGATTATTATTAGTATCATTATGATGATTGTGGTGATTTACCTCCCCCCCCCCCCAAAAGGGAGGAGGAAATCCATTGCACAGAATCTTCAAATACCTAGTGTGAAATCTTTTGCATGCCTAAGGCCTCATTCACACTACATAATAAACTTGTTTTCAAACTGGTTTAAACTGCTTTAAAGGGCCCTTGTTCACACTGGTGCTGAATTTCTTTGACACGGTTTGTGGGGGGTGGCAGCACTAAACCCAGTTAAATCAGTTCTTCCAAATCCAAGGCATTTACCACATCTTTTTAAATGATTCGGTTCAATGCAGGTGTGAACACGTTGTTGATTGGATTCAGTTCCCTGTGATGTGATAACCCCTATGATATCGCATATTTCCAAATGCATTTTGAATCAATCCGATTGTTAACATGAATGTGAAGTGGGTTAAACTGAAATAGGTGGGTTTGATCACGGCAATCAAAGTCTGAAAATCTATTTGGTGTTGAATTGCTCCATCGATTCGAAACAATCAAATGCAAAAATTGGTTTATTATGTAGTGTGAATGAGGCCTAAGCTGGCAGACTCATTGATCTAAGTAGGACTTACTTCTGAGTAGGTCCTTGTGAAAGTGTTTTCCTTATTTCAGCCACCACACTCTCTCTAGTCCCAAATCCCCCAACTGGAAAGGAAAATGTCCCCAGCCCCAAAAGAAAGGCAACAGAAAGGAAAGCTCCACTTTGGTTGCAGCTCTCACTTGGTTATGGTTACTCCTTACTCCCTGACCAAAAAGGAAGTGTGGGTGTGTGTCAGAGTCAGAGAGAGGGAGGAAAAAAACACACACAACAGTATCCAAATACTCATGAAGAAAAGTTATCTTTCTTATTAATAGTGGCACTTCCACTAATAGAAGTGAAGGATATATACTGGCTGTTCGGTATGCTTATTTGTGCAATATCATCTTCACTGAAAAGCTGATAAACCAGATTATGGCACAAAAACAAAAGGAAGAGTCAGATATATTATTTGAGGCTCAATACTTCTTTATTCATTCATTTAATATATAAAAGGCTTAACAAGAACAACAATCGCATCATAGAAAGGGAGGGGTGGACACCATTAGAAACATCTAAACAATTCTTGATGAATTCTCACAAATGAATGTTGGCATCTTCAGTGCACTGGAACTGTTCTGTGACTATTGTTTATTGTATTTTGTATTTTACTTGTATACAGTAATGTTTTCAAGCCAATTACATTTTAAAATTCAGTCGTGTGTGTGTGTGTGTGGTTCAAAGGAAAAAGGATGAGGAGGGTGAAAGACTGAAGGAAAGCTAGGAGATGGGACGAAAATGGGAAAATTAAGGCCAAGGGTTGGGAAGTGAAAAAACAAGCAAGGGGAAAGGGACAAGGAAATAATCCTTCTCACTCTTGCTGCTTTCTGCAGAAATGGTGGCAGATTCAGGATCAGAATGGGCACCTTTCCAAGCCTTCAAAAGCTTCCCAGACAGTTTATGATTGGAAGCAGAGAGGTCAATACAACACAGCACTGTTACAGTGCTATCATTCCACTTTTACTGCTATGGCTATCTCCTGTGACATTCTGGAGTTTGTAGTTTAATGAGGGCTCATAGCTCTCTGGTTGACAATTCTAAATGCCCCTTCCTAAATTGCAAATCCCAGAACTCCTCAAGAGCCAGCTGCAACAGTAAAAGTGGAATAACAGTGATTTAACATTGCAGTGTGATATTCATCCCTGTGGGCACAGCTAGAGATCTGTCACCATGAGCACCATAGTGCCACAAATGCTGCATGGAAACCCCAGGGTATGTACATGGGTACCTGAAAGAAGGCTTTATATGAATACCAGTGTTACTAACCATTCTTTTCTTTCATTGGGCGGAAGCATTTTCACAAGGACTACTACAAAATGGGAGTAGGGATGCTTTTATATCATTAGAAGTATGTTTCAGCAGGGATGCAGTGGCTTAGTGGTTAAGATGCCAATTTTAATGATTGGAAGATCAGAAGGTTGGCAGTTCGAGGCTTGAGTGCTGCATGATGGGGTGAGCTCCTGTCACTAGTCCCAGCTTCTGCCAGTCTAGCAGTTCAAAAGCATGCAAATGCAAGTAGATAAATAGGTACCTCTTTGGTGGGAATGTAACAGCATTCAGTGCTGTCATGCTGGACACATGACCACCAGAGCGGTCCTAGGACAACGTTGGCTCTTTGGCTTAGTAATGGAGATCGACACTGTCTACTACAGTCAGTTACAACTAGGAACTACCTTTACTATTATGTTTCATTTATATCCGGCCTGAACAACACATGGCCCACCAAAGGATTTTGTGCAGCTCACAAGGACTTCAAGGCTCCTCTACTGTCTGGCTTTCTTTCAAGGAGAAAGCTGGGCCATGGAGAAAGAGAAAGGATGAATGCACACCCCCATGTCTCCTCCGCAGCAGGGCTTTCTCCAAGGAGAAGGTTGGATGGCAGAGGAGCAGAAAAGGCAAATAGGCACCCCTCAAGGCTCCTCTGCCGTTTGGAGAGGCCAGACAGAGGAGGAGGAGGGGAACAGAATTAATAATATTAATTATTAATAATAAATTATTAAAATAGTTTATGCATTAATTATACTTTTACTTAGAAAGTAAGCTGCTAAAAACCTGTCTGCAACCCAAAGAAGTTTAGCGTACTTTAATTTTGGCCCCTACCTACTGCCAAGTTGTGCAGGTTTGATTTACACAGTGGCATTTAGTTAAAAGGATGCCAGGTTCAAGCTCTTGTGAAGTTAATATCCCCCCACCATATAGGAGAGAGAGTCAATGTGGTGTAGTGGCTTGACATTGGACTATGACTCCGGAGATCATGGTTCAATTCCCCACTTGGCCATGAAAACCCACTGGGTGATCTTGTGGGAGTCATGAACTCTCAGCCTCAGAAAGACTTGCTTTACGGTTGCCATAGGTTGGAAAAGACTTGAAGGCACCCAGCAACAACTGGGGGGGGGGGGGAGTGTACTTTCTCAAGGATGTAATGGCAGTGATGACCAGTTCAGTCCTTACCTAACAGCCTCTGTCAGCATGTCCAATAGTCAGGATCAATGGAAAATGTAGTGCAAGACATTTGGGGGACACCAGTTTGGAAAAGGCTGAAATACTGTAGAGATTTTTTTTTCTTTTTTCTTTTCTGATTTCTCTCAAGATGCCAGCCACAGATGCTGGCGAAATGTCAGAAAGGAACTCTTCTAGAACATGGCCACATAGCCCGAAAGCTCCACAAAAAACTATGGATGCCGGCCATGAAAGCCTTCGACTCCACTGTGGAGATTATCCCATGGTTCTTAAACAGTGGGATAGAAGTGGGATTGAAAGTGTAATCACAGGATTTTATCACACCACACTGTGGCTAGGAAGCAGGTATCCCGTAGTTAATCCATGCTTCTGCCACTGCTTTTAATGATTGGGAAAATCCTATGAATAGCTTTCGGTTACACAGTTAGCCCATTATTGAAGAATGTGCCATAGGTCAGTGAGAGGTAATTCAGAGAGAAGGGGATTAAAACTGGTTTCACTGCACCCCTCCCCATTCCTAATGAAGGCTGCTGAGGAGGCAATCCATCTTGGGCAGAAGTAAGGGGATTTAAAGGGCTTTCACCACACAGACACACGCAACCATTTCATCTGGGGCAGTAAAACCGGGATTTAAAGGGCTTTCTCTGCACACACCCCACTGCCAAAGGCAAGACTACTTTACTGATTATTCATCTCTGATAGTTAGCTAGCAAACGGAACAGTAGTGTGATAAGATCCGTAGCCAGCCTGTTCAATTCGCGTTTGTGTGGTAAGGTGATGAGAACGGTTGCAGTTTTGGGTGTTTAAAAAGCTACAACAGCATCGGGAGGGATGCTTTGTGCGATAAACTCCTGCGTCACTGACACATGAAAGAGAGTAGCTAGACTCTCCCCAAAAGCCTCACATCATACAATGATAAAAGGTTATTAGGCTGCAAGAGGAAATGTACTAAATGTACAGTGCAGTGTTCATTCTGACTTAATTGCCATTGAGCCTCTTACTAGTATTTAATGGATCAGAAACTATAACTGTCATTAAATTTCCATCCTGTCATTAAGTTTCAGTCTATTGTTGAAAGTTGTGCCTGCAGAAAATGGGGTGTCTTTATTTCACTCATTTTGCAAATTCGTGACATCTAATCTTTCCTTTCCCCTGTCTGTTGGAAATGAACAGGACTTCTACCAGCCTAGGGATTTGGTGAAGAAAAGCAGAGTCTAGAAATGTTAGGGTTTTTTGGACTATGATTCACAGTACCACTGCCATAACCGCCATGGGAAATTATTTGTTTCAGACAAATAAAGTGATGTTTCCAAGTTCTGAATACGGCTTCTGCATCAACATCAATCCAGCCAATGTTTTTGTCTGATGGATTTTAAATTGGTGCTTCAGTCATTGTGGTCTGTGTTGACTGTGTAAAAAGGCTGAGTTTATCTTTTGAGTGTTTGCCTGCCGGGGAGCTGTTGTTCAAGCCACAAAAGCTGTGTAAGCCAAGGCAACCCTGCCATGTACACATGTCTTCAAGTAGAACTGTGGCTCATGTTTATAGACTACGGAAAGGGATTGCAATGGCTTTTGGGAAGTTTTCTTCTCATTAGCATTAGCATAGTGCTGTTGCCAAAAGGAAAGACAATTGCTTCCCCTCCTACTTGACTTCTGATACTCGACAGGCTGCAAAAAGATGATAAGATGCTACTGAGACATTTTTCTGACAGAGAATAGGATTAGTCATTTTCTAATGCTCAAGCTGATATCGCTTCTGAAGACCACCTAACAAGCTTTTTTATTTTTATTTTTAAAGTGGGCCTATCCTTGAGGAGATTACCCTGATTCCAACCAGGAGGCTGACATCCAAGAATGAAAAGCCACAATGCACTGGGTGGGTCTCAGCATCTTTGGCGTCCACAGGAGCCTCAGCATCTCTGTTATCATGGAGACTGAAGGTAGAAAGGGGAGGTGTTATGTTCCCCTGCTTCATTTTTCCATACTAGGAAATTCTCCTCTCGTGCGCTGTTAGTCCTGAGGGGGGAAAATAGAATGTGGCAAATCTCTTTTGCAGATACTATATGAACATCCCTTTGATTTGCTACTAAAAATCAGAGACAGTGTGATGTAGTGTTGAGAACAAAGAGGTGGGCACCTTTAGAGATCCCAGGGCCAGGAGCCTTATTTTGTCCTTGTTGGGGGCTATACAAGCTCTTTTCCATGAAGCATGATTAAAATGTATTTTAAAATATGAGGAGTTGAAGGTGTGATTCTCACATTTTCTTTTCAAAATGGGATGTTTAGGACCACAAAATGGCTTTATAGTAGCTGCCTGTGGCTCTTGGGTTCTGTGAGTCCCAACCCTGGTTTAGGGCATTGGGAGGCCAAAATTCAAGTCCTCACTGAGCCCTCCCTCCATGTTAACTGACACCATTGGCCTTGGAGGAAGTGAAAAGGCAGCCCCAACTCCGTCAGGGTTAGCCAGAGCAAGAAGGAGGGCCCTCCCTCCATGTCATCTGCCATGGTCTAGGTCTCAGAGGGACAGAAGAACAAGTGGACTTGATCCCCTTCCTCACCACCTTTCCCTTCTCCTTTTGTATCACATCTTTTTATATTGTAAGCCTGTGGGCAACAAACCATATGAATAACTAAGCCACTCTGAGAGACTTTAGGGCTGAAGAGTGGGGTATAAATACCTTAAATAAAACTAAATAATAAACTAAGCTCTCTGAGGACTTTATCAAACAACTCCTGTTATCATCGCAACTGTGTTAAGGAAAGGATGTGCACACATACGGGTCTGGGAGCACTCCCTACCATATGTCCCTTCAGTAGCATGATTGGGCTGTTGTTGGTCCCTTGCACTTTCTTCCACCCTTGTCCTTAAGCCCATCTCCCTGCCCTATGCCCTACCCAGTGTATCTTTCATTTGTGTGTATCTCTGTGTGTTTTGTGGAGTTGAAGGCTTTCATGGCTGGCATCCATAGTTTTTTGTGGAGCATTCGGGCTATGTGGTCATGTTCTGTGTGTTTTGTTTTTTAAATACAATTCCAGAGTGGTTTAAGACCAAAAGAAAAAGAAAAGAAAAGAAATACAAGAATATATTTATTTTTGAACTTACCAATTATAATAAAAGAAAAATTATTTACAGAATGGAATAAAGAAATTAGGAGTTTTTTGTGGAAAGGCAGTAAAGCGAGAATTAGAACATCTACACTTCAGAATGATAAAAAGAGAGGAGGAGCTGCCTTACCAAACTTTAAAATGTACCATTTTGCGTGTGGTATGATGTGGATACAAGACTGGCTGAAACTGGACAACCAAAAATTATTAGATCTTGAGGGAATACAAAATCGATATGGTTGGCATGCATATATCTGGTACAATAAAGTACAAATCAACAGAGATTTTAATAATCACATAATTAGAAAATCCTTATTAAAAATCTGGATGTACGTCAAGAGAAATTTTTACAACAAAACTCCCCTATGGGTCTCCACCCAGGAAGCCTTTTTTGGAAAGGGAAAGGAAGGAGATTGGCTCCGTTACAAGGATCTACTAGCGAAAAACAATAGAGGAGAATATCATCTTAGAGAAAGAGAAGATTTAGAAAAAAATAGCATTAAAATGACATGGTTCAACTACTATCAAATAGGCAGTAGATTCAAAGCAGATATAGTAGAAAACGGAATTGAGTCTAATCCGAATGAGATCGACAAAATTATATGGTCACCAGATAAAGCCAAAATATCCAAACTTTATAAAACTTTCATGGAAAGAGACTTAGAACAAGAGCAAATCAAGCAATCAATGATAGACTGGGCAAAAGATATAGGCCACCCTATTCCTTTAGAGGATTGGGAAGATACATGGAGGAAGTCCAACCAATTTACAGCATCACAAGACTTGAAGGAAAATTTCTTTAAAATTTCAAATAGGTGGTACTTCACACCAGTAAAGCTGAAAAAAATAAATAAAAAACTGAGTGATCGCTGTTGGAAGTGTCAAAAAGAAGTTGGATCTCTTTATCATATGTGGTGGGTCTGCCCAGCTGTTCAAAAATTTTGGCGACAAATACATAAAATTATACAATCAAAGATCAAAGAGCCGATACCTTTCTTGCCAGAACTGTTTTTATTGAATATTACAACCAAAATAAATAAAGAAATTGTGATTAAACACTGGCGAATTATACTTTACCTGATTACAGCCGCAAGAATAGTAATAGCCAGGGAATGGAAAACTCAAACGATTCCTCAAATAACAGACTGGAAGCTGAAAGTGGAGGAGATGAAATATATGGATAAAATGACACATTTAATAAATCAAAAATCGACACAGAGACTAGAGGAAGAATGGCTCCCCTTTGAAGAAATATCTCAAGAGGAAGCAAACTAATGGAAATAATAATGACTCCCTCTCTACCCAAAAATAGGTTTATGGTAACTGTTATTATATAGTTCCTCCATAGAGTACGTATACGTTTAGAAAGAAAAGATTGATATAATATGGGAAATTTTGTTCTTTAAAAAGAGGAGAGCTATGGAGGGAATTAAGAAGGAAAGGAATAAACAAGACTTTTTACATAGTAGGAAAAGATAGCAATATAAGTAAGATAAGATTATAACAAACTCATTTATTTTGTGAAATAATACAGGTATTTCAATTACAAAGATACAAAGTTATTTTACCTTCGATAAAGAAGGAACAAATTTGAATGCAAGGTACAATGAGAAGATCAGGAACATTTGACTTATAAGAATGACAATATAGGAAGTTAATGACATCGAGATGTATGGAAAATGTATAGTTAATATATACCTATTTACTATCATGCTGTCTTATTTTAAAGAAACTTTAATAAAGAAATTAAAAAAAAAAGAAAGTGAAAACAAAAACAGGCTCTTCTGGAATAGCAAAGGGGTATGGGGAGGAGGGAGAGGAGGAGACACTAAAACTGTGATTACACAATCCTGGAGCTGCTACAGGCATAACTTAGGGGCTCTACTGATTGCCCCTAAGGGGTGGCGAGAAGCTGCTTCTTTCCTGGCCAGATCGGGGCTATGGCAACCTCACACCGTGGCCCTTATCCAGCCTCTGGAGGGCTCAAAAAGCAGCCACAACAAACTCCCTTGGAGAGTGGTGGAGTCTCCTTCCTTGGAGGTGTTTAAGCAGAGGTTGAATGGCCATCTGTCGGGTATGCTTTGATCGAGAGTTCCTGCAAGTTCCTTGGACTGGATGGCCCTTGTAGTCTCTTCCAACTCTATGATTCTATGCACCCTCCAAAGGGTGCCACAGCCGTGGCAATGCAGCTATATTTGGATGCAGCGCCAGAGGTGCGCCATGATGCCATGCACCGTCTGGAATGGAACACAGCATCATGTCACCCTGGGGATGGAGTCAGGTTGTCCATCGTCAGGAGGCTGAACCCTGACTCCACCCACAGGCCACCCTTTTCAGCCCATCTGTATAGGGCCTCATCACACCAGAAGACTAGTGCTATATCAGTGCAACTGGGAGCTTATTAAAGAGGTTTCCCCATCAATGGCAGGGTGTGGGCTAACCACACTTGAAGGACGAGGCAATGACAAGAGGGAGATAGTATTGCGCAATAGGTATCACCAAAGACTATTATCAAACTTTTATGGTGGCTTAAAAGCCACGTGTGGTAAGATCCTGAGTAAATTCAGGCCAGTCACTTCTCTCAGCCTAGACTTCCTCAAAGAGTTGTTGTAAGGATAAAATGGAGAGATGCAGAGCCTGAGTGACTCATGTGGCTCATTGGGGTATAAACAGCAAATAAATTTAAAAATTAAAAAAAGAAAAGAAAACAGAAAATTGTGCTACTTAAAAACATAAAGCATGAGGAAATCCTGGAGATGAAAGAGTACTTGCCAGTCTCGTCCACTGGACTAGAATTTTAATTTAATAATTTGTTTCAAAATTTGAAACAGCAACAGTAACCCAGTGCTAATTGTGAAAACATACTTCTCCCAACCTGTACAAACAAAGTCCTTCCCTTTCTTGGATTCACAAATACATCTGAGGTGGGAGAGGTCAGGACAACTATTCTGCCTCGCCTCGAGTCTTTTGAATATTCTCAGTATCCTAACCAAACGCTTAGCAACGGCTTAGACCACACCCAGCAAACTCAGTTTTTATATTCAGATAATACTGGGCATAATCCCTAAACCAACACTGTGAAAATGACTAAGCAAATGGAGTAATATATCACCAGGTGAAAGGGTTGCCCTCTCTGATCACAGGTTTTGTAAATACTTAAGTGGTATGCGTCAATCATCAGGACGCTATCTAGGTATCGTTAGATTGGGTGGTGCCCACTTAATATAAAAATGTGCCTCTTTTCTTTCCTTTTGTTCTCATGCCTTTTTTCGTCTCAATGTACTGAATGTAAAAGTGCCACAGTTTAGGCCGCGAAAACCACAGCACCTCCGTGTGAGTAAGTGTACCAGAGTACCAAGTTACACATAAGATTAGAATTCCATAAGGTAATGTTACTTTTATTGGCCCAATTCAAAAAAGCACAAAATACATCATGCACACTTTTAAAGCACCACTGGCTTCTTCATCAGGCAAAGGTATCAAAAATCATACAGGAAAAGAAAAAAGTCTCAGGCCTACATTTTGTCTTAAGATGTTCTGCCGTTGTCCACAAAACAGGGACAGCTTGGATCTCATGGGGGGTTACTTTTCTGTTGCTGATGAAACTGAAATCTGATCATCTGGATATTACTGCTGTTTGTTTCCCAGAACCCACATGGCCAAAAAAGGGCTGAATACAGAAGAACAACTTAAGACAAAATGTAGCCCAGATTTTGAAATTATTCATCCTGACATCCACAGGGAGCAAGTCTTGCCTGCTGCTCTTGAAGTGAATGATACTATGGACTTTGCTCCTGGTGGCAGGGTTGGACATCAAGATACAAACACCTTTCTGCACCAACCGATTATTTGTCTCAGCATTATACCACATCTTTCAGGAAATAAACCCATCCCCCTAGGCACTTGCGCAACCAACACCAACCTGCCTCATTCAGTACAGGTATATTATTGATCCACTCTTTCTACCATTTTGAATTATAACCAGAACCCATTAATTTGATGTATGGTTGAAAGAGTGGACCACACATCAAATTTATGGGTTCTGAGTTTAATTTTTGTGCATGTCTTCTTTATTTTTTTGTTATTGAAACTCTCCTACACACATACACCTCACCACCACTTCCTTTTTTCCTGTTAAAGTTTGCTGCCAGATTTGAGACTTGAAGACAGAGACTTGAGACGTTGGAGTTTATCATATGGGAGGAACTTCTCTCAATTTCGAAAGAAATGGAAGTGAGGCCAGTTCGGAATTGAGTAAATTCGCTAGTTCAGCGAATTTATGTGATCGCGTATTGACGCTGCATTGCGTTTGGAACTGCCCAAAATTGCCTCCCAGTGCCCAAAATTGCGTGTGATAGTTTCTCACGCAATAACGTGAAACCCCACAATTGCGTTCGGAAGGACTTCCCTTTGCCCAAAAATGTGTGTGATCAGCTTTCACGCAATCACGCGAAACCCCATGATTGCATTCAGATTGCCATTGGATTATACTTCCAATTCCCTTTGTGTGATGAACTCCTAAAGTAAAAGACTTGAATATATCAAAACACCTTGAACCTTCTAGAGACCACTTAAAAGGTTCTTTAAAATGCATCCAGGGATTTTTTTTTCTTTCTTTCACCAGCCTCCACTTATGATTTCCATTTTGGTGGCCAGACTTCTAGATTTTTGCTTTTTCAACATGCCAGGGAGAAATGGTGAGGCAGGCGAATCTGCTTTCCCCCATCCTTTCTGTTGCCCAAAGGGGTCAGCTGGTAGGAACTCACTGTTAAGAGCTAGTCTCCTGACAACTTAACAGAAGAAAACCACGCTGAGAGCATGGCAGGCTTCTCTCCCCCATTTAATCTGACATAAAGGAGTGGAAATATAATGTATGTGGATAAACAAGATCTGCTGTTCAGAACAAAAGGAATGCTGAAGATGCCCTGTAGGTCTGGGGATCTGCTGACTTGTAGGACTGCCTCAGTATAGACTGCTGTCTGTATACAGTATTTTGCTGTATACAGCAAATATTACAGAAGCACCATAAATTTCCAGCGTCCTCTCTTATCCAAAGCAAACAATCCAGTTTTTGAGATGCCTGGCCCCTCTTCTGCCAATAAATTGACTGCTATCATCAACCATATAATTAAAAAAAGTTTCTTTTTATAGCTTCCCGCTGCTTCCTTTAGCAATGGAAACCTGAGAGATATACTGTCTTGAAAGACTGTATGGTTCAGGAGGATTCTCTGGCACTCTCCTATATCATAGAGCTGCCACAATTGCTGCCAAATTTCAGTAGTAACTGCAACAGCAAGGATAAAGGAACGCAGCCCTTGAAACTGTTTAAGTGGGCTGATCCTTCCTATCAGTCTTCTGCTGCATGGTCCCCTCTGGATGTGGTGGTCAACAAATCCCAACCACTCAAACCAGTGCCTCTACTAGTAGGTTTTGATAAAAGTTGTAGCCCAACATGTTTGGAGTGAGCAAGGTTGGACAAAAGACTGGCTTAAATGCTAGTGGAAATTGCCATATTGTCGTAGCTCTGGCTTTGGTGGACTCCTCAAAGCAGTCACATAGTTTCTGTGAATACTTTTGGAGAACACACTGTCTCTGTGTGAAGAGATCTGGCCTTTATGGTATCTAAACAACTCACCTCTGACTAAAGAAGTATATATAACACAATACATGGCTTTCATACATTTCCGGTGGCCCCTTTGCCTGCTCTGGGATTGCCAGTTTTGGGAAGACTTCTTGATGATGTTCTGGTGCCTTGTTTTTGCTGAGGGCAGCCAAGGGTTTGAGAAAGATTCTTACATATCTTTTTATCCAGTATGGTACTACAGACAGATCAGGCCAAATACTGGGCTGTAAGTCTGGTAACAACGGTCAGGAACAAAAGCTTGCAGTAACATGCCTTTCTCGACTGCCCCCCTTCTTAGAAATCTTGTATCGTTTATAGAACAGCATTTTGTGTGATGGCCTATTTGAGAGAGAAACAACATCAGAGACACTACACCACACACACACACACACACACACACACACTTCTGTCTGTCTTGCTGAATACATTTAGCTAGGTTCAATGACTTCTTGTCATGAAGGTACAAATTGCATTCCACTCAAAATAATTTAAAATGTTTTCCTCAGGTAATAAGCCTAAGGATTTTATTGTTGGCTTCAAGGTATGTCTAAAGCAGTTTTATGGCTGGAGGAAAAGCAAAATTTTTCCCTCGAGATTATTTTTTATGTAGATGTTTTAAACTGCTCTTTAGTTTTGAATAAAATATACTTAGACTGTGGACACACATCCAACCCAATTGCTAGTCCCAGCTTGAGTAGACCCATTAAATCAAATGCTGAATGATGAGTCAACATTAATGTAAATCTTAATGATTCAGCTGGTCTACCCAACCTGAGATTAGCAATTCAGGTTGCATATGTGCTGCATATTAAAAAATCACAATTCATAGATTGTAGCACACATAGTTACGCATGCCATAATTTATACAAATGAAATGTATAATGAATAATAATAATTAAAATTATATTCAAATTGACCACTCAGCCATGGAACATGTTGCCCGAGTGTCTATTATTAATATCCCATTCCTATGTCTCTCTCCTCCCCCCCCCTCCATTTTCCCTTTTCTCATTCGTTAGGTGCTGTAAGACTCCTGGAGCCTGGAATCCTGGAGCCAATTTTAAGTAACTTTTAGTCACCGAATTTTGGGCTCATCTACAAAGGCCAAATAAAACAGTCCCACCCCATCCGGTCTTCATAACGCAAGGCCAAATCCAGATTGTGGACTGCCTTCCTTAAACTGGAGTTTAAAAACTTATCATTTGCTCCCAATTTTGCAGGAAACCCTGGAGTACTACATAGCGAAGCTGAGCAGCTATCTACACACGCATCCCACTATGGACTCTTTCAAACGGGAGGAATTTCTCCCAATTCCGAATGGAGCCAATGCGGATTCATGTAAATTCGCTTGTTTAGCGAATTTACCTGAACCCCTGCTCCATTTGGAAGGCATTCGGAATGACTTCCCATTACCCGAAAATAACCCCCCCTTGCCCGAAATCGCGTGAGAAGCTTAAATTCGCAATAACGTTAAACCCATGATTGCATTCGGAGTGACTTCCCTTTTGCCCAAATTTGCGTGAGAAGAATTAATTCGCAATAACGTGAAATCCCAGGATTGCGTTTGGATTGCCCTTGGATTATACTTCCAATTTCCCACATCTGAAAGAGTCCTATGTCACCTGGCACCACTGCTTCTGGCATGATTCACTCCCCTCTGAGGTCACAACAAAGGCCCTAGCCATGTTATCAATATTGGGAGTTTCATTGCGATTTCAGAAGGAACGATTCATGCCAGCAGTTGTGGCACCAGGCAGCATGTTTGCAGACAGTTGGCATTGCTACAGGGTTCAGAGGTAACAACAGAGGGAATCTGGGGCAACTCTGGGTCATAATACTCTGGAGGCAGCCCGGAGTCTTCTGGCCAGTATAGAAAAGCCCTTTAAATGGGATCCAATGAAAAGTAAGCTCAGTTTTAATTAGGCCCAAGCTTGGAACATTTTCCTTTTTTTAAATTTTGAACAATAGGCTCCAGGATCCCTCCAGCTGACTTGAACATTGGCCATGCTGATTGGAGATTCCAGGAACCCTCAAAAGCAATTTTACCCATCTCTAATGAAAATATTAAGAAGATTTCAAATAAGAACGTCTGGTTTTTAAACAAAAATCAAGTGGAATAATAGTAGAACTTTATTTTTCATTTATTACCCCCTTCAGAATGACTTTAGGCTGAATCTGCTTATCAGAAATAATACAGTTTGACACTGCTTAGCTGCCATGGTTCAATGCTACAGAACTTTATTTTTCATTTACTAACCCCCTTCAGAATGGCAGGCTGAATGTGCACTGCAGAAATAATAGTTTGACACCACTTTAAATGCCATGGCTCAATGCTATGGAATTCTGGGATCTGTAGTCTTGTGAGAAATTTAGCCTTTTCTGTTAGAGAGCTACAAATCCCAGTACTGCATAGTAGTTAACAGTGGCAGTTAAAGTGATGTGAAGCATTATTTCTGCAGTGCAGTTGCAGCCACAGTATGCTGGATCAACCAGTCATCAGTAGCTCAATTGTTATGATGATATTTTTGATCTCTGATGTACATGATACACAATTAAATGCTATTGGCTTCATCTAACACTTTTTTAATTTTTCATTCTGTCCATTTAGTTATTGCTGGGGATGGGGAAGGCAGGAGGGAAAATAAAAATCAGACTCTTTTGCAGCCAGGCCACAAATAGGAGTGATTGTTGTTATTTTTACAACTCAATTTTGATGATTGTGCCTCTTTATCTAGAAGGCATAATAAATTTAATGCTTGACCTCTACCACAGATGGATTAGGCAATGAAGCTGAAGGAAAGAAAAATAACTTTAATGAATAAAACTCCCTTGCATATTATGTCAATTTCTCAAAAGCACAAGATATATATTTTATTTATGGTACTTTAAACCCTATGATAGGTTTGCTGTAGCGTCGCCATAAATAAAAAATGACTAGGAGGCATACAACAACAACAAACTTTAAAAAGTGTAGAAGTAGATTTGTGGTCCTAATTGCTACAGTTCTATAGTAGAAAAACTAGTCTTCTGAGAAATATGTGGCATGAAAAAAAAGCATACATATTGCAGATTGCTCTGATTTGGTACCCTTGTATGGACAGTACAAATCCAGATTACAACTCCCATCAGCCTGAGCCATCAAAGCCAATGGACAGAGATGATAGGAATTGGAGGCCAAAATATCTGAAGGGCATCACATTGGGGAAGACTGATGCTGAGTATACCTGCACACATTCAAATGTGGTGATGGTCAGATTTTAGGGCTACAGTACCCATGTTTTTTGCTAAAGGCCAGCAATGGGAATCAAGTAAAAGTCAGTGGCATGGCCAGCTGGGGATCAGCTAAGAATATATTTCATAGCCTGAAAAACCCACAAAAAACTACATTCCAACTTGGCTGGGGTTAATGGGCCACAATATCTCTGAGAGGTCTGGACTGTGAGAGCCTTAAGAGTCAAGGCAATGGGTGTCTCCCTGAACACATGGGAAGCATAGGAATTGGTGACTGGTACCAGAGACAAGCTCATGGAGTCCTTTTGTACATAAGTAATCCATGACTTTTGCCTCAGTGTTCTTTTTCAACTAACTAATTTGGGGGCACGGAGCTGTTTTAGTTGGTGGTATTATTGGATAACTGGGAATCAGAAACCTATATAAAGGAAATCACAAAGATATCTATGTATGGATCTTGTTTTTGAAGAGAGAGCTGTATTTGTTTCAGTACTAAAAAGGAAAGGAATTCGGTGATATCAAGAAAGCTCATGCTAAAATAGTCTTAAAATTTCTACAAGATCCCTTCCCTCCCTTCCATTTAAAACCATATAGCTTCTGCCTACACTTGTGCTAATGCATATGAGATTTCCCAGTCTCCAACCACATCAGGCATTGTGGTTCCTAGGAGTGGCATGGAGAAGTTCCTGCCTCAAAACCACAGCCATGCTTGTCTAGCATACCTTCCAGCATTTTACAAATGAAAACCGGGACACCCACAGCCAAGCAATGTCAGATTGTGGACAAGATGGCAGAGGTTATTAATGAGGAAGAGTATACAAACTAGGAGAGGATGTAGCAGTTTGCTTTTGCCTGAGCCTACTGGAAAGAGTAAGACTCTCCTCCGCTCCCTGCTGAGTTTAGTTCAAACTATCTTTGCACTTTGAACTTGGTTTGCAGCAACAGAAGTAAGCTGAGGACAAATGGGGGAAGGAGGAGGGAAAAATTGTTTTGTTTTTTTTAAAGCAGCTTAAAAAGTGAGACAAGAGATTAACTGGAGACTGTCCTTCCAAATTGGTTGAAGGGTATGGTCTAGGCCAGAGATGGGCAACTTTGGAGATGGATAGGGCCATTCCCTTCCTCCAACCTCGTGGGTCTCATCATTACTTCTGCCACAACTGGAAGTGATGTTACATTCTTACTGGTTTTAGAAGTAAAAAACACTTTTTCTTCATTTGTTTTCTTCTTCTTCTGGTCAGCCAATGTGGCGTGGTAGTGGTTTGAGCATTAGAGCAGGACTCTGGAGACCAGGGTCTGATTCCCAGCTCAGCCATGAAACCGACTGGGTGACCTTAGGTGAGTCACATGCTCTTAGCCTCAGGGGAAGGCAATGGCAAACCTCCTCTGAACAAATCTTGCCAAGAAAACCTGAGGATAGATTTGCTTTAAGGATGGCTGTAAGTCAGAAATGACTTGAAGTCATACAACATATAACAAGAAGCTGGGGACAAGGGGACCCAGAGATTATGTGTAGCTTGTGGGCTGCACTTTCCTCCCCTCTGTTCAAGACCCATGGGCCTCCTTTAATCACTGATATATGTTGGCATCAGTTCTGAACGACAGTAGATAAGTAAAGATGGCTGGACAAGAATAGGAAGACTCTTGAAAACTGATAGTCAAGTTTTAGGGATCTGGCAGTTCCAGGAGTGTACGGAAGGCCTAGTTCTGCCTATTATTCTTATTTGGCTATCTCTCTGCTTCTCTTGTAGGTCCTTCCTTTGGCCTGCTGCTCAATCCTACATGCTTCAGAGTTGGCGCATTCTGGTGTGAGCTGCTTCTGCTGTCCACCTGTTACAATGATGAGCATGGAACAAAACCTTCAGTATGAAGTGTGCAATTTAAGGATTAGGAGGTACCTAATGTACACTGTGCTGGAAAGCAAAGAGGAAAACCACATCCAAACATGAACATAAGATTGTGATACTGTTGCAGGACCTTTTAAAGACCCTGAAAGGGCAGGGACAGAAAGTTCATTTGAGGTCTTTCCCTTTGGTCAGTGCAGTTAAGTGGTTAGAGTGCTGGACTGAGACCAGGGAAATCCAGCTTCCAGTCCCCACTCATCCAGGAAGCACACAAAGTAACTTTGGGCCAGGCATTGCTCCTCAACCTAACCTTCCTCATAGGGTGCAGCTATACATTAGAAATAAGGTAGTTTGACACCATTGTAGCTCAATCCTATATAATCCTGGGTTTCATAGTTTTACAAGATTTTTAGCCACGTGGTGCATAAGCCTCACAAAATGACAAATCCCAGGGTTCTGTAGGATGGAGCCACTGCATTATTTCCAAAGGGAGCCAGAGCAGTGTGATGGTTTGAGTGTTTGAGTTTTGGACTGTGACTGTGGAGACCATGCTTCAAATCCCTATTCAGCCATGCAAATCCAGTGGGTGACCTTGGACAAGTCACATGCTCTCAGCCTCAGGGGAAGGCACTGTTTAATTTCCTCTGAACAAATAGGTTCACCTCAGGGTCACAAGTCGCCATAAGTCAGAAAAGGTCACCATAAAGCAGGGAATAGGGTCGCCATAAGTCAGAAATGACTTGAAGGCAAACAACAATAAACAACAACAATGGATGCACCCTAGTAATTTTGTGACAATGCACTCATCCCTCCACGTTTGTGGCTTTGACTTTTGCGGATTTGATTATTTACGAAATATCTAGGTCCTCCAGTGCAATTTTTTTTTGGTTGCCAGCTGCGAACTGCACAGTTTCACCATATAGACAATTGTATTGCTGGCTGCGAACTGCGCAGTTGCATAGGTACATCACACATGAACTGTACAGTTATGAAGATCTGTCAAATTACCATTGCTGTTTTGATTGCCTTTTTTTAACTGCGCAGTTGCACCGGTGCATCATGAATAAACCCCTTTATTTTATGAATAAACTTATTTTATGAATGAATTGACATTTTATGCACAATTGCATAACAGTTACAGCATCCTAGAGTCCCTACTGTGCATCTCTAGGGTTTGGATTAGGGCGGGATCTAGGGTTTGGGAGCTTTAAAAAACTGCACAGTTGCACCACAGCATTTAGACACAGCTGTGCAGTTACACCCTTTTTAAAAAGAAGCTGGGAAAAGCAGGTCCTTTTTAAAGCAGCTTTCCCCCCACTAAAACACAAAAGAAGTGAGTTCATGCCAAACTTTCAGTGTGAGTCATCTAAAGGCTACACTTTCATGCAGGCATGAACACACCCCTTTTTGCCAGTCTAGATCAGCCCTACCTGTTTTAAATAATTTTAGCCCTTTCCAGTCAAGCCATATTTAGTATTGAAACATCCATCCTTTGCCATCTTTCATAGATTCCAGCTAGCCCTTCATAGGTGGTTCATGCCTTGTTTCAGACATTGTTATATTTGCTTACAGGGATGCAAATGCCCTCCAGCATGCGATTAAGTGATGCATGGGTGAATTAAAGGTGAACACAGAAAAGCTCCATCAGACCCAGATCCAATCTTGATGCAGGCAAGGCAAGCGAAAGCAATAGAATAGGTTCGAGTGAAAAGGGCAAGACTAAACAATAGCAGAAACAGAACCTTAAAATGGCACAGAACCATGACCATGCCTGTTTATTTTATTTTATGTATATTCCATCTTCTCCCAGTATGGGACCGAGGGTAGGTCACAACATAGATTAAAACAACATGCATAAATGATAATAAGAGTATGTTTAAAACTATTAAATAGCCATTCTATTGAATATACCAGTAGCTGAAAACTTTTTAAACTTAATCAAAACCTAACAGTGGAGTTTATCACACAAAAGGAGGTCAGGGGTTTATCCCATGAATATCCCGGAAAAATCGTGTAATTCCGCATAACGATTTCACACAATGTTGCACAAAACCCGCCATTAAAGTGGTTACAAAAAAGTATTAATGCACATCTTTTACTTTTGGGATTTCAGCGACAATGCATTTTCAATATCACTGTGGACTCTTTCAGACGTTGGAAATTGGAAGTATAATTTAATGTCAATTTGAAAGCAATAATGGGTTTTACGTTATTGCGAATTAAATCTTCGCACGCCATTTCGGGTAAGAGGGAAGCCACTCCGAATGCAATCATGGGTTTTACGTTATTGCGAATTAAAGCTTCACATGCAATTTCGGGCAGGAGGGGGTTATTTCTGGTAATGGGAAGTAATTTCGAATGCCTTCCGGACGGAACAGGAGTCCGCATTGGCTCCATTCGGAGTTGGGAATCCGCATTGGCTCCATTCGGAGTTGGGAGAAATTCCTCCCGTTTGAAAGAGTCCTCTATTTGTGCAATTGCATATGGTTATCATTTGTGCAATTACTCACTATTTCTGCTTCATTTGTGGGATGCTTTAAATGCACTTTAATCTCTCTTTAATTCCAAAATCAGCCCCAATGTGATATTCTCCAGTGAGAGCACAGCACATTTGTTTTGTGCCTTCATGTCATTTATGACTTGTGATGACCTAAGGCAAATCTATTTTGTCAGAATATATTCAGAGGGGGTGGGGTTGCCTTAGCCTTCCTCTGAGGCTGAGAGTGTGTGACTTGCCCAAGGTCACCCAGTGGATTTCATAAATGAGCAGGGATTTGAGCCCTGGTTTCCTAGTGTCCTAGTTCAACACTCAAACCACAACACAACACTCATTCTATCATACCCCCCATTAAATGATCCTTTGCAGCAACCAGTTAATAGCCAAAAGCTTATCTAATTTAAAAAGGTCATTGCCTTTAGAGAGAGGGCCAGCCTTTTTGAGGGAAGTAGTTCTATAGCCTGAGAGCAGCCACCGAGAAGGCCCTCTTTCATGCCTTCACCTGTGATAGCAGTGATAGCCTGTGATAACAGACTGAAAGCCCTTCCATGAGAGTCTCAAAAGCCTTGATAGGCATAAAGAATTACCCCATCATACGATTTATACTTTTACTGTTAAGAGGCTGTACTATTTAGTCTTTTCCACTCTGGGGCTCTTTAATCTTGCCAGTAGCATTACTGGGTTGCTATCACCTGGAACCACTATTACCATGATGGTTCAAGCATGCTTTCTCCAAGGAGTTTTTATGCCGCCTTCAAGTCTTTCAGCCCTCCCCATCACCCCAAATTAGCATGTCATTTTGCAGGTGAAAAGCATCACTATCATCTTGGTGCTGCTGGAGTTATTTTTGCCTACTGTACTTCCAAATCGCTATAGTTCCACCACATGGATTTTTTTTTTAAACATACGGCCTAGTTATGTGAATTGACTAATCACTTTGCTTAATATGAGAACTGGTCCACACATACTGTAATAGATTTGTTGTGCCTCAGTAAATTGTTAGGTTTACACAAGGGGCATTTGTTTCAGACTTTACATTCAGGTGGAGTTACTATGAAAAGATGGAAGTATTTTGCACCCTGCAACCTTCCTTGGGAGAGTTCTTTCTCTTCACCACATATATGATGGCACCTAAAGTCAGAGGCATCCCTAGGGGTGTAGGGGCTAAGTACTGCCCCAGGTGACACCCTAAGGACCTTATCAGACTTTGGAAATTGGAAGTATAATCTAATGGCAATCCGAATGCAATCATGGGGTTTCACATTATTGCGAATTAAAGTATCTTGCACAATTTCGGGCAAAAGGGAAGTCATTCCGAACACAATCATGGGTTTTATGTTATTGCGTCTTAAAGCATCTCATGCAATTTCGGGCAATGGGCAGTCATTTTCGGGTAATGGGAAGTCATTCTGAACGTATTCTGAACGCAATTGGAATTCAAATAAATTCGCTAAACTAGCGAATTCATGTGAATTCCAATTGGCTCCATTCACAATAAAGAGAATTCTCCCATCTGATAAGGTCCTAAGTGTTCTTTGCTAGTGGTCTATTGTGGGCAGCTGCCATGGCTGGCCTTGGGACAAACAGGGAGGCTACTCCAAGCTGCTAATCTGCTTGACTCCCATATGTCTCAAAGACCTAAAGTCATTGCAGAGTCATCTTTATTTTTCATATACTGTAATCTATTACTAGCATCCATTCTTTTTTTAAAAAATCAGCCATAGATTTGTTATGCATTAAAATGATATGTTAGCCCATTTCTCCAAATTCACATGAAACTAAAGAAGGTAGTCAGTAGATTGTTTAGGGAAGAGTGCCATTTCAAGATATTTCGCTGCTTGAAACAGAACACCAAATATCTCCCTCCCCACCAAAGTTAAGCCCCAGAAAATCTTTTGGCATGATTTGAACATCTGTCCCTGTTTTTATCTGTCTCCCCAATCCCACTGCCAAAGCCATCTTCTTTCACCTTACCATAGCCACAAAAACAGGAAAAACCTGTGAGATATGATAAAACTCAAAATAGATAAACCCCAGAATATATGAGGAAGTTATATTCCTTTAGGCACTTCCTTTCATCTTAATTCTCAGGGAGAGGGGGAGGGAAACATTAATAGTTCTTCGAGTTCTATGCAGAAAGGCAATAATGCACATATGGAAGGAAGAGGCTTCTTTATTTCCTCAAAATATTATTTCCTTGCCACTGTTCAGAGGACAATGATAATTTAAATTAAAAAAAAAAAAAGCAGTGTCTATAGCCAACATTTTTATAAAAGCAAAAGCCCAGCCTGCATCCTATTCATTTTTAATTATGCCCTTGAGATATAACTCCTTTTCTGTGGATGTGAATTCTTTAAAATGTATCCTAAAAACATAACATTTGCAACTGCTGACTTTCGGGAAAGTGTATTTTAAAACTCATTTAGATGTGTATTTAAACAAGTGATGACACCTTAGGGAAGCCCAAACTCTGAATGTACAATCCAACATTTGAAGGCCAAATGTTGAACAAGTCTTTTAATATAATGAATCAAACATTATTGTATCAAGGCAAGCTCTCTAGCTTGTTAATATCTGGAGAAATCCTTTTAAGATAAAAACACAATAGGGATGGTTGAAATGTGTTGCTATTATTTTTTTGCTCAGCTGAAAAACCCGCTCTGCTGTGGAATAACTATGGACTCATTCAACATTATTGATATTCAGAAATTAATACCTACAAGAGGAACTACAGGAAATGCATACTGCTAGCCAGCTTTGAATATTGTCCTAATGATTGTACGTGGGTGTACTCCTGAGTGTGGAAACAATAATTCACCCCATCACTTGGAACATCTTTCAGTAAGTGCCTAGTTTAGCGAATTTATGTGAATTCTAATCGCGTTTGGAATGCGTTCAGAGTTCCCATTTCCCGAAAATGACCCCCCATTGCCCGAAATTGTGTGAGATACTCTAATATGCAATTACGTGAAACCCCATGATTGCGTTTGGAATGACTTCCCATTGCCCGAAATTGCGTGAGATACACTCATTCGCAATAACGTGAAACCCCATGATTGCGTTCGGATTGCCATTGCATTATACCCCCAAATTCTGTCATATGATAAACTGCATAGATTCTAAAGTAGTGCTTGTCAGGCTACCTGATGTGGGGGACTGGCAGTTACAGTGGGTCCTTGTTATCTGCTGGGGCTTGGTTCCAGGACCCCCTGTGGATACCAAAATCTGTGGATGCTCAAGTCCCGTTAAATACAATGGTATAGCAAAATGGAGTCCCTTATATAAAATGGAAAATCAAGGTTTGCTATTTGGAATTTATACTTTCTTTGGATGTTTTCAAGCCATGGATGCTCATAAGGCTGCCATCTATTTATGGGAAGGTGAGAACCTTGATGGAAACAGTCAGAAATGTCTTGAAAGCACAGAACAATAACATGTGCCTTCACTTTGCCTCTTGACATATGGTGATGCCATGAATTTCATAGGGTTTTTCTTAGGCAAAGAATCCTGAGGTGTTTTTACCAGTTCCTTCCTCTAAAATATAGCTTACCACACCAGTTATTTGTTGGTGATCTCCCTTTCAAGTACTAACCATATCTGACCTTGCTTAGCTTCCAAGATCAGACAGATACTGTGAAATAAAAGACAAAGTATCTCATTTTTCTAGACTTCCAGATAGTTATAGGTGATCTTGGTGAAACTGACCATTTGCTCATAATATAGGGTTTGTCACAAAATCTCAAACCACCCTTATGCTCTTGTATTTTTTAGTTAAACATCATCTTTCGCAAAGATTATTAAATCTAAAACCTGAAACACAGGTTTGAGGAAACTCACATACCACCCCTTTGCAAAACTGTCAAGAAGAAAAGAGGCTTCTAAGAGTTAATTTATATCCCTGGTATCATTAGATTTTAGAGATTCTGCAAAGTTATAAGAAGCAAATTTTTTGTTTCCATCCAGATAATTGGGATTGGGATTGGGAACAAGATAGAAGGGAAACTATGATATAGGAGGGAGGGGACAAAGTGTGGGTTGGGCAGGTGAGTCAGGTAGTATAGTCCAGTCCTTTGGAGTCAAGGCCAAACTAGACATTGCAGATAGGTCTGTTTAACATTATCCAAATGTCCTTTAAAAACAGGAAAAGCCACTTTAAGATGTATGGTCAAGAATGAACAAGTGGCAGAATTCCAAAGGAATTAGCACACATGCATTTGAAACTCCGCACTGGGGAGAGGACTTGCTTGGGCCTCTCCACTTTGACGTGAGAAAATAGTGAGCATAACTGAAATATAGGATTGCATTGTTTAGCAGGCTGTTCCATTCCTCAACTATCCTTTTAAAGTACAGAGTTTCTGTACTTCTAGACTTGCACTAGATGAATTATTCTTTTTGTCCAACTGTGAGTGATATCTTTCTTTTTGTTTTCTTGTTCAAGTTGTATCTTTTCAGTGAATTTATTGATACTGATAGATAGCCGGCATGGAATAGTGGTTTGAGCATTGGACTACAACTCTGGAGATCCGGGTTTGAGTTTCCATTTGAGCATAAAAATCCACTGGGTGACCTTGGGCAAGTCACACTGTCTCAGCTAGAGAGGATGGCAATAGCATAGCCCCTCTGAAGAAACCTGCCATGAAAACCGTATTATAGGTTCACCTTAAATAAATAAAATAATAAAAACTTTATTTATATACCGCCCTTCCGGTGATCAGGGCGGTGTACATCATGTGGCACCTTAGGGCAACCATGAGGCAAAAATGACTTGGCGGCACAAAACAATAACAAACTGATACTGACATGTATTTTCATGAAAACGTTATTCCTAAATTTACATGCTGTGCTTTGAACAAATGTAAAGACCTTACTTTTCAAGAGAGCCTTTGGGTTGCTAATGATTTCAATGAATTTTGGTGACTGTTTTTGTTGTTTCCCTCCCCCCCCCTTTTTTTTTCTGCAGGGTTTTCTGCTACTCCATCATACCTATAGTATAATTCTCTGCATATCTGCTCAGATAAATAAATTTCATTGAATTCAGTAGGGTGTACATCCACATAATTATGGATAGGATTGCCATGTAAGCAATGGTATTTCAGAATTCTATAACATGTGGACTGTAATTGTAGTTTAATATGTTGAATTTTATTTGTTTTTATTGCTATCTGTAGCCTTTTGGATGATCAGGGTATACATATGAAAAAAGCACCCGACACAAACCTCCTTCCTCACACTTTATGGAAGAGATCTTCCACAGTGGGTCACACATTTCAACAGGGTACATGGTAACAGGATAACCAGACACCCTCCTTTTCCAGGACATGCCTTACATTTTAGCCTTCTGTCCAGGAGGAATTTCAATATGTCTTCTATTTTGAGCATGATGAAGAAACATGCATTTTATATTTCCATTAGTGTTTTTAGCTTAATACCCTACATTTTTATTAAATGTCCTACATTTTGCTATGCCTTGTCTTACTTTGAAGTAGGACTGCACAGTAATGGTGTCACCAGGATAATTATTGAGAGATGCTGTGGAACGCTGAAACTGGCCTTTTGTTGACCACAAAAGGCAAGGGACTGGGCCATGCATGCATACCTGAGCAGGTATTGAAATATGTGCTGTTTTCAGGGAGATAACTATTTATTTCTTTATTTCTTTATTATATTTATTTGTATCCCACTCTTTTCCCAGGACTGGGACTCAGAGCGGCTTCACAGCATTAAAAACAGTACAATTAAAAAAGGAATTAACATAATTAATTAACAATGTTAGTGTATTTCCATGAAAGGAAGAAAAGGGAGTGGGGAGGACTCTTGCAGTACCTGATACTGATATATTTCAGCATAGCCTTTTATGGACTACAGTCTACCTCCAAAGTTGCATGAAACGAAGCTTGTTTGGGCAGACATATATTAAAATGGGGGTGCAGGTGTAAAGGAGTGTGAAAGGTGATGGAAATGCAAAACATGATGTGGTGATGAGATGGCAAGTGTCCTCTTTAAAATGGTCATAGAGGATACTTAAAAAAACAAAGACAGGAGACAAGCATAGTTAAGCGCACAAATACATACGTAGTGGACAAACTTCTTTGTCCTGTGCTTTTGTATGGGTAAAGAAATGGCAAAATGTTATAAAAAAGGAAAGCAGAGAGTTCCTTTGTTACACATATAGCTGTGATGCAAATTAATGTTCTAATATACCTATGTGAGGCTTAAGTATACCAAAGGTATGCAGATGACACAATAATTCTGGCAGAAGACATCACAGATTTGGAACGGTTTACTGAGGAAGGTTAAAGATGAAAGTACAAAGGCAGGGTTAATGCTGAACATAAAGAAAGGAAAAAAAATAATGACCACATAAGAAATACATATATTCAATCTGGACAATGCAGAAATTGAAATAGTCAAAGAATTCCTGTACCAAGGATCAGACATTGACAAGAGTCAAGACTGAAGTCGAGAAATAAGAAGAAGACTAGGAATGGGTAGGGCAGCTATGAAAGAATTAAAAAAGATCCTGAAGATATACAACAGAGCAGTTAAGTTAGAATTACCCAGGTCATAGTATCCCCCATCGCCATGTACAGATGCAAGAGCCGGACAGTGAAGGAAGCAGACAGAAAGAAAACCGACACATTTGAAATATGGTGCTGGAGAAGAGTGCTTGAGATACCATGGAAAGCCAAAAAGACAAACAAATGCGTCCTTGAACAGATCAAGCCAGAACTCTCCTTTGAAGCCAAGAGAATGAAATTGAGGCTGTTGTACTTTGGCCACATTGTGAGAAGACATGGATCACTAGAAAAAATAATAATGCTAGGAAAGGTAGAGAGGAGGAGGAGAAGGAGGAGGGGAAGACCACAAGCAAGATGGATGGACTCAATCAGGGAAGTCACAGGCTTTGAATTTTTTAAAAATTCAAGAACTGCTGCTTGGAGGTCTGAAATTGAATCTCCAGGAAGCTTAAAGTATTTGTGCACAGAGAGCACAGCAGGATCCCACTAATGTAGACAACCCCTGTCAGGATAGTGCCGAGATCTGGTGAAGGCAATATCTGGAATGGAAGAAGTCTGGATGATGCATAGATATTTTCTATATCCCGCCCACCCCCATTCTTTTATTTCACATGTATTTCACATTTTATTCCACTAGAATGGATCTGACAAAGAGGTTTAGGTGGATAATAACAGGAAGATCTGCTGGGAAGGAATGGAGACGTTTTCCTGGCGGGTGCCTAAGAGACGCAAAAGCGTGATTGATTTCCAGACACATCGTGGTTAACACAACATTAAACCAGCTAGAAAGTCAAGAAAAAGTGATTCTTTTTTACTTTTGGGTATATGCATATATATGTGTGTGGTGTGCCTTCAAGTCATTGATGACTTATGACAAGTCAAGGCAAACCTGTCATGTCCTACATTTCAACCTTCTCTCCAGGAGGACTTCCAAAAAGGCCTCCATTTTGTTCATGACTCAGAAGCATGGGTTTCCACTTATATGAGTGTTTTCAGTAGTTTTTACGGTATTTTTGTCATGTTCTACATTTTGCAGTGCCTTGTCCTCCTTTGCGGTTATGACACCTGATCACCTTGATGAAACTTGTCAAGAAACCACTGTGATATAGTGCCGCCATAAATCTGAAGGGACTTGAAGGCACACAGCACACAGATGCATCCTAGGACTCTCTGGGAGACCAGGGTTCGAATCCCCGTTCAGCCATGGGAAACCCAGTCTCTCAGTCTCAGAGGACGACAATGGCAAACCCCTCTGAAGAAACCTGCCAAGAAAACCCCATGAAAGAGTCACTTTTGGATTGTCGTAAGTCATAAATTACTTGAAGGCACACAACGTACACAAACATAGACATATACATACATATGTATATCTATCTATCTATCTATATAGATATATATATACACATACATGTTTGTGTACAGTATATGTATAATATACACATGTATGCATATATATACATATATATATATGCATATACATTCATACCGGTACATATGTATACATATTTACATGTATACATACACACATATATACATATGTATATACACACATATACATATACACACATATGTACATATGTATACACACATATACATATATATATATACACACATATGTATACACACATATACATATACACACATATGTACATATGTATACACACATATACACATATGCATATACACACATATATACATATTTATATATACACACATATACATATGTATACACATACATATATACATATATATATATACACACATATGTACCTATGTATACACACACATGTGTGTGTGTGTATGTAAAAACGCTATGGAGGCCACCCTTGGGCGAGTCACACTCTCTCAGCCTCAGAGGAAGGCAGAGACTGAGGCAAACCCTTTTCTGGGCAAATCTTGCCAAGGAGGATGGGCGTGGCGTCATGATGTGAGGAGGCCAGCTGGCTTGAGGGCATCCAGACTGGAGAAATAACCCGTTTTGGTCCCGCTTTAACTCTTTGTCTGACTCACTTGCTATGGAATTCTGGGAGTTGGAGTTTGTTGTGGGGCCCGGAGGGCCCCACAACAAACTCCAACTCCCAGAATTCCATAGCGGTGAGTCAGACAAAGAGTTAAAGCGGGACCAAAACGGGTTATTTCTCCAGTGTGGGAGGGACAAAGGGGGGCATTTTCCCTTCAAGTCACACACATCTCTTTCATGTCGCTTTTATTTCAATATATGTGTCTTTTTTTATTTCAACACCAACGTCTCTTTTACATGGCAGCCCCATCCCTGAGGTAAAAGCATCATCATCATCAACCGCCTCATCCTTTCCCTTGAGTAGAAAAAGGGGGTGGCAGCCATTAATGGCCCCTTTCACACACACACACACACACACACACACAAAATTCCACTCCCTTCAGCTTTTATTAAAGGCCGGCTGCTTTAGTCCCGCCTCTTATTATTAAAAAAAAGAAAACCGTTGGCCACGCCCCCTCCCTCCCTCGCGCTAGCGGCCGCCGCTTAGTCTTAGTTTCTCCCCCCTCACAGCACGGCCACGCCCCCTTGTCACTCAAAAGACCGAAGAGCGTCGTGATTGGACGCCTTGGTTGTCAATTGAGTTGAGCGACAGCAGCACACACACAGGCACAAGCCTAGGAAAGGAACAGGCCCCCGATTTGTTGTCAGTCATCAGTCCTCATCACACACTGATGTAGAGAGAGAGAGAAAGGGAGGCAGGAGAAGAAGCAAGCTCCCTCCCTCTTTCCTTCCTTCCTTCCTTCCTTCCTTGGGCAGCTCAGTCCCCATCCCCATCCTTTCTGGCGAGGAAGGGAGGGGAGAGGAGGAGGAAGGGAAAGGCTAGGGAGGCAGAGAGGGACTGGCTCTCCTCCTCCTCCCTTCTTTCCCCCATTTTTTCCCTTCCTCCTTCCTTCCTTCCTTCCTTCCTTCCCCCTTCGCCATGGCCACCACCACCACCACCACCAGCAGCAGCAGCAGCAGCACCACGGGCTCCACGCTGCTCCAGCCTCTCAGCAACGCCGTCCAGCTCCCCATTGACCAGGTGAGGAGGGGAGGGAAGGGAGGAAGGGAGGGAAGATGGGAAGGGAGGAAGGATGGGAAGAAGGGAGGGATGGAGGAAGGAAAGGAAGATGGGAAGGAAGGAAGAAGAGGAAGGAAGGAAAGAAAGAAAGAAAGAAAGAAAGAAAGGAAGGGAAGATGGGAAGGGAAGGGAGGAAGGAAGGGAGGGAGGGAGAATGGGAAGGGAGGAAGGAAAGGAAGAAGGGGGATGGAGGAGGAAAAGGAAGATGGGAAGGAAGGAGGGAGAGGAAGGGAGGAAGGAAAGGAAGGGAAGGGAGGGAGAGAGGAAGAAGGGGGAAGGGAAGGAAGGAAGGGAAGGAAAGAAGAAGGGGAAGGAAAGGAAGGAAGGGAAGGAAAGAAGAAGGGGAAGGAAAGGAAGGTAAGGGAGGGAGGGAGAGAGGAAGAAGGGGGAAGGAAGGAAGAAGGGGAAGGAAAGGAAGGGAAGATGGGAAGGAAGGAAATGAGGAAGGAAGGGAGGGATGGAGGAGGAAAAGGAAGATGGGAAAGAAAGGAAGGAAGGGAAGATGGGAAGGGAGGGAGGGAGGGAGGAAGGAGAGGGAGGGAGAATGGGAAGGGAGGAAGGAAAGGAAGAAGGGGGATGGAGGAGGAAAAGGAAGATGAGAAGGAAGGAAGGGAAGAAGGGAAGGAAGGCAGGAAGGAAGGGAGGGAGGGAAAGGAGGAAGGGAAGATGGGAAGGTAGGAAATGAGGAAAGAAGGGAGGGATGAAGGAGGAAAAGGAAGGGAAGATGGGAAGGAAGGATGGGAAGGGAGGAAGGAAGGGAAGGAAGGGAAGATGGGAAGGAAGGGAGGAAGGAAAGAAGGGAAGGAAGGAGGGAGAGAGGAAGAAGGGAGAAGGGAAGATGGGAAGAAGGGAAAGAAGGAAGGAGGGGGAAGGAAAGGAAGGGAAGATGGGAAGGAAAGAAATGAGGAAGGAAGGAAGGAAGGGATGGAGGAGGAAAAGGAAGGGAAGATGGGAAGGAAGGAAAGGAAGAAAGGAAGAAGAAAAGATGGGATGGAAGGGAAGGAAGGTGGAAGGGAGGAAAAAAGGAAAGAAAGGAAGGTGGAAGGGAGGAAGGGAAGGAAGCAGGAGGAAGGAAAGAAGAGAGGGAGGGAGGGAGGAGGGAAAGGAAGGGAAAATGGGAAGGAAGGAAATGAGGAAGGAAGGAAGAAGGAAGCGATGGAGGAGGAAAAGGAAGGGAAGATGGGAAGGAAGGAAAGGAGGAATATGGGAAAGAGGGAAGGAAAGGAGGAAGGGAAAAGAGAAGGAAGGAAGCTGGGAAGGATGAAGGAAAGGAGGGATGTAGGGAGAGAGGAATTTGGGAAAGGAGGAAGGAAGGTAGGAAGAAGGAAGGGAGAAGGGAAGGAGGATTGCAAGGGGTGGCATCCCTCCTCCTCTTCCTTTCCCCCATCCTTCCTCTTTCTCCTTCCCTTCCTTTCCTTTCCAACTGGCCTTCCCTCAAAGGCCCTTCCTCCTCCTCTTCTTCTTCTTCTTCTTCTTCCCCTTCCCCAGAGCTTCCTTTCCACCTCTCTTTCTCTGCCACCAGGCGCCTGGGAAGAAGGGTGTGTTTGTGTCTGTGTGTGTACTGTGTGTGTGTCTGTTGAGGAGGGCTTTGCCCATCCATCCCTGCTGTGGGTGCCTCCTCCTCCTCCCTTCGGGGTGCTCAGGGTGGCTGGGTGTCTTCACTGCAAAATAGAGGACCTTCGAGAAAAAATGGAGGAGGCGCCCCAATCAAAGCTCGAAAAAACAGTCACAGAAATATACAGTACAGTATATCCATGCTTCTAAGTCATGCTCCCAATGGAGGACATTTGGGAATTTCTCCTGGATGGAAGGCTGAAATGGAGGACATGTCCTGGAAAAGGAGGACGCCCGGTCGCTCTGGGGGTGGGTGGGTGGGTATGGGGGAGGGTTGCTTGCTTGCCATTCATTTAACTCCTCTCTTTTCTGCCTCTCTTTCTTAAATACAGCCAGTCCCCCACGTGTGCGACTTTTGACTTTTGCGGATTTGATTGCTCACAGATTTGATCAATAAGTTCTCTCTAGGAATCTCCAGGTCCTCCACCCTGATTCTCTGGTCAAAAGTCTGGCAAAAGTCACATTGGAAGAAGACCTAGGGATTCATACAGAAAACACTTCTCTAGTCGTGAAGTCGAAGTCTTTCATGGCCAGCATCCATAGTTTTTTCGGTGGGTTTCTTTCCAGGCCATCATTCTCCGAAGATGCCAGCCACAGGTCCTGGTGAAACATCAGGGGGGGAAAAACTCTTCCAGAACATGGCCACACAGCCTGAAAAACCCACAAAAAAACTACTACTCTTGGCATTTGTAGCTCCTCAAGGGCAAGTCTATGGCTGACTTCCAGCCCATGTTGACTGTAGAGTTGCCCTGGAGGACCTAGGGATTCCTAGAGAGGTGTTCTCTCAAGTAAAAAATAGTGTTTTTCTATTTGCAGTTTTTCCCACTTTCACGGGAGTCCTGTGCCCCCCTAACCCCAGCGAATGTAGAGGGACCCTGTAAAGTCACTGGATGGACAGTGGCTCTTTAATACTTTTTCCTTCTTCCAGTGGCAGTGCTCTTTAAAATAAGAATAACAACTCAAGAGTGTTTCTCACCACTGAAGGGAGGTATCATGATGATTTTCTTTTGCTTTCAAGCGTTTTTGGCTACAGGTGATAACAGGATAACAGATAAGCCATTTAGGTGTATAATAACCTGTTACTTCAAAACCACAACAGATATATAGGTGATAGTAAATAATAAAATATTTTTTTTCTGAAAGCAAGACAGTTGAAAACCTACTTCATGACAAAGTAGGTCATGTATGTGTTTGTGTGTTGTGTGTTTTCAAGTCCTTTCTGACTTATGACTGTTTCTGACCCTCATGTGAACCTATCAAGGGGTTTTCTTGGCAAGATTTGTTCACAGGAGGCTAGCCATTTCCTTCCCCTGAGGAAGCTGAGAGAGTGTGACTGTCCCAAGGAAACCAAGTGGGTTTCATGGCTGAGCTGGGAATCGCACCCTGGTCTCCAGAGTCATAGTCTGACACTCAAACCACTACCCCAAACTGGCTCTCACTGCTGGGGTTAGGGATGAAGGACCCCCGTGAATGTGGAAAAATTGCAAATTAAAAAAAACACACACAACACTATTCTTTTTATCTGAGAGATAATCTCTCTAGCAATCTCCAGGTCCTCCACTGCAACTCTATGGTTGACATTGCCAGAAACTGATCATAGAATCCTGCTGGAGGACTTACAAATGCCTAGAGAAGTGCTTTCTCTAGGAACTCCTCGCTTCTCCAGCACAACTGAATGGTCAACTTCTGGCAGAGTTGTGCTGAAGGACTTAACAGTTTTCTAAGGAGAACATATTAATCAAAACCACAAATAATCAAATCCGCAGAAGTCAAGGCCGCAAATGTGAAGGGACAACTGTACAGAATTCATATACAAACCTTTAAAAGAGAGACTTTAGAATGGTGTGCTTGGGAACTACTGTAGAAGCTTTTGAGCAGTTTTGTTGGCGGAGAGGAAGTCTTGGCTCCCTGAAAACCTGTGGCAGATTTCCCTTTGACCTCATTGTGACCAAACTGTGTATGTGTATGTTTGAGGGGGGATTTCATCTATTTCAGCTTTGCCTTGAGAGCGATGCCACAGTGGAGCCCTTCTCTTGCTTGTTCTGAGAGAGTGATGGGGCTCCTGATGTGGGGAGGATTCAACCATTAGTAATTTGGGGGTGGGGTACGCTGTATGAGTGGCAAGTGTTTATTTTGCATCTCTGAGTAAACAGAACATGTTGTGGTTATTTATCCAGGTATCTCTGTTGTATCTTGTCAGAAAATACCACATGATTGTCAAGTTCATTAATGTGGCAAGGTGTCTGTACAGCAAGAAAGTGTTTGTTGCGGGTGGCGGGACCGAGGCATTCAGATCAGAGTACCTACTCGGTATATCAGTTTAAACAGCTGGAAAAGCTTAAAAGCAAAGCTTTGATTCTTAATTTCAATTTGTGAGCTACCAAGAGTACCTTTATTTGTATTTATTAATTTTTAAAAAATGGCTTTATATACTCTGCAGTTTCAGACAGGCTGTACTGACCTGCTGTTTTACAGGAGAGGAAACTAGAAAGGTAGCCCCATGCTGTGGCTAAGTGAACAAAAAGGTGTACCAGTACAACAAAAGGCATTACACATATCATCGATAGTACTTAATGTACTATTTTAGGGATGTTACTTTCTGTAACATACAGTGGTCCCCCGGTTTACGAATCCCCCGGGGTACGAATCCCCCGGCGTACGAAACCGGCGGGACCGCTAAAATATCCCCCGGGATCCGAAAGATCCCCCGGGATCCGAAAAAAAACCCGCACGGCCCCTTTAAATCAGCCGCGCAGTCCGTTAAAAATAGCGGTCCCCCGGGAAACGAATGCTTCCGGGTTACGAAAGGTAATCCGGAACGGATTACCTTCGTAACCCCGGGGGACCACTGTATTCAACATATTCTAAACAAAGTTGAACAGTTTCTGAATTTAAGGTAAAGGTAGGTCAGTTTGCCTGTAGACACAGTTGACTAAAGTTGACACAGCTGGAGTGGGCCTGTGTTTCTTTACACATATACACATACATAACTTTACTGTATGATGTTTGGATGGAACATAGGTTCTGTGCACCTTGATATAATGTAATTTTGTTCTGTATGCAGGGCTGTCTGAAAACATTCTGTTCCGTGAGGCGAATGAAGAAATTGTGTCCTTATGTGTATATGCAAAAGTCCATTGGAATTGCAGTAGTGATAAAGGGATAGCATCCTCCAGCATACAAGACAGCAGATTAGCTCCAGGGCATAGCCCAAGCTGTGTGCCACACAACTATTTCCTCCAATAGCTTCCTTGGCATTTCCAGCATTGAGTGTCTGAGGTGACAGCCTCACTCTGTCTAATGGTAGGCTGGATCTGTCTGTGCATAATAAGTTTTGCTGCCAAGGGGTCCAATCCAAGTAAAATTTAGAAGTTCTAAATCCTGTTGTTTTCAGTGGAAAATTATCTTCCAATGAAGATAACTTTGTCCTTTTGTTTTTGAAATATTCAAATTTCCTACTTAAATCAGTGGGGCCTATATTTTGACAGGGTATTTAAAATGCACCGAGTTATCTATACTGTATGTCTGTCAGTTATGCTATATAAATCCACATGCTTGATAACACTCGGCAAACCTGGTGTGATATAATGCAGCCAAAACAAAAACCTTAGTGATCTTTGGGATCTACTCCATTGACTAATCCTGAGCAGAGGATGGGGTAGGAGTTGGCTCTAGACAGCATGATTGTGGACCAGTTGTGATTAAACATGATATATATACAAAAGTTAACATTTTAAACATTTTTGTGTAGGCTTTGGACTGATTGGGGCAAACTTTAGCTTTTTTGTTTGAGTGTATGGAAAATTCCCAGTTTTGATCCATATTGTATGGAGTTTGGAATGGGAAAAAAAATTAAGGATTCAAGATGTGGGCAGAAACCCATAAATTTTCCAATGCAGTACATTTCATGGATATTTTGTTTGTTGGGATAGTATCTCTCAGTTATGTGGAGTGCACCATGCAGGCATTTAAAATGTCACAGTTATTTGATTTCTGTGGCTAACAAATGGGTACACTTAAGAAAAAAAGTTTCTTCCTCTTCCAGTGATTGGGAAAACATGACTGTTTTAATGTTGTTGAGTGGAATATGTTGTAGATTGAAGGCTATCCAAATTTAATTGCTTTATGTTTTGTCGGAGTACATATAAAATACAGTATTTAGAGGATAAGGATGAACAAACTCTGAGCTGGATGCTACAGATTTATCTGCGGAAAAAACAAAGAATGGAAATGGAAGTTTATTAGAACTGGCGTTGACATTTGGTGCCTTTATATGAAATAGTAAGATCACACTCTTTAGTATTATATCTGGACATTTCTGGGACAAGGAAGTGCTCTCCTGGCCTGTAGTAGTGTTTACATGCCCTTCTTGGATCTCTTGCATTTCATTTTCATTCTTTAGGTTTGTCTGGGCTGTTTTGCCTAAATCTCTGGCTTCTTTCTGGGCACAGTTTTGCCACAGTGCCCTCCAGTAAAAACGCCAGACCCTGGCTGAACTTGGAAGCTAAGCAGAGTCAGCCCTGGTTAATATTTGGATGAGAGACCCTCAATGAATACGAGGTGCTGTTGGCTATATTTCAGAGGAAGGATGTGGCAAAACCACCTCTGGGTATTCCTTGCTTAAGAAAACACTTTGAAATTCATGGAGTTGCCATAAGTTGACAGGTGACTTAAAGGCAAACACACATACACACATTCACGTGGGTAACCAAAAGCATCCCATGTTTTGCACTCCTGACTGGCTCCTCATGACTTGTGGTTTCCTCATTTCTTGCATGCCAGTTCTTCCCCCCCCCCCCCATAGCTTTAGTGTCTCCTTTATCCATTTGTCCCACATTATTTTTAAACAGCAGTAGCAGTACATGTGCCAAACTGGAGACTGAAAGGACAATTTTTGTTGCAGCATAAGGTAGCTAACATTTGCTTCCAACTGAGATAGACATCAACTGCTTTCCCACCCTTCAAACTGTTTAGGAGTTTCAAAGAAAGAAAGGATTTATATTACATTTTTCTATGTTCAGGTTGATTTATATGTAGCCAGAATTATGTTTGTGCTATGGCAATGGAGGACAAAATTTGATGTTGTTTTTGTGCAAAAATATATAGAAGATCAACATGTAACAAATGAAATGGTTCCTAGTGATGTATAGTGTGTAATAAGATAATTATGAACAAGAAGTGGTATAGTGGAATAAAGTGAGCAATTGGCTTTTATGTTATGTTATGTTATGTTATGTTAGCAAGAAACATCCATTGGTAATACAGCATAACACTCATTTCTTGTGATGGCACAAAAGAGATAAGCTTTGTGCCTGGGAGGTAAAGCGAAATACTTTTTTCTTTTTTATGTGTAGAAAAAAAAAGCTGTAATATTTTCCAGATAAGGCACACTCCCTTCTTATTCCACTTCTCTGCAAACTTTCTAATTTAGTGCTAACTTTAATTTACTGTGACAGCCAAAATGACAGTCTACCATGTGGCATTTCCTTTAAAAAGGAATCTGAATTTTGTTTTCTTTTTTCTGGTGCAGAGGACAAGTGCTAATCATGTTTTGCTGGTTCGGATGCCATGCTAAGCTATGCTTATTATGGAACTGTCTGCAAGTGAAATGAAAGAAAAAAAAGGAGAATATCTGTTCTGAATTATGTCAGAATTTGTGAAAGTGATGTCCAGCATGAAACTGAGGAGGAAGCGCATAGCCTGTGATTCATTTTGGAGCCAAATTGTGTTTTGTAGGGAGTTTATCAGATGACGGAGCTTGGAAATATAATGTAATGGCAATCTGAACGCAATCATAGAGTTTCACGTTATTGCGTATTAAAGTATCTCACACAATTTCTGATAAACTCCTAGGAGTCATTTGAACTGAACCTCCGTCTGTACGTAGCTTGAGTAGGATTCACGCTGGAGTGAAAGGTTGTTCTAGCCTTTAGTTAGCTCTAAGAAAAAAATCCATGTGTCATGATACCACGTTTTCAGTGGGTGGATATAGAAATGTAAACCACTCCTGCTTCTCTTTTTTCTAGATGGTGAATGTTCAAAAAACGTTGGGCTGACTGAAAGCATTTTGGCATTCATTTTAAAGTACAGTTACAATTAAATTTTATTAACATGTTTAACTAGTTTCTTGAAGCTGTCCATTAAGTTATACTATCTCCAGTGTGTACACTTGGGTCCTCACCATGACCTTTCTTGCCTCAGATTGTAGTGTTTACAATACTGGATTAGGTGGAAATTGGAAAACAGCAGAAATATTGGGAAGGGGGAGCTGGTTAGGTTGCGTTGTGCTGCTTTCTGACCAGGTGCTGTTTCTTGACCAGGTTCACTGGGTTGGGCTGAATCATATACTATATTGCTCTTGTTTCATGGACTTAAGTAAATCTCCCTTTCGTTCAGTAAGATGGCAAAAATAGTGCCCTTGTTCACTAAGATACTTTGGGGAGGAAAAAGAAGATAAAGATAATAAAGCACTTTGTAAACTAAGAGTGTTATCAGAATGGTTGATAAAATACTTAACTTTCAGTGCTTTTCCTGCTGGTTATCAGTGTGTTGTTAGGAAGACAGTGTGAAGCTGGTTATACAAAATACCTCTGCTTTATTTTAATTTGTTTGGATTTGGTATGTCTGAATTCCTTTCCCCTTAATTTTTATTGGTCAGTGCAAAAACAGGTCACACTGAAGAGCTGCTCTAGCAGCTTATGTTTCAAATAGATTCAGTGAACTTATTTAGTGTACTGTATTTAAAAGAAAACAACCAGAGAAACTTTCTACCTAGTCTTCAGGCCCTGCCGTTTTCATTTGCTGTAATGTCTTAATTCAGGGCAGATCATCCCAGCTTGCTCCAAGGGTCTATAGGCCCCTTGTTTTGCCCTTGTTTGGTCTGACCCTAGTGACTGTGGAATACAGAAGTCTCTGCTAGCATTGCTGCTTTTCTGTTACCATAGAAATGGGCAGCTGTGATAGACAAGAGGTGTTGTACACCCTCTAGGCTGGTGCTATGGAAGATACAAAAGGCCAGGACAAAGTAGAGAACAAATTAAATTTTCTACTCCCATCTTCTGAACAAATTATTCTGGACAATATATGGGGAAATTTAATGAGAAACATTCTACCCAGGATTTCCGGCGATTGGCGAATTTTAGTGTGTGTGTGTGTGTGTGGAAAATCACATGTAATGGGGTGCTGGGTGTGCTACTCTTTGGTAAGAAATAGATTGAGGGTTTGTACTGAAATATGAAGCAGTAATGCCTCTTTAAAATAATAGATGTGACTTGCCCTCCAGAAGAACAAGGTTCACAGGGCAAGTTCTGTAAGAGTGCAGTGATCATATATGCAAGAAGCCAACTGCGTTGCAAATGGAATGTTTTTATAGATTGCATTAAACCCATCTCTATGTACTGATGGTTTCGTGCGTGCAGGTGAAAATTCCAGAGCTATATGGCCATATCCAAATATTAGTGTAACAGTATAATTGAGTTAAGAGCATTATTGTTAAACAACAAACAGAAATGGGAACAGGAAAACATTCTTCAGAAAGCAAAAGACTATGGTGGTTTTGCTGTACTGTATATTTTAACAACAACAACAATAAATAAATAAATAAATAAATTTTATTTCTTTCCTGCTTCTTCTCAAGGCAGGGTACAGCATGTTAAAATACAAAACACAATTAAAAACAGATGCACAGTTGAGATACAATAATATAAAACCATTAAAATACACTCATAAGAGTGCATATAAAATTAAAAAGTCATGATTTAAAATTGACTGGGTAGGCCTGCCAGTGCTTTGTTTGCAATGTCTCTTCTTTGCATTAACACAGCCTTGGAGCATGGTGTCTCTTTGAACTATTACTTTCACAGATGCTCTTCTGCCAGCTTTATTCCTGGGTATGGTGACATCCCTGTCTGGACAGAGATAGCCTAGCTTCAGTGATCCATACTCTGATGACTTCTTTGAGAACTACAACACCGTGGGCCCTGCTGGGGTTTGGTTCCAGAACCTCCCGTGGATAACAAAATCCTTGGATGCTCAAGTCCCACTAAATACAGCGGGATAGTAAAATAGTGTCCCTTGCATAAAATGGCAAAATCAAGGTTTGCTCTTTGTAATGTATATATTTTAAAAATATTTTCAAGCCGTGGATGCTTGAATCCATGGAGAAAAGATCCGTTGATATGGAGGGCTGAGTGTATTCTATATGTGAGGTTGTTCTTGAAGACAGTTTGGAAAAGGGTAGCTAATGTAGACTATAACTATGTACAAGACTGATGACAGTGTCTGACCACATATCAGTTGTTAGGCTGAACTGAATTTGTACTGATGCATTTCCAGAATGCAGTCAAAGTGATGCTTTTTAACCTTTTGGGTTTCTATGGCTTGGTATCATGTTTCTCAGCCAAAACACTTTTGTCATGAAATTGTCCATACCCTGAGATCATCTTCCAAAGCCCTTCCCTGAGTACATCCCCTGAGAGAGGCATATAGGGTGGTGACGCGGGAGAGGATCCATTTAATTGTGGGCTTCAATTTATGGAAATGCTTTTCCATACAATACCTGGCTGGCACCAACATTGCCATTCTTTTGGGACCGAGTTAAGATATTTCTCCTCTGCAAGGTGTTTTATGGGATATAATTGGCTTTTTATAAAAAGCAAACTGGGATAATTCAGATTGATTATTGCTGTAATCTCTTATTTTGGGGAGTTTAGATGTGTATTATAGATACTTTGGTTTTTAACCTTGGTGCATTTTAATATTGTAAGATGCCTTGAAATCTTTGTAGAAAAAAGTGCTTAATGAATTAAATTTGGTGGTGGTGGTGGTGGTGTTAGTAATAGTAATGATGCATTTTATTGGTGTCTGATGGGTGGCTGAAATGTTATGGGTGTCATGGCTGACTGAAATAGTGACACTTTTGCTTCCTGAAAGTTCAGTGTACAAAATTGAAATATTATGTATAAAATGACTTTCGGGGTATATGTATAGGGTGTATAAAAACATAAATGAATTTGATATTTAGTGTTGTGTCACATCTCAAGATATGCCATGATGTATATTCAAATATTCCAAAATCTGAAAACATCCAAAATACTTCTGGTCTTGAGCATTGTGGTAAGGGATAAACTCAACCTGTGCCTGTAATGAAGTGGGATCTTTCAGATTTGGCTAAATATAACTTAGGGTCACTTGGATGCCTGGCATTGGTTTCTCGAACTCTACTTGATAAAAATGTATAACAATGTAATGTAAGCATAAGAAATTCTTTCTATTTTTGCCCTTCTGAGATGGGTGTATGGGTCAAAAAAGCACTTATTTTTATATTTAGAGCATTTATACCCTATCTTTCAGCCAGATAGGTTTCCAAGAGGGTTTGCAATTTGTTAATTTGACAGTTCCCTGCCTTTAGGCTTACAATCTAAACACTGAGAAACACGAGAAAAAGAGAATGAGCGCAGAGCAAAGTATAGACTCTTCCATTGCTGTTAAAATCATAGTATCTGCTTAATGTGGACTGAAGTAAAAACATAGGTGTGAGGTCTGCAGGTCTGTGTTAAAAACTGACAACTGTACCTTCTTTAAAAATTTAGAAATTTATTCTAAATAAATTTAGAAATTTATTCTACATTTACCTATATGTTTTTCTTATATCTTCTAAAAGCCATAACAATTTAGAAAACTTCATAGTATATATCCTGTTGCTCTTTTGAAATATGTTTTAAATTTATTGGAATATTTTATAAGCTTAACTTATTTGCACTGACTTCCAGACAGATAGAATAAATATTTAAAACATTAGAATTGTGCATTCCATTTCCAAACATTTGTTTCTTTTTACTAAGTGGGTCAAATAGTTTAAAGGAATTGTTTTGAGGAACACACTTTTTAAAAAAGTCGTTTCAGAACTTTTGGAACAGAACCTCTTAAATGTCTGTGATATTTATTTTTTTCCTCTGCAAAGGAGGCATGAAATCCTAGTTGGAGGCATGTAAGACTAGGGGATTCCAAAAAATGTGAAATTGCAGAAGGTGAGTAACCGGCAGTGCCAGGTAAGGTACAATGAAACATTCCAAAGTAAATGGCAACAAATGGCCTTTTGTAAGTCTATCAGGCTAGTTCATTGTGTATGCTGTGGACCCTCAACTTTCATGAAAGTAAAAAAAGCACAAAATATGCCTAGGTGCCCCCCCAAACCATATTTAACACACATATAGATGCACAAAAGCACCATTAAAAACCCAAAGTATTAAAAAAAAAACAAATAGTATAAAAATATATTATTAAAATATCTGGGTATCTGGGCTTGGCTGCAAGTGCTTTCCCTCGCTTGCTCACTCATTCACTTGGGCAGGAATGGGGAAGGGTATGGGATGGCGGGGGGGGGGGGAGGAAGGGGAAAGGGGGACCTATTCCAAGCCCTCCTTCCCTCGTCCACATGAATGAATGTGGGAACAAATATATGAGTATTGGGAAGTAACAGACACAGCATAATTTGTAATTATACTCAGGTCTAAACTGCACTGCAGAAAGTTTTAACACCACTTTAAATCCCATGGCTCAGTGCTATGGAATCCTAGGACTTGTGGCATCAGAGAAGGCTAAATATATTATAAAACTGCAATACCCCCCAAATTCCGTAGCATTGAGCCATAGCAGTAAAAGCGCTGTCAAACTGCATTACTTCTGCAGTGCAGATTAGACATGAGAGAATTTAAATTATTTACTTAAATGTTTTTCCATTCACCCCCCTTGATTTCCCCTTGCCCTGATATGCACGAGAGTCTAGTTTTCAGCTGCACCATTGTATTGGACAGTTTATGTAAAATGAAAAGCCTAAAAATGGGTGGATTTCCAGCAGCAGATTGCAGCTGTTCCTTGTTCATTGTAGGAGCGGCAGATCATATAAATATGTAAATAAAAGCTCCCCCATGTAAAGAAAAGCTTCCTCCTGCCAGAGGAACATATCAATAGCAAGGACAAAGAACATATCTTGTTATACTTTTGGTTTTATACTCCCTCGTGTGTGTGTGTTGTGTGCCTCCAATTTTTTTCTGACTAAGGCGAATTTATCATGGAGTTTTCTTGGTAAGATTTCAGAGGAGGTTTACCATTGCCTTCCCCTGAGGCTGAGAGCATGTGACCTGCCCAAAGTTACCCAGTGGGTTTTATGGGCGAGCAGGAATCGAACCCTGGTCTTCCAGCTGAAAGACAATGGAGTGGGTGTGTGATGGGAACCAAGGCAAAGGCTGGTTGGATGGCTGATCCTGTGCATTGACTTCAGCCTGTTCCAGCCACAAACTGGTGGGAAGAAGCAGAAGCAAATTGTTTCCCTCCTTCAGTGTCTCTGAGGGAAAAATTTAATGGATGCTGTAATTGTTAATGGGAGTTGCAGTCTCTATCAGTTGTCCAGGGCAACCTAGAACCTGTTATTGTTGCTGCAGCTGTTGACTAATCCAGAGCAGCAAAAGGCAACCTCATCTGTCTGAAGTAAAGTTATATACAGTATTTGATGCACTTTAGGGTTTTAAATCTCAAGTTAAGTCTTGGGGGTCCCTGCTAAAGAAACATTAGGAGCCACTTCTCTGTATTATTTTCTAAGGAACACAGATGACAGAAATGTAGCCAGGTGAGTAACTCTATTGAAATAATTTAAATCTAATTTTCAAGATTTTAAATTGTATTGGCTTGCTGACTGAGGGCATCTCATTTGCATATTTGTATAGATACTGTACCTTGAAACCCTCCCCATAAGTGTGCCCCTAGGCTGAAGTTGTTTTGTTACCTGTTAGAAGAATACCTATCAGAAGTAAGAGCAAGGGCAAGTGAAGAAGAGCAACTGAAGTTTCATCCAAATTTGGATGGAGCTTTTGAGGTCTGGGTGAGGCTTCTGGACTTTCCCCTTCTGGAACAATACAGTCCTATCACTACATAACTAAGCTGCTACGGCAACCTGCCTCTTCCTGTCACCAAGTAGATGTGTGTGCTTGTGTACACGCACACAGACACACATTATGAATGAATGTGACTTCCTGTCACCTTTAACTGAGAAGGAAGAAAAAGAGAGGCTGAGTGAGTTTCAGGAAGGGAGGTAGATAAAAAGACAAACCCATGAGAAAGAAGTTGCTGTTGCCTTGTTTATCAATTGGTTAAGTTTAATTGTGAATCCTAGAACAGCCCAACCATTTATTAAGGGAAGATGCTAGTCAGTGCCTCCTGTTTTTTTCTTTCTTGGATGGGTGGCAGTTTAGCTCTTTTGTGACTGCATTTTGGCTGCAGTGGGAGTGCATAAGAGAGAAAGGGGAAAGGAGATGAGCATCCCATTTCAGAGTTGCCTTTGGTCTCCTTCCCGGGACAGGCTGGGTATAAATTAAATGAATGGATGAATGGATGGATGATCTCTGGCCACAAAGGTTATACTGTATAGTCAGAACAGTGGTATTTACTTTAAATAGAAATGAATAGATATAGAAGACCTAAAGCACAAAGATATACAACAGAGCACTAAATGAATATGGTGCAAGCCATCATATTCTCTGTCAACATGGATTTGAGAGCTGGACAATGAAGAAAGGGGATAGGAGGGAAATAAACTTATTTGAGATGTGAGGCTGGAGAAGAGTGCTGTGGATACTGTGGACAGCCAAGAAGCCAAACAAATGGGTTCTAGAACGTCCCCTGGAAGTCAGGATGACTAAATTAAGGCTGTTGTACTTTGGTCATATTATGAGAAGGAGTAAATCATTAGAAAAGAAAATAATGCTAGGAAAGGTGGAGGGAAGTAGAACGAGAGGAAGACCACATGCCAGATGGTTAGACTTAATCAGAGAGGCCATGGACCTGAGCTTGCAGGACCTGAGGAGAGCAGTGGAAGGTCATGGAGAGGTCTCATCCATGGGGTTGCCATGAGTTGAGGTCAACTTGGGGGCTGTTTACTAGAACAAGAAATTTTGACTTGCTAAAAAGAGATGGACTGTTTCAGACTGGGAATACCGTACTTCTGCACATTTTGAGAAGCATTTGATCATAGGTCCATTCCTGACAGAAAAATGTGTACAATGTTCTTCTTTTAAAACAATTATAGAAGCAGTTGTGCAAGACGCTATACATCTACATGCACAAGAGGTTTACAGCTTCTTGTGCAGGTAGTTGTACAGCCCCTTGCACAACTGCTTCTATAGTTGTTTACAACCTGTTGTGCAGTGGTGTAATCCAGTGCAACTGTGCTGACAGAGATTGCGTTGCACTAGAATTACAGTGTATTTAGGCCTATATTATAATTGCTAAATTATGTTACTATTTATTAATATATTATTAAGAATAACTTCCTTTATTAAGAATTATTTTAATATGCACTTGGTTACATCTGGTACTCATTGGCAATATAAATTGGATAAATCCTAATTGTATTGCCAATGAGTACTACTTATAGGTGCAGTCAAGGGCTTTTAAAAATAATTAACAAAGGAATTGTAATATTTAGTTATTTATCTGTATAAATCATTTACATTTCACATGCACACACACAGAGACAGAATATATTATAAAGCTTATATACTAGTTATTTTACATACATTCAAAATGTGTGTATTGAAGGGGTGTGTGTTCATGATGTAAACTGTATTGATCTGCCATGCCTTGTTATTTAAAACCTCTGGGACTGTTCAATTAGATATGTTTGTGTCTCCTTTAAAAAGCAAAATATACACTTATTTATTTATTTATTGAATTTTACCCTGCTTTTCAAATATAAAGTTGCCTGCATTAGTTTAAAACAAAACAGGACTTCGACACTTCATGCCCTCTGTCTTGTAGTCCAAAAAGACTCGCAAAATTGAGGGTTGGGATTGGGAGGCAAATGTGGGGGGAAATTGTGTTCTGTAGTGTGCAGGCTGTGAAACCATACAACAAAATACAATTTATTATATTATTATTAACCTTTATTTATATAGCACTGTAGGTTTACACAGTGCTGTACATATAAACTTATAATTAGACGGTTCCCTGCCCTCAGGCTTACAATCTAAAAGATACGACACAAAAGGAGAAGGGAAAGGTGATGGGGAAGGGTATCAGGTCCAGTGGTTCTTCTCTCCCTCTGAGGCTAGAGGGAGGGTTTGGCTTCATAATGCACAGTTAAAATGGGCCAGACAAAGTGACACATCTGGGAACGCTTCTCTAAACAATATAGTCTTTAACTCAGTTTTGAAACTGGTTAGAGTAGTGATGAGGTGTGCATGCGGGGGAAGAAGGTTCCAGGAGTGAGGGGCAGCAAGTGAGAAGGGACAAATCCGGGACAGGGCAGTGGAAATCCTTGGCTGGGACAGGAGACCTTGACTACCAGAACGGAGGGTACGAGAAGGAGTGTGAGGAGAAAGAAGTTCAGACAAGTAAGGAGGGGCCAGTCTGTGGAGGGCTTTGAAAGTCAACAGCAGAAGCTTGTACTGGATGCGGAAGGGGAAGGGGAGCCAGTGAAGGGAGGATAAAAGAGGAGAAACATGGTCAAAGCGGTGAGCGGATGTGATAATGCGTGCGGCTGAGTTCTGGACAGAGATTAAAGGATGGAGATGAGAGAGAGGAAGCCCTGTCAGAAGAAGGTTACAATAATCAAGTCGTGAGACCACCAGGGCATGGACCAGAGTCTTGGCAGTGGAGGCTGAGAGGAATGGACAGATTTTAGCAATATTGTAGGAGAATCTACAGGTCTTGGTGGTGGCCTGAATCTGGGGGATAAATGACAGAGAGGAATCAAAGATGAAACCAAGACTGCGGGCTTGCTGAACCAGTTGAATAGAAGTGCCGTCAACAGAAACAGAAAATGAGTATTGAAGGGTGGACTTAGGTGGGAAGACAAGAAGCTCTGTGTTAGACATATTGAGCTTCAAGCGCCGATGCCGCATCCACTGAGAGATGACAGCCAGACAAGATGAAACTTGCTGTTCAAGCCCCGGCGAAAGGTCAGGGGTTGAGAGATACAGCTGAGTGTCATCGGCATACAGATGATAGGAGAAACCAAAAGAACTGATGAGTTTGCCTAGGGACAGTGTATAAAGAGAGAACAGAAGGGGACCCAAGACAGAGCCCTGAGGAACTCCAACAGATAAGGGGACAGAGGAAGAGGACTGGCCATCTGTAACCACTGCAAAAGATCTGTCTGATAAGTAAGATTTAAAACAGTTGAGAACAGAGTCAGAGAACCCGAGGTTTGAAAGTAAGTCAAGCAAGAGACAGTGATCCACTGTGTCGAAGGCTGCAGACATATCAAGAAGGATGAGAATAGAGTAGAGGCCCTTCGCCTCTAACAATACAATAATTGTATTGTTCTTTCATAAAAGTAAAGTTCCTGAGGCATAAACATGGGACATTTTAAGGAGTAGGAAAGAGGATTTTCCCCCAGTTTTGTACCTGTGTGTAGCCATGTAAAAGGAATAGAAGGGACCTTCTGAAAAACATTTCTCAATACAGCATGCAAATGTAAAATGACACTGTTTTATACAGATATATTTGTAAAAATGTGTAGTTAAAAATGTTCATGTGCACACTGCAGGATGAGACTTGTATCTGAAAGTGGTGGCTATCTCCCACATAGAAATGAAAGAACATTAAATTTTAAGAAGCATGTTGATTTAGACACTTTATTTCTCAGGTTGTGAATGAAACCCTAGTCTCTTTCTAGGTGTGCCACTCTGAGAGCCATATGGCTGTTGTCAGTAAATAAACAACCTAGAGAAAATAGCTTAACAGCTTTAGTCAGGGATTTTTAGAATCATTAGTTTGCCCTTGCTGTGTGCCTTTGGAAAGGGCTTATTAAATCTCCTCCTGTGAAGGTCAAAACTTGGCTTTGTGCAACTTTTTTCTTTAGGCTGCTTTTGCGAGGAACAGTAGATGAAAAAGAAAATCCCTTAAAATGGAATAACTTTAATATCTGAAAAGACCCCTTTGATTTTTTAAAAAAAAAATCATAGAAAGTGTGGGCACCTTTTCTGGCCTAAGATAATCACACATTCAGAACAGAAATAGAATAGGAACTTGTGTGCACAGCTCTGGAACTTGAAAGGTTCAGTCTTTGCCTTCCTTGTAGTTAAAAAAAGAAGAAGCCTTTTTTAAGACCTTGAGCTGGATCCTGGTATAGTTCCAGCTTTTCAGAAGATCCTGTACCAGCTTTCCATGTTGGGTATGTGGCTTTTGGTATCTAGAGGTTCAAAGGATGTTCTGAGGAGTTATTGCAACAAGCACCTCTCCCCCACACTGACTTTACAGCTCTTTATGGCAGAGCTGTGCCTTTCCAGATCCCTTGATGCTGCCCGCTTTCTGATTTGTTTCCTTGTCTGCCAGGTGCCAGCAAATCTAGGTAGTCTTAGCCTAGCAATGCAGATTATACAGAGATCATAAATAGGCCACCATAAATCTCTATGAGGCCTTCTCATGATTATTGTATTGGTTTTTATATTTCTATAGCCTGTTTAACAGTTGTGTTGTACTGCACTTATATCTGTTTTGCTCCTACCTTCCCATGTTCTTTTTAAAAAAAAGTTGGATTGCATGACTTTGGCTGAGCTATCTTTTTTTATTTTATTTTGTAAAGTGCCACATGCAGTTGATGGCAATATCTAAATAGATGGTGGTAGTGGTGTTGTTGATGATGATGTTGCTGAGCTGATGATTTTCATCTTAAATGTACTTGTGTTGTTTCAGTAGGCTATACCGTGTCTGTGGTAATCCCTGAATTGCCATGAATTGCATCATGGCTCACTAAAGCTCACTATTCATCTCCAAGGTTTTAAATTTAATATTAGAATTATGAGAGTACAGTAAAATCTCTCTCTATTAATATATATTTAAACAACCAGTGCTCTGCTTTGTTTGGTTGTTGTTGTTGTTGTTGTTGTTGTTGTGTGTCTTCAAGTCTTTTTTGATTTGTGACATCCCTGTCATTAGGTTTTCTTGGCAGGGATTTGCCATTGCCTTCCTCTGAGGCTGAGAGAATGGGACTTGTTCAAGGTCACCCTGTAGGTTTTATTCTCTCTACCCCTGATTTTTCTACATCAGGAGAGCCACAGGTGATTTATCAACAGAGCAGAGATCCATTTCCACCACTTGGGTTTTAAAAAGGAGGAAAGAAGGGGGAGAGAAAAAAATCAGCACCTGTGGCAGGACATTGAGACATCTCCTGTACTCAGCGATGAGGGATTACAAATATCTACAAATCATAGGGGTCCATCAGACTTTAATAAAGAGATGATAATAGTTATGATAATTAAATAAACTTAATTATTTAATTGTGATAATTTAATTTAATTACACTCTGGGAGATGTTATGATGCTATATGTATTAAGAATTGCAAAAAGTATGAGGACAAGATGCAAACTACTGCAGGGTGTCTTCTCACTGTGCAGGGCTGATCCTGAGTGCTCGTCTTCCAGTGACAGTAAATCTTCTGGCATTCCACTTGTATCTCCCTTGTGTGCTTGTTTTCTAGTCATCCACAGAGTCTGTGGGTGGGTGGAGGGAATAGGATCAAACTTGTGTAGCATTGAAGGAAAGACAATTTATCACATCTCATTCATATAACAAAATTTAGTATTTCCCTCTGGAACTGATCTTGTATCAAGCAGGTTAAGTCACTGTCCAGAAGACATAGCAAGGAATATAATTTAAGGAATACATTATTGTGTTACTATGTGTCTTTGTGAATATATTACTAATTAATGGTCCCAAACTATCACAGTGCTTCCATGTGTGTGTCTCTGTTGAAAATATGCTGTAATCTACACATGAATAGCAATGTGTCACATGAGAACAACTTGAGTTGAGTCTCTTTTTATTGTAGAAGCAGTTTACTGAAAATACTAATCAAATTGTCTAATGAAAATGAAAATTGTAATGAAACTGTTCTGCTATTGCTTTTGGGGTAGGCAGATTTGGCTGGCCTTGGTAGGCAGAGGATCTGTCCTCTGCTAACTTGGTCCTTCATTTCAGTACAGACAGCACCACCAGCACCACTAGCAGTGATTACCATACACAGGCAAGAACTTCATGCTTCTCTTCATTTCATTAAGGTACTGCTATTGGGGACTGGTACTGATTTATTAGGTATTAATATATTAGGGACTGGTATTGATCCTTCCTCTGGCAGGAAGGATACTGCAAGAGGCACAGTCTTCAGCTTTTGTCTTTAAGGTGCATTGGGATAGCAACCAAATTTATGCATATGATAAGCAAGTGTTGAAGTACAGATGGAAATGTCCTGATTATTTTTAATACAAGTTATTCAAAAAGGATGGTGCAAAAGTAAAGTTGTTTTCTTCTTAAATAAACTTACATACCACAACCATGATGGCAAGAAAAAATAGATGAGCTTTTCAAGTTTCACATGCAGTAGAGGTGTTGGATGTGGGCACTGTTGGTGACATGGCAGATGTCAAGACAATAGTCCAGTTCTGCCCATATGCAACCCACCATATCATCCACTGCATTGGAGATGCGTTGTCACATGTCATCCACTTGCTGTGGCAGGTATGCAGCATCTTTGATGAATCCCCATAAAAAGAAGTTGCAGGGTGTTAAATCTGTTAATCATGGATGCCAGAGCACCATTGGGGAATCCTCATTTCTAGCACAGCTGACCCAATGTCCTGGTAGGGTGCCATTCAGACATTGGTGAACATCCTGGCAGAAATGTGGAAAGATTACATTGGGAAGATTGTCTTCCAGCTGAGACATAAGCCATTCCTGGCAGGAATAGCCAGTTACGGTAGACCTGACAAAAAAGAAGGGACTGTACAGCTTGCATCTGCTCATTACACCAAACACATTCACTTTTGGTGAGTCTCTCAAATTCTCCACAGTGGCATGTGAGTTTTTTGTGCCCCTGATCCTGATGTCATGGCAGTTGACTTTCCCACTGAGATAGAAGGTGGCCTTGTCACTGAAAACTTATTTTGTCACTGAATCTTTCCTCTACTAACTGGTCCTGCATTTCAGTGTAAAATTTATGGCATTTAAAATTGTCATTCAGTTTTAATGTGTTTGCGACCTGCAATTTGTGCAGCTTATAGGAGGACCAAGGCTTTTGTAAGATGCACCATATCGTGGGATGTGGCCCCTACAGTTCCATCCTAGTCTGCCTTGTTGTTGTTGTTTTTTACTCCTTTTGTAAATGCCTCAGATCCTGTCCTTTACCTTGTTTAAAGTCTGTGGGTGGCTCAGACTTATTCCGCACATAAACAGCCAGTGGATTCAAACTACTCAGCATGCAGTTCAGTTCAGTGCACAATGCAGTGTTATGGCAGACTCTGTTCATGTGAATTCTAACATGTAAAATTACTCCTCCTGCTTTGATCCTGCCATCATGTACATGCAGCACCACTAGCTGTGATTACCATACACAAGCAAGAACTTCATGCCTCTCCTCTTCATTTCATGCCATGACTACTTGATTACTATTCATCTTCTTCATGGCCTCTGTGAATCACACAAATAGGGTTTCTTGTGCCTCCACAGAGACATTTGAAGCCTTCTGGAATTGCTAGGCAGATTTTTGATGATAACTCCACCCATCTCTTATTGCACCCCTAGTGTTCCCACTCACTTACCTCAGTTCCTTTTGGCCCACTGCGATAGCAGCATCAAAGGAACTTTGCTCTTGGAATCGCTTTCATTTCCCCTCAAAACTTGGATTTTGGATTTTTGGACTGTTTTTGATGATTCTCTTGCATAATACTATTGGATTTGGCGAAAGATTTTCAGGTTTTAGACTCAGACTGTTTGATGACAATATTGTGATGTCAACTTTCTTGACTTCTTTCAAGAGTTGCAATGAGTGTAGGGCTAAACTCCTAGCCTGGTATGGTCATTCCTGATGCCTTTTGTGTTTGGGCAAACAGCACAACATCAATACTTTTGTCCACTGCAAAGCCTTTACTCCTCTGGTGAGGAAGAATCGGGAGTCTCAGTTTAGGGCTTTCCTGTATGAACATGCCTTGAAAACCTCTGTGCCCCATCTGCCACTGTGTCAGCTCCTCCAAGTTCTACCTCTGTGGGTAACTTTTCTTGTTCGATTGAGGAGTGCCATCGTGAAACCAGCAGACGTCCCAAGTCTGAGAAGTTCATCCATGTTTATTTAAACATCCATATGTGTATACTGTATTTAAAATTATTTCCCCTTGCGTTTACTGGGGGTAACTTCCAAGAAAATCCTATGAAAAATTCATGGGGTTACCATAAGTTAATATGTGACTTGAAGATCCATGTGCACATTTTACAGAGCATTGTTGGCTTTGAGTTTATTTTTAATTTTTGTTGTAAAAGAAGTAGTGTATTTACTCATGTATACTGGTAAATCTAGAAATTTTAGTCAAAAAATTAACCTCCCCAAAAACTGAGTTGACTTATCCACGGGTCAATGTAAGTACTGTACTTTAACTCTTATATAAAAAAGGGAACCATCCCCTGGTGAAAAGCAAGAGTGCAATCTGTCCTGGAAGCACTGACCCCTGCCTACTCTCTCATCCATATAGCCTTTAGCGTCAGCACAAACTGTTATACCTGCTGAGATTTTATAAGATCTTGGGCATTGTTTTCCCTCACTTCATCCTTTAGATCTTTTGTTAAGTGCCCCTGAGTTTTACCTTTGATTTATCAATGGGTCATATTGAAATCCATAATTTTGGCCCACAAACCTGCCATGGACTTATACATGAGAATGACTTATAGTCGAATATATACAGTAAATAACTTCTATTTTAGTAAAGCTGTTCTACATCTTGAGTATTTAGGAGACCGTTTATTTTTACACCGCTACTATGATGATTGACAGTTATAGTTCAGATACATACAGCTGTAATAGCATAGACCAAAGCCTACTTTTGTTTGTTTAAAACTTATATATGCTACTCTTCAGTGTAAAGAGGTTCAAGATAGTTCACAATAGTAATGAAAAATAAAATAAAATTGTGATCCTGAAACATCTTAGAATCATTGTACATTTCCTGGATTTTAAGATGTTTGGGAGCAGATCTTTTCCCTTTTTCTTAACAATATCTGAAGTGTATTTAATAGGGACCTAAGATAGGGTCTTCTAGGCAGCAAAGGAGGCCCTGTTAGCTCCTGCTCAGATGTTCTTTTGTTTAGACGTCTCCTGTTTTCCTTCAGGCAGGCCTTTGGCCACTTAAGAACTGATCACTCTTTTGCTGCTGTTTATGAGTTTTGTTGATTGTTACCTCCTGTTTTATATTTTATATCATGGGTTTACATTGTGTTATATCTTCTTTGCTGACAACTACCTTCAGTGCCATTATCTGGCAGGGAATGTGATATAAATTAAAATGATTTCAGAAGGCAGGCAAATGGATGTAAGCAGATAGGGCCATCAGGGGTTACTAGTCAGGGTGCCTATGTATTCCCTCACTTCCAACTCTAAATTGTCTTGGATGAAGCCATGTCTTGGATGAAGCCAATTATCTGGACCCATTTCAAACCGGCTTCAGGGTGGGATACGGAGTTGAGACTGCCATGGTCGCCTTAATTGATGATCTTTGTCTGGGCATCGACAGGGGAAGTGTGACCCTGCTGGTCCTAGAATCATAGAATCATAGAATCATAGAGTTGGAAGAGACCACAAGGGCCATCCAGTCCAGCCCCCTGCCATGCAGGAACTCCAAGTCAAAGCATCCCTGACAGATGGCCATCCAGCCTCTGCTTAAAGACCCCTAAGGAAGGAGACTCCACTACACTCCGAGGGAGTGTGTTCCACTGTCGAACAGCCCTTACTGTCAGGAAGTTCCTCCTAATGTTGAAGTGGAATCTCTTTTCCTGCAGTTTGCATCCATTGTTCCGCGTTCTAGTCTCTGCAGCAGCAGAAAACAAGCTTGCTCCCTCCTCAATATGACATCCCTTCAAATATTTAAACAGGGCTATCATATCACCTCTTAACCTTCTCTTCTCCAGGCTAAACATCCCCAGCTCCCTAAGGCGTTCTTCATAGGGCAAGGTTTCCAGACCCTTCACCATCTTAGTTGCCCTCCTTTGGACATGCTCCAGTTTCTCCACATCTTTTTTGAAATGTGGTGCCCAGAACTGGACACAGTATTCCAGGTGGGGCCTGACCAAAGCAGAATAGAGTGGCACTATAACTTCCCTTGATCTAGAAACTATACTTCTATTGATGCAGCCTAAAATTGCATTGGCTTTTTTAGCTGCCGCATCACACTGTTGACTCATGTTCAGCTTATGGTCTACTTGGACTCCTAGATCCCTTTCACATGTGGTCTCATTCAGCCTCTTGGACATCTCAGCAGCATTCAATACCATTGACCACAGTATCCTTCTGGAATGCCTGAGGGAATTAGGTATTGGGGGCACTGCGCTCCAGTGGCTCCATTCCTACCTCTCGGGCAGATTCCAAATAGTTATGCTGGGGGCAGCTGCTCTTCTAAAAGAGAGCTGACATCTGGCATCCCTCAGGGTGCCATCCTGTCCCCCATGCTGTTTAACATTTACATGAAGCCATTGGTAGAGATCATCTTGGAGACATGGGGCGCAGTGTTATCAGTACGCTGATGACACTCAAATATGTTTCTCTGTGCCTCCGACTGTTGCCACGACTAAGGATGGCATCTCTCCATTGAATGCCTATTTTGAGTTGGTAATGGGCTGGATGGGGGAAAACAAACTCAAGTTGAATCCAGAGAAAATGGAGGTGCTCACTATAGGTACCCGAGGTCTAGGAAAGGAGTTTTGTCATCCTGTCCTGGACGAGGTCACACTTCCCCTAAAGGACGAAGTTCACAGTTCGGGAGTACTCCTGGATCCGTCTCTACAGTTGTCATCTCAAGGAGATGCGATGGTTAGGAGCGCTTGGTACCAACTTCAGTTGATACATCAACTACGTCCCTACCTGGACTGAAAGGACCTTGAAATAGTAGTACATGCTCTGGTAGTCTCTTCTTGATTTCTGTAACACACTCTACATGGGGCTACCCTTGTACCAAGTTCAGAAGCTTCAATTAGTTCAAAATATGGCAGCCAGACTGGTCACCATTTCATCAAGGTTCGACTATATAACACAATTTAAAAGATCTTCACTGGCTGCCGATCAGCTTCCGGGCGCAATACAAGGTGTTATTACCTTTAAAGCCTTACATGGCTTGGGCCCGAGTTACTTGCGGGAACACCTCTCTCTACATAACCTGCCCTGCAATCTTAGAACATTGGGGAAGAATTTGTTGGAAGTGTATATAACCAGATTAACTTTCACTTCCCAGAAAGCCTTTACGGCAGCTGCCCCAAAACTCTGGAACAGTCTCCTGGAAGTTATCCATCTCACCACCTCTTTGGAAGTCTTTAAGAGGGCAGTAAGACGGATTTCTTCCGGTGAGCTTGTCCACCTGATCTCTTATAAAACACATTCTTCAATCTCTTTGACCTAGACTGAAATATCTCTCTCCTCTTTCGCTTTGATAGTATTGTTTTAATTGTTACCTATTTTTGTATTTTATTGTACTACATTGCTGTTTTTATTGTTGAGATTTATATTTGCATATTGTATATTGATATTGGGTTGTAATCCTGCTTCGATCCACCCGGGAGAATATAAATAAATTATTTATTATTTATTATTATGCTGCTGTATGCCTCTGTATATCAGTTGGCAAGGAGTATGAGATCAAGGATATTGTTAGACCCTGCTGCTGGACTTCCCATATACAGCAGACCAGCCACTGTGTGAACAGAATGTTGGACAAGATATAAATTTGTTCTGATCCATCCCAGGATTTTTTATATTCTTAAATCCAGTATTATCAATGGGGAAAAGGAAGATGAAATGTTGTGGTGAGATCTTCATCTGGTACGAAAAGGACATCAAATTCTGAGATCGGTGAGCCTTCCTGGGCAGGGCATTTCACACGCAGAACAACACAATTGAAAAGGCCCCTTCTTTGATCATCACCAGCTTGTTTCAGAAGGTGGAGGAGAAAGATCACTAATGATGTAAATATTCAGTCTGGTTTGTATGGGAGAAGTCATGCCTCCCCATGCACAGGATCGCTCTTTGCAATGTGATTAAGTTAAACAAGTGTGGGGTTTTTTTTGTTTTTTTAGTTCAGGATCATGGTTTATCAGTTGTCTCATTAGTAATAGTTGGAAAGAATACTATCTTACTGAAAGTGAAGTGATTTCAGTTTGTGTTCTTACTTCGGAGAATTTGTCTTAGTACAGGCAAATAGTTTATTTATCTAAGTAGAATTGTAACAGAATTGGGTCAAGCTCATAGTTGGGGACCAGGACCTATTGGGAAAAACTGTCAAAATAACACATTGTTGATTTATTTTCCTGGTGCTTGTGCACACAAGCATCCACTGCCACACTGTGTGATTAGAAGTTGTGTTTTTCAAATGGTGTTCTCTGCTTTTATAATGTTGAATGCAATAATCCAATGGAGCTTTCCTGCTGGTTGGAACCTGGGCATTATGCTGTCCTAAAGCACAATTTGGCAGGTGGCGGAAAGAGCACCTGATTGTATATTTTGCTTTCATTAATACAAAAGTTACAGAAACAAAAGCCAAATTTTTGTATATAAGGAATGAGAATGGAAAGTACTGGATGTAGGCTTAAATATCTTGGAATCTTTTTATAAATGTGGACATCAATTCCCCATTGACATGATGGGTTTTTGCAGTTTCTTTCATTTTTGTATTTCCACTTAGGCAGAATTCTTATTTGTTAGTGCAAAAAATGAAGTCACATCTAAATTTTCTAAACTTGCTAACTTTTGTCGAAAACACACTGCAGAAATAATCCAGTTTGCAACCGTTTCAACTGCCCTGGGTTAGTGCTAGGGAATCCTGGCAACTGTAGTTTATTGTGGCACCAGAGCTCCCTGACGGAGAAGGCTAAATATCTGACAAAACTACAGTTCCCAGGATTCCCTAGCACTGAGCCAGGGCAGTTAAAGTGAACTGGATTATTTCTGCAGTGTGTTCTGGACCTTAGAACACTTATCAAGAAGTGTTGATCTTGAATGCTGCTGTATGTGTATCTGTGTATTTGGATCACTGGGAATATGCAGGGGCTTGAAGGGAACCGATTAATTGGATATTTTAGTTGTAGATTTGTTGGTGGAAACTGTTAAATTCTCTTTCTCACCTTTTTATTAGGCAGGATTGCTTTTGCAAGTAAAGTAAACCATGTAAAGCTGTCTTCAAACCTAGGTTGGAAAGTGTCAGACAACAGTTACGTTCAACATTTGCAGCAGTTTATATTCTGTTTTCCGCAAACATTATATAAAGAGTGCTTTCATTTTGTTGCCACATGTTCCCAAATAAGAGAAAACACTTGCTTATTTGTAATACCTTATTGCCATGTTTCTTTATACTTGTAGGCATGATTAAATTGTGTTTAATCCCCCCCATGCTGTGGCTTCCTCTTTGATTTTGTGTCACTAGGTCTAGGAGGTACAGACTTCATGAATTCGCATGACTATGGTCTAATAATGTATAATCTCAGTGTTGCAGTCTTTATTTGCCTTGCATTGCAAGGTGACTGAACCAAGAGAGGGTTCAGGAGAGGGTATGTCTCCCTGAGATGGAAAATCAATTTAGATGGGATCACAGACTAAAAAGACTTGGCCAGTGAGAAGCAGTGAAGGTTCCTTAGACTTCAGTTAGTCATATTAGCTTGCTTGGGGTCCTTTATTCAGGATTCCAGAGGAGGAGGATGCAGGCAGCTCTGTGTCCTGGAACCTGTGGCTATGACTCTAAGGGAGAGATCTAGAACTAATGAGTATTGCTAGGCAGTGTGTTTGGGCATAAGATATTTACTTCTTTCAGTTTGCTCTGATTGTGACTGGCAAGTATTGTTTCTTAGTTAAGGTAATTCTTAGGATCGGTACTTACTCTGTCATACGAAGTTTACAAAAGGCTTCTGAAGGTGTCTTACAATGTTCCTTGTATGAGTTGTCATCCAGTGCTTTGGCCAAGTGGTCACATATCTAGTTGGAAAGGAACCTCTCCTTGAATTGTGTGTGTGTTTGTGGATTGGGGAAGATTCTGGCTCAGTAAAAAGTAAAAAGCAAAGGGAATCTTGGTTGTCTGCTCCGGAATGAAAAAAAAGGAATGGTGGCAGTAGTCATCTATCAATTTCCTTCAGAGTTGGAGGAGCGATTGGGATACCTTTGTGTCCCTTTATTCCTAGTCAGACTTAGTATCAGAGATTCATTGTCCATAGAGATTCATCGAGTGAAGTGGAGATCGTAGTCAAGATCACAGAGGTTCGTCCAGCGAAAGAAAGGGGGTGCTTTCATTCATTGGCGTATTGCCATTGTGACCCAATGAAGTCTATCATGGTCCGTTTTACATTGGCAAAAAGAGGTGTGTTGAAGGCTGCTTGAAAACCCAGCCTTTAGATGAGAAAAAGGGAAAGTGTGCCATGAAAACACTATTTTGGAGTTTTAAGGGAGAAGAAGTGCTTTAAAAAGGAGCTGGCCCATTTTACATTGGCAAAAAGAGGTGTGTTGAAGGCTGCATGAAAGCCCAGCCTTTAGATGAGAAAAATGGAAAGTGTGCCATGAAAACACTATTTTGGAGTTTTAAGGGAGAAGAAGTGCCTTTAAAAAGTAGTTTGATTTCCCCACTACTTTTTTAAAAAGGGTGCAGCATTGCTGGCCCGTTTTACACGGGCAAAAAAAGGCGCTTTTAGGGCTAAAAAGCCCGCATTTAGGGTTAGGGAGGGCGTAGCCTTTACACCCTCCCTAAGCCTAAAACGCATGGACGCCGCCATTTAAAGATGGCGGCGTCTACACGGTGGCGCCGTACAAGCGTCATCACGTGCGCAGCGTTTTGACGCGCTGCGCACGTTTTGATGCTCTGGCGGCGCGGGAGGGCGCCAATCGCGCCCTTCCCGCGCCGCAAAAAAAGAGCTCGATCTCGGAGCTCTTTTTTGCGGCGGGTCGTTGTGGCGGGATGAGGCCTCTGGGGCTGCCCGTGTGGCAGCCTAGGCCTCATCTCGCCGCTAGAAGGGGCGAGTTTGGACCGCCCCTTTTAGCCAATGTAAAAAGCACCCCTATTGCATCTAAAGGCTAAGGTGTAGTTGAACGGTTAAATGGGGCTCTGTATCTTTAAAGCGCCCATTTAAAGGCAGCGATACAAGTGCGGAGGGAGGGAAGGTGCCAAGACAAGAAGAGACCTTCAGAGCCCGGCCAGAGTGCGCCTGCACCTTCCTTCACCTCCTCCCTTTGGCTGAGAGAGTGTGACTTCTAGGGAGACAGCAGGGCACTGGAGGCGCTCAGCCAGACCAGGGCAAGCTGGCAAGAGGAGGAGGAGAAGGGGAGGGACCTGGAGCACCTCTGCTGCCCTGCTTCCCTGCAAGTCACACTCTCTCAGCCGAAGGGGGGAGGAGAAGGCAGGCCCAGGCACACTCTGGCCAGGCTCCAGGGCTCTCTCCTGGCTGCCTTCCTCCTCCCTTTGGCTGAGAGAGTGTGACTTGCAGGGAAGCAGGGCAGCAGAGGTGCTCCAGGTCCCTCTCCTCCTCCTCCTGTTTCCAGCTTGCCCTGGCCCAGCATCAGGAGGACCTGGAGCACCACCGCTGCCCTTCCTCCCTGTAAGTCACACTCTCTCAGCCAAAGGGAGGAGGAAGGAAGCGGGGAGGGAGGGAGGGAAGGAGCCAGGAAGAGACCCCCAGAGCCTGGCCAGAGCATGCCTGACCCTCCTGCTTCCTCTTCAAAAAGAAGGCTGGAAAAGTAGGACGTGTCCTGGCAAAGGAGGACGTGCCTGGTCAACTTGGAAAAGGGGGGCCTCTGCTCAAGAATGGAGAACATATGGGAATCCCTCCTGGACAGAGGGCTGAAACCTCAAGACAACTCAATATAATGCTCTGACAGAACACAGACTACAACTCCCATGAGCCTTTGCTACCATTTCCCAAGATGCCTTAATTTGCAACAGAAAGCCGACCAGTATGTTCACATGTGATGAATTCTTTCGTATTGACTCTGCATTTTCTTTTTGTGTAGATGCTCTCTTGTTTTGTGTGTGATGAGCTTGTGCGTAATCACGTGCATTTCCGAACTGACCTCACTTTCTCCCTCTTTCGGAATGGTCCTGTACTCCCCCATGTGATAAGCTCCGACTGTATGGTGTACCTGCGCAATTGCGCAATTCGCAGCCAGCAAGGGAAAAAAATGTTTAAAGCGCGGCTAAAAGCCACGTTCCTTGCCACCCATGTAGCTGCTCCACCTGTGTTTGTAGCGTTTTGACAGCTTCCCATGTAGTTGCTGAGCCACAGAAAAAACCTCAGTCTAGCTGCCCTGTACTTTTTAAATGCACACCTGGGGCTTGCTGTCTAGCTGCTAAGCATTAAGGAAAGTGCAACTTCATGTCACACTTTCTTGCCAATGTAAAAAGCCCCCATGTGTCAGAGTAAGGTTGGGTAGACCCAGGTTCTGATTCTCACTCAGTCATGAAGCTGAGTAGAGGGGCCCTTTCACACTACACAGTTGTAGAGCTATGATCCCACTGTATCTGCCATGGCTCCATTCTATGGAATCTTGGGATTTACAGTTTAGGGAGGAGTACTGAAGAATTCTTAGCCAGGGAACTCTAGTGCCACATCAAACTAGGATTCCAAAGGATGGAACCAGGGCAGTTAAAGTGGAATACAGCACTATATTTGTGTAGTATGGATGGCTCCAGGTGACTTTAGGCCAGCCAGTATCTCTTAGACTTGTTCACAACATGACTGTGGAAATAAGCAAGGTTGTATAAAATCATGCTAAATTCTGCTTTAAATATTTCTTGTTGGTCTTAAACCAGCCGTTTGTGACCAAGCTGGCTGATGCATCAGCTTAATTGCATAGGTGAATAGTGAGCCAATAGGTAGTTTTATGTGGATAGTACTTTGGTCATAAATTCAAAGCAAAATTGGGAGCCCTTCTTTTGGCCAATGAGAAGATGGGCAGGTCTTTGCTTCGTCTTGAAACTATGATGTGGTAGTTTATTTCCCTTAGCTTGCTAGGACAAGTTTGTGAAACCAAAATCTAAATCCTTTTCTCGTCAAACTAGTTATAGTATTCTTTTCGTCTGTGTATTTCGGGGGAATTGAAACTGCTCTGAAACTCAGAAATTCTCTAGCTAAGAAATCCTGAGTACTCTCCAAACAATTTTATATCCCTTAAATATCAGTGAGAAAATTAACCATGAAATCAGTAGGACTTAAGAGTGCTTTACTTGGCTGAACTGAATCCCTTGTGCCTGCATCTTCTCTCACATGAACCTGCCTTCTCTGAAGCCCTTCTTAGTCCCCCTGCCCATAGAGTGTGGCAGGTGGGGAAACATGATTATTTTCTGTTCCCGAAGGCTTCCCTTCAAGTACAGTTAATGTAGTACAATTGGCTGAGTGATTTTTGGGAGTTATAGTTCAACACATCAGGGGGGCCTGGTGTGTGTGTGTGTGTAAGCTACCCTGGGAGAATTTCCCTGATCAAGGCTGAAGGTTTTCTAGTTTGGGGTGCATTTCTTTTGCTCAGATTTACCCTTTTTTCCTGTTCTTCTCCCCTGAGTGTATGTTTGTCTGGTTTTAATATTTTAAGTATAATAGCTATATTTCTCTTTTGTTCCTTTTCTTTTCTTTTCGTAAGTTGCCTCTGAAAGTGAAGGCAAAGGAAGGAGGGACAGTGCAAGAAGGTGAAGATTGGCAAAACTGGTTCTTTAAATCTTCAGGGTTTTTTTTTTAATTTTTGTGGAGCTTTTTGTCGGTCTCTCTGTGTGTGTCTTAAAGCTGATATAATAGGTCTAGTAAAGCTGGTGTACAGTTGGCCCTCTGTATCCACAGAATCAACCATCTATGATTTAAAAAATATTTAAAAATACAAATTCCAAAAAGCAAACCTTGATTTTGCCATTTTATATAAGGGGTACCATTTTACTATGGCATTGTATTTAATGGGACGTGAGCATCCACGGATTTTGGTATCTATGGGGAGTCCTGGAATCAAACCTCAACAGGTACCAACGGCCCACTTTAGTAGGGATATCTTGGCTCAGCCATTAATCAGAATGGAGACTGGAGTTAAGACATTAGAAGAAGACTAGGACTTGGAAGAGCAACTATGAAGAAACTGGATAAGATCCTGAAGTATCATTGAATACTAAACTTTGGGTTGTCAGTTCCATCATATTTCCTATTTCTGTCCAAAGCTGGACAGTGAAGAAGGCTGATAGGAAGAAAATCAACTCACTTGAAATGTAGTACGAGAGAGGAGTTATATGGATACTATGGCCTGCCAAAAAGACAAACAAATGGGTCCTAGAGCAAATCAATCCTGAATCCTCCGTAGAAGACAAGATGACTAAACTGAGACTGTCGTACTTTGGCCATATCACAAGAAGACATGACTCATTTGAAAAGACAATAATTCTTGGTAAGGTAAAAGCCAGTAGGAAAAGAGGAAAACTGTATTCCAGATGGATAGACTTAATCATGGAAGCCATAGCCTTAAGTTTGCAAGACCTGACATTGTAACTTGGAGGTCTCGCATTCATGGGGTTGCCATTATTTGAAGTTGACTTGGTGGCGGTTAACAAAAACAAAATAGTTGTAAAGAAACATGGTATCTCCTTAAGTATCTTGTGCCACACAAGACGGTAACTAATGAAAATACCCAGAACAAATATTAGAAACAATATGCAATACATTAAGCAGTATGTAAAACTAGCAACATTTATCCAGTGGGATAATGTATGAACATCAATAGAACAAAATAGAAATTCTACATATAACGTAAGTAACAAGACAGTACACACAAATTAAAGAAATAAATGAAACAACAACTTCAAAAGAGTACAGTATCAATAATACACCTCATTCAGACCACAAATAAACAATGGTGTCTAATCATAGACATGCAGAGCTAAATAGAATACCAGCTACTCATAAAATAGATTGTAGAAAGCATTTCATTAATACAACTCATTGTATTGTCAACTGCACATCCATGATCCAGCATTTACTGATGGAAAAAAACCCACAATTAACATTTATTGAGGTACCTTATGATTGTGATGAGAACTTTGCTGTAGGGATATCGTCATTTTTTACAACTTACTGGTGCTTGTCAGATATGTGTTAGAAGGAGAAGTAGGGAATAAGAGGAAATGGGAAAGTTTTAAGAAGGAGCGCTTACTGATGTACTCCTTCTTCGTACACCACAAATACTCTTTGGTAATTCTAGCACCCGAACGACGTTATGTTCCCATTCACATTACTTCCAAACAAATGAGTTGTACCTGATAGAATAATTCAATTTGTGGGTTTCATGGAAGATTTTCTTTCTCAGTTCATTTAATCTGGCTTGTTCCTTGATGAGATGAAGTGGAAAAAAGGCTCCCTTTCCTATAGAAGAAATAAAAACACTCAAAAGTTTCTCAGTTGGCTTTTTGCTTTGCAACAATAATATTACTCATGTCCTTGTTGATACAGATGCTTACTACCTTGTTCATCAAACAGTGGTGCTTATTTTATTTTGTTATCTCTGAACAATTTCACATTCTATATCACTTATGCCCTTTATGGTAACATGCTACTAGGAGGAGTTTGTTCCTTTGTTTGATGGATATGTTTAAGCTCTAGAGCAACCTTCCCCAACCCACTGCTGACAGAAATCTCTATTAATCCCAGACATGGTCATATTAGCTAGAAACATTGGAAATTGTGGCCAAACACATAGAGGGCTGGACTGGTGGTGGTTGTGAATCTGCTTTTGGCTTTAATATTAAACTTTAAAGGAGCTATACATGGTGCTGAAACAATTTGGATGATAGGGTTTAGCACTTTGGCACTGCCATAAAATTCAAACCAAAATAGAGAGTGGATTCACTGCCTCTCTGATATGGAAGCAACTAGCTACTAGCATCTCTAGAGCTGTAAATCCCAGCATTGTGTCCATAGATGTTATTGGACTACATATCACAGAATGCCATGGGCAGGTTTACTTTTATCTATTTTATTGTTTATAGGTACAGCACTGTGTAAATCTACAGCAGTGTAAATAAATAAATAATAATAATAATAATAATAAAGTAGTAGTAGTAGTAGTAGGCTGGGCTAGATGAGGCTTCTGGGAGCTGCAGTCTAACATCTGGGGATGCAAGTTTGGAACCACTTTTCTGTAGTATCTTCAGAGGATCCGGGCCCAGTAATTGTATCTGCAAATAAACTTCAGTGTTTGAAAACAATTTGCTTTTTTTGGTAGTAAAAGTGTTGACAATGAAAAAGAATACGTTCGTTCCAAAAAAAATTAAAATTTTAAAATATGATTCAAGTTTATTGCCCTCTTTCACATTTGTATATGGATAAACATTTAGCAGCAACACAGTACAGTGGTGGGATTCCTTAAACTGCAGTATAATGCAATGCATACTCTCCTTTACAAATGGAGGATTTATGTTGAACGTTGGACCCTGGAAGAATTTGAATTTTTAATTTTAATACGGTGTTTATTTTAAGGATTTTCTAGGTCTGTGGTAAATTCACAGTGTCAAATAGTAGCTTATGTTACTGGACTCCAGCTGAAACAGTGCCAGCATCAAAAGGATTTGAAACTTTACCGCTACAGTTTTAATATGGCTTTGTGGACTTGGAAAGGTAGGAATTTGACTCTTTCCCTCGGATAACTCTGCTGACTTGGAAAGGTAGGAATTTGACTCTTTCCCTCGGATAACTCTGCTGAATAAACTCAGTAGGAAACATTATGTCTAGAGTTGCCTCTTAAGCAGCATCAAAATTGAGACATATCCTTAAGTTGTTGAGGTGTCCTGCTTGCTGGTGATGCTAATCAGCCAAATGAAATGGTGTAAACAGCTTTTATCTGTTTCTAGAGATAGGCCAAATGAGAGGTAGGCCACCATGAGAGAAATGGTTTGGGTAGGGAGATTCCACTTAGTAGACATATGTCACAGTGCCTGACAAATACAGTTCTCTTCTACCTTGAATTTCTTGAGAAGTTCAGCCTTGTTTGACCTGCTTAGCCTTTAATTGTTGAAAGGCTGTTGAGAGGAGGTGGAAATCGCAAATTACTTCATACTTTCTTCTGGGATGGGCTTTTACCCATATGTTAAAGCATGGCACTAATGTTGCCTTCTGTATGCGAGAATTGTATTGAATTTGTGCCCACTCATGCTTGGAGGTTTGTTTGTTTGTTTGTTTGCTATTATGTTGTGCAGTGGCAAGGGCTCATTGTTGAAATGCCTGACCACAATGGAATGTGCTCACATTAGCTACTTATTTGCCTCTCTCATTCGGAGCTCTTGATTATTGGGTTTTCTTGTTCATTTCCCTGAAGTGAATTTGCTGCACTGCTAGTAAGATGCATACAGATTTAGGCAAAGTACACATACTTTATTAATTCATCCCCCCCCCCATGTGTGGGGGGTGTTTGATATGAAAGAACTACAAAAGTAGGTTCCATAACACTTACTGTATCTTTTTTCTGGATGGAAATTTCAGAGAAGATAGTGGGTGCATCTACACTGTAGAAATAATACATTTTGACACCTCTTTAAGTGCTGTAGCTCCATCCTATGGAAACCTGGGATTTGTAATTTTTCAGGGTCTTCAGCCTTCTCTGCCAAAGAGTGCTGATGCCTCACAAAACTACAAATCCCTGGATTCTGTATGATGGAGCCTGGGCAGTGAAAGTGGTCTTGAACTGCATAATTTCTACAGTGTAGGTACAATCTACATCTGCTTTGTGGATTTTTTGGGCAGTTTGATATGAAAGAACAACAAAAGTAGGTTCCATAATACAGTGGTCCCCCGGTTTGCGAATCCCCCGGGGAACGAAATCCCCTGGATCCGAAACCGGCGGGATTGCCAGAATTCCCCCGGGATCCGAAGGATCCCCCGGGGAACGAAAGGGAAAAACCGCGCAGCCCCTTTAAATCAGCCGCGCGGACCGTCCCTTAAAGCGGTCCCCCGGGATACGCGTATTTCCGGGTTACGAAAGGTAATCCGGAACGGATTACCTTCGTAACCCGGGGGACCACTGTATCTATTAAATATTTTTTTTCTGGACAGAAGTCTGAGAGAAATATTATCTGATTTGTGGATCTCCTTAAATTTAATAACTACGTAAAAGCCTAGCTATATAATAGATTTCCAGACCCGTGTTTGCTGAGCTAACATGAAAGAAGGAGTGTAATGTGTTATTTTCAGGGGGAAAGCAATGAAAAGGAGGATGTGCCTAATTGTTTCCTTCTAATTTCTTCCTCTGTTTCCATTCTCACTAGCCCATTTTTCTTCTTCCCTTGGTTTATTTCTAGATGTAAGGCCTGGTGAAGGAGGAAAATTGTGCGGGAGAGTTGATGGACAAGGGGACAGATGAACTGTTTCCCTCTTATCTTCAGAATGCTTCTTCCTTGAGTTCGTAGAGTTTGATGAGAGAAGAATGCATTAAGGAACAGATAGTTCTGCTCTGAAACATCACTTTGAATAGGGTGCTCCTCAGTCTTTTCCATATGCTCTGTCATCTTCTTATTCTTGCTGTGCCTGCTTGCTGTCAAACAGTATATATATGGCATATGAAATATCACACACATAATTTTCAAACTTGTATTCTACAGTGAAGCACTGTGACTGATTAAGCAGCAGATCAAATGAGAACATTGCCTCTTTCCATTATTTCCTTTAAAATGTTTTTGGAGTTAAAAAAAAGTCTTCAAAGACTTTTCAAATCACTTTGGGAGCAAAGTTAAAACAGTGTCAAAATGTTACCTTTTGCCACTGTCTCCTGAATTCTGAAATAGCCTATTTCAAAGTGCTTTAGATACCTGCAATCTTAGAAACACATACCCACAGCTCTAATATGTCCATTTCAGAGTTCTAATGCATTGAATAGCAGGAAATGTACAACGGTGATCTTCATTATTCTCCATGTATTAAATTTTCAGTATTTTAAGGCATGAATAGATCTTAAAAGAATGATTAGATCTCATCTCTTTGTCAGTGGTTCCACCTTATTGCTCGATACAAAATGGCCCAAAAGGGCCGTCCATGGGGTGTGATTAGGGTTAGGGAGCGCGCAGCATCCGCATGTTCCCTAACTGTAGCATGTATGGACGGCGCCATTTTATACAAAGTGTTGTGTGCCTGACATCATGGCACCACAGGAGGGCGCCTAGGGTGCCCTTTCTGTGGCGCCAAAAGGAGTTCCAAAATGGAGCTCCTTTTTGCTGCTTGCCCTTACATGGCTTACATGGCCGCGCCAAGGACCCCGAGAGGAAAGGGGCCATGGTGGCAGCCCCTTTCTTCCCTCGGGAGCGACGTGGCTTGGAGAAGCGGTGGAATGGGACCTCTGGGGCTGCCAGTGAGGCAGCCCTGGCCGCATTCTGGCACTTCTCTGGGCGCCTACAGACCACCCCTTTTGGGCGGACTATACAGCCCCTATGTTAAACTGAGTTGCTCCAATTTTCTAATGCATGTAACCTGCATGTGCAACTTTTTTATAAACTGAGGGGAAAAAAATAAATTAACACATTTGCATTTTAATTTAAGCATACTTGAAATTCCAGATTCTTGATGCTGTAAAGTTCTGTATTGAGTAAGTAAGGCATTCAATGATATATAATTTTAAAACAGCAATAAGTTGTGTTGAGTCCAGTGGGACAGGAGAGTGGATGGGGAGGGTGGGGAGAGTGAGTGAGAGTGACCTTAAGGAATAACAATTACTTAGTGGGACCTTGCTATCCGCTGAGGTTGGTTTCAGGACCTCCCGTAGACACCAAAATCTATCAATGCTCAAGTCTCACTATATACAGTAGTATAGAAAAATCGTGTCTCTCATATAAAATGGCAAAATTCAGGTTTGTTTTCTGGATTATTTTTTTTTGGTAAACATTTAGAAGCCATGAATCTGTGGATAAAAAAATCTGTGGATATGGAGGACCAACTGCCCTAGTATAGCAATATAAGACTGAAAATCATCACAAAACCTCCAGTCTAGATAAAAAGAGCACAAAATGATCTATAGTGTTTTGTTGTTTGTTGTTGTGTGCCTTCAAAATTACAGTAACCCTAAGGTGAACCTATCATGAGGATTTCTTCACAAGATTTATTTAGAGGAGCTTTGGCATTGCCTTCCCTGCTGAGATTCTGCCAGAGGGAAAAAAAATACTTTTGCTATTTAAAAAAATCTTTATGTTGCATGGGCTACTGGAAGGAATTTTATTGTCCCCAAACCAGTGTGCTTATATAAGATCCAACCCAAACAAATACCTGTTAGTAATCTAAACCTACTTTCATCTGTGTAAACATTGTGTGAATCTTATGCTGTAACTCACCTCCTGTTGGAGAGCTTCCTAACTACAAATCTTACCTATGCTGTGACAATAATTATTATGGAATTTTTGAATTTTGCTGCTTAAAAAGATAGGGCTATATATATAGCTATAATCCTTTGTAGTTTCTGATATATGATGATATATTAGTTCTGTAGCTGAGGCAGTTGTGTGCGATATTGTTTGGGTAAATCACTTTGGTAGAAGATATGTTGGCAGCTGATAGTTCGGCATGTGCACATGCGTCTGACTGGACTGGGTTTTCCAGATGTTGGTACAGTGGTGTTTTTAAAAATGCATGTGGTGCATTTTTTTCACATTTCACATGTCACCTAAAGGAAATGACAGAACAATTTATTTTGCAGCAAGCATGCCATCTGGTACTTCTTGCAGTTGCAATAACTTAGGAAGCTGGATTTACCTTATAGTATTTAATCTAAAAGATGAGCTGAGATCATCCTGCGATGGGAGATGTATGGGTATCAGGTAGCTATGTCTCCATAGCTATGTCTTCCAATGCTAGTCCCCTTGTAAACAGTGCAGCCATCCAACATCAACATTTCTGTGATTTGGGGAGGGGATGAATGGGGACATGCCCAGCTACTTTTCTGTAGCTGGCTGCACTGCAATAGGTAGTTGTTGCAAATGATGTCCTTGCAGCACAACCAGCTATAAGGAAACAGCTGGATTTGACCCCTCTCGTTCCTCAGCTCTCTGGCAACATGGAAATGGCCATGGGGTAGGGGCTGCACTGCTTACAAGGTGACCTATAGTTGTGGGGATTTTGGTCATTGCATAGTTGGAACAGAATTCTGACTTTTGCAACGATCAGAAAATGAGTCAGGATGCCTGCTGTGATCTTTCGTGCTGTGTGTAAAGTTTTCTCCATTTCTATATGCAGCAACAGATACATCTGTGGAGCACCAAAGAGTTCATGATGAAATGATTATTATGGATTGTACCTGTACCAGCTGATTAGGTACATAAATACTTGCATATTTTCTCTTTTTTAATGAGAAAGTAGGCCTCTTCTCCCAACCTTGGGAGAAAAATTATTCCATTCCAAACCAACCAACCAAAACAAAACAAAAAGTGTATCAGAAGACATGTACGATATGTTACAATTAACATAGAAAGCATAGAAAGAGTATGAAAAACGTAGTATCTTCCAAATTTAGCCAAATGACTTGTGTACTTAGTAGTGAGTAAACTTATTTATTTATTGGGTTTATATCTTGCTTTTTTGCCAAAATGGGATTTATAAGTTACTGTGAGAAAGAAATGGACAATAGTGACCACCATTATGGAGGCCCATACGATATAGTATTATGGGGTTGGTCTTTATAAGAAAGAACATCTGAACAAATCAAATGGTTCATGTGCACAAAAATGGTGCACACACACTTTTTTTGTACAGAAAATAGCAAAAAACCTTTTTGTACAAACCCATATTTTTGAACAAGTGATTTTTAAAGAAAAACCCTCTGAAGTGTGAAATAAAATAAACTCTTTTAATCTTCAGTGCATGTGAGAATGAAGTTAGCAAAGATTTAAATCTCTGTTGCTTTTAAAATGATACAGATTTGTTTTCTCATTGCAATATAAATAGAATAAATTTACAGTTTCAGCATATAGTGATACGAATAATAGCTCTTTTCCCTGCAGGTCAACTTTGTAGTGTGCCAACTCTTCGCCTTGCTTGCTGCTGCTTGGTTTCGAACTTACCTTCATTCAAGCAAAACTAGCCCATTTATAAGGCATCTCGTTGCCACCCTTTTGGGCCTTTATCTTGCACTTTTTTGTTTCGGATGGTGAGTAACTTGATTTTTCTCTTTGACAGTACACAGATGTTCTTTCTCAAGTCATTTCTTGATTACTGAATTTTACAGCTAGAATTGTAATTAGTATTTTCTTGTATTTGTATGGGTGATAGATGTATTCAGAACACCATTGGCAGGAAGGTTGATGATAGCCTCAGATAAACATGAGAAGTGTGATTTGCTTCTTCAGGCACATTAGCATCCCAGGAGACCTTGGAGGGCTGCACCCCCATGGCTCTCCTCCTACAAAACCCCTCCCAAATGCCCTTTGGAGTGTGTGGAGCCCCTCTGCATCTCCTAGGAAGGATTTGGGGGCATTTGTTAATCTTTCGGAGCCACAAAATTGTCCCTGTCCATATGTACATCCTGTTGTGGACACATGACTGGAAAAAAATTACTCCTGTCATGTAAAAATACACACTCTTAAAGAGGTGTGCCAGTGAAGCATAGATATTAGCAACAAGTTGAACCAAAAATTTATCACACTAGTGCTATTTGTGTTTCAAGGCTTGCTTCAGCTTTTCCAAGATAGAGCAAAGCTGTGCGGAACATATATCAAGTACCATGACAGAGGATGCACAATGAACATGGATACTGAGGGCAATGGCAGCTTTAAAGTAATTTCAGAAACTCTGAGAAGTTACTGCTTATATACAGCCTTTATTTAAATTTGATAAACATAGACAATTGTGTATTGTGTTTGCTTAGTTGATCAGTGCACAATAGATATTCCTCCCTGCTGTTTTTTTTAAATAATTGAAATGAGTGCTTAAACTAACAAAATACTTTCTCCCCCTTAGGTATGCCTTACATTTTGTTATACAAAGTGGAATTTCCTACTATATCATGATCATTATAGGTGTGGAGAATATGCACAAGTGAGTACTGAGATATTCATGCATCCTTTAAGTGAAATGTAAGGGGCAATATAATGTGTAAGTGGGTAAAACTTTAAGAGAGCAAATTATATGTGACACGAATGCAAGAAGTTCTTTCGTTTACCATTTTACATCTTCTGTATTGAGCATAGTAAATCATTTTGTTGGTACTACTAGATCAATTTAAAATACTTTTCAATGTTTACATTTTGCTGGAAAAAACTTGCTTAGGTAGAGAAACACTGCTCTCATCAGCTGTTCAAAGTGCCAGAAACTTGTCGCACCACCTGTTTATCAAAAGTAGTCCTTGGTGGTGGGATGGGTGCTGTAATCTTTACACATAGCAGTTACATCATAAATCACGTGATTTTTCTTTTTGTAATTTGTCTGCAAAGTTCTATGTGACGTAAGAGTATAAGATAATGGTGCTCCAGTTCCACTTTTTTGTTCTCTTTGGTTTGGTTTTAGGAAGAAAAAAGAATGCATGAAATTGTTTTATCCTTGGATAAGCTTAGATTGCATGCTTTGAGTTAGTTGAGTTCATTTTATTGTGTCTCTTCATTGTCATCTGGGGAATGTTAGGCTCCTGCTGGTCTCTCCTGTTTTCTTGTTCTGGTGCACTGCAATATATATTGTAGGAAGTTGCATATACTTACCATGTGCATGATGCAAATCAACAGAGAACTCACTATAAGATAATTCTTTGAAATACGTAATGCTGACAGTGTAGGCCAAAATACTTTCCTGCCAGTTTATGATAGGATTGTATAGCTGCTTTATATCGAGGGAAGGATCAATCTTTTGGTTTTTGTGGGTTTTGTTCTGGAAGAGTTTATTCCTGATGTTTCACCCGCATCTGCGGCTGGCATCTTCTCTAATACCAGCCACAGATGCTGGCAAAACATCAGCAATAAACTCTTCCAGAACATGGCCACATAGCCCCCAAAACTCACAAAAAACTATGAATGTCAGCCATGAAAGCCTTTGACTACACAGATCAATCTGTTGTTTCATTTTCTTCCTATTTATGGAAATATTTGCTTATTGGTGAGTTCTTCTCAACAGAACATACCAACCAAAATTCTCGTCTGTTTGTACCAGCTGGATTCAGGAGGTAGAGCTATTCCTAGTATGGAAAAGACCATGCCATCCCTGCCTGGCATGTAACTGATACAGATGAGACTGTCAGAAAAAAGAAGCACAGCTCAGCACCAGAGGACATGGGTAGATACACATTTGGACCCAGACTTTTATAACATAGTATTCAGTGCCCCTTACCAGAATGGGAGATTTTGCTAGTTTTGTTCTGTCACATACTCAGCTGTTTTGACTCACAAGGTCAATAGAATAAGAGCAAAATAGTTAGGTTTACTAATAGCAAACTGATCTATACAAAATGGCACCAGTTTCTAAGAAGAGCAAGATATGGTCAAGGTTGGGGACACCCCACCCCACATGTTTGTGGAAAGGCAAAAAAGAGAGGAGAAAAAATAGCCTGACAAGGACTGAGCATGCTCAGTCGGCATGGAATGATGACTGCCCAGTGTAGACAGATAACCCGGGGGGGGGGGGCAATGTTGGTTTAGGATGGGGAATTCAGTGGAATCTTTTGAAAGACTCTGCATTCCAACCCTTTGAGCCTAAAGTCGAACAACTATGCATTTTGCATTGTATTAATGAGCCTGTGAGTGTGGTTGTACATTTATTTAGAATCCTAAAAATTAAGAATTTTGAATTTTCTTTTTTACAATAATAAGCAAAACGTTTAAGATAAAGTGTTAATATATTAGTTCCTTACAGTTTTTTCCTAAAAATACATAAAAGGAAGACATTTATGTAAGACAATGTACAGTATCTGATCATTGTAATTCCTGTTCTTGATTTCCTTTTCTCAGTTCCTTAAAGCTCCATTTATTACAAAAATAAAATAAACATTTTAAAAAAGGGAATTCAGTTGTAACTGTTGTCTAAGTGAACTATACTTTTGCTATCCCAAACATGATAATTTTTATGCTAAACAAAATTGTACAATTGTAATAGGACCTTTTATATTTGTGAAGTAGCTTTAGCAATTTTCAGTCTGTAAAAGACAATAATATCTTCAAATTTCCCCAAAATTTCAGCCCCCCCCCCCTTGAAGAAAACTGGTTTTCTTTTCATGGTTCTGAAATTTGTAGGGATTTCACACCTCTAAACAGAATTGTGAGCACTCTTCCCTTTTTTTTGTGCAGATTTCTCCCTGTGTTTCTTCAGTTTTGGAGCTGGACATGAAGTGGGTGTTAAAACAAACCCAAGTATGTTTATAAAGTGAATTCAGGAAGCAGTCTTGACAGTTTCTAAAATAATGGTCAGGGTTAAAAGAGATAAAAGCCTTATTCATCAATTTTCAGCAAGCACATTTTGTAAGATCTAATTGAAGCAATTTGAACATTTGATTGACAAATTGCACTATGGGTTCAATAATTCAAGTCATCAATATGGCAAAGTGCAATTTGAATAGCTTTGAAAGCCTACTTGAGAATATTATTAATAAGGAGCAATCTTTGGAAAGGTGCTGTAGAACAGAAGATCTACATTTTCTACAGCACACTGGAATGCACTCAACACTCCTGTTGAAAAGAGAAAGCCTTCCAGTTTCTGTTTAAGGCAACAAGACTAGAGATGTCAAGAATATGTACAAATTGTCTTTATGTTGGTTTTTAAAAGATTTAACAGAAGCAAACATAAACAACACGCAAGGTATCTCAGATCCATTACAATGGGTTATGTTTCCAACTAGGGCTGCATTTACATTGCAAAATTAATTGACTTTGACTCTGCTTTAACTGCCATTGCTCAATACTAGGGAATTCTGGGACTCTGGGGTTTGTAGTTTTTTGAGATATTTAGCCTCTATCAGAGAGCTCTGGTGCCACAACAAACTACAATCCCCAGAATCTCCAGCTCAACATGTCAGGAAAGGGGGGCGGGGAGAAGACTGGCATTGTCATTTTCATAACTAATAAACTTGTACCAAATCTCATAGAATTTAGAGTGGTCTTTGTAAGTTATTTTTAGTAGCCCTTTTTCAGTTAATTTCTCCATGAACATGATGTTCCAGACTTCATTCTAGCCACTGAGAAAGTGACAGGGCATTTAAGCTTTTCTACTTGTATACAGTGTCTAAAAGTCCTGTCAAAGATACACAAAGCTTCATGGCCTTCATTAGAAAGGGTGTTTCAACAAGTTGAGATACACCATTGAAATAACTGTCAACCACTGTGTGTGACAGCAAAAAATGAGTGGTTTTTTTTTTTTTTTTGGTTCTAGCACCAGCAATAGCAAAAACCAGGGATGCACAAAAATGTTGTATTTTATGCAAAAAACAGTACTTTGAGCACAAAAATTATTGTAGTGCTCCCCCATGAGAATATATTCAAAGAAATAAAAACAAAACAAAAAAATCTCTTGTCCAGTGAGGTGAAAACTTTTTGAAATTTTTTATTCTTGCATGCTAGAATGCAATAAATGAAGTTTTTCAGCCATAACTAGAACGTCTCTTAAAAGGTATTTTATAATACACATATAGAGCTAAATCCAGTTTTAGTCTATATGGCCTAAAGAACCTAAAGGTACCAGATTGTGTCTGATCTTGGAAGCTAAGCAGGGTCAGCCTAAGGTAGTACTTGGATGGAAGACTGGCAATGAATACCAGGTGTTATAGACTATATTTCAAAGGAAATAACTGGCAAAACTACCTCTGAGGAGTCTTTGCCTAAAAAAACTCTATGAAATTCATGGGGTCACTATAAGTCAAGAGGTAACTTGAAGGCACTTACACTCACACAGTGAGTAGATCTACGAATTGGACTTATTAGTCAATGCTGGCAACAGATTCAGGTTGTGATGCAGTTTAGGTGCATTTTGTTTTAAAGTTCAGTGCTTTGCAATATTCCTTGTGAAGCCAGTGGAAGATGCTGTTGAGGTAATACCTGATGGAACAATTTTGCATACAACATTCTCTGTGAAACCAGTGAAAACTGTTGTTGAGTTGTTCCTAGCACCTTAGAAAGCAATATTCCATATATACAAATGTATTGCAAAAGGCTATTAAAGGTTGCAAACTGTGGCATAATACACATTGCCCGTTCCAGTATGAATCAGTTTCTAAACAAACCAGTCACTAGAGGCTGCCTATCCCTGATCTACATGCAGCTGGGTGATTTAAGCATAGAGTAATGAAATGAAAAACACAAGTGAAATTCCAGGTGCAAAACTACCCTGTTTCCCTGAAAATAAGAAATCCCCTGAAAATAAGACCTAATAGAGGTTTTGCTGAATTGCTAAATATAAGGCCTCCCCTGAAAGTAATACCTAGCACATCTTTGGGAGCAAAAATTAGTATAAGATACTGTCTTATTTTTGGGGAAACGTGGTATTATGTTGTTGTTATGTGCCTTCAAATTTCTTTTGGCTTCTGTTGACACCATCCTACTATTTTCTTGGCAAAATTTATTCAGAGGAGGTTTGCTATTGCCTTTCACTTATGGTGAAAGAGTGTGTTTTCACTTATGGTGAAAGAGTGTGAAAGAGTTTCCTGGAGCCCTAGTTCAGCACTCAAAACCACTGTATTACACTGGCTTCCACCACTGTTACAGTCTTCTACAGTCGTCAACATTTGCAGCTTTGTCACTCGCGGTTTCAATTATTCATGAGGTCAAGGCTACTGCGCACAGACTTCTCCTCCTCATCCCTCCTGGGCTTTTCCCCTGGGGAGGGAAAAAGCCCAGGAGGGAGAAGCTGGGAAGGGTGTGCACGCCAATCCCACCCCTTTTCAGGTTGGAGATCTGCCTCTTTCCCCAGCAGCTCTCTGCCTTGGGAAGGGGTTTGGGGAAAATAATCTCTCACCTTTTCCCAGGACAGGGAGCTGTCTGAGGGAAGACTGCCCTCTTGCCTTGGGAAGGGGGTTGGGGAAAATAATCCCCCACCCTTTTCCAGGGCAGGGAGCTGCCTGAAAAACAGCTTCCTTGCCTTGGGAAGGAGTTTGGAGAAAGCAAATGTGCCATTCCAAGGCTTCAGAGAGCTCCCCGGAGCTCCCTGAAGCCTTGGAAGGGAAGGAGGAAGCCGTGAATGTGAACTCCCCTGCCCTTCCAGTGCCTCACTGAGCTTGCTAGAGCTGTTTGAGGCTTTGGAAGGGAGATGGGGGGGGGGGTGTATGCATGCACTGCTCCCCCCATGCTTTAGTCACAAATTTTGATTTTCGCAGGGGTCTTGTGCCCCTAACCCCCATGAATATCAAGGCTCAACTGTATCTTGTAGCCTTTTATATCTGATAGTAGTTACTGAAAAGCACTTTTCTCATAAATGAAGTCTCCTTTTATGAGACTTTTCTTTGCCACCATGATTTTCTTTGCCACCAGGAAAAAATGAAAGCTGTTACAACTGATAGCTGTAGTAAGGAAAAGAGTTAAAAACCATTGCTCCAATAAGCTATCAGTGGGTTTAAATTATGTTTGCCCATTATCAAAGGGTTTTTTAAAACAAACAAACCTGGTCTCCTAACGTTATTCATACTGAACTGAATCTTGCAAAGAGACCAGCATATGCTTTTACTAAGGTTGCCAGAATGGGAATTTGGAAGTTCAACATGGCCCAGATATGTAATTACAGAGGAAGAAGAAAATGGCTTTGTCATAGTTTACTTTCCCTTTCTAAAAAGAAGCTTGCTTCCAAGTGGAGACAACACATATTTTTGTAACAGGAGAATAAGAATAACTGGCAGAGTTCTTTGAAGCTAAGTTACTAGTTATGGCTTATGGATTTGGTGCAAAGATCAGTGAATTCTTGGTTTGCAAATAAAATACATCTTTTGGGCATGTTCTGACAATTTGTACGTGACCTTAAAAAATGAAAAGAAAAAAAAACCACTTCTTTATGAAGATGGTTATGTTGTGGTTGGCATATAGGCATTATAAAAATTCACCATACTGCATATGCCAAGACATTGAACTTGTAAAAACAAAATTCCTCTATTTTAATTTAAAAGCTTGGAAGTGGCTATGAATTTTCAGCTCCTGAGGAAAGCTCTCAGTGCTTTAGGGCCTTTTCCTGCAATAATAATAAACAGCCATGGCCAGAAATTGTAGCAGCTGGATTCTCTGATGCTTATGTGGATGGGTGGGAGCAGCTTTACTAAAGGATCTGTTTGCCTTGTTTTTGTTTAATGGGAGGAGGTTTAATGAGAGGAAAAATGCATATGCCTAAATCTGATGATTAATCCCAACTAAAAGAGACTAATCGAATCAGTAGCACAGTGGATAGTTAGTCGAAGCTTATGTAAATACCTTTGATTCAATGAACTCAGGCTAGCCCTCGGAAGTAGACTATATAGTCTGTGAACATTTTAAAAAATAACATAGTTGGCAGTGAGATCAGGGAATGCTAGCTTTCTGATTGCTTGCTATTCACATTTTGGAAAATTGTTCCCACCCATTTAACTTCATAAAGTGGCATCTGGGTGATTGCTTGTGAAATTTTTAGTAATGTAAAATAGTCTACAATAGGTGTTTATGACACATTCTTGCAAACACATTTTATGTGAGACTTGCTATTATAGCTGATGACATTAGTTAGTGGTGGAGTAGGTGAGAAATGATTACAGAGCCAGATTCCGTGTGAAAAAAGGTCTCTCTGTAAGAAAAGATTTGGATTGCCTACAGCAAATGAGTAACAGCCATACATTTATTGCACCATAAATATCTCGAATGGCTTTTATTTTCCTTCAGTTAATTAGTAAGTAGTATCTGGCTCAGCAAGAGCTCGGTTATGGAGGATGAACAAATTCTATTACAACCAATCCTGTTTCTTCAAGGGCAGGCAAGTAAAAACTGTTTGTGAGTGGGAGACTTGAACTCACAGATAATTACTGTGATTTTCTCAAAAGAGCATTGGTGATGACAGAAAAGTCCAGTTTTTGCATAATTCAATAATAACTCTTTTTAAAAATATTGCTGTGGATTCATATTTATCCACACATCATGTATGATGACATTAAACATGGATTTCAGTGCATCTACTCCCAGGTATGAATAAATATTGGTCTAGTTAGTAAACTTGTTAATTTTTTTTTCTTGTTTCAATGTACATCTAAATATATGATGCTTCTTTCAGCTTCCCAACTGAAGCAACAAACAAAACAAAACGGCTTCATTTATATACCGCTTCATACCGCCTAAGGAGTGTCTAAGCGGTTTACAACTGTAAGCTACTTGCCCCCAACAATCTGGGTACTCATTTTAGCAACCTCAGAAGGATGCAAGCCTGAATCAAGCTTGGACTCTTTTGCTGGTCTTGAACTCGCAACATTATGGTTTTGAGTGAGTGGCTGCAGTACAGGTGTTTAACCACTGCGCAACCAGGGAAACCTGCTCCAGCAACTGTGTTGCTTTTCTGTTTTTGAATATTTATTATCCAGAATATCTGCAATATGTAGAAAATATAGATGGCCAAATTAAAAATATATAATTTTCTGTTTCATGTACAGGAAACATAAATAATCTGCTGGAGCAGATAATTCCCAAAATCTGTTTGGCACAGTTTTTAGAGGAATATACAATACAAAAAATTCTTTTAATAAACATCACTAACCTGGTAGTTTACACACATCTCTGGTCACATGTATTCTTTTTGTACAGTTGCATTCAGCTGTCTTGTCAGTCTAGTTTTAGATTTCAAAAAAAATGACATGGCTAAGCAGGTTCTCGGTTTCTATATTAAACTATTGTTCTCTTTGACCTTCACCCAGCACCAGCATAATTTAAGGATAAATATTACTGTACTCTAAGCTTGCAGTTGCTTATCTTTGGAAAATGTAGTAAAATATGCAAGCAATGGCATGCCAGTTCCAGTTTTTCCTACCAGATTGAAAAAACCCACAAAGCTCCATTTTTGTATGAATCCTTAAGGAATAATTAGGAATTCTATCTAAAAAATTTTTAAAATGGAGATTCTGGGTAAATTTTTGAGTCAGAATTAGAATTGTCACTTGATTATGTGTAGCAAATCTTAGAATGATTGAAACCTGTGTTTCTGTATTATTATGGGCAGTGGAATGGTATAGATGGGACAGTTTGGATAGAATGGAGGTGCTTTGTTGTTCCTCAACTGACATTTCTCTCCAACAATATCTCCTGGTTACATTCATAAAGTATACTCCTCCCCATGTCCCCAGTTCAGCTTTGCAAACAGTGGCAAGTCATCTAGAAATAACATCTGCCTCTGATGATAATTTTTACAGGTAAAAATTTTTGGCTTTAGGTTATACAGAACCCCTCTGTCATGCACTTACAGAGGAAAGACTGTAGTGAGTCATCTGCAAAACTGTGAACTATAGTGGCACATCTCCTGAACACTTCATAGATGAGATGTGGCAGAACTGTTTTACCAGTCATTTGTTTAGAACGGCAAAATTATAATGCAGCCTACTTAGGTTTATTATGGTCATAGACCAGCTTCTCAATTAGAAAATAAAAGCAAAATGAACAGATACGAAATGAGAGATCTATGAAAGCTACAGATTCAAGCATCCACAGCTTGAAAATATTTAGAAAAAGCATAAATTCCAAATAGCAAACCTTGATTTTCCATTTTACTGGTATGTAAGGAACACCATTTTGTTATGCCATTGGATTGAATGGGACTTCAGCATCCATGGATTTTGTTATCGACCTGGGGAGTGTGTGTCTTGGAATCAAACCCCAGCAGATAAAAAGGGCCCACTGCAATTAAAACTGTTTAAAACATACAGTATTTAAAATACAATGCAAAGAGAAAAAGCTACAGTATAGTATGTTGAAATCACCCATCTGGCCCTTAATTTAAGCAATAAAGACCTGCCTAGATAAAAAGATGTTTGCCTTCCAGCAAAAAGACTTCCACCCAAATTTTGTATGTAAGGGATTTGCACAACCTAGTAGCAGCCACTGAGAAGCCATATTCCCATATTCATAGAATCATAGAATCATAGAATCATAGAGTTGGAAGAGACCACAAGGGCCATCCAGTCCAACCCCCTGCCATGCAGGAACTCCCAGTCAAAGCATCCCCGACAGATGGCTATCCAGCCTCTGCTTAAAGACCTCCAAGGATGGAGACTCTACCACACTCCGAGGGAGTGTGTTCCACCGTCGAACGTTGTTGGTGTTGGGACTGAAAGTCCTCTCCCAATGATCCTACAATTCAGACTGGCTCGTTATAAGGAGTTAGGATCTTTTAGATAGTCTGAATCCAGAAACTGCTAAAATTGGGGTAATTATAAAAAGCGTATAGTATAGGCAGTAGAGAAGCATACATTTAACTGTTTCAGCCATGCTTGGCTGGCACGTTCAGACATACTGGCGTTAAGGCAAACATGAGTCCTTCCTCCTGAGGATGCTGATGACAGAGTATCAAAATGAGCCAAGGTGACCACTGTGCATCATTGAGGGACTTCTAAAGAGAGAGCCAGTGTGGTGTAGCAGTTTGAGTGTTGGACTAGGACTCTGGTTGCCCATGAGAACCCACTAGGTCAACTTGGGCAAATCACTATCAGCCTCAAAGGAACACACTGGCACCCCCCCCTTTTTTTTTAACAAACCCTGCCAGGAAAACCCCATGGTAAGTTTACCTTAGGGTTGCCATAAGTTGGAAATGACTTGAAGGCCCACAACAACAATAACAACAACTCTGATATGCCTTTCTACCTATTCGACTTTTTTTTTAAAGCACTGCAAGTATGCATAGTAAATCCCTGAAGAGCAATGGGTTCTCATTCACTTAATATCTCTTTTAATAAGCATTTTCTCATATGGAAGCCTTCAAATGTGCATCTAAGCTGCTGTTAGTATCTTTACCCCTGCACTGAGAAGACGTCTTTCCTTCCTTCTGAACCTACAGTGCCTATTTATTTTTTATTGCTTGTTGTGCTGGTTTCTGAGGTTATATCTGTTTTTACTTCCGTGGCTCTCCTGTAGATTCTGCAAAATACATTGCAGAAACTGTAAACTGCTTCTTGTTAACAACTGCCATTTTTTATAGGCACAATTCTTAAGAGTCTGCTTACAAGCTTTTATGTATACATGGGGCTCTGTAAGGTATGGCAGGTGTCAAAGGCAATCGAGAAAGGAATCCACACGGTGGATGGGGTAGTGGAAGTAGCTTCTCCCAAGGGATTTAACTTCTTAGAAGTGCTTGCTCATGTGCCATATGTCTACAACATTACTTCCAGCTGCTACTGTGAGCTTGCTGAGATTATTAATCAGTGCCAGTCAGAATGTGTTGCTGGCCCTGAAGTCAACATTGCCTTACAGTTTGTGCGGCAAGCTGTTTATGTACAGTGTTCTTGCAAACTCTGCTGCAGAGTCTATGTGAAAGCTTTGGGCAAGCTGCTGCGTGGCTGATGTATGAAGCAGGTCTGAAAGACAGTATGGCAGATGTCAGGAAAAAGTTAGCTTATAAAGTTGTTTGCAGTTTAAAGATAGAGCCCACACTGCCTATGAAGTTATAGCTATGAATAGATAATGCAGCAAAATGTGTATTTGGGACGGCCACAAGGAATGGAGATGTAACAGTGAAGAGTATACATAACAGTGATGCCTTAAATTGATGAGGACCAGCAGTACTTACTAATATTTTTATTTATTTATTTATTTATTAAAGTATTTATACCCTGCCCTTCAGCCTTAAAGGCTATCAGAGTGGCTTACAATTATTATTTTTAATTAGACAGTTCCCTGCCCTGAATTAAAGAAATAAGAGTTTTAATTCAGATTGTTTCTTCAGATTATTCAAAGGGCTTGTGCTAAATTAGTGGAATGCATTCTTTGATGATATCTATGCCATATTACAAATTGATTTTGAGATTCTTTTATTTTTCAAGAACAATTTGTCATGATGTTTGTTTGTTTTTTGAGAAAAACTATTTTATAGCCCTCGTAGACTTAGGGAAGTAGTTCTAGTTTGTTTGGTTGTTGTTGTTGTTTGGGGGGGGGGCTTTTGGTAAAAGAGCCAGCATGGTGCAATGGTTTGAGTATTGGACTATGATTCTGGAGACCAGAGTTTCACACAAATCACCCTCTCTCAGCCTCAATGGAAGTCAAACCTCCACTGAACAAATATTGCCAAAAAAATCCCATGACAGGTTTGCCTTTAAGTTGCCATAAGTCAGAAACAACTTGAAGGAACACAACAAAAAGAACAACAACAAAAACAGCAGGAAGCCTTGCTAGAATCCCATTAGTAGATAAGCACATGAGCCAATCAGATTGGCCATACTTAGAAATATTTGCGGTTCTCATAAAAGTTGTACAGAGCGCTATAGCTGCCTCAGTACAGTGCTTTGTTTTCACTCTGTGTGTGTGTATCTGTTTTGTGGTCAGTTTCTTTCCTCCTCTCCCTAGCTATTCAGTTTTCATTGAAAGCAGCAACTGTATCTTGCACTGATGCTTCTATGAGGTTTGTTACTCCACCTGTCATGCTGCCAAGCAATTTGATGGAGAGCAAATGAGCTGTGAGTCATCATAGTACTGCTACATGCTTTATTACCTCAACAAACTATTCTTGTCAAATAGATCAGACTCTACTGCAAAACAGGGGCAGAATCAGATGCATTTAGAAAGAAAAATGTCAGGGAACGTATGTTCCTTTTCACCAGCTTCACGGCATGCAAGCTTGTAAAATGAGATTAGGAGACTAGTAAAGGTCACAACTAAATAACAGACGTGGTTATTTCTCCAAAGTTAGTGTGTTGGCTTGAACAGTCTTTCCATTAAAAGACTGGACTCTCAGTATTTATGATTTCAACTAATATTTGCTGAGTAAGATGTTGTAGCTAGTTGTTAAAAATTTGCCATTTTACTTTTGGATTTCACTTTGAATAAGCTTATCAGGACTGGTGTGAACCACCCAGTAAATATAATTATTGCAAATATATCAGCTGAGTATGAATGTTCAGGGGATGTAGACTTCTGACAAAAAGGGACAAGAGTGTTAGCATATTAATATATAGAAATAAGAACATGAAATTCAAGAAATATGTCCTTTCCAAGCGATTCTGTCAAATTTTGCTGTTCTAATGAGTGACATTTTAGTGCTCACCTATGGGGATGTTTTCGGTTTCAAGGTTAATATTTTACATTAATTTCTTGACAGATTAATTGGCTGCGTTCAAGGCTGCTAATTGGCTTGCCTTTTAATTAGCTGTCATTGCAAGACTAACTTTTCACTACAGAGTGTTGAGATGAACTGTGATTTCCTGGATGAGGCTGGAGGAGGTTCAAATAGCCAGCATCAGCTCTAAGTTGTCATAATTGATGCATTGGCTTTGGGGTGCTCATTGCTGTTGCGTCAAGTGCATTAGAGTATTGTATTTCAAGGACACTGGGGCTTTTTAGTGGGACTAATAATGCAGAACATGCCCATTTGAATTTTAAGTAAAGTAAGTCTTCGCTAGATTCTTTTTAAAAACAATATATAGTTTTAAGCACTGTGGAGATGTACAAGAAGATGTTAACCTTCAGCCACAGTGAGATTAGTTTTAAATTTCTGAACTAATTCACCAATTGATGCAGCAGCTATGCATGCTATAGATCTTTCTGTATTGATTTTGTTTTCCAAATTCAAATGTAGTAAACCTGTGTTATGTTTTATGTTTCATTGGAATTCTGTTTGCAAAATCAGGAAAAAAAATATGTTCAGCACATGGAGACTCTGTCTTGCAATCCAGAGCATTTTATTTTTGGAATACAAAAAGAACAAACATCTGGCCTGTGGTGAACGGCTACACATGTTTAATTCACAGCTATTCCTTTTTGGATATTTATAGATGGAGTCTAAGAAAACTTTTGGTTTGCCAATTGTACAGATGGGTCTCGATTTACATCAGAGGTGTTTTCCTGGACTTGCAATGCAAATTGAGACTGGTGTAAATTGGAGGAGCAAGTTCCATAGGGAGTCATTGGACACCATTGGAAATGTCTTCCCATGGAACTGAGGTAGCCACAATGTTAGCCATTTTACTCAATCTATCACCAATTGTAAAGGGGTTTAAAACATAAAATATCACAGCTTATCTTTTCCAACCTAAAGAAATGTACAGATGCTCTCTAGAGGGACCCGAAGCATCTGCTGATCCCTTGAGGACTTGGCTGGGGTGAGCTGGATTGCCTTTAGACATCAGTTCCTCTTCAAAGGAACATGCAGACAGAGAGGAACTGGTAAGAACTATACTTTTTGATGTGCCTTTTCCAACAGCCTTCCCAAGTTGTGAGAAGCATTGCATCTTGGGCTGTGCCCTCGCCAAGAGGCTAGCCAGGTGAAAAAAGGAAACTAGTTGTTCAACCCCCACCTAAGCAAGTAGAAGAAACTCTTTCCAGCCACACGAACAGTCCAAATTTGTTCCTCTCTCTCATGCTCTATTTACTAAGCAGGCAAAGGAAACCCTTCCAATTGATGACAAGATTTGAATTTCTTCCTCTCCCTCTACCACTGTAGGCAGGTAAAAGAAAGCAAGTCCAGTCACCATTTCTTATCACTCAAAAACTCCAGCCTCATTCTTTCACCTCTCCCTCCATGTTCCCTTGTCATTGACTCCCTGGTCTTCTACCTTGCATAACGGCTCAGGATGCTGGATGAGCTGTGCATTGTGGGCAGTACTTTTGTTTATTTATTTCTGGAGAAACATTGTCCATTTGAAATGTTGACAATTGGGGTAATGCATATTTCAACACCCGTATTTGAAATAAGTAATAATAAGCTTTTCTAGATCATAACTGATACATTGGTTATAGCTTTTTTACTTTCAGATATATAATACTTATTAAGAGGCTAATATGAGAACAGTATGACCATTTATAAATATATGAAGACTATCATTTGGGAGTATGTTTTTTAAGTCTTCCCAGGACATGTATAGCAGAATATGATGTCAGTTATTTACAGGGTTCCTGCATACATTTAACTGGCTAGAAGTACTGCTGTCTGTAATAGTGGTGATAGTAATGGGGATTTTTTTTAAAAAAATTGTTATGCTCTAGATTAGAACATTATGCAACAAGACAGAGTGAGAAGTATAGGTGTCAGAATATTTGCTCAGCAGTGCTGTCTTACATTCTTTGATGTTGGATTGCAAGAACAATTTCTATGAAAACCACTTTAGCTTCAAATAATTTGTTTAATCTTGCAACCATTTTAATAGGCATGGTATATATTACATGTGATAACACATTGAAAGTAAAAACAAGTTGTTGCTTGATATTTACAAACAATTCTTGCTTTTGTAACAATCTGCTACCCCAAAGTACCATTTTCCCTGTTTTTGTACCCTGTTTTTGTACACTGTCCATCCAACCATCACTTTATTTATAACTCATTCTCCCAGGGTAGGATTCAAGGTGGTTTACAAGAATGAATAAAGTACAATATACATACTGTATACTGTATATATTTGACTGTAAGTCTACCTCATGTATAAGTTGAGGGCAAGTTTTGGGGCCAAAATTATGGATTTTGATATGACCCATGGATAAGTCAAGGTTAAGATTTAGGGGCATGTAACAAAGGATCTAAAGGATGAAGCAAGTGAAGTCAGTGTCAAAGAACTTACAAAATTCCAGCAGGCATAATTGTTTGTGCTCACCCTAAAGGCTAGATGGATGAGAGAGGAGAAGGGGGTCAGTGCTTCCAGGACAGATTACACTTTTGCCTTTCACCGGTGGATAGTTCCTTTTTAAATAAGAGTTAAAGTTCAGTACTTACATTGACTCATGGATAAGCCAACTCAGTTTTTTGGGTCAATTTTTTAAAAATAAAATTTCTAGATGTATACACTTATACAGTAGTTATCATGTCGTAATTTGTTCTGGTCCATAGACTCACAAATAATAATCAGTAGTTAAAACATACACAATTAAGATTAAAACAGATTAAAAAATTAAAACAATATTAAATAACAACAGAATTAAAACCATGTGAAATCTTATTTTAAAACAATGATTAAACAGTACAGCACCATAAAAAAGCCCTTTTATTAAAAATCAATTTCCATAGGCTTTCTTTAAAAAGGAAAGTCATAACCTGCCCCTGAAAGGACAACAAAGAAGGACCCATCCTAACTTCCCTGGTGGCATGTGTGTGGGAGCTCCATAGTGGGGCAGCAGCCACAGAGAAGGCCCTCTTGTGCATTCCCACAACTGTGACAGGGAATGCTTTGGAGATAGAGAGAAGTGTCTCCCCTGCAGATCTTAAAGCTTAGGCAGACTCATGGGAATATACGATCCTTCAAATAGCTTAGACCTGAGACATATAGGGCTTTATAGAGCAAAACCCACACTCCGAATTTCGGCCAGAAGTCAGCAGTGATGGAGCTGCTGCAACAAGGGAGGTGCATACTGTCTGTAATCAACAGCCATTAGCAAACAGATTGCAGCTCTTTGGACCAGTTGAAGCTTCTGAAAACTCTTCAAAGGCAGCCGCATGTAGAGGGCATCACTGTAATCCAATCAAGGTGCAACAATATGGCTAGTTTCGCTTTCTGAGTAGCTCTTCCTCACAGCTAATGCTGTGGGATGGCAGCAAAGAAAGTTAAATCATAGTACAGTTCTCAAAGAACTCTCCAGTTATGCTTATGCCCCCAGACTTCTCTGCATGCATGTGCCAACATTACCAGCTGGCTGAGAGATCTTGGAAATACAGGCAAGACCCATGTTAAATTGAGCTATGAGTATTTACTCATAACAGTGCCTAATGCAATGTAAATTGTTGTATTGAATCTTCTTGGGGCAGGGCTTATCTTGGTTCTGTTCACATATTGCCTGCCTCATTTGTCAGGTGCGTGATAGCAAGAGTGAGCCAGTGTGGCTAATGGCTTCCATGCCAGTAAGGCTGTGTGAATCAACGTTTAAGTCTCAATTCCAGAGGAACCAAGCTGCTAAACTTCCTTTTGTGGGTGGGATTCAGCACTGTGGACAGCTCTTTTAAAGTTTAGGGTGGAACTCAGAGCGGATTCACTGCCTTGAACATGGAAGCTACCAGTTTCCATTGCCTTGACTTCTGGCACTTCACTGGCCACTGTACCCTCTTGCCTTCTCATTCCATATCAAAGGTAATGTCCCACTCTGGGGATCCTGTGATTACTTGAAAAAATGATTATTTCTCTTACACTTTGAACCAATGACGTTTGTAAGCCTGATTTCCAACATCTGCCAGTGAAGACAAGCTGAGTGAGTGTTTGTTTGCCCTCCTTCTTACCTGGGCTCCTCCCATGCCTTGACTCCTGGACTTAAGAGGAGGAGTGGCCCTCTTTCCCTCCTTTCCAACATCTGCCAGTGAAGACTCGGCTGAGTGAGTGTTTGTTTGCCCTCCTTCTACTCTGGGCTACTCCCATGCCTGGGCTCCTGGACTTATAGATGATGAGTGGCCCTCTTTCTCTCCTATCCAACATCTGCCAGTGAAGACTCGGCTGAGTGAGGGTTTGTTTGCCCTCCTTCTACCTGGGCTCCTCCCATGCCTTGGCTAATGGACTTAAGGAGGAGGAGTGGCCCTCTTTCCCTCCTTTTCAACATCTGTCAGTGAAGACCCGGCTGAGAGAGTGGTTGCTTGCCCTCCTTCTACCTGGGCTCTTCCCATGCCTGGGCTCCTGGACTTAAGGAGGAGTCTTGTCCCCCCCCCCCCCGCCTTTTTTTTAAGATTGTGTATAGTTCACATTGTTTCTAGGATTGGGATGGGGGGGTTGAGAATGGGGATTATTTTACTTGTTTTGGTATGTTAATTGTTATGTATTTTGCTTTGTTAATTTTATTTTTTTAATTTGGTTATTTTTTTGTTATATTACTATGTATTTTGTTGTGTGTTGCTATAACTGCTATGTATTTTTGCTTTGTTAATTGTTATGTATTTTGCTTTGCTAATTATACTGTTACTAAAATTACTATGTATTTTGTTGCTATAATTGTTATGTATTTTGTTAGTTATTGTTATTGTTAATTGCTATTTGATTTTATTGTTATTGCTTAATACATTGTTATTTGTTTTTTAATTAATGTATATTGTTATTGTGTGTATAATCCCCTCTGTTGTAACCCACCCCGATTGCTTGCTCAGAGGGGCAGGCTAGAAATAAAAAAATATTATTATTATTATTATTATTATTATTGCAAATAAAAACAGTGTTGATTAATTTATTTGTGCATCTTCTTGCTGTAGATTTTTCTTGAAGATATTGAATTGGTATTACAGTAGTAATTCTTAACATATATATTTTCACCCCCATGCGCCATAAGGAATAGCGGTTTGGGGGTTTAAAATAGTTATTTTAATAATAATAATAATAATAATAATAAAATTTATTTATATCTGCTGCCTCTCCCTACGGATCGAGGCGGGCTTACAACATGATAAAATACAATACAATACAAAAAAAATACAATACAATTAAAACAATATCACATTAAAAACAACATATTACGTCATGGGGCCTATAGCTTCAGGGGAAGTACCATACGGGAGAGTTAGATGAGATCAGGTGGATATGCCTGCCGGAAGAGATCCGTCTTCAGTGCTTTTTTAAACGCCTCTAATGTAGGTATCAGACGGATCTCCTCTGGCAGGTCGCTCCACAGCTTAGGAGCCACTGCTGAGAAGGTAAGGCGAGACGTAGATGTTAGTCTTGTATGTTGGTGATTTAACAACTTTTTATCGGTAGTTCTTAGGTTGCGGGGCAGATTATGTAGGGAGAGGCGTTCTCTCAAGTAACCTGGGCCCGAGCCATATAGGGCTTTAAGCTTTTCTTCCAGTTTGGTGCTCATGACCAGTGAATGCAAGATGTGATTTATCTGGCTTGTTAGTACAGTCTGACTTCCATCATGTTTCAAGTTGGCTCCCATTAAAAATGCTTGTGTTGCTGGAATGGCAAGAACAGATCATTGGAAAGAATTTAAGGTAGCCCTTTAAAAGTTGCATTAAACTCAAACTTTGATTGATGGCTTTCCCATAAGCATTTATGTGGCTTAAGGAAAATTAATTAATTACTTTGGCAGTTTTCTTTTGCCTGAAAGAACTGTAAGAATTAGTTGTTGTATATCCACGTAAGGCTTAATAAAAATGTCATAGTAATAAAAATAATATTTAAATCATTCTTGCAATCTGTAAACAGGGTCCACTTGCTCATTTAGTATCTTACTGGACTCAGAACTGAACAACGAGTCAATGTTACTATGGTGGACAGCACAGATAGAGCCTTGGACTGGCACTCCCTGTCATTTCATCCCCCGGCTCTGCTGCAAGGTGAAAGCTTCAGTATCTGCTTTCAAATAGTAGCTGTCAACTTAGGGAAACCCCACTAGTGTAAACTTTAAACTGGCTGGTTACTAAGCCAGAAGTGTGAATCACCTTGATTGTAGCTTCTGACTAAACTAACCAGAGTTTACCTTTTTGGAACTACTTGTAGTCTGGTTATTTCAAAAGCAGAAATGGACACTTTGTGTGTCCTTTCTGTGGTTGCACCAGAGTCTGTTGCTCAAGCACAGCATAACTGGCCCCAGGGTTGGAAAAAAACCTAGGTTTAAAGACAACAACAGCAGCAATGTTTTTTGTTTAAACCGGGTTTTTTTTCCATTAATATTTTAATGAAAACTATTGAATCCAGCTTATACTATGAAACATTATTTTATGTATTAGAACGCTTGATCAACCATGTTTTGATGCTTTCTGGCATTAACAAATTAAAGTTATTAGCCTTTGATATGATTTACAGCTTTCAATAACATTTTGGGAATTATATTGACAAGTTTGTAGCCTATATATAGGAGTATAGGACTATACCAATATAGGACTAAATAACTGGATACTGGACTAACAATGAACATCTGGCAATAAATGGTTAAAATTAAAAATTTTAAATTCAAACAGTAATTGTTGTTCCAAGAGGGTTGGAAAATAATAATAATAATAATAATAATAGCAAGACTTTAAATAATATACATGAATAATCAATTTTGTTTAAAAAGGGAGTATTTTGTTTAAAAAAAAGTAATTTGATTTAAAATAAACAGCCAACTGGTTTAAATCAGCCAACTGACTAGTCCCAAATTTAAGATGTCTATTTGAAATATAACATCTATGTCTGTTTTAGTATATAAAAATATTTCATATGCTGGATATCTTAAGAAAATAACCTAACACATATATGAAATGTTTTCCAGATGAAGGTTGTCAGTGCCTGTCACCCTAATTTTGTGCGGGTTTTAACCTGATGTTAAAAGTCAAAAGCAAATGATCATTTCAGACTTAATAGTAAGAATGATCCTCCCCTTTCTTTCTCTCTCTTCCCCAAAATCTCCTGGGGGGGGGGGAGGAAAAGAAAGGGCCATCCCTGCTTAATTTTTGCTCTGATCCTACCCAATACTAAGATGTGTCCAGTAACATGCTCATTCCAAGGCAGTGTGACTGTTTTTCTCCATAGATATTAATGGATAGATTCAAAACTCATTATCTTCAGAAAACATCAGGGCTTAGAGACTCAGATCACAAAGGACTTTCCTCTCTAGGAAAAAAAAAATACTCAATATGCTGTTGAACTTTGCTACTGAGAGTGGTGGTCCATGGATGAGTGTCAGTCTGCTAGCCATCTGCTGCTGGTCTATGGCAAGTGTGCAGGAAAGAAACAATTGGAGCCAGTGGCCACAAATATGCTCCCAGTTCTTGGCAAATTAAAGAGAATAAATGCCAGTTTCCCACATCAGATAGCCTGAGAAGCAGCAATGTAGAAGATTGGCTTTTTTCTTGCAAATAATCGAATACGTATTGAGAAGTTCAGCTCTTTCCCCAAAAATAGTTTCCCCTTTTGCAATTTTTTCCAGAGAAAGTATGCTCTACCTCTCCTCTAGCCCTGGTCAGCCTCTCCCCTAGTTACCTTCCATGGCTATGGGGAAATGAAAACCTATTCTGTCTGTGAAAAAATAACTCAATTGGAAAGTGTCTTTGGAAAAAGAGCTGTAAAATTTAAAATATTCCAGACCATGTCTGACAATAAAAAGTCTTTTACAGCATATTTGAGGGCCATACATGTGCATGTATATGTTTTGAAGCAATAATATTTTCTATGTATAAGCACAAACTTTAAAAGTGCCTGGAGATGTAAGAAACTTTTGAAGCAGTTGCAATGTATAGCTTCCTTGAAAAATAGTACATCTACCATAGGAGGCCAGCAAAGAAAGAGGGTAGTCAAGAGCCTATACTTTATTCTTGCTTGGTGATTACAAAAGTATATTAATAATTACACATGATTCTGTACCGTTCAGTCCTCTAACATTTCTGCTTAGTTATGAAGATGAACAGGTAGGTCCTGTTCATAAAGAAGTTGCTCAGAAATGGTTTGACAATGTGTTGATTGATGCTATGGTTTTGGCCATCAAAAACTAGAGGAGTAATGGATGCTGTCTCTCCCCACTTGGAAAGAAGAGTAGTTGCAGTGATGACTAAATTAAGAGTATATATATGTAAGAGATATAGGCCAAAACTTTCTTATTATTTAATGTTCCCTTTTACTGTTTTCATGAGGTCTAGAAGAAACCTGGCATTGATGTGCTTTTATTTATATTATATCTTAATTTATTTGTATTTTCTTTTTTCTACCCCATACAGTTTTTATTACCTGTCAACATATTAGCTTGGTATTCAAAATGATGTTTTGTGTTGCTTATGTAGATGTGAATGTGAGCCCGTGTGGTGTAGTGGTTTGAGTGTTAGGTTATTCTGGAGATCACATCAACCCACTGGGTGACCTTGAACGAGTCACACTCTCTCAGGTTCAGCGGGAAGCAAAGGACACTTTGAATAAACTTTGCCAATAAAATTGATGATAGGATCACCTGAGGGTTATCATACGTCAGAAACAACTTGAAAGGGACATAACAATAACAACAATTGCAGTAAGCTCATATAAATAAAAATATGTTCAGAAAAGGAAGCGATGGGTGTGTCACATGTAATCTGGAACTCTCTCTCTGTATGTAACTTTTGAATGCATGCAGAAGCTAAATTGACACACTACACACACACACACTTGTGTAAGCGATCCCAGGTGAGCCTCATAGGCAAGAAGAACTGAGGAAATAACAGAACTCCTGTTGAGTTAATGGAACTTGTCTGTAGCTTGCAAGCACTGAAGGAGCTAGATATCAGAAAAGTTGTCAGAAGGTAGGGGAAGCCTGTATATCACCAATGGCTGCCTAAACAGAAAAGTCTTGCCTGTGAAAAGAAAGTAGGAAGGGTGCCAGTGTAACTCTGCTGGTAAGGGAGTTCCAGATCCTAGGGGCAGCCTCTGAGAAGGCCTTCTTCCTTGTTTCCACCAAATATACCTGTGCAGGTAATGGGACAGAGAGAAGGGCCCTCTTTATTTAGCACCAGCACACTGTTCTTTGAGCGCTCATAGAATCCAGATCACTTGTGACACTATTTAATTTTAACAATACTTATTCATAGATGTCAGACTTGTAGTTCTGTAAAGTTCCTTAATAAGAGATAGATATAGGAACCTACTCAAGAAATGAAGGGAGGTTCTTAGTGGTGCATAGGGAACAATCTGCTTTATGTAGCCCATTTTTGGTTTGAGTCAATAACTCAAACTGGGGCAACTGAGCATATTACTTACTGGGATCTGCATTTAACAATAATGAGAATTAAACAGTTCTGGGATCTGTACTCCCCAAACCTTGTTTTGAATATGGTTTTACCAACTTTTCATAACTGAACAGTTCTCACTGTCACAAAAATATCCCCCCTGCCGCCTTTTTGGCACCCCTTTTCCTCTTCACAAAATTTTATTTGGTGGACTTTTTTTTTTTTCCTCTTAAGAAACAAAACCTCTTCCTGTTAGTGGCTATGTAATTCCAGCCAACCAGAGAGCACATAGCCAAATATAATGATCTAAGTGAGGGCAAATGAGGCCTTGACATTGTTCTCACTTTGAATGGAAAAAGTAGATGGAGCAGCCCGTTGTAAAGTCAACTATGCCATTCCTCCCTGCCTTGCCACAGCGTGCTGGCAGGCAATGAATCTCTAAGGCAACCAGCATGGGAAGGAGGCTTCTGTGCAACAGTTCCTTCCTTGCACAGGGATTGCATCTTAAATGGGTACACTTTTGAATGCAGTTGTTGTCCATCCATACTGCCTTGCTTTCAGTGTGATATACACCCAGAAAGAGTATGGAGAAAGATGGGTATCCATATTGCACTTTCCACCAAAAACAGTGTGGTGAGGTGGGGGAGGTAGATAGCATCTGTAGTCAGATGAACATTTCTCATCTGATTTAAAGTTGCAGCCTCTGACCCAATAAAGTAATATTTATTGACTGATCGATCTGATTAGACTTATCCCACTTTTCCTCAACACTGGGATTCAAGGCAGCACAGAAAATTAAGGTTTAAAAAATGCCAATAAAACGGAACAGTTAAAATATTAAAACATAATTAAACATAATTGTCTTTATAACAATTTAAAAAGACATCAATAAATAAAGAACACCCAGCCATTATTCACCTGACCAGTTTTCAAAAGCTTGCTTGAATACTAAGGTCTTAGCCTGGGAGCAGCCACTGCGAAAGCCTTTGGGTCAGGTAGTAAAAGCACCGAGATTTGCTCCTACTCTATACCTACCTAGCCATACAGATGCCCACCTTGCCACATTGGTGTTTCCTTTCCTGCTACCACATTTTGTTTTGTAAAAAAGGAGCATTAGCCCATTTGTTTTGGCAAACAGGCTCATGCACCCCCTCCCTTAACAATTTCCTGGCCTCCCTCCCTAAGAAGTCATTGAAGAAGGAGAGGCACATTTTGGGAATACAAATTCTCACAAATTGCCTGCCCAGTTTTGTCTTGGTTCTTCTAAGTCAGAGGCAGCTAGACAGGCTGTGATGTTTTTGTCTGAACAGGCCCAATGTGACTGGGTTAGGCAGACAGAAAACAGAGGCTGAAGTATATTGCAAGATCTTACAGAATAATGAAAAAACAGCCAATTGTACTGATGAATCCTTTACTGAAAACATAGTAATGCTGGTTAGTCTCTGCAATAATTGTATTTGTAATAAGCTGGTTATTTAGCAAGAAAATAGAAGTCGGAGAATGAATGGTGAATAATTTGCCCTGTGTATGTAGCACCGTCTACACATATGATTCTCAGGCTGCATCTGCACTGCAGAAGTAATCCAGTTTGACACCATTTTAATTGCCATGGATCAGTGCTATGGAATTCTGGGAACAGTAGTTTTATGAGACATTTAAATTTCTCTTATCAGAAAGCTCTGGCGCCATAGCAAACTACACTTCCCAGGATTCCACAGGATGGAGCTATAGCAGTTAAAGCAGTGTGGAACTGGATTACTGCAAATCCAGCCTCAGTGTTGAATCCTAGTTTGGCTATGTAAACCCACTGGGTGCCTTTGGGCAACCCCACTTTGAAGAAAGCTTTCAAGAAAACGCCGTGGCCTTAGGGTCGCCGTAAATTGTAAATGTCTTGAAGGCACGACGACAACAGAAAGCTAGCTGCTTTGTTTATCAGTATGAGAATATGGTAGAATATGGGGACTATTCTCCTTGGTCCGATCTATCTGCTCTGTGCTTGTGGACTGGCATTTGCCTTTACCACCCTGAGGCACAAACTGCCCACCTTACTTTAAATACAGTGCAGTATTAAGAGCTGATGTTTTTTAGTTAGTACAGAACTGAGGTTAGATCAAGGAGAAAAAATTCATTTTTGGCAGGGCATGATCCTTTCCTTGGTTGCTTTTCTGTAAAGTGGGAATAATCACAAAGCTGCTGTGAGAGTACAATAAAGCTTGCAAAATGCTCTGCAATTGCTGGTCCTTTATAAATAACAGTAGTAGCAGTAGTTAGCATTTAAACAATTGGAGCAGTGTCTTCCCAAAGGAAACAGACAATCAGCAATGTAAGTGTTGGAAAAACGTCCCCAAGCCTCTTTGTGTTTTATAGTTCTTTTTATGTAGACCAAGACATATTATGCATATTTAAAAGCAGGAGAAAGTGTAAAGTGTAAATTTTATACATGTCATTACTGATATTACTACCTTATATGCTTTGCATTCATTCTTTAGTTTTAATGTTGTTATATTCAACACTGAGTGCAAGAAATTGGAAAAATAGTATTTCAATAAAGTTAGGCCAATTTGGAGTTTACCTTTAAAGGCTATACTTTTTATTGTAGACTTTATTTATAGAAACTCCCAACATCTTTCCTGTTTCTAATTTTTTTTCTCAAGTCTTATACAGTCCCCCTTCATTTCCCTTAAATCCAAACAATAAAAGGAATAAATAATAAGCTTTTAGTGGGCAAAAATAGATCATTATGACACGGATAACATTTTATGGAAATGTCAAACTAGTATTTTTACAGTTGAGAACAGCATACAACCCTTAAGCCAGTTAAATATTTCATTTTAATCATTCAAGTATTTTGGCATACCATGGCATGTGACCAGTCATTTCCCTTTGCTGTATCCCCTTTTCATCAATTTATCAAGCATGCCATATAAAATGGGTGCCAGAATGTTAGTGGATATGCCTATTGATGTATACCCTATGATAAGAGAGTTTTTGAAAGGACTAGCTGCCTAAAGATGTTATCTCCCACTGGTATAGAGAAATGCTGTTTCATGCTTATCCATTAGTTGAGCACGATTACAGGCAGGATAACAGGCCTGCGACTCTTATGAAGATGCTTTTCTGTGGCTGACGTTTCTTTCAATGAAGGGATTAAAGTAGAACCAATTGAAGACATGAAAGGCTCTCTGGTTGGTAGAGAGTGCTTCATCTCTTACCTTTTACAGATGCAAGAACTTTGGATTTACAGTGGCTTTTCTCTCTGTCTTTGATTAGAATAATATGTTCTCTTTATTTCTATAGAAAGAATGCAACTAAATCCAAATAGTATAAACACTAGTACTAGATACTTGAATGCTTACCTTAATATTTAGATAGGAAAATACTGTTAAGAAATGTGTGCAATATGGAATGTATTTGCAATCTTAATTTCCCAGAATTTCCCACATCTGTATAAAGTTAATTTATGGGAAGCAACTATTCAGTTGGCTCTCCATATCCATAGATTCTGTATCCATGGATTCAACCATCCACAGCTTGAAAATATTTATTTTTTAAATTGCAAAAAGCAAACCTTGAATTAACCATTTTATATACTATTAGCCATTTTACTTGTTGATTAGTGCCTTTCAGTTGGCTCTGACTCATGGTAGCCCTGTTTTAACTTCAAGACCCCCTATCCTCCGGTTCTCTGCTTAAGTCTTGTAAATCCATCTGGAGTATGTGCTCTTTCTCTTTTTCTGCTACCTTCTGTCTTCCCTAGCATTATTGTCCTTTCTAGTGAGTAATGCCTTCTTATGATGTGGCCAAAATATGACAGCCTCAGTTTCATCATCTTTGTTTCCTGGGAGAGTTCAGGCTTGATCTGTTCTAGGACCCATTTCTTTGTTGTCCAGCTCTCACATCTGTACATGGTGATGAGGAATATAAGGGCTTGTATTATTTTAACTTATTAGTTGTGTATCCCTTACACTTTAGGATCTTGTCTAGTTCTTTCATAGTTGCTCTTCCCATTCCTTGTCTTCTTATTTCTCGGCTGCAGTTTCAGTTCTGAGTGTGGGGTGGAGTCTCTTTCTTGGGAGGTTTTTAAAGAGACTGGATGGCCATCTCTTGGGGGTGCTTTGATACTTTGTGGAGTCGAAGGCTTTCATGGCTGGAATCCATAGTTTTTTTGTGGAGCTTTCGGGCTGTGTGGCCATGTTCTAGAAGAGTTCCTTTCTGACGTTTCTCCAGCATCTGTGGCTGGCATCTTCAGAGAATGATAGCCTGAAAAAGGATTGGAGATATACATCCTGTGTGACCCTGGGAAGGAAGAAGTAATTTGTGGATGTATTGTTCTGTTGCTAATGGCAGTCCTCAGGGTGGGAGGATATGCAAACAAGGATTAATGTCTGCTAACTGCTGCTCATTGTCCAGGCCTTAGGCTGTTTCTCAAGTTGAGTCTTGACTTTGCTGTTCTTCAGGACTGGTAGCCAAGCCTTGTTTACTCTCAGGGTTTCCTCTTTCCTGTTGAAATTGTCCAGGTGTTTATGGATTTCAATGGCTTCCCTGTGCATTCTGACATGGTAGTTGGCATGGTCCAGAATTTCAGTGCTTTCAAACAGCATTTTATGCCCAGGATGGTTTATAGCATGTTCTGCTACTGCTACTGCTGATTTTTCCAGTTGACCCAGTCTGCAGTGTCTCTCATGTTCCTTGATTCTTGTCTGCACACTGCATTTGGTGTTCCCTATGTAGACCTATCTGCAGCTGCATGGAGTCTACCACAAAAAACTAAGCTTTGATACTTTGTTCCTTCATGGCAAGGGTTGGACTGGAGGGCCCTTGTGGTCTCTTCCAACTTTATGACTCTATGATTCTATGATGAATGTTTGATCCAAAATATGGGAAATTTTTAACTATTTCAATTTCCTCATTGTCTAGATTGAATTTAGTTGGATCCTCTGTGATCATTATTTTTTTAATTTTCATCATTAATCCTGTCTTTCCACTTTCTTCTTTGACCTTCCTTAGTAATTCTTCCCAGTCTGTGATGTTTTCTCATAGTAGTATGATATCACCTGCATATCTTAGATTTTTTCTTTTTAATAAAGTTTCATTATTAAAATAACATACATTGACATTACATGACAAGACATAGCACTAAAGAAAAAAACACATATAACAAACTTCAAATAAAACAACAATAAATATGGTATATACCATAAGAACTTGTAATACAGAATATACCTACACAGAAATATGACTTCCTTAACTTCAAATAAGTCATATTTATTATTAAAGTCCATAACCATTCTAGATAATTTCTTAATTATAGGAATTTCTAATTGATGTCTATCTGTGTATAAAAACTTATATCAAATAAAATATAATTAAATTTTCTCGTCCTTGACCTTTTTCTTGTTTAAATCTTGTCAGACGAGTAAGTTTATCTAACTGCACCAGATCCATTAATCTGGATAACCATTCATCCACTGAGGGGGACTCCTCTAATTTCCATTTACTGAAAAATGTTATCCTGGCACTTTTGTAATGTAAAGTAATAATATGCCATACTTCTGTTCTGAATCCTCATTATTACATATACTTAACAGATAAAGTTTCGGATGCATGTATAGTTCAATTTGTAAGATTTCTATCACAATTCCATGAACAGCTTTCCAAATTTTTAGCCCATTTACAGTTCCACCATGCATGGTAAAAAGTACCAACCTCACAATTGCATTTCCAGCATTTGTTTGAGAGTCCTTTATACATTTTGGCTAGTCCAGCTGGCGTCAGGTACCATGTGAACTGCATTTTTAAAAAGTTCTCTTTCAGCTCATTAGACAACATATACTTCAGCCTTTTATTCTAAGATCTTTCCCACTGATTTAACCTGATGTTTTGTTTTAGATCTTGGAACCACTTAACCATTTGCTCTTTAACAACCTCTTCTTCCATCTTAGATTGTTTATGTTCTTTCCTCTTGTCTTCACTCCTCCTCCTCCTGTGTCTAAACTTGCTCTTTGTATGATATTTTCTATGCAGGAATTGAACAACTGTGATGATAGAATGCAGCCTTTGTCTGACCTTTTGCCTTTGACTTTGATTGTTCAGAGGAGTGGGATATAAATAATAATAATAATAATAATAATAATAATAATAATTCATCTTCTCTATATTATGTTCTAACAGTGGTCTCTTGTCCTAAGTACAGATTTCTCATCAGAACTGTCAAATGGAGAGGTATTTCCATGTCTTTAAGAGCGTTCCATAAGTTTTCATGCAGTCAAAAACTTTGCTGTAATCTATAAAGCACATAATGATTTTCTTCTGGAATTTCTTGGTGCACTCCATTAACTATCATATGTTTGCAATATGGTCTCTAGTGCCTCTTTCTTTCCTAAACCCCACCTATACAGCTGTGATTTCCGTTTCCATGTATGACTGGAGTCTATGCTGCAAAATTTTGAATATGATTTTGCTTGCATGGGAGATTAATACTATGGTCCTGTAGTTGCTGCAGTCTTTTGTGTCTCCTTTTTTGTGGATGGAGATGTATATTGATCATTTCCAATCTGTTGGCCACTGTTTCGTTTTCCATATTTGTTGACATACTTGAGCTACCACTAGAGCTGATTCTTTCTGTGCATATTGTAGTGATTCTATTGGAATATCATCTATCCCTAGTGATATATTCTTCCACATTACTTTTATTGCAGCTTCCACCTTGCAGCTTTTATTGCAGCTTTTTAGAATTTGGGGTTCATCTTCATATGGTTCTTCATTCCATTTGTGATTTATTTTTTCATCTCTTTTACATAGCTATGTATTGCTTCCATTGTCTTCTTATTTCTTTTTCATCTTGTAGTATGTTTCTCTTCTGATCATAAAGCATCCCCACCCTTGAACATACCTTTGAGTTCCTGGATCTGATGGAAGAAGTCTCTCATTCTTCCTTTTTTTTTTTTTTTTTTTTTTTGGTTCCTCTTTTTGCCATTTTACTGTGCCATTGTATATAAAGAGACTTCAGCATCCACAGATTTGGTATCCACTGGGAGGTACTGGAATCAAATCCCTGTGAATACCAAGGACCCGTGGAATGTGCATTTTCCTGGATTTTTCTATTTCTTTTTAAAAATTTCTTCTGTGGTTTAACTTTGGTGTGGCCCACTCTTTTGTTTGTGCCATTCACAGACAACTGTTGGGATTTAAAGTATGGTTCAATTACAGTTATTTTTGTGCATGTTATATCTAGTGCCAGCTTGTGTTTGTAACTGTGTGGGGAGTAGATGTATTGGCAAGTGATCTTTATGTTGGTTATTCTAGTAGCAAGAGAAAAGGGAATTATTCTGAATATTTGTGAAGTCTGTTTATCCCTGATCCTTGTGAGATTATTGGTGCTGCTGAATCTTCAAGAAATAGATAAATAGGTTTATCATATGACATAATGCAATTTTTGCGAGGAGGGGAAAGAACCTTCATTTATTTTGACATGTAGTCCAAGAAAATGTTGTTGCTGTCCTAAAGGGGAGAAAATATTGCTTATTTGTATTTTATTTATTTATTCATAAATAAAAGAATTTAAATATAGCTTTCTATCCATAATAAGGGTCCCCAAAATAGTTTACAGTATCAGTGAATCAACATACAATAATATAATATTAAGGGGGGGAAAATCAAACAGTATGCCATATAATAATAAGTTATGCTCTAAAATCAAAGGAACAGAGTTAGTGAGATAAGTTAAATATAATGGAAAGCCAAATGGAGTTGGTTGTGTTTTCATTGCTCACATGACTACCAAGAGGGAAGAGGCTAATTTGGTTTGGTTTGGAAGCTTGTCCGTAACAGAGGTGTTGCCAGAGAAGGAGCCTTGTCTAATGCTCCCATGGACATCTCAACTTGAAGGATATCAAGCTGAAGGCAAGTTCATAACAAAAGAGGTGGTCTTTCAGACTTCAGCTTAATTGGAAGGAAGTGCAGTTTATATAAGACCATTGTAATAGATCTAAAGCATGTACACCAGCCAGCGAACTGGTGACAGCATTGTTCACCAGCTGCAGTCCCTGAATATTTTCCAAGGACAATTCCATGTAGTGCATGATTGTGATGATTCAGCAGGGCAATTTTACTCCCCCTTTCCATTACCCACAATCGTCATCCTCACTGCCAAAATTGGGCTGGAAAAAAATGCTGCTGAATTTTTGCAGCAATTTTAAAAGAACTAATATATTTCAAAGGGTGTAGTTGTATTAAATGTTTTCCTTATTTGCTACAAACAAATTGTTGGCAAGCCACCTGAGGCTCTAAACATCCCAATCTGTAAATCTGATCCTTTAGAGCAGTGCTGCTCAGGATAGCTGATATCAGGGGACTGGCAATTTTTTCCAAGTGTGCCAGGGAATGGCAGTATGTTTGTACCCCGTGGGTATATTTTCATTCATTCATTCATTCTTTCTCTCTTGGAAACTTGCTAGGGATCAGCAGCTCATGGCTTAGGGAGTGACACCTGTCCAGAGGCCACCACTTAAAATAGAGGTGCTTTAGAGATGAACCCTCCAGTACAGCCATGTCTGTTTAGACCCACAAGATAGGGTCTCAAAACTCAAGAATCTACAAGAGGAATTTCTCAAATTGCAATACCCACCTAGTGAAGTAAAAAAAAAAAACCCAACTCAACAAAGCAAGAGTGATAAACAGAAATAATCTGCTTCAAAACAGACCAAAAAGAAAAAAATGACAGAACACCCACAGTTGTCACTACTGGCCCTCAGCTGAGGCCACTGAAATGAATAACCAATGTGTGTATGTGTGCATGTGCACCTTCAAGTTTCCTGTCAACATATGGCAACCCCATGAATTTCACAGGGTTGCCATAGGCAAAAAATACTCAGAGGTCGTTTTGCTACCAGTAGTTCCTTCCTCTGAAATATAGTCTATAGTGTCTGGTATCCATTGCCAGTCTCTGATACAAGTACTAACTAGGGCTGACTCTGCTTATGTTCGAAGATCAGATCTCATTTGGTGCCTTTAGGGTATTTAGGGCTTTATCTGGTGCTTAGTACTTTTTATAGCAGGAAAGCAGTGTAGTGTTTATATTGTCAGGACTGAGAATACATTTTGGCGTTTGGCTAGGGAAAGCATGTCAGTAAGAGCCACTGGGTAACTTTGGGACTGTACAAACTGGCGCTTTGCGCCATCTTCAGCCCAAAACTAGGGCTGGGGAGCACACAGCAACCACACGCTCCCCAGACCTAGATCGTATGGACAGCATCATTTTGCCATCACACCATCCATACGCAGACACAACGATGCCATCACGAGCATGCCACATGCACACACAGTGGCACGCACCTGATGTCATCGTGACGCTCCAGGGTGCTTTGGGGCCCTTCCAGCATTGTGAAAAGGAGCTCCTTTTGCGTTAGTGCTTTGTTCTCGTGGCAACCAGATTACCATGGGAACGAAGTGAGGGAGAAAGGGGCCAGGCTCCACTGGTCGGGGTGTCCTTGGGGCATGAAGCCCCAAGGACACCCCTTTCCAGGCCACAGAGAAGGGGCATTTTGTCACTTTTCTGTGGCCTGGAAAAGCAATGGATTGGGGCCACTGGGGCTGCCAGTGTCCTGGCCCCACTCCATCACAGAAAGGGGCAGCAAAGACCTGCCCCTTTCCGGCCATCTGTATCAGCCCTTTACCTTGGTTAGTAGGAATAATCTCTCAGAAAATAAAGAGTACATTTTAGTATAGGCCTAACTCTCTCAATAAATATTTGTTTGGTCTTTTCCTCTTCTCATTTCATTCTCTGATATGCTTTGGGGCCTCATGGGAGCTTCTTAAATTTATTTGGGAAGAGCTATGCATCCTTTTGTTTTATTGCTGAAATAATTTACTACAAACAAGAATTTTAATTAATGCAGCTTATTACTAACTGTTGTAAGCAAGCAGATGCTTTGTGCTGCAGTTGAGGATTTTTACATGAAATGAAGACGTCCATGTTAATTGTTACTGCAGATTCTTCTTTGATGAAGGAATACTAACAACTGTGTGAAGTTTGTGCATTACATTATTATGCATATGATTGCATTTGAATTCATTTCCTATTATGCTAATTATTTGAAATGCTGTCTTCCGTTCATAATTTTCAGTGTCCTGTCTGAAATGCCTTTCTGCTTATCAAAATGTTATTTCCTGTATTTCTTGATGAAATAAACCAGGAATGGGAAGGGTATGGTAGACAGGGAGCTGTGTGGAAGGGACTTAGGAATTGATCATCTCACAGCAGAGTTATCCCAATGTTTTTGCTATCCCCCAAATCCCACCTCAGATTGTGAGTACTAGATGTCACTGAATATTTTGCAGATAATTAAGCTGGACGATAAATGCCATCTCTCAGAACAAATGAAGCTACTTTTGTCTGAAACAAATGATAATATTTAATAGGTAATGATGTGGTTAGGATACCTGAAATTGCAGGATGAAAATGACAGAGCATCTAGCTATATGACAGCCTTGTAATGAGGCTGCAGAAGCTGCTAAGCTGTGGGGTCGTAGGCTGGAAGAAGGTATGAATTGTGGTTCCTTTTCTGCCAACCCACTTGATTCCTCTGTTGGTCACAGAGCAAGGAGCACTCTGCTTTATCCAACAGTCTGACTGTCTATGGGTACCATGTTAGTGCTTAAAATATAATACTCCCATATAGTCAAAATCATCATTTCTGTCTAGTGTCTTTCTCTTGCCTTCCTACCCCAGGCTTCCCTAACAGATCTTTGTATTGTAAAGATAAAAGAGAAATCTTTGTGATAAAGACATACATCACCTAGTTGCAATTATAAAGTTTAACTCATGTAGAAAATGAAACAGAGGGGCTATACATATTGCCCTAAAGGGGCAGTTTGCATCTGCTCCTTTACTGGCTGGATCAGGGCCACAGCAACCTCATGCCACAGCTCTGATCCAGCCTCTGGAGAGTGCAAAAAAGAGCCTCAAAAACAGTTCCTTTTTGCACTCCCCAAAAGGTGCCATACCCATGGCAGCATGGCTTTATGACGCCCCTTCGGGGCTGCATCATGTAGATGCAGCAGCAGAGTCACACCATCATGGCGTGCACTTGGTGGACCAGGGCACACCAAAATGGTGCCCTGGGGGGCAGAATTAGGGCACCCAGCATGAGGATGCTGCACCCTGACTCCGCCCACAGGCTGGCACAAAGTGACGGTCTGTATAGGCCCTAAGTGCTTATATTGTAGAATGGCATACCCTCTATATATGTTTGGTTCTGCAACTCCCATCAGATCCCAGTGATAAAGGATTGTGGGAGCTGTGCATTGGTATGCACATAGAACATAAATATAAAAGCCATTATGGTTGTCACTAAATTAGAAAGTACCATTTTTTGCTGCAGTAATAATGCACTTGCATTGTTAAAAATGTTGGTTGTATTTTTATGGTTCAAAATGTTATGATTGGTCATAATCACATTGATGTCTTGTTTTATTCATTAGTAAAGTTATGATAATTTGTCATAAAAGTATTAAATGCCTTATCCACCAGTAGTATCAAGAAACATTTGGGGTTTTAAAAAATATTTCTCTCACTCCCAAAACACCTGGAGCTTCTGGCTGGCAGTAACCAGACTTAATTTTAGAGACTGTTGTTGGTTTTGTTTTGTTTGTTTGTTTTTAAAAATGGTTTTGACTACATGTGCATGTTTTTCATTGCCTCAGTAGTGCTGGCAGACAGAGAAGGATGTAACAAGTGTTAATACGAATAATACAAGTACAGAAATTCTGTTTGAAGGAGTTTCTTCAAAATATCATATCCTCTTAACTTCTTTTTTCCTCCATAAATTGTTTCAAAAAACCCCTGAGAAAAGCATTGTTAGTGAATGAAGATTGGGAAGAATGCTTCCTCAAAGTTGTCTTTTGCTATTGAAACTCCTGGTATATTTTAGAAGAACTTCATTACTTGGATAGGAAAAGAAAAATCAGCTTTATGCATTTGTCTGTCAAATGCCATCAAAGTCAGGTGTTTTTATCCTGAGACTCTTTGTTAAAAGGAATTAACACCAAGTTGGAATTGATACGTAAAGCATATGAGATTTCCAGAGGCTGATTATAAAGGATATATTTGGTTATCTGTGTGGAATAGGGAAGTGTTGCGTTTAGGAACAGAACTGGATAAAATAAGAGGAAATGGGATGTACTGTACGCAGGTGGAGAGGGGCAAAGAGGAGTGCTTTACATGCTGGCAAAGAGTTTAAAGAGGAGTATTTCAGTGGGGGTTTTTTGGAGGGAGGGAAGCAAAAGAGTATTTAAATGTTTTCTTGGAGGAGTGTGCTTACCACTGTGGTGATAGCAGCACAGGTCCTTTAAAAATGTTACCTTAAGCCCCAAATGGGTAAATTTCTCTCAGCCGCCAATTGCCATATTTATTTTGGAGGTTGCACTGGAACAGCAACAGATCTTGGACATTCTGAGGAAGAAAACTGGAAGGGGCAGTTCTTCTAAAAATAAGTCAGGGGAAAGGAAGACAACTACTTCTACAGTGTTAACTCACCCATGAAACTTCTGAAATCCTTCCCATTTCAAGTCCATAGTTCATATAGAATACAGACTTCTCCAGGTCGTTTTAGTGCCTTAAACATAAATAATCATTTTTTAATAGAAAGAAATGATATGTACCATCTAACTCATAGAAGAAAAATTCTGTTCATCAAACAACATGGATTGTAGAGGATTGTAGAATTCAGACTTCTGCTGCTTGGTAGTCTGTAATAATCAGCCAAAAATATCAGCCAAAAAAACTCCTCACCATTTTGGACTCCTAAAAAGTTATCTGGAGTTGGCATTCTTCTGATTTCTGCAGGTGTCTGCAGATTGCATAATGTGGTTATGCCAGATGGTCATACCCTGACTTGCTCCATTAAGCTAGTGACCACAGTTTCCTGGCTTTGACAAAATTGGGAAAAAACTGGTTTATTATAGAGGCTTCCTGGATATTCCTATAAAGGAATTGCATATGTGATTAAAACTTATATATCTGTTGGCTTATTATGTGAAGATATTATCCTTTTTCTAATCATGTGTATGTTTTCAAAACCTTGAAATTTCCAAGTTAAAAATATGTTACTGGGACTTTTTAAAGTTTGTGTTCTAATAATGTGAGATTAGAATTCTGTTATACATGGTCCTTATAAAATTTAAGGTATTAAAAACAATGTGTTCCACCTACTGAAAATGAAGCTGGCATGCATACAGAATCCATGTTACACATACAAAAATGTTAAAACTTTGGAAACTCAGTACCATAATTTGAAACACTTAGTTTAATTTAAGTAACCACAGAATAAACTCTCAGTGTTTAATATAGCATTACCTTGAATTTTTAAAGATGCTTGATAGATTTTATTACAAGTATGTTAAGTATTCCAAAGAAAGGGGAATGCCACAACATCTGATTGTTTTGAGTGCCTCTTCCTCTTCCCTTCCACCCATCCTGGCCTCCAGCTGCCTTTCCGAAGACAGCTGAAGGCCAGGAATGGCACAAATGGAAGCATGTACAGAACACCCTATCACCGGGATGGTGAAATATTGGCACACAACACCATTTCCCCCGACACATGACAAGCGGAGGAAGAGGCGCACCCCTGTTTGTCCTCACTGCTGACCCTTCTGGCCTCCAGCTGCCTCTCTGGAGCAGATGCAGGCTGGGAATTGCATTATGAGAGGAGAAGGAAGAGGCGAGCGCCACTTCCTCCTCCCTTCTGACCCTTCCTGACCTCCAGTTGCCTCTCCAGATGCATCAGAAGGCCAGGAATGGTGTGGCGGGCCCCTCCCCAGCATCCAGTTGCCTCTCTGGAGGCAGATGGAGCCCAGGGATGGCTCAGGGGGACCCTCTCTGGCCTCCAGGTGCCTCTCTGAAGCAGAAGCCGCAACCTGGAAGTCCTGCCCCCGGAAGGCGGAAGCCCCGCCGACCCCCTGGAGGATGGAAGTTCTGGTGCTGCAAGACTTTTTAGTTTGGGCACTTGGCCCCTAAAAGGTTCGCCATCATTGCGCTATCTTATGTCTGCCTCTGAATGTACTGACTCATTTCTGCAAATTTAGTCTGATAGTAGTATAGAAGAATAATATTTCATGAGGCAGTTCATAAAAGAAACACAAGTGGTGCCACTTTATTTTATTTTTGCTTGATAATGTGAAATATGATTTTGATGGCGGGCAATTGTCATGCTTGATAGGGGAGAAAGAATGAAACAAACATAACTGTTCACAATAGTTCAGTGAAATGACTAGTTTCATTAAAGTTACTCCAAATGTCAACAACAACAACAATAATTTATTTTGGTCATTGACTGGTATATAAGGAGTACAATTATTAAAACAAGAGGCAAGGTTAAACTGTGCCATCTAACATCAATGACTATTAGCCATTGAAGACATGTCTTACACATAATTACTAATTTAAGTACCAGTATAACAATTTGGTTCTGACTTTCCAACAAATAAAAAACGTCAGAGTGAAAAGGAGTGGGAAAAAGCAGCTTTCACGACTGGTTTTGGGCTGTATCTGACAACCCCGGTGCGGCCTGGCCTCGCCCTCTCAGCGGTCTGGGGGCGTGCATCATGTGCATACCCCAGCCCCGCATTGGCCTGATGGTACCCCTTTTGGTCTATCTGTTTGAGACCATAGTTGTCTACTAATATTAACTGGGACAATCCACCAGGGTTATTATGAAACTTTAATCAGTAAGTAAAGATGTTTAACCGCAGACTGGATTTGAGTTTACTGACTCCTTCTTCCCTTTGAAGTACATACAGCATTTGGAATACATTGGGTGACCTGAAATATATTTCTCAGTAGTTTTGTTTGAACTCATTCAAGAGAAGTCATATTGCTCTATGACTCTAATTGATCCCCATATAACAGTTGAGCTCGAGCTTTAGCCATGAGCAGCTTAATTGCAGCAGGAATGAACTGTGCTCTGGTATATATGTATGTGTATATATATATATATATATATATATTGAATGGCTATAACAGTTCCCCTTGCATTCTGAGGGACATAATCTGAATGAGCATTTCTGCTTCCTGAAGCTTAGTAAACCTTTCCCAAATATTTAAAGATCTTAACCTGCTCAGTAGGCTGACCACTCAAAAAACGTCTCTGTTTCGGCGTTTTGAAAGGGTGAGAATCTTAATCTTGGAATAATTTATTACTAATTCCTTTTCAGCACAATAGAGAGTCTGTTGTACTGGTTTCTGATTAAAAGAACTATTGGTAGAAAATGCTGAATTGTGGTAGCTTTCAGTGTAATAAATGTGAAAAGCCAGTATTACTTAGTGAAAATGACATTTGTATTACTCATAAAGCATACAAACAGTAGAAACCTACCAACTCTTTTCAATATCACCTGTCATGTACATTGGGCCCTTGGCATCCACTGGGATTTGGTACCAGGACCCCACTCACCCACCCTGGATACCAAAATCTGTGGATGCTCAAGTTCCATTATATATAATATTGCTGTAAAATGGTGTCCTTTATATAAAATGGCAAAATATAGCTTTGCTTTTTGGATTTTATATATATATATATATATATATATATATGAATACTTTCACGCTGTGGATGATTGAATAAAGAATCTGTACATAATGGAGGCACACTGTACTACATCTGAAGATGTGATCTATAGTCCATGAAAGCATTTAAGTTAGTCTTTAAGATGCCACAAGACTCCTTTTTATACTGAAACAAATTAGCAAGGGTGTTGAAAATTGCTTCAAAAAGTAGACAGTGTGTAGAAGCAAGCACTGTAATTTATCTTGGAATGTTTCCATGACATTGTTTCCATTGTCACTGTTTTTGTACCTCTCTGTCCTTCTCAGTTGATAAGACTTGCAGATTCATTTTGAGGTCCTGTACACATACACATGCAAAGATCTGAAGTTGTTCATTTGAATTTAAAAATATTTAAAAGTTGCAACATCTTTTTTTAAAGTAAATTCAGTTTACCAGGGATGCAAGTAGCCCTGCATCAAAATTTGTAAACTGCATGATCTACTAAAACTCCTGATTCCATTCTCATGCATGTTTCACATCTAGTCTCAGAAGGCTACACCTGCTGACACTATATAGTCAGATTATTTAAAAAACTAGCTTTGTGTTGGAAGATAGACAAATTTTAATGTGGAATTAATCAAACTGCTATTTACACCTTCTTCAGTTAGCTGCATTAGTTAGCAAAATATGTTTTGTCAGTGGCCATGTTATTTGTGTCCAATGAAGTCATTCTCCTAGTTTTCATTGTGCTGCTCTGTTTCTCATTGTAACTAGAACACAATTTAGGTTTTTTTCAAACAAACAAACAAACAAACAAATCCTAATTTGTTTTGTTGTATATGCTTCCAGAGCTTCCAAATATTAGCAGATTGCATAAAGCCACTTCCTTGTGACTGACTCACAGGAGTGAAATCTTGTCTAAATTATCTGACCTTGTAAGTGTAGGCTGTCCAAGCATGTCCTTCATTTCATTGCATTTTGATTTCGTAGGTGACAAAATATGTTTTCTCTCACAAATTGGAACGGATTATTGGTTGATATTTTAGGGGCATGCAAGCCGTCATGATTTCTGGCTACACATAGTAACTCGCAGGGTGTCCCACAGTAGCCACGGTAGCCACATAGTAACTGAGAAATTTCTTCAAGACCTTTATTTCTTGCTGCAGTATACTTCCCTAGAGTGGACAGTGTGTTGGTGGATAGCCTAAACATCCACAGAAACATGAGTGGATGTACCATTAAGTAGTGCCTTGGAATTGGCTATTTTGCAGATGGGTCATAGCAGGTGTAGAGTGGATCACTTCCTCTCAGAACGGACAGTGTCTGTCGTTTTCTCTTGGGTTAGTGTGTACCTGCAATCCTGGTCAATAGTTTTACTTTACATTTTCCAGAAATCCATACCAAAATAAGGCTGGACTGCTCAAACTGCATTCTGGTTACTATTAGCTTTGTTGGCCAATAGTTCACCATGCTGCACCTCCTCTCACATTAGACATACCTCCAAATCCCATCTGAAACCTGTGAGAGAAAAGGAGAAAGAAAGGGGTGGGAGCCGAGTGAAAACCAACTTGAAGCCTGTGAGAGAAATACATATTTCCACATGAGTCAATAGAATACTGAGGGTATCTTGCAATGATTTTAGCTGAGAACGTTGATTGTGGATAGGCTGATGCTTCACCCTCTGAGTCTACTATTTGTTGTTGTGTGCCTTCTGATTGTTTCCAATTTGCAGAGACCCTAAGACATGGAATTTTCTGGGGCTGACAGTATGTGACTCACGTATGGTCGGTTTCCAGGGCCAAGTGTGGAATCAAATACAGAGTTGTAGTCTATCACTCAAGCCACGTGTCCACTCTGGCTCTAAGGCCTACTATACAGAATCTTAATATTTTGCAAAGTGCTTACACGTTAAAATGTGACTACATTGGCTTGAACAGTGGGGAGCAAAGTTGCGCCATAATATAGCGGCTGCCTCATAACAAAGAATTCCTTAGTGTACCATATGGGTAAAGTGCTTAGTTATAGAAAGGCTAACACTGCTACCTTGGCACAGTTGATAATCTTTGATAGTACTAATTTGCTGTGAATGAACACAGTGACAATTGCTTCATTCATATCACACACAGCTTCTTTCCTCCTAAGATAATTGCAGAATCTCATTAAAGCAAGATGTAGCAACCTAATTACGGCATGCAGTTCATATAAAGTGTGCTTTGCTATTCAAAATTTTTCATAGGTTAATAGAAGACTTAAATCAGACCAAGGAACCATAGTAAAAAATTATTTGTGGAATTAGTTGACTTCTAAAAAGGTGAAATAGTTGGTATTTCTGTTATATTAAGGAAAAGGTTTAAATTTTAAAAGTCTGTTGGGTGCTCAAAATACAGGGAAAGATGCTTTAAAAAAGGAATTAGTTTCATTTATATGCCCAAGAAACCAAAATAATTAATAAATGTTTATACTTTTTAAAAACCTTCTCAAAAGTAACTGACATGGGGGCTTTTTAGTTAATTTTTTTTCAAAAAGCTGAATGCCACAAGTTATACAAAGCATACTGATACCCAAGAGTAATGTACACAGCAATAGAGTATGATGGAGTTTGAAAACATTTATTTGGGGCAGGGCTGGGATTTCTAGACACCATGGCTAGTGATCATGCTGGCTGGGGGATCCTGAGAATTATAATCTAGTTGAAGGATTAAACTTTTGGAGCAGAGTGTAATGGAGGAGGCTTTCTCCCCCCCCCCCCCCCCCCCCGTTTCCAAAGCCACCTTTAGGCAACGCTCTTGAGAGAAATACAAGAACGGAAAGAGGTTAAAGGGAAAGAGAATATGACAGTAAATATGTTTCTGAGAAATGATTTGTCAACTGTTCTCTATACTGATAGTGTTCATGCATAACAGCATAAAAATACTGCAAAGTAAGCAAAATATATAGTGGGAAAAGTTCAGCCATAAAAGAAGACTATGAAAAATGAAAGGGTTCATGGTGTTAAATGTTGTAGTTATAGAATTGTGTACCTGTAGTTGTAAACCTACATATTACACTGAAGTGGTAGGCTAGGGTCTAAGTGGAGGTTTTGGTGTAGAGAAAAATCACTCAGGGCAGAAACTCAGATACTCCCCTGAAGGTCTCAAAACAATAGGACTGTTGCCAAAAATGCCCAACACAAACCTCAACTGTCATATGAGCAGACAGGAAGGCTATTTGATAGATATGAATGAAAGTACTCATTTGGGAAGAAACTGTCCTTCACATATGAGGGATTCAGCCTATGCAAGACTTTAAAAGGTTACAGGCAATTCATTTTTCCTTTGTATGAATCCATGGTGGACCTGGAGACATATAACTAAATTATCTTTTCTTTTCTTTTTTTTGTCTTTCAGATATTGTTTTGTTTTTGCTTTGGGATACCTCACTGTGTGCCAAATTTCTAGAGTCTATATCTTTGACTATGGACAATATTCGGCTGATTTTTCAGGGTAAGAACAAATATTTCCTGCATCCAATTATTCTTGTGTCCAAATATAGTACAGACCAATAAATGCTGAGTTAGATATATATTTCCTAGAGCTCTGTAGATGTCTGCATAATTCAGAAGTTCTTTGATCAGCATATATGTCTTTTAAACAGAGGTAGGCAAAATGCACATGACAAAGTGCCTTGATGCCAAGCACACCCATTTTTAATTTTATTCTTTCATTGAAAAAGCCACCCATATCTCCTGATGCTGTGTGGGTTAATTTTGGGCTAACGGGCATTCCCTAACTTCTTTTAAGCCACCTTCTGTCCTTGACCCAGGCTAGTCAGCTACTTAAATATGTGTGTATATGCCTTCAAGTCACCTGTTGACTTATGGCAACCCCATGAATTTCATAGGATTTTCTTAGGTAAAGAATACTCAGAGGTGCTTTTGTTCCTTCCTCTGAAATACAGCTTAAATATATGTACTCCTTATTCTCCTTATGCTGTTCTTTTCAGCCAGTTTATGTGACATTGTGCCTTATTTTCTCTTCTCTTGGGGCAGGATGCTTCTTAAGGAGTCCTGTAGTGGGTGGGAGGGCCACTTCAGATGGAATGGAATATCCATTCTTAACATTTTGTTCCTCTGAAAGAGCTTTGATCATGCACAAACCCTGAACAGTTTTAAAGGTCCCTATTCTTTTAAAGGATTGATTTCTTCATGCCTATGAAGTATGCCAAATACACAGAAACATCCCGCCTTGTGAGTGGGTGGTATTATTTCACTGCTGTTTTCTGTGAGACAGGACCACCTATTAGAGAAAATTATTTATATTGGGAAAATATGTTCTTGTTTTTTCTGTTTTGACCTTGTGTAATCAGGGAATGGCATTCTCCTGGGTACTCATGGATCTTTTGTTATATTGCTTCCTCTGCTGTTTTCATTACCCATGTGTCTGAAAGGCAGCAGACTGTATCTTCTGTATGATGCAGAAGAACCAATATACTCCCTATAGGCAGATAGTGGCAAAGACACTAATTACTTGTTATTACTTTTAAAATAAGCTCAGTGCTTCATAGTCAGCTGCAGTGTAGTGTCTGTGGAACAAATATGTGATAGATTGTATAGGTTTGAAAAGTTGAAACAAAGTTGGTTTGTTTTAGCATTCCCTACATGAAATCTGGTTTTTGGTTCCCCCTCTCCCTCTACTTTATTCCCTTCTTCAAATTTGTTTTTGTGGTGGGTTGGTGGGTATGATATCTCTGCTGCCTAAACAGTGGTAACTGCTTTATCCCTCTTTTTGAAATTTGGGGACTGCCTTTTTTTAAAAAGTGTATTCTGTTAGACTTGACATTTTTCTTGTTTCAGTCTCCTCAATGAGATCTCTAAAATATTGTGTTGTTTGTGTGTGAGAAGAGAGTGGGGTGAAACATGGAGGAGACAGGGACACTCACAGAAGAATGGACTCATGTAACCATCTTAATCTCTGGCGCATTAGTATGCTATTAAATATTAACACCATGGGCTGTTCACATGTATTGAGAACAAGCATACATGTTTCTTGGGCCCCTGTGTGTCCCTTTTCTCTTCCCTTATCTTTGTGTGAGAGAAAGTGATCTGTACATTCCCATCCCTGTTTGTGACAAAACATAGCCTAATGTTTTGTCCACATCCAAAGACTTTAGCTTCAGCTAGAGGGGAACCACTGAATCAAAAGAAATGTGTTAAGAAAACACCTACATAAATTGCATTCATTCAGAAGATCTGCTCCCGTTTGGGATTTATTGTTTGAATTCAGTCCAAGAAATAATTATAAGAAAAATGATAAGAAATAAATAATGGTTTGATCTTAATTTGCCATGAAACTTCTATTAGTCAGGTTAGGTGAAATGGCAAGCTGTGGTTTGCTGAAACACAGGAATGGAAGCTCCTACCTTATATACTCGTGTATAAGTTGACCTCATGTATAAGTCGAGGGCAGTTTTGGGGGCCAAAATCATGGATTTTGATATGACCCATGCATAATTTGAGGCTCAAACAAAGGATCTAAAAACAAAGCACCACTTCCCTCCCCACATCTTCCTCTCTGGACCTCTCCCAAGGGTCACAGTCTCAGCATGGAAAATGAGGAAACAAACCATCTCTCTCTCTCTCTTTTTTTTTCCTTTACCAAAAACATCTCCTAGGCTCATGGCTTGCAAAACGGGGTAGAACCCCCCTTCCCTTTATCCCAAGGATTTCCAGGGCTCATGGCTTACAAAATGGGGTAGAAACCTCTCTCTCTCTCTGCCCTTCTCCCCCAGGATTTCCAAGACTCATTGCTTGCAAAACAGGGTACAGACCCATATATAATTCTACCCATGATTTTGGAGTCCATTTTGGGGCATAAATTTCTTGACTTATAGTCGAGATACATGGCCAGTTTCCTGTCTTTGTGAGAGGATGGAGCTTTGAATGAGGTTGCTAACATTCTGAACACACTCTTAGTCCCAGTTATTTATATTATATTATATTATATTTATTATATTATTACACCCACTCTTCTTTCAAATGTCCCAGGTTTTTATAGCAACTAACCTGTAAAATAAATTAGCTTTGAGGACTGCATCAAAGACAGACTACCCCATATAATTTGCTTAGCCAATGTAAATTTTGATTTGAGTCTGGCAAGGGATGCATAGGTTAGTGATTAAAACACTGGCTTTGATGACCACCAGGTTGCCAGGTCGGCAATTTGAGACTGAAGCACCATGTGACAGAGTGAGCTCGCATCACTAGTCCCTGCTTCTGCTACCCTAGCAGTTGGAAAGCATGTGAAAGTGCAAGTAGATAAATAGGTACCACTTTGGTGGGGAGGTAACTGCATTCCATGCATCTTGGCATTTAGTCTTGCAGGCCATATGACCATAGAGACATCTTTGTCAATGCTGGTTCCCTCGACTTGGTAAGACAGATGAGCAAAAACCCCTATAGTCAGACACGACTAGACAATCACATTAAAGGGGAAACCTTTACTTTTACCTGCCAAATTATAATCTAATAATCTGGCAACTAAACGTCAGTCATCCAAGATAATTCCATAATCACAAAAAGCCAACATGGGTTTCAGAGAAACAAGTCATGCCAGACAAATCTGATCTCTTTTTTTGATAAAATTACCAGCATGGTAGATGAAGGGAATGCTGTGGATATAGTATATCTTGACTTCAGTAAGGCCTTTGACAAGGTTCCCCATGACATCCTTGCAAACAAGCTTGTAAAATGTGGACTAGACAAGGTAACCGTTACATGGATTTGTAACTGGTTGACTGACCGAACCCAAAGGGTGCTCAACAATGGTTCCTTTTCATCCTGGAAAGAAGTGACAAGTGGGGTGCCACAGGGTTCTGTCCTGGGCCCAGTGCTATTCAACATCTTTATTAATGACTTGGATGACAGTATTGAGAGCCTAGTTATCAAATTTGCAGATGACACCAAATTGGGAGGAGTAGCTAATACCCCAAAGGACAGGATCAAAATTCAAAATGACCTGAATAGACTAGAAAGCTGGGCCAAAGCTAACAAAATGAAATTTAACACAGAGAAATGTAAGGTCCTACACGTAGGGCGGAAAAATGAAATGCACAAATATAGGATGGGGGACACCTGGCTGAATGAGACAACATGTGAAAGGGATCTAGGAGTCCAAGTAGACCACAAGTTGAACATGAGTCAACAGTGTGATGCAGCAGCTAAAAAGGCCAATGCAATTTTAGGTTGCATCAATAGAAGTATAGTGTCTAGATCAAGGGAAGTAATAGTGCCACTCTATTCTGCTTTGGTCAGGCCCCACCTGGAATACTGTGTCCAGTTCTGGGCACCACAATTCAAAAAGGATGTGGAGAAACTGGAGCGGGTCCAAAGGAGGGCGACTAAAATGGTGAAGGGTCTGGAGACCTTGCCCTATGAAGAACGCCTTAGGGAGCTGGGAATGTTTAGCCTGGAGAAGAGAAGGTTAAGAGGTGATATGATCGCCCTGTTTAAATACTTGAAGGGATGTCACATTGAGGAGGGAGCAAGCTTGTTTTCTGCTGCTCCAGAGAACAGAACTCGGAACAATGGATGCAAACTGCAGGAAAAAAGATTCCACCTCAACATTAGGAGGAACTTGACAGTAAGAGCTGTTCAACAATGGAACACACTCCCTCGGAGGGTGGTGGAGTCTCCTTCCTTGGAGGTTTTTAAGCAGAGGCTGGATGGCCATCTGTCGGGTATGCTTTGATTGGGAGTTCCTGCACGGCAGGGGGTTGGACTGGATGGCCCTTGTGGTCTCTTCCAACTCTAAATTTCTATGATTCTATGATCCTGGATCATAGATAATCAGGCTAGGCCTCTCCCTAGAAGCCAAATGATTACAATGAGAGTGGCATATTTTGGCCATATCGTGAGAAGGCACAACTCACTAGGAAAGACAATAATCCTTGCTAAGGAAGTAGAAAAGAGTGTATTACAAATGGATGACGTGGGTCCAAAACACACTGCAGAAATAATTCAGTTTGAGACCACTTTAACTGCCCTGGCTCAATGCTAGGGAATTCTGGGAATTGTAATTTTGTGAGACATCTAGCCTTCTCTGGTAGAGAGCTCTGGTGCGACAACAAACTACAATTCCCAGGGTTCCTTAGCACTGAGCCAAGGCAGAGCAGTCTCAAACTGGATTATTTCTGAAGTGTGTTTTGGACTTCAGTCAAGGAAGTCATGGCGCTGAGCCTACAATAGTAATTTAAACATGTTAATCTATTACTTTCCCCTTTTTTGTACTGTACTATTTATTTTTAATTAATTAGCTAATGTTTATGGACATGATAAAAAGTTAAAAGAGAATTTTGATCTGCACCATATGTCAAATAAGCTAGGTATACTACTGACTAAATGTACCTATAATGGCATATGGCATAGTCATGAAACTGTCAGAACAAATAAAAAGTACAGTTGGCCCTTTGGATCTGCAAATCCTTTCATTTGCAGATCATCATGCTCCATATTATTAAGTGGCAATGATGTGAATGCAGACACACTGAAGCATGTGCAGTCATATTTCCACCATATATTAGGGCACAATTATTCACATTTTTTTTCACATTTGCAGTGGGTCCTGGAACCAGACCGTCTTGGATCCAAAGGGCTAACTGTATAACGGACAACCAGTTTATCAAAGCAGTGCTAAAGGAAACAGTATATAACCAACACTTAAACACTTAGCAGCAAAAATAGAAAATAGAAAATATTAGCACATTAAACTATGAAGCCATTACATTAGGTGTAACACAGCAGAAGTCCTGCTGCAGTATGTCATCAGGGAGAGCTTAACAGGTTTTTAGGATGTAGAGCATTTCAGAGCATGGCATGACCATAAAAAAGACTCTTCCTGTGCAAAATAATCATCAGATTTCCCAGGAATAAGGCCTCTGGCATGGTACTAAATTCTTTAGCACTCTAGTATAATCGTTTTTTAAAAAGATGTTAGGTTTAATATAAAATATAAATAATTTTTAAGAATAATATCAAATAAAGAACTAAGTGTTAATATTGCTGGTATAACCTACCTATGGAAGGGAATTCTAGGGGATATACAGTCTTGCCAAAACAAAGTAGTAGCAGAGAATTACTCTATCACTTTATTTTTATGAGCTCTGAATTCCTCGTTTTGAAATGCTCATTTTTGTTCTCACTTTGTTATAGCCCAATGATGATAATTACACAGAAAATTACAAGCTTGGCATATGAAATTCATGATGGTAAGACTTTCTGGACCATTCCTCTTTTACTACCTTCTCTAAATGTCTGAGGTATAAACACAGTGTTTGTTTCTTATTCCCCTCTTAAATTGCAGATGGGGCATTATACAACTATAAGTCAGCTTTACCTGGATGGAATATTACCTGGATGGAATATTTTATAGTACCTTACATTTTTTTAAAATGACAATCTGAACATAACTGAAAGGGTTTGTTTATTCTCTGTATTCTAAGAATCATTCAAGTTAGATTAAGAGTCTCTGCATACAAAGGAAAACTGAAGCCACAAAGTTCAGGACAGCCGAGCTGTACTAATAAAATAGGCAGTTGTGATGACTCATGGACTAAGTGTTGTCTTGATTTTACTTAGCTGTTCTGTGTCTTGTTTAACAGCTCATGATTTTTATATTAAATATTTGTATTGCAATTCTTTGGTGATACATGAAGTTATGGGCTGATGTAAGTGTCTAGATTTTCTAAGTGGTAGTTATTACAACCGATCAATTCATAAAGCTGAACTTATAAAAATAAAAATGTTTTGAGATTAGGAAATTTAGCTGCTTGATTTGTAAATAAATAGGGAGCCAATGGCTGCCTTAGCATGTAATGATAATGGTTTAGCGTTATGTGAGCAAGCCTTAGAACCTCTCATACACACTTTATCCCTTTCTTATTTGTGTTAGATTACTGTATATACTCGACTGCAAGTTTTCATCATGTATAAGTCAAGGGTACTTTTTGGGGCCAAAATTGGGGATTTTGGTATAATCCGTGGTTATGTTGAGGGTAAAATATGGTGGGTGCAATGGGCTCAAATCAGCTCACAATTTAAAAGATCGATATGAGAGTTTTAAGGAATTGGGAGGGGAGGATATGCAAAATACAACAAGTAAAAAAAAGTAAAATAGACTCACAAAAGGCAAGCGGAGTCCTCCCACAAAGTCCTCCTTTCTTCCCGGGCTCCACGTGTGAGTCCCAGGCCCATTACTCCTGGACCCAAAAGTCTTCCAGAGTATGCCATTGCTGCCTGAGGAGGCCTCCTTGGGCCTGTCTTTACATAAGGCCGGGAGGAGTCCTGGGCCTCTTTCCAGGCTAGGCTACAATCTCAACCCGGTGCCAGTGAGCGTACAGCTGAGCTGCATAGTCTCTTCTCCTCTGCCACATTGTTCATTTACAGGTTGCCAGGGGCTTTGTTGAGCATGCATCCTTGTGTCTGCCAAGTCATCCTCTCCTTCCTCAGTTGCATCAGCCATTGGGACAATGGAACCCCCAGGCCACTTGAATTCCTTCCTCTAAAATATAGCTTACAGCACCTATTATTCATTGGCAATGTTCAATCCAAGTACTAACCAGACCTGACCTGACCCTGCCTAGCTTTCAAGATCCGAGGGGATCTGGTGCTTTGGGGTATTTTGGCTCCTTCAGTTCATCATAGTTAACATTAAATCTGAATTTGCCTGACCCATCCACAGCTATAGCGGAGGGATAGGGAGAAATGCCTGAAACAAAAGATGTGTTATTCACATAGTGGTTAACTATGGCTTGGCTGTATGTCTGTACCAGTCCAGTGTGTTACACTTCCATTTTTTTCCACCATCCACAGGAATGTTTAGAAAGGATGAAGAACTCACAGCATCACAGCGATGCTTAGCTGTAAGGTAAGCTGTTCTTTAAACTGCAATTCAACTCTTCAGCTTTCATATCTCGCTCAACCACACTGCAGCTCAGCTAGAAGGAGACGGGAAGACTTTGTGCACTGAGCTACATCCCATTCATTTGAATACAATAGAAATCAAATTATCTTGAGTTGTTTGACGCCCCAAAGATTAGTAAGGTATAAATATAGTTTAAATAAATGTGTTTGGATATAATGTTAAAATTAATTTAACTCACTTTACATTGGATGTCTTTATATATTATTTGGACAAATTACTACCGGTAGTCAAGGGTTGGTGAGTTTGACTCAGCTCTTCAATTTCTCCTCTAAACCAGAACTCAGGTCCCTATTGTGCAATATATCCATTTTGAGTACAGTTGGCCCTCCACATTTGCACCTTTGACTTTTGTGGATTTGATTATTTGCGGTTTTGATTAATATGTTCTCCCTAGGAATCATCTAAATCTTCCAGCACAATTCTTCTGGAAATTGACCATAGAGTTGTGTTGGAGAACCTAAACGGTCCTAGAGAAACCACTTCTCTAGGCATATGTAAGTCCTCCAGCATGATTCGCTGATCAACTTCTGGCAGATGTCAGCCATACAGTTGCACTGAAGGACCTGAAGATTCCTAGAGAGGTGTTCTCTTGGGTAAAAAGAGTAGTGTTTTTTTTACTTGCAGTTTTTCCACATTCAAGGGCGTCCTTCGCCGCTAACCCCAGCGAATGTGGAGGGTCCACTGTACATATGAACCTGTAGAGAATTGATGGCAGTGCAGAAATGTACACCCTGTGTTTAATTGTGAGCACATGAATCACATTCTTATTTTGTTATTTAGTTAATGTCAGCTAGGCCTTTATCCTATAGTGGGATATTAGTGTTATTTTTTTACTACAGATCTCTTTAAAAACCTAAATAAAATCTCACCAGTTGCTTATCTTTGAATTACAGACGCATGCCAAGTCTACTGGAATATTTAAGTTACAACTGTAATTTCATGGGTATCCTGGCAGGCCCGTTATGCTCTTATAAAGACTATATTACTTTCATTGAAGGCAGATCATACCAACTGACACAGTCTGAAGCAAATGGGAAAGAAGAGATAAAATATGAACAAACAGAGCCTTCTCCAAATGTAAGATCTATGACTTTTGCAGTGTTTCTATTTCTCTATTGTCATTGCATGTTGAAGGCTGGTATGCATTACTTGTTTCTTACAGGCATAACTCTCAAGCTGTATGTGGACCATGAATAGTGATATTCATGAATGGTATAGTTCTATCTTCATTTTTTTTTTAAAAAAAGGATTACCTCTGCCTAAAGGTAGATATTCTCCATAGAGACTCATTTCTGGACCTTGTGAACTATAGAGATTGGCATTCCTATAATCCTGTTTGGTGCTGATCAAGATAGCATGATAGGGCATTGGTGTAGACGGCCCTTGTAGATGCATTTAGCTCTATGATTCTAAAACTGGTTTTCTATAATAAATGCTTCTTATTTCCTCATTTTAATTTTTTGAACTGATTTAAATTGCTTGAAATCAACACCGCTTTGGTTTCCTACAATTTTTATATATATTTTTAATCTGAAAGGACCTGGAATATCTCAGTATTATGGGTTGGATCCAAACATTCTTGGGCATAAGTCTGTTCATGCAACAGAACTGTCTATTTTGCCCCCTTTGCTGCAAGTTTGTGTGATCCTTGATCCAACCCCTGGTTTTTGCCATATTGTGAAAATACAGGATTTTGCAAAGTTATGAATACATCTCACAATAAAATTAAATAAATAGAATGTTAAACATGCAATACTTCATAGTTTTATAAAAGGCAAGATCTTTAAAATAAATTACATTGCCATTCCCAGTCCCGCCAAGTAATTCTATACACATTTTCTAAAAAATGAATTCTATCCTCTTCTATTGAACTTTATTCCAGGTACATATAATTATAGCCTTAGTTTGGCTTTCACTGGAAAATCAAATGTGCATTTTATTTATTTCAGAGATTGTAAGTCTCTGTCAGATTTTTACAGAATAAAAGCAGTGTAACATTTTATATTTCTCTGTGATTGGTTTAGCTATTCATTGAAAGGTTCCATCTCATTGTGCTTCTGTGCATACACATTCAAACCAGTTTGATTAGCCTGAATGTTTTCCATGAAAATATACACAGTCCTATGTTACATTTTAAGTCAGAAAAGATCTTAGAGAGAGAGAGATTCAGTTCATAATACAAGCAAACATCATAAGCCAGGCAATTTTTATTCTTAAGCAGATAATTGTGAGCTTTAGTATTAACAGTGTTACTGACACACCTCATTACTGAGTAATGAAGAAGAACTACTGCAAAAATGCTGCTTTTCAGTGTGCAAAATAGTGACTTGTTGCAGAACAAGTTTACTCAGAAGTAATCCTCATTGTGTACATTGGAGTTTGCTTACCATTAAGTGCGTATAAGATTCTGATCAAAATGCACTAATATACTTGTTGTCTTGTTGCTTTGAGTATGGCTTTTAAAAAGTAAGAACCATGTGGTTGGCACACTGTCAAGGTTATTCAAAGTTTAAATTTTGACCATTCCAGCACGTCGTTTTCCGCTATAGATACGAAGCATTTTTTAAAATAAAAAGGTAAACTTTTAAGGAATAAAACCATTGGGATAATCTTGGATCATTGTGCCATTTCCTGCTTCTTTGGCTAGTACATCTTTCCCCATCTAGTTGATCTTTGTTTAGAGCATGGAACCAGTTTCTTTATCTCTTTCCTTCCTATCTTCAAGTATGAATTTACCTGATAACCTTGGGAAAGTTTGGTTCTCTACACAGGCTGCATCCACACCACAGAAATAATCTAGGTTGACAACACTAACTGCCATGGCTCAATGCTAAGGGATTCTGGGATTTGTATTTGTTGTGGCACCAGAGCTCAATAATAGAGAATCCTAAATATCACACAAAATTACAAATCCTAGAAATTTATGGCATTGAACCATGGAAGTTAAAGTAATGTCGGACTGTTTTATTACTGCAGTGTGAAACAAAAATGAGCGGCTGATGTGTCAGTATACAGTTGTCCCTCCACATTCGCAGGGCAAAGGACCCCCACGAATGTGGAAAAATCGCAAATAAATCCCTCCCATTAAAGCACGTGAGGGGGTGGAAGCTGAGTGAACACACTTGCCCCTCTTTCCTCTCCCTCCAGCCCTGTAATAGGGCAAGCTACAGGGCAGTAGGGAAGGGTTGAAGAGACGCACGTGTACCTGCTCATTGGAAGGGAGGTAGGGGACTCTGGCGCACTGCTCTTGCCCCTCCTCTGATGCCTCACAAGAGCTTGCCTGAGCTCTCTGAGGCATCGGAGGAAGGGCGAGAGCACCACGTTCAAGTCCTTATGATGCCTCAGGCAAGCTCTCTTGAGGCATAGGAGGAAAGTGTGTACAATTTCCTCTGAATCAAGGCACACAGCTTGTTCTTGGGAGAAGGCAGGGCTGGGGTATTTCTGCAGCTTTCTCCCCAAAATGTTCTGAACATCTAATCCGACAAAATGGCAGGTGGAGGGAAACCACATTTTTGAAGGGGATATGGTCTGTGAAAGGTGCGGGGAGGCCAAAATTTATCTGTGGACCAAGAAAAGTTGCCCAACTCTGTTAAAAAGTATGGGAGGAGAAGCAAGTGTGGCTTTACTTAACAAAGTTTAATACCTGCTCTTTCTTGCCCATAGTGGGAGTCTTATTTTCACTCTACTTTCCATGACAGTAAACGGTCACATTAAAAAATTTAACAACTAGCTGATTTATTTATTTATTTATTTATTTATTTTGCAAAACAACATGGTCAGTATACACTACATGGGGGGGAGGGAGGGATAAAAGGAAACTTCATTTAAATATCGTGGACTGATTTTTTTCTAAACTTTGAATAAACTCCAAAGGCTTAGAAATACCCACACTTAGGGATCTCTTCCGGATTACCAGACGTTACATCTGACACATCTTCAAATACACATGTTGTATGAAAGTAACCAAAGCAGCAGCTAAGAAGACTTGCAGAATTTAGTTTTTCATTCTCTACGGTGAAAGCCTCTGAGAATGCTCAAGCCTTCCATTGTGCATCCTAACTTTGGGAACTATTGACATGAGTGAGTGAGAATGGAAGACGATACTTTGGGCAAGTTGTGAGCACTCTCAGAAGTCTTCAGACCAGATTAAGTCCACAGAAGAAACACCCCTTGTCTTAGCTCCAGGAATTTAATGCAGGTAGAAATAGTCTTGAGCCTCAATTGCCAGTCCCTGTTACAGCAGACCCCTGAATCAACTCCTGATGGGATTATGCACATTCCATCGATTCAGTGGGTTTACTCTAGTTGGGAGTAGCAATGGGAATTGCCTTGGGTTTGACCATCCACTGTTGTTTCTGCTCCCCATCCCCACATTGCAGTTTGGCAAACTTCTGAAAACATTTGTTGTCATTATTTTCTGACAAGTTGACTTCACATTTTGATATCCTTATGAAAGAGTGACCTCCAAGAGACTCTATTATTAACAGCCCTGCTCAAGTTTTGCAGTTTTGGGATGTTGGCTTCCTTGATCATATCTAGCTGACCCGTAATGCTGTTTTCCTTTTTTCCCTACTGCCTTCACCTTTACTGAGCAGTATTTTGGTTTTGAATGAGTCGTACCTTCTCATGGTATGTTTGAAGTATGATAGCCTTCATTTAGTCAGTTTGGTTTCTAGTGAGTAAGGAGTGTGTGGGACAAAAGGACAAGATGAATTTACTGGTGCCAGACCCTATCAATTCAACTCGTAATAGCTGAGGGATTTCAGAACTTCAGAACTTTAATTCCAGCACTCACTCCCCACTAGAAACTGTTTTCTATTCCTAATTTAGACATGCATAGTTGACAGAGAGTTTATTTTTTTATATCCATGAACTTGCTAGAAAGCTCTTGTCTCATACCACAAGGCCTAGAAATGATGATCTATAAGGAATACTACCTTCAAAATATCAACTCAGTGCTCTCTATACAGGTAAGTTTTCTTTATTGTATCGCTCACGTGCTCGACACTTTTGCTGCATTAGCTTTCCAATATTATTTAAAAAGACAATCTGTGTAATGCTCTTGATACTTTACACTTCCCAACTGGTGTTAAGAGAAATCTGGCTGCATTATTGAACACCAGTGAATATTGCGCGCTTTATGGAAAACAATATGAATGGTGTAACTCTTTTGCCCCCCCCCCCCCCCCGCATTTGCTGTATCAAGATGCTACTTCAACTTGCTTTCTTACAAAAAGAATTGCAACTTCTGCCTTGTCATCTTGCTAAATGCTTAAGAGGATGGGTTTTTCTGGCTGAATTTGCCTACTTTTTTTTTTTTTAAGAACAAAAATACTGCATCATTATATTAAGCATAACTTTCTTGGGTAATGAGGATCAGCAAATGTGAGGCTCTAGATGAAAGAACTGTGTTTGGCCCAACCTAATACGATTCTTGTCTTGTTTGAGTTTAATTTCTGTGACATAAAATTAATAACAGCCCCCTTTCCTTCTGTTAACTTCATTAGGCGCATGATATCAGCTTAATGTAAGAATTTCTACTCTGCTAATTGCATGTTAACTGAATCTAGTCAACATTTTCAAATAATTTATTTCATATCTTCCTCCTGTTATGCCTTTTTACAAGCTATCATTTGTTGGTGTTCAGTGGTGTCAGCTGTCTCAAATTAATGTCTATCTTCGTAAGTTTCTTATTCTTATAGCTTTTAGCTACCCTCATATTTCCATGTTCCTGTAGAACAAATCCCCTTGCTTCTGGCTTCTTAGAAATACTATAGCTTTTGAACCCCTTGTTAATTGCCTGCAGTATATGCATAACTCAGTATGTGGAAAACCCAAATGTCACCAGTTTTGTTTCAGCTCGGAAGCTTTAATGAATGTATTATAACTTAAGAAGCTGTCAAGCAAGCATCAAAATGAATGTATTCCAACAGGAGTCCTATAATAAACTTTTAATCATCTAAGGAAATCAGTCATTGTCTTTCCATTGATGTTTAAGAATAAGATACAAAGACATAATTAAATAATTTCTATAACAAATGTTATTTTTTAAAAAAGTTATATGATATACAGTTATGTAGAACCACCATAGAACAGGGAAGTATGGCTGTAGCTGTGACAGTAGGCAGCAGTATTGTGTGCCTTCAGACCATGGCTTAGGAACATTTAGTGTGAAGACCATAAGTTCTGCATCAAGAACTCTGCTTTATATTTCAGCCCAGCCATGATTTTGCTATCAAACAGTAAAACAGAATAAGCTCTTCAGAATAAGCATGCACAGGTGTGCATGCCTTTATGTCACCTGTTGACTTATGGTGATCCCATGAATTTAATAAGGTGTTCTAGGCAAAATACACTCAGAGGTGGTTTTGCCAGTTCCTTCTTCTGAAATATAACCTACAGTGCTTGGTGTTCATTGTTGGTCTCCCCTCCATGTACCAACCACAGCTGATCCTGCTTGGCTTCCAAGAGCAGACAGAAGTGATGCTGTAAAGGAATAGAAATACTGTACAGGTTGAGTCTCCCTTATCCAAAATGTTTGGGACCAGAAGTGTCCGCCAAAAAATCTGATTTCAGATTTTTATTTTTATTCTTTTTAACTTTGGATATTTGCATATACATAAGGAGATAACTTGGAGAGGGAATCCAAATCTAACATGAAGTTCATTTCTGTTTCTTATACACCTTATTTATACCACATAGTCTGAAAGTGATTTTATACATATTTAATAATTTTGTGAATGAAACAAAGTTGGTATACACTGAATGGTCAGAAATTAAAGGTGTCAACTATTTCAGCCATCCATATGGACAATTTTGGATTTCGGAGTATTTCAGAGTTTGGAATTTCAGATACTCAGGCTGTATAATGAAATTATGGTATAGGCCTTTCTTACAGGAATGTTTTATTGAAATAATATATGTGAAGTACTTTTTAATTAATTGTTACTATCATCACAATTGTTAATCTTACTAACAATTTAGACTGAAATAATTACTTGATCAACACCATCCAATGAGCTAAATAGGGATCTGAAGCTAGAATTCTCATGCCCACTTGCAACCCAGTGTTGTATTGCTAGCATTTGACAATTAAAATGAGAAGAGAGAGAATCCTCTTAGAAGGACAGAAAGGAAAACAAAAAAGAACAGTTTGAAATGCTTTCAAGGAATATATAATCGAATTAGTACACAGAAGAGAAAAAAATTAACAGTGCACACACTATGGCCCAGTGGAAATTCCTGGTAATACATAAATAAATTAATCTGTATATAGACAACTCAGTTATGAATTTTCAGAGTAATATAATAATTTTACAGAATTTTTATAAATGCATTTGTTGATTACCTACCTCTTTCATTTTCATAAAAACCATCCATAGTGTATAAACAAATGAGATGAACATTGTATAATACAATAATCAAAGAACAGTTGTTTTAAAAAAAGTTAAAGCAAAACTAAAACTGTATCTCTTCAGGATATAATATGTGCAATTTTTCTCTTCTATAAGCTGGTCAACATTTTACTAGAAGAAGGCAGCCTCTGTATCCATGGATTCTTTATCCTAGGATTCAACCATCCATGGCTTGAAAATATTAAAAAATATTTTTAATTTTTTTTTAAACCAACCTTGCTTCTGCCATTTTATATAAGGCACTCCACTTTTGTATAACACTGTATTTAGTGAGATTTGAGCATCCACTGATTTTGGTATCCATGAGGGTTCTTGAAACCAAACCCCAGAGATACCAAGGGCCCACTGTATATGTTCAAAATTATATTATCGACAAATCTGGTGCTTATATACCAGTCACGATAACTAACATCAATTAAAACTAATAATAAAATAAAATAAAACTCCAAAACAGCAACAATAATGTCAAAAATATATATGGGTTCAACAGATATAGCAAGAAATAAACAACTACCTAAGCAAGAAAATCTTTGCCATAAGGCAAAATTGTGTCAAAGATGATTTCAGCCTAGCCACCCTTGCCAAAAAAAATCCCACAAATTTGCTTTTGACAAGTGACAAGGCTTTCTCTTCTTCTACCGGTCATGTGCATGCCACTGTAGTTAGGATTCAGGTAAGCACTCTTTATAAGGGTCCTAACTTGGGAGAAAGGTGGGATACAAATAAAATAAAAATAAATAAGATCTTAGAATGTGTGCAGGCTGATGTTGGAGGAGGTAGTGCTGAAGGTATCGTGAACCTAAAGTTCACTTTAAAGTTCTTCACCAAAACTTTGAATTGTGCTCCCAAACAAATTGGCAACTAGTATTGTGCTTGCAGAATAGGTGTAACTTGGCGTACTGCATTAAATGGCATGGTACCTAAAATGAATGTTTTCTATATATAATGTTCAAGTGTTTTATATGATTATTTTATTGGTTTACACATGGATACAATTTACATTTTATGGATGTACCCATGAATCAATCACTATATTAATAGGTGAATTCATAATTATAGTGTAGGTGTAAATTATCTGACTTTTTTCTCACTTGGGAACTATTTTAATTGTGTATTAATCTGAAGTAACGACTGCCTTACTTTTGCAATTTTTACACCACATGAAGTTGTCGAATGTGGGAAAGAGGTTTTCTATACTATACTTCTTTTTCCTCCCAAGTGTACACATAAAACCATTCAATAAATTAATTATCCCCAAGTACTGAAAATTCCATACTATCAGACCAAAAAAAATTAATATCAGAGGAATTTCATAACGAACACATGAAACTCCAGAACAGGATAGAGTAGATGCTTAACTGTTTAAAAGAGAACATGCCACAGAGTATTCTTAAACATATCTGACTGTGCTAAGATCAGGACACAAATCATTCACCATTTTCAACCCTCCCCCTTCTCAATATAAAATCAGTCCTAGCTTGATAAGGAAGGCTATGAACCAAGACAAACTCCATAAATAATAAAAATCCTTTCAGCATCTAAATGAACTAAGAATAGTACATTTCAGGTTCTGTATGTGCTCCTCAGAGCAAAATTTCAATGATCACAGCATCCTTCTAAAATTTATTAAACTTCATGCCTAGTTATAAAATGAAATTTAATGGTTTTAAATGTGATTTAGAAAGGAAACAAAGCAGAAAATTCATATTAAGCGTCACTTAGGTTCACAAATGTAGTTTAATAATTCTCCTTAAAACGTAGAGAAGTGGTGTCAATACTTATTGAACAGGTTATGAGCATTTTTAATTTGATAGTGAATATTTACTCAAGCTTTTAAAAATACCTTTTGTAAAACAGATAGTAGTAGCATTTCTGTATTCAGAATAAGAGGTATGAGTTTAAATCAGACTTTGTAGGATGGAATAAAAGTCAGCTTTGCTTGGGCACCCTCAGGGGACTAGGCTGCGGATCAGAACATTAGACTCCTACAAGATGTCTACATGTTCTCCAGAGAGCAGACTTGTGTCTTTGATAATTTAGGCCATATTCTCTCTGTCACAATTATCTTTGTGAAGCAGAGTTTGGAACGAAACTTATTAGAAATAGTGACGGCATGTATGGTTGTAATAAACCTGACAAAATAAAGCTTCTTAATATCTTTTGCTGCCTACTGCCTTTTGCTCAGGTGAATTTAAAATACCTAACTAAGCAATCCCTCCCATCCACCCCCCCCCCACCCCCGTAAACAGTATAGTGCAGAACTGAGAACACGGTCCATGGAAAGAATACAGTTGGAAAATGAAGTGAAACTGTAAAGCATAAGAAACAGTGCAGAATAGTAAAAAAATTATCAGTTTTCTTTTAATATATTGCAGTGGCTAGATAAACATAGTACAAACCATAGTGGCTCAATTATTTTTTTGAATAGCTAGTAGTACACCTATTATAAGAAATGGGAGATTGAGAACATAAATTAGAATAATATGACGCTGTTGTCTTTATTATTTTCTGCTCTAAGAATAGATGTCTTTCAGGTAGTACAGGTTACTCTGTGAGCTCTCTCTGCTTTATATAAGGCCCTGTTTACTGCATGTGCCCACTCCTGTGCTTTCAAGCTCCAGCAACAGAGTCAAACCATGCCTGAAGCAATGCTAGTCCAGTCTTCTTTTCCATGAAAGGAAGCTGCAGCAGGGCAAGGTCAGGGAGATAAATGAAGGTGGGGAATCTGAGGAAATGAGTGACACTTTAAATCAAAACAGTAGCAGATGTGTCAAACATATATGCAAATACACTCCCCCAATCTGTCACACAGTACATAATTTTAGAAGGCAGAAAGAGAAAATTCCAGAAAACCCCACATAATCTGCAGATTGGTGTGAAAGCAGCATTTGTAATATGTAGGGGGGAGTCTATTCACTGCAAGTATGAATAGGGTGTTTTGTTTAAATGGACCAATAGCTGTTAATGTTCTTTTTAGTAAGGACTTTGTTAAACTGGAAACAGTTGCATATCATTCAACAAATTGGTATATCAGAATATTGTGATTTGTGTGTTTATTTGGTTTGCTTTGAAGGCTGATGCAGTCACATAAGGCCGATTCCCACTATCAAAAGCTTCAAATGTAGATTCAAGCTATATGCCCCTAATTCCCACTGGAAATCAATCTCGATCCTCATTGGATTGATTCCAGATTGATTCCAGAGAGAAAAATGCGGGGCCGACCCCAAATGCCCAGGGTATTTAAAGAGCTGTTTTCTACAGCTTATTTTGGCTGGAATCTATCCCGATTCGCATCCAGTAAATGGGAACGCCAGATCGAGATTGATTCTTTTGGGGGGGGGGGGCAAATGGCAGAGGAGTGTGTGTCCTCCATCCTCAGAGATGTCACACACACACCCCTGTGCCGCTGCTTTGGGTCCTTTTTTTTTAAAAAAAAATTAAATTAAAATTAAAAAAAAATTAAAACTAATCACTGATCAGCAAATCAGCAAAGGCGAGTAGTTGCCAAGCCATTCTCTCACTTTTGTGATTTGTGTTCATTAAAAAAAAGGACTACCCCATCCTCCCTCTCCTCTTCCAGGCTCCCTTCCTTCCTACCTTCATCCGGGCTTCAGCTGCTTCTGGCGGGGCTTGTGGCAGTGTTTCCAGGCCTCCACCGCTTGTCCCAGGGCCAATGGGGCCTCTGGCACTGCTCCCAGGCCAGCTAGCATGGGGCGAGGGCGGCGGCACAGCAGCAGCAGCACCGGAAGCGCTGCCGGCTCCGGGAAAGCAGCAGAAGCCCAGGTGAAGCTTTCCCAGGGCTGGTGAGGCCTCCAGCACTGTTGCTGAGCCTCCGCTGCTTTTCGTGAGGCTGGTGGTGCTTCCGGCGCTGCTGCTTCTGTGCTGCTGCCGCTTGCCCCATGCTAGCTGGCGCTACAGCAGCTTCGGAGGTCCCATCAGCCCCAGAAGAAGTGGTGGAGGCCCAGCTGAAGCGGCAGAGGCCTTGCCGGCCCTGAGACAAGCGATGGAGGAAGTAGGAAGGAAGAAGAAGGTAGGAAGGAAGGAAGAAGGAGGGAGGGAGGGAGGGAGGGAGAAGGAAGGAATGAAGGAAGAGAGGGGAGAGGAGGGGAAGAAGAGGTCAACTCGGGACCTTCCAAAGGCATCCGGGGGCACTGGGTGAAGGGGAGAAGGGTCGCTTGTCTTTCCCAGTTCCAATGGGAATGACAAGTGTACCCTCCCAAAAATCGATTCCAAACAGGCCCCATTTTCATAGTGGGAATGAGGGGTCTTTTGGAATCGATTGAATTGGCGGAGCAGACACGATGCAGGACACACATTATTCCCTCAGTGGGAATGGGCCCCAAGGGTTCCAAGTACGAATGCCTTAAAATGATTTACCTTTTGTGTGATATACCTCATGTGCAATTCACAACCTTAGCAGCATTTTTAAAGCCTATAGATAGGTCACTGACCAGGCAAGGAAATGCATCCTGTTTCCTGACAGACATCTATATCAAGAAACTGATCTGAGCTGTAATCAACAAAGCACAGGCCACCCCCCCCCCAGCAATTGCAGCAGTGACGGTCCCTATAAACCAGGATTGGGTAACTGGGGGAGGTTAGGAGGCTGCATTAGCCCACCTAGGAGACCTTGGAGGGCCACACTTGCTCCCACAAAAAGAGTCACAAAAAAGTCCCAAATGCCTTTAGGAGTTATGGGAGCATTTTTACCATGTTTTGGGTTTTCTGTGCCTAAATTCGTCCAGGGGGTCTGGAAAATGTGGTGGAAATACATCCCACATTCCCTGATGGACATTTTGGAGGTTTTCAGAACCAAAGGTCAGGGGATTTTTTTTTTGCCTCTGCCATGGTGGAAATAACCTCATACAGTATATTGGAGGGCATTCTGAAGCAAAAACCCCTTTGGGGGCAGGATTGCAATTTTTTTTTCATCCCCAGAGCCCACAAAAATAGCTCTGGGAGTTACATGCAACCCATGGGTCACACTTTGCCCACCCCTGTTATAAACCAATCTCTGTTAGATTTCCTGCTTATTACCTACCCAGCTGGGGCCAGTAGTCTTGTGCCTTGATAATACCTAATGCAGGAGAAATGAAATAAAGAAAGTATAATGATTAGAGTAGCACAAAAGACCACAGGCCAATGCTGTGTCCATGAGTCAAAGCAAGCCATACAGTCCTCTGCCCTCTGTCTGTTGACATGTTTGTAAAGAGATTGGAAGCTTTTGCTTCTGTACTCAAATAATAGCAGTCAACTTTTTATTTCCAAAATCTGGATAAATTAATTAGTGTAAATCATGGTTTAAACAATCAAGTCATCTTCAAATTGTGGTTAATGAACCTGACTTGTTTCCCTTAATTGAACAGGGAAGCCTCCACCCCAAGGAGGCCACTTCTGTAAGCCATGCATAAGGCTGGATGCTCTCAGTTAGTGTTTCCAAGTTTTGGTTGAGCCCTGCTGTCTGTGAGTGCTTCATTCCTCTTCCCCGAATGAAGTCAGTCACTTTAAGCCATTGGCTGAGGTTTGATTTAGGGAGCCAGCAGGCAGCTGAGATTGCTTTGCTTCTTCCCTCCCTTCCCTATGCAGGAAAGGGGGAGCAAGATTGAAACTGAGTGTGTTATTGGGCCTGTGGAAGGTTATGAGTATAGGGATCAAATCCACCTGCCCTAAAACATAATACACGCCACAGTTCTTGAATCAGATAGATAAGTACTGTAAGCACAATGAGTTGAAAATAGAAGTGAAAGTGTTTTCTTGTTGCTAAGTGGTGCATGCAATCCAGACTGTTGCGTCCTACAATTAACTTTTTGTCAGAAATAAACATTGCTTTATTATATCTTTGTTACATTTTATATTTCTCCAAACTATGACAACCTTTCTGAACCTTTTATCCTGGAGGAACTCTTGAATTCATGTTCAGGTCTCAGGGAACATTTGCATAAAATTATATCTACAGCTAAACAAAAGAGGTGCTTTTTTGTTTGTTTTAAATCATGACCTCTTTTGGACCCCTAACTACCTCTCATGGAAACCTAGAAGTTCAGGAAACTCTGGTTGAGAAACCCTGGACTATGTACTGTGTAGAGAAGTATGATTTGTGAAAGTGTGTGTGCGCGCGCATGTACCTTCAAGTCATTTCTGACTTATGATTCCCCTAAGGTGAACCTCTTAAGGGGTTGTCTTGGTAAAATTTATTCGGAGGTGTTTGCTTTTGCCTTCCTCTGAGGTTGAGAGAGAGTGACTTGCCCAAGGTCACCCTGTGGGTTTCCATGGCCGAGCAGTGATTTGAACCCTATTATCCAGAGTCCTAGTCCAGCACTCAGCCCACTACACCATGCCTTGAACTCATGACAAACGTCATAGGGAGATTCAGCATGGGCTGCTGTGTAATTATAGAGGAGATGAAAGGATCGTTTCTGACTTAGAAAGGGCACTTCTTGTTCAGTGTTGGGATCTTTTTTTTTAAAAAAAGTGGGTATATATACAGGTAAATGAGCTTCCCGGTATATTTGAGATTGTACATCCTACTATTCCAGTCGTTGATTCTGTTTAACCACTCTTAGTCCAGTTGGTGATTGTTACTCTAGCTAAATGACATGTCCAGAAAAGTGGCAAAAGTAACATGTTTCTGGTGAGTTTGCCTGATTTTGAAGGAGATGTTCAAATACCCATTTATGTATTAATTTAAAACGTGAACATTAAAACTGCTTTTTAAACTGTGGAAGCCATATGCTTTGCCAGGACACCTTCCATTTCCCCAGCCTCCTAGTGTTGTAAGAAGTTGTAATTACCGGTACTACTAGAAGAGTAGTTTAATGCATATCATGTTCTTTTAAGTAAGCACAAGTATTAATTTTCCCAACCCGCTCAAATCTTAACCAAGTTGATAGGCTGGACAGGGGACCAATATATCATATTATTCATAGCTTTTAAAAAATACTTAGAAACTCTTACCTCTTACCTGTTTCAGATAGCTGTGGCGCAGAAACTCGTAGTGTGCGGACTATCCTTATTGTTTCATATGACTATTAGCAAAACATTGCCTGTAGAATACAACATTGATGATCATTTTAGAGCAACAGCCTCATTGCCTACAAGGGTTATCTACCTGTACCTGTCTCTCATGGCAGCTAGACCCAAATACTATTTTGCATGGACTTTGGGTAAGTATTCTTTTTGTACAAATGTTCCTTTACAAGCTGGAATTGTGTGTTCTGGAGTTTAAATAATCTATTTGAAACAGTGACCTCTTGTGGACTGAAAAGCAACTGTATCCATAGACAATATTTTGCAAAGCACTATGAAGATTTTCTTTAAAATAAGGAAAAGTACAAGGTACTAATCATTTATTTCAAATGCCTTTAAATATAAATAAACTGCACACCATCTATTTAACTTGGTGTTTTTGATCTTAGAAAACATTTTTTAAATTAAAAAAATTGCATTGTTGATGTATTTTGATTCCATTCATTTAGCGTTAAAATGGATGGGTTTTATGTCTCACTACTGCTGTTGCCAAGATATTTTTAGATCATGCCATCCTTTATGGAAGCTTTTGAATGGTCACTCTCCTTTTTCATAGACTTAACTTTAAATCTCATCCAGACAGATTAAAAGTGCCCTTGAATGCCTTAATCTCAAGTACTCTCAGACCCCAATGAATATGCTAATATATTATGTATTATGAGGAATAAAAATGCTTATGTACCCAAGAGTGTTTGTGGGTGTCCAATGAAGACTAGCCCCAAAGATAAGTGCCTAAACACATGTACATATAAGCATAAACATTTCTTTTGAGCAGTTATCAGCTCTCCTTGTTTGCAGAAGATGTAATCAGCACAAATAAAATAGAGTGTTTGGAATAATTTCTGCCCCAGCCATTTTTGTCTGTAAGAAAACTTGTACATGGCAGGTGGCTGAAACTTAGGGATTTGATTTACAACTGTTAAGGTACAGGTTCTGCAGCAAAACATGACTGAAGGATGAAAACGTCTTCATAGAATAGAATCATAGAATCATACATCTGAAAGGGACCACAAAGGCCATCCAGTCCAACCCCCTGCCATGCAGGAACTCTCAATCAAAGCATCACCGACAGATGGCCATCCAGCCTCTGTTTAAAGACCTCCAAAGAAGGAGACTTCACCACTTTCCGAGGTAGTGTGTTCTTCTGTCAAACCGCTCTTACTGCCAGGAAGTTCTTCCTAATGTTTAGGTGGAATCTCTCTTCCTATAGCTTTCATCCATTTTTCCATGTCCTATTCTCTGGAATGTGATTGGAAGTAAAAGATGGCAGAACTCTTTACTGGTGGCCAAGACTAGACCAGGAGCCGACTGTGGCACAGATCACGAATTACAGTCGCCCCTCCATTCGCACGGACTTGAGATCTGTGGTCTTGAATATTCACAGTGAGGCAACCTCCATAAATTTCAGTGTGTTGCGCCCCCACAGCACCCCCCATACACACTCGCAGGCATGTGCCCCATTCTAACCTATCGGACTTGAATATCAGCGATTCTCTGTTTTCATGGAGGGGGGACTGGAACAGGTCCCCCGGAAAAACAGATGGCTGACTGTACTCATATCAAAAATAAGAGTAAGACTAAAGAAGAAAACAAAACCAGTGATTATACCAAATATGATCTAAATAATATCTCAACAGAATTTCCTGATAACAAAAGAAACAGATTCACACTACTAAGCATAATAGAGTAAGAATCAGAGGAATTATGGTCTGAAGCCAGGGACATAATAAAAGAAGAATGCATCATTTACTTTCAATAAATAAATAAATAAATAAAACATGGATGACAGAAAAAACACCACAAGCAATAAAGAAAAGAAGAGAAACAAAAGGGAGATACAGTAGGAACAAACTAAGAATTATGAATACAACAGTACGACAGCTTGTGCAGAAAGTCAGTCTCAAAGGTGCTACAAGATCTTTCTACATAACTGATTCTGCAGACTAATACAACTCTATCTTTGTTTTTTTAAGAGCTGGGGAAATGAATGAGTTCTCCCCCCCCCCTTCAGTAAAAGGAAAGCAAGGCCGTTTGTAATGCACAATATATTTGTACCTTACATTAATATGACAGTTGATACTATTCCATGATGTTCATATTTATGTTGTGAAATAGTGGATGAAGCCAGAGTAGTAAACCAGTCGTTTCCATCTTCAGAATTGAGGGGGGAAAAACATTTGTTTTTCACCACCTCAACTACCACCACCACCATTTGAATGGTACCTCTTTTATTGTAACTTGAGACAAAGGAATTTTGATGCCTTGTGTTACAGAACTACTCAGAAGCCCAGTCTATTGGTCTTCATGAGGAGTGGGGAGAATTGGTACAAATTTTGTAATTACCTTTTTGTAATTATTTAAGAACATTTATGTAAGTACAGTACAACCTTTCATTTTTTAAAAAAAGTCTCAAAGCAGTTTACTCTCATTATAAACCAGCAAAATGCAAATGAAATAGTATAACAGTGATAAAACATTAAAATCAGAGGTATTAGTGACCAGGGAAAGGACTGAGCAAACAAATTGTTGTTGTTGTTGTTATTTTGTAAACTGCTGGCACTGTATAAATAAATGATAATAATAGTGGGCAGTGCAAACATTCAGCATCTGGGAACTGTAGTTTTGTGAGACATTTAGCCTTCTCTGTCAGAGTCTGAGACCTCTGATGCCGCAATAAACTACTGGTCAGTTAAAGCAGTTTTGCACTGTATTATTTCTGTTGTGTGTTTTGGACCAAAAATAACGTGAAGAGACATGACAAACTTCACTGCAAAAATAATCAAAATGCAAAGCGTATTTTATATAATTTTATAAGATAATCAACAGCTTCTTACAACCAATTTTCTTGTTTCATTGCAGCAGATGCAATTAATAATGCAGCTGGGTTTGGTTTTAGAGGCTATGACAAAAATGGAGTCTCACAGTGGGATTCAATTTCAAATCTACGAATTCTGCATATAGAGGTTGGTCATCAGTCTTTTGAAAATATTAGTGGAAAATAAAATGTTGAGCTCCACAATGGGGCTTTCTAAATTGGCAGGAAAATGTGACATGAAGTTGCCTTTTCCTTAATGCTTAGCAGCTGCACCGCAGCCTTTAGATGGAGCTGCGCTGTTTCGCAGTTTTTAAAAAAGAAGCTGGGAAAACCAGCACCTTTTTAAAGGCGCTTCTTCTCCCCTAAAACGCAAAAAAAGTGTTTTCATGGCACAGTTTCCCTTTTTCTCATCTAAAGGCTAGACTTTCATGCAGCCATGAACACACTTCTTTTTGCCAATCTAGAAAGCCCCAATGCTGTGTTTTTGTCAGCACTTGTTTAGTATAATATCTGCTTTAGGGATGAATTGCACATAATTCAGAGTATGGGTTGCAGAATCATAGGTGCTGAACAGATGGGCATAAAAGATCGAGCCCCAGTCAGTGCAGGACTGTGGTAACCAGAACACCCACTTTGAAACTGGACTGCTGCTGCGGTCCCAAACTAGCTGCTAGCATGGAGCAGATTCCCCCCACTCTTTTTGTTGGTGGTCTTGGGCTGCCTTAAGCAGCCTCAGAACAGCTTCTGGCCGCTCTGGGTGTGTGTGCACTCCCTGAGCCTGAAGCAGCTGGAGGCTGCTGTATTTGACCCATCTGTTTCTGGTCAGAGTCACAAGGCATAGAGGTGAGTATTCTGCTTACTGAAACTAACACAAAATGGTTAGTGGTCATTCTTCTTGGCTGGTCACTGGTTGTTGACTGCCTCCTGTTCTCCATGTTGCTTGGTCACCTAAAACAGATGGCTTGCATTGTTTATTTGACACCAGAAGAAATAGCAATGCTTCATTCCTTTCCATGTACCCTCTGCAAAGAAGGGGCACTGTGTACATAGGAAACGCCTTCCCCTTCAATGTAGCTGATGTGGAAGGATCCTTCCACTTTTTATGAAGTATCCAGAAAGGGTTGATTCAAGACTCCTCCATTGAGGGACACGTGTGCACTGATCACTGTTGATAGATTTTCAGTTTATCAGAGGTTCAAAATGTGTGCGTGTGTGTGTGTGAGTGTAAATATATATTAAAAAGTAGTGTTATACAGAGGCAAATATAAATGAGGTAGCAGCAGCTTTGGCAGCTGCTCTTTAATCTCATGAAAAGCCATTTCTTGAGGGAACTTTAAACAATTACAGTTGTCATATTGCCCACCAATTTCCCTTTCCACACTACTACAAAACCTTTAATCTTGCCCAAGATTAAAGAGTTCTGAACTTGCCAAGAAAGAAAGTAGTCAAAACAAACAGAAAATAAAGGAAAACGTGTCTATATCTCTTTTAAACTAGGAAACTTTACTGATATAAAATAATGGTATGTTAATTTTACAGTTTTCAACGAGTTTCAAGATGTTTCTTGATAACTGGAACATCCAGACAGCTCTATGGCTAAAAAGGTATTTTTTCTCTTTCTTATTACCTTTCAGTGGAGGTTCTTGGGAGAATAGCTTTGCTGGATGATAAGGATAATTTGCTATAAATTATCTAAGGTGCTGACCTGTTACATGGAATAGATTGAGAGGTTGATACCTACATTGAATGATCATTTTCAGGAGGGCTGAAGGAGCAATCCACAACAATTGGGATATTCCCTTGTGCCAGAAGATTAATGCAGGAGACCAAAATTCCAAACTGTTTAATTTATTGCCCCCTTCTGTCTCCTCTTCAGTTTTTCTTCTCCTGCCTTACAATCTGGCTGAGAATTTCTCTCTCTCAACTTTTAGAACAGTAAAATATAACTTAAACTAAAACTAATTAGGTGTGAAATAATAGCTAATAGAATGTAACCTATGCAGGAGACTTGACAAAGAAAAAGAGAAAAATTCCTGATTCATATGGGGACAGAGAAAGGTTCCATGCCCCATCAGAGAAAAATAAAAAAATTTCTGGAGGAGAAATCCAACACTAAACCCATTTAATTAGCTGCAAGCATACAAGCTGCAGAGCAAGAAAATATAAATAAAAATATTTCTTTCATTCAGTTGGGCGTTGAGAGGCGTACCTCTGATCAGGCTGCAGCGTCCATTTTAAAGAAAATTTTCCTGTCGTTGAGCAAGAGCAATATGGAGGGACGTTCACCTCATCACCGCTCAGATTCAAAAACCACAGTGGTAAGATCTAAATTAATTACTTTGGAAAAGGCCAAAAAAAGTTTAAAAAGATAAGAATAGGGAGAAAATAAAAGCAAAAATGTACCACCGTGGTCTCCCCAGAGGGAGAAACGGAGTTCAGTCAAAGTAAAAGTTACAATTTTGGTTGCCAACTTGAATTGGAGGATTCCAGACAGAAGGGAAGGACAGAAGCAAAGAGAGCTTTGAGCCACTCAGAAAAGGCTTCAGTGTTGCACACACACATGTGGTTTGTGTGACAGCAGGAGCAGCAATGGCAAAACTTTATCACACCCAGTGGAGAAAATTAGCCCTTTAATTACATGCCACACATCTGAAGCTGCATCTGCACTGCAGAATTAATGCAATTTGACACAGCTTTAACTGCCATGGTTCAATGCTATGGCATTCTTGGGATTTGTAGTGTTCTGGAATATTTAGCCTTCTCTGTCCGACAGTGCTGGTGCCACAACAAACTACAAATCCCAAGATTCCTTAGGATGGAGCTATGGCAGTTAAAGCAACATATCAGCAGAGCACAATGTTTCCATTCAGCAACAATCGTATGATATTTCTGCAATAAAAAAGTATAGTTGAGGAAGTAATTAATGTGGAGAAGGAAGCAAGGCTACAAAATACTTTCACTGATGGACTTTTGTCAACTGCAGTGAATTGGAATAACATGATTAATCTAATGAAATTTATGTCTCAGACAAATTTAAACACACTGAATTTGAAGAATGATAATAATTTATATTTAATAAATTTAGAAATTGTATTTGGTGTAGAAGAGAAATATTCCACAGAAACATCAACTTACATCAGAGGAGCAAAAGTCTAATCAAGGAGGTATAGTAAAACTAATGAAAGGCACAGAGAAAACAAAAGATGTCTCCCTCAAATATATTTTCAGTACTAAAAATAATTTAAATAAAATTAATGAAATGTCATACAGAGTCAGAAGGGGAAGACCTAAGCTCTCAGGAAATAGAGTTTGGAGATCAGGAAAAGATTATTGGAAGTTGACTTTCAGAGCACCACTTTAAAAGGAAGAGAGTAAAGCCCTGATATCCAGGTACTTGGTGGGATTCCCTTCCAGGAGCCAAAGTGTATGTATGGAAGAGACTAAAGCCCAGATCTCAAGTTCCACACACCAGATGCACATTCTTCCTGCTGGAAGCACATAGGCCATGGTATCTGCCTTTAGAAGGAAAGAGAAGAATCACTGTGGCAGCTCAAGCAGGAAGAATGTGTTCTTGGTGCCTGGGCCTTGCTGCCACAACCTAGCTGCAGTCAATCACAGGTTTTAAAAAATATTCATTTCTGTTACTGGATGCTCAAATCTGGCATACCAAGCCCACAGCTAACAAGGGCTGTCTGTACAGAATCATTATTAGCTTTGTTTCATCAGAGACCAGTAGGTTTCAAGGTCATTGAATCAATGATTTTACGATGATTGAAAGGTTGCAGTTATTTGCACTATGGTTGTTCACGCACGCCAAGACCACAAGAAGTCTGGGCTCATTTGGCATGTTCAGTGGCAAATACAGTGGCTTTCAGGGTTACATGTTCGTTAGAAGAAGCATGTAAAGCAGCAGGATCGAAAGGGCTATTAACATTTAGCAGACATTATAATGTGGCCAATTTTAAGGCAGGGCAGACAGCATTTGAGTGAACTGCTTTACAAGCAGTAGTTTAGGAATCAAGCAATCTTTCCTGCCTGTGAAGGGTTTGGCTTGAGCATATCCCAGTGGTTTTAGATTGATCCTTCAGCCTTCCTGAGAAAGAGAGGTTGATAACTCTGGGAAGGCTGAGGGAGCAGTCCACCCCCACCTATGGCTATGGATGTAAAAACAATACAAAACAATCATACAAATAAATAATGATTGTCCGTCCTTTTCTATCTAGTTTAATCCATTATCTGAGTAATTTTTAAAGTTGGCAATATGCAAGGCAATATAATAAAACTGAAAGGGAGACAGAAAGGGGCAAAGTATTAAGTGGTTTGGAATTTTTGTCTCCTGCTTTAAGCAGCTAATGTGAAGGGATATCCCAGTGATTGTGGATTACTCCTCCAGCCTTCTTAGAATGATCATTCACAGTTGGTATCAGCTTCTCAATCTATCCCATGTAACCAGTGATCAGCTTGTATAATTTATACCAAAAAGATGTGGAGGGTATTTAGTATCTCCAATAATAGCAATAGCATTTATATACCACTTCATACTGAACTAAAGCAGTCTCTAAACGGTTTACAGCTATAAGCTAATTGCCCCCAGCAAGCTGGGTACTCATTTTAGCAACCTCGGAAGAATGTAAGCCTGAGTCGAGCTTGAGCCCAAGGTAGTATTGAACTCTCAACCTTAAGGTTTTGAGTGAGTGGCTGCAGTACAGGCATTTAACCACTGGACCACCATTTATTCTATGAAAAATTAATAGATTGATGACTTTTTCCTGAGATAAAAAATTATCTCAGACAGGGCAGTCTTTTTCTCAAAGGGTACATGTGTTCAGCACGTGGTGAGATACGATGGACTGATTCTCTGGTATGCTCTTTGAAATTTTGAGTGATGAAAAGATTGAATTATATATGGTTGATCTTTTTCTCCCTGAAGTTCACTTCCTCTTTTCCCTCATACATGGTATATTTTTTCTCTAAATTTTTAGAGTATGCTATGAACGAGCCTCCTTCAGTCCAACAATACAAACCTTCATCTTGTCGGCCATTTGGCATGGGGTGTATCCTGGATATTATTTAACGTTTTTAACAGGGGTACTAATGACACTTGCAGCACGAACTGTAAGTATTGCTGATTTTCATGGTGATAATGATGATGATGATGATGATGATGATCCCATATTTTTTTCTAGTAATGGGACTCAAAGCAGCTTACAGTTTATTAAAAACAATACAATACAGATTAAAAACAACAAAAACAGTAAAAACATAAATGTTATTTTAAAAACAGTCTGTAGAATTGAAACTGTTTAAAATTCATTAAAACGCCACATAAAAATCAACAAAACAGCACAGCACAGCATTATACAGTCAGCCCTCCGTATCCACAGATTCTTTAACTGCTGATGCAAGCATCCATGGCACACACACATATATATATGGCAAAAAGCAAGCCATTAGGGACACCATTTTCCAGTGCCATTGAATTTAATGGAATTTGGGTATCTACAGATTTTCTTGGAAACAAACCCCAGTGGATACCAAGGGCCCACTGTAAGACCATTTTACAGTCAATTTTTAAATGATGAGATAGGGAGAGTGTTCCACAGTCCAGGAGCCTCATAGGGTTTCATCATCCTCAGTTTGTGCATTGTGTCTTGAAATGAATGGAGGGAGGGCCCTTCTTCTGTCTCTGGGCTAGGTCCTGCCCCTTCTCTCTCTCTGAGGCCAAAACACCCTCTTAGCCTCTGAGAAAAGCAGTGGCAACCCCACTTTGAACAAATATTGCAAAGAAAACTCAGTGATATAGGTTTGCCTTACAGTCACAATATATGAAAAACATCTTGAAGGCATACAGCAACAAAACACAATTCCTATGCATTTTTGTTCGCATTGCAAATTTCAGAGGTGTGACATCCAAAGGATAAATATTTTGTGATTTGCCCATTAGTCCCAGAGTGGGTAGATGATGTCACTTCACATCAATAAGTAAATTCCATAAGCATTCTTAGTTGCGTCTCTAAATGGAGAACGAACAGCAAAGCCAAACCTGATGTTAACAGAGCTTTACTCTTGACATCAACATAGTGTAGGAAGTCAGTGAAAATGACTGGAAAGAATAGTGTCTTCTGTTAAAGCCATGGTAGAATTTAAAAATAAATAGGAGAACCAAAATACCAGGAGGAGAAATTCTAGTGTGAAGATGTCTGTACCAGAATACTGAAGAATTCTGTTTGGCTGTGTCTAAATGTTGTTTCTTGTAAAATGTGCAAAGCTGTTACATGTTCTGTAAAGATTTTTACAATTCTCTTATTTAATAAGTATTTGGTGTGTGTTTGTTTTTTAGATTAGAAAAAATATTAGACACCTCTTTATTGACTCTCCATCCATTAAATTATGTTACGATATCATGACGTGGATGACAACTCAAGTAGCAATAAGTTATACAGTTGTACCATTTGTACTTCTCTCTGTAAAACCATCTTACATGTTTTACAGGTAAGTTGACACTTTACATCTTTTTGAAAACAAGGCTTTTCAAGTTATTTGTTTCCTGACAACTGAACAACTAAACTTTGATTCCATGTTTATAGAATTCCATGTAATATTTAGTGTTCGGAATCTGGAAACTTTTGTGGCACATAAAATAATGGGCCCTCCTTTTTTCTAGGCAACACAGCTAAGGGATAGTCTTCCCTCCAGGTAAAGAAAAGGGCTAATAACATGATGTAGTTAGGTTACATTTTATGGGGGAGTCAATGTCATGAAAAAGTCAGAGATCATGAGAGACAGCTGCCCAATGGGATGGCCAGTTAGATAGCAGTTTCAAAGAAAAGTGATTAAAAAGCCTCAGATGACCATGAGGAAAAAAGAAAAATAAAGAGGGACAAAAGGGCTCTGTGCCTGCTGCAATCTTTTTTTCTTTTTCCTTTTTTTGTTGAGGTGGCATGGGTTTGGATCTCACCACTGCCACTATGTTGTAAGCCTCATGGGTCCCCTCTTGCTTCTGCTTGAGAAGGTTGGGATCTCATGAGGACATGTAAATGTATCTGCCACCATCAACTGATTTTTGATTCCCCTTTTTCTGGTAATTCAGTGGGAAATGACTGAAGAGTCTGGCTTGTGCTTTCCACCTGACTGTGCAGGCAGACACCCCCATACCACCCAATGCATGTGAAAGAGAGACATACTTTAAAGAAAAGCTTTATTCTACGCAAGAAATCTACATTAGAAAAAGGTATCTTTCTTCATAAAGGGTACCGTTCCTTCAGATACACTTGAAGAAGTTAGAAGTTACAGAATAGTATAGATCATTTTCAGCCAAGACCAAAAAGAAGAATAAACCCTGAAGCAGCTAAATTATACATTCCCTTGCTACTCACGACTGGAGTTCTGGGATGCTGGAAGTTCATGGGGAGGGGAGCTATGGATGCTCTGCCCAGCTTCAACCAAGCTGCCCATATATGTGGCAGGCACTTAGCCCTTTTGCCCCTCTTTGTTCTTCTTTTTGCCTCATGACCATCTGAGTTTTTTTATCACTTTTCCTTGGAAGCATCTTGAACTTCTGTCTAACTGACCATCCCATTGGGCTGTTGTCTCTCATGACCTTTGATCTTGACCCCAATGAAATGTTATCTAATCTCATCATATTATTAACCCTTTGTTTACCTGGAAGGAAGACTGCTCCTCAGTTGTGTTGCCTTTTATTGTGTTTTCCTGCATGTCAGGGGGTTGGACTGGATGGCCCTTGTGGTCGCTTCCAACTCTTTGATTCTATGATTCTATGAAGGAAGGGTCCATTATCACAGCACAGATTTAAATCAGATTTACTTTAAACAGAACCAAGAACAAGTTTATAACAGATGTGGGGATCAGTAGAAAACTTGGAGGTTATCTAGTCAAAATAGTTTTTTTACCTTATCTGCTAAGTAGCATATAGAAGTTTTTCCCTGCCTCTCCAGGCAAACATTTCTGTGTCTTATTCAGTGGTAGAGAATGATAAAATATCAAAACTGACATTTTTAGTAGAAACATTTTTTACAGTTCAATCCAATCCAATCCAGTCCAGTCCAATACTTTGCATTATAAAGGGTGGAGAATTTGTTTACATCATTTGATTAAAGCATGGAATCTTTGCCAAATGGAAGGCCTTGGTCCCAACACACAATACTGAGAGATTGGCTTTGGACAGACCAGGCCTGGCTGTACTCAATGCCTACTAATTGGCATTGTTATGCTCAGAGTTGTGATTTGAACCCAACCTGAAGGGATCAGGGGGCTCATGTCCACCAACATCCAAGATGGCTCACTCAGTGTCCAGGGTCCACACTACCACTCCAGATACTTCACACTGGGCTGTTCATTGCACCCATCCTCTCAACTTGGGGAGCAAAAAGGAGGCGTAACACTTACATTGCCATTTTTCAATGGACATTTTATTTAGGGACCATGTGGCCCTGACCACGATGATGATAGATTCGTCATTTCCAACCATTCTCACTGATCTCCTGGTCTTAGTACAACAGCAAGTTTCCATTACTGGATCAGTCCAGGTCCTACATGTCGATGTGGCCTTGACTTCAGAAGGCATGTTCCTCGAATCTTCACCCAGAAGGATACCCACAATGCTCTCCATCCCCTAGGGCAATAGCTCTGGACCATATGGACTCACCTCCAGCTCCTTGTGGTTGACCTATAGCCAAGATTCTGTTTTCGCCCCCGAGATATGGGACTACTTCTTCTTCGTGCTCTCCATCCCCTAATCGTCGTAGTAGATCTCTTCACAAGCTACATTGGGAGGTAGACAGGCACTATTGCCACAAATCCCTTGACAGTCAGTATCCCCACACCTCTACTAATGAGATTTGTCACCATGGACACATATCTATGCAGATGGAGAGCTCACTCAGAGGGACTAACAGTCAAGGGACACTGGTCCCCAGGAGGAGGCCTCTCTTCACATCAGTGCCCTTGAATTGCTGGCAATAGAAAAAGCACACAAGGCATTTATGGTTTTCTTTGAGGTCACTCAATGCAGATTTTCACAGACAGCACCACAGCCATGTTTTATATCAACAAACCAGGAGGTATTAGGTCTTACCATCTTGTTGAATTGACCCTCCAGATCTGGGACTGGTGCATCCATAGGGACATATCCATCCATGCTATCCATCTCTGAGGCGAGAACAATGTAATAGCAGATCAGCTCAGTTGTTCTTCGGACTCCTGCCGCAAATAGATGCTCCTTCGAGAAGTGCTTCAGTGAATCTTTCAACAGCGAGGCACACCAGAGGTGGATCTATCAGACACACTTCAACTCTCATTGCCCCCAGTTCTGCTCCAGGGTTCTCTCAAAGATGTCTTCTTCTTCCACTCATGACTGCTGCATGCCTCCCCCATTTTTCCTGACCACCAGACTGACTGCAAAGATGGTTTGCCCCTCTCCTTCACCTGGCCAAAGGATCCACAATTCATCTTCCCCTCTGTCCCGACCTTCTGACCATTCACAACATTTTGGTTCAGCATCCAGACCCCAAACACTCCAGCTGATGGCTTGGAGGGTTTTTTCTTAAGAGACTTACTGGCTGCAATTTGACAAATCATTCTTGAAGCCAACAAGCCTTCCACACAAAGTCCAACACCTACAGTTGGAAGAAATTTCACAACTTCCTAACAGCTGCAAGATTACCCCACTCTAAGGTTCAAACATGTCACGTCCTTGAATTCTGCTTGTCCTTACATGATGCAGCCCTTTCCCTGTCCTTGGTGAAATGCTACCTCACTGTCATCTCCTGGGAACTGTATCATAGAGGACATCCCTCTTGTTTTAGGATCCCAGCCATCAGGGCATTCCTTAAAGGATATCTCCACTTGCATCAACCGATTTTTGGTCATTTCATTTATTACAGCAAATACCAGCATAGATATTTGGTCTGACACTGTTGTGGAGACTCAAATTAGTGCTTTCTCAACTTTCAAGGAAACCATTCAAACCCTTGGCCACATGTGAACTTAGACTCCTCTCATAGAAAATGGTCTTCCTGGTGATGATTACTTCAGTGCAACAGGCAGGAGAACTCTCTGCCCTGTGCATTGACTCTCCTAACCTTCAGTTCAATCAAGACGAGGTGGTGTTAGAACTGGATATCTCTTTTCTCCTGAAAGTGGTTTCTCCCTTACATCTAAACCAAGATATCGTGCTCCTTGCCTTCATACAGAACCCCACCTCTGATTTTGAGAGAGTTCTCCATCACTTCACTGTCTGTAGAGCTCCCATCTTCTATGTTGATAGGACGTCAAAATGGAGGAAAACCACTGGACTTTTGGTCTGTTACTTGAATTTGAAGCTGGGCCTAACAGCGTCTTCTCAACAGCTTTCAAAATGGGTAGTCTCCACCATCCACTTGGCATATGAGCTTGCCAACAAAGAGCCCCCTTCACCTATCAGGGTGGTAGCTGCCTCCTCAGCCTTTCTTGTTAGTGTACCACTGGTCAAAGTTGGCCATGCAGGACATTTGTCTTCCACTACAGACTGGATACTTGCTCTAGAGTTGATGCATCCTTCGGGGAGAGCAGTTCTCCTGTCCACTCTCAAATGTCAGTTCCTTGCCGCTCCTCTTTAGTGGTAATAATTTTCTTCCTTCTTTTTATTGTTGGCTGTTCAATAAAGTTTTACATTTATTTGCATACATACCCTGTTTCCCCCAAAATAAGACATCCCCAGAAAAATAAGAACTAGTAGAGGTTTTACTGAATTGCTAAATATAAAGCCTCCCCCGAAAGTAAGACCTAGCAAAGTTTTTTAAATGTTCATTTTTGTTATTGTTGTTCAACTATAAATGTGAATTCTTCTTCATAGAAAAATAAGACATCCCCTGAAAATAAAACCTAGCACATATTTGGGAGCAAAAATTAATATAAGACACTGTCTTATTTTCAGGGAAACACAGTACCTTGTGTTGTGGCATGATACTCCCACCTCCTGGTATCAATAGCTTGCTAATCATCCATATGTGTGATTCACACAGGCTACGAAGGAGGACAGGTTGTTTATCTGTAATTGTGTTTCTTCAAGTGGTCATTGTGAATTTACACAGGCCTGCCCATCATGACCTTGGTCCTCAGAATCCTTTGGAACTAAACCTGACAGTTAGGAGTGGGGATTATATATAGATTTAGGAGGTCTACTGTCAAAATTCAAGCCTAGCTATTGTTGTAGGTTTGGCATATTCTCTGCGCAGGTGCAGTAAAACTCATATGTGTAAATTCAAATGACCACTCAAAGAAACAGTTATAGGTAAGCAACCTGTCCTTCTGAGCTCAGCTTTTCACAACAACTTCTGTATAGGTTGAGATGCCAGTACAGTTGGCCCTCTAATTGAACCATCCATGGCTTGAAAATATTTTTTAAAAGCATAAGATCCAATTAGAAAACCTTGATTTTGCCATTATATATAAGGAATACCATTCTACAGCCCTGTTGTATTTCATTGGACTTGAGCATCCATGGATTTTGGTATCCATGGAGGGTCCTGAAACCAAACCCCTGTAGATACTAAGGCCCCCCTTTATTTCTGCTATATTCTCGTCTCACAGAGCTCCTTCCTTGCACTTCTGGAGATGGAGAAGCCTCCTCCATTACCAGAATGTTATGAGGACCAGTTTGTGTGGGAAGATCTCTTAAATTCCTTCTCTTCACGACAAAAGTCACAGTTTGAACCATCCAAATACAGCTCAAAAACTAGAGTTGGACCAATAAAATATACAATAATAAGGACATGTACCCAAAACAATACGTAGTACATATAGCATATTTTCTGACTGAAAAGTAGATGTTTACGCATGATATAATGACCAGGGATTTTTATTTTTATTTCTTTGCTTAGCTCCTGTTATTTCTGCCTCCACATTGCCTGCATGTTGGTGTTGTTAATATTTCCAGTCAAAAGAACTCAAAAAGGAAATAAAGAACAAGAAAGCCCCCGGCCCTCTCGGTCAAAAAAGCAAAATGATGGTGATAATGAAGAAGAAAAAAGGATTCTGGGACATAACAGCTATTCAGTGGCAAATAGTTTCAATCAGAAAAGAGAATTCACCTACAGAAATACAGCAACAAAACAATGATTCAAGATGCTATGGAGGATATATTTTATATTTTCAAAGCCCATTTATAGCACCTTTTAAAGGGGTTTGTATTTGTCTGCAAAGATGGTTAGTAAGACAAGAATGCTATGTCTCTAGAGAATATTGAATACACTAGTAAGAATGGAAACAAAGCAAATTAACCTCTCCCGTGCCATGTTCCTGTGGATCATGCCTTATATGAAAATATTAACCATTATTTCAATGGGCACTCAGGACTTAACAGCGTATGTCCATTGGGTCATTGGTGTGCCCCTTTGTTGAATGTACGTTGTATATCCTAAGGCACTGATGGGGGTAGTGAACAATTGTTGCAGTCCAGAATAACAGAAAGAAAATATCTTTAAAAAGCAAATACCTTGCCTTAAGCCCTCTATCTAATGAAATAAAGTTTCTGAGTTGTATTTTCATGCTTAATATAATGTGGGGAACATAGTTTAAATATAAACTTTAATGTGCTAATGGACAAAATAGGGAACTGGAAAAAAAACAGTGTCTGAAGTGTTAAGAAGGAATTTGCAATAAGCATCTCAATATTTCAAGGGTTTTCTTGGTACATCATATGTAGAGTACAGGATTGCCAATGCCAAATTGTAGTTGATTTTGTCTGATAAATATTGCCATTTTAAGGGAGCCCTCTGAAAACTTCATTTTTAACTTGAAAGTCACTCTTTCCAGGGCTAAATACTCTGGCTTGTTTATTTTGCTGTTTCAGTACACATGAGCTTTGCACCAAGAAAAATATTGGCAGCCAGCATCTCATGTCTTGTTGAAACTGACACTACAGCAAAATTTCTCCTTGTTACTGGGTACAAATTATTTTACAAAGAGTGAAGTTAAGATGCAGTTACCTTGACATTTTATCAGAGATATAAAGAATTTGTGTGGAAAGGTACTTATGATATAAGTATAGTCAGATTATTTTATGGTTATAATTCAGTTTATATTAAACAGAGGGTGAAATTGCTAAATAGGCATTTTCTAGCTCATCCTTAACATTATGTACCCTATAACATTGGACAGCCTGTGATTTAAGAAACCAGGATTTCATACATGGAGATCATATTGTACCTTTTGATAAAATGTTCCCAATTGTTCTGTTCTTTTATTTTTATTTTTAAAGTATATCAAGGGAATTGATAAATATTAATCACTTTTTGGTGAACATTAATAACTGCTAAAGAAATGCTTAAAGGGCTATAATTTTTATTTGCTTATTTTCGTACCATTTTACTGTCTTTTTTTAGTAAATGCAAAACACTTTATCTTTTAAAATATAAGAAATGCCACAGCAAAAGTAATGAAATTCAAGATTGGGCTGTTACTAAAATAAACTGAAGCTTCTTCCTGATAATGTTTTATAACATTAATTATGCAATGCATGACTGAATATTTCAGATGAGAAAGGTAAATCTGCTCTTTGACAACAAAGAAAGCAAATGATACAGAAACCTCAAGGGGTTCCAAGTTTAATTTTCACAGATCAAATCTGAATCAAGAATAGGAAACAGAAAATATGTATTGTTGCCTTTCTCACTTCTACCTTCCCAATATCTGTGGCTAGTTGGTGCTTTCTTGTGAGGAAACAAAATGATGTTAATGATGTCAGTGGCTGAAATATAGAATAAAATGTTTGTTTATAGAGTAGGTAACTGCACATTCAAAAGGTTTGCATACTAACAGACGTGGAGGTGGATATTAAAACTGGAAATGGTGAAATGATGTAAAGGTGTAACTTCTATTCTGTCATTATATAAAGTGGTTTCAGCAGTATGTGAGCAAGGCTGGAACAAGTAGCTCCCTCCTGTATATGATGTGCCCTGGGTAGCTATACAAGCAGAAGCTTTAAAAAAAACCTCAAGCTCTGTGCTTTTGTGAGGCTTTGGGCTCCATGGAAACATCTGTGTGTACAACGGTATGTGGAAACCACTCCACCACAGACATATATGCACTGTACACATGGAAGGGTAGGGGGGAAATGGGCCATTCAGCATATGTGACATAGGAGACGGAGCAGTTCTTTCATGTTTTTGTGACGGTTATCTGTTTGATTAAATAGAGCTACAATATTAATCTATTATCATTGTATTGAATAAATGAGGGGAATCAGTCCTAAATGAAAGGATACATTTATTGCAGAAAACCCCAGAGGATTGATGCATTCTGCACAGAGGGATATGTACACTGTGTGTGCACTTAGCACAAGATTTCATTCAGTAGAAATAGAGCGATCTAGTTCCAGGAATGTACAGTCTGGTTTCACTGTACATAATAATGTCCAAATAGAGTGTTCTGCCTTTTCCTCTAAGAGTAAGTGGCAGTGATTACTCAGAGGAATAGGATAGGAGTTAAATCCCCATCTTGGATCACCACAAAAGGTGGTATGAGAGAAGTCCACTCCAACTGGCTCTAAAAGGGTAGCCTTTAAACAAACACACACACACACACACACCATGTATCACTGAGAACTGGCTCTGGATTTTCTTCATAGGTCCAAAACACACTTGCAGAAATAATCCAGTTTGAGACTGCTTTAACTGCCCTGGCTCAGTGCTCGGAAATCAGGGGAATTGTAGGTTATTGTGGCACCAGAGCTCTCTGACAGACAAGGCTAAATGTCACACAGAACTACAGTTCCTAGAATTCCCTAGCATTGAGCCAGGGCAGTTAAAGCAGTCTCAAGTCAAACTGGATTGTTTCTGCAGTGTGTTATGGACGATAGTCTACTTTCATGGCTGTGTCTGTCTAGCGAGCTAAATGTTCAAAAAGTCATAAAAGAATACAGTTGCACCTTGGAGAATTAACTGGGAATAAGACATTTCTAGCATAAGATTTTGTGGACACAGTCCACTTTATCAGATGCAATCTGCAGAAGTGGATTAAGTCCACAAATGTAGATACTGGGTCTTTCTTCTTCCTATTTAGTCTCAAAGTTGCTACTGGGTTCTTCTGTTTTGTTTTGTTTTGTTTTATGTTAAACATGATTAACACGGCTATTTCTTTGAATAGCTAAAGGTCAGTAAAGTTTAATGATCAGGAGGAGTAAAGAGAGTTTTTGTCAATTCTACAGCATCATTCCCGAAACTGAGAAGGTTGCCAGAATATATTCCTTGTGCCACTGTTACAATGGAAGTGTCCACTGGGTAGAACTAGGAATTTTTATTTAAATATCTTCTTATTTCTTTTAAAAATAAACACACTATTTTGTTTACATTTTGGCACGTACTGTAATGCACTCCTTACTGTTTTTACTTGTTATTTGTGAATAATTTGGAGAGATAATTTGGCTCCTGGAACGGTAAAAGCTGCCCATCATGTCTACCTATTTGTTTTCTGAAAAATCAAAATAGTAGATAAAATGGTCAATAATTCCCACCACCGCCATGTACTAGGAATGTCAAAATATTAAACTGTTAAAGACATTGGCCCTTGTTTCTCAGAAGAGTAGCACATTATGAGTATTGATGTTACTCTTAACACGTTATTTCAAAGCTCTGCCATTGGGTTGGTGTGAAGGAGGAGCCTAAATGTTTCTCCATTCATCCCATGTAACATACAATTGGGTGTACTTCTTATTAAGCACAGAAAGAGTGGTGCTGTATAAATACAATTGATTTTCTACTTCTAAATTCTTTCTCCTCTACAAGGTGAAAATTTTTGTAAAAAAAAAAGAAAATTTTCCTGAGTTTGAATAAGAATAGCCCTCTAACTATAAATGAAATGTGTCCAGTTTATATGCGTACAAAGAGCCTCAAATTGAATTTAATATTTTTGGGATTAAATCTCACTTAAAATTGAGGTTGTAATCCTGTTCTTGATTATTTGAAATTACATTTCATTGAAGTCAGTGGACTTGCTTCTGAGTAACCCTGTACAGAACCATACAATTTCTTCAGTTCAGTGAGATTCAGTCTTGACTTATTGCAGTTGGACAAAAAAAGGAAGAGGCATTATAATTCCAGGTTATTTTACTTCTAAATAATGGTTTAAATCGTTAGGAAATCATATCATAATATCAGCACTCCAGATCAGCCTGTGTGGTATTTAATTTCTGATTGCTACCACAAAGGAGATAACAATTTATTTTATTGTTGAGTTCTATGTGTCATTGTTGGCTAAACATAATTTGTTTTGTGTGTGACTCTGTTTGTGTTGCTGTTATTAATAAGGTGTATGCATTTCACCTTTTGAACAGAGTTTTGGTTGTTTAGAACTGATGTGAATTTGATATGCCTCATTGTAACAACTGCTCTTGTACTTACTTACTCATCCATACCCCCAGGATGGGCAATGTGGTGGCCTTCCAGAGTTTACTAGACTACATATTCCATTGGCTGTACTTAGCATATCTAAAAGGGATGGTATAAGGGGCTGCGATCTAATTAATTTGAAGGAGCACAAATTTTCTAATGTTTCCCAAAAAGGTGCTCCTGTGATTGATAGATCCCAGGACAGCATAAGAACAGATGAAGCTGCTTTATATCATTTTAGATTATTTCTCCATCTAGCATGGTGTACTCTTTGGTGAAGTCTTTCATGTCACCTAGTTGATCCTTTTAATTTAGGGGTTTGGATTGGTGCAGTCTGTGGTTGCTTGCATTCATTTGGTTACCAGTTACCATGCTACCAGTTACCTACCACTGGGAGAGGGTCATAAAAAGTGTCCCTTTTGCCAAGTTGAAAAATCCGTTCAGCAAAAGAGACGCTTTCATGACCCTCTCTCATGCTTTTTCAATTGGAAAACAATGCAAGTGCTTCGACATCATGGGGAGACAGAAAGAGAAACATGCTTCTCTCCATTTGCCTGCCAGGTTTGTTCGTAATGTCATAAGACTCTAACCACATTACAGTACTACACTCTTATAATGCTGCTACAGTATTCCAGTTTTGCTGTTCCGGCTGCCTCTTGTTGCATTTTTGAGGTTTGTAGTTCAGTGAGGCCTAAGAGCTCTCTGGCTGAGAATTCTCAATTCCCCTCCTTAAACTGCAAATCCCAGAATGCAAGAGGAAGCAACCAGAAAAACGAAATAGCAGCACTATAAGAATGTAGTGTGGTAATATAATAAAACAGTGGTAGATAACTGGTAGCCTCCAGATTTACTGGATTACAACTTTCAGAGAAACAAGTCTTGCCAGACAAATCTGATCTCTTTTTTTGATAAAATTACCAGTTTGGTAGATGAAGGGAATGCTGTGGATATAGTATATCTTGATTTCAGTAAGGCCTTTGACAAGGTTCCCCATGACATTCTTGCAAACAAGCTCGTAAAATGTGGGCTAGACAAGGTAACCATTACATGGATTTGTAACTGGTTGACTGACCGAACTCAAAGGGTGCTCAACAATGGCTCCCTTTCATCCTGGAAAGAAGTGACCAGTGGGGTCCCACAGGGTTCTGTCCTGGGCCCAGTGCTATTCAATATCTTTATTAATGACTTGGATGACAGAATTGGGGGCATACTTATCAAATTTGCAGATGACACCAAATTAGGAGGAGTAGCCAATACTCCAGAAGACAGGATTGAAATTCAGAATGACCTGAATAGACTAGAAAGCTGGGCCAACGCTAACAAAATGAAATTCAATGCGGAGAAATGTAAGGTTCTGCACCTAGGGAGGAAAAATGAAATGCACAGATATAGGATGGGGGACATCTGGCTGAATGAAACTATGTGTGAAAGGGATCTAGGAGTCCAAGTAGACCATAAGTTGAACATGAGTCAGCAGTGTGATGCAGCAGCTAAAAAGGCCAATGCTATTTTAGGTTGCATCAATAGAAGTATAGTGTCTAGATCAAAGGAAGTAATAGTGCCTCTCTATTCTGCTTTGGTGAGGCCCCACCTGGAATACTGTGTCCAGTTCTGGGCACCACAATTCAAAAAGGATGTGGAGAAACTGGAGCGGGTCCAAAGGAGGGCAACTAAGATGGTGAAGGGTCTGGAAACCATGCCCTATGAGGAACGACTTAGAGAGCTGGGGATGTTTAGCCTGGAGAAGAGAAGGTTAAGAGGTGATATGATAGCCCTGTTCAAATATTTGAAGGGATGTCATATTGAGGAGGGAGCAGGCTTGTTTTCTGCTGCTCCAGAGACCAGAACGCGGAGCAATGGATGCAAGCTGCAGGAAAAGAGATTCCACCTCAACATTAGGAGGAACTTCCTGACAGTAAGGGCTGTTCGACGGTGGAACACACTCCCTCGGAGTGTGGTAGAGTCTCCATCCTTGGAGGTCTTTAAGCAGAGGCTGGATAGCCATCTGTCGGGGATGCTTTGACTGGGAGTTCCTGCATGGCAGGGGGTTGGACTGGATGGCCCTTGTGGTCTCTTCCAACTCTATGATTCTATGATTCTATGATTCTATGATTCTAACTCCCACAATCCTTAATCATGCATTGGCCATGCTGACCGGGACTGATGAGACCTGCAGTCAACATAGATTTTTATTGTGGGCTAAAATTAACATTATGATTACAATAGCTGCAGCACTCACTTGCTTCATTGTACCTTAGATAGATAGATGACTACCCCAAGATATTTTGTGGGTTTCTGATATGCTGTTTTCAAGCAACATTAAAAGCAAACATTTCACTTCCAACACAGTTAATTGAGAATAGATAGCTTCTGCTGCTGTCCTGGATCTCAGCAGCACTGCAGAAATGATGCAGTTTGATATTGCTTTAACTGCCATGGCTCAATGCTAATGGAGTTCTGGCATTTGTAGTTTCATGAGATATTTAGTCTTCTCTGTCAGATTTCTGGTGCCACAATAAACTATAAATCCCAGGATGTAATGATGATGATGATGATGATGATGATTTTTTTTCTCCCGCCCCTCTGCGCAACACAATTGGGGCAGCTTACAACATTAAAATATACAATCCATAATATAACGGCCTGAACCCTCCCCCCCTTAAAATACCATTAAATCAGTTACAATATGCAAACTCTACAATAAAACAGTAACAATAATGATAATAATAATAACAACAATGATTGATAAACAATGACTGTAAGCAGATTTGAGGGCAATGGGTTACATTTTCTCTTTAGTGGCCAGGCATCTATTAATATTGAGACATGGCAGTTAAAGTGTTGTCAAACTGCGTTATTTCTGAAGCCCAGATATAGCCCTTGTTAGGTTTGTGCAAAATATCCGGAGGGTCAAGAAACGCTGGGGAAAATGTGCAAATCTGGATGGTGACTACTAAATAAGTTAACAACTACAAATCAAAACAAACTTTCTATCAAAATTTTTTAAAGGTGATAATTAAAACTTTAGGATACCCCCCCTTGTAATTCTGCATATTAGTACTGTGTTTGTCATTTCTTGTTTCATTATTATTAACTTTGGATGAAATGAACAGCTGACTTCATAAGAAATATTTGTCCATGTGTTGTAGTCCTTGTACATCAGGGCAATATTCTGTGGGTAGAAAAGTAAAATCAAAATTCATTTTGTACAGTAAAGAATTGGTGATGGGCTATTAAGAGTTTTGTACTATTCATTGAGCAGCTGCTTTTCTAAGTATGATATGTGTGCAAAAGTCACATCACACCGCTAGGTTTCCTTCCCCCATCCTGCTGTTACAGCTCCCTGAAAATCCTTTTCTGGGGACTGGAAATGGGACCCTCATAAAAGAATATTGTTTTAGGTTGCAGCTGGGAGCGGATCATTGTCCTCTTCCAGATTTTTTAGTTCTTCCCACCGAAGCTTCCCCTGTCAAATTCCAGGACTTCCAATATGGTACTTTAATCCCCAGGGACAGCTTTTTGTCAGGTGAAATTATGAGGAGGACATGGAAAGCCCAGCCGTGTAAATGAATATCCACTTGAGTAACATCGGGGGCCAACAGAGATCCTTCTACCACAGTAAGTGACTTCAAATCTGGGACCCACTTGAAAATACTGAAAGCATTTCCCATCCCTTGTCTTTAACAGGATTTAAACCTCACTGTCACAACAGGCTTTAAAAATAATTAAACTTTTGGTACTTACTCAGGTGAGCCCCTGGTTTGCTGTAGCTATCCGTAGGCACTTCAGGCTTACCCTGGCTGTTTTCTTTCCACCACACTCACTTGTGAAACATGCTGATGCTTCCAGGACAGAGTACTCAAAAGATTCTTTAGCTGTTGCATATCAAAGGTACAGCTTCGGCCAGAAAGGTTTATAAAAGAAGCATTTGCCTAACTTTTTTATTTTTTATTTTTTATTTTTTAAATTATGCCTTGTATGGTGTTGTTGGCTTCTTAACTTGAACTAATTTCTCATTTCGTACCCTTTTTTTGTTCGTGTTCATTGATTATGCCTGTGTCTTTGGATGTGTCTTACAGTGGCAAAAAGTGTCATACAAAAGCAGTAATATGTAGATAAGTTATTTTTAAAACCAGACCTCAAGTGTATTCTAGCTCAGAAAGAAATTTCTGTACGTATTGAATGGAAACTGGGGGGTGGGGTGGTGTGCCCGTTCACATGGGACACACTTGATTATTAAAAAATAATATAAAATTTATTAAATATAAGAATATAAATGCAGAGTTTAATTCATACATGTACATGAGGGGGTCTTTTCTTAGCTCATTGCAGAAATAGTTATGCTCCTTTATCCTCAAATATCTGCCTTTTGAAATGAGAATATGCTTCAAAAGTGGATAGTTGCAGTATTTCCTCAACTTGACTCCCCTGATTCAGAATATAAAGACATTCACCATGAATTTCATTTTTATTATTCCTATATATATATATATATTTTTAAAAAATTGTTATTTTTCAACAGATCCATAAAATTAAGTCTTGGTGTATGGTAATTTAAAATACCACTGTGTTAGTTTACACTGTGATGTGATATTTTAATAATTACTTATTTCTAGTTTTGTCTCAGAGATGCTACACACAGGTAGCATACTGCTATGTTTTAAAAGTGTTTTTAACTTGCCTATAAATGTTTTTTCTAATTTGTGTCTTTCGAATCTGATTAAACAGTAGTTTAAAAAAAAAAAGTCTCGAATTGTTTTTCTCCATCTGTTTCAGAACTGTTAGTCAATGTGTAATGAATTTTATTTGGCGCTAACATTAAAACAATGAGGTGAAAAGGAAATCGGAAAGGAAAAGGAATACATTTTAAACCAAATATTTTCTGTGGTTTCTAGGCCGAATGCCAGTTTAGAAAATTCCTTCATGCTTTCTGGAACATAGCAGCCTTCTGTGTCTTGCCCTTGTGACATCTTTGATAAGCTATTACAGCATCTTGGTGTAGTGGTGTTTTTTGCTGGGCCTTGCCTGCAACAAAGTAAAGCAGACCCAGGGCATGAAAATGTTTATTGCACTGCCACAAAAATGTGGAAAAATCTGTAAAGAGGTTGCAGACATGGGAAAGAATAAGGAAATCTAAAACATTTCTGCTTGACCAAATTGGGCTCTGTAGCTATATGCCAGATATTGCATCTGCGGCTGCAGCCACATTATAGAAATCTAGTTTGACACCACTTTAACTGCCATGGGTCAGTTCCATAGCATCAGAGCTGTCTGACAGAGAAGGCTACATGTCTCATAAAACTACAGTTCCCAGGATTCCATAGCATTGAGCCATGGGCGTTAAAGTGCTGTCAACCTGGATTATTTCTGCAGTTGTCCTAGAGAAAAGCATGCAAAATCAGCATGTGAGCTCCTAGGTATCTTAGGCCCTGTACACACCGCCAGGATGTGACATCCTGGCGGCGAATTCAGGGCAAAAAAGGGCTGGGCGCCCAAATGCATGATGTCACGGTGACATCGCCGTTGTGACGAACTGCCCACACAGTGGATGTTGCAGCTGTGCAGTGGTGCCACAGCACACAGACTGCGCTGCGCATTTATGACATCAGGGCTGCGACTCAGCCCTTACGACGTCACAAAAAGGAGGCGCACTAGGTAGCTCCTTTTTTGCTGCGCAGCAGTACAGCTCTGTCTGGTTGGTGCTGCGCCACTACGTAGCAAATAGGGACGTCCGCAGACCGCCTTTTTCAGGCAGTCTGTACAGCCCCTATGGCAACTCAGCAATATTGATTGAGAATTTGATATCCTTTTGTAGTAAGCAGGAAGAGAGCACGTAATCTTATAGACTGGACAAACAGATACACACACACACACCTTGTTCTGGTTTTTTTATTTGGATTTTGTTTCTTTTTTTTTTGCTAGATTCTAAGGCTTTGGCGTAAGCAAGTGCTTTCTTTTGTCCAAATCAGAGTTGAAATTACATGGCATATAGGCATAAAATAATCCTAATTCTGGGTTTTTGGGAGGTGGAGGAATCTGCTTGCTGAAGAGAAATTAGGATTCGAAAAATCAATTTCTCCCTTTTTGTGGGCCTGAAGTCTTTGTCTTTCATTGCAGTTTAAATTCCTGCATACGTGTTACTATGTAAGATGTTAAATGGTTCCAAGGGGCATATTATATGTGAGGTGTGTACAGTTAGCATTTGAGATGACTCACAGGCACTCTTTTTAGAGGTGTATATAATTTTAGCCTTGTAACCAGGTTCTTCCCAGATGCACAACTTCTGATACTAGCAATTAACCATGCCCTGCCTTTAACTTTTTAAGAGAGGACATTCCCTTCTGTATCTCTTGTGTGGATTGCTAACTCTTAAAGGACAAGACAGTGTGAGCAAGCCTGAATTCTTTTTGTTTAAAACATGGAAACCATAACCGCTTTTACAATAAAACAACTCTGCCATGCAGCCTGTATCAGGGAGGAGGTGGTTCCAATACTGCATGAAATGAAATTCACTTTATTTCTAAGTACCTTTTTGTATATATAATGTAATTCACATTTTATCTCCTGGACCTTGGGATGCTTTGTTCCCAGTGCCACATTGCCAGAAGAGGAAGGTCCTGTTTACATAGATGTCCCTTCACAGAACAACACAGCAACAACACCTTGAGAAAATACAGGCCTGTGACAACATCATCATATTATTTTATTTGGTTTCTCCTGTATGATTTTTTTAAAACCTTTGCCCGATGAAGAAGCCAGTGGAGTTTTGAAAACTTGCATCATGCATTTTGTGCATTTTGGTTGACTGAATAAAGGTATTGTTTTGTGGATTTTGGATGTTATTGTTCTTTGCTGTAGAGCCAACATGACTGTTTCTACATATGTTTATTTCTAAGGATTTATGAATTCTTAAGGCTGTTGCAATTCAATGGGCATCACTGGAAGCAAAGCCTACTGAATTAACTCATGATTTAACTCAAGTAAACCTGCATAGGATTATGGTTATGTTTGCACTTTTAACTATGTTTACAGTCAGATTCTGAGCATGTCTACTCAGTGGAAACTGTGAAGATTTCTCTTATTCCTGTTGACGTTGACCTATAAATGGTATACAGGAACAAATGCAACTAGAAAAGTACAATAAAGCACACAGCAAGCTACAGAGTAAATCCTAGCACTGTTTAAAAGGTAAGTGCCTGTCAGTCATCAGGAATGGACTGGATGAGGTCAAACAAATTGAAACTTAATCCAGACAAGACAGAGGTCCATAGGGATCCATCTCCAGCCTGTGTTAGATGGGGTTACACTACCCCTGAAGAGGCAGGTTCTCAGTTTGGGGGTACTCTTGGACTCAGTTCTGAACTTTGAGGCCAAGGTTTCTGCAGTGACCAGGAGTGTTTTAAAACATTTAAAGCTTGGGCCCCAACTGTGCCCTTTCTTTGAGAAGCCAGACCTGGCCACGGTGGTACATGTCTTAGTTACATCCTATTTGGACTACTGTAATGTGGTCTACTTGGGGCTGCCTTTGAAGAGTATTTGGAAACCAGCTGGTCCAGAGAACTACAGCCAGGCTGTTAAATGGGGCACATTGCGGAGACCATGCAATGCACCTATTGGAAAAGGTCCTCTGGCTGCCAGTTTCCAAGCACAATTCAAAGTGCTGGTTATGACATATAACCAGGCTATTTGGCAGACCATATCTCTCTGTATGAACCGGCCTAGACTCTGAGATCCTCAGGAGAGGCCCTTCTCTCCATCACAAGCATGGTTGTTGGGGATGCGAGAGAGGGCCTTCTCAGTGGTTGCTCCTAGACTCGAACTCCCTTCTCAGGAAGGCCAGAATGGGCCCCCTCCTTATTGTCCTTCTGTCAGCAGGCTAAAAACATTTTTATTCAATTAGACTTTTAAATCAGAAAGCTTTTAAAGGATGGGCTAGGGGAAACTCTACTGTTTGAATCGTACTGTTTTTAAGCGTTTATCTTTTTAAAGTTACATTTTATTCTTTTAATGTGTGGTGTGTTTTAATACTGTAATAGTTTAATTTTGCTTTAATGCTCACTCTTTGTATTCTTTTAAACTGTGAGCCACTATGAGTTCCAATTTTAGGGGGAAAGTGGGATATAAATAAATATGATAAGAATAAGAAATAAGCATGCTATTAAAAGCCTGGGAGAAGAGAAGTTACGCCTGTTACCTAAACACTTAATGGCGTAAGCTGCTTTGAGGGGAGAAAGCATAACTTGGTGCTTCCCCTGGAAAAAAAACCAAACAAAACCTCTTGAGACCACTTATGTTTGCATTCTACTGCCTGAAATGAAGGACATAATACCCCACCTCAGTTCAGAAGCTAACTGAACCAACAGCTGGATTTATTTGAACACCGCTAGCAACAGAACCGCATGCTCGGGCTAGCATAGGAAGTGCAGGGAAAGTGCCGCACACAGCTCTGTCCCCCAACATCCACTGTTGCTCCCTGTCCCCAATCATCTGCTCCCTGTGGTAGTCCTGTCCCTGAAAACATGAGGGTTACAAGTGAATAAAGTAGCCTGGACCCAGAGCAAAAATCCAAGGATAAAGCTGGGAGGATGTATGATATTTTGAACCAAACCTGGCAATTTCACATTGGGTGTATCGGCCTAAACTGACCCACTGAGGACAGCCCAGCCTCTAGGGACAAATTAATTTGGATAAAAATTACTTCCAGGCTACACGGCAGGAGTGAGCAGTTACCCACCACAGGTTGAATATTTGCTCCACAATAATCCTGCATCAGAGCACAATCTTCTCAAGTGACTGCAGTTGTCTGCATAGTTCTTCTTCAGAGAAAGGGCCAGTGAACACAATAACCTCTTCCTTTGTTATTTGCCCAATGCATGGCAACCCTGTAGGAGACATCTATAAGCCTCCCTGTCCTCCATTGCTCTTCTTAGGTCTTTCAGATTCAGGCCCGTGACCTCCCTGGCTGAGTCCGTCCATCTGGGTGTGTGCAGTCTACCTCTTTTTCTGCTACCTTCTCCCTTAGCATTATTGTTTTGTCCAATGAGTCATGCCTTCTCATGATGTGGCCAAAATACGACAGCCTCAATTCAATCATCTTGGCTTCTGGGGTATTTCAAGCTTGATCTGTCCTCAGCACTCTTCTCCAGCATTGCATCTCAAATGAACTGATTTTCTTCTTGTCTGCTTTCTTCACTGTCAAGCTCTCATATCCCTTCATGGTGACGGGGATAAGAATGGAACAGGCTACCCATATTCTGTCTCGTCATTCTAAATCTTGCAAATGGAGAGCCCTTGTTTCCGTCTATCCACACAGGTAGATCAAACTTAGGAGGACACCCAGCTGGGGGAAAAGTTTAAACCTTCCTCTGTGTATGGGCGCAATCTGCTTTGTTACAAGGAGACAAGGCTTCTCTGCATCCTTAGGAATTAACCCTATTTCACAGAACTGAATGGTCCTGACTCCCGAACACCCAGAGTGGCACTACTAGAGATTATTCTGCTTGCATTTCTTTGTCGTTTGACCCACTGTAACTCCAGAGGCAATGTGATGCAGTAGTCTGAGCACTGGACTTGGACTTTGGGAGACCAGAGTTCAAATCCATGCTTGGCCATGGAAACCCACTGGCTAACCTTGGAATCCAAAGATAAAGCCATGTTAATCAGTAGAATCAGTATCGAGAGAGATCTTGCAGCATCTTTGAGACTAATTGAAAGAAAGATATTGGCAGCATGAGCTTTCCTAGACTTCAGTCTACTTCCTCAAATGCATTTTACTAAATGCATCATAGGAAGTAGGCACTAGTCTATCAAAGTTCATGGTGCCAACTTCTTTCTTTCAGTAAGTCTCAAAGGTGCTACAAGATCTCTCTAGATACGGGGTAAACTTGAGCAATCCACACTGTCTCGGCCTCAGAGGAAGGCAATGGCACTCCTTTTGAACAGATCTTAAACACTGTGATAGGTTCACCATAACACTGTGATAGGTTTACCTTTTCCATAAGTGGAAAAGGACTTGAAGGCATGGAATATAAAACCCACCTCTGCATCCAGGGCCTACATACAACTATCTGTGCAGGTTCCAGTACATAACTGAAATATGCATGGATACCCAGATACAGCCATATATATCTTTGTCTTTATCTATCACACAATTATGTTTAGTAACCTAGGTCCAAACCGCACTGCAGAAATAATCCAGTTTGAGACCGCTTTAAATGCCCTGGTGTGGTGCTAGAGAATCCTGGGAATTGTAGATTGCTGTGGCACCAGAGCTCTCTCTGACAGGAGTTTATCATACGACGGAATTTGGGGGGTATAATGCAATGGCAATCCGAAAGCAATCATAGGGTTTCATGTTATTGCTTATGAGTGTATCTCACGCAATTTTGGGCAATGGGGGGTCATTCTGAACGCAATCCGAACGCAATCAGATTTCACGTAAATTCGCTAAACTAGCAAATTCACGTAATTGCAAATTGGCTCCATTTGCAATTGAGAGAAATTCCTCCCATGTGATAAACTCCACAGAGAAGGCTAAATGTCTCAAAATCTACAATTCCCAGAATTCCCTAGCATTGAGCCAGGGCAGTCAACGTGGTCTCAAACTGGATTATTTCTGCAGTGTGCTTTGGACCTATGTATCTGTCACCAATATACTGCTACATCTAATTTATATACCGTATGGGATTATATTTAGTAATGTCACAACAGAGAGCCACTACTACAATATAGCGGTTTGAGCGTTGGGACTACCACTCTGGAGAGACCAGGGTTCGAATCCCCACTCGGGAATGGAAACCCAATGGGAAGGCCGATGTAGCAATGGATGGACATGTAGCAATGGATGCAAACTAGAGGAAAAGAGATTCCACCTTACTCTCCTTACTCTCAGGAAGAGCTGACAGTAAGAGCTGTTAGACAGTGGAATAAGTTGCCTCAAAGAGTGGTGGAGTCTCCGTCCTTGGCGGTCTTTAAGCAGAGGCTAGATGGCCACTTATCAGGGATGCTTTGATCGTGACTTCCTGCATGGCAGGGGGTTGGACTGGATGGCCCTTGGAGTCTCTTCCAACTCTATAATAAATCTGTGAAAATGGTAAGTCTTTTTAAATCCATTGCATATCTTATGGTTAACCTACGCATTGAATTTTTAGAGATGTTTGAAGATAAAAAATTTCATACATGTAACTTGTTTGTTGAAATTGATCCCTGATCTGATCTAGACAAATACAATCTTGACAAAATCCCACTGAAGTCATTGAAGCATAGGCTAGTCATGACTGATTTATTATTTTGTTTAAAATGTGATACAGTCACAACTGTCTAGATTGGGGCCAAAGGCTGGAGTTTGCTAAACTGACTTCTAATTCAGAGATTGGGAGTTCCTGCACGGCAGGGGGTTGGACTGGATGGCCGATTCTATGATTCTATGATTCTATGACCTCCAGCAAGTCACACTCTCTCAGCCTCAGAGGAAAGCCAAGGCAAAAAAAAAAAAAAAAAAAAAAAACCTCTTAAGAAACCTTGCCAAGAAAATCCCATGGTAGGTTCACCTTAGGGTCACCATAAGTCTGAAAAGACTTGGGGGCACAACAACAACATCAGCAACAAAAAAGGGAAATAACATTTATTTTCATATACAGAACATATTTCTTTTAAAACTGTATTTTATACTTTAGCATATAATTTTGTTTTAATATTGTAGTAATTTAATTCTCTTTTGACGTGTGCTGTTTTGGCATGCTTTTAATTGTACTTTTTGTTTTTTTTAAACATTGTAAATTGCCCTGTGTCCCAGTTTTGGGGAAATAGTGGGATGATGATGACTACAGTGAAACAACAACAACAACAACAGCAGCTGCTATTATTATTATTATTAATTTTATTTTATTTGTTATTTTTATTTTTTTAGATTGTAAGCCTGAGGGCAGGGAACCGTCTAATTAAAAATAATAACTGTAAGCTGCTCTGATAGCCCTTAAGGCTGAAGGGTGGGGTATAAATACTCTAATAAATAACAATTATTATTATTATTACATTTCATATATAGATAATTATTACCTATATATGAAATAATAAAGATAATTACTATAATCTTTTTCAACTGCTTTATATTTTAACATCCTTTTTTTTACATTGTATTATTTTACATTGTCTACTTTATATTGTAATAATTTATTTAATAACAATCGCTCCGGCAAAAAGTGGGGTATAAATAAAAAGTTTTATTTATTTGTTTATTTTTATTAAGACAAAAAAGAAACAAACACACAGCATAAATAGACATGCAACGTATAGGAATAAACATTTAGTGCCTCGCAAATCAAATCCCTCAGCCTCCTTTAACAAGAGTGAATAATAAATAAAATAAATAAAATAATAATTTTAATAAATAAACTTTTTATTATATTATTTTTAAAAAGTTTTATTATTTTATATTAAAAAGTTTTATTATTTTATTAAAATAAAATAAAAAATTAATATTAATAAAATAAATTTATTAAAAGTTATATTTATTAATATAAAATAATATAAAATAATAAAACTTTTTAATATAAAATAATAAAACTTTTCAAAAATAAGATAATAAAATAAAACAATTTTATTAATATTAATAAACTAAATTTATTAGAATAAAAAAGTTTTATTATTTTATTTATTAACCTAAAATAATATAAAATAATAAAACGTTTTAATATAAAACAATAAAACTTTTCAAAAATAAGATAAAGTTTTATTATTTTATTTATTAAAATAATTTTTATTAATATTACTAAAATAAATTTATTAAAATAATAAACAGTTTTATTTTTTATTGAAATAAAATAATAAAAATAATAAAAAATTAATATAAAACAATAAACTTTTTTTTAAATAATAAAATAATTTTTTAAAAGTTTTTATTATTTTATTTATTATTAACTCTTGTTAAAGGAGGCTGAAGAGAGGATATTTCTTGTTGGCTTGAAGGCACACACAACAACAGTGCCACAATAAAAATGCCAGGTTTTGAACCATTATTATTATTATCCCACTGTTTTCCCCAGAACTGGGACCTTAAATTTTTAAAAAATACTAATTTTTCCCCCCCAAAGGGTGTGTCTTTATAATAATGCTTAAGGAACAAAGAGAGTGGGGAAAGCAAAGCAATCCTCCATCACTCTGACTCAGAGTCAGCCTCACTACTATTAATTAACCCATTCCAGAATAAAGCACAACAAAACACCCCCCTTTTCAATCCCTTTTGGAACAGTCCTCCCCTTCCACAGAACGGGGCGGACCGTTCCATGTGACAGGGCGCGGGGGGGGGGGGAGGACAAGAGGAGGAGATGGAGATGGAGGAGGAGCTCAGCTTTCAGCTCACTCAAGATGGCTGCCAGAGCCATCCAGAGGAGAAGATAGAGGGGTCCCCAAGTAAAGCCTTGTTTTTTGGCCTCTGAGGGACCCCCAGGCTGCCCCCCCTTCACTCTCTCCCTCCAGTGGCTCCCCATGGAGTAAGTATTGTCAAAATAAGGCCACGGGGGGTGAGAGGGAGGAGCTTAGGGGTTAAAAAAGGGGGGCAGCTGTCAGACAAAGGGAAGGGGGGAGCCTCCCTTTTTTCCTGCCTTGGACTCTGGGTTTGATGGTATGGGTTTCTAAGTCACACTGTCTCAGCCTCAGGGGAAGGCAATGGCAAGCCTCCTCTGGATATATCTTGCCAAGGAAAACCCCATGATAGGTTTGGTCTTAGGGTTGCCATAAGGCTCATAGTTTGGTTTTAGGGGTCTCCATAAGGCTCAAAAAGGACTTTTGGAGGCAGACACAACAACAACAACAACAACAGCAACAACAAAAAGAGGGAATGGATATTTTATTTTATTTATTATTATTAATAATAATAATACTGAATGGCTTGGCTATAGGAGATGATCATTTCTCAGTGTATGTCAGTGGGAGAAAGGGCAAAGCAACCATAGGAAGGGGTTATAAATGAAATTTTATTTTATTATTATTATTATTATTAATAATAAAAAATTATTATTTATAATAAAAAATAATAAAATAAAAATATAATAATAATAATTACTTATAATAATATTTATAATAATATAATAATTATATAAATATAATTTATAGTAATAATTTATAATAATTATAAATGGAAGGAGGTGTCAAAATTGGTGGGGGGAAAAACCAGATTGCAAAACACCAACAGATTAGATGTAGCCGGATGTTAACTTTATTAACTTAATTTTATTTCACCATTTTAAAAAAATACAAATAAACAGAGAAAACAAGTCCATTTACTCACTGTACCTTTTAACTAAATGCACTTGTTTGTCTGTCTATTTGTATTTTTTTAATGGTGAAAGAAAATTTTAAAAGGGAAATAAATTTTATATATATATATATATATATAGAGAGAGAGAGAGAGAGAGAGAGAGAGAGATTGGTTATACATGAATAAAAGTCTTAAGAAATTTATCAGTAATATAATATAATGGGAAATAGATGGCATACTGCAGAATGTACAGTGAGGAAATGGACTGGTTTGTCTGTCTATTTGTATTTTTTTAATGGTGTTTGTTTGTATTTTTTAAATGGTGAAATAAAATTTAAAAAGAAACGGGGAAGTAACATTTATTTTCATATATAGAGCTTGGTTGTATTTTATAATGGTGAAATCAAATTAAAAAAGAAACAGGGAAGTAATATTTATTTTCATATATAGAGCTTGGTTATACTGTACATGAATAAAAATCTTAAGAACCCTATCAGTAATGTAATATAATAGGAAATAGATAGCATACTACAAAATGTACAGTGAAGAAATGGACTTGTTTGTCTGTTTATTTGTATTTTTTAAATGGTGAAATAAAATAAAACAACAACAACAAGGGAAATAACATTTATTTTCATATATGGAGCTTGGTTATATATGAATAAAAATCTCAAAAAAATCTACCAGTAATATAATATAATGGGAAATAGATGGCATACTACGAAAGTGAAGAAATGGTCTTGTTTGTTTGTTTGTTTGTTTGTTTTTTAAATGGTGAAATATTTTTTTAAAGGAAATAACATTTATTTTCATATATATTGGTTATGGCTTGTGTCATATATATATATCCCACAATGATCAGAATTGGCTAATTATAGGAAGAGAGGAGCTGGAGAAGGAGGAGGAAGAGGAGAGGATATTTGCTGTTGTTAGATATTTGGATATTTGTTGTGTTGTTGTTGCTGCGTGCCTTAAAGAACAGGTTAAGGTGTTATATTGCTTCAATATGTTTTAAACATTTTTTTCATCTTTTAAAACTGTATTTTGTCCTTTAACGTACAATTTTGTTTCAGTGTGGTAGTAATTTAATTGTGTTTTAATGTCCTGTTTTGGTATGCTTTTAATTGTACTGTTGTTGTTTTTTTAACATTGTAAGCTGCCCTGAGTCCCAGATTTGGGGAAAGGGTGGAATATTATTATTTATTAATCTTTTATACTTTAACATTTTATACTTTAACATACAATTTTGTTTTAATATGGTAATAATTTAATTTTGTTTTAATGTACTATTTTGGTAACAATTTAGAGAAATTATTAATAAGATATTCCACATTATGGGTACTGAGTACTAATTTACTTGGTTATAGCCATCGGAGGGGTAGGAGGGGAGGGGTATGCATGTGAAAAACATGTGTTGTAGTAATGATAATATTTAGTAATGATTTATTATGTATTATGGACTATAAAACTTATAAATAAAGCAACAGCAACAACAACAACAAAAAATCACCAAGGACAAGGTACAGCAAAATGTGGGACATTTGAGACAAAATGAATGGCATGACCCAATAAAAGCACAAAATGCCAACTTAGGAGTTTATCATACAACGGAATTTGGGGGTATAATGCAGAGGCAATCCGAACGTAATTGTGGTTTCACGTTATTGCGAATGAGTGCATCTCACGCAATTTCAGGCAATGGGAAGTCATTCCGAACGCAATCATGGGGTTTCACGTAGTTGCGTATTAGAGTATCTCACACAATTTTGGGCAGTGGCGGGGGGTCATTTTCGGGGAATAGGAAGTCATTCTGAACGCATTCCGAATGCAATCAGATTTCACGTAAATTTTCTGGTCTTGAACTCTCAACCTTATAGTTTTGAGTGAGTGGCTGCAGTACAGGCATTTAACTGCCGTGCCACCAGGGCCCTGTGAACTTGACATATCTATCCAGAAATATATAGAATCTGAATTCAGGTAAACACATATAGCATTACACTTAAGGCAGCACATCTTCTGCCGTTGTGTGTGTTAACTGTTAAGAAATTAATTGGGATAGCTGCTGTATCTTGTGCATTTTTCTGGTGCTGCTTTAAGGTGACCATCATCTTTCTACCAAGACAGGTAGAAAAGGGGATTTAAAAACACCCAGAAACCTTGTCAGTGAATTTCTATTCCTGTTGTCATTGAAGCTGCAGCAGTAACTGTAGTAAGTAAGAAACAGCAGATGTGCTGCCTTAAGTGTAATGCTATATGTGTTTACCTGAATTTAGATTCTATATATTTCTGGATAGATATGTGTACACATTCTTTTCTTGCTCTCTGTGCTAATTGTAATATAACCTCACCCACCCCCATCCTCCTTTTCCAGGACGTGTCCTCCATTTCAGCCTTCCATCCAGGAGGAATCCCCAAATGTCCTCTATTTTGAGCATGACTACTAAAAAGCATGAAGTTATATTTTGATGAGTGCTTTTCACTTTTATTTGGTAATGTCCTCCGTTTTTTCTTGAAGGCCCCACGTTTTGCGGTGTCTTGTCCTCCTTTGCAGTTGTGACTTTTGGTCACCCTGCCCACCCCTATTTTTTGACACAATAAATCTATTAATGGGTTCCACTTTTTTAATGGGAGAGGGATTGTTTCCTCCCTGAAAAAAACAGCTGTCCTTCTATGATAATATAAGGTATTTTACTCCTGAAAAAAATCCAAAAATTTTGTGATCTCATAAATGTTAGCAGATCAACAGCGCCGTCTTCTGAATATTTCCAGGTAAGGGTGTATGTATACATCTTAATATTGTAGCATAAGGGTATATTAGCAAGTTTCATTGCAATGTGTCAAAAACACTTGGCACGTTGTAAAGGGAGCTACAGGTGCTAGTACAGTTGTTTCAGTACTAAAGCACTGGGAAGTTTATCATACGACGGAATTTGGGGGTATAATGCAATGGCAATCCGAACGCAATCATGGGGTTTCACGTAATTGCGAATGAGTGTATCTCACGTAATTTTGGGCAAAAGGGAAGTCATTCCGAACACAATCATAGGTTTTACGTTAATGCATATAAAAGTATCACACACAATTTTGGGCAATGGGGGGTAATTTTTGGGAAATGGGAAGTCATTCTGAACGTATTCCGAACGCAATTAGTTTTCACGTAAATTCGCTAAACTACCGAATTCACGTGAATTCGAATTGGCTCCATTCGAAATTGAAAGAAATTCCTCCCGTGTGATAAACTCCTAAGTTGCGTTTTCCCCCCAGTTATGTTGGATGAAAAAAAGAGCCCAGTGAATTTCCAATTGAATGCAATAAAAAAGATTTAAATAGAGAAAAGATCAAAGGCTTCTGGGTTTTATGTTGGTCTTTGGGATGAAGCTATTGTATTATTTAATGTGATTCTGTCCTGCGTCAAACTTCTTCTGTACACACATGTATAGTGTGAAGGGTTTTATTTTTGGAACATTACTAAGTGGAAGTGATGAAGACATTGTGGAATTTAAAAAAGAACTAAAATGTGGTTAAGTGGGATGAATAAAATTTGATTATTATTAGTTTTGGTCACATGTATAATATAAGCATTGCCCCAAAGTATTTATTATTTAAAATGCATAAAATCTGATTATTTATATAATTGATTAGCATGTATTTAGACCATTTCAAAATGATATCTGTTATGTGTACCTTTTCAAAAGGATATGTATATGTCTATATCTAAAAATATCTATTTTTATGCTCACATTTTAGATGTTCCTCTCCTTGTAGCATTCTGCGTTATTTTTACCTATCCGATCATGGGGCTTTCTCACTTATTTTGATTCATAAATGTTGCACATCAGTTCTTTAGTGACAGTTTGTGTCATATGTAGTGTTAATGGCATCTGGTATGTGTCCATTAGGTCTGGCCCTTGTCTTAGGCTAATCAGAAAATAATACATTTGCTGTGGGTTTTTTAATTACCGTTATTGGAAAGGAGCTTGTGGTTAAAGAATCCTAAATGGCAACTTTAGGGAGTTGCTGGTGCCAGCAACTGTCCTTGAGGCAGAGATATCAGAGGCTCACCTTTGAAAGAGGATCAAAGATTGTAAAAATGATTATCAGTTTATCCGACTGCCGCTTTTCATCTGAAAGCACCTTTATCTTGGGAAATCCATTATGATTGTCTCATTAAATCAACATCAGAAAAAACACACAAAGTATAGCAGCTTTTCCATCTGTTAACAGTTACTGGTCATTACAGGATTTAAGTACTACCAATAAGGCAATCAAAATACCTCACTCTATTAAATATAGACAAAGATGAAAGAATCCACTAGTAATTCATCCTAAAGGTATCACCAAATGGAACTGTCCAAATAGCAAACTGTCCTGGAGGACAAAAGTTTGGGAATCACAGACCAAATGCCACCCTGATGGTCTCTAGACATCTTCAGCAGCAGACACAACCTCAGCAGCTGGAGTCAATCCGAGCCCTGCCCTTCAACTCCAGGTAGAAATGAACCAGAGAAGCAAGGAGCACATCTTATAGGACTTGCAGTTAGAAGATCTGGAGACTCCTTCATCCTAGAAATGAATATTGGGGCATGGGGGATCGTGCCTACAGAACTCATCCCAATCTGCATACACCCAGCTACCTCATCCCCATGTGGATAGGTCCTGAACACAGAATTACGCAAGTTCTGATCAGTTTGGGGCATGATGTGTAGCATGCAGATTAGGTTTGCTTCCCTCCGTTTATACCCCCTCTTACAAGTTTACTAGGGCAGTTTCACGTGTTAATTGTGACCAATATATCAGATTATTTATACTATACTATATATATATATATCCTGGGCCATTTCTTTGGTCTTGTGTGAAGGAAGGAGATGGAGATTTATGTGCTCAGGTAGGGAATTATGGTTTTCAGACGTTATTGGCCATATTGAGCAGTGCTGAGAGCTGCAAATGCAAAAGAGGAATTGGGGGGCAGAAAGCACCGGACATATATTGTCTGGAGGTTTTATATTCATGTTGGGTATGGAGGGACTGATCTTCAAATGCAGCTGATGTAAAGCTCACACAGGGGAACTAATGGCACTGAAAGGAGTCCTAGATTGTATCAGATGATGCACTGACTTTGTGTCATTTGACAGCGATAGGAAAAACATGAGCTTTGTCCTGGTCAAAAGTAGAACTCCTGACTATAGCGTTTCCTTTAAAGTATGAAACACACATGTTGATTCATCGTCCAGCAGATCCTAAGGAAGCACATGCACACTTTTTCCTTTGCACAGTGAGCCTTGCTAAACTGAGAATATTGCAATGATAGTGATGTTTTTGGGATGGCATGATGAGGGTAATGCAAGGTTGGTAAGGCTTCTCTCTGCTAAGGGCCACATGGCCACTGTTCTTTCTTTTTGTTTCTCCATCTCATTTGCTCTCATCTCTTTCTTCCTCCTCAGTGACCTGCCTGTGGATGGCTCAGATAACAATAATTGCTATTGCCAGAAGTCTAAATTTATCGCTTGCATGAGACTTTTGAAATTAATCTGACAGCACAAGTAGCACACCCATGGATTAATGGTTTGTAGCATAGCTATCCAGTTTTGTATAGATCAGGGCTGTGCAAAGTATAGACTTCCAAATGTTACGGTCTGGAAGGCAGTAGTTTGCCCACCCTTTTGTAGAGAGATGAGTACAGATGTGGCAGAAAAAAATAGGTAACCACAAGGTCTCCCTCATACTATCTCTGCTTCTTCCCCTTGACGGTTGGGTTATAAATAAATATTATAATAATAGTTTTTCCTACTGCTTTCATTGGGTCTGTTTTTAGGTATTAGCATTTCCCCTCCTGGCTTAAACGTGCAGATTTTTTTTAACCAGGTCTCTGGTGTTCAGCTCAGAAAATTTAAAATGGTAGATAGGTCTTGTGTGATCTCAGCTTGCCCTCTCTGTAAGTAACCAGCAGGATAGTGATACAGCATCTGAGGTAGTTTTCTCCTTTGGTTTTCAGTGTAAAGCTGTGAAGCACAGTATTCCAGGGACTGATACGGAAGGATATGAATCATGAGGATGTTCTGGCAGACACCAGGAAAGAAATGGTTTCACATGTTCTGATAAATTATAGCTGGGATGAAACGGAACAAGATTTAACTGGACTATAGTTTTGAATTCCTCTTTATATGATATGTTTAAAGTTCTCTATTAAATCAAAACCGAACTTGGATTTTCAGAACAGCAGATGTCAAATTCTCTTGTCAAACCTTTGCAGTAGCTATTAATCTTACCTATTTTGAATATTCTCTTACTTAACTTTTATTAGATGTTTCAAAAGCTTTTTGCTAGCCTTTCCCATAAGACCCACTGAGCTGGACCCAGACCTTTCCTTCTTTGGCTTTTAGGATCTATGGATAGAACCGAACTCAGTGGTCATTTTCCCCTTCATCTACCACTACGTCCGATGTCACTCCAGGCTGCGTCTTCAGGAGCATCTTGGGGAGGCTGGGGAGGCAATTGCACAGGGAAGGAAGAATCTGACATTATTGCAGCCATGACACATTCTTCAAGGGCCAACAGACCTCCACTGAACCCACCTCTGCATCCAACCCATTCTGTTTGCTGTAATAAATTACAGTATTACTTCTTGTTCTGTACCTTCAAACCATTTTCTGACCAATGGTGACCTTATCACAGGGTTTTCTTAGCAAGATTTGTTGGGGGGGGGTGTGTGCCTTTGTCACATGTGAGGCTGCGTTTCCACAGCTGATTTCCAAAGTCATAGTCCTGTGATCAAACCACTATACCACACTGGCTCTCATTATTATTTCTGCTAGATTTAAAATTATTAGGAATTAGTTTTTTTCTTAATAAGGGAAATATATATTTTTTAATGAATCTGCATCAAAGCCTCCCAGTATCCCCCCTTTTGTTTTGGAAAGCTGTATTTGCCATAGATCAGATATATTTTTAAATTGCATGGATTGACAAAGCAGAATGTTACAGCCATCTTGCCTTGTCTTGATGTATGTTATTTGAAACATTCTCTGGAAGTGTTTCTTAGTTGTGGTTTGCATCAGGGAAGAGGTATAGCCTGTGTACTGCAGTTAGTCATAATACCATTTTTTGTCTTCTTACATTTTGGACCCCCTGGAAATTATCCCCATTTGTCAAGAGCACCCTCTGGGGGGTGCTGTTGGTGATTTTGCCACATTTTGGGGTGCTGTGCCAGGTTTGAGAGTTGGCTTATGACTCTAGAGGCCAGGTTTCAATTCCCAGCTTGGTCATGAAACCAACTGGGTGACCTTGGGCAGGTCACAGTCTCTCAGCCTCAGGAGAAGGCAGTGACAAACCTCCTGTAAACGAATCTTGCCAAGAAATCAATGTGATAGGCTCACCTTAGGGTCGCCATAAGTTGGGAATGACTTGAAGGCACACAGCAACAGCAGCCTTCGGTTGGCCTTTACAGGCTTTTAGTCAAAACAGGACGTGAATGGAGCAGGAAAGTTAATCATTGAAAGAAAGTCTTTACAGACTTTAAAAATAGTGAGAGGATGGGGAGGAACCTTGAAGCATTTTGGTTATTTATTCATTCTTATGGGAACATATTGATTATGATGGGTGTGCACACGTTTCTCTGAGCATTGGACTTTTTCACCCAAGGAAATTTGGAAGGTTAATCCAATGGCATTCCGGGGGCAATCATGGGGTTTCGCGTTATTTCGAAGGAGATTATCAAACAGCGTCGAACACAATCAAAAGTCATTCCAAACACAATTGCAATGTCATCGCAAAAATGGGTAAACTTGCTAAACTATCGAATTTATAAATTATCTTCCACTTGCGAATTAGCAGTCAAAGTGAAGTTGTGGTGGTATGAAATGCATCTCTACGTCTGCCCTGGGATTCCCCACCATTGGAAAGAAGCTACAATTACTATGATCCTCTCTTGCAATTTCCCAGAGGAAAGCAGCTGAGAGGAAAGTCTTGGGCAGCCTCCCCTTTATTTGTGGGGACATGCCAACATGAAAAGTGTCCCTCCCAATCTCTGGCTCTCTTTCCATTCTCTGTGCTGCACACTAGCAGAGAAGTCAGGCTGGACTGCTGCCAAGAGAGAGATTGAGAGCAAAATCTGTGCTGCGGCCATTTATCAGAGGCATTGCAGAAGGGGGGGGGGAGAGTAACCCTCCTCCTTATTATTATTATTATTATTATTATTATTAGGTCACTGGGGGTGGCGGGGGGAGGTCCTTGGTCCAGAACTGAAAAATCTAATTCACAAGGAAGAAGCTGCCTGATCGGATGAATTCATTCACAGTGGCTCCGCTTTTCTTTTTGAATTCCTGCTGTGTTAAGTATTGTGTGTGATGAGCTAGCACGTAATTATGTGCGTTTGCGAACTGGCCCCACTGTCTCTTCTTTCAGGATGGGGATACATTCCTTCCATGTGAAAAAGTCAATTTTCCGTTTAACATCTGTGGAAGGGGTATTTTGATGTATTGTATGGTAGCAAGTATGGGATTCCTTCCTCTGAGACAGACTTGGCCAAGGTCGGCCTGTGGTTTTCCATGGCCGGGTGGGGATATTAACCCATGTCTCCATATTTGTAGTTATCTGAAAAACCACTCTTCCAAAATGTTGAGGCTGAAAACCCTTTACTTTTTGACGATTTTGGAATGACTGCTCATAGTGTTCCCCTGCTTCACACAAGGCAAGGCTTGGATATGTTTCAAAGATGTTCCTTTGAAACCTAGCTATTAGGGCCATGCTTTTATGCCTTTTCTAGCCCATGCCTGCTTAGCTGGCATCATATAATGATGCTGATTATGGGTTTTGCTGGTCCCACCTTCTTACCTCATTGTAGTGTTTGTCTGTTTTGATCTTATTCTAAGTTAGCCTTAGAATGAAGGGGAGCAGAACTTCATTGTACACTTATTACAAAGTAGTTGGTTCCAGGTAACTACGTAATTTGTAGCTTGTCACTTCCAAGCTCTAGACAAGGTGTCACTTGACATGAATGACAAGCCGTATCGCTGTTAAAGGTACACTGCTTAATTAGTATATGGCTCCCATCAGTAGTCCAGTGTCCTGATTACAAGTAGTAAGTTCTACAGCTCAAAGATCATGTTTGACCTAAGCAGTGTTAATTCACTGAGGCTGAACATGAGTGGGCACCTGGGTTAACATGTAATGGGATTTATTTTTGCTCCCTGTGCAGATGGAGACGAATGAGAGAGTTAGAGCACACAGAGGCTTAAGGTTTATCCTTAAGAAATCTATAAGGCCATCTCTTGGGCTTTGGTTGACACAAAGCAGTGTGATTTATCTGTTTTAAGCAGGAAGGGTAAATTATACAAACACCACTTTACCTAAAATGCTGTCTCAGCACCTGGACTTTCTGCCCTTCAAGCTCCTTTTTGGATTACCCCTATTGCACTGCCTTAGGATCTGTTATCTAAGTGTTGATGCCACTGTTAAACCTCATTCTCTTACATGTATATATGCAGTCCGCAAAACAACTTTAAGAAATGTAATTTTAAAACAATGAGCAGAGAAGTTCACAACCAAGTATGGTCAGAGCCAAGTACATTGGTTCCTTATTATCTGCTAGTGTTTGGTTCCAGGAACCCCCCCCCCCCAAATAGGTTGCTCAAGTCCTATTAAATGCAATGGCATAATAAAATGGTGTTCTTTATATAAAATGACATATCAAGGTTTGCTTTTTGGAATTTATATATTTTTTGAATATTTTCAAGCCATGGATGCTTGAATCCGTGGATAAAGGATCTGTAGATATGGAGGGCTGACTGTAGTGATTACTTAGCCCCAAATGTAGCAGGTGAGGAGAATATTAGTAACATGACACCCAAATGAGGCCAAGGTCCAGGTAAATCAGACGTCTAAGGCTAGGACATTGCCCAACCATGGTATCATAGCAGATAAGGCCCTCTCCCCTGTCACCACATACCCGTATATACTCGAATACAAGTCGACCTCATGTATAAGTCGGGGGCAGGTTTTTGGGCCAAAATTATGGATTTTGAAATGACCCATGGATAAGTCGAGGATAAAATGTAGGGTCATGAAGCAAAGGAAGACAATACAAAACAACTTACAAAATTCCAGTAGACATAACTGTGTTCATACTAAAGGCTGGATGGATGAGAGAATAGAGGGCGTCAATGCTTTCAGGACAGATTATGCTCTTGCTATTCACCAGGGGATGGTCCCTCTTTAAATAGGAATTAAAATACAATACAGTGGTCCCCCGCCTTACGAATCCTCCGGGTTACGAAAACCCCGGGATCCGAAGGCGGCGGGACCGCCATTGTATCCCCCGGGATCCGAAGAATCCCCCGGGATACGGAAAAAAAGCGGAAAAAAAGCTGCGCAGCCCCTTTAAATGGCCGCGCGGTCCGTCCGCGAAAGCGGTCCCCCGGGTTGCGAACGACTTCCGGGTTACGAAGGTAATCCCGGAACGGATTACCTTCGTAACCCAGGGGACCAGTGTACTTACATTGACTCATGGATACATCGACTTAGATTCTTTGGATCAATTTTTTGACTAACATTTCTAGACTTATACATGAGCATATACAGTAATATTTTGCTCCCACCATAGGGACACATAGGAGAGCCTCCCTAGCAGATCCCAGTACTTGGCCAGGTATATGTAGGGAGAGGCGCTCCCTCAAGTATTAGGGTTCTTTATTCTCCTTAAAGGTCAAGGTAGTCCTTTGACATGAATGTATAGTCATAACCCACTGTAGGGGTCGGTGCTCATCTCCGTTTCTAAGCCGAAGAGCCAGCATTGTCCGGGGAATGCTCTGGTGGTCACATGGCCAGCATGACTCCACTGAACACTGTTACCTTCCCACTGAAAAGAGGTACCTATTTTTCTACTTGCATTTGCATGCTTTTGAACTGCTAGGTTGGCAGAAGTTGGGACTAGTGACAGGATCATCATGCAACACTTAGGCCTCAAACTGCCATCCTTCTGATCTTCTGATCATCAGAACTGGCATCTTAAGCACTAATCCACTGCTTAGTGCTGTGTATTTCATATATTAGTTTTGGCTCAACTGCCAAAAATGCTGACTGTTACAGTCCTGTGTTGTGTTCTCAGGGCTGTATATTTCAGGGGAAATGTTATCAATAGAGAGCTGCTTATTTGGAATTTATTTATTTATTTTTGTGCCATATATTTGTGTGCCTTTCTTAGTTCTTAATTCTCTCTTATCTTGAAAGTATGAAATTCTCAAAGAAAATATTTCAGTCATGGGTCACATTTTGTGGGAGCGGGAATTATTTTTGAAAGACTGTCTATCCTAATAGATTCTTGGAAGAAACTTTATTTCAGTATTACTCCTGCACTAGTTATATTGCTGTCTTTGAGAATTAAATGGAAGCTAGAGTAAAGCAAATCACATCAAAAAGAATTATCTTCTGGTGCTGCGACTAAGTTATCACTAAATTGAAATGTACAACATGTATATAGATTGAAATAGCATTTGCCTTTCACTCTGTAGTGAACTAGCCGTTTCATAAAGCTTCTTTGAGAAGATAGCAGTACGTACCTTTAAAAAGCAGTCCCCCAGATTTTTGTTGTCACTTCTGTTTTATCTCAGCAACTATGGTTTAACAGTTTCTTTTTTTATGATGCCAGGTTAAGGTTGGAAGGACATACAGTAGAACTGGGAGCCTGGCCTAGTTGAGGTTTTTATTATGTTGCTGGTGTACCTGAAATGTTTATACACACTGGATAAATTAGACCCAAGTAAATGTCACAATTGGGATCTGTGATGTGCTGAGTAGAGTGTATTTTTTAAACTCATCACGTTGCACTATTCCACTAACTGCAGAAATGAAAAATTCATTATACCCGTGTTAAGCCTAATTAAAGATTTATTGTTACTGGAGTTTATTTTCTGTTAATTGTTAATAATGGTTCAAGATTCCATTGAATGTTAATTGAGTGGAAAGCCAGAGTGATGATAGCAGGATCACCATTGTTGATACACCTCAGGCGATCACTGTTGGCAAAGTCACAGCTTCAGCTTATGCATCAAGGTCTGGGATGGTTCATTGGGCAGGCAGCAAAAATGTCAAACCACAAGTGCTGTGGTCTGTTGTGTAAGTGGTTTGACACAGTGGGATCTTGGTCATGAAGTATAGCTGATTTGGATATATTTCTAGTTTCCTATATTTGTTAAGTCTTGAATATGCAGTTTACCAGACAAATTACCTCCCTGATTCTACAGTTATCCTTATACTTATTAAGTCTTTGATATACAGTGTAATGGGCAAATTACCTTCTTAATTCTACAGTTATCCTGCCTGTCTTGGTTTATCAATTTCTTTCTTCCTCCTCCTCACTTCTCATCCTTCTTCGCTTGTCACGTTCACAATTTAAAGCTATCAGTGAATAATAATAATAATAATAATATCAATTTCAGATATTTCAGTGAAGACTTTATTGCTATATTTTATCATGATGCTAAAAAAAAGCACATAGTACTTGGAACACTTTACAGTAGAAATAATTTGTATCAGCAACTTGTCAGTCACTGTTTTGTGTTCTTGTGTGTATGTAAAGACAGTAGTATATTAGTGATACATTAAAACTGCTTTTTTTGTTCATCTAGATAACTGGCATTGTGGAGTTTGATCTGTCACGCAAAGATGGCAGGTCTTGTGTCACAGAGTTTGGTGACATATGTGGAAGAAGAAAATGTTCCTGCTTTGAAGGCGCTGCTTGAGAAATGCAAAGATGTAGATGAGCGGAATGAGGTAACCTAAATCACCAGTAATTTTTATGAAAATCTTACATAAATTATAATAATAATCAATAGGTACCTCTTTGTACTATAATGTTGGAATGTGTGGGGATATAGTATAGTTTTTTTTTTTAAACTTAGGCCAAGAATATTGCTCTTAGATTCTAAGATTGTATAGTCATTTTTAAATTGTTGCCAGTTGAAAAGCACACAATGCAGTACTTATTCATGGTAGAGCTTTGATTGAGTTGATATAATGTATTAAGATGACAAGCCATGACTATCTTGGTTTGCTCCTCCTGGGAATCTTGTTATTTGTTTATATATTTATTACATTGTTTGTCAACTGTTATTTACATACTCAGTGAAGCTTCAGCTTCATTAGATTGTTACATATTTTTAGTGCCATGGTACCTCTTGGTGCTATATGGAAGGAATGGGAAAAGTACAGCCCACAAGCTTCTTGTGTACCCCACTTTCCCCAAAGGCCTTGCACCCCTGTTGTATTTTTACCTACTTCTTCAAGTGATGATTTTTACCCAAAACCATTCCAGTTTGTTTCCTAACTGCTTCACGGTTTATTAACATCTATATTAATGACCTGGATGATAGAACTGGGGGCAAATTTGCAGATGACACCAAATTAGGAGTACACTAGATGACAGGATCAAAATTCAAAATGACTTGAATAGACTAGAAAGTTGGGCCAAAGCTAACAAAATGAAATTCATCATGGAGAAATGTGAAGTACTGCATTTAGGGCGGAAAAATGAAATGCACAGATATAGGATGGGGGACACCTGGCTGAATGAGACTATGTATGAATGCGATCTAGGAGTCCAAGTAGACCACCAGTTGAACATGAGTCAACAGTGTGATGCAGCAGCTAAAAAGACCAAAGCAATTTTAGGCTGCATCAATAGAAGTATAGTGTCTAGATCAAGGGAAGTAATAGTGCCACTCTGTTCTGCTTTGGTCAGGCCCCACCTGGAATACTGTGCCCACTTCTGGGCACCACATTTCAACAAGGATGTTGAGAAACTGGAGCAGGTCCAAAGGAGGGTGACCAAAATGGTGAAGGGTCTGGAAACCATGCCCTATGAGGAACACCTTAGGGAGCTGGGGCTGCTTAGCCTGGAAAAGAGAAGGTTAAGAGGTGATATGGTAGCCCTGTTTAAATATCTGAAGGGATGTCACATTGAGGAAGGAGCAAGCTTGTTTTCTGCTGCTTCAGAGAACAGGACCTGGGACATTGGATGCAAACTACAGGAAAAGAGATTTCACCTCAACATTAGGAGGAACTTCCTGACAGTAAGGGCTGTTTGACAGTGGAACGGACTCCCTCGGAGAGTGGTGGAGTCTCCCTCCTTCGAAGTCTTTAAACAGAGGCTGGATGGCCATTTGTTGGGTATACTTTGATTGAGAGTTCCTGCATGGCAGGGGTTGGACTGGATGGCCCTTGTGGTCTCTTCCAACTCTATGATTCTACGAAATCAAAAGTATTGTTCGTTGTAGTTTTCAGCTATATAGGTGAAGGTTGGCCTTTGCACCCATCCCAGGTGTTTACTTCCCTTAGTGAATTTTTGAATAACCAAATGAAGGATCATTCTGAAATTGTTGATAAACTTGAGGTTTTCTTGCAATCTTCTCAGACATAAGCCTCCTTCACTTCAGTGGAGCTTATTCCCTGGTATTTTATTTTCATTGAACACATAAATTTGAATAATAAAAGAACATTAATAATATAGAAAATACACACAAAATAAAACAATACTCCCAACATAAAATGCAAAACATGCTATTAAAAAATCATTGAATAATCCACATTCTTGAACAGTACTCATCATAAAACCTGATAATATTCTATTAGTGTTTTACAGCCCATGTACCTTTTTCATATGATTGCAGAACGGTCAGACTCCATTAATGCTAGCTGCTGAGCAAGGCAATTTAGAAATTGTCCAAGAATTGATAAAGAAAGGTGCCAATTGCAACTTGGAAGATGCAGTAAGTACTGAGAGAAGAATCTAGTCTTATGCTATGTATTTATCCCTCCTGCATATGCTGATCAGTGCAAACAATTCTCTTGTTGCTAATCTTTTCCATCCCCCAATCAGTGTACAGTCGCCCCTCCGTTTTCATGGACTTGAGATCCACTGTTTTGATTATTCACAGAAGGGCAGCCTCCATTAAAGTTAATGGTGCCCATGACCATGGTGCACGCTTATGGGAGCGCACGTCCATTCAAGCTTGTGGGACTTGAATATATGTGAATTTCTGGGGTCGTGGTGGTGGTGGTCCAGAACGGATTGCCTATGAATTTGGAGGGAGGACTGTACAAAGAACTCTGAACACCACAAGAAGACCTAGAATTATATATGTCCTTTGCTCCCCTTATTTGCTAATAATATAGTATCCTGTGGTATTAGATAGGAAGTGCTGGTTTAAATATTCATTCCTACAGCAGAGAGCAAATAATTTAGTCAGTTTCCTCCCAAAGTGAAATCATCTTTAAAAACTGTGCATTTTTGGAAGAGTTTGAAGAAAATAAATAGTGGAGGCCTTCCACCATCCAGGCATGCCTCCCACGTAATGTTGCTGGTTTGCAACAATGCAGATATTGTTATTGTGGGATGACTATCAGAAAACAGCCCCACAGCAGTGTTCTTTGTTCAACTGCCCCCCGATCTCTCCCTAATCACGGCATGATAGGAAATAGGTGAGCCTGGGCTGGTGGGGCAGGAGTAGTCCTCAAGTCTGCTTGAGAAATTGGGGAGGAGGGGGACTGAGAATGTAACTTAACAAGGTTTCTCTGTTATTTTTGGACACTTTTTGGAGACTCCTTTGTAATGTTGTTTTCCTCAAGTCTTCAAATATTTTTTTCCATCCCCAGCGTGAGATCTGTTTTTAAAAGGCCTTATCCCTTGATATGAAAACTGTTTTTACTGTAATCATATATTGGATTGCTTTTTCTTTCCTTTTTAATATTCTTTCCCCATTTTAGGATAACTGGACAGCTCTCATCTCAGCAGCTAAAGAGGGGCATGTTGCCGTTGTGTCAGAGCTACTTGGTTGCAATGTGAACATGGAACATCGAGACATGGTATGATATCTCTGGGGCTTTCAAAATACTGCAGGCTTTTTGTCTAGAAGAAGGAACACAGAATGAGCTGTGTACCTGTAAAGAAAATGAATCAGGGTTGTTGTTTTTTTGGTTCCTCACAACTGTGAACTTTCAGCCTTAGAAATTCCATCAAAAGATGAATCCCCTTGGGAAGCTTTGTGAGCTCTTTTTGTTTTGGAGATGCTGGAATTTTCTCTTTGGGATTTTTTTTAGAAATGTTTTGAACTTTGTGCTTCAAAATGATCACATTAAGGTCTTATACAAAGTGGGTTGGGAAGCTTGCTTACTGGTTTTTGATTGTCATGTCTGATTTAGAATGTGTAATTCTTGTGTGGAACATGTGATTCTTGTATAGAATGTTTCTTGTTTTACGTAGAGACTTCGATTCAACAGTTTATTAGATTCTATGATTCTATAATGAATTACTTAATAATGAATGAATGTTGACTTCCTGAGAAATGTGGTATAGTATTTTATTTAAATATCCCAAGTAGATGTTAAAATTGTCTTAAATGATGGTCTCCCATGTTAGGGCGGATGGACAGCTCTTATGTGGGCTTGCTACAAAGGCCGTACTGAAGTAGCAGAGCTACTTCTTGAAAGAGGAGCAAACCCAAACACCACTGGACTGGTAAGTTGTTCTCATCCCCTCCCTATTTTTTTTTTGGTAGCGAGGACAATAGGAGAAGAATTTTGCACTTTGAAGTAATTGATATTGATTGTCTTGTTTGGATAACTGCTGATGAAAGGCAGAATGGCTTTTGGCATGTTATTTTTTTATGAGATTGTTGTTTCTGCATGGAGGACTTCTAAAACACAGTAAAGCTTTAAAAATACTATGGTTCTTAAGGATATTGTTCCAGGCATATATAAGTTAAACATGATAACTAATCAGCCTTGGTTAAGCACATGTATCTGTATACATTAAGTTACCTAGCATTGGGATGCTCGTCCCCATCCACATTAAAAGATTCATCCAGCTACTTTTGTGATGCCTAAATTAGCATCATAGCATAGTATATTCTTCTTTGATATAGACTGTTAGGTTTATACCATGTAATATGTAAATGTTCATATTGATTTGCTTCTGTTGAAGAATCCTCCTCCCCCTACCAGTGTTATCACTATAAAAATTTAAAGGTTCAGCTATTCAGGTTTGTATACTATTACATTGTAGAAATTCTATAATTCTCCTTTATTGTAAATTTCACACAGAAAACAAAATACCCCGATCCTTATATTTTGTAAGTACATTCTGACTTAGTGCTGCCCTACTTACATGAGCTAAATACAACTGAAAGGGAAAGATCAAAGAGCTATCATGATTCTGTGCTTGTTTTATAGTCTTACATGTTCTGTAGTATCCTTGATTAATTAATGACTGAAAAAAACATGTGTTTGTATGGCTAATTTTTTTTAAAAAAAATCTTATTTAAGCAATATAGTGTCTATCCAATAATTTGGGCAGCAGGACGTGGCCACTCTCGTATTGTGCAACTTCTCCTTCAGTATGGAGCGAAAGTCAACTGCTCTGACAAAGTAAGTTGAAAACCATTTCCGTTAAGTTACAGACTTACCTCACCTTAAGAAGTTGAAATTATGAAGCTTAACAACCTGAGCTCTGAATCACTAAGAGCTATTCAGTCTTAATGTTGTTAATTTATGCTGATATTTTAAAAAAAGCTCTTACTAAAAATACCTTGGCTGAAATCCTGTGCGCACTTGCCTAGCAGTAAATGCCTTTAAATATAATGAGACTGATATATGAATGCAGATGCATAGTACTGTGCTGCATGTTTCCATCCTTGTCCCATTGTTAATGTTTATAAGAGACTGTTGTACTTAGCCTACTTCAAAATATGTTTTAATATGAAGGCCATTTCAGAACTTTTTCTCTGAACTTTCATTCTGTTGTCTTTCGTTATTGAAATACTATTGTGCTGCTCAGAGTTTTTTCCATAGGGCCACTGGAAACGGGCAGCCTAGTGCTTGCCAGATATGTTGGGCTACAAGCCCTATAGTCTATTCCTAACCAGGGTGGTTGACCCTAATAAGTATAGGCCTGGTGCTCTTGTTCTGTTAAAAAAAAGTTGCTTTATGTCACTAGGTCATTTTGCTAATAACTATTCATTTTTTTAAAGTAATGTATGAAAGCAAATGACTTTCCATGGATTGTATATTGCTTGGCCCTGTTTTATGCTAGTATATAGATTATCGCTGAAGTGACAGTATTGATTTAAATAAATTATTAAGTTATCCTAAGGCCTGACAAGTGCTCACCTGTCAGAATGTTACATTATCTTCCATGACCGTATCCACATGTGATTATTGAATTTTGTATCCTCTGAGCGTTTGTGTATTTTGCAGCTCTACCCTATCTATATTTTGTACTACTCTTACATTGGCCAATCTTTGTACACCGCTTTGTATATGGTCAGCTTGGTAACTTTACTTTCAGTTTTATTTGCCTTCTGAAATGTTCTTGCATTATACTGAAGTATTGCTTCAGTTCTTCCTCTTAAAATTCTATTTCCATGTGCAAGAACTCCTTCTTCCCTGCCAAAATAAATATTTTGTGTATGTATTGGTATATAGATTTGACATCTGTCACTGCAGCAGGAATTCAATTTTTAAAATGAAGCCAGAATGTGTCTAATATGTAAAATATAATTCTTTGTCTAGTATGGTACTACACCCTTGATCTGGGCAGCAAGAAAGGGTCACCTGGAATGTGTGAAGTATTTGCTTCATATGGGAGCAGATGTTGATCAAGAAGGAGCTGTGAGTACTTTAAAAATGTGATATAGTTATTTCTTAACATTTTTCTAATATAAAACAGTAAATAGAATCAAATATAGATGATGATCTTGGTAACCCTATGTCATTTCCTTCAGATGTCATCTAATTAGCAGCCATTCCTTCAACTCTGCTCAAAAACCAACATCTTTTGGCCCTTCCTTTCCTTGCACTTTCCATCCCAGCTTTTCTATAAGAAATTGTACTTGAGTCCTTTTTTTGTCTACACCCTTGATCCCCCACCCCCCACATATTACACATTTTAGATCCTAAGTCTGAGAGTTGGAGCTCTCTTATTTATATTGGTTGTTAGTCACTTTGGAGCTTGTTTGCCTGAAGAACAGACTAAGGGACGAAATAGATCGGTGGAAGGGGCAGTTTGAAGCCGCCCCTTCCAAAGATGAATTGGAATTGGACCACATGGAGCGGTCCCAATCCGCCTTGAAGCCGCCCCAAAAAGAAGTGGCAAAGATCCGCCCCTTTTTCAGGTGGCAAAAAGCCACTTTTTCCCATCCTGCCGTGGCCTCATGGCGGCTTCAGGATTCTCCGGCAGTTTGTGATGTGTAAATGCTATGTTGCGCTGCCAGAGCGTCATGAAGCCGCCCACTTCTGGGCAGCCAGATGGCTTCAAGACATCTTGGGGGCATGTGGCATCTAAACACCATGCTCCCAAGCTGTCGGGAAGCCTGCTTTTAGAGCTGGTCTGTTCTGACGCTAAATATTCTTTCAGCCAAGCTCCTAGATATTGTTGAATCATACTATGGGATATTTAGTTATTTAATATAAAGATCTTGGTGTTTTCATATGCTCTGCTGCTCTGTAACTGAAATTCAGTTTAAACAAAGGGAATGTCTGAGAGAAGCTGCACATGGCTGCCTGTAATGTGTTACTGAGTGGAAATCAATTTGTTCAAATAGTGCCAAATTTGTTAACAAGGAATATGGTTCTGCTGTCTTCAGCTAAGTTTCAATAAACCCCTGTAGTAGAGAGGAGGGGAACCTGTGGCTGTACAGGTGGTGTTCAGCTCCAATCAGCTGCAGTCGTCATAGTCTAATCTAGGCATTAGGGATATTGTAGCACCTTGAAACTAACTGTGTAAAAGAAATTGTAGCATAACCTATGTAGACTTAGGTCTACTTCCTCAGATGCATGGAGTGAATTCTTGGTCAGGAAGGACCTTTATAATCAGACTATATGAATAGCCATCGAAATGCAAAACCTGTGGGAATGGTGATGAGGTGACAAATTCAGTTTTAACTACAGTCATTGTGGGACCTTTGCATACTGATCCCTTTGCATACTGATATTCCAGACTAATATGGTTATGTCTTTGTAGTCTGGGAAGTTACATCTTCCTGCTTCTGGGGTAGTAAAGGACACAAAACAACAACAACAAGCCTTAAATGGGCTTCTCAGTCTTGCCTTCTTAATCTCTCCTGAAATGGTGCAGATCAGTCTGCCAGTAGAAGATTTTCTCCTAGCTACTGCCTTATTCCCATCTACCACCACATCAAGGTATTGAGACCGGTACTTCATTGAAGTTCTTGCATGGTGCAGTCACAAGTGGCAGAGTAGAAAATCAGCTGCCAGTTAGTTAGACTGCTTGGGTGTGTTGATTTTTCTAGTGTTGTAGAATTTATGCCAGCTATGGTCTCCCAAAAATATAATGTTGCTTTTGATTTAAAAGCAATATGACATGTAGTAATATGTTTGAAATACAGTTTATACTCAACTATTGACCTCATGTATAATTTGAGGGCAAGTTTTGGGGCCAAAATTATGGATTTTGCCATGACCCATGGATAAGTCGAAGGTAAAACTTGGAGGCTCATTCAGTGTGTGTATATGTGTGTGCAGCATGAGAGAGACTCAAATTGAGGCTTTTTGCTTCAGCGTTTGAGCTTTCATTTCATCCTGCATTCTCCAGACAGTGGGTAGGAGAGGGACTCTTGTTTGTTTGTTTGTTTGTTTAAAAGGAATCAGTCACCCAGGACTCTTTCTGCTTGGCACAAGAAATAAATAAACTGCTCTGCCAACTGCATAGGGAAATTTGTAAGAGCTGATATCACATTACCATACTGACCCATAAATAATTAGACCTGGGATTTTGGGGTCAGTTTTTGGGCCTAAATTTCTCGACTTATAAATGAGTATATATGGTAGTTTGCAAATAATACTCTTTCCCTCTCTGTGTCTGTTTGTGTCTTTTTTCTCTGCCCTAGAATTCTATGACTGCACTTATTGTGGCAGTAAAAGGTGGCTTTACAGATTCAGTAAAAGAGATTCTGAAAAGAAATCCAAATGTAAATTTAACAGATAAAGATGGAAACACAGCTTTGACAATTGCTGCAAAGGAGGGACACACAGAAATAGTACAGGACCTTTTAGATGCAGGAACTTATGTGAATATTCCGGATAGGGTAAGTACATTTGTTTATAAAGGATAAATGTTCATGCACTCACATTTTCCCCTTTATGCATAATGCAAATTATAGAAAGCTATTTTTGAAATACTTTAAATGCATATTTTGGTTGAAAAATAGGCCATATCTGAGTGTGTGTCGTCTTTTCTAACTGCAGAGTGGAGATACTGTTCTGATTGGGGCTGTCAGAGGTGGTCATGTTGAAATTGTGAGAGCTCTGCTTCATAAGTATGCAGATATTGACATTAGAGGTCAGGTAAGTAATTCTGTGTTCATTTCTGAAAACACTACACACCAGTTTCCATTATCAGTGTACAAGCAGAGGTCGGAGTAACATTTCACTGGGCTGGTATCAGCAATAGTGCCCACTTTGGGAATGAACCTGAGCAGTTTTGTCTGCAATGGTAAAATAGGGTGAGTTCCTTGTGGGTTAAGTTATAAAAGATCCCTAACTGCTTGAAACAGCTCTGTTAGGCAGCTCTTTATAGAGGCGGTGGTACCATGATTTTTTTTCCTGTGTGCATTGCCACAGAGTAGGTGTTTAAAAATGTTCTAGGCTACATTTGAGTGCATTCACTTTAAGTGTTCTGTCAATATTGCTTTAGTCACCATCTCATTCCTTTCTTTGCTACCTATTCCCTAGTCCATGGGTCTGGTTTAGTTCCATTCTTTGAGAGGGGATGCTTAAGAATGATTGTGTCCATCCTGGTCATCATTTTTCCATTCCAGAATAAGCAAGAAACTTCCCACCTTATGGGGTAGGAATCATGCAGCCATCCTGTTATTGTTGCTGCTGTTGCTGTTGTTGTTATTGTGCCTTCAAGTTGTTTATGATTTATGGTGACCCTAAGGTAAACCTGTCACACAAGATTTGTTCAAAGGAGCTTTGACAGAATTTGTTCAGAGGGGATTTGCCTTTGTTTTCCTGTGAGGCCGAGACAGTGTAACTTGCCCAAGGTCTCCCAGTGCGTTTCCACGGCCAAGCAGATATTCAAACCCTGTCACAGTCTAAGCTGAAACCACTATAACCATGCTGGCTAGATGTTATTGGACCATACATTTCAGCACCCTAGCCAGTATAGCCATTGATAAAGAATCCTTGGACAACAGCATCTGGAGGGCTGCATGATTTCCACTGTTACTTTAATTTTTAACCAAGCACAAATTGTGCTACAAATTGTAGGCCCTGGTGAATATCAAAATACCATTGTATTGGGATTATATTTCTTGATATCAGTGGCCAAAATCCTACTGTTACTCCTGACTAGCATCCCATTGGATCAGTTGGATATATTTATATGTTGACAATTCATTTAATAGGTCTGCTCTATTCAGGACTAACCAACAGGATTCCTGCCAGTGAATGGTTGTTGTTGTTTTGAGCCTTCAAGTTGTTTCTTCCTTAGGGTGACCCTAAGGTGAACCTATCACAGGTTTTTTTTGGGGGGGGGGCAAAATTTGTTTGGGGGGTTGCGTTGCCTTCCTCCGAGACTGAGAGACCACTGAGTGACTTGCTTAGGTCACTCTGTGGGTTTCCATGGCTTCATTGGGATTTGACCCCGGTCTTCCAGTGTCCTATCCGACGCTGAAACCATTGAACCATCCTGGCTTCTAGAGTTTGTTTAATGTTTACTCTATCTTAAAGCTTTTCCCATTCTTTATGTTACTGCTTTGCTCCACATTTGCTCCACATTCATGGCTTTGACACTCACAACTTTGATTATTCACAAGGCCAAAGCCATGCAGTTCTCCTCCTCCTCCCTCCTGGGCTTTTCCCTGAAAGGGGGGGGGGGACCCAGGAGAGAGAGGCCAGGAAGGCCTTCCCAAGGAAAAGGGGAGAAAGATTGATTCCCCTCCACCCTTTTCCCGGTGGAGTGGCTGCCATCCCAAGGCAGCTATCCCACTGGGAAAATGGTGAGGAGCATAGATTCCCAAGGCAATCACCCCACCAGGAAAGGGGGGAAGGGTAATCTATGCCCCTCACCCTTTTCCTGCTGGGATAGCTGCCTTGGGGGCAGCCACCCCACCGAGAATGGGGTGGAGGGGAATCGATCCCCCCGCCCCTTTCTTGGTGGGATGGTTGCCTTCCCAGGCAGCTATCCCAATGGGAAAAGGGGGAGGAGGATCCATCCCCCTGCACCTTTCCCAGTGGAGTAGCTGCCTGGGGAAGATAGCTGTCCCACCAGGAAAGGGACGGGGAGCCAGTTAAAGGGATGGGAGGGTGGAGGAAAGAGAGGAGCATGCGTGCCTGCTCCTCTTGCTCTGCCCACCCATCTCTTTAATTGGTTTCCTTTTGTGGGGAGGGTTCTTCACAATTTTTCCACATTCGTGCAGGTCTTGCACCCCTAACCCCTGCAAATGCAAAGTGCCAAATGTATAAGTTAAATAGGAGCAGTATTTTAATCTGACACTGAAATGCTAATCAAAAATGTTGTGCATTTGTTTGTAGGATAATAAAACTGCTTTATATTGGGCTGTTGAAAAAGGAAATGCTACAATGGTAAGAGATATCCTGCAGTGCAATCCAGACACTGAAATATGTACAAAGGTAAATATATAATTAATTACTTGTCTCCTAAAAATAGCAAGTTGCATGGTTTGTGTTTTAAATAATGTTGTCCCCCCCCCCCCCCCATATTGCTAAATAAATCAGTATGGCTGAAAATACTAATTTGTGAAGGTGAAAGGAAGAATACTTCAGAGCAATTTTAGTTTAGAATTGCTTTTCAGTAGTAAAGATTTTCTTAGATAAGTATGGTTAGAAGGCCAGGGAAGGGTAAGCATCCCTAATCCTGAATTCCAAAATCTTCTAAGGCCAGAAACATTTTACTGTCAGCTGCCTGCTTCCGCCTTTCAGTTGGTGGCTGCGACACTCCTTCTCATTCTGTATAGCCTCATGTCTCATGCACAACACAAGTAGCAAACAAATGAAATGCAATGCTAGAAAGAGTTGCAAGGAAATGACAGATGTCATGGATTTGCGCTGAGCACTATGCTTGGATTCCTGCCATTTCACAGATTCTCAGTCTATCTTCAGCTGTGCATCTTTCACATCTTTCTCCAGTCTCACAAATGCAGTATGTACCACAGCACTTGTGTTATGTGTTTTGTATTTGCAAATACAGGTATTCCAAAATTTGGAAAAACAAACACCAAAATATAGAATACTTATGGTCCAAAGCATTTCAGACAAGGGATACTCAACCCTGTATTATAATGACTTACCAACTGGTTCCCATCACTTTCTTTAAAATATTCTGGCTTCTTCTGTAACTTTTATTTTTCCTAGGTATAGTCCATCACAATTTAGTACACAGAAATATGAAATGCAGAACACAAATAAAAACACAAATTAGTATAACATGTCATTTATCATCATCAAACATCCATACCCAATAAACTAAATAAAATTTATAATAAAGGTTTCCTAAAATATTAATTCATCATATTCAATTAAAAAACATTTAAAATAGAGACAACATGGATTCATACTTCAAGACAAAAACAAACAGTTTTCCTGATAAAAAGATCTCATATACAGATAGGATCTTTACTTTGTTCTAGTCATTAAAACATTAAAAATATTAATACAAATTATGTGAATCAATCTGAAATACATGAAATCATTATAGAAATTATCACTGCTCTTTGGAGTACCCAAATGTGGACTATCATAGCGCTTGTGCATTTCTGTGTGTTTATACAAAAGTAAGTCCCACTTTGTTCACTGGGACTTATTCTATAATATGTTTGTGAATCAATGTGTTAAGGGGCAAGGACAGCTTGCATACCTGTAACTGCAGTTCTTCAAGTTACCTTGTTCCTGTGCAGTAACCAATTGTGTGAGGCACGAAGACCATGAAGAAGAATGAGAATTTATTATGTGATATTGAGTATCTACTTTAGAGACAACCTCTGAAGTTACCAAATCTGATCAAAGTGGAATAGAACTGTAAGATGTAGTGAGAATCATTACTGACATCAACTTTTAAAATGGAATTGCGTATTTTTGTCATCAAATATGAGAACACAAAATATATTGTTGCTCAAAGTCTGTCTAATCCTGAAGTATTCACATAGTATCGTTCTGCTTTTGCTCTTAGGATGGAGAAACACCACTTATAAAGGCTACCAAGATGAGAAACATTGAAATAGTTGAGCTTCTGCTTGACAAAGGAGCAAAGGTTTCTGCTATAGATAAGGTACACTCTTGTTGATAGCTGCTGGTTATGTACTGTATGGGATCAAATTGAAAGGAATTTGCTGTATTAACTTCTGAATAACTAAACTGTTTTGTAGTAAAATATTTTGTTTTATATCCTTTAATATTATGATAATTGTTACAGAAAGGAGATACTCCACTTCATATTGCTATTCGTGGAAGAAGCCGCAGGCTTGCAGAACTGCTTTTAAGAAATCCTAAAGATGGCAGGCTGCTTTACAGGCCCAATAAAGCTGGGGAGACACCTTACAACATTGACTGTAGCCACCAGAAAAGTATTTTAACTCAGATATTTGGTGCTAGTAAGTATCAAGCATTTTTTTTTTTAAAAAATGCACTAACTTCAGATGTTTTCGTGAGTGTGTTACACTGAATGAGGAAAAGTTTAAATTGGACAAAGTTTGAATGCACACATGTGCTTCTTCATATACATTTCAGATTGAAAAAGATAATTCTCTGGATGGTGTAGAGGAGCAATCCATGTCCAGTGGGTTATCCCAACTCAGGAAACAGGAGTCATTAGCTGTCTTTCTAGACACCATTTACTCCCTTGCCTCTCAGTTTTTATTTTCCTGCCTTGCCAGCCAGAAGCTTTTAGAGTCTCTTTCTCTCACTTTTTTCTTTTCACACTATATCTGTTCACTTCATGTCACTTTGACTTTTCTTCTCTTTCCTCTACGTCTTTCCTATTTTTTTTTTAAAAAAACTTTCCCCTTCCTTCCTACTTATAATGGATTCAGCTGTGGCAGATTTAAACAAACTGAGGAAAAAGCAAATGGATTCACTTGTGAGGTCTATAATCTGGGGATAGATGATCCTCAGCATCCAAGATTGATGCAAAACCTCATTTTGATTAAAAACTCATCTGTGTATTAAAGGAAGACCCTGGCTGAGTTTAGATGTCATGCTAAACTATGGCTTAGTGAAACAGGAATGCATCTAGTGTTCTATTAAACTTGCATATTGAATCCACACAACTCTCTTGCACAGCCAGCAAGAAATATTTTAAGCCTTTATTGCCATTTCTTGTTAACCACAGGGACGTGGTTAAGATTTATAGCTAATGAGTGTAGTGGTTTGAGTGGGGGCCTGCGACTCTGGAGATCAAAATTCAATTCCTTGCTCAGCCATGAAGCCCAGTGGGTGACCTTAGGCAAATCATATACTCTCAGCCTCAGAAAACCCTGTGGTAAGTAGATAGATTCACCTTAGGGTTAACATGTCAGAAATGACTTGAAGGCACACACAACAACAAAGTTTTCAACAAGCTGGCTTTGAAAAAACACTGTTTGAAGCTGACCTATTTGAAACTAAGCAGGGTTAATCTAAACCACAGTTTATTGACCCAGATAGGACAATAAATCATAGTGAACTAAAAGCTGAAATGAAAGCTTCTGAACTCTTTCAGCCTTATGAAGGGGGAGAGACAAAATGAAGACTTGGGTAGAATCTAAGCCTGTTTACATCTTCACAAACAAAAACTGAGATTATAGGAATAGTCTCACATTTTTCTTTGTTAAAGCCAGTGGGCTTTAACTTTCTTAAACTGTTTTTTAAAAACTATCTTCTTTGTGATACTACAGTTGATGAACTTACATGTATCAGCAGGAATGAGTATGCAAACATGAAGTAATAAAACATGGATGAATTCCAGGGGTGCTTAAAATGCTGTATGTTACTGAAATGGTCATTGTCAAGTGGGCTCATAAAATATATATTCCTGGTGGAAGCAAAGGAGAAATTATTAAATAACAGATTGTACATAGCATATATTGGCAGTTATTAAAGTGATGAAAAAGGTTCAGTAAAACCTATGTGGAAACATAATTTTTGAGGATAATGGTATATGTGGATTCTGTGCTTTTGTTTTGGAATAGCATAGAAGAAGGAAGTAAAGATGTTGATAAATACATTTGCCTATGCATTATAGAAGACAGGAAATATAAAAGGACTTGGTTAAGTTATTTTCCGTTGACTTTCAGCAAACTATGCCATGGTTTGATATCACTAGATGAACAGCAGAATACATAGCTATGTAACAAATGTATTACATGAAGCTTGTTTGATGTTACAGGACATTTATCTCCAACTGAATCTGATGGTGATATGTTGGGCTATGATCTTTACAGCAGTGCACTAGCAGATATTCTTAGCGAACCAACTATGCAACCACCCATCTGTGTTGGACTTTATGCCCAGTGGGGAAGTGGGAAATCATTTTTGCTCAAGAAACTTGAAGGTAAAATTTAGTCTGAATATTTATTGTCATCTCTCTTTAATTAATGAAGCACTATACAATAATGTTCTGCCACTACAATTGGGTCTTATGTGGATTCATAGGAGATTATCAGATGGAGGATGTTATCTGTCTTTGATAGTAATAATTTTTCCTGTTTCTTAGACTTCTTTACTTTCCCCTCTCTTGCGTCCCTCCTTCTTTCAAGCTGCATACTCTTTTTGGGTGGGAGTGGGGCTGAGGAAAGCTAAAACCAAATCTTATCTACCTCTTGTGGGAATTGTAAAGATACATACTCACCAGCAACCCCTGCTGCAGCGACCATCTCACCAGGAACTGCTGCTTGTAGATCGGGTTATTGATTTAACAGAAAATGAATGTTAAGGCAATGGCAAACCACCTCTGAACGAATTTTGCCAAGAAAACCTCATAACAGGGTCACCATAAGTTGGACACAACTTGAAGACACACGATGACAACAGCAAATGTTAATCCTTTACTAGATGAGTTTAGTTCTTTCTCCTTAAAGAGGTTACAGCTGCTGAGTTCACTTCAAGATCCCATTTAGCAGAGCCTGAATTTAGTTCAGCCTCTGCTAGCATTGATGATCAGTCGGGGCTATGGAGATAGAAGAGGAGGGTGTTTTACATGCCCTAGCTATCTCTCCTCAACCAATTATCTCTCCTCGAGATGACTACTTCTCCTTGCTCCGAAATAGAGTCACCCAGACAGTAGCAAAACCTGAACAGCTATATCAAATAGGTACGAAACCCAAGCAGTCATCTCAGAAATCTTATCCACATGCCCGCTCTCAATGTGGTGGCTGTTTTGGGAGTTAACCAAGTGCCAGGTAGTTTTAACAAAGAAACCAGATAACTTCAGTGCCTTTCCCAGTTCCCATATCTCTGCCCAGGACATTTTTAGATCAGGATTCATGGCTGCAGTGACATACCTCCATGGTTGCTAATGAGGTTAAGAGGTTGAGCCAGTTTGCCCCAGTAGCCCTACTGCAACCAAATGACCTATCAAGTAAAAACGTAAATCCAAGCTTATCCCTCAGATGAGGAATCAGGCTTCTCACCAGATGCTTCATTCAACTTCTCTCAGGGGCCTGTCTGAAACAAAGGAAGGGAATTGCTCCACTTCAGGGGAACAGAAAAACATCCAGAGATTTCTGTCAAAATGATTTTATTCCTGTTTTATCTAAAGCAGTAGCAGCACTGGTTTTACAAGATCCCCATCCTGATTCTTCACCAGCTTTAACCACTGACCACGCCAGCCACGAGGCAGCTATTTTTCCTAAACTAAACCTTTTCCATCTGATTTCAATGAACTGGTAAGATCAGAGTGGAACACCCCCACACAAAGTAGAAAGGGTGTTGAGGTTGGACTAGTACTGTATATGCTTCTCCAGAGGATATGACTTTTCTCAAAACCACTCTCATAAGACGGTCCAGTTTTGACACTTTTAACAAATGCCTTTGCAAGGAGGTTCCACTCTTAAAGATTCTTAATGAAAAAAAGAGCAGCAGCATCCCTCAAGCACTTGCATGAGACTTCTGCTCTAGGTATTCAAGCACCTCCTACCCCATAATTTCTAGAGTAGGCATGCTCTGGATCCAAGATATTTTTGGTAACTATGACCTAGATGCAAAGTCTTTACACAAGGTCTTACATAAAATCTCTAACTTCTTTTGTGGCTGATTCCTCTAGAGTTTCCCTAACTTTTCCAGTCCCCACTCCGTTGCTGCTACCACTGTAGCCAAAAGATTGTTTTGGCTAAAACATTGGAATGCATACATGCGTTCCAGATTCACCTTAACAACAGTGCCTTACACAGGGAACCTCTTTTTTGGAGAGGTGGTCCTTCAGAACATCCTTATTGAAACAAGGGATGAGAAGCAGGCCAATATCTTCTATGTCAAAGAAAGATATAAAAAGACAGACAAAGCAGTCTCATTCTTTTTGTCCCTTCTGGTCATTCTTCCACTCTAGAGACTTCAGGCCTTTTAAACCTGCCTGATCTAGGCCCCAGTTTCATTTTTATTCCCAAGGAGCCCCAAGCAGGCTGCCTTGTCCCCATGGAACCAGTCCCCTGGAAATAAACCGTCCTTGTGACTACCCTCCTCCCAAGATAGGAGGAAGGCTTTCTTGTTTCACACAAGCGTGGTTCCTCTCCACTTATGATAACTGGATATGAAGGACAGTAAGGCAATAAACTACAATCCCCAGGATTCCCTAGCATTGATCCAGGGCAGTTAAAGTGGTCTTGTTAGCCTTGGTGACCCAGGAACCTTTACCACTTCGAATTCTACCTCAGTCAGTGCTCCATTCTACACTCAGACTCAGGTGACTTCATCTAGCCATCTGGCAACTGAACCAAGATCCTGTTTCAGGGCGGGCTATTCTGAGAAGGTGGTAAACATGATCTTGGCTTCCAGGCCAAGAATATATTCCAGGATATATGAGACCACCTGGAAAACCTTTCTCAGATGGATTTGGAAAAAATCAATATTGCCATGCACAGCTGGTGTTAGAGAGCTTTTTGATCTCCTCCAAACAGGCCTCAATCTGTGTCTTAAACCCGACACCTTATGACACCAAACTACAGCCTTGGCATCCATTTTATTTACTAGGCAAAAACTTTCAACCAATCCACAGGTGAAGAGATTTTTTAAGAGGGCTTCTCTATTCAATTGTTTTCCATCTTGGGATCTCTACAAGGTACTAAAAGCTGTCTTGAAGCCTCCATTTGAATTACTAAAGACAGTCCCATTCCGAATTCTTCTCATAAAAGTACTCTTCCTTGTGACAATCACCTCGGTCCAGAGGGTTTCATAACTATCAGCTCTTTCTGTGGACCTCACTTGTTTCAAATTTTACACACATTCTGTTTCTCTGGCTTGATCCTGGCTTTCAATCTAAAATAAATTCTCCATTCCATAACTCATAGCCTTTGTCTTACCATCCTTCTGCCCTCATCCAGACTACTTTCTAGAAAAGCAGTGACATATACTGGATGTCAGGTGGTCCCTGCAACTGTACTTAAGTGCTCCAGACCATTTAGGAGACTGGAAACATTCTTTGCCTCCTTTTTACCCACTTTCATAGGAAAGAAGGTCTCTACTCTTAACTCGGTAAATCAAAGCATGCATTTTTCTGGCCTGTGAATCCCTTGGTCTTTCCAAACCACAAAATGTGACAGCACATTCTACCAGGTCAACTAGAGTATCCTTTTGCCATATATATGTGTGCGTGTGTGTGGATAGATAGATAGATAGATAGATAGTTTTATGTGTGATGGGGCCTCCAGTGAGGCTTTGTGAACCTTGGGGTGGTGGTTGGGGATTGGTGAGCCACGTGTGGTCCATGGACCACACAGTTCCTGCTCTGAAAGTAAATAATATCTGAAAAAAGAGTAGAGTAACAGCCTTTGGGATTTTTGTGGATTTAACCTCTTTCTCATTTTTTTTAGATGAAATGAAGACTTTTGCTGGACAGCAGATTGAACCTTTGTTCCAGTTTTCCTGGCTAATTGTATTCCTTACATTTTTATTGTGTGGAGGTGTTGGCATATTGCTTGCATTCACTGTAGATGCAAAACTTGGAATAGCAGTTTCACTGAGCTTACTGGCACTGCTTTATGTATTCTTTAGTAAGTCTTGTTCCATGTTAGACTGAATTAAAACTATACTATATATTCAGAAATGGACTGAAAAGTTGTATATCAAATAAAAAATTAAATTAAATTAAATCTAGTTTAAATGAATTGTGAAAAATACCGAAGAGAGTTCATGGGAGTTTATGTTGGGAAGGCACCTTTAGCCAGTTCACCATGTGCTACTCCAAATCTTGCTCCAGACATTTGAGTGATGATTTGGATGGCATAATCAATTGTGTTGGGAGAAAGAAGAATCTCTAAAACTTGCCCCACCCCTGGAACTGATCATGAATTGAACGCTACCCCTGGGAGGTCTAGATTGCCCCTCTAGATTTTACACATAACTGAATGTATTAAAATAGTTAAAACATTTATAAAGATAAATTTTAGATATTTGTTAATTTGGATTCAGTTTTGTTTTTACTTTATGTAATTTCTGTGTTCTATTAATTCTGAGCAGATGTGCCCTTTGACTCAGTTCTGTGTTTTATGAGAATTGAAATTGGGTTTTATGGGCACTGAATTTTAACAGAGCTATCCAGGATAGAGTTCAACACCCAGAGTAGCTCCTGTAAAACTCAGTTTGGGCTCACTGCCCCAAGCAGCGAAAACATTGACTATCTTTGATTCTGAATGTCCGAGAACATTTTTGGGAACATTTTCAGAAATGTTCAAGAACATTTTCAAAAACTGGAATACAGATTTTCTGTGCAATATACCAGCACTAAAGTTGACATGTTTTCAAATAGCTCCCAAAAGAATTGCTTTTCCCTATAATAAAATAATAGTTTAGGGTATTACTGCTACCTTTTTAAAGAGGAAAAGGTATAAATGCTAACAAAAATAGTTTACTGTCTATTGGGCAAGCAATTTGCTCTTTCCATCTGCACACTTGCCATCCACAGATTGGAGCATCTGGTGATGGCCCCACCCCATTTTCCTCAATAGCAGTGCATTCACGCATGCGCTCCAACATGTTCCCGCACAAGTCAAGCTGCCATTGAAAACAATGGGACTAGAGATCGCATGGAATTTGGCATCTGTGTGGGGGTCCCGAATGGAAACCTCATTATACGAAGGGCCAACTGTATATACAGCATATAGGACTTAGGGATTTAATTGTTTCCATAATGCTTTATCCAGAAAGATAAATGAAGCCAAATGAAAATAGGTGATGATTTTCATGTATAGCAGCAGTACAAGTTAAATAATGTTTTGGTTTCCTTTTTTTAAAAAAATCTGTTATAATTGCCATTAACATATGTGTAAAATATTTTATTCTAGCCGTGATATACTTTGGTAGCCGAAGAGAGGGAGAGAACTGGAACTGGGCATGGGTGCTAAGTACAAGGTTGGCCAGACATATTGGCTACATGGAGTTGCTGCTTAAACTTATGTTTGTGAACCCACCGGAGCTGCCTGAACAAACTACAAAAGCCTTACCTGTCAGGTTAGAACAACTTAATACATTGTTCTTTTGCTGTGAATCACGTTAAAGCTTTTTAAAAAGTCTGATGCTGCAAAATGCTTATTTCCAGCTTAATTTGATGGTGATAGTGTGATGTTTTTACTAGTATGCTGGTTTTTTAAAATATAGTGCTCATCTGTGTGGGATTGTACTCTCAGTAAGAAAGTATTTAATATATTTATTTGTATCCCACTCTTTTCCCAGGACAGGGACTCAGAGCAGCTTCACAGCATTAAAAACAATATAATTAAAAACATTTTTAAAAGTACATTAAAAGGAATTACATTATTATGGCATTAAAACATATTTAAAATGGTCTAACATCCCAACCTGTCCTTATAGCAATTCCTTAAACGCCTGTGTGAACAGATAGGAAGGCCATCAAGGAGGGAGTCATTCTGATCTCCCTGGACAGGGAGTTCCATAGTCTAGGGGCAGCCACTGAGAAGGCTCTCTCTCGCGTTCCCACCAACCGTGTTTGTGATGATGTTGGGAACAGAGAGAAGGGCTTCTCCAGAGGATCTCAGAGTCCAGGCTGGTTCATACCAGGAGAAACGGTTTGCCAAATAGTGTGGACTTGAGCTATGTAGAAAATCATTTCTGTTCAACTCTCTTTTACTTGGAGCTGAGCTCAAAATCACCTGCATATATAAGCAGCACCACTTCTAATCCTCTATAAATCCATCTGTTTCTGAATTTGTTAATTTATCACAAATTATAAATTTGTTGGTGTTCAGGTGAATTATCCTATAATGAATCATACAGAGGAAACTTTTTGGCATCACAGTGACAAACTCCCCTGCAATATAGTGGCCTAGTGATACTTGAAAAGAAATAGACTTTCCTAAGCGTGCTAGGAAAATATCTACCAAACATACACTCTTAAATATAGCTGTCAGTGGTCTACTGAATTTGCTTTAAGGTTTTTGTCTCGGATGGAGATCCTGAATTACCTTTTCACTGACTTAGGACTCCTGATTATTACTCAGTTGGAACAATCCCAGCATTGCATTTTTGAAAGCTTATAGAATTAAGTGTTTAAATACAAGGGGATAGCAAAAACAAACAGTTGTGAACAGAAAATAAATATACTATATTAATATTAGTTCTGCAGTTTGAAGATGTAAACCACAATTGTAAGGAGAGCATATTCCCAGATGTCAGTAATTATCTAATGCTCTTCAATATTTTTCTTTAGATTTTTGTTTACCGATTACAATAGACTGTCTAGTGTAGGCGGAGAAACTTCAATGGCTGAGATGATTGCCACACTTTCAGATGCCTGTGAAAGGGAATTTGGTTTCTTAGCAACACGCCTTTTTCGAGTGTTCAAGACTGAAGATACTCAAGGTATTTGTTAACTGAACTTCTCTTTCTCTCCCACCTTGACAACCATTTCATTACTAAAAGTAGGAAAATAGCCTTTTTAAAGGATGAAGTCTTGTAGAACTCAAGAGTTTACTAACATCCAGGTACCAGAGTTTGATCACTTTGATCCAATGGTCTACTAAACCAGTGATCACTCCATTTTTCTGTAGATGCTCATAAATTCATTGGGTCGGTTTACTTGCTTCTGTTACATTCCTGTGAACAGAAGGCAACTACTCTGCAGTTGTGAGTTTTGAAAGATAAATATGGTTGGTCTTTCATTAGTTCTGTATTACATTCCATATATAGTTTTGGAGAATCATTGTAATGGGGGGAAACTTCCTGCAAAATTAGTATTTTTCAGATACAGCTTGACATGTTTAGTTATCTTAAACCATATTGTTGATCTCCAATTTCATCACAGTTTTATCTGAGGTTATTAAATTTGGTAATTATACTTGAGTTTCATACTGAAAGTAGAAATGTAGTTACCAGTAGCTTGTTTATTTCCCAGGTAAAAAGAAATGGAAGAAAACTTGTTGTCTGCCATCCTTCGTTATCTTCCTCTTCATTCTGAGCTGCACTGTGGCTGGGATTACACTTATAGCTTATTTTAAAGTGAATCCTGAAAACATGACAGTGAATGCTATTCTGATATCATTTGTATGCGTTGTGGGCTTGGGCTTCATATTGAACTGTCGTACATGGTGGCGTGTGATGGACTCAGTCTTGAATTCACAGAGAAAGCGGCTTCATAATGCTGCCTCCAAGCTACATAAGCTGAAGAGTGAAGGGTTTATGAAAGTAAGATCCATTGTTAAAATAAAAATAATGGCAATTTTGAGTTGGATAATGCTTGTTCAATGTTTTTAAAGGGCGATGAGTCATGAGGGAAAAAAAGCAGGTGGTCAGTTATAAAACAGAATGTTTCTGTCTTGCATTCCAGTAATGCATACTAGATTTCCACTAAACCTAAAGAATGCATTTTAATTAGAATTACTCAAGGATATTCTAAATAAAGGGGTGAAGCTACATATGTCTTAGATGAATTTTGGAATGTCTTCTCCTCTCAGTATTGTTTTTGGTGGAAATAATGCAATTTTAAGATTATTTTTGATCTTGTTAGGTTCTTAAATGTGAAGTGGAGTTGATGGCAAAGATGGCCAAAACCATTGATAGCTTTACTCAGAACCAGACCAGACTTGTAGTGATTATTGATGGATTGGATGCATGTGAACAAGACAAAGTTTTACAGATGCTTGACACTGTAAGTAACATTTACTCCTGTACCTTTCTGTCATTTTGAATTGTTCTGAGATCAAAGTGTATAGGCATTATATTTGTTTTATGTGGAGCAATTTGGCTTCACTGCAAAGTTGTGACTAATGGAATAAATTAGTTTAGGTACTTAAGATTCATTGTTTTCATTCAATGAACTTACAGTCTGAGCTGGTGCATGTTCATTTATAATATTCCTGAGTTCAGAGAGTGTATTCTAAAGTAAAACAAGTCTAGAACTGTAATCTATTAGTCGTAATTAATTTCTTTTGAAGACTTAACATGACTTAACATGAATTTTTGTTTGATGAAAATGCATATACTGTAATTCATTGAGCAAGTAAATTGTAAGTTGAAAATTAACACATCATTTTTCTCCTTTCTGATATAACACTAAAGGGAGAAGGGCTAAAACCCAAAGAGTTCTTTACATCAGTGCTATTCGAAATGGTGGTTCATGGACTAGTGCCCATCCACAAGCTGTTGGGTATCAGTCCAGGGTGAATTTTGAGGGGAGAAAAGAAATAGCTGTAATCAATGGAAATAAATATAGTGCCAGTACTTTGCACATTAGAGAGGGAAAGTATACTAGTCCGATAGTTTGAGAAGCAGAGCTTTACGTAAATGGAAGGTCCTTTTAAAGGGGTTGTGCCAGTTGATATTCTGTCAACTGGAAGAAGAAAAGTGCAAAAGATCAGTTTTGCAAGCAATGCTATGGATCCCAACTAGTCTATGTTGAGTATATATTCCCTGTTGACTTTTACATCTCAGCAGGATATTATGATTGCAGTATGCTACAAGTCAAGTCACCAAAGTATATTAGAGTGTTTTTTTTTTTTCCTTTCCCTATAATACGCAGCCCACTTTCTAATAGTCCCTCCAGCATACTGAACAGAGACAGGCTACCGCACAAATCAAGAGGCAGAAGCATGTGTCTTGGGTGTTTCCCAGAGCAGATTAGTTTGCTGTTACTCAGTTAAATGGTGGTATTTTTACCATTGTTACTGATGTTTCTTAACCTTTTCCTTTTCTTTTCACAGGTTCGAGTCCTATTCTCAAAAGGTCCATTTATTGCCATTTTTGCTAGTGATCCACATATCATTATAAAGGCAATTAATCAGAATTTGAACAGCGTGCTGCGGGACTCAAATATAAATGGACATGATTACATGAGAAATATAGTCCATTTACCAGTCTTTCTTAACAGTCGTGGACTCAGTAGTGCTAAAAGGATGATGGTAGCTGCAACCACAAATGGGGATGTTCCATACACAGATGGTTCAGGTATAGTAGCAACTGCTAAGCAGACTTCTAATACCAGGAATTAATTAGCATTATATCACATATAAAGGCATGCAAGATTTATATATTACTGTTGCTTTTATATTAAAGATTCATAGTAGAAATTACTGTTTGCATGATAAAAGAAAATATATCATAATGGGTTGTTTTTTAAGGATTCCATGAAGAAATTGATAGAAGAGTTTCACAGAATAGCCTGGGAGATGTGACCAAGCTTGGAAGTAAAACAGCTCTCAACAGACGGGTAAGAAATAGCAAGTTGGAAATGTATCAGAATTTAGAAAACCCATGAGAATATCTTAGGATGTATTTGGAGTTGGCAGCTGACAGCTGCTAAATGGCTAAAACCCATTTAGATCGAATACTGTTAGTTAGTTAGATATGATAAACTCTTCAGAAGTGAACATCATTCATCCATGCAGGAAGCAGCACCTGAGTATTAATACTGTTGGTAGTTATTACTACATGTTGATATAAAATAGGGGGCCATACTGATGTAATTTGCTGTTGCAAAATGGTGTCTGGAAATCTAGTCTAATCCAGTACAGCAGTCTCTGCCCTCTCTTTATCTTTGTGTGTATGTATGTTTAATATTTTTGGTCTTACCTTCTTAAATAAGCTCCGTAATCAAGCTTATAATATAAATGTTGAAAAAACACAACAAATATAAAAATGCAATGAAACAAGCTTCAGAATAATAACACAAATGGGTTTCAGCGGTAAGATAAATTAAACCCCAGCAGAATAAAGATATCTTCAAGAAGTTGCTTCAAGAGAGCCAAACAGAATTCTTGAAACCTTCCCCATGCATTTCTTTCTTGACAAGGATTTCTAGTGGCGTTACTTTCTTCATAGAGCATATCCACAAGTATACTTATCCTGGTCCCCCCCCCCCCCCCCCCAAGCATCTACTACCCTGTATTAGCCTTAGCATGATACTTGCCATATCCAAGAAGGAAGAGGAAGACAAAGTCATTGTCGTTGGGAAGGGAAAACTGCCAGCAAAAAGCAGGCTATTTCTCCTATGTGTGGCTTTCTTGAAGGTGGATTTGTCCTTGAGTCAGGTGCTTTGATAAGGCTGGCTTGGACATTCTCTGGATGATGCGGAGAAGCAGTCCACAAAATTGGGTTATTCCCTGAGTGCCAGCAAAACATTGCAGTGATTATGTGAAGCCACTTTTCCAGAATTCCTTGGCCCCAATGACCCTTTCCTCCCTGGCAGCCAAGCGTTCAGATATAGGTAACTTTGAGGTGGCAGCTAATTTCTTTTTGAAACCTCTTCCTTGCATAAACAGGGAGGAAAATGCAACTTGCTCAATCTGGCTAGATTCCAGGCCGTGTTTGCTCCCCCCCCCCCTTTTTTTTGTTGCTACTAGGGGTGTTTTGCAAGGAACCTTCTTGCTACTAAAAAAGAAGTTGGGCCATGCACATTATGCTTAATACAGAATGGGAATGGAAAAAGGACAGTTGTCTTCTAGGCATGTCACTGGAAAAATATTTAATTATTTTCTCCTGGTGATTTCAGTTTGAGAGGTCATTTCAAAGAAGGATTTTAAGTACTTTTTATATGCTCCATTCACATGTCCCTATGAAGTTTTTTGACTTTTATTAAACTATAAATGTTAAATGCATCTGCTTTGGGTTTTCTTTTAAATAGGATACTTACAGAAGAAGACAAATGCAACGTACCATTACACGTCAAATGTCTTTTGACCTGACCAAACTATTAGTTACAGAAGACTGGTTCAGTGATATTAGTCCACAGACTATGAGGCGTTTGCTGAATATTGTTTCTGTGACAGGTGTGTTTGCTTATCATAGTTTACGAAACAAAGTATGCAAAGGAAGCAAGTATGCCTTCAGAATTATAGGCTACTGTTTGGAGATGTGAATGAATACTGGCTGAGAAATTTGAATTCTTGTTTCATGTTATATATATATTTATCTTGAGGGAATGTGAACAGTTTTGATGTATTTTTAAGGGGTTCTTCACTTTCACAAACACCCAAACTTCTGTAAACTCAAAGGTGCTTACAATTTTTGATATTTTCAAAATTTCAGACGCTATAGTTTGCGTAAACAGAACTTAATATCTTACAGGACGTTTATTGAGAGCTAATCAGATCACTTTCAACTGGGATAGACTGGCTAGCTGGATCAACCTGACAGAGCAGTGGCCGTACAGGACATCTTGGCTCATATTATATTTGGAAGAAACTGAAGGTGTTCCAGATCAGTTGACTTTAAAAACAATCTATGAGAGGTATGGATAACTGTGATTATGAGAAACAGCTGTTGGTGGTGGTTCAGAATACAGCATGTACAAACAAAAATAGCATTATATAATCTGAAATTTCTGTATCACATCCAATTTAATCTCTCCCAGTGACAGAATAGCCTCTGACAGCAGAATGGGGAGGGAATGACACTTGCCCAAAGTATGCTCTCTGGGGGAGCCTCGAGATTTGGGAGGTGCAGGAGGAGATAGAGGAGTAGATGTCACTTTGTGTGATGCTGGAAACCTTGTTTCACCTACTGAACTTACAAGTTATTATTTTGAGATCATATTTATTTATTTATTTATTTGTGGTATTTATACCCCGCTCTTCAGCCCTAAAGGCTATCAGAGCGGCTTACCATCATAATTTTTAATTAGACAGTTCCCTGCCCTCTGGCTTACAATCTAAAAAGACACGCCACAAAAGAAGAAGGGAATCGTGGTGGGAAAGGGGATGAGGTCTAGTTCTTCTCTCCCTCTGAGGCCTGACCCAAGGCAGATGGACTGGAGGGAAGGCTTTCTTTCTTCAGGTTAGCCCTGATGGAGCTGGGCCTGCCTCTTCACTCCCTTGCAGGCCGGAGGATGATAGTTGGCATGGACAGAGAAGACTAAATGTCTGGATTATTTCTGCAGTATGTTTTGAACCTAAGAGACTGAATTATGAAGTACTTGGTTCTTATATTACCTTTGTCATAAACTTAGTAGATTGCCTCAGGAAAACCACTCTCTTGTAACCTCAATCTCCAATATATGGGAAGCCATGGTGATGGGGAATGGCATTCTAGCATATTTAGTGGGGAGGTCATTGTGACTGGCCTACATGACTTACTAACTTGAAGAGAAGCAGATAGGTATGTGAAGATATTATGGACAATAGATTGTACATGTACTGTATATACTCATGTACAGGTCTAGAAATTTTAGTCCAAAAATTGTCCCCAAAAACCTGGGTCGATTTATAAATACTGTACTGTAACTCTTATGAAAGAAAGGAACCATGCCCTGATGAAAGGTGAGAGCTTAATCTCTTCTTGGAGCACCAAAAGGAAGCATCAGCCCCCTCTACTGTCTCATCCATTCAGCCTTTAGGATGCCTGTCAATTTTTTAAAAAGATCTTTAGCATGGTTTTCCTTTGCTTCATCCTTTACATCCTTTGTTACATGCTGCTAAGTTTTACCCTCGACTTATCCAGGGATCATATCAAAATCCATAATTTTGGCTCCAAAACCTGTCAACGTATAGTTGAGTATATACAGTAGATTACACCCTTCTAAGAAATATTACTACAGGAAGCAGCCCATCTTTTAGTTACATTGTACCCAAGGGACTTGGTGGCAGTAAAGGAACTATAGTAAAACTCAAAGAAGGGGTTGTTATAGTAATCTGAATTGCAGGACTTTGAATAAAAGGCTTACAAACTCTCTTAGATAATGAGATTCATGACAGCTCTTGTGTTGTTGTTGTTGTTGTTGTTGTGTGCCTTCAAGTTGTTTCTGGTGACCCTAAGGTGACCACATCACAGGGTTTTCTTGGCAGAATTTGTTCAGAATTACCTTCATCTGAGGTGGAGAGCGTGCGACTTACCCAAAGTCACCCAGTGGGTTTCAGGGCCAAGCTGGGAATGATCCCTCATCTCCAGATTTATAGTCCAACAGTCAGAGCCGTACGCCATGCTGGCTATTAATAGTCTCTACAACATGGCTTATCTGAAGAAATTAATACCATAAACTGACCAAACTCTCTTACCTTGGCTATAATTTCATTGCATGTACTGTCAAGGCCATACATGTATAGGCGCTGTGTTTTTCCCAGCTTTTTTGTCCATTGCTATCTTTTGAAGCTGAGAGATTACCCATTGGTTTTCCATGCCTGAGCTGGCATTTGAATCCTGATCTCCAGAGTTATAGTCCAATGCTCAAACTGCTGCACTACACTGACACTCCAAGTCAGTTGTGAACAGAAAGCAACCTACATCTGTCTTTATCAGCGAGCTTTATTCTGCCAGTAGATGGCACTAACATAACTGATTATTTTAGTGAAGACATCTCCAAGGTAGTTGTAAAATAAATAAGAATTTATATTCATCTTCATCTTTAATAAGTTGTCTATTATTTGCTTTCACATTTGTTGTTGTTGTGTGCCTTGAAGTCATTTCTGATTAATGGTGAACCTATCATGGGGTTTTCTTGGCAAAATTTGTTCAGAGGAGGTTTGTCATTGCCTCCATGGAAACTATGTTATGAATCCTCCTTTTTGTCCTTCAAGAAGGGGCAAGCGTGTCTTCCCATTTATTTGTGGCACTCCCTCCAGCTAAAATTGGCAAGGGGAAATGAATGAAATCCATCAACACCTGTAAAACATTCTCATTTATTTCATCTTGAGCTTTTGTTTATATCACATCACGTATTCTAATTCACCGACTGAAGACAGTCAGAGGAATGAGCCACAGGCTGAAGGCTCACTGAAGTCCTACTGTCAGGAGCATTGTACAATGGACCCTTCCTGTCTGCAATTTGGTTGTACTCCACCACGGGTGGTAAAAAACACAGACAGTTGTGTCCCATACTATTCAGTAGCAGCAACCTGTGTGCTGATGAATAATAGGGGTTGTGGTGATCTGTGGGCAGTCAATCTGTGGATTGCCAGCCCATTGATATGAAGGGTCCACTATGAGAGGGTTAAAACAACAACAACAGCAACAAAAACTAACAGACTTTATTCTGATTTTATGGGTTTCTTTGCTTTTCTTAGCTAGTAAAATTTCATGAACACCTAGGAGTCCCATTTATCTACCATAATAAACATTAAAATGCCACCAACATTATATGGATTCTGAGCATTGGAAGCAACTGAGGTTTTAATTTCATCTCCCCCTCCCCAACTACAATAACATCCCTTCTTTTCTCCCAAGAAGCTCAAGAAACATGTTTTTGTTTTTCATTTCTTCCTCCCAACAACTCTTTAATATAGAGGTTAAGCTGGAAGTTAGTGACTGGTCCAAAGTCTCCCAGTTTGAGTCACAAGTGAACAAAATTTGAACCCAGGTCTTTAATCACTGTATCATGCTACCCTGATAAACTAGAAAACATTTTATTGAGGTTGCTCATCATCAAGGGAGTATAAGATTAGATGTCAACAAGCAGATATTTCTGCATTTCCAGCTGTTTGGATTGTGATAGTGTTGCATCTTCCTTGTACTTTCCTCTTTATTGGTTGAGTTGAAATAGCAGATTTCCATCACAGTGAGTCAATATTAGTAGAGGAGCTTTTTGTGAACCTCTGTTGTTCCCAGTGAGAAGTACCCTTTTCTGTTAATTCCTTTCCTGAAGAGGGACTCAAAACCATGTGAAAACATTGTCCTCCCCAGTCCTAGCCAAGTGGTTCCATGTTCATTCAGAAGAGGTAGGAAGTATTGATTGAGATCTTGTTTACCCGTTACATATCCTGAAATTATGCCAACATAGTTATACAGGAGTTACTGAGATAGATTGTTGTGCAACCAGTCATGCAAGAGGTGATACTACTAAGGCATTCACTGTCAATGCAGCTCCCACTTGATTACTAAAGACAGCACATTTTGAACTGCCTAACCAGCTACCCTGTTTGCATCAGTACCACAAGACTTGCGTACCCAGATAGGATACCACCCTTACATAATCTGAGAAAATGAAACCAGTGACAGCATAAAGCCACAACAGCATAGTCCTCAAGTGTGCTTTTCTTCACATTGCCCGATCAGGATATGTAATGTCACTTTACCACTTGTGGTATGCCAGATCAAATAAACTAGGCAGCTGGTGGGCTTCATTTGGCCCGACTCAGTGAAAACATTTGCACATGAACTTTTATCATCAATCTGTTTTAAATGCTTCAAAAATTGTTTTAAATCATTCTTTTTTCAGGACATATCCACCACATATGGGTTTATCCCTGCTTTTTAAAAAGCTTTTATTTTGGTTGGAGTTGTACTTTCTTTTATATAAATAAATATTTCACATCGTATTTTCTTTACGTCACTATTTATATTTAAATTAACAAACAAAACATTTGACCCAGTCCATACTGCTTATTCTGTAAATGAAATGCCTTTAGTTCTGCAAAGAAATGCTGCCCCTTCATAGAATCATTCCAGCCTACATACCATGTGTTAAAATTCTTCTTCTTTTAAATTAAAATGGTTATGGACTGCTTTTAGACTTCCTGATTTTTAATTTATGTAAGCAGCCCCATGAGGCTTATGTCATTAAACAAACTATGCATATACATTTTTCCAAATATTGTTGGACTGAAATGCCTATCAAACCTAACCGGCATTGTCAGTGATGAAAGACTATGGAGGCCCAACAGCTGAAGAGACATACTTTGACCATCCCATCCCAAAAGTTGGCCTAAAATAATTGTATTAATAAATAAACAAAAGTTTATCCTTTTAGTGACATCTTTTATGCATTTCAGTTAAGAACCTTTGATGAAATGAACCATAGATTTTTAATATTGCAATTTTTCTTGGCAAATGGAATATATTTCCGACCTAGTGGTTTGTTAGTGTGGTTTCAAAATGTATTTACAGTGCACGAATCAGTGATAGCATAAATGATACACATTTTTTATTAAATAAAATTGAGTGAATAAAAAATCAGAAATCTTTAGAGCTGGTAGTAAAGTTAAATTTTTCCTCTATAAAAAAAACCTCATTTATTTTTATAGGAATTTGATGATACATCTGCTTGCTTTATTCAGCTGGAAAAGGAAAGTGTTGGGTCTTGGTATTTGGTAAAGTTGCTTTTGTTAAATTATTTTCTAAATCGCTCAACTTCTAACAAATGACATTTGATACTAACGTTGGAAAGCAATTTCAGCTAATTAAGTAGATCCTTCTATAAACCACTGGAACATTAAGATGACAAACTGTTCATTCAGGAATATTTTAATTGGGACAATTATTGTAATTTTATTGCAATTATATGTTGCGCAAAAACCCTTTGTCTAAATCGTTTAAATCGTTTTTGTTGTTGTTAACATATACATAAATGTGAGGAAAGAAGAAAGGGAAAACTCAAGCATTTTCTGGCCACGTCTCCAATGCTACATTTAAACAGATGATTATGCTTCAGTCTATGCTAAATGTGTTTGAGATTTGTTTTAAAATGAAAATATTTGAACAATTTTAAAAGTATATCTCTATATTATTTTTAAATGATTCATCTACATATGATTTTATACTGTATTTAACTACTTTTATATTTTTTTAAAAGTATTGGATTTATTGGAATTATTAGGATAAAGTGTTCCCCCACTCCAGTTTTGCTTTGTTTCTTTGATTCAGACAACATATGGGCACAATCTAGAGCATAGTTAAACAGTTTGATTTCAGTGGGAAAAAGTTTTTGTGTGTGCTGTGTGGATATAACACATGGTGGTGTTGATGGTGATCTTCCACACACTGCAGATTCCTGATCTTTGAACAGTGCTGTACAGTATACATCAATAGCTCTGTTTAAATAGTTATTTTCATCATCATTGTGGCTTGCATTCATTGGTGACTTCACCTTTGTCGAAAGAGGTTTTGTCTGTGCAAGTCCAGGCACGTATGATTCACCAATCCAGTCAGCTCTGCAACCTTCTGTGCCACATCCCATCTTGTTTAAGAGCATCTCCCTACCCTCAGAAGCCATGTGTGTGAGAGAGTATGTGTACATGTATACATAAGCATATGTATGTATATATCCATGGGGGCATTTATACACGCAGTATCAGTGAAAATCCACATACACAAGTGAACACTCTCTGCTAAGGCAAAGCCACTGTTTGATCCAGTCCCTTCTCTGTTACTAGATATAAAATCAGTGTATCTTATTTATTATTTCAATTATCACACTTTTTGTGCTCATGGCATTCTGTTTCTCAGATTGTCTTAAAAATATACCAAATTGTGTAATTTTCAGTAATTTCTTAGTTTGGCTGACAAAAATAATATGCTAATGTTTAATCTGTTCTTTTACCTCTTTTGCCTTCTTGGTGTTAGAGTATGTAATTGATGGTATCACATTTTTTTCACTTTGTAGACCTTCTAATTTTCTTACTTTATTTGCTTGATGCCTTATTCCAGATTATCAAATTATCACAACTGAATTTCTAAAGTTTGCTTCAGGCCAAATAATCTACATTTTTCAAAAATTTTAATCCCATTAAAATATATACTTGTTTTTCCCAGCATCTGATCATTTTGCTCTGGCCATCTCCAAGGAATGTGTTAGTGGCGGCAAGTATAACTTCCAGTTGGCTCCTCTTCAAACCATCCGGGTAGCCATGTGGCACAGGAATTTCCTATTACCACTTCTAACTTTATTTATATTTCCAAATCAGAATTTGGTGTTAACAAGTTCCTTCAGTTTACCTGTAGAAAATGTGGCCAGCTTCTGGGCCCTTGAGATATTGCTGGATTGCAGCTACAATTAGCCTTAGCCAGCATAGTCAGTTGTGAGGAATAATGGGAATTCAGCAACAACATCTGAGTGCCTTGGGTTGCCTACCTCTGACCTATACTGAGTGGCAATTTGAGTTAGGATATTTGACTTGTAATGTGTGTCAGTAAGTTGTCTTTGGATAAGAGAACCAGTGAATGCAAAGATGTGTTCACATCAGACTGCCTCAGTGCTTCAAAGCACATTCTCTTAGATGACAGCTTATCCCAGCGGTATGTTTTACTGATACCAGGCTGGCAGATAACATGTAAGACAGCCAGTTGGACCTTTATAGTATCCTCATTAGGCACTACAAACCATCTGAATTTGATATGTGTCTTTTAAATGTAGGGTTTGCAGATAATGTCTCTGAAATATGGCATGAACACTCTACTGAACATTTCAGTCCAGGATCCACTGGAAAGAGAAAGGAAACTGATAGTTGCCAAGAATATATTTTTCTTTTTGGCAATAAATGGGTATTGCTCTACCCATGGTGGGAATTTCATTATGATGTAGTCACCTCTGTAATTTAGAGTCAGGATAATTCTGGAGGTGGTGCTAGGATGTCCTCAGTCATATTGGCAGCCCAACAATGATGCATTTTGCTAAAGAAGAAAGAGTTTAAAATTTTACCATTATGTAGAATCACATGGGTGTTACAGAGTATATTCAACCTAGAAAAACCCTCCTGAGAAATCCTCCACACTAGCTGGCAAACTGTTTCAAATTTTGCTACCATCTATTGTGTATGTGTATACTTACACACAGAGTTTTCAAATTCTGAAATATATGGAATTTAAAATTGGATGTTCTTGACTTCTCTTCTCCTCCTTCATTTCCTGCTGGGAACTCTTCTTTACTCAGTACTACTCTCGTCTTCATGCTCGTCAGAATTATAATGCAAAATAAAATAAAATAAAATAAAAAAATAAAAAATAAAAATTAATTTGTGCATTTGATAATCATAGCCTGCTCATCTTAGCTCCATTCTTTTGCATTATAGGATAAAATGAAAGATTGTAAATTTGAATATGATGGAAACACACAGATGGAAATATACAGATGGAAACACTTCTTCAGGAAAGATGAGAGGCTTAAAAAAGATGAGCCTATTTTTTTCATAAATTGAAAACCAATTTGTTCATTGGGGCCCAATTTCAGGTAACTGTTGATATAACTGCTGCTTCAACAAAGATAATTAAGAAAGTTTCATTGAAGGAAGTGGTGATTCATTGGTGCATGTTCAACGCTCAGCCTGTCCTTCACTATGAAGACTTTCAATCAGTGTTAAAAGTTGGAAGGTAAAACTTATGCCCGTTCACAAGGAACAAGCAAGTTTTCTGTTTGTTTTTACCTTAGTCTTCTTTGTTTAAGCAGCGATTACATTACCACTTACCTCAGAGAGGTAGGTGTACATATTGAGAGCTGGCATGGTGTAGTGGTTAGAGTGGTGGACTAAGGCTCTGGATCTAGATTCATATTCCTTCTCAACTATGGAAATCCACTGGGTGACCTTGGGCAAGTCACATTCTCTCACCCTTGGAAGAATGCAGTGGGAAACTGCACCTGAATAAAACTTCCCAAGAAAATGTTAGGAAAGAGTTGCCGTGAAAGCCAACTTGAACATACATAGCAACAAGTACATACTGAGTAAACAGAGCTATGTTTTCCCTCTGTATTAACTGTGTTTAAAAACTGAGAGCTTGGTTGAAAGAAACAAGAGGTTTTTGTCTATTTTGTTGAGCAACCAAAAAGTAAAAATATATCTTGCTAGATTTTGAAGCTTCAGCATTTCAAAAAACAAAATGGACTTTGGATTTTGATGGTTCTTTTCGGTTCGTTTCATTTTGTTTTGCTCTGACACCAACATGGCTATCCATAAGTTTTTTAGAAGATGTTTTGGAGAGTGCTGCCCTCAGAGCAGAATGTGAGATGGATTTCATCTGTGAGGATTTTCTGTTCTTTCACCTTTTAACACCACCTAGGCTTATTATATAATAACCTTCATGAATTAGATAGAATTTTTGCTCCTTTGCACTCATTATAGGCATGTAAATATTATTTTCTAAATCTGTTTTGAAAGATAGAAAATCATCTTAGAAACAAGTCTCTAAACCACATTAGAATTTCACAAGCCAGATAAGAGTTGTGGAGGTTTCAATTTGGTCCACTTCAGACCCAACTCTTAGCTTTGGCATGGTTTTCCAGAAATGTGGTGTTTCCCTAATGTGAGAGTCCTGGGTTGGTGGCCTTCTCACCAGCTGTTTTAAGTAAAAGAATCTTCCCTCTTTATGTCTGTGGTGGCAATGCAAAAGGACCGTATCTGAAGCTTTTGAAAACCAGAATGAAGCAGGTCGATGAATTTACCAATTCCTAAGTATATGAAAGGTTTGACCTTGGCATGATTTAATGTGCTACCATCTGCTGTATTGGAGGGAAAATATAACAGGATTCTGTATCACAGGGGCATCTGTGTAGTTGGGGTGGTAAAAAATCTTAGCCATGTTTTTCTATACTGCTGTTTTTACCAAGGGACATCTTGCTTTAATTACACCTATTCTACAGAGTAGCTTTGGCAGGACAGGAATTCTATCTTTCTTTTCTGCTCTCTGACCTGGATAGGTACCATATATACTCAGCTATAAGCTGACTTCATGTATACGTCGAGGGATGTTTTGGGAGCCAAAATGGATTTTGATAAGCCCCATGGGACTTATCAAGAGGGGCCTAGGGGCATGTAACAAAAGATGTAAAGAATTTAGCAAAGGAAAACAATTCCAGAGAACTTACAGAATTTCAGCAGGCATAACTGTTTGTGTTCACCCTAAAGGAGGGAACTATGGGAAGTCATAGCTGTGTGATGTGTGGGAGAGGTGACCAGGCACAAGCGGAGCTAAGAAACGCACACATATCAAAAAGGATGAAAAGGTAAAGGAAAGAAAATGGTGACTACCCTAACATGATTATAGCCTTTAACTTTAATGTAATAACTTTGCCTGAACTTAACCTAGAAATGCTGAGACAGAAATGTCGTCGTCAAAAAATGTCCTATTCATATCCTTCAGAGCCCGATTCCTTTTGGTGTTCCTTTGAGAGGACGTGACAAAGAGTTGCCACTGCCACCACTTTCACACCCAGGCATTCAAAAAGGTCAGAAGTGGCATTGCAGCAGAGAGAATAGAGGGGGGTGGTGCTTCTTTTAGATATTCCAGGGTTGGACTACAATCTCTCCTATTGCCACTCTACTCAGAGAATTGCTAAGAGTTTAAAATATAGTACTTACATTGACCCATGGATAAGTCAACCCAGGTTTTTGGATCAATTTTTTGACTAAAATTTCTAGAGTTACACATGAGTATATACAGTAGATTATGGATAATGTCACTAGATTTTGTGTGACTGCACTTGTGACTCAAACATATGATACGTCAGTACAGTATTAGATAATTACAACTCCGGCTGCATCTGCATTGCAGAATAATCCAGCTTGACACCACTTTAACTGCCATGGCTCAAAACTATGTAATTCTGAGAATGGTAGTTTTATGAAACATTTCGCCTTCTCTGCCAGTTCCTTTGCCATGTGAGACATATACGACTGGGAAGTATGTACAAACCTTGGGCTTAGGTTGAATGTTGTGATTTACCTTTTGGTTATAGTTGTTGTTATTATTAAAAGTGATTTTTATGTACATATTGTATTTCATGCCACTCTGTCTTGCATAGTTCATGTACCTTATGATAAAAAAATATCCTTTTTATGCTGGTTGCTGACTGTAATAAATTATTCATTGCTTGACTGATTCACATTAAATGTATGAATGCATTCAGTGTTCATTTTTATTTTCAAAATAGAAGTTGTGGGGGTTCACAACTGGGACCACAAGTGGGATCAGATTAGTCCTTTCCATCCATGTTGTGGCCCAGGTAAAAGCACCCTATTGCTATTCTCTGGATGTACATCTCTGACAGGAGGTTATGTCCTAACTCACATTGGTGTTTATGAAAACAATTTTGATTCCACAGTTGTCACTGATTATAGTCACTTATTTCTTGTGGTAACAGCTCCTAAGACTGATTCTCCTTTTGTGGCCTGGCTCTGGGACCTCCAGTTGTTTAGACCCTCCAGATGTTTTACATTTCAGACCCTAAGAGCCCCAACCAGTTTGGCCAGTGGTCAAGTATTCTGGGAGGTAAAGTCTAAAACATCTGGAGGATCAAAGATTGAGCACCAATAATTTAGCTGACCAGAATTTTGATCATTTAGGAAATTTGGTTTCATGAACTAGAAATTTTCTCCAAGATTGCAACTTGGCTAATTACATTTTTGTTCCGGTCTTTCCTATAAGGAACTCAGAATAGCATACATGGTTTCTTCTGGTACAAGTTGAGTATCCCTTATCTGGAATTCTGAAACCCAAAATACTCAAAATTGTCCACATGAGTGGCTAAGATAGTGACACCTTTGCTTTATGATGGTTCAGTGTACACAAAAATATTATGTATAAAATTACCATCAGGCTGTGTACAGGAGGTGTATATGAAACATACATGAATTTCATGTTTAGACTTGGATCCCATTTCTAAAATATCTAATTATGTATATGCAAATATTTTAAAATCTGAAAAAAACTGGAATCCATAACACTTCTGTTCCCAAGCATTTCAGATAAGGGAGACTCAGACTGTACACTGCTAGAATACTCACCACTGTGGTCTTACTGTTTGTAAATTTCATGTGAATTCTTAGTATCTCCTCTTTTTTTAAAACTACCATTACTGATAGCAGATGCTTGACACAGTTCTTTAGTTTTTGAATTGACTTAGACTTTAAGGACATGTAATGTTGCAAATAGATTTCTGTATGACTGTTTTGCAGATTGTTTTTATCTGAGAAGTTCAGTTGCAGAGTTTTGTGGCCCTTTGCCAAAACATTATAATTTACATAAATACCTTTCAACATAATAGTTGAATGTATTGAGCTCAGAAGGTCAGAATAGAGATTTCAGTCCATAAACCAGCAGTAGGCTATTGGATTCTGAACAGGAGCATTGTTCACCATATGCAGAACACTGTTCACATTCATACTTAAGCAGAGCTGGCATTAACATTCAGCTAATTTGCTTCATGTGACTTCTCAGCTGTGGTTTTTCATTTGTGTTCAGCTCCTTTTCTTTTTGCAATCTTGTTCTGCAAAAATCAGATGGTTAGGAACTATTTTAACCCTTTGTTCTCTGTTTTAATTTCTTTGGTTGTCATTTTGGGCATTAATAATATACCTAAATATGAAAATACACAGGTTTAGTTCATAAATAAATAGGAGATCTCATGCTGGTTTATGAGTCTTAACCGCATTAGAAGAAATATTTGAAAAGTCTGTAGACCAGTTTTTAAAAATCTGGAGTTTCTTTTGCTTTGTTTAGAATTTCAAAGAATATTCCAACAACTAAAGACGTTGAGCCTCTGCTTGAAATTGATGGGGATATTCGAAACTTTGAAGTATTTTTGTCTTCACGAACTCCAGTCCTTGTAGCACGTGATGTAAAAACCTTTTTACCATGTACAGTAAATCTTGATCCAAAGCTCCGAGAAATTATTGCAGGTAAATGTATTGCTAAATAACAAGCAATGATTTTAATGCTGGTACAGTAGTATAATTCTTCTGCCTAAGAGAAACGGCTATTATTCAAACCAAGGAATGTACAGAGTCATTGGAACATAACAGAGCAAATCAAACATATGATCACTATTTGGTATATTTTTCTCTTTCAGTAACTAATAAAGAATTACCAGTTCTTTATAGAATGTTACTCTATCATTCACCTATGTAATATATCAGTTTTTTCCTGGGCCTGTACATTCTTGTAGTTTATTCCATTTGTTACTAATTAGAATACTGTCTAAACTTTGGTATTTTATGTATAAAATCTTAACAGCACTGATAACGTAGCTGATATGTTCTCATAGAGAAATTTAAAGATACTTTTATGGGTTTTTCCCATGCTTAGAATACCCTATGAATCATACAATAGATATGATCTGCCCCATGGAATTATATTATGCATTTACCTAAGATATTTGTAGGCCATCTGTTGCAAATAGCTTAAAACAATCAAAAACCAAAATAATACATCTATAATATATCTGTATGGTCTGCTTTGCTTTAGTAATTTACACATGTCTACTTTAGCCTCATACTCTTAGCAGACAAAGAGTTCTTTCCACTTTTACATGCCCACTGTATATTTTCCTTCCTAAAATGAAGTACGGTAGGAAGTTACTACTCTTAGTTCTTCCTTAAGTTTTTTTCCCGCTGTCACTTACCTCTTTGGTAGGTGGTCAGGACTTGTGGCAACAGCATGTTTTCCCCAGGTTAGGATGCATTATTTTTTGGTTGAGAATACTCAGGCAGGTCAGAATATAGATGGGTTTGTCAATACAGAATAATGTATTACTAGGATCTGCTTAATAAATTCTTTTTTTCATCCTTGACAGATCAGCCACCACAGTAGTCACATTGTAAAACTGCTCCCCTGATTCCAAATATAAAAGAGCACAAAATCACAAATGCTGGGCTGCTAAACATACTGCCATCTTGGCTTTCCCCACTGGAGCTTAGGGCACTCTAGCCACTCTAGAGAGGTGCCCTGATCTGCCTCCCTTCCCAATTGTGTTGCCTGACAAGAATTGAGAAGTGGTCTTTTTCAAGATGTACTAGCATCCTTTTTCTGAGTGTCTTGGCTCTAAACTTTCTGCTCGCCTCTATAGCAGGTGGTTATCTGGAAATAATAAAGTGAAGGGCACACTGTATTCTCCTGGCCCTCAATTCAAAACAAAACAAAACAAAAATCTTCTCAGCTAGGGACAAAATAAACATTGCATTTCCTGGAAAACACTGTAGAAGACCTTGCTTTTCCCGCCATGTCACAGCATTTGGGATAAGCCATCTATTTACAGATCTTCACGTTTGTTCCAGAGAAAGGACTTACTTGAGGCAGAATGCTCTCTTGTTTCTGACGGAAGAGTTGTTTGTTTGTTTTTTTAACAAGATGGAATCTTTCACTGATCTAGGAGCTGTGTTATTCCATGGGGAAAGTGAGGGAAGTATCTTTTTAGCACATTTTTTCTCTAGCTGCCTGTTAGTCAAGGAGAAAAGACAGCGACAGTCTGTAAAAATCCTACAAATACAATATTCTCCACTACCAAACATCATTTGTATTTTCTTTTTAAGATTTTTTTTAATATGGGGAAAATACATATATAAAAATCATGATTTTGTTTTCTCGGCGAGGAAACACAAAAGGAATGAAATAAGCCAAACTTTCCACTTTTCAAAGCAGCCAAGTTGGCGTACCCATCCCAAATGTAGTAAGATGGTTTTCTCCCTTTCCTTTGTCCATGAGAAGCCCAGTTTCTTCAAACATGCGTTCTTTAGCATTATTTTTCCCTGAGATACTAATTCATTCTTCCTTTCATAAGTTTCAAAAATCTAGTGTTCTCTTTCTCTCCTCAACTGACGCATTCCAAGAAACACTCAGAGCTTGGAATAGTTACATTTTAGGCTACAGCTTTCAGAATCCTCCAGCCAATTCTTCCCTGTTTTTTCTGTTTTGTGGTTCAGCGTTTTCACTGCTTCAGTAGAGATCTGAGAAACAGGAAATCTCTTCTTCTTCTCAGATCTTCACGTTTTTGTGCTTGCTTCTTTTGTTTTGAGAGGGATTGATATTAGTGCTTAATAACCTTTCTGTTTCTAGAGAAAATTATCAAGAAACAATGCAAGAAATTCACTTGAAATATTTAAAAAATGTATTTTTGCAATCTTGTGTGTTAGACTCTAGCCATTGATGGTGTAATCTTGATCACATTGTTACATTTCAGATGTCCGTGCTGCAAGAGACCAAGTTAACATTGGGGCAATCCCATATCCCACATTGCCTTTACAAGAAGCTGCTCCAAGAGCTTCATCAGTATTTAGCCAACCATCATCAGCCTGCTCTTCAACACATTCCTTTAATGGGCCTTTCAATGGGGGTGTTGTATCACCCCAGCCTCACAGTAGCTACTATAGTGGAATGACAGGACCTCAGCATCCATTCTATAATAGGGTAAGAAAGAGACCCACTGTTTCAGATTTACACAGGACTGTATTTTGTCCAGATGTTATAAAATATTGGTTAAAACACTGCATATCAATAGTAGAAAAGTGACAAAAATGGTAGCCTTTTGAATATGTGTGTATCACAAATCTCCGTCCTAATGCAAAATTTTTGAAGAAAATCACTGTGTATCTTTGCATAATTGCAGGAGGCAAGCAAATGAATGAAAAGCTAGGACCCGTGCTTTCAGTTATGCACAGAAGATTTGTATAATGAAGCATGGATTAAATTACTTATTTCTAGAGTATCTATGCAGAGACTTAGGCCATATATTGAACCAACATACACAGTGAATGAGCATGTTGCCAGTGCTACATGTTAAACATATCTGAAAACTGGGTGAATAAGGATATATTGGAATCTGGACATTACTTTCCAGATCCTTAAATCATGATCTCCCTATCACATTTTCCCTCATGAGATTGTCCTTCTGTTGGAATGGAATTAAACTAACGGGCATTAATGTCGCTGTTTTGGCAGTAGTTCTAAACTGCATCATTTAGTAGCTCTCATTTGAAGATGTGTAAATGTTGTGACTCATTACAAAAATGTTTCATTACCCCAATGTTTGTCTTTCATTGAACTAAACTGGAACTCTTCCACTGACTTCAAGTGGGGTAGGTACCAACCTAGCAATTTCACCTATGTTTCAAACAACATAGGCCTGTTTAAATTGTGTCAAGATGTAAACATTTTAAATAACTTTTATGTTTTACATTTTTAAGTAAGTCGTATTTGTTGAATTAAGTTTTTTTCTTTTGATTTTTGTAATGGTCCCTTTTTGTTACATGTTTCTTTCCATAGCCATTCTTTGCCCCATATGTTTACATGCCAAGGTATTACCCTGGCAATTCTCATCTCACCTCACGTCCATCACTAAAATCGAGTTTGTCCAGGGAACAGAACAATGGTCTAGTAAGTATCTCAAACAGTAAATGAACATATTAACTTACATAGTAACATTAGTGGCTAATAACACAGATAGATGTCTTTAATGTTGGTGCATAGATGTATAAGCAGTTTTTCTCATATTGCATTTTTAAAATTTTGAGACAAGGTTAGGTATGATTGAAAAATGAATCATCGTCCACCTTTTAAACAAGTTTGTATGCATATCATTTTTTATACATTTTGAGTTCTGTTATTAAGAATAGTACCTAATATTAGGATTGAATTGTGTCCATCCACTCTTCAACAGTGTCCAAGCTCCAACAGTGGATCCAGGAGGAGACAATTTGCTTTTCCCCCATACAGCTTCCATAGAAATGGGAGGGGAGAAAAGAAGTATGTCCTTTTGAGGACATGCATGGATTGTGTGGGGGGTGAGTACAGAAATCTTCTCCTCCTGGATGTGCTGATGAAAATCTTCCTTCACCTATGTACACTACTGGACCTTGGCCTTAGCAGCTTACAGAGTATCACTAGAGTAAAAATACAGAGGTTCTAATACAGTAAGTCACAGGTATAGTAAACCTCTTTTTTAAATTAAGGTATCATTTAATATTCACGTAGGTTTTATTAAATATTTGTATAGAATTAACATTTGCAAACTTAGGAAAGCCGGTGGTTCATTTTTTTCTTAACTTAAGGCCTAATTAAGTATCTGTACATTTTCATTCAGATGCAAAACAAAATACTTTTTGTTCAGTTAAAATTCTGATTTTCTGTCAAGGCAGAAACCCCATGAGTTTCATACTTGTCTTCCTGTTTCCCTTGAAAGTCTCATTTCCTGTGTAGAATCATATCCCTGTATTTCTGTGTGCCATTCCCTTCTCTCTCCCTCCTCTGGTTTCTAAGTTAATCATGGTTTGTACCAACCATGGTTTGATCAGGTCACATGTAATGTGAACTACAACTCCTCAGATGGGAGTCTGAAGGTTTAAAGTGTGTTCCAAATGGAGCGATTAAGGATGAAAATCTTGATGGGCCATATCCAGCTCTTGCAAGTCTTATGGTTCCCTATGATTGATTTAAAAGTAATGTTTTTATAGGGTATAATATTTTCATCCATCATCCCTTCATATTTTGTTGCATGCTTAACAGTGTTCTCCAAATCATAATAATTTGTTATTGTTGTTAGGATATTATCAAAGAAGATGCTGGTGAGTGGGTTCCTTCACCCACAGACCCCTCAATGGTAAATGAGTAGTCATGTGGTGTGGAACATAAGCATCTCATTGCTTCTTCAATAGTAATGAGTCTGCTTTAATTATAACTGCAGTTCACTAACACTGCATCAGTGGCTTGATGAGCAAATAGATTAGATGAAGACTAATAAGTATAGCTTGTGAATGAATACAAGAGCTAATAGTCTACTTAAAAATTTAAGTCTCATTTGCCTTCCCTTTGCTACAGTAGTCTGTGGAGTACAGTGTTTTTAGTAGAGTACAGTGTGTTCCATCTTCATTAGTAGCATTGTTCTGACTAGTAAAAGGGACTTAGGATATTAGCTAAATACTTGAGTAGATGTGAGTGGTTGATGTCTTTAAATGTTTTAGCCACATAATGGGCCCTCATCCTTCTTTCATTTCATAAAGCTGCTGCAGTTTGTCAGGTGCAAAGCTGGTTAGAGGGCAAGTGTGAGGACTGAAGATTACAGTTGGCCATCCCTTTTCATGGGGGATCCATTCCAGACCCCTCCACCCTACAAAAACAGAGACTTGCCTATATTCAAGCCCCATAGGGTTGAATGGGTTGCGTGCATACGAACATGCGCGGGGGGCACACCCCATTGAAAATAACAGAGGCTACCCCTCTGTGAATATTCAAGACTACGGACCTCAAGTCTGCAAGAAAGGAGGGGTGGCTGGACTGTCATCAGCCTTAGGGAGAAAGCAGGTTTTAAATGTGTGTACTCTGCTATTTTCTGTCGCTCACACCTCTTCACAAGTTACATTAATCTTGGATTTTATTTCCAAATTTTTTAGACTGTAGATCTTTGTGTCTGCATCTTGGGCAAAACTTCTGGTCAGCAAAGAAGGAAGGCAGTTCTTACCTGAATGGCTTTACCCTGTTTTCTGCAACAGCTTTTACTTGTATGGCTTTGGTTTTGTGTTCATATTCTAATTGTGGGGGAGACATGCTCTCTCTTTCTCACACACACACATACACCTCCTTCCAAATACTTGGAAGAAAAGGAAAAAGATTCCACCCCACTCCTTTCCCTCTCTCAACTCCTCCACACTGTTCATTGTAGAACAGATGGGAAAACCACACCTCCAATGTAGTGTGGTCTCTGGCAGACAGAGTTTGATATACCTCTTTGTGCATACCTGCTGTTTGATTGACAGCAGATCCTTCACTCTTTTGCAACTGGTGCAGATCTCAGGCACTGCTTCTTTTCCTGGGCTCTGCATAAAAAATGCAGGTACTGTAACTAGATCTAACTTAATACTTAACAAAGGAAAATTGTAGTAATAATGTGATACCATTTGGGAATTCACTGTAACACTGTGTCCCATCAACTATAGTTAGCATGCACTTCCTAGCAGTCCTATCATTTTTATTTGGGGAGGCTGAGAATTATAGTCCAAAACATTTAGAGGCTGTCAAGTTGGAGAAGGTTGCTCTAGTCCAGGGCTGGGTAATTGTGGCTTTCGGGATTCTTTTAGGTCTGTTGTTGTGTGCCTTCAAGTCATTTCCAACTTATGGCAACTATAAGGTGACTGTATCACTGGGTTTTCTTGGCAAGAAATTTTTAAACAGAGTTTACCCTCTGAAGTGGAAAGAGTGAGACTTGCCAGTGGGTTTCCATGGCTGAGCAGGGATCCAAACCCTGATCTCCAGTGATGTAGTCCCACACTCAAACCACTACCCCATGCTGTCTCTGTTTTAGATTGCAGCTCCCTTAATTCCTCATAATTTCTTACCATAGACTAAAATGTGTAGGGCTGCTAAGGGTTGTCGCTCAAGAATTGCTGAAGGGCCACAGTTAAACATTCCTTTATCTGCTACCAATATCAAGGCTTTTAGCTGGCTGTAACAACTTAATAAACTACACAAGTACCTATAAAATAGTAGTAAAACAGGGTGAAGCTAATAAAATAGGCTACTGCACCATTTTGTCATTATGGAGAAAAAAAGACCAGACCCCTAATTATAGCTTGCTTCAGTTAGTGATACTGGCAATACATGAATATGAGCCATCTGTTTTGCCTTAAAAATGGAACATTGTCCATGTTGAAGCATGGTGTGGTTTTTTGGCCTAATGGTGCTATGCATGTAATAAGCCTAATTTCTCTTGTTGTCATGGGCCCTCCAGATATATTTCTTCAAAATAATGGCCTGAGTCCCACTGAAACCATTATTTTAACCATTAGCTTACTGAGGGGAAACATATCCCTACCTCCACCCTGACTTGAGCATGCAGCCAGGAAGGAACCTCCAATCCAAGTCAGTCTAGTGGAAATGGGAAGCCTAGCTGTTCTTGAAGGGAAAATTTACTGGACTATAGTCTGTGATGGTAATATGAAATTAGGTAATTTAAGATGTACCTTTATCTTGTTGAATCTTTCTGGAATTCATGAGTTGGGGGGGGGGAACCTTTGGCATTCATACACATAGTGTGTTCTATGGGAATTTTAATTTTATTTCAAGTCACAAGTGTGCAAGCTACTGAAAATTTTGAAATGTGAACAGGGGAACCCTGCTTTTGAGTATACTGTACTGTATGTGGCTGGGATCCAAAGAGTTGGTTTAACTGTGCATAAGACCTTCTAAGTGCTCAGTGGGATTTTGGTTTTGCTTAAGTACCCTTTCACCTGAACCTATTTCACAAGCTGTTTCTGAAAGTGCAAAAGAAGCTTCTCTTGCAGCGTGAGCGTTTTTACAGAAACACATGCTCAACATATTCTGGGGTGTATGTTGTATAGTTCTTTGGATTATGTATGGTTCCATGGATTCTGGTCAGCATCTTTTAATTGGAAAATACTTCTCTTTTTGACAGCTGTGATCCTCTATCACTTTAAAGTGGGAATATAAATAGCTATACTAGTTATTCTTTATAAACATTTTCTTATGTTTTATGTTGAGCTTTCATTTTCTGTTCTTTTTCTTAAAGCAATGTAAAACTGGGTTAAACAGGCAGAGACAGGTACAGCAACTTTCTCCAAATTGTTCACTTATTTTCTATATTACCATTGTAGCCATTGTAGAATGTACATATATACTAGCACTTCATGCAGGCTGTCTATATACTAATGCACTTTTCCAGCACTGAGGGTTGCTTTGACATCCTGCTTTTTAGATTGTGCATGGCAAATATTTATCAGAATAATTGTTCTGTCAGCATTTCTGAAAAGCATTAAAACTGTGAAGAAAATCAGTTTTAAGGATAATTATGCTATGTATGTGTATAATGATGTACGGTATGAAAAATATCACTAAATGCACTTGCACTGCTTTTTGTTTAGGCACTGCTTTTTATTAGGTGTGTTTTGGATTAAACTGAGTGTCATAGGATTCATTCATTGACATCAATCTACATATTGTTGGGTTTTTTTCCTCATAATTATTATGGAGAAAAAGTTTCCCTGTGTTAGCTTATGTTGCATGCTGAAACTCTTAGTTGTTAGAGAATTAATCTATCAAAAGCTATTATTGTATTTTGTATTTTAGGTGTTCTTGTTTTCCTCTGTTTCTTACATGATATGGATAAAAAGTTATAACTCTGTAGCTAGAATCACAATTTGGAAAACCTACTAAGGGAATAATACAGAATAGATAAAATTTACTAAAATGAAAACACGGTTATACGGGGCTTTACTGGTTCCATTCCTATCGAAAGTTTTTGTCATTATTGGTAACCCTTGTGAAGAAAATATTGAGAATTGGAGAAAGAGGTTACCCTGTACAACCCAGGCTGCAAGTTGGAAGGACTCATTACATGTGTCTACACAGCACCAGTCAATGTATAAGTAAAAATATGTCTGGTTTGGTGTACATGGGGAAAGTTTTTTGCCTCAATATTTTTGTAAGGATCCAAACTACATCTACTATCACATTAAGAGCTACCATTTTATCTTCAGTACTAAACCAGTAATAACAGCTTTCACATCAGTGCTTATCGTCCCTCATTATTGGTTATGTTAGCTGAGTGTATGGGAGCTGCAATCTAAAACACCTGATGTGTATCAAGACTAAAGACATTGAAAGGACGGAGGGAGGGAGGGAAATTGTACTGATTGGTATTTGGAAATTGTTAAGTCATGAAGCCAATCTTTTAAATAAATATTTTTAAAACTTTTTTTATATTTTTATGTAAACGATTTTAAAACCCCTTTTATTATTTCATGGGAGATTTTGTGTCTTTTTGTTATGAAAGTGAAAAATTCAGAATAATTTAGAATTACAACAGTATCCCAATGTATAGATTTATGCAAAGGTTATCTAAATAGACCAGGCATCTCCCCTCCTCTGCTTTCATTTTGTTTCAAATGCTTTTAGTAATGAGCATGGCTTAAGCATTGAATGAAGTCTTTTTTGGGCCCACACAGGGAGACAGCTCTTCTCTAGTTACTTTTCTGCTCTGTTTTATTTCTGTCTTCCCTCTGACTGTTGCAATCCTGTTTTATTAGATTTGCCATATTTGTTGCCATAATTTGGCCTGCTAAAATTAAATTAAATTTTTAAATATGCTAGATTTTCACTCAAATCTACCTGGAAGTTAGCTGAATGTAAAAGCCCCATGTTTTGTTGCTGCATTTCAGAGAAAGTATTGAAAAACTGTGAAAATACGTAGTATTGCTGTTCCTCCCTGAAGCAGTTTTGTTTTGGGGATTTGCAGCACTTAAATGATTCTCTAGATGAAATCATGCCATTGCTGCCAATATTTTGGGGATCTCAACAGGAATTCCTAATCATATATCAACATTATATATCCTCGAGTCACTGAGTTTCCCTGAGGTGTATTACTACCTCAGAGGAATGATTCTGAGTCTTGAAAAGATATTCCCAAATGACCAAGTTGAGTGATGGTGCTCCAAAATCCTTGGTTTGGGGAGATGGACATATCTTGTTAAAATATGTTCCCATAGTTGCCCTGTTGAGACCTTTATACCACCACTTTTGAATATGCATTCATTTTCCTCATATATTACATGTCTGAGTTGAAAAAACACAAAGACTTGGATAGCACTTAGTGCTATGATAGATACTTCTACAAGATGGAAATGTATATATGAGGATGAAGACCTGTTGTGACACCTAAATTGACTCAGGCAAATGTTAGAACTTAGCCATGTTAGCCAGGGTCAGATGCAAGGGCAAGATACTGGGTGTTGCTTCAGTAGATGTTCCAACTTTTCTCTGGTATGCTTCAAGAGTACCAGAAGCTATTATGACAGGTTTGTGATGTTCTGAGCATCTTCTGTTGTTCTGTTCTAATGGGACTTCCTGCTCTTCTAACATACCATGCTCTGAGTGAAGAATAAAACACTGACAGTATCTCTGAAGAACAAGGTTTATTGCAGAACTTACCAAGATTTCCAAGGTTCATTTAATTTAAAAAAATTATGAACATCTTGAGGAAATCACTAATAAATGTTCTTGATTTTAACAATATATCACCGGTTTATACTTTTTTAAAAATTTGAAACCAATTTAATAAAAATAAGTTTTATTTTCAAAAATATGATTCTTCAGTCAGGGGCATAGAGTAGCTCATGGTATGCCAGTATTCACAGCTCCTAGTGTTCTGTATTTTGAATTTTTTATTTTTATTTTGGAATGCTGTACCTGTATGTGCATATACATACATAATGAGATATCTTGGAGATGGGACCCAAGTTTATACACAGAATTCATTTGTGTTTCATATACACAGAGCCCGAAGGTAATTTTCTACCATATTTTTGATAATTTTGTGCATGAAATACAGTTTGTGTACATTGAACCATGAGGAAGCAAAGGTGTCACTGTCTCAGCTACCCATGAAAAAAAAAAGGCATGAAAATCTGAACATGCTGCATGTATGTACTTCTCCCTTTCACAGGCCACAATGCCAGGTGCTGGCTCAGGAGCATCTCATGTGCCATTGAGCTCGATGACTGTTGATGCTGTATGTGAGAAACTGAAGCAGATAGAAGGACTAGACCAGACTATGCTAACTCAGTACTCTGCAACCATAAAGAAGGTGAGTTTCAATATGTCTAAACTGCACAGGTTATCATTAACTTGTAAGAATTTATTCAGTGTATGCCTTGCAGGAGAAGAAGGCCTAAATAATTATACAAAGTATACAAAGTATATTTTAAAAACCACGTATTTTGTTCAATCAACAAAATATTATAAATGAAGTAAATATACACTCATCCCTCCACATTTGCTGAGGTTAGGGGCACAGGACCCTGTGAATGTGGGAAAAAACGCAAATAACAACAACACTATGTTTTATCTGAGAGAACACCTCTCTAGGAATCTCTGGATCGTCTAGTGCAACTCTGTGGTCAACATCTGCCACATTGACCACTAATTAAATAGACACCATCCTTTTTTGCATATCCTCCCACCCTGAGGCCTTGCCATGCAAAAAAGGAACATACACAGATTAACTTGCAAACCACTCCTCCCAACACAAATCCTTTTTGCATATCTTCCCACTCTGAGGCCTTGCCGTTCAATATCGGAACAATACACAGATTAACATGCAATCGCTCCTCCCAACCTAGGGTCACACAGTATTTATATACCTCACTCACTTCTATGCCAACATTCTCTGAAGATGCCAGCCACAGATGCTGGCAAAATATCAGGAATAAACTTTTCTAAAGCATGGCCACATAGCCTGGAAAACTCACAAAAAACTCTGTTCCTTTTGTTTCCGCTGTTGCTGTTGCCATGTTCTCATCAACATCTTTGGATCAGGATCAGATTCGGACTCTTTGATAGTACCTCCCAGGAAGTTGCCTACAATGAAGTTGGGTGCCATGGACCCTTCTTATCCAATTGGCGATATTAAGGCATTTTTCAGCCAGATGCTACACATGACCAAATCCCTTGACATCAAGGTACACCAACATCAAACACTGATTGAAGATCAAGTTTTTCAGAGGATTCAGTTGCAAGTCACCTCTTCTGCAGTCTTACCAATGCTTCTATATTTCACAGAAGCCATTAGGAAGTCTTGGTCAACACCATCATCTATACCATCCATATCAAGCAAATTGGAGGCTCTACAAGGTAGATATTTCAGCCATTCCTCCTCTTGGGCAGCTTCCAAAATTGAATTTGATTATTGTCAATGCTGCCTGGTCAAAAGTTTCACCCCGTTTGCACTCTACACATGTGGACAAGGAAGGCAAGAAGCTTGATACTGTGGGGAGGACATTCTACTTTTTGGCTGCTCTCATCTCTCAAGATATTGAACTACCTGGCTTGCATGAGGCCTACAGTCAGCCCCTGTGAGAAAAGATTAATCTTTTCCTTATCCAATTTGGTGTGAGGATCGTAGGGTGGCTTCTCTTCTATAGTCAGAGGCAAACAGAGCATGACTTCTTGACACATTGCTGATTGTGGGGGAAAGGCGGTGGTCTGTGCTTAGCTCTCTGTTGTCACGCTTTGCTCTTTGTCAGGCCCCTCCGAACAGGCCCACACAATCATAGAAGACCTCCAGCTTGACAATGATAGCTTGTTCAACTGTGAGACTGATTCTGGATTTGAGGACGCCCAGAAGGTCCGCTGCGAGGAAGTTTGGTTTCAACTCACTTGTACAGTCCTCCTCCAGGTTTCGACACAGGGGTCAAATGTACAGACAGTCATTTAAATGGTCCTGTAGTCCATCAAGATCAGGATTTTGGCAAAGTTATCAACTGGCTGCTTCTGTGGCTTAAGAGGTCGTCTGCTTTGAGTCAGAACTTCAAATCTGTTTAGATGAAGAAAAAAAAACCAGCTGATGTTTCTAATTGCCAACTTTGACTTTTTATTGGATGATGCCTTGATGGCTGAATTTCCACTTTCCTTCCAGCTCTTCCATCCTGAATGTTCTGGAGCCCTTACCATACCACCAACACTTTCTCCTCAGTTCCACCTTTCTCTCCGAAAATTCCATCAAGCATGGAGCTCCGTCACCACAAATTTGTGGATGCCTGACATTGTTAGGAGAGACTTACTAGATTTTATAGAATCATAGAGTTGGAAGAGACCACAAGGGCCATCAAGTCCAACCCCCTGCCATGCAGGAACTCTCAATCAAAGCAAACCCAACAGATGGCCATCCAGCCTCTGTTTAAAGACTTCGAAGGAGGGAGACTCCACCACTCTCCAAGGGAGTCCGTTCCACTGTCGAACAGCCCTTACTGTCAGGAATTTCCTCCTAATGTTGAGTTGAAATTTCTTTTCCTGTAGCTTGCATCAAATGTCCCAGCTACACCATAGTAATTTGGAGTACAATGAAACTGGTTTCTATTCTACATCACATCTTTTATTAAAATGTGTTCATTTAATCTTCAAACTGATGTAATAACATTGTGGCTCTCACATTAAATACAAGTATATTTCAGTGAACAGAGTAGATGTATTCTTGGGCATTCTTCTTTGGTAGACAATTTGGTAGCAGAAGCAGAATAACATGAAAAAAATAGTGATAAGCTCCTACAGTTCAAAAAAAGAAGGAGGAGGAGGAGGAGTAGCAGCAGCAGAATCCATCCAGGAATGACTTTTTCTTTCATCTATATCTATTCTCTTGTTATTTCTACTTTGGTGATGAAACTTATACATCTGTGCTTTTTTAACATGCTGGGAGTAATTTGCTCTCCCTTTTCCATCTCTTTTGCTGTTCGCACATGCTCAATAAGTGATTTCTGAGTTTACATTTCCTGTTTACATTTACATTTCCTGTCATAAACTACAGAAAGCTTGGCAAGAGTACATTACCATTTCCCCCCAGCTAAAGATTTATTGTATTGTTTACTGCAGGCCTGCTGCTTCAACTTGCTGCTTACTGCAGGTCTGCTGCTTCACAGTCTATATTTCTCCAGCCCTTTCATCTTCTTCCCAGTGCCAATGCTGCTAAAAAGCATCCACCTAGATAGAGGACAAGGAAGAAGGGAGGCTGGGTGGGCCTAAGGACTTGGTTTGTTAATTGAGGAATGCCTGTATGTACAAATTCAGGATTTCAGCTTTATAAATATTTACAGTTGGTAATGAAGCAATTAACTATTTTGTGCTTTTAATTTTTCTTTAGGCAAACATAAATGGCCGTGTGTTAGCACAGTGCAACATTGATGAACTGAAGCGAGAGATGAATATGAATTTTGGTGACTGGCATCTCTTCAGGAGTGCAGTAAGACAGTTTTAAGTCTCATGCAGAAATACAAATGCCATGGCAGTAGTGGTTGTGTGAGCCTGTGCATGCTTACCTGTAAGTTAGTCCTCCTTGTGTTCACCAATATGGTTCAGAACACTGATTGTCCATTGGACTGCAGCCTTTACATCATTCTGTTTGCCTTGTTTTCTTGTTTCAGTTTTAAAAAATTGAACTAGCACAGTATTGTGCCTAGAGTTCTTTATTTAAACAGTTTGGAGGCTTGCACAGTTGTATGTTTAGTCTATTCAGTTCAGGCATTAAAAACCAGAGCTCATGGGGGAAGCAGTAAGGAAGAGGATGGGTTGTGGTATTGTTCCTGTGTCAGTTACATTATTATAGAATTGTCACTTCTTTGATAATTAATATTAATGCTTAAAAAATCTTGTGTATTTGGCAGAAGGGTTACAGATCTTCTGGTGCCCTCACAGAGCCTGTGATTTGCAGCTTTCTGAATCTTAACTAATTTTTTTTTAATGTGCACACTTCTGTTGGCCGGTTTTCTATAGATTTTATCTAACAAATTCAACCAGATTTATCATTTAATAGATTTTCATGCTTTCCTAGCCACATCATGATACCTGTACTTTCCTGTATTAGGTACTTGAAATGAGAAATGCAGAGACTCAAGCTGTTCATGAAGATTCTCGAGCTGTGAATGAACATGCCAGTGCAATTCCGCATAATGATATTGCTCGTCGTCCCGCACTGAATAGTGAATTGCCTCATACTGAACTGACTGGTCTACCTAGTCAAGCTCCATATGGTCTTAATTTCAGCTTTGAAGAACTGAATACCATTGGTCTAGAGGAAGCCCCTCCACGTCATAGTAACCTAAGCTGGCAGGTAATCTCTCTTTAGAATAGTTACTTCAACTCATTCAGCTCATTTCCTTTGTATTAAGAACAGTTATTTTTACTAGTGTGTGCCATCATTTTAAGGAAAAAAAGCTTTTTTAATAGTTTCAGACCAAAAGGTACATAATATGTATGAAAAGAGAACACCATATTTTATTGTTTGGCATTCGTAAGAGCCTTTTCAGGCTGTGCAGCCTTATGTCCCATCAGATACGTTCCCTTGCTGGAATTGTTCAATGGAGGGGCAGCTCTGGGTGTGTAAAGGTGTAGATAGTAGGGGGCTGCCTTCACTGAAATGAACACAGAGGACTTCCCATGCAACACTCCAGAATGGGATATGAATGTATTATTGCATTATGGATGTCTTCATCTATTTATATTCCAGCCAGTATATAGCAACTTTGTGCTAAGCATCAGAATAGGGCACTAAAGATACTGCAGAAAGTTGGGCTCTTCATGGGAAATGTGCATGTTGGGTGAAAATACTAGTTTAATTTCTCAGAATAACTTGCTCAGTATTCTCCCTGTGGGTAATTTCTAGCTTGGCTAACACTGAATATTTCCATCATAAATGAATCAAGCGTTCTTTCACTGGTCTCTCCCTGCTTGTGAGGGGGCCAAATAGGACACACCTGTTTTCTCAACAATGTTCTTGGGATTATTTTATTACTAATAACCTTTGAAGACCTAAAAAAGTGATCTGTGCAAAAAGAGCTTTAACTTCTACTTGATAATGTTTAAAACTTTCAGTTTTTAAAGAGCTGATATAAATCCAGAAAATGTTGCATTGTTGTGTCTCCTTTCTCTTTATACAGTCACAAGCCCGCCGAACTCCAAGTCTTTCAAGCCTCAATTCTCAAGATTCTAGTATTGAGATTTCAAAGCTTACTGATAAGGTACAGGCAGAATACAGAGATGCATATAGAGAGTATATTGCTCAGATGTCACAATTAGAAGGGGGTGCAAGTTCTAGCACTGTGAGTGGTAGATCTTCCCCACATAGCTCAGCAGCCTTCTATATGGGCCAGAGCACCTCAACCGGATCCCTGCATTCTAATATGGAACAACAAGATAAAGGAAAGGATGCTGAACAGAAACAAGATGATGGAAGAAAAAACTTCTTGATTAAACGGAATGATGTTGCAGACTACAGTACTTCAGGTGTGTCTACTAATGATGCATCTCCATTGGATCCCATTACTGAAGAGGATGAAAAATCAGATCAGTCTGGATCAAAGCTTCTTCCAGGGAAGAAATCTTCAGAAAGAACCAGCATTTTCCAGGCAGCAGATTTAAAGCTGAAGGGAGTAGCTCTGCGCTATCAGAAGCTTCCAAGTGATGAAGATGAATCTGGAACAGAAGAATCAGATAATACTCCCCTTCTCAAGGAAGGTAAAGATAGGAAAATAGAAGGGAAAACAGAGAAGCAACCAAAATCTCCAGAACATGGATCAGAGCCCATTAGAACTTTGATTAAAGCAAAGGAGTATTTGACAGATGCTCTTCTAGACAAGAAGGATTCCTCTGATTCTGGGGTAAGATCCAGCGAAAGCTCTCCAAATCACTCTCTCCATAATGATGGAGATGACTCTCAGCTTGAAAAAGCAAATCTCATTGAGCTAGAAGATGATGCCCGCAGTGGGAAAAGAGGAATACCCCATAGCTTGAGTGGCCTTCAGGATGCAACCATGGCCCGCATGTCAATTTGTTCAGAAGATAAGAAAAGCCCTTCAGACAGCAGCTTAATAGCAAGCAGTCCTGAGGAGAACTGGCCAGCATGCCAGAAGGTCTATAATTTGAATCGAACACCCAGCACAGTCACCCTGAATAACAACAGTGCACCAACCAACAGACCAAATCAAAATTTTGAAGAGGTTGAAAGTATCAGAGAACCTTCTCAAATCATTCTGCGCCCAGGGTCTAGTTCTAATTCTGTGGGCAGTCACAATGATAACGTCAAAGGTGTGGCCCACAAGCGCAGCCAGCGTTCAAGTTATGCCAGGCTTTCAAAAGATGCTTCTGAGCTCCTTACAGTTACTGGTTCTGATGCTGCAGGCTTTGGAGAAGAAAGAGAGAGTATTCTGTAAAGGAGATACAATCCAATTGGAAAATGCAGGGTTCCTGAACAATACCATGTTTTAGTTTGGACACTATGCCCCCTTTTTAAAATGTTCCTAATTGGGTAAAAAAAAAATAGTTGTGCCTTGCTGTGGCTATGTCTGCTGCTTTCTTGGCCATTATCATGGAAAATTAAGGGCACATGGAAAATTAATCCAAACTTAAACATGCCTAAGTCCCATAGATTTCAGCAGGAGAGATTTATGTATGTGCATAAAATTGGTAGAGTAGCAAACAGAATAAAAATCACCATCCGCTTCTCAAATAAAAGCAGTGTTTAACTTCCCCCAAATTCCTTGGTCTGCGTTTTAACAAAGAAATACTCTTCTTTTTCTTCTAAACCGTAAATCTCATTGAAACAAAACTACACTGCTTATCTCTGTAACATAAGGTCTTATTTCTTTTTCAAAAAGTTGGGAAAAGGAGGGAAGGAATGTATCATGTCAAGCTGAAGTAAAAGGAATAGAGTATTGTAAACTCGATAATCCACCCAAACTGCTGTTAACTTAAATTTTCCTGTTCTGTATGTGACACTTTTAAGTGTAGATGGTGTAAGTTCTGATGGAGAAAAGATAAAATATCTCATGTTTGTGACAACGTGGACAAGTTTTCAAATAATTGCTTCATGTTGGATAGTTGTGGCTGAGATTTGGATGTAATTGACTGAAGTTTCTGTTCAGGATTATTGGTGTACACAATAGCATTAAAGTAATTGCTGAAAGTAGCTGTGGCCATAGTAGTACATGAAGTCATTTTTGAGCAGTGTCTGCCTGTAGTGTTTTGAATCAATTATGAATATTTACAGTCTTAAAAAATAATGGTCTTTGGTTAGTAGGTTTTATCTGATTATGGAAAGCAAATGGATATGGAGGTTGTCATTACCTCAGTAAAAATGTAAGGTGTGTTATTGTGTCACTGTGTAGCAAAACTGCACATAATTATGTCATTTCTACTTCCATGTGTCTGTAATGTTGGGTAACCTGTATTGCAAATGGAAAAATGCATGGTTTTTAATGTGATACCTGGCTTGTATGTATTGAACTAGTGAAGATAATAAAAGAAGAGGCATGCTGCTCTTGTTTCAGATTTTCTTTGTGTGTGTGTGTGTGTGCTTATGGTATGTTTGTGTTTTCATTTGATTGGAAGCATTAAGACAGTTCAAATCTACAAAAAGGTATGATCTGCTATAGGAGAACTATTTTTTAAAAAAATCTTGGTTGTCCTTAAAGGAGTACTGAGTACCTGTATCTCCATTTAGTTAGTGTTGGAAGCTGCTGGGTGCTCTGTAAATAGTAAAAAATTTCCATCATTTGTAGAAATGCTTGCTTTTCTTGCTCTGACACCCAGATTGATGACATATAGTACCTTTCTAAGAGTTCTGCTGTATGCTGAACTTTTCAGAGTGAGAGGCTATACTGTTTGTTTGAATGTCAGTAATAGATGTCTGTGTGTGATATTGATTTACTTTCAGGGCACAATTCAGGTTTCCCAGCAGAGAGTTGCTATCAGAGGAATAGGGAGCAGTTTTCAGCTATTCTCCCTTTCCACCAAAATCTCTCCCAGAGGGAATAGGGACACCCTCCTACCCCCCCCCCACCCTGAGAGCAGATTTGGGATCTAGGAAAGGCCATTGCTGAAAATCACCCACCTCCACTATCCAGCATTTTGTTTCTTAATGAAGCAGTTACCACTATGGGATTCATAGTGACCGGTTTTAGGGCTTCCACTTGGAAACAAGAATAAGTGATTTCAGTAAAGCTTGTTTCCACTTACAAGCAATTTTGGTCCAAAATACACTGCAGAAATAATCCAGTTTGAGAGCGTTTTAACTGTCCTGGGTCAGTGCTAGAGAATCCTGATAACTGTAGCTTATTGTGACACCAGAGCTTTCTGGCAGAGAAGGCTAAATGTCTCACAAAACTACAGTTAACCTAGCATTGAGTCAGGGCAGTTAAAGCGCTCTCAGAGTGGATTATTTCTGCAGTGTATTGTTCCTACTGTAAAGGAGATTTTTTTTCTTAACCCCCATGTAGTTGGTCTTTATTTGCCACGATTGTAGCGCCACTTCCAAATTCCCGTCAATCATATGTGACATCAGCGGCAGCCTAACTTGGAAATGGGGTGGGGGGTGGGTTGGAGGCTGAGAGAGTGTGGCCTGAAGAACCTTTTTCAAACTGCTCTCTTGAAAAACCGGTTCTTTTACCTTTGCCTCACTTCATTGCGATTGTGATCGATCACACTAGGAGCAGAACTGATTTCAAATGGGAATAAGGGTCATATAATTCGATTGGGTTTTTTTTTTTCATAGTGGGAATTGCACAATGTGATGATTTTCTTAAAATGTGTCAATTAATTTTGATCAGATGTTTTCATGCGTTTGAATCGTGCAATAGCATCTTTAGCCACTTGGTGGTAGACCTCCATCACAGCATTGGTTATAATTTAAACAGTTGAAGGCTGGGGTGTGAGAGTACTCCAGTGAACACTGCTATGGCACTGCCCCTTTCCCCTTGCTATGGGGCATCCTCTCTTAATGGCATGGAGTGGGAAAGCTTGCCATAGGGCCAATAGGGAGGTATCTTGGCAACAAGGATGTCTGTGGGTCTCAGCAGCTGTAACTTCAGTCAGATGCAATTTTATAGATCTGTGTAGCTTTGCTTGAAGGACTCAATATATCAAATAGGGCTTTTCCAGTCCATGTAAAAGCCAAGTACTTTTAGTACTATTGCTGGTGTGACAGATAGACAGTTCTGATTTTGAAAAAAGTAGACCTGAATGAGTTGAATACATTTTTATTGAAAAGTTTTTTTTATTGATATTTGCAGGCTGAACAAAATCAAATATAGAGAAGGGACTGGTATCTTCATAATGAGAATGAGGAAGATAATGACTGAAGAATGAGATTCAAAAGCAGATAAGAGAGAAAGCCAGGTCTGAGTTAGAGTACAATAGATATTTAAAATGATTGATGTTTTAACTATCCATGTTAAATGATGAATGCGACTTCTCCAAGTATTTTTTGGTATACATCTCCTATAACCCCTCAACCTTTGCCCTAGATTGAATTTTAGGCTAAAAAAAAAAAAAAATCTGAAAAAGTCACAATTGTCTGCCCTAGTGTCTGATCTGTTTGTGTGTGTAAATAGTTTGAATTAATACTTTGCCTGTAAAATGGTTATAGATTATGCTTGTTCACCAAAGAAAGACCTAATGCTTTCTGGCCAACCAAGTGTAATTCTTCTTGACTGTCCACGTCTTCGCCTTTTCAATGGGCAGCATTCACCTCTGTCAGAAATTTGTAACTTCATATAGGAGAAGGATCACTTAGAATTGGCAGGTGTTATGACTTCTGAACACAGGACATTGGTGACTGAGCTGAGGGCAACTCAATGTCTGAATTATGAGTTCCACCAAGTTTTTCTTTTGTTAGGCTCATATCACTTCTGAGGGAGTGTGTGGACACTATAGACTGAAGGCCTTAACACACAAAAAAAAGTTGATCAGGTTACATTAGAAGTCTTGAAACAATATACATCATTTGTGTTTTCTGAATCCCAGCTGGATGCTCTGTGTTTAAATAAATGGATGTTTAGGTTTTCATAAAATCATCACTAGTTTTTTGTCAAACAAATTTCTGATATTATCAGACTCTCAAACAGATGAATTTTTTATTTCATTTCTATGCTGCCTTTCTCCCAGAATGGGATTCAAGGTGTCTTATAGCTGTTTAAAAACACAGTACAACTTTTAAAAACTGTTAATATAAATGTTAAAACACAGTTACCAAACTTCTATTTTAAAAATGCACATTAAAACACAAGTTAAAAGCTGTTTTAAAGACACATTAAAGCATAATAAAATAAAAACACATTATCCCGTTAAAAACTCCATCTGCTGCAACATTTAATTACACACACACACACACAGGAATATGTCTATAAATAAAATATATAAACATGCTGTGGATTTAAAATTGCAGGAAAAAAAAAACAATAACCAATATCTGCTAGCCAGGTAGAAGCTCTATTCCTCTCAGAGGTTTCCTGGATGCTGTTAAATAGATTTGATCCCCATGCTCCTCTACTTCATTCAGTAAATGTGATTTTAGAATATACCTTCTTTGAGGTTTACTTCCTTTAACCTACAAGAGAAATTTAAATTCTTCTTTTCAATTTGGTGCTGCACTGTTCTTTTAAGATTTAGTTTCTGTGTGTGTGTGCGCACGCACATGTGTACACACGTATGTCCATGGGCTTAGCAATGGCAAGATTTATTCCTCAGTAAAACCCTTTGCCCAAACTGGCATGGGCTCAGAATCATAAAATATAGAGACAACTAATACCCTTTCTTTACAAGCTTTGAAGGCACCCATCTGCCCATGCTGAGCACAGAATGAAAGGAGATGGTTTTCCTCTCCATAGCAGCTGTGACCAACCTCCTCCAAATAAGCTCAGGAGAAAGTTCAGGATGAATAATCTGGCTCTCTTCCTCCCTTCCATATAACTCATGGATGTCTGCTAGGTCAGTAAAGATAAAAAGCCAAATGTATGGACATGGGTAGGGAAGTTTTCTTGCTGGTAACAGTTCACGAGTTTCTTTTAGCTTACTACTTTAAAACCCATGAAACAAGAATAAGATCACTCCTCTCTTAGGTTGTCTAGGAGTGAGTTGGGAGAACATACCAAGGCTGGGACATCCTGACAGCAGAAGCAAAGACTATTATCAGCCAAATTTCGGGAAAGTCTTGGAAGTCACAGGCATGCCAAGACACAAAGGCGCAAAGGTTTAGCAAAGTAGTATCATTTTAGAGTTCGCTGATGCATAAGTGACAATTTTGTCTAGATCGGATGACTGGGTGGTCTTGCTTTTGAGTGGGTGGGCTCATTAGGCAAGATGGACTTGCCTAACCTATAACATTTATTCTTCAGTTAGCTATTAGTACTTAAATGCTAAATAAATATCAAGAATATTTTCTATGAGCAGGGTTTAAATAACTTAATAAAGGCTTCTGTTTTACACTGAAGCATCGGTATTTGTAAAGTTTTGAGAAGAACAGGTGAGAGAGAAGAGATGCATACATACCACACAAGTGCACTATCTCCTTCCAGGTATTGGAGAAAACCCACAAGGAGAGCAACACAATTTGAGCATTATGCATATCCTCCTGTATGGGTTATTTTTCTCCAGCTCCTCTGCGCTGAAATCTTAAGGAGAACTTCTGTTATATCAGCCATTTAATCTTTTATGACTATAGACTTTGTTAATGCTGTAATGCTGTGAGATTTTTAAAAAGAGGTTGGAAGAAAATTTCTAACTGATTACTAACTGCAGAGCTTAAGAAAAATTACCCTTTTTGGATGACAGTACTGAATTCCTTAGCCAGCCTGGCCACTGGGTGTGATTGGGAGTGAAAGAGCTGAGCTTCCGCATTCAGAGAAGTCTACCAGAAGTCCAGACATTATCATCACCTACTTGTAAAACACCCCCCCCCCCCACCAAACAGTGTTTGCTTACCACTTTCTGTGTCTGTTTTCTCATTGGAGAGGATCTGTTAAATCAGAAAAAGTGGAAGAACTACACAGTGTCTTTTGATTGTTTGCACTAGGAACCATCTGTCTGGGAGTATGCAAACAGAAAACGCTAAAAGCAATAAGATTGAGGGCAAATAATAATGATGATGATGATGATGAAGTCTGTTTGGTGAGGATGTCCAAAAGGAGGCCCCTGCATCCCTCTACTTCAGATCTTGACACAGAGCTCATTTACCTCAGAACATTTCGGTATACTGTAGTTGATTCAAAAATATTCTTTCTGAGAGATCTGTGTTTTAAGTAGTTGGTTTAGATTTGCTCATATTTGTGTTTTCTGAAAAGTTTGGAATATTTTAAAATTTGTTGCACACTCTAGTTCTGAGGGCATTCCTGACTAAAAACTGTACACTTTGAAAAATAAGTCATCTGTAGAAAGCTCTATGCTCAGAGAGGTAGGCCTGTGTGGATGATACTAGTAATTTTATTTTCAAAGTCAGAGTTCTAAGATGAAAAGCAATCTCCTTAGTCCTTTTTTTTTCCTTCGGTACTCACACTGGTATACATACAAGAATTGGGGTTTCTTGATCTTTGTTTGGCATGAGTGTCAGTTGCTTTAAAATGAAGAGAATTCAGTTAAGTCTTAGGAGGCAAAGCAACTTCATCCTTGCTTAGTGTCTTGGAGCTTTTGCAAACGAAATTTGTTCTCTCCTGATGAAAATGTGGTAGTATTCATCTGGAGAATCATATGGTACTTGGTCTCTGCCCAGCACTCCAGATTACTAAAAAGTTTAGTCACATAGCAGAACAAAGGTTTAGACTTATTCATAAGGATCCTATATCTGTTTTGCTTTCAGGTAAGTGTGGCAAGTGTGTTACAAATGGTGGGCTGGTTAATGCAGTCTCTTCAGTCCATTTAGTGAGTGTCTATAGAAGTTTTCACATACATTTGGAGTATTTTAAGGTAGAATGATGCCTAGATATAAAAGCTACAGATGGATGAAACAGGTTGCAGAGGCGTTTATGCTGTACATGGCAGAGATGATGAGTACAAACCATTAGAAACCTTTGGAGGAATAAATTTAGTCACAGAATCATGGTAGGTGGGAATATTGGACCAAAAAATAATGTGCAGAAGAAAAGCTACGTTGTGTATGTGCACACATACGTTCACATCAAACCCTCACACTAAACAAAATTAAAACCATTGACGGTAGATAAAGCCTACGGTAAATAAAATGTGTAACACAGAGTAATAGCAAAAGTTAAACAGCCAAGAAGCTATTGCTGTGTTTCAGAAGAAGAGTCAACGAAGCCATAAAAAGCAAAACTACTTTTATAATATGGAACTGTTTGCACACTTGTACTTTGCAGAGGATGTGGAAAAATGGTTTGCATTTCAGTTAATGAATCATCGTCATTCAGGAATATGTTGAAGGGAAGTCTGTCTCAGATTTGGGGACTTCTGAGCAGCAGTGCCAAACAAAGGTAACAAAGTATGACATCCTACAGTAATTGGTTATAAATGAAGAAGACATTGCACCCAGAAAGCATGAATCCATTCTTAAAGAACTTTTAACAAAAAGAGGCAACATTGCCTTCCCAGAAGAGGGAGCCAGTGTAAATGGATACAAAAATTATGGATCTGTTGACATTATTTTTTATTTACAGAATGTCTACCCTGATTTTTTACCTTCTATGGTATTCCAAGTACAGTACAACATTAATAATAAAATAATAAATTTCAGAATGCAAAATTAATGCAAAATCAAAAACCCATCTGTCTGGAAATAAATGCCATAGCTAACAAACTGGTAACATTACTAACCTCATTCTCAGACTCAGGCTAGCAGCACAGAGAATCAAAGCCAGATATGGGCTGCGGTCAAAAAAGGAGATGCAGTGAACCTCCATAGGTTGGCCTTGGAGAGCTGAGGTGATGTGACTGAAGAAGCCTTAGAGCAAGTGTATGACCATCAAACATCAACACAAAGAATGTGGAACATGGCTTCCAACATTGGAAGCGAACAGCATGTGGCTAGAGGTATTAATTCTGGAGTAGTTATAAATAACAGCGTTTATTCCTGAGGATGCTTTTTGAACAGGCAGTCTTGCCTTATCAGTCTTTTCTAATTCTTTGAAAATGTCAATAAATGGTGGAGTGGACACACATTTGGTCTTTTAGCAAATTCTTTCTGCCCAAGATTCCTATAGTTGTAGCAGTCATGTGGGATGTGAATCATGACACCAGCTGCTAAGGACAGAGATAAATGGACAGGATAATGGAGGGAGTCAGCATCAGGACCTGCATTTGAACCAGTGGTATTTAATACTCCATCACCTAGTACCACTGGAAGTTAGTAAGGAGAGACCCAAGCTTGCAGGTCATATCAACAATTTATTATGAAATCTGAATCATCCTGAAATACTTCTCATGCCAGATAAATGGGCAATAGCCTGGAAAATGCTAAATGTAGTTCAGTGCACTTATCTCCAAAATAATGGACAGTGGAGCAAAACTAAATCTGTATGTACACCTTGCTAGACATGCTAATTGATCTGAACTTTCTGACTGTCCAAGAGATTTTGATGTCATGTTGAAAACTATAATACAGTGAGAGATCATTGATGAGGCTAAGTGGCACATATGTGTGACTAGCATGGTAATATAATAAATTGATGGTCTGGTCTTATTTGAAATACTGTATACAGTAAAATTCTTGTTACAGCACTATAAGGGGGAAAAACATATGGAAAAGAGCAACTCAAAGCCAGTGTAATGCATGGTTAGAAATTAAATTTAGGGCTAGGATTAGGGAAAACCAGATTGAAAATCCCCACTAAATCCTTAAACTCACTTAGATTACTTTGAACCAGTCACTGGTTCTTAGTCTTGCTTCACAGGGCAGTTTTGAGGAGAAAATATGGGGGAGAAACCACATACCTTTATTCCTTTGGGGAACTGTGGGATTTACTTCCCCTCTGTGAAAAGACTCTGAGGAAAGTGCTTGGGACTTTCCAGGGGAAGAAAGAAGATTAAGTGTGGGAGGGAGATGACATGATAGATGTTTGTATAACCATGGCTAAAGAGAGAGTGGACTGAAGGTTCTTGGTTATTTAAACCTGGGGTTATTCCAGTGACATTTCAGAACAGACAAAAGTCATTATTTCACATAATACATAAGCCCAGGCATTCCAAATGTGTACATAAAAAACATGCGGGAAGGAAGAGGGTGTTAGTTGCACCCCTCACCGCATGTTTCCATTGGCCCATGAGCCCCCAGGGTAACATGCTCAAGTGGTGAGCCTTCTCTGTCATTAGATATTGCGTGTGCAATTGAGAACTCTTGGAAGTCAAGGCTCGGGGCTTGAGAGAGGTTTCCCTGACCAGAAGAAAGTTTCATTCAGAAAGCCAAGCTCCTTGAGTGGAGGGTGATGGAAGCATACGAAGGAGGAGCAGGACTAGTCTGCTCCTCCTCCGCGTAGGTTTACACAGACCAGGGGTGCCTGGAGATGGAAGGTAAGTTATCGAATTCACGTAGGATATAGTGATGGCCACTGGTGTACATGGCTTTTGAAAATAGTTAAGATATAATGGAGGATAAGTCTATTTAGGAAATTGACCACATTAACAGTCCTGTATGTAGTATCCAAAGTGGGCTCATTCTTCAAAATGTGGCATTTACACAGCCAAAACAACCAAACAAGATTCCCGTTGTCCTAAGCAAACCACAGTCCAAGGCCCACATGTCACCAGACATGATTTTTCAAAAAGAGGAAAAAAGAGGTACGAGTTCTTATAAATTTTTGCAAAGTATGGAATGCTGTATTAAGGAAACATAGTGTAAAAGTTCCTCAAGAGGAACTACATTAGTGCCCTTAATGCGACCATCCCCAAACCCCACCTTTTCTGTCTGGTAGCCATTTCTGAGTTGGGGGAGTGCAGCCGTTCAACGGAGGCCTCTGCAAGCGATACTCTTCCAGTGTCTCCGGCTAAAGGAAAGTAGAAAAATCAGTGACATTGCTACTGATCCACCATGCTCCCCTGACATAGAATGACTGTTTTGGGAGAACTACTGGACTGAAAAGGTAGGTTTGCAAACACCTTTTGGTCATTATCCAGTCAGTTGAGAATGCCAACTTATGGGATTCTTGGTATCTGCTGAGGTATCCTTCAACAGCTAGGCTAAAGTTATTTTTTTTAAAAAACTTTTAGGTGATTGATGTTATTTCAAACAATTTTTGAGAGAGGAGAAATCAAATGGCAATTATTCCCAACCAGGAGGGTGAAATGGCCTCTGTCACATCTCTGGCTAGGCTGTACGGCTGTTTCTTGATCAGGTCCTTGCTATCATTCTCAGTTGCTCCTACCCTGTGGACAGTTAGTGGAGTACCGTACTGTTGTGCTGGGTGAGCTTTTCCTTAAGAATTAAATGGATGCTCCATTTGTAGATCTTAAGGTTTTAGGAAGTTGCCTCTTTTTTTCTTTTTTTGCTTCCTTCTAAAAGAAAGCTCCCCACACCACCCCATCCACTTTTTTGCCCTTTAAACTTTATTTGGCAATTATAGCATCACAAACTGACTTTTTGAAAAATATTTGAGAACTTGTCTCCCTCGAAAACATAAAATTCCCCCTTTCCAAATGTCCTGAATTTGAAGGTTGCATTCAATCCAAGGGGCAGCCATGGATGCACAGAACAGTGATACCTTTATTGGATCAATAAAGAGATCACTGTTTTTTGTGGATTTTGAAGTTATCCTTCTTAAATATAGTGTTGCTTCTAAAGACAAAAAGGAAGTGTTTTTTTAATGTGTTTTCTGTGCTTAGACCAGAAGGTGGCACTCAATCTCCACAGACCGTAACAGTGGCCCCAAAATAAGATGGCATGAATGGAATGTAACTCAAAAACAGGGCTATTAAATATTTTCATGCATTTCCTCTCAATTACACATCACAGTGCAGAACTTTTATCTCCTTGGCCATGGAAGTAAGAATAGTCTGAATGGCAAGGTTTGTGTGCCTGTTCGGCTTGCTGTGATTCTGATGTGTTTTGGCAAACTCCTAGCAACTCTACACTCATGACTGGGCAGTTCACTTAATTTTACATTCTGTAACTTGGACTTGACAGTGAAATTTATGAATATATTTTATGGAACTGGCTTAGTTCATAGAAATTGTTACAAGTTGCCTTGTTAAGTTACCTTACTGAACACACCACCTCGCAACTTAGTTTTTTTCTGAACCACTACTTAGTGTTCACTGAATCTGTAAACGTGAATAATGGTGGTACCATGTCCTCTTTAGGCCTCAAAGAGAAAATTATTGGCACATTGCTCTTTATTCCTTCAGAAACTTTTGCCAGGCAGGTTCTCACAGTTACTTAATAAAGCTTAGTTAATCCTGATTGGGTCCCCCCCCTTCCAAAATATGTATAAATTATGGAATCATTTCTTTGAAAACAAGAATATGCAGCTGGGTCAGGCCAAAGGCCTCTCTGGTGAAGCATCCCATTTCCATGGTTAGCCAGCTGGATGTATGTGAGAAATCCACAAGGACAACACAAGGGGATTAGTATTTTGCAGCACCTGGATCTGAGAAGCGTTTCTGATCCTGAAGATAGTGTATAGCCATCATGACTTGTACCTTTGTTTGATAGCCTTGGTGTCTGTGACTATTTCAGTTTTAGAGTTAAGTTGGTGGCTTTAATGTCATCTTGTAGAATGTATTTTAACTGCAATATAGTACTGTATATGTATTAATCTGTATTTAATGGTCAACAATGTGGCATCAAGGACTTGTTTGGCAAGAAACGTATGCACATCAGCATATCACCACATTTTTACCATGTTGCTTGTAAGAGCTGAAGTGTTATGTTAAACTTTATTAAATAGCAAGAGCTTTTGGTTATGAGTATTCTCTACATTAATGACTGTCAGTAGCTCCACAGATTAACTGAGTATGAAGGTTCTCAAGTCATCTGTATGTGGGGTCAAACTGAAGTCATTGCCACCCGCAGAAGTGTAGTTACAAAGGTGCAAAACTTCTAACATTGCAGAAGGTGAGACACTGAAATAGGCTGTGTTCACATCTGCTTGCTAATTTTACCTGGCCATTTCCTTTGGTTGCCTAAACTGAACTTCCTAAATACTCAACTGACGTTTTAAGTTACTGCAATACTAGAAATTTGGGTAGTGAAGGAAAAATTAATGGAGGGCAGAATTCTTCCAGGGTAGTCAAGTCCTCATTTGTATTACGCCTCTAGCTACAACCCTTGGGAATGAGCAAAGTGTGTTCTCCCAAAGTCTGTTTTTGCAGCCCTCCCTGGACTATTCTTTTTCTCAAGAGTGGGATTGTCTCCAAGTCTGGAGTAGCATCAGTTTGCCTTTAAACAAGTTGACTATTCCCCTGCCCTGTTTTACATTAAAAGAATACCTGTTTCTCAAAACCTGAAGTGACTCCCTCCCCCTTAATGTTTTAGAGACTTGGTGTGAACTGTGGGGGCTGGGGAAGTTGGCCATTGGACCTGCTGCAGTTGCCTGATAGAAGGCAGCGAATGTGAGAACCAGCTATAATAACTACATTTCTGTTTAACTATACAATCACTTCTTATATCTATGTGTTTCGTTCTTCAGAACTTCCTTACTTACATCCTGCTGTTAAACAGCTTCTCTGTGTCTTAACAGAAATGGAGAATTTAAAAGTCCACTCCATCACTGTCCCATGGTAGTGTAATCAAATCTAAAAATTCATAAAATGTGCTATAAAACAGTTTGCATACTTTCAAGTCAATGTTTTTACTGACTGTTCCTGTTCTCTGCTATTCATTCCTCCACAACAGGATTGGGCAAAGTGCAGCCATGGGGCACATGAGGCTGATAGAGCAGTGTCTGAATCATCTCTTACTCTCCGATCTTTCACCTTCAGGATTGCAAACTGCATTCTCAAGTCAGGAGGAAAGCACGATTTCCCATTTAAATGCTACTTTACCAATCCCATGGGGCCTGTGTTAGTCCAGTAAAAAGCATTTTTTTGCTTCTAAATCAGATGTGACTATCTGATCACTTCCTGTTTCTAAATATGCCTCTTCTTCCCTTCTAAAACAGACTGGGGGAGGGAGTCAAAATTTAAGTGGCAAACTATTCTGCTGCTTGGGGAATACGTTTACCAAAAGGGGAGAGGATCATAGTGGATGCATCCCACCAAAGCCCTGGGGAATGCAACCCTGGGTGTTGGCCACCCCAATCTACAGTTAATGTGAGAAACTGTTAAAACACATGTAATTTATTCATACAGTACTTCAGATTTCCATTGTGTTATGACTATCCCAAGTTAATTGCTAAAAGGTTTTTACATTTTAACCACACCAAAGTTAAGTTTTAATACTGACAGTCTTAAAAGACAGTGTTCTGCCCACAGTATAAGCCTGAATTTTGATGTTAGATGCAATGCCTTGAAAGGAAGGAAGAGCAAAGCTGGACAGTGATTTGTATTTGTGCTGCTTGTTTTACTCTGGAAAACAGCCAACATACTCTATAGGAGCTTTGCCCTACTCCAAAATAAACAGCAGCAGAAGTCTCTTATATGTGACAGGTTCCCCAGTACGACTAAATGTGCCAAGTTCTTTTGACAACAGTACAGTTCTTGCCCTGTTAGGGGAAGGGTAGAACTTGACCCTGAAAGACACAAGAATAATCGATATACGCTCACAAGCTAGATGTGTTTGTCCATTTGAAATCTAAGAGGGACACAGCAAGTGGGCTCTCCTTTTTGCACTTAGATTGGCTCTGGTCCCTCCTGGGAAAGCTGCATTGCCGATTGGTTGGGGCACCTTTTGTATTCAACAGATCAGAGCTCCCCCCCCCCCATTTGATGTCAAGGGCGAGAAAGAGAAAAGACAGCTGCAGCAGACTGTGTGGCGCCACCCACACACCTGTTCTCTTTGGTGAAAGTGTTACAGGCCTCAGGTGAGCCTTCTGCATTTCACTCTAAGAGTCCCCATCGCCCAGGTGCCCAGCAATGCATCACTAGCAGATCTCCTTTGGTCAACAGTGGCACGGCTTTATTTTTCTGTAGCTTGTTACATGTCAGCATTTGGGGAAGTGGGAATCAAAACAGCTTGTTGCAAACTTTAGGAGAACGGAACACATCCCATTAACTTTCCATAGCTAAATGTAACATAACAGCTATCTCGATTAAAGAATCAAAATTGACAGTACATCAAATCCTGCACATAAGCGTTTTTCTTACATTCCACTGAAGTCTCTGCAATTCAGACATCATAGATCAGGGCAGGATTGCAGCCTTAAGGCAGTTCCACAAAACGCAACTTGATTCTTTTTGTGGGAGAGAACAGTGCTTAGAGCAGCCAAAGTTTAATCAATAACATGAGGGTGACTTTCATTTCTCAACAGTTTAGTCATATAGGGAAGCTGCTGCAACTGATTAACTAATACCCCTTTTCCTTGACATATTGCAAAGATTCATGTGAACTTTTACGTTTTAGTGACTATACTACATCAGCTTTTGCATTACAAGATTTTACAGGAACTGAGCAGTTGAGAAAGCTGACAGCCATCTGCAAACCTTCATTTCTGTGTAATGATTCAGAAGATCAAGTTAACCAGAGTTAGTTGCTCTGAGAAGTTCATGCAAGGCAATCAACTCTGGGTAAAAAAGAACAGCAAAGGAATTTCTCCTGCTTAGCCGAGTTTCTCAAAAGTCCAACATCGCTCTCAAGGTAATGAATAAATTAAGCATTTTATCCTACAAGATCTCAGTTATCTGTTATCCTACAAGTTATCTCAGGAGCTCATAATGCCATTTGGCTTTTTTGTTTTCACAATTTACCAGAGCAGTCATTTCAAGCATTTTTATTAAAATCATTCTATATTTTCATCATCATTTCGTTATGTCCAAAATTAACATTGGTCCCTGTGAATAAAGCAGTCAAGCTGTTCAATAAACACACAATTTATTTTGATCTTGTATAAAAAGGTTAAGTTTACAACCAAACTTTTATAAAAAGTTCAGCATGATTTGCGTACGTCATTACACTTTCTGCAGAAATAGACATTTCTGCTACTATCCAAGAAAACTCTAATTAAAGAGTTTCAGTGTTTCATTCCCATATTTATATATAAATATATACAAAGCATTCAGTCCTACACTTGTGTCAAAAGAAGATAATTTTGACAAAAGACTTCACTGAAAAACTGAACACTAAAATCCTTCTAGTACTCACGCTCCACCTTTTGGAGGAAAAAAGGCAAAGTCTGCTTAATATGGGCAATTCCTTAAGAGATCTTTACATTTCATTTCGCTCCCCGCTGTGGGAATAGTATATAAATGAAGCCTTCCAACTAGGGAAAGGGCAATTTGTAAAAGTCTGTTCATAAATAATTAAGATATTAGTCCATGGCGCGTGTAGAACGGGGGAGGTGGTGTCCGCAATTTCTCTTTAAAAGTGTCCATTTGACTGGATCTGGATTTCCCCTCTAGGTACAGCTGAAAATCGGATTCAGCAGCTTGCAAAAAGGAAAAAAAAGGGAAAAGCTGTCTCTTCTTGTGCAAAGGAAAAAAAAAAAGAAGTCAGCAAACACCTGCAAAAGATTGAAGAGAGGCATATTTAGAAGAATGCTAACAGGGCAGAGATCCGGACAGACTGGCGCCAGAGAGGAAGCCACAGTTTGAACATTTAACCAAACACTCAAAGATTGGGCAAACCCTGGCGTCCAGATGCAGTATGCGCACAGAAATATGCTTCCCTCCTCCTCCCCTCCCTTTCTCTCTCTCACACACACATACAGAAGGATATAGGAAAGAAACAAAAATTGTTTCTGGGGGTGTCATTGGCAGAAAACCCAACACATTCAGTATCTGAATCTCTCTGTACAGACAAGAATCCAGAACCTATTTCTTGGAGCAATTTAATGACTATAAGCTCAGCTGACACCAGGAACAACCCCCCTGTTTCCTATGTTTCACTGGGGCAAACTTCTGCCTCTCGTTTTATAGTAAGCATTTCCAGTAAATATAATACATATATTTCAATGCCATCTGAGGAAGCAGACTGAAGTCTACGAAAGGTCATGGTGCCAACTTCTTTCAAGTTAGTCTCAATGGTGCCACAAGCTCTCTCTACATAGCATTCAGAAGACAAGATGGCATTTTTCAATTTAATGGTCAAAATTTTGAAGTTTAATGGCCAACTTACTCGCTTTGGCACATTTTTTAGATAGCTGTACATTATCTCAACCCTTGTCATTTCCCCCAACATCTTTCCACTTTGTGAGGCCCCTCTGAGATTGTGTATTTTTAAAAACCCAAAGAACGAAAGAAGATAGAAGCATGAGATATCATACAGACTTGAGGCTACTCAGTGCGAGCTTTCCTGCTAGACTTGAGCCTGTTTCCTCACCAGATGCATGCTGCAATTTTGAGTAGATTCAAGTCTAGGAAAGCTCTTCCTACCACTTGGTTTCAATTTTGGCGAGTCTCAAAAAGGTCCCCTGTTCACCATGATTTTTTTAGACTGTTGCTACATCTTTTAATGTAAAAAAAAACAAACACCCAAGAATTGAGCACTTACCAGTTCATTTAGCCACAAAGTGCTTTGCTGTCATTTGACATTAACTCTGAGGGAAACTCAGCTGCCTGCAAGGGATGAGGGAGAAGGAAGGGAAGAAAAAGAAGGTGGTGATGTCAAGATGCTAAACAGTTCAAGGAATCATAGATTACCAACTCCAGATTACAAAGTCAACTCAAACTGGGATCGACAAAGGTACCAACCACAGACAACAGAGTGGCATTTACACCATGGAGAGAAGGGAGTTGCCAAAAGGTATGTCCCCCCCAACACCACTTTGTAGCCTAGCCTCTACTTTTTAAAAACACACACAACAGAAACACCCTGAAAAGGGAGACAACACTGCCATTTTTAGGGGCTGCACAAACAATCCATAAGCACAAGTTGTACTTTTAATTGTACTTTTTTAATGTTGTGAAGCTGCCCTGAGTCCCAGTTCTGGGAAAAGAGCAGGATACAAACAAATATCATCATCCAGGTGGACACCTCTTTTAACTCATCCCAACCTTTCCAGAAACTCTGATGGATTATTTTAACGGTTAAATGTGTTTAATTGATGTTTTGGAGGAGAGAGAGAGGGAATAGCATTATTGTATTGTATGGATTTTTAACATAAGCTCCCTTGAATGCCTCTTGACAGAGAAAGGGGGTAGAAACAAATTTGTTGTTGTTATTATGATTAACCTCAGTGTTGTCTTTCTCCCTGGGAACTTCCTTTCTTGGTCTCAAGAGGTGCTCTCTACAGTTTCTAAGGGCTGCTGTGGAAAGACCTGGGATCTATACTTTGCTTGGAAGGAAAGGGGGAACATACAGCCAAGTTCTCCATCAGAGGAGGCTAGGGATCCCAGCACTGCCAAATGCTCTCTACAATGTCTGGGAGGCTGCTGTGGAAAAGCCCTGGGATGTGTAGTTTACTGGGAAGGAAAAGAAAAGAGGGAGCACCCAAATTGTCCATCAGAGGAAACTAGGGACTGCCCGGTCTACAAGATGCTCTGAAATTTCTGGGGGCTGATGTGGAAAACCCTGGGATGTGTAGTTTGCTGGGAAGGAAAGGGGTAAACACCCAACTTCTCCATCATCATCAGAGGCTAGGGATCCCAAGTTACAAGATGCTCTCTACAATTTCTAAGAGATACTGCTGTGGAAAGCCCTGGGATGTGAAGTTTGCTGGGAAGGAAGGAAAGTGAGGGCAAGGGAGGGCACCCAAGTTCTCCATCATCAGAGGAGACTAGAGATCCCAGGTTACAAGGTGCTCCCTACAATTTCTAAGACATGCTGCTGTGGAAAGCCCTGCGATCTGTAGTCTGCTTGGAAGTAAAAACTACCCAAATTCTCCATCATCGTCATAATCATGAGAGGAGGAGGCTAGGGACCCCAAGAGATGCTCTCTACAATTTCTAAGGGCTGCTGTGGAAACCACTGGGATCTCTAGTTTCCTGGGAAGGAAGGAAGAAAAAGGGATACCCAAATTCTCCATCATCAGAGGAGACCACTAGGGCTGCCTCCAATTTCTAAGGGCTGTTGTGGTGGAAAGCCCTGGCACCTGTAGTTTGCTGGGAAGGAAGGAGGGAAAAGAAAGAAAGAGGGATATCCAAGTTCCCCAGCAGAGGAGGAGGTTAATAGGGACCCCCACTGCTGTCTACAATTTCTAAGGGCTGTTGTAGAAAAGCCCTGGGATATGTAATTTCCTGGGAAGGAAGGAAGGAAAAAAAGAAAGCAAGAAAGGAGGATACCCAAGTTCTCCACCATCCTCATCAGAGGAGGAGGAAGAGGCTAGGGACCCCAGTGCTGTCTCCAGTTTCTAAGGGCTGTTGTGGAAAAGCCCTGGCATCTGTAGTTTGCTAGTAAGTAAGTCAGGAAGAAAAGAAGGAAGGAAGGAAAGAAAGAAAGGGAGGGAGGAGGGAAGGAAGGAAGGGGGATGTCCAACTTCTCCCTCCTGACAAGAGGAAGGGTCTGGGAGTGTTGCTGGTGCTTCTGCTCACCTGGAGGGAGAGGATGGTGATGTCTGTGTTGAGGGCAGCCAGGGGGCTCCTGCTGCTGCTGCTTCCCAGAGAGGGGTTCCTGTTGGGGAGGTGCGTGTTGTTGCTGCTGCTGGTGTTGGTGTTGTTGTCGAGGGCGATCTGGAGGTCGAGGATGTAGTCGATGACGTGCTGGAGGATCTCCATCCTGGAGACCTTCTTGTTGTTGGGGATGCTGGGCACCAGCTCCTTGAGCTTGGAGTAGCAGTCGTTCATGTTGTAGAGGAGGCTCAGGGGGTCCGCCTCCAAAGAAGACGAGGAAGGAGAAAGAGAGGAGCCCTTGCTGCTGCTGCTCAGGAGGCTCAGGCCCCGGGAGGGAGAGAGGATGCCCAGACGCTGCCCCACAGGGGGACGCCCGGGACTCAGCGCCTTCATGGTACGCAACCACAACCACACAACAACAACACAACAACAAGGGAGAGAGTTCGCTCTCTCTCTCTCTTTGTGTCTGTGTGTGCGTAAGGGAGGGACAACACAACCACACACACCAAGGGGGTCTCTCTCTGTGTGTGTGTGTGACACACAAGTGTGTGTAATGCACAACACAAAGGTTGTGTGTGTGTGTGTGGAGGAAATGGGACCACACACTCCCCCAAGAGGAAGAGACAACACAAAGTGTGTGTGTGTGTGTGTGTAAGCACCACACAAAGGTTGTGTGTGTGGCACAACACAAAGGTTGTGTGTGTGTGTGTGGAAGAAATGGGACACAACACCCCCCCCCAAGAGGTGTGTGGTGAAGAAAAAAAGACAACACAAAGTGTGTGTATGGAAGGAAAGCACAACACAAAGGTTGTGTGTGTGTGTGTGTGTGTAAGAAAGGCACGACACACTATGTGTGTGCCAAACACACACTCAAGACAAGTGTCTGCCTGTGCAGAAACACAACACAATATATATGTGTGTGTGTGTGTGTGTGTGTAAGAATGGCACAACACGCTCAAATAATGTGTGCTGAAGAACAACACACAAGGAGACAAGTTGTGTACAAAAAGAACAAAAACACACTCAAACCGGCAAAGTGTGTGTGTGTGTGAGAAAAGCACAACGCAAGGGTTGTGTGTGTGCAGAGAAGAAAAGCACAACACAGTCAAGCAGACGAGTGTGTGGTGTGTAAAAGAAAAGCACAACACACTCAGAAATGTGTGTGTGTGTGTGTGTGTGTGTGTCTAGAGGAGAAAGAAAGGCTGCCGCTGTTTCTCAATCGCTCTCCTTCTCCTTTTCTTCCTTCCTTCCGCTGCCTCGCCTCCAGCGCGAATGAAAGCCGCAGCCGCCTGCGGGGCCTTTTATAGGGCAAGTCCAGCCCCACCCCCTGGGCTGATGGGCTCGCTCCCATTGGAGGCCGGCGAGGTGCCCGTCACGCGCGGGGCGGCCCCTGATTGGAGAAGACGCAGCCACAGAGAACGTTCGGGCCTTCCGCGTTCGGAGCCAATCGCAACAAAGGGGGGCGTGGCCAATCTGGACAGCTGTGGCTGCTGCTGGTAAATAGATCTCTAAGTCTCTATCTCTCTCAGTTATTATATGAGAAAAGCAGTGGAATGGGCATTTGGGGCTGGTTCTGGCCATAAAGTCCATCCAGTTTATTTTATTTTATTTTATTTTATTTTTTGCACTGATTTCACTTTAGTTACTATTAGTTACTATTAGTTATGATTAGTTAATATTTTTAAAAATTATTTCTCCCCTAATGAATGACATGACATGAGATATTTGGAAAAAGTGGTTTTAGAAGGTGTGTTTGTTGTGTGCCTTCAAGTAGGTTTCTGACTAAGAGTGACCCTATTTCCTGGCATGATTTGTTCAGAGGAGGTTTGCCATGGCCTTCCCCCTGAGGCTGAGAGAGTGTGGCTCAAAACTCAAGGTCAACCCCAGTGGAAAGGAAAGGGAGAAACAGAATAAATCATTATTAAGCAAAGGCTAGTGTGACAGCAGCGTGGTGGAGTGGTTTGAGCGTTGGATTCGCACTCTGGACTCGAGAGATCCGGGTTCAATTACCCGCTGGAGCATTTAAAAAACAAACAAACACTGGGTGAGCTTTGGCGAGTATTTGTATTTTATCTTTGTAAGCCGCTTTGGTTGTTCCCACAAAAAGCGGGGTATAAATTAAAGTTGCATTATTTTATTATTTATAAGTCACACTCTCTCAGCCTCAGGTGCATCAGATCTATGACAGCTCATGCTGCTAACTTCTCTTTCAGTCAGTCTCCAAAGTGCGTGCTGCTGCAAGATCCCTTTGCATCCTCACTTAATTGTGTTGCATGTTAGCCTTTTGGCTGAAGAGCAGGATATTAATAATAATAATTTTTATTATTATGTCTGATGGCCATTGCAGATAACTTCTGCAGGAGGAGGCTAGGTTTATTTCACTCAAGACCTGAGCAGGGCAGCTGATGACATGGAAGCCTCTTTGCCGTACGTCAAAGTCAGCTTCGTGACAAATAATAACAACAATTTTTGCCAAAAGATACAGTACAGTAGAGGCGCTCGAGAAAGAGTTATTGTGCCGTGTTTTCATTTCTGACATATGGTGATCCTGTTATGGGTTTTCTTGGCGGACTTTGTTCAGAGGACACATTTCCTTTCCCTTCTTCGGGGGCTGAGAGAGTATGACATGCCCAAGGTCACCCAGCGGGTGTCCATGTCCGAGCAGGGATTCGAACTCTGGACTCCCAAGGTCCTAGTCTGACACGCAAACCACTACTCCATGGTGTAACTCGGTCAGGAGCATGCGTAAATTAAACAAGACCAAACAGAGCTCTGTTGTCTTTCTTGGCAGTGGAGGCCAGAAGTTTTCAAGACAATACAGGTGTTTGGTTTCACAAGTACGCTAACGCTGTTAGAGAGCAGGTTTGGTGTAATGGTTTGAGCTATGGACTATGGAGTTTATCACAAGGGAGGAATTTCTCTCAATTTCGAAAGAAATGAAAGTGGGGCCAGTTCGGAAATTGGTGAATTCGCTAGTTCAGCGAATATACATGATTTCATATTGACGCTGCATCACGTTCAGAATGGCTTCCCATTGCCCGAAACTGACCGAAATTGTGTGTGATAGTTCCTCACGCAATAACGTGAAACCCCACAATTGTGTTCGGAAGGACTTTCCATTGAGCAAAAATGCATGTGGTAGTCTCTCGCGCAATAATGTGAAACCCCATGATTGCATTCAGACAGCCATTGGATTATGCTTCCAATTTCTGTCGTCTGATAAACCCTTAAGACTCTAGCGACGAGGGTGCGAATTCCAAGCCAGCCACGAAACCTGGAGGGGGGAACCTTGGGCAAGTCACACTCTCTCAGCCTCAGGTAAAGGCAATGGCAAACCTCATCTGAAGAAATCTTGCCAAGAAAACCCCACAATAGCTTTGCCTTGGAGTCACCATAAGTTGGAAACAACTTAAAGTCACACAAAAGCTTGTTCTTCTTGTTGTTAACTTTGTCTATATCCCATCTTTTCCCAGGACTGGGATTCAAGGCAGCTTACAGACTAAAAGGTTTACAGTTTAAAAGGTACAAAAAGTCCACATTAAAATCAAAATTCAGATGTATCCATTTAAAAACCATACACTTTAAACAGATTTTTAAAAGTTACGGAGTATAATTTTAAACAATACAGTACTTAAAAGGCTGTCTGACCAAAAAAGTCCTTGCCTGCTTCTGGAAGGACAGTAAGGAGGGGCTCATTCTAGCTTCCCTGGGGGAGAGAGTCCCAAACTAGGGGCAGCCACTGAGAAGGCCCTTCCTTGTGTTCCCACCAACCGTACCTGGGAAGATGGACCCATAGAAGAGGGCCTCTCTTGTGAAATCTCAGGGCCTGGGCAGGCTCATATCGAGACCTACGGTCTGTCAGATAACCTGGACATAAGCCATATAGGGCCTTAAGCTAACCATAAACCTATACTGGCTGAGTAAGGTTCCTGTTCTCTTCCCCTTCAGTGCCTATACAGCATTTAATTCATCACAAAAGCACCTTGGTGACAAATATGAATGCCTGCTGTGTTTGTTTCTGTGCAGCCTTGCTGAAGATAATGATCACTGTAGTCAGTGCTGCCAGAAGCATTTCAAACATAACATTTAAGTCTACCTTTCACCACTATTATATTCTTGTAAGAGATGTGCTGGTGCACTGAGCAAAACGCTATGCTGCCTCATCAGGGTCATTCTGCTTACGACTTAAAGAGTTCACTAACTGCAAACCTACTATCAGTTAATGGTAAGGGTTCTTACTTTTTACTATTACAGTCAGCCCTCCTTATCCACGGATTTTTAATCCACGGATTAAAGCATCTACGGCTTGAAAATGCTTTAAAAATATACAAATTCCCATAGGCACCATTTTACTATGCCATTATATTTAATGCGACTTGAGCATCCACGGATTTTGGTATCTACAGGGAGTCCTGGAACCAAACCCCAGCAGATACTAAGGGCCCGCTGTATTATTTTTATGATTTTTCATGCTCCCTGAAAACATTATTGCCACCTTTCAGGGCAGTAACCATGTCTCAGTGGGAACAGACTACTCAGGGAAGATCTCAGTTGTATGCCCTTTGCTTTTTCTGGGCCATTAGAAGGAAAGCCTTTGCATTTTATTTATGGTATTTATACCCCGCTCATTTTGGTGTATCCTGGGAGAGTCCTGCCTCTTCATGAGCTACAGGCACTTGTCGTTGCTCCCATTCAACCTAGCTTCTCCGCTCAAATCTTTTCACTTATCCCAAAATTATTGTTGCAACCTCTTGCCTGAGCCCAAGTCTCATTCTTTAAATAGCAGCTTAATGAGACCGCAGACAAAGTTTTGGCTGATAAATTCTAACACAGGCGTATGCATCCAAAATCCACCCACATAACCAGATCCCAGGTGAATATTGAGTTATACTCTGACGCTTGACTTTTCCATCTAGTTCATACATTGGGGGCAGCATCCCTCATTTGATGAGGACAGGTAGATGTCCCTTCCAACCTTGTATCTCAGGTGTGTGGACTGGGACTCAATAAAAATGCTCCCGCATGGAATTTCTCTGTCTGTATCCTTTCTCTCCCATGCTTTGAGGAGGGAGAAATCACACAGGATTGAGAAGCCAAATAAATTGAAGATGTTCGGTTTCCATGTTTGAGGAAGGAAGATGGAGGGCAGCAAGGGTAACGTTGGCCCTGGCTCCCAGTACCAAATGCTTAACCTGAACTTTCTGTCTCACTATGTAGAGAGATCTTGTAGCACCTGTGAGACTGAAAGAAAGGTGGTGGCAGCATGAGCTTTTGTAGACTTAAGTCAACTTCCTCAGATGCATAATGCATCAAAGGTGCTACAGGATCTCTCTTTGTACTGATTCTACAGACTAACACGGCTGTATCTTTGGATTCTTGCTCTCTCTCAGACATGCTCCTTTCTTTCCCCATTTCTCCCTCCTTCCTTTGATGTTTTGTGGACAGTTTCACTGCTCCAAGCACAATATAAAATTAAATTCTCATTCCTATTTAATGTACTTAAGCAAAGATATATGCTTGGCATGCCAAGGCTGAGTCCCCAGCATGGGCAGGAAAGACTCCTATCTGAAAGCCATTGCTAATGGTGGCTGATGGACTAATGAGCTAACCAGATATAAGGCATCTCTTATCTACTACTGATGATGATGATGATGATGATGATTTATTTCCTTCCTCTCCCTAAAACTCAAGGCAGAGTACAACATATTAAAATACAAAACACACAAAACCATGGTTAAAATATAACACTGTAATATAATTAAAATACACTAATAGAGTACATAGACAATTTAAAAGGCATGTTTTATAACTGACTGGGTAGGCCTGGCAGAAGAGAGATTTCTTTAATGCTTTTTAAAAAGCAGTCAGCATTTTCATCTGTTGTATCTCCCCCAGCAGGTCATTCCACAGTCTTTGGACAGCCACTCACAAGTGCTCTAGCCACTCATGTAAATGTAAAGGGAAATTTACTAAGTTTTTACTTGTCTGCGCAATACAAGGTAGTAAATCCCATTCAATACAGCTGTGAGTAACAGAAGATAACTGTGTGGCATGAATGCAATACAATTAATGTGGCATGTGGGATGATCTTAAATGTGGCTAGTAAAAAAAAAAAAAAAAAAAACAGCATTGAGTTTAGTGACATAAAGGGGCTGAACAGACAGGCCAAAATAAAGCTGCTTTGGGTCACTTTGGAGATACGCTGTTTAAATGATGCATGTGTCCTAAGAGGCTGGAAGCCGTGCCAAAGTCATGCTCCAGTCCTAAGGACTGAAGCATATCTTTGGTGCAGCTTCTGGCCTGTTAAGATGCATGTGTCATTTAAAAAGCATACCTCCAAAGTGACCTGAAGCAGCTTTATTTTGGCCTGTCTGTTTGGGCCCTTGTTCACTAGTAGGTGTGTGTCATCTTGCAGTCTGCAGAAATAAATACACAGGGTTGCAGGTTTAAGACACTGATTTTATTTCTTACATATCTACAATAATTCGTACATTAAAAATATGGTTGCTTCAAAAGATACAGAATTTTCCTGCAATTCTTATTCATTAAATATTACTAGGGAATATATTTTAATATGTTAGATCTATGTCAGGTTTATCACTTAATGGTTTGTAATTTAGACTTGACTGTATGCAAATACAATTGGCTTTATCCCTACAATTTGTTGTATATGTGTGGTGTGTGCTTTAAGTCGTTTCCAACTTATGGCAACCCTAAGGCTTATCATGGGAGTTTCTTGGGAAGTTTTATCAGAGGAGGTTTGCCATTGCCATCCTCTGAGGCTGAGAGAGTGTCACTTGCCCAAGGTCACCCAGTGGGTTTTATGGCTGAGCTGGCAATTACATTCTTGCGTCCAGAGTTGTAGTCCAACACTCAAACCAATATGCCATGCTGGATCACCAGCAATTTGTTACTGTATATTTAAAGGAGAGGCGTTTAAATGAGAAACACATATATTCATAGGTGGTATGCACACTTTGACATATGACAGGTAGTAGCAGGATGATAGACAGTACTGTTAAATCATATTTTGTATATAATAGTTTTATTAAATATTGTGGGCACAAGCCAGGCAAAGTTTCAGTTTCATGCTTTTTCTCCCTAATGGAAGAAAGTCAAGTACATATTTAAATTTCTCCCACTGAAATCAATGCTACAGGAGAACTTAATTATGAAGCAGACTCTTTGATTAAAAAAAAAAAGAATTTATTATTCCTCTAGTGCTTCAAATATCAAATTCATGGAGTTACCATTATGTTATACATGGTAAGCAAATACCATAAATACTGTGCTTAAAGCTAAAAATGGCCCCACCTGAATTAATATTTTGATACAAGTTTTTTTTTCCAACCCAGTATTAACTCATTTTGAGCATGATACAAAATGAAACATGTTGGGATTCCATCCATTTCTTCAGGGAAGATTTAGTCCAGAATCCTATAGATGCTTCCCTGAGAATAAGCCATATTGCATTCATTGGGGTTATCTTCTATGCAGACAGGCATAGGATTGCACTGCAAAATGCAACCTTTTTTCCACTGAAATAATGGGATGCCAAATGGTTTAGCTGTGGCTGGAACATGCCTCTCCTCTGGCATGTTCTTTTTCCGTTTTAAATATTTTTAAGCTCAAATATATCCTTTGATTGAAGCAGTATGCTAATACCTTAGTGGCCCAGGGTGACCAGCCATCCTCCTTTTCCAGGACCTGTCCTCATTTCATCCATCTGTAGAGGAGGAATTTCAAAATGCCCTCCATTTTGAGCATGACTAGGAAGCATTAAGTTATATTTCTATGAGTGTTTTGTAAGCTTTTATTTGGTAATGTCCTCCATTTTTCTTGAATGTCTTATGTTTTGCGGTGTCCTATCCTCCTTTGCAGTTGTGACATCTGGTCACCTTGCCCACCCCTATTTTTTGACACAATAAATCTATTAATCGGTTCCACCTTTTTAATGGGAGAGTGATTGTTTTCCTCCTGAAACATGAATTTATATTTCTATTAGCATTTCTAGCTTTGGTCATCTCCTCCTTTTTTCTTGAGTGTCCCCCATTTGTCGTCCTTTATGGTGAGGGCATCTGGTCACCCCGTAGTGGCATCTAAGGAGTATCTTACAAATGTCCTCATCATGTGTCTGTGAAAACACCCCCCTCACCACATACACTTGTAGCCATATTGGATCAACTTTGATAGCATTTTCCCACAGATATGCTAGTAGATCCACCGGAATATCATCCTCTTATTTATATTAGTACAAAGTGTTTGATTTTGTGAATAGGTTTGCTCCCAAGACAGATCTCTGCAGACATCAGCAGCCAAGGTGCAAAGCCAAGGGCAGTCTGCTATGTGACCATGTCACTGAGAAAATCCACTGCATCTGACTGGAGGATACTCTCATGTAAGGGTGCAAAGCCCACAGCCTAATCTTGCAGTATTTTGTGTATTTGGAGACCTCACCAACAGCATACCGCTGAGGAATTTCAAGGCTTGAGTGTTCCTGTTGTAGCTCCGGCGAGATATTTGCATTTTTTAAACATTATGGTAGACTAGACTGTAGAAGGTGGCTAACAGCCAGGCTGGGGGAAGGAAAGGTTTCTTGAAGGCTCTGGAGTCCAACAATAGGTTGTCCATCTCTTTGTGTCTTGTTGTTGGACCAGATTAGTACAAAAAAGGAGCCAGCATGGTATAGTTTGAGTGCTGGACTATGCCTCTGGAGCATAGGGCAAAGACATACTCTCTCAGCCTCCAAGGAAGAGCAAATCTTGCCAAGAAAACCCCGATATAGGTTCATCTTAGGGTTGCCATAAGTTGGAAAGGACTTGAAGGCACACATCAGCAGTACAATAACGCTGGTTAGTGTTCCTTTTGTCCAAAGGAACTCACACCTGTGCAGTCGAAGGCTTTTATGGCCGGCATCCATAGTTTTTTGTAGGGCTTTCAGAGAATGAAGATGCCAGCCACAGATGCTGGCAATACGTCAGAAAGGAACTCTTCTAGAACATGGCCACGTAGCCCGAAAGCTCCACAAAAAACTATGAACCCACACCTCTTTTTCTTTCCCAGCAGGCACTATTAGGGAAGGAGGATGGGTAGCCTCTCAGCACTTCTTAACATAGCTGCAATCCTTTTCTGTTTCACACAAGAAGAGCCTTATGGACAGAGAATGGCACACCACGAGTGCTTGGGCCAAACATTAAGGCCCTATTAGAAGGCCAGAGCTGGAAGAGGCCACAAAGGCCATCCAATACAACCTTCTACCAAAGAGGAGGAGGTTACTGGTTTGGATGGTATGTAACGTTATACATACCTAGGTTTGCCCTTAACCTGGATTAGAAGAGAGATTGAGTGTCCTTCCCCCACCTGCTCTTCACTTCAATATAGGGAGGAGGTAAGGGGAGGCTGGCCCAGTATATAGGGCACCTGATGTGGGCAAGAAAGGTGCACAGAGTCAACATGGAGTAGTGGTTTGAGTGTTGGACTATGACTCTGGAGACCAGGGTTCAAATTCCCAGCCTTGCCATGAAACCCACTGGGTAGCCTTGGGCAGGTCACATGCTCTCAGCCTCAGGGGGAAGGCAATGTCAAACCTCTTCTGAACAAATCTTGCAACAAAACAACAACACCATGATAGATTCACCTTAGGGTCAGTATATGACTTGAAAGCACACAACAGCAGTAGCAACCCTCCTTCCTGAATTCCCGTCAGTCCCTTGTGAGGGACAGTGTGAGGGAATGAGCAGCACAGCTCTCTGTAGCATAGGGATACACAGAGCAATACTTGCTCATAGGGATACTTAGGGAAACACTTGGCCATAGAGAATCATTGGACAATAATTGCCCATAGAGAATCATTGGACAACAACTGCCAATAGGGAAACACGGGGGAATACAGTACTTGCCAAATAGGGAAACATAGGGGGATACTTGCCCATAGGGATGCATAGAGGAATACTTGCCCATAGAGAATAATTGGAGAATACTTGCCCATAGGGCATAGTAGTATATCAGACGGGAGGAATTTCTCTTTATTGGAGAATAAAGTGGAGAATAAATAAATAAATTGGAGAATAAATGGAGCCAATTGGAGCCAATTCAAATTCACATGAATTCGCTAGTTTCGTGAATTTACGTGAATTCCAATTGCGTTTGCAATGCATTCAGAATGACTTCCCATTACCCAAAAATGACCCCCCCATTGCTCGAAATTGTGTGAGATGCTTTAATACGAAATAACATAAAACCCATGATTGCGTTCAGAATGACTTCCCAATGCCCGAAATTGTGTGAGATACTTTAATGCGCAATAACATGAAACCCCATGATTGCGTTCCGATTGCCATTAGATTATACTTCCAATTTCTGACGTCTGATTAAACTCCATAGAAATACTTGTCCGTAGGGTAACCTGGGGACTATTCAATAATAATAATAATAATAATAATAATAGTGTTTATTTATACCCTGCTCTTCAGCCCATAGGGAAAAACAGGGAATACTTGCTCATAGGGAAAAACAGGGGAATGTCTGTGGGGAGTCATTGGGGATTCCTTGCCCATAGGGATACATAGGGGGATACTGGCTCATGGGGATACATAGGGGGATACTGGCTCATGGGGATACATAGGGGGACACTTGCCCATAGGGAAACATAGGGGAATAACTGCCCATAGGGAATCCTCCTAGGGCAAGCTTTCAATGTTTCCCTATGGGCAAGTGTATATGATGTGTATATATATATATGATGTATATATTCTTTCAGTGTATATGATGAGTTCTGTGACACATTCTGTGAGGGTTCTTGGGCTTTTATATGTTGTTGTAACATTTCCCCCCCCCCCCCCCCATTCTCCTCCAGCGTCCTCCATTTTGAGGCGAGGAGGACTTTTCTTCTGGTTCAGGAATTCCTGACTGAGAGCTTCTCCTCCTCCTTCCCTCAAGGCCTCCCTCCCTCCTCCAAGCCCAGAGAGTCCGACAGAGCGGCGCCAGCCTTGTGACGTCACTCCCCCGCTGACTCCCCCTCCCTCCCGGCCCAGGCCAGCGGCGCCGCTCAGGCGGCTGCCATGGCAACCGGGGCTCGGCCCTGAGGAGGCGGCTAGGCCTTGCTTCGCGGCCTAGGCCTCCCTCGCAGTTATTCGCCTCAGAGATGTCGTTTTCTGACTTAGGCTGCATCCACATTGGAGAAATAACCCGTTTTGGCAACGCTTTAACTCTTTGTCTGACTCACTGCTATGGAATTCTGGGAGTTGGAGTTTGTTGTGGGGCCCTTCGGGCCCCACAACAAACTCCAACTCCCAGAATTCCATAGCAGTGAGCCACAAAAAAGAGTTAAAGCGTTGCCAAAATGGGTTATTTCTCCAATGTGGATGCAGCAGCCAGAGAAGGCTAAATGTTGTCTCACACAAAACACTACAGATTTTTATTTTATTTTATTATGATTTATTTAATTCATATATCCCCCGCCTTTCTCCCAAAGTGGCTCACAAATTATTAGAAAAATTCAAACAATTAAAATGATTCTATACAAAACAAAACAAACAAAAAAAAAAAACGTCAGACACACAATATAAAATATTAAAAATCATGTAAAATAAAAATAAAAGTGTCATGAAGCCGCTCTGAGTCCCACTCCTAGGAAAAGAGAAGGATATAAATAAATTATATATATATATATATATATATATATACACTCGTGTTAATCACATAGAATTACTGTAACTCGTGTTAAAAACTCATGTTATTCATGTTAAAAACAAAAATAAACTCATGTTAACTTAAAAACAAAAAGACACTCATGTTAATTCATGTTAAAAACAAAAACTCATGTTAACTCGTGTTTAAAAACAAAAAGAATCTCATGTTAATTCTTGTCAAAAACAAAAAACTCATGTTAACTCGTGTTAAAAACAAAAAGAAATTTATTAACTCATGTTAAAAACAAAGATAAACTCATGTTAATTCACATGTTAATTAAAAACAAAAACTCATGTTAACTCATGTTTAAAAACAAAAAGAAACTCATGTTAATTCATGTTAAAAATGAAAAGAAACTCATGTTAACTCATGTTTAAAAACAAAAAAAAAAATCTAATGTTAACTCGTGTTAAAAACAAAAATAAACTCATGTTAATCACACAAAACATTAAATCAGGTAAAATAATCTCATGTTAAAAACAGATTTCCCTAGCATTGAGCCAGGGCAGTTTAAAGCAATCTCGAACTGGATTATTTCTTCTGCAGTGTGTTTTTTTTCAGACCTTCCGCACTGCGTAAATAATCCAGATTGGCAACACTTTGATTTCCATGGCTCCATGCTGTGGAATTATGGGATTTGTAGTTTTATGAGTTATTTAGCCTTCTCAGTCAATAATCTTTGGTGTCCCCAATAAACTACAATTCCCAGAGCCTTGAGCCAGCGCAGTTAAAAGCGGTGTCAAACTGGGTTAAGCCTTTACAATGCGGATGCAGCCTTGAACTCAACGGACCGACTTCCTGTGCAGAAAGAATTGCGCTGTAATGATGGGAAAGAGCCAAACACTAGCATTTGCTAGTAATCAAGTATTTATTTTAAATTGGTGCAAAACAAAAACCTTGCACACTCCAACTATGATGTTCCTATTAACCATCTTGTAGTCTCGTCACAGAAAGCCAGCATGGTTCGAGTGTTGAGAGGCCAGGGTTCAAATCCTGGCCATGTAAACCCACTGGGAGACTTTGGGCAAGTCACACTCTCTCAGCCTCAGAGGATGGCAATAGCAAGCCCTCTTTGATGAAACTTGCCAAGAAAGCCTTTAGGTCGGAAACAATTTGAAGGCACACAACAAGAACTAAAGTCTTGTCCCGTCAAGAGAACTCCAATAAAGTAATGGAAGCCAGACATTGGACTTTATCAGATGGGAGGAATTTCTGTTTATTGCGAATGGACCCAATTCGAATTCACGTGAATTTGCTAGTTTAGCAAATTCACGTGAATTCGAATTGTGTTTGGAATGCATTCAGAATGACATCCCATTACCCGAAAATGACCCCCCATTGCCCGAAATTGCGTGAGATGCTTTAATTCGCAATAATGTAAAACCCATGATTGCATTCGGAATAGCTTCCCTTTTGCCCGAAATTGCGTGAGATGCTTTAATTCATAATAACGTGAAACCCCATGATTCCGTTCGGATTGCCATTAGATTATACTTCCAATTTCCGACATCTGATAAAGTCCATTATTTATCACAACCTATCGGCGCATTATGCCCTATCTGGCATTGCACCTTATATTTCACAGCGGCCCCCAAACGATGCTCTTTAAGGGATTTTGGACTTCAGCTCCCAGAATCCCAGACTATCGACCGACATGGCTGAGGCTTCTGGGAACTGAAGTCCAAAATCTTTTAAAAGGGCACAGTTTGGGGACCACTGTGAGTCACTCCACTGCATCTACTCAAAAGCTACTCCAGCCATACTTATTCCCCAAAACAGGATTGCAGATTTACACCTATGTTTGTGGGCACTCAGCCTTGAAAGGCGCCAAGAGCGCTCTCTCCGGCCAAAAAATGACCCCAATGGGTTTCAAAATTGTTTCCCCCCCTCCCCTTTCTTCCACCCTACATTCTTTTTCTCCTCCTCCATAAAAAATGAAATAAAGAATAATACTTGGTTGCCAAATCTGTACAAAAGTTTGAGAAAGCATGAAGAGGAGGAGAAGAATGAGGAGGAGGGAGCGGGGGGGGAGTGTGTGAGAAGGAAGAATGCAAAATATTGTGATGAACCTTATGTTATATGTTGGTTGGAGTGTGTGTATCATAGGATCATAGAGTTGTGTTTGTACATATGAGTATGTATGTGTGCATGTATGTATGGATATACACATATGTATATAGATGGGTGGGGGTGGGGGTGTATGCATATGTGTATGATATGTATGTACGTTTGTAGTATGTGTGTGTGCATGTATTTTTATGTGTATCTATATGTGTGTTTGCATATATGTATGTGTATGTATATATATCCATACATGTCTTTTTGTACAGTATGCTTATATGTGTTTGTACATAATGTGTGTGTGCATAATGTGTATGTGTATGTATATGTGCATGTATGTATATGTGTGTGTGTATGGATCTATGTATATATGTGTGTGTGTATAGATGTGTGTATATAGATGTGTGTCCATCTATGTACATATGTGTGTGTATGGATATGTGTGGGTCTGTGTGAACGTATGTTTATGTATATATATGTGTTCATATATATATGTGTCTGTGTGTCTGCATGTATATGTGTGTGTATGTACACGTGTGTGTGTATATGTACATGTATGTGTATGTATATATGTGTTTGTATATATATATGTGTGTGTGTGCGCATGTACATGTACATTTATATGTGTATGTATGTGTGTTTGTATATATGTGTGTGTGTGCATGTATGTGTATACATGTGTGTGCGTATGTACACGTGTGTGTGTGTGTGTATATATATATATATATATGTACATGTATGTGTATGTATATATGTGTTTTATATATGTTTGTGTGTGTGCATGTATATGTGTATACATGTGTGTGCGTATATATCTGTGTGTATGTATATGTACATTTATATGTGTATGTATATGTGTGTTTGTATATATGTGTGTGTGTGTGTATATGTCATGCATATGTGTGTTTTTGTGTATATATGCACGTGTGTGTGTGTGTGTTGCCGGAAACAAAAGTGAGAGAGCAAAAGAGAGAGAGCGAGCATTCTTTCGCCTTCCAGTGCTTTCCCTCTCACTTTTGTTTCCTTCTTCATCCAAAATGATGAGAGGGAGCAAGCAAGCCAAAAGGACTAAGGGAGAGAGATAAGGAGGAAGGCTGGAGAGCAAAAGCAGCAGCAGCAGCAGCAGCCTGGCGCCGCCAGTGTTGTTGGTGGGAGCTCTGCAGGGCTGGCGTCAGGAAGTCTGGGCCGCCTGCCTTCCCTCCCTTCCCGGGCTGCTGCTGCTGCTGCTGTTGTTCAGCCAGCCTTGCTGCAGCTGCACAATTAAGCTTGCAGAAACAATCCTGCTGGAGGAGGAGGAGGAGGAGGCAGAGCAGCCTTTCCCCTTCAAAGCCCTAGTTTGCTGTACTACTAATACTGACCTCCCCACCCCACCCCAAGGCCCTCCCTCCCTTCTCTCTTTTCCACACACACACACACACACACACACACGACACATTGGCCAACATCATCATCATCTGTGGGAAGAATTCATTAACTCACCCTTTTCCTCCTCTTCCATCCCAGAGATGCAACAAGAGATTGTTTGTCCCAGAACTTTAAACTTCATGCCTAATATTAGGATGGAAGGAAACCATGCAGGGAAAAAGGAGGAGGAGGAGGAGAAGAGGGAAGAAGAAAAACACAGCAAAGCTCTCTAACAAGAAACACATTGTGTTTTCTTTTCTTCTTTTTTTTTTCCCTTGGAGGAAAATAAAAATTAAAAGAGAGAGGGTATAGTGGGAAGCCAGTGAAGCTACCTTGGAAAAGTTGGCCATCAATTTATATATATATATATATATGAAATAAAAAAGGGTGGCTGTGATCATGTGGGATGGTCAAGGTGGTGCTCCAGCAAAGGGGCTCATGATCTTTCCCTTTTTTCTCCTTTGCAATCCTTGCTTTTCTTCAGTCAAGCTACAGATCCAGCAGAGGGGTTCATTATTATTATTATTATTGAAGTTTGTTGATATTACACCATATGATTTACACAGCACTTTACATAATCATAAATTACAAAACAACATAATTTTAAAATAATTTTAAAATGAACAGTTTAAACATCAATGATATAGCTGTGTTAGTCTGGGGAATCAGTATATAGTATATAGTATATAGAGAGATCCTGTAGCTGAAATAAATTGGCATCATGAACTTTTGTAGACTTCAGTCTACTTCCTCAGATGCATCTAAACATCAAATAAATCTAAAACTGAACTATGGAGCAGCAATAAACTCTCAATCTGACCAGTCCAACGCATGAGTTTATCACATGGGAGGAATTTCTCCCAATTTCGAATGGGGCCAATTTGAATTCATGTAAATTGGTTAGTTTAGCAAATTTATGTGAAATCTAATTGCATTCGGAATGCGTTCAGAATTACTGCCCATTTCCCGAAAATGAATTCCCATTGCCCAAAATTACATGAGATACTTTAATACGCAATTACGTGAAACCCCATGATTGCGTTTGGAATGACTTCCCATTGCCCGAATTTGCGTGAGATACACTCATTTGCAATAGCGTGAAACCTCATGATTGCATTCGGATTGCCATTGCATTATACCCCCAAATTCTGTTGTATGATAAACTCCATAATCAGGGTGAGATCATAAAAATCTTCCATAAACAAGACCGTTTTTTTTTTCATACTCTTTCCCTTTTGGTTTTCTCAGTTGCAAACTTTGCAAGCTTCCTTTGCAATCTTTGTCGTGTTGTGGTTGTGCGCGAGAACCTATCCTGGGGTTTTCTTGGCAAGACTTCTCCAGAGAGGGGGGAGGTTTGCCCTTGCCTTCCCCTGACAAGGCTGAGAGAGTGTGGTTTGCCCAAGGTCACCCAGTGGGTTTCGTTATGGCCAGCCTGGGAACCAAACCCTTCTCTTCAGAGTCCTAAACGTCCAACGCTCAAACCACTTTGCCATCACTTGAACTCATCCAAGAAGCGTGACGTCTCAAGAAGATTGCTAAATCATTTCATCGTCTTCTTTTTAGATTTTTTCACCCTTTTTATCCTTTTTCTCTGCACCCCTCTGATGGCTGACTGTCACAGAAAGAAAAAAAGAGAAAGAAAGAAAGAAAGAAAGGCCCAAAACACACTGCAGAAACAACAATCCAGTTTGAGACCTGCTTATCTGCCCTGACTCAATGCTAGGGCATCCTGAGAACTGTAGTTTTGTTTTAGACCTTCTCTGCCAGAGAGCACTCTGGTGCCACAATAGAGAACTATTCCCAGGATTCCCTAGCACTGAGCCAAGGCAGTTAAAGCAATCTCAAACTGGATTGTGTCTGCAGTGTATTTGAGACCGCAGTCAGTCAGTCAGTCTGTTTTCCAGCCTTCCTCAAGGGTTTCCTTTCTGTCTCCCAAAACGCTAAGCCTCCCTGCCACACGCCTGTCGCGTGCTCCGCTTGCTCCGGCTCTGGCTCTGTGTAAACGCTCCTGGTGGTGGCTCCAGTTCCAGGACAGGGAGGGAAGCAGGGAGGGGTTGCTTCATTCTTCTCCTTCTTCCCCACAACAAACAAGCAAACAAACAAACGGACACACACACACACAAACAGTGGCCCAGCTCAGGCCTGAGAAGGAAGAGAGAGCCAAGGTGACACAAGCTTCCTCCTTCCCCAGGACGACAAGTCCTCCCTTTGTTTCAGTCTTCAATAATTCCACAGTGCCCTAAGAAGCATGACTGTGTTATTTCTGTGGACTCTTTCAGACGTGGGAAATTGGAAGTATAATCCAAGGGCAATCCAAACGCAATCCTGGGGTTTCACGTTATTGCGATTTAATTCTTCTCACGCAAATTCGGGCAAAAGGGAAGTCACTCCGAATGCAATCATGGGTTTCACGTTATTGCGAATTTAAGCTTCTCATACGATTTCGGGCAAGGGGGGGTTATTTTCGGGTAATGGGAAGTAATTCCGAATGCCTTCCGAACAGAGCAGGGGTTCAGGTAAATTCGCTAAACAAGCGAATTTACATGAATCCACATTGGCTCCATTTGGAATTGGGAGAAATTCTTCCCGTTTGAAAGAGTCTTGTGAGGGTTTTAAGGTTTCATTTGGTCACGTCCTCCATTTTTCTTTAATGCCTGCCATTTTGTGGTGGCTTGTCCTCCTTGTCGGTAAGGACATCTGGTAATTCTGGCCTAAATGCCTTGGCCTCACTGTTGTTGTTGTTGTTTCTGTTGTTTTACAATAGTATCCTGACTCACAGAATACTGATATCTTTATGGGGATGACGCACATACATAATGTGCATGTGTGTGTGTAATATATATATATATATATATATATATGTACGGTGTGTGTGTGTGTGTATATACATGCACACATATATGTACAAAGATATACAAATATATACTCACGCATATATACACATACATACATACATACATATAAATACACACACATATATACACAAATACATACACATATATGCATACATATATATACACACATATACACACATATACCCTCATACACACACATATATACGTATACACACATATATGTGCACATATGTATATATACATATATAAACACAGTTTATACGTATGTATATATACACACACATGTATACATATGTATATATACACACACATGTATACATATGTATATATACACATGTATTTATAAATATACACAGACATATACACACACACAAAGACACACACATATACATATACACTTGTACTTCCCCATTTGCAGACTTGGAGTTCACAGTCTATCTCCTTCATGGATGTCAAGCAGGGAGGAACAAAATGGCACGCGCACAGGAATGTGCCTCCATTGTAACCAATGGGGACTGAATATTTGTGTTTCTCCAGATTTGTGGGGTGGTCCAGAACAGATCCCCTGTGAATTAGTAGCTCAAAAGGGGGCTCCCCAGCCTAGGGAACCATCTATACCACATTGATCCAGATGGCACAATATGGGAGAAGCCCAAGGCACTTAGCCATAATAGGATGTCTCAAGATCAGAATCAGCATACTCCCTTTACTATGGGAAGGGTGGTAGTGACCTGGGCTGGGTTTGGAACCATTATTAAAAGACCAAGCTTCCATCCAGAAGTTACTCTGACCCTCTCATTATTAAATGATTGAGCTAAATTAATTTTCCTATCAAATACAGTTTGAATCCATGCAATTTAGGTAACACTCCCAAGAACAGCATGTTTGTTTCCCTTCCACGATTTTTAAAATCATCATTGCCTGGTGAAGAAGCCAGTGCGCTTTGAAAGCTAGCCTAATGTTTTCTTGTGCCTTCTGGTTAGCCTAATAATAGCATCACTAATGTGTATTTGGGATTTTGTCCATTGCCAGCAGAGACGGCTCAAAAGCCTCACTGCAGCAAGGGAGCACAAGGCAAGATAAAGACAGCAAATAGGTGGATGGGGACCTTCTGCTAGTTGAGGGGTGAGCAATTAAAAGGGGGCTAGAGTCCCAGTGTCCACCCTGGGACCTTTTGGGGGCTGCATGAACTGTCAAAAATGCAAAAAACTAAGAAAACTGGAAATCTCCAGGGTCCCAGTTCTCGTTTGGGCAGAAAATGTTATTGTAACAAACTGTTTAAAAAGTGAATAACTTCTCCAAAAGCTTTAAGGAGAGTTCGGTCAACCCTCCTTATGTGGACAGAAAAAAGAATGGGATCAAGCATACTTGTAGTGTGCGTGCATGTGTGCGTGCGTGTGAAGGGGCTGTTAAAATGCTGGAGTGCGGATGCCTATTCCTACACCTGTAGGCCAAGTTTAGCTCCTTTCTGCCCTACTTGTTTTATAAAGAAAACCAGTTTTTCCCTGTTCACATGGAGAGCTGGTATGGGGAGAAATGGTGTACTTTGGCACAGTTACAATGCCATTGTAATGAATGGGAGGTCTACATGCATCTCCCTTATCTCTACCTCTTCTGCTTGATCAAAGTGGGTAAAGTCTGGAGCACTTGTAATTTGGCAGTACAGAGCTAGGGCTGGATAGCGTACAATGGGTCTAGATAGTCCAAATATGGGAAGTCCATAGAGAGCCACCCATAGAGAGCAGCAGACATGGTGTATGAATTTCTGCATGTGTGGGGAGAGCAAGGGAGACGGATGGCACTCTCAGTGTGTAAACACTGTGCTTCCTTGCAGGAATGCTGGACTGGTCACCCAGTGGGTTTCCATGGCCCAGCGGGGATTCGAAACCTGGTCTCCACAGTTGTAGATCAATGCACAAACCATTACACCACACTGGCTCTTGTGTTGAGCCTACTGGAGTTTGAAATGGTATTTTCTTCTACTAGGGCTTCTTATGTCTGGATGGGGCATTGGGGGTAAGGAAATGTTGGATATTGGCTCCAGTAATCTCAAACACCGTGGCCAATGGTCAGGGGTTCTGCGAGTTCAAGGCATGGCCAAAAAAAGAGTGGCAAAGAGCTGCTTCTTGCCGGCGGCCCATTCCTTGGGTAGCAGGGTTGAGAAGAACCCCTGACATACCATACTTGACCAGACCTGGGGATCATTCACACACTACAGAAACATAGCACTGTTGTTCACACTTTAAACTGCCATGGCTCCATCGTGGGATTTATAGTTTGGTCAGAGGCACCAGAAGAGTGCCCTGGCTGGGAATTCTTAGGTCTGTTCCTTAAACTGCAAACGCCAGGATTCCATAGGATGGGTCTGTGGCAGTTAAAGTGGCATTGTAGTGCTATAATTCTGTAGTCTCAATGGGCCCCATCACTTGCTATAGCTCATTGTCAGGAAGTGTTTTGTGATGAGTTTTTGTGGTCAGGTAGGAATTTCCAAGTGTTAAGGTTACTTTTGATATTTGTATTGTTCTTGTGAGTTTTCAAGATGTTTCCAACTTACGGTGACCCTAGGCAGTCCTATCATGGGCTTTTCTTGGCAAAATTTATTCATAGGTTTGCCATTTCCTTCCCCTGAGGCTGAGAGCATATGACTTGCCCAAGATCACCCGGTGGGTTTCATGGCTGAGCTGGGTATTGAACCCTGGTTTCCAGAGTCATAGTCCAACATTTAAACCACTGTGTCACACAGATTAATTTATATATCTCCTCTTTCACTCAAATAGGTCCATGAAAATCTGTGGTATGGAGATTCATCTTCTGTCACACTCTGTGTTAGAATTCGGCACATGTGCTATGAATGTATTGGATTTTTGTCCTTCTGTATTTGGATCCTTAAAATGCCCCTAGCATTTTGTTCTTAGAAAAATAATGTGTCTGGTATAAAAACTGATTGCGGATTCTGTTTGATGGAATTTAAGAATGGGTTAATTTGAGAATGGTATGTGTTGACAAAAGCACCTCCCTGTCTTACTCACTTCAGTCACATGGTAGATTTCAAGGGGTCAGACCCCAGTGAAAAAGGTCCATAGAATGCCATTTTAACTTCATTGGAGGGGTTTGGGGTGGCAGATGGGAAATTAAATTAGCAAGGATATCTTGGAAATGGGTTCCAGGTGACTCTTTGAGGGTAGTTTGACCTTTGTTATGGACCAGGGGGTGATTAAAATAGATTTGTACAAGGTGCCATGCATTTTTATGTTAGTGCAGTAATAATAATAATAGTTTACAGTTTTAGGGGAGATTTGAGATCTCCAGGTCGTGCATGAGCTAATTCTCTGTGAATTTGGAAGCTCATTGTGCTGGTATTACCTTGTGCTCCATTTTGACCCACCAAACCAGAAATGGAGAGTAATGTAAAACAGATGCTTTCAGCAGAGTGACTTAACTGACACTACTATTACTGGTATTAGGGGAGTAACCGTGGTGCTTATTATCAGTCATTTTCAGATATGTAGCAGAACCCAGCTGTTGCCTGCAGCGATCTCATGTGATTTCTACAATTCTGGCTCACAGCAGCATCCTTGCATGGTTCAGAGGTGTGTTCTAGGAATCATTTTTTCCCAAGGTTGTTTGAAACACAGGCTACAAATCTGAAATAATTCCTGGTTTAGAAATAGAGAATACCAGTAAGTGGATTGTATGTATAAATCTAGCAACGAAACATTTTTTTTGTATAGTTTGCTCCTCCAGAATAAGTCAATAGAAGCTGAAATAAATTCAGTATGGAAAACTTTGGTACTGGCAGCATATTTGGTGTTTATTTTTAAATGTGTTAAGTAGTGGCAAAAGATCAATTATATTGATGATGTCAGCATCAATTCATCATCTGAGGCTTGAGACATATCATAGCTATTTTTTCTTTTCTCCAGAGAGGTGAAGTGGGCTGGAGAGAGCGATCAAAACTTGAAGTGTCATCTTGCTTTCACCACAGGTAAACAATTTTGTGGGGTGGCTGGTAAAAATCTCTAAAGCCACTTTTACCAGAGGCAACAGTGGGACCAAAGAATTGTACAGTTGCTACACTGCGGCAAACATTACCTTTCTCAAATTATTTCCAACCAAGGTTGTCATCCAATTAGAGAAATATCAGCTGATAAATCAAATTAGCTTTAATCAGGTTAATCAATTATATTTATTTTATCACTTATTAAAATATTTAGATTCCTCCCTATATCGGAAAGCAGGCAGCAGGGCAGCTTACAGCGAAATCAGTTTAGACAACTCAAGATTTAAAACAAAAATAACATTCTAAAAGTATAGTAAACAACTGAACAATTTTAAAAGGTAAAATAGTTTATTACCATGTATAGGGACAAATTTGGATGAAATCATTAGGGCCCAAAAGTTTTTATAAAAAGCCAGGTTTCAGCATCCAGGAGACCTACTTGGGCCTCCAAGGGAAAGCTATTCATAGCCTGGGCAGAGAAGGCCCTGTGGCATGTCCTCACACAGTGTGTTGCTCCATTAGTGGGACACAAGAGAGCACCTTCAACAGACCTCATTTTCCAAAAATGAACAAAGCAATTATATGATAGCTGGCAACTTTGTTGTTATGTACCTTCAAGTTCTTTCCAACGTATGGTGACCATGAGGTGAATTTACCACGGGGTTTTCAAGGGCTGAGAACGTGACTTGTCAAGGGCACCCAGCGGGTTTTCATGGTTGAGCAGAGAATTGAACCCTGGTCTCCAGAGTAATCCAACACTCAAAACACTGCACGTTGCCTTTCCTTTAAAGGAGGATTAGACACATGTCGGGAGGATAAGGCTATCAATGGCTAGCTACTAGCCATGATGGCCTTATAGTATCTCAAGTACTGGAGGGAATACACCTCTGTATACTGGAGAACAGAACTTGAAAGGTACACTAGCACTTATGTTTTACTTGTGGCTTCCCAAAGGGCCCTGTGTGAACAAAATCTTAATCTAGACAGACTTTGGGTCTGATCCATTAAAGTTCTACTTTGGTTCTTATGGATCACAGTGGTTGTGTAGTGGAGGGGTACCTCTGTTACATAGTTGTATCACACCAAACGAACATTGCTTGGACTGTGGACACAATCCATGAAAAAATGCAAAAAAGATGAGTTAAAACTAAACTCAAATGACTGAATTAAAAAGAATCCTATTGTTAAGAGACATTGCTTTGGCATCTATATTCTAATTCAGAGCTTGTGAAGTTAGTTTTAAGGTTAATTAATATAATGAGATGCTGAAGCCATCCCTAAGTGTGCATTGATGAGCTTGTCATGATGGTAATTCCCCTTAAAAGTAACTTTCCAACCCCTGCAGTTCTGGGCTCCTATGCTCTTCCACTTCTGTGCTTGCATAGCATCATATGATATTTTGCTCTTAGTGTTTTGTTGTTGTTTTAACATTGTAAGGTATCACAAACTTTTTCTGAAAGACAGGAGAGTATATTTTTAATGTGTTAATAGTGAACAAATCAGTTGGTCCAGATGCCTTCTCATAGTGCCCAGTTTAGACTTGCTGTGAATAAACCTCCAAAGGCAATAAAAGACAAAATTGTATGAAATCTGGTTTCAGTTAAGCCCTGCCGATATGCTGGACTCTGAGCTACTCCTTTGTATTTCTTCAGCTGACTGAATTTGGCCATTCTCCAGGAGTTCATAACATAGGCAGAGTAGGACATTAAAGTTGATGACTTTGCTTGTTGAGAAGCACATTATTGCTGAACAGGGTTTGGTCAGATGAACTGCAAAGCATCAGTCTTCCCGAATGTTCTGTGCAACCAGCCATGTACAATTCAGGGTGCTGGGTATTGTTTGTTTATATATAAGTGTTATATACTATCTTTTAACAAAGAATATGCTCAAGGGCGCTTACCGGTACAAACAAAATCTAATAACAATAGTAGTTTCATCAGAATGAAACAAGTATTGAAAAGCACAATACAGTATGTGTTAATCCAGATGTTACTGGACTGTGATTTCCATCATGCTTCAACACTGGTTGTGTTGAATTAGTCTGATGGGAGCTGTAGTCTAGCAACCTCTGGAGGATCACAAGCTGTCCACCCTTGATTAAAAAAATAAAAAATGGAAACGGAAATCTTCAATTCTTCCCAGTTGAGAGACTTCCTGACACCTTTTGCTCCTTCATAGTTCTGTTTACATTAGCACCTTAACAGAACTATTAATGCCTGATGTTTAGCGTGAAGTCTCTGTTCGTCGGGAGATTCAGCAGCATCTCAGAATCTTCTAAATAATTTTTGTCCTTTTGTAACTCACACTTTTATTTTTAAATGCAAGAGAGCAAGTAAGGCAACAAATTAATTTGAGGCTACTGGTCATCACCAATTGGAGTGACTGAGCAATCTGCTTACCTGCAAATGTTTAATGACAATAATAACACAATATACACAATCAATATGAAATATCTACCTTAACTATAAAATATACAATAGAATGAGCAAAGTGAGGAGTACATTAAAAATGGTTTCACCTAAAATTTAGAATTGCTTGTGTGTGTTTATCACCAGAGAGAAAGGTACTTTACCTGGTACCACTACACTTAGTGCTCTAAATCTAATTTAATCTGTTGTGGTGTAGACCTCAGCAATATGTAGCATTACCAGAAGATCTAAATTCTTCTGTGGTCTATAGAATTACCATAAGTAGAGGAGCAGGTGGGAGTTTCTTGGGGAAGACAACTCTTCCACATGCTGTAGAAAGCAACTGTATTGTCCAGTTTATGTATTTCACTGGATTAGTGTCATCCAGTTTTTTAATTGGGAAGGCAATGTTGAATGGACAGGCACACAGAAATGACATGGCAAAGGGCGGTATCAAAAACCCAATGGGGAACAGTTTTTCTTAGGATTTTTTTTCCAGTCATGTTTTCAATAGAGGGGGTTTACTTTTTTTCCCTTAAAATAGAAAAGCCATGCTTGAAAAGAGTCACAGATACTAATAGCTGAGTCTGTGCAAGTGAGACAATTTGAAATCTAGTGTTGACAAGGACAAAAAAAAAAAAAAAGTGTGCTTGGTAAATACATCTGCGTCCAGAGAGACTGTGCACTGAACTCTAATAGGGCCTCAGGCTGCCTAAAGAGTGGGCTAACCTTTTTCTTTGTCTCCTTGTTAATGTGTCTTGAGTCTAGAATTAGCAGATCAATAAGAGTGTTATTCATGTGGACATCTATAAGCAGCTTGGGAACTCTGTCAAATCCAACTGTTTTTCTGATCCTAGAAGCTGCTCTGTTTGATAACTCTCAAACATTCTTTCCTGTCTAGCTTTTTAAGAAAAAATACAGTACCTGCATGTGAGGTATTGCAAAGGTGAGGTACCAGCAAGAAATGGATGTACAGAGGAAACTGATTAAAAATTACATTATGTTACACCACGTAATGGACACATGTGATAATTGGATTCACTGTCAGTGAATGTGGCATTTGGATAATGTGGCAAAATATCTCTGGGAGTGATACTTGCCACTTGGCTACAGCAGCAATGTTATTTTCGCTACTGTGGCAAAGCCATTGTAATGGGTACACTTTAGGGCTCCCTCTATCCATAATGCCTACCTCAGAAGATGGAAGCTACTAGTGTGAGTCACTGTAATGATGTCGTAAGAAAATGACCACAGAATAAATACATAATTTTAACCTAGACAATGAAGAAATCAAAATAGTTCAGGAGTTCCTGTACTTAGGATCAGAATGGAGACTGCAGTCAAGAAATAAAGAGAAGACTAGATATGGGAAGGGCAACTATGAGAGGCCTAGATAAGATCCTATAAAGATATACTGTATGATTGAGAATGGAGGTTACATTGGTAGCTCTGCATTAACAGGAGTTGGTAGATTTAAATCAGTAGTGGTTTAAACTTCTGAAGTCTCTGATTTTTAAAAACACTAGTTCACTAATCTCTATTTGGGGATGACAACCAGTTGGCCACAGGGTACACATGTTTAATTATTGGGGCTTTCTGATTGATTATAGCTAATGCAGTGTTTTTGGCATTACATATAATTACGAAATGTGGTGCAAATTGCAGTGGTGGTTGAATTTGGTTATTCTGCATGTTGCAGCTGCTGCTGCACATCTGCTTGTTTCATCCCTTTGGCTCAGTTGTCACCCTTGCCCAGAAAGAGAGGCTAAGGCAAGCAGAGAAATGGTGTGTCTTCTTCTTCTGAGTGTGGTCTCTTTACATTCATTTGAAGAATATAAGTGAACAGGCAAAGATGCCAAGGAGGAGGAATAGCAATGTGCAGCTCTAGAGTTGACTTTAGGGATAATTTGTTGGCTTAACAACAAATGAGAATTTGTTGGCTAAAACCATGGTTTAAACCAAATGTAGTAAAAACAAAACAAAAACTGTTGTTGTTTTTTTTAATTGATTCTTTTCTTTTCTTTTTAAAGTCTGGGTATTATTACAATCAGTCCTTCATTTATCTACAAATTCAACTGTCCATGGCTTGAAAATAATGAGAGATAATATAAATTTTAAAAAAGCAAACCTTGATTTTGTCATTTTATATAAGGGACACAATTTTACTCTGCCATTGTTTTTAATGGGACTTGAGTATCCACAGATTTTGGTACAGTGAGTCCTGGAACCAAACTCCAGTGGATACAAGGACCCACTGTATTATTGTCCAACTCTCTTACCAGAACAGCAGTGACTGTTTCATTTAACTTTATTGGCAGTTGTTCCTTGTTAGAGCAGTATCCAATGTTAGTATTTTCTTTGTAATAATTTTCTTTATAGTGCAAAGAATGCCACACAGAAACAAATCTTTCAGTTGTATAGTTTTGTGTGGGGCTTTTGGGTTATGTGGCCATGTTCTAGAAGAGTTCCTTTCTGATGTTTCGCCAGCATCTGTGGCTGGCATCTTCAGAGAAGCCCCACAAAAAACTAGGGATGCCGGCCATGAAAGCCTTCGACTCCACAAATCCTTCAGTTAACATAAGCTCAACTCAAACAACATGCTTTAAAAGAACACTTTAAAAAAAGAACAATGGTTATTTAAGCTAGTGGCCATAATATCTGAACTGCATTTGCAACTTAATTTTCTGATTTGGTCCTATATTTGTGCAGTCTTACACATTAATGTAAAAAACAAGTTTAAACAGAAAAAACCCCACCCATAAACTGTTCCCCTCCCAACTCTGTTTTAAATAAGAATTTACTAAAATACACAGTTCCCTTCATATTAGGGATGGAATAATTTTTTTAAAAAAATGGAATGGACGAGAAATCAAAATGGTCAGATTCAGGTATGGAGAACAAGAATAGTGAGCGCTTAAAAGTCAGGCTATGCATCCGTGGGCATCAAATTCTGTTGATGGTGAAGTAGGGTTGCAATCTCTGTTTTGTGAGCAGCTCCTTATCTTGAAAACCAATATGGCAGGCAGGTACAGTCTATTTCTTTTTCTGTTTGGAATAATTGTACTTTTTGAGTTTAGCCAGTGCAGATAGGAGAGAATTTCATTTCAGTTTTGTTGCTGTTGTTGTTGTTGAAGAATTTAGCAAAGCAGCAAATTTCTCTGTGTCTGGGATGGAAAGGACTTAAAACCGAATACATTTGGATCCAGGAGAAAGTGAAACTGACAGATGTTTCCCTTTCCTATTTGACAGTGTATGGGTGTTAGCAATGCTGTGAGGAAGGAGGGGAGGAAAAAAAGAGTATTATTACTACTCTACTGCATTTGGCAAAAATGTACTTCTCGATTTGGAGCTTTTGAAAGAAATTGCTGAAATTTCATTATAAAATGCTCAAATAACATTAATCTAACAATGATTATCTCTATAAAATCTGTTTCTTGTACACCAATCACTTGTACAAGCAGAATTGTAACACCAACTCATGCATGCACCCTCCCCACTTTAAATCTTATAAAAGAATACTCGCCCTTGCCTTTTGTTGCAAGAATGTACAAAACAAATATCCTACTTTAGATGCAAGATCATTCATTGGACATTTCTTGGCAGGAGGGCAGGGAATATGGATTCTGAATTGTATTGTTGTTGAGCTGCCTTGTGCTGGAAATGTGTTCTATTCATGCTTATCTGAAACCGCTCATCTTCATCACATGCAGTGACATCTGCCAGCTTCCATGTTAGTGTCATGATGAATCTGTTCCAAGGTGTAATGTGATCTTTGATCCAAGGTGTTGAACTCTTCCTCCTTCCCAGATATGTGCAGCGCTTCGGACAGTTCCTTGGATGTTCGGACTAAAATCCAGAGCAGACTGACCAACCCACTGCCGTGGAAACCACCAACCACCATTTTGAACATCTCAACTAGAAAAAAGGTAGAGAATACTGGAGACAAGCTTACCAAATTCTTCTCCTTAATTGGGGTGTGTGTTGTTTTGATTTTATTTCATCCGAGACAGTGTTTTTGCTGACACCTTTATTTCACAGTGTGATTTACAATAGATAATAAAACAATACACAATATACAATAAAATTGTAATTTGTTTTTGCTTTATGGCTTGAAAGTTTAGTTAGGCAGGATAAATCTGTGCCTGAGCTGTGATCCAAGCTTCTTCCCTGCCTCCTCTCTCGGTACTGTTAATACTTGCTGTTTGGGACAAGTTATATGGCACAGCTGGCCGCAAAAGTTCTTAGACTCTTCTGTCCAATTGTACTGTAAACTTTAAAGAATGTGCAAGCACAGGATCACATGGGACAAAGCAATTCTATGTGACTCAGCAGTTGTCATCTCAATGTTCAGGGGGTGCAATTACATCACGGGAAGTACACTTTTCTGAGTAATCTACTATGCAAGATCCATCTGTCCTCCACACCTGTGTGCGAGTGTCTGCCTTTTCATAACTGCTAGAGCATTTCCTTCCAACCTCTTACTGACTTTGTTGGTTTTTTTTTAAAAAGACACTCTGTGCTCCTCAACCCTTACTTGTTTGTCATAATTAATTGCTATTTGTATATGGATTGCTATGTGGTATTTGGGCTTAAATCAAAGTACCAGTGTTCATTTTTAGAATGTTGACTGGCTTAGGAACCAGCCAGTGTGGCATAATGGTTTGAGTGTTGGGCTATGACTCTGGAGACCAGGGTTTGATTCCCAGCACAGCTTGAGTGATCTTGGGCAAGTCACATGCTCTCAGCTTCAGAGGAGGGCAATGACGAACCTCCTCTGAACTAATTTTTGCCAAGAAAGCCCAATTATAGGTTTGCCTTGGGGTCTCCATAGTAAAAAAAAATGACTTGAAGGCACACAACAACATCATCAAATCGCTGATGATCCTTTGCTAAATACCCTAAAGATACCAAATCCTGTTTGATCTGAGGAGCCCTGGTGATGCAGTGGTCAAATTCTGGTACTCCAACCACAAAGTTTTTGAGTTCAATCCCAGGGCTCCAAGGTTCACTCAGCCTTCCATCCTTTTGTGGGTTGGTAAATTGAGTACCCAGCTTGTTGGGGGCAATTGGCTTACAGATTGATAACCACTTAGAGAGTGCTGAGTTCACTGACAAGCGGTATAGAAATATAAATGCTATTGCTATTGCTATCTTGGAAGATAAGCAGTGTCAGCCTGGTTAGTACTTGGATAAGAGACCGTCAACAAATACCAAATGCTGTAGGCTATATTTTGGAGGAAGAGACTGGCAAAACCACTTCCGAGTATTCCTTGCCTTAGAAAATTCTATTGATGTTATGGAATTGCCATAAATAAAATAAATTGACAAGCGACGTGAAGGCACATACACACAAATCACTAATGAACTGTCTTTTTCCATGACAGATCAGTCATATATGGTGATTTCCTTTGCGGTGTACCTGTGACTGTGAGTATGGTGAGGCATCACCAGAAAGACTAGGGGCTCTTTCACACTACACAGTTATTTTGAATTTATACCCTGCCTTTCTTCCAGAATGGGATTGAAGATGGCTTTATAGCACTGTGATTCCACTTTAACTGCCATGGCTGCATTGCTTGGAATCTGAGAGTTTGTAGTTTAATGAAGAAATAATAGAGGAGCTCTCTGGCTGAGAATTTTAAATGTGCCTCCCAAACTACAAATTGCAGGAATCTCTAGCATCTTGCCTTAACAGTTAAAGTGGAATTATAAAGATATAACTGTGTGGTGTGAATGGTCAGAGACTTTTTAATTATGGTGCCCTGCCTATGAAGGTTTGCTTGGTGCCTACTCCAGTTTCTGAACCAGCAAAAAAACATTCCCTGTTTTCTCATGTTTTTAAAATATTGCTAACCTATTGTTAAATTAAGGCCTGTAATTTAAATTACATTGTCGCTACTGAAATATCTTGATACATGTAGGGATATTGCAACTCAGTTCTGAAAACTCCAGATATTGCTTTTCTGTGATAATTAAAATTGACATTTGCATATTCTTGCTTTATATATGCAGATTGTTCTGAATAAGTTTGATGTTTTGCAACATGTTGAGTTTATACAGGGGTCAAAGTCTGGTACTGTAAGAAGGATGATGGGCTGGATATAAAAGGTATTCACAATTTTTCTTGTCCTCAACAAGAGAGGATGGCTTGATACATTGCAATGGTTCAGCAGCCATGGGATATTTTTTTTTTACCTCTGGGTGAGAACAAAATGATTTGTTTTTGAAACCTTTCTTCTCAATCCTTTTCAATTTTTTTTTTACTGCAAAAAACATTGGCCAGAATTCTGTATCACCAAGTTAGCTACATAACCACATATGTTAGGTAGCTAAGTGCAAGCAGGAATTGTGACAGGGACCATCACACTGGGACACAAGAAGTGTCTCTCCCACTTCCTGTACCCTCAGGTTCAGTGAGGAATGCAATCCTGCAACTAATGTTCATGGAATCATAGACTCATAGAGTTGGAAGAGACCACAAGGGCCCTCTAGTCCAACTTCCTACCATGCAGTCAGTCAAAACACTCCCAACAGACAGCCATCCAGTCTCTGTTGAAAAACTTCCAAAGAAGGAGACTCCACCACACTCCCGGGCAGTGTATTTCACTGCCAAACAGCTCTTACAGTCAGGATGTTCTTCCTAAATTTTAGGGGGAACTTATTTTCCTGAAGCTTGCATCCATTGCTCCACGTCCTAGTTTCTGGAGCAGCAGAAAACAAGTTTATTCCATCTTCAACATGACATCCCTTCAAATATTTAAACATGGCTATCATGTCACCACCCAGCTCCCTAAGCCACTCCTCGCAGGGCATGGTTTCTAGACCTTTCACTATTCTGGTGACCCTCCTCTGGACATGTTCAAATGAGATGGAAGTCTTATTCTGGACAGTTTCTGAATACAGAAGAGGGAAGATTCCATCTTGTCCATCTGCTCAAAAATACTGTAAAACGTGTGCACTTGAACTGAGGTTTCTGTGTATGGCATCACTTGTACTGAAAAACCTTCTCTCCCATCCCCATCCAGAGGTGCACATGAGGAGTAGAAAATGGCCATACACTCCTGTGCATTTCAGAACATCATGTGCATCCTTGGGTGTTGCTTGGAGAGGTCTGGCCCTATAAATCTCATGTGCCCAATAGTTTTGAATGTGATGTAAACATTGAGATGTAAACAAGCTTTCACACTTGTTGAAGTGTGTATATGATTTGTAGACATCATATAATTAAAACATGTCTTTCATTTAACCTTGATCAGTGTGAATTAAATAATTCCCCCCTCTTTTGCATCTTATATATTAGTGATGCAGAGGGGGAAGGAGAGGCATTTGTTCATGATTATAATGCAAAGCAATTTGTTGATAAATAGTTCAATAGCTTTGTTGTTCTTGCTTTGGCTTTCAAAGTGCTTCTCAGCAGAGACTAAATCTGATGTACATAAGATTTTCATTTTAGAATTCCCTCTCTGATTGGAGAACATTTAAAATGGTTATTTAAAAAAGGTTTTGGGACAGAAAAGGCTGTGCATGTTAATATTGGAGCCTTCTGGGTCCGGTCCAGTACTGTCCAGTGCTTAAAACATGATTGCAAAATAAAACGTATTGCTCACCCAGTAGGCAAAAAAAAAAAGGGGGGGGGAAATATGTTAGAATGGTTTGAGACAATTTTGGGGACTGAATAGGGTGAAAAGGCTGGGTTTGTTAGAGAATGAAATACCTATGGAGGCCTTTTCTGTGAGCAATAGCATGACTTCATTACCATGTCAATTCTGGGAAAGGCCTCTGATTTAGCACAGCAGTTGGCTGAATCCATATGGAGCTGATGAACCTCTGAATGAATAGTGAATGGAAAACTGCTGGAATCTGCTTTCAGCTTTTTGTTCCCAGGATGACCAATGTAAAAGACCTAAGAGCTATACAGCACAGATGGTGTAAAGGAGAAAGTAATCTGCAGACTTTAAATTTAGTCTTTTATCCTTGCAGTGTGTGTGTGCGTTCATGTGCATGTGCATACACATGTGCATGTACAGAAACTGAAACAAATATCCATTGTTCCCAAATCCCTTTTCCTTCATTTCTTCATACCAACCATCATTTTGCCATGTTTCATAATGAATGTGAGTAAAAATTGACTCAGACTTGGGATGAACTTAACTTGCACACCATGATAAATTACCACTAGGCCACTGAACCTCTGCTGACATGACTGTAGTTACCTGCCATGCCCTTAGTAAAGCAAGCCAGCTGATGGAAAAAGAAACAACCATTATTTTGCTCACAGATCTTGGGAGGTTAGTTTTTGGACTACAACTCCCAGAATCCTTGAGCCACTGGCCAAGTGGCCATGTTGGCTTGAAGGACTGTAGATTCTCTTTAACCGAGTCTAACCATTTTGCATCTGCTCTTCTTCTCTCCCTCTCTCCCTACTACCCTCCACCTTTCTTAGCATTATTGTCTTTTCTAATGATTATACCTTCTCATGATATGGCCAAAGTACAACAGCCTCAGTTTTGTCATCTTCCAGGGAAAATTTTGGTTTTATCTGCTCAAGAACCTACTTGTTTGTCTTTTTGATTGTCCTCAGCACTCTTCTCCAGCACTCAAAAGAGTTGATTTTTCTGCTTATCTGCTTTCTTTTCTGTCCAGCTCTTACATTCATACATGGTGATGAGGAATAAAGTGGCTTGGATAATTCTGATCTTAGTGCTCAGTTGTATATCTTTTTTATTTATGATCTTGCCTAGTTGCTTCATAGCTGCCCTTTCCATTCCTATTCTTCTTCTGATTTCTTGACTGCAGTCTGCATTCTGATCAATGTATGACTTAAGGTGTGGGAACTCTAGCTATTTCAGTTTTTTCATTGTCTAGGTTGAATTGGTGTATTTCCTCTGTGGCCATTATTTGTGTTTTCTTTATGTTCAGCATTAAGCCTGCCTTTGCACTTTCTTCTTTTACCGTCCTCAGTAATTGTTACCCAACAGAGAACGCTTGAAATTGTGATGGGTGATAAGTAAAAAGCTAGCTAGAGGAGCTGTGGAATTTTGTCCATTCACCCTATGTGGTGGGAATATGCAGATGTTCCCATTGACACAATCATGTACGTCCGGTAGGGTTACATGGTTTAGAGGTTCAACACATCCTTGCAAATGCCAATACAGTAAATCAAAAGGCTCTTTGGCATTATCTGGTTTCCTTTCTGGCTTGGAAAGTTAGAACAGATGTCACAGAAGAGAAGACTTTACCCACCAAGAGGATCTTTTCTGGCTGCTGTAAATGGGAAGCTCCTTGAAATGCTAATGGATGCAGTTTGTGTTGCTGGGTTTGCATACAGAGGGTGGGAAAGAGCTCTGATTCCTAAGAGAAAGAAAAAAAGAGAGAAATCTTTTGTCATGAATCAAGGAAATCTGCTTCTTCAGCAGCAAAGCACATTAAATGGTGCGAGGCCCTTGGCTGTACAGAGATCCCAGCAGCAATCTCCTGCACACACAAAGTGCAATAAACACTGCTGAGCATTTTGACAGGGGATGACATGCATCACAATGCAGTTCTGCTGAATTTGCATAGATGTTTTACCTACCCTACTTATTGCAGTCAGGTTTTGCACGGTGAAAACCCACACTGTGAGTTCCCCTCTCCCCCTTTTCTTCTCCGTATTCTCATTCTTTGCAATCTTGTTTCTTCCCTTTCAGTGATGTGAGATTTCAGTACTGGGAAAGCTTGGTTTACAGGCCATCCTTTTCCATATTTACGTCATGACGAATGAATGAGGAGTCCCTTTGATTCTCTGGATAAAACCCACTTAAGACGTTGCCTTTGCTTAGTATATGCAATCACGAGCTCTTGTTTGGGCCTTGTCTCCTCTTGGACATCAAAGTATGATCCTGAGAAGCTTGAAAATCAATGGCCATTTTGTTACTGACTTCAAAGAGAGCAAGTTAGGTTCTTTTCCATAATATGTGAAATAAAGCACCATGTGTATTATCTCATTGAAAAAAATGAATTAGATACAGTTGAACATGTTGTTTTTGTCAGATGTCCTGGTAAAGTTACAGGGAAAATGAGAGGAAACGAAATTAAGACTGTATATTTATTTATTAAAGTATTTATACCCCACCCTTCAGCCTTAAAGGCTATCAGAGCAAAATCACATAATTTTGATTCTTCTCAAAAGCTTTAAAATGGTACACATAATATGTCTTTATGATACATTCCAGTCGGTACACTGGATGCACATGGAGGAATGAGATAGTGACAGCTAGCCTTGTCTCTTCCCTGTGCCCATCCTTTGGGCAGTTGTGAGTGACCCAACATTGGAGCTTGGAAAACTTTGCGTTTTTGGATTTCTACTTCCATGATCTGGCTCGGGATTAAGGAGTTGTGATTAAACAAGGTAAATCTTGTCCAACATGCATACAAACAACATGCATACAACATGCAAGAAATCCCAAGCACTCTGAACCACATAATAGCTATGAGGCCAAACAACCTGTTACCTATGAACTAGCATTTTATAATCAGGAAGCTTGGTGAATGATGGACTGATTGATTCCCTGATGTCACAAGGTTGTGTCAATCCCACTTAGGATGCACCTACACTGTACAAATAATGCAGTTTAACAACACTTTAACTGCTGTAGTGTCATCCTATCGAATCCTGGGATTTGTTGTTTTGCAAGGTCTTTAGCCTTCTCTGCCAAAGATTGCTGATGCCTCACAAAACTACAGATTCCAAGACTGGAGCCATGGCAGTTAAAGTGGAGTCAGATTGCATTATTTCTCCCACGTAGAAGCACCCATAGTCTCAGAAACAAGGTGCTTCAGTTTTGTTGTTTGGTGTTCTGCCTGCACAGGGTCGATCTGCACATCAGTGTGTTATGCAAACCAATGTAGATTTCTGCACTTTTGAATCAATGTTCAATTGCCCACTCTTCTCTGGTTGAATTCCCCCCCCCCCACTACATGTACATCTTTATAATATAGACCTGGGAGTGCAAGTATCTGTTAATTTTAGTTACATGTCTGTACTCAGCACAGTATCTTTCATTTGCAGAAAAGTAAATCAGAAATGTTTACATGGGTCCAAAATATACTGCAGAAATAATCCACTTCGAAACTGCTTTAACTGCCCTGGCTCAATGCTAGAGAATTCTGGGAACTGTAGTGTTTGTGAGACATTTAGCCTTCTCTGTTGGAGTGCTCTGGTGCCACAATAAGCTGCAAGTCCCAGGATTCCCTAGCAGTGAGCCAGGGTAATTAAAGTAGTCTCAAACCAGATTATTTCTGCAGTGTGTTTTGGACCCTAGTTTAGTGAAATCCACTGGTATATGAACCTGAAGAATATGACTTAAATTTATAAAGTTTACTGCCAAATGATCCAAATGCAGTAAGTATTAATTGTTTTCATCCATAATGTGGATATGGAGTTACTGTGATCAAGAGAATGTTAGGAAAGATCAAGATTTACAAACATTCTCCTTGGCTCCAGTTGTACTTCAGATATAATCCAATCTGAGACTGTTTCAACTGCCATGGCTGAATGCTATCGAATTATGGGAATTGTAGTTTGTTATGACACCAGAGCTCTCTGACAGAGAAAGCTAAATATCTCACAAATCCACTATTCTCATAATTCAAATTCAGTTGAGCCATGGCAGTTAAAGTGGTATCACACTGGATTATTTCTGCAGTTCCTATGCAGCCCTTAACAATGTTTCTTATGTTGCTTCTCTAGATCACCAGAAGAATTATGAATCCCAAGCATCTCAGATAAATAAATAATAATAAATAAAATTTTATTTATATCTCCCGCCTCTCCCTACGGATCGAGGCGGGCTTACAACATATTAAAAACGATACAATATTTCTTCTTCGTGGTCTCTGCGAATCATACAAATGGGTTTTACTGCGCATGCGCAGTGGAGCTCGGAAACTTCTGGAATCACTAGGCAGATTTCTAATTGCAACTTTTTGGCGGTAGCCCCGCCCATCCCCATATAAGCCCCGTTCCCGCTCTTTCCTCTCAGTTCCTTTTTTTCCGCCGCTGTGGTAGCTTGGAACTTCGCTCGTTGGAATCGCTTGAGAAAACTAGGCTTTGACCACGGACCGTTTTGGACTTCCCTTCTGCCTTCGATTCGGATTTGACAATAGATACTCGCGGCTTGACTAGGACTTCGTTTGACGACCCGCTCGGTATACGGATTGGACTTGGAGTTTCGGTAACGCGTTACCGTTGGGCAGCACCATGGCGCCCCCCTTTAAGCACTGCGACACGTGTGGCGGGAAAATCCCGGAGAAGGACAGCCACACCACCTGCCTTTTATGCCTGGGCGAGGCCCACAACCCGAGGGCTTGTCCGCAGTGCCAACTAATGACGCCTCAGGCTAGAAAAAACTGAGAGGCCAGGCTGAAAGCAGCCCTTTTGACGCAGTCCCTCCAGCCGCAAGAAACCGTGCGGTCTCCGCCCGCTTCTGGGGCCTCGGCGTCCGCTTCTACTCCTAAGTTGCCTGCGGCGGCTGCTGCGGCAACATCTTCTGGCAGTGAACATCTCCCTAAAGGAAAGGAGAAACTGCCCAAAAAGGCCACGAAGGGTTCCGAGCATGCAAAAGAGGGCTCCCATAAAAAATCCTCGGACCCTAAGAAAACATCGGATTCGTCTAAAGAAAAATCCGAGTCCAAGAAACACTCTAGCTCGAAGTCGAGCAAGAAACATAAGGACTCCTCCGGACATCATCATTCGGCCAAGAAACCGCGCCGAGACTCTACGGAACAGGGAGACCTCGGTACCGAGGCCGGATCGTCCTCGACCCCGAAAAAGCCCACCTCAGTACCGACAGTGGCTACCGACCAAGCCGCGTCCATCCAGGACCTAGATATCCGAGTCGTCTCCGACCACTCCGAGGAAGAGTTGGAGCCACCTCTTCTCTCTCCTACAAAACAGTCGGCTCGACGTTCTCCCACACCGGTTCCGGAAAGGTCCCCGGAGCGGGAGGGTTCCTCCCGAAGGCCCGATTACGTCTACGATAGCGAGACGGACATGTATTATATCCCCGTGGACCGTGAACAGATCCGTCGTCGGTTCTACGCAAGGCCCTTGGAGGACAGGCAGGTTGTAACCCACGACCCAAGAACACCGCTTAAAACCTCCGTGTCGGCAGCTACGCAGACGTCCAAGCGGAAGGAGAGATCGGTTTCGAGAGAACGTTCGGTTTCGAGAAGCCGCTCCCAGTCACCACTGCTATTACCTCGACTTGGGGATTCGGATTCGGAGGAAGAGCCCGCCCGAACCCAGATGTGAGACTTTCTCGACACGTCTGATGTGGACGCCCCACAGTCTCCGCAAGACCTTTATACACCGGGTGCCTCTTCTCCGACGGATGACGTGCGGTCCTTCGCGGAGCACGTTATCAGAATGGGCCGCGCTTTAGAACTGGAGGTAACCCACCTGGACGAGGACGCAGCTGACCCTGTGGAGAGAAGGATACATGGTAAAGTTCCTACACCGCCATCTATCCCCTTCTTACCGTCCATAGAGAATATCGCCAAGCGCTCCTGGGACAATCCCACTGCTATGACATCAGCTTCAAAAAAGATAGAATCCTTATATAGGATTACACCATCGGCGACCTCTTGGCTCTTCACCCATCCAAAGCAGAATTCGGCAATTGTTGAAGGTTCTCAGCGCTCCTTCACACCGAAAACCTCCACATCTCCATCGGATCGGGAAGCGAAGAAAATAGACGCATTGGCCAAGAAAGTGTACGCCTCTTCGGTGCTCGGTTTGAAAGTCGCCAGTTATAATGCGTGCATGGGAGCCTACATTCAATATCTCATGGAAAGGCTCTCCACCATTATCCCGGACGTTCCAGAGGAATCAAGCAAGCTTGCGACCGAGCTCAAGGAAGAGGCCCATTCGATTGGTAGCTGGCTCATCACTTCCGCGAGGCATTCGGCTGACTGCTCCGCAAAGTCTGTTGCCGCTTCCATCGCACTGAGAAGACACGCGTGGCTCCGAAGCACCGATCTTAATCCGAATGCGAAGTCGGCAATTGAAGAGCTGCCGTTTGACGACTCTGGCCTCTTCAATAAAGAGACCGACGATAAACTGAATTTCAAATATAGAATGAAAGCGGCCGCTAGAAAACACGGCATGTCGTCTTCTGGGCAGCCTACCTTCCGTCGTCGGTTCGGTTCCATGCGCTCCGGCTATCTCCCATACCGCAGACCTTTCCAGGACCGACCATATCAGCAGCAGGATCCTGTTAGGCAGCGTTATCCATCTCAGTCTTTTTCATCTTCTGGACGCCGGCAACCTTCAGCCCCTTCGAGATACCGTAAGGGCTTCCGTAAGCAAGATATTGACCAACCCAGGAAGAGATCCTGAACAGTTGCCGTGTGCTTCGCCCACCTGTCCCTCACCTTCTTGAATAGACTCAGGCCCTTTTACAACACCTGGGCCTCGGTGTCTTCGGACATGTGGGTCTTAGATATTGTTTGGAGAGGCTACGCCCTCGAATTCGAGTCTTCTCCCTGTACCGGGCACATAGCCCATACCCCTCCCTCACCTACCCTCCTCGATGAAGTACGCACCTTGCAGAGAAAAGGGGCCATCTCCCGGATGGACCCCGCGGACGCTCCCCGCTGTTTTTTCTCCCGATATTTCACAGTGCCTAAGCCCGATGGATCTCTCAGACCCATCCTAGACCTGAGACTCCTAAACAAACATTTATCCTACCGCCGTTTCAGAATGGTAACTTTGTCTTCCATCTTACCTTTGTTATATCAGGACCTGTGGTTCGCAACAGTGGACCTGAAGGACGCATATTTCCACATCTCGATACGGGAGAACCACAGAAGGTTCATGGCGTTTGCGATTGGGCCGGACCTTTATCACTACAACGTTCTCCCCTTCGGCCTGTGCTCCGCCCCGAGGGTCTTCACAAAATGCATGGCCCCGGTCGTGGCGTACTTACATCGAAGAGGCACGAGGGTGTTCCCCTATCTCGACGACTGGCTGTTCGCTTCGGATTCAAGAGACCAGTTGCTTGTGGACATCGAATTCGCCCTTCGACTCCTAGGTTCATTGGGACTGGTGGTGAACGAGGAAAAGTCCAACTTGAACCCTTCAAGGAGGATAAGATTTATAGGGGCCATTCTCGACTCCGAGGCCTGCATGGCATACCTACCAGAAGACCGGTTCCGGACACTTCAGTCTGCAATCCACAATTGTATGTGCAAAAGACGGCTCCAAGCTCGAGAGATACAAGTAGCCTTGGGGCATCTGGCTTCGACGACTGCCGTAACCCCTTTAGCAAGGCTGAAGTTTCGACCTCTCCAGGCTTGGTTCCTGTCGGTGTTTGACCCTCTCTTGGATTCGCCCCAGAAGTGGCTGTCGATACCGAGAAGCGTCGCCGCCTCCCTCCGCTGGTGGGCAGACTACCGAAACGTGTGTGCCGGTATGCCATTTCTACGACCGCAACCCCAGGTCTCCCTTACCACAGATGCCTCCTTACAAGGCTGGGGGGCCCACACGTCAGGGCTTACTGTCAAAGACAAGTGGGGACCGGACCAGGAAAACCTCCATATCAACGTGCTCGAAATGCTGGCCGTCCAAAAAGCCCTGAAGGCCTTCGAGATGGTGCTCCAGGGCAAGGTGGTGTTGCTGCTCACAGACAATACAACGGTGATGTATTATGTGAACAAGCAAGGGGGAACGAGGTCCCCCGAACTGCTGGACATTACTCTCGCAATTTGGGACTGGTGCATCTCCAGAAGCATAGATCTACAGGCAATTCATCTACCGGGAAAAGAGAATGTCTTAGCGGACAGGCTAAGCAGATCACCCTCGACGTCACACGAATGGACTCTCCATCCCGAGACGGTGAGCGACTTGTTTCGGCGCTGGGGAACTCCTTCGATAGACCTCTTCGCATCCGAGGACAACAGCCACTGTATCGAGTTCTGCTCCCACCGCAGATCCCCGATGTCGCTAGGATATGCCTTCCTGTTCAAGTGGTCGGGGGAACTTCTCTACGCCTTTCCCCCGTTCCCGCTGATAACCAGAGTCACAGCCAAGATGATCCGCGACCGCACCGATGCTATCCTCGTCACTCCGTGGTGGCCGAGACAACCGTGGTTCCCATCCTTGCTGCACCTCTCCAAGGGCCAGTACCTGCGGATCGAGTTCTGTCCGGACCTGCTGACGCTTCGGAACGGGCGGATTTGACACCCGGAAATGACCTCCCTCCCGTTAGTGGCCTGGAGAATCCGGGCATAGAGACTTTGCTGGCCTCGGTGCGGAACATCATTCGGGCTGCGCAGAAACCAGCCACGGTAAGATCCTACGCTTCGAAATGGAACAGGTTCATGGCGTTCCTTGTTTCTAGAGGCTTATCCCCGGACCGGGCCTCTACATCAGTTGTTTTAGATTTCCTCATGACCCTAGTTGATGCAGGTCTCTGTTTAACTTCTATTAAATGTTACCTATCAGCCATTTGTTCCCACTACCAGTTCGAGGGTAAACCTTCTTTATTTAAAAACCCCTTGATAAAGAACTTTCTGAGGGGGTTTAACAATTTGCACCCACCGGTGTCTGGACCGACTCCGGCTTGGAATCTAGAGGTTGTTTTGTCTTCCCTTGTAGCAAAACCCTTTGAACCCATGGCCACCTCCGATTTGAGATTGGTGACTTGGAAGACAGCGTTCTTGGTGGCCATTACCTCGGCTCGTAGAGCAGGGGAACTGTGTGCCTTACGGAGGGATGAGCCCTTTATTAGGTTCCACAAAGAAAGAGTTGTCCTCCGTACCGACATTACCTTTCTACCAAAGGTAGTGTCATCCTTTCATATGTCTCAGGATATTGTCTTGCCGACCCTAGCGCCGAACCCGACCACCGATACCGAGCGTCGACTGCACCTGCTGGACGTTAGACGTGCCTTAGCTTTTTATTTGGACAGGACTAAGAACTCCAGCCGTTCCGAGAGACTGTTTCAATGTTACTCGGAACCGAAGAAGGGACTGCCGGTATCGGCGCAAAGATTTTCCAAATGGATAGCGGACACTATTCATTTATGTTATGAACTGTCGGGTTCGACTCTCCCAGCTAGGGTTCGGGCCCATTCCACCAGGGCGGTAGCAGCGTCGTCAGCATTTTTGTCGGGTATTCCCTTACAAGACATTTGTAAAGCAGCTGTTTGGTCACAACCACTCACCTTTATTAAACATTATAGAGTTGACACTAGGGCCAGACAAGAGACTGCCTTTGGAAGGGCTATACTGGTTTCGGGTATACGTTGAGGGGATTACCTGACTAATACTGTTTCAATAATGACATACATATTCTCCATGGTTACATGTTGGGGAAATGTTGGGAATGCTTGTGTGGTATAACATTGCCTATTAATGCCAAGGTCTTTAAATATGTCTCAGGGAGCACAATGTCCAAGTGTTATTACTTGTGCCTATGTTTATATTTCTCTATGCCGGCTAGTATTGTTTGGTTATGTTCTACGGGTATCCCTTTGGGAATGGTCTGTCAAATGTCTATAAGGTTCATAACTTGGATATGAACACAGTGTGAAAAAAAAAAGAAGAAGAAGGTCAATCAACACTGATGTGGAATTCATATGCCATGTTTTATTAAATAAACATAAGTTGTTGGATAACATTTGGTGTCTGGACACTCCCTCCTCCGTCATATTAAGCTTGCTAGTCTACCCATTTGTATGATTCGCAGAGACCACGAAGAAGAAGGACAGGTTACTTACCTGTAACGGTATTTCTTCGAGTGGTCATCTGCGAATACATACAAATCCCGCCCGTCCTCCCCTCAGTGTCCCGCTAATTGGTGCTCCATAGTCGCTTTGCGGCGCAAAAATTTGGAACTGAGAGGAAAGAGCGGGAACGGGGCTTATATGAGGATGGGCGGGGCTACCGCCAAAAAGTTGCAATTAGAAATCTGCCTAATGATTCCAGAAGTTTCCGAGCTCCACTGCGCATGCGCAGTAAAACCCATTTGTATGTATTCGCAGATGACCACTCGAAGAAATACCGTTACAGGTAAGTAACCTGTCCATACTATTAAAATCAATTATCAAATATCTTCTAATCCTTCATATCAGCATACAATCAATAAAATGGGGTAGGTCTAGTTTTATATAAACTAAATAAGGTCAGGTGGATCCGTCTTCAATGCTTTTTTAAACGCCTCTAGTGTGGATGTTAGACGGATCTCTTCCGGCAGGTCGTTCCATAATTTTGGAGCTACAGCAGAAAATGCTGATTGAGATGTGGATATCAGCCTCGTGTATTTGTAGTCTAGCAGTTTTTTATCTGTAGTTCTCAGGGTGCAGGGTGGATTGTGTAGGGAGAGGCGTTCTCTCAAGTAACCTGAGCCCAAGCCATATAGGGCTTTAAATGCTGTCAGTCACTCAGGAACTGCTGTTGTGCTGTACCTTCCTGTTTTACCAAGTTCTAGAAAGACAGAGGAACCCAAGGGTTCAGCTCCTCCCCAGAATATTATTACTTTTAACTTCAATTTCTGGAGCAGGGATGCTAGTGTGGGGAGGTGCTGCAGTGGGGGCTTTCCCCAGGTCTTCTCAAGTGAAACCCATCAATATGAGAAAGAGCAGGTCCCACTTCACCACTTGTTCCTGTGGTGGGGGAAGTAAGACTGGTGGATAACACTCTAGAGCACATTGACAGGGTATTTGATCCATGTTGATGGGTGGCTGCTGGCTTCCATGCTAATCCAAATGGTAAAGGTATTCAGGCTGCACCAGAATGCATGCAGTACCTTGGTTAGTTCCTTTAAGGCTGGAGTAAAACCTGAAGTGTATTCATTATCATTCTCCTAAAGTGGAGCCAGTAGCTACCACTGGATAGGGTGCATCTGTGATAACTATTTCGAGCAACAAAGTTTAGCACAGGGGTGGCCAAATCTTGGCCCTCAGTGTCTCTCTATGCAGGCCTCCCCGTTGTATATGTTCATGCCCTGAGAAGAGCAAGTCCCATTGAACTCATTGTGACTTTCATTTCTGAGTAAACATGCAGAAAACATGTGGAATGGAGCACTTAAATCCCTTAGTGATTGAGGACATGGGGTTAATCATGTTCCCACATTTTTTTTATTATTCAAATCTGTTTGCTAGGCAGAGAGTGGCTGGGCAATTGAGCAGTGTGTTGGGAATGGTGGCTGTGAAGTGTGTATGTGTGAAGGTGTGTTGAATTTGGAACCAATGTTTCCCCCTTGAAACAGATGAAGAATTCTTATAAGCAGAAAGAAACTTGAAAGCTTTTTAGCAGAGCCATGGGGACATTATCCAGATTGGGATTGAAGGGCAGAGGGATTAAGCCTTATAAAAGAGTGGCTGTGTACATTTATGAGTCAAAGTATGTATATATGTGAGTTGGGGTCAGTGTATGTGTGTATGAAGAAAGAGTGAGGTGGGGCTGGTCCTGCCTACCACTGACTCTGGTGGTGTGTGCCCTGGCAGATTACTCCCATAGGAAAGAGACTTGGTTTGAGCATTGGACTGCAACCCTGGAGACCAGAGTTTGAATCCTCACTCAGCCATGGAAACCCACTGGGTGACCTTGGGCAAGTCACACGCTCTCAGCCTCAGAGGAAAGCAAAGGCAAACTCCCACTGAACAAATCTTGCCAAGTAAACCCCATAATAGGGTCACTATAAGTCAAGAAACAACTTGAAGGCATGCAACAACAAAGTTGTGAATGCTGCAACATAGTAAATGCAACCATTTTCCATTAAGAAAAGGCAGCCCATTCAAAGATTGGCTTGATACTTCTAGGTTGCCTGATCTGAGGCCAGGAGAAAGCCTTTTTTTATTGCCAGGAAGATATTGGGCCCATTCAATGAGATGCCCATTCAATGAGATGGAGGTCAAAATCATGGCTAGGTAGGACAAAATCATGGCTATTGCCTGTTGAGGCACTGGAAACCTGGCAGAGTCTGCTAGTAAAAACTATCCTCTCAAGAGGAGGGGTGGGCATGAGAAGAGTTGTTAATGTTGTCTGCCTCCAAGACATATTTGACTTATGGCGACCCTAAAGCAAACCTAGGGTTTTCTTGGCAAGTTTCTTCAGAGGTGGTTTGCCACTGCCATTCCTTGAAGCTGAGAGACTGTGACTTGCTCAAGGCAAGAGACTATGAATTTACTGCTTGCTCAGTGATACTAGTTAGACAATCCATTCTCTTTCCTCTTGTCTCTCAACTGTGTCTTGCAAACATGCTCAGGAGGATGAAGGAAGTACTCAGTGCTGCTAAAATATAGTGGCTAAGCATAGTAAAAATACTGAGAGCTTCAGCTGAAATTGTGTACTTCACGAGAGACTTTCCATAGGCTTTGATGATTGTAGGCTCCTGCTTCTTCAACCACTGGTACAAACAAATGTTTCAAACATGGCAAGTTTTAATTTTTTTCTTAATAAAATGTCTCTGTTCAACAAATTGATAGCAGCTGTGGTTAAATTTTCTAAGAAGATCGTCCGGAGGTGTTTCAACAGAAGAGAGAATGAACTTCTTGTACATTCTCTATTAGGAAGTGGTAAGTATATTTGTCTCAGTGTAAACCGTACCTATTTCTGGAAATGTTGGTTTAATACTTTTTCCTACGGCAGCTAGAATGTTTCATTTTGTAGAGACATTTTCAGAGGCACTCATTACTTTTTTTGTGTGTGTGAAAAATATGTCCTAGAGACAGTCCTGTCCTCCTCCATGCATCTGTTTGTCTGTTCATGAGAGACAGAAATTAGCAAATAGCAGACTTTTGACCTGGTGAAATCAAATATGTTGGCAGTTTCCCCTATGCTTCTTTCGTACAACATAAGCCTCTGTCAACTTTGGGACATCTTCTGCAAATAGCCAAGCTCTAACATATCTTAGAGAATGCTTCTTTCTGCTTTGCCCCTTTTTAAAAATGTGGTTAAGATTAGTTGAAGATATATGGATTTGAGGGCACTGATCTATTCAGGACCTGCTCAGTTTAGGTTGAAAGTATAATAACAGAATCATAGACTAGGAAGGTGAGAGCCAGTGTGGTGTAGTGGTTTGAGCACTGGACAATGACTCTGGAGAACAGTGTTCAAATTCCTGCTTGGCCATGAAATCCACTGGGTAACGCTGGGCAAATCACTCTCTCTCAGCCTCAGAAGATGACAATGGCCAACCCCCTCTGAAGAAACTTGCCAAGAAAACCCTGTGATAGGTTTGCCTTAGGATTGTCATAAGTCAAAAACAACTTGAAGGCCCACAACAACAAAAGGTTAGGAAGGGGCCACAAGGGCCCTTTAGTTAAATTCCTTGCCATAGAAGAATATACAATCAAAGCATTCCTGACACATGTCCATCCAGATTCTGTTTTAAGACTCCACGATACTCCAAGGCAGTGTATTCCACTGTTAGCTCTTAATTTCAGGACGTTCTTCCTAATATTTGGGTGGAATATCTTTAGTATACAGTGAAATAAAACTGAGAGTACAAATAATAGCATTATTGGTGACAAATAAATGAGAAAAGGATGCAAAAAAAGAGAAAAGTAAGCAAAGTGTTCACAGATCTCTTCACTTAAACTGGCACAGCCTCAAGTACAGATGGTCACTGAGTCTGCATGCTAGGTGTTACATTGTTCTTTTAATTCCAGATAGATTTTCATACTTTTGGGCAAGGTGCTAATGTTTCTCCATCCCAAGATAGGTACAAAGGAAATTCCTTCCTGCTGCAAGTTATATTCACCAGCAATGGTTACTTTCTAGAAGTTTCAAGACTGATACTTATAGGCTTGGGAGGATATAATCCTTCTCCCATAAGATTGAGGAAGATTCATGTTTCGAGAAAGCACTTTTTATCAGCACCAGATTACCTGTAGTACAATAAACTTAGGAAACATGAATTTTAAAGGAAGTTAGCATGCACATATGTAACTTTATTATAATAAATATGGTTGAGTGGATGTGTGAGCCAATGTGATAAAGTGGTTTGAGCATTGGACTACCACTCTGGAGACCAGGGTTTGAATGGAACTCACTGGGTGAGCTTGGGCAAGTTACACTCTCTCAGCTTCAGGGAAAGGCAGTGGCAAAGCTCCTCTGAAGAAATCTTTCTAGGAAATCCCCACGATAGATTCGCCTTAGGATAGGATAGTCAGGAACTACTTGAAGGCACACAACAAACAGTAACAACACTGTATAGATAAGAAGCCCAATTGCCAAAATTACTTGCTGATCTTCCACAAATGCAACCCTTGAAAAGAATCTATACATCAAATCCAGAAAATCTTAGTTGCTCAGGGAAAAGTTTTCTGTGGTTGCTTTTGTCTTTTTGTGATTCCTATGCTGTTCCAAGGCTATATATATAGAAGGTATGTTATTAAAACCAGTTTTGTCAACTTTTTTTCAGAAACGGTGAGTTGCCAGAAAAACAAGCAAGCAGGCAAATAACTGAAAATCATAATTTAAATAATTAAACAAGTAAGATTAAAGTGGGGTGGTTTCCATACACTTCATTCCTTCAACAAAAGCCCTGTTCAGCAAAGTAAGGAATGTATTTTACACAGCTATTTCATTTCCACAAACAAGCTTAAGCTGGGGCCACATGGTGAAGAACCATAGCCAGAATTCTGGCTCAGAAGGGCTAAAGCTCTGCTACCCAGATACACCGCTAATCCCTACTATAGCTTCTTAATAAAGAGTTGTGTAATTCACTTGGGCAATGTGTGAAATCCGTTAATAGCTGAATTACAAAGAGGCTAGCAGCTGGCTCTTCTTACAGACTGCCAGCTTTCCTCTGTGGTTTCAGGTAAATCCATGTTGTACTACCACTGAAGGCATAAACAGGCCAAATATTGAATTGGAAGGAGCCTCTTAGAGGAATCCAATCGAACTGGTATTTAAAATCAAGGAGTACTGATGCCTAGAAACACTCTGACAGTGGTAGAGCTAGACTTTTCTGGAAAAATCTGTAAGATGCAAAAATAAAAATAAAGAGGAGCAAACCTTTTCACAAAATCACCATGTGTGGGAACTACATGGTCCTAGAAGTAAGTTAGTACATCCCCATGTTCACCAAAGTGATGAGGGCAGTCTCACAATGAAGGAAGTAATTAGGGAGGCATCCAAAGACAAGGCATAAGCTTTTGGTGGCGCAGTGGTTAAATGCCTGTACTGCAGCTACTTACTCAAAACCATAAGGTGGCGAGTTCAATACCAGCAAAAGGGCCCAAGCTTGACTCAGGCTTGCATCCTTCTAAGGTCGCTAAAATGAGTACCCAGATTGTTGGGGGCAAGTAGCTTACAGCTGTAAACCACTTAGACACCGCTTAGGCTGTACAAAGCGGTATATAAATGAAGCTGTATGTTTGTTTTGTTTGTTTTTGTGACTGTTGCCACAGTCTCTGAGCTAGTTTGGAGGAAAGGATTTGCTTCCTCATCAGACTCTGGTTTTCAAGTTGTTGTTTGTACTGAAGTGATTTCTTACTTATGGTGACTCTAAGGTTAACTTATCATAGGGTTTCCTTGGCAAGATTTGTTCAGAGGGGGTTTGTTATTGCCTGAGATACTGTGACTTGCCCAAGGTCACCCAGTAGGTTTTGTGTTGCTAAGTGAGGATCAGAACCCTGGTATCCCAATCTCCTTCATGTCCTCAGTTTGCAGGTTAAGTTACTGTATTTAGGCACCATACCTGAGCTAGGTCTAAGCTAGGTTGCTAGTTTCAACAAGAGGTATAAGGTTGCTATAAGTCAGAAATCATTTGAAACATACAACAACAACAAATTTAAGTTGCTTTCATGTTTTTGTTGTTGTTGTTGTTTTTAATTCTGTTTCCCATTATTGCTTTGTTTTGTTTTCTTCCTCTTTGTCTGCCCCTTCTTCCACCTGGCTGGCAATAAATATATTTTTCTATTTTCACAGTTACCTGCATTGTTTTAAAAAGGAATTTCTCAGTACAGCTTCTTGACATAAAGGGCCAGGCAGCTGAAGAACTAAGGGGCTGTCCAGACCAGCCTGAAACACTGGCCTGGGGGCAGAATCAGAGTGCAGTGGCTTGATGACACATGCCAGACCAACCCCCAGGGCGGCCTGATGCCGCACACCGCTCCATATGGCTCATGGCATCATGGATTTTTGCGGCTCCTTTTTGCGCCCTTGGAAGGCCAGATCGGAGCCGCAGCATGAGGTTGCCATGGCCCCGATCCAGCTGAAGAAGAGGTGGGCTGTTTGTATAGCCCCTAAAAATATTTTAAACACTTTCACAAGGGCTTTACTAAGTTCCGTGCTTCTGGGATTTCAGCAAGAAACCGAAAACACCTTTCTCTTGGTTATTAGAGCTGGGCTGAACTGTATCCCCAACTGTCTCAGTTTGGTAGGGACAGTCTCAATTAAACCTCTGTCATCCTACTTTTGTATATGTATTTATAGCACCCACCAAAGTACTATCTGGGGCCTAAATACCCTAAAGGCACCAGATCCTGCCCCTCCAAAAATATGGAATGGTCTGCCGAAGGAGATCCATCATATTACATCTTTGGAGGCTTTTAAAAAGGCGATAAAGATGGATCTCTTCTGGCAGGCCTTCCTAGGCTGACCTACTTGTAATTGAGCTCTCCTGTTGTCTAGCTGCTGTTGTCTAGTTGTTCCCACTGGCTAATGATGGATTGTATTGGGATTTTTTACTGGGAATTGTTATTTTAGTGCTCTGGTGGGGGGGGGGGGAGATGGGGAATCAGAATTTTTATATTCTGCTCTGTTTTAATGTGTTTATATATCTGATTTTTATTGCTTTTAACTATTGTTACCCGCCTCGATCCAATATAGGGAGAGGCGGGATACAAATAAATATTATTATTATTATTACTACTACTACTACTACTGTTATTATCTTGGATGCTAAGTAGGGCCAGCACTGGTTAGTCCTTCCTTGTATGGGAGAACACCAATTAATCCTAGGTGCTTTAAGCTACATTCAGAGGAAGGAACTGAAAAAACCACCTCTGAGTATTTCTTCCCTAAGAAAATCCAATGGGGTTGGCCTAATTGAAAAGCGACTTGAAGGGACATACACAAACACACACACACACCACTTTTTAGCAGTTTAAAAAATGTCCCAGTTTCTCTCTCCCGCTCCCACTTTTCCTTTTTTACTCTGCTTACTTCAGTTGAGCTCAGACTGAGTTGAAAGTTCATAAGTAGTTTAAACTCAATGAACTGAGCAGGGGGCAGAATCACATGTCCAAGGAGGCACAGGCAGGGAGGGGAGAATTCATAAAATTCATAATGTGTAGCAAGTGAACAGGAAGAAAGTTTTCTCTCATCCTATTATGATTCTATAGAATGAATGTTAGCAATCTGATCCCTAGTGCCTCTTTCTTTCCTGAACTCTGCGCCTCTGAAATTTCTTGCTGCATATATGGTAGGAGTCTTTGCTGAAGAATTTTCAGCACAACTTTGCTAACACAGGAAATTAATGCAGTGGCCCTGTAGATGTTGCACTCTTTTGTATCCCCCCTTTTTGGGAATGGTAATGTATATTTATGGTTTCCACTCTGTGGGCCATTGTTTTGTTTTCCATTTTGGTTGGCATATTTTAAATGGAACTATTTTTGATTCTGTCTCTAGCTTGATACAGCTCTGTTGGTATGTCATTTGTTCCTGGTGATTTATTCTTCCCTGTTGCTTGGAGTGCTGCTTTTACTTCCCATTCCAGAATCTGGGGTTCTTCTTTATTTATTATTATTTTTATTTACTGGTTTTATATTCCACCTTCCTCCCAAAATGGGATTCAGAGTGGCTTCATATTATTATTCTTCCCACATGTCATTCATCTCTTCTTCTCTTTTATATAGATCTTCTGTGTATTCCTTCCATCAGTATATTACACCTGTGAAAAGTAGTAGTGGCATGAGGAAAGAAACTGTGGGTTTAGCCAGTTGCATCACTGGAGGGGTGTGGGGAGTGTGGATCACACTGGGTGACATCACCGGGTGACACCCAGCCCCCCACCATCCCCCATGGGCCTTCCCTACATGTGCATGCTTCCACCTGTAAACTTTATGCCATTAGAGCATAAAAGGATGTGGGACAAAGAGGACAAGCCTTGATTGTGTATCTGTTATTTCTGCACAAACTTTGAAACTTTTACTGTTCCACTTCTCCAACCCTATCCCTTTGTTGAAATGTCTGTTGTCAGGTAACACCTTGCAAGTTGCTATGATTCCGGCTCGTAAGATGGCCTCACAAACCCCGCGGACATGAACTGCTGGAGAACAGATTGGTAAAAATAAGTGTGTTGTGTTCTCACAAAACCTGAGAATATTGCACCTTCCCTATTGCTCCTCCTCCTCTTCTTTTTAAAAGTCTGTTTGTGCCACTCTGGTAATCACTTCATAACTGGTGGGATAGCAGAACATATGTTCCTGAAGCAGCAGAGTGCAGAAGTCTTCGGTACTTCAGCTCCTGAAGAGAAAACAAGAGACAAAAAATACATTTGTACTGCGTTGTCTTTAAAATTAGTGCTGAAGGGTTCCTTTAAAAGTCAATCTGCAGACTTCTACAATATCAGGTACATAAGGTTGACTTGTAGTCAAGTACTGTAATTTAATTAAAAATACATTATGTCATCTCTCCCCACTTTGAGGAAGACAGTGACCAAGTGACCAATATTCTTATTTGTCACTTTCGTGCTAATTCTTGAGGTGCATCTTCAAGGCCCCTGCTCTCCTTTCTTGTTCCACTTGTTAGTTCCAGTTTGAACAAACCCACTACATACCTAACTGTCCTAGTAGAGACAATCCTGGTTAATTGTCCCACTTTTTCAGCTGCTTTTAAAATGTCTCAGTTTTTTCCCCTTTCCCCCTTTGTACTTGGCTTACTTCAATTGCAGTAAAGTGAGTTAAAAGTGCAAGTGTTGTTCGCATGTATTTAACCGAGCAGGGAGGAGAGAAGAGGAGGGGTTGGAGTCTTTCCCTTCCCTATAGGCCCAAGCAAAAGCAAACTGCAACAGCTTCTCCTAGCTTATCTATTCTTCTTCATTAATAACTTTTTTCACTATGTCCATGCTCTGATATTGCTTGGCCACATGTGTCCTGGACTTCATCTCTGAAATGTTGGAGGGTATGCCACTGAATGCACGGAATTTAACCAGTATTGACTTATCAAATTCCCACTGATTGTAGTTTGGACTACAAATTGTATTTGGTCTTTAATTGATCTTTAAACCATATGTAGGGTGAGTCTACACTAGCAAGAATACTTGGGGCTACTCCTAGAATACTCTGGCACCAAAGTTGCCCTCAATTCCCCATGTTTTTGGCCACTCTGGAGTAATGCTGGGTGGCTGTTTACACATGTTTCCTGCTGTGCCCCCCAGTGCCACCTCTGGTGGCATGAATTGCTTTGTCTGATATTGAAAATGAGGTGACCAGCATCAACAACATGCCTAGGCATCTTGTTGTGAACCCAGAGGGGGGACTCACACAAGCAGCAGTGGTGCCAGGCAACACAGCAGGACGCATGTATAGATGTTGCTTGAGAGTGCTTGGATTTTCCTGCAAAATCCAGGGCAAATAGTGAGGTTTTAAAAAACGCATTTTAAGGCAAGGATGGTCTGGATTTGATGTAGAACTGGCCTTCCCTGTGAAGATAGTCTGTAATGGAATCAGGGCTTTGGCTCTGTGTCATGTGGACAGGGTTATATGCAGGCTGTAGGATATATTTCAGTGGAAGGAAGTGTCAAAACCACTTCTGTGTATTCCTTGCGTAAGAGAACCCTAGGAAAATCATGGGGCTGCCATCAGTTGAGAGGTAACTCAAAGGCACTTGTATGTAATACACCAAATGAGACAATGCCATATTATGGAGTAACATTATACCGACTGGGACATTTTGAAAATAGAAAGGACTGCCATCTGGGTATTCAAACTGCATGAAGTGTGTAGGTGTTTTAAGAAAAATATGTAGTTGTAGGTGTTTTAAGAAAAAAGGTGGGGAAAAACCCTCAGGAGTCACTTTTGGAGTATTAACCCCCCATTACGTACCATATATACTCGACTATAAGTCAACCTCATGTATAAGTCGAGGGGAAGTTTGGGGACCAAAGTTATGGATTTTGTTATGACCGATGGATAAGTTGGGGGGAAATAGGGGCATATAGCAAAGGATCTGAAAGATGCAGCAAAGCAAAATAATGCCAAAGAATGTGGAGTCGAAGGAGAAAACTCTTCTAGAACATGGCCACATAGCTTGAAAACCCCACAAAAAACAATGTCAAAGAACTTACAAAATTCCAGTAGACATTACTCTTTGTGCTTACTGTCAAGACTAGATAGATGAAAGAGTAGAGGGGGTCAGTGCTTCCAGAAGTGATTATACTCTTGCTTTTCACCAGGGGATAGTTCCTTCTTTTAAATAAGAGTTAAGATATGCTATTTACATTGACCTGTGGATACGTTGACTCAGGTTTTTTGGGGGTCAATATTTTTGACCAAAATTTCTAGACTTATACATGAGTAGTTAGTACTTGCCCCAGTCCATTGAAAGTCTCTAAATAATTACTCTACACTTTCATGGCAGAAAAATGGCCTTATAAAATTTACCCACAGCTTGCGTAGCTCTGTAACTGTTATGTTGTGTGGATTCAAGTCGTTTCCAGTTTGTGGTGTCCATAAAGCAAACCTATCATGGAGTTTTCTTTGCAAGTATTGTTCAGAGGGCTTTTTGCAACTGCTGTCTTCTGAGGCTGAGAGAATGTAACTTCCCCAGGGTCACTCAGTGGGTATACATGGCCAAGCCAGGATTTGAACTCTGGTCCAAGTCCAAGGCTCAACCCATTAGAACTTATATACAATTATGATTCTTAGGACTTTATCAAACATGCTCGTAAAGCATCACAACCACATTAGTCTAGGTGGAAGTGCAAACATACAGTCATTACCACACAGTTCTTCCAAATTGCCATAGTGCTACTCTGTCTTGGCCTCTGTCTTCCTCAGACCAGCCCCCATAGGTTTGCTCCATGCTCTGTGCTCTTCCCAGTATTCCTTTCAGTCTGTATTTAACAATTTGTTTTAATGCAATGTCATGATCGTAGCAATCAATTAAGTTCAAAAAAGAAAGAAAGAAAAATAGAAGAAAAGAAAAAGAAAAGATATTGAAAAAAGAAAAGAAAAATGGCCTGCTTAGGGATAGCAAGGGATGAGAGCAGAATCGTACCCACTCACACCACGTAACTGTCTTCATATAAGAACTTCTTTAGGACAAACTTATCCCATGTGAATCAAGGGTAGAAAAGGAGCATGACTGGGTGGCATTGACAGGTTTTGCCTGGCAGTGAGAAAGGGTGCTCCGACAATAGATGGACTATAGTAGCTACTAAACACACACACTGCATTATATGATACGGTGTGGCCACAAACACTACTATCTTATACACTTTTCAAGCTTTGTATGGTAAAGTCCTTTCTCTCCCCCCAAAATACTATGATTTTCAATGGGCCTGTATGCTTCTCTGCGGTGGCAGTGCCTCAGCGGTGGCATGTTCTCTCCAAATATTTTTGCCTAGTACCTTTTTTGAGAGTCAGTATGGCGTAGTGGTTTGAGTTTTGGACTATGGAGACTAGGGTTCAATTCCTAGCTCAGCTAGGAAATCCACTGGATGACTGGGCAAGTCACATGCTCTTGGCCTCAGGGGAAGGCAATGTCAAATCTCCTCTGAACAAATCTTGCCAAGAAAACCCCATGATAGGTTTGCCTTAAGGTCTCTATAAGCTGGAAATGACTTGAAGGCATACAACAAGAAGAACAAACCTTTTTTTAACCAGTAAAACAAAGTGAGAACCATCATTAGTTACCAAAATGGTAACTGTACACCAGGCAAGACAAAAACTGTCTTACCTACCAAAACCTTTGGCAGGTTTTAATTTTGCATGGATATTGCTGGTTTTCTGATGTAATGGTTTTTAGTTTGATTTTGTGCTGATTTTTTAGTTTAGTTTTTTAGTTTATACTATGCCATTTTTTAGATTGCATTCTAGTGTAAAAATTGGAAGCTATACCTTTTAAGTTAAAATAAACGCTTGTAATAGAAAGACTGGGATACTCCTTTGGAGCAACTCTGCCTCTGCTAACACCAGGGTTAATTCTGAAAAAAGCGTATCAGTGAAATCTCTTTGAATGTGTCCAGGCTGGATTGTTTTGCCCTTGTCAGCAACACAAGGACTCTTCGCAAGGACACAGTGAATAGCCTTTGTGGGGACAGAACAGCACAGTACAATGAAAAGTATCCTGCTTGCTTACCATTCTAAGTCTGTCTCGGTAGATGTTTACTAGAATAGGGAGCAGCTCTTTTCATGCTCACCTTTTGGACTCTCGCAGTGAAATAGTCAATATTAGGTATCTGAAAATTTGCAATGAGATCCCAGGGCAGACAATAGATGGGACATGACCATTGACCCACAGGTGAGCAAGGAGTGGTTGAGAAAAGATAAGCATTTTGTAGGAATTGAGGGTGATTTAATTGATTGTAAACAGTATGGTTTATTTTTTTAAAAAAAGTATATAGATGGGCCTGGGTGTGTGGGAAGAAGCGAAAGAGAGGAAAATAGAGGAAGGCAAGATAGTTTAGTGTACAGGTGTGGATTCAGTCAGGACTATTCTTAAGGGTCACACTGCATGCCAAGATGCCAGAGAGTCATACCAGGCCAAGCTTTGTGATTTGGCATTTGTGGAATATAGACAGAGCTCATGTTGGCTGAGGAATGCAGAGAATTGTCCAAAAAATACCTTTTCCAAGTACTTATTCAAGAAATCAACATATTGGTATAGGTATCCTTAAATTAAGTTGGCAATAAAGGACACACTTCAGTTTTTTCAATTCATATTTCAGCTTGGTAAGCCAAACTGAATGGGCCTTTTGTTTGCACATGCAAACTTTTGGTATGTTCACTCTAATGAAGCCAGGAACTCTCTAATCATAGTTGCCTATTCTGTCCAAACCGAGAAACTGTGGTTAATTAGAGACTTTCAGAATTAATCACAACTTGTGCAAAAGAAACAATGAAAAGTGTAGGCAAAAGGGTCAATTCATATTTTGATTTGTTAAGATGAAAAAAAGTAATCCAAATAGTAATCCAAATCGGTAAGAACTTGGAGAAGTTACTTTATTGTATTTCCAGTCCCAGATTCCTCCAGTTGAGGAATGAACCAATGTTCTGAGTCAGTACAAGGCAGTTTCCCATGTACTTTCATGTAGTTAGATCTGTCTGCACTGTGCCCATTATTGGAAATTCCAGCCTCTGAGTATTTTCTTAAAATGTCATTATACTTTTATGATGGCTCACTTAATTGACATTAATGCAAATAATGTGCAGAGATGTCTGTAAAATGTCTCCAAGTAGCTGCAAAGAGAAAAGCTCTGCATGTGGTTGTGATTATATGAATATTTAAATGTTTATATAGTAGTAGCTTGTAGATGTCAAATGAAATTATTATGCATCAGGTATTTTTAAAACATTGAAATGTACCCCTTTCCTCTGTAAAATAATTTCAGATGAAAATGGGTTGGATTACATACTTGAAAATGAGTTGGACTTCATGCTTGGCCATTATGGGGAGGGATAAAAAAAAAGATGTAAAAACTGCTGCTTTTCCACCGATTTACCACTTCCTTTGTTGGATAAATTTATATGAACTCAGTTAACTCCCCCTCCCTTTGGTCACTGGTGGTGCTTCTATGGTACCACTGATGACTGATGCCATGTGTGATAAAATGAAGGTATCGCCCCTTCCAGAAGAATTCTGCTTTCTAATAAAACATCCCTGCAACCCCCAGTTTTCTAATACTGCAGAGAGTGGGCTACTGAAAACTGTTCATCTCTAGAATGCCTATATTTGATGTATTCTCATTCCCTTTACCTATCCCTTTTATTTGGATGACTAAATTGTAATTCTAAATGCTGAACTGAATTTTTAAATTACTGCAGTGCTAGAAATTTTGAGACTGAAGAAAAAATTCATTGGGTGGCAGAATTCTTTTTTAAGGGGTAAGGCCCTCCTTTTGCCCCCACCCCACCCAACCCCACCTTATGCTTGATTCCCCTCTGCCTGATACAGAGTATACCTCTGTGTCAATTGCAGGAGTTGAGAGAGAGGTTTATAAACAGTCAGGTGAGCTGGTGAAGGCTTCCTATTGCAAGTCTTAGAGCTGTGAGTACCAACCACTGAGTGCCAGTTTAGCATTTAAAACCATGGAGTTTATCATACGACGGAATTTGGGGGTATAATGTAATCCGAACACAATCATGGGGTTTCACGTAATTGCGTATTAGAGTATCTCACACAATTTCAGGCAATGGGGGGGGGGGTCATTTTCGGGCAATGGGAAGTCATTCTGAACACATTCCAAATGCAAATAAAATCCACGCAAATGGCATAGTGAGATATAGGATGCCAGAAGATCCAGACCTCTCCATTCTGATGCTCAGCAGCTGTTTGACACATGTCCTGTGGTATTGCCCAGCACTGCTGCCATTGCCACACATAGCTCTGGGAAGATCCAGAGCAAAGAAGGAGTTTAAAAGAATATATGTTTTAAGATGAGTATACCCTGGGTTTGGTGCTACAGTTGTGTACAATTTAATACAATTGTGTGTTCTTGCATGGCAAATGGTTGAACTAGATAACGCTTGTGGTCCCTTCAAATTCTAAGATTCTATTATTGGATGATTATAAGTCTAAAACAGGGGCAGTGGGGATTCCTTTTAGTATCTTAAGGGTTTACAGGCAGTGTGCAAGCCACACATTGACCATTCCTGCTGTGGCTGTATCCAGATGGAGAGATCTGTGAAACACCATCTTCTAAGCTTGATGTGAATCCAGATTGTTATTCTGAGAATCCCTGGCCTCTGAATGGTTCATGGCATCCAAGCAACAGTCAGCACTGTATGTGGGACTGCAGAATATGTTCATTGCTAATATGGCATGGCAGCTGAGCAAGCATCAGGCTCAGGGCAGGTGCCTGGCATCCTGAGGCAACAGCCAGGGTCTCCACCTGCCTGGCAGGGCTCATGACTGCCCTGGCAGTTCGGCATTGGGTGATGTTGGGCTGTCATTAAAATTAGCTACACTTCCCTAAAGTGCCGCTCCTGGGTATTGTGGAGAAATTAAAATGTCAGCCATGCACACTGCCACCAGTTAAGTCCATAAAAGGGGGTGTATGTGTGGCTGGGTGGGTGGGCAGCATAGGGCTGAAGCATGGAGGGCCCCACTCAGACATGTAGACAGCTCTGGTAGGTGCTTTTTGGTGAATTTGTAGGTGCCTTCATTCTTCTGTTAAAGGATTTTTTTTTTAATGTAGAATTAGATCTTTGTCAGGATATGGAGACTTTCAATCCTCCTGTTTACCTGCATGTTTACACACCATTGTCTTTCTTTCCATTCCAAGATAAACGTCTGAGTATGTCTGATGCTCTTGGGGGTGCAGAGGATTAGTTGTACCCTGTCTATTCTTTGTGAAGCTTTTCACATTCCTTCAGAATCTCAGATTATGCTGAGAAAAGTTTGAATGAACAATACAGAAGGTAAAGAAGGCTGTTTGAAAGCAAGGGATAAATCCAACCCAAATATGTGCTTTTCACAGTGTGTGTGTGTTAGCAGTGAAAATTTACCTGGCCAATAGAGAGGAAAGCCACTTGGGATTCCACTTTAGGATGAAGATTTGGATTATTCCTCACTCACTGTCCACTTTCTACTTCATGTTACTCTTTGTCCTTTAGTAAGGATCATCTGACACACTTTTAAAAAGCACATGATATAGCCCTCTTGGCACTAGAGCCATTTTAGATTGTTGATAGGAGAATGAATGCTCCCTTAAATTGTTGTTTTAAAAACCCTCCTTATGGAAAATTAGCTTTCAGGTCTGGCTCCAAGTTCGAGGTTTTCCTGCACAAAGTAAAAGCTTGAGTCCCTCTTTCCTTTGGTCATTGGGCCCTAGCAGACTAGGGTGGACAGGGGGCATTTATTTTGGCTTTGCAGAAGCTGTGTCTTTTGGCTAACATGCCCAATCAGATTCTTGGGCAACTGATGAGGACAGAAAAAAGAATATGAGCCGAGAATTATTTTTGAGAACCAGGTGCAGAAATGAACAAAGTTCACCGCCCTTAAACACAGGAATCTGCTCTGGTTCATTTCAGCATTATTATTTTGGGCAGGACAGAAGTCATGTTGTTGTTGCCAATTTTTAACAACTGGGAGTCAAACAGCCTTCCTGATCTACTGTGAATCACTTATAGATCTACCAGTAGATCTATATCTGTCTTCTGTCCACCCTTGGTTTCAGAGCTTCAATATCTGTATTGTCTACTTAGGAATAACATAATGTTTGAAGCAGATACAATTGGACCAGCCTTTGGTTGGTTTTTTCCAGTTCACAAGACTTTGGAACACTGTATTACATTAATAACGTCTTACCACTTTTAACTAAAGCCAACTACGGACATCTACCAGCTGTGAAGAGTTCTGGAATGTGGAAGCTCAATATGTTTGGTTTGAGCTGCATTGATTTTTGAGCCAGCTGTGAGCAAGTGGAGTAGCTGGGGAGGAGTCCCTTATCCTTTTAAGGGTTTTATATGGAATTATAGAATGTGCTGGTGTGGATGATCTACACTGGATACAGAGGCCCCATTCTCACTCACATTTTTGTGCTGGGTAGAGATTTGAGGGTCTAATACCAAATCAAAGTTCCCACTATGTTTGCCCCGATCAAATCTCTCTGTGGTAGTTTAACCCAGGTTAGAGTTCACATATCAATTTAAAATGGAGCTTCCATTTTGACTATTTTTTCAAACCCCCTCCTCCGTGTCCTTCTCAACCTGGACTGGTGTTAACTGCATGTTCAGGTGGCAGGGAGTCCAGGGTGGCGGCCGCAGCCCAAGGGTAAGAGGATGGAGGAGGAAGAGGCAGTGGCGGCAGGAGGGAGGCGGCAGCGAGAGCAGAGAGAGGGAAGCAGTGGGGTGGAGGAGGAAGATGTGGAGGTGGAGGTGGCAGCAGAAGGGGTGGTGGCGGCTTCTATTTTGAGTCCCAGGATTTCTACTAAAGTCCGTGTTGGTGATGAGAGGCCAGGTGGGGCACAGCAGGCATTGAGGTGGGATGGCAGTTCCCATCCCTCTGCCCAAAGCCCCGGCTCACTGGCAAAGGGAGGGAGGGAAAGGATGTCAAGGGAGATAGGGCCATAGGGTCCACCTTGGGATCTGCCTCCAGAGAGACCATCCTGGGCAGCCCGAGGGAAGAATTTCCCTCACACACACACGCACACCGGCCTGGAGGCCGCTGACAGCTACCGCCAGGCAGATCTAGCAAGGGATGGGCATTATCCACCCCTTTTGCATCAACTCCTCCCTTCCTCTGCTCTGAATATATTCAATTGCAAGTTCCCATATGCGGCTGGCAGAAAAGACCAGTTCTTCTCAAAAGAACCACTGATTTGTCTGTTTCAGAAAATCCCAGATTAAGGGAGATTTGCACCAGATCTCCCCCCGCCCCCCAAATCGGGTCAGAAAAACCCAACTCAAGTGTGAACTACCCCAATTTGACCGGTTCACAAACTGGTTCAAAACGTAGTATGAACGACCCCAGAGATGTCTGCGAGGTACATCTCTATATTGTTGTGTTTTAAAGGAGAAGGGGGAAAAAAGGTAAATCCCAGGTCCTCAAGAGAGAGAGAGAGAAAGGGAGAAAAAGAGAAAGAAATGAAAATATTATAATGTTGGTGATTATGATTCTGTGAACTTAATCTGGATCTTACGACTATAATTTAGAGAAACTGGTAAAGTCTGAAGGTAAGACAACTGACATCCTGCCCTACTTTCTCATAGGCCACTGCAAGGCCTATGGAAACTTGTGGCCATTTTACAATGTAGTTTGTGATTTGAGACTCAGATTTTACAGTAATTGTGCTAAATAGGACCTTGCATGTGCCTGAAGTAATTTTTTGGATTGTGGTCCTTATCTGTTCAAATTTCACTAGCTATTAAAACATATTTAATAGGGCCAGGCTAGTGTCAAACTCAACAGGGTCTCCCGCCCCCCCCACCCCCCTGCTGATTCCACTGAGCCTATTCCCTTGGTTGTGGTTTTGCTACATAGTAGGTAAGGACAGTGTTAGACTACAACTCTGGAGACCAGAGTTCAAATTCCTACTAGCCCTGAAAACCCACTGGGCAACCTTGGGCAACTCACAGTCTCTCAACCACATAAATCAGAAATGACTTGAAGGCACAGAATAGCAACATTCAAATACAGCTATTCTTTCTCTTGACTTGGAACAAAGGTCACTGCTACCAATTATTGCCCCTAGTACCAATTATTGTTTTTGATTGGCTTTGTTTGGACATTAGGTGACTTTTTTTGGCAAGTTTCTTCAGAGAGGGTTTGCCATTGCCTTCCACTGATAGATCTGCCATAATTCTCTTCCACAAAACCAGGACAAAATGTAGGACATTCAAGAAAAATGAAGGACATGACCAACTATAAGCGAAACACATTAATATAAATTCGTGCTTCTTGCCTATGCTCCAAAAGGAGGACATTTTGGAATTCTTCCTGGACAGAAGGTGAAAATATACAGGGGGACCAGACATCCTCCTTTTCCAGGACATGCCCTACATTTCAGCCTTCTGTCCAAGAGGAATTCACAAAGGTCCTCCCTTTTTTTTTGCAGCATGGCTAAAAAGCATCAATTTACATTTCTAGGAGTGTGTTCAGCTTTTCTATGGTTGTGTCTTCCCTTTTTTCTTGAGTGTTCCCCATTTTGCATCGCCTTGTCCTCCTTTACAGTTCGGACATCTGATCACCTTGTCAAATACAGGACATGTCACGGAAAAGGAGGACACTTAGTCACTCCTGGGTTCAAGGAAAAGGAGGAGGCTTGCCTCAAGGTGGTACTCGTGTGGGATGGTTATAAGGAGGGAGAGAGTGCGTGTGTAATAATTTCAGGTTTGGATAAGCAGACTGTGCCAGGAGGAGGGAAGAGTAAAGGGGCCAGTTTCTTGAGAGAGGGGTTGCCATGGCCATCCCCAAGGCTGAGAGAATGTGCCCAAGTGTGTGTGTGTGTGTGTGTGTATGTGCAATAATTTCAGGTTTGGACAAGCACTCTCCTGGAGATGCTGATCCCCAAGACGGTAGGCAAAACAAACTTCCTGGCCTCCCTGCTGCTTCTGTGCCGGCTACCATGATCCTGGTGGCAAGGAAGGTTCTCAAAAGCAACTCCTGGCCAAAGAGGAGGAGTTGGAAGCCCGCCCTTTGCAGCAGCTCCCGCAATCATGGCTGCTTCCCATCCCAGGGCCTCCTGGGAAGGAGAAGCCACCGGGAGTGGCAGCCATTGCTCCCCCAGTGCGCCGTGTGCAATGGGGCCGGACTCTGGAGCCCTAGTGCTTAGATGCCCTGACATCATCGGAAACCAGGACACACAGCTGCAGACATTTTTACAAGCCTTAAAACCAGGACTTTCCTGGTTTTTCAGGACAAATGGCAAACTTATCTTCTGAGGCTGGGAGCATGTGACTTGCCCAGGGTCACCCAGTAGGTTTCATGGCTGAGCTCGGATATGAACCCTGCTCTTCAGAGTCATAGTCTAATGTTCAAACCACTACACCTTGCTGTATATATATAGGGTTGGGAATCCTAATCTGGGTTCTGTTCAAAAGTTTAAAGCAGGGACCATATATGCTGTCGTGCCCCTCCCTTTTCATATTCCATAACCATGTGAAAAGAGTTTTGGAATCTCTTCTGGTGTGTACTTTTGAAAGTGTGTGGTAACAATGATACGACAGTCAAAATTCATTATTTCACTTGTCTTTTGCTATCTTTGTTAAATACATTAAAACCAATCATTTTTAAAAGCCACCCTTGACTTCAATGATGCTTTGAGGCAGAGTGAAATCAAATTGCATATTGGAAACTATGACAGTGTCAAAAGAACGTTGACAAGTGATGTTGATGTGAAGGAAACTCAACTTTTTAAAAATTTCTTTTTCTTCTGATGTTTTTGTTCAGTGCTTTCTGTCACTGTCTTTATTAGAGAGAGTGATCAAAAAGGTCTTCCATCTGCAAAGGGAAAACACAGGGTTATCATGTAAGGTCAAGATACAGCTATCCAGAGATATCCCAGACACTGTGGTCCTTGAAGTGGGTAATCAAAATTGCACTCCATGATGACAGAAACAGTACAATAAACTGCAATTCCATGTGTGTGTGTTTGGGAGGACACCCATTGGACAGTGTGTTGTTACTACTCATCACTAGTTTTCTGCCTTTAAGGCTATGCCAACGTTTGCCACCTAAGACAAGCCAAACACTCATCTTGCCTATTATTATTATTATTATTATTATTATTCCTGCTCTTTTCCCAGGAGTGGGACTCAAAGCAGCTTCACAACATTAGAAACAGTACAATTAAAATGTTAACAAATTATTCAACATCCCCGCCTGTCCTCATAACAATTCCTTAAACGCCTGTGTGAACAGGTAGGTCTTCACCTGCTGGCAGAAGACCATCAAAGAGGGAGCCATTCTGATCTCCCTGGACAGCAATAAGGCTCTCTTTCACATTCCCATCAACTGTGTTTGTGAGGATGCTGGGACAGAGAGAAGGGCTTCTCCAGTTGATCTCAGAGTCCGGGCTGGTTCATACCATGAGAAATGGTCTGTCAGATAGTGTGTACCTGAGCCATGTAGGGCTTTATAGGTGACAACTAGCACCTTGAATTGTGTCTGGAAATAAACTGGCAGCCAATGAAGCTGTTTCAACAGGGGCGTTGTATGGTCTCTGTAATCTGCCCCTGTTAACAGCCTGGCAGCAGCTCTTTGAAGCATCTGAATTTTCTAAACACTTTTCACAGGCAGCCCCATGTAGAGCCCATTACAGTACCCCAAATGGGATGTAACCAAGGCATGTACCACTGTGACTAGATCTGGCTTCTCAAGGAATGGGCACAGCTGGCACACAAGTTTTAAATGTGTGAAAGCACTCCTGGTCACAGCAGAGACCTGGGCCTCCAAGTTCAAAGCTGAGTCCAAGTGTACTCCCAAACTGCGAACCTGTGTCTTCAGGGGGAGTGTGACCCCATCTAAAACAGGCTAGATCCCTATTCCCCAATCCACCTTCTGACTGACCAGGAGCACCTCTGTCTTGTCTGGATTAAGTTTCAACTTGTTTGCCCGCATCCCGTCCATTACTGAAGATAGACTAGCTCTGTAATATAGGCTCCCCAATGGGTTGGCTCATTTTAGAAACAAGGCACTGTGCAAACTCCAGTGCCCCCCTCTCTCTTTTTTTCTTGTATTCACCAAGCCAAAACATATTTTCCCTTTCTTCTGTAGCACCAGGCCAATTCGGATGCAGGGTCCCCTCATCCCACTTAGGACTCTTTCACACTGGAGGAATTTCTCCCAAGTTCGAATGGAGCCAATGCGAATTCATGTGAATTCACTTGTTTTGCGAATTTACGTGAATCCCCATTGCATTCGGAAGGCGTTCGGAATGACTTCCCATTACCCGAAAATGACCCCTCCTTGCCCGAAATTGCGTGAGAAGCTTTAATTCGCAATAACGTGAAACCTATGATTGCATTCGGAGTGACTTCCCTTTTGCCCGAAATTGCGTGAGAAGCTCTAATTCGCAATAATGTGAAACCCCATGATTGCGTTTGGATTGCCCTTGGATTATACTTCCAATTTCCCACGTCTGAAAGAGTCCTTTGTTAATGTGTGAAACTTGCAAAGGTGGTGCCTGCATGAGCAGTCTGAAGTCGGATGGCTTTTTCCTCACCTAGGAGTTTATTGTTCCTTCTGCAGTTGATGTGGCTCATGCCTCAAAACACTGAAAGCTGATCTATTTTTTTTTTCAGTCCAATTACCAAGAGGGCTGTGGCACAGGCCTGTGAGTATTCTCCGGGAAGCATACTACCGTGCTGCCTGATGGCAAAATAATGATCATTCTGTGCAGCCGTCACTTCAGCTTGTCTTGGTCGTCACATGAATTATTCTGAGCTTATTGTCCCGCATCCCTCTTCCCATATGCTGTCCTTTGAACATGAAGATGAGTAGGCATTAGAAGTGGGAAGCATTACAATGGGAGAAAGACAGGCCCGGTGAGAGCATATAGATGCTCACGACAGGTAATTCTCTTAGCGACTGAGGTTTAGAAATGACATTCTGTATGATTCCTTTTCACTCCTGCTCAGTATTTTTTCCATTTGTTTCCTTTAAAAATAAAGCTGCCACCTTTCTCCACTTCCTCTTCATCAATTTGACTGTACCATCATAAAGTATTGTTTGTCTCGAGTAGAAGCAGCTGCTTTTGGCCCAAGTTGGGACTCGCATTCCCTCCCGTGGAATGACAAAGAGGGAGAATTTACAGTCAGCCTTTACACAACAGGCCCAGCATTGTGCATGAAGCTTGGCAGGGCGCTCTGTCCCGTGGGAAACAGGGTGAATGTGGAACTCGTGACTCTTGGGTCTGTAACATTTTAACTGTACTTCCAGGTCTCCACTGGCTTGGATGGTTATGGGTTGTTGTTTTTACTCTCTCTCTCTCTTGTCCTTTTCAAAATTACGGCTAAATCTGTGTGTACACATTTAGCCGTAATTTTGAAAAGGACAAATGAAAGGAAAAAAAAAAGGGGGGGGATTCTGCAGCACTAGCCTTGTTAGTTTTCCTACATGAGGAAAACAATCTTGGACCATCCTGAAGTGTAAGGTCAAGGTGAAGACAGACATAGCATCCTCAACAGCCTTTATAGTACATTCTTGTCATATATGAATTCAGCTTTGCTAATTGACTCATATTCATGCAAGGTAGGGAGCTGGAAGCCATTGGTCATGACCTCCTCATATTTTAAAAGAGCATATATGCATGTGTGCGTGCGTTCTGGCATGTATATTTTAATATCAAATTGGGACCAGACTGAGTTTTCTTTGATATTGTTCATGTTTGGATAGAAGAGACATGATTACCTAGTGGCCAGGCTATCTGTTAACATGTTGAAAAAAACAAAGATTTGTCTGGGGATTTTAGGGTTAGCAATGGAAAGAATGTTTTCTGTTATTCTTTTCCTAGGTTGCATCCACACTGCAGAAACAATCTAGTTTGACCCCACTTTAACTGCCATGGCTCAATGCTATAGAATTCTGGGAGATGTAGTTTTGTGGGACATTGAGCCTTCTCTGTCAGCTCTCTTGTCACAACAAACTCAATTCCCAGAATTCCATAGGACAGAGCTATGACAGTTAAAGTGATTTCAATCTTGATTATTTGTGCAGTGCAGATGCAGCCCTAGTTGACAACTGGGAAGCCCCATTGGGAAGACCAGTAGAGTAGCAGGACATTTAGGCAGCTTTCTCCCAGTACTCAAGTATCCCAAAACATTCTGGCGGATTTTTCTGCACAGAAAGACTTGGGGTGTGTATATAAGCATGAATTTTCCTGGGTTTCCTGACTTTTCCACAAGCACAGATGGGCTTCCAGGCAGAGCGCAATAAGAAAATTAAAAGGAGGTTGAGCAGGGCCAACCTAAAATGTTTGATGGCTCCCCCCGCATCAAGGTTCATTTTCCTCATCCTGTGGTTAAGTTTTAAAAGAAGTACTGTACTAAGAAACCCCATGTTTCTACCCAGAAATGGGTTTCCTTATCCCAGTAAATTAGAAAGAGATTGATTCTGGTTACTCCTCAAGGAGGATGAAAAATATACTTGATCAGAGAGAATCCTGTTTTGACCCTTCTTGTCATGGTGCATCTTCCATAGCTCAGCCCCATCTGTTGAAAACAGGTTCTGGGCCTGACCTTTTCCGTCTCATTCCAAAAAACATGCTGGGCAGGAGAGACCCACAACTTTTGTCTCCCCTGGCCATCCTCTGTGCTTCTCACTTGGAGAACCATCAGTACCTGTTCACAGTAAGAGTGGTTTCATATTTGGAGAAGGAAAGATAAACCATCCCTCTCCCAAATATTTTAGGACAGTCCTCTCTTTGCAGGTGCTTGAAGTGACAGTCTGGTCCATGTGGTTGGAAGGTGAAGAGAAGGTGGAACAAACAGAAGGTGGAACAAACTTGGGCCTTGAACTTCTCCACAAGGAGAAGGTGGAACAAACAGAAGCCTTGCGTTTGTCTATCAGAAATCAAAAACCAAGCACACAGCTAGAAACCGCCTGGCCACAGTTCTGCTCCCTAGGGTGAGCTTTTCTGTATTTCTTTTTAAATTATGACCGTTGTCCCTAAATTTATACATACAAATTCGCACACACAGATGTCATTTGAATCTCTTATGTTTTCTCTTTTCTTTTGGAGGAAAGTGTTTGAGTGGCTTCCTCCTTCCCTCATTCAATGGTCTAACATCATTTTTTGCAAACACGCAGTTTACATCCACAACAAAGTTGCTTAGGAATATATATCATAGCATGTTGTTCTTACTTGTGAGTAGGTCCCACTGGCAGCTGATGGCTTCCATGTCAGTGGGTCAATGGTGGTGATAAATCTAGTCTGGCTTTTAGTCCACACTTTAAAAGCATCTTTCCAAGGAGCTGAACACCATCCCCGAAATAAATTAGGCACCTTGGATCACTGTCTTAAAATTCAGGCTAAAACCTGGGATGGATTCATTGACCCACTGACATGGACACTACCAGCCATGACTGCCTGGGAGAGCTCCCAGAGTTCCTGTGGTGCTTGTTCAGACAATGAAAGGAGCATCTTTGGAAAGTGAGATTCTTTCTGAAGAGGGACACACTTCTTATGATGACACGTGGAATAGTGGCATCTGTCCATTTTGTTGTTAGTAAAAACAGAAACTTCTTCACCCTCATGTACCCTAGAAAAAATAGCTGGTACAAATGTATCTTTTCTAGGACACAAAGCAGAATATCTATGTATTCAGGCTGCCCTGTTGACCAGTGGGAAAAGGGGAGGTCATTGTTGTACCACGCAAACATAACTGTGGACAGCAAAGTGCCCCTTACTGTTTAAACAAACAGGGGAATATTTGTACTCAGGTTAACCCTTGTCTCAGTCCCAAAACCCTTCAACAAGCACAGCTGGTTGGATGTGGGACAGGACCTTCTCAGTGGCAGGCCCTGTGCTCTGGAACTCCCTTCCTAAGGAAACTCTAATGTCCATCTCCTTGCTGTCCTTCTATCAGCAGACTAGTACATAAAGAAAATTACAACAGGCCTTTAAGAACTGAAAAATTAGTTGCTTTTTAAAGAGACGTTTTTAAAATTTGTTGTTGTTGTTGAGTGCATTCAAGTAATTTCTCACTTATGGCAATCCTATCATGGGCTTTTCTTGGCAAGGTTTGTTCAGAGGAGATGAGTTTCCACTGAGGCCCCGTCCATACTAGCCCATTTGCCCTGGTTTGATTCAGATGAGATCGATCATGGCAAACCGATTCTATCCAGAGAGGAGTTCATACTATCTTTTGCCCCCATTGAGGCTTCCTGGTGCATTTTACCCCAACGAAGTTCATACACGCAAAAGTAACGATTAAAGATGGAGCCTCTTGGTTGTCAATCAAATGATGTCATGGTGACGTCTGATGCGGCCATTGGCCGCGCGAGATGCTTGTGCTTTTTTTAAAAAATATTTTTTAATATTTGACAGCTTATGCGCATGGAGCATTTGGCTGGGAGCGGTGCGGATTGAGGAGATCCTGTCCCCTCCTCCTCCTCCTCCTCCCAGTACTTTTTAAATTATTATTTATTATATGTTTTAATATTTTATTTTTTATTTTTTAATTTAATATATATTTTATTAAATAAAATATTTTATTAAATATTTTATTATATTATATTCCATTGTATTTTTAATTAATTATTTATTGTATTATTTTATTTTATAGTTATTTAATTTATTATTTATTTCATTGTATTTTATTGTATTTCAGTGTATTTTATTGCATTTTATTTCTTAGTAATTTATTGGATTTTTTTGTATTTTTTTGGTATTTTTTAAAATATTTTTTTTCTTTTTTTCCCCCAGTTTGACAGCTGTCATTCGCATTGGCTGTTCCGTTTTTATGAATGGGACAGAGGGGGAATCCCTGTCCATATATGGACTGGGGTTCCCTTTAAAAGGGCCCCATTCATTCCCTTTCAGTTTAAGAATGGGGCCCTGAAAGGGAACCCCAGGCCATATATGGACAGGGATTCCCCCTCTGCCCCATTCATAAAAACGGAACAGCCAATGCGAATGACAGCTGTCAAACTGGGGGGAAAAAAGAAATTTTTTTTTTAAAAAAAATACAAAAAAATCCAATGAATTACTAATAAATAAACTGCAATAAAATACACTAAAGTACAATGAAATACAATGAAATAAATAATAAATGAAATAACTATAAAATAAAATAAAATAATACAATAATTAATTAATTAATAAAAATACATTAAAAATATTTTTAAAAATCAGGAGTGCCCGATTTTGCCAAGAGAGGAGGCATGTTCCACCCCCTGGCCTTTTCCCCTCCCCTGAACTTGACCTGAGTTATTGTATTTTATTTTAGTATTTTTTAAAATATTTTTTAAATTTCTTATATATTTTTAATTTTTTTTTTAGTTTGACAGCTCATGCGCATTCTACGAGGCTCCTTTCCCATCCAATTTTATGAATGGGGAAAAAGGGAAACTCCTGTCCGTATATGGATTGGGGTTCCCTTTCAATTTTTAAAGGGCCCCATGAAAGGGAACCCCAATCCATATATGGACAGGAGTTTCCCTTTTTCCCCATTCATAAAATTGGATGGGAAAGGAGCCTCGTAGAATGCGCATAAGCTGTCAAACTGAAAAAAATAATTAAAAAAAAAAAAGAAATTAAAAAATATTTTAAAAATACTAAAATATAATACAATTAAATACAATTAAATTACTAATAAATAAAATACAATAAAATACAATAAATAAGTAATAAATAAAATAACTCTAAAATAAATAAAATAATAAAATAAATAATTAATTAAAATACAGTAAAAAAAATATTTTAAAAATGCTGGAGTGCCCGATTTTGCCTGGAGAGGAGGCATGTTCCTCCCCCTGGCCTTCTCCCCTCCCCTGAACTTGACCCGATCGTGATCGGAGCCAAGTTTACATTCCCCGCAAACCGGGTTTTCCCAAAAGAAACGGTAAAAAACCCGCTTTGGGAAAAACCTGGGTTATGGGGGATTTACCCCGCTACGGGTGTGCAAAATCCGGATTCAGTAGTGTTAAATCCGGTTTCAGTGTGAACTTCTTGATTTTAAACCGGTTTGCTAACCGGTTTATAACGTAGTCTGAACGGGCCCTGAGTTTCAGGGCTGAGCAGGAATTCGAGCACTGGTCTCCAGAGTTGTAGTCCAATACTCAGACCACTATGCCACGCCGGCTACTTTAAAAAGGGTTTGGGATGGTTTTAATTGTATTGTTTTTAACATCATTTTAATTGTATGTTTTAAGTGTTTTAAGTTTTTAGTGTTGTTAATAGTTTAGTTTTAGTTTTAATGCTGATCTTTTGGATGTTTTAACTATGCTGTATTTATTTTAATTTGGAAGTTGCCTTGAGTCCTTGTTTAATAAAAAGGTGTGCTATAATTAAGAATAACAACAGAACAGCAGCAATCCTTGTGAATTTTAGTACCTTCCCACTAAACTGATGGAGTAGATGCTAGTTGGTAAGGTTTCTTCCTTTGTAAACCATCCCCCTGGCATAACAAAGTTTTCACATTTTCCATGGCATATTTTCACACCAGTATTTTTCAAGTGGATGAAAGCCTTCATCTGTCAGTAGAAATGTGTGTCCATCTCTTGGGTAAAATACAGGGCATTTAGGAAGAGAGGAGTGTAATTTATTACCAGTGTTTGGAACCAAGCCATCATACTGAGATTAAAATCACTAATCTTACAAAAGGTGCCTTGGGATTTTTAAATGACCACAGATGATCAGCTCATCAACGTTTTAGCTCAAAATTCTCCACTGCAATGTGCACTTTGCACTTTCTACTAATAATCAGATTGCTATTCAGGTAATCATGGCAGAATTGTCTTTAATTGGGTAAAGTTCTCATGATGGTTTCCCAATGTGATATTCTATTATATATCATTTCCATGTCTTTGAGAATCTTTATTCATGACTCTGCTAACATCAGGATAAACAGACAGGTCAACAGATAGGACCATGCACACTACAAGTAGTAGTAGTGGTAGTAGTAGTAGAAATAATAATGACGACGATGATGATGATGATGATGATAATGATAATATATTTATTAGCCACCTCTCCCCATGGATTGAGGTGGGGAACAGCAACAGATTAATATAAAACATACAATATCAGTTTAAAAGTACAAATAAGACAAATATATATTAAAACAATCCATAATTTAAAATTCACAATTTAAAAATCATCTGGATAGGCCTGCTGGAAGAGCCGAGTCTTTAATGCTATTTTAAATCCAGACAGCATATTCAGCTGTCAAATTTCTTCTGGCAGGTCATTCCACAGTCTGGGGGCAACTGAAGAAAATGTCCTCTGGCTGTCCTATAAGATCCTGGGTTTTGTAGTATATGGGCAGGCAGTTATGATTCTCAGCCAGAGAGCGTCTCTGGCGTCTCACCAGGTTTTCACCAAACTGCCAATCCCGCAATTCCATAGGATGCTTTCATGGCAATTAAAATGGGCAGATATTGTAATCAATGTATAGTAGTCCCATGCCACCATGCCATCCTGCTTTGGAAACAAGCCATGTGGACAGAGGGGGTTCCAGCTGAATTGGGAAAATGAACAAATGGCCTGTTTTTTCCTCTCCATCTGCTCAGACCCATAGTCACAATCTATATATCCCCAACAGCAAAGTTTGCGAGCACAATAATAGCTCTGTAAAGTACAGAAAATGTAGCAACACCAACAGATATCCCCACAGAAATCTATCAAATAGATGTTACTCACGAGTCATGTCTCTTATGGGACGTGTATGAAGTCACCAATAAACAGGTAATGGCAACATGATCCATTCCAGTGATATCACCCAATAAGGTCTCTTGTTTTTCCTTTTTGCATAAAATGGATCAGCATTTTCTATTAGAAGCTTCCTCCAATACTGGAGCAAAAATATATTTGTCACCATTGATCGCCTTAGCCTCTCCGGATTTCAAAGCTGTCTTGGATTGACAGTCAACACTACATCTTGTGCCATTGAATCCAACAGTTTATGTACATATTGTGTGAAGAAGTTCTGTCTTATGCCTTATGACTGTATCTCCCCATATAAACCTGATCTTCAGGAGAAGGCTTTCTCTTGGGCCTGCCACCACCCCAGGTTTGCTTGGTGAGGACATGAGAGAGAGAGAAAGAGCCTTCTTGGTGGCTGTTTCCAACCTCTGGAACTCCCTTCCACAGAAGGCTAGGCTGGCCCCTGCTCTGCTTTCCTTTCACTGGCAAGCAAAAATATTTTTTATGTAGGCAGGTTTTTTATATAAAACATATAAAAATATATATATTTAATATATAATTATGACAGGGTGGTTTTTATATGGGATGTGTATGTTAGTTATGTTTTTAACTTTATATGTTTTTATGTTAATTGTATGTTATCTTAACTGGATGTTTTTAATTGTTTTAAAATTCTTATTGTAATGTTTTAAGAATGTTTTTTGTCTTGTGAGCCACCTTGGGTCCCTTTCTGAGAGAAAGACAGCATAAAAATGAAACAAACAAACAAATATGCCTGTCCTGAATCTCCCACCATTGAGCATCAATGGGTGGCCTAGTGTTTAATATTATGGGAGTGGGAGGAGAGTGGAGGGGATCAGAAAGGTCCATAGCCAGACACACACCAAAGAGATCATCTGCTGAGACCTCTCGACAGGTTGACCAGAGGTCCTCCTTTTCCCAGACATGTCCTATGTTTCAGCCTTCTGTCCAGGAGGAATTCCAAAATGTCCTCCATTTTGAGCATGGCTAAAAATCAGAAGTTTATATTTATATTAGTGTTTTTAGCTTTTATTTTGTAACGCCTTACATTTTTCTTGAATCTCCTACCTTTTGTGATGTCTTGTCCTCCTTTGTGGTTAGGACATCTGGTCACCCTGTGTCTGGAGGACGCTGGACAATCTTGGTGGAAGATGGCCTCAGTTTGCGTTGGTTATGGGAACACAGCCAGATGCTTCTTTGCTCTTCCTCCGACTCTCCACCAGCCATGAAGTGGACATTGGAAGTGGAGAAGAAACACAGTGAGTCCTGGAGTGATGACAGAGGAGCTGTAGTGGAGTTTTTACATGCGGAACTCTTTACACTACACACAACCATTTAGGGGCTTGGCCTTTGACTGCCTTCTGCTGCTATAAATGCATAACTCTGGAAAAAGTGCCACTGCTAGTCTAGGATTCTGGCTTCTGACTGTAATGTGGTAGTGGCCACCTGTTTGCTCTCATTGAGCCCTTGTCTCTCTTAAATGCTGCGAAAATAATCATTCCAGTCTGAAATAGGAGGAAGTTACATGCAACCCTGTTCTTGTCCAGCATGCATACCAGGGGTGCAGCTGCACTATAGATATGATACACTTTGACACTATATTAGGTGTAGTAGCACCATCCCATGGAATATTGGGATTTGTAGTTTTTACAAGGTCTTTCTCCTTCTCAGCCAGAGTGCCTTGTAAAACTACAAACCCCAGGATTCTGTAGGATGGAGCCATGGCAGTTAAAGTGATGTCAAACTGCATTATTTCTACAGTGTAGATGTACCCTTGGAGATAAGATTTCCCTGATGGAAAACTTAAGCAGGGCCAAATACAGCAAAATGATGACAAAATATGCTTCTCATTGCGCATGTAGGCATGTGTACACAAATCTGACAAAGAAAAGAAATAAAATGTTTTCCTATCATCCAAATGTGAGAGAATCTCCATGCTTTTATTTTTTTAAAAAAAATAACTTTGTTATAGCAATAGGAAACTACAAAGGGAAGGAGCAAAGGAGGGGAAAGGAAAAGAGAGAGAATGAAAGAATATTATGGTTCCTTGTTTGTCTGCTAACCTTCACTGCAAAATTGATCTGTGGGAATTTCTCATAGTGTAACATACTGTATCCAATTCCATAGTTATTAATGTAAACCTATTAGTGCCACCTGGGTTTGCATATCTGCAGTCCCGTCCAACTGAAGACAGATTAGCTCTATCACATGTTATGCTGGAGGGAGGGAGAGCCTCATGAGGAACTTGCTCTCCTCGGGGTAGAGGGGGTGTGTGGATATTCAGCTCTTTAATGAGAATGCAGTGCTTTATAATAGCATTTGGTGACCTAGAGATTTTCTGTCGAGTTGTTTTGAATTAAATAGAGAGCCTTGTGGAATGCAGTCGCTATGATCCCCCCTCTCTGCTTTCTGTATATTCTTAACGTTAAGTCGGTTCTCATATTGAACTCAACAAAGTGTTCCAGAGTGTTTCCATTATATTGTCCAATAAAAAAGGTTAAAATTTATAGAAAATGAAATTTCCCAGTATGACATTGGCCTGATGCTTTCGTATAGAGACTGAAATGATATTTACTCTTTGTAATAGATGAAAGATTATGATGAAACATTTCATAAGGAACTAAGAGAAGGCTTTGTGTTACATTCACAAATGAGTAGCATTGCCAATTGTATTTAGGATTGCTCCCTGGAAAAATGCAAAATAGTCACTGTCATGAGGTGGGTTTTTTAAGTTTTAAAACTGTCATAGTGTTATATGTTATATGGATGGTATGATGTTGCCTTGATAATAAGTTATAGCACATACAGGTTGTAGCACATACGTTTGTAGACATCTACTCCCAATACGTGCGCATAGGATCGCAGCCTTTACAAATGCTCACCTTCATAATGCCTGTGTGATGGCATCTATGCTGCACAACCCACACAAACACTCAGCAGGTGTTGGCACCTTTACTGATAGGGATCCTGTGCCTTTAACAGGTTTGATGTGGGTCGAAATTTCTCTCCCCCAGCTTCCCCATGCATACTTTTCAGACTGAGAAATGGGTTTCAGAGAGCTCCAGACCCCCAAAAGTAACTTTTCCAAGCTGTGGGTGCAAGCATTTCCTTACTGAATGGTATCCAGACCCTCTCTCTGGAGCTGGTTAGGGCTTCCTTAGCAGAAAAGTCAGGCATTTGGTTATTCATCTGGATACATATCAAGTCCTGTAGAATATCCCCAGGAGCACCACCATCAGCTGCATAATTAAGCATTTATTTTAATTCAAAGAACAGCAGCAACGTTACTCACTCACTCACTCTTTAATTTAGTTTATGGTAATGATGTTAGGCTAAATCATTAGCTGTCCATTCCTTACTTTTAATGCAATGCCCAAATGGCCCCCAACTTTTATTTCTCAAAAGCTTTCTGGAGTTGCTCCTCACAATCCCGGGGCATAGTACTCTTGTGTTCTCCCCAGTTGGTACTGTCAAGCGGTGATGGTACAGGCGATATATGGGAAAAGAGGGCAGAGGGCCAGAGAGGTGAGGAAAGATCTGAAGACTGCATGCAGAATTTTAAGGGAGGGTTTGAAGTATTGGATTTGCAGGTTGAATTGGTCAGCAGGAGGGAGTGGCGGTGGGGTGGTGGTGGCGGAGGAGGAGAGGGACCTGCAGTAAATGTCAGGAATGGAAATCATGGGGTCCTCCAAATGTTGGACTGCAACTCTTCCAGTATATCTCTCAATTGTCTATGTTGATTACTAGGCTAGTGCTTCTGGGACTAGCAATACAGCAACATCTGGAGGGCCACACAATTCCCATCTCAGGGTTTTATCATTCAAATAGAATATGAATAGTCCACACCTTCCTTCAATAGTCCCATCAATCAAGTTCAAGCAGTGCAACAGTCTGAACCGATTCAAGGACAAAGCTGTGTTAGTCTGAGGCTGAGAGAGAGTGACTTGACCAAAGTCATCCAACGGGTTTCCATGGCTGAGTGCAGATTCTACCCCTGGTCTCCCAGTGTCCTAGTCCAATGTTCAAATCACTACACTGTGCTGACTCTCATAGGTAGGCTAGCTTAGTTTTAATCTTCTTCTTCTTTTTTTACTACTATACTCATTCAGTGTGTTTTTAGTACAGGTGGGAGGAAAGGAAGTGGGAGATCTGTTCACAAAGCCCTGGAAGCATGTACAGATGGAGAACCTGCCTTCTACTTTTCTCTTACTTTGGGGGAATCTAAATTTGTTAATGTTAAGATGAGCAGAGCATGTGTCAAAGCGAACATTTCAAGAATAGCTATTTGCAGTGTGCACAGGAGGGAAGAGATATCCAAAGAAGCTGATGTCTTTTAGTGCAGGGCCGGGAACTTTTACTGCTTGCCTGTGGGGTTCAGCTGGGCTAAGCTTTCACTGCTTTGCATTTTGTGAGGCTATACACACCTGTGCAAAGAAACTGTAGTATGTTACTGAAGCTGAATTATTTTGATTTGCATTTTTAATCTTTGACTTTGTGTGCGTGAAAGAGTCAGAGACAGCCAAGTATCTGAAGCAAGAAAGTAAACAAGGAAAAAAGAAGAAGAAGAAACAAACAAGTTTTAGAGATGCCAAATTAAGACTAGAATGCCATCCTCTATTCCACTTCCCCACAAATGCAGTCAAAGTTCCTGTCTCAATGTCAGCATTTTGCAGGAGGGGATTGGTATGGATGACTGTGCATGTGAGGAACTACAAGGTGAGTATCTCTTATCTGGAATTCTGAAATCTTAAATACTCCAGAATCCAATATTGTCCAAGTGGATGACATGGGATGGTGACACCTTTGTTTTCTAATGGTTCAGTGTACACAGAATTTGTTTCAGGCACAAACTTATTAAAAATATGTATAAAATTATCTACTGCCTATGTGTATATGAAACACAAATTAATTTCATATTTAGACGTGGGTCCCATTTTCACAATATCTCATTAGATGTATGCAAATACCACCCCCCAATAATAAATCTAAAAACCAAAACATTTCTGGTCCCAAGCATGTTGTATAAGAAAGATTCAACCTGTATAGTGTGGAATCAAGGCTTTATTTTTAGTCAGTCAGTCAAGCCTTTAGTACAGTCAACAAACCATAAGTCAAAACTGTCTTTAGTTTTAAAGACAACCATGGATTCAATTCCTGCTTCATCCTTTATCTTTAGCCAAGATTTTTCTGGATTTTGGTGTCTGGTTTCTCTCTACCTCGTTCAGTTCTTCACTGCTAAGGTGCCAGGGCTGGCCTAAGATGTTTGGCTGCTTGAGGGAAAGGACATAATTCACTTGCTCCAGTCCAGAAGTGAACATGCTTGGCAGCTGAGTTTCTCTTGAACCCTGGTGATGTGGCTGTGTGCTCCACCCCACCTGAGGGTAGCAGAAGAGCTTAGTGGATGCAGGATGTTCTGTGTGGCACACTCAGCTTTGTCTTCAGAGAAAGAGCAATGTGGTTGAGGAGCTCATGAGGAATGGACCAGGATATGGTGCTGCTCCCAACTGCAGCCTGAAGGGGTTTCATTATTCTATCTAATGATTTCTGTAATGGTCTACCTTAGTACAGGGATGGGCAAGTCATTTGGCCAAATGAACCAACAAATGAACCAAATGAACCATTAATAAAACAAAAATAAGACAGTTGAGAAGTGATCAGACGGTTGCTTCTGGGTTTTGATCCAGTGTTATTTAGAGTGGCCTGTATGTTTGAATGTTGGACTATGAATCTGGAGACTGGAGTTTGATTCCCAGCTCAGCTGTGAAACCCAGTGGGTGACCTTGGGCAACTCACATGCTCTCAGGCTCAGAGGAAGCCAATGGCAAACTTCTCATTAGCAAATCTTGCCAAGAAAACACCATAGGTCTTAAGGTCAACATAAGCTGGAAATGACTTGAAGGCATGCAACAACAACAACAACAAAAAGAATTTATGCTGCAGAAAAAGCATATAGCCACTGATTTCTTTCCTACAGACCTCCAGCATGCTTGTATTTGTGTGTGTCTTCATGTTGCCTGTCAACTTATGGTGACTCCATGAATTTAATAGGGAGCTGAAGGCTTTCATGACCAGCATCCATAGTTTTTTGTAGGGCTTTCGCGCTATGTGGCCATGTTCTAGAAGAGTTCCTTTCTGACGTTTCACCAGCATCTGTGATGCCAGCCACAGATGCCAGCCACAGATGCTGGCGAAACGTCAGAAAGGAACTCTAAGCCACATAGCCCAAAAGCCCTACAAAAAAACTAATTTAATAGGGGTTTCTTAGGCAAGGAATAGTCTGAGGTGTTTTTTCTAGTTCCTTCCTCTGAAATATAGATAGCCTACAGCACCTGGTAAAGAGATATCCACAGAGCACACATCGTTCGAATCGTACAAGCCATGGTATTCCCTATAATCATGTGAGAGCTCTTTTGAGATGTGGTGCTGCTGGAGAAGAGTACTGAGGATACCGTGAACAGCCAAAAAGACAAACAAATGGATCCTAGAACAGATCAAGCTGGAAATCTCCCTGGAAGCCAAGGTGACTAAACTGTAAGCCTCGTTTTAGCCATCTTGGCTTCTAGAGTGATTTCCAGCTTGATCTGTTCTACAACCCATTTGTTTGCATTTTTGGCTGTCCACAGTGACATACTTTGGCTATATCATGAGAAGGCAAACTCACTGGAAAAGAAATAATGTAGGGAAGGCAAAGGGAAATAGAAAGAGAAGAAGACTGCATGCTAGATGGATGGGCTTTATTAAAGAGACCATGGATCTGAATTTATAGGACCTAAGCAGAGCAGTGCATCTGCTATGAGTCAAGGATCACTATGAGTCAAGATCAACTCAAAGGTGGTTAACAACAACAACAAACAGCTCCTGGTATTCGTTGGCAGTCTCCTATCTAAGTAATAACCAGGCTCAACCCTACTTAGCTTCCCAGATGAGGCAGGTTCTGGTGTCTTTAGGGTATTTAGGCCCTATTAGTATCTTAAAAAAATATCATTGAGTTCAGTGAACCTCATTCTTATTTTAGTCCTAACGTGCTGTATTGGTGTAATAATGTGCAGTCCTGACTATTCTTTCTCTCTTTCTCAGTGCAAGTGTGATGAATCATGGGGTTGGTTTGCATAATAATGTACACTTAAAAGAATCCCTTTAGAAAAGGTATTGTTGCGACCTCATTGTAGGGACTACATTTCACATAGCAAGTATTTTGCATCCAAGTTTATGTACTGTGTTGTTCTATTGCATTTGATGGGAAACTGACTTCTTTTTCTCTCTTGGAGATGTGGTTAATGAAACTAGCAGTGGCTTCATTAATTCTCGGATTTTTTAAGAATAACTGAAATAATGGACTGCTGAGTGCCAGTGAACCAAATAAATTCTCTGATGTCACCACTGTGGCCAGAAACCCAAATTCCATGCAGTGTTTTGAGACAAAGTTCAGAGATTATTCCCCCCCCCCCCCCCAAATCATGTATGAGGTCAGTGCTTACAGCCTGGCAAGAGAACAGCGAGGTTCTCCAGTGCCATATTTTTCTCTAGATTTCTTGAACTCAGCAAGTAGCTGAATTTTTTTTTGATCGTACAATCAGTTAACAACAATCTGCTAAAGACTGTCTAATAGAGATCGTTTTAAAAGAAATAGCCATGTTAGTCTGTATCTATATGAAAAATAAAGGAAAAAGTAGTCTTTAATTCAAACCAAGTAGATCACAGATGCTGAAACTAGTTAGTCTTAGAGATGCCACAAAACTCCATTTTGTTCCTAACAATAAACACAAACACAGAAACTGTGGCATGTAACAACATGATTACAGAACATTACTAAAAGGTAATCTTTTTATTGAGGTGACCAAAGTGAGAGAGCTCTTGATAGCTGTTCAGTTTTCCATACATTTTGTTCAGTCTGTTTGGTAAGTGAAATTGGATTGTGGGAGATAAAAAGCTGGGCCTGTTGTTATTTACTGATCTCCATTTTACAAAATACAGACTCCAGGGTTTTGAATCTGCACTTTGTAGGGTGGAGAGGCAGGAGATGTTAGGCAGATATGATTCAGTATGATCCCTGCATCTGTGGGGGATAAGTTCCCAGATTTACTGCAGATAATGAAAATAATGGATAATCGTGATCCTCATATTTCCAGTGGAAGTTGACCATAGAGTTGTGCTGGAGGACCTCCAGATGCCTAGAGGGGTGTTCTTTCTAGGCATCTGGAGCTCTCCTCAATGACGAATCAGAATGCCGACCGGCTATTGCACCTTTGCGGTTTAGGAGCGTTTTGCTGGCATTTAACCCACAGTAAGCCTCCCATGATAATTCCCTATGGTCACGTTCCACGAAAAGATTACCATTGGACCAAAAAAGAGACCATTTTTTGAGGGGGATGCAGGTAAATGGAACTCTGGGTATCGATCCCATGGATAAGGCAGTCATTTGAACTTTAATATACTTCAGTGTATATTAACTAACTAGTGGCTCTGATGACAGCAGAGCTACTTCACTTCAAGGGAGCTATCCATGGTGATGAACCTATTTAGTGTATGGAGTTCATCACCTGAGATAACTCCTTTAGAGTCCAGACTAGAACCCCAAGTAGATTCCCAACCCCATCGGCATCAGAACATTAGCTGTCATTGGTTGGTAGGTATCCTATCCTTCCTGTGTGTATTGCTTAGAGAAGTGTTTAATCTTTCTCATGCAAGTTATTACTATTATTTGTTGGAAAGTGTGGTGGTGCTCTGTATGTGCACAGAAGGGCCTCTGGAGTTCTTCTGAAATGTCCCCCTGTATGATCTGATGAGGTACACCAAAACCTCAAATGTGTTTGGAGGAAAGTTTTTGAGATAGTAGATTGAGTGATGGAAAAACATTTATCTACAGGAGCTTTATGCACTTTGATCTATACATTTGACATGTCATTATAATGTACCTTACCCGTTTTTAATTTTTTTCCCATTGGATTGGTATTGGATTTACTTACCAAATTAATTAAATAAGCAACCTGCAGTGATCCCCACATTCTCCTGGTTTGTGGTGACCCTATGCCAATGTATACATTTTCAACGTCAGTTACTGAAGAAATCTTTATCTTGGCTGTTGTGAGAAAGGAAAAGGGTGAATATCTCCATAAAGCCAAGGGTGCTTCCAGATGAAGTATTTATATGGCTTCATTATGGAAATTTATAGGAGCTACCAATGTTGCTCTCTTTAATTTCCAGTGCATTTCAAAAAGGTTTCCTGTCATTTCTTCTCTTTCTTTTTTGACCCAGAGACAATCTGTTGGAGACAAAAGGCAGAAAAGCTGCATAATGCCTTTCAGTTGTGATCAGTAGGAAACCTCTGTCTAGAAACATTCAGACTAAAAAAAACTACTGTACTCACCAGCTCTTTTCTGTTGCTTTAAAAGTGCTTGAGGAGCTTCTTTTCTGCTTGCCATATTGCTTAGGTATCTTTGAGTTGGAGATCTCAGCTGAACTGATGGAGTGTAGAACCTGGAAAATTTATGTGGCCATGCCGACTGGAGACTTCTGGAAGCTGAAGTCTCGAAATGTAAAATTTCCAAAGCATAGGCCCCTTTCCACTTCCAATCTGTAGTCTCAGAAGACTGGGCCACAACAAGTTAAATTTATTAATGTGCTTTCTTTGGGATGTTTTTTTCCCCCCTTTCTTGTTCAATTATTTCCTCCCACGTAACAACTGAGCTAAAAACATATAAAGGCAAGCTTCATTACTTAGACAACACCATATGCCAAGACAACTGGACAAAGCCTGATACGTTTGCTTGCAATTATTTTTTTTTTAAAGTTGTCTTAAGGTATTAAGCTATTAGCTCCCCCTGATTTTTTAAACAGCTTTCCTTGTTGCATTAATGCATTTCTCTGTCTTTTGTGTAACTCCTCAGTGGTAACTTACATTTTTCTGTATTCTTTTCAAGGTATAATGTTGAATTTAAGGTTACTATTATGAAAACCTCTAAATGAATTATTCTGAATTAGTGGTGAAAGGCTACTTTAAGTCTTAGATGCTGTTTTGACTTGAATGTGTATGGTATTTCATCGTCTGCAGCAAGTAATCTGTTATCATGGCGTTCTCTTCTAAGCCCTATTATCGGGCCTGCAGATTCCTACACATGACTCGTCCTCGGCAGTGAATAAAAATGGCATCTAAATCCCGAATGACACTCTTAAGCACTTGGCAGCAGAAGGGCTCTTCTGAGGAAGATTAAGTTAATGGAAGCGTTTGGGCAACATCTGCATGGCTCCATCCTAGTAAGGCAAACTCACACTGCAGCAACACGTGATGGAGGTTTTATCACTTAAGGAGCCGACAGACTCCAAGATGTGGCTGGATGAGCTTTTTGGGGTGAGTGAGTCTGAGTGGGATACGGATAGCTGTGTCTGTCTCCTGCAAGGAACGTGTTATCATACATCACATAGACAGTAGACACATGTAGAAAGTTACACAATCTGTGCAATATAATTTCTGCATTGTATCAAAGAGTGTATGTGTATGCATTTGAAATTATATCATATGTTATATCTTGTTAAATATTAATTTAAGCATTCAGTTTTGGATTCATAATTTAGAGTTATGAATTTGTGACTTCTCTGTATTTAGTAAGGCTATGTAGCTTAAGTGTAAAATGAAATAAATGCAACCCCTGTCCACCTTAACAGCCATGGGTTGGATCAGCTTCCAACTGGAGCACAGGGAGTCTGGAGTTTTCACCTCCAGTAGCCAGAAAGTAAATCTACAACAACCAGAAGTAGGATCTCTGGTGCAAATCCTTATTACAGTCTCACTCACTGTTGGAAGAAGAGTAAGTCACATGCTCTCAGCCTCAGGGGAAGGCAACGGCAAACCTCCTCTGAACAAATCTTGCCAAGAAAACCATATGATAGGTTCACCTTGGGGTTTCCATAAGTCAGAAGTGACTTGAAGGCACACAACAACAAGAGATATCATCTTCCTTGTGCCCTGATTGGAAGCTGAAATGATCTCCTTTGTCTGGTCCAGCTGCTAGTTTTTAAGGTGGGCTGGGATGGCAGGCCAGGAGACATTATTTTGTTACATAGGCATAATTAACAATACCAAGAAAAATAGTATTATTAACAAACCATGAAATAATGAGACCAGACACAGTCAAAGCTGGGTTAAACAAGGGACATTTTATTGACCTGTAAACTATTTAAATTTAAAGCATTGGCTTATAAACTGTTTAAGGCCTGGGAATAAGCAAACTGACCAAGCAAAGGAGGGGGGGGGGGACAACCTGGTGTGGGTCCAGCTAAGACACAGATGTCAACCTTGGAGACCTCCCCATCTATCCCTTGGTTGAAACACCAGACCCCAAGGGCAATCCAAATGAACTGGTTGCTACCTAGACTAGTCCTATTTGAAAGCCACACTTGGGGTGCTCCCTCCCAAAGCCCATGACTTTGTAAGAGAGAGGCAATCCCAGATCAGCCCCAAGACCCCAGGATCTTTCCAACCCACCTGGTCACATGTCCTGTGGAAGCAGTTCCAGGGACCAAACCTCAGTAAAAACACCTGTGATTCTACTGATGATAAGTGTTACATGAACACTACCAAACAGACTGTCAAAACATCTGAGTGAAATTTCCATTAATAAGATCACAATAGTAAAAATACAGAAAAATGGCACTGCTTGGAACATGTCACATTGTCCAACAACACCTTGCTGAATCCTAGATTCTTGGATAGAATACCAATTGCAAATGGTCCAAAACTCCACTTTGTAACATCTGGTGGACTGTGAAACTAAGATAATAATAATAAATATTTTTAACAAAAAAGGCTCCCAGAACAGCTATCAAAGATGAATAATAAGATAGTCTTTGCCTGCTGCCTTGCAATATAAAAAACATCACTCAGACAGACAGACACTCTGGCAGTGTATCTCGACCATTGTCAATACTGTCTTTGTTATGTTGTGATAGAGCAGTTCCCAACCAGCAAGCTGATATACTGGTAACTTGGCTAGCTCTGCGAATTTCTTTTTGGGGGTGGGGGAGCTGCAAATGAATGTGAAAATGAGGTAGGGGACCCCGGGTGATACAACCGAAAAATGACGTTAATAATAATAATAATAATAATAATATTTTATAACCTGCCCAATCACTAGGAATCCAGTCAGGTTACAACAGATTAAAATACATAAAATACAATAAAATGCAGAATTATCCCTTCCCACCCACCCCCTTCCCAAGCTAAAATGTTGTTCTGGCCCACAATGACAACAACAACAATAATAAGTGCTAATTTTATTAGACCTCATTTTCTGCACAGTCTAGTATTTCAGTACACATTTCTCCAAATGAGATAACACATAGATCCCTCCATATCCCAGCCTAGCTGAGCTGAAGACATCCTTGGCTACTACACAGGCACTTGAACATCTGCACCAATCTTAGGGAAAGGGATAAAATCTTAATTTGTTCTCAGAGAAGGACCAGAAAATCCTGGGGTATTTTGGACAACCACATCAGACACATGCACAAGCAAACCAGGTTTCCCTGGATCAAATGCCAGATGGTGTCATTAGCTGGTCTGTGTCTTTACACCCAGTTGAGCTGAGGTTCCCACGTGCAGCATAAGTCGGTTTGTCATGTGGCTTTGTAAATATTAACCACAAGGACGGTATGTCCACTGAAATAAGAAACCCTTGTCAAGAGAAGGGTACCTTCAGTGTTCTGAATTATATAAATGTATACCTCTACTTATTTGGACTTATTTGGCAAATTAAAAGGAGCAAAGCCGCTAAAAAGCTTATCACAGCATTCGTTATATAGTTTGAACAGAGTTTGGGGGGGGGAATTCCTTTTGGACTACAACTCCTAGAATTCTCTAGCCATCATGCCATGATGGTTGGGGATTCTGGGACTTGTAGTCTATAAGTTTTCCAATTAGATGCTGTTTTGGAGATAAAGTCAGCCTCTGTATTCCATATTCTGCAGCCACAGATTCATGCATCCATTGCTTCAAACTATGCATATTTTAAAAAATCCAAAAAGCAAGCCTTGATTGCCGTTTTATATAAAGGACAGCATTTTACTATGTCACTATATATAATGGGAATTCATGGATTTTGGTATCCGGGGTGGGGGTGGGGTGTCCTGGAACCAACCTCAATGGATATGAAGGGCCCACTGTATAAGGCAATATTTGTAACTCTACAACAAGAGTCTTAAACATGTACTGGAGAGAATGAATCTTATAGTTAGCATGCAAGCATCTAACTACCTACTACAGAGCATATAACTCCAGTGCTCAAATCTCTTCACTGGCTGCCTATTAGTTTCCGGGCACAGTACAAGGTGCTGGTTTTAACCTTTAAAGCCCTACATGGCTCGGGCCCATCTTATCTCAGGGACCGCCTCTCCCCGTACAATCCTCCCTGCACATTTCGATTCTCTGGGAGAAATCTGCTAAAGCCTATCAAGACCAGGCTGACGCAGACCTCCCAGAGGGCCTTTTCTGCGACCGCTCCCAAGCTCTGGAACAGTCTGCCGGACGAGATGCGTCTCATGACATCTTTAGACTGCTTTAAAACAGCCTTAAAGATGCATCTCTTTCGGCAGACCTTCCCTTGAAACCTTTGACCCTGACTCCGGACTTAGACTATCCTTTTTGCCTACTCCCACGTCTCCGACCCTTAATTTATGATGTGGCCGCATAAGAAGGGGTCTGGATATACCTATACTGTTTTTAGATCCTACAGTTTTTAATTTATTGCTGATTTAATTTATTTTTAATGGGTGGGAGGTTATGGGACTGTTTTAATTTTAACTGTTTTAATTCATGTCTTTTAATATGCTGTATTCCGCTCCGAGTGTTCTTACAGAGGAGCAGATTATAAATAAGCCATTATTATTATTATTATTATTATTATTATTACAGCTACAGAAAGTGTATGTGTTAGAAGGCGTTAATCCCATAGCTACATTTTTTCCTGTTGCTTCAGGATAATTAGTCAGAGGATAATACAATGCAGTGTGGTTCTATTAGGTTGTTCATTCCAGTTTGAAATTGTGGGCCTTCAACAAATTGTGTCCAGCTTGTAGTTGCATCGCATCATTCTTTCATGCTCAGAAGGGGATGAGATGATGGTCCAAGGAAGAGCCTCTTCTAGAGGTAGGCCATCATAGTGTTACTTTTCCATCCGTCCATTCGCTAGGCTTTTAAAGATTGTTCAGACTTTAAGGAAGCCATAAATATTTTCAAAGTTCTATTAAACCCATTCTGCTTTGATTATCTGGCCTCCACTAAGTGTAGGACTCCTGAGGCTGGGGCAGGTGGTGATTGTGGCAATAGTGATAACATTGATTTACCTATGTAAAGCATGTAGTAGATCAGAGGTATCAGGCATGATTCTCTTTTAGCAGTGACTTTGCAGTACAAATCTAAGCTGACAGTTTTATAAGATCCTTTCTGGCTCAATTTGAAGGAAATAAGTTACAGCTTGTGTTGTAGTAATTTTGCTTAACGTTGGCATTTGGCATTTCAAAAGCATTTTCAGAGACTGAAATGTTTCCCAAGGTTTAGTTTTTGAATATGTTTTAAAAAATGTTTAAACAAAGGTGCTGAAATCCCCAAGAAACCATGTATGTATGCTCATTCTTGGAGAAAATCCCTAGCTATATATGGCTTACCTTTGGGTGTTAATTTCAAATACAGGGCCAGAGATTTTTTTATTTTCCACTAGTAACCCAGCTTTATTCTCACATGAAGTAACCTGACCTGCTTAAGCCATCATATCCGTTCAATATCAGATGGTCCAGAGAGTAGGTGCAAAGAATACTTGAATGGAGGTGATGTTGGTGTCTGCTCCCAGATCCCTGATGTCCAAAAACATTGGCTTCTTCCCTAGAAATTTGAAAGAACAGATAAAGGTATGGGCATCTTGGATACGAGCCAGTGGGCTGTAGTAAGTTTGTGTGTTGGACCTAGCAGTTTGGGAGACCAGGGTTCAAATCCTTTCTCGTAACCCACAAGGTAACCTTGGGCAAGTCACATGTTCTCAACCTTAGAGGAAGGCAATGGCAAATCTGCTCTGAATAAATCATGCCAAGAAAAGACAAACACAGGTTCACCGTAAGTCAAAGTTGACTGAAGCATGCACATAACAACAACAACAAGAACAACAACGTTTCGGCTTAGGCTATCATCCCACAATTTCTTGATTTCTGCTCACGTTCAAATTGCTACGTTTAAGAAAGAAAGTACTCTCATCTTTAAAAGCATGTGGTCTAGTAGTAAATGATGGAGTTGAGCTCATCTTTAAGAAACATTTTCTGTATGTCCTTTTTCATTCTTGAGTTCTTCCCAAAGAAAAGCTCCATGCATGAAGGGAAGATGAAACACCCAAGAGTCTATGAATCAGTGATCTATATGCACAGAAGCTTTCCATTGCCTTACTTCAAGGGAAAATAGTATGCATATATTGATACAGTCAATGTTGTCTCCTTGTGGAAGATTACTGGAAGGACTTGTATGTTGTTGGAGACTCAACATGTACATTTGGATACCTCCAGAATGTTGAATCTTTCTGATATTCCATACAAATCTATATAGTTCCATATACTATTTTACAATCAGAAGGGATGATGTTCAGTCCAATACCTCAGCCTGGGAAAAGGGTATTTTCCCTCAGTGGATTGAAGCACTCTGTAATTCTCAAGAGTTCCTCTCCTCCAGTATGAACCATTTAAATAATTCTGGGTGTCTCAGTGGATCACTTCCATATTTTGTTCTACAAATCAAAGCACACACTTAACACATATTTTAATAATCTTTAATTAATATTTAATAATATAATCTGGAGGGGCTGCATGGAATTAAAAAAAACCATACCATCCAGGGATTCCCAATGAGTAATAAATGAGGTAAGAGTTCTTAGGGAAGGAATATCATATGAGCATTGTCTTAACCTCTTGGAGTGAAAGATAAAATGATTTTGTATTATAATTACATTTATATTTCCCAGGGAAAGGTGATATAAAAATATGTAACCTGTAGGGAAGGACAAGGAGTAGAGTAACTGTGGGTGCAAGCCAGTGCATGCTTTTATTTAAGATTTAGGCCCATTGAACACAACAGAAGTTATTTCTGACTTAGGACCTTATCGCATGGGGTTAAAAGAGTGGCTTGCCTTTCCAAGTGCTAATTTGGGAGGCAACGGTTTCTATCACACAGAAATTGCTGCTGAATCACCACCTGGGTCCATCACGGATGCAGTCCGGGTCATCTAAGCCACTTCTGTAGCCCTTTTTTGAAAACTGAACCTTCTGACTTCTAAAAACGGCCACTGAAGCAGCGTAGATGACTTGGTTTGCTTCTGGGCAGATGTGGGTGGTGATTTGGTGGTGATTTATGTGTGATAGGAACCAGCTGCCTCCCAAATTAGCACTGAATTCCAGAAAGGTAAGCCGCTCTTTAAACCCCATGCAATAGGAAAGTAAATGTACATCTCAGGATCACAATGTATATGCTGGGAAGGGGGAAGTGCTAGCTGGTAGGCAAAATGCTCTTTAGGTCAGAGGCAGAACATGGAAGAGTTACTTTTGTGAGTTATAGGCTGAAGAATCTCCCAGCTAACATGGATTTTGTTAGACGTAGTTCAAAAAAGTAACTTCTCCAAGCTTTGTTGAAGTGTGTCATTCCTCCAGTTCCATTCTAAAGGCTCATAGACGGTGCTAGCTGAGGTTTCTAAGGCCTGTCACCCAAAAAAGTAAATTTTAAAGCACTGATGAGACAGCCAATTGGGAACACTGTTTCCCAAGTGCTGGGGCAAGCGTACATTGGATTCTACTTGTGAATGAAGAGGCCTTAGCATGATGGTGGGGAAGGTTTGGGGAAGGGAGATGGAGAGGCTCTTGTGAACTTATTTCTAAAAGTCTTTTGTTCTCCTAGCATGCAGGAACAGTGAATAAAACTAATGGCTAGACTCAACATTTAATCCTTGTTGAAAGTTTTGCATAGTTTGATATCAAACCATATTTTCCATACAATTTGCAAAGAATTTGCTGGGTAAAAAATGTGGTGTGAATTAATGGGTTCTGTTTTCCAGCTTCAAGAAGGCAAAACACAGCTGGAATGGTTTCTTTAAAATGTTCTTTGACTTCAGGACTATTTAACTGGTTTAATTATAAAACAACAGTTAACAAAAGACATAAAATACAGTTGACCCCTGCAACATGCTCCCTGTATAGTCAGCTGGTACCAGATGGATTTGCTGATATTATTCCTGTCTTGATCCCTCATCTCTAAGTAGTTGGGATATGCAAGTGGACTTTACTAGGGCCTCATTCCCACTTACAGATAAATCAGTGTGTGATCCAAATCGATTGATTGATCTGACATTGGATCATGGTTTACACTACCCTTGCCCTGATCACTTGTGGTTCCCATTCACAAATGAACCAATTCAAAATCATTTGGTTCCAGCCAGCCGAAGTGGAAATTTGAATCGATTCCGATCCGCTTGTGGCTCACACTTGCGCAGAATCAATTTATTGAAAAAGAAGAGGAAAAAAATCAGTGTTAATAAAATGCAGGTTAAATGGGTCTAAAGCATGGTCTCCCTCTTGGAATCGCTCCAGTGATTCAGATTAAGTGAGAACCAGGGTTGTTTGAACCTGTTTGAACTGAATCACGATCCGGTTTAAAAAGTAATGGGAATGAGGCCTGGGTTAACTGAGATCATGGTTTAATGGTTTGAGTGCTGGATTCAGACTCTGGAGGACCAGGGTGCAAATCCCTGCTTAGCCATGGAAACCCACTGGATGACCTTGGGCTAGTCATACTAACAACTTCAGAGAAAGGCAAGGAAAACACCCTCTTAACAAGTCTTGCCAAGAAAATCCCATGACAGGTTCACTTTAGGATTGCCGTAAGTTGGAAATGACCTGAAGGCACCCAACAACAAATCACAGCAAAGTAGATGTTGTTATGTGGGTACAAGTGGACTCATATTTATGGAAACCCTATCATAACAATTCCTTGGCAAACTTTATTCAGTGGAGGCTTGCCATTGCCTTCCTCTGAGATGGAGAAGGAGTGTAACTTCCCCAAGCTCACTAGTGGGTTTCCATGGCTGAGCAGTGATTGAAACCCTGGTCTCCTGGAGTCTTAGTTCAACACTGAAGCCACCGCACCATGCTGGTTTTGTATAAAAGTACAACCATTTAAATTGAATTTGACTTTCACATGGCATTGCCCTCTTTCTCTTTACAGATTGGAACATTTGACAAGCTTAAACATACCTCTCTAGAACTCTTAATATAGTCAATGAACCATCTCTCTATGGTTCCTCCTTGTGTTGGCAATTTTCTCTAGAGCAGCCTTGACCACCTGGTGCCCTCCAAATAATTTGCACAAGATCTTGTCTCATTCCCAGTCTGCATATGACCATACTGGTTGGGACACAACCTGGTTGAAATCTAGCATTTCTGACAGGCCTTTGACTAGGAAAAGCTGGTCTGAAGGTAAGCCAAAGGATGGAACTACCAGTAGAATACTTACACTATTGCAACTGCTGGTTTTGAATTTATCGAAAGGAGAAAATTGGAGCACAGTAATATCAGAAAGAGGTTTCTTGTTACTTAAGCAGAGAACTGGAATGTAATGAAGAAGTACTACATTTTGCGTGAAAGCCCACATTTCTGTTGGAATCTAAAGAAAAATAAAAACAAATCAGTTGGCTTTCTGTCTCAGCATCTCCTGAATGGATTTGAAATAATGATGATTTCTTTAAAAATTGTGTGAGGATTAATACACTTAATGTTTTTGAGATGACTGGGCACTAGGAAATGGAGATTCATGAAGGAATGGGGGAGGGTTGTGGGGAGGTTGATGATAGATGAATGTTAGTATTCTTGCAAGTGATAGAAGGAGCTCGAAGTGACGTCTGGAATTGTGGAGTGGTGTTTTGGGCTTGGAAGTACAGTCAGCTCTCTTCCTTGTCCATGAAGAAGAAAACAAAGATCATCGTGGGTGGGTAGGACAGATGTCCATGTGAATAAGACAGATACTTTCTAAGATGATACGGCGTCTAAATACCAAGTTGTTTTCTGTACAATTCCAAGCCCACTTGAATGCTGTGAAGTTCACTTGTGAGTAAAAATCCTGCATAATACTTGAAGATTGGATGAATGATGAAGCTGGCATTCAGGTGGTTTGCCACCCCTTCAGAGCCCCTCAGAGGCCTTTCTGTGGGTCCTGAGCATCACCTTGTTTTTCTCTCTGGCTCTTCCCAGACAGACTATATTCTGGGCTATAGTAAGCAGAAATGCCATGACTGGAAGGAAGCTTTCCTTGCCATCTATTTTCTCACTAATGTCCTTGGTCAACAGCTTGCCTTTTCAAAGTCACTTAAAGTTCAAGGCAAAACCATGTGGTCTGTTGGTCTGCCAAAACAAATATCCACTTGCTTAGATCAGTATGATGGTGGTTTCACACTGAAGAACTTATACACACACCCAACCTGAAATTTGGAGGCCAGAAGGTGGAAGCTGCTGGTATAATGCACTGCACAATCCTGCACATTCTTGGATTTGAGTGGTGTAAGTGTTTTTCCCTCCTCTTATGGGTGGATTTTTTTCCATTTTGTGAAGAAAATGTATAGGTCATCAGAACAGGGATACTGGGGGCATTTCCCCATGTTTTGGGCCTTCCTTGGTCATTTTAGTTGCTTTTAACAGGAACCATTTTAGGTCCAGGAAAGGCCTTTTTTTAAATAAAAAGAACTGAGTAGAAGTCACTCTCTGTTCTTGTTAAAGGCACCAGATCCCTTCAGATCTTGGAAGCTAAGCAAGATTAGTCGTGGTTAATACTTGAATGGAAGACCACCAACAAATACCAGATGCTGTAGGCTATATTTCAGAGGAAGGAACTGGCAAACCACCTCTGAATATCCCTTACCCAAGAAAACCCTACAAAATCAATGGGGTTGTCATAAATCAACAGGTGACTTGTAAACACATGCAAATATTTTTAAAAGAAAGCTTCTCTAGGGCCCAAATTTGTCCTTCCTCAGTGGCGTGGAAATGTCTCCTATGCCCACCTAGAGGGAATTTTGGAGCAATTTTGTTTTTGAAAAATCTCACAAAAATATTGTTTGTTTGTTTGTTTTACCCCTGGAGGTCCATGGGGCTTCCAAACGTGGAAATACCCACCACACCCACTAGAGATAAATTTGGGTCATTTTGGAGCAATTTGGCCACTCATGGGCTACAAAAATGACCGGGGGGGGGGGGGGCTACATGCTGTCTGCATGCCAAAGTTTTCCTACCCTTTTCTAGTTAAATGTGGCCTCTTGTTACTTGTTTCATACTACTCTGAAATCATTTGGTAACCGACATGGAGAAAGGGCTCCAGTTGTCCCACAGAATAAATACTTCACATTCACTGAATTCCAAATAGTTCTAGAAAGCATTGAAACACAGATGGCATCTTTCAAGTATTTCTTTTCCAGCCCACTCTAAAGATAGGGATCATCCTGTCATTATTTCTTCCTCCCCCCCCCCCCGCAATATATATATAAAACCTTACAATAGGACATTATACACTACAGTATAACAGTTCTTAATATATGGTAGTACAGCCTTATTATATCTGTAGTTATTTCATTTGATCTCCACCACAACATGAACCAATTGCCCAATGGGCTGCATTTCCAGGCTCCTCTGGGTTTGAGGAAGGGACATCATCATCATCATCATCATCATCACAACAACAACAATATACACCCCGCCTCACAAATGAGATTGAGGAGGCTTACGACAATATTCAAAAATATTAAAATACAATAAAAATCTCTAGGCATTCCACCAGCTGCCTCTCCCTACTCAGTGAACTTATTTTACCCTTGTGGACAGTGGGGTTTAAGGATGGAAAGAATACTTGAATTATTATTATTATTTTGTCTTTGCCAAGACGCCCTGTAGAAAAATGGGTCAGTCACCAAATGGTAAAGTTAGACCGAGGCTATCTTGCTGTCTTTCCGTAGGCCAGAGAAGACATTTTCCTTCTAGCAGGTGTTTGAAAATGACAGCTTAAGGGAAGCAAGTTTTTCATAACGTGTTATATTGTCTATTAGTTCTTTTCTTTTTAGTTGCTTTTAATTATATCGATAGTTCAATTATATTTTAACTTTTGTATAAGATAATTTTTTAAGCTATGTTTGTTTTAACTCTTGGAAAATGCCTTACGTTGTAAAGTGGGAAAAGGGCTGGATATACAGGATAAGAACACCTTTTGCCACCTTTGTCTGGGCTACTCTGAACATCCTGACTTCCTTCTGCCCTTCCCACCTGCTCAGTGAAGGTCAAGCAGAGACATTTCTTCCAAGAGTGGCATAGCAAGAAGCAGCACTGCCACACTTTTCCTTCCCTCCAATGCTTCTAGTCAGCTCCTCTGGCTTTTATTGGCATGTGGCTGCCTCATACAATGTGCCTGTACAGCATCAGTGTTATTTTTAAAAGAGGGAATGGCAGGAGTCCTGGTGGGTGGCGGTGGCACCTAACCAACCATGCTAGGCGCTGATGCCAGACATGTACATAAGGTATCCCAACACTCCATCCAGGAAATAACTAGACCAGTTCTATGCTGCACAGAAGCAATGAGAGAAAGAGAGAGAGAGGAAAAGTGTTGTCTCTACATTAGAATTTCAGAACTTTTCAGTGTAACTATTATCTATATATCCCAGTGAAGAGTACCAGAGGTCAACTGATATTTAAATGCCTAACTTCTCTCTCAGCTGTCAATTTCCATTTTGGAAGTTATTCCTGCTGTGGACTTTATGGCCACAGTATCTGATAAGTTTTTTTTTATTTCTTTGTTCTCTCATCCCTAAATTTTTGTACCATTTAGCCTGAAGAAGGATTCAGCGGAATTAAAAAATGGGCACACTTCTCCCATGTTTTGGATAGTCCTAATAAAAGTATTACCCAATGCCCAGTTCTTGTTCTCACCCATGAACAACAGGTCTATTTCTGTGTTTTTTATTATTTGTCTTCAAGTCAGTTTTGACTTATGGTGACCCTATGAATGACAGACCTCCATGAAATACTGCCGTCAATTGCTGTGCTCAGTTCCTACAAAATCAGGGCTATGACTTCCGTAACTGAAACAGTCCATTGGATCAGCCTTCTTCTTTTCCTGTTGCCTCCCACTTTACAGAGGAGCATTGTCTTTTCCAGTAAGTCTCCTTTTCTTGTGATATGTCCAAAGTATGATAGCCTTAGTTTAGTCATTTTGGCTTCTAGCAAGTGTTCAGGCTTGATTTGCTGTAGAACATATTCATTTCTCTTCTTTGGAGGTTCATGGTATCTGGAGAACTCTTGCCCAGCATCACATTTCAAATGAGATCAGCTTGGAAAGCAAGGGAGGCTTGGAAGAATTAATCAGAGAGAGTAGCCAAATAATGTCATTGCATGTCAAGTCTTACTTCTGTTTCCTTCCCCAACCCTGTGTCTTCTTGTCATTGTGGAGCCTAACTGACTGATTCTGGGAACTATTGCAAGAAAAAAACTTGACAACTTGGAATAAGTAATTGGGAATATCCTCCTCCTCTTCCCAGTGACCACTGGAAGGAGCGGAATGGCATTGGATAAATATATGAAGGAGGAGAAGAAGAAGGGTAAAGGTAGATCAGCTTTCCAAGTGTTAGTGGAGTAGCCCAGATGGCTGGCTCCAAATAATCAGAGCTCTGGCTTGAACTGTGATAATAACATTAATCAGTTACTCTCTCTAATTAATTCTTCCAGGCCTCCTTTGCGTTCCAGTCTCATAGTGATTAGCCCCATCTCATGTTTCTCTGGGCAGCCATGAATCATAATTTCTGAATGTCTGGGATTACTGGCAATACTGGAAAAAGACTTGCTAGTGTCAGTGGCAGGCAAAGTTTGGCAAAATTCCTTTTTTTAGATTATAACTTCCAGAATCCCCTAGCCAACATTTGGGAGTTGTAGTCTGAATAAAATAAAATAAAATAAAAATAGAGGTACAATAGTACTGACTCAATGGCGTCATCTTACTTCGATCTGCAGTAGCTCCAGATAATGTTGCACTCTTGCATACAGTGGCTTGGTTTTGCAGTTTCCTTTTTTGATATTTTTGAGAAGACAGGTCTCTCGCACATTTTCACAACTGCTGATTATATTCTGTGCCTACTTTTTCTATTACTAATGAACATATACTTAGTACTGACAGTATTCTAGGTGCTCTGCAGTCTGTGGCAGTGACATGGTCTCTGACCTGAGGATTTATACCATTTCTAATAGATGTACAAATCAGAGATAGAGGTGGATGGACATGTTAAGAGGAGTTATTTTCAGCTTCCAAGGCTGAGCATAGAATGCAACACATTTTGTTTCAGGAACCAATGTGTCTGCAAGGCTTGTAATGCATTTCATAGGGAGGAAAAATCATTTCTGAAATAAATGTTTCAGAAATGTGCATTAGTATTAAAATGCATAGATTTAAATAACATCGTTTAGTTAGTGTAAAAATACGTACAATACATTGTGCACATTAGTAAAATGCATATCAAAAGCATACATTTTGAAATTATGCATCAAAATATGCGTGAATTTCAATATGTAGGGAAGAGGGGAGTCTTAGAATCCGATACATAAAGAAATGTAGTGTGAGAATGTGGGTTGAAAAAAAAAAAAGAATCCAATTGTCCAGTTTTCCACATTTCTAGTAAGGATGTCTACCGTGAGAGTGTTACACAATTTAACAGAAGGACTGATGTAAAGACAATAGGGCATGAGGAATGAGATGAGTGGATAAGAGATGTTCAAACATGTACAGGGGACAGGGGAGAGAGAGCTAACAAGATGCAGATTATTGTAGGCTCAAGAAGAACATGTAATCAGAACATGGGTAAACAGATCTAAGGAAAATAATGTGTTCTGAAAATATTAGAAAGACACAAGTTGTAGAAATTGATTCCCGATTTGGATCAAAATGCATGTGACAACTGGTTGTTTTAATAGGTTTTTGTTTAATTGTTCCAGAAATCCATAGCATTACATCAGGTAGTGATATATTCCCCCTCCTCTTTTTTTTTTTGGTTTCAAAATATGTGAGATAGATTTTGGAAAGAAAAATGGTGAAATAGTCTTGATCAATTTTCTTGAAGAACAGATATATAAACTAGTGCTCATGCTCCCTCCCCAAATATTTAAAATAAGTGCTTTAAATGACCTTAGTATAATGGACAGGAGAATGTTTACTTTTTCTAGTCCAGGGATAGGGAAAGTACAGCCTGCTGGCTGCATAAGTTTCCTGGGACCTCATTTTGAAGGCCCATAGAATTCCTAAAGAATTCAGCAAACACATTTTTGGATAAAAGCACACAAACTTACTGAATTTATGGCAGTTTGGACCACTGTGATCTCTTAGTACTACACTCTCTTAATAGTGAAAATCTGCTGTATTGAGGCCAGTTCCTGGAACCAGAATTGACATGATATCACTTCCAGTCATGGTGGGGCCAACTGTGTAACTTGGGGCATGTGCAGAACAAGAAAATGTCTCCTCTGTGGTTGCCCTACTCTGATTCAAAATCTATACAATAGCTACTCGTTAAAGCTATGCTAAGGTGCTCGGTGCCTTCAGGTTGTTTCCGACTTATGGAGCCAGGGGCTTGTGGGCAAGATTTTTTCAGAGAGAATTTTATCGGTGCTTTCCTCTAGGCTCAGAGAGCATAGCTTGCCAAGCTTATCCAGTGGGTTTCCATGGCTGAGCGGGGATTTGAACCCTGGTCTCCCAGTGTCTTAGTTCAATATTCAAATCACACTCATACCAAAGTATAATCCAGTTTATTTCAGCAACTATGTTTGTTTAGGACTTTTCTAGGTACTGTATCACTTTGTAAACTGGCAAGGTGGTTTGCTCAGATGAGAGAGAACTCTCTGAAAAGCTGTGATATTTTATGGGTAACAGTTACAGATAACGTCATGGTATCTATAATGGTGGCAAACAAAATGTGGGAGGTGATAGGAATAGAGTTTAAATACAATGTACTCTTCCCTTACATGTATGGTGGAGCCCCATTGAAAACAATGGGGCTTGTGCCTGTGGTGTGGTGCGCCATTGCCTCTTCTGCATATGCTGAAAGCCATGTATGATGCAGGTGCACTGTATTAGGAATTATTTCTTTGATGTTTACTGGAATTATTGGCCAAGACATTACTTTAGCAGGATGGAGATCTTGAAGCAAAAGAAAAAAAGAAGATAAAAAACCTATGGTTTTGGGTTGATCGGTGGCATCCAGACAGGCATATCATGGTTATGTGGTATGGTCACATCACAGCTGTATCATAATAATTAGGCAAGAATTGCGATAGCCCTCAGAAATTCTGTATTACACGCAGTCAAGACAGACACGCACATCCAACTGTTATATTATTCAAAATTTCCTCACTGGATTAATTTTGTGCTGTGTTTTTGCTAAAAAATTAAAACCTTTCCCTTAAAAAATGGCAAAGGGTATGGATGTGAATGGAAGGATATGGATGGATGGATAGAACAGATGGATAGAACATGTTAATAAAGAACTGGTACCAGAGTTCCTTTGTGACTGTGGTATGTGCTGGCATCCAACTCCAACCCAAACAAAAAGTAATGAAAGCCATACGAATTACTTGGATTCCCCACCACCACCACCATCACAACAGTGGTATACTTAACCACCTTTTCTCTTGCACACCTTAGTTTGTACATGATTTGGGGGTGTAAAAAAAGAAATCTTGACATGTTTTATTTATAAGCTGCAAGAAAAATCTATTCCAGTTCCCAAAGAAGGAACTTCTGCTCAGCAGGTGTCCATGAAATACATTTTCCTCTTTTGTCATGAGACTCATGAAGGGGAATTCAACAGAGTCCTGTACTTCCTCAAAACTGTGTTAAGAGCAGCTCTAAAGAGTAGGGTGGGAGGGTTCCCTTCTGAACTGTGCAATCCTTATGTCGAGTCTATTTGTCTTTCCTCCCGTATATTTTAAACACCTTTATACAAGCAATTGTAATTCTGAAGTCAGGGAGCATCTGTTGATTTACACTTGTTGAGGAGTGGTGTATTTTGTTAGTTTAGTGGATATACAAAAAGGAACCAACGTGACACAAAGATCTAAAGCAGGAACTTTGCACACATTAATCAAGTGGAAAGTCTGGATAATTTCAATAAACCAAGTGATTGGCCAATAAGTATGGAGAGTTCCCCCAACTTGGTAACTAAATAGACACAAAGGGTTGCCTTCTACTGAGTTGGACCATTGGCCCATCTAGCCCAATACAGTCAACTCATTACTAGTAGCAATGACTTCCCAAGGTTATAGTGAGGACTCTTTTCTGGTTAAGATGACTGGTATCACCTGGTGAGTCTTTCATCTAGGCCCTCATCAGCCCCAATTATGTTTCCCTTCCAAAATCAGGTAAGATCAGATTGTGTTCAGGATGGAATTTGTTGTTATTTACTGTCAAGCAGGCCTTGTATGAATGAGGGACTTCCATGAGCCCTGGTTATCAACAGGTCTTGCAAACTCAGTCAGTCCATCTGTAATGTGGTCTTCCTCTTTTCCTACTGCCTCCCACTTTACAATCTTTTCCAATGAATCATGTTATCTCATGTTATGACCAAAATAAGATTACTTTAGTCTTCTTGACCTCTAGTAAACATTCAGACTTGATTTGCTGTAAGATCCATTCAGTTGTCTTTTTTGTCCATCTTTCATAACCACATACAGAAACTGGAAATATTGTAGCATGGATCGTACTGATTTCAATATTTAATGATATATGCATATCTTCCCACTCAAGGATCTTTTTCTAGTTCTTTTGCCTTTACAAATCCTTGCCGCCTTCTGATTTCCTGACTACAGAGCTGTGTATTGGCTTTCAAATGAACCCTACAGTACAGTTCCTATTCCTCATGTTTCTGTTTAGGCCAAAGAATACATAATGCAGAATGTCTGTCACAAGAATGTGCTCAAAGTAGCAATATAGCAATAGCAAATACATTTCTGTACCACTTATCAGTGCACTTATGCACCCCTAAGTAGTTTACAATGTGTAAATTAAGTGCCCACAACAAGCTGGGTACTTATTCTAGTGACCTTTGGAAGGATGCCAGGCTGATTCAACCTTGGAGCCCTGGGATCGAACTCACAACCTTGTGGCTGTGAATGGCTGCAGTGCAAGCATTTAACCACTGTACCACCAGGGCTCCCTCCTTAAAGTATGTCCAAAAAGGTATCCAAAATTATCTTTACAATTTCAATTGTATATAGAATTAAAATTATTAAGATAATTTCCAGACACTTTGTACGTTTCCTGCAGGGGAGAAAAACAAATCCAATATTTTTTTTCCCCTGCTCAGCATCTTCCTCAAAAACTGTGCACAACAACATCATCCTTGGGACCTCCAGAAGATTCCCAGGAGATCCTAGAGGAAGATGTCATCATTGTATGCTCACATTGTATGCTCCCTGTGCCCTTGCTGGCTATGTTGATGGGAGGCAGGGAGAAGGTGAATCTGGGTTGGGAGATGGGAGTAGTGCTCCAATTGTATTTGAAGACTGGTAAGGAAAACTTTCCAAAAGGAGCTTCAATGGGATTCTTTTCCTTGGAGTTCCCTAACAGTTGAGAAACCCCCTTTTTAGTTCCTCTCCATCACTACCGTAGTTTATGAACAGATCATACAATGTTATTGTGCATTTTACATTATTGTAAAAACAATCTTCTTTTGTAATAACTTTTTTAAAAAAAATTACAGTGGCTGACGATCTGATTTTGGAGCTCATGGCTCAGCATTTTAAACATTTCACATTTGCTGTGGTGGAATCTCCATGACATTTGAGGGCAGGAGACCAATTTAAGGAAATAGAGCAAGCTGTATGGGAGACACAGTTTCGTTCTCCAACAGAGGGGGATGGCCAGGGGCCTATGTGACCGGCAGCTTCCATGTCATGGGGCAGTGAAACCACTGTAGGTTTCAGTCCATACTCACCAAGGTGTTGAATCTATGCATGTAATAGGCTCAATAACTTGGATAGCTCCTTGAAATTTGATCCAGCTGCTGCTGCTGTGGGACATGAGGACCAGGTGGCTATGATAGGGTGAAGCTTCAATAACACCAATAATAAAACCTTAATGCCCCTAAAACACCAGAATGGTAGGGAGAAGTTCAGGTTAGATGCCTTCTTCTTGTCATGTAAGCATCCCGGGGGCAAATCCTCCAGCTGAAATGTGAAATGGTACAATCCAAGAGAGGTGATAACATGTGGTATTTCTGAACATGTTGTTTGTTCCACAATTCAAGGCCCTAAGTGTGCCATGTACATCACCTTAGGCAAATAATTCATCTTAATATCTGTTCCTTCCCTTTCCAGGACTATGTAAATGGAATTAAAAGTCTCTTTTTGTCTTGCTTTGAACAAGGCACATTCTCTTTCTCAATCTACCTTGCCAAATTTGTAATTCGTGTTATTCTCAGTGAATCATTTGATTGACACTGCTCTACAAATATTGTTATATACATATGCTGCATGTAGGCATATATCACATAATATAAAGAGAGATGGATTTATTTAAGGCAAACACAAATTTACGAAGGGAGGGTGCAATAGACATTTTATTGGATGTGGTAAATATTTCTTCTAGGGAGAAGGAAAATGGGGGATAGAAGCCAAAGGAAAATAAAGCAACTTAGTTGCCAGAATGCAGGAAACATTATTCAAGGACAGCTTATCCTTGTAAAAAATATACCTTCGCCATTACTGTAATAGTTGCAAGTATGTTTGCAAATCATTACAGAATACCAATTTTGCTTTTGCCATTTAGTTTTAATTTGTTTTGGCTGGTGGTGTTCAAACTGCATTCCTAACAAATGGCATGGAGTGCTTTCCCATCATTATGTTTCTCAGCAGAATGTAGTTCTCTTGCTCTTATGTCCGTCTTTAATGCTGAACTGCGAGGGAACATTAAAGGTCTGGCACTGAACCGGTACTTTGTAAACTGCGGCAGACCCAAATTCCATGTCAAGGGTTGCTTTTAGTTTAAACAGAAGAGGAAACTTTAACACTTTTTTCAAAATGTTTCCCTTTGCCCTGAATCCTGCAACTTGACTTTGGTTGTCATAGGCTTAAAGTAAGGGGCTGGGAAACCTTTGACCATGTTTTGGGCCTACAATCCCCACAATCCCTTACTATTTGCCCTGCTGGTGGGGCTGATGGGAGCTGTAGGCTCAAACCTTATAGAATCATAGAATCATAGAATCGTAGAGTTGGAAGAGACCACTAGGGCCATCCAGTCCAACCCCCTGCTATGCAGGAAATCCAAATCAAAGCACCCCTGACAGATGGCCATCCAGCCTCTGTTTAAAGACCTCCAAGGAAGGAGACTCTATCACCTTCCGAGGAAGTGCGTTCCACTGTCGAACAGCCCTTACTGTCAGGAAGTTCTTCCTAATGTTCAGGTGGAATCTCTTTTCCTGGATCTTGCATCCATTGTTCCGGGTCCTGTTCTCTGGAGCAGCAGAAAACAAGCTTGCTCCCTCCTCAATATGACATCCCTTCAAATATTTAAACAGGGCTATCATATCACCTCTTAACCTTCTTTTCTCCAGGCTAAACATCCCCAGCTCCCTAAGTCGTTCCTCATAGGGCATGGTTTCCAGTCCCTTCACCATTTTTGTCGCCCTCCTTTGGACACACTCCAGTTTCTCAATGTCCTTTCTGAATTGTGGCGCCCAGAACTGGACACAATATTCTAGGTGGGGCCTGACCAAAGCAGAATACAGTGGCAATATTACTTCTCTTGATCTAGACACTATACTTCTATTAATGCAGCCCAAAATAGCATTGGCCTTTTTAGCTGCCGCATCACACTGTTGACTCATGTTCAACTTGTGGTCTACTTGGACTCCTAGATCCCTTTCACACGTAGTTTCATTCAGCCAGGTGTCACCCATCCTATATCTGTGCATTTTATTTTTCCGTCCTAAGTGCAATACCTTACATTTCTCTGTATTGAATTTCATTTTGTTAGCTTTGGCCCAGCTTTCTAGTCTATTCAGGTCATTTTGAATCTTGATCCTGTCCTCTGGGGTATTAGCTATTCCCCCTAATTTGGTGTCATCTGCAAATTTGATAAGTATGCTCCCAATTCTGTCATCCAGGTCATTGATAAAGATGTTGAATAGCACTGGGCCGAGGACAGAGCCCTGTGGGACCCCACTGGTCACTTCTCTCCAGGATGAAAAGGAGCCATTGTTGAGCACCCTTTGGGTTCGGCCAGTCAACCAATTACAGATCCATTTAACAGTTCCTTTGTCTAGCCCACATTTTACAAGTTTGTTTGCAAGAATGTCATGGGAAACCTTGTCAAAGGCCTTACTGAAATCAAGATATACTATATCCACAGCATTCCCTTCATCTACCAAGCTGGTAATTTTATCAAAGAAAGAGATTAGATTTGTCTGGCATGACTTGTTTCTCTGAAACCCATGTTGAGTTTTTGTGATTATGGCATTGCCATCTAGATGTTCACAGACTCTCTGTTTGATGATCTGCTCCAGAATCTTTCCTAGAACTGATGTCAGACTAACTGGACGATAATTGTTGGGATCCTCTTTTTTCCCCTTTTTGAAGATGGGGACAACGTTTGCCCTTCGCCAGTCTGCTGGGATCTCTCCTGTTCTCCAGGAGTTTTCAAATATGATTGCCAATGGCTCTGATATTACTTTTGCCAGTTCTTTTAATACCCTTGGATGGAGTTCATCTGGTCCCGGAGACTTAAATTCATTTAGATTAACAAGGTGTTCCTCTACTATCTCTTTACCTTGGGGGAACCATAGCTGCTGCATCCCTGGCCTTGAACTCAGTGTTCCTAGATGTTTCTGTTTGGCGCCAACTCGCATTTTGGATGGGAAAAGTCCCCCCCCCCCCGCTTTGAATTAATGTTATGTTTATGTCTACAATGACTTCCATATAATAAGCTACTGCTATGCACCGAGGTGCTTTTCTTTCATCCCGTTCCCTGACTGCAACAGAAACCTATTGAACATAAAATTATAAAGGTCTGAGATTGGCTTTGTAACTCTGCAGTGAATGAGGGGTGGGGTGGGGGTGAGAAATGTGCCCAGTATTACAGAACAACTTTAAACTTTTATTATTGGCATAGGGAGTAATATAATTCCTATACAGACTAATCACTTCTTGAGGGTAACCTTTAGTATAATACATCGTCTACGGAAAGGGTTAGTATAAGGCCAAGTTTTATTGCTCATCCCCTCTTACCTTTTAACAGCTATGAGGCTGGTTGCTTGTCAGCACTCTTTTCTAACCTCACCATAAACTAGTAACATGGAGCAACAGGAATGAAACATTTTATCTCACGACCTACGCAGGCTTACTTTTGACTCAAAGCGTATTTATCAAAGACGTATTTTTGGTTTGCAAGCTTGGCCCGTGGCGCTTGGAGCAGCCTACACTGAAAATATTAAAACAATAAAACAGGCGAGCAATACGTAACACACCAGCTACGCTTAAACAAAGAGCAAACAACCATTTCCAGCCTGTCTAGTTCTGTAGTGAGCTTTATAATTCACTCTCCAGCTGATTATTGTTAACTCTTGACATCTGGTATCACCACATCTATGTTAAAACCCAAAGGCAGGCTCAGTCTTTCAAGCCTCAGTATTTTGGGGCTGATGGGTTCCAGTTGCTAACAGGGGTTTTTCACCACACATTGCTATTTTCTTATTCTTATGTGCACTCTTTCGATCCCTCTCCCTCCTCCCCTTGTGCCCCCATAATCCTTTCCTCCACATATTCATCTGTCCTACTTAAGGCCTCCTTGAAACAGATGTAATGGCTTCCTCAGGGGAGATATGCACTAGGCTTAGAAGTTCCCCCATGGCTCTTTCCTCTTAATAGCTGATCCTGAGTCAGCACAGTATGCATGGCTGGTTGAAGTGAAGTGCAATCGGAACAACTCCCATTCCCTCCAAAAGGCAGGATAGGGCGGAAAAAACCCCACATATATAAGATCTCTAATACTGCCACAGTTTTCCCCTAATGCAAAATGGATGCTGATGCATCATAATGGTCTACACAAATCTAATGCATCTCTAAGATTCCCCCAAAGACCCTGAGTAAAGATAGGGGAGGCTCTTGATTGGTCAACATTTTTAACCCTCATGCCCAAGGAAAAGCTAACTTCAGTTCCATGGGTTGTAGGGAATTTTCTGGCCCTAATGAGAATTACCATGGACTGTGGAATATAGAAATATACTTCACAACTACAAATGTGTTGGTATGTCTAAGATAAAGTGTTCATCCAAACACCCAGAACCAGAGTGCACGAGATGAAAAAAGTAAAGTAGAATCAGATGAAATATAAGTACACTTCTTGCACTGTGGGGGTAATTCTTGCTCCCACTTCTTGTATTAGAGAGAATTTCCTGCCTGCAGTGGTCTCCCCAATGAAAGAAATATCTCTTTTAAAAATGGGGCAAAACTATTGAGACAGGCAGGGTATTCGTACATTCACTGGGACACAAAACTAAGGAAATGGCAAAAAATCAATCCATTTGCTGGGCCATTTTTGTTCTAGTCTTTATTTGTTTCTTGGGGAAAAATATCCATGGGGTGTTGAGTGAAGTCCTTCCCCCCCCCCCCCCCCGAAGCAGAGATGTTTACTACTGTACAGGCTGAAGGTTCCCAGTTTAACTCTGGAGAGATGACACATCTACCAAACAGCGGGTTCTTCGGGGTTCTTTTTCTGGTGCCTGGGTTATGTTGTGAGTGCACAATTGGTGCATTCGTGATGTAATGGATGTGCAGTGACGTGCGGACACTATATATCTGTTATGTCAAGATGGTGGCATCCGTGTGAACGGGATGGCACCATTGGGATGCCACCATTACATACTAGGGTTCTGGACCATGTGGTTGCCGCGTGGTTTGGAACCCTAGTATCATTGCTGCCACACCGCTTTTGGGCCGTCTGTCTTGGCCCTAACTCATCATGATCATTGCCATCACCATCTTTATTTATATTCCTCCTTTTTCCCAAGATTGAAAGTCAAAGCATCTTAAAAGTTAAAATGATTTCAATATACTGCATGTATGATATCTTTGGTATGTCTGGGTTGTGTGGGATATATATATATATATATACACACACACATACATACCTTGTACAAGTCTGGATTGAAGATACAGAATATTGGTTTGATGATTGCATGTAAGATATTAATGGGGCTCCTTTGAGTGCTGGATTGCAGCCAGGGCAGCCTCACCGGCAGCCCCAGAGGCCCCAAACCGCCAATTTCCAGGCTGCGGAAAAGGGGCAAAATACCACTTCTCCACGGCCTGGAAAGGGCTCTTTTTGGGGCTTCATGCCCCGAGGACAGCCTGACTGGCAGAGCCAAGGAAAAAAGGGGCCTCCTGGCCCCCTTTTCCCTGCCTTCGTTCTGCAGCAATCTGGTTGCCGTAGGAACAAAGCGCTTCCGGAAAAGGAGCTTCGTTTTGGAGCTCTTTTCTGTGTTGCAGAAAGGGCGCCATAAGTGCCCTCAAGTGGTGCGATGCTGTCAGGTAAACACCAGTCCGTCTGGATGCGTCGCGTGCGCATATGAACGGCATGATGTAAAAATGCCGCTGTCCACATGTGCTAGGGCTGGGGAGTGTGCGGATGCTGTGCGCTCCCCAGCCCTATTCATGCTGCGGGGACGGCCCTTTTTGGCCGTCTGTAAAGGCCCATTGTTGTATATGATCTGTAGAGTTGGAACTTTGTGATTTTAATAAAAAGCATAATAAAAGATAATAAAATGATTACAATACATTTAGAAACATACAAAAAGCAAATATTAAGGAAAAACTATTAACAATACTATAAACAATTTACAACATGGACTCTAAATGATAAAAGGAGTTTAAAAATATAAAATTCAAAGCAATACACAAACCTCTTAAAAAACCTTTCCCCCAAAACCTTCAACTCTAAAAAAACCCAAAACAAAACATAAAAGTCTTAATTTACTGTCAGAAAGACAGCAAGGAGGGACCCACTTTGGCTTCCCAAGAAAGGGCATTTCAGAGCATAGATGCAGTCGCTGAGAAGGCCCTATTTCATGTACCTCCATCCTACCTGTAAAGATATTGAGACTGACAGAACGACCTCTCCCAAGGATCTCAAGGCTCAGGCAGGCTCATACAGAGAGATCCCATTGTAGCATATGAGAATTAAGCCAACTGACCAAATTCATATTTTCCAGACAAATATATATCTGTATGTATGTATATATCAGAAAAAAAGTTATCCTTCAAACTGCTCACTCTTCAAACTTCTGCTGTAGTCCTGAGCTCAAAATTTGTATATGGAAATGTGTATATTAGGGGAAATTGTCTAAAAATGTTTTCTGCATTTTAGTGATTGCAGAGAGATGCAGAAATTGGATACAACGGGTGATGATTGAAAATGTGCATGAGCTGGAGCGTTTTTCTCCCCCCACCCATATGTTTAAAAAAATGAGTGGATTAAGATATGTATATAGGATTAGATGGAGGAAGTGTTATTCCTACTCTGTTCAAATGCTAAGCTTGGTGAACATATATGTCTCTTTTCTTGTAACTGGACAACAGGTTATTGTTATTTTGATTTGGAAATTAACCTTAGATTACCATTTTAAGTACCACTTTGCGTTAGGATGTTTGGATCCAGGAGAAGTATTTTGGAATCTTGCTAGTGGAAGCTACCAAAAGGCATGAAGGAATGACATGCTTTTCACTTGAAAAGACAGATTGCGAGCAAAATAGATGGCAAAGTCTTGTATTTGAATTCTGGGCTCTTAAACAGGCAGAGAGACGGGGAGAGAGAGGGAGTAAAAAAGAAAGAATGTCTACTACTTCAAAAGAAAACAAATTGGCTGGAAGTACAATTTGGCATGATGCTGGTTCCAAAAGAAAATGTTAAACTGTCAATACTGGATGAAAATTGTTCCTATGGTACCCTGGTTTTGCTGAACCTCTGTAGAGGGAGGAATAGAGAAAAGAGAGGATAAGCATGTAATTTTAGATGAGAATTTTCTGTGTAATAGTTGAATTTGATTTTGGAGGTGCACTAACAACTCTCTATTTAACAATGCTTTCCCTTTCCTCAATATACAAAAGCACTTCCCCAGAACGCTGTGGGAAGCTTTGGATCACAGTTTGCAGGGCAACTTGACCTTCAGATATGATTCTGGTGCTGCTCCCATTCTTTGCCCCACCACTTTCTCAGAATTCTAGTTTTTCATAGTGATTAAGTTGATTAATGCATGAGGCTTCACCCCGATTCCATTAGCCAAGGAAACAAGGTAGAGACAGAGCAATGCTCAACACAATTGCATGGTGCGGTGCACCATGCCATGAAAACTTTCTGAGAAAGATGGTGGGGAAGTGATCAGGAACAGTAGTCTTTATCTCTCTAGGTCCCTGAATGTTGTCTGCATCAAACTCGTGCCTTTTTAGAGTTAAGCCCTGCTGTCAAATCTTTATGCTCTTGTCATGTATCAGCACATTCACATCCTGTTGTGTAATGGAATGTTGAGTGAAACTGTTTCTTCTTAAGCAGGAATGAAGTTTCTTTTTCCAAGGCTCGAATACCTTTATTAATGCAGGTGACCTTTACAGCTTCAGAATTATTTTGGCTTTAGATGAAAAAATTCCGAACACTGAGGCAAACCTGACTTTTTATCCACTTTGCTCTTTCAGCTGCTGAACTGTTAATTTGCCTAACACTTAAGAGAGAGAGAAAGGAGACTCAGAGCATTTCCAGGTGACCAAACTGCAAGATTAAAGCAAACAGAATAAACGATTCTTTTCGCTTCAATTAGTCCCTTTATCTTGGGCTTGGTTACTTCCTATGTGGATGTGGCTACTGGCATTTTGCCCCACAATGTAGACATTGCATTCAGCAGGAAAAAGGACCCTTGCCAGATGAGCTGTGCCACTTACATGGAGAACATTTACCCTTCTGAAGCGACAGATTATTTCGGTTGCTCAAAGACCAAAAACACACTTGCTTAAGACGGATACAACTTTAAAGAAAACGAAGCCCTTGATTTCCAGTACAGTTGGCCCTCCTTATTCACAGATTTTTTACCAATGGATTTGAGCATACACAGCTTGAAAATATTCCCCAAAAGTATAAATTCCAAATAGCAGGCCTTGATTTTCCATTTTATATATGGGACAACATTTTGTTGTGCCATTATATTTAATGGGACTTGAGCATACACAGATTTTGTTATCCGTGGAGGGTCCTGGAACCAAACCCCAGCAGATAACAAGGGCCCACTGTAGTAGATGAAACATAAGTTGTTAGATGGGATATTTTGTATTGAAAAGACACATTGTATAAATGTGGGTAAATTGGAACAATACCAGAAGATGGAGATTATTTTTTTCAACAGACAATTGATTCCAGATTCTCCTAGTCAGCATGGGCACTGGCCACGTTGGTTGATAGATTATGAATACTGTAACCCTAACAGCCCCTGCCCCCCAAACCTGGCAAGAGGCAGACAAAAATAGTTCTTATAATCTGAACACAGAACACTGTGGTGGATCCAGACAGATTTACCAATAAAATAACAATAGTAACAACAACAACAACAACACCAGCACCATCAGCACCATGGTCAACTATACTTTGTTCCCTCAACTCATTTTCTGTGGTAAGAAAAAACAAACAAGTTATTAGTGGTTGTGGAAAAACATGGAAGAGTTACAAATGGAAGATGATGTTATATGGACACACAATAAAATGCTGTGAATGTGGTAGAGGGATTAAATAGTAAAATCTCATCAGGAAGCACCTTGTGTTACTTCAAGAGTCAGATATGTGCATTCAGTCCCAGGAACAGACAAGGAAGGAAGGAATGCCAAATGTGTCCTTGTGTGCACAAGTGGTGGCTTTTACAGGGCCATTTTCCTCCTGCCAGCAAAGGCACACTTAAGAAACCAAGAATGCACACTTCTTAAAGAGAACATGCTTCCATCCGTGTAAACATTAGGAAGGACCTACTGATGGTAAGAGCTGTTTGACAGTTCAGAAGCTTCCCAGAGGGTGGTGGACCTTCCTTCTTTGTTTTTGTTGTTGTTATGTGCCTTCAAGTCATTTCCAACATATAGTGAGCCTATAGGTTGATTAATCCAAGTTCACCCAATGGTTTTCCATGGCTGAGTGGGGAATAACCTGGTCTCCAGAGTCATATTCCAATGCTCAAACCACTACACCACACAGAGGCTGGATGAGCATCTTTCATGAGTAGTTCAGCTGTCTTTTTCTCCACAGGAGGATGTTAGATTAGATGGTCCCTTCCAACTCCATGATTCTGTGCTTTTGGTTCAACTTTGGCTGTACAATGTGCTTATTTCTTTCATTTATTAATTTAAAAATTCTCAGGATGTGGTATAATCATTGTAAAATTTAAAAAACAATCTGAAATGATGAATAAATTAATCACGTTATCTTGAAATAAATCAAAATAAATTCTTCTCTATGATAGATTAAGAACTAAATCACAATCTCATTAGTCCACAGTTATTTACAGTAAAAGCCAGGTTTAATTTGGTTCTAAAATGAGGATTATTATGGTGTCAAAAAGTCTACCTAGGGAAGGGTGTTCCCCAAATGGGCATTTTTGATAAATGGCACACTTGGAGATTGATTTAGAATGTTTATTATAAACTTTGCAGCATGTTGTGTTCGTTCGGAAGCCTACCTGAGAAGGAGGAAGGGGAGGGAAGTGACTAGAAAAGAATTATTCTCATACGGCTCTAAGCCAAAAAAAGTGGTGGATATAACCCCATGCTTATAACAAAGTTACATTTAATAATAATAATAATAATAATAATAATATGATTTATTTCTATACCGCCCTTCCATAGATCAGGGCGGTGTACAGCAAGTAAAACAATAAAAACAATGACATAAAAACAGTTAAAAAGCCAAATACAATAAAACAATAAAAGTATAAAATCACAATTCTCAATTACAGGTGCAAGTACAAATAGGCAGCAAAGCGAAGCAGTGGGCGGCATTACAACAGGCTAATACATAAAAAGTCCATTCAGCGGTATGCCTGGTTAAATAAGTAGGTCTTTAGATCCTTTTTGAATTGTGCAAGGGAGGGGGACAAGCGGAGATCAATAGGTAGAGAGTTCCAGAGACCGGGGGCAGAGATGGAAAAAGCCCTCTTCGTCGTGGTCACTAGTCTGGTCTCCGGAACTCTCAGTAACTGCTGTCCAGAGGACCTAAGTGTGCGGGGCGGATTATATGGGAAGAGACGGTCCTTCAAGTACCCTGGGCCCAAGCCATATAGGGCTTTATAGGTAATAACCAGCACTTTGTACTGAGCCCGGAAGCGAATCGGCAGCCAATGTAGATCTTTTAATATTGGTGTTATATGGGCGGCCCTGGGAGCGCCAGTGACCACCCGCGCTGCCATATTTTGTACCAGTTGTAGCTTCCGAGTATGATACAAAGGCTGCCCCACGTAGAGTGCATTGCAGAAGTCCAACCGAGAGGTTACTAGAGCATGTACTACGGTTTCACGGTCCCCCCGGTCCAGGTAGGGACGCAGCTGGCGAATCAGCCGAAGCTGATAACAGGTGCTCCTGACCATCGCATCCACCTGAGAGGTCAGATGGAGCGACGAATCGAGGAGCACCCCCAGACTGCGTACTGTGTCCTTCACGGGGAGCGTGACCCCGTTCAGGACGGGTGGAACCACCTCCATCCCTGGACCGGGAGAGCCTATCACCAGCACTTCCGTTTTCTCTGGATTCAGGCTGAGTCTGTTTTCCCTCATCCAGTCCATTACCGATTCCAGACAGGCCACGAGGGGAGCGATGCCATCCCTGGTCACTGCATCAGTCGGAGACATAGAGAAGACTATTTGGGTGTCATCAGCGTACTGATAACACCGCGCCCCATGCCTCCGGATGATCTCTCCCAGCGGTTTCATGTAAATGTTAAAGAGCATGGGGGACAGAATGGCTCCTTGAGGGACCCCAGAAGTGAGGGCCCTCTTATCGGAGCACACGTCCCCCAGCTGCACCATCTGGAACCTCCCAGAGAGGTAGGACCGGAACCACTGGAGCGCAGTGCCCTGGATTCCCACCTCTGCCAGGCGTTCCAGAAGGATACCATGGTCGATGGTATCGAAAGCCGCTGAGATGTCCAAGAGCACCAGCAGGGACACGCTACCCCTGTCGATGCCCAGACGGAGATCATCGACCAGGGCGACCATGGCCGTCTCCACCCCGTAGCCCGCCCGAAAACCGGTTTGAAATGGTCTATTCCATCCTTCTTCCAGCATATTTAGGGTAAATCACTCTCCCTCCTCCACTTGATCCTCCCAACACCTCTGTCAGGTACGTCATGCAGAGAAAGACTGTGACTGGCCAAAGGCATTCTGTTAAATTTCTTGGCTTAACTAGAAACATGAGTCATTTTAAGTTTCAGTTCTGGGGTGGAAAGACAGGACAGTAAGCGAGCAAACAAACCTGGATCTACCAAATCCCAGTCAAACACCCTAACCCCCTTACCACACTGGAATTAATCTTGCCTGGAACATAGTCACCATGAGATAAAAGCAGGCTAAAATGGAAACCTTTGCAGACCAGCCTTCAAGTCCTCAGTTGATTAGGACCACCAGGTTGAGCTCTAGAGAATGTGAAGTAAGAAAAATGCATTGAGTATGTATATTTTTCTTTTTTCTCTTTTCTTTTCCAACCTGGTGCCTGTCAGATGAGTTTGAATACAAGTCCCAGAATCCACTAGCCAGCATTCCTAATGCTGACTGCAAGAATCTCAGAACAGTAGTGCAATGCACCTGGAGGGCTGGAGAAGATTGTAGAGTGTGCTGTTTTTATCTTTGGGGCAGCCTTTTCTTCCGTCTATCTTTCTATCTTTTCAACAGGATGCATGCGAGTGGGTGAAGTCAATACTGCTTGTACCTTATCTGAGACGGCAAAGATTGCCAAAGGATGGTTTATGGAAGATTCACACACATCACCCCTGCAACCTTAAGCCCTGTTAGGCAATGTCAAAACACCAGGTGCAAAGCTGGTGGATAGAATTTCCATTGATTTTACCTGGGGCTTTTCCTCCCCCCCATAACTGCTGACGTCATATGCAGGTAGAAGGTTCTTTCCAAACCACATTCAGTGGAGGAATGTATATCTGCATGTCTGCGTGCAGAGTCAGAGGAAGGAAAGATTCGTATGCTTTAGTACTCCCAGACCAACTTTAACTGAAAATGTTATCTAGTTAAGAGAATCGCTCGTTGCAGGTGTGTTTCAGAGTCAACTCATTCAGGTAGCGAGAATGCTGAAGAAGCCATTTCTGCGGTGACATGTGCAAATTGTGCTTCAGCTGTTTGCCCCGCCAATGACTTTTGCTATTCACTTGCCCTTGTTAATCTTTAACCTAGCCTTCTCTGTGCAAAGTCTGATGGCAATAAAAACCAATCTGTTCTCTCAGTCCTTGCCTCCAATGCTTCTCTCCGGGATTTCTGGATCTTTGTAGACTCTGATTTATGCATGGCATTTTAATCCGTGTTTCTCAAGTGTTGTACCTTGAACATATCTCTCCCCCCCCACACACACAATTGGGTGCGTATGTGTTAAAATGAAAGTTCAGTTTCATATGCTACATCCTTGTAACACACCCTCTCTTTCAGTGGTATAACATTACCGCTCCAAATAAGAATTCTGCTTACCGAAATGAAATTTTCTTTCCCTTTCCAAATTTCTAGCATTGCAGAAAGTAAGACATTTAGACCCATTCACACCCAGAACTCTTACATTTTGTGTGTCCCCATTCCCTTGGGAACTTTGCTCCCCCCCCTTTTTTTTTTGTTTGCTTAAACTCTATTTCTAAATGCTTAGCATCAGCTTTAAGTTACTACAATGCTAGAAATTTGAGGTGCTAAGAAAAATTTCATTGGGAGGGGTGTGTGTCAACAAAACTTACTTGGGAGGCAAGTAAAAACTTACTTGCTCTCTATTCCTATCTCCCTAATCCTATTCTGTCATTTTCAGTGTGCAGAGAGGAGCATACTAGCACATCCTCTTTGTTTACAACTGCACTGCAGAAATAATGCAGTTTGACACTGCTTTTAACTTCCATGGCTCAGTGCTATGGAACCTTGGGATTCATAGTATTGTTAAGGTAAACAAAGGGTCAATTAACCCATTCACAGCCAATTATGCAAATCAGGCATTTGTGAAAATTTCCAATCAGATTTATTAATTCCAAACAGTCTTATCTGCATGCAGAGGTTCAATCATGGGCTTCCCATGATCGAATGCCTCTAAAAATGGCGTAAACAGTTTTTATTAACCCACAAAATATTCATTGAGCATGCGTAGTTTAACATTCATCCATATATATATGTATTGTCTCTGGGTTGGCTCTCAGCTAGCCTAATTTGTAACATCAATGAATGCCTTACAGAAAGGAAACCTTATCAGCTTTGCTGTGGCCTTGAATGAGGCTCACTGGCTTCTCAGTGAAGAGGATTTCACGCTTTAGTTCTTCCCTCCTCCCTTCTAAGGTGGGTGCTACAAGCCGAATTCAAAAGGACAAGTTTTTCCTTTAGCTCTATTTCTTACTATGGCTGAACTGTTCATTATTGATCATTAATGGCAGAGATTATTGGTTATCAGTTGGTTATCAATGGCTTTATCAATTTCCACCATAACAGTATGATGTGGCACCGCAGCTGTCTGACAGAAGAGGATAAATATCTCACAAAACTGCAAATCTCAGAATTCCATTGCATTGCACCATGGCAGTTAAAGTAGTGCCAAAGTGTATTATTTCTGCAGTGCAAATGCAGCCCAAAATGATGGGTCTGAAGAGGGGAGACTCCTCTTTCTGGGGCGGATTTCTATACGAATCAGAACACGGGGGAGTCAGGGTTTGCAGTGTAGAGCAATGAGCTGGTGTGGCATAGTCATTTAAATGTTGAACTATGACTCTGGTGTGGCTATGAAACCCACTGGGTGACCTCAGGTAAGTCACATGCTCTCAGCCTCAGGGGAAGGCAATGGCAAATCTCCTCTGAACAAATATTGCCAAGAAAACCCCATGATAGCTTCTCCTTAGGGTCACCATAAGTCAGAAACAACTCGAAGTCACACAACACACACACACACACACACACACACAGAGTGTAGAGCAGTCTTGATGCTTAATGGCTGACGTTACCTCTAATGCTTTTCCCTCCATTGTGCCCCTATGTGTTACTTTTCTACTTTAAGTGAAAATATGTGCCTCCTCATATAGAGAAATGAATTATTAAAAACAAAACTTCTTGTCTAGTCAATATGTTGGGTGGTTTGGTCCCTAATAGACAGGGAGTCTGCTTAAAGGATCTCTTGTGTGTCTGCATTCACAGATTGGAGTGATACAAAGCATCTTCCTGAGGTTCTTAAAAAGGAGGATTTTAGTGCATGTAGATCAAGGCTCAGGGACCTCTGACCCTCCTGATGTGGGTGAACTACTTCTCCCTTTGGGCAGACTGGCTAGGCCTGATGGGAACTGGATTTCGGCAACACCTGAGAGCCACAGCTTCCTCAGTCCTGATAGAGGCAGGCAAGCAGAGCGATACCAGACAGAAACAGTTCCCAGGCGCACCTTAGAACAGGCAGTTCTGTCACACTGGAAGACGATGCCAAGGAACAGACCTCAAGGTGAGGACAAGGGAAGGTGTTATGCAAATATGCCCAGCTTTTTCCATGGCTGACACACTGAAGCATATAAGACAAAATAAACTGGTTGTAGCAATATAGGACAGAGGAGAGAGCGAGAGCAAGGAATAGGTCTCAGAAAAACTAGTTCCTGTCTCAAAGTTTGTCCCAAGCAGTAGTGCAGGGTGACAATGTTAGACTCTGGACATAGTGGTCTTAGATGAGGCAGGTACTCTGTAGATGGTAGTATTTATTTCTTCTGTTACTTCAAAATGTAGGAAAGTTGCTCTGCTCTGTGAGTCCACACCTCCTCCTAAGGGGGACCTTGACTTCCGTCCTGTCTTCCTCTGACAGTCCAAAGTCCATCATTCTCTTACGTTCCACAGAGGTGCTTTGCTGGCATGATCTCTGTGAGGATATCCCAAATATTCCCGACAACACAACTTGCACCTTTGACAAAGTGAGGGCATCACAGAGGATCCCGAAAATATCTGAACACAAAGTGTGCAGTGCATGAAATCCTCTAAACTTCATATTTGGAGATAAAGGCATCGCTGCTTACAAGCTCTTGTTTAGATCCTACATTGCTGACTTAGGTCCAAAACACACTGCAGAAATAATCCCATTTGAAACCACTTTAACTGTCCTGGCTCAGTGCTAGGGATTTCTGGGAATTGTAGTTTTATGAGACATTTAGTCTTCTCTATCAAAGAGCTCTGGTGCCACAATAAACTACAGTTCCCAGAATTCCTTAGCACTGAGCCAAGGCAGTTAAAGCGGTCTCAAACTGGATGATTTTGCAGTATGTTTCGGACTTTAGTCACAAATGTGTAACTGAAGATCATCTCCTGGCCTGACCATCCCCCCTGCAATTAACCTTAACAGCTATCCACTGCCGATTCAGGTGCAGCAGGATGACATTTCAAGCCTCTTCCCACCAGCAATCTGCATTGCAGTGAGGCATTGTGTCAGAGGTCCTTCAAGGATCCATAACTCTACATTTCAACTGCAGAACAGGATTGTTTCCAGCATTATCCCCAACCCATATGGTAGGTTCTGCACTTGCTAGCAGCTCCAAGCCATTTTCATTAGGAAGGAAGCCAGCAAGCTTGCCACTGGACTGCTTTGTAAACCTGCAAATATAGAACTGGGCAGCAGAAACGTTTATAGTAATCCAGTCTACTCTGCAAAGATAAACACAGAGTAAGGGTGCATCTACATCTACACTGTAGAAATAATGCAGTTTGCCACCACTTTTAAGTGTGGTAGTTCCATCCTATGGAACGCTCGGATTTGTAGTTTTACAATGTCTTTAGTCTTCTCTGCCAAAGAGTGATGGTACCTCACAAAATGACCTGTCCCAGTACAGTGGTCCCCCGGGATACGAATCCCCCGGGTTAAGAAAACCCCGGGATCCGAAACCGGTGGGACCAAAAATTATCCCCCGGGATCCGAAGGATCCCCCGGGATCCGAAAAAAAGGGACGTCCCTTTTCCTCCGAGGCCAGGCTTCGGATGAAAAGGGACAGACTCCCACCCCTTTTCCTCCGAGGCTAGGCTTCGGAGGACAAGGGACGGACTCCCACCCCTTTTCCTCCGAGGCCAGGCTTCGGGGGACAAGGGACGGACTCCCACCCCTTTTCCTCCGAGGCCAGGCTTCGGAGGACAAGGGACGGACTCCCACCCCTTTTCCTCCGAGGCCAGGCTTCGGGGAACAAGGGACGGACTCCCATCCCTTTTCCTCCGAGGCCAGGCTTCGGAGGACAGGGGACGGACTCCCACCCCTTTTCCTCCGAGGCCAGGCTTCGGAGGACAGGGGACGGACTCCCATCCCTTTTCCTCCAAGGCCAGGCTTCGGAGGACAGGGGACAGACTCCCACCCCTTTTCCTCCGAGGCCAGGCTTCGGAGGACAAGGGACGGACTCCCACCCCTTTTCCTCCGAGGCCAGGCTTCGGGGGACAAGGGACGGACTCCCATCCCTTTTCCTCCGCGGCCAGGCTTCGGAGGACAAGGGACGGACTACCGAAAGGAAGGTCCGATCCGGCGGATCGGGCCTTCCTTTCGCCTCAGCTGCGGAGGCCCAGCCTGGCTGGGGAAGGGAACCTTCCCTTCCCCAGCCAGGCTGGGCCTCCGCGGCTGAGGAAAGGAAGGCCCGATCCGCCGGATCGGACCTTCCCTTCCCCAGCCAGGAGGCCCCCGCGACTGACGAAAAGAAGGCCCGATCCGCCAGATCGGACCTTCCTTTCCTCAGCCAGGAGGCCCCCGCCAGGCCAGGCTTCGGCCAGGCCTCGGAACGGATTACCTATTTCCTATGGGAAATAGGCCCCGGGTTACGAAATTTTCGGCTTACGAAAAAGGTGCCGGAACGATTTCGTAACCCGGGGGACCACTGTATTCTGTAGGATAGAGCCATGGCAGTTAAAATGGTGTCAAACTACATTATTTCTAATGCACCCTAAATCAGCTCTGTTTTTTTCTGAGCGCAAACTAGTGACAGAGTTTGCTTTACAATGGGAATGCGTGGAATTTTCTGCCATAGGGATTTTGCTTTTCATTTCATTACCCCAAATATTTTGCTTTCTCTGTCTGATGGGAACTCGTTTCCAGTTTCTGAGGTTTATGGAGAAAATATTGTCTGCCATTTACTCTTAACCCCCAAGATTCTTAAATGATTCCAAATCATGGAGCTTTATTTTGTATGTTGTCATTTGCCTGCTTGTTCTGTGCAGCATCAAAATGATCATTTCTTATTTAAAAAAATGAAAGTTAAGATACTGACGTAGAGGAAGAAGTTGGTGGCAGTGGGAAAAAAGTCCCTTTTGACACACCACATCAGACCGGAAGGATGTGTAGGTTTCATGACAACATGCAACAAGGTGCCCTATTTCAGTACCTAGGGCAATATCCTGCCAAATGTTATTTTGATGTGAATTTTACGGAGATGAATGGGAGTTCTACTAGCCATGTCCAGCAGTTTACATTGTTTGGGAACACCAGAATATGTTCTGAAGGCACATGTCATGGTTTTGTAGCTAAAGCCAAGCAAGTCTGATCAAGTTCAACAACATGTTTGGGAGAGTGTCTGGGAAAGACATGTAAATCTCACAGGGGAAGAAACAAGGTTTAAACAAAATGTGAAATATTACTTTAATTTTTTTAAAAAAAGTTTTAGTTCCAAGGCCCCTTAGAAGTATTTAGCTAATATTATACTGGCAGTTTAAAAAAGTAACTCTTTACTTCTCTATATCTGAAACATAACTACATTATTCATTTTGGGTTAGTTTAAACAACATGTCAGGCTTGGTCAGTGTTTGGATGGGAGACTGCCAAGGTACAGCAGGTGTTATAGGCTAAATTTCAGAGGAAGGCAATGGCAAACCACAACTGATTACTCCTTGCCTAAGAAAACCCTATGAAATTTATTGGGTCACCATTAGTTGACAGGTGGCTTGAAGGTACATGCACACAGAGTTTTAAAAATACTGGTGGCTGGCTTGCGGAACAAAACACATTCTTGTCCTGTCCGCTCAAATTTAAAACAAAGCACAAGGCCCAGAATGAGCAAGAATTGAGGCATGGGACATTCCTCCTCTAAAAGTAATTAAAAGTTACCACTACCTTGATGATATCCCTCATTAAATTACAATCTTAATGTAGAGCAGTTATAGCTTTGATTTTTGTTTGAAAAGGGAATGAATGTAGGATGTGACTAGTTTCTTTTAAGGTCTGAGTCTAAATAAAAGGAAACTTTAATAGTGAAACCCAATGTTTTCTCCTAATGGAACGAAGTTCCACTGAAGTCAGGAGAGTTTCTCTCCAGGTACATAGATATAGTATAGCAGCCAAAAAGGGTGCTAGAAAATGATGGTGCTTTGCTACATAGAACAGCTCTTTTATGTATTTGCTTGTGTGCATGCCAAAGTCACAGCATGATTTGCTGCTTATACACTGAATTTTATGGTTAATTCTATTTTTGGTAATATTTACTTGCCCCTCAAAAGCACAGTTCAGAGACAGCATCTGATTTTCTGCAAGGTCCCGACTTTCTTTAAATTGTCATTAGGAGGAGGAAGCAAGGAATAGGAGGTTGTTGCTTGTAAATATTTACACTTTGCCTCTGTGCTAATGAGCGTTTGCAAAATTGAGCAAGAGATAGTATTTTTGTTCTTGGAGGTTTTGCTTTCTGTAGTGGATGACAGGGATAATTAGCCTCATAAGCTCTGGATTCCTGCGTAGTCATACCTTCAGGATGGTAGTCTCTCCAGCTGCCACTGTAAGCCAGTGTGTTTAAAAGTACACTGGTTTTAAAATTATAATTGTCTGACAGTTTTTTTAAAAAAACTGTTTACTAATACAAAATGGAAGATGTCTCAAGAAGCCAGGATGGATGACTAAGGAACTTTCAACTGTATAAGAAATGGAAAAATGGAGAAATCACGAAAGAGGAATTCAAACAAATAGCCAGCACATGTAGGGGTAAAGTCAGAAAAGCTAAAGCGCAGAATGAACTCAGGCTTGCTAGAGAGGTTAAGAACAATAAAAAGGGCTTTTTTGGATATGTCCGCAGCAAAAGGAAGAAGAAGGAAACAGTGGGGCCACTGCGTGCAGAAGATGGCAAAATGCTAACAGGGGACAGAGAAAAGGCAGAATTACTCAACACCTTCTTTGCTTCAGTCTTCTCAGAAAAGGCAAAGGGTGCCCAACCTAATGATAATGGAACAGGAGACAGAATAGAGGAATTTCAGCACAGAATAAGTAAAGAGGTAGTACAAGAATACCTGGTTAACCTAAATGAATATAAATCTCCAGGACCAGATGAACTACATCCTAGAGTATTAAAAGAACTGGCAAATGTAATATCGGAGCCATTGGCAATAATCTTTGAGAACTCCTGGAGAACAGGAGAAGTCCCAGCAGACTGGAGGAGGGCAAACGTTGTCCCCATCTTCAAAAAGGGAAAAAAAGAGGATCCCAACAATTATCGTCCAGTTAGTCTGACATCAATTCCAGGAAAGGTTCTAGAGCAGATCATTAAGCAGAGAGTCTGTGAACACTTAGAGGCCAATGCCATAATCATAAAAAGCCAACATGGGTTTCAGAGAAACAAGTCATGCCAAACGAACCTGATCTCTTTTTTTGATAAAATTACCAGCTTGGTAGATGAAGGGAATGCTGTGGATATAGTATACCTCGATTTCAGTAAGGCCTTTGACAAGGTTCCCCATGACATTCTTGCAAACAAGCTTGCAAAATGTGGGATAGACAAGTTAACTGTTACATGGATTTGTAATTGGTTGACTGGCCGAACTCAAAGGGTGCTCAACAATGGCTCCCTTTCATCCTGGAAAGAAGTGACCAGTGGGGTCCCACAGGGTTCTGTCCTGGGCCCAGTGGTATTCAACATCTTTATTAACGATTTGGATGACAGAATTGGGGGCATACTTATCAAATTTGCAGATGACACTAAACTGGGAGGAGTAGCTAATACCCCAGAGGACAGGATCAAAATTCAAAATGACCTGAATAGACTAGAAAGCTGGGCCAGTGCTAACAAAATGAAATTCAATGCGGAGAAATGTAAGGTTCTGCACTTAGGGCGGAAAAATGAAATGCACAGATATAGGATGGGGGACACCTGGCTGAATGAGACCACATGTGAAAGGGATCTAGGAGTCCAAGTAGACCATAAGCTGAACATGAGTCAACAGTGTGATGCGGCAGCTAAAAAAGCCAATGCAATTTTAGGCTGCATCAATAGAAGTATAGTTTCTAGATCAAGGGAAGTTATAGTGCCACTCTATTCTGCTTTGGTCAGGCCCCACCTGGAATACTGTGTCCAGTTCTGGGCACCACATTTCAAAAAAGGTGTGGAGAAACTGGAGCATGTCCAAAGGAGGGCAACTAAGATGGTGAAGGGTCTGGAAACCTTGCCCTATGAAGAACGCCTTAGGGAGCTGGGGATGTTTAGCCTGGAGAAGAGAAGGTTAAGAGGTGATATGATAGCCCTGTTTAAATATTTGAAGGGATGTCATATTGAGGAGGGAGCAAGCTTGTTTTCTGCTGCTGCAGAGACTAGAACGCGGAACAATGGATGCAAACTGCAGGAAAAGAGATTCCACCTCAACATTAGGAGGAACTTCCTGACAGTAAGGGCTGTTCGACAGTGGAACACACTCCCTCGGAGTGTAATGGAGTCTCCTTCCTTAGGGGTCTTTAAGCAGAGGCTGGATGGCCATCTGTCGGGGATGCTTTGACTTGGAGTTCCTGCATGGCAGGGGGTTGGACTGGATGGCCCTTGTGGTCTCTTCCAACTCTATGATTCTATGATTCTATGATTCTACAGCCTGTATTTCCAGACTGAAATAGCCCAAAGGGCTATGTAATTGAACATTCTGATTTTATAGTGTACTCATCCTGATGTCTCTAGCGACCTGTCTCTGCACATTCCAAATAAAACGACCTCCCCAGTCATTTTGGTGGGAAGTGCAGGAAACGCATGGTCCAAACCCTGATTCTGGTGTAAACAGTCCAGATGATGTCTGGTCAGTTCAGGACTGAGCCCAGGATATACCACTCTTAAAAGATTAAAATTACTAACCTTTTGCTCTGAATATTCCCAGAAGATCTGGAGACCTCCATAGTGATGCAAGATGTCTGTTTAAAATACATCCTGCTGTGACATGTGCATGGCTTCTATGGCAGTGAGTCACTTGCTGTGATGTCAGACCATGTTGTACAGCTATGTGATTAATGTTGGCAGCCTCATCCTGACCTCAGAGCGAGTGACTTGTTGCGTCGGTGGCTGCGCCGAGCAGCATGGCAGGACGCATGTGTGACCAGCCATTTGGCATCACAAGGGAGGACCCTAGGTAATGGGGTGAATCGGGGGCAGCTCAGGCCACAGAATACTCCATGCTGCTCCTGGAGTTGTCTGTCCCATGCAAACACCACCTGGAAGACCAAAAAGGAGGTGATATCCCTACTCCATTATAGGCTGCCAGGAGCTATATTCAAAGATTTAGCTCCCACTGAATGTGGAGGTAGTTCCATTAAGCATCTATGGCAAACAGCCGTTGATAGGCCCATCCATCATTTTTTACCCCATCTTTCACAACACAACTATCTGAACTACTGACCATTATCTTGTCTCATGTGACAATATATTCTGGAAGTTAGTTATGGGTTCTATGAAGTGTTTTCTTTTATTTGCCCTGACTCTACTGTTAGGCTTCCACAATTGACTAGTGGCAAGTTTGCTGTCACACAAGCAGGTTAACCCCTTCAGCCTCACCAAAAAAGTTGAAATGCATCACTAAAGAAGATGACAAAAAGATACAGATTGGCATAAAATTTGCATACCTTAGTTTTCAAATTAACAAGGACATTTTTTGCTCCCAGTTAATCACTTTTTGGTGCTAACAGAGAATATTGATTGAATTAATGGAAACCTGATAAGTCAACATTCATGTAAGTTTCATTGAGTCACAAGATTGACTCCAGTTGGGAATAAGTATTAGATTCAAGCCTTGGAAATAACTGGTATAACTGAAAAGAAATCCAGTAGTTTTGCTCATTATGGAAAAGACTTTGGCCAGGTAACTGCATGCCAATTCAGTCCTTTGTCTAGGTGCTAACTATGGATGTACTGTTTCAAGCTCTCCCTTCCTCTTCTTATTGTTCCAGTCTTCTGAAATCAGATCAGACAGACTGTCCTCTGTAAAGTAGGAAACATGGCTACCCTAAACCACATGTTGTACACACCTGAATTCTAGACTGAGGGGGATACAGACCAGAACTTTGTGCCAGCCTGTCCCCATTGTGCCAGCTCTGTCCCCATTGCACCATGATGCCATATGCCCTTCTAGATGGCATGTAGCATCATGGCACAGCTCCAGTGCAACACCCAAACCAGGAGAATGTTTGACAAACACCAAACATTTAAGGGTCGCGACAGCAGCTGGAGGAGGCCAGCTGGGAGAGTGGCAAACTTTTTTGGTGGACTCCCCAAATGTCCTCTTCCTCCAGAACACTAAGAACTGTGATGGCGAGGCAGCAGTTATTACAAGCGAAGACATGATTGATGTCTGCAATCTATCTTGTCTTCCATTCACCCTATTGTCCTAAAAGAACTGGAGAGTGAACCAATTCATCCACAGAACCTTTCTCTGCGCCTTTGCAATGTCAGGTCTGTCAAAAATAAAATTCATATTATTTAAAACCTGTTGACAAATGAGGGAGCGGACTTGGCATGCATCATGGAAACCTGGCTGGATGATACTAGCATGGTGATATGGGCCCAGCCCCTTCCAGCTGGGTATTCTGTCAATGAGCAGGTAAGAGAAAGTGGGCAAGGGGGAGGAGTGGCCTTGGTCCATAAAAACAACCTTAATTTGACCAGGATACCTATCTGGAAAATAAGCTACATCAAGTGTATGTACCTAAGCCTGAAGATGAAGGACAGTCTGGGGATTCTGCTAGTTTACCGTCCACCCCATTGTCTAACAGACTCCCTAGCTGAGCTGACACACCTGGTCTCAGAGTTGGTGCTGGACTCACCTAGGCTTTTAGTCCTGGGTGATCTCAATATCCCACTCAGGGCCACTTCAACCAATCTAACCAGTTCAGCTCAGGAGTTCATGGCCTCCATGACAAAAATGGGCCTGTCCCAACTAGTCCCTGGGTCATACCCTCAATGTGGCAGGAAGTGCCATCATGGAGCCGATACTAGGCTGATAAATTGGTTGTTAGCCACCTTGACTCCTATAGTGGGAGAAAGGTGAGATGATGATGATAATGATGATGATGATAGTAATAGACTAAACATTTTCACCATTGTATAAAACAGAAGGGGAAAAAAATCTAAAATCTAGATGTTTATATTTTACTATTCAAGGCCCAAGCCTCCCTGAAATGGCCACAAGATAAGATCGATATAACTTAGAAGCAATAAAGATCTAATGAAGAACTGCAATAGACTTACATACAATCACAGTAAAAGTAGCAGAAAGAACTGAGGGAGCCAGAGCAACAAGCAGCACAAAAAATTATGCCTCAATGCTTTGCTGAAAAAGAAAAGTCTTTTGTTGTCACCATAGCCCATGTTAAAGAAGCTGATCCAAATTCTTGGGCCTGTAAAACACATATGGTTTACACTACAGTTTCCAGAATCCTCTACCATTGATCATGTTAGCTGGGGCTTATTGGCTAGTACCATAAATAAGCAATCTCATGAGTTGTCAAAAACAGTAACTCAAAAATAGTGGCATATGCAAGAGGGTTATCAGCTACTCTTAATGGACAGGAAAATTCATATGGGAAGAGATGGTCCTTCAGTAGATTTTCCCCATGTCAAAGGTCAGGAAACATAATGGGAACTACTAGTATGATGTCTTTGTGCATTTTTATATACGTTTTGCACTTTGAGTAGCCATTCAATTGTATTTTTGCCCAGTTGGGTTTCAGTCCTGCTGCACTGTGTAAAAATAGTGCTGCTTTATATGTTTAAAGTTTTGATTAAATTCTGTCTCATTGCTTGTAATTTTGTTGTACAAAATTTTTGATATTGTGGTATTTGGCTAGAGAATACAATGTGAAAGTTTGGGACTATACAATAAGTTGTGTTGAGAAAGACAGGTGTTGAATTGGCCTTGACAGCAAAGCAACAGTGACTAGTATATTGTAGCAAGATATATGAGTGCAGATGGCTAATGTCAAGATGGATTTGTTAAGTAAAATTCTTTTTTTTTTTTTTGTAAAGGCGTTCTGTATTGCCAAGGTAGCTGAGGGATAATGGGATGTGACTGTTACAATAGGAAGCCAGACTGTATAGTACAGTTCTCATAGAGATGATCTCCTGTCATGTCTATGGATGGCCAAAGGTTCCAGTAGTCTCTCTGCTAAAAGTGTCAGCAGGCTGTCCCTTCCTGGTGGTGGGAGCTCAGCCTCCATATCAAGTGAACAACCATCTTAGGCATACTCTAATTATCTCATCATGGAAGTAGTTATAGTGGAAATCGGTAGAAAGAGAGTTACTACTCATGCAATGGTGAACCATAACCCTCTCTATTAACTTCATAATAGCCCTGAGTAGGACTGTTCCATTCCGTGTTGCACCAACATCAAATTCTACTGTCACTCCCCACTAGGATAATTGCTATGGTTTAGGAAGTCCTACACCTCTCTCAGTGGCTGACAGAAATGTCCAGTGAGTAATTGGTTGTTGTTGTTATGTGTCTTCAAATTGTTTCTAATTTATGGCAACCCTCACATAGTTTGGTGTAGTGATCTGAGCATTAGATTACAATCCTGAAGACCATGATTCAGTTGCTCGCTTAGCTATGGAAACCAGCTGGGTGACCTTGGGTGAGTCACACACTCTTAGCCCCAGAAAACCCTGTGATGGGGTTGCCTTAAATTGGAAATTAAGGCACACAAGAACAACAAAGGAGACCTTATCATGGAATTTTCTCCTCCTCTGAGGCTGAGAGGGAGTGACTTGTTCAAAGTCACCCGGTGGGTTTCCACAGGCAAGTGGGGATTCAAACCCTGGTCCCTAGGGTCATAGTCCAGCGCTCACACTGTTACACCACACTGGTTCCTAGTGGATAATATTCCAGGAAAAGATATTCATGTGATAGTGGCAATTCAGTCTAGTGAATATACTGAGGAAGCCACTCAGTCTGTAGAATATAGCTGTGATGTAGAGCATCTAACATAGGAGGGTGTATTCAGCTATCTTCTGGTGCCAAGTATCATGTATGCATTGACTTATCTTAGTATGATGACACTTTGGAAAGTGATGCTAGAGATTAAGACTGTATATGACATCACATGCTCTCAGCCTCAGGGGAAGGCAATAGAAAACCTGTGAACAAATCTTGCCAAGAATCTCTGATGATAGGTTCACCTTAGGGTCACCATAAATTGGAAACAACTTGAATGCACACAACAGTAGAAGCAGCAGCAGCAGCAGCAACAAAGACATCACTTCCAAGACAATTGGGTGTTGTGGCATGTGGGAGGTGGGTAACGTACTAGGATCTTTTATACCTGTTTATACCATTACTAACTACAAGTAACTCCAGGTTGTATATGTTTTTATTTAGAAAATGTGCAAAGAAGCATGCAAACGTACAAGAACTGATTCAGCAATAGGACTCACACAAGGCAACAGAAAAGGGAAATTTGCAAAGTTGGATAGCAGAAGATTAAGGGTTAGAAAGAGTATATTTACTAATCTAGGAGAGAGGAGTCAGTTGAAAATTTGGACAGCATCGGAGGATACATTGAGAAAAGTTAACAAGTACGAATGGATGGTTTTTTTTGGGGGGGGGGGTATACAAAAATTTGCCCTCAGGGTAAGTGTAGTGTAACCAAAGCTTTGATGATTTCCCCCAAGGAATGGACAAACTGGTCCAGAAAATGTAATTATTTTTAGTACCAAGGTGTTAATGCATTTATGTGATCTGAAACAGTCCTTTGATGACCAGACAGGCTGGTGAAATGTAAAGACTTCAAAAAAGGAAAACAGAGTTTGGTCTCTGTTCATTTCGACAGAGGAAATGGGCATAGAAAATGCAAAATAAGCGAGTAGGAGAAATGTGTCATGTTTATCATAACCCATGGCCCTCGTTCTTTTGTTCAGTCTAAGCCTGGCATATCCTGGTTAGTGTGACCTTAACACTGCTCATTTCTAGCTACCTTGGACCATTGTGAGTCCCAAAACGTGTATCAGATTCTCATAATGACTTCCAGTCATGCTCCATGCTAGATATTAATTATGAAAACTCTATATTCGGCTGGAGGGGTGATAGGGTATGCTGACATTAGCCAGATTTTCATAGATGCTCACAATCCAAATGTGTTAATGGTTTTCTCCTGGCCTTCACAGTATTTTGTCCATGCAGTTCTGACCACAGTTGGGCCTAAACATGACCTAGGCCCAGCCTAAGCTGCAACATCAGCATGAGTAAAGGATTTTTTAAAAACTCTTATTTGGAGATAGTTTCTCTGCTCTACTACACTCATTCAGAGTCATTGTTATTAATGTTTTCAGCAGAAACTGCATTTCTGTCACCTAAATTTACATTCAAGACATAAATATATTATAATCTACTATTGGAGTGTGTCGAATATATGTTCATATGTCAAAAGTCTGTATTTCTGAATTTTCCAGGAAGGCCTGATCCAGCCTTGGATCATAATCAGCCCAAGAATTTGTATTGCATCTAATGGATATGGATCTACTTCTTAGAGCAGATTGTGAGATCATTTGCATTTAATGTCTCAAAGAAGAAGTGTCCCTTGAAATGATTAGAAGTAGACAAAACAAGGGGGAAAATTTCTTTCGGTGAGAAAATGTATCCAAATGACCGAAGTGAACTTTTCCAACTCCAGCATATCTGTGCTTACGGGATTTGGAATATATTTTCTAAATATTATACATTTTGCACATAGATCAGAAACTCAATCTTTTCTGGAAGATTTCTTTAAAAAACAATCGCAAGTCAGAGAGGGTGTCATGATCTCTTCTTCTGAACCCACATGTGAAAATGATAACTTTCACAGCAAATTTAGGAAGCATTTTTTTTTAAAAAAAATTACCTTCTGTAGTACCTTTTGGCTTCTTGGAGTCTGATGGCTAAGATCTGGCACAAATATAATCCATCCTAGTTTGCAGAGACAGCCGATGATGCTTATAGAAAAAAAAAAATCAAATGGTTCCTGTCTTTCTGGAGATTAAACTAGAAAATAAATGAAATAAGCAATCCTGTCTATGAGTTCATCCAAACTGGCCAAATACATCAGGAGAACATGGTTTTTACTCATATTATTGCTGCTTCTGTTTCTGAGATTCAGACAATGCATTGGTAATTCCCTTAAAGGCACTAGATCTCATCTGATCATGGAACCTAAGCAAAGTCAGCCCTTAGCTAGTATTTGGATGGGAGACCACCAATGAATATCTAGTGTTGTAGGCTATATTTCTGGGGTAGCTGTGTGGCATATGCAGCAAACCACAACAAAATCCAAAATCCACAATACAGCGATTCCTTTATTAGGACAACTAAAACTAAAAAGTATCACCGTATTGTGGATTTCAGAGGAAGGAACTGCTTCAACCACCACTGCGTATTCCTTGCCTAAGAAAACTATATGAAGTTCATGGGGTCACCACAAGTTGACAGGTGACTTTAAGGCACATACACCATCCTATTAAGTCCCAGGTTTTCTGCTCCCCCCCCCCCCCCGACTTCTGAGATGCCAGTCTTCTCCTTTTCACCCCCTTTAGCCTCTTCTGCTTTGGCTGTACAAGTGCTCTGTGTTTGTCTGCGTGGGTACACACAGGTGGAGGTAAGAGGAAAAGAGGGTCGGGGAAGAGGATTGCCCCTATCTCTCTCCATTGTTCTGTAAAACTGCTTGGGGGCTGAGTGGGAGGAGAGAGGTGATGAAAAGAGGAAAAGGAGGTAAAAGATTGCCCAAATTTCCTGTTCAGTTGAAGGTGCTGGAAGATTCTCTTGCTGTGTGTGGGACGTGGGTGGGGTGTGGGCCAATGATCTTGTTCAGCCCAAGAATTAATATGGAAGAAAGGACTTGCATTTTATTTATTTATTTTTTAAAAAGGAGTGTGGGAATGTGGAAGTGGGAAGAAGCAGTCCAAAGTGACATTACATGTATCTGTCTGCAGTCGCCAGTCTGGGACATGGAGGAAGGCTAGTTGAATACAGCTTAACTTACAAGTTAAGTGGATAGCATTATAATGTAAAGCTTCAGTCCCAAGAAAACATACCTGGGGATACAAATCCAGTTTTACTTAGTGGTTCCTACTTCTAAGAAGCTATATAAAGGTTTGATCTGTAAGTCATTGCCATCTGCCTGTTGCTCTTTCATGAACGCCTAATCCATCTGCTTACTATTTGACACTTTTTTTCCATTCCAGTGGTTTGGTCAAGGGAGCCCAGACTAGTGTGTTGATCTTTTATCCTGACAGCATGTTTGTTGCTGAGAAACAGAGTTGTGTGGTTTTCCACTGTCGTGGATTTACTTGGTGTGGGAAGAAAAATGATGGGACTTGTAGGCCGTCAAATCTAGTGGGCACCAGGTTGGGAATGGCTGACTCCTTAGCCACACAGTGTGAACCTAAATCAGACAATAACTTTAAAATAATGCTTGGAAATGTACTTTTCTGCATTATAGCTTCCAGAACCCTTTAGCCATACTCATTGAAGGATTTGAGTGTTGTAATCCAGAAACATAGCTCTTTCAAGCTTTGCTAGGAGAGTTGGAAATGGTTTGAGAGAGTGAAGTCAAAGGCTTTCATGGCCAGAATCCATATTTTTAATGGGGTTTTCAGGCTATGTGGCTGTGTCCTGGAAGAGTAAGGAATAAACTCTTACAGAACACAGACTCATAGCCCAAAATCCCCACAAAAAACTATTGTTTGAGAAAGGCTTTGTTTCTTACAGTTTATACCAACCTTCACCAAATGGGTGAAGTGTTGGACTACAATTCCCATAACCCTAGACAACATGGGATGCCTACCTTACCTGGGGATGGTGGAATTTCTTGTTCAACATGTCTGGAGGGCAATAAATCGAGGAATGCTGGTTTGTGCACTCTTTGTTTTTGTCTTATCGTAACATCCAGTCAGACATGTTTTGCAGGTTTCTGAAATGATACAAAAGATATAAGCCAAAATATGCACAAACTGTGGGTTGTGCTGTCTGTCTTTCATACACTTTCTAACTCTGGAAAAGATGCCCCAGTACATTTCTCAATGGCCCTTGTGGATTTGAGGTAAAAGAGTTTACTTGAGTTAAAAGAGGAGACATGCAGATGACTGCCTTTCTTCAGATCTGAATGCTGCTCCCAGACTGCACAAAGAAAGCAGTGTGACAGCTTTTAACTTCCTGCCTCAATGCTATAGAATTCTGGGATTATAGTTTAGTGAGACATGTAGCCTTCTCTGATGCCCCACCAAACGACAAATCCCAGAATTCCATAGATTGAGCCATGGAAGTTAAAGTGGTGTCAAACTGCTTTCTTTCTGCAGTCTGGCAGTGGCCCCAGTTCTTACTTTAGTCAAACTATTTCTGGGATGCCATTACAGCTCCCCAGACCTTGAGCACTTTCTACAGCACCAGCTGCTAGACAGTCCTAGGTCTGGTTGCACCCCCACTATTGCACTATTGCATCCGTCTCAGATTCTGACACACACACAACCTTGATACAGGGACACAAGTCTGACTTGGAGGAGGTGGGCTGGTGCCGCTCATGATTCATCATGTTGGCTCTCTGTGACCTTGTGTAACAATTCCAGCTGACCTGATCATGACAAAAGCCCTTGGGGTGGAATCATCTGCTAGTCTTGACTCAGAGACTGCACCCGCATTGCAGAAATAATCCGGTTTGACACCACTTTAACTGCCATGGCTCAATGCTATGGAATTCTGAGAAGTGTAGTTTTGTGAGATATTTAGCCTTCTCTGTCAGACTTTTCTCTGAGAGAGAAACTACACTTCTCTGCCAGAAGTGTAGTTTTTGTGAGACGTTTAGCCTTCTCTGGTGCTCTAACAAAGGGTTACAAGGGTTCCATAGGATGGCACCATGGCAGAGCTTTGGTGCCACAACAAACTACACTTCCCAGAATCCCATACCATTGGGATTGGATTGGATTGGTGTCAGATTGGATTGTGTCTGCAGTGCGGATGCAGCCAGAGTCAATTCGGATTGCCTCCTCCTCTCTTGGGCTGTCTGGAAGGGCTGTAGTTTGTAGTTTTGTGAGATATTAATTTTTCTTTGTCAGAGAGCTCTGGTGTCAATACAAACTGCAATTCCTAGCATTGAGCCATGGTGGGTTAGTGGCATCAAACGGCTTTGCAGAATAGCAGCAGCAGCAGCAGCAGCAGTACACTTCTTCATGTGACAGGCATTTGCACATTTCCCCATTCAGCTGATTGTGGGTGCTATGCTATTTTAAACCCATGTGGAAGTATGCTTTTTTTCCCTCCCCTCCCCTTTAGGCCCATCTGCTACCGGCCCTAACCCAGATGATACAGAGCCTACCCACAGCATCCTTTCCTCCTTCAGACAGTTCCAGGAACAAGACGTGAGTCAGCCACGCAGCTGAGCTCCTATTAAGCTAACCCTGCTGTCCTGCCATTCCTGGTGCAGAAGATGCAGCCCTGCAACAGCCGCCTTTTGACTGGAATCACCCTCCATAGTGTGTGTGAATATGGGGCAGGAGGAGCTGTCTTCAGTTCCTAAGGGCCAGATCCTATTATCATATTCATATAATATGACAGCAGTAACACACCACCCACAAAACAGTGATACCTTTCTTTGGTTAACTGAAATGCACAAAACACATGCTGCAAGCTTTCAAAGCTCCACTGGCTTCTTTATTAGGCAAAGATGTTAAAAATCATACAGGAGAAAGAAAAATCAAGACAATGGTACTCCCAAGCCTGCATTTTATCAAGATGCGAACGTTCTCAGTTCAGGTGGTACTGGACAGGGAAAGTCATGCAGGAAGGCTCTTCCTCCAGCCATGTGGGTACTCAAGGACAAAAAAGTATTTTTATAACTAGTGTTTTGTTGAGAAAAGCCACGACTTTATAGTAGACAGACTAAAGAACCAATAGTGAAGAACTAATAGTTCAGATCTCGGCCAAAACATAAATTTCACTAAGGCTGCATCTGCACTGAAGTAGTAAGCCATGGCTCAGTACTATGGAATTCTGGGAACTGTAGTTTTGTGAGATTTTAATCTTTCTTTGTCAGAGAGCTCTGGTGTCAAACTACAATTCCTAGCATTGAGCCATGGTGGTTAGTGACGTCAAACTGGATTATTTCTTCAGTACAGATGCAGACTAGCTGACTTTGGATCAGTCATTATCACTCAGCCTAATGGGCCTTAAACTGGAATAAACATCAGGTCCTTGACCTGAGTTTCTTGAAGAAGGGTGGTATATGTAGCATGACTCTTTTCAGTCCCATTTTTTTCTTGTGGGTATGAGGAGGAGACTAATAGTTGGAAATTCCTTTTTCCCTGGAAACTCTGGGAATGTTAGGCTGAGGAAACAAGCTATAATTCTCAGCACGCATGTTGTTGTTCCTGTGCACCTTCAAGTCAGTCATTTCCAACTTATCAAACTGATAATGGGGTTTTCTTGACAAGATTTGCTCAGAGGGCATTTGCTTTTGCCTCCCTCTGAGGCTGAGAGAGTGTGATTTGCCCAAGGTCACCCACTGAGTTTCCATGGCCAAGCGGGGATTCAAAGTCTCCAGAGTCGTAATTCAGAGCTCAAACCACTATGCCACACTGTCTGTTTCTCAACATCCTTATGAAAACTGTAATACCCATCACTTTTTCTGGGCAGTCATGTGAATTATAGTGACATAAGATTTTTTCACAATACAGTAGGTAGTAGCTCTCAGCCTCACTATGCTGCTTTATATGTTTGTGCTGTGACTGACATGGCTGGTCCCCATGGTCTGTCACCTTTTTATTCTCCATCCTTTGAATGATCTTTTATCTTTAAAGAAAAAAATTATTTTTAAGACTAGCTATCTAATTTACAAACAAAAGCAAAATGATAACACATCCTGAAAATATACTCAGAAAATAAAATAAAGAGAGAGAAGGGTTGGGGGAGAGAAAGAGAGAACACATGCCACTAAAATACAATAGGGTTCTGACCTTCTGATCTTAACTTTATATGTCAATTTGTTGTTGTGTGCTTCTAAGTTATTTTTGACTTACCATGAACCTAAGAGTTTTACTGACAAGTTTCTTAAGAGGGGGTTTGCCATTGCCTTCTCCTGAGGCTGAGAATGTGTGACTTGCTGAAGGTCACTCAGTGGGTTTACATGTCTGAATGGGAATTTGAACCCTGATCTCCACAATCATAGTCCAGTGCTCAAACCACTGTGCCACACTGACTTTCTGTGACTTATATGTTTAATCACCAAGGTCTGTCATTTTTCATTTTCCAGCCTTTGAATGATCTTGATAGGATGGTTTGCCATACCGTTCATTTCCAAAATGGAACCGGTTTCCTACATGTGCCCACCTTCATTCGTCCTGAAATTGTATTTGTTTATTTTATCTGTTTTATTTAGTTTATATCCCACCTTTCTGCCAGCATGGGACCCAAAGCAACTGGAAGTTTCTTTAAGTATTTTTGAAGATGCAGGAGACCATGCCCTGTTTCACTACTGATCATACTTTCATTTTTGCACTTGAGTATACTTTCCATTTCTTCTAGTCAAGGAAGACAACATTCAAATAGAATCACTTCCATGCCAGCATTCTCTGAAGATGCCAGCCACAGATGCTGGCGAAATGTCAGAAACAAACTCTTCTAAAACATTTCCACATAGCCTGAAAAACCCACATTCAAATAGAGTTGTCAACTGACCAGAAGACTGCTGACTTTTCTGGATGGTTTTGTTGTTGTTTAACATCTCACCCAATTGCCTTTCTGTATATGTGTATTTTAACCCTAGAAATTTTGCTTGATTAGCAGATTTATTTATTTATGTTTTTAAAAATCAATATATGTTGATTATCTCTTATCCGAAATGCTTGGAACCAGAAATGTTCCGTAATTTGGATTATTTTGGATTTTGGAATATCTGTATTTGAAGATACATAATAAAACATAATGAGGATGGAGGGAGACTGAGAATCTGTGAAATGGTGGGAGGCATGGATTCTAGTCCCTCTCCAGTCTCACAAATACAGTACAGGTATGTCCTATAGCTACTTGTGTTGTAGCTCAAAAAGTTTTGGGTTTTGGAGTACTTTGGATTTTGAAATGCTGGATAAGAGATGCTCAACCTGTATTTTCTTTTATTTAAAATAAAACCAGCAATTATCAGCTTTCCTAGGTGCACATGATAGAATGGTATAGCTGACACATCTAGACTCATATATCAGATTGCTAAATTCTTACAAAGTGCAGCGTTTGTTATTCTCGCTGCATAGGAATATGGTCAATTTCACCATAGTTCTTCCTCTCCCTTGTTCCAGATATTGTTGGGCTGTGGGAGATGGTGGTAGTAGATCAACATGATGTAGGGACTACATTCACACTACCTTCTAGACATGGCCCTGTTGTCTGGTCACACCTAACACTGATAATACAGTGGTCCCCTAGGTTACGAAAGTAATCCGTTCCGGAATCACTTTCGTAACCCGGAAATCTTCATAACCCGGGGGACCACTTTATTTGTAGCGCCGCGTGGCAGATTTAAAGGGCCGCCGCTTTTTTTCGGAACTCGGGGGGTTTTTTTTGCAAGCCGGGGCCTTTTTTCCAGCCCCAGCTCTTTCATACCCCGGGTTTTTCGTACCCCGGGGGATTCGTAACCCGGGGGACCACTGTATTTGAAAATGACAGTTGAAATCTCTGATTGACACAGAGTTCATGGGCTGGAGGTTTCGGAGCCCAGTTAGCAACTTACCTGGAGGCTTCAAAGTTTCCAGGCTGCTTGCTCAGTAGTATGTAGTATTAATTTCTGCATAGAAAATGCTGCTTTCTATACAAATCAATCATGTGTGAATTTTTCATAGAATAAAACTCCAGCATTTTCTGCAGAGAAATAATGTTGCAGTGCAGAAATATTAATTCCTGCACAGAAAATGCTGTTTTCCATGGAAAATAACCATATATGAATTTTGCAGAGAACAAATCCCTCGTGACACCATTTTCTGCAGAGGAAACAGCATTTTTCTGTGCAGATATCAATATTATTGTGTTGAAATATATTTTTCACACAGTAAATGCTGTTTCCATGCAGAAAATGTGCAAAACAACGCCACACAAATTTTGCCCAGAATAAGTCCTGAACTATGAAGATTCTCATCAGTTCAGGATTGTTCTTGTCAGGATTTCTCAACACTCAATAAACATATCCATCAACCATTTTCTGAATATTTTAGAATATTTTTTCCATCCCTAGAGAGCCAGTGTGTTATAGTGGTTTAAGTATTGGACTATGACTCTTTAGACCACAGTTTGATTCCCAGCTTGGCCACTGGGTTACCTTGGGCAGATCACATGCTCTCAGCATCAGGGGAAAGCAGTAGCAAACCTCCTCTGAAGAAATATTGCCAAGAAAACTCCAGAATAGTGTCGCCTTAGTATTGCCATAAGTTGGAGCAAACCCAGATCAACGGTTTTGTGTTGAAATGCAGTACAATTTGAAGGCACATAGCAACAACAAATTGCATCCATTCTCATGAAGGGCAACAAAATGATTGCAGGGACCATAGTGTTGCGACAACTGGGTTTCTGGAGAAAAAGGACCTTTCCAGCTTCTAATCAGTTTAGTAACTGTTTCTTTCTGCCACAGAAGGGATCCAAATTTCTCCCCAGCTGAGACTTGGCAAACCTTTGGGACTTCATCTTATTTGTATGGGCAGCTTTTTCAGGCCATGAGTGAAATCTATTGGGAGCTCTTCACTTCCCTGAGGCCTCAGAATATGTTTCTTTGGAAAGAGCAAAACCCAGGTCTGCTCTGGGTCAGCCAGTGTACAAATGCTGTTGTTGCCCTGCAGCGATCTGGCTGACACACAGACTAAACCCGGATCAACGGGTTTGTGTTGAAATGCAGTACATCAAATCACTTGGGGAGCACTTTATAAGCCACTGCCTGGTCCTGCTGGCCTTCAGCAAGCCCATGCAAACAGATTCTGTGAGAAGATACCTTTCTCCTGATTATATGTGCTGTGGCCTGTGATATTTACTACCCTACATATTTTTATTTGACCTTAAATAGTCCAAAGCTCCATTAGTGCAGAAAAGGGCAGGATTTCTGGGATCAACTTGGTACTGGTATTATTATTATTATTATTATTATTATTATTATTTGCTAGAACTCTAGCATACCCTCCAAAATTTTACAGATGAAAACATGTAGCCAGGTAACATCAGAATGTGCCCAAAGTGTCAAAAGTTATTAATGAGCTTTGAGAGCTCATTCTCCATAAAGCAATGGAGATGAGAGATGAGAGGGAGGTGATTACATGTACAAGCGATGCCCTAGAAGTACGTGTGTGTCCTTTTGTTGCCAGCATTTAAAAAAGAAAGAGAAGCAGCAGCAGAAGCAAAGTTTTTGGCCCCGGAGATTTTAATGGGGAACAGCTTGTTTTGATCAATGGGGATTCCAAGAAGTATTTTTGAGCCGTGCTCTCTGTCTCACATGACTTTGAATTTGCTGCAGTTCTCTTGTGACAGGCAGCCTTTATCCTCCTTAACAGAAACATCCGCAGCTGTACCACAGCAAGCGCTGGGCTTCTGGGAGTTACTTCATCACTGCTTGACAGCTGTGTCCCCTGACCATTATCTGGTGGCTGCATACTTCAAGCAGCAGAGTGAATGTACTGCCTGCACGCCACTGTGGAGCAGCCTCACAGGGCTGCTTCCTCTCCCGGAGTATATCTTCTACTGCTACTCAGCGTCCTACAGTTTATCTGTGGTCAGCTTTCTTACCCATTTCCTGCCAGCTGCTACTGGTCTTTCAGTCACATCACATAGGCATGCAGGCATTAAGACTTTGGCTGCACCATTTATTTGCCAAAATACTGCCCGTGCACGGGATTTCCGCATGCTCTGCAGCACATCGCTGTCCAGTTCTATCATTGCTTTTCTCTGCCACACATTAAAAAAATAAGGGAACATGGATCTTCTTTCTTCATTGTACCCTTTTTTATAAAAACAAATTGTACCAAGAGCAAGGTGATTCAGGATCGCAGAGGTACTGTGTTTTGGATACATCATTAAGTTTTCTACCCTACTTGTCCCACCTCTAGGATGTAGGGGTGCAGCTGTGGAAAGAGGCAATAAGAATTATGCCTTCCCAAATCAAAAATGTCCATCAGATGAAATGTCCATCCAACCAGATATCTAGCATTGTAGTAATTTAAAATATCCTAATGAAAGCAGATCCCATCTGATTTTGGAAGCTAAGGAGGGGCAGCTGTGGTTAATACTCGGATGGAAGACCACTGAATATCAGCTTCTGTAGGCTATAGAGTCAGCCCTCCAAATCCATGGATTTTTTAAACCATGGATTCAAACATCCATGTTCTGAAAATATTTTAAAAATATACAAATACCAAAAAGCCATTGTATACAAGGAACACCATCTTACTGTGTCATTGCATATAAAGGGACTTGAATATCCATGGATTTTGGTATCCATGGGGGCTCCTGGACCCAAATCCCAGTGGATATCAAGGACCCACTGTATTTCAGAGGAAGGAACTGGCTGGCAAAACCATTTATTGAGTATTCCTTTCCCAAGAAAACCCTAATAAATTCATGGGGTCACCATTAGTTGACAGGCAATTTTAAGGCACACACACACACACAGAGCAATGTAAAACTTCAGTTGGATGTATAGAAACACAGTTTAGGTTTTCCAAATGTTCCAAGGGAATGTGAAGTTGGCACATATGAGAGTTCTGGGGTGAACAATTTTCAATGTCTCACTCTCTGCAATGCTGGAGATTTGTGGGCTGCTGTCCTTTTCTTAATGCAGTGTGTTTTCAAACCTTTACCACTTAGGAAGTAGGATGTGATGTGGTTTGTAATTCCTAGGGAATTTAAATGGGTATTCGAGAATGCTGCAAGAAAGAATTACATTTCTAGCTTTTTAGTCTGATTACATTTCTAGATTTCTGATTCAATAATGTTCATAGGTTTCAGTGTGCTGTTTGCACAAAGGAAGTAGACAAGGTTTTTTTCTTTCTAAATAAAAAACTTAAAATATTCACATGCTCATCCAGAGGTCAAATTGGATGTAATGGGGGTCCATCATTGCCAGGTCCTCTAATCCCCACATATGGCGGTGGGTGGCATCATACTTTAAGGAACAGAAGCAATACATGGGAGAAAGATTCTTTGAATGCTCTCCCTGACCTCCATTTCTATGCCTTACAAAGCTGCCTTACACTGTGTGACTGTGTGAGGTCCACTCAATTCCCGATTATCTACATTTAGCAGCAACTCCCTAGGGTTTCAGACAAAAATCTTTCTCAGTACCACTTAGCAATCCTAGGTTTTGAACTTGGGCCTTTTGCATGCAAACCAATGTAGATTGACCACCGGTCTGTGGTTGTTTTTACCACAATTGCATGCTTGAGTCCTGTTTCTCATTTCCTGGCTCCAGACTATACTGGAAAGAAATCAGGAATGGAAGAAAGCAGGTAGAGCAATAAACTGAGGAGAGGGAAATTAAGATCCCCCATCTCTTTACTCTTTACTCTTTGTGCCATCAAGTGAGATGATGCACAGGGGAACCTAATATGGGTAGCTCATGTGATGATAAAATGATAAATTGATAGTGATGATAAAATGCAGATTCCAAATTCTAACTAAACTGTAGCTTGCAGACTGTCCTAGCATGACTCAAGCCTTTCAAAACCCGTTGGATGTGTCCCAAAAATCAGGAAGTTGAGCTTTTCACAGCATGGTAGGGCTGCAGGTGAAATACCTTTGAAAGATTTATCTAGGCATGCTCTTAAAAAAAAAAAAAGGTCAGCAACATTACTTCTCAACTGTAAAGATCACAGGGCCAAACTGTGAAATCTCAGGATGTGATACTGTCCTAGCGTGGAATAAGACCATGCTTTAATGTCAGGCAGCTGTTAAGTACACAGGAGCCGTACCAGGGAAAATGTGGCAAACCTTGTTATTTGTGTATTGGATTGTGTATTAATTGGGTTCTGTAATAAGCTGGGCAGACCTCTTATAGAGTTGTGGCAGCGGCTGGAAGAACACCATAAGCCCAGCATGCTTAGTAATACACTTTGATTTGCTATAGTTCATTCCGCTCCTCAGTCTGCTTTTTGTAGATAACATAAAGCACTTGCCAGAGTGGTTGATAAGTGAATGTACGAAGCGTGACATTTTCCTAGATATATAGTGCACTACATGAACACTTCCCTTTCCTATCAGAACCCAGAGACTGGAGTTGAGTAAGGGCAAATGACTTGCACGGCACCTTAAGGAAGTCAGCCAATGAAGCGCTCGGCTGCAATCAAAGTGTTCTGTTGGTGCCGGTCTGCCATAGATGCAGGAGGATGCTAAATAGAGCTAGAGAGATGAAGCAGAATGGTGTTGCAACAGTAGTAGTAGTAGTAGTAGTAGTAATAGTGATGATGATGATGATGATGATGATGATGATGAAACCACAATATTGGTCTCCATAGGAACCAAATGCTTTAGAACAGTGTTGGGGAGTGTGGCTCTGGGCTGTTTTTTTTTCAAAGTGCCTGCCCCTTTTCTGGCCAGAAAAAAAGAAGTCAATTGTCTCACTTGGCAGTATGCAGGACAGCAGTAATGCATTGTTTTACATTTTTTATAACATATATGCAGTCAGCCCTCCTTAGCCACGGATTTTTCATCCACGGATTCAAGCATCCATGGCTTGAAAATATATATTTTTTAAAAAGTATAAATTCTAAATAGCAAACCTTGATTTTCAATTTTATATAAGGGACACCATTTTGCTCTGCCATTATATTTAATGAGAATTGAGCATCCACGAATTTTGTTATCCACAGAGGATCCTGGAAACAAACCCCAGCAGATAACAAGGTTCCACTGTATATTTCAAGACTAGAAGTGACTTACAGCTTTTTTATTTTTTTAGCTGTGGGCATTTTTAGCAAACATGTGGTACCCAAAAGGTTCCAAGGCCACAACATTGGCAGTTGCCTTGTCCAGCTTTAGATTAATAAATGACATGGATTTAGAAAGACATGGCCTGTTTTCAGGGAATCTCCTAGCTTTTTGCATAGGCTATTCCCAATATGGTTCCAACTGGGGTGCTAGAATCTCCTTTGTGGTATGGCATAAGGGTGACTTCATTCTGTCATTTAGTTTGCAGGTATCTGTATATGAACTAGTCTAAGAATCTGAATTGAAACTAAGCTAAGTCTTCTCCTGGAGAATTCTGAAACAAAGAGACAGAAGCCACACAGAAGATGTTATTGGAAGAAAGAGCATTATGGTACAGATATAGGTCTAGTCTGCACTGCAGAAATGATGCAATTTGATACCACATTAACTGCCATGGGTCAATGTTATGGAATTCTGATATTTGTAGTTTGGTGATGTATTCAGCTGGGTCTGTTAGAGAGCTTTGGTGCCACAACAAACTACAACTCCATAGAATTCTATATAGAATCATAGAATCATAGAGTTGGAAGAGACCACAAGGGCCATCCAGCCCAACTGGGTGAGTAAGTACTGAGCCATGGCAGTTAAAGCAGTGTCCGTGGGTTTTACCTGCACATTGGCTCAACATTGAACATTTGATTCAGTTGGTCTACTCTAACTTGGGACTATCATTAGCAGAGGTGGGCAACTGCCAAAGGATGGGGATGTGGGATCTTGAAGGGCAACTTCTGGCTACCAAGTCAAGATCTTTTTGTTCCATTGCACCTTGGCATGGTTTTCCAATGAACCTATTTTTGAAGATTTATTTCTGTTTTTATTTTATGTCATATTATTGAATGCATATTCTAGACAGCTTTTTGAAAAGAAGGTTTAATTTTTTTTTAGGTTGTGAACCACTGCCTTGAAGGTCTTTCTACTGAAAAGCAGGACAGAAATATTTGTAAATAAGTCTAAATCTGAGCCTGTGTGTGTGTGTGTGTGTGATTCACACACCAAATTCAAAGGAACTGGTGTTGTGGGGAACAAAACTGGGCAGAATATTTATAAATGTAAATACAGAGTGATGTTGTGCAGCTAGCAAAGTTTTTCTTCTGAACAGATTTTGCCCAAATTGTTTTGGTAGTTAGTTCTGAAGATTCAGTTCAGTGATATATACTGAAGGGAAAAGTCAAACCTTAGATTACAAAAATGACTTTGCATTACAAGTTGAATTCCTGAAGTTTTGATAAGGCTTACAGGGCTGTGAATGGGCAGGCTTATGTGGGAGATAGGGAGGCTGGAAGCAGAAAGGTAGAAAGGCTGTTTTATTGACTTTAGTACTCTGGCTTGATTAAAGTTGAGTAACAATGATGAGCTGAAAGGACTCAGAGTAAACCAATTTAAAGTGTAATTATGAAGGGTCTGAGATATACCGTGTGTAATTATTTTCTCTTGCTCATACTATATCGCAAATGATTTGTTCTCTAGAACAGAGGAGGGGGAGGAAAGCAAACTAGGAAAGAATGGAAATCAATAGACTGTGTGAAGAGTGTTTTCTGAAAGATGGAAGTGTTTTGTACGCAGTTACTACCAACCCAAACAACAGAGTTGTTGGAACAGTAATATCCCACATCCCAAAAATGTATTTGAATGAATAGGAAGGGAGAAGAAAGAAAGCAGAAACTACTGGCAGGTAAAAATTATGGCTACTGACTGGGATGGGAAAGTTGGAGCACTCGCATTTGTCTCGAATAAATTTTTAACCAGATTGCCAAAGACAAATACCAATCTATGGTAGAATACAAGTCTTCATCTGGCATGTGGAAGCTCCTAATATTGGAGCCTAGTCCTTGGAAGTGAAAAGAATTTGAAAATAGTCACCCGAAAAGGGCATGGTATACCTCACCTGGAATACAGGTAATGATTGCCTAGTTCAGATGACCGTAACAAGCCCAGATATTCATTCATTCATTTGTTTAAATATTGACATCATGCCCTGTACAATGGTGTACAATAAAATCAATGTGATCAATTTAAAACAATGTAAACACCCAAAAGGATTTTAAACATCTGAAAACATATTAAACAATTTAACAAGTTCATTACAAGTTAAGACAGATTAGAACAAATTCAAATACTTTAAAACAATTCCAAACCATGCATACAATTTGATTATTATTATTATTAATTTTATTTATATAGCGCTGTAAATTTACATACTGCTGTACATACAATCTTATAATTAGACAGATCCCTGCCCTCAGGCTTACAATCTAGAAGAGACAACACAAAAGGAAAAAGGGAAGGTGGTGGGAAGGGGATGAGGTCCAGTGGTTCTTCTCTCCCTCTGGGGCCTGGACCAAGGCAGATGGACTGGAGGGAGGGCACGGCTTCTTAATAGATAGTTAAAAGGAGGCATCCTGGGACAGATGGCACAATCCTGGGAACGCTTCCCTAAATTAGATCTGCCAAAAAAAAAACAAAAAAAAAAAACCCAAAACAAACACAAAAACAAACAACAACAACAACAACAAAAAAACGGTTAGGTCTCGAGGGCTTCTGTAAACAATAATGTGTTCACTTGGTGCCAGAATGACAGCAATGTAGGCACCAATAGGACCTCTAAGGGGAAGGTATTCAATAACTGGGGTGGCACAGCAGAGAAGGCCCTCTCTCATGTCATCTTACAGCATATTGCTCTGATTGCTGGGACACAGGGAACAGCCTCTCAAACAATCCTCAAATCTTGGGTAGGCTTAGGTAGGGACAAGTGCTCCTTCAGGCATCAAGATCCCAACTCCAGATACACACGAGCCTTTTGATTATGTATGATTCTCTTGCTAACTCTCTTCACAGTCCACAGTAACATCGACTTAGGTAGAATTTCTCTTTTTATGCAGAGTGGGAATGTATGGTTATGGGGATTGAACCAAACTTGAATCTTGAACTAAAGTTTGAGGTTCGGCTTAATATCTTGGCTTATTCCAGAGCTGCTAAACACAATACCTTGGTTTGGGTGAACTGGGAAACTCAAGGACATGGGATGCTTAATGGTATGATTCTTGTATGCTGTGAAGGGAGGATGTATGGATAAGGCAAAAAACAAAACAAAACAAACCCAAACATATGTGTACCTCAGCTTCTGAGAATCCAAATGCAGCTAGAAGCTCTGAGTTAACACCAACGTTTTCAGTTCCCCTGGAGCTGCATATGGGAGATAAGGTCTGCATTTCTTCAATGATCCTGAGAATAATAATAATAATAAAAAATGACCTAGGCAAACATTCCCTAGGATTGTACTAAATAGATCTTGATGGAGCATATTTTAGCTTAGTCATACATAGAAGTGTAGTATAGTATAATCATAAATCACATGTCCATGTTGGTGGTTTTTGATAAATAGTTTGCTAAAGCTTGTTGTTCTTGCACTTTTATTGTGGTGTAGGAACATCTCAATATTCTTTTCTTGTTATTTCTGCCAGTGGCACTAAATTTTGTTTTAAAGAAGTAATGTTCAGGAACATATCCACTTTGTTAACTGCAGTAAACCCGTAGTTAGTGTGTTTTGCTGAGCAGTGGTGGTTGCTGACTTCCATCTTGGTGGAATCTGCTCTGCACAGTGGGCCTTTGGTATCTGCTGGGGTTTGGTTCGCCCCCATGGATACAAAAATCTGTGGGTTCTCAAGTCCCATCAAATACAATGGTGTAGTAAAATCAGGTCCCTTATATAAAATGACAAAATCAAGTGTTGCTTTTTGGAATGTATATTTAAACATTTTTTCCAAGCTGAGGATGCTTGAACCCATGGATAAAAAATTCTGTGGATGCAGAGGGCTGACTGTATTTCACTCCTGACTTTGAACCCCAGCTAGGAAATAATTTCAGTACCATGGATAGCTAGTTCCTCTTGTCCACTGTTCCTGGTACTTGAGAGATCCAGGTTCTAATCCTCACTGAAACCCATTTGGTGACATTGAGCCAGCCATTCTTACTTAGCCTAGTCTATCTTACAGGTCTGCTGTGAGGATAAAGAAAGTAGCAGGAGAGCCGTGAACTCATGGGAGGAAAGGCGGGATATAAATGTAATTGATAGCAATGAGTAACTAATAAATAAGTAACTGAGAGAATAGATGTAACACTGCTCACTTTCCACATATTATTTGCATCTTTTAAGACAAACCAGGGACCCCTCGCATATGTTGGATTGAAATTCTCATTAGTCTCAGCCGCGATGGTGCCAGTTTTGGGAAGGCTGTTGTAAGGCAACCCAGGGGAAATGCAAAAGGGATGCTGTTTGCTCCTGGGGTACAAGGTTGGCGTGTTAAGCGCCGACGATTCTTTTCCCAACTGCCCTGTATTTACTGGCTCCTGTCCAGGTGCAAGGCCAGTGCTGCTGGAAATGGAAGTGATTAATCAGTTTGGCTCTAAGCAGAGAGCACCCTACAGAAGCACCGTTAATGCACCTGTTATTTCAATAACCTGAGCTTTAGCTGTTCCACTTTAAAAACTAATGAAGCAAACAATGATATGACACAGATGTAGGCAGCAAAAATATGACAGGGAAAGGCAATTAACCTCTGTACTAATGAAGTCTTTGCAACACTAATACAGTATTTGCCTATACTGTAGTGCCTCTGTCTTACAAATACCTTGGGAACAAAGGTTGTTTATAAATCCAGACTGATTATTCTCCTTCTTATCGTCCTAGCCTGCTCTAGGAACCTCACTTGCTCCTTTCCAAAGAGCTCTGAGCAATTGCCTCGACTAGATCCCTAAACCCTCTGGTAGATAATCCAATGAAAATATCCTTCCTAAAGTTCAGTCCGTGATCACAGGAAGATGGGAATGAGACCCTATAGCTCAAGACTATGCATCCTAAATTTACCTCTTCGTGATTATCTAGTAATCCAGGACCCAAGGACCTTTTGGATTCACCTCTAAAGAAGGAGATGAGGCTGCCCCAAGTTTATCTGCCATACCTTTCTCTGATACCCTTCTAAGATACCTTTCATATCATGGGTACATGGTTATCCCCGTACTTACTGTTTCTTTAAAAGTAATTAAAATAGTTACTTTTAGTTGCTTTAGAATCTGAGTGTACAAGTTGCTGGCCTGTGCTACAAAACACACTCACCTCCCATCCACCTCATCCTGACCTCAACTCCCATAGCAGAGCATGAAGAGCATAGTCCAGACAGTATTTGAACCATGTGATACTCCTCCTCCTCCATTTAATGGAACTAAAATTCATTAAGGAACTAAAAAGTAGCTGAAAAGGCATAGTTATAGCTAAAAATGAGCCATGTTGCCCCCTCATTCAACTACACCTATAATGTAGCTAGACTTCTGTTATGGGTGAAAAAGATTAACTAACTACAGAAAGCTAGCATTGTGTGGTGGTTTGAATATTGGACTACAGCTTCATGTGCACTGCAGAATTAATGTAGTTTGACACTGCTTTAATTGTCATGACTCAGTGCTGTGGAATTCTGGGATTTGTAGTTTTGTGAGATATTTCGCCTTCTCTGTCAGAGAGCTACGGTGCCGCAATAAACGACAAATCCCAGGATTCCATAGCACTAAGCCATGACAATTAAAGCAGTGTCAAACTGCATTAATTCTACAATGCAGTTGCAGCCTTTGACTTTGGAGACCAGGGTTTGAATCCCTGCTTGGCCATGGAAATCCACTGGGTGACCTTGGGCAAGTTACACTCTCTCAGCCTCTGAGGCAAACTGCCACTGAACAAATCTTGCCAAGAAAACCCCACGCTCAGTTTCCCGTAGGGCTGCCATAAGTCAAAATGACTTGAAGGCACACAGCCACAACTGATTATATCCAAGCTCTGGAACACAAAATAAATCCTAGTGGACTGAGCCAGAGGCCTACATAATTCAGCATCTTTTAATCCCCAAAGGGCTTTCAGGAACCCACCACCAGGAAATATGAGCAATTACATACTGTCTCTGATATGCCCTTTCACACTACACAATTATAGCAGTACAATTCCACTTCATTTTATGGAGGGACATTTAGAACTTTTAGCCAGAGATCTCCTTTAGTGCCTATTAGAAACCCTAGGATAGCACAGGATGCAGCATGGCAGTTTAAAGTGGAACCATAGCACTATAATTGGATAGTGTGAAAGACCTTGCATGAACAAAGCACCTCATATCTAGCAATCACACAGGAGAAAATATCTATTCAGTGGTACAGAAGGACCTTACATTGCCAAAAGCAACTTGCACAAGGCCACTTCAAAAACTTTATAATAACAATGATATAAACTCAGATTTCTCCAAGATCCAAGTCCACATTTTGTGTAGAGGTTTTACAGTGTAATTCTACATGTGTCTATTCAGAAGTAGAGCTTGATTTTTTTAAAGACTGAAACTATTGGCTAGTGGCTGCGCAGTGTGTCCCAGCCAGTGGCCATGCTGGATGGGGGATTCTGGGAGTTTTAGTCCCAAAAGGCAAATCAGCTTTATTCAGAAGCAACTGTTGTGGAATTTACTCTCAGATATTTATACAGTATAGGATTACAGTCTTGGATTGCTTGTGGTCCTCCTGTGTTGTTCTTGGTGAGGTGTTCATTGTATCCTCCATGAAGATTCTCCAAAGCTTAAGCATTGCGAAGAGAAAAAAGCAGTCCAAGTGTGTCCACGTTTTTGGTAGCTGGCACCAATCAGAAAAATTATATTTTATATTTCAATCTGCTGTGGCTTTTGGGGGGAGAGGAGGTATTCATTTATTTTAAATGCTTCAACTCTAGAAATCAGAAGACTAGGACAGGGAAGAGCATTTATGAAAGAACTAGACAAGATCCTGAACTGCAAAGATATACAAGTAAATACCAAAGTTAGGGTTGCTAGCGGCATAGTATTTCCCCTTGGGGTTTCTTCCAGCTTTATGATTATACTTGGCCAAAGGAAAGAACAAAGTTCAGCAAATGGGCTTTGTTTTCTGATGCAGTGCTCATTCAGAACAAACCTGGATGAAACCACAAATACTCGCTTATCATTGTGCACAAATGTGAACACTCTTTGGTTTAAGACTAACGCCTTTTCTCTTCTGAGCTGAGAACGGCTGTCACCCAGGGAACATACACCTTAATGCTTCTTGTGTTTGTATTTGCTGCATCTGTTATGCAGTAGTACATCACCAATCTATTCAATTATGCTCTCAGTCATGTGTTAATATGACTGAATTAATGCAGAAATTTGTGACAGGCATCAACCGACTTTTGCTGAGCCTTCACCAAGATGTTTCCCATTTGAAATCCCAGCCAATGTGTTGAGAGCTTACTATATCTATAGCAGCATTTCCATAACCTATAAATGAATGGCTTTAATGGAAAGTTAAAAAAAAAAGGGCCAAGATAGAAAGAACAAAGCAAAATTACAAGTTGTCTCCCAAAGCTTTGTTCTTCTTGAGCAAGGAGTCAGACTGATTGATGGTCTCATTGGTTTTTTTGCACATAATAAAAACATATATCTTCACTTTGGTTATTTTTAAAATTTTCGTGTTAAGCAGGTTATTGGTTTGGAAAATGTGTTTGGCAGTGTGTTAATTAAAGAGTGAAATTGAAATATAAAATGATAATTTTTGCACTTCTCATTTGTGGATTTCAAAGTTCTTTTTGTGAACATTAATTAAGACTCGTAACATCCCACAGAGATAGGTAAGTTAAGTGTTGTTATCTCTGTTCTGCAGGTGTGGTGGGTGCCCCAAAGAAAAAATTGTTCTGGGCCTAAGCTTGTAAATCCAATGAAAGTTTCAGTGTGTTCCTGCAGGAAATGACAGGAGGAAGTCCTTGTTGGACCAGGGGATTTTGGACAGGGGAGCTTTCAGGATCAAAGCACTTTTCAGATATTGGGATGCTCACTCGCCGGATTGCTCTGGCACGTTATTTGCTCTCAGACTAATTTGCTTTGGATGACGATTGTGAACATAATGCGAGATAAGTGTATATTGTAACCGGGACTGGGAAATCATTCCAGACTGTGAGAACTTTGAAGGGCAGGACAGAAGGGGGACACTACTACCAGCGATATTTTTTGCAGTCATTACGATGGGATAATTATTCTTTTGTATGTTTCTTTTAAAAACTGTAGCTTGTCCAAAGCTCTGACACAGGCTGCATCTGCACTGCAGAAAATATGCCGTTTAACTGTCATGGCTCAATGCTATAGAATCTTGTAATCTGTAGTTTGTTGCGCCACCAGAGCTTGCTGACAGAGATGGCTAAATATCTCACAAAACTGCACATCCCAGAACTCCATAGCATCAAGCCATGCAAGTTAAAGTGGTGTCAAACTGCATTATTTCTGCAGTACAGATGTAGCAATAGTGAAAAAGCAATCTAAATCAACAAGCCATGGGTCTTACAGACTTGCACAGTGTGACATACTGACGACGTTTTGGACCCAAAGAAGAAAGCACTTCTACTTTTTTGAGGATCTTATTAGCAGCCCTCCAATAATCTCAGCAAGACCTTCCTGGAAGGAGAAAGCAAATCCAGATGTGTTTACTCACATCTCTTCAAAAATGAAAGGAACTTTCCCCCAATAACTTTTTTGTTGTGGTGGGGTTATCAGCTGACCTAAAAATATAATACAACTGAATTTATAGCAAGGGTGGGAAAAGTGAAGCCTGTGGGCTACACATGGTCCCAAGCACCTCGTTTTGTAGCAGCAAGATCTTCCTGAAGCTCCCCAAAACCTTTTTTTTTTTTATAAACCTTTACACTGTCTCTTTTTGGCTGACTCTTAGAACTGGTTGTAACATCATTTCTAGTCATGGTGGAAGTGACAGAGCAGCCTTCAGGGTGTGTTTTCATGTGTTGTGAGGGAGGGGGAGTAATCCTTTTTGCCTTCACAGTTGTCTGTCCCTCATTTATAGAGGCACTGATTCTACTGACATAGAGTCCTCCCATGCTGAGCACTTTATATGCTTTTGGAAGGCACAGAACATCTTCTTCTTGGCTAAGAACCAATGAGGAATCATGAACAGGCTTGAGAGAGAGCCCCATGCACCAAGGAATGCATTTACACTATAGAAATAATGCAGCTTGACACCATGTTAACTGTTATGGCTCCATCCTACATAATCCTGGGATTCGTAGTTTTGTGTGTTTACCAACATTCTTTGGTAGAGAAAGCTAAAGGTCTTATTAGACAACAGATCCCAGGATTCCATAGGATGGAGCTATGGCACTCAAAGTGGTGTCAAACGACATTATGTCTGCAGTGTAGATGTGAACGCATTCATTATATTTGCTGCAGCACTTGTCGCTGCAGAAGAGACAAACAGGTGGACAGGGCTGGGCCGAGACATTTTGGTGTTTGATGGAAAGGGAGAAGATGAGCGCTCCTCTCTTACACTTCACATTCAGAAGAGAACTGAATTGGCGGTTGGATCTTCCTTCAGCATTTGGCAATGGGAATATGCCCTCTACCATCCCAAGAGCTGCAGACTGTAGGGGTGCAGGACAGCCTTTACGGCACACACACAATTTTGTTTTTTCAAGAGGTGAGAATAGCTGGAGCTTCTATCATCATCATCATCATCATCATCATCATCATCATCGAATTTATCTACATTAGCCTGACTCAATACTTGCCACCTGAGGAAGTTGCTTCACTCTGCCAAATGGTGGGGCTGGTACTATGACTAGGCTTGAAGCATGAAGAACAGCAAACTCCAAGCTTTCTCCAGATGGTATTTCTTGTCATGCATGCATCCATTTTCCCTGGACAGTAACAGTGCTCTTTTGTGTACATTCATTTAGAAGTAAGTTCTATCAAGTTCAATAAGATTTGCTTTTTAGTGAGTTTAAAGTTGCATCTGTTAGGACTGTTTGCCAAATAGCTTCACTGAAACTGCTAGTCCACTGGGCCTATGTGTGTGTGTGTGTGTGTGTGTGTGTATAATCCCAAAGTTTATCCTGGGACAAATTAGTAATATGCACCATCTTCAAAAAATAAACTCAAAAGAAGATAATTATTGACAGCCCCAAAGGTGTATTTTCTTTCTTTTCCTCTCTCTTGCCCAAAGGAGAAGAAAAATAAAAATAAAACTCTGACTACATAAGCATAGGACTCTCACATTACTGTTCAGAGCTTGGAAAAGTTACTTCTTCAAGTTTCAAATTCACTGAGCTCCAAAAGGACAAGCCCATTCTGAGAGCTCCAAACAGTAATGTTTCCATTTTTTTAAAAATTGTCTTTTTACTGCTGTGGATGAGAAGTGCTTGTGGGATTTTCTGTCTGATGCTCCAGAGTAACTTGTTTTATGTACTATGCAACTTGACTCAGGTACCATTTGGTTTTCTGCTACATACTGAAAAATGTCTTGGGCTGGCCATGATTTTAATTAAATACAGTACCAAACACAAAAATCCTTTTGTGACCAACTGACTTCTTTTTATGGCAAATAACACAGTGCAGTTTTGGCACTCAAAGTGGGTGCCTCAGTTTCTCTTCCTTCTGTTTCACAGTAAATAGTACTTTGTATGAGATAGATGGATTTAGATTGAAGCTAAATCCAGACAAAACGGAGGTACTAACAGTTACAGGCCTGAAACCAGGTTTGGGAATACAACTTCCAGTCCTGGATGGAGTCACACTCTCCTTGAAGGAGTCTGTTCGCAGTCTGGGGGTGCTCCTTGATTCAGCGCTTCACATGACTAGTCAGGCGAAGGCGACGGTCAAGAGAGCCTGTTATCAGCTTTGGCTGATACGCCAGCTCCATCCTTTCCTGAATATGAAGGACCTTGAATCTGTGGTTCATGCTTTGGTAACCTAACATTTGGACTTCTGTAATGGACTGTACATGGGGCTACCCTTGTGCTTAACCCAGAAACTTCAACTGGTTAAAAATATGGCAGCCAAGCTTGTTACTGGAACATCCAGGAGAGAGCACATAACACCTGTGCTTAAGTCTCTCCACTCGCTGCTGATCAGTTTCCTGGTGCAGTACAAGGTGTAGGTTTTAACCTTTAAAACCCTACATGGCTTGGGTCCATCTTATCTCAGGGACTGCCTCTCCCCATATGATTCCCCCCCCACATGCTCCGGTCCTCTGAGAGGAACCTGCTACAGCCCATAAAGACCAGGCTGTCGCAGATCTCTCAGAGGGCCTTTTCCGCCACCGCTCCCAGGCTGTGGAATGGCCTGCCGGATGAGATGCATCTTATTACGCCCTTGACTGCTTTAAAAAAGCTATAAAGATGCTTCTCTTCCAGCAGGCCTTCCCTGAAACTTCTTAACCTCCTGACTCCGAAATCGAGTCTTGATCTTTCCCTTGGCCCTAAGATATTTGCTCCCTGCAGTTAATTCCCATGCCATTCTATCAATGGTTGCTTCATGAGGATGTTTTAATTGTTTTTAATCATGTTTAGTTTTAACTCATTACTTGTTTAATCTAATTTTAAGGGGTGGGAGGTTGGGTAATGGGTTATTGAATTGTTTTATCCAGTGTTTTTTAACTTTGTTGTACCCCGCTCCAATTGCCTGGACAGAGGAGCGGCTTTTATTATTTATTATTGTTGTTGTTGTTGTGTTTTTGGTTTATACAGTATGTTTCTTTTTGAATTAAGGGTAGAGCAAAATCCTTAAAGACTGTTGCATGTATACCAGACACCCTCATTATAGCAGTGAATATATTAAAAATGTAATGAAGATGCTATTTTTGTACATAAGGACTTCAAACTATGATAAACTCTGTGCAGGTATTTTATGTATAATGATCTTCATATCTCTTTAGAAAACATGTTGCAGTTTTTGTCCTTGCATTTTCTGTAGAACTACAGTTAAGGAAGGAGTTAAAAGCTAGGATCAAGATCAAAATAAATCTAGCTTTCCTCATGTGTGTGTGTGTGTGTGTGTATGTGTCACTTACCCATTCAGACGGAATTATATACATTAATTGATAGTGTAGAAAAGAACATCATGATTTTCAGTCTTCCCTTTTGTATATCACAAGCATGTCATTTCATGAAATGCAACAGTAATATGCTGGCAGAAGCTACTTGCGTGATTCTCATATGGATGAAGCTGCTATTGTTATGGAATGTGTTAACTCTTTACCTTTGGCTGTGTAGTCATTTGTCTCTGTCTCTAGAGAGGTTAAATGACACCATTTTTGATGTATTTGTCAAGATGTAAGCTGTCTTGCATGAGAATCGCTCTTTTGAGGCATGAAAATTTGTAGGTTCTCCCTGTGTGTTTTTTCTACTGTCTGTGATCCCCTGTTGGTGTTGTTCAAATGCTTATTAAACACACACACAACCCTACAAACCAATAACTCACCTTTTCACTTTGACCCAGTCGAATGGATTTCTTCCCTCTATTCCCTCTCCTTATCTTACTGTGGGGAGGTCCTGCGCCTTTTAAATTTTATTGCTTCTGCAAGTCATGAGGGACTATAACCTCCAGGTTCAGAAGCAGCTGTGAAAAAGGGTGATTCAATGGCTTAGTGGAAAAATTTAAAGTGCAGGGCCGCAGCAGGACAGTCTCAGTAGCAACGTTTTCACAGACAGTCCAATAGCATGAGTGACTGTGCTAGTTTAAAACCATTAGACTGGGAAATCCATTGGCTCTCTACCTACTGTACAACTAAAGTCAGAGAGCACAGGGGTCGGGTGGTGGTGGCTGGCATAGTCTCTGCTAATCGAAAAGTCCTCGGTCTTTAACCTTGCAAGCCTTGACTTCACTGCAACACTGGAGCTATTGTCTTCTGTTTCTTGCAGGCTTCCATCCAAGAAGGCATCTGACTGACCACCGAGAGAAACCAGTATGTGCTTCTGAGCTGCATAGGCCTTGGACTGGATGCCATACCCTCCAGGATTCAAGATGAAAACAGGGACATATGTGGCCAAACAACATCAGAGTGTCAGCAAGTTGACAAAAGCTATTAATAAGGAAGAACACCCAAGATAGATGAGGCTAGCTTTTGCCTGAGCCTACTGGTTTGAACTTGGTTTCCAGCAAATGAAGTAGGCTGAGAAGAAAAGGAGAAAGCGGGATGAGAAGACAGAAACTGGAACATTTTAAAAGCAACTGATAAAGTGTGATAATAGAGGAGTAACTGGGATTGTCCTTGCAAAATCAGGAGAGTGGGAATGTATATGCTGTTTGCTCTTACACTGAATTTTATTTTATGCTGTGTTTGCTTAATGCAATGCCTAATGCTTGGTAATTGAGAAACAGATCATTCACTATCGACCTGAGATACTTACAGTTTTAATAAGACTTTCCCACCTCTTTCAAAAGCAATGTGGTTTTGTTAAAAAAACAACAAGAACACTATTTCTGGGTCAGGAGCACAAGGGACCAATGCTATGTCACCTATGCTAATACTGTGCAATCATGCAGGATGCTCTTCACGCTTCCTGCCATGTTTATCCAGCACATCTTATGAAAGAAATTGCACAATAGTGAAGGAAATTGCACAACTTTGAAGGCAATGTGGTCAGTTGCCCAAATGCTCTTACTGTTAAGCAGTACTTGCTGCTATCTTGAACAAAACCTAACCTATAGAATAGTAATCGCCTGCAGCTTTGAGCTGCCAGACAGCATAACAGTCAGGAAGACGCAAGCCTGTTTCTTCCTTTTACCATGGCTGCTCCAACATTATGGATGGGTGCTTCATGGAAAGAGTTACTGGTGGGAATAACTGGGAAAGAGATAAGAACACCTTTTTTTCACTGACCTTCCTTCTATGCTCCCTGCCCCAAAGGTGCTTTGCAGGGCAGAAGGGACCATCAAGGCTTTGCTGCAGATAGTTGCAAGTGTAATGGCATGTTTGCCTGATAAAGCTACTTGAGGGCTAATCTGAAACCATATTGAAAGTATTTTAATGCAACTCAAGCAAAGGTATCAGGAGGGGAAATGTGCTAGCTCTGCCCCCTCTGCTGTTGCTCTCATCAAGTGGAGAGTGACAGTGTGAAGAGGAGAATCTCCTTTGTGGGTGGATTAGGGATGTAGTTCTCTGCTAAAATAGTTCTCAAAGGAAACAGTGAGTAATTTTAGCCATTTGCTCTCCAACTGCAAGAAAGCCTTTGAAAATTGAGCAGTTCTCAAACTCTATTGGTAGCTTGGATCTAATTCTGTTCAAAAACTATGTACAGTGTGTGGGGGGGTGGTTTTTCACAAAAAAACCCCATTTTCTGTGTAGGAATCAACATTTTCTTTGCAGAAATATTATTTTCAGGAGAGGAAATGGTGTGCTGTTTCATGCACATATTTGTACATGTGTGAATTTTGTATCAAGTAAGTCCTGCGAAGCAGAGAATTTCACCAGCCCAGGGTGTTTCTCATCAGCATTTCCTGTCACTTGTGAAACATGGTTTGCAGCCATTTTTAGAATATTTTCAAATATTCTTCCCATCTTAGGGTGGATCAGCTGTTGTGTCAAGAGCTGCCACCTACAGAAGAGGCTCCCCTCTTCATATAGTGTGAAAAGTTCCAGAAACAGTTGGGGTGAAACTGGTGCACTCTTCTTGCATATTTGCTTTAGCTCAGAATGGTGAAGGCATGTGACCCTTTGGCAGGTACCATATTGGTATAGGTGCCTTCACCCCCCACCCATTTGTTTTGCTTGGCTGAAAAAAATTCTTACCCATGAAAGATTAGACTCTTGCAAGATATTGGGGTGGCAGGACCTCTCCTTCCAAACAGCCTTATTTTTTGTTTGGCACCTGTGGCATGGTGCAGTGGCCTTCTAAAGTGCTGGAGGAGCTCAAAATGCCACAGTGATCTCTTGAATCTCTAGAGGTTGCCCAGCTCATCCTTTTTACATGCATTGCACTCAGTATGCCTAAATAAGCCTTGGGTGTGACGTTAAATGTGTCTTTATGTATAACCTACATTTTTTTAATATAAAAAAGTGCAGATAGCAGCAGGAGAAGCTGATAACCATTTGGACTTCGGCAGATGGGGAGGGACAGTTTAATTCTCTTCTTTCCTGCTGATGTCCTGAGGAAAATGCTTCCATCTGAAGCTGCTATTGGCAATGGGAGGTGACTGTTTTTTCAAAGATGTGTTAGATTTCTAAACAGAACTTTTCTCATTCTACCCATCCTGGAAACAAACGAACCCCTCTCCCAAACAAAAAATCCCTCACCTCAAAAACAGGCCTGTTAAAATTTTATTCTCTGTGAACACTGTTTGGCAGCAGAACTGTTTGGTTCAGAGTAGACCCCTCTGATTCCAGCAACATAAACTGTATACATGGTGTTTCCAGTGACCTTATCCGAGTTTCTTTGCCTAATTTGGCATCTTTTTGTGAGGCTGACTCAAGCCTGCTAATATTGTCCATAGAGAATGATGAAATTTCTTTCTTTCCCCATCAATCATGGGGGAAGTGGGGTGGGGAATAGGCTGTTACAGAGAATAATAAGAAGGAACAATAGGTGCTGTGTATGGAAATCATTTTTCTTTTGAAAACACTTGCACGAGGAGGGTTATAAATATAACAATGTACTACAGGTGCTTCGGAATACTCCAATGCGCTCTCTCTCTCTATATATATATCTATATATATATATCTATAGGGGGGGGGGAAGAAAGAGGGAGAGAGAGAGGGAAAGTGTGCTTCCTTATATTATACATATCTTTTTTCTTTAGAAAGCAAAAAGACTAACAGTAATATTGAACTAATTATTCCAAATACATAAGTGCAGTTGGCTTTGTGATTTCAGCAAGGGAATCCAAACTATCCCAGTTACTATTTCAGTGTTTGGGTATTATTTTTAAAAAAGCCCAACATTAATGTTGTTCCAGGTGACCATTCCACTAGCAGCATGAAATACCCCCCCCCCTTTTCCCTTCCAGGAGACTGAAAATTCTTTCCAGGCAGCTTGAAATGGCCCTTCTTTTTAATGCTAAAATTGGCATTGGCTATATTGAGGACGAACAGTGAAACAGGGTTTCCTCCGTAGTATGTAGTAGTTCCTGTGTAGTAATAGAGTATCAGAGCCATGTGTGTGTGTGCATGCGTGTTTTGTTTTTTTTTTTTTAAAAAAAAAACATGACCCCAAGGGGAAGATAAGTGCTCTGTGCTAGAAAGAAGGACCAAACAGCTTGGAAGAACCTATAATTTTTTTCCGACAGATATTATGGTGTCATGTTTTCTTTTTATTTCCTGTGTAGAAGTCATCGAACTTTTGATCCAGTTCTAATGAAGTGCACTCCCACACTCACAGATTGTACGTGCTGTATAATGTAAAGATTCAATCTTTCATGCTGTATAATGTATAGATTCAATCTTTCATTATTGTGAGTTTGTTTTACTCCCACAACCATTGCCACAGTGTACTAAGAATGATAAGAAGGGAATTTAGTTCTTTATAATCTTGTTGTGTTGTTCAATATATCCTTCTATCCTGTTAATAGAGCCACCTCCAGCTTGGGACTCTCTGCATGTGTTGGACTTCAACTGCCTTAATTTCCCTGAAGCTGTATGACTGGATTGACTGGTGACAGTGGGCTTTGTAGTCCAACTAACCTAGAGGAAGCCTGGTTATGGAAAGACTGTCCCAATAAGCATGTTTAAAATCACAATCTCATTAAAAAAAATTCTTTATGAATCTCTGGCCAAGATGGATATTGTCTTGAAAATCTTGATAATGCTCCACATATTGATAATGCTCTTGATAATGTACAGCACTGGCCACTATGCCAATGAACAAAGGTGAATATATATTTTATCATTTTGGGTGAGATTTTTGTTGCTCCTTCTGCATGTCTGAATATTTCCTTTTCTCCAGCTCTCTCGCTCCTTCCTTCCATCCTCTCGTCCCTCCAAGGTTGTGTGTGTAGCCAAAGACACACCTGTATGAGGCCTTCCCTGTTTTTTTCCTTCTCTCTCATTCTGTCTGTAGGGCAGGACCTTCATGGCAACCACCCGCTAAGCAACCAATATGCTGCCATGGAAGCCGAGTCTATAGTTGAGTGGAGAGAATCTGCTCTGCACCTGTTTAAGCACCAGAACAAAACAAAACAAAACAACAAAAAAAAAATGCAGGAGGTACTTAGCAAATGAGAAGCACACCTGTGTGTTTGTTTGCATTGTGTGTGTGTGTGTGCATGCCCGTGTGTGTATATTAATGAAAACCCTTTATATTTAATCATGTGCTATAAGTCATTTTAGAACTGTCAGGCTGTTTTTCAGCTTCTTGTCACCGTTGCCTGATGCATTTAATTAGCCCCGTCCTCCAGCTGACAAATATCAGCTGCTCCTAACTAAAAGACGGTTTTCCCCTTAAGTACATCCCTCTGGCAAAGCGAAATACTAATTATCACCCCTCCCTGTTTTATTCCATGATTATTCATGGGTACAAATGTCACCACAAGATGGGACTCATATCAGTTACTGTCATAAAATACTTCAATGTGTGTGTGTGTGCGTGTGTGTGTTTTGAATGAAACTGTTTTTAAAGCAAAGAGTCCTGGGAGAAAGAAGGGGGACTGTGTCACAGTTCACAAGGCAATACTTTCAAGTAATATTTCTGGTGGTGCGTCATATTTGGTGCAACTGCGGACCCAGTGGTTGCACACTCAAGCGGTGGTGCATCTCTTGCCAAATGAAACTTGCAGGATAATTGCAAACAAAAGTGCATGCCTGCTCCGTGATACTCAGGTTCCATATGCATTGCAGAATTAGTGAAGTTTGACACCGTTTTAACCGCTTTAATTTAGCTGTGTGAGATATTTAGCTGCCTCTGTCAGAGAGCTCGGGTGCCACAACAAACTACACATCCCAGGATTCCACAGGATGGAGCCATGACAGTTAAAGCAATGTCAAACTAGACAAGTGTTTAGCTATTTTTCAATTGCTGGACACAGAGCAATAACACCATCTGTAGGGGCCTCCAGGGGTCCCCCGGAGGTCCCTGTTAATGACTGTCACTGTATGTGCATGAATCTGTAGGGAAAAAAACCCCACCTGGTTGCTTGCATGTTGCTCCCCTACTCTCCAACCACCAAGGAATGGCCAGATTCAGGGGTCTGTGACTGAGAAAAGGTGGGTTCAGGGGGGCAGCATTGGACAGGAAACTATTACAGCTATTGAGATTATCACAGTAGGGTCAATTCCAGAACCATCCCACAATTATCCCATTGTCTTGTAGTAGGATCTCAGCCATTACAGAGGTACAGTGGTCCCCCGGGTTACGAATCCCCCGGGGAACGAAATCCCCGGGACCTGAACCCGCCGGGACCGCAAAACAGCCCCCAGGACCACTGTATAAAAAACAGGTTTTACATCTTTACAGCTTGTGGTGCTAGAAATGCATTAACAAATCAAGGTGGACTGAATTAGTTTTGACTCACATGTAAGTATTAATGCCATATTTAGCCAGAGTGATGTGATTGTTTCAGTGCTGGACTAGGACTCTGGGAGACCAGGGTTTGAATCCCCACAAGCCAATTAGAAACCCACTTGGGCTGCATCCGTACTGGAGAAATAATCCAGGCTGAGACCACTTTCACTGCCATGGTTCAATGCTCTGGAAATCTGGGAATTGTAGTTTTGTAGTTTTGTGAGACATTTAGCCTTCTTTGTCAGAGAGCTTTGTCAGAGAGCTCTGGTGCCACAACAAACTATAATTCAAGTTTTAATCCAGAATTGCAAACCCTCTCTGAATAAATTTTGCCAAGAAAACCCTAGGGTAGGGTTGCTATAAGTGAGGCTCAGAGTCAGTTTGAAGGCACAGAACCACAAATTCAAGCAACTAGTATATCTAAGCATGAAGAAGGAAGGTGGAGAGGTGCAAGATACAGGAGTACTCTGTGCAGTTTAATGGAGTTACAGTTCCTTTTCAGACCTTACACATCAACATGAGGATGCCAGAGAGAGACAGAGCACATGTCCTTCCTCCATGGTTTGTCTGACCAGCTAGTGAGCAGCTAGTGGAAATATAGAAAAGCAGACTTTTATACAAAGTCAAAAAGCAACTGTGATGAATAACATCTTCCTACTTGGATGTATCTAGAAATCCCTTGAATTATATTTGTAACACAGGATCTAGACATATAGAATATAGGGGAGAGTGTATACTCAAGGAACATGGCAGAGAACAAGCAGACAGACAGACAACAAAAATAGATGTTATAGATGAGCACACGTTTGGTTCTTGTGTGACTAACTAAACAAGAGCTGTTTAAGAGGTGTTTGAGCTTGAGAATGTTGTTAAACTTTTTGCCTCCCTTCATATCAGCCACAGGCCTACTCCATGTAGGAATTAACGTGCTCTGTGTCAGGTTGAGAGCCCTCCATAGCCTACACAATTGTTCCCTGTAACTTTTTGCTATCAAATTTCCTTATCCAGCCCCATGCCCATGTTGCCATAAAGAATTAGCATTTATATGATCTTCTAATTAAGCATGACTTTTCGATGCGTCCCTAGCCACTTGGATGAATAAAACCATAATACTAATGATTGCTGCATTCGTTCTAATATTTCTCTGGGGACTCATCCATGTCCATTATTTTGGGCTGCAGTTATAACACTGGTGATATGTCACCAGCTCCTATAGGGACTGTTCACTTGACTGAGCATGCACTCATCATTTTGAATAGTAGTATGGTATTGGGGAAAAGCCAGGAGCTATGGCCTAAAGGTACAGGAATGTGCCTGGAAAAGCTGCCTGTTTCTTAACATATGCATGACAAATAAAGGAAGAAATGAATCCCATCATCATCATCTACTGCTGACGGTAGAACATATGTCTTATGGTATTTATATAAACTGTACACTATATAGCACAATTCTATTGAAAAAATTCAGGAAGGGATATCAGGTGGTGATATCCTGAAAAAGTGCAAAATATTGCTATTATTCTACTTCTGCTACTTAGTTGAATATACTAAACTAAGGAGATCACTACATGTGACTTTTGAACCACAATTAGACCTGGAAAAAAACAGCTTTGGTGATACTTATTACACACCGCTGTCTCTTACCTGTAACTATTGCCTCCTCCAAGCGCATTGATGGGGGAATCCTATCAATGAGCTCACAATTGAGCTAGTCCTCAGTTGTGAAACATCACTGCCAGGGCAGTTGCATCATTGGCAGTCATGTGGTGTCAGTAATCTCCTTTTCTCCCCTGTCCACCTCCACCTCACTATTCCTTGATTACCTTTATTTTTTTTTCTATTTCTTTTCTCTCTCCCTCTATAAAAAACACCCTTAAAAAGCATGATGGGTAGGTGTGGAGACAAAAGGCAGAGTAGAGCCTTGGCACTAGCCAATGGGTGTGAAGCCAGGAAAAGGTGGAGGCTGCTCCCAGGAGTGGGTATATAAGAGGGAGGAGCAGGTTTGAAAGGGGTTGTTGTTGTTGTTTATAGTTCCCTGAGGGGTGAAGAGCTGTTGAGGCTAGGTTAGGCTACTGTGGGGGTAGTTAGAAAACATTTAAGGTACCCAATAAAGAGACAAAGAGTGTCCTTAATTATATTGTTGTAGCATCCTCTGGGAGACATAGTGTTTAGTGACTAGTGGAGTCACAGGTAGCCAGAAAGGTTGTGAGATGCAAAAGATTAATAAAGATTTTGTGAGAACTTAGGCCCGGTACAGACGGGCTGGAAGCAGCGTGCTGGTACTGATTCTAGGGTTTTGGAGCACACAGCAACTGCACACTCTGGAACCCTAGTCCGTACAGACGCTGGTATCATGGCGGCCTCCCATCCACATGGAGGCCACCATCATGACGTAGTGATGTGCAGCATACAGACATCACTGCATGTCGTTATGTCACTGATGCACCACTGTGTGCCAGTGGTGCACTTGTGACATCCACCACATGGACCTAAAAGAACCTGTTTTTTCCGAGTTCTTTTTGGTCCAGATTGACACCGTGTGGCTTGGCTGCTGCGCCGACCCTCAGGAACAAAAACGGGCGGCTCCAGCCCGCCCTTTCAGGGCAGGCTGTCCAGCTCCTTAGTCTGTAAGGGAATATATATAAAGCTATAAAGAAACAATTACTAAGACAATCGAAAGAAATTGTTAAACAATGTAACTAATAAATTATTTATACACTGTATCCATTGTGAACACCATCCACTAAAGAGAGACAGTACTGTATTCAGGCTGACTTGCACAAAATTTCTTACTTTGTTTCAGTAAGCAGCTGCCTGAAGTGATTTCAGAAACACATTAAAAACTCTGCCAACACTGAGAATAGTCTTTTAGGTTTGAGATGCATTAGATAGTGGCTGTGTGACCGACAAAGAATAGTTGGTGCCAAGCTGGGGGAAAAAATTTGAAGCTCAGAGGGCTGGCATCTAAAGAGAGTTATAGCGCTGGAGACACTTAAGAGAGTCTTGAGTTCGAGTCTCACAGTGAAGAATTGGTGAGATAGTGGCCATCACCTTCACATAATTGGCGGCAGCGGTGGGACTAAAAAGACCTATTGGGCTGCCAACCAAGTAAAGAAGTTAGGTGGGTGAGTCTCACTATGACAGTAGGGCACAGAGCAGGGAGGCATGGTTGAGGAAGAGACTGCAAAGTCAGCAGCAGCCCATCATGTGATTTCAAAGATGTATAGTTATGGTGATTCCACAAACAGTACAATTTTGTTTTCATTGGCAAGTGCAGTTGTGGCAAGAACAGGGCTTATGCAGTAAAGCCCTAAGTAACTTTTCCAGGCTCATCCCCTTCAGTCCTGATGGAAATGTAATTCAACCATGTTCTGATTACCAGCAGAATGGACCTCCCTCTTCCTATGAAGTTGTTGGTAAAGTAAGTTAGAGGGAAGGTTCCAGTCATGGCAATAATGTCACTGTTGTGACTAAGTAGCAGTTGTGAATATGGAATATTTATGAATGAGTAGATCTAGGTAACTGTTCCATATTCATGAGTGCTGTTTAGTCACAATTGTGCCACTATTGTCATAATCATAATGCCCCCTCACAGTACTTTATCAGGTGTCAGCGGTATGGCGGAGAAGAAGGTCCATTTTGCTGGTGATTGGAGCATGGGTGAATGATGTTTCTGTCAGGTTTGGGCAGGTCAGGCCTGGAGAGGTTTCTTAGGGGCAGTACATACTGCCCCAAAAGGGCACCCTCCTGGCGCCTGTTTTACCGCTGGAGGGAAACTGCAGTGGCCAAACTGTTCGGCTTCCCACCAGTGGAAAAAGAACCTGAGAAATGCAGGTTCTTTTAAAGCGGCAGTTGCAGTGACAGCATGTAAGCACCGCGTGGCACGGTGTGGATGCTGCGCGGCACTTACATAATGATGGCGGTGCCCATTTAGACAGGGTGCCACCATCTTGACACCCTTGTCACGTGCTAGGGTTGTGGGGCATGTATATGCTCCGCCTCCAGGCAACCCTAGCACATGACCAGGGCGCCGCAAAGGGCCGGTCGGTATCAGCCCCTTGTTTCATTTAAGGAAGTAGCTGATATAGAATTCTGGCCTATATATTTATGAAATTCCTAAAGTAAAGTAAAAGGTCCTTGCACCAAACAATGAAAACTTAACCAATGATTTGTTGTTGCTGCTACTAACTACCTTTGAGTCAACTTCAGCTCATGGCGATCCAATGAATGAAACATCTCTAAAACCCTTGTCCACAACTGTTCTGCTCAGGTCCTGCAGGCTCAGCGCCATGCCTCTGTGATTGGGTCTAACCATCTGGCATACAATCTTCCTATGCCCTCCACCTTTCCTAGCATCATTGTCTTTTCTAGAGAGTCATGCCTAGCAAATGCTAGCAGTCCTTTATCGATACCATCTATAATTAGCCACAGGCAATTTATAAAGCCTATGGGACTCCTACACTCCATGTCCCCCCCCCCCCGCAATGTTTACTGTTGAATTGGTACCTCTGCAACACTCTCTGCATCGCTTAAAATGTGGACGTTTCCTCTCTTCTATTCCTGGAGCTTCAGGAAGAAAAGGAGATGTTCTGTCCTGTGACTTTGTTAGACCTTATGATACAGGAAGTGAAAGATGTTCTAGCAGCCTCTTGTACCATAGAGGGCCACTACAGTTGCCACTGAATTTTGGTGATAGAAGGAGTTACCGCTGCTGCAGTGGCAAATTCAGTGGTTGTGGGAAACCTAGTAGTGGTATGGCCACCAGTGAATTCTGGGTGAATTCCAGTCCATTGTCCCAAGGATGTTGCCCACCCTTCCTCCTGCCAAACATCTTACAACACTTCTGAGACATTTCCACACTTAGTCTTTGGTGAAAATTCAGGATTTCTTATGAAATTCCATCATTTTGAGGCAGTCACCATGAATGGTCTGCTTGCCAGATTTGGCATTAGTATTTGGCGTGCCAAACACTCTTCAAACTGTAGAGTGCATTGCAGTAACCCAAATGGAATGAAATCAAGGCATGTGTCACTGTAGCCAGATTTGACATTTACAGGTAGAGGCGTGGCTGGCACACTAGTTTTAAGTGTGCAACCACACTCCTGGGCACTGCTGAGATTTGGTCATCCAAGCACAAGGCTGAGACCACGAGTTGTCAACCTGGGATATAGGCTGATAGAATAAAGGCAACCTTCTGCTGCTGCTGTGATTGTGATCCAAGATGCAATTCTCAGGTGCTGATTTTTTTGCATGAAATAAATAAATAATCAAAGGGGTGGTACAGACTGCCCAAAAGGGGTGGTCTGTAGCCGCCCCAGGAAGCGGTGAGATGGGGCCAAGGCTGCCACACTGGCAGCCTCGGAGGCCCCATCCCGCCGCTTCCAGAGGCAGCGGGGAAGCGGCAAACTGCCACTTCCCCGTGGCCTCAAAGTGGGGTGCAGCAGGCACCCTGGGCACCCGCTGCACCCCGCTTCTCAGTGGTGCCGAGGAGAGAAAGCGGCCACCACCACAACCCCTTTCTCCCTGGGTGTTTGGTGCGGCCATTTGAATGCCGCGCCAAACACCCGGTGCAAAAAAGTAGCTCAGTTTTTGAGCTCCTTTTTTGTGCTGCGGGAAGGGCGCGTTTGGCACCCTCCCATGGCACAAAGTTGTCATGGTGCACGCAGCATTTCTAAATGCTGCACGCACCATGACAACATCATGGTGCGCCCGTATGGATGCTGCCATTTTTAAATGGTGGCGCCCATACGTGGTAGGGCTGGGAAGGGTATAAATGCTGCGTCCTCCCCAGCCCTACTTGCGCCTTTTTCAGCCCTAAAGGCGCCTCTTCATGCCCATCTAGATCATAGCTCATTTGCCCTGTATTTAGTTTGACTGTGCTTTGTGCTAACTTAAGTCTCATTGATTTCAGTGGAGTTTAGTTGTGACTGACTTCTGATGCTGATGAACCATTATTGTTCAGTTCCCAGTGGCCAGGATGGATGGGGCTGATGGGAATTGTAGTTCAACAACATCTTGAGGGCTGATTGTTTCTTCACCTTGCCATAGTGGGATGTATTGATGGTCCCAAGTCATGATCAGTGATTTGAACTGTCCCATGGCTGACCTTTCCTTGAATTGCCGTAGCTTGTTGTAAATGGGTTTTGATTTTATGCTTTGGGTAACATTAACACAAGCATATCCAAGGTTAGTAGTGTTGGCAATACAGCATAGTACAGTAACTTCCAAAATCCACAAAAGAGCAATAACTTTATTGAATCAGCCACAATGCCCAAAATACATGAGGCAAGCTTTCAAAGCTCCACTGGCTTCTTCAGCAGACGATGGTGTTAAAAGTCATACAGGAGAAAGAAAAATATGATGGTGTTGGAGTCACAGGCCTACATTTTGTCAAGATGTTGTTGTTCTCATGGATATCCATGTAGACAGAGACCATTCCTCCGTTTTGGCCATGTGGGCTCTGGAAGACATAGGGTCTGTCAGAGATCAAAAAGAAAGATAATGGCATAATTCTTTGGGTCTCGTCTTCACCGTGACATGCTCATCCAGTTAATTCTTTGAGGATTGGTCAAAATAAAAATTTAAAATAACCTTTGTGTTTGCGTGTGTGTGAACAGTGATGTTATGAAAAGTGCATGACTCAAGACTGGATACCTGCCATGCAATTACGCTGTCAGGGTATTACATAATCTTGTATTGTTCTGTGTCTTGCAAGTATAAAACTAATGAGGAGTGGTGGAGTGACATCATTTGACATGGGCTAGACATCCCTCTTCCCTCTTCTCCCTTCAAGGCAGATACCTGCTTACAATTCAGAGGGAGAAGGAAACTCTGATTGAAAGTTACTGAGGTGAACCGAATCAGCATGAGCACTAAAGCTTCCAAACTGGCATACGTGGTGGGTATCCAATCATTCTAATTATTTCCAAGTAATTTAGCATATCTCTAATTATAATATGAGGTCATCTTAATTAGAATGACATAAAATAATGTTTAATTAGACACAATCCCCTCTTTCAGATACTCGTCATGGATTCTAGTGGGAGAAAAAAAAGAAACCTTTGGCTCCTCTCATGGAGAGCTTTTTATTCTGAATTTACATTTTTTTGTAATTAATTTCTTTTTTTAACAAACAAGGCAAATCAAGCCATTTGAATCTAATTAATGTTTCTTCCTTGGCTTGTCATTCTCTCCCTGCTCCTCCCTCCTTTTATCTGGAGGTTGCTCTAATTTATTCATGTTTACTTGCGTAGTTCAAGGCTGCAGGGAGACCACCATGACAACAGCACAGGGAGATGTGGAAGGACTTGGATGCCTCTCTTTCCTGTCCTGTACAATTTACTGTATCAGGTATTAAAAAGGTAAAAGAGCAGGGGTAGGGAGGGAAAAAAATCTAGATCACTCTTAGTACACACTGGGATCTTGAAGCATCTTTGAGACTGACTGGCTATGTCTGTGGATCTACCTTAGCTTGTAAAGAATTTCTGATGGCCAACAACCATAGCAACAACGTGATTCTTCTCCCACCATCTCCAGCTACCAAAAAGCTTAGGATAACAGCAGTAGATTTTTGTTTGAAGGGACTGTGACCTCTGTTCACTTCTGACACACAAAATCATTCATGGAATCAGAAATTTTAATTCTGTGGTGTTTGTGCCACTCTCCAGTTGGAAGATCTTGGGGTTCTGGAAAATGACAGAGTTGATCTTGCAAACGCAAAGCTTGCTCACCCCAGGGCTGCCATTCCCTAACCCTATCCTATCCCTTTTGACTAAATTTCAGAATTTTGGTTGGCTAAACTGTTATATTAAAAGGGGGAAAAATCCCCTTCTGCACATTTAAGCTCCTGTCCCTGCAGTCATAACACACAGAGCTAGTAAAAGGTCCTGCTTGAAGTCCCACAAAAGAGCTTACCCTTTATGGGCATCATGTCATTTCAGAGGACCATCCTTCATATCACTAAAAGCTTAGTATGGGAAAAGTAGGACTGTATACTTGATCTGGCCTGGTTTCCATGCTTTGGAGATATTTTCTGTGTATCAACATTGGTAGACCTTGCAGTTCAAATGATACCATTGAAAAAAGTACGTCCAAGTAAGATTACCGCATTGTGTTCTCAGAACATTCTGAGAATGATACAAAATGGGAGCGGATGGGACCAGAAGTGGCCATTCCCATTTTGTACCGTTCTGAGAATGTTCTGAGAACATTCTGAGAATGCAGTGTGGTAAACTTATAAGTATGTTGGTGTGCATGTTCACACATAAATCCCCTCTCTCAATAGCAGTTCTGGCTTTCAGAGTGAATGTGTAAGGGGCTACAGATGCAATGCTAACTATATCCTACTCTTGGCTGTACATGATATTGATAGTGTATTATGTAGGCTGTATGTCTATTGCTATGAAAGTTAGGGCCTAGCTAATGTTTTGTGGCATATTTTCTACCACTGAACCTCTCTGATGCTTGCAGCCTTACTTCCCATTTTGGAAATATTTTCAGAGATGGGTCAGCTGCACTGAGACCCACAGACGGAACAAGGATAAATCTATAAACTCTATATGTTACTGTTCTTTCCTTCTTATGTTATAGCCACCACCTCCATAGACTGTAGAATGCCATTTACAAAGCAGTCCTAGTGCTGCTGAAACGAGCAACACAAAATATGTGAAGTGTAATGATATGTTTTGCGGAATGGTAGGGATTACATAATTGACTCTAATTATGATGGAATTAAATTTATTTTGTGCTCTGCACATGCAGTCAGCTTCTCAATTCAGGGTTTCTATGAAATCCATATACATGTTTAACTTGGAAATGAAACATCCAAAAATGGAATTTTACTAGGACTGAGATATATTTTGGCAAGAAGATAAAATCAACACTATACAGCATACACTGCATATAAACAGCTGTCTGTGTGAAACGGATTCTGTAAGTAGAATAATGTGGAATTAATAATAATAACTGGAATAATATGGAGATAGGATTGTCTGATAATTGCATATGCACAAGACAGAATGCTCAGAGGGCAATATTAGATCATCATTTATATCATTATCTAATGCAACCTCCCACAACTTGGTTTTCACCAGAGTCTTCCAAATTTACTGAGTTATTGGCTAGTACATAAGTAACCCAGTGTAAAATCAGGCTACTTGATGTGCTCAGAGTTGTTGTCCACTACACCTGGAAGACGCTAAGGTGGAAAGCTGGTAAATATCAATCTAGTGGAGTCTACTGGATTACAAAATTTACTTACTTACTTAATTTTTAGTAATTATACCCCATTTGTTAATGTACAGTCAGTCCTCCGTTTTCATGGGGGATCCATTCCAGACCCCCCCCCCGAGAAAATGGAGACTCGTTGATATTCAAGCCCTATAGGGTTGAATGGGATGTATGCCCACAGGCGTGTGTGAGGTGTGCGCTGCGGGGGTGCACCCCATTGAAATGAATGGAGATCAGCCCTCTGTGAATATTCAAGACAACGGATCTCAAGTCTGTGAGAATGGAAGGGTGACTGTAGTTCTCAAGGTTGCTGAATGTCTCTGAGGGCACATTCAGACAGATTGAAACATCCCAGATTTTGTTCCTGTTCTTTCTGATTTTATGCTGGGTTAAAATGAACTGACCTGGAGAGCTACTATACAAAGTCTGTGATCATACTAGGAGATGAAAGAAAATATTCTGGAAGTAACCAAATGTTCATAAAATTCAAAATGAAAGCAGAAAGAACAGAATAATAACTGGGACTTTCTCATCTTTTTTGTCTAGGTATGCCTTGAATATGTGCTTTGTATCTTGTTGCATTCCCAGAACAAAGGTCTGAGGCTGAGTTAACCATAGAGTACTGACCTGATGCTATTTATTTGGGGCTGTGATCTGAGGGGAAGTATTAATAAATATGCAGCTAAATCTGATTTGGTAGACATTTCATGTTTCTGTTCCACAAAAAAAAAAACAAAAAAAAACCTTTTGACCAACTTCCTCACCCAAGACTGTTGGGCAAATGCAGCCTAGGATCAAAGGGAATGATGATGAAATAAAGAGCCAGAAACCTGAGATCCAGGAGTCCAAACAGATCACTTTTAAAGTGGAGGGAAGAGCATTATCAAACTGCAAGTCTCCCTATCCCTGCCAGTACAGAGCAAGTGGAGGAACTCTGGCTGTGTTCCATGCCTCTTCCTCACTATGACAACGGGTAGAGGAGGAGACTTAGGGCATGTCTATGTGGTCCAATTAAATTGGTTTCTCTCCTCAACCTCACCTGTACATGACACAGGGCCAAATCCCCAATTCAAGTGTGGACTGTCTTTATAAGAAAAGGCCGATTCTACACTGAATCTGCCCTATCCTTGCCTAAATTGGATTTTAAAAACTCACCTTTTCCTCTGGATTTTTCAGGAAGATCCAAAGCACTCCACGGTGATGGCACGTAGATGTTTATCCATCTATCCCGCTGTGATGTCCAGAGCTGCTGCTGCAGGTGCAAATTGCTCCCTATCACATTAAAACAATGTGCTCAGCAATGTGATTGTCACTGGTATCCTTGTTTCTGATGTCAAAAGGTAGTGACGCGTACCAGTGGAGGCAGCACTGGAAAACAGGACACAGGTGTTGATAGTCACCTGGCAGTGCTCTGGAGTGCAGAGGTTAGGGGGAAATCTGGGGCAGCTCTGGGGCCAGAATACTTTGGGAACAGCTGGGCCAGTATAGATGAGCCCCTGGTTTCCCATCAAAGGCAATGGTACGTCAGGGCTCTTGCTTTCAGTTTCATTTGATTTGGGGGAAGAGCTGTGCCATTGCATTCGGTGCAAATTAATTTCTTGAAGTTTTTAATGGGTTTTTCAGGCAATGTGGCCGTGTTCTGGAAGAGTTTATTCCTGACGTTTTACCAGCATCTGTGGCTCGCATCTTCAGAGAATGCTAGAATGGAAGTGAGTGGGGTATATGCTGGGTGATATTCATTTACATGTTCTGAGTCTTGATTTTAGTGTTTTTCAGGACTGGTAGCCAAACTTTGTTTACTTTTAGGGTTTCTTCTTTCCTGTTATTATTATTATTATTTATTTTATTTATATAGCGCTGTAAATTTAGTGCTGTACATACAATCTTATAATTAGACGGTTGTCCTGGTGTTTGTGGATTTCACTGTGCATTCTGACCTGATAGCTGTTGGCACCAAAACACCAAAATCAAGACTCAGCACATGCAAATGAATATCACCCAAGGCCAGGGGCTTTCCCAGCAGACAATGGATCATTAACTAAATAGACACAAATCCTCCTCACATATCTTCCCACCCTAAGGTCTTTCCATTCAACAACAGACCAACACATAGGTTAACATGTAAATCACTTCCTCTCAACTAGGGGTCACACAGTGTATATTCCCCACTCACTTCCATGCCAGCATTCTCTGAAGATGCCAGCCACAGATGCTGGTGAAACATCAGGAATAAACTCTTTCAGAACACAGCCACATAGCCCAAAACCCCCCCAAAAGCCTGTGGGTGCCAGCTGTGAAAGCTTCCAACTTCACATAATTTCTGGAAGTTGCAGGATGGACTCACACCATCCCTTTTGGCCATGATGACTGCCTCTGCTGAGGGCCACATATGTACCAGCCATCATGTTTCCTTTCTGGGTGGAAGAGGAAAGACTTTACTCGACCCCTGCAACAAGCCATCCTGAGACAGATGGTTCTTTTTTCATTGCCAACAGCAGAAGCAGCAGTAGGAGAGCGAGAGCGGTGGGAAATCAATGGAGAGTAGGGAAATCAGTGTGGAGGTAGGGGATCAGGTCAATTGAAGGAGGGGAATAACTGTTCTTAAGATATCAGGAGCTGAGTGTTGCACCCCAGATTAGAGCATCAGTTCCTGCTTTCCAGTTCATAGTAATTTTGTGTCCCTCTCTTCTTGTAAGTATGGGAGCTAGATTCAGACCTGCCAAAGAAAGGAAAGATCTTCCACACTCTCCTCCGTTTGAGTGGCTGAGACACTGCTAAGTGACAGCATCCATCCTTTCCAGAGATGATTCAGGCTCTGAAGATTTCTGGTAGAAGATGACACAAATGCAGGCTATTTACTAGAAGCAGGACTAATGAACAGTGTCAGTCGTATGGCAATGGTGTGACAAAAGATGCACATGTCAACCATGAAATATTTACTTTTGTTGTATTATTTTATGCAAGAGCATGTCGATTATTCACAATCTGCTGTCCTTGGAAATGCATATGACGTTTGCAGGTTTACCTAGCAAAACAAGAGGGTACGGTAGCATATATCAGAAAACAATGGAATGAGTTGATGTGTGTGTGTGTGTGTGTGTATAGTTTGTTGAAAATACAAGCACTCCAGGATATACTTTTCACCAGGTGAAAGCTGATTTTTTAAAAAAACTATGAAAACATGACAGGAGTATCACCATAGAAAGCTTTTGTGGAATTACTGAACTGCATTATTAGAGACTCCATTTTAATAAATAGGCATCTTTGGTGGTAAATAAACAAACAGGTGTCATTTATTGACATCGACTGTGTATATTCTTTATGATCCCCAAATTTATCCAGACAACAGAGGTACAAAACTGGGTTTAAGTAATTAATCCACTTACATTAATTTAACTGAGAAATATTTCTTAAACATTCTAATGAGGTGAATAATATTTCATAATTAAATTACTTAAAGTAGGCACGAAATAATGTAACTAATTAGTTGAATCTTTTAATCAATTTCTCGCAGTCATCACTCAGACTGCAAGTGAACCTTACTGAGTAAACAGAATAGAGAGGATTTGGAATGGGGAAAAGTCAGCATTCAGCCCTTCATTCAGAATGGGCTTATAGGCATAAACAATCCTGCATGTGAAGTCAAGTGTAATCTCCACAGGTCAACATTTCAAACTGAGCTGAAAATTAAAGCCATTTTCAAATGCAAGGGTTTGTTTCCTTTGACACCTGCTGTGCACTGTTCTTATGCTCTATCAGCTTTCCATGGGAAGCTGCTTATGCCATGCAACATGAAATGGAAACCAAACAAGAACGAATTACAGTACTCATAGAATCATAGAGTTGGAAGGGGCTTCCTGGGCCTGTTGGTATCTGACTCCTCATCTGTCAGACAAACCATGGGCCCTGTCGTATTTCTAGTCCAAGCTAAAAGGCATTCTGCTTGAAGTCAAGGAGGCACACCTGCACATGAGGTGCATCTACATGGTAGGAATAATGCAGTTTGGCACTACTTTAAGTGCTGCAGCTCCATCCTATGGGATCCTGGGATTTGTAGTTTTATGAGGTCTTTAGTTTTCTCTGCCAAAGCGTGCTGGTGCTTCCTCAAATGACAGATTCTGACACTGTAATTACAGCGTCAAAATCAAGGATTCTTTCGGATGGAGCCATACCAGTTAAAGTGGTGTCAAACTAGATTATTTCTACAGTGTAGATGCACCCATGGCCAAATGCTTTTATTAATTAAAAAAAATCTAGTGCTAATGAAGCAATTGTTTGATACATAGCATGGACCTATGCATCAAATTTCCTCTAATTATATGAAGGGTAAATCTAACTTTGAACAACTGTGTAGAGACGAGAGGGTTATTTCCAATGCAACTGATGTGAAACTCTACCTTTCTTACATGATTTGAATGCTTAGATAAAAAGACCTCATAGCAGTGAACTGGAAGAAGTTTTCTAACTAAGGGGGTCGGCTCACATCATAGCTCCTGGAAGGGAAGAGATAAAGCTCATTTTGCCACATGATGTTGGTCAAGTAAGATTTGCCCTTCTTCCCTGCAAATAAAGGAAACTGATACACGCTGGATATTGAGCTAACTTCTAATTTTGCACTTTGTGTTTGAGACCATGAATGTTTTCCCTTGCCCCTAATCCATCATGATTTATAGTAAATCAGGGTGCTCTCTGCTTGAGCCAACTTTTCCTGAGGCCTTGTAATGCTACTGTTGATCCAAAATGAAGAAGCTAAAATCCGTCCTTCTGGGGCCACACAGGTTATGAATTAGTTGCATTCAAAGCCCTGGTAATTAAATTTAAATCTGTAAATGACTTTGGCCAACTATATACCTCAAGGGCCACCTCTTTCCATAGCAGCCTGTGCCACCTTCAGTTTTATTTATTTATTCGGGCAAATACCAATTATTAATTCATCTGATCTACATGTCCCGGACAAATTGGTAGATCGAAACATAATTGTCCACTGTTTTTCACACTTCCCAAATGTTCCGATGCAGTTCTTGGCTCAAATTATGTATCAGAATGCAGAGGCAATATGCTCATTTAAAAAAAAAACTTTGGAAAAAAATGCATGCAAGATACATTTAAATACACTGTTTTAATTGTGATTTTTAAAATGTAATTAATGGAGACTAATGTGGAAATGATATTGAACAGAAAATAGGTGAAAACATTTGAAAGGGCATGAATTAAAAATAAATTGTTTCACCCACCTGACAATACTATTATTTTTTTATTTTAGTGCTTAAACGTAAGTGATGAAATTGTCCACAAATTTCAGTTGCTATCCAGTTACCTTCCTAATGTAGTTACAGCATCAAAATTTTGTAATAACACTTAAGGACAGACTTACACCTGGTTTTACAGCCACAGGTTGAGTATCCCTTTTCGAGCTACAAGTTGTGTAGTACATATCTGTACTGCTTCTGCAAGACTGGGGAAAGACACGAGAATCTGTGAAAGTGAAGGAATCTTTCCCTCCCACCATTTCATAGATCCTCAGTCTTTCTCCAGTCACATTGTGTCTCATTTATGTATATGCAAATAGAGATATTCCAAAATCCAAAAATTCCAAAATAGAAACACTTCTGGTACCAAGCATTTTAGATAAGGGACACCAACCTGTACTATTTAATCCAAATATTGGTGTTTACAATGTCAGCATGGAAGAAAATGTGATAATGCAACCAATAACTGAAACAAATTAAAACTGGTATGATTATCGTTAAATGGTATAATAGATGTTCTAGTTGTTCCCCTTAGTTTCCAATATGAGCTAATCATCCAGTGCAGAAGAGCACTGGAGCTTCTATAGGGAATGGCTTTCTTGTGGTTTTGCTATTATCACCAGCTTGGGTTCCACTTCAGGAGAAAGGCAGCAAAACAACAAGAACAGAAGCAACAACAGGAACAAAAGATTTGAATTAATTTTTTCTTATGAATGGATAAAGCTATTTATATTGCATTGAATTGCTGTTCCATTAGTACTGTGTACTCTAACCAGCAGTGGATTTTCAAGATCATCGTGGGCAGAGATTTTTTCCCCTGCACCTCCTATTTTTTTAAACTAAAGATGAAAAACTGAGTCTGGAACCTCATATGAATTACATTATACACTATGCCACAGAATTAGGCCTGTGATTCTTCACTAGTTTTTTTTCTTGAAGGAAGCAACAAGTAATTTTAGCATTTTTCTTCAAGCTGAAGAAGGTCTTTGAAAAAAATTCACATTTGCCAAGCTATTTATAGTTCGAGAGTTAATTGACACACAAAAAGATTACATATGGTTGTTTGCCCAGAAAACAGTGGTTGGAATTCACTAAGGCAGTAATGAATGCCTACTCTAGAATTATGCATTCATGATTGGTTTGTGTTCATGATCCCTATGTATTCACGGCTTTTGGGAATACAGTGGGCCTTTGGAATCCATTGGGGCTTGGGTCCAGGAAGCCTTGTGGATACCAAAATCCATGGATGTTCAAGTCCCATTTACTACATTGGCATAGTCAAATAGTGTCTCTTATATAAAATAGCAAAATCCAGATTTGCTTTTTGCAGTTTATATCTTTTTGGAATATTTTCAAGCCATGGATAAAGAATCCGTGGATATAGAGAGTCGACTGAATGTATTCTCCATGAAAATCCTTCATTCTCCATTTACTGGGCAGCAACTGCTGCATGCAAAACAGGTCTGCTCCCTTAATCGGGAAACAGGTCAGGGAAATATGACAGAGACCCTGCTTCTGCCTGCTGCACCCACAGATTGCTCACACGAGGCGATAGCAATGTCAGTCAGTTGATTCCCGATTGACGGGATATAGATCCCTATCAATTTTTCTGTGATTGCTGTATGGAAACAGTATTTTCTCTCAAATTGTCCCATCAGCTGGAGAAATGTGGAAGGGGAGGGATCTCCAGCTGAGAGGCTCCCGTGATCTTTCCCTGTGACAGCTCCTCCGGCTGTATCTACACTGCAGAATTAATGCAGTTTCACTTACTAATACTAGGCCAAGAGCAGATAGGAGTAATTTCAAATTAGATGGTCAGGGCAGTATGTGGGAAAGAACTGGGTGGCTTTGTCCGTCTCACCTGATTCATTTTTAATGCTGCCCTAATCTTTATTGCATGATACTCAAAGCAAGCATCTCATTTGTAGGAAGTGGGGAATCTGGCAATTGGTTGAAGACGGAGGCTGCATCTGCATTGCAGAATTAATGCAGTTTGACACTGCTTTAACTACCATGGCTCAATGCTATGGGATTCTGGGATTTGTAGTTTTGTGGGCAATTTAGCCTTCTCTGTCAGAGAGCTCTGGTGGCACAACAAAATACAAAGCCCAGGATTCCATAGGATGGAGCCATAACAGTTAAAGTGGTGTCAAACTGCATTCATTCTGCAGTGTGGCAGCAGCCCTGGTCTCTGCTGTTTCTGTTGCCTTTCGAAGGAGGCTTAACAGGAGATGAGGTCAAGGGAACTTCCTGGCTAAGGGTTCCCTCTCTCTTCCTCCAGTCAGTATCATAGCGTTGCAGGTTAATCCCATTCAGTCTAATGTGTAACTTGACTCTAAGTCATAAAACATGCCTTGCATTGCAAGATTATCTGAGACTGCTAAAGCAGCTAAATTTATATAGTTAAACTTTTTAAGTGGCTCACTTTCTGGCATAACTATAATCATTCTTGTGATCACATTTGGAACAAAAGACCATCGAGCTCATTGGCAAAGACACTTATAAAGAAGAATCAAACACAGCTTTAAAATATATTTTTAAAAAAAATGCTGTGTGTGTTTTTCTTCTTGGCATTCAAAAACAAAGTTGGGACAGATGGCGGAAACAGACGCAAATTTCCCACGGGATGAAGCAAAATTGCTACAGAAGATCGGGATCAAACCAAACAGGTGATTCTGAAATCAAAGTATCTGAAAACTTAATTTACAGTAGGCTGATAGAAATGCAAGACAAAGTAAGAAGAATTCTATAGTTTTGAATGAGGTTGCACATCAAATATAAAGATGATTGAACAAAAGTAGACATGATCTAGATAAGAAACAGAGAGGAAACACATCTCACAGTATGTAAAGCCTTTATTTGGACAGGTATAAAATTCTGTATGTAGCATTATTGTCATAGGGAAGGAGAAGTCAGAAATTTCTGAGGTATTCTTGTTGATGGTTCTATTAAATGCTTGTACAAGAATGAGTTTATGATGTCTCCAGTTGAGGTCCCTACAGATGCGAACCTGGGTTTGGTGCACAATTTGCACTTAGTAGGAAGCTGCAGTGAATCATGGCTCCCTGCAAGTTTACTTGTACCTGATAGACATATTTACAAATATCTTTTTCACATTCTTATTTTAAATGTGCATTTGGAACACTTAGACGTGGAATGTTCAAACTAGACTTAAGTCCAATAGGGTGGCTCAGTGGTGTCTCTGTGCTTGGTGTCATCCGGCACAGAGCAGGCAGCGGAGAGGCAGTGGGGGGTCCTTCTCGATATCTTGCTTGCCTGACCCCACAGCCAGCCCACCACTGCCCAGATAGACTGTTGCTGGATGGGGTGCTACAGCCTCTCGACTGCTATTTGTGATCCAGCATGCTTGCTCAGGGGAACAGCCATGCTGGACCCCAAACAAAAGTCACTGTTTCCCCAGGCAGCTCATGCCGCTTCGGGGAGGGGGGAGTGCTGAAGCCTTTGGAGGACTGTTTGGGTTCTGACACAGCTGCTGGGCAAGCCTTGATGCCTTTTCGCGCTTGCTCAGCAGCTGTACCAGTCCCACCACTAGGTGCACCCCCCTCTGAAGTGTCACCTGGTGTGGTCAGCACCTCCCTAGTGATCCCAGTACGGTAGCTGATAATAACTACCTTGCAATGGTGCAATTGTTTGTCAGTGGCTCTTACACTGAAGATTTAACATGGAATGCTTTCTTCCTGCCAGGCAAAACTACAAGTATTTTTTGCAGTTTTTGACTTCTTTTTGCAATCTTGGACCTTTGTGTGTGCTTAATCGTTTTCTCTCCAAAGTCCCTTAAAAGTCTTGCGACATTTTGTTGTTGTTGAGGATGGAAAAAATTTGAGTTTTCTTTTCCTTTCTCATAGGGTGCTGGTTTACATGGTTATTTGTGGCTGAGTTTGGCATGGTGGGTTACACATTGTGTACACACAAGCTGAGTATCCATTATCTGGAATTCTTAAACCCAAAACTTTCCAAAATCCAAAAGGGTCCACATGGGTGGCTGGGATAGTGACACCTTTGCTTTCTAATGGATTGGTGTATGCAAACTTTGTTTCAAGCACAAATTTATTAAAAATAAACTTTATGTATAAGGTTTTTTTAAAAAAAGATATAAATCCATTTAATGTCTGATTTTGGTACCATTATGTATATGCAAATATTCCAAAATCTGAAAAAAATCCAAAATCCAAAACACTTGTATTTTGCATAAGGGAGACTCAATCTGTAGTAACGAGGATTAGGAGATGTACAACCAGACTGAGCTTTATGAACTGAAAATGATAGACATGACTTTGCTCCTGCTTTGGGTAATGGGATGAATTATGTTCTGTACATTTAAAGCAGAGCTTGGAAAAACCTCTTTGAAAATCAAAAGGAGCGGAATGTTATGAAGCATCCAGAGCAGGAACATTATGTGGTACAAGATTCTCTTGGAAGCCCAATGTATATTTTCAGTATCATCAGTTCCCAATTGAAGATCCTTGGTGTATTTTACTTGTGGCTGTATTGTATCGAGCATTTAAAAAATCATGAGAACCACCAAGATTTCTGAGAATGTGAAATATGAAAAGGGTAAATCATTGTGATATAGACATTGCAAAAATACCTAGTGTACATTCATCCCAGCATGACTCATGGCTGGTTTAATCAAAAGGAGGGCAGAATATTAAATGGCTGACAAAATTGTGTCCTCAAGGTTTGTAAATAGAGAGCCACAATATCCAGACAGAAATGACATTTTTGTGGGTTTTGTTTTACCCTGTCAGCTATAGGAAGTTAAACATTTTAAAAATGAAGGACTTGTTTATTATTATTTTAAAAGCCCAAGGACTTGAAAATGCTTAGTTTTGGCTGGATCACTCCATGATTAGCTTTGGCTATGGTGCTTATTGTAATCTGTATTAATCTTGGTTTACTTTGAAAAGACAGTGCAAATGGGATAATTTTTTGGCAAAGTGATCATCACTCACTTGCATCCTCTGCCTGGTCATCAACATATAGTTAAACTGACATTAACTATCTCTTGGAACACGTTGGAGAAGTAAGATGTAAAAAAGCTAGGATCTCATCATGGGGATGAGGTGAGAATTTAAAGTATGCTTATTCTCTGGGTCAGATTCAAATAATATTGGATAAAGTGTACAAAGGGGGCCATTTAAAGCTTGCTGCAATATCAACCAGAAGAACTGGCCTGTCCAGAAAAATGTAGGGGCATTTGGGGCAGGGAGCGGGATATAAACAATCTTCTCTTCTCTTTTCTCTTTCTCTCCTTCTCTCTCTCTCTTGTTCTGGGCTTGAAAAGATGTTTGGATGTCAAAAAAGAGTGTCAACTACTGCAAGATTTATCTTCCTTGTCTGCATAGAAAAAGAACTGCAGCAATATTTTTCAAAAAAATATTTTTAGTGTGTACAAAGTATATATTTTTTATTTTGCAAAAATAAAGGCATATTATGTTTAGTTTTGCATACACTAACTCTTGTCCTCCTGGAATGAACACATCTTGGATATAGTGGCCATTTCTCTTTCAAAACATTAGCACATTTTCAGTCCAAATATAATGTGAATATAGGTTTGCTGTACTCATGATCAAGCCTATAATGCTTTGAATTAGAAACTACGAACTTTGCAGGGTTTCTTTTTTCCTTGAACAGGTACATGACAAAAAAAATGTGCACAAGTATTAAAAAAGATTTCTTTGTATATGATAGAAGCTTACCAGCAATGCCATATGCTCTCTAGAGCTGGCTGGCAGCACTTTGTCATAGTGATCAATGCTTTTTATGGAGAGGTTGGAAAAGTTATTTTTGGACTACAGCCTCCAAATTCCCCTAGCTTGCATGGCTAGTGCCATTCTTTGGTTTTTTCTGGCTAAGGATTCTGGGAGTTGTTGTCTGTTTCCCCCTTCCATGCTCTGTTTTTCTCCCTTGTCATTTCTGAAACACCTCTTGTTAAAGGCGTTGTGCTTTGACACCTTTTGATCACATTTTTTAAAAATCAGAGTTGTAATCGCAAAATAACCTTCCTAAGCTCTGCAGAAGAAGAAGAAGAAAGAAGAAAGCAAAGCTCAGAACCTTGGGCTGTTTCAAACAGTGCTGCCGTCTGTGCAAAGAGACATAATGTACCTGATCTCTGTAGTGAGCAGATGTCAGTGTGCATAGGGGACATAAGGCAAAGAAGGGGCAAACCTTGAGCCTAGCATTTCTTCTAAAGTTCATTCCAGTCCTTGCCTGAAAGATCCTGTCAGAATCATCTGAAGTCAAAGTCCAGCAAAGTCAATGAGATTATTGGCATTATCCAAGATTAGTTGCCTGAGCAGAGGTTTGTGGGATCAGATCCTAAATTTACCTCTAATCTCTCTCTGCAGAAAGATGTTCTTGTCGATCTCGTAGGTAACCTCCTGAACTGCTGTGATCTTCTATTCCCGTGCTTTTAATTGCTTTTGCATTCACCCTAAGCATTCAAGACAATAAAAAGGTACGTATCTCATATCTACGAAGCCCTGCACACCTCAGCTTTGAATAAGGTGCCCATTACTTAGTAGTAATAGAAAGGAACTAAATTTACACCCCCTGCTTTTTTCTGTTGTTGTTAGAAGTAATTTGCATCTTATGCTGCTGGATCCTAAAGTGAAAGGAAATGTGCTTGACGCTAAAATTGGCTCCATGGCTCCGGTTTCCTCGGCTCGGCACCACCTGCCTCTAATCAAACTGTCCAATTACTGGAAACAATTGTTTTCTTGCCTTCTGGGAAGTAAAGACATTCCACCAGTAAAATCCCACTTTGGAAAAGGTTGCTTTTTTAACCAAGTCACTTTCACATCTTAACAACAACAATATAATATCGAATGCAGTTAGGAATTTGATGAAAACCCTGCAGGATCAACAGCGTGGCCTTCTGAGATAGCGCTGAGAATCCCAAACTGTTGCTAACAATGACAAAAATAGCCAGAGTATCTTGTCTAAAACCAGAGCCAAAACATCAGGAGCTATCTGGATGTACAACCAGTATCAGAGTGAGGCTCCAATTAGTCCATATGCTAATAGGGATGATTAATACAGAAGGCAAAGTTTTCGGCTGCCTCGCTGTGAAAGGATAATCAGAGGCTCTCTTTGTGTATTCCATGCAGATTTTTTTGTTCTCGTTTCACAATGTGAAAAGTGCTATGAACAAAAATCTGCAAATTGCCCCAGCTTACCTTTCTGTATGGCTCCCTAAAAATGTTCATGCTTTTGTCCCCTTGTATGATGACATTAAAAACTTGCCTGACTTAGCCTGTACCATGAAGGTGAAATAATGGCATCCTGAATGGAATCAGGAGAATGTAATTTTTAAGGGGAAATAGCCAAGTTTCTAGGCTACGTGAAAGCTGAGATATCTTTGACATGGAGAGAAAGGGGAGGGTGAATTTCAGGTAAGTGTGAACACTTGTAACTTTCCTCCTTGCAAATTAAGCACTGTCTGTGTGCCGTGAGCATAGAGTGATAAACATGTGTGGCCAAAGCACATGGCAAGCTCACTGTCTCTGAGCTTTTCTGCTGGTGACAGCTGCTGCATTCACACAAGCTGAAAATGTCATCATGGCCACAGCACAGTGACAGCTTCAAGTAATGAGGCAATCGTATGATAACTGTGATCAGTCTATGGTTTAGATGAAGAGAGAGGGAGGACAAGAGACCCAAAGATACTGGAGCTGTAAGGAAGACTTGGCAAAGAGCCAGAGGCCAGTGCATTAATCTGTTACAAAGCTCAATGTGAACAGACCCGGGGGGGGGGGAGTACATCGTTTGTTGTTGTGTGCTTCCAAGTCATTTTTCACTTGTAGTCACTCTAAGGCAAACCAAGCCTAACATAGGGTTTTCTTGGCAAGTTTCTTCTGAGGGGGTTTGCCATTGCCATCCTCTGAGGCTGAGAGATGATGACTTCCCCATGGTCACCCAGTGGGTTTTTATGCTCGAGCAGGGAATCTACAGAGGCATAGTCCAGCACTCAAACCACTACACCATGCTGGCTCTTACTGAATTTCAAATTCAGAAAAAGCATAATATTCAGAAAATTCAGTTCAGAAAAAGCTTAATATTGATTCTCATGGGACATACAGCATTAGCCTTGATTACATCTGACAACCATTGGGCTATAAATACTGTGTACAGTGCACCCACATCATATGCGGGTGTGCTATATGTGGCTTTCAGCTTATGCTGAAAGCTGCGTGATGGAAGAGGCAATGGCGCGTGTGCCTATGGCACACGCGCTGCACTGCATGCACGAACCGGATTGTTTTCAATGGGGCTCAAGCATATGTGGTATTTGCCGTACGTGTGTGTGTGTGTAACAGATCCCCTGTGTAAGAAAAGGGTGCACTGTAATAAAGTTTTTAAGGTTTGTATAGACTTTTTAATACATTTTAAATTTTATTGCTTAATAGTTTTAACTTTTAAAATTCTTTAATTGTTTTTAAGCTGTATATTTATAAATTCTAATGCTTATAAATTGTATTGTTTTAAATTTGCTGTTCTCTGCCTTGAGCCCCAAAGTGAAAGAAAGGCAGGATATAAGTAAATAAAATACTACTACTACTACTATCTGTGGTTGCTTTAAGATCTCAGCAGATGCTGCACCAGCATGTGGATGCGTGCCAGGATAGCATTACTGTTGTGCTGCCAATAGACATCACTAGTGCTTCAACTGCAATGCAGAACAGAGTTCAGAAGAGCCTGTGTGCCTCACTTTTTGTGTAAGCAACTCAAGCTTCTGATTTTAGAGTCCTACTGGGAGAACATGAGTTGGCTAAAACAGAGGAATAAAATGATGGTCCTTGTGGGCATCAATAAGCTTCTATACATAAAAGAGTTGGTTGAGGACCCCGCACTACACAGTTATAGTATTATGATTCCATTTTAACTTCTGTTACAATATTCTACTGAATCCTGGGTTTTGTAGTCGGGGGGGGGGGGGACCAGAAGAACTCTTTGACTGAGAATTCTAAGTACCCTTGTCTGAACTACAAATCCCAGGATCCCTTTAAAGTATTGTCATAGCATTTAAATGGAATCATAAGCCCATTCTAGATGGGCAAAATGTGGCGCCTTTAGGGCTAAAAAGGGCGTGAATAGGGTTAGGGAGGGCGCAGCGTCTGCACCCTCCCTACCCCTAAAGTGTATGGGCGCCACCATTTTAAATTGGCGGCGCCCATATGGGTGCGCCACGATATTGTCATGGTGTGCGAAGCATTTAGAAAAGCTACGTGCACCATGACACACTGGTGCCGCGGGAGGGTGCCAAGCGCGCCCTTTCCGTGGTGCAAAAAAGGAGCTCAGAAACCGAGCTTTTTTGCACTGGGTCCTTGGCACAGCCTTTAAATGGCTGCGCCAAGGACCGGAGGGAAAGGGGCTGTGGTGGCGGCCCCTTTCTCCCCTCTACACCGCCATGGAAAGGGGGTGCAGCAGACGCCCAAGGGCACCTGCTGCACTCCGCTTTCAAGCCGCGGGGAAGCGGCAGTTTGCCACTTCCCCACGGTCTTCTGAAGCGGCAGGATGGGGCCTCTGAGGCTGCCATTGCGGCAGCCTTGGCCCCATCTAGCCGCTTAAAGGGGCGAGAACAGACCGCCCCTTTTGGGCAGTCTGTATCGCCCCATAGGGGCTAAACAGACAGGCAAAAAGAGCTGCTTTCAGGCTAGCTTGAAGGCGTGGCATTTAGATGACACATGCCTTGAAGCCAGCAAGAAAGTGCCCTCTAGGCACCTTATGTAGAGAAAAGCTGTTTTAAAAAGAAGCAGATTTTTTCCACTTCTTCCTGGCTTGAAGCCATATCATATGGTCATGACATGAGCCCTCCAGCCGGCGGTGTGGTTGGTAGGGTTTCAATGTGGCTTTAGAAAAGGCAGCTTCAAGCCACTTTTTCTTGCCCATCTGTTTCACCCCATAGTGTTGCAATTTTGTTGTGAGATAGAACACTTTATCAGTCTAAATGTACCCAAGGAAGCCATACAAATAAAAACCACATTAAGAAGGATACCATTTGGAAGTAAAAACACAATGCCTTTATTAAGACCTTCCCTTTCCCAGGAAAAGGACATGGTTGCATATGCATTATCAGTGTCAAGAGTATGCTACAGAGATAGTACCTTCAGTATCATTCATCCATAGTTTATTAAGAGAAAAAAACCCCAAAACATTTTATGACAGATATAACAGTTTAGGTATAACAGTAGCCCATGTTACTTGAGCAGCCTAGGCACAGTCACCTCATTTCAGAGTGTGACGCTAACACAGTTAAACTTATAGGTCAATTGTAACTCATAATTGTAGCAATTTCATGTCATTGCATTGGCCACAGAAATGACATCAACTCCTTTTGATGTCCACAGTGGTAGGCTGCACCGGTTCTGATAATCCCCTATTGGGTACAGTGGGATAAACCCTAAGATTTTGTCCCAGACTTTAAAGAGTGGTCTGCAGTGCTGAACCCTATCCCCTAAGATAGATTCATCACCTTGGACAGCTCCTTTAAAGTCTGGGATAAACTATAGAGTAGATACACTACCCCCTCAGCTTTCAACTATAGGTCACTATCAGTTTTAACATTCTTGTTGGATATAAAGCACTGGCAAAGGGTCTCATAGTTGGGACCAGTCCCCCCGCTCCGCATGGATTAGTAATTTCTGTGAGAAATGATAATTCTAAACTAATCATCTGTCAACATGACAAGAAGTTGTTTATTTTAAACAGCATTTGGTGGACAAAGTGGAAAGGGGCATTTTTCATTTGTTGCAGTCATTCCAGGCATTCCAGCAAGGGGGATATTGACTCCCAAACTGCTATGAAAGTAAAAACATTGATTCTTCGCTAAATTAAGGATGGTTATTTCTTTTTCTTTTTGTTCTTCTTTTTGCAAGGGGGATTTTCCCTGAAACACCACATGGCAATTCAAATCTCCCCATGGCTGAGAACTACTTGGAATATGGAATTGTGGATGACTGATACAAAAAACAAACAAAACAAAACAAAACAAAACAAAAACCCCAAAACAAAAACAAAACAAAACAAAACACCTTGAATGATTTGTTTTGGGCAGATGACTATGGTTTATTGATGGAAGGTTAGAGACCTCCTGCTACCCATAAATCAAAAAGTGTATGACATTAGCAAAACTGCTGTATTGGTTGAGTGCTATCAACATAAGGATCATGTTGAGGAACATCAACATGTGCCAGCATGCTCCTATTATGTGGGAGCATGCTGGAACAGGAACAGGATCATGTGTCATAGAAAAATCAGTCTTTCCCTCAATGGGAGCAGAATTTTTTCTGTTTGGCAAAAGGTACACTTTGGCAACCATCTCCATCTTCAGGAAAAGAATCCAAGTGCTACAAGGGTATGAGGGCATGAGGAGTGGCATGGAGAAAGCCACTACTCTCCCAATCAATTTTACCTTCTCTGCAGACCCAGTCAAAGACATTTTGTTGCAAATGCTTCCACTTGGTTCAAATCAGGGAACAGAGTACCAACGCAAACTAATTTATTTTGATTGCCACATGTGTCACTTCCCATTACTGCCAGTAAAATACAACAATAGCAAGGTAAATAACTATCAAATGGTTTCCCTACCCTAATATCCTGAATCTGCTGCCTAAGAGGTAGGCCTAACTCTAGTTCTTCAGCTCTGACTTTTATTCTACAGCTGTAATTCTTGAGTAGGTCTTTTGGCTCTGATTCCTTAACCTCAACCTGTCTTGACTCCACATTGGTCATTGGTTCACAGTGCAAACATCCACCTCCTTTAAAAGAATAAACCCTGAAAACTACCAGTTTGTCTTTTTAACAATCAGAAAAGTAGGAATGGTTTGCGTAAACAGGACGCACACCTGTGTAAACTATGCAAGAAATATCGGCAGAACACACTGGACTTGACTCACCAAAGAAACACTGGGATTACACAATAGCAATGTGGTTGAAAACGATATGCACTGTATTCCATAAAATTTTATCTTTCCGTTGACTATTCTACCTCCACAGACCCATCCTTTGTGAAATCTAGAATTAAATGGAAACAATACCAAGGAATGTGTGTGTGTGTTTGTGTGTGCCTCTCTTGACAAGTACTACTTAGTCACTTTTGTTTATCTCTTGAAAGAGCGGGATGGGGAGCTATACACATCTTTCCACAGATACCTCTGTTTCATTTGGCTACTCTTGAGTTGAACCTTTAAAAAGTGCATTTATTTATAGGAGTTAAAGTGTTTCACATATAGTAAGAATATTTAAAAGTCAAAATGATAAAGGTTGCAGAAGTAACATCAAGGGTGAAATAAGAGATAAGAGTTTTCAGTTTAGGAAAAAAACAGAGAAAGCATACAAAGTCTAGAAGCATACAAATTATACAAGAGAAAGAGAATGGATAGAATTCATTTAAGATTGTTACCAAAAAGGAAGGTGTTTTAATACCTTCCCCATGTAAGAAATTGTCTTCATGTAGGTGTTAGCATAGCCTCTCTTTGCTAGTATCTCCCTCTTCTGACCTGCAGACTGGAGGGGTACAGATCATGATTCTGTCCCACAGGTCTGCCACTTCTTTCTGCATAATATGGAGGCCAGTTCAGTTTAAAAAGGACAATTAAATGTCTATTTGAGTTATTGTTGTATACCTTCAAGTTATTTCCAACTCATGGTGAACCCATGGGATTTTCTTGGCAATATTGAGGTTTGCTCTTGCCTTCCCCAAGGCTGAGAGCTTGTGACTTGTCCAAGGTCACCCAATGGGTTTCATGGCTGAGTTGGGAATCAAACCCTGGTCTCCAAAGTCTTAGTCAAAGGTTCAAACCACTACACCACACTTACAGACAGACACACCCTAATCCAACATGCAGAAGTTGACCAAAGCAATAGATAAATGTTAGTTCAACAGTAGCAGTGGGACAGCATATTCCACCAGATGTGAGGACAGCAAGAGAGGGAAAGGCATTCTATATAGCAGTCACAATTTTATTCTCCAGTTCATCACTACTGCTCCATCCAGCATCTGCCACTTCAGGTAGCTACTTCACTTTGTGTAATGGTAGGGGCATTACAAAGGAAAATGAAGAAGAGATGCTTTAAACTCAAGGGAGGAATTATGCTTGGAACATGACCCCATGCTGATATATTATAAATGCAATAACACCATGAAGACTTGTATTATCAACTGAGAACTGGACGTGCTCTGAAAGGTGTTAAGTGAGGCTAATTAATGTTACCTGGATACCTCAAGCAAATTCAGTGTGGCTCTCTCATGTGCCCATTATGACGGTGGAGCACAAAAAAGAAAATCCAAACAAGTGTCTGAACCACAGGGCCTCTCAAGCACTTGTTATGGTGGAGAAATTAGTGGAGGCACTGTGAGATCGATATTCAGCTCTGCTTTGTGTGTAATGGATTTGGGGGCAGAACGTGGTGTGAAGTGTTTCCAGATTTGGGAATAGGTTTAATCTAGGGAAATGCTGGGAAGAATAGAAAAAGGTAAGGTAACCCTAGAAAGGTTTTGTGGACAGATGTTCGAGCAGATATTAGGATAGTGTTTCTGAGCTGATAAAATTGGCTGTCACTGTGTCACAGGCAATCAGGAAATTTGGACAGGAAACAAGTTGGGGATAGTAACCTGTGCTCAGGAATATTTGGTGCACCTCAGGTTCAGTCCCCAAGTTCTCTTCCGTTCACCTCTCCCACTGACACTCCTGGCTTCATCCTGAGAGATGTCATATAAAGAAAAAGGATCAAAGGCCGCGAATTTCAGATAGGACTCCCAGTCTCTTTTTAGTGACTGATCTAGGGTGGCCATATGTTCTACATTTATAGAGGATGGACCTCTATTTGAAGACGTTGTCTGTTTGAAGTGTTCAATCTGAGTCCAGGTTAAAGACAGAGAACCACAAGAAACTTAATAATAATAATAATAATAATAATAATAATAATAATAATTAATAATAATAATATATTTCTATTCCACCTTTTCTGGGTGCGGAATCAAAGCGGATTACAGCAGTTAGAGAGCAGAAGCCTTGCAGTTGTTTGCCAGAAATTAGGATTGGACTGCAGACTAAACAGTAGGCAGACAGGTCTTCTCTCCTCTATGGCAACGTGAACCACAATTCAATTTAAATTACAGTAATTATTTCTAGGGCCTGAATATTCTATGGGCTCCAGATCCTGTCTGATCTTAGAAGCTAAGCAGGGTCAGCCTTAGTCAGTACTTGGATGGAAGACTGTCAATGAATGGCAGGTGCTGTAGGCTATATTTCAGAGGAAGGAACTGGCAAAATCACCTCTGAGTATTTCTTGCCTAAGGAAAGCTTAATAAATTCCTAGGGTTACTGTATGTCATCAGGTGACTTGAAGGCATACACTGTGCTGGTCAATGATCGTAATAAAATTGAACTGAACAGACGATGAGCACACATACATATATACTGTTGTTTCTAAATATGTATCCAACTTATTTGCAAATTATATGCAAATATGTGTCCTTGTTTGTCCTCTTTTTCATTAGTTATTTCCTATTATCTAACAGTATGTAAGCAGCTATCCTAGAATGACCATTGGTCCTGAACAGCATGATTATGAGTTGCTCATTTGTGTGAAGCATAGAATAGAAGAAAATTCATGATGATGACATAAAATTCATACAGAGGCCATGAAATCATCATCGCCTCAGTTAAGCCCTGCACAATTGGTGATTCTGAATCCTGTGTGTAACACCATCTCATCCCAATTCTGCTGTCCTGTTATTTTTTTTTTTTTTTTTGCAGTGCCAGACACACCAAATAAAAATAAATTTATATTTTACATCAAGGACAACTCATTTAATAGTTGTATGCTAAGGGATCTTGTAGCACCTTTGAGACTAACTGTGCAAAAGAAGTTGTAGCATAAGCTTTGGTAGATTTGTTCTACTTTCTCAGATGCAACCAAGTCTATAAAATCTTATGCTACAACTTTTTTTGCAGTTAGTCTCAAAGGTTGGTACAATATCCCTTTGCATACTGACATTCCAGACTAATGTGGCTAGAGAGTTTATCACACTGGGGCTAATCTTGGCATTGAAGAGAGATTAAAGTGCATTTAAACCATCTGGCAAATAAAGCAAACATGGCAAGTAATTGCGTGAATGATTATCACATGCAATTGTACAAATGAAGTCATATTGGAAATGCATTGTTGCTGAAATCCTGAAAGTAAAAAGATGCATATTAATGCTTCTTTGTGACCACTTTAATGGCAGCTTTTGTGTGACGTTGTGTGAAATCGTTTCGCGTAATTATGCAATTTTTCTGGGATATTCATGGGATAAACTCCCGATTGCCTTTGTGTGATAAACTCCTATGTCTCTGAATTCTGCCTTATTTAACAGTTGTGAAAAGTAGCGGAAAGTACGACACTCCTATGGGGAAATAAGAAATGTTGGTGTCTCAGCGCTAAGGTCAGAACTCATACCGGTTTTCAGTAAATTTTGCACAGGCAACCAGGACAGAGAGAAAAGGCAAACAGCACCAGTATGACTTTTATTAAGTAGGCTCTTTGTGGTAACATACAGGAAGTGAAACCATTTTCAGGCTGAAAGTATTTCTCAATCATGTCATGCACCAGCAATCTTTAAAGCGTAAAGTTGCTGTTCCCCTTACCCGTCTTACTGAAGTGAGATAAAGCCGAGACACAAGGGGGAACAAAAAGAAATTTCCCTTGGAATCCACAAGCTTTTACTTTCCCTCCCTCCTGCTCAAATTCATAATGAAAATTCCAAGCAAACACAATGTATCCAATCAGTTTGTTACTGGGTATTTTTGCAATGTTATTGAGAGACCAGTTTGCATGCCACAATAAAACCAACCAACCAACCATTTTTCTTTCTTTCTTCATTTCTTTACCTTCTGGTAACTTCAGTTTATCATTGCCTCTCACTGCATTTGGAAATGTGGATGGTTCCCCATGCAATTTAAATCATGTGAGGCAGTGTGTGTTTGTGTGTGCGTATGTGTAGACACACTGGCTCCATTTGTTCCTCAAGCTGGAGGACAAAAACCTACAGGGAAGAGCCTTCTCCACTTATATGATCTCTCAGCTAGCGTTCCCAGATCTCATGGCCGGCCCTAGACTCTAATCTCTTGTCCTTTGAGTGAGAAAGAAAATTCCTAGGATGAAAGCACTCTGTTGAAAAATGTTTGTGTATTTTTCTTGGTTGTCTGACTTTCTGTTTTATATTTGAATGGCACCCTCTTTGTAACTGTGACTGATGTTCAATATGCCCCATTTAATGACATCACCAGGGGCTGCACCTTGTAACTTTGCCAGGAACCCATCCCTTCCGACATCACAAAGGGCTGTCCCTTTGTCTTGAGTTTTAGCCCTGAAATCTCGGGACCTGGAATAGTCCTAACCCAGCAATCTTACTTGCTACACAATTTAGAGACCTAATCTTCCAAGATTTATAATTGTGCAGCCCCACCCTGAGCTCACTATTGTGAAGAACGGAGTGGCCATCTACATAGTAGATGGTCAGAGTTGGGGAGCATGGTGTTAGAAGACAGGGGTCCAAAACACACTACAGAAGTACAGTAGAGTCTCAATTATCCAAACTTCGGTTATCCAACATTCTGGATTATTCAACATTGCAGCTGCTGTGATTTCTTTAAATTTTCTGTGATTTCTTTAAATTTTCAGAGGACGGAACTGTTTATACTGTACATCACAATGTTTATCAGTGATTTCTTTACATTTACTTTTACTGTTATTGCAATAAAACTTCAACACATTTTCAGTTCATAGTTATTTCAAGGCTTTTCTTGGACCTTCCGGATTATCCAACATGTTTGGTTATCCAACTATCAGCCAGTCCAGTTTATGTCGGATAGTCGAGACTCTACTGTATTCCAGTTTGAGACTGCTTTAACTGTGGCTCAGTGATAGGGTATTTTGGGATCAGTAGTTTTGTGAGATATTTGGCCTTTCCTGTCAGAGAGCTCTGGTGCCACAATAAACTACAATTCCTAGGATTCCTAGCAATGAGCCAGGGCAGTTAAAGTGGTCTCAAAATGGATTATTTCTGCAGTGTGTTTTGGACCAGGGTTATGCATTCCACATTGCCTTCTATTTGCCCTCAGGAGCAGTGGAGGAAGCTGCACGACTGGAATAAGGTTTACCTGCCAGTCTACTTGACTCCTGTATGTGGAAATGATGTCTCTCTGTGTGTGTTATTTTGATCCTCCTCTTTGGAAGCAAATTATAGAGAATATTTGCTCCCTGGAGGAGAGAGCACACTCCTGGCTACAGGTCTCTACCCCATCGACTAAAACATCCTTGTGTTTTTTTGGGGGGCGGAGGTTGCTTAAAATGCACATTTTGGCCATTTGCATTTTAAATGTGCACATGGTTTTGTGTGTGCTTTATTTCTTGCAAATATCCTGTAAGATGCTTAGATGTGTGAGTGTGTGAGGTGAGATACACAACACGACTCAGGAGGAGAGAAAATGTTACTTACCTTGAGACTGTTGAAACTAAATAAATTTCTTTCCTTCTCTAGTGGCAACAAACAACTTTGGAGATCTAGCTTTTTGTTCAGGTAAAAGAGTCTTTAGCCAAAGAGGTGACTGCAGAATTTCCTTCCACCATTAGAAAAAACAGCTGGCCCTGTTACCCAGCTTATTTGATGTGTTGGCACTGCAAGCATAGAGGCAGGGCAAATATTTAGCATCAGTATCTAAAAGCAAGTTAAGCTAGCTCAATGTCTATGGACTCTTTCAAACGGGGAGGAATTTCTCCCAACTCCGAATGGAGCCAATGCGGATTTATGTAAATTCGCTTGTTTAGCGAATTTACATGAACCCCTGCTCCGTTCGGAATTACTTCCCATTACCCGAAAATAACTCCCTCCTGCCCGAATTTGCATGCGAAGCTTTAATTCGCAATAAGGTAAAACCCATGATTGCATTCGAATTGGCTTCCCTCTTGCCCGAATTTGCGTGTGAAGAGTTAATTTGCAATAACATAAAACCCATGATTGCATTCGAATTGACCTTAAATTATACTTCCAATTTAGCCTTGTATGAAAGAGTCCACAGAGGTATTTATTTCCTTTTGTATTGCTGTATCAGTTCTTTCTCATATGAATACAGTCCCTTGAATTGATTTTCTGCCCCCCCCCCCAACAAGCTTGAAAATGTGGGTCATATTTAAACTTCTCACTCACATTTATTTGCTCTTTGCCTTTCGTATTTATGTGGGGTGGGGATGGGATTTGGGTAAAGTGTTGTGTTTATATTTTCTCAAGCTATATCACATGGTGTTTCCAGAGAGAGAAGCTGCATATTGGGTTGCTTTCAGTTTTGCCCTTAGCCTGGAAACCAGAAAGAACAAGATTATAGCTTGCCGGAATAAACATCAGTGTGGTGTCTCTGTGTCTCAGGGGAGATTTTGACTGAAGACTCTGTCATACAGATACACATACACTAGTTAGGTTAACCGGTTGGATCTCACTTCTCTTAATTCTTTAAGATACAAAGAACAACGTGCGTCCCAATAAATATCACAGCGGAGAACTGTGACTAGATCCTTGTTTTCAGTGCTATTTCATTCTGCGAGAACAAGCAGCACATGACCCAGCTATAGGCTATCTTCCCCTTGGTAGTGGGAGAAAGGATGGCAAAGAAATTTGCATTAATGGAGATCCCCCCCAGTAAATTTACCAAACGCATGGTTTATGAGACGATTAGTGAAAGTGTTTCTATTTCCCCCCATTTCCCATAATGAGCAGAGTCAGATTTTGTCCCTCTCCACTTTCAAATTATATGCATGTAAATGTGCATGATTACAAAAACATATATAGTCAGCCCTCCATATCCACGGATTTTGCATTCAGAGATTCAACAGATCACAGATGACACCAAATTAGGAGGGGGAGCTAATATCTCAGAGGACAGGATCAGAATTCAAAATGACATTAACAGATTAGAAAGCTGGGCCAAAACTAATGAAATGAATTTCAGCAGGGAGAATGTAACATACTATTAGGCGGGGGGAAAAAAATTGAACGGATAGATAGGGTGGGCAACACCTGGCTTGACAATAGTACATGTTAAAGGGATCTAGGGGTCATAGTAGACCAGAAGAACAGTATCTCAGCAGTGTGATGCAGCAGCTAAAAAAGCCAATTATGATTCTATAATGAATGAACAGAAGTATAATGCCTAGAACAAGGGAAGTAATAGTGCCACTCTGTTATGCCATGGTTAGACCTAACCTGGAATAGTGCGTCCAGTTCAGGGCACCACAGTTCAAGAAGGATGTTGACAAGCTGGAGCACATCCAAAGGAAAGTGACCAAAATAATAATAATTTCTACCCTGAATCTCCTATAAGCTCAAAATGGTAAAAGGTCTGGAAACCATGCACTATGAGAAGCAGCTTAGAGAGCTGGGTATGTGTAACTTGGGTAAGAGAAGGTTAAGAGATGATATGATAACCGTGTTTGAATATTTGAAAGGATGTTACATTGAGGATGGAGTAAGCTTGTTTTCTGTAGCTCCAAAGACAAGGACACGGAACAATGGATTTAAACTATAGGAAAAGAAATTTCACCTAAACACCAGGAAGAACTTCCTTTCAGTAAGAAGGAAGACAGTGGAACACACAGGAGCGTGGTAGAGTCTCCTTCTTTAGAGGTTTTTAAGCACAGGCTGGATAGTAATCTGTCAAGAGTTCTTTGATTGTGTATTCCTGCATGGCAGGAGGTTGGACTGGATGGCAAATGGTCTCTTCCACTTCTATGATTGCATTGAAGTGTACTAGCCTCCCCTCCCCCCAAGAATGTGACAGGACAAATTGTGGGCAAAAAGGCCACAACTTTATTGAAACATCAACACAACACACCTGTAGGTTTGGCACAAGCTAGAGGATTTGGAATATCACCAACACTGAGGCTGATTGATGTTAGGTTGCTTAACCAAGCATCGGGATGAGTAGAGGCACTTAATCGCAATTCCGCCATTGCACATCTATCTGGGCTGCTGGGTCAGCCCCTAGTAGCTGGGATATAAATACGGCCTCGCAATGGCCACTCATGCACTCAGCGTTCTCCTGGGTCCAAAGGACTCCCAAACCAGGGCCATAGAGCCTTGGAACCCTGCAGCCAAATCCAGAACCTCTGCTGCCATACACAGTTGTGAAAAATACCCAACCCCAGGGAGGAAAGGTGGGGAACCAAACTTCAAATGGCGCCGAACAGAGCAGAACGTGGCCTTAAATAGGCCAGGGAGCCAATGGGGGCCAAGGGACAGTACACAGCCCGCCCCCTTTGCGATCCCAACCAATGGGAGGCCAGGCAAATGCCTGGCCTCCACCAATGAGAGGCGCTTGCAGCAGCAAGGCAGCAAAGGAGGCTTGGAAGGGGCCAGCCATGGCTGCTGCAACAGTGCTGGCTTGATAATTCAGGTAAGCACCATTTCTATGAACACATCTATGGCTTGAAAATATTTTTTAAAAATCCAAAAAGCAAACCTTGATCTTGCCATTTTATATAAGGGACACCATATTGCTACACCACTATATTTAATGAAACTTGAGCCTCCATGGATTTTGGTATCCATGGGAGATCCTGGAACCAAACCTCAACAGAAACCAAGGATTCACTGTATCTTAAGAATGTGCACGTACTCCATTCCAGGGGAGGCTATCTTGGCTGATTCCATGTTAACCTTCCACCAGTAAAGAAAGATTTTGTAAATTCAAGTTTGCATTTGGCAACTGTTTCCTGAGAAAAGTGTTTTTAGTAGGTGGGTGCTGTGCTTTTTCTCTTCTGGTGTGCTTCTAAACTTTATTTGTATATAGTGGTTGTTTTCATGTGAAAATTGCCTTGTTTTGTTACTTTTTTTTCCTTTTTACTTGTATCTATTTTTCCCCTGTTCTGGGAAGAAGACAGAACATTAACTAAGAGCCTTGTTACATGAGAAAAGAAAGCCAAGATAGAGTGGGATAGTACTTGCTTTCTTTGTGCCTCTCCATATGCCATCGTGGCTGTTTCACGAACGCTTTGAGGATGGGAGAGAAGCGGGATGCCTCAATGATGATTTAGCAGTGCAACCAGCTATGACACCTTCACGCTTCAGGAACTTCTTCAGGAATGTTTTGCCAGCATTTTAGTGATGGTAAGCACCTCCGTGTGATAATCTCCTATATGTGTGTTTGATTATTCCTATTTAATAAAATGCAATTCTTATCTGGATACCTGCTTCTAGAGTTCTGTGAATTCAGACTCAGTATACATTGTCTTTGGTCCCCAGGCCGCATGTTACCTTGGCCAGAAATTATATCTCTCCTTTGAGGTAAGTACTGAATTTCCCTACAAGCATAGCAAGTGTGGGTGTCTTCCCTGGACCCCAACATTTTGGGTGACAACATGAACTTTCATGGGGGGTGGGGGTGGGGGGGGTGGGTAGAGAAAAAAAAACTGATAAACAACTTGGACAGGATGAGAATGTTAACAGGTTCCACAAAAATGCCACAAAAAGGAAATTGTGAAATGTTGATATACCCAAAGGACATGGACTTAATTGCTTGCAGCCACTTCTTTCAGGGTGAGCTTACAAAGGAATATTGTTGAAAACTGTGCCTCATACAGAATCCAAGGCCAAATTTCTCTGCACACAGAAAATAGCATGAGGATGCCTGCTTATGCAATGCCTCTTTCCCCAAGAGGACATCAAATTTGCATAAAACTGGCAAGTGTTGATTTATGTAAAATGATGAAAAATTAAGAATGATTACTTTCATGGAGGCTAACGTTCTCAAATTAGGCTAAGGCTGTTGGATTATTTCCAGAATGCCAGTGACTAGTAAACATAAGCAAGTGAGTGCATGTCTTCTCCATGGGCTTCCCATAAGCATCTGGTTGACAATTGGGAGAACAGAGTGCTAGACTAGAGAACGTATTTCTTTGAATTCAGCACAGTTCTAGTTATGTTCTTATGCAGGGATAGGCAACCTTTACAGTTGAGAAATCTACTTTGCATTATTACTAGAACCTTCTACAGGAGGCCGATCCAAGATACGTATGTTTAGAAGTAAGGAGTGCTTAGTACTAAAAGCAAATTAAGCCCACGGGTACTTCAGCAAACAACCTGCTGGTTGACTCTTTAAACTTTCTTAATTCCTGTAGTGTAATTGGGGTTCATTTTCTTATTATTATTCCTTCATTTTGGCAATATCATTTGGTGTAGGGGAGGTTATTGTGGTGCTGCTCTTGTTAAAACCATTGAGAGTTCAGAAGAATTGCTAATTTATTGTAAATTCCCCAAAGATTTATCAGTAGATCGGCCTCTGACTTTTGCTACTCCTATTCATAGATGTTATTGTTTACATAGAAATACAATACATTTCATATCACTACCCTTAGGGTAGGATGCAGGAATCAAAGTATTAGATTTTTTTTTTTAAAAAAATCTTATTCACATGAAAACAACAGACACACATCATAAAACATTCACATATTATATCATCTATAACGTATCAACAAACATCATCATTACATACAATTATTATTATTTTTTATATCTTCATTGTTTCTTACACCATCTGTAATGCAAATCATGACTTTCTATTATGTGAACTGATGTATGTCAGTCTTCAGTTACAGAGAAGAAAATATCCATGTAAAATTAACAGATTCCTGAGTCTAACCTTACTTCAGTAGTTTGCTCACTATCTGTCACACTGGCTGTAATATACTCTGCAACCAAGAGGCAGGGCCAACCGAAATTCAGGACCAGTCAAAAAATCTCAGACACTTCTTGAATAGTTCCCTTTGGTTTCCATGGACTCTGGATAACACCCCAAATGTTGGCATTGCACAAATTGTTCTCAATTAATGTCATATCACTGGAACATTATTATTAATATTTATTAATATTAAAATGACAATTTCACCCTCTGCTCTGTAATAAACTCTTGCAAAAAGTTTGATGAGGTACATTATGAGCTTGTTGCAATATGAGTACACAAAGCTAGTAATAAGGCAATGTGTATGTATGATGTGGTTTTCAGCTTATTTCTGGTTGATTTAAAAATAAATAAACAAATTGCTTGAACAAAAAGGACTCTGATATAATAAAACAGAAATACATAAACTGAACTGGGGGGTGGGGGGCTTAGAAGAACCATTTGAGTTCAAGTGAATGATAAATTAGCAAGTATTTAGATAATGCCTGAGTCAAAGGCTGTAATACTATTTCCATGTACATGAGGGCAAGCCTCATTGAATTTAATAAAGCCAACTTCCAAGTTGATATCGATAGGATTGCCCTTTGAATAGAGGTGGTTGGTGGCTTGCATGCCAATATGGTGGTGAATCCACTCTGAGTTTAATTCATCATTGAAATGGAGCTATCCAAGACGTTTTATTTTTATACTGCTGTAATCCACTTTGATTCCTTGCGAAAAAGCAGAATATAAATAAATTGTATTACTACTACTAGTAGTAGTAGTAGTAGTAAAACCCTACCCCTAAACCTTATCACCTTGAGAGCTCCCAGCTTCTGTTTTCTCTAAAGGATCATAGAATCATAGAATCATAGAGTTGGAAGAGACCACAAGGGCCATCCAGTCCAACCCCCTGCCATGCAGGAACTCCCAATCAAAGCACCCCCGACAGATGGCCATCCAGCCTCTGCTTAAAGACCCCTAAGGAAGGAGACTCCACCACACTCCGAGGGAGTGTGTTCCACTGTCGAATAGCCCTTACTGTCAGGAAGTTCTTCCTAATGTTGAGGTGGAATCTCTTTTCCTGCAGTTTGCATCCATTGTTCCGCGTTCTAGTCTCTGCAGCAGCTCCCTCCTCAATATGACATCCCTTCAAATATTTAAACAGGGCTATCATATCACCTCTTAACCTTCTCTTCTTGAGGCTAAACATCCCCAGTTCCCTAAGGTGTTCCTCATAGGGCATGGTTTCCAGACCCTTCACCATCTTAGTTGCCCTCCTTTGGACACGCTCCAGTTTCTCCACATCCTTTTTGAACTGTGGTGCCCAGAACTGGACACAGTATTCCAGGTGAGGCCTGACCAAAGCAGAATAGAGTGGTACTATTACTTCCCTTGATCTAGACACTATACTTCTATTGATGCAGCCTAAAATTGCATTGGCTTTTTTAGCTGCTGCATCGCACTGTTGACTCATGTTCAGTTTATGGTCTACTTGGACTCCTAGATCCCTTTCACATGTGGTCTCATTCAGCCAGGTGTCCCCCATCCTATATCTGTACATTTCATTTTTCCTCCCTAAGTGCAGAACCTTACATTTTTCTGCATTGAATTTCATCTTGTTAGCATCGGCCCAGCTATCTAGTCTATTCAGGTCATTTTGAATTTTGATCCTGTCCTCTGGGGTATTAGCTACTCCTCCCAGTTTAGTGTCATCTGCAAATTTGATAAGTATGGCCCCAATTCTGTCATCCAAATCATTAATAAAGACATTGAATAGCACTGGGCCCAGGACAGAACCCTGTGGCACCCCACTTGTCACTTCTCTCCAGGATGAAATGAACTATTGCTGAGCACCCTTTGAGTTCGGCCAGTCAACCAATTACAAATCCATGTAACAGTTAACTTGTCTATCCCACATTTTGCAAGCTTGTTTGCAAGAATGTCATGGGGAACCTTGTCAAAGGCCTTACTGAAATCGAGGTATACTATATCCACAGCATTCCCTTCATCTACCAAGCTGGGGACATTATAAGGACATTATACCAAGGACATTATACCAAGGACATTATAATGTTTGGAGTTTTCAGGCAGTCAGGCCCCCAAAATGCTACAGATGCATCCTTTGACTTTCTGGTGTGCCTTCCCAGCTTAGTGCCCTCCAGATGTTTTGGCTTTTGATTTGCAGAATCCCTTATCATTGGCCATACTGGTTGGGGCTGATGGGAAATGAAGGCTAAACATATCAATATTTTTTTGAGGCGGGGGGGGGAGACAGGGGAGACAGACTTTAAGAAATTGGCTACATAATTTGTGATTGGGAATCTTGTGGAACTTTGTGTTGATTCACAGATCCCTGAAGAGTGAGCCAGGGAACATTGTGGAAGCAATTAATATTGATATACTACAGCAGCGTAAGATTTACCATGGATAAATACTACCTTTCCCTCGCCTGGCTCACCTTCAGATCAGTTGGATTACAACTCCTGGAATCCTGTAGCCTTGGTGCACACTGGTCATATAATCTAGTCCAGTGATGGTGAAACTTTTTGGGGCTGTGTGCCCCAACTGTTTTTGTTTTTTTTAATGATATCAGGCTCTACCTGTTTTCATATCTGTTTGTTTGCTGATACCAACTTTTTCTGTTGTCAGCATGGCATTTTAAGAGCAACATAAGCAAACAGAACAAGCCCCTGATCCAAGGAACTTCCCTTCTTCCCTTCTTTTCTTCTTTATTACATACACCAAAAAAGAGGCAAAGAAAGTGAAAACAAAAATGAGTAAGATTTACACACCAATGCAACAACCATAATATTATTAAATTGATCTTATTAGATACATTAAATAAATAATTTATACCACATATACTTGACTATAAGTCAACCTCATGTAGAAGTCGAGGGCAGATTTTGGGGCCAAAATGATGGATTTTGATATGACCCACAGACAAGTCAAGGGCAAAACTTAGGGGCAGGTAACAAAGGATCTAAAGATGAAGCAAAGGAAAACAATGCCAAAGAGCTTGCAAAATTCCAGCAATATTCCAGCAGGAATAAGTGTTTTTGCTCACCCCAAAGGCTGGTGCTTCAAGGACAGATTATGCTTTTGTCTTTCACCAAGGAATGGTTCCTTTTTTATATATAAGAGTTAAAGTACATCACTTACATTGACGCGTGTATAAATTGACTCAGGCTTTTCTGATCCATTTTTGACTAAAATTTCTAGACTTAAATATAAGTCTATACAGTAAAATATAATCATTTTTCTCTCTATAAGTTACTAATTTATGATACAAACTTATTACATTTTAATGTATATTTATGTATGTATATATTTACTTTATTTATATGCCACCCTTCTCCCAAAATGGGACCCAAGGTGGAATCCATAACAATGAATGAAAAACATTTACCAAAATAAAATAAAATAAAATAAAAAAATCGTGTATATCTTTTCACTGTTTTACTGCAACTTTTCTCAATTGAATTTCCTTTCTAAATGTGAAATTGTGGAAGGCAGTAAGGGAAGGGAGAAAGGAGAGTGGTAAAAAGTATAAATGGGAATCAATAGAACATTCATTGCATGCTAGATTTAATTTACTACACTAACCCTTTGTCATGTGAATGGTGGTTGGATACATAAAAGGTTCATTTAAGAATTCCAGTATTTTCAGCTGAGGAGAACTTTTATACATAATTGGGAATTAAAGAGAAAGGGAGAGACATTTCGGAAATGACATGGATTTTTAAAAAGCATTTAGCAGTTGCATTTCTATATCGCTTAATAGTGAACTCAGCACTTAAGCCAATTGCCCCCAACAAGCTGGGTACCCATTTTACTGACCTACGAAAGGATGGAAGGTTGAGTCATCCTGAAGCCCTCTTGAATCAAACTCACAATGTTGTGGCTGCAGGACTGGCATTTAACCACTGTGCCACCAGGGCCCTCTCAGTGCTAGGAAAAGTTCCTTTTTTTGAACTGTTACTCTCAGAATCCTTTAGCTAGTTGGTGATGCTGTCTGGCGGATTTTAGGAGTTGATGTCTGAAGAAGAAACTTTCCCAAGTGCTGGGAAAGCTCTTGGAGAAGTTCAGAATCATTGCGTCTGGATGAATTTGTGTGACCGGAAACATCAGAGCATTTGACGTGGGCAGGTTGGAGTTGTAGATGGGACAAGAATATAGATTAAAGATTGAGCGGTACAGAAAGGAAGCATTTTTTGGGGGGGTGGGTTGCCCTTTGGGTTAGGAAAGTAGAGATGAGACTGACATGTTTTAAAGAAGTGGCTGTAACCAACAGAGTGGATCTGATTCTGTCGGAAAGGTTTGCCTTGTAAGAGAGAACAAAATAAACAGGGAGAGCTTCTCATAGGTGAAAGTGAAGCGTTCAAAGAAAAGGTCTTTCAGCACCTGCTTTCCTTATCTAACTTCTGCTAGTTGGCAGTAACAAAATTCCTGTTTATCCATCGGTGGCAATTGCCAGTGCTCTTTGAAGAAGCTGATTATGAGAGGGATTTTGTATAAACTCATGTCTCAATAAATGCGCAATGGGCCCGCAGGTTGTATGACAATGAATATTTGTGTGTGTGTGTAGTAGTAGTAATCATTCTCTCCCTCACTCCCCTTCTTTCCTCCCTCCTCTTGTAGTGATATTTTCATATAGAAAAGTTGACCACTATAACTAGAATTAGGCAGTGACTCTGGCCAGCCACTTTATAAAATGAACTCACACCAGAGTCCCAGGAGACCCGTGTTAGCTAAAGCAAAGCAAGGTCCAACACAAATAAGAACTCTGGGGACTTCATTCTCTCGCTTCAGTGCCTTGAGCAGCCTGCTTAGCAGTCTTCTAGGGTGACACGTTGCAAGGGCACGGTGTGTGTGTGTGTAACTGTGACTGTCACAGAGGCTTGGAGCATAGCCAGCAGCAGTGTTAGGAAACATGGTTACTAATGACTCCTGCTGGCTCATCTTCCTTTCTCTCTGGTGGCCCAGTTTAGGTAGCGAAATCAACATGTTTCCACATGTTTTGACAATGTGTGTTCTGCTAGAGGTCTCCAACCCTAGATGAGAAAGAGGGAGAGAGTGAGTGAAACCCATGTAGAATGATACTGAAAAAAGGAATTTTATCTATGCTCCGTGAAACTTACTTCTAAGTGTGAGAAATAAACAGACGCAGCAGTGTGTGGTTGTGTTGGGCTAAGCAAAAACAATCTGATGTCCTTCCCTCTGTGCTCTTTTGCTTGGTTTTGTTTGGTGGTTACTCACACTGAAGTACTTTCCCTCCCCTGAGCTGTATTTGTTTGGTGGTGGCATTTGAAGGTGCCCATCTGTCCCCGCTGCCCCATTTGAATGAAATGGCAACTCAACACTGACTCAGGGGGGTTTCTCTGAAAAATTATATGGGAAAGTAACCAGATGAGTTCTTATTTTTTTGTTTTTTGTTTTTAAAAAGCAGTCACAGTAACCCAGTCTTCCCCTCCCTCACATGCTGGTGCAAGAAGGATGGTGCATGATACAGAGAAGAGGAAATTCTTTGTTGACACAGGTGATCGGTGCTAAGTGGCCAAAATTGATAGAATAATATTAGTACTGAGAGCATAGTTCTCCAGCTGCCAAGTTCAACCTACCACAGTGAGGCGGCTTTCTTTAAGTCCGTGTCCCACAGGAAGGTAATTCTCTAGCTTCTTTCTTTTCCCCAGGGGGAGGTTGTGGTTTTTTTCTTTTCGTTTCTGGTAGCTAACTGACCTATATTCTTCATTAGTTCTCAGTTCCTTTCTGAATGTAAGGTGCTGTGCAATGCAGTGAGAGAGGCAATTTTCAGATCCAAAAGTTTCACAACTTTTGTAAGACTTTTGTAAGACATGCCATTAGGGCCTTGCCATAGGTGAATGTGTAAAAACAACATGTTACAAGTTACAACTCCCATTTACATGTCCTTAGAGTGATGTAGCTGCTGCCTCTGCTTTGCCATGCTGCTTCAGAAAGCTGCAGGCATGTTAAAATGCTTCTGCTCGCATGATTCAGCTCTACAGCATCTTTACCCAGCACATAGATGACACAGGTTCCTAGTGAACAGATACTGCTTCCTTGTTGTGTAAATAAATTCTTTACGACTTTTTGAAACTTTCCAAGAACATTGTGAGAGTAACCACTAATCTGTTTATTTACACTTTTAAAATGATTTCACCTGTTCGTTGAAATAATGCTCCACAGACAGAAGAAAGGAGTGTTAATGTTTCTAGCCCAATTTTAATCCAAATTGCCAAACTAACGTAGGTTTTAAAGGACAAGCCAATTGATTTTTTTTTTGAAAGACTGGAAACTGTTTATGGACTTTTTGAGCATTAGGAAATCTAATGTAATAATCTGTCGTTATGGCTGTTAATAATTCTAGTAGGAGTACTTAATTGGATCTGTAATAGTAGAATAATATAGATTTTTTATTTCTCTTTTCATTACAGTTGTGATGCGGGGGGGGGGGGGGGGGAGACAGAGTCCTAATGCTTAGATTTTTCTCTTTTCTTCTCCTCCACCCTTTCTCTCTCTCTCTTTATTTTTCCTTATTTTCTGTCTTTACTATCTGAATATATTCTCTGAATACATATTATCGTGGTTCTGATCATAAATTAGGCTGTTAGTGTTAAATTAATTAATAGATAAATTACAAAAAAGAATAAAATAATCCTGAGGACAGCCAACAGTTTAATAAATTTGTCAAGACAAATGTGTCAGAGAAATTTAATTTAATACTCTAGCAGGCCAAATGCCTGTTAAGAAAATAAAGATTTTTGCATTGTGGTTGGAGATCAGAGATGGGGCAAGGTATGAGATTTCCCTGGAAAAGATTTTTAAAATGTAGGTGTAGTCTCAGAGAAATTGCTCTCTTGTTTCCCAGCCAAGCACAACTTGGCTTCACAAAGAATGTGAAGTAAAGATCCTAGAGAATCTCAGTGCTGGAGGGCTTCTATAAGGGAAGATGGTCCATTACTTATCTGGGCTGCAAATTACAAGATGTTTGAATGTTCAGCATTGAACTGGTCCCAGAAAAACACTAATGCCGGTATAGGTATGATAACTAAAAAAACCCACATGCTCCCAATCATCAGCTATAGATCAGAGCGTTTGGGGACAGCTTATATTTCCAGACTCTTTTCAGAGAGAGACCCATGCTGAGGGCACTGTAGTAACTGAACAGTAGTGCAACTAAAGCATATGTTTAGTAGTGCAACTAAAGCATGAAGCCCCAAGGACAGCCCTTTCCAGGCATTTTGCCCCTTTTCCACGGCCTGGAAAAGCGGCAGATTGGGGCCTCCGGAGCAGCTGGTGAGGCTGCCCTGGCCCCAACCCGCCACTCAAAGGGGTGCCTACAGGCTTTGAGACATTAATTTTAATGTGGGAAGAAATGACGCATGCAGTGCCGAGGAGGAAAAGTACATTTATTAAGTTGCAAAGGCCATGTAAGCAGGATAATAATAATAATAATAATAATAATAATAATAATAATAATATTTATGTCCCACCCCATCTGCACTCAGGCAATCAGGGCGGCTTACAACATGAAAAATTATACATAACATAGCTCCCAACCCTCCCTCACTTAAAACAGGTTTAAACATTTTACAATTAAAACCTGTTACAATTAAAATCAATAACAATTTACACCATAAAACAACAGCAACAACCATGGACAAGCAAACAGCAAATGGGATTGGATTCATTTATTTCTCTCTTTGGTTGCTGGACGTCTATTCAGGAAAGGCCTGCCAGAAGAGATCTGTCTTTTTAAAAGCTCTCTAAGGTGGTTAAATGACAGATCTCATGCAGCATGCCATTCCATAGTTTGGGAGCGATAGCTCTAAAGATCCTCTGGGCAGTTGTGGATAACTTAGTTTTTATTGGTGGTAACAGATTTTTCCCAGAGGACCTGAGTGTGCGGGATGGATTATACGAAATGAGGTGGTCTCGGAGATACTTTGGACCCAAGCCACATTTAGGGCTTTAAAGGTAATAACCAACACCTTATACTGGGACTGGAAACTGATGGGCAGCCAGTGAAGAGATCTTAAAATTGGTGTAATATGGTCTCTTCTAGATGTACCCGAGACTAGTCTGGCTGCCATATTCTGTACCTGTTGAAGTTTCCGGACCAGCACAAGGGTAGCACCATGTAGAGTGCATTACAGAAATCCAGACGTGAGGTTACCAGCGCATGTACTACGGTTTCAAGATCCCTGACTTCCAAGAATGGGCACAGCTGGTGTATCAGCTGGAGCTAATAACAGGCACTCCTAACCGTTGCATTTACCTGATTTGTCATCTGAAGCGATGGATCTAAGAGCACCCCCAGATTGCAAACACAGTCCTTAGAGGAGAGTGTGACCCCATCTAGGACTGGAGGTTGTATCCCAATACCTGGTTTTCGGGCTGCTACCATAAGTACCTCTGTTTTGTCTGGATTCAGTTTTAATCTAAATCCAGAAATTGAGGTTATATTTATACTTAGATGATGCCACACATTTATTTAAAAAAATCCGAAATAAAAACAAAAAACCAACACTGGATTGAAGCAATTATCTGGATTTTGTTTCTTAGATGGTAGGTTTGCTTGTAAGTGACTGGTCTGTACCCTTTCCCTCCCTTTAATATCAGAGTTGCATCCTTGTTTCATGGACCAGAGCACATTGCTAATATAGGGCTTATCAAAATGACTCATAATTTAGCCTTCCTTGGGAAAGATGGTTATCAAAGACCCTCCTTTTCACTCCCATAGAAAGAAGTCTCTTGAGCTTTGAATGATTAGTTCTCTTTTGTGGTTGATCTAAACATCCCCTGGGTTTAGTGAATTATTGTTTGCATGGGAGTTTTTTCATGATAAATATCATTAAGCAAGTTTTAAAGAGTGAAGCTGTTTGGTGAGACCAGAATGGTATTTTCCCTTGTAGACTGAATTTTCTGTTGATGAGGTAGAGGTACACTTTGGGATATTTATCGGTCCACAAACAGAGAAATAAATGAAATGGAATAAAGCTTGACTTTCACCTTAATCAGGGTAGAGTAATGTGCCTCTCCAGATGTTTTTGGGTGGCATGTCTCATCAGCCTTAGCTTATCCAGTACAATCAGTGGTAAGGCTGAGAGAGTGTGACATGCCCAGAGTTACCCAGTTAAGGATTAATGGCCAGGCTAAGTAAGACCACTTCCATTTTTGTTTTTATGGTGACCCTATCAAGGGGTTTTCTTGGCAGGATTTGTTCAGAGGGGGTTCGCCATGGCCTTTCCCTGAGGAGGCTGGGAGCGTATGACTTGCCCAAGTGGGTTTACATGGCCGAGTTTGGGAATCAAACCATGGTCTCCGGGGTTTCCAACTTAATGGCAACCCTATGATGGGGTTTTCTTAGCAAGGTTTTGTTCAGAGGAGTAAAAGTAAGTAAGAGTAAGGTGTGGTAAGAGCTGAAACTAGTGACATTGTCAAGGAGGAATGTAGAAAGACACTATCTGTAGACAATTTAGTGAACGAGGCCTATGTGAGGAAGCAAGCTCCCAAATGTGCAGCTAGCAAAATGTATCTTCACACATACACTGTGATGCTCAGCCATATCCCTCTAAACTTGATATAGATCTGGCTGTCCATCCCACTCCAGAGCCAGCACTGCACGCTGCTAGAAGTGGATTGGACCACTACAGAGCCTGAAAATTTACTTTTAAATTTATTCTTGGAATTGCCCAGATAGCATGGCCAGTGGAGGATTCTGATAGCTGTAGTCCACAAATAAGTTTTCTAACCTATGCCATTGTCTCTGTTATGGACTTTTTATTCTAAGGCAGTTAATCAAAAGAAAAAGGAATTCCCTCTTGACAGCCACTGATATTAAATCTGATTAAGGCTTACTATTCTATAATGGAGTGTTGTTGGTGCCATTTTTCTGTGGATTAACCACTAGTTGGCATTTTTAACCACTTATTCTAATTGAAGATAATTATGAGAAGATTTCTTTTATCCTTACAATACATCTTTATGAGAGCTATCTAACACTTCTCTGTGTGAACTTATAAATATGGATAAAAATCACAGCTATTAATTGTTTTGAGGATAGGTGAATGAATGACTCTATCCACTTTTGCTTTTAGTGCATGAACAAAGAGGGAATGTGAACATGCCTAATCAGTCCACTTTAAGCAAAACAGGCCATTAAATCCCTTCAGTTTTTGTTAACTGCTCTGTAACCTTGCCAGACTCAGCCTTCAGTTGAGACAAACAAGGGCATGATCCTGCACGGATAAAGTGGGAGATCCATTAGGAGCCCTTTAAAAGAAGGAAAAGAGTAAGTAGAGTACCTTATTGACTCCTTAACCAACCAAGAGGATTGGTAGCCTACATGCAAAGCAATCTGTGTTTTGTGTGAGTTGGATTCCACAGACTAAAATGGAGGCATTTTTATCAGCTGAACATGTTCTCAAAATCATGGTACTAATCATATGCCTGGGCACCAGGAACTGTAAGGGTTCTTTTTTTTTTAATGACTTGTTAAAGCAGCTGCGTATAACAAGAGTCCAGAAAAGCTAAAGAGACATTTCAGGATTCAATACAGGCACCAAACTCCTATAATTCTTGGTGTGAATCAAGCCTCTTGTTCAACGGCTAGTTTCATTAGAGCAGGGGTGGACACTATGTTCCTCCTGGCATTGCTGAACTGGACAGCCTTAGCCAGTAAAATGATGAGAATTACAATATAACAATATTTTGAGATTTCCACAAATTGCCCACCCCTGCATTAATATACAGGGATAAACCGCTTCTGAAATCAAATGTGGACAACAGGTTTCAAGGGAGTTTATTACATGGACTTTTCAGCCCAATCTGGGCACAGGACAGGATCAGGCTGGAACAGGGGAAAATGGGTTTTATCGCGCAGAAAATTGCTGCTGCACTGCTGCCTGACCACTCTTTCCCCAGCGGTGCTTCTCCTGGTGATTTTGCTACCATGGAAGCTTTCCATACCACCAAAACCAACTGGCAGAGCACAGCTGAGGGATTGGTGATAGTCGAGTGGCAGCACAGCAGCAATTTTGTGTGCGATAAAACCCGTTTCCCCCTGTTCCATCCCAATCCTGTCCCGTGCCTAGATCAGGATGAGAAGTGCATGTGATAAACTCCTAGCTCAACTGACAAGAGAGAAAATAAGCAATTAATGGGCTTCTCCAATCCAAATCCGTCATATAAAATAATGAGGTGCAAACATCCTGCTTCTTTGATATTCCTACTCAATTTCTTTATCAACTCACCCTTTCACTTGACTTCTCCTACAGTTAGGAAATCTCATCTAATGTTTAGAGTAAAATTTTCATCAGTCCAATTCAAACCCATAACCTTTTCGGCTTCCTTGCAGAGCAGGAGAAAAGAATTGTTCTCCCTCTTCTATAGACTCCAGGAAATTTTAATCACGTTCCTGATCATCTTCCTTCAACAATAGTGTCAGTCTTATATTGTTGTCTTCTACTCTGTTGACTGTCAAATCCAGTAGCCCTCAGATTATTTTATGAGTACCACTTGTATCCTTCATCAACATTTTATACAGTTGGACCTATGTATTTGCAGGGGATTCATTCAAAATCTGTGCATGCTCAAGTCGCATTGAAAAGAATGGTGATTCAGCATGCGCATGCACCACCATTAGCTAAAACGCGGGCTTGCTGTTTGTGGATGGTTGAGAAGTCCTCCAAAAAGGAGGACAGACTGTACTTCACCAATTAAATTATGTGCATTGTTCCACTACCCCCTTAACCTGTTCTTAGTTTGGATACCTTTCAGGATATTGAGCAGTGGCATCACTATGGTTGGTATCACCTCCTGTGGTAACTTATTGTGCAACCCCTCCGCCATTGACCCTCTCCCATAGTACACCATGTAGAATCCTTAGTATTGTTTTTTGTACAAATATTACTCATGAATTGTAATTCTCCAATGTTGTGACACAACAAACTAGCAAAATTAAGATTATACCTTTAAGTTACAGTATTATATGTATAGCTTAAATTAATTTACATGTACATAGTTTCATGTGGTCAAAATGAAAATTTGGTAAGATGTGATTTTTAAAGATTTTATTTAAAAATTAAGAAATTTAAAAAACAGATTTAAAAAATATTTTTAATCTTTTTTTAAAAAAAATTAAAACATTTTAAAATTTAGTTGCTGCCTCCCAAATGTAATGTGTAACAGTACTATTTTTAATCAAGCTGTGATTGTTCCATACTCTCCCCGCCCCAGCACTCCTCAGCAATGGCTATGCTGGCCAGAGCTGCTGGGAGTTGCACTCCAATAACATCTGGAGAGCCGTTCACTTCTTACCTCTGACATACTGCCAGCTAACTCAGTTGATCACAGGAAACTAAGCAGCACTTTTCTGCTTTCTCTCTCTCTCTCTTTGTGTTTGCCTTGCACCAGAACTAACAAGTTTGTGAGCAATTTGGATTTTTAAAATACAACCATATAGAATAAACTGTTCAGGGGGAACTATTAAATCAGCTGTTGTTGTAAGTATTGAAACTACTGGAAGTGGTTAAAGCTGGAAGGAAAATTGGAACTGGTTACCCAATAAACGGGTGCCTTTATTTACATTGGCATAGTTTTGTACTGTGAGAAACCCTGTTCCAAGAGGTGTTAGTCTGGGCATGGCCAACACTGGCATGGAGTTTACATAAAATGAAGATTTGGGAGATTACTGGGCACAAGAGCAGGCTTTAAGAACATCAGAAATGTGAAAGCACTTAAGAATGTTAAGCCGGCAAGATTGCCATTTGCTCTCAGCATTCTGAGCACCTCTTTGGGAAAGCGAACCCGGCATGTGTTCTGGAATGGCAGACAGTGTTTCATTGTTCCCAGGGACTGGGCTGAGAGATGGCACACAGCCATGGATGATAACTCTTGGCAAAACCCTCTCTGGCTTTCCGAGACCAGTTGAGTGCTAGGGCCTAACTTTTGCTACTGTTTAAACTGAAGCGCAGGAAGACAGAAATCCCATGTTGGCTCTCAGCCATCATGACGGAGCTAAACCCATTTCACGTGCCTTCTTTGACTGTCTTCTGCTGGCACAGTATGGCAAAGTACACACATGCTTAGTACTGGTGCCTCTTTGCCACATGATTTATGGTAGCCCCCTTGCCTCCTCATTCCCTGCACAACTGCTTACAAGGGGCCAGAACTCCATACCCTCCAACGTTTCACAGCTGAAAACTGGGGTATGTACTGCAAAACAATATTGGAGTTGGTTAGTATGACAAACCAATAAGATGGCAAACATTATTAACCAGGAAGAGCAAAGCTAGGAGAGGCTGCAGCAGTTTCCTTATGGGCAAAATCCTGGCCCCTTCCTCTCCACTCCTCCCCTGCCATGTTAACTGAACGCAGACTACTTTTTCACTTTGAACTCACTTTGCTGCAGCTGGAGTTAGCTGAGGACAAAGAGGAAAGGTGGGAAGAGGAGAGAGAAACAGGGGTATTTTAAAAGTAGCTGAAAAGTGGGAGAGTGGAATATTATTTGGGATTGTCCATGCCAAACAGGGAAAACTGAAAGGTATGGAATTCTTTATTTACCTCTTTACACACAGAGGATGGATACCGGTTTGTGTTCTGAGTATTTTGAAAGACTGTGACCAATACTTGTAAACATCAGCTATTCAGAAAGGTTTTTGCAGAATTGTCCGTCTGCTCATGGAAAATGATCTTGATAAAAGATAATTTGATAAGATTTTTAAAACAAGAGATCATATGTCTGTTTTCCTTTTGTTAGTTATATTCCACTTTATGTCTGGTGAGCTCAAGGCAGCATATGTGGCTCTCCTCCTCCCAACTTTATGCTCACAACAACCGTGTGAGGTAGATGAGGCTGAGAGAACAAGTGACCCAAGATTATCCTGAAAGTTTCATGGCTCATGAAGTGCAGGCATGAATCTGGATCTCTTAAGATACTAACCACCATACCACACTGCCTCTCCTACTGTTAGGGCAAACACATTTACAAACCAAACTGCTACAACCAGATCTCAATTAGCTAGACTGGTGATCTCTATCACCATCTTTTCTCATTCAATGAACATTCCTGTCCCATTTTCCAGCCATTTTTCAGGTTCATTAGAATTGTGCACATTAATTTAAAATAATAATAGACACAGTAAAACAATGTATAATGCCTCAGCAATTTGTTAAAAATAACCATGGTGGTTAGAATCCAGTACTAAATCGGGATTTAAATGCCTGCAACCTTGTGGAGAAATGCTCCAATATTCAGGGGTTTTCAGTTTAGAAAAGAGGTGATTAAGGAGGAAGATGCTGTAGGTATATAACAGTGTGTAGAGTATGTACAAGCGCCAGTATGGCATAGTGTTTTGATGTTGGACTATGACTCTCGAGATCAGAATTTGATTCCCAGCTTGACCACAAAACCCAGTGGGTGACCTTGGGCAAGTCAAATGCTCTTAGCCCCAGGAGAAGGCAATGGCAAACCTCCTCTGAATAAATCTTGCCAAGAAAACCGAATTGTAGGTTCGCCTTAAGGTTGCTGTAAGTAGGAAATGATTTGAAGGCACAGAACACACAACAGTATGCACAGAGATAAAATTTTCTTCTTCTTTTCTAATACCTTGACTTGGGTACATTCAATGAAATTGATTGAAGGAGATTCTGTTAGACAAAAAAGAACATCTTCAACTCCTCCTCTCCTCCTCAAAGTTCTTGTTACAGGGCGTGATCGCCACGTGTTGAGATGGCTTTAAAGGGGAGTAAATCTGTTTATGATGCCTATATGCTGCCTCTATCTGTCACTGGCAATAGACTTCTGGGTACCAGCAGATGAGGAATAGCAGTCATCACCCTTAGCCTCACTAGTGGGTTTGAGGTGCCCCTGGGAACCAGGCTGTTCAATTTAATGAAACTTTTGGGCTTTTGGGGGGCTTTTCTTATGTTCATAACCAAAATAGAAGCTCTAAAAGGCTTGCAGAAATAAAAAGGTGTTCACCTGGCATCAAAAGGACTAGAGCAAAGAAAGCTACTTTTTTGGATGACTCTTCCCCAGGCTCCGATCCAGCAAAATCTCCCAGCCATTGTTTTGGTGGATGTTTATTCTGATAAATAAACTTCTCTATAAAGCATATTTACACTGTAAAAAGGTCCTCAGTATCAATTCTAGGTTAGGGCCCAAACAAACAGGCCAAAATAAAGCTGCTTTGGGTCAATTTGGAGGTATGCTGTTTAAATGATGCATGTGCCCTAAGAGGCTGGAAGGACTGGAACACAGCTTTGGTGCAGCTTCTGGCCTCCTAAGAGATGTTTGCCATTTAAACAGCATACCTCCAAAGTGACCCAAAGCCGCTTTATTTTGGCATGTCTGTTCGGGCCCTCAGTCTCCCCAGTGAAGATTTCCTGGAGATGGGACACTACCACTGAAAAGGCCCTTGGTGGAGAATCATCACCCAAATCACCTCTGAATTTGTGGGGTTCTTAACAGAGGCTGGGTGTCAGAGCAGTAAGCCCTCAAGATATGTTCCTGAAGAATGGTCGTTTGTCTCTCAGTGTTATACAATCACACAAAAATGTGTTTTGGCATGGAGATAATACTAGCATCTGTTTTTAATCTGTTGTACCCCGCTCCGAGTATTCTATTAGAGGAGCGGGCTATAAATAAACTTTATTATTATAATTATTATTATAATAATTATTATTATTATTATCTGAGGAAGCTAAAAGTAGTTTGTCGGGTGGTTAGTCAAGATTTAATCATGGCTTTAGCTATGTGTATCCTAATATCTATCTCTGCCTTAACATTTGTAGCCATTTTGCCCCGGGGTACCTAACATGAACTAATGTGCTTGTTTTATTATATCGACAAAAAGCATTTTATTCATATGCAAGTCTAAAATAACCCTCGAACATCTCCTGCTCTTTATGTCACAATCAGGGGCCCTGTCACATTGCACAATTATAGCACTATGATGCCATTTTAACTGCCATGGCTGCCTCCCCTGGAATTCCAGGGTTTATAGTTTGGTGAGGCACTAGAGAAGCCTCTAGTTGGGAATTCTAAGTTCACCTCCCTAAATTACTAATCTCAGGTTCGCATAGCTAAAAGATATAATTTTAGTTTTGCGACTTGTTTACATAACAACTATTGTTGCCATTACATTAAGTGATACATATGGGAATATGATTTATGGGTAAAATTAGCAGAAAAAACATTACTAAGGATTCTGTATAATTTGGTATGGGAGAGGGCAATGGGGATGGTGGTGACACCATGAGTTATCGCACCAGGTGACGCCAACCTTAGTGCCACCATTGACAATTGTGACACTATTGCCACGATTATAAGTCAAGCTTAACTGTGTTCACCCTAAAGGCTGGATGGATGAGGAGGGAACTATGGTAAATGGTTGCTGTGACGTGTGAGGGAGGCAACCAAGCACAGGTGGGGTTAAGAAAATGTGCACATGTCAAAAAAGATGAAAGGCAAAGCAAAGCAAATGGCAACTAAATTAGCAGTGATTATAGCTTTTAAATTTAATGTGATAACTTTGCCTGATTTTAATCCAGAAAAGCTGACAAACATACACAAATGTCTTATTCAAATCCTTCTGCACTCCTTTGGGGGGGAAGCACCAAAGAGCTGCCACTGCCACCATTTTCCCACCCATGCATTCAAAAACATCAGAAGCGTAACCATGGCAGACAGAGTAGAGCAGGTTGGTGCTTCTTTTAGGGATAGACTATTGACACTCTACTCAGAGAAGGGGATGATTCCTCTTTTTTTGATAACAATTAAACTATGGTACTTACATTGACCAGAGGATAGGTTGACCCAGGTTTTTGGGTCAATTTTTTGACTAAAATTTCTAGACTTATACATGAGTGTATTTAGTGAATGACTAAAATAATTCATTCTAAAAAGACTGAAAAGGTTAAACAATACAATTTAAAACAATGCTACATTTACAGCCCTTTGTTAAAAGCCTTTAGTCCTAAAAGCAGACTAAAAAAACACAGTTTGTGAATAGAGGTAAATGATGCTTATTGAGTCTATTCTGTTCACTTGCTAGTTTCCAATTTAGCATCCAAGGGTAAGCATAGGTAGTCTTGGTTATCAAACAAAATTGTCCATCATGGCAGAAAAAAATGTGGTTATTGCACAAGTTATAAACCTCATGGGGATCAGAATGGACTAAATGTAGGAACCGATACCTCTTTCCAGAAACCTCATTTTATAATCCCTTTGTAATAGGGGGCAAGGAAAGTCATAGTGGCTGGAGGATTCTGGGTGTTGTCGTACAAAAAGTAACATTTCCAAGCTCCTGTATCATAAAGAACAAACAGAAGTCTTTGCTATCATATAGGCTTGGTGAACCTGGGTTGACCTGTCATAGACTTAAGACAATGGATTATCTCACTTTCCTTCTACAAGTGATCAGGTCTTTATTTTGCAGAAAGAAATGGCTTTGCAGCATGTTAATGTTTGTTTTTTGGTGTCTTGAGACAGCCTTATGTTACACCACAGCCAGCCTCACAACTAATTGGTTTGTTCTTTGCTATATGCAGAAGTAGTCCCTGGTGATTTTTCAGGCTATGTGGCCATATTCTAGAAGAGTTAATTCCTGATGTTTCACCTGCATCTTCAGAGAAGATGCCAGCCACTGATGCAGGTGAAACATGAGGAATTAACTCTGCTAGAACATGGCCACATAACCCCAAAACTCCCACAAAAAGTATGGATGCCGGCCATGAAAGCCTTCGAGTCCCTGTTGGGATTTGTAGCTACATTTAACCCAAACACTGCATTTTTTCCAACTGGAGGTACTGATTGCACAGGAAGAACTAACTGGTAAGAATTAAATGTTTCATGGGCAATGTATGTCCTAGAGATTAAGCCATGAGACTTGCCCTATGTTCTGATTGTTGGTGGATTACAGACTCCTTCCTTGTTAACTGCCATCAAGTCAACTTTGACTTACGGTGACTTTATGAATGAAAGCTAGCACGGTGTAGTGGTTTGAGCATTGGACTAGAACTCTGGAAACCAGGTTATGAATTCCTGATCAGCCATGGAAACCCACTGGGGACTTTTTCACACAGGGAATATTGGATGGTTAAATTGGTCACAATGAAGGGTCATCAGGGCATTTGGGACAATTTCACAGTTGCTTTTCAGAAAACGTTGTGCGCAAACTGGTTAGACTCCAGACAGAAAGTGTCTGGTTAGACTCCAGACACACACACACACACACGCACACCACTTTCCCTCGCATGGCTGGTCTCCTCTTCCTGCAGTAGGGAACAGCTGGTGGGAGAGCAAGAGAGAGGAATATTTGGAATTCCTCCTGTAAAGGAGGGAGAAATGGAGTATATGTCCTGGAAAAGGAGAGCATTTGGGAGGTTCAGCCCTCGCTGAAATCAGGCAAATTTATGGACCAGCCCCGTCCTCTTTCTCTCTAGTGTGTGTCTCTCTGTGTGGTTTTATGGGAATTTGCCAAGGGAAACCTCAGCCTGCCTTCCTCTGAAACAGCTTCTAGGGCAAAGAGGATTTTCTTCCCCATTTCCCTTCCCTCTCTGGAGCATGTGTGTGTGTGTACACTTGTGGAAATAACAGTTTGGAGCATGCACAAAAATGGTATTTCCAAGCTAGCATGGGGATTTGACCACATCCATCTGAAATTCGCATTCAACTCAGTTTCTTGCGTAAGTAATGTGCTTTTAACCCTTTATTGTGCACTCTGGAGTTTATCATATGGAATTTGGGGGTATAATGCAATGGTAATCTGAACGCAATCATGGCATTTCACATTATTGCGAATGAGTGTATCTCACGCAATTTCAGGCAATGGGAAGTCATTCCGAATGCAATCATGAGGTTTCACGTAATTGTGTATTAGAGTATCTCATGCAATTTCAGGCAATGGGGGCTCATTTTGGGGAAATGGGAAGTCATTCTGAATGCATTCCGAATGCAATCAGATTTCATATAAATTCACTAAACTAGCGAATACACATAATTGTGAACTGGCTCCATTCGCAATTGAGAGAAATTCGTCCCATGTGATAAACTCCTCTGTGTAATAAGCATTAGTGAATTTGCTTGCTTTTCAGGGATGCCAACACTTTAACCATTTTTGGGATGGAAGCACATAGGTCGCCGTGTGAAAGGTCCTGGCTGAACAAATCTTGCCAAGCAAACTCCTTGAGTCTTAGAGTTGCCATGAGTTGAAATGATTGGAAAGGTACATAACAACAACATGAATGACGGACCTCCAAGTCACCCTGTCATCAACTGCCCAGCTCAGGTCTTGCAAACTCAGAGCTGTGGTTTGCTTGATTGCATCTATCCATTTGGAATGTAGTCTTCCCTTTTTCCTACTGCCTTTTACTTTGCTAAGCATTATTATCTTTTCTAGTGTGTCATGTCTTCTCATGATATGCAATTTACCTGCCTCTCTCTCTCACACACATACACTCCCACACCTTTCCTGTCTCCTTCCCTCCTGCTCTAGCCATGATCTGTTTGTTAAATACCCAGGGAATCCAGCCTGGGCTTGACTGCTCTCAGCCTTCTCCCCCCTCCAACTCTTGTTTATCTCCTCTTGTTTTGCCTGGCAGAAATAATGCTGTTATGATATATTGAGTGCCAGTGCAAGCCTGATTTCGTAAATGGCATGTTTCCCTGCTGATGTCACCAACAAGCCCATTGCAACAGGCAAAGGGTCAGATAAAGTTTGTTGTAGGGACCGTAAAAGATTTGAAGCCCAGACTTCTAAGAGTGGTCAGAATGCTAATGCATTTATATGTTTTAACCACTCCTGTGTCCTTCAGGAACAGGGAAATTAAAGGAGATTAAAAAGTCTGATCATCTGTAGTAGATCTTTGTGGCTTAAGGTGGTGCAGGGCTGGAAATGTCAGCTGATAAGGGGGAAACAGATCTTTTGAGAGGGACTTTACTTGCAAAACAAAAGGCAGAGGGACCTGAAGTGGTGTAATGCTTTGAGTATTGGACTTTGGGGAACAAGGTTTGAATCCCTGCTTGACCATGGAAACCCATTAGGTGACTTTGGACAAGTCACATTCTCTCATCCACAAAGAAAGGCAAATAATCAGCTGATGAATTATAATCCAAAAAAAGTAACTTTCTCAAGTTCTGATCAAATGATAAGAAAAGGAACTTATTTATTTATTTATTGTACTTCTATCCTGCCTTTCTTCCTAAATGGAATCCAATATAGCTAACGAAGAATTTCCTGATGGTACAAACTGTTTGCAGCTACAAGAGACTGTGTCTCTGAATATAGTGGATTCCTGCTAGCAGTGGCTACTGTCAATGAAGCAGTGCATCCGCTCTGGGTTTTTTCCTGAACATTAAAGAAGCTATCCAAGATATTGTATCCTATCTTACCAGTGGATTCAGCATCTTGAATAATTCCTTTAAAATCCACCCCAAATTCTGCCACACCGATAGTCTCCAGCCACCACTGCTGGTCTATTAAAGGTTGTAAAGAGGGTGGGTGGCCATGGGTAGGTATGCTGTGGGAAAATAGTTCTGCTGGGGGAGGTTGGACTTGTTGACCTTTGAGGTCCTCATCTTCTGAGTGATTTTTACAACCAAAAGAGCATTTACTGTGAAAGGCACAGCACTGCAGTGGTTTTCCATTATATGCAAAGATAACAGCAAAACTTAGGTTTCCCATAGTAAATACATTATATTCAGGTTTCATATGCCACCGAGACCTTTATACTTCCACCTGCACATTATGGCTCTAATAAACGCATTATCAGGTCATGAAAATGATGGCAAACATGTGACTCAAGGATCTGATAAGTCAAAAGCAAAGATTATCAGGTCGTTTTTTTCCCCTCCTCACCGAAAAGCTGCATGAGAATCCTTTATTTAAAACAATTGCAGCATGCGAATTTACTGCACTTAAATCATTACTGGCAATTAGTATGTGTCAGAAGGTTGCAGCTGGCTCCAATTACAGGTAAGATTTTAGAGATTTGAACTTAATTGTATGCGTGATAGTGGGAGGCTGGGGGAAGCATGCCAGGATAAATGTGATCGCACCTCTTTGAAAATGGAATGTTATCATCTTTTATTATTTTCAGTTGCCTTTGTCTTTCACAAGGGGGAGAATGGGAAACTACTGCTAAATACCCAGCACCATTTTCAATGAATTTCTTCCTCCTCTAACAATTCATGAGTTCAGAAGAACCGCCTATATGTTATTGTGTGCATTCAAGTCATTTCCAACTTATTTCCAACCTATTGCTGGGTTTTCTGGCAAGATAGTTTAGAGAGAGTTTCTCTGAGTCTGAGAAAGTGTAACCTGCCCAAGGTTTTTAAGTTTTGTAACTTTTGTAAGTGTAACCTGCCCACTGGGTTTTTAACTTTTTTAAAAAAACTTTTGTAATTAACGTTTTAGTTTTATCCTTTTAAATTATTGTAAGCCACCTTGAATCCCATTTTGGGAGAAAGGCAGGCTACAAAAATCTTAAAATAATAATAAGAACAATAATAATTTCATGAATGACCCTGGTCTCCCAGATTCCTAGCCCAAATGACTCAAACAGTACACCACATTCACTCTCAATGCATCTAAATACATACATCAAAGAATGAGAAACTGTATTAACAGGAATAAAAAATTTGGAACATAACCTAAATAAAAAAACAAGTTCGTCTTAACTGAAATTTTCTGGTAAGTGCAAATGAATTGGGAGCAAAATGTTGGCCTGGCTTACACTTCAATTTGAATCTGAACTGTAGTTTAAGGGCTGGAAGGAGGGCACAGAAGTACAGACAGCTCCCCCCTTCCTCACTTTATGGGGTCTTGTCATTATTGACTAACCACTGCCAACACATGAAAATCATTTTTTCTTTGCAGATGCCAATGCCATCTAAATTTAATGAGCAGAAGTAGAAGGCCTGATGGATCTATCCAAAGGCCTTCTCTAAGACAGCAGTGTGTTTTTCACAAAAGTCGGGGAAATATTTGAAAAGTCGTCCTTTTATTTTCCAGGATCCTCTGTTAATGCTTCTTTGTGGGAAAATTAGATGATAGAAAGACAATACTGTGGAACCTCAATATCTGCAGGCTTGCAATCCGCAGATTTAAGCAGGTGGAGGCAGCAAGACCCATTGCTCTCAATGGGGGTGGGGTGCATGGCCATATTAGCAGCCATGTGCACAATGTGCCTGCCATAGAGGGCAATGTGACTTGAGATCCCGCATTCTTTCTTATTCACAGGCCGGGGGGGGGGGCATCTGGAATGGATCCTCACAAATATGAAGAGCAGACTATAGAATTTTGCTCTGTCCGATATGAACACATGAAATTTCTACAGATATAGAAGTACAATAGAAAAAAAATACATTAATTCTAAAACAATAGCAACTGATTAAGGAATGGCCAGGTAAAGAGTCCCTTTAAAAATGAAGGTTTTCTCTCTTGTTACCATTTAGACTTGTAGGAGCCCTAATTCATTTATCTAGACTCCATTCAATATTTCTCCTGCAGTGTTTCCCCAAATTTGGGACAAGTTGAACTGAGTTTCCATTATCATTCTGGCACAGAGATTTGCTTTGCCAATGGACTCTTTTTGAAAAGAATTTAAAAACTGGCTTCTTGCTGTGTTAAACTCCCATTAAATAGTTTAAATTAACCCGTGCCATTCAAACCAGTTAACAGCAACAACTGAGAATAGGGTGTGATGACTACGTGCACTGTTCACACCCAATATCTCATAAAATATAAAACCTGGGTGGACAAGAATTAATATGTAGTTTACCACATGCTCATTATGAGGGATAGTCATAAGGTAGCTATTTGTATTTTTCTTTGGGCTCAGGTCTGGAGATTTAAGGTGGGATATAAGATCCAGTGTGATGTAGTGGTTTGAGGGTTGTACAAGGACTATGGAAACTAGAGTCTGAATCTCAGCTTGGCCATGTAAACACACTGGGTAACCTTGGGCAAGTTACACTCTCTCAGTCTCAGAGGATGGCAATGGCATTGTGGTATTGTCCACCTTGTCAAGAAAACCCCATTATGGGTTCACCTAAGTCAAATTGAAGGCATGCAACAATAATAAATTGTGTATTCTTAGGGATTCTGATAATAATTGTTAACCCCCCCCCCAAAAAAAACCCCATGCCAACGAAACATTTCAAAAAAGCCTGGGGGCGGTTGATTATGGAAAACCAGAACCTGAAACAAGTTGCTATTTTCAGCTGCTTTATTGCAGTAATTCCAATTTACAATGTGTGTGTGTGTGTGTGTGTGTCTGTACACTTGTGTGTTTCTCAAAGCTGGAAGGGGCACCAGGAGCTTTCATTGTAGGAGCACTGAACAAGATGCTGCATTTCCTAGATGGGTCTCAATGCTGCGCAGTGGTTAAATGTGCAGCGAGAGTGCATAATGGTACTGAAGGCACCTCTGCAATCAGAAGAATTATTTAAATCAATTATTTTTTATTAATTTATTGTAGGAGATACTTCAGAGTGAATCACTTTGATGTATGATATCCTAATCACACCCACAGGGCACCATGAAACACAAAGCATGTGTGAGTGTCTTGAATTCCCCAGTGGTATGGTAATATCTTTTTACTACTATAAATATATCAATTATTTAAGTCAAATACTTTGATCACTGGGAACATGCCAGTGAATGTCTCTGCTGAGCAGTTTATGGAGAATAATTCTTGTCTGTAACAACAACAATCAGAGTGCTTGTAGCTCTTCATTTCCATTTACCATCCTAGGTTAGATAAGAAGTCACTGACCAAAATATAAACCCTTATCCTGAAATGGTGAGATGCTGAGCACTATACCCTTGCGGAATTTCCAAGAGATGCTTTCATTTGTCACACATTAAATATGTGTCATTCTTATTTCTCATTAACTAATTGCTATTGTACAGAAAATGGATACAATGATTTCTGTGGATGAACTATGACCCTAGTTCACACACATATACACACTGTATCATGACAGCAATTATTTGCCAGTATGGCAGAAACATGTTCTGAGTCTCTTGGGAAGGAAGGTAAATTAGCATTTTATATCATATTAATGAAGTGTTAATTGCCCTCTCTTTTGTGTGTGAGCAAACTGAATGGGTTTCTATTGACATTGTCAAGGAACAGCAGTATTGCCATGCAGCACTTTGAATCATCACAGAAAAACAGTACTAATTGTGAATGATAGGGGCTTTCTAGATTGGCAAAAAGAAGTGTGTTCATGGCTGCATGAAAGTCTAGCCTTTAGATGAGAAAAAGGGAAAGTGTGCCATGAAAACGCTTTTTTTGCGTTTTAGGGGAGAAGAAGCGCCTTTAAAAAGGTGCTGGTTTTCCCAGCTTCTTTTTTAAAAACTGCGGAACAGCGCAGCTCCATCTAAAGGCTGTGGTGCAGCTGCTAAGCATTAAGGAAAAGGCAACTTCATGTCACACTTTCCTGCCAATCTAGAAAGCCCCACTCTTAATCATTTCACCAGCCGAGATCTTACAGCAGATCAGCAATATCATACCAGAAACTTTCTCGGAATATTTAGCCTTTGCAAGGCACATTTATTTATTTTTTTTTAAAAAAAATATAGTCCAGTATCTCCCATGCAACACTTGCTTAACACATTAAACAGTAACAATTAAAGGTTGCTTCTAAGCTACCAGCACTTTGACATGATAGCATGGAGAGAGAGAGAGAGATGTCTAGGAGCCAGGGCTGGCCAGTGGATCTGCTGCCAAAGGAGGGGTGAATCTACGCTTGTAGCTACTCTGGGTTGTATCTAAGTTGTCCACTTGCAAGGCCCTATTCCTGACAGTGGAATGGCACCAGGAGAGTTTCCCTATCACCTGGAGGAGCTGCGGGGGTATAGCCACCATTGCTGGAACGATTGATTCACCAGCTGCCTATGAAAGTAGGGCCTCCTTGGCACTATAGAATTATAGTGGTATTGTCACTATTATTCGCAAAGCTTTTGTCATATGGGCTCCTGGGATTCGGAGTCTAGGAAGGGATTCTTAAGAGTCCTCTGCCAGGGAGCTCTTTTGTGGCCTCCACAAACTACAAACCCCAGGATTCCATAGGATGGAATAATGGCAATTAAAGTGAAATAATAGCACTATAATTCTGTATTGCAAGTAGGTCCTGAGTCTTACTCTGGACTCTCACACTGGAGGAATTTCTCCCAACTTCGAATGCAGCCAATGCGAATTCACATGAATTTGCTTGTTTAGCGAATTTACATGAATCCCCATTGCATTAGGAAGGCATTCGGAATGACTTCCCATTACCCGAAAATGACCCCTCCTTGCCCTAAATTGTGTGAGAAGCTTTAATTCGCAATAACATGAAACTTATGATTGCATTCGGAGTGACTTTCCTTTTGCCCGAAATTGCATGAGAAGCTCTAATTTGCAATAATGTGAAACCCCATGATTGTGTTTGGATTGCCCTTGGATTATACTTCCAGTTTCCCACGTCTGAAAGAGTCCTCTGTCCCTTTTTTCCACTATTTGTCCTTGGCAGGTTATATGCTTAAAATGAAACATATAATGAAGGCCAGAATCCTATTGGCCAACTACAATTAATCATTCGTAACTGCTACCTAGTCACAATCCCTATATAGTCCTCCCCACACACACTTGACATACTGACAAATCTGACAGTAAACAGCCACTGACACTACTAGCTCCTCACCCCTGAACCCCTAGATGAAAATGTAATATTAATACTATTTACGTGTCAGAATAAGCAGAGCTTAGAAGTAACATGTTACAAATAACAACATTACTTGGTGTTCTCAAGGTGCCTACATCCCTTTGGCCTTTGTATGTTTATAACTTTTGTATGTTTTAATCAGTTTTATAGTATAATAGTGGTGTTTCTAAATTTATTTTGAACTATTTGTAAACAATAGAAAGGCGGAATATAAATAAAGTAAATAAATAAAGATGAAAATCCCTTTCAAGGTGTGTAAGTGTACATCTGTGTACATATGTTCATATGTACATGTGCATATGTGTGTTTTACCTGGAGATGCTTACCTGGCTCAAATCAGAAAAAGGCAGAAAGGGCAGCTAGCAGCTGTAATGAAAGCTGGGGGTGTTGGGGAATACTTTCTTATCTGAATGAAAGTTTAACTTGTTAGCCCATTAGGTGATGGCATACTCCAGCCCTCTTGCAATGTCTTGGGGACGAAGAGAGAGAAATGGATTTCAACATCATCCTGACTATTTGAACCAATGGTCCCACCCCTGTCTCACTTTGGAGAAGCCAGCACCCCTCCAGGGCTCTCTTTATTGCCCAGGGACCCCCAGAGTGCCATGTTCAATTCCTCACATTGCCTGGCTGGTCAGCTCTCAGGTCAGGGGTAAGGAACAGATTGGTGGGGTGCAGAAAGGAAGAGATAGATTTTAACCCCCCCCAATGATCCTGATGCAGAGACCACTGTGAGGAAAAAGAAAACAGTTATATTGATAGTTAAGAATAGATATTTGGGGTGGAGAGGATGTATATGTATGTGTACATGCATGTGTATATATATATATGCCTGGCCCCCAATCCACCAGCAGCACTTCAGGTACCCAAAGATTGTCTACTCCTAATCTAGACCACTGGCCCATATCATTGGCAGCGAATCTCTCCATGTCCTCCTCTGGTGCTTCCATCAGAGTTCCTTTTAAGTGGTGATGCCAGTGATTTAACATAGGTCCTTCTGCATATAAAGCAGGGACTCTGCCTAGGAACAATACCAGTGAACATATTGATCTTACTGCTCCTGAATCTCCTTTCTGTTTGTGGATTCATTACATTTACAAAGGAGGACCTTTGAAATTTAGCTAGCATGTATTTGTTCTCTCTCTTCATTTTACCTCTGTGACAGGTGGTATTGACTAAGCAAAATTATGCTTGCCCTTTGTGAGATAAAATGAATGAAATGAAAGATACAAACTGTACAGACCATGTAACCCTTGAAGCTACAGAAACATCCTTTTATTTTAAAAGTGCAGGCTGCTGCGAAACATTCTTTGTTGTCAGCTGCCTTCAAGTTGACTTTGACTGATGATCATTCCATAAATGAGAGACTTTCAAGCCCCTTAGTCCTCAACAGCTCTGCTCAGGTCCTGCAGGGTCATGGTTGTGGTCTCCTTGATAAGAGTATAGACATCTGGTGTTTGGTCTACCTCTCTTTCTTCTGTCCTCCACCTTTCCTAGTATTATTGTCTTTTCTAGTGAGTCCTGTCTTCTCATGATGTGGCTGAAGTACAATAGCGTCAATTTAGTCATATTGGCTTCCAGAGAGAGTTCAAGTTTGATCTGTTCTAAGATCCATTTATTTATCTTTTTGGCTGTCCATGGTACCCTTAGCACCCTTCTCCAACATCACATTTCAAATGAATTGAGTTTCTTGCTGTCAGTGTTCTTACCCTGAAGTAAAAATATACCTTTTGAGAAATTACTCTGAGATGAAAAACTGTTGTTTGTCAACTTGCTTGTTTATTTATGGCACTTCTAGGCTACATTTGCACCCCAAAACTGGTCCTCAAAGTAGCTTGTGAGCAACAAAATTGTTTACCAATATAGTGGTGGGTAATATGTTCCGGCTAATATGTTTCCAGAGAAAGACTGACACTCAGGTAGGATTTAAAAGGGCTCATAAAAAGACAAAGAGGAAAATGGGAAAAAAAAAAACAACCCACAAAGCTGCCACCAACCTTGTGAGTGACTTTTTATTAGCTGTGCTAGGATGTGGTTGTGTGCTAGAATTTAGGGAGAACACCCAAGATACTGCACCTGAGCAAACACTCTTATCCCCGATTGAAGTCCATACCAACACAGGAAGCCATTACAAGGTCCATGCATTACTGACAGCCTACAAAGGTGAGGTAAACAGGTGCATAAATCTCATGTTGTCTTTCATAACCATTACAGTACCTTTATGAGTTTGTTATCATCACTAAGAAAGGGGTGTATCTCCAAAGGCTGGCTGGATAGTGTGTTGTTTTTTTCACGTTTTGTCTGGTAGATCTGGGAGCTCATCCCTCTGATGGGAGGCGAGGGGAAGTTTATGGATTTATTTCTCCACTGGGGCTCCTTCCCCTTGGAAATGTGCCCAAATCTGAGCATTTTTATGAGTGTGTGTGCATGTGTGTGTTGCAAAACAATTTTGTTCATTCTGGCTTTGAAGGTGAGGATTAACTAGAATTTGGAAATATTACTTCTTCTCCCTACTGTACCTCTGACCAGCTGGTTGTGAACTATCACAATAGTAGTAGTAATAGTAGTAGTAATAATAATAACATTTATCACCACCACCACAACCACTATCTTTGGAATCTGAGATATGAGCTGCCTGATCATATCTGTGCAAATGGTTTTCCAAACGGCTTCCGCTATTTGTGGGCAGAGCAACTGAGATAATGATTTCATTAATTTTATTCAGGAGAAAGAGAATTCACCACCAGTTTCTTATGGGATGCAGCTCACCACAGTCTTTAAAATTTAGTGTTGACTTTTCCTTTAGTGGCTGCTGCAAGTTACAGCGATAGTCATTATGCTAGTAATCTGACCTCCATTTCTCATCCTTCACAATGCTGTCAAGCTAGTGTTGTTCTTGTGGATTGTAAAAGAAAAATGGAGGCCAGTGATTCATCCATGTAATTCCAAATCCTGGACACTTAAGACAATATCATGAAATAGACAATGGATATTTCTTACAGCCATGCTCTACCATTCCTACATTTACTACATTACTGCTATTATAAGATATACATAATTTTTGTTGGTTTTTCAGGCTATGTGGCCATATTCTAAAAGAGTTTATTCCTGACATTTTGCCAGCATCTGTGGCTGGCATCTTCAGAGAAATGGCTGCTGCCACACTGCAGAATTAATGCAGTTTGACATCACTTTAACTGTCTTGGCTCCATCCTATGGAATTCCATCCAACTGTGTCCAATGACGTTCATTCCCAGGTAAATGATAATAGATCTCCAGTCAAAGTAAAAACAGAACAGATCCTTTTCCTGGTAAGCTTCCAAAGCAAAAAGATTTACTTGTAGTCATAACAGTGACTCAAATGTAAAGTCAGCATATCTTGTGTACTGCGACAAGGTGGCCAGAGTTTCCCCGATTTTATAGACTGCACATTTGAAATGTTAATAGAAACGGAGAACTGAACATTCATAATCCCTATGTTGCCCTGTACAGCCATGCTCGTGGGTGGATACACACTGATTCCCTATCTAGCTTTCTCATTTTTCTTGTCATTATTCTGTTTTCTTAAAAATTTCTTGGTATGATAAAATTTGTGAATTTGGGCTCTTCTTGAGCATCCCAGCTCAACATACAACTGGCAGGACAACTGGACTGGACAACTGGAATTATTATGTGATACATTCCATTTCAAATGTTCATGTTGTTGAGAGCTGCACACACACCCCTTTTCTTTCTTTCTTTCTTTCTTTCTTTCTTTCTTTTTGTGAGCAGAGGGTGAAACATTTGTTATAATTTGTTATCAAGATATCCTGAAATTATACCTGCATTAACACCACCAACAAAATCATTAGAGAGGACATAATTTCTTACACATGCTCCCCATAGCAGGTGGCGGTAGGGTGCAATGCTGCTAGTGTTCACATCCATGGATTTCAACTGGTCTGAATTATGGGGAGCTAGTATAGAACAGTGACTAAGAGGTTAAACTGTCCATGTGGTTAAATCTCATACCCTTCAACATTTAACAGAGAGTGCTTGAGAAGGCAACTGCTATTAATGAAGAGGAACACACAAGCTAGGAGAGGCTGCAGTGATTTGCCTTTGCCTGAGCCTCTTGGGAAGGGTAAAATTCTTCATCCCCCCCCCCCCATTGAGTGCAAGCTACCTTTGGACTTTGAAATCAATCTGCAGCAACTGAAGTAAGCTGAGAACAATGGGGGAAGTGGAAGTAGGAGAGAACACCCAACTAGGACATTTTAAAAGTAGCTGAAAGAGTGAGACAAACAAAGGCACTGTCTCTGACAAACTGGGACACGGTATTAAATCTCTCTCATTTGAATTGGCCAACTGTCATGCTAGACCTCTAGCTGTCAGGTTTCCCATTATCCACAAAAGCCTTTTGATCCATAAAAGAAATAGGAAGAGGGAGCATGAACAACTCCTAACTGAAGAAATGTAATTAATGTTTTTAAGCTCAAGAAATGCATCTCAACAGAATGGATGAAAGTATTTCTGCTGTAAGGAACTGCACATTCCTAAACCTGTTTGTAAATGATGACATCCACCTTTGACTCTGAAGATTGCATCTATGGACAGTTGAACACCTCTTGCTAAATCGCTTCCTGTTTTGGAGAGATGGTGAAAGGGTTTCTCAAGAGCTAAAGTTATGCGTTTGACAGATCTTCTCTTATTGTCTGGTCTGACTGATAAGAAAAGCTTCAGTATAACTTGTAGCTAGATACAATGCCTCAAGCATAACCACCAGGGAAGAAAGACAGGAAATTTGGTGGAATATCAGTATGTGCATTAAGTGATTCTTTTTCTCTATTTGGGGTTACACTATAATTTGCACATCTTATCACTTGGCTGCCACACACATTCTTTAAGGTATATTTGGACATTTTGGGTAACATCGCTCAACTGTTTCTAAAACTGACTTTATGTAACTGTACTATTCAAAAATCAATATGCATGTACAGTAGCTGATACTTCCTTATTTGGGGGAAGAACCCAAGGTCCTTATTTCTCAGTCTGTCATTTGTCCTCAGAAAATTGTTTTATTATTTTAAACTATGACATCTTACACAGAATGTGGGCAGGAAGACTTCTGGAGAACAAAGCCAAAGAACTCTATCACATGGGAGGCAACCATCATGAAAATGTGATTAAAATGTGATAATAGTGTGATGATTATCACACCTCCACACACGTCATGTCCTGTTCATGTCCCATGCGAGAACTGTTATGAACGTGTCTTTGGGTAATGATGGATGTTATTATCCAAAGACACATCCATTACAATTTATGCATGGGACACAAATGGGAGAAGCACACGGGGGTACGATAATCTTCCCCCCAATCATGCTATTGTCACGTTTTAATCATGTTTTCATCATCTTTGCCTCATCCATATGATATAGCATTCAAAGTCAAACCCAAATTAGCATAAAGACAGGCTCATCCAGTAATGAATCTTTATTACAATTCTGTCTCCCATAAAGATTTTTTTTTTAAAAAAATAAAAATAAAAAAGTGGCATAGTTGCTGAAGTGTATGGGTTTGAGTGTTGGATTATGACTCTGGAAGCCAGGGTTCGATTTCCAGTTTAGCCATGAAACCCTCTGGGTGACCTTGGGAAGTCACACTTTCTCAGTGTGAGAGGAAGGCAATAGCAAGCCTCCTCTCAAAAAATCTTGCCAAGAAAGCCCCATGATAGGTTCACTTTAGGGTTGCCATATGTCAGAAATGACATGAAGGCACACAACGATGACAACAAAGGAAAGACAGTTACATGGTTCTATTTCAGGATCATACCAGGCTCTGTGGTTTCCTGGCCAAAACCTGAGACCTAGAGAAGGCCCCTGGTGAGGCCATTAAGCATTATGCATCAAATATGAGCCACAGTCACTCACAGATTGTCATTCAAACACATATGCATAAAAACACAAACAACAGATCTTCATCTTTGGAAATTAAAATTTACCTAAAGGGGCTCTTCCCAGATTAAGGTGAAATGAGATTATTCTTTCTCACTTAGTCCAGAATTGACTAAGGAAGAGAGCATAATGTGGGGAGCAGCTCTGGCTATGAGACTGAGAGAGTTATGGTGATGGCTGTCTAGAAAGGAGTATGCTACCATTTTATTATTACTTGCATGACTTCTGCGAGAACAGGATTTGAACAGAAGAGTTCTAAGGCAATTATGAATGTCTTAGATTATGCATTCATGACTTTTTGTATTAATGATTGCTTTGTGTTCCCTAGTTTAGGAGATATGTAGGAGCCATGAAAGTCCCCCAACCCCACTTACTGGGCAGCACCTACTGCAATTGACTGGGAAGCAGCTAACTAATGTTCCCACCTTCCCTCATGTGAGAAATTTCCACTGTGAGGGGAAATTGATACAGGGCCCATGCTTTTGGCTGTCACATTGGCGATTGCTTATGGGAGAAGGCGATACCATCAGTCAGCTGCCTCCGTGTCGGGATGAGAACAGACCTCCAACAAATGCAAATGTCTGATAAGTGGGGATTGGGGCAGGGTAGGGCTGGGTGACAGTGCCTTAGTGTACTCTTGTCTAGCGGGCAAAACAGATGGGTTGGAAGGAGCAGGCAGAAGCTACTCCTGGGCCAACCATCCCAGGGCTGTGGCGAACACTTGCTGTGGTCCCAAAGGTGCCTCCTTCTGTGGTCCCAAATAGACCACAGAAAGGAGTGGAAATGATGGCCTGCATTAGGCAGCCCTGGAGCAGCTTCCGGGTGCTCTGGGGACATGTGTCATCTAAACGCCATGCCCCCAGAGCAGCCAGAAGCCACCCCTATCTGTCTGTCAGTTTTGGATCTTATTTAGGGAAACTGGATAAGGAACATTTAAATCTACCTAGAAGTTAGATGTAGAGAAGAGAGGAGGGTGAGCCCTGGTGCCACAATGACTGGGAGGCAAAGAGAAAGCTAACTAGGTAATTACATAGACACCCTCAGATGATTTGAATTGCAGCAGCAAATTAATTAATCCTTGCAAATTGTAGCAAGTTGCTTTTCTAGTCGCTAAGCTGAAGATATACAAACAGCTCTTTCCCCTTGCATGGAGATGAGCCCACCAAAACTGAAGAATTTGCACCCACCTGCTTGGAGATGACCCCATGACAACTGGAGGTTGAGGGACCGGTTCCGACATACAGTAACCTTAGCTGTGATTCTTACTCAGATGTCTTAGGCAAGTTTCTCACTCTCTCTGTTGGGCTAACTATACAGTAGGCAAAAATACAAAGAGGGAGATAGTTTCATGAAATGAGAATTTAATGTAAATCATGTGGAGCTTGAGTTTTTGTAGAACTGCATCTCTCAGTGTTCCTCGCTACTGGCTATAGTGACTAGCCACATTACTGTACTACACTCTCATAATGTTGCTATTCCACTTTTACTACTCTGGCTGCTTCCTGTTGCATTCTGGTATTTGTAGTTCAGTGAGACCTAAGAGCTTGATGGCCTCCTTATCAAGAATTCTGAAATATTCCAAAATCCAAAATTGTCTGCACAGATGGCTGAGATAGTGACACTTTTGCTCCCTGATGGTTCAGTGTATAAAAACTTTGTTTCAGGCACAAAATTATTAAAAAATATTGTGTACAAAATTACCTTCAGGCTATGTTTGTAAGTTGTATATGAAACATAAATGAATTTCATGTTTAGACTTGGGCCACATCTCCAAGATATGTATATGCAAACATTCCAAAATCTGAAAAACTCTGAAATCCAAAACACTTCTGGTCCCAAACATTATGAATTATTTCCTGAATTGACAGTAATCAATAAAGCAATCCCACAATAAGGTATAGATGGTTGTATTGTGCTTCTCATGAAGAAAACGCCTAAGCAGTATAAAGAATGAGAGGACTGTGGGTGGTTTTTCACAAATGAATTGGACAAATGGGCACTTCACAGTGTCCCTTTCTCTCATGTTTGTTGATTTCCTAATGCTTCCTCCATTTTGTTCAGATGACGGGCCGGATGAAGAAAATTCAAAAAATCCCATGTAGGCAAATGACGAGGAAGTTTCCAAACTTTGAATCAAAACTAAGCTGCAAGGCACTTCGGAGAAGAAAAGAACTACAAGGGAAGGAGAAAAGGGGAGAGATGAAACTGATAACTTGAACTAGGTTCTTGGGAAGCTTTCCCATCATTTCAACTATGAAGGAACACTTTCAGATCAGGCACTGGAATTTTTTTATGCTGGACTTTCCCGTTAGAGATGTATGGTCTGTTTGGAAAGAGACATTTGAAACTTTCTGTTCTTTGCTTAAGAGAGATGTTTTGAAGAATTTTTTTGCCAATGTATTCATTTTTCATCTTAATTTAATGTCTTAGTTTATGACTTGGACCACATGCTGAGGTCACACGGCGATGCTGCCCAAACTATCCTTGCTATGATAAAACATCATTATGCAATTTGGATTCATCAGATGGTAAACTTCCATGACATCTATTCTACATTGGTTGCTCAGGGTATCACAGGAACTCATAGCAGTGGGACCAAATGTATACAGTTAGTATATGCCTATGCAGGGTGGCCAGATGTCCTACATGTCATCCTTCTGTCCAGGAGGAACTTCAAAATATGCTCCATTTTGAGCATGCCTAGGGTTTGTCCACAATGCAGAAATAATCCAGTTTGACAATACTTTAATGGCTATGACTCAATGCTGTGGAATTCTGGAAATTATAGTTTTTCATTGTGGCAACAGAGCTCTCTGACAGAGAAGTCTAAATGTCTCCTAAAACTATAATTCCCAGAATTTCATAGCATTGAGCCATGGTAATTAAAGTGGTGTTAAACTGGATTATTTCTGCAATGTGGACACAGCCTAAGGAGCATGAATTTACATTTGCATTTATTTCAGTGTTTTTAGCTTTTATTTTGTGATGTCCTACATTTTTCTTGGATGTCCTAAATCTTGCAGTGCCTTGTCTTCCTTTGCAGTTATGACTTCTGGTCACTCTGTTCCTATAGATCATAGTCAGGGGGTGATTAGACATGGGAAGTCCACTTCATCTTTATGTCTATGGTTTAATGGAGCACTAAGTGGCAACATACACCTTTCTGTCATCCACATTTCCCCTGTATGAATAAAATAATTCTGAGGTATTTGTAAACTTCAGTGTCTCAGAACCCGTACAGACAGGCCAAAATAAAGGTGCTTCGGGTCACTTTGGAAGCCTGCTGTTTAAATGATTCATGCATCCTAAGAGGCCAGAAGCTGTGCCAAAGCCACGCTCCAGTCCTAAGGACTTGAGCGCAGCTTTGGAGCAGCTTCTGGCCTCTTAAGATGTGTGTGTCATTTAAACAGCATACCTCCAAAGTGATCCAATCCAGCTTTATTTTGGCCTGTCTGTACGGGCCCTCAGTTTGTACAAGATGCCCATTTTTTGAGGCAGCTCCCCAAGCAAGGCGCTAGGGACCTCTCCATCAGACCAGCACTACAGTTTATGGGATTGTGTTACCTGTGGTCACTCCTGCTACACTTTCACTCAAAAGGCCTCACCTGGTCAAATGTGGGCTCAGGTGGGCTAATGCGATGCCATTAAGGATGTTTTATAGGCCGTTTTAATTCATCATGCCTCTATAAACAGCCTGGCACATGAGAGGCTCCCCAAGTCATGCCTCCATGCTATTTTTGTCTGTGATCATTTGTCCAGCTGAAATGTATTGTGTATGCGTGTGGTGTATGAGAGAGAGATGGGAGAAATCATCATTATGAGAAAGAGTGAGGTGATGCTTTGAGTCTCATTTTCAGAGAAAAGCTAGATACAAATCAAACCAATCAGTAATACATAAGGTTTGCAAGCAGTAGTGGTTGGTGGTTTCCATGTGAATCTGCTTTGAGTTGTAGCCCAGGTTTTAAATAAGATCACTTAAATAAGGATCCCTATTCTCCAAAACAGATTCAGTAGCATGGTAGTTTGGTTACCTCTACTGAGGGCAGCACAGCAGGAGAATAGGCAAAAGGGTAGTCCAGAGTCCAGTCCAAGGGTCACCCAATACAAGTCCATCAGTCCTAGGAAAATAATAATAATAATAATAATAATAATATAATTTATTTGTATTTCCCGCCTCTCCTTTTAGATCGAGGCAGGATTCCAACAGAATAAAAAATACATGTATTACAACAACATACAAGTTAAAATCATCCAATGCAATATAAAAACAATTAATAAATACATTCTCAATAAAGAGCATCCGTATCTATCATCCATAAGGCTCTGGTTTGTCAATCATAGTGGTCAGCACAGGAGGTCCGATGGATAGGCTCGCCGGAAAAGGCAGAGGCAAGAGTCTAGTCACAATAGAGGTCAGATAACTTGGATCCAAAAGCAAGGTATACAAGAACAAACAACAAGGCTGCAAGACTGGTTGTTCACTGCCAAGAACCTCTGTAGCTGGAGGTCTTTTAAAGGGCCTGTGCTTTTCTCAGCTGAAACCTATTTGCTGTCCTCTTGGCTTCTAGCTTGGAAGACCTCCTCAAAGATTCCTTGACCTGCCTTCTCTGCACAGATCCTAGCACCTGCAGCCTAGAGTCTACAGAGTCTGTTTCTCCCTCTGCAGTTTCCTGAGCCTACTCTGGGACTGCTGATCCAGGCAGCCCCTGATCTGCCTCTTGTCTCAGCCTCCTCCATGTCTTCATGTCCTCTGACTGTGCCTACCAGGCCCATGATACATGGCTAGCTGGTAACACGTTCAGAATAAAATCCATGGCAGATTCAGCCCCCTGCTCACCTGAATACCACCAACTGCCACAGGTTCCAACTCACCTTTACTTCTTCAGATTTAAATGCGTATTCTCCTAATTTATTCCCCCCTCCACCCCAGCATTTAAACTGGTGAATAAACCTTGTGTTTCAGCTATGATTTCTAAACCAATATGTTCATCTGTTGGATTTTGTGAGGTGATTCTTAACCAAATCAATTCAAAAATGCACAAAACAATTCAATTTTTTTTACAGCCCACTCCTTAATGTTAGTTCTAATTTGAAACTGATGAGATTCAGGAGTTTGGATTCAAGTTCTGAGATTTTTGTTGCAAATTATTAAAATGATTTGAAATTCTGATTCTGATTCAGTTGTTAGTACCACTTACTGAATTTACTTTATTTTCTAGTTTTGGCTTTGTTGTAGCTTTCCTTTCTTGCTCCACTTCTCTTTTGGAATATTTTTGTTGATACCAGTTTTGCTCAGGAATATCAGTATATTCACTTGCCTTGCTCTTTTTTCTTCTTTCTCAGTGGGTAATCATATTTCTCCAGCTGCAGCACTATAAATTGTGAACTTTTCCATTTATGTTCCATATCTATTTTAAGTTGAAGTATAATAATTAAAATTGTTAAATGCCAGTCCTTAAGAAAAGCAACTTGGAAAGGTATTTAGATAGAACTTCATAAATCTTCCACAGCAAAATGCAAATTCTCTTCATATCTAATGATTTCAGTAGGAATATACTCCCCACCATCACTGAATATAAAAATTAATTTTATTGGGTTTAACATGTATCAAAAATTATAATGTCCAGAGCCTTGGTTGACAAAGTTTTCTTGTTACATTTTATTAATTCATAATATTCCTCTGCTGTTGTAGCACCCCATATTCCACTGTCTTTATCATTAGGAGATCAGTGATTTTTTGCATAATGAACACCAGTTCTCAATTTTTCAGAGCAATGTTTTAAACATTGGGAACATTGAGGTGATGTTGCACTCAATAAGGAACATTTATTATGTCCTTGGATGGTGGTGGTCAAGGACTGAGGGCTATGTTGCTACTGATGGGAACTTGGAGGGTCACATCCCAATTCTTAAAGAAAAACATTTGCAGTCCCTAGAGTCCCTCACACCCCTAGGAGTCGGGCCCATGTATAGTGGTGCCCTTTAAGAGCTTGGGGTGGAAAGAATGTGACTTCACATAACAGAATAATAATAATAAAATATCCATTTATATGCCATATCTCCCTTTTTGAGGATCAAGGCGGATAACAGCAGATCAAGGCGGGTAACAGGAGATCAATGCTTTAACCAACATGCCATGTTTAAGTATTTGAAGTGATGTCATATTGAGGATGAAGGAACTTATTTTCTGCTGCTCCAGAGACTAGGACATGGAGCAATGGATTCAAGCTACAGGAAAAGAGATTCCACCTCAACATTAGGAAGAACTTCCTGACAGTAAGAGCTGTTTGACAGTGGAACACACTCCCTCAGGGAGTGGTAGAGTCTTCTTCTTTGGTCTTTAAACAGAAGCTAGATGGCCATCTGTTGGGGGTGCTTTGATACTGTGTTCCTGCATGGCAGGAGGTTCAACTGGATGACCCTTGAGGTCTCTTCCAATTTTATGAATCTGCTTTAGAAGAGTTGTGTTCAGTGGTAACCGACAAAGACTTAACATGGCACTGAAGGAAGAGCATTGTGCTCAATAGCTCTCAGAGTGGACAAAGCAGACACCTTGTCAAGGGTTATAAGATCTTGCTCAGCCAGGTTAGCTGTCATCCAGGAATCCAGTTTCAGGAAGGAAAAACAGGATATAAAAATTATTTGTTATGTGCCTGTTATGTGCCTTTCAGTCAACTCAGACTTATGGTAGCCTTATCTGAGAATTTTTTTTTCCTGGCAAGATTTACTCAGAGGAAGTTTGCCATTGCCTTCCTCTGAGGATGAGAAAGTATAACTTTTCCTAAGTTGCCCAGTGGGTTTCCATGGCCAACTGAGATTTAAACCCTGGTCTGCTAGGGTCCTTGTCCATGGTTCAAAGCACTATAGCATATGTTGGTGTGAAAATACCCCGGAAAGCAAGGAAAGGGCAACTGGAGGGTAGATAATTTTCCTTTCTTTTTCTCAGTCTCTCTAACACTTTCTCTCGTTTTCTTTCTCTCCCGATTTGTGTGTATGTGTGTGTGTGCATTTTTATATATCTATATCTATATCTATATCTGTATCGATATGAAAGAGACAAAAAGTGAGAGAGAGAGAGAGCAAGAGTGAGAGCTGTAATATTTAAACTAAGAGTAAACATCAAAAGCAAGATAACTATTATGGATTTTGAAGTCAAAATGCTGTTATTTCTACTGGACAAAATGCAAGAATGTTTTATCTCATGGAATTTCCAGTCAAGAATGGAGTTATTTTTCACCCTGCTGAGGCTGCTTCAGAACCAAATATGGATTCTGCCACGAGCACCAAAAATACCATCCAACACTGAAAACACAGCTGTTATGGCTGGGGTTTTTCTTTTTTGTTTCAAAACGAGGGCAATGTCCAAGCAAAAATAATGCAGAGTGAATGCTCCACTGTTAACGTTACTATAGATGACATTTCAGAGTGTTTGTTTAGTGCCCCCCTTTCAACTATCAAGCTGGTTTTAGGTTTTTCTCTCAAGTTCACACGGTATGTGTTCTTTAGCTTTGACAACGAAAACAGGAGCAGAAGATATGTTCAGTCAGCATCAGTTCTTTGAACTTTGCTACTAATTGAAAGCTCCTGCTTTATGTGGCTTTCCAGCACAACATGCTGTTTTCATGAACTCAGGTCTGAAACAACACCAAGCACTGGGTTGGGAAAAGCCAAGATCCAGGGTATGGATGTAGTGTCATACACTGAAAATTAGCTCTAATTTTCCTCTGGAGTTCTTGCACTATTTGTCTTATTTTGTTGTTGTTGTTGAATGTGCCAAAATGGTAATCCATCTAACAGCATTCCAATTTATGCAAGGAGGAAAACCCCAATGTAAGAAATTAGAAGTGTCAGAATGCTTAGGACAAAAATGGGAAGCAGGACCAATTTTTAATTTTAATTTTGAAAGGGTGATTTATTTTTTTCTTTCCATTTCATTGTTTCCGAATGATGTGGGGAAGAGTAAGAGAAACAGAAATAGCATCAAGTACAAACTTCCTCTAAAGAAACAGAGATAGGGATGTAAGTCCTTGACTATTTCATTCTTGCATATAGGGATTCCTCTGTAATATTCCCCTTGAATCTGAATAACCCAAAGTGTTGTACAGGAATTATTGCATTGAGGAAAAAATCCCACATTTTTCTTACACAAAAAGAGTTTTCTGCAGAAATAGAAAACATGGGGGTGGGTTTGCACAAAAATATAATCTGTTTTTTTTCTGCAGAATAATTCCTATGAAGCACTTTGGGATCTCAGATACTAGGAAAAATGTTCAATATTCTCACTAGTCTAATTTTCCCAACTATCAGAAATATTTTTCAACCTGGGAATGAATAATTGAGCCTATTCTTTCCATCCCTAGTAACTACTTCACACAGAAACTGAATATCCCTTCAAAGTGAGGGTTGCTGTCTGTAAAGTAGAAGGCATGGTGGTGTTCTTACCTGTCTTGTTTGAGCTTTGTAATCTGGAAAGGCAATCCAGAAAAGTTTGATTTGTTAAAAAGGCTATTGTGCAAGGTCAAGCACAGTTGGAAATTAAAGGAGTATCCACAGCTTCAGAAGCTCAATACTAATGATACTTAGGGATCAGGCAATTTACAGATAGATTATTCAGACTTTGGAATTTAGACTGTTCCAGCAACTGAAAGGCTTTCATCATCTTATCTTCCATAACCTCATTCAAACTGAGCTGAAATTGTTAGTCCAGCTCTGAAAGCTTCATGCTCCTGAGAAGTCTTCTGCTCTTGAGGAGCTCTGCTGTTCCAAGGCCCCCTCCCCCTTTACATCCAAGGAATTAATTTTTCCGGATCCTATAGTATATGTTTCACTGAGGGGAAGTATGCTATTCTTCAGCCTTCTGACACCAGTATTTTCTAGTCTTCACCTCTCCTTCCTTTTCTTACTCACCAGGCAAAGTAGATTCATCAGGGGCCCATTCTATGCATCCTTCAAGATCCACATGTTGCTGTTCATCCTTTATGGGTTTTTTTTCCCCTGTTGTTTAGAAGACACATGCACAGTTTTCCCTGGATGTTTTGGGTAGGTTGTTTGCTGCCATGAAACAGCTGTTGGTAGCTTCACAGCTTAACTTCTAATACCATTACTTTTTGGACGGAGTGCTTCCAGTAGAGAACACCACATAAAAAGATTTCACACAGATGCATTGAGAAACCATAGATCATTTTTGCATTCCTAACTGGAGAAGACATAATTCACATCAATTTAACAATGGGACCTTCCTAAAGGAATCACCGTGTTGCTTTTCAGTGCTTGCAGAGTCCTATTGAATAAGGAATATCGGGAATATCTTGATGCTGTCAACAGCACCTAGGCACGTCCCAAGCCCCATGCGGTATCTGCTTTCTTTAACCCTGTCACATGGCACTCTGCCAGCTACCTTGATACCCCGTTGTCTCTGTCTGGGAAGCCTTGTTCACACATCTTGATTCCATCTGTAGTTTTGAAGAGGTGAAAAAAAAATGTATGTTAAACACATGTGCATTCTGTACAGCTTCCCTTTATGGGTCATGCACTGAAACATCACTGATTTTATTTCAAGGATGGACAGCTACAAAATGCCTTTTGTGTTCCTGGACCGTAAGGCTAGTGCCACAGTGGGAAATACTGAGGAGAGTGCACCTGCTGTAATAGCTATTGGACCCCCTCGTTCCAACAGATCCGAGAATCAGTCATGCCTTTGTTTTGGAGGTTTTCAACTTGCTGGTAGGAGGGGAGATCCTGAGGCGAGAGGGAAATAGATGAATTATGCAAAAAAAAATAAAAATACCAGAGGATGTAAGGTTTGTGATCCCCAGCATCCACCGGATACGTCTAAAGCTGCTGAACATCCTCTGCAAAATCTCTCCCTCCCTTACTTGTCTGGACTAAGTTCAGACTCTCTGATCTTGACTAGAAAACTTGAAGTGGGCTTTGAGCTTACATACAGCCTCATTAGTAAGATCTCTCTATGTTTTAGTGCTGCAAATTTGTTAGTTAAAAATTTGCTAAGGATGAAGAGGGAGATCAATGGTATTTTCATGATGGCATTTGTAGCGGATTCAAAGGGGAGAGGTTTCAGGACTGGAACCCATTGACTTAAGTCCCTTTTTTCTCTTTGACTGAAGTGATCTTTTAATGAGTATGTGTGGGGTCTGTGCTCTTTATTGTTGTTATATTTTAAATACATTAAAACTGTTATAAATTAGTGTTGTATTTAACTGGATTAACTATTTTAATTTTTTAAAAAAATATGATTTTTTTTCAAACTGTATTTTGTATTAATCTGTGCTATGAGCCTTCTCTTTGGTGCAGCAGATGTGATGTATACAGTTGTTTGCAAGGAGGCAAAGGAAAATAGATGGGACTTTCTGATGTACCTTCTTTGGAGATAGGAGAAACCAAATTGATTGGTGGGCACTGGCACACCTCTTTGTTTTTAATCGTGTGACCACTCAGATCTGTTCACTCTGTAGGCAGCTGGCTGGCAAATATGTTGGATTTGTTTTGGTTTTCATTGTGGTAGGTCACTTTTGTTCAGAGAATATGTGGAAAACCAAGTAGTGTTCTTTCTACCCAATCCTGCTCCTGGGCAATATAGAGTGTGTCTCACTAATGCTTTAATATGTTTGATGCTTCAGCACTTCATTGCTTTTTTTACTAACAACTCCCATAATCTCTAACCACTGGCCTTTTAAGATTGGGCTGTGTGAGCTGTAGTTCAAATCACCCAGACAGTACAAGGATTAGAAGTCTGCTATATACCTTTAGCTGTGCACTTGGACCATTAACCCTGACTTGCACATTAGAATTAGCAAGTGGGGAATGCAGATTATGTAATAGCATAATTTGGCTATTAAAAAAGTAAAACAAATAATTCCGTTAAACCAGTAATCAACACTTCCCTCACCAGCAAACAGAAGCTAACTAATAATTGACAGTTGCAGAGCAGCATTCATCAAAAAATTTCCATAGCTACACTGAATAGGAAGCAATAAAATCATAAGAAGTAACAAATCTGGAGCTTTTAATTAACACCAGGCATGATTTTTCTTGGATGTGAATCTTCTCCAGCTAGTCACTATAGAAGGATCTTGGCCACAGAAGAACACACTAGCATAGCAATAGCATTTACATTTTTATACTACTTAATAGTGAACTTGGCACTCTCTTTTTTATACTACTTAATAGTTAACTCAACCAATTGCCCCCAACAAGCTGGGTACTCATTTTACCAACCTACAAAAGGATGGAAGGCTGAGTCAACCTTGGAGCCCTGGGATCAAGCTCACAACCTTGTGACTGCAGTACTGGCATCTCACTACTGTGCCATCAGAACTCCTTTACACTACTCAACAATATCGTACAGTTGGACCTCCATATCTGTGGGCTCGCCACCACGGATCTGAGCATCTACAGATAACAAACACTGTTGTCCTCAGTGGCCACGCATGCACATAGCCATGCTAGTAGGCATGTGTATATTGCACAATCGTTAGAGAGAATGGGACTTGAGATCCTGCATTTTTTTTTTTTTTTGTATCTGTGGCGGGGGTCCAGAACGGATCGCCTGCAGATATGGATGTCCAATTATACTGCATTAAATACTGTGTTGAATCCCCATGTTAATTTCACTTCCAGCAGATTAAACAGAAACTACTTTTCTTGGGTGGTTATCATGTCTTGCTAGATGTTGTTCGAGTGCAACTCCCAGTATTCCTTACAAATGGATATGCTGACTAGAGCTGCGATTCAGCAACATTGAATGGGATGCACAGTACCCATCTCTGCTCTACAGTACTGAAGGATCATAGCCTGGAAACAACTAAATCTAATCAGTGCATGCAATTCCTGGTTTTGAATTTACTTATTTATTTATTTTAACAAATTATAAATAATCTTTCCACTTTGTTCAGAATCTTAGGCAATGTATAATGCATTAAACAGAGTGTGTGGTGTTATGTCTTAGAGTCAATGATGGTTGGTCATTCCCATGTCAGTGGAGTAGGGAATCCAGACTTTAAAGGAACTATCGCAGGTGCTGACAGTACTTTGGAGAATATAGTTCAGCACTTTGGATAGTTCATTATTGTCCCATTAGCCTGGAAGCCACCAGCTGCCACTTGTCAGAGTATTGTAGAATGCAGGGGTCTGGCTTCAATCTTATGATGACTCCAAGTCACCCTGTCATCAATAGCCCTGCTCAGGTCTTGCAGACTCAGGGCCATTGCTTTTTAATTGAGTCTATCCATCTGGAATGTAGTCTTCCTCCTTTCTCCCTGCCTTCTGTCTTACCAAGCTTTATTGTCTTTTCTAGTGAGCCTGTCTTCTTATGATATGTCCAAAGTATAACAGTCTCAGTTTCGTAATCTTGGTTTCTATGGAGAGTTCTTGTTGCTCATGCCCCTTTAAGCTCCTCCAGAGAGTAATGGAACAATGGATTCAAACTACAGGAAAAGAGATTCCACTTAAACATTAGGAAGAACTTCTTGGTGGTGAGAGCTGTTAAATAGTAAAATATGTTGCCTCAGAGTGTGGTGGAGTCTCCTTTGGAGGTGGATGACCACCTGTCAGGAGTGCTTGGATTGTGTTTTCCTGCATGGCAGGGGGTTGGACAAAATGGTCTTTGAGGTCTCTTTCAACTCTATGATTCTATGATTCTAGCCGGTGGTTGTACAGGCATATGTTGCCTATAGGATTCTGATCCTAATGTACAGTGGGCCCTCAACATCCATGGTTCCAGAATCTTCTGTGGATACCAAAATCTTTGGATGCTCAAATCTGATTATATGTAATGATGTAGTAAAATGGTATCCATAATATAAAACAGCAAAATCGAGGTTTGCTTTTTTTGGGGGGAAATTATTTTCCAAGCATGATTTGTTGAATTCATGGATGCAAAGGGTCAACTGTATCCATGTCACCTGAAAAGTGATCTCCAGTAATGATAACCAATGTAAAAGAACTATTCCTGCATTGGTGCATATTTTTCTACTGTATAGAACTTCAACAGTTTGGATTTTGAAATGTGCGTGTGTGTTTTGTTCACACTTTATTTCTCTGAAATGCCCTGTAGTGCTTGCAAATGTGACAGTTGACAAGAAGAGGTGCATTTTGTCTCACAAGAAATCTCAGGAGTTGTGAAAAGGCTATTTTTATTGAGCCTGTTGAATTCAGTTAGTTCCCCCACCCTATTCCTGGTACTTCAGTTTAGTGTTGCCACCCCCCAAGTGTCTTCTTTTTCTGCTTGAATTCTGCTAAGTTCTGTTTTACGTTTCACTCCAAACCATTATATAGCAATGTTCACTTCTATGGCATGTTAGGATTGTATTATCAGTATGAGTAACATTTTTAGAATTCAGGAGTGCTCCCTAACTCAGTGCTGCTCCGTGCCAGAATGAAGGTCATTTTAATTTCATGTTGTGTCATACAGTTTTGAAGTGACATGTGTTTAATGATTTTTTTCTTCCTAAATGAACTGTAACAAGGATTGCACTAATGGGCTCTAATGAGATGCTAGCAAAGAGAAGGGAGGTGCAAGGGTGAGAAGAAAATGAATCTTTCAAATAACATTATACTAATATTTTAGCAGAAGACCTGGTAGAATTCAAATTAATGTCCTTATTCTCCAGTTTCAGTCTTTCTCCGTCTCGTTCTTTCTGTTCTTTCAGGGAAGGTTTTTGGTGTGCAACTGCCCTGTTTCAGACATGGAGCTTTAAGAAAGTTCCAGACCAGGGCTAAGAATTTTTCTTAACTACAGCTCCTGGGATGATTCTATGGAGAGTGAGAGTAGCATTATTTGCTGCCACATCTCTCCTAGAAAGAAGAGAACTGAGCCAGACAGACCAATGGAGTCAGTTTTACTCATGCATCATTCTATGTACATTGGGGGCCTTAAAGATATTATACAAGCTAGGTCTGATTCACATTATACAATTATAGTGCTGTATTCCACTTTAAGTGCCATGATAATATCCTATGGAATCCTTTGGTTTGTACTAGTTTGGTGAGGCATAGGAGGAGCTTTCTGTCTGAGGATTCAAAATGCCACTTCCTAAATTGCCAATGCGAGCAAGCATGGTACAGTAGTTTGAATGTTAGGCTATTACTTTTGAGATCAGGGTTCATTTCCCCACTTGTCCATGGAAACCCACTGGGTGACACACACTTTCAGTCCCAGAAAACCCCATGATAGAGTCTCCTTAAGGGTTGCCATACGCTGGAAATTACTTGAAGGTGCACAACAAACTGCCAATCTCAGGATTCCACAGGATGGAACCATGGTAGTGAAAGTGGAATACTAGTACTATAACCGTGAGCCTTATTAAATGAGAAAAGAAAGCTGAAATAGAACAGAAGAGTAGCAGCTTTCTTCATGCTTCTCAGCATGCCATCAATGCACTTCTCTTCCTGAGGGAGATGGTCATAAAAGCATGCCTTTTATCAAACTATTTTTTCCAGTGTGACAAAAGACACACTTTTATGACTGTCCCTCTTGGGAAGAAAACAGAAGTTCATCATGTGGAGAGGCACGGAGAAACCAGCTATTCTCCTGCTCTGTTTCGGCTTTCTTTTTTCATATGATAAGGCTGCATGTAATGTGAAAGGCCCCTGGTAAAATGTGTAACCATTTGTGCATCTGGCCACTTGAGTAAGCATAGAGCTCCATCAAGATTCCACACCCAGCACAGTGATTCTGGAAGCTGCAGATTTGGGAACTTCAGTCCACAAACACAACTTTTCCCAGCTGTGGTTCAGTTGTCATGACCTTGCACATGTGATCCTCTTTTGTTTCTTCCCTACCCACTGGTTCTTTCATTTTAGTGCTATCTTGTCAAAGATTTCATTGTTTCCTCTTAGCAGTCACAAACTTTGAAAACAAAGGACATAAGTCATTGAAGTCAAATTAGAACTTAGCAAACATTTCTCCCCAACTCACACTCAGCCTTCCTCACCACTTAAGGTGTCTTTCACATGTCTACTGATGTGAATGAGATTAAAAATGGATCCCTTCCCCCCTTAACTATATGAGCTGTGTTTTTGTAGGAGAGACTTGTGGTCTTTCTATCAGGTACTGTCTCTATGTTGCCAGTTCTAGCAGTCTGGCCAAAATGCTCTTATGAGTCTGCCTAGTGTAGTAGTTCTGCAGTGACCTATGTTAGGCTGAGACATATACCACCCCCAGAGTTACCCTGCAGTCTCTGAAGCACCCCCTGCACAGCCATTCTGTGCCTTAGGCAGGATTGGGGAAACATCTGGCTGTGTGCTTGTAGCCGGACACAAAATTAATACATCAGTGCTGAGATCTGGTAGAGTCATCCAAGAGTCTCAGTGCTACTGTAATATTTTTGCCTCAGCCTAAAGGGACATGGCTAGATGTTTCTTCAATCTTGCCCGCTCTCCATGAGGCATGGGATGGCCATGTGGGATTGGGGCTTCAGACTGTGGAGTGGAGCTTTGGGGGGTTTCATAGAAAGGAAGGGAATATCAACCTTGCAGCACCCTCAAAAGGGCATAGATAAAATGGGAAACATACGCATTTGTATGCCACTAACAGGACGTCAGGCTCTTTATGAGCAGTTGTGGCAGTTAATAAAGTTGGTTCGAAATGGTAACATAGCCGTATCCTTTGTTATTTCTGGTATGCATTTTCCCCTTCCACAAGGTTAATTCTGAACAATGGATCAACTGGTAAAATATGAATTTGTCCTAATGATAATCAAAGTAGATTCATTCTGATCTAAATGGTTTTAGCGTGCCGGATACCTCAGCATTCTAAGATGCTATAAGGGAATAAAACAATGGCTTTTCCCATTTGAATTTGCCACAGTTTCTCTGAGGTCGCACTATATGTCAGTGACATTGTAAGAAACAATGGCCACCCATCGTTTTTGCCACCATATAAGCCTGTGGTCCAGGGAAAGACACAGTTGCTAGGTAAGACTTGCCAGGGCCTGGGGACCAGGCAGCTTCTTCAGGGTGCTGGTTGCTGAAATTGAACCTGAAGTTCCATTAGCCTTGTCCCTTGTCAAGCACCAAGACAAATCTTTTGTATAGACTCATCAGATGGAACTGCTGTCACTCCACATTTGTACAGGCCTCTTCAGATTCTAGAATAAAGGTGGATATTGTGTGAGTGTCCAGATGTTGTTGTACTTCAGTTCCCAGCATTCTTCATCACTGATAATGCTGACTAGGGCAGCTGGAAGTCCAGCACCATCTGGAAGTTCACATGATTCCCACCTCTATTCTAATGGTATGACTTCTGAAGGAGAAGGAATAGTTATTATATTATGTTGCAAGGACTGTGAATTTTGATAAACTTGTGATTGAAATCTGCGTACTACTTTGACAGGAAACTAATTATAGCTTAGGGCAATAATAGGTCTGATCCATCCATCATTATTCAAGCATCACTTCCATTATAATAAAGTAGACTGTCAGCAATTCTTTTGAAGAGATGGATAAAAGTTTACCTCCATCTGATCTCTTATCTGCTGTTTGGGAAATCTGCAGTTTTGAAAGAGATCAGAAATGAATTTCAGGCTGAAATAAGTTGGCAAAAGCAGATGGGTTCAAGTTAACTTGAACTGGTATTTTAATAATGGGGTGTAGCTACGTGGGGGAAGGCATCACCCTTTAAATAAGAATTGTGCCTCTCCAATGAAATTTGTCTCCAAATTTCTAGTTCTGCAGAGTGAAATGATTAAAATTGTTTATACTGAGAAATGCTTATATTTCCCATTTGACCTTGCTTTTTCCATGACTTTATATCACAGAAGACATTTTTAAAATTTTTCTTAAAACCAATAAATATATGTATGTCTAGATTATTATGCTATGCCTCCATTAATATGCTATAAATTCGTATCTTGGATTTTGTATTTTGTATTTTTTATTATGCATTTTTCTTTTTATATAATTACAGAATTGTTATTATATTCACTGTGATGAATATGGGTAGGAGTGTATTTTGTATTTTTGATCCCTTTGCTTTGTAATCTGCCTTGATTCCAAAAGGAAAAGGTGGAATATAAATAAAACATATTATTATTATTACATTCTCTTGTTAACTTTGTCTGTCCTTTTTCTTTGGATGCCTAAACTGTATTTCTTGATATTGAAATGGAGTTTTTAATTATTGCAATGCTAGCGATGTGGAGACTGAAAGAACACATCATTATTGAGGCCAAAATTTTTATTTAGATGCCCTAATTTTGCTTTCTGTAGCTACTCCTGGGTCCTATCCTTCCATGTTTGTAGTCAACAGGAAGGACCCACCAAATCCTGCAATTGCATAACTTCTGTTAATTCTAGTGTTATGGCAATGATCCTTGTTAAATTTTATCCAAGCCACTGACTATGACTTTGATGTTATCCCAATAATGCCAGGTGGAGAATAAGGGGAAAAATTGGATAAAATATTTCAGATGCAGTGCTTCCTGAACAAAAATACTTTTCTTTTGTTCTCTGAATTATAAATAGAGGAAGACGGAGTGGAGGAGACATGATGAGCTGCTTATACATAAACCTCATCCAATGCTCTGCTTCTTTACATGGAAGGAAGAGACGGATGGCAGAAGCTCAGCCCCAAATATACTTTTTGGTTGCTCATGGGTTACAGCTGAAAGGGAATGGAGGTCATTGTTTCTGAGCAAGAGGAAACATGGGATGAATGTAATACGGGTCTTGCAATATTGCAAGGGGAACCTAATTGGGATAACTAATGTTCTAGGATAATTAATTGTCAGGAAAATTAAATTGGAGAGATCTGGAAGAGAAAGGAAGATTATATGGGTTCATTATCTGGGCTTGGGCTGCACCTGATTACAAACTTGTAATCAGTTTGTGTCCTTGGGACAGACTTCTCAGTCTCATCAGTTTGTCTTCTGTAAAAAAGAAGTTGCATCTTGGTAAAAAGATTGGTTTGGATATCAGACGCACACCACTATGCATGAGTTACTGTGGGCTAATCATTCATCTGACAGCAAATGCTGGGTCAGGTATTTGGTAGAGACTAGGGAGAGTTTTGATTGGTCCATAGTTTAAATGAACCAATGTAGGGTGCATCTAGATTGTAGAAATAAGGCAGTTTGACACTACGTTGACTCCCATGGATCCATCCTATAGAATCCTTAAATTTGTAGTTCTGGAGGCATCAAGACTCTTTGGCAGAGAAGGCTAAATACATTGTAAAACTATAAATCTTAGGATTCCATAGGATGGAGCTACAGCACTTAAAGAGGTGTCAAACTGCATTATTTCTATAGTTTAGATGCACCCATAATCTGTACTTCCCAAATCAATATACAGCCAGGAATGCAGTTACCCTCTGGATTGGGTGCTCCTTGAATTCTGCACTGCTGTTTTCAGCTCAAACACTGCATTCACATTTTTTTTTTAATTAAGAAATGATGCATACAAAAGTACAAGCCTTGAGGAATGGTATGAAACTAAATATGAGTTTTCATGAATTTTTTAAATAAAAAATTCAAAACAATGCAATACATGGCAAAGGTAAAACAAAAATAACACGATTGAATATGTGGATTGAATTGCGACAGAATCATCTGTGGCGTTTGGTGTTAATCTCACGTGTCTTCAGTTTTCAGCCTTGAAGAAGTGACTTGTTTCTTTTAAAATCAGCACTCTGCAGTGACCAGGCATGCAAAAAGCTATTGCTAGCATCTGGTATTTAGAAGTAGACTGCTTCCAAACTTGAAGGTTCAGGTTAGCAATTGTAACTGACAGGAGAAGCTAGTATGGTGGACTGGACCAGAACAGAACAGACAAGAGGAGTTTTGGGAGAAACTCCATTTAGTTTTTTTTCCATTGCACAAGACATTGACTTTAGCTAGAATAGGTTTCAGAGTGGATACTAGTTGTCTTTTCATGCAATGTGCAACATTGGCTGGAATCCTATTGAGCAGTTAGAAATGTGTAACTACCACAGTTATGGAGCTACTCAGTGAATTCTGGAACAACTCTCCCCCCCCCCATCCCCACTTACCAGGAAACAGCTGATGTAATGGACAAAGGTCTGTTCCCCTATCATTTGGAAAGCAGCTGACTGACATTCTGCTCCTGTGAGTGATCTTGGTGTGACAGGCAGAAGTGGGGCCCTGTTGTCTTGTGCAATGGATAAAAACTAAACGGATTGTTCCGTTGCAATTGCTCTTTGTGCCAGAGATCATTCGTGTGTGTGTGTGTGTGTGTAAATGTCAGCCAGCTGTTCCCCAAGCAATACGGGAACAGCCCTCCCCATTGCTTGTAGCAGATATTGCTGGAAAGATTGAGATTGGGGGATCTTCACAGCCCCTACATGTCCCCTAAACTATTTGTGAATACCACACGGTTACAAATGCATAACTCCAGGTTACACATTTGTAACTCCCCAACAGGACTGTGGCCATCTATTTTTTAAAATTTACACTCAATTTTTCTAATTTTATATTAATATTATATATTTTCCCATTGTTTAAGTTATTTGCACTAAAAAATCTAATCAGCAATTACCACAGTAAAATTAAAAGAGAGGAATGCTTTTAAAAATTAATAAAATTATATGAGAAAAATGTTCTGTGGTATTCTAGATCAGTGGTCCCCAAACTGTGTCCTTTAAGAGATTTTGAACATCAGCTCTCAGAATCCCAGACTATTGGCCAACATGGCTGAGACATCTGGGTGCTGAAGTCCAAAATCTCTTAAAGGGCACAGTTTGGGGACCACTGATCTAGATGATTCTCCCAGTTGTTGTTCTATCGAAAAGATATTAATAATGTGGGCTTATGAAGACAGGTCGGATATTATATTATTTCCAAAAATACTTTTATAAATAGTTTTAAAAAACCAAACAGTTAGATCACTCAGTACCTTATTTACAGTCAGAATCACAATGAATGCCAAGATGTAAGTGCACTTACAAAGTATTTTTATAGTACCTTGAGCAGAGATGATTTTTCACAACCTGTGCATGTCTTGTCTCACTGTGTGGTGCAACAAACAACTTTCAGTCAAGGAATGAGATCATTCTGTGGAATGAGTACACAGTCAAAGAAACTGTGAACTCTGAGTAGCTACAGGGAGGGCAAAATGAAAACATATTAGAATTTCTCCCCACAATGATTTTTTCCTTTATTCCCGACATTTCTAGCATTGCAGAAGATGAGACTTTAAAAATGTTTCACACCTAGAACTGTTAGATTTCCTGCATTTGCTTTCCCTTGGCAATTTTTTCTATCCCTTTTCTTTAGATGACTGAACTGTGTTTCTAAATGTTCAACTGATGTTTATTGCAGTGCTACAAATCTGGAGACTGAAGGAAGACCTGCTGGTGGGGTGTGCCCTCGTTTTACCCCCGTTGGTAGCTATACTCCTGATTCTGAAATATGTAAGAATGAATGACATGCTGATTAGCCCAACACGCAGTTGTCCACACTGGGAATGGTAATGCAGTTCTGTGTCTTTTCGGTCCAATTCATTTATTTATTACATTTATGTCACAGGTGGCTTATTTGAATCCATTCCATTGATCCCATTGTGGGTTTCACCCACTCTCTCCCCATACTGTTGAAAGCTGGCACTGTGGCAGTAAATGTTCCCTCCTCCCGCTATAGACCCTGTCCCCACAGATCAAGACTAAAACAAGTTGTTTGGGAAGGAAGTGTGAGTCTTTTTGTTAAAAGAAGGAAATCATGCTTTCCAGGAGTTTCTGGGAAGCCTGATTTCCCCCTTTTAAAAGGCCCTGTGTTCCCTATGTGCTAATGAGCCCCTGGAGTGGGCAACATGCCCTCATGTATAGGTAGTAGCTATTTTGGTGGCCCTACTGCCCCCTTTTGAAAAAGATAATATTACTGTCTTTCACACTAATCAATTGTACACCATACCACAGCTTCTTGTCCCCCCATCTCCAACCACCAGTCAGCATTCCTTGTCCACTGCACACGCTTCATGTTTTTGTTGCTGCATTTTCATTTACTCAATTTACTTTTTTTTTGAGAGGGTGCCAAAAAGTTCTCAATCAGACCAAGAAGGGAATGACCTAGAGCCATGAAACTTACATGCTAGTCTACATGTAGCACACCCCAATATTTGACACACTTGGCACATTGTATCTCAAGTTTCTTTAACCTTTAAAAAATATTGTTCTGCTGCTGCTATAACCTCTGAAGCATTAAAACATTTCCTTCCTTTCAAACTCTTTTTAAGGTTTGGAAACAGGAAATAGTCAGATGGAGCAAGATGTAATGAGTAGAGTGACTAGATGGTCTAGGCATTCAAACCACAGATTTTTCAAAACATCCATCGTCTTGCTAGCCTTGTAAGCAGGTGCGTTGTCCTGCAAAAAGAGACCACCTTTCTGCAGCTTCCCTGTCAATTTTTTCCTTCAATCAGCAAAGCAAATTAGAGTACCATTCTGAATTAATTGTTTGGCCCTCCAGAAAATATTCAGTTATCACAACACCTTCTTTATCCCCAAAAAGAAAGGTGGCCATGACCTTTCCTGCTGACCTTTGTGTCTTAAATACCTTTGGCCATGGAGAAGTTGAGTACCGCCACTGCAAAGAATGTTGTTTGGTCTCTAGATCATCATGATGTAACTATGTTTCATCAACAGTGATGGACTGTTCAAAAAAAAAATTATCACTTGATCTCTCTAAATAGTGCAAAATCAACTTGGAGGCGTCTACTTGATTTTGTTTCTGGTTAGCATTTAGACATTTCAGCAACCACTTGGCTAACAGCTTCTGTATAGCCCACTGCTCAAGAATTATAAACCCAATGTGCTCCCAGGATATCGCAAGCACCTCACTAACTGTTTTAGCTGAGATTTGCCAGTCTGCCAAAACCAGGTTATGGACATGCTTAACAATTTCCGGAGTCGACACTGTTGAAGGTCTCCCTGATTTTGCTGCATCTTCAGTCTCAAAACCTCCATGTTAAAAGTTCTTCTTCACAGCTGAGTATGACAGGCGGTTGTCATTCAATGTTTGCATTGCACACTCATGGATTTCTTTTTGAGTTTTCTTCTGCAGGAAGAGGAACTTCATGACAGTTCAAAGTTCAGCACTTGAAAATTCCACACTTTTTGTTGACATGTCTCTATGAATGATCTGGAAAAATATATATCAGAAATTAGAGCTACAATCCTGCAAATTGGCAATTTAAAATTTAAAAGAACACTTTTTTCAAGCAAAAGTGACAAAATAACACTCAGATTTTGAGAACTGGGTCAGACCAAGAACTTTTCAGCACATCTTTGTATATTAAACATTATTATCATTAAATGTCTAGTATTTATTCATTCTTGTAAGCCACAGATCATTCACCCTAAAAGCTGAGATATGAATATAGTAGATAAATGATATCTAATAACATTTAGGGGAAAAAATTACAAAAAATACCTTGCAGTATTTCAACATTAACCACTGCAGTTTGATTCTATACTCAGGTTTCTCTTCAGATCACATTTGATTCTATATCAGAGAATCAAGAAGTAGCAAAATATTGTTTATGAACAAGCACTTCATTATCAGTTGTCTGTGCATTTAAACTGTAGGAGATGTATTTTTTCATTAGGTTTCCACCTATCAGATGTTATACCATGGGTTCATTTGAGGGAAAAGAATGTTACCATATATTTGTCCTTTATTTCTGACATGCACATATTTTTGCCTTTAGCAAAGCAGCATTACTCCAGCTTTCTTAAAACCTAATTTACTTCCTAATTTCGAAGTTGATAACCAAAGCATAGATGAAATGGCTTTGCATCTCTAATAAGAGTTATAACAATATACTGAGGATGAATCATTGCTCTTCTATTGTAGTTAATTTCTAATTAGATGCTGTATATTGCTCTTGATTTAAATGCAGAGTTCCCTCTGGAATCTCATGCCCCAGATTGAGAGCATAGTTGTCCTAATCCTGTTCCCTTTGAAATCGGTGAGTGAAGAACCACATGATCAGCTTGTAAAGCTAGCATGTCATAGAAAGAAAGGCAGATGCTATAGAAGCACAAGACCACTGGTTAGTGTGTTATTTGTTGCACTAACACTATTGAGAGAGTGGGGACTGCAAAAAATAGACTTTGCTTCATATTTCAAGAAGTATGAGCAGATTATTCTTTGGGTGGCTGTCACTCCTGAAAATAGCTGTGGAGTCTCCAGGGAGTCTACTTTGCTATGTCACATATATACTAAAGAAAATGAGACTTCAGTTGTACTGAAAATGTTGTGTGACTTTCACAAAGTCCCTTCCTTCTGAATTACTGTTTTACTGGTCCTGACAATACAATAGCTTTTTCAGTAAGAGCCAGCGTGGCATAGTGGTTTGGGTGTTGGACTACAACTCTGGAGACCAGGGTTCAATTCCCAGCTCAGCCATGGAACCCCTGGATGACCTTGGGCAAGTCACATGCTCTCAGCCTCAGGGGAAGGTAATGAAAAACCTCTTCTGAACAAATCTTGCCTGGAAATACTGGAAAGGACTTGAAGGCACAGAACAATCTATAATTTACTGAGTTTCTCTCTCTGTTGCGCTATAACATCCACAAAGATTTATTTTGATGATGATGTGGATAATGACTTGCTTCAGAGTCCACATTTAGGAACCAAATTTTGATGAAATGTGACATTTACACTTAGCAGACATTCCAAAAATGTTCATGCAAGTTGGAGACCAATTAGCACACTTAAGGGCCCAAACAGACAGGACAAAATTAAGCTGCTTTGGGTCACTTTGGAGGTATGCTGTTTAAATGATGCATATGTCCCAAGAGGCTGGAAGGACTGATACACAGCTTTGGTGCAGCTTCTGGCCTCTTAAGATGCGTGTGTCATTTAAACAGCATTTCCACTCCTTTTGCATCAGTGAGTGAGGCTATGTCTATGAATCAAGACCCCTGTTGTGATTCCTTGTCACACTTCTGCTTATTGGTGGGAGAGAGAGTGGAAACATGATGCTCCTGCACCCCAATCGCCAGGTGAACAGATCTCAATCTCTTGGTGTGGCTGCTGCTTGGTTAAAATGGTTTGGAGAGGCTGGGCACTATAGGACTTCAAAAATGTACAGTGTAATGTAATTGTAATGAGCACGTGCAGTGTGTGTTACTATAACACAACTGTTTTGTGTGCATAAACATGAAAATGCCTATATGCAATGGTACAAAGTCTTCACAACTTTGAATTTGGCAGCAGGAACACAGAAGTATCTTGCAAGAGGCCTCATTAAGCCTCAACATAACTTTAAATGGAGGAGATGCAACCAATTTTTTGTATTGTTATACAGCATCAAAACACACATTTCAAAAGATGTAAAGTTGTATAAAAGATTCCCCAACACATTTACCTGGTGATACAGACCTGACTTTTGCTTCTGTTCTTGCCTTGCATGAATCATTGTGGCAAGACAGTTGAATGAGGATTGAATTGGATTATTATTATTATATTTTTGTCTTCCTTATTGGCATGTGGAAAACTGGCTCAGCCTGAATTGGGCCTGATCTAACTGTCCACATGCCAAAACCCTACAATAACCATGGGGGTTCGGGGAAATTCTGGGATCCTCCCCAACTTTACTTACTCAGAAGCAAACCCAGTTAAACAGCAAAAACCTGAGGTATATTTCCAGAAGTCACCATGCATCATGGTGACAGAAAGTACTGGCTTTGGGATGAATTCAGGGTTTTTCACCTGGGTAAACAAGCTCTTAGTAGTAACATGCTGCTTGTAGTTATCATTGAAACCTACCCACACATTTTATATTGAAGAGCTCATAGGTTTGATACCACATGTGTTCACAATGTGTTGCCCATCTACTGAATTCCGTGCAGAAGAGTTCAGGGGGAAAGGGGTATAGAATGGGGGTAAGGGTAGTTACCAGGGAGAAAGGGAAAAATGCACTGGAGAAGGAATAACTAACTTTCTTCAAGAGAAATCAAAACTATGCTGCTCTCTCCTCTTGAAAAGAAAATTTTCTTGAAATAGGTAATCGAAATAAGTAGTTGAAAGTTAAATATTATTTATATATAATGTTACTTGTTGTGTGAATATCTCTTCTTCAGAAAAGTCCAGAAATTCACTGTGTTTCAAGTAGAACCCATATAAGTAGGTTTTGATTCCCATTACCATCAAATTCTGGTATGATACCTCCAGATTTAATTCTGGTACTTAACTTGACTCAATCCGACAAGGATATCACTGTGGCAAGGAATTTAGCAGTTTTAAAAGAGAGATTAGTTGTCTGTTTTTAAATAATGCCAGAAATTGCGAGTAGATCATGCCAAACTCTTGTGACTGGTAAAGCCTATTCCATGTTACCAGTAACCAACTGGCAATCATGTGCTATCTACAAGAATATTACCTTGGAAGAGACCTTACTCTCGGTCTGCACTATGCTCAACATACACTATGGAGAAATATTCACTGTATATGGTGTTTTTTCAACATTAAAAACTAACAAATACTTGTGTGGGAGATGTCCAGGAGCTGGGGAAAAAATGTTACTTGTGGTTATCCTGCAGCGATCTGGTTGGGCAGGATATGGGTTAAAAAGACTAGAGAGATCCCCAAATGTGGTAACATTGGACCCTAAACCATTGCAAGGTACTGGGGGTGCTTTTTTCAGCAAAAATAAAGGTGTGTGTGTGTTGTGGTGTGTAAAGATGGTGAAGCACAGCCCCAGGTTTGTGTTTGCATGTGTGTGTGTTAATGGCCCCCGAACCAGAGAAAGTTGCCTACTTTTAATGTTTTGTGAACCACTCCCCTCCCCCCCCCGACTCCCACTTTATAGTTGTAAGCTGTTTATCAATCTTAATGAAAAGAACTAGGGGCAAATGTGAATACTTTTTAAGGCGTAAAATCTGAAGCAGGTGCCTCAGTTTATCGGAGTTACATTGCAAATCACCAACTTTATTCACTTGACATTTTAAGATCCTGCCACTTAAATTCTAAATAATTGCCTTGCTAATAAAATTATACTTTTTTGCTCTCTCTCTCATTAGGCAACAAGGAAGGGGGAAAAGGCCGAGACTAACATGTCTGAGGATAGACAGAGCTACAGAATACAAATGTACATATTTAATTCAACATTCCAAGGAGAAGAAGAAGAAGAAGAAGAAGAAGAAGAAGAAGAAGAAGAAACGAAACCTGACATGGATGCAAAAACTAGGTCTGAATTCCCCAGTGGGAATAATGAGCAATAGCAGGGCTGAATGCTAGGAGAGAAGAATGCAATTGTATTAGGCTCCCTCACAATGGGAGGCAAACCCCAACCATTTATAAAAGGTAAATGCTGGCAGAACACAGGGATCTTAGAGCACCACACTGCAGGTGTGATTTATGAGAGTTGAGACTGGCTATAAATCAAATGCTTTTGTTTTAAATGGTACTGTTTTGACGCAGTAGATCAATTTACATGCAGGGAGAAAGATGAAGAAAAAGGCACAGTGCACTGAATCCAGAGAGCATTAAAAAATCATATTTACTTTCAGTGGGAATTTTCCACAGCATGTATCTGAGATATAAGATATTATGAATGCCTCCATGGTTTCTTAATATCCCATTTGGAGACCAGTACTATTTTCTCAAATTTAAATTGTACTGTGTTGCATTGGGCTGAATCAGAACTAAATGTGCTTAACGTCGTATTGTAGGCTGCAGAAATAATTCAGTTTGATACCACATAAACTCCCATGGCTCAGTGCTATGGAATTCTGAGAATTTGTTTTGGCACCACAGCTCTCAGAGAGAGAAGGCTAAATGTCTCACAAAACTAAAATTCCCAGAATTCCATGGCATTAAGCCATGGCAGTTAAAGTAATGTCAAAATGGAGTGTGGATGCAACCCTAGTCATTTGTGTATACTTCAAATGCCTTCACTTCTGGTCAAAGATGCTAGAGTCAAGGGAAAACTTTATCATGTGACTGTGTCAAGTTTACATTTGTGGTGAAAGTTTGGCAATTTGAAGGACTGGATGAGAAACTGTGAACTCCCTTCTCTCTTCCTTCATTCTGAGTGCTTCTCCATTTGTTCTAGAGTGACAGCATCACATTAAACCATGGCTACCTTTCATGTCCAGACTGATATGAAATCTTAAACCCTGGTTTGTGAGGAGCTGCCCAACCATAGTATCAACTATTGAATTCGTCTTATAAATGACCAGAATTTACAAATTATTAGAGCTGCTTGATTTCAAAAGGATCTTGTGCCATGGAGATAGCAGTGGGGTTTTTCAGGTTTGGAAATGAAAGCTGGGAAGATGGGACAGCAGTTTTAAACTATGCTCTGCCTCTTTCCTATATCTAGAAATCCAAACACATGTATTATTTGTACTGATGACAATCCTGTCTGAATATAAGTCAGATTAAAATGCAGATATCTGTCAAGTGTACATTCTGAGACTGGGAGTTAAAACAAAACTAGAATTCTGGAAGGTTTCACTTCAAAGATGCTCCAGTGGGATGTAATTTTCAGGGGAAAGTGGAGAGTGGCAGGTGGAGCAGCAATGCAATACAGTAATCTGAAGAAATCACCAAACTCTGGTTCTGTTACTTTATCTCTCTACTATACAGATTTAACTAAGGTCCTAGTTTTTACAAGCAGCAGGGTGTTAAACCTATTTTGAGTCTATTACTCTAGACTGCAAGTGGAAAATCATAGGTAGGATTTTAAAGGTACTTACTTCCATGTGGCAGTGCATACCTGTACTTTGTTTTCTGCATTTTAAACTTTGTTTCAACATAAAATTGCATTCTAAAAAGGGACTGTGACAAGGGAAGTCACTTACGGTACATGTTGAACCACCAGCAAGGATGATTAAAGAGAGCATAAATTAGCATTTCTCTCTCTCTCTCTCAATTCAAATTTGGAACTACCTTTCCCCCTAATTTAAATAGAAATACAAAGCATGAGTTCTATAGATACTGTGGACTACTAAAAAGACAAATAAATTGGTCCTAGAGCAAATCAAGCCTGAACTCTCCCTAGAAGCCAAGATGACTAAAATGAGGCTGTCATACTATGGCCATATTATGAGAAGGCATGACTCACTAGAAAAGACAATAATGCTTGGTAAGGTAGAAGGCAGTAGGAAAAGATGAATAGACTCAGTGAAGAAATCCACAGCCTTGAGTCTGCAAGACCTGAGCATGGCATGACAGGGTGACTTGGAGGTCTCTTGTTCATAGGTTCATCATCAGTGAAGTTGACCAGTTAACAACAATGCATGTTATCGCACAGGGGAGGATTTCGACCAGGTTATCTGCATGTCTTAGTCTGCAGTCCATTATTTTTTAATCACCCTGTACAGTGATGGTTGGGCAATGGCAATGTAGGATTGTAAAGAATACTCACAATTTTATCATAACACACTGTCAAGAAATTGGTCAATCAACATGACTTTAAAAATATATATCTGAGATTTTTTTTCTGAAGAAAAAATTGTACAAAGTAACTTTGGGTCTATATTAAACCCCAAGATTTCTGGGCACAAAAAAATGTGTTTTGAAAAAAAAAACCCACAAACACAAACCAACAATTTTTCCCCTGAGTATGAGAAATCCCCTAAACCCTTTTGTAAACTAACCTTGCAGGTTGAAATTATCTGATCTTGCATGAACAAAGGAAATGCATGAGATTTTCATCCCTAACTAGAGGTTACCTGCTTGGATTGATTCTTCATTTTTAAACAGGACTTGGACTGAAAAATATTTCAAACAAAGTATGCCTTCAAATAGAGAGGATGAGCTTCAGGAAAGTAGGAAATATGTGACCTTCAAGTCCCTTCAATCCCTCTCTTGGGACAAGATGAATCAAAGCTGTTGCTGTGCCTCGGCTAGTGAGGCTAGCTGTTGCTGTGCCTTGGTTATTGGGCCTATCATTCCAAACCCATATCCAGGTACTGTACTTTTCACTTCCAGATGGGGCACAAGTAATGCAAAGGTAAGTTAGTCTGCCATCTTTTGCAGAGCAACATGTAAATATAACTGCTGAATTCAGCCAGGCTTTGTCCCAGTCACCATGCAATAATGTCAGCTTGTAAGCCTCATTAATGGTCCACAGCAGAGTGACTGGAGACATGGGTGTCCTGTCAATCTGTCCTACATTGCTCTATAAATAAACAGTCTGGGGAGAGATGCTGACAGAGTAAAGCAGTTGGCACATTGCTTTCCCGTCCCTCCCTAAGGCATGATCAACAAAGCACCTGGTCTCCTTTTCGGCTTAGAAAACAAAACCCAAAGCTTGCCTCTGTGTCTTGATGTGCTGGCGTAGCTAAGCTCAATTTCAAATACTTGATGGTGATGGTCATCATCATCATCATCATCATCATCATCAAGGCATGGGCAATCTTACAAAGACACTACAAGAAGCCTGGCTACCTCCCTTGCCATATTGTTATGTTAGAGAGGAAGCACAGAATTCTCAGCAGAGATGGTCTTCCTGCATGGTTGGCTCAGTTAAGTGTATGCTGCTGATAGGAGCTTGTTAGCCAGAAACTACAAGCTGTGAATTTCCTAAAAACACATTATGCTGGTTGATGCTATTATTATTTTTTTTGTCTGCTCCCTCCCCTCATTTTTGGGGCTATCTGAACATTTAAAAAAAAAAACTTGTGAAAGTGCTCTAGTTTAATGCACAAATAAAATCATCAGAGCATCAGTTTTTGCCCTGCAGTATCTTTCCCGATGCTGTGGTCGAACACCTAACAGTTCAGGCTCCACTTAAGGGGATTAGGCTCTCTTTTAGTGCTTTTCTTGGCATAGAGAAAGGAAGTAATAGATAAGGCTTTACCTGCAAAATGTCTGGCTGCTGTAAAAGCCTCAGAAGCCAGGACAGAAAAACAGTGGCAACTATATCTGACAGGGTTTTCATTACAAATGTTCATGCTTGTTAGAGAGCACTAAAGGCCACTTTATCCAGGGATGAAGATAACATAACATAAAACAGGAGAACGTCTGCCAAATCAGGCAGAGTGCCGCATATCTCAAGGGAGAGGAACTACTTTGGCGTCTCCCCCTTCACCTTCTGAAGCTCTACCCCCTGTTGGTATCTATTTCTCAGTTCATCACTATAGAAAATTTTTGTGGTGCTGAACTGGGAAAATGTAGGTGTCTTCTAGCTCGTAGAACTGACCAGGGAATTGAAATCAGAACAGGGATTCTGAACTTTATGCCAAAGTTTGGTAATAACTAAGGGGATTATCACACTGGGGTAAAAAGTGAAACAATAGCAGCATTAAAACATTATTGAGCAGAGATTATCACATGAAGTAAAGATCATCCCATGGTCAGTGCACCTGGAAATTTTTATTATTGTGTGACTTTGCATTAGCGATAAACTCCTGTGAATAAGAACTCAATATGGCTTCAGTTTCAGAAATATGCAAATGGGGAAGCCAATAACTCTGTGCTTTTGCTACTGCTATACTTCCTGCTCAAAGATGCACGTGCGTACCAATGTAATAACAATCCACTTGTGAGGAATAGAAGCTGCACAAAACTAAACATATCCCCTACGCATGTCTACAACCCAGTGTAGTATTGTAATTGCGAAACTGCGTGGAAAGGAAGAGCACAATTTTGAGATGCTCCTGTTTATTGCACAAGTCTGATAGTTGTGGAAACTATACTCAGTGTGATAATCTCCTAATTCTAATTGGCATAAACTAATGTCCCCTAACAACCTTAACATATTAATTTGTTAGCTAATAGGCATAAAACCAGAATTTGGAAATAACTAGCTAAATTTAAGTAGTTACACGCTAACTGGCTTTCTCCTTTCCCCCAAAGTAATGGTAACAGAAGAAATGTTTTCCTGGAACTACTGGAAAATGTAAATAGGGTAGTCACTAATCGTCATGGAATTGTCGCTCCCTCTAGTGTCCCTGGATTATCTCATTCCATTCCATTCATAGGAAGTCCATTCATAGGAAATCCGCTCCCCTGGAAAGATTCAGGGATGCTAGAGGGAGTGACGATTCCATGACAGTTGGGGAAGTGTTCCAGGCATTCAGACACATGTGCTTCCTCCATGTTTGAGGGACATTTGAGGGACAGGTTACTAGTGATTCTGCTAGGAACAGAAATCTTCACAATAGTCCCAAGACAAGGGACAAGAGAGGGTGCAGTTTTACATAAAAATTGCACATGCTCATGTATTTATACCTATAGTTCAGGATTAGATAACCTTTGATAGTCTGGGCTTATTCACACTCTTCCCCAGATCTCAGTGGGCCACACATTCCTACAAAAATGGTAAACAGCACTCTTAGGACCCCCAAAGCATCCTACATTTGTTGAATTTCTCCCTTGCATAGGGCTGTTCCACTACAAGCCTGGTGCCACCCAGGAAGCAGTGGGAGGCGGGGAGGTAATGCACAAAGAAAATAATAGTACACACTTATTTCTGAAGTACAGGACTATGCATATATATCTATGCACAGTTTTGTTCTGTTTGTATCTAAGATTGCCAGCATTTCACTGGCTCTGCTTTGGTGCCTTCAATAGCAGCTTGCCATGGAAAAATTACAAAGTGACCTGTAGCAAAACGTTGCATTGAGGAGTGTGGTTCAGGATGCCAGCTTGCCCAATATACCTTCTTTCAGGATATAACTGTTTCTAACCTTTCTCCACCCGGTTTTCTGTCTCCCTCCACATCCCCCACAATGGCCAGTCAGTACACCATACCCAAGGAAGGGTGCTCAGTCTTCTCTGAAAAAGTGGCCCCTTATTTATTTATTGTTACTGTACATCATATTGAATCTTCTACTCTACATCAAAAGATCTCTAGGTGGCTTACAATAAAATATGTACCATTTAAACAAGTAAAGATAAACTTTCTAAGAGCACAATCGATGATTTTTTGAAAAGTTAACAGTTTAAAACAGGTTAAGACAATATATATCCAGAGATTTGGATGAAATCATCAGAGCCCAAAGACTTAAATAAAACCCCTTGTTCTTCCTTGGTGCCAAAATGAAGCCTATGTTGGTGCCAGCTGAACATCTAAGGGATTTTGGGAAATGTGAGAGATAGTAGTGAATCAGTCAAGCAGAGGAATGAAATTAGCAACGCGAAATGCTGAATAACAACCAATCCTACATCCACCAACCAAACATTGGGTCTAACAGAGCAAAGAGATAAGCTTAGTACAAACATATAAAACTAACTTTACTTACAAACACTTGCTCATATTTAAATCTATGGTCTAATGGAAGGAGGAAAGTGAAAAAGAAAATGGCTGCTGCTTAGAGAATCTCAAAAAAGGAAGGAAGGTGTTTATGAGCAAAGTAAGAGGAAATCAACAAACATGAAAATAGCAACTAGCATAGGTGTGCAAAGGCTGCTAAATTTTGCAAGGGCAATGCAGGGGAGAAGGCTGTCTTCTCTGTCCCCACACAGGGTGCATCTACTATGTAGAAATAATGCAGTTGACAGCACGTGCCATGGCTTCATCCTACAGACTCCTGGAAAGCGTAGTTTTGTGAGGCACCAGCACGCTTTGGCAGAGAAGGCTAAAGACCTGTAAAACTACAAATCCCAGGATTATTGCATGGATAAACAGGCATGGGTTACATGTGGTTTGTAACCCATGCCGGGCCCGGGCAATAGACAGCCCACATGCAACCCAGGGTTCTCTGGCAGCTTTTCAAAAAATCTTGTTCTTGAAAAGCTGCCAGAGAAGCCTAGGTTGCGCACAGGCTGTTTTCCCATGCAACAGTCTCCGATTTCATAGCTACAGCACTTAAAGTGGTGTCAAAGTGCATTATTTCTTCAGTGTAGATGTAGCCATAGCTTATTGTCCCCACTAATGGGAGACAGAAGAGGGCCTCTTCAACAGAACGTATATAGAGAGCATACACAGGGAGAAGCACTCTTCAAAGTATGGAGGACTTGAAGGTTATCACCAGCACCTAGAATTCAGACTAAATTCTGGAACAGAACCACCAGTTACCCACTGTATATATGTAACATACAACAGTTGTATAACATACTGGTGTTCTGTGTAACATTTTTAGCCCCCAAAATGCAGCATTTCAGTGAGCCCTTTGCACTTGTCCCTTTAACACTTGATTAATATGCAGGAATGGTTCAGCAATGACATTTGTCTCTGTGTCTCGAGAAACTTCAGTTGCTCGTTCTACTTTTCAGGACAATTTTGAAAGTGGAGTTGTATGGACCTCTTAGAAAGTTTTCAATGCAATCTGACAACTATATATGTCTCCACAAGCCATGTGTGTGCCTGGGAGTATGTATATGTGCCTTCAAGTCACCTGTCAAATTATGGTGACCTTGTGAATTTCATGTGTTTTTTTTTAAGGCAAGGTGGTTTTGCCAGTTCCTTCCTCTGAAATACAGGGTGATTCAAAAACAATGGTGCAAAGGTAAAGCTGTTCTTATTAAATTTTTTACCATTATTTTTGACACTTGATATTTGCTGATAGTGTGGCACTTTTACACTGCAGTCGTAAAAATGTAACTCCCACTGTGTTTAGTGAGGCTAACTTCCAGACATGCATCCTTAGGGTGCAATGCAAAATCTGTCTTCAATGTTTAAAGATATTCAGATATCCCTCAGCTTCACCAAATATGCAGATTCTGTTGACCAATTGCAGGAACCAATTAGATAGCTGTAAAGTTGCTAGGTCAGGACCATCCCTAGCCTTGAGGTTTCAAAGCCAAACTTGAGACCTAGGGATGGTCCCTTATGGTCCCAGGAGGCAGACCCTGATGATATTATAAGGGTGAAATTTCAAGGAGCAGCCCTTGGTAATGCCAGTAAACATGGTATCTTAAGCATCAACCACACTTGTACAGAGTATGCCATCAAAAAAAAAAAAAAAAAAAAAAAAAAAAAAAAAAAAAGAACAAAACTTCATTAAGTGTAACAAATGAAGAAAATGTATGTACCCATGTGTCTGAAGGCTGCAGTCTTGCTGTGAGATTCCTCTCCCTTACCCTGAGGATCATAGAAGAGGGTTCAGTTCTGAGATCTGGGAAATTACACAGCAGGGGTGTGCTCTCTGATGTGGTGCAGGTATTACCTGGGTAGAGGCCTTCAAGATATTGAACATGGTGATTCAACATAAATCATCAAGAAATAGTAAGCAACAGAAAATATTGTTTTTAAAGCATACGTTGGAACTTGATCTAATATACTGAAATACTTGATCACCCCATGATGCTACTTGCTTGCAAAGAGTCCAGTTGGTGGTAAGATGTGTGGTTGCTTCATAGAGCCAAAAGTAATGAAAAATCCATCTGCTTGTATTTGAAATCAGCTCTCTAACCTGCTGTTGGTCAAACCCCACCCATATGGTGTTGCTCAAACGTATGTGTTCAAAAGATAATCCACGTTAAAAATGTGGATGTCTATTTTTATTTTTCTTCTCGATTAAATACCATGCAGCCAACGTCCCCAACCTGCTCTACTCAGGAATCATGACAAAATAAAGATATAAACTGAGAGTGCTAGAAATAAAGTCCTTTTCCTGAAAGCAAGTTTGTACAATTTTTTAAATAGTGGGCCTGTTTTATGTATAACAAAGGACACTCGTTTGCAGAGAATGGGAAGTGGCTTTTAAGAAGCACCCATAAATGGGAAGTGGTAAGATTATGCTTGGGTCTCAGAGCATCATCCTACCATTGCTCACTTTATGGTGGCTTCACCATGTTATACTTGTTATTCTGAAAAGTAAATTTCAAAACCTAGTTCATTTGTTGCCGCTAATGGTTTTAGCTCTTGACTTAATAAACTAGTAAGATATTGCCACCCACCTTATGCACTGGAAAAAGCTACCTAATTTCTAAAGGCTTTAAACACATAGACAAAAATACATTTCTACCATGATAATGTACATGGGAATAGAGGTGCAATTCTTTGGAAAATAAAAATAAAAAGAACAAAAAAGACACAACTTTATAGAGTGGGTCCTTGGTATCCACTGGGGTTGGATTCCAGAACCCACCCATGGATACCAAAACCCATGAATGCTCAGGTACCCTTAAATACAGTGATGTAGTAAATTGATGTCCCTTATATACAACAACAGAATCAAGGTTTTTGGAAATTTCTTTAAAAATATTTTCTAGCCATGGATGGTTGCATCTGTGGATACAGAATCCATGGATACGGAGGGTTGACTGTACTTACTCGCTTAAATGTAAAATCTCATTGTGTTCAACAGTGCTTACTCCCAGGTAAGAATATCTTGTATTAGAAATATTGATAGGACAAGTATCTGAATGAAGATGCATAGTGTCAGCTTGCTTATGGATCTGGATTGTATCCACAAACATTTTTCATGTAATGAAGAGTGGAGCTCATAGAAATCTAAACTATCAATTACTTCTTTGATACTGCACATGCATGGTGGGCATCATTATAGAACAAGCCTTAGTTTAGAGGAATTGCACTGGCAGTTAAAAAACAAAACTAAAATGAAATCTCTTTCTTCTTACAATTTATTGTGCTAAAATATTGCCACTAACACGTGCAGTTTACCTTTAGGGAGGAAAAGGTTCTGCAGCGGACATTTAGCTAGATCTGTACACCTACATGCTGCAGATGGTTTAGTTTTATAAGAGATGAAACTGCATTTGGTGGAACTGATTAAATATAAAAACACCACCATCTGCCATTTATTCTAATATAAAATGGTTTGGGCAGATGCTGACATCTTTCGAGATGATTGATTCATCTCTGACAAGTGAAGATTCTCAAAGGACTCCAGCTGCCCATTGCTCACACAATACAAGACGGCACGCCAATCAGAGTTGTTTGATTTGGATGGAGCAGGTGAATGAAGGGCACTTTAATGAACCAGCAGTGTCTGGATTGCTCTCTGTCTTTCTCTCTCTCTTTCCCCTTCACTCCTGGCCCACGTTTTGCTGGGACACTGTTGTGTACAAATTGTACTGAAGCAAAACTATCCCAAGATGGTGATTACTATAAAAAGTGCCACATTTGGGCATAAGGAGTTCTGTTTTTTCTCTTTCACATGGGAACCTGTCAGCTTCCCTCCACAAATGCTGCGGCTTTGTAACACTGCAGTCTCATGGCTGTGTGTGAGTGTGTTGTTAGGCATCATGGTTCAATTTAAAACTTCTGCCTCATTATTTGTTAAGCATGACATTAGCTGCTTTGCAATAACTTGAGTAGCAGATGTAGACCTTATATTCCTCTTTCTTTCTTTTTTCTAAACCCAAGATCTAAATGCTCCCAATTGCAGTATGATTTGCAGGGTTCTGGACTGCATACTAGTCATTGTTGAGTTTATTGTGTAATTAATGAAGCCTTAAAAAAAATTTCTAAGTTCTTAGACTGGCAGTGTATATCTGTTTGATTACAGTTATATTCCTGCCTTTCATCAAAGGAGTTCAAGGTGGTAACTTTGTTCCCTGACCCTAATCTCTCATCATAATGATCCTGTCAGGTATGTTCAGAGAGCTCAGTGAACTTTATGGTCAAATGAAGATTTGAACCCGAATCTTCTTGTCCCAATCCTGGCCTGCTGTCACACTGCAGAATTAATACAGTTTGATTCTGCTTTGACTGTCATGGCTCCATCCTATGGAATCCTGGAACTTGTAGTTTGTTGTGGCACGAGGGCTCTCTGACAGTGAAAGTTAAATTTTTCACAAAACTACAAATCCCAGCATTCCATACCATGGAGCCAAGGCAATTAAAGCGGTGTCAAACTGTATTATTTCTGCAGTGCAGATGCAGAAGGCTAATATATATATATTTAACTAGTTAATTGGTTAAAAAATTAATTAAGAGTTTAAATCATGTACATAGAAATTAGTTAGATTGCAAAAGGTTTACTGTAAACATGGCACCTGAATGAAACTTACATTGGTGCCAATTTGACTTCTGAGGGCATTCCACAAACCAGGCACCACAGTAGAGAAGGTCTGCTTCCATGTCCTCCTGCAATGTATTACTTTGACTGGTGGGAAATTGGGGAGAGCCTGTGTAGCAGATCTCAGTCCTTGGATGAATAGGAGGAGAGGCAATATTTCAGGTACTGAAGTCCTAAGCCATTTAAGATTTTAAATGTCATCACCAACACTTTGAATTAAAACAGAAAGTGAGTTGGCAGCTAGTTCAGTTCTTCTGTACTGGTGCTATGGGGTGTGACAAAACTCCAGTCAGCAATCTTGCTGCTGTGCTTGACAGTAGCTGTACCTCTCATGTATGCATTTTCAAGGGCAATGCTACAGAGAGTACATTACAGTGAGCTAACTTTACAAAGACCGCATCTACCTGTAGAAACAATGAAGTTTCACACCACTTTAAATGCTGTAGCTCCATCCTATGGATGTCTGAGATTTGTAGTTTTATATGACCTTTAGCCTTCCCTGCCAAAGAGTGCTGGTGCCTCACAAAACTACAAATCCAAGGATTCTGTAGGATGTTGCCATCCTGGCTCCAAGAACTCGAAACCCTGGAGCCCACTTGGCCTATGCCCTGCACCCTCTGGAGAAGTGGAACCTTTGTCCAGCAGAGGTTATTGAACCAATTCCTGGAGGTAATAATCACTAATTCACATAGGCTCCCTCTTACACTGTAGAAAAAATGCAGTTTGACATCACTTCAACTGCTATGGCTCCATCTTACTGAATCCTGGGATTTGTAGCCTTGTAAGGCACCAGCACTCTTTGGCAGAGAAGGCTAAAGTAATTGTATAACTATATATCCTAGGATTCCATAGGATGGAGTTACATCACATAAAGCGGTGTCGAACTGCCTTATTTCTACAGCACAGATGCACTCAGAGATTCAGCTTCAGTTTATTTGACACTCTGTACCCACAGATTCTGCATCCAAGGATTCAGCTATCCATGTCTTGAAATTATCCCTCCCCTGAAAAAAAAATCCCAAAAGCAAAACTTGATTTTGCCATTTCATATAAGGGACTTCATTTTACTATGGCATTGTATATAATGGCACGTGAGCTTCCACAAATTTTAATTTGGACAGGAGGCTTTGTAACCAACCCCCTATGGATACCAATGGCCCACTGTACAGCTACTTCATCTTGCATTCATGGCATGATTTTTTGTGATAGGACAAAAGGTAGGAGTGACAGAAAAAAAAATGGAGGTTTACAAATGGCAGATGACAATGGACCCCAATTCCTTATAAAGCTGATTGAATGAGAAAGAATGGTTGCAGAAAAAGCACTTGTCTGGGGGGCAACTTCGTATGGATAGTCTTCACTGAGCAACCAAGAATGCAAAAGGAACCACTATTAGATAAAGTTAATAGCAAAAAGAGCTGTCATAAGAAATTGCATTTTCTTGTAGTGCTGCCACTGTAAATTCTTTTATCAGCTCCTCTGTTAATTGGCAGTAGTTGTGTGTTGCCTGACATTATGCCTTCAGTAATTATATATTTTAACTCTAAAATATAGACTATAAATACCAGACCCAAAACACTGCCACAACCTTCTTTGGGTATAGTCAATGTTGTAAATAGATATCACTTGCAAACATTATTAGAATGTACAGTCTGAAAAAGCTGAACAGGCTGCCAGCATCTCATACTGTGGCGAGGCAAAAGTTGCTGGATTTAGAGATAAATGTTCAACTGCACTTAAACAAATGTCTGCTTTTAGAGGGGGACAAAAAGATAGAGTCAGGAATGAGGAATAGCTAATGTATGTCCTCCTTGTCTTGGCTGTTGTTTCCTCACTTCTACACTGATACCCTAAAATCAGAGGTAGAGATTATGTGGCCTTTTTGATGTTGGACTAATCCTCCTAGTATTCTTCACCATTGGCTATGCTATGTTTTCTATTTTTATAAATATGTTTTCCACTTTTTTACAAAACCCTCCCTAGATGGTCTGTGGTTGAAGACTGCAAACACCAGCTTCCATAAAGGCTAGCAAAAGTTAAACTTATTTGTAAGATGTGATTTGGAAGGGAGGTGTAATATTGGATTGTGTGTTGTGTGCTCAGGGTAATTTTCAAAGACTTAGCTACCTGAGCTTCTTGCATCAAGAAAAAGAGGAAAGAAAAAGAAATGTGGCAGTACCTTTAAGACTAACTGGCTTTTATTTTATTCTTGAATTTTTTTTTTAAAGTCTTAAAGGTGCTGCCACTTTTTCTCTCTCCCTTTTCTTTTTCCTCCTCTGTTGCTCAAGGTAAGTTTCATATGATAAATGGTAAAATATCTTGCTGACTGAGTTTTTCAAAGTGTGCCTGGGAAGCATATCACATTAAGTTCAATTCATTGTATACAATTTAAGATTCATTAGAAAGTTTCAAACCATCTTATAACCAGAGATTTGAATCAGGATAAGACATTCTTATCTTGCCTTGCCTGCTGCCAGAATGTTTCTGTTAATGCAAACAATTTGTTAAACAGCCATTGCTAATAATGTAATTGACACTATCAGTCCTACCTACAACCTGCCTACCCCAGCCTTCACTACCTAATGACCTCAATACCTACAACCCCATAAGAAGCTAAATGTGAATTTGAAAAATCTGTAATCTACAACCCCATCCTGACTTGCTTGTCTACAATCCCATCTTTAACCATGTGCATTTATTTGTTTTTATGTGCTTTCAAGTCATTTCTGACTTATGGTGACCCTAAGAGGAACCTATCATGGGGTTTTCTGGGGCTGAGAGGTGAAACTCACCTAAGGTCCATGGCTGAGTGGCGAATCAAACCCTAGTCTCCAGAGTTGTAAACTAATGCTGAAACCACTACACCACGCTGCCTCTTGGATATATATCTGAAATTCTGGATAATACTTCAGAGATATGATTTACAGTCCATAAATGCTCATTTTATGATAAATATGTTAGTCTTGAAGGTACCACTGGGCTCTGGGGATTTCTTTTCCTTTTAATTTTGTTTTGATTGCTGCAACCGACTGATATATTGTAACCTCAAAAATCGTAATAATTCATTATAATTCCTATTTTTGGTCCCATTCGGGGGGGGGGGGATATCTATGAACTCAAATGCTTCCATCAAGAGAGTTGGGAGGGGAGGGGGTCTCTTGTCCTCAACGCAGTCTCCCACGCTCTCCCCAAATCTGCTCAAAATCTGTTGACAACCATTCTAGATCTGTTTATACATATACATTTTATTTGTATATTCTATTTTAAAATGTTAGTATTCGTGATGGTGAAATTATTGAACATAGTGTACCTTTTAGATCCCAAGCCACTACAGCTTGGATTAATTAAAGGCAGACCCCACAATGACTGGTAAGAAATCCATTAATCAATGTGAAGGTAGTATTGACTAAAAACTGATGAATAAAAGGGTCCACCTGATCTTTGTAATGGGTTCAATAAAGCACGGGATGTAATGGATATGGATAATCTGATAACTTTCATTTGATTATACAGTGGGCTACAAAAGGCCAAGTTTGAATAAGATAACAGGGAATCCATTATTGAATCTGGGAAGAAGATACATAGGAAAGCTAATGTGCTATAGCATTTGGTTAGTAATTTAATTAGAAATTTGATCAGGTACACAAGTGGACAACTCATTACATTAAATAATTAAAAGAAACCAACATAATATTGATACCTGTGGGACTTTTTCATCCCCAATTTTTCAGGGAGACAGTTTTTAGACTAAAACTCCTTTTGTAGTATGATTTTGTGCATGATTCTGTTTGGAAGCCTCCATAGTAACTGGTGACTTCCATGTCATTGAGACAGTGAATCCATTATGGATTTTAGTCCAAACTTTACAGGAGCTATTTAATGTGCTAAATATATTTTCAGTTCAAAATCTTGGCTAGCTTCTTTACAGTTTGAGCAAAAACTTAGGCTGCTGACATACTGCAGAATTAATGCAGTTTGACACTGCTTTAACTGTCATGCTTCATCTCATGGAATCCTGGGATTTGTAGTTTGTTGTACTTTCTGAAGGCTATTTGACAAAACTACAAATCCCAGAATCCTTAGCTGATATTATGATTATGATTATGATTATTATCCTGCCCTCCTCCTGGTACAGCGACTCAAGGTGGCTAACAAAATTTAAAACAGTCCAAGTTAAAACAATACAAAGCATTAAAAATACCAAGTTTAAAAAACAAATCATTTCAAAAATTTAAAAACATTACATGTTCAAATTTATAACTTAAAAACTCTTCATAAAACTCTTACAGCAGCCATGTCTGTGTGAGAAAGCCTGGCAGCAAAAAATGTTTTAACTGCCACTGAAATGAAAGCAGGGATGGAGCCAGCCTGGCCTCTCTAGGGAGGGAGCTCCAGAGTCTGGGAGCAGCCACCGAGAACATTAAGCCACGGCAGTTAAAGCAGTATCGAACTGCATGAATTCTGCAGTGTACATGTAGTCTAAGAATTTTTTTTCCTGCTACTAAGCACTGAAATGACCTGACTTGACTTATTGAAACCAAAGCCCAGAGTTCAGGGAAGAGAAAGACATGATCCTGGGATTTTCTCCTCCTGTTCAAAAATAACACATTTGGACCTTGACATGGCTCAGAAGGCAGGGACCTTGTTTACTCCTTTGCCTCATGGAGCAAAACATTTTGGGCTGGGCATGTTTGAAAAGCATGTCTATAGCTCTCAGGACACACGGTGCTGTTGCATAGTTCTTGGGATCTTAGAACATAAGCACTTGGCTGCAAAACCAGACATTTTAAATCAAGCAAGGGTAATATATATGTGTGTGCATGTGTATTTGTTGTTATCTCATGTTTTCCTGATTCATTTTGTCTAGAAAGAGCAAAAAAAAAGTTTTTTTCCCTAGTTACTGATGCTCTTCTTCACTCACTCAGTAATACTATGAGATAAAAATGTACCACATAGCAGAGATGCTCAGATTTGTATTCTTTAGGATTGTTGAAATTAAAAGGATGGTGATCCTTCAGTTTAAGTGATTGGTCCAGAGTCTGAAGGCCTGATCTCTCTATTCTGGACTTTTGGGAGAGGAGATGAAGTTAAGAGGAACAGATTCAGGGCTGCTTTGAAAAGCAAAAGGGGGTGGCTGCTGTGTATACTTTTTAGTAGATCTGCTTGATAACCTTTTCTACTTGACAGTCTCTCAGTTCACAGCCAGCAGAAGTGTTCAGTGAGAGGAAGGCTCTAGCATGAGGCAATTCTGAGCTGCTTCAGTACTGAGTATTATAGGAATCCCAGGAAGCCAGGATTGCTGTTTCATGGCATTTCCTCTTCTCTTCTTTGCTTTCTCAGTTTTGTTACCATCTTCCTCACCCTGCCTTAAATGTTGAAGCTGCAGTTCATTTTTTTCTTGTTTGAAACACCAAGAAATGGATTGCACCTTCCTCAACAAAAAGTGTAGCATAAACGCTTAAGCGCTTGATTTTGTTTTCATTCTTGATTCCATTTCTCTTGTTTCGAGTTCACTTTTTCCTTCTCTGCCTCCATGACTCCTGGCTGCAGTCCTTTTTTTCCCTTGCTCCCTGGTCGCTCTTTTTCTCATTCTTTTCCTTTCTTCTCTTTCCTAACTTGTATCTACTCTTTAGACCATCCTGGCCTTTACATTCTCAGAGGGCAGTCTTGTTTGTTGTATCTTGTTTGTGTCGGCCTAAAGAGACCGATTTGGCTGTGGTGCAGAAGAAGGGTTTTTTCTGTAGCTCCCATCATGTGAAAGGGTCTCCACATGATTCAAATAGAAGTCCCAATATTGAGTACCATATATAGTTGACTATAAGTTGACTTTATGTATAAGTCGAGGGCAGGTTTGGGGGCCAAAACTGTGGGTTTTGATGTGACCCGTGGATAAGTCGAGGGTCGCACTTAGGGCCATGTAGCAAAGGAAGCAAAGGAAAACAATGATAATAACTGTAGTAAGTTCTCCCCAGAGGACCTGGGTGTGCAGGAAGGATTATATGGGAGGAGGTGTTCCTTCAGGTAAGCAGGACCCAGGACATATAGGGCTTTATCAACACCTTGTACTGTGCCCAGAAATTAACAGGCAGCCAATGTAAAGATTTTAGAATAGGTATAATCAATCGAACCTAGATTTTCCTGTGGCCAATTTGGCTGCCATGTTTTGCACTAGTTGAAGCTCCCGAATGTGGCATAAGGGTTGCCTCATGTAGATCACGTTGCAGAAATCAAGATGAGAGGTTACCAGTGCATATGCGACCTTTTCTAGCTCCCGTGACTCTAGGTCGCAGCTGGTGTATCAGCTGATAGCAGGCACTCCTGGTCGTCACATCAATCTTAGAAGACAGTTGAAGCGACGAGTACAGGAGCACAACTGTTTGTGCTCATCCTAAAGGCTGGATGGATGAGAGAAAAAAGCAGGGTCAGTGCTTCAGGGCATATTATACTCTTGCCTTTCATCAGGGGATGGTACCTTTTTAAAAATAAGAGTTAAAGTGCAGTACTTATATTGTAGTACAGTACCTTACAGTACTAAGTACAGTACTAACATTGACCTGTGCATAAGTCAACTCTGTTTTTTGTGGTCAATCTTAAATTTCATAGAATCATAGAATCACAGAACCGTAGAATTATAGAGTTGGAAGAGACCACAAGGGCCATCCAGCCCAACCCCTGCCATACAGGAACTCTCAAATTTCTAGACTTATACATGAATATATACAGTATTTCCATCTGCAATGAAAGACCTACCTTTGTACACCCAGGAACTTTCTTAACTATTAACCCTATCAGCTATCTCAGTTTTTTAATGAATGTTTTTATGGCTGCTACTGTTTTTAATATTTTATCATTTTTAGATGCTGCTTCATCATGTTTGCTTTTATTGTGAATTACTGTGGGATTCTGGAAATGAACAGTGCTATAAAAATGGTGGAAATAAATAAACCTTTTGGCTAAACATCTTCTCTTTCCCTTCTTTCTTTCTTTTGCTCTGCTTTTCCCCCATCTCCAACTTTTGGCTAAATGCCTTTCCCTTCCCTTCTCTCCACCTCACAAGTGCTGGTGGCAGTAATCTTCTCCCTCCTTCCTGACACTCCTCCATCTTTTTTGTCTTCTTTCTCCTTCTGTTCCTCCTCCAATTCTCTTGGCTACATTTTGTCTTCTCCATCCTGTCATGTTCTACCTTGGAGTTTATCATACGATGGAATTTGGCAGTAAAATGAAATGGCAATCCGAATGCAATCATGGGGTTTCACGTAATTGCGTATTAGAGTATTTCAGGCAATGGGGGGTCATTTTCGGGAAAAGGGAAGTCATTCCGAACACATTCTGAATGCAATCAGATTTCACGTAAATTCACTAAACTAGCGAATTCACGTAATTGCGAATTGGCTCCATTCGCAATTGAGAGAAATTCCTCCCATGTGATAAACTCCCTTGTGGAGGCTTTCCCAGATGAAGAAAGGGAACAGGAGAACCAAGATAGTAGGCTTCATTTGGAGCCATAGGAAGCTGGTAGTCCTATCATGGCACTGGCAGAAGCAGAGACCAGTCTGTCTCAAGCAATGCCTCCAGATCAGGAGTAGGATACAAAGACAGTTCACAAAGTAGAACATCATAAATTAGAATGCCCACTGCATAGGGGCAGAAAATGCCTGATCATGTTAACAGGAAAACATTGAGTAATGAGGCCAGCTGGTGTCTCTGCCTTTGTGAATCTCTGATTTGCATGTGTGCCTTGGACCAATGTTTCTGGTAAGTCCCTTATCAGCTTTGGACCCTGCTTGGGACTGTTTTTCCTATCTGGACCCTGGAGTGCCTGGATGATGCCTCTGCTACCACTAAAACTCTGTGTATGATCTGGGATTGGCTTGGTTTCCTCTTGTCTCTTTCTGTAGGTCCACTTACCGGGGCACTTGCCAGCCTTAAAAAAGACACATCGTTTCCCATCCCTCTCTTGCAATTTCTTTCACCTCAGCCCCTGTTTCTCCTAATGATCTTCCCCTTTTCTCCATTTCACTACACTTCTATATTTGTCTCTCTGTCCTCCCAGAAAACACTGAAAAGATGACTGAGTTTCTGAGCACTTAAAATTTGTCTCATTAAATGCATATGGCTTGCTTATGAATAGACATGCATGCATGGGATTACTCTGTTGTTCTACTGCCCCGTTCGTCTCTTATCATAATTGGCATCTTTGTCTACCCCAATTATTTAATGATTATTAGTAACATTATTATGAATGTCATGCTTGTTATTTTTGGGGTGAGAGAGTATTCCAGTCCAGACTGAAAACGGTTAAGAAAAAGTAAATAACTATGGCCAATGGGGAATGAATTAACGGAAGTAATCCATTAAAAGAAGGGTTTGACAAATATCTTTATACTTAGGGGAAAAAGTCTTGGTTGGATTGGAGTAAGTTTAGTTTTTCTTCTTCAAAGAAGAGTTTTGACGTTTCTTTGGTTCGACTAGAATTCTCAAGTGGTGTTAAAAGTAGTACTTGCAAATGTGTTAATAACAGAACTAGGAAATGTTTGTTTGTTTTCCCGTTGAAAGCTTGGAAAACTTAATGAAATATTTTCTAACGTGTTAGATTTTGTGTTGTGGATTTTTAATGGCATGTTTCTGAACAACTGTGGTTGATCCATAATGGATCATGCCTAATGACATCGCCACCAGAGACCATCAGATTTTGGTACTGACCTGGCAATCCTATGAGAGGATTGCAGCTCACATCAATCATCACCATTGTTAGGACAGACAGAAAGTGCCATCTCAAAACATCTGGAAGGTAAAGCTTTCTTTAAAGATAATTAACCAGAAGAAATGAAGAACTGTAGCTTTGCATTGTAGAGAAATAATCAGTTGAGGTGTGGTCTGAGGAACTAAACTGCTTCCTACAAGATTCCTTCAACAGATGGGGTGAGGTCTTTCACTTTTGCAGAACACATGTGAGAGTGTGAGCAATGCAATTAACATTTACATAAAATATACATAGAGACTGAATGCTTCATTTTCTTATAAGTGAACTTGTGAGCATTTTAAACCACACCTCATATGCAAATATTTTAAAACAGAAAAGTGCGTTGGCTGGCTGGTGGAGGAAGAAAGAGGCTCTGAGGCTGCCAGTTGATCCCTGTTGTATCAGTTTCCCACCAGATGTATTGTAACTCTTTAATTTCTTCTTTCATTCCGCCATCACGTTCTTTGGAGGACCGTTATTTTCCAAATACAAACACTGTTGCTTTTGCCTTAAAAAAATAAAAACAAATCCCAATCTCCATGAAGAAGAAGGCATCCATTTTGTGGGAATGTGCTGTTACAGCCTCTTGTTTCCCTACCTCTATTGAGTTTTCAGATCGTGTAACAGCTGGGCAAGGGCAGCACTGGATGTCTTGTCTGCTGCTGAGCTGCTGCTTTTTTCCCCTTTTCTTTTTTGGCCTTTGTTTCAAATTTTCTGATAAATAACAGATTCTCCGCAGCTGTTCAAATGAAGTTAGTGGAGTTCTTTTGTGTTCAGCTTTCTTTTTTTTTTGTGCTCAAGTCGGCACCTCGGTGTTCATTTCTCCTAAAGTGGGTTTTTCGCTTCAGTAGGTAAATAAGCTACAGTTGGGGCTTGTTGTTCACTCAAAACGGAGCATGTGGGCAGCAGAGAGAAAGACAATGTGAAATGTGAATTGCCCACATCTTAGGAACAAGACTTGCTGACCTCTCACTGTGATGAAGGGCACTGGAATGTCTTGGCAAAGGCCCTCTGTGTAATTACTTTAAATTGTGACTTTTACCGCTCTTTTGTTTCATTACAATTGGTGCTATTTCTTCACATGCCTTCGGTGTCAGCTAATTGGTACATATGCATCCCCCCTTCATCTGAAGTCCATTTACTTCATTAGAACATTAGCGTGTGTTCTGATGGTAATTGGGCTTTGCTTTCTTTGCAACAGCATTAGCTGTTTTGTTGCCATTGAGCTGACTGTTCTGAATGATGAAAGGCTAACATGAGGCCTATTTGTCTACTCCTTTGACTACGCTTGCGGTAATTGCTACCACAGCAAATTGGTTTTCATTTGTATGGTCTGCTTTGGAGTAATGGTTCAAAAGTTCTAACTGGGCAATTTTAAAAAAGAAATCATGCTGGGGGGAGGGATGGAGAATGGGGATATTTCCCCAACGGATGTGCCCTTTCTGTATTTCTACAATTGTGCTTGCAGTGTACATCTTTTCATCCTACATCCACAGATGTAAATCCCACTGACATCCAGCTGCCTGAACAGCACAGAATTTGGATAGTAAAGAAAATCAAATGGTTTTTGTTCTCATTTTCTTCACTCGGTGTGAGTTTATTTAAGCAGCATGTAGCAAGATTCAGACTAGCAGATTTTCAGATGAACCTATCAGATCTCTGTAAAACCAGGTAATATGAAGATGTTGAACAGTATCATGGAGAGACATCACTAGGAAACTGGACAAGAACTTAATTGTCTTTCTCAAACAAGAACAGAAAAGACCCAGGAAACTTCTGACTCCACCCAATGCCACCTAAACTGCTGCCACACTGCAAAAATCAACAGTTTGACACCAATTGTATTTAAATGTTTTAAAAGTATTTGAAATACATGACTCAATGTTATGAAATTCTGGGATTTGCACTTTGATGGGATCTTTAGTCTTCCCTGTCAGAGAGCTCTCATGCCTCACCAAACTATAACTCCCAGAATTCCATAGCATTGAGTCATGACAGTTAAAGTGATGTGAAACTGCTTATTAATGAAGGGCGGCGGCAGCCCTAATAACTAAAATTTATGACATTTTTCAAATTTAGACCTATGGCCACCATGCTTTCTCTGCATTGTCTGGATTAAGTTTCAATATATTCACCCTCTTCCAGTCCATTACTGACATCAGTCATAGGTTTAGCACTGAAACAATTCAGACTATTTTGACCAACTTGCATAACTTTGGATTTTCATGATGATTTTGTTACCCCTCCTAACCTAAAGTGGTGACTTACAATCAGCTGTCAGAGGAGAAGTTCATGAAAGCCAGTATTGTGAATGGAATCACTGTGTGATTGGCTCTGGAAATGTTCAAAAATTCAGTTTCCAGAATTGCGGTGGTGCTGGCAAACTAGCAAGATCAGCTTTCACATGGTTATCTACAGTAAATTATCTGTGAAACATGGAACTCGTATTGTGTATTAAAAAAAATTCAAGGGTAGCTGTGTTGGTCATATAACAAAATACAACATATCTGAAAATCTAAAGCTATCGCTGTTTGGTGGATTTTGGAATCTGTTGTCTTTAGATGTTATTAAAGTATCTGAAAAAGTTGGGGGAAAGTATAAAGGGTTCTTGCTTCCCACTATCATGTTTTTGCATGGACTGTTTTGTTTGTACTATATATACTCATGTAGAAGTCAACTTCATGTATAAGTCGAGGGAAGGTTTCAGAGTGAAAATCCTGGATTTTGATATGACCTGTGAATAGGTCAAGGGTAAAACTTAGGGGGCTATAAGGAAGGATGGAAAGGAGGAAATACCACTTCTGTCCCTCTTTCTTCTTCTCTGGACCTCTCCCAACTGATTCGCAGGTGCTGGAGGATAGGTTTTAACATCGGATTGAGAAAGGAAGCAAGTAGTTTTAAACTGAGAGATTTTTTTTCCATAGGAAGCAAGAGCAGCCCTGGTGGCGCAGTGGTTAAATGCCTGTACTGCAGCCACTCACTCAAAACCATAAGGTGGCGAGTTCAAGACCAGCAAAGGGCTGAAGCTCGACTCAGGCTTGCATCCTTCCGAGGTCGCTAAAATGAGTACCCAGATTGTTGGGGGGCAAATAGCTTACAATTGTAAACCGCTTAGACACTCATTAAGGGTATGAAGCGGTATATAAATGAAGCTGTTTGTTTTTTGTTTGCTTGCAAAAGGGACTAGAGAGATGGTTTTAAATTGAGAGATTTTTTTAATAGGAAGCCAGGGCTTGCAAAAGGGACATGAGTCTCTTTCTGCCCTGCATTTGTTGCCTAAGGCAACTGACACACTCTGCCTACTGGTTAACCTGCCAGGAGTTGGGAAAATGTGGCCCCAGATCCCATTTTGCACTTGCAAGCTCCCGTGGAAGCTTCAAGGCCTCTAGGTCTGTCCCCCCCCCCCCCATTTTAATGTTTGTGAAAAAGCTGTTTGCTCCCCTGTTCTCCCAACTCCCCCAAAAAAGACCTAAAAATCGCCTGATACTGGAAGTGATACTATAAGATACTTCCATGAGGCCATGACAGTTGGAAAGGAGGGAGAGGACTTCTTCTGTCCCTGGGCTAGGCCTGGTGGAGCTGTGACTACAGTATATATAAGTGTACATTCAAATTAATTTGGACCATCAATCTGTCCTTTTGCAGTTAGCTACTGCATTCATATTAGTATATATGCAAATATCTGAAGGTCCATTTCCAAAGTTTGTTCACCAGCACCGATATATGATAGGGGATGCAGAAGGCAATAAAAAGCCATGTAAAGTATACTTCAACTCTTAGCATCAGGCATGTTAGTTGTTAGCATGATCACTGGTCTCTTGGTCCATATGAGAAAATCATCCCGTCAAAAAAATCAAGAGAAGGAGCATCATCAACATAACCGCCAGTTTTCTCTGTCTGAAGAGCTGAACATAACAGTAAGCACATGAACGTGTGTCCGTGTGGTGCCGACTGTTTACTCTGAGTGGACGCTTCTTAGCAGATTTTCCCATCTCTTGTTTGTTATGTGGTCAGCTGTGACTCTGCAAACTTGGCGAATATCATACGGGGAAGGCACAAATGGGCCTTGTTGGGTTAGCACACCTGTGTCTTGCTCACAGCTGTTTGGTTCACAACAGGGCTGCTGTTAGCAGTTCTGAAATGCTTTCATACCACCCACCCACTATCTGCTGCTTTATAGCATTCATTGGCACATTTCTGCTGAGGCTGAATTGCCTATTCGAATACAGGGATGCCAAAGGTTTGTTATGTATGGGAACAAGCCAAGTAGCCTCAAAACTGTTGACAATATTTCACTCTTCAGAATGAAAAAGGGTGTTTTTTTTTTTTTAAAGGGAGGGAGTTTAAATTCTAGATTAATATGGCAAGTTGCATAGTTGGAGCAATATATTTTTTCTGTTTATCCTAAACAAGATTGATTTCTTTGCTTTTATCACTCTCCCACACTTCAACATAGTGAAAGCTAAAGACTGAAAATCAGATCTTCCCCAGAATAACTGAATTCCTGCTTAATTTAACTGGTTTTTCAAGGAACATCCAATCTTCACAAAATCATGCATCATTTTTTCTGTCTCTTTTAAAAAGAGCAGAAATGCTATTTAAGAATAAATAAGAACTTTTCGTGTAATGTTTCATTTTTAGTACATTTTCACAGAATTGGTTCCCTTTCAGCTTCTACAGCCCCTTCCTTCACTTTTATTTATTTATTATGTATGCTTCATTATAGTGGGGCTCAGGATTACAAGAAATGTTCGAAAAGAGAAACACTAGTTATATAAAGTTTATGCATTTGTTCGGTGTCACTTATATACTTCACTATACCTTATTAGTTAAAAGACTGGACTTCTAAGTGGCCAATGACACATACTAAAACTGCTTAAACCCAGTCCATATGTTTTTCTAAGTTTCCATATATTTACAGCATGGCAGAATTCAAAGACGTAGGCAGAATTCAAAGGATTTTGTAGCGCTATGAGGACATACTAACTTAATCTAGTGGATTTTTGATAGTAAAACTGACCCATATCTTGTGTGGGAGATTTTCAGGAATTTGTCTGTGCTTTGTCTGTGGCTGTCCTACACTGAGCAGGGATATAGTGTAAATGAATTTCATGGCCCCATCCAACTCTGTTGTTTTATGTGGGTGGTATTGGTGTCCAGTTGGCTACTTGTAATGTGGAACATTTGTGGTTGCATGATAGCAGATGCATAGACTCTATTTCTTTGAACTTTATTGCACACATTTTAAAAAGTATTCTGGGCATGGGTAGGGGAATCTCCAGGCTGCATGCGACCGAGGGAAAACAGATTTTATCACACACCTAAGTGCCCTCAAAACGTCCCCATTCCATCACCCGGCACCAGGCCGTTCTCATTCAGTGCTCAGCTGGAACTTTTCCATCAGAGCCACACAACTTAGTACTGAATGGGAATGGCCTGGCACCAAGCGATGGAATGGGGCAATTTTGAGGACACTTGAGTGTGTGATAAAATCCTTTTTCTCTTGGTTGCACATGGCCCTGCGTGTCCCCTACCCATGCCCAGAACGTTTTTAAAAATGTGTGCGATAAAATTATTTGTTGCAGGAGACATTAATATATGAGAAATAATAATAATAATAATAATACTTAATAATATTTATTTATAACCCGCCCCTCTGAGCGAGCAATCGGGGCGGGGTACAACATGTTAAAAACATATACAGTTAAAATCTTTCAATTCATACCCACCTCTCTCCCCTTAAAATAGGATTAAACTAGTCATGATTAAAACAGTTGAAATCTAAAATACATTTCTTTCAAATCCAGTATAGACGGCCGGGTGGGGGACAAGGAGGGGGAGGAGTCATCAGATGGTGGGAGGATTAGTTACTATCTGGGAAGGCCTGCTGGAAGAGATGTGTCTTGGTCACTTTTTAAAAACCTTCCAAGGTTGTAATAAGACGCATCTCATCTGGCAGGTTGCTCCAGAGCCTGGGAGCAATAGTAGAAAAGGCCCTCTGGGAGATCTGGGACTTAAGTCCCTCACTCTTGCATGTTACAGAGGCTAGTACTCTGGGCCTACATTACCTTCCAACTAGCATTACTGCCATCTTCCAATGCTGTTTCTGACATAATTGTCACATGGAGCCCATGGTAGTGGGTACTGATTGACCTGTCATTTCTGCAGCTGCTAGGTACCCCCATTTCTGATCCAGAGGTGGACTACCACCAGCGATCTAGGGGTAGTTAGGAGCCTAGAGCTGGATAGTGGGACCAGGAGGTAAACTGGCTAAAGAACAATCTGGAAATTAGGACCAAAGTGTTATGATCAGGAATCCCTCTTATATTCCTTTGGGAAGAAGTGACAGTCAGCCTAAGCAGGTGCAGTACTTTCATGGCGAGAAGTTTCAGCACTGAAAGGCTACAGTTAGGTAGCTCAGGTCATGTGGAGCTGTTGTTGGCAATCTCTGAAACATTCTTGGATGGATTTATCTTGTGGCAATGTTGTAATGGGGTGTAAGCTGAGCATCTGGTGCCTGGCAACTGCCATGTTTTCTGGATCGATTGGATGCCAGTCATCGCATTGTGGTAAATAAGACATGGTAGCTTCCCCATTACCTTTGCTGCTCACCCAATGGGTAGTGGGTAGTGATGAACAACTGGCAGCTGTGGGGGGCATCAGTGGCGCTATGCTGAAGCTCAAGCAAGCCACCAGCCCTGGGATGAATAATTGTGGCCCAACACATCTGGGAGCTTTATAATTTGGGGCAAGAAGTTGAGGTACTATTTTATTCATTTTTTCAAGCTAATTAACCATCTGAGTGTGGCCTTGTCCACCCCTTCCCCAATGTGGCTTTATAAAGGAACCTATATGGTAGTTTGCATCCATATGGTTATTGCATCTTTCAGATTAAACAACAAAAACTAGAATTCTCTTAATGTCTTTTGCATGGGTAGGTTTTTAAATGGAAGCAGTTGACATCAAATACATAACATCCACATTAAGTTCAAGGCTGTGGCATTGAAGTTGTGTAGCTGGTGCCATTATGCATGTTAATGTGCATGAGATTCACATGAACATGAGCTGCTTATTTGGGTGCACAGTCAGGTGTGCATCCAGTTGTGCAAGATTCAGCGCAACACAAGGGTTGTACAACATAATCAGTACATAATTCCACAAGTAGGGATTCACACTATGCACACTCAACGTACAATCTTGGTCAAAGAATTTTGTGGAAACAACTCCCACGAGTTTCTCTTTACGTGGCCCAATAAGAACAGAAAGTAGCTGCAAAACAGCATCCTATGTTTGATGTGGGGTTGTTTTGAGGGCGTAATGTATTCTATTCAGATTCAAGAATTTAGCTTTTTCTTAGCCCAATCAGATATTTGCAAACACTAATGTTTTCTAACAGCTGTAAAGAAGAGAGAATGTGGGGGGGGGGGGGGGGAAATCCCTGTACATAATATCCATGAAATTACATTGAATATTGTAATGATGTGTTATGCTGTCATTAGTGCACTGTGAATACCTAATTTGGAAGGTTAATGAAATTGACAAATATGTGTATTGTCAATACAACTTAAAGGCAAATCTCTCCCTCACTCTCTTTTAATTTGTAAAATGATGTCAAACTGAAAGCACCAATTATTGTGACTCCGCTTTTCGTCTGCAGTTCTAGAATAGATCACTATGTAGTTATTGAAACATGACCATATGCTTGTGCATAATTGCCGCATAGATGCTATCTATAAAATCTTTTGCACATCCAGTGATGAGGTATTTAGTTCTTCATATAATATATTACGATTTGCATAAGACTGACCCTCATATTGGGCCAGATTTTGATACAGCTGATAAATCACAGACACACAGCAAGTGAGCAAAGTTTCTCACTGTTATCCATTCTCAAGGGCCTGCTTTTAAATGTGGATGTATGTTCAAGTAGCTCTCTGATTCTTATCATGCACATTTCCCAAGTATAATGTGTAATATGCCTCACTGAATGAGTGATAATTGAGAGAGGAGACTTACAAAATTCTTGCATAGGTTCATTGCCCCCTTGCTGCTTTAATTAGCTGGCATCTGATGCCACATCTTGCTTTTGATTAGGATGGCCACAGAGTGAAAATAATGCTGCCATTCTAGAAGAGAACTGATTACACAATGCCTTTATGGCAGCCTTTTGTCCCAAACCTCCAGCATCCTGTTGTGCACCATGATGGCCTCCACTACTCAGGATCCCTTATCTACATATTTTTCTACTAGTTTTTCTTAATATGAATATTTAGATTTATTTGAAACATTTAAACGGAGGAGAAAGAAAAGCAAGATGTAGTTATATCTGAGTGGCCCTGAATAGTTTGAAAATGTTCATTATACGTCCAATAATGCCGAGGAAATGTTGCTTTCCTGACTCAAGGCTATTGTGTCTCAGTGGCAGGAATAAATAACATGTGCCTCATGGTAGTTTAGTCAGTAATTCAACTAGTCACTGTAGTCAACTGTTCTTCAAAAAATATGATGATTCGAAGTAAGTCCTACCTCTTTGATTCATTGGAAGGGAAAGGCAAAACATGTACACATCTAATTATTTGTCCAGTGGTGTTAGCCAACCACTGTTTTACCTGAAATATATGCACGAACACTGAGGAAAATGGTTTGTTTTCTGTATGTTTTCCTCTTCCAGGGATGAAATATATATTTCCTCTTCTAGGGAGGAAAACAGCTAGAAAGAAATTTTCATAGGATGGCTGAAAGAAAAATGTTTACGGAAAGTGGTATGTCCTCCACCTTGCTCTTTCTTTTTCAATGACAGCCATTTGTTGAACATTTAAACCCACTGGGGGATGGACTCATGGATATCCATGTCACATTGTATTTAGCCCTAGTTCATACTACAGGCTCCACAAGATGTTTAGTGGTAATGTTATCTCTAACCCAGTGCTTTAGATTTATATTCAATATAGCACCATTACTGGTATGTCTGCTTAACTCAGTGCTCTGCTTCTCTGAACAATAATAATAATAATAATAATAATAATAATAATATTTATTTCTAGTCCGCCCCTCTGAACAAGCAATCAGGGCGGATTACAACAAGGATTAAAACAATATCAAGTAAAATATCCCATCCTTTCCCTTACCACCCCCCTTAAAAAGAGATTAAATCACAATTGAATTAAAACAGTAACTAGCTAAAATAGTAATAAAAATAAGATTAGAGAAAAACGGACCCAGCCAAGGTTATGTAGAAGTAGAAACAGAGAAGGAAGGCTGGAAGAAAAGAAATTATGACTTTTTTGAACTGAATTTATTGAAATATAACAATTAATTAATTAATTAATATTTAAATATAACCCATCATTGTATTAGAGGATGGTTTTCAGAGTATAGCATCAGATTTCCCCGAAGATTGAGCTCCATCCTTTGGTACACTGAAGTCAGTTTGCAATTTATACTCTTCATCTTTGTTTTTCCTCCTTTGTTTTTCATGATGTTTACTCCTAGATTCATAAGCATGTTTTTTTTATACCTTGATCCTTTCTGTCAGTTACCTTATATTGTCAATATAACAAATTTGATTGTGAGGTTTTCACAGTACTGTTATGTCTTGTGCTTCTTATTTCTATATGAAAAGCTGGGCAAAGTGCACCCAGAGGTCATATCTGTAGCAGTGGCTCAAGGCAACATTGTTATGAAGCTGGTGCCCACTGATATGTTTCCCACAGTGTCCCACAGGGACACCTTATCAGGGTCATTGTGATAAATAAATATAGCAGGGAGGCTCAGAACAGTGGACCTATAAACAAAGGGGGACTTACTTTGTGTGTTTCTGGTTGGCCCTGCCATGATGATAGGGCTCCAGCAGCCAGGTGGATGTTTCTGGCTCTCACTGGAATAAATAATGACTGAATGCTTTCTTCTGGCCATGTCAGGATGCCTGAGCTGTTGATGGGTCAGCAGTTTGTGTGTTGCACAGCAGTGGAAGAGGTGGTGTCTTGGAATCTTTCATTCAAAGAAGAAAGCAAGGACTTTTTGCTAAGTTTCATATTTTGAGTCTGTTCCAAAATCTTGCCAGACACTCAAGTGTTTGTTTTCATGCAACAGATTCTCAGGTAAGACTGTTTTTGTTTGTTCTGACTCACTGCAGCAGCAAACATGAAGCTTTTGTTTACACTCATATTATCTTGTGCAACTTGAAATAATCTGGGAATATTTTGATTTCTTTCCCGTTGCTATATTTTGTTTCTGCGAAAGAGGGAAAATCCACTAAAAGCATCACAGTCTCCTGCTAGCGGAATAAGTAATGCCTATAACTATCTCAGGTATTGTCATTAACTGGTCTGGATGGCAAAACAGTTGAATTGAACATATTAAGGCATTCAGAATATATACTTTTTAAAGGGAATTCTGCATGGCAATCTGCAATATGAAGAGCTATATAGGAATAGAGCCTTAATCTTTTAATTAGTCACAAGCAGAATAAACCAACATAGTGAATTTCTCTATATGTCGTCTCACCATTCAGCAGTTGATTCAATGTGTCTATTTTATTTGAGACTACCTGTAAGTGTTAAATGGCTTTTCAGGTGCCATCACATTGTGATAGAGATTCTCTGCTGTCTGTTGGGTTCCACTAAGAACAGACACAGCTTCTAAAAAAAAACCCTACTTAAACCTCATGGCTGGATCCTCATAGTGGTGAATACAGATGTAAACTAGCCTTTCACCCTCATCCCTCCTCTCTCTCTTTTCTGGTCTTTTTTGGATTTTGCACAGGTTAACATTCTGTTTCTTCCTCTACAACAGTGATTCTCAAATTTGGTCCTCTAGATGTTTTGGACAACAACTCCCCGAAGTCCCGGCCAGCTTGATCAACAGTCAGGGATTCTGAGACCTGAAGTCCAAAGTAACTTGAAGATCAAAGTTTGGGAACCACTGCTCTAAAACAGCCAACACTCCCTTGACTGACTCAGGTCTAATCTACACTGCAGAAATAATGCAGTTTGATGCGACTTTAACTGCCATGGCCCAATGGTATGCATTTGTAGTTTGTTGTGGCACCTCTCTGAACACTCTGTTCTCTCTGACAGAGGAGGCTAAATATCTCACAAAACTACAAATCCCAGAATTCCATAGCATTGAGCCATGGCAGTTTAAGCAGTGTCCAATTGCATTATATCTGCAGTGCAGGTTAGACCTCAGTGGATAATGAAATCATTTGGTGTCTGGCTGCAGGAACACCAAAGATGAGGCTCAGATTCCACCCCAGGTATGGAATAGCTTGTGTGTGTGTGTGTGTTTGTATGCAACAGCTCTTTGGTAGGTTTGGGTGGTTGTGATGAATGACCAGCTGTAATGTAGTTCTTTATGCAGAACTATTGTTCTATACTGAGCTATACAGCATTCTGGCTTTTGTCTGTGATTGGAAATCAGTGGAGGGCCACAACATATGATTGTTACCAGCCATTGTAGCATTAACAAGTTACAACCATGAACTCTTCTACCCCAGGCTGCAGGTGGCTCCTCCTACAGATTGCAAAACATAATTCCCTACAGTAATTTTTTACAACCCACACAACTCTTGGTCTTCTTAGAATCCAAATGGCCATTTCTTAAAAATGACCTGCTGCCAAAAGAACGACATGTTTTTAAACCACAGAAGTCATGACTCACCATCATTTTGTAAAATTTCCTCATTCTGTGATCTGTAATCCACAGTACAGTACTTCACTTTTAAAACAAGTTTATAGAGATGAACAGCCAGGAATAACCACAGTTCCACTTTGCCTTACCACAGTGTAATCATTCTCGTAAGGCATGTGTAAGAGAATTTTCTTTAGCCTATATATGCAAGTACATCTCTAATCCAGAAACCACGACATGCCTGCTAACGTTTGTTGATTTTAGGGTAAAACAACACACTAAGAAAAATGCATTCGATTCTCAACAGTTTATTTTGTTCAGGAGGGAAATGCCTTGGGGAGAAAGTGCAGGTGTGGGTTGGTTAAGCTTTCCCCTTTCCATTCTTTTCCTACATGGATCCCACAAGCTTAAAACAATCTTGTTACACTTGAACTAAGCTCCAAAACTGACAATAAAATAAAGAGGAGGCAGAAATACCTTGTAGTGGCATTTCTGTGGGCAAATAGAAAGACATAGGAAGAGTTAAGCACCGCCTTTTGCTCCTCCAGTAAATTAACTAATAACACATGTATTTGAAGCCATATGAATGGAAAGGAACTATACAAATTGAAGAATCCTATCTTGAAAGTTCAAACTAAATATGGATTTGTGATCCCATGGAGATAAAAACTGCCAGCCACTAGTTGGATGTATTGTGTTTCTATTTATTCATAGTCAATACTTTCAAAATTACATCTATATATATAAGTTAGCAAATTATGCAAATCTGTCTCTTGTCTTTTTATGGGGGATCCATTTTATCTTTCTGGGGAAAGTGGCTATTCTGCTGTCTGCTGGGAATTATATATATTACTTACTATCTCATCCTTGCATGCAAGGACAAAAAAATCTGTAATTTTCTCTTTGATGCAGGAAAAAGAAACCAATACTTTTGCACAGTTTTTGCCTGGTATTTGCACATTCCAAAATGCCAGATGAAATTATTTGGCACAGATATGCACGTGAAAAAAATGGGGTGGGCAGAAGACACCAATTTTGGACAGAAATCCATGTATGTTTATGAAAAATAGTTTGATTCAAAATTTTGAGGTTTTTTTGGAATTTTTTTGTGTATGAAAAAAAGGTTTTCCAGAAACACAACTTTTGTTTGAAGAAAACTTCCAATTTTTTCCCCCTCACAGATTTATTTTTCTGGAAATGTTTTGCACCGAATGTACTTTTCACAAGAGCACAATTTCCATGGAAAAACATTATTTCCAGAAACACATTTTTGTGCAAAATTGGTGTTTTTTGTGTAAAAAATTTTTTTGTATGGAAAAGTATTTCTAGAAATTTTCACACACACACAAAATATATTTTTCTGTGCAGAATAATGCCCACCTCCCCCCCCCCCCCCCCATTGGGATGTGTGAATACTGGGTGAAAACTGTGAGAAATTCTCACTTCTCTTTTCTTCTCTCAGGCTGATTTGCCAAGTGCTGAAAAAAACCATGTTTTGGCTGGGAAATAGATAAGGGGGAACCATACTCATTGTTCTCTGCCTAGTTTATCCACTGTCAGACAGGAGTGCATGACCAGACCCGACTGTCACAAGAATATATTCAAATGAATTTGTTATTCCTCTATGAATAGATTTACTTTAAAGAGCAGTAACTAAAGCCTCACACAGGAGAGCAAGAAGAGGAGATTGATATCCCCCAAAAGTGTGACATCTCCTGCAAATGAAGAAGAACATTTGACAAGTAGCAGGAGAGATCCAGCAACATGGTAATGCTGAAAATTGAATGAGTGATACATTAGAAATTCAAGTTAAAAGAATGGTCTTGAATTTTTCTTCCTGCCAAAATCTTATTCAGTTTGTACACTTCATCAAAACAGATTGCCAGATTGCTATTTTTCAAAACAGTTTGCTATTTTTTGTGTGCGTGTGCTTTTCCCTTCTCCATTTTGAAATATAATTTAATGAATGTCATGACCATTTTTTGCCATATTTTGCCTTTGGGATGCATTTTTGCAGTTTCCCATATGAAACAGAGCAAAAGTCCATAGTGTTTTCTTTCCCATATGTCTTCCCCTGCATCTTTCTGCTGAAACTTGTTATCAGTTGCCTTGTAGGGATTAGACCTTGCATCTTGAGCAACACCTCCTATCTCCAAGGGATTGGTTTCCCTAATGTTTACTAAGGATGTGTCCCCACTATAAATTCCTCTCTGTTAATTTTCTACTTTTTTGCTAAATCTATTAAGTGCTCAAGTAAGTTGCTAAGAGTAATAAAATGTTATGCACAAGTAGTTCAGTGAGATAGGGTTTCTTACCATGCAATAAAAGACAGGCCTGAATGTTGCCTCAGACGCCATTAGCTAGGAGGAATGCTGAGCCAATATGAAAGTTTCATTTACCAGAAATAGGCTGGTCACTTGATAAGGCAGTCACCTGCACAAAAATGTACAGGTTGGTTGCTAATAGTTACAGAATCCAAGCAGATCTGAGCAATGGCAAACCCCATCTGAATAAAGGTTGTTCATATAACCCTATGTCACTATGTAATTGCACAGTCTTACAACATAATGAGTTAACAATATTTTTAAAGGAACTTGTGATGATAGCTCCAAGGTCTGAAAAGATAATACAGTTGGCCCTCTTTATCCACTGATTTTTTTTAATCCATGGGTTTGAGCATACACGGCTTGAAAATATTCCCAAAAAGTATAAATTCCAAATAGCAAACCTTGATTTTCCATTTTATATGGGACACCATTTTGTTGTGCCATTATATTTAATGGGACTTGAGCATACACAGATTTTGTTATCCACAGAGGATTCTGGAACCAAACTCCAACAGATAACAAGGGTCCATTGTGTGTTGTCATCATTACATTTGGAAAAGGGATTCTTTGCTAAGTCAGTTCACAAAGGTAACTAAAATGGTTCCTTCTATGTAGTTTTAAAAATTGCTGAATGGTGCAACCCTATGGTACAGAATAGAAATCTCTCCTGTTCATCACTTCAGCATTCACAAAACATAATAAGGCAGCAGTACAAGGCAACATTCATACCATGTAGTAGTCTTTCTTTACCATATAGCCATACATAAACCCCAGAACTGCAAATGTAACTCCAAGGTGACAGTTACAAAGAGAGTACATTTCTGGGGCTGAGAAAGTTATAGATTCAACAAATCCCTTTGTGCCAAAACCACTCACCGAACGTGGTTCCAGAAAAATGTATCCCTACAACTATAGGACTGCAGCCTTAGATCCCACTAACAGGAAGATCATTTGATTAAAACCATGGTTCCCAACCCACAGCCCAATAAAATATTTCATTAATGTTCACACCCACTACAGAAGTAATATCATATTTGAAGATGAAGAAGTTCAAATTCTGACTTTTGAACCACAAATAGAACCATATACAATACTGTGGGTGAACAAATTGAACTTAAAAAAAGAGAAGAAGCTTTTAACACAGGGCATAAAATGCAAATCTAAATTGAGCAATTAGATTATAATTTATACAGGAAAAAATGAGTTGCTTGTTGGTGAAAGGTGGCTGGAAATACCATTCTCCTTGCACCCTGATTGACAGCTGAACAACCCTCCTTTGCCTGTGGCTGGCTGTTAAGGTGGGTTGGGGGCATTTATGTAGTTGCAACTAAAACCAAATATCCTTACTTTATATAGAGCATTTATTGAGCTGTAACTCTAGGTTACAACTCTGGGTTACAGCAGTCCATAACTGCAGTGCAGAATTCCAATCTGTGCCACTTTTAGAAGTATAAATAAATATATGTATTCCATCCTGCATTTTTTCCATTTAAATTGTGATTTTTTTTAAAAATGCACAAAGTGTTAACAGGCATTCTCTCACAAAAATATTGATTTTATATGTATTTAAAAAAAAAGACTTGACTTCTTCTCCACCCACTTCTATGATCACTTGATTTGTAAGGTAAAAGAAAATTCTCATTCTCATTTTCAGAGAGACAGTGAGGAACAGAGAGGAAAATCTGGCTGAGCTCTAGTGTGAGCTGATCTTTGATCAACAAAACTGAAGGACTCTGTTCCGTTTGTATCTTGTGGCATGCAGGTGTAAGTCTGGAGGCAAATGGGTTGGCATCTGCATTAGGAATGGTTTGTCCTGCTCTTCCCCAGGCCAATATTGAGTTTAAAAGACTGTAGAAACTCCCCCCCCCCCGTAGATATTGATATTTTTTAAAGAAGGTGCCCTGGAAACACCAAAAAAAGCTGTTCATTGATTCTATGAACAGCGAAAGCAAAGCCAATAACCTTGTGAGGCTGGCTTGCAAGTGAGAGGAGCTTCTGTGAGTAGAGACAGAAGTGAACAATTTTCTGGGCAAGTATATCATTGTAGTAAAATGCATAGTTGTAGCCAAAGGAGGAGGGGAAGCCCAGATATTTGTTAAAATATTTATATCCTTATCTATATCCAAGAATAGAATCAGTTTGAGCAGTTTATAACTATTTAAAACAATAAAAAATAATATAAAGGCTACAAAACACATTTTAAAAATTAGCACTTTAAACAGTACAGTTGCCTCTCAACTTTTGAGATTCTAAGACTGGTACTATATGATGCTTATGAACAAATTTGTTTTTTTGTTTTATTTTACTATGTAATTGTAAACAACTGGAAGAAAAACTAGCACTTTAGCAGTAGTAATAATTATTACTTGGATTTTTCTGCTCAAGATAGGCATTAATATAGTGGATTAGCGTTAGATCTGGAGATCTGGATAAAAAGATGAAGATCATGACATTTCTTTCTATGATATCTGTGGTAAGCACAGGAAAAGTTGCCCCATTTTTAAATTTGATTTATACCCTTGTCTTTCTCCCAGAAACGAACTTGATACATTTTACAAAAATGTACAAATCCAGCTAAATCTTATTTTACAAAAGTTAAAAAAACCAAACAATTAAACTGACAATTCTAACAATCCCTGAGTTTAAATATTTTGTCCAAAATCAGCATTTTGTACTACCTAGATCTGATCATGTTCAAGTGCAAGAACTTAACATTCAGTTTAGATCAACCGTTTCAAACATGGTTTGCTAGGCCTCAAACAGATGGGCAAAAAGGGCTGCTGTTGGGCTGTGTTGGGTGTGGCTGCGCCATGCGCGGAAGCTGCGCCATGCCCATCCCAACCCAGAAGAGCTGGGCCAAAAGGAAGCAGAAAAAAAATCGACTTCTTTTGGCAGCCCAGTTCAGGCCTGTGGCAGCAGCCTGGATTGGGACCAGGCATGTACGTTTGTTTTGGTTCCGGTGTGAATGGCGGTAGCGCAGTCCTAGCATAGAGCTTTTGGGCTGTCTTTCTGAGGCCTTAGGGGCTTGACAGACCGCCCAAAAGGAGTGGGCTGGAGGCACTCATTTCTGCTGCTGAGAGAGACCACAGCAGCCAAACTGCACGGCATCCCTGCATCCCAAAAAGAACCCGGAAAAACTGGGTTCTTCTTGTGGTGCCATGTGGATGTCACAAGTGCACCATTGCTGTACTGTGCTGCATCAGTTATGTGATGTGCAGTGACGTCTATCAAGATGGTGTTCCCTGTGTGGATGGGAAGCCGGTATGACGCTGGCGCAGGCACATTCTAGGGTTTGGGAGCATGTGATTGGAAACTCTAGAATCGGCCCCATGACAGCGCAACATGGCCGTTTGTACCAGGCCTAAGTTACAGAATGGGAGTCTTTTAGATAATCAGAGACAAATAAACCATATCTGAAAGCTGGAGTTTTTGGGGGAAGTGGAGGTGATGTTCACTTTGTTATCAACAGAGAATGACCTGTGACTTTTATGTTTAATTCTCAATATCTGAATCAAATAGTTTCACAGGACTGCCATTGCCCTGCATAAAACCTTTTTCTGAAACTGAAAGGAGGGGCAAAGCAGTTAGTGATATGGCATAGGGTTATGACAAACTGCATCTAAAGAAGCTCTTTGCATCCTGGCCTATGTAGTTTTTTTTGTGATTACAAAATTAATTTTAAAAGACAGTTATGTGGTCATAGGAGCCACAATATTTAGCAAAACTTTACCACAGCAGGTGGCAACTAAACAAGAAAATTTGGCTGGCATTGTGAAAAAGGAAAAAAAATGCTGCGGTATATATTTCTGTATTTCTCTTTCATATACTCTGCCTCTCCCCTATCATCCTTTAATATAGTCAAAATGCCATACATTAGGATATAAAGCAGCCATTTTAGTAATTCATTTCTCTTCCAACTTTCCTCTCCTTCGCACTCTTTAGAAGGGTGTGCATGCTGCAGATACTGCAAAAAGAGCAAAACTCCCAACTTGAAAGGGTTGGGAAATGTTTAAAGCTAGCATTTGGAGTCTATCAGCAAACAGCAGCAGCTCTCTATGTAGGAAATTTGAGGCTATAAATTCTTCTTCAACTAGATTATATGCAGTACAAGTGTTGACTTTCAATTTATACCTTTTGATATGAGTCATTGAATGTTCTGATTCCGAGTTTATTTGTCCTGTCTTCAGCAAAATGGATTGAATACGGGGGTTAGCCAACCGTGGTGCATTGTCTCTGTGGCTCAGATGTTACATTGATGAAATCTTAGTGTCTGGCACTATCTTTGAGGAATATAAAAATTTGATTTGGTTTACAGCCAGTTTTTCTTCCCACTCTGGGCCATTGAAAGAACATCTGGGAGGACATTGTATTCATTAATCCAAATTCTGAACACTTTTTAGTCTGTGTGGAAGTGGAGAGAGAAATACCTGATCCTGTTTGATTGTGCTTATTATTTTGGTTTAGCAATTTTTATCATTAGACACCATTAGCTTGCCCAGTCAAAGGCCTTCATCACTTTATAATATTTGTGGCATTCTGTTTTCTCCAAATATGATGAGAAATGTCATGAATTATTTCTTCGAAAACACTGGATGGACATACACATATATACACACACTTATGCTTGCCTTTCAAAGCTTTCCCTTTGTCATGCAGATTCGCCTCACTGGCTCTTGGAAACCTCAGGGCTTACGCTTCCCTCTCCATATGTCAAGGGTCTGCTGAAGTTTCCTCCAGCTTGAGTTTTGAATATTAGGATGGTCTGATTTGTGCCATATTCATTGCATCCCCTGTTCATAAATGCTGCCTTTCTGACACAGCTGCTGCCCATACCAGTCCTGTACTTTTGTGGGCTTCAGTGCCATTTCCTTGGTGGTTACTTTGTAATGTCTAAAATGAATGAGTTATGAAGCCTGTGGGATTGTTCTGGGTGGTGGTGGTGGTTCTTTATAGTCTGAAATATAGCATGTGTCTGTATGTGAACCTTAGTCTTTAAACTGTGCATGTTCTCTTATTTCAATTGGTCCACTGAGAATGTGATTCAAACATGGAGATGTATTCTCAAAATCACAGCCAACAACAGTGCACCATATATATTTTTTTGTTAAAACTGCACTTGGTAGGACCATTGTGGTATAGCAGACAGTAACTCTTTATGCAACCAAACTGGGCATATTTGATGCTACTCTATACTTCGAATGTTTTATGCTTTGCCCCTTGAGCACTGGTATTGTGTTGGAATGAAGAGAAAAAAATATTTTAAATAAATATGTTATATTGAACATATAAGGTGGGATTGTGACAGCAGATCCTCCTTCTTTGCATTGCATCTTCTGTAAAGGGTCTATGAGCATACTAATACAAATGCAGGTTTTGTGTGTATGGTGGAAACTCTGCTTGTCTCTGTACTATTTTATATTTTAATTAATAGGCAAATGTTAACCAGTAGGCACTTCAGAGAATTTACTTGTACACTATGCTTTTACTCAATTATTTTTTTCAGTCTAATGTCTGGAATGCAATTTCAAAACACTGGTATATCACTGACATTGCATCTATATTGTTATCTATGGGTACCTTTATGCTGTAGAAATAATGCTGTTTGACACCACTTTAAGTGTGGTAGCTCCATCCTATGGAATCCCAGGTTTGTAATTTTACAGGGTCTTTATCCTTTTCTGCTAAAGAGTGTTGGTGCTTCACAAAACTACAGATCCCAGCAGAGGGGCAGGTAAGAAATAAAAAATATTATTATTGTTATTATTATTAAATGAATTTCATGTTTAGAGTTGGAACCTATCTCCAAGATATCTCATTATCTATATGCATATATTTCAAAATCTGAAAAAAAATATCCAAAACATTTCTGGTCCCAAGCATTTCAGATAAGGAGGCTCAACTTGCCTAAAAAAATAATAGTGAGAAAGAGACAGTTTACTAAAAGAATCAATATACTGTTAAATCCATTTCAGGTTTCATATGATTATATGAACCATCTTAAGTCTATTGGTTCATCTTGCCTAGGATTTTTTTCACAAACCTCTAGTGGTTCTCTGGCATTAACTTTGCCCAAATGGAACACCTGAATTGACAAGGCAACAAAGCTGATGTACTGTGAAGCTAAACTAAGGGGAGAAAACTTTGCCCTAATTTTAACGTTAACTTCTTGAGATGTAATCCCTGTTAATTTATATTGATCTTAACAGCATGCACAATCCCTTACAGGCTTCTCACATTCTTATTTGTCACGAGGTATGCTCTTGCTGTGTTAGGTAGTTTTCATCACTGTATAACTATTCAGTTCCATTGTCTTCTCACATCTCAGCTTGATATATACAGGTGACTTTCTCTATCCCACTTCCCTGAAACAATCACACACACTGTTATAGCTATTACTTGGCCAGACAGCATGTGAGCTTGTTTTGGCCACCCCATGCTGGTCTCAGTTCAGATAATCCTTTGATTTTGTCAGTTTTTCTTAAAAAAATAACATACCCTATCATCTTGTGTTTTCTAACAGGCTGATTTACAAAAACAAATATAAAACAATACATTTTTTGCTGTGACAATAAAAACACTTATTTGACCTATAAAACTACAGCTCTATGTCATATAGAATATCTAGGTGCTCAAAGGTGCTACAAGATCCCTTTGCTAAATTATATGAACCTAGGTTGGAGCTATCTTTTACTCTCCATGTCCTAAGTGAGAAGGATTTTAGCTTTTATTGCTCAGGGGCTGCCTAATGTAAAATACAATGGGTTAAATTCAGTTTTGTGTTAGATAAAGTCTTCTAGCACAATGGTACTACCTCTGTCTCTCATAAGAATGATATTCGGAAGGGATCCCAGAGCAGGAATCCATAGCTAAAGCCTACCTCTGTCCAACTGAGTCTGTTCCACGGATGAATAGCTCCTGAAGTCACAAAGGACTTCATAACATTAGCTGGAATCTCCTTTCTTGTACTTTCTATCTGTTGATCAAGTTTCAGCCTTCTGGAACATTAGAAAACAAGCTGGCTCTATCTTAAATATGACAGCCTTTTAGATACTGAAAAAATGGTATCATATCACATCTCAAGCTTCTGTTCTTCAGCCTAAATATGCCTAATTCCCTCAACTGTTCCTGACAATTCAACTCCAAGTCCCTTTACCATTGTGGTTGTCCTTCTCTGGACATGTTCTAGCTTTTCTACATCATATTGGAACTATGGAACTGGTCACAATATTCCCGGTATGTTTTGACCAAAGCAGAATAGAATGGTACTATTACTTCCCGTGAGTGCAACACTAGAATTGCATTGCTTGTTTTGCAGCTACATTACACTATTAACTCATGTTTAGCTTGTGGTCTGCTAAGACTCTGGATTCTTTTCATAGGTATTTCTGTCAGTCCAGATGCTACCCATCCTATCTTTGTGCATCTTACTTTTTCTAACTTGCCTCTATCCCTGCTGAAATGCATTTTGTTTGTATTGGCCCAGTTCTCCAATACATTGTCATCTAGGATCTTGATTCTGATGACCAGGGAATGGAACTGCAATATATTTCTGTACATTTTGGGGGATTGGGTAAGAAGAGGTTACTTAATTTAACTGCTTTATTCAGTGGCTGATACAGAATTCTGACCTTTGTTTTGTAATTTATTAAGATTGAATTTCTAAGATTTCCCTAAGTGAAATTGGTTGGGAAAAAGTTTTAATATCTTCACCCTAGAGGTGCTGGTTCTATTAGGCAGAGTAATAGATGGGAGATGCCAAGGGTGGTTTTCTGTGTGTAATCCACAACCTGCCTCTGTGCCCTTGTAACTAACTGTCTTTAGGTGAAATGAAGGAAGCTTTCCTGTTACTGTCACTGTCAGCGGTATCTACTCAAGATTCAGCAGCCACTTGGATGTTTTTGTACAGGGAAAATGGGGAGGAAGCACCACCTTGATGTTCACCTCAGGCATATTCTCTAGTCTTTTTTCACACATCCCCTCTCCTACTTTAAAAGTGAATGGAGAAACAAGGCCACCAAGAGTGGGTTCGGGGCCACCAAAAGTATTATTTCCCTTCTCTAGCATAAGGGGAAGACAATGGCAAACCTCCTGCGAACAGATCTTGCCAAGAAAACCCCATGATAGGTTCGCCTTTGGGTCACTCTTAAGTCGGAAACCACTTGAAGGCACACAACAACAACAACAACAACAACGAATCTCCCTCTAGCTGTTGCCAGAAACAGATCCACACTACAGGCAGAAGTAGTCAGTGGGTGACTGTGGGCCAGTTGGGTGTTGGGGAAGTGCCTCTGGGCTGAGGTGATGGGTTTGGACCAAGCAGGGAATCTGTACATGAAGAGGAGGAATCTGAGGAAAGGGTTCTCCTCTCACCCCCTCCCTCTGACTCTGGATTCTTGTGGGCTGAGAAGAGATTCTGGAGATCTTCCTGATGGGTCTGACATCAGCCTGCAGTGTTCCTTGCAGCAAGGAAAAGGGGCAGACAAGGCAAGGAGGAGAAACATGAAGGCTTAGCTGGAGTTGGGAGGATTTTCCTTCTTTTGCTCCCACAACCAAGGAGCCTGGCTTTCTTTCATGGTCTGCTCAGCAGGTTTGAGCCCCTGGCAGACCAGCTAAAGATTTTTATGCGGGACTTCAAATTTTATATATCATTATTTTCTTCACCAATTTTCCAATAGATGTCAAAAATAATGTACATATAAAGACACTGCCAAGAAAGAATCCAAACACACAAACAAACACATTCTCAATATTGTTGGACCCTAGGCCCCTTCTAGACTTTGTACTTCACTTCCTGCATCAACCCTGTGGAGAAGATCTTCACTGGATAATACAAGCCACAATTTTCATGTGATATTGGGCCTATATTAATTGCTTTTGTGGAGGCTTTCACACTGAATCCGCCCTCCCAGCTCTTGGTGACCCAATGTTGGAAAAAAAACCCACTTTCAATAGCATATGGTGGGGGGATGCAGAGGACAAAAAACTATTTTTCAGCAGGGGCTTTTCAGAAGGGGCTTGGCACAACGTGATTTGAACTTCCAAACAGATTTGGTTGCTCTAGGGGACCTGCTATGGAGTCGCTCACTGAAGGGGGAGGAAAGGAGTCAAGGTCTGATGATATTTCCTAGATTATTATTTATAGGATTGCAGTTATGTGCCATGTCCTTGTCTGAGGCATTGCCGTTTGCGCCAGCCATGTCTGCTTCCTAAATTTATTGATCTCATTAGAAGATAAAAGTGACAAAGACAGCTCATAATACTTCTGAGAAATGTAAAACCATTAGCGGGTCATTGTCGAAGTTATAACATGTCCTTTTAAGCTGCTTAGGAAACTGGTGGCAGCCTATGATACAGGGATTAACCTATGTTAGTAGTGAACAAGTCAGACGTAGCAGCATGGTTAATATTCAGCATAGTTCCCCAACTATATAGCTGCCAAGCAAAATGATACAGTGAACTGATAAACTAACATTTTTTTAAAAAGCATAAAGAGCGCACAAAACAAAACAAAACCAAAAATTCCGCAAAGGCAACGTATGAGTTGCTTCTAAATTCTTTTATCTTGTTCTCCTTCAACGTAGAAGGAATTACAGGATTTGCGATCACCAGCTAGAAATCAGGTTTGTCTCAGGAAACACTCTTAAGCCTTTTTGGTAAAATAATGTAGGCCATGCTGGTCTGTAAGAAAATAAAACCCCCAAAATAAACAGTAAATACATTTGCAAGGACCAATCAAACGTGCACAAAACTAAGGGTAAACTTTTGTGATCTCAGATCTCCTTATTTAATTCTGTTCTTTTTATTCGACATTAAGACTTTGACCATTGGGTCTTGGTGGCCTAAAGTTCTTTGATATTTATCAAACTTTCCATTCTTTAATGACATCCCAGGGAGCAGAATTTTGAATTCTCATCCTGAGAGCATTTCTAGAGCTTTTGGCCAAACTACAAATCCCAGCATTCCATAAGACTTTATTCCAGAAAACCATAGGTGTTAGCAGGAAGACATCTGCAGACAGAAATGCCATCATCCACAAACATTGGGAATAACATTAACAATGTCCCCCCCCAAAAAAAACTTTGCAGACTTCACCTTAAGTCATTTACTTATTAAAACATATCAAATCTCTCTTCCATTTTAACCCTCAGTTATCCAGTCCCCAATGCCATATTGGCCTCATATCTATTTTCTATTTCCCACAAGCAGACTCTGGGAAAATTCCTCCCCAGACATCTGCACATTCCTGTGCCTAGAATCAAGCATCCTTTTGAACCACCATCAATCAATTTAACACTTGTACTATGGCTCCCATCATTCTTATTATATCCCAATATACTCTAACATTCATATCTATGTATCTAAACCACTATAACACCCAGCTGATGCTTATGCATTACAACAATACCCATCTTGTGACAGAATATGCCAGATTCTGACAATTGGTGTGTATGCTATCCCCACTACCACTATATGGTTCCTGAAAGACTACCTTTGAAAGAAAGTGGCCCTCAACAGAAAATGTCAGCCTATCCCTGAGATAGATGTATGATTATCTCCTTTTTCAGTAATGAGTATTACTTTTCAGTGGATGTAAATTCACCCTTGGATGCCACACAGAGGAGGGTTACACCAGTGCTGTGAAAAATCTCTTGACCAAGCTAAATCTATTTGTGGAACTGTGAAAGTCAGGCACTAGAAGATACACCTTCTTATTTGTCCAGCACCTGAAACTGTCCTGGACTTAGATCTTGGAGGTAAATGAAGCAATATATCCAAAAGCTTGCGAGTCCTTTGAATAACACTGATACACATTTTGCTGCAAGACAGAAATGGGATTTGTTCTGAAAGCAGGATAAAAAAACCAAGACAATAAATGTGATTCCTGTTAATTCTTTGGACAATATTCATGTCAGAACGTAAGCAGGCTTTCAATGTCACTTGATGTCTTCATTTCTCCAATGAAAAATCCCATGTAACTGAAACCATTGTCCATTCTGATGCTCATAAATGTTGCTGGCACTGCAGTACAACGAATTAAGCCAGAAAGTCAAGTAATTTGTAGAATGGATAGGAAAGGGATTCTGTCATGCTGACCATATTTCTTGCACTACACTTGTAGTGAGGAAGTGCAAACAGTTACATAATGAGAATATCTGGAAACTATTTTTAATGTATTAATATTAATTATTAAAATGCATGTTGTTTAAGCTTGTGTGTGATCTACCATATAAGACACTAGGACTGATGTTGATGAATTTACTTATGATTTGAATGAAACAAAAGCCAGGGTGGTAGTGCTGACAGTCTTTGAAATTTGTTTCACACTTAAGTTCTATGTAATGCTCAAAAAGTCTTTAGCAATTTTCCTTTGAAAAGACAGTGTTTGTCAAGCAGCCTCAGACTTGGATGAAAATGTCTGGAATGTCAACCTTGCTATAAATACCAAACGTGGTTCATAAATGTGCATACTAAATCAAAAATTAAATAAAACAACAACCCAAAACCAATTTAAAGTGTTTATATGGGAATTACCTAAAGTAGTTGATGGATCAGGTCCAGAATATTACTGTGGTTTTTATTTTGGTCCCATTAAATAACACACCAATTCTGGTGATTCTGGTCTGATCTGCACTGCAGAAATAATGCAGTTTGACATCACTTTAATTGCTTGTCTCAATTTTATGGAATCCCAGGTGTTATAGTTTGTTGTGACATCAGTCATCTCTCACAGAGAAGGCTAAATATCTCACAGAACTATGAATCCCAGATTTCCATATCATTGAGCCATGGCACTCAAATTGGCATCAAGTTGCATTTTTTCTGCTGTGCAGATTAGATCTCTGGGAATCAAATATGTAGAGTTTATGTAGTATAGCAGTCATAGAAACACTTTAACTTGTATATATAGATTATCTCCTTATATAAAGAGTATCTCTGATTATATATTATGTGGTTCGCTTGCATAAAGTGAGGGCAATTCTGGATGAGTTTATTATATTGGGTTTGGAAAGTGTACAGAGATCTCCAGACCACTTGTCGTTTACACAGAAGCAGTAAGCTAAATGTGAACCATTATTCTGATATTCCTAATTTTTCAAGGTAGTACAGTATAACACAAAGAAGCACAAACACATCTACTCACCAAGCAAGAGAGAGAGAGAGAGAGAGAGAGAGAGAGAGAGAGAGAGAACTTTCTACAAAGAATGATACCAAACGTGTACTCCATGTTTGGAGTAATTATTTGGGAAAAACTAGTGCTTTTACTATTAATGATTCAAACTGGAATCTGACAAATTTTTCAGAGGATATAGAAAACATCTTTCATTTGTATGAAGTTAATAAGCATAGCTGAAAGATTTTTTTTAAAATCAGGGATTTATAGTTAATGATTACTAGTATTCATTTTACTATAGTATTCATTTTACTGGAGTTTTTAATGTATCCTCAGTCTTTTATATCATTACAATATTAGTTATCAATGTCATATAATTGGATCTCTTTGTTCTGTGGATGCTTAAATTAAATAAGTTTTGACTTCCATTTATACTAACTCTGTTCATTTCATGGTAATGATATATAACTCACAAAAGTGTGAATGCATTAATTTAGATTAATTTAGATTAGCAAAGCTGATCAATGGACCACAGGCTAAATTGGGTCTGGCCTAATTTGAAATGAAGCTTTTCTATTTCCTATCTTCTCTCATTTACAGCAGTGGTTTTACTGTACTTCTGTGTGCATAGCTTCACAGCTTTCCACACTTCCCATGGAACTTTGGGAATTGTAGTTCTGTGAAGAGATGGGATTTCTGCCCAAACTGCTACTTCTGTTATTCACTTTGAGAAGATGTGACAGCTTCCTTGTTTGTTGTGTTCATATCTTGCCTTTTTGTTGAGGAACTTAGGTAGCCAACACAGGATTGGAACCTATCTATCATCCTAACTAGAAGGGAGCCATAGAATCAATGTGGGTTTAATGCTATCTTGACTCACCATTCAGCAGTTGAATAAATGATTCTACTATGGTTGGGACTAACCAATAGGATGAAGCCATGGTTTCCTCCCATTTTATCCTCCTAAGAAATCAGTGTGGCAGATCAGACTGAAAACTAAATGGCTGAAGGCTACCAAGTGAACTTCATGGTTGAATGGAGATTTAAATTTGGAATCTTGAGTCCTAGCCTGGTGCTTCATCCTTTAGATCAGCAGTTCTCAACCTGTGCCTTTCACAGGGTTTGCCTAAGATCATCGGAAAACACCTATTTCAGATGGTCTTGGGAACCGAGATGAAAATAATTTTATGGTTGGGGGAGTCACCACAGTATGAGGAACTGTACTAAAGGGTTGTGGCATTAGGAAGGTTGAAAACCACTGCTTTAGATCCTTTGTTATATGTCCCTTAGTTTTACCCTCGACCTATCCACAGGTCATATCAAAATCCATCATTTTGCCCCCAAAACCTGCCCTTGGCTTATACATGGGGTCATCTTATAGTTGAGTATATGTGGTATTATGTTTTCCCTTGTATCATAGGATGGACATATACAGCTCCAAGGCTGTTTTGATGGCCCAGGGTCTTCTGCATTGCTATTTTCTCAAACAAATTCTCTCTCTCTCTCCCTCTCTCTCTGTCTGTATGTGTAATTTATATATGGATGGATGGCCTCTGCTGGAAGCCACTCCAAACATTCTGTGCCTTTCTTGACTTCATTCTCTGTGCACATAATGTCATCAGAGAAAGGTTATTCTAAAAAGTAGAGGTATAAATTGAATGAATAGCTTTAGAATTTGGATGTGGGATTGAATATTATGATCTCCAGAAAGACTTCATCTTGGACATATAACAATATTTTGTGTATCACTTTATTTAAGGATTTTTGCCCAAGATTATTTTCAAACAATAGCTCCTCTTTGGCTGCAAGCTTAGACATATTAGCAAGGGTGTAACCTCAATGAAGGCACTACTTACAGGTAAATGTGAATAAGACTCAGATGCTTATGTAGTATTCCAGCAAAGGGAATTTCTTGTTTCCATACCTAAAATACCAGCTTATACTGTGTAGATGCTATTAATTTTAATGAGTTAATTAGTCAATCACGTAAAAAAGAGGCTTGCAGTAGTCTGAAAACACTTCATTGGTTGACAGTAACATCTACAATAAATAAATATGCCGCAGATTTTCAGGTTAATTTGAAATGAGACATAAAATGTACATGCAATGAGAAAACTGAAAGAAAACAAGATAATGATACTGAAGTTCCTTTGCATAGTTTTTAACTTCTAAAGCTGATCTGCAAGTCAAGCAAAAATAGAAGTAGTAAAAGAAAGGAAGAATTAATTCCTATGGAGATTTAGGTGGCCATGTCACTTCTTCCTGTGAACTAACATTTAGGATAAGGATGGATGACTCATATAATAACCAGAATTTTGGCTGGAACTCAATCTATCCTGACTTCAAAAGATCTAGTGGTCATGCTGTCTAGTGGAAGTGTGTCCCCTTTCATATATTTCTTTCACAACATTAAAGAAACCAGGGCTGCATTGTTGTGTTCCAGGCCAGTCACTTGCCTGCTCCTTCCATGTGGAGAGCCAGGCTGGAATGGCAACGATCACCCCAGCCACATGGCCTTAAATTGACCCATCCACCAATCAGAAGCCAGAGAGTGTGCAGGTCCCGCTCTTTCCCAGCCTCCTGACCAATCAGGAGGACTGCCTTCTTGATGGAGGAGTGGGGCTTCCTGCTGCAAAGCCTTCTGGGGCATGTAGTCCCAAGCGGCAACAGGAGACCCAATTGGGGCCCGGACTCTGCTAGCAAGCCTTCAGGGAGTGCCCCCCAGCTGGGTGAGGACAGCTGTGAGCCTGATGCCTCCCCTCCCAGCAACTGGGTTGGCCCGGTGTGGTGGCCACATTTATTCAAAGCAACCAGTGTATTTTAAGCAGAACGAGAGACAGGAACCAACTAGTTATGATCAATTCAGTTATCCAGTTGTAAATGTTCTAATGAAATATGTATTTTGTAACCAGACTAGGAGCTGAAGATAGCTCAATAATGGGGAATTACACCTTAGCTCAATAATTAACTGGGTTACTGGGATCCTCTCTGTGTATACTGAGGTTGGAGGCAAGAAGAACTGCAGAGGCTAGCTCTCAATGAATTATATTTTATTTTAAAGGGGAAACATCAACATACACACACTTCACAATCACTCACACAAGCACACAAAAACTGAGAAACAAAGGTGTTAGAGTGGAACAGAATAAGGCCTTCTAATGGAAATACTGTACCTGTTTGGATGCTGCAACTCCTGAAGATGTTCAAATGTGGTGGCAATGGGAACTTAATTACTCCTGGACCACTGTGAGTTTGGGGAGTGAAAGAAGGGTCCAGCAAAGTGAAAACCAGCAACACTTCTGCTTGCAACCTAGGCTAATCCAACAAACAAAGAAAAGGTCTCCTAATTTATAGAGATTTTGTGCCCTGGGGCAAAATCCAGGGAACTGGTTGTGGCCAAATGGTTCAAATCTTTGATATGGATACTTTGAAGCAGGGTCTTCCAAAGGTGTGACATTGGGGTGTGAGTGGGTGTATTCCTGCAGCAGATAGCTCACAGTGCCAGGTATATGGAGTTGTTTGCTCCAACCTGGGCTATACCATTATTTCATAGATAGGCTTCCCCCCCCCACTTCTTTGACATGTCTGGAACATAAATCCTCTTGGTGACTCCTAAGCTAGCCAACATGACCTGATTGCTTGCATCTCATTGATTACACATTAGGATCATAGAGGCTGAGTTTATAACAACTCTGATATCAAATGAGGAGGGGTAGGTTCAAGTCTCTCTTAGTAGTAAGAGTCTCTATGTGCCTTCAAATCACCTGTTGATTTATGGCAGTCCTATGAATTTCATAGGGTTTTCTTACACAAGGAATACGCAGAGATGGTTTTGCCTGTTGTTGTTGTTGTTGTTGTTGTTGTTGTGTGCCTTCAAGTCATTTCCAATTTACGCAATGCTAAGATGACCCTATCATCCAGTTTTCTGTGTCTGAGTGTGTGTGACTTGACCAAGATCACCCAGTGGGCTTCCATGGCTGAGTGGGGAATCAACTCCTGATCTCCAAAGTTGTAGTACAATGTTTAAACCACTACGCTATGATTGCTCTCATTCCTTCTTCTGAATTATAATCTAAGCAGCTGGTATTTATTGGCTCTCTCCCATTCAAGCACTAACCAGAACTGCCTCTGCCTGGTTTCCAACATTGGTATTCAGGCCATGTTCTAACAAAAAGATGACTTAATTAAATTTACTTTTTGAATTAAAATGATTGACTCAACCTGAGTTTCAACACTATGTTAATTCTAGAATTAAGTTGTCCGTTAATTTTATGGGGGAGCACTAAAAATCCAATGAGCTTTACATTTGCCCAAAGCCTAGTTCCTTTGAATTTTTGTAGACTGCTTCTTGCTTTTTGTTACTGTGTATACTCAACTGTAATTCAACTTCATGTATAAATTGAGGGCAGGTTTTGGGGACAAGATAATGGATTTTTATATGATAGGTCGATAAATTGAGGGTAAAACTTAGGGGCATGTAACAAAGGAACGAACGAAAGAAGCAAAGGAAAACAATGCCAAAGATCTTACAAAATCCCAGCAGGCATAATGGTTTGTGCTCACCCTAAATACTGGATGAATGGATGAGTAGAGGGGGGCCAGTGCTTCCAGGACAGATTACACTCTTGCCTTTCACCAGGGAGCAGTTCTTTCTTTCTTTCTTTCTTTCTTTCTTTCTTTCTTTCTAGAGTTAATGTACAGCATTTACTTCAACCTATGGATAAGTCAATTCAGTTTTTTTCAGTCCAGTTTTTGACTAAAATTTCTATACTTATACATAAGCATATATGGTAGTCCCTCAGGGCTGGGGAATAACAACATTTGGGTCATACCATCCAAGTATGTAGATTATAGAAAAGAGTGAGGAGGGCAGTAGAGAGATGGAGGCCCAATACAGACAGCCCAAAAGAGCCGTCTGTGGGGCGGGATTAGGGTTAGGGAGCACACAGCATTTGCATGCTCCCTAACCCTAGCATATATGGATGGCTCCACTTTAAAATGGCGCTGTTTATACAGGCATGCCATGATGGCAACATGGTGTGCAGCGTGTTTATATAATGCAGCGTACACCTGATGTCATGGCGCTGTTGGAGGGCACCTAGGGCGCCCTTTCTGTGGCGCCAAAAGGAGCTCCAAAATTGAGCTTCTTTTTGGCGCTGGTCCTTGGCGTGGTCTTTACATGGCCGTGCCAAGGACCCCAAGGGAAAAGGGGCTGCAGCGGTGGCCCCTTTCTCCTCTCAGGAGTGCTGGGGATGGCAGGATGCAGTGGGCGCCCAGGGCGCCTGATGCACCCCTCTTTCATGCCACAGAGAAGCTGCAGTTTGCCGCTTCTCCGTGGCCTGCAGAAGTGGTAGAATGGGGCCTCTGGAGCTGCTGGTGAGGCAGCCCTGGCCCCATCCTGGCATGTCTCTGGGCGCCTACAGACTGCCCCTTTTGGGCAGTCTGTACAGCCCCAGAGTTATAAAGGAAGGAAAAAAGGAAAACAAGAGAAAGAAGTTTGGTGTGGTTTTCAAAAATTTACTTATCTGTTTATTTTTCTCCCAAGTTCAAAACAGAGGAGGGAGGGAGGGAGTAAAATCATAGATTGTTCATTCTGGTAACCTAAGCTGAAATGGCAATTTAGCATGAATGTAGTAAATCCCTTTAATGTAGATTTTGTAGCTGATTAATGACCTATTAAACAGACCAACCTAATAGGTTTCCTGTCTCTGAGTAGGACCTTGCTATACACAGATAATCCTGTTTTGTTCTGTAAATGGAGTCTCTAAGTATGATATTTCTTTATTGTTGTTATATCCTTTTTTCAATGTCAATTGTACAGCAAGTAACCTCATACTCTGTTCCATGGAATAATAGTTACTGAATGTGTGGACTTCTCCTTTGTATTTCTTACAGGTTTAATGTATTATTGTTGTGTGCCTTCAACCCATTTCTGACTTATGATGACCCTAAGTTGAACCTGCCTTAGAATTTTCTTGCTAAGATTTGTTCTAAGGGAGTTTGCCTTTGTCTTCCTCTGAAGCTGAGAGAATGTGAGTTCCCTGGATGCACCCAGTGCATTTCCATGGCCAAGTGGGTTTACTCAGTAAGTAGGGATTGGGGAGGGGACTTTCACAATCCCTATGTAGCTCCCAAAGCATAGCGAATACATAGGATCATGAATATAAACCAGGCAACTCATGAATGCCTAATTCTAGGTTTTACCTGACCTCTCTACCGTTATTTCAGATGTTCAACCACTAATTGTATTTTTGGTCGAGAATGAAGCCTGCCATTTCAGTGCCATTCTGTGAACATTTACAGTATCTTGATAATGGCTTGTGATTGCCAGATCACATGAGCTGTTGCCACTGCTAACTATAGTTCACTTAATGTGTATGGTTATCTCCAGCCATAAAAGGAAGAAGAAGGAGCATGTGAGTCTGGGTGGAAGGGAGGGAGAGGAATGTGAGAGAGCATGAGGGCAATCCCCATTACCAGATCGTGACTTGGCAAATCATCTCCTTTTCATCCAAAATAAGCAGATGACAGATTAATACTTACTTTTCCTTTCCCACATTGGCTAAAATTGGTTTCCCCTGATGAAACATCTAATGTTTAGTTGACTGATCTACTGATTGAGCTGCTTAAAGCCACACCTCTATTTAATAAAAGTGCAGATTGTATTCCTGCTGTCATGTCACTAGGAACATGTCTTTTGGGAAGTGAAAGTATGAGTAATGTGGAAACAGAAATAACATTAAAACCAGCTAAAATACAATAATACTGAAGATAAAAGCTTTATAACTGGAGTGGTTTGACCACTTCCTTCTCTTCCTCTTCTTTCTCTTTTGGACCTGATGGGAATAATGAAATGAAAGTGGGAGGGAACCTTTTACAAGATAAAATAAAGTCCCACATGGGTTTTTGTCTTGTGTTCTTTCTGTACAATGAAAGGAACAATAGGCAGCTGTTGAGGTTGCAGTGCTTGTTAGGGACCCTCATTTCATTTCAATTCTTTCTCCCTCTTCTTAAGTGTAGGTGATGGTGACCTTTGTAGCCGGTTCTCAGATGCCAGAAACAGGGTGAGGAGCAGCACTGGTAATAGGGCTGGCGAAGGTGAATTACACAGAGGCAACGGTGGAGGAGCTAGGCTCTGCGGCATTAATCTGTTGATTGACAGAAGAGCTGCACCATCTTGGCGCCACATGGGGGAATGATTAAGGTTACTGCTTCTCTGTTATGGGAAAGGTTTTCAAAAGGCCACAACTCCCATAATTGAAGTCATAGCTCATATCGGATGAACATGGTGAGGCTTTTTTTCCCACATGCAGGGGGGAAAAAAGGTAGAAGTGGATACTCTTTATGAAATCTTCAACCCTTTTTACTTACTGCAACTATATTTCTCTTCACATTTTTCTTTCTTTTGCTCTGGATTATAAACCTGAGGCATTCTGTCCTTGGCACTTGTGCTTCTTCTCCATTGTAGCCAAATAAATGGGACACTTCCAGCCTAGTGATCCTTCTTCTGAAGAAAAGGGGAATAGGATAGGAATGAAGAAAGAGTTTGCCCCAGGAAGTAGTCCTGCTCTTTGCTTGCTGGTGGTTGGGCCAGGCATGTTCTGGCTCTTAGTTATCCTAATACCAGACCTACTTTGTTCCTCTCTTCAAGAACAATGCAGTATCCTTTCATATTGCCAGTGCAGCTGGTCCCAGAATGAATGCCATCTTATGTGCAGTGCCAAGACCAGGTGCCGGATACCGCTCAGACTGAAAGGTCATTGTGGATGCATCATTGTGTACTGTATGGTATCTGATGACATCATTCCACTAAATTTACATACACAGAAGCAGCCAGCAAGACTATTAACTGGAAACTGTAGAAAGCCATCTGCACACCTGAATGTAGCCTGCTGCTAGTCAGTTCTCATTCTCTATCCTTGAAATAGGTAGATAAAACATAAGGTCAGGGCTAATGACAAGTGAATAATGCCAGCATTATACACAGATGGTATCTGAAGGTAGATGCGGCTGTGGAGATTGTATCTAGTGCATACATAATGGCAGGGCATTAATGTGCAGCAAGCAAAGTAACTTTTTCTTTTCTTGCCTGGGACAACTGCTTTTGAAAGTGTTGTTCCAAATGAAACATGATATTTTCAAATTGTTATTACTATTTTTAAAAAGAAAACTATACTATCTTTTTTTTTTGTTTAATGATATTAACAGTACAATCTGTGCATGTCTTCTCAGAAGTTAAGTCTCATTGAATTCAATGCTGCTTATTGTTAGAATCACAACTCAACCTAGTTTGTATTGTTAACTCCTGTAAGCCCTGCAAGCTCCAGAGGGCCAGGATCCAATAATCTGGGCTGGTCCATTTGGCTTTTGTAAATCTTCTTTGTGGGTCCTTGTAGAAGATAAACAAGACAGAAGGGCTGGACCATGTTTTAAAGTAGCATCACTGCTCTTGGGGGGGGGGGTTTCTAGGAAAGTTCATTGTCCTTTTTAAAAATTATTCCCCCCCCCTCCCCATTGGGTAGTGTTGGGGCAGGTCCAGAGAAGCCTGCATGCAGTCCAAAGACTGTGTGATTCCTTCCTTTCCAGAATAGCGTTGTGTAGCATGGGTATAAGGTTGTAGCCAACAAGTGGAATCCAAGGACTCTCAGGCTCACACTAGCAGGGCACAAGATGCAGGAAAGCAGCTTGATGGAAAATAAGCACACCAGTTATAGGACTGGCATATTTCCTAACCATCCAGTTTTCAACCATCCTGATCCTTTACTGACATACCTCTGGAATGACCCATTTTTGCTACTGTTGCTGCACCAATAGAAAAATAAAAAGGGCCAGGAAGGTTTCCATGCTCATAAGGAGAAGCCTTACAAAACAGACCTTCCTGTGTATTTACAGACCTCTCTATGGGCAGACAGACTTCTCTATGGGCAGAGAGGGAGATCCACTCCATCCTATGTGACTTGGTTGTCTTCCCAGGGACTATAAGGCTGCAGCTCAGAGTACAATTCAGACTGATCAGATAGCCAAGGGCCAGCTGAGCCAGAAAGCCCACTCAGCCTATGGAAGCCATGATTTAGTTAGGATTTCTTTGACCATGGCCTAACTTTGTTCTGGTTTAGTTAAAGATAAAAAGAATATTTCCAATTACAGTCACCCCTCCTAACTCACGGATCTGGGATCCATGACCATGACCTTTAATACTCATGGAGGGGCAAACTTCATTGTTTCCAATGGGGTGCACCCTTGCAGTGTACACCAGGTGCACGCTTGTGGACATGCACCCCATTCAAGCCTATGGGGCTTGGATATGTATGAGCCTCCATTTTCGCAGGGGTGTGTGTGTGTCCAGAAGAGATCCCCTGTGAAAATGGAGGGCCAACTGTATTCATTTCCAGTTTGAAAATCTGGTTTCTGACCATTGTGAATTTATGTTGAGAAGAAGAATAAAGATATCTGTACAGAATAAAGATTCTGGAAGTGCCAACAGAATACTGTTACTTTTCTTCATATGTGTGGCATTGCCAATATGCTAAAGAATACCGAAACAAAATAAATCATTTAATGTCAAAAATACTGGGATTTATGACACCATTAAAACTAGGACTCTTTTTCCTGAATATGACATCGACATTAGAAGAAGAGATAGAAAGGTGTCATTGGAAAATGATGCTATACATGATAACTGCAGCAATTTTACTTTATGCACAGAAATGGAAGCTAAATCAAATTCCTTCAGTTGAGGACTGGATTTTTAAGTTGTGTGAGATGAAAGAGATGGACAGATTATCTAGAAACAGCCAAGGAAATATGGTAGATGATATAGAAAAAGACTGGATCTTATTTGAAAAGTACATAAGTATGGAATAAGTAAAAATGCATGTGTAACATGCAAAAGGGGGGCATGGAGAAAGGGAGAGGGTCTGAAAGATTTTTTAAACAAACAAAACAAACAGCTTCATTTATATACCGCTTCATACCCTTAAGGAGTGTCTAAGCGGTTTACAATTGTAAGCTATTTGCCCCCCAACAATCTGGGTACTCATTTTAGCGACCTCGGAAGGATGCAAGCCTGAGTCGAGCTTCAGCCCTTTGCTGGTCTTGAACTCGCCACCTTATGGTTTTGAGTGAGTGGCTGCAGTACAGGCATTTAACCACTGCGCCAACAGGGCTGATTGGATTGGATTTTAGAATCCAAATAGGAGAGATAGAGATTGGAGAATATAATTATAAAGGAAATAGTAAAGGAGAAAGTAGAGGAAATGGAAGTATCTCTATGTGAACATGTATAAGTGGTTAAAAATCAAGGGTGATAAATAAGCGATTGTAAAAGACCAAAGCCAGATAACTGGAGAAGGGAGATATTGGTTGGACTGTTAATATTGTATTGCATTTGCCACAGACTGGAATTACAGAAGAAGGCTTGGAAGAGAATATGTTCAAATTTGATCTGTGGGATATGCTTAAGGCAACAGTTGATGTTATTTTTTTTTCTTTTTATGATTATTCTAACAATAAATATCTTTTTAAAAAAGAAAAAAGAATAAAAACATCTTTGCATTATAATGTCCTGATGTGGAATTAGGTGTGGGGAAAATCCCCTATGTTTTTTGTGCAGAAAATGGGTTCTGTAAAGAAAACACTGTTTTCAGCATATGTCTTTTGATCAAGAAAACTCACATTTTTTTTCTTTGCAATAATTCATTCACAACACTTTGGTACATTTGAATATGTGGAAAATATTTCATGAAATATTCACTTCATCCTACCATGGAGGAAATCCACAGCAATAATTTATTTTTACATGTGTTCATGAAAACAATTGGGGATTTACATTCTTAGGCATTCTGTATGATTTTTAACATCTTTGTCTGAAGAAGAAGCCAGTGAAGCTTTGAAAGCTTTCGTGCTGTATTTTGTTGTAGTAGTAAGATTTATTTGGTCATTGACCAGTATAAAAATAAATTGATAAAATAATAATTGCACGATACAATTATTAGCAGTTGTTAAAACAATTTCAGGTACAAATGGTATTTTGTACTTTTTTCTTGGCCCAATAAAAATATCATTGTTTTGTAGATTTTGTATTCTGTTGTAGTTCGCTGCATGGCTACCTCTGACTAGTTTTCCTGGATTTAAAGACACCAAGTTTAGATGGAACAGGGGAACCTTTAACAAGAGGAAGCTAATGGACTGGGACTTAACTCTTTGATTATTTTGCTTCCAACAAAGATAAAAACTTTTATTTGGGTTACATTCGACCAGTTTTACTTATACAACACCTAGAGGATTTTGCAGATGCAACAGTACAGAGACTTGTTGAGAAATTCAGTGTTCTCTGCCTAACAAAAAGGCAGTAAGCCTCACACAGGACTGAGACAGCCAGGATCAAAAAGGAAGTTGCTTTGTTATTGTTAATGGATTTGAAATTTTATTACATGTTGTTTACTGCCTACTTCCACATGGCCAAGAAGGGGAATGGCCTTTGCCTGTATTGAGATCCCTCAGCGTTTCCCAACCTGTGCACCAAGGCGCCTTTAGGGCTCTGCATGCACTTCCCAGGTGCTACACGGCTGCTCCAGGAAAATGAACGAAATAAAAATTAAATAATAAACAAAAGGCAACACTACTCCTAAACACCATTAATAGCCTTTAGGACTGAAGAGCATGGTATAAATAAATAAATATTATAATATTATTATTAACTTGTAAGACATAGCTAGGTCTCTTAGGGTCTCCACCATAGAAACTGATACAAAAAAGGGCTCCCAAAAAAGGGTTGGGAACCCCTTTAGACCATCTTAACTGACAGCAGACAAAATGTAGGCCTGTGACTCTAACATTGTCACTTTTCTTTTCCTATATGATTTTTATCATCTTTGACTAATTAGGGAGTTTATCACATGGGAAGAATTTCTCTCAGTTTCGAAAGAAATGGAAGTGAGGCCAGTTCGGAATTGAGTAAATTCGCTAGTTCAGCGAATTTACTTGATTGCCTATTGACACTGCATTGCATTCAGAACTGCCCGAAATTGCCTCCCAGTGCCCGAAATTGCATGTGATAGTTTCTCACGCAATCACGCGAAACCCCATGATTGCGTTCAGAAGGACTTCCCTTTGCTGGAAAATGTGTGTGATCAGCTTTCATGCAATCACGCAAAACCCCATGATTGCGTTCAGATTGCCATTGGATTATACTTCCAGTTCCCTTTGTGTGATAAACTCCAAAGAAGCCAGTGAAGCCTTGAAAGCTTGCATGATGTATTTTGTGCTTTTTACCTGGCCCAATAAAAGCATCACTGTTTTGTGAATTTTGGATTTTGTTGTATCCCTAGCTATAGTGAAGTTTGAGCTTGCACTGCTTTGTAATTCATTTCCTTTTTTCCCTTCTCTCTCTTTTGGCTGTTCTGCTTGGTCTCAGATGGCACAATAGCTGTGCCAGTATATCCCTGTCAGTTGATCTCTGAGATAAGCTAGATGAAGGGAGTTGTGCCAGCAGAAGGACCGTTTAGCTGACACAAGATGTTTTTTAGCTGACAGTTTTTTAGTTAGTATTGAACTGTTCACTAGTTAACAAGTCACCAGAACCAGGTTTACATAATGCTGATGTGAATATCTGGCAAGTGTACTGGATGGATATAGGAAACTATATTCACTTATCTGGTTAATTATTTTTCTGCTTCAACCAGTGAATCACCAGTACTATAATGGGTCTACAGGGGACATTTGTTCTTTGGTTGGCAACTAGACTAAATTTATCAGGTGAATGTGTGTGATTCTCTCTCCCCCCACCCCCGCCTTGAAGATTGACACTTCAGCTTAAAGAGAAAGGTTGCCTGACAACGGCCAGAGTCAATTATCTAAACTGTACAATTGAAGATTGTAGCTGAAAACCATAATTCATTTGTACTACATGAACTTGGGCTGGAGGGAGTTTGGGTGGGAGGATATAATAATTATAATATATATAAGTTACAGACTTCTCTGGGACTGGATGGAATCAGTTCTCAGAAAGAAAAATCTTGCTGGACTTTGTGGAACATTTGAAGAGCAATGGATGAGTCCTATCTAGGTTTGGAATCAAGACCACATGAGTGGTGACATCTATGGAGATTTTAGACAGCCAATAATGTAAGCTGTGTGACTTTATATGTAGGTTATAAAATGGGCCTAAATACCTAAAAGGCACCAGATCCTGTCTGATATTGGAAACTAAGCAGGGTGAGCCCTGATTAGTATTTGGATGGAAGACTGTCAGTGGATACTAGGTGCTGTTAAGCTATATTTCAGAGGAAGGAAGTGGAAAAAAACACCTCTAAGTATTTGTTGCCTAAGAAAACCCTATGGAATTAATAGGGTTGCCATAAGTTGACAAGGGACTTGAAGGCACATACACACAGACAGTTGATATAAATTAGAGACATTGCAAAAAGTTTCATCTTAGAATCACCATAAATCAGAAATGACTGGAAGGCAACAACAAAACAATAATTTGTATATATTGTGTATGTATAAAAATAGGTTGTCCATTTTATAGAGCAGTGTCCACTATCAATACCATCAGGTGACAATCTGCAGTTGAAACCATCCTCTGTTAAAAGGTCTGTGCGGCCCAAACCTGTTTTAAAGATAAAGAACCATGATAAAAGGGAGCTGGGGCTTTGAATTTGTTCAAGAGGCTGAGGAGGCCATGATGTCAGGTCAGGCCATATTGGCCAGAATCCTATATTGTAGTTACAAATGAGTAACCTACTGTTACATGCTCATGACTATTATACATACAAAACCAGGGCTTGAATCCCCATTCTTCCATAGAGTGATCTTGGGCAAGTCACACTTTCTGAGTGATCTTGGGCAAATCATACTCTCTCATTCAACAGAGGTAGGCAATGGCAAACCCTTTCTGAAGAAGTCTCCCCAAGAAAACTCCACGATAGGTTCAACAATGGGCCTGTAAAACTCCCACAACCTCCCCTTATTGGGATGCAGCCACTGTGATTGATAGGGCTCTCTTCCTATCTCTCTAAGCAGACAGTTGATGGTTCCACCCCTGTCACATGAGTGATCTCTGGTGTGAGGGAAAGTTGTGACAAACATCTTGCATGTGCCTATTGCACTGGAGATTGCTCACAAGAGGAGGTGGAAATGACAGTCAGTTTGTTTTCTGAGTGACAGGAGAACAGGCTTCTGTTGATTGCAGCAGCTGCTTCCCTGTAAATGGGAATTGGGGACAGGACTGGATGGGATCCACTGCATGGCACTATAGCTATGGTGCTTACACATGTGTAAATTCCATCCAATAAATCTAGGTTGGAACAGAGGGAGGAGTAGGGCTTTTTTAAAAAAAAAAAAAAAAGTAAAGGAGACCTTCTGGAATGGTATAAAATAGAAGAGGCTATTGCCATGAGGCATAGTCCTGAGTTCATTATGTGTGAGTGGCTGGAACAGAAGCAGCCACAGCAAAGACAAGAGAAGGAGGAGCCGTAGTTGTTTCCCTTCATGTATGTGGCTGAAAGACCTGTTCTTCCCCTATTCTGGAGTCATCCTGTTTGGTTGCACCAGTTTTGGTACAAGCAGTCTGGATGTCATTTGGCATGTCCCTCACCAGAACCAGGGCATAACAAGGTTAAGACAGATTAATTTACCTGTTGCTCCGCACCTCCTGGGAGGATCTGGAGCCCTCTATCTTGTTGCTGCAGAAGCTGTCTTCATGGGAATCCCGCAAGGCCTCCCGTCATGCCCATTACTATTGTGGGTCACTCATTCTGAGGTCAGAGTGAGGCATCCAGCATGTGATGATCATTGGGTGTCTTGTTCTGACCTCAGAAGCAAGTGACCCATGGTCATGGTGGATGAACCAGGTGGCCCAGTGGGACACTCATGCAGGCAACTGTTGCAGAGCAGGAACAGATGAGGTAATGGAGGCAGGTTGGGGTAGCTGTGGGGCCAGGATGCTCCAGGCTGCCCCTGGCCAGGGCTGGACCTTGCAAAAAGAGAAAGGGAAAAACAAAAGAAAGCAAGAGGGGAACAGCAGTTCCACAGATACAAAGAGAAACATTGCATGCTGCTGAGGAAATAATATATTTACCAAGGCACTCCAAGTCTTTAAGTAACAGCAGTGCAAATGTTCTTGGCTATATAATCACCTTTCACTTTATTTACATCTATTGCATGGCTGCTGAAAAAGCTGGTTGATTTGGTGGGAAGCTGGGAACTGGGAGCTGGGGTAGTGATGAAATTACATGATTACGTTGCCAAGCCCTAAATTCTGTACGGAGCTGTTCAAACAATGTGCTTTAATATGCCAGTTCAGCCATGCCAAGTGGCCTTTCTTTTAACTTTATGTTTTCTATTTTGCAGTTTTCATTGCTTTCCTTTGCTTTTTTCATATTGATATCTTGCATAGAACTAGATAACACAAATATTTGAATATTGAATCAAACATCCAGTATCAAATATGGAAGCACAAATGTGTTTCACCAGTTTTGGGTGAAAGAGAAAAGAAAGTGACTCCTGTCCTGATGAGGAGTTGTCTGTCTCACTACATTATTTGTGCATATGTATGTTGGCACTAGGTGAAGGAATGTGTGCTGCTATGATGTCCCAAATGAGGAGTCTCAAAGTCTTAAGTGAAATTGAGAATACAGCATATTTCTCCAATCTGACATGTTGGCTGACAACTTATATTTGTACAAGCCAACATGGCCAATGGAGAGAGTTCAGGTTGGAGTCTAGAACATCTGGAAAGCATCTGGATATTCTAGGAATAGATAACTGCATCAGGGGATGGGGCTGCACCTCTTGGGAGGCATTACCAGAGCACCTAATAGGACTAGAAGTAATGTATAATGACTGATTCTGGCCAATTATTAAAGTTAAATGGGGATCTTGGGAGGCTTGTGAGTTTTGGGTGAAAAATTGCATGATTTTTTAAAATGGGGTCAATTGGTTTTGGTGGGCTTCAGTGGGTCTTTGGCGGTCCACAGACTGTACTTTACCCATACCTGCTTTAAATACATACATACATATATATGTGCATGCATACATACGTACATATTCTAAATAACCTAAAGGCACCAGATCCCCATCTGATCTTAGAAGCCAAGCAGGGCCATCTCTGGTTAGTACTTTTAGGGGGGAATGCCAATGAATACTAGATGCTGTGGGCTATATAGCAGAGGAAGGAACTGGAAATACGACCTCTATGGAGTCCTTGCCTAAGAAAACCCTATGAAATCTAAGCCGCTGGCATAAGTTGACAGGCAATGTGAAGGCATATACAAGTACACATTTGAGAGGGTTCTCACAACTGTAACACCATCTATGTCCTGCTACTTTTGGAAATTGTACAAAAACATGCAGAAGATCTAAAATACTGCAGCCAGATGGTTGACTGGTGCTCTTTATAAGGCTCATATAATTCCCCGTTGAAACAGCTCTACTGGCTACAAGTTCATCCCAGGCACAATTCAAAGTATTGGCTACGAATGATAAAGCCCTGTTCAGCTTGGATTCAAACTGTGTTAAATACTGTTGTTTCCAAATATAAGGCTGCTTGAGTTTTAAGATCCTCAGGGGAGGGCTTCCTCTTGGTTCCTTCCACTGCCATAAGCACATTTGTTGAGTAGATGGGAGAGAGCCTTCTTGGTGGTTGGTCCTAGGTTGTAAAATTTTGTCCTTCACAAAGTGAGGTTGGTCCTCTGTCTGTTATCTTTCTGCTGGCAGGCAAAGACCTTCTGGCTTACCTAGGCCATTGGCTGTTACTGGGTGTGGTGTATTTTTTATCATCATCATCATCATCATCATCATCATCATCAGTACTGTACTTTCTAAATGGTTGTGAATTGATATTTCTAATTTAATATTTATTGAATTGTTTTTAACTTTGTATTATGCCTGTTTTAACTACTCTGTTTTAACATATATTTTAACTTTTATATTTTATATTATAATATATTTGAAAATTTATATTTAAACTTTATATTTATATGTAACATGTTTTAACTTTTAAGCTACCTTGAGTCCCCTATTGTGAGAAAAGCAGGGTACAAAGTAAATAGACAAACAAGCAAACAAATAAAAAACATTTTCTTTTAAGAATATAGGCAACAGCAGAACTTGGAAAGCTATGAATAATATAAATGAATAACATAAACAACATGAATAACACAAACAATTCTGAGTATAACATAAATTTTAATCATGCTTACCTTACCTCACAGACTAAGCCCGTCCATTTCCCTAAATCTTGTGCAGTACCTTTCATCACTTTTCTTACATTAAGATTAATAATCTGAGATAAGTCTCTAGGGATCATTATACCCAAATAAATACTAGAACTTGCACATTATAAAAACTGCCATGCTTTAAATACTCTGAAATGAGGAAATGTGAGGGAAAAATGATAGTGCCAAAGATGGGATATTTGGTCTGAACATAGAAAGGCATTTGTGATGCCAATGTGTGAATTTTTGTTATTCAGGAATATTTTGGTTGAATTACGGTTTGGCTTAAATACTTGGGTAGATACCTAGAAGTAATTGTTGAGTGATGAGTGAACATGTAGGAAAATCCCACTGTTTCAGTGGGATGTCTCTACTTGGGAGTTCAATAGGTTTCTGACTTACATTTATTTCCTTTTTTTAGTTCAATATTTAGTCCATATTCTACAAATGCCCCCCCTCCCCCTCCATCTATTTTATTAGGAAGCATTCTCAACAAGTGATGGAAGTCTGTTCAGCTGCTGACTGGTGTGCAGGAGGATGACATTTCCACCCTCTCCTGCCAGTAAGTGAGGTTGTGACAATCAGAAGTAGGAGCCCATCACAATTTCATGTCACAGCATTACTTGCTGGTGGATTTGGTGTAGAAATGTCATCCTCCTGGACCCCAATCTCCATCTAAACAAATCTTTATCCCTTGGTGCGGCTTCTGGTTGTTAAGATATTGTCACAATTGTGACTGTGGAGATCATCACAAGGGGATAAGAAATGAGAGAAAAGCACTATGCTGTTGTCACGTTTGCACTATTGCAGGAAGATTTTCACACAATGTTGTGCACGTACCATACTTGTTCCATCATCGAAGCACCGTTCTAGTGCAACTTCTCATTAATGACAAAAAAGCATTAATGGCTTGCCAATCGTGCTTCATTAGTGCTATCGCAAATGTGTGAAAGGCAATCACATTTCAGTAGTGCCATTGAGAATCTGTCATTAAACTTTCTGGAAATAAATTAATTCCCCCAGGCCCCCAGTGTGCCGTTCGGCAGAATAACTTCCTGTGTCACATTTGTGAGTCATAGGAGAGTTCTTTTAGCGGTGAGAAATGACCCATTTTTCTCTCTCTCCAATCACAACCCTTTATTTTGATGTGCGGAATGTAAAAACGCTCTTTTACCATTGGTGAATCATTATTGCCCCATTATTGTGACACTGTATGAAACTAAGTGTTGCAATTTCGCCATTGTATAGTGTTATTAAAGTGTAAATAGCCCTTCTGTGATAATCTCCTATGTAGTGTTAGCGACATAGTGGCTGAGCGGTTAAGATGTTGACTCTGACAATTGCAAGATTGGCAGGTCAGCAGTTTAAACAACAACAACAACAATCCTGGGAGTGTTTGATGAGAAAAAGAGAAGCAGGGAAAAGGGGTTATTTTTAATATGTACAACAAAAACTTCTTTCAATATAATGTTAAGATTAAAGTAATAAGCAGGAATTAAATATTGCAAACAAGGTAACATACAGTCTTTGAAGTGGTGAAATAGTAGTATGCATATGTTGTATGGAAAGAAAATTCAACCTTTGCTAAGGAGCATATGTCTTTCTCAAAAAGTGTGTGTGGGTGTGTGTGAATGTTCTCATTTTAAGACATTTCATACTTTTTTCTCTCCTGTCCTGTGAGACATGGGCATGTGCTTTTTCTGTCTGTCCATTCCCACATTTGTTAAGCACTTTGGGATACTGGATGATGTGTAGAAGCCTCTATGAATTCACGTGGCAGGTTTTTTAAAAATAACAATGGAAGATTCAATATTAGTATTGTTCCTTTGAGAAGTTGATGTTCTTAGTCGGCAATCATTTTAATATGGATGGTATTACTTCCCCCTAAAATGTTCCCCTGAAGTTGGGCAATATGGCTCCAAATGTGATGAGAGATCTTGACATTTTTGGGTGCTTTAAATAAATCTCATCTTGACCTTTCAGAGCCTGTGCTTTAACACCCCCTAAAAAGCCAAAGAATGAAATATCCATGCTAGATAGATTGCCTCTGTTACAATGATGCTAAAAGTTTTCCTTGAGCCAAAGTGTATACCCAGCATTAGCCAAGAGAGCACTTAAACTACTTATCGGTTCTCATTTGCCAACCCATGTACTGCTGACCATTTTGCATTATGAACTAATGTTTGTCGTGGTTCCTCCTATTACTTTTGGCTATCTGATCCTGGCAAGTCTGTGCATGTGTGTATTTCTGTGGGAAACTGAGGGGGTGCCCACTGCCTAATTAGAGACTGTTTACAAATTTGGTGGATGATTTGGCAGCATATGGGGAGAAATATGAGGTACTGCAGGAGAAAGGCAGTTGAGTCAGCCATCTGGAGTACAGATCGAATCGGTGTGAACAGGCTGCCAAACTTGCCAAGCTAAATGGAGTCCAGATTCCCTGTCTTGAAAATCTTCCCATAAACCAGATTCAGAATAATTTTTACCCACACTGAACCTCTTCCCTGGCTTCCTCCTGGACAAATAACTGTACATCTTTTCAAGATGCCTTTCAAGACTATAGACATGTAATGATATTTTTAGGGATACAGCCAATTCATAATTTTGTGGATTGTGTCCTCTGACAGTAAAATAGAGTGCAGCCCATATTGTCATCAATTTCATGCCATTTCTTTGTAATGTCATCACAGAGTCAAATTCCCCTTTATGTTTATTGTATATATTCATGTATAAGTCAAGGGTTGGTTTTGAGCCCAAAATTTATGGATTTTAATATAACCTATAGCTAAGTCGAGGCTACAATTTAGGGGCATTTAAGAAAGTATGTAAAGGAAAAGCAAAGAAAAATGATGCCAAAGAACACCACTATTTTCCCACCCAGGCATTCAAAGAGACCAGAAGCAGTGCCACATCGGAGAGAATAAAGGGGCTCAATGCTTCCTTCAGGTTCTCCTGGGATGGAATAAGCTTTCGCCTTTTGCCATTCTACTCAGAGAAGGGGATGATTCCTATTTTGCTAAGAGTTAAGGTACAGTACTTAGATTGACCCATGGATAGATAAGTTCACTCAGGCTTTTTGGGATCAATTTTTTTGACTAAAACTTCTAGACTTATACGTGAATATATACAGTAAATTCATAAATTTTCATCAGCGTTTCTTGACACGTATGTTTTCTGACCATTTTGGAGTACTTTTGCATATCTTTTCTGTGAGTAAGCTTATGGGTTTGTGATACAATAACACACATAAAAACTGTATAATCAGTGCTATAGTCTTAAGCAAAATGCAGCAACTATTCATATATTCTCATACACACATTTTCTTACACTGGAAAGGTATGGAAAATAGAAACAAATATAGAAAATTTTACACACAAAAAAGAAACACTCCCCCTCACCCCATTTTAGCATGATACAGTGAAGAAGGAGGCTTCTATGACACTGAGGCAGTGAATCTGCTCCAGACTTTTGTCCAGAATCTAAAGGTGTAAATCCTGCCCCACTAATTGGTTCAGCTCCTTTACTCTTCACACTAAAACCAAGAGCTGATCCTTCATTCCAAAGATATAGAAACCACCAACTGCCACTAGGTTGGTGTGGTAATGTGGTGCTTAAAAAGTCAAGTGAGATTATCAGAAAAGAGCACCTTTGGCAATACTTACTAGATGACATCACTGTCAATCTGTAGCTGCAGTGTATCTGAAGATGATCCATCAATAAGTTCCGAATTGTGCTGCTTTGCCATTAGTCCCCAGGTGTGATAAATTCCTCCTATGGCAGTTTTGACATTGGTCAGCCATGTAATGTCAGTGTCTCCTCCTCTCCCTGCCCCCTCACTATTTCCAAGAAGGCTGGTTTTCTTTTCTTTTTCCCCACTGTTTTTTTCTTTCATTACTTTTACTAAATTGCATTGCCATAATTGGTAAACTTCATTGAAAAAAAAAAGAGCATGCTGGGTAGGACATAGGGTGGCAGCAGCGGCGGGGGAGTTAAGCAGGACTACAATGAGAATGGAAGGGACTGCAGATACCAGAAACACTCCCAGTTGTGCTTTTGGAGGGATGTGCAATAAGAAAATCTCCCAAACCAATATGCATCTGCTTTTACTAACACAATTGAGGTGAGAATGCAGTTCATCTAATAATTTCCCAAGCATCCTGTGGTGTCAGGCTTCACATCTCTAGATCAAACCAGGGTTGGTTTTTTCCCCCTTTTTCTTTACTATAATCCACCTATCTTTAAACTCGCTCGAGGTGGCTCATGTGGCTATCTTCTTTTAATCATTCTTTTCACAACAATCCTGTTGAGTTCAGCTGAGCTGTGAAAGGGTGGTTGGCTCAATGTCTTCCAGTGGGTTTTGTGTCTTAGTGGAGATTGAAACTTGAATCTCCCCTATTCAAGTCCACCATTCTGAGGTGTCACACTGGCTCTTGGTGAATGGTTGAGAGAAGAGGCCCCAAGGCTATCTGGGAGAACTTAACTTTCTTTATTTCCCTTTGAATTAGCATGGTGCCCCCTTTTCAAGCAAACAAACTGCAGGATCACACAAGCAGTTGTTGGAAGAGTAAGTATAAAATAATTGAGCAAATAGTAGCCAAATTGTATTCCAGAGATACACATGTACAGAATATATGAAGAGCAAATTTTCAGAACAAATTTAAAACCTAGAATGCATCCTTTCTGAGTGGGCTCTATATTTGGTAAAGTAAACTCTTTCATTACATTTCACATCCATCTGTATATATGTGTGAAGGATGCTGTTATATTTATAGCAGATACAGTCTTATCATTCAGCTACAGATAGGCTGTTACCAGTTTAGGACTACAGGGTTTCAGAATGCACTCAGGCAATGTTGACATATTTGATGAAACAACTTTCTGCCCACAGACCAAAGCTGAACAACAATAACAGTTCCTTTCTAAATCTCATGATGTTGGGAGGGAGCTGTTGAACTATTGGGAGTTGGAGGGGGAGACTAAAATGCAGAATTATTATTAGCTGCCTTCTGTTTGTGTTGAGCAACCCACAGAGGAGGTTGGAAAAGCACATAGTATTTGCTGCACTTCTTGGGACTTGTGGTGGCTTGTGCAGAATCCCACTGAGAAATGTTTCCACCTTGTGAGGTTTTCTAACAAGATTACTTCTGCAGATACTAATATGTAGTACCATGAAACTGGTAGAAAACCTGAACATAACCTTTTCCTTAGTGTATGTATAGATGTGCAGACTTGAAGAATTTTCAGGGCTTAGAATAGAACTTTTAGGTAAGAACTAGTAATGTTGCTCATTACTCTGATAACTTAACAGGTCATATCTTGTAGCCACCCATATGACCCTTCATTGTAAAATGATGTGCATCTAGCAAGAAGCAGAGGAGCCAGAAGCAAGGGAGACAAAGAACACACTTGAGCTGTAGTAACAAGCATAAGCTATTCGACAGGCTTGGGTTAGTTCATTAAAAATATTTTTTGCTTTCTCTTTCATGCTCAAATGAAAGATATTGCTGCTGCTGTTGTCAGAAAAAGAAAGAGACAATGAGTGTGATTCCCGAGGTGGTGTGGGGAAACTGTGGCCTGTGGGCTGCATGTGATTCCTACTCTGAATTTTGTGCCCCCAAGGCCTCCATGGTGAGCTCCTCAAATCCTCCAAAAATTAAATCCTTCAATATGTAGGAGATATTTCGCCACAAACCACCTACAAATATGGTGGTGCACTGGGTCTCCTGCCCATCCAGAAACCCTGCTAGTTATACGTACAATTATCATCCCTGGCTTGGGAGGAGGAGGGAAGCATTACTAGGATGGCTGCTCCAAACAGCAGCCCTGGACACACACTTGCACTGGGTGGGTTGGTGTGAAGTGTGTGAGAGAAGTTAGAGATGGAGAAGGTTTATCTCTGGATCCCTGAGTCTGACTCAAGCATGAGATTTAGAGCAAATGCTTTGAGATAAGAAAGAGATGTGCATTTCATCAATCTGTATGCAGCACATATGGCATCCACATGCTTTGCTAGGCTTTGTGTGTGTGTGTGTGTGTGGGGGGACAGGTAAAGTGTAGTCTACTTAGAATAGTGATGATCAGAGATAGGGGAAAGGTTCCAGAAAGCATTTACTTATACTTTTCAGAGGCCCAATAGTGACAGTAATGGGAATGTGTTAATAACAGATGATATGAACTGTGTACAGAGTGGTATGGCTGTATGTATACAGTATTAGTAAGAAATAATCCAGTGAGTTACTTTTGGGATTACTCTCACTCCTAATGTTTACACTGAGTCAGAACATACCTAGCAAGGAAACAAAAATACTTAAATAGCAAAAATGTCACAGCCAAGCCTGTCATAGTCCAGCTTTGAGGCAGCAGAGTAGCAGGGGATGATTCTTGTCTAACTATGCTTCCCTAAGAAGTGAGTCTGACTCAAAAATAACATAAGCAGCTTGTAGTTCAAACAAAAGTTTACTAATAGTTTAATCTATATTTACATAGAATTTACTAATCTAACTAGTGAATAGTTCAGGTAGAAAAGTAATCTTTATCTCACCATCTTCCCAAAGAAAGTTGAGAGATGAGGAAGATGGAAAACACCAACAGTTGAAAATCTTTTGAGAGAAAATGTCTGTTAGTCCCAAATGGGGAGTGACCTAAATCACATACTTACAGTGATCCCTTGGTATCCATGGGGGATCCGTTCTGGACCCCCCTGCGGATGCCAAAATCTGTGTATGCTCAAGTCCCATTGACTTCAATGATGGTGTGGCCACGTGGCTATACCACCATTGAAGACAAATGCACTTTGACTGCCTCCTCCTCCTCCTCCCCTTGCTATCTTTCTCCTCCTCCTCTTCCCCACCACCACATCCTCCTTCTCCTCCTCCTCTTCCTCCCACCTCATGCTGTGTCATGCCTTCCTCTTACTCTTCCTCCTACCTCACCTCACTTTACCTTGCCTCACCTTCCTCCTTCTCATACCATAAATAATAATAATAAGCTTTATTTGTATACTGCCTTTCCTGCGATCAGGGCGGTGCACAGCATAACAAGATAAAAACATATAAAAGTGAACAAGTATTAAAATTAAATAACATTACAATAAAGAAATCATATTAAAATAACAATTTTCAGGTCTGGTCGTGTTGGGGGGGGGGAGTCATACAAGGGGAAGATATGCCTGTTCAGATAGATGTGTTTTTAGGCCCTTTTTGAACAGAATGAGAGAGGTGGCAAGGCGGAGCTCAGCGGGCAACGAGTTCCAGAGGCTAGGGGCCGAGATAGAGAATGTTCTCTTCATAGTCGTTGATAGTTTAGCCTCTGGAACTCGTAGTAGTTGTTGCCCGGTAGATCTGAGTGTGCGGGGCGGATTATATGGGGAGAGGCGGTCCTTTAGGTACTCTGGGCCCAAGCCATTTAGGGCTTTATAGGTGATAACCAGCACTTTGTACTGAGCCCAGAAGCGAATAGGCAGCCAGTGGAGATCTTTTAATATAGGTATTATATGGGCAGCCCTGGGGGCAGCGGTGACCAACCGTGCTGCCATATTCTGCACTAATTGTAGCTTGCAAGAGTGATACAAAGGCTGCCCCATGTAGAGCGCATTGCAGAAATCCAACCGAGAGGTTACCAGAGCATGTACTACTGTTTCAAGGTCCCTCTGGCCCAGGTAGGGACGCAGCTGGCGTATCAGCCGAAGCTGAAAACAGGTGCTCCTGACCGTCGCGTCCACCTGAGAAGTAAGATGGAGTGACGAATCAAGGAGCACCCCCAGGCTGCGTACAGTGTCCTTCACGGGAAGCGTGACCCCGTTCAGGACAAGTGGAACCACCTCCATCCCTGGGCCGGGGGAACCTATCACAAGTACTTCCGTTTTCTCTGGATTCAGGCTGAGTCTGTTTTCCCTCATCCAGTCCATTACCGATTCCAGACAGGCCACGAGAGGAGCGACGCCATCCCTGGTCACTGCAGCAGTCGGAGGCATAGAGAAGACTATTTGGGTGTCATCAGCGTACTGACAACCCCGCGCCCCATACTTCCGGATGATCTCTCCCAGCAGTTTCATGTAAATGTTAAAAAGCATGGGGGACAGAATGGCTCCTTGAGGGACCCCAGAGGTGAGGGCCCTCTTGTCGGAGCACACGTCCCCCAGGTGCACCATCTGGAACCTCCCAGAGAGATAGGACCGGAACCACTGAAGCGCAGTGCCTCCGATCCCCATCTCTGCCAGGCGCTCCAGAAGGATACCATGGTCTATGGTATCGAAAGCCGCTGAGATGTCCAAGAGCACCAGCAGGGACACGCTCCCCCTGTCAATGCCCAGACGGAGATCATCGACCAGGGCGACCAGGGCAGTCTCAACCCTGTAGCCCGCCCGAAAACCGGTTTGAAATGGATCTAGATAATCCGTTTCATCCAAGATCGATTGAAGCTGGAGTGCAACCACCCTCTCAATCACCTTCCCCAAAAATGGCAGTAGCGAGATTGGCCGATAATTGTTGTGAACCAGGGGGTCGAGGGGGGGCTTTTTCAATATTGGTTTTATGATGGCCAATTTAAGATTGTCTGGAAAGTGCCCTTCCCTCAAGGATGAATTAATAATCCGGTGAAGTAACGTAGTTACTGCCGGTCCCCCCTGTGCCACTAGCCTCGAGGGACAGGGATCGAGGGAGCAGGTTGTCTTCCTAACGCCTCTAAGGATCTTGTCCACATCCTCGGTACCGACAGACTCAAACTGATCCAGTACAACCGAGTCCACGGAAGCTCTAGACACCTCTATTCTGGTTTCTGCTTCAACACTGGCATCCAGACCTTCGTTTATCCGAGAGATTTTATCCGCGAAGAAGTTGTTAAATTGGTCACAGCAGGCCTTGGTAGGTTCAAGGATCTGGTTCGGGGCAGGGGGGAGCTGAGTTAGCTCCCTCACTACCCTGAACAACTCTGCTGGACGCGACTCTGCGGATGCGACACGAGCAGTGTAGAATGAATTCTTAGCTGCTTGTGTCACCTCTCCATAGTCCTTCAAAAGATGGTCTAGGAGAGCCTTGTCGGATAAACGCTGGTGTTTCCGCCAGGCATGCTCTAGTCGTCGCAGAGCCCGCTTCCTGGCCTGGAGATCTTCCGTGTACCAGGGCTTCTTTTTGGAAGCGGGTCTGAGAGGATGCTTGGGAGCGATGCTGTGTATAGCCCTGGAGAGATCCGTATCCCAGGTGTTAACCAGGGCGTCAACAGTGTCGCCGTCACTTCCAAACATTTATCCCTCTAGGGCTTCTTGGAACCTGTCAGGTTCCATCAGCCTTCGAGGGTGGACCATTCTAATAGGTCCGCCACCCCCGGAGGAGATCTGGGTTGATGCCTTGATGCTTGCCTCCACCAGGAAATGATCCCTCCATGACAGGGCGGAAATATTAGTAATTTCCGCCCATGCCGTGCTGTGCCTTCCTCCACCTCTTCATCCTGTTCTTCCTGTTACTCCCATCTTAGCTGCATATTCCTCCCTTCCTCCTCCTCTTCTTTCTCCTCCTCTGCCATCGCTTGCCATCTGTAGATGCTCAAATTCGTGGCTGGTAAGTCCACAGATAAGGAGGGCCCACTGTAGTTTGAATGAGAGAGAGAGAGGATTTTGCATACAGAAAGTCTCTATCTATCTAAGGCGGAGGGAAATAAATGCAAAAGTCTTCCAACAGTAACAAGTACCAGGCAGACAACCAGTTAATATACTCTCAAAAGTAATGAATGACAGACGTGGCTGTTCCTGCAAAAAGTTGCCAATGTAACAAGCTATACATAAGTTCTGAGCTCTGCGAACCATGATGTCTGGGAAAGTGGTCAAATGGCTGATAAGACCAGCTCATGAATGGCTTGCAGAGCCAGTGCGAGGCAGCAGACAAAGTTTCTGATTTAAAATTCAGAGTCAGAAGTCAAGAGGTTTTACTGGGAGATTTGACAAGACGTCCGAGGTCCAGGGTATCAGATAGGCAGGTCGATAATGCAGTCCAAAGGTTGACGGTTCCAGAAAGTCACAAGGGGTCAGCAGTCCAAGAAGCAAGGTTTCAGTCCAAAAAGCAATGGGAGTTTAGAGACGGAATATTTTCCCCAAGAAAGTCAGATAATCACTGGCACTGAGGGAGGCATCCTGCAAGTGCTTAAATGACCATGCTGCAGGCGTTCAGGTGTGCCTGATTGCCAGTGCGTTTCTGATAAACCCTCTGCGACCTTTGAAGACACTCCCTTTTGGCTCAATGCTGACTGAAGGTAGGCACGCTCCCTTGATCCTCCTCCATCTCCAAAAACTCTGCCACCGGGAGACTTGACTGCTGAGCCTCCTGAGAGGCCACAGGCTCTGCTGGAGTGAGTACAGCAGAGCTAGGGCCAGGCTCAGGCTCAGGTCCCAGGGATGGCTCTGGCTCATCCTCATTCTCCTCCAGGCTGGACGTGACACCTGATAGGCTTGATATTACCAATGTAATGCCAACAGGCCTGGGGTGCTATATTTTTTCAAAATATTTCAAACATTTTTATCTTTTAAAGTATTTGCTATTTTAACATGTAATTTCTTTTAGTTACTGTAGTAATCTAATTCTGTTTTAATGCGCTATTTTTGTATGTTTTAATTGTATTGTTTTTTAATGTTGTAAGCCACTTAGAGTCCCAGTCTGGGAGAAGAGTGGGATAACAACAACAGCATTTATAAGTACAGTACTAACATTTTCTAAAATATGGCTTTATTGTAAAATACTGTTTCCAATAAAAAGGAGCAATCTATCTATTGACTGTGGAATACATTTTTTATCTGAAACATGTTAATAATATTATAATACTCTAAAACTATTAATAGAAAAACCCTTTCACTTATAAATTGTTAAATAACTTCTGAATTCCTCTTGGGAACACAGCTGAAAGGTGCAAATTAAATTTGGTTGGTACCACAAGTAAAGCTCTGAAAATGCATGTTGGTGGAGAAAATACTAGTGCTATTTTCAAGGTGTGTGTGAAAATTTTGGAGAATAGAGAATAATGTACAGAAGCAAATGTTTTCATTTAGAAATGACAGCCCCCCTCCCTGAAAACATGCAATATTAATTTGTTTTAAACATCATTGCTTTTTAATTCAAAACAGCAATACAGAGCTTTCTGTTTTTATCATATTAATTGTTGTGCGGAAACCTAGGCCACTCTATTTGACATTAATGCTGTAGCCCACAAATTAAGGTAGTCATTTCAAGACCCAAGCAGTATCACTTCCTACCTCATTATTGCTCAGATGCATAGCTATATACATCTCTATTTTCCTTGGGTTAGGATAACATACAGCTGGCTTTATCATTGTGTAAAATAATCCCTCATGATTTTTTCTTCTTCATGTGAAAACAAACAACTAATTATATTACACTAATTTTCATACTAACACAGGTGGTGTTAAAGAAAAAGACTTTGAGCTTCTCTTACTTTTAGGTCAGTCTAGTCTATTCTGTTTATATCTTTCATTTTTAATTTTTTTAAATATTTTCTTCATGTTTAACAAGATGCATTTTGCATTTTACTCAATGTATAAAAGATGGTCAAATGACTATCCCTTTCTTAATTTAAATCATAACTACATAAAATAACATAACTACATAAAATACTGTATAACTTTTAGATGAGGTTGGGCATATCTCACCCTATATTTTCCCAACATTAACACCTTCCTCATTGAAAAGTTGACTGCACTGGAAGAAAAAATCAACCATATATAGTATGGTAATTTTACATTCACAGTAAGACATGGATAGGAAATATCTGTTTCCCTCATGTTGTTGAATCACAACTCCCATTAATTCCCACAATTGGCTGCTGGCTAGGGCTGATGGAAGCTGCAGTCCAATTTCTGAAAGCCCACATACTCTTTATTCTTTCAGTAGGTCCTGATACATCCCATAGTGATTCTATCCAGAGTGAAAATTTTGGAACTTGTAGTTTACTTTGGAAAAATGGAAGCCCAAAGGACATCTGGAGGGCACCTGGATGATGAAGACATTCCTTTAGCAACTGTATTTAATGGTGACAAGATTGTATCATTAAGTGATATCCTCAATTTGTGTGGATACCTATGGAAAGGATGGGAATCCTTTTCATCTGAAAAAGTTTCATATAATACATGTGGTTAGTTCTTTATCTAATTACTGAAGATGAGCCCTTGTTCTGCCAAAGATTGTGAGAGTTCTGCTTGTCACTGAATTTCAAGCCATTAAAAATGTAATCGAGTTAGATGTTTAGGTAGAATTTCAAAAAAAGCTTAATATTTGGCTGGTGCCCACAACATGTCAGCTAACCATTAACATTTTATTTCTTGAATGTTAGCAAATAAGCCTGGAATCCAATTGCTAGTCCCAATTAGAGTGGACCCACAGAATCAATGGGCACCTGGTAAGTCAACATTTACTTAAGTTCCATCAGACCAACTGGACTATTTTAATTGGGACTATAAATTAGATGTCGGCCTGTACATGCATCTGTTTCTTCTGATAAATCCAAATTCCTAGAAGAAAGACCCCCAATGGGTTCATAGAATCATAGAATCATAGAGTTGGAAGAGACCACAAGGGCCATCCAGTCCAACCCCCTGCCATGCAGGAACTCCCAGTCAAAGTATCCCTGACAGATGGCCATCCAGCCTCTGCTTAAAGACCTCCAAGGAAGGAAACTCCACCACTTTCCAAGGGAGTGTGTTCCACTGTCGAACAGCCCTTACTGTCAGGAAGTTCCTCCTAAAGTTGAGGTGGAATCTTTTTTCCTGCAGCTTGCATCCATTGTTCTTGGTCCTGTTCTCTGGAGCAGCAGAAAACAAGCTTGTTCCCTCCTCAGTGTGACATCCCTTCAAGTATTTAAACAGGGCTATCATATCACCTCTTAACCTTCTCTTCTCCAGGCTAAACATTCCCAGTTCCCTAAATTGTTCCTCATAGGGCATGGATTCCAGACCCTTCACCATTTTAGTCACCCTCCTTTGGACACACTCCAGTTTCTCCACATCCTTTTTGAATTGTGGTGCCCAGAACTGGACACAGTATTCCAGGTGGGGCCTGACCAAAGCAAAATAGAGTGGCACTATTACTTCCCTTGATCTATAGACACTATACTTCTATTGATGCAGCCTAAAATTGCATTGGCCTTTTTAGCTACTGCATTGCACTCTTGACTTGTGTTCAACTTATGGTCTACTTGGACTCCTGGATCCCTTTCACATCTGGTCTCGTTCAGCCAGGTGTCCCCCATCCTATATCTGTGCATTTCATTTTTCCACCCTAAGTGCAGAACCTTACATTTCTCTGTGTTAAATTTCATTTTGTTAGCTTTGGCCCAGTTTTCTAGTCTATTCAGGTCATTTTGAATTTTGATCCTGTCCTCTGGGGTATTAGCTGCTACTCCTAATTTGGTGTAATCTGCAAATTTGATAACTAGGCTCCCAATAATGTCATCCAAATCATTAATAAAGATGATGATGATGATAAATTTATTTATATACCGCTTTTCCAAAAAGATCAAAGCGGTTTACAAAATTACATAAAAAAACACATAATGCATACATTATTTACATAAACAAACAATTAAATACCTAAGCAGTACATAACCTAAGCAATGAAAGAGCCCTCCCTTCACGACAACACCATCTGGTTGCCTTGGAGGGAGTGAAAGGAGAGGCCAAACTCCATCGGGCCTGTCCTAGATTAAGAAGCCGAGCCCTCCCTCCAGTCCATCTGCCTTGGTCCAGGCCTCAGAGGGAGAGAAGAACTGCTGGACCTGATGACCTTCCCCACCACCTTTCCCTTCTCCTTTTGTGTTGTGTCTTCTTAGATTGTAAGCCTGAGGGCAGGGAACCGTCTAATTAAAAATAATAATTGTGAGCCGCTCTGATAGCCTTTAGGGCTGGAGGGCGGGGTATAAATAAAAATAAAAATAAAATAAAATAACGTATGCAAACTAAAATTCCATCCCTTATCCCTTATCTAAAATACAGCCGTCATTAAACAAAATTACATAAAATAATAAACAATTTGCATAAGCAAATAAATAAAATACTTAAAATACCTAAACAAAACATAATATATACAACTAAAATTCAATCCTTCATCCCTTAACTAGAATGCAATCATCACTAAACATTAAACACTAAGAATAAATATTAAAAAAAAACCCAAACAAACCATAGAGGTGCTTTCCTCTCTCTTGCAGTCTCTTCTGCCTGCAAGGTTTTTAAAGCAGAGCAGAAGGGTGGAGCCAGTGGATGGTGGGTGCTGGTCTCTTGGAGCCTATTATATTGAATAGCACTGGGCCCAGGACAGAACCCTGTGGTACCCCACTTGTCACTTCTCTCCACGATGAAAAGGAGCCATTGTTGAGCACCCTTTGGGTGTGGGCAGTCAACCAGTTACAAATCCATGTAACGATTATCTTGTTTATCCCACATTTTGCAAGCTGGTTTGCAAGAATGTCATGGAGAACCTTGTCAAAGGCCTTACTGAAATCAACATATACCATATCCACAGCATTCCCTTCATCTACCAAGCTGGTAATTTTATTTAAAAAAGAGATCAGATTAGTCTGGCATGACATGTTTCTCTGAAACCTGTGTTGACTTTTTGTGATTATGGAATTATCTTCTAGATATTCACAGACTCTCTTGAATCCATATAGTAAGGAGCATTGGCACTGGTTCCTACACCCGCTTGTATATTGCCTGGCCCACTGTGTAGGGGTCAGTCAATGAAAAAAAAGGAGGGACGATGGACTCAGCCAGTTGAGCTAATGCCCAGGCAGCAGAGTGTGACAAAACTGTGACTATGCAGCTCTACAGAACAACTATGCCCCATTGATGAGGTGATTCGTGCTACAGGTCTTTCTCTCTGTGTGTTTGAACTCATTGTGTTAATGGTGAAAAGAAAGAACAACAGCAGTTTTCTCCTCCTCTTCCCAATTGGCGATATTCAGTTGTAATTTCAGAGACTCCAATTAGCTGGATCAATGGTTGAACTAGATGAATCCTTGTTATCTACTATCAACTATTTTTTTTCTGAATCTACATTGCAAATAAATGCAATCTTTCAGACACCCAGTTATGTTTCAATCTGTAGAAAAAGCTGATGAAGGACCATGGGAAAATGCCTGGATTGACTCCTTGACTTACTTTGACACAAAGGGTAGAAGGCCATCAAATTGTTTCACTTTGCCACCTGGCCCAACCACTATAATTACAAGCAAGACATAGATATTACTTTCTTCTATGTATGACAAATCACCTCTGGTTGTCCCAAGGCAATCCCTACACACTGGTTTAATAACAGCTGGTTTTAAAAATGCCAATTAGTCAAAGCATAGCATGACTGTTATCAATAAGACACGTATTGCCAAAGCTTACAAGATTGTATAAATATCACAGAACAAATAACTCATGATTTGGATCCCCCTTTTCCATGAAATATATTATGGCAATGAAAGCAGTAGATGCTCATTGTATTATAGTTTATAGGAAGGACTGCATTTCCTATCACTTTGCATATGTTTCATAGGTGAACTTGCCTTTCCTGTCGTAGAAGTGCATACAATATGAGTGTAAAATTCAAAAGATATAAGAAGAAATGCTGAGACATTGGCCAGAATTAAACATCATGCCAGCTACTGACCAATGACAATAAGCCTTTCTTGCCCTCTCCAACCTCTCCCCCTGCTCCAGAGGGTTTCTCAGGGTAAGGTGGTGGTGGTGGTGGGGAGGAAATAATTCCATTCCAGTTTTACTGGAATCCACTCCCCTGGATGCTGACCATCATTTTAGGCAAAATTTGGCCTAATTTGAAAATTCTTCTGCAAGTCACTTGTTCATATATGTGCCCCTTTCCCAATAACCCACTGGGTGAGGTAGTACGGACTGAGGACCCTGCTCTGTAAACACTCATAGTTGATGTCAGCACTGCTTAATGCCAGCCTGTGCCTCCTGACAGATTAGGGCTGATATGGACCATAGCTCTCAATAGAAAAAGAATTTCCACTCTTGTCCTGAGAAGACTACAGTTGTATAATAGAAGAAGATCCTAATATATCTGTCTTCAAATGATTGGCCTAGTCTTGTGTCATTGATTTTAATAGACCTGCGCAAGTATCAAAAGCTTTGGCCATTTCTAATATAAAACTGAAAGCTTAGATGTACTTGAACTTCTTGTCCCCACTTGATGTGTATTTCTGTGTAACCTCAAGCACACAAGTGTTCTCGGTATTCTTATCATAGATATGCTGCTTTCAGACCAATTACCTATATTTTTGGCTATTTTTTTTTTGTCCTGGTCATCACTAGAACTATCAAATGAGTCTAGGCCAGTAGTTTCCAATCTTTCACAGATGTTTGAATTCCAAAGCAACATGATCATTCTCCAAGGTGCTACGAGATGCCTTTGCAACATGATCAGTGGTCAGGAATTCTAGGACATATAGCCCAATAACATCTGGGTACCCAAGTTTAGGAACCTCTAATGTATTATCTAACTAAGGGGCTGTCCAGACTGGCATCTTGATGACACATGCTCGACTCTGCCCCCCCCCCCCAGCACTCCCTGATGCTGCACACTGCTCCAGAGAGTACGTGGCATCATAGTGCACCTCTATCTCTGTATCCAGATAGTGCTGAAGGGGTGCCATATAGCTGTTCTGCTGCGGCTATTTCACCCTATTTCCTGACATATTTTTATCTGTTGGTCACTCATAGGATAGTCCCTGGTTTTGTCCTGGTCATGAAAGTTGATTTAATCTCTCCACCTCAAGTTTGGCTTTTGGCAGCTTCATTTTCCTCTATTATAAGTGCCTTTAAAATTTTCATTAATCAAGCCTGCTTTTATAGGCTACATCCATTTACTGAAATTACAGAAAGGAATCCTGCCGACACATCTGCCATTGACTTCTGTTAATTTGAGCGGGTTATACCCCTGTGAATAACGCAGTACTGAAAAAAAGTGAATTCTGCCCAGGAATGTATGGGGGTGTGTGTTGGAGGGGGATTCATATTGCTATAAGCTTATGTGCGTTCTCCCCCACCCCCACCCCCACCCCATGTTTGTAATCTCTTAGAAAATTATCTTGCTTTATATTTCTCCAAGGTGAGAAGTATGGATTTGGTGATGGAGAATATTGTTTAACAGGGAGGTAGATGCAAAGAGCGGGTGGGACTGGGAGTATCTCAGTATTAACTTAGGGAGGTTTATACACCCCCCAGCTGAAAACATTACTGGCCAGATTATAATTATAATTACCTTGGCTTCATCACACTGTTTATTTGCCATGACACCCACCCAACCACCTGCCTGCTATTAATTCATTCCACACTACATCTTTCCCCTCTTATCTTTTAGAGCATTTCCCCCACTTATTCTAACTTTTAAAAAAGTATCCATTATGGACATTAACTAACACAATGTGTGCTTGTCCATTACATCATGTGTTAATTTGAAAAAGAGGGCAAAAAAACCTACTTCATTGTATAAAAATAGCAAAGTCTGTGTTGTTTTTCAGGGAAAGCTGGAAGGATCATGCATTTGACTCACCCAGCTCTTGGAACTGTTCAGAATATGATCTCTGTACTTTCTATTTTTTTTAAAAAAAAGTTAATAATGCTTGGAGTGAGGATACAAAAGGGCAATAGACAGAAGTACACACGTCATTAGATGTATTTACTTTAAAAATTCAGCCTCATGTTAAATGGCACGGCTGTTGGGACCAGCGAACTCAGTTCCCAATAACTGGGAAAACATCTCATTGTGATAGAATGCAAAAGATTTTTATTCCATGTATTGAGACAGTAGTCACTTGTCCAGGGTTTTTGTCAGAACTGAAGATTTCCCTCCTCAGACCTTAACATAAGAATTCCCATCTTCCAGCCCCCTCCCCCACAATCTTTAGTCTTTGATCCAGATCAAAGCAACATTTCATATTGCCACTTCCCCTTCTTGTATTATCATTCAATTGCACTTAAGGAAGGAGAGCATCCCTTGTTTATAGCCCAGATCGGCTGCAAAAAGAGTAAGGTCATAAAACCACAATCCTTCTCACAGCTGGCCATCTGGCCACTCCCATCATTTCCCAGACTTGGATGCTAACATAATTAGTGTCACCCTCTCAATATATTAGCATGTTATCATAATGCTATTTCCTAATACCATCATAACATTGTATCATCATGACAGAACCATGCATATGGGTCTGACAGTGGCATCCTGGACAACAGGGGAGGTAATCTCTGGAGGGTATAAAACAAGTGGTTCAAACATTGAAGAAGATATCATTGTTATGGTGACTGTATTCCCCCCCCCTCCCCCAATACTTAAACAAAACAAGATAAAAAATAATTTTCAAAACCAGAGCTAGGCAAAGTTACCTTTTTTGAACTGCATTTCCCGGTGTCTTGGGAATTCTGAGAGTTGGAGTCCAAGAATGTAACCTTGCCAAGCTCTGTAACTGATAGAGTTTGTTGCTGGTGCAAAAATGGAGTTGATCTGTGGTGTACAATTTTTTTTTTTAAAAAAAATCATGCATGAGGTCTTGGTGGATGGTGTCACTATTCTGCATCTGGCTAAATGTATCTTGATGCCCCCTGTTTCCCATTGGTGACTAAATGTCCATAGACGTGGAAGCTCCTGCAGATAAAATGAGGGTTGCTGTTGTTGTGGGGAGTGGATGGGTGGGTGGAGGGTGATGTTGTTCAGGAGAATTCCAACTTCTGCAGTGACCAAAAAAGTGACTTACAATGGAGCAAATGGACTTATGTCATTGTAAGTCACTAAAAAGGATGCCAGCCATTGTGAAATTGCAGCCCTGGATGGAAACAAATGGAGGCAAGCAAGCAAATCAGGAACAGAGCCTAATGAACTATGGTAGTTACACATTTGTACCTGCCTAATAGGGTTCTGGACATAGTTTTTTAAATCTCGTTTCAGTACTAGGTTCGGCAGGATGCCTGCAAATCCTAGCATATCTCGCAAAATGTATCATTTACTTGCACAGTTTACCTTGCATTAAGGGTTTCCTTTGCACATCATTCAGATTTTTAAAAAAAATTTTTTTTTGTAATGTCATGATTATGTACAGTCAGGACAATACAAAGGTAAGAAATTCTTGTTCATGTCACTATCATTATTCTTGTGAATAATATATATCCACCTCATTAGTACCTTAATCTTAATTACTTGCTTTTTATACTATATTTCAGTTTTTTTTTTAAAATATCACACAGCCCATGAACAAGCTTACATAAATGTCTTTATCACAATTGCAGCAATATATTTGGTTTTAAACTGTTTTATAGTATGGGTGAATTAATGGTGTAATATAAACAAATCTTTAAAGTTGTTGAAAGGCAGTCTGGTGGTTTACTGCTGGCCCAACAGAATTCTATTCATACTGAAAAAGTTACACAAATCTTTTAATGCCTCTGTTACTTGGCAATAGATTTCTTTTTTTGTCCTTGTGCCACAAAATTTACTGGATTTCTAGACCATAACTAGAACTGCTCACTCTGCTAATGAATATCTTCCAGACAACATTCATTTTATAGGTACCCATAAAATCACCAGCCTATTTGCTTTACAAAAGTAAGATTTTATTGGATGTGTATGCCTCACTTAGTTAATTAAGAAGTATCTAATGTATCCTTGAAGTACACCCCACCCCCCAGGTTTGTTTGATTTAGTCTCAGGGTTCTTCACCATTACAATCCTTTTTACACAATGCTTGAAAGATCAAGCTGCGCAACCAGAGGATGTTTAAAAGAATGTCATGTGGCACCGTTTGTCCAAGCAGGCTTGAATCATGTTGTTAAGCCAGTGTTACCACTCCTTCCCTTTAGCTTTTTGAAATGCTGCAGAGAGCAAGAATCAACCACATGGTCAAATATTTATAGCATAACCCCACCCTACATGATTCCAGGTTCTGTATATTGTAAGGGGGAAAAACACACCCGTCTTCTGCTTTTTTGAACAGTGTTGTTTGCACACATGGGAACAGTGTTGTTTGCACACAAATATTATAGAAATATCACCATGAAACTACTACAGAATTTATAATTATCTGCCTTTCTCTCTGTCCTCCCTGTTTCTCTTTCTTCAATATAGATAAATCAGTGCAACTGAACAAATATAACCCTGATGTCTATGAGATAATTATATATATTCAACTATAAATAGCTAGCATACAGAATTCTGTTCTTGCAATGGTAACTGGTTGTTACCTTCAAGAGTGGTCCTTAAAGATAGTCTAGAATCCTACCCTCTTATTTTTAAACTTATACAGATGGACTTAAACAGTCATGACAATGTAAGAGAAGGATGCTGTACACATAGTCTAGGGTGAAGGAAGGAAGCAACACATTTTCTGTTGGTGAGAACAATGCTTATTCAAGGCGTGCACAGATGCAGTGATATAGAACGTTTTCAAAATTTGTGTGACATGTCTGTCCTTCAGAAATAGTTTGCATGAAATGGATGGGATGTGTGAGGATGTGACATTAAGGAATAGTTGACATCTGCTATTGTGTTTTTTCTAACAGGCTGTAAGTGCAACACCTGGCACTGTTGATTGTCTCTCCATGCTCTCTGATCCCACTCTTGAATTATCTCCTTGGGCTGCTACTTGTTCACCATTTCATGCTTATTTATATACTACAATTTCTCAAGTTTGTTTTATTCTGCTAAAGGAACCACCTGCTCTGTCCTAGACTTGCAACTTTTCTGTGGCACCAGAGGTCACGATGTCACAGCCCCCTGGCGGCCATTTCCTCAACTGCTACAGTGTCACAACAAGCCTTAAAAGCCTAGAGCCAGAGATCTGATTGTTAGGAGGTACTCAGAAACCATGGGACCTGAATGCGAAAGTCAGTCAACTTGAATTAATCTGGGCAAGTGTTGCACTTACACCTTGGGCATTCACTGTTGGTTGACAAAGATTGATTAAATGATCTCAGACCTTTTCTAAAAAAACATAGAAGCCATTCTCCTTTTGCATGTAATCTAATTTAATTGACCACAGAACTTTTTTTTTAGTGAAATAGGAGGTGTGCATGATCCATCTGATCCAAAGTTCCTATCCTCCGTTTAGTTATGCATGTCTATCAATTTGAATGAAATCGGTGTTAAATTGACATTCAAAATTTTTGAGAGGAGCAGAGGAAACATTGCAGTAAGAAATGTTCCAAATGGGAGTGTTTTAAATGAAGGTTAATTCTCTGATATAGCAGCAAATGAGGAAGAAATGATGTTTCTGCAGTATGAATACAAGCATGGCTTGGAATACTGTAGCTCAATTAGATCTGCCAGTTGAACAAACAATAAGGTTTGTGTCTTGTTAAACTCCCACTTTTCATATTCTAAAGCTTTTTTATACAGGGATTTGCATAGACATTCACAACGCAGCTGATAATAGATTTGTTTTAACTACAAAGAGAAACTGGAAAATGTAAAATGTAATCAAATGAAAACCCTTAATGTGACATGTGGCATCCCACATGGTTCTTGCTTACACATAAAAATGGTACCAAACATTGTATTGTCTGGGATGAAGTTTTTTTCTTCTTCTTTTAAACTGAGGATGTTTAGGATTTTTTCCTGTTTGAATTTCTCCTCAGATTCAAAATCATTCAGTGGCATTAGTAGAGTAGGTCTGCTACAGTAACTCTTTCTTCTTATGCATTTATTTTAGAACTTTGTAAAGGTTGCTGTGCATGCACGGGTCAATGCAGATTTTCAGTGGTTCAACCATTCTGTCTGCATTATCCAGGTTACTGTTATGCATTACTTTAATTGAGTTCTGGTTTTGGGGAAACAAGGAGGTATAAATTAACAGCAAGAACATAATCATCAACAGTAAGTCTTCTGCATCAACTGCTTAAGGATAGATGTATGATGACAACATAATAATGTTCCCCCCTTCTAAAATAAATCACAACCTATATCATTATTTTTCTCCATGTAATGGGAAACATTTTTTTAAATTATTATTTTGAGTGATTTTTTTTTTCAAATGTTTGGCCATTTTCTTACCTGATTGATATCCCTGGTGGAAAATAGGAACAAAAACAACAACAAGCTATGGGTAAAATTTCTAAAATATTTTAGGTAATGGATATAATGGGCTGGGGCTTGCAAGGACTTACATAAGCAACCACCATTTTAAAAAATATTTTTCTAAACTCTGGTAGAAAGGCATTTTGATCTGATTGATTCCATAACAGTTGTATTAAGAACTCCACATATTAAGTGATTGTGATTTGAAACAATATGGTTGTTACCCCCATACTTCCAAAATGAACAGAACTTCTAACAAATAGTGTCTGCCAATTCTTATATAAAAAATGGTAAATTTTTTCTTGGTTAATCAGAAGGGAATGGAACACAAGGCAGGGTAAAGCTGATAATGCAAAAAGGTTCAGGGGATTTCAGTGGAAGTTATGACCTAAAATTTAGGCCTTCTTAGAGGAAGAAGCCAACATGATCAAAAATAGGTCCAAACTACAGAACGTCCCACTGAATCTATGGGTTAAGTTGAAGCTTATTATTTAAGTCAATGCACATCAGGGTAAGCATGGCAAGGAGGGAGGTAATTCCTCACTAAATTTCTTCTCAAAGGTAGCTGGAGTGGGTCCATTTTGAATTGATTCATGCATGAATGTGAACCACAAGTGGATTATTTTAGAGGGAAAAAATGCAATTGGGGCAAATGTAGTGGGAACCATGCTTCACTGTTGAATTGATCCTTCGATTCAGATCGCACACCAATTTATCTGTAAGTGGGAATGAGGCCTAGAATTATTCTCATCAGGGTTTCTAAACACTCAAAACCATGTTTTTCAACTACTATTTGACTATTTACGAGTGATCTTTCCACCCCTATAATCAGACTGTGTTGATCCAACAAATAAATAATGCTCTATTTTGTGTTAAGAAAACCTATTGATGGCCTTAGATTTGGCATCTTTGAAAACATAATGTCTTCAGTATAATCTGTATTGCAGAAATAATGCACTTATTTGGCTCAATGCTATGGAATTCTGGGGTTTGTAGTTTTATGAGATGTTTAGAATATTCTCTCAGAGTGCTTTGGTGTCACAACAAACTACAAATCTCAAGATTCCATAACATTAAGCCATGGCAGTTAAAGAGGTACCAAACTGCATTATTTCTATCGTGCAGATTAGACCACAGTATTAGATTTCAATAAAATCATTTGAAAATAACATTTTATAATTATTAGCATAGGCACAATTTGAACCTCTATTTCTCCTCTTGATCTGGTATGCCCCGTGGAGGGTATCCAATTACCCCATTTTGCTGATTAAATATCTTACATTTGTGGGGAAAGGTGAAGGCATCTCACAGCTTCTGTGCATCCTCAAAATCTGTTTGAGGTGGATTATAGGCTCTCCAGAACAGATTTGCTGTTTTCTCATTGATGCACATCCGGAATTATCATTTATGAATAATGTATTTCCCATTTACTGGTGATGTTGAACTCACCCAAATGAAATTCATGATCTATTGTCAGAACTTTTAAACATTCCTGAAAACCAACATTTCTAGCTTGGAATCTCTGGAAATGAATTTCTAATGAGAAGGTTCAAAAAACCTGAGAGGCTTTTTTTAAATGAAACATATGGCTCTAAGCATGAAGGGAGAATGTACTCAAATGGACTGTTGTCAAAAAGGAATAGCCTTGAGCTACTGGAGGTAAATTCACAATTGTCTGTTATTAAATCCGCCAAACTTTTTGTGGCTAGTAAACTTTTTCACCTGTACAGAGGAAGTTTAAAATTGTTGTTCTTCACAAGAAGCTACAAAGTGGTATAGCAAAGTCAATTATAATTTGAACTCAAGTCTTCAGTTCTCTGAACCCAATGATCCAGGCACATGCTACATAGACATCTCACTTTCTTTCCTTGTCTGTAAAGTAGGCAGCAAAAACATGTTTTTCTGAAATGATCCTTGCCATTTGATCACTCTCTTAATTTTTTTGAAGCATGCTCTAGGGTTTCTGAAAAAAGGCACTTTTTAAAAATGCCAGAAATCTAAAATCTGTACTTACTTTTCCCTCATAAAAGTTTTTAAGGAAGGAGGGGAGTTTAAAAAAAATCCCCCAAGCAGGCTGTTTATTTGTTAACATTCCAATCTGCCAATATGTGCAGCAGAAGAAAATCAAGCTTTTGACAGGTGCAGACAGTAGGCTCTGAAGCAAACTCATGATTCTCTCGGGTGTTTCGAAGGTTTTCCTTCTGCCAGACTCAAAATAAATTTCTATCTCAATGTCCAAGAAAATAAACAAGGTGCTTTACTTGCCAATGCTCAGGGCTAGATTTTTTTTAAAGACATTAGTAAACTGTGTGAAGTTCATATTAACTTTGAGCCACACCCCCTCCTATAATTTTGCTTATAACTGTGTTGTTTCACAGTTACACATTTACCCCAAGAGTTTTCTTTATAAAGTTAATTTACATTTTACTCCCTTGCAGAGATGGTCTCATAGTGTGTGTGTGTTTGTGCGTGTGTGTATTTGCATGTGTGTGTGAGTGTGTTTATGTGCATGCCTTTTCTCATCACGTGCATTTCATTACTTGGACAGTCTACATCAGAAATAGGGAAAGATGCTTCCAAACATTCTCATTTTTGTGTGCATTAATTTTAATGCTCACTGCGACTATTCCGAGTATTTCACACCATATTTAATTCCAGCATTCCTTGTATCAGGTAGTCATCTGACCGTATTTTTAGTGGATCTGTAAAGATATTTAGTACTTGACAGTACTTCATAGACTGAAGATATGGAATTGTGTTTAGTGTTTGATAATCAATAACTTCTGAGGTTCTGATTTTGGCAAATCTCAGAAGATAGTGCTTTCATTTTCAGTTATGCACTGCACAGACATACACATACATTCTCACACTCACATTGAAAGTTAAAATTTTACATTCAAAATCTGAATGAGAACATTTAAAAAGAAAAAAATAAACAGAAAAGGGGGAAAAATAAAACTTACATGGATGGAAATCTTAACGATTGATTAGAAAAGGTGGTCTTGCAATGGAGGAGTGGAAACCTAAGCACAGTGCTAGAAAAGGATTTAGTATTGAGGTACAATTGGTGAGCACTGGTGGCTTCCATGTGAGTGAGATAGTGAATCAATGACACATATTAAAAGGTCCTGAGCCCTATCCCTGAATTGGTTTAGCAGCTGGTATAGTTCCTTAGACAAAAACCCAGAGCAAATTCTCTGCCATGCCTATATGGCAGCTACAAATATTGGGCACAAGCTCTGTGCTGTAAATCCTAAAACTTATGCCAATAGTGTGGCACTTTCCTTCCTATCCAGAGTGATTTTTTAAAAAATTTACTGAGTTCAATTTTGGTTGGACCTGCCATTTGTTCTTACATGCCACTTCCTTCCTTTGCCAGTGAAGTGGTAAAATATATTGACTGGAATCCTTTTGGTGTCGTACACCAACATACTCTTCCCTATGGAAGTGGTTGGACATATTTGCCCAATGAACAATTTGTTCGTATTCACTTCAAGTGGAGTTATGCATGGTTGCACATCATGCATGTCTGTGTATTGCACAGTTGGGCACAGATGCATTGATACACATTACACATGAAGATATGGATGCATATTTCACTGTAAATTGTGCAGCATCACAATTCACTAGTAGTGTTTTACAACCACTGTGTAACTCAGTGAGTATAAAGTTACAGTCTGTCTCCTTGATGTAGAATCACAGACAGTATCAGAGCTTTGAAGTAATAGAGTATAAACAAAATAGTTAACAGTAACTAGTTAGGGAAGGGAAGATGGTTGTAAGAAAGGTGTATTTCAAATATAATACAATGAGTAGGGTCAAAGTATAATGACTAATATGTTCTACTTTCAAAAGGTACTTTAAAGATAACTTTAAGGTGTTTTTTACATGGGTTTTTAAGCTTCATGCCATTCTCTTCTCTATCCAGATGCTTTAGTTTTTATGAAAAAAAGCAATAGTGCTAACAGAGAATTAGAGAACAAAGCAACAAGTATTGAAAGAAGTTTCTTTTTCAGCACTGTAACAAATAACATCACTGGGTTACTTTTCTACACTGCAATGAGGAATGTGAATGAATTATTGTTCACAGGGAAATTTCCATACTTGGTCTGCCATTCCTACATTTTTTATTAGCAGGGTAATACACAAGGGATGTTGTACCCTTTCAATACTCATGTGTGCATGTGTGTGTGCATTGTGTGTGCCTTCAAGTCATTTCTGTCTTATGGTAACCCCAAGGCAAATGTATCGCAGGGTTTTCTTGTGAAGATTTGTTCAGGTCACCCAAATGGGTTTCCATGGCTGAGTGGGGATTTGAATTCTGGCCTCCAGTCATAGTCCAACATCCAAACCACTACACTATGTTGGCTTTCTCTTTCTCATTCATAGGTGTGTGTGTATATTCCTTATTCCATCACAAAGTCTCTTACATTAAATTGAAATCAGTCAGATTTATGGCTGTCTGTGCTTACATTCAGAAGCCATGCACTTCTTCTGCATTACTTTTCTCTCTGTCTCTCACTCTTATGTGAAATAAAATTTATATATGTGGGTGAGATTATTATAAATCCTTTATGTTCCACAAATACAGTTTTAAATATTTGCTGCTATAGAGTACTGTGACCATGAGACAGCAACAGTATTTTATGAGCTGTTGCTTTGCAGAAATGACAAAAATGTATTTTGTAAATAGTCACCCTTGTATACCCACCATCTAGCTTTACATTTTTGAACTTTAAAAAATTAGTAAGGGTTATGGAAGGGACCATTTGTTTGTAGGAGGTAGAGGAATCATTCTATTGTTCTATATACATGCCACTTAGTAGTTTCCATTTCATACAATAGAAATATTCAAAATATGTTGAAAGAGGAAATATATTTATACAAGTATGGCATAGATTAGAGAGAATCCTACTGTTTAGACCTGGGATGGTCAAAATGTGATCCTCCAGATCCTGTTGTACTGTATCTACCAGCATTCCTCACTACTGTTTGTGTTGGCTGGAGCTAATTGCAGCTGCAGTCCAGGAACATATTGAAGACTATTCGTTATTCATTGTAACTCTGAGATACTGTAAACTCCACATTCTATTAATTAATTGTATTAATTAGTGCTGAGAGGTGTATGTATTTTTCTCATCTTTTCTGTAATGGCTGAAAACTGTGGGAGGATGCCTGAACTGCTCTGATGTCACAAAATATTCATAGACCATGAAGCCCCTCTTTATCTGAAATATTCTGCTTTTCTACTGCAGTTGTAAAAAATCAAATTAAATCAAATGTAAGTGTTGATTACTAAACAATCAATATTAACAAAAACAGAACAAGCAAACAGCAATTAAATAAGCCCTGTGTCAAAGCTAATGTGCATATATCTGCTTCATATTTAGCAAGTTATCAATGACAATGGAGATTATCACACATGCCTTATCCTGTCTTTTCCCCAACAGGATACATGTGCATTTTATTATCAAAGATGGGTCTTTCCACGTTTTCCTGAGGCTGGATGTATGCATCCTGTATGCAACCTGGGTTTATCCAGTGGCTTTTCAAATACAGTGGTCCCCCGGGTTACGAAGGTAATCCGTTCCGGATTACCTTTTGTAACCCGGAAGTTTTCATTTCCCGGTGGACTGCATTAGGAGACGGACCGCACGGCCGATTTAAAGGGGCCGCGCGGTTTTTCTCCTTTGTATCCCGGGGGATCCTTCGGATCCCGGGGGATATTTTTTGGTCCCGCTGGTTTCGGGTCCCGGGGATTTCGTTCCCCGGGGGATTCGTAAACCGGAGGACCACTGTATAGGATTTCCTGGCCTTGAAAAGCTGTGGGATAAGCCTGGGTTGTATACAGGCTGCATATGTCCGGCCGTGGGAGAATGTGGTAAGGCCCATCTAATGAATCAGAGCAGGAGGAAGTTCCAGAGCCACACATCTCAGATACTAACCAGAGTGCAGTACCAGCTCTGTCAGAGAGTCCTGCCCATTCAGATACAGACGACACTTTACCCATACCTACTTTCACCAAGCAGAAACAACAAAGGGAGGGCTTGAGGAGGTCTCAGAGAATTTATAGGGAGCAGCAATTCATTAAGCAGCAGCTGCTTTGAGCTGCTAATCTATTAATTCCCAGTCCTGTTTTCCAAATGTCAGAGATTATCTGACTTACATGTTCCTGAACTTGGTGCTTGAACAGAATGGTGTGTGTTAACTTTGGATACTGTGTACCTGATTTTGATATTGCTGAATTCTCTTGCCAGACTTGAAGCTTGTGAGTGAACTCTGTTTGGGATTTAAGGCTTGTGTTTACTAACTAAAGTAAATGCTGAACTGTAAGCTACTCTGGTGTCTGTTATCAGCTGTGTAGCAATCAGTTTTTGGCTGGTTGCCCAGACTGTGTTTGGGAAAAAGACATATTCTGTGTAAAAAATTCGTGGATGAGATGCTACATTTGGAGGCACAGTTATGGAGATGTAGTTATATATCTAAATGATACTCTGCCAAACTTGCCTTTTCAACAGTAGACCCCCGCTTCAGTCAAGCCACTTCTGTGTTGCTGGAGATGGGAATGAGGCTAAAAAGAAATGGCTGTGTTATGAGGAAACTGTTCTGCAGGGTTTTTTTTTTTTTGGGAGGGGGGGATACTTTCAATAGTTGGCTTGAACAGCAACTCTAAACTTGAACTCCAATGGCATAACACATTTTAATTACTGAGCAGGTTGTCAGATTTTTTTTAATTCTATAAGAAATGTATTGTGTAGAAAACAGTGCTTAGTTCATGAGGAGAAAAAACACATTTCTGTGCACCAAGCAAAACTAGACTATGACTAGTCTTCAAAAACTACAAAAGTTTTCAATGCTTTTCTCACAGTGAGGCAAACAATGGAAAAATGATTTTTTTTGCCCGTGAGAACAAAATTAACAAAGCTATGCACCCTTACTAAGCAGTTCCAGGTGTGTCATTCCTGTAGCAAACTATGTGTGGGACTAGTTTGGGCAGCGCAGAGGGAGGTGAAATGAAAAACAGCACCTGGCCAAATCACATCCTCTCTGCTTTTGAGAGGCAGTGCCATCTTCATTTGGGTGTGTTGGCACTCTTGGGCAAAGTGTCCTTAATGGTCCTCTATCTCCAAGTGGCTCCACATCATGTCACTGTTGTTGTCATGCATTCTAGTCTTCTCCAATTCAATGCATTCGTCAGCATCTAACCACTGGCCATATTAGTTGGAGCTGATTGGAGCAATAAGGGGGCATCATATTGTCATGGAATCATAGAATTGGAAGAGTTCACAAGGGTCATCAACCCTCTGCCATGCAGTAAGACACCATCAACACAATCCCAACAGATGGCCATCCAGCTCTGTTTAAAAACCTCCAAAGAAGGAGATTCCATCACTCTCTAACACAGTATGTTCCACTGTCGAACAGTTCTTACTGTCAGGAAGTTCTTCTTAATGTTTAGGTGGAATTTCTTTCCCTAGAAGTTTGAATTCACTAATCCATGTGGAGCAGCGGCAGAAGGCTCTGTGAAGCAGCAGAAAACAAGCTTGCTCCATCCTCAATATGACATCCCTTCAAGTATTTAGACATGGCTATCATGTCACATCTTACCCAGCTACCTAAGTTGCTCCACATAGTGCATGAATTCCAGACATTTCACCATTTTGGTCACTCTCCTCCAGACACACTTCAGCTTGTCAACATCTTTCTCGAATTGTGGTGTCCAGAATTGTGGTATTCTAGCTGACGTCTGTCTTAATCATTTATCTTCATTTGTCCCCATTCAGATTCCCTCAAAGCTTTCTCTCTTTTTTGCTCTTGTCATCCATTGTACACTCGAAAAGGACAAATGTTCCTCAGGGAGGTAAACCAGAGAACAGGAGCTGGGTACACATTGGTTCAGCAGGGTGCCCAATCTAGTAGTGCTGCTGATAGCAGTTTTCCTCTTGGTAGGTTACAGATGTAGAAAGTTTTATCAGGAACATGTGATGTCTTAGCAGAATGATAAAAAAAGTCTCCCTCAATTTTCTTGGATTATCTTGAGGAGCCTAGTCTGAAGCCTTGTGGTTTACTGCGAGCTGCTTCCCACATGTCTCTTCTATGGATTGCAGTTATCTTTTTCTTGTTTTGGCTTTTATTATCTGAAGCAACATCAGGCTGTGGTATATTTTTCTGAAGGGTTCAAATGGCATAATTGTCATGTAGCCTTGGAAATATCTCAACTTGTACAGTGACTGTGTTCTTAACTAGCCCTTAGAAAAGTGGAAGAAATCTGTGCAGAATATTTACCCTCCCCCAGGTCCCGAATGACTTCAAGAAATCATGGTATTGACAGGGGAAGCGTTGATCTCTGCTTTATCTAAAATGGCATTGTGAGTATTTCAAAGGGCCATTACTTAACACATGTCACATCTAGCATAACACCTAAGAAAAACAAAATAAGTGATGTGTTTCAGAAGCAAGAAGCATGTGTGAGGGGAAAATGAAGAGATAAAAAAACCATTCTCTTATGTGTTGGACATCTGTGTGTATTTATTTCTACTTTCTGCTTCAGAGATGACTTTCAACTGTCACCAGATGTCTCCACTACTGTTAGCTGCCAGATCAAAAATACTTAAAATAGCCAGTAGTGCATAATCTAAGCACTTGTAGAAGTGGCTTTGTATGGATAACACTTGCTCCCTCTTTATCTTATTGTCATAGCTACATATTGAGTTTATGCACCCAGTATTTTGTATCTCTGTTGGCCATTCCTAAAAGTAAACTTTATTGTTTAAACAGTGAAATGCAAACAAATCACAAGGAATAGGGTTTCAGCCTGTGTTAGATGGGGTTACACTCCCTCTGAAAACTCAGGATAGTAATTTGGGCGCCTGTTCCTGGAGAAAGTCAAACCTGGCCACAACGGTACATGCTTTGGTTACATCCCATTTTGATTACTGTAATGTGCTCTATGTTGGGTTGCCTCTGAAAAGTGCTCAGAAACTTAAGTTGGTTCAAAGAGCTGCAGCCAGGCTGTTAACTGGAGCTAGCTACAGGAAGCATACAACTCCCTTGTTGTGATAGCTCCATTGGCTGCCAGTCTGTTTTTGGGCACAATTCAAAGTGCTGGTCTTGACCTATAAAAACCTATATTGCTTGGGTCCAGATTATTTGAAAGACTGTATCTCCAGGTATGAGCCCACTAGAATCTTGAGATCATCTGGAGAGGTTTTTCCCTCTGTCTCACCACCCTCTTGGGCTCATTTGGTGGGAACAAGGGAGAGGACCTTCTCGGGGGCTGCTCCCAAACTCTGGAACTTCCTCCTCAGAGAGGCCAGGATGGCTCCATCTTTGCTTTTTTTTTCCACCACAGATAAAAATATTTTTATGTTGCCAGGCTTTCTCACACTGGCATGGATGCTGTTTTGTTTTTGTTTTAACGAGTTTTAAATTTTAAATTTTAATAATGTAATGTTTTAATCATTTGAATTATTTGATTGTTTTGTAAACTTTGTATTTTTATTGTTTCATACTGTTTTAACTTAGACTGTTTTAAATTTTGTTAGCCACCTTGAGTCCCTGTACTGGGAGGAAGGTGGGATATAAATAAATAGAACAACAACAACAACAACAACAAATAATAATAATAATAATAATAATGGCTTGGAAGTTACATTGTATGTATGTGGTTATGTCAATTAATCTGTGCCACATTTGACTGCAAAGCCAATAATTTATGTATATTTTTCTGAGCTCTGGGTACTGGGATTCAGTGTATTTCTATAGTCAGCTAGCCATTTCCTTGGTTACCTATAAGGTGCAATTGCCCATTGCCCTCAGCTTCTTAAAATAGGTGCCCTCCATTCTGAAATATCAGGTTACAGCTGGAGCACTGCACACAGGCAGCCAGCAGAGTACAAAGCTAACACTCTTGTCTAAATGTTGTTTTCTTTCCTATCTCATCCCAGCTTCCCTCCACCTGCAAAATGAAAAGGCCTGAAATTATTGAATATAATTCACCTTCTTGAAGTCTGCTATTCCTGATGCTTATGGAAATTGCTAAGCAAAATGAAATTTAAATCTAAAAGCCAAGTATGGAAGAATACATCATATTTAAGTAAACATATGTATAACATTTCATATATACTGTCCTCTGTAAACTGTATATAAATGGTTTTATTAAAGGCATGTTTTAAACTCTCATGTCATAAAGAGAAACAGTGAGACCAGGAACCAGTAAAGAAGCCCCACAGAATATCCCTATGCCTCAAATGGAATAAATTATTATTGAGCACTCTTTTTACTGTTCACTCTGAATTGGGGCCAGTACAGATGCGATTTTCAGTGCTGTTTGATCTGCCCTTTCAAGTTTTGATGATTCTTCTAAATTGTATTGAATGGCCACAGTACTAATAAAAAGGAAAAAAAAATGAAAGAAGGAAAAAAGTGAAAAAAGAGAGGGGAGAGATGGAGGGAGAAAAGTAATCCACATTTTCACCTGTTTTTGTACATTACAAAAACTGCTATGCTAAAAATTTCAGAAGGGGAAGGGGGGAATAAGGAAATGAAATAAGCTTGCTTGACAGTCAAACCTCACACAGTGTTAGTCTTCTATTTCATTGTTAAAGGTATACCAGCTCAGTTTGATGGCTCCCCAAGAGTGTCTCCCCCTCATTTTAGCCAGTAGCTCCTTCGGATGTCATCAAAAGCAACAATTCTGTTTTGCTTTCTCCAGTACAATATAAACACTGGTCTGATTCTGAGCTAGTTGTGCACTGTTAGTGCCCTCATTCAGTAGGTTGCTTTCCTTAAAAGGAAAAGCTATATATCTTTTGCAGCTTAGGGGCCAAATAAAGTTGCCCCCTCTTTCTCCTCCTCTTCCTCCACCTCTTTGTTAATTTTATATCCCCCATTCTCTCAATATAGAGACTCAAGATGTCTAATAACAGATCTAAAATACTACAAATTAAAATCAATGCAAAAGAATTAAAAAGTATAAAGTTGAAAGAACAGTTGAACAATTTATAAAGTTAAAAACTTCACGCATCAAGAATATTAAAATTTATTAAACACTATATACAAACCTTAAAATCTGAGTTGCACAGCATTTAAAAGTCCATCCTTTGTCAGTCTGATAAACCTGACAACACAAAAATGTTTTTACCTGCTGCCAGAAAGGAAACAGTGATGGAGCCTTCTTAGCCTCCATAGGGAGGGAGTTCCAGTTTTAGTGGGTTCTGAGGAAATTTCAACTATGCAGTATTTCTTTATAACAAACACCTGCTATTGCTTCTGTTGTTTCAGTGCCCATCACCACTAATAAAGTCCATCTCCTCTTAATTAGACGTCTTGCTTGCTACTGCTGTTGCTGATGGAAAATTTACTTAACTTTTTAAAGGTTCCTCCACATTGGAGCAAGGCTGCAAGATGGCCCTTGCTGTCCCTTCCAACTCAATGAATGGGCATATGCTGAGAATCAGAGAGTTATTTTCAGATCCTTGAAACCTTGGTGGCTGGCACTATCACACCCAAATTTTGGGTGATCAGAGGTCATTGAATCATAAAATCATTGAGTTGGAAGGGCATGGGCCATCTTGTCCAACTCCATGCCATGTAGGTAAGCACAACTAAAGCCCTCCAGAGGGATGGCCATCTGACTTCCATTGCTGTTAGACAATGGAATGGATTGCCTCAGAAGGTCATGGACTCAACTTCTTTTAAGGTATCTCTTCTTTTAAGGTTTCCCTCTGAGTCAGTCCATTCCATTGCCTAACAGCACTAATAGTAAATAAGTTGTTCCTCATATTTAGCTAGAACTTCTTTTCTTGTAATTTGTATGCATTGGTACATGTTCTGTTCTCTGTAGCAGCAGAAAACAAGCTCATTCCATCTTCTGTATGATATCTCTTTAAGTATTTAAAGGCGGCTTTTATGCCACCTCTCAGCCTTCTCTTCTCCAAGCTAAATATACCCAGCAATTTAAGATGTTTCTCAAAAGACTTGGTTTCCAGATCTTTGATCCTCTTTGTCACCTTCCTCTGGACACATTTTAACTTGTCAATATCTTCCTTGAACCATGGTGCCCAGGACTGGACTCTATGACTGCAATCCTGTATGAGATTTGCACATGTTTAAACACTGTAGCTATGGTGTTATGAAGTAGTAAATCCTGGCTGAATCTCTCCCAATTCCCACTTAACAGGAATCAGCAGTTGCAACTGACTGGGGTCTGCCTCCCTGTTGCATGTGAGGTAGCTGACTTCTATCCACTCCCATGAGTGATCTCTGTGTGACAGATAGAGGCAGGACCCTGTCACAATTTCTGCTGCTGGCAGAGATTGCTTGTATGTGGGAACATCAGCCAACTGTTTTCTGATCAAGATGGAAAGAGTATATTGTCCACAGTGGCTGCTGCCTGGTAAGTGGACGTTGGGGGACTTTCGTGATCTCTACATTGCTCCTGAAGTATGAGCTACATAGAGATCATGAACATGTAACAGTCATGGCCAGTATAGAATGACACTTCTGATTCCCTTGATCTGGACACTAAACTCTTGTTGATGCAGCTTAGAATTGCATTAGCTGCGTTTGCCACCTGTGCTCATGATTCCTATTTTGCTTGTGATCTACTAAGAGCCCATATCCTTTTCACCTGCACTGCTTTTAAGACAGGAGTCACAAATCTTGTATTTTTCCTTCCTTACATGTAGTATGTAGTTTACAGTACCTCACATTTATCTCTGTTGAGATTCATTTTATTAATTTTAGCCTGGCTCTCCAATCTGTCAAGCTCAGTTTGAATTCTGATCATGTCCTCTGGGATGTTACTTACCCCTCCTAATTTGTTATTTACATATTTGAAATGCATGGTTTCTATTCCATTGTCCAAGTCATTTATAAAGACATGGAAAACACTGGACCCAGGACAGAACCCTGAGGTACCCCATTAGACATCAGCTTGTCTTCAAGAATATTATGAAGTACCATGTCAAAAATCTTACTCAAATCAAGATACATTCTCCAGGATTCCTCTGAACTATCAAGCTTGAAACTCTATCAAAAATGAGATATGATTAGTTTGGCATGACTTCTTTTTGAAAAACCTATGCTGGTTCTTTGTAATCACAGAGTACATTTCTAAGTGTGCACAATGTGCATTTAATGATCTGTTGTAGAACAATTCCAAATATAGATGTTAAACTGACTGGTTTGTAGTTGCCCGCATCCTCTTTTTTCCCCCCTTTTGAATGATGAGGACAGAATTTGTCCTCCTTCAGTCAGCTAGGACTTCTCCTATTGTCCAAGGATGATCAACGACAAAGACAGTGGCTCTGAGATGACGTCTGCAACTTGGATACAATTAACCAACAGTGATTTTGCTGTTCCACATAGTTTCTGGTTTGGAGAGCCACTGATTTTTAATCCTTTTTAAAAATGTGCTCATACTTGTTCAATGAAGAATATTGTGTGAGAGCTGATTTTGGAAAAAATGATGTGTGAAAAGTGGGATAAATTTTTATATTATTTTTTATTTTATTTATGTTATATATACCCTGCTCTTCAGCCCTAAAGGTTATCAGAACAGCTTACAATTATTATTTAGATGTTTCCCTGCCCTCAGGCTTACAATCTAAAAAGACACGCCACAAAAGGAGAAGGGAATGGTGGTGGGAAAGGGGATGAGGTCCAGTTCTTCTCTCCCTCTGAGGCCTGGCCCAAGGCAGATGGGCTGGAGGGGGGGCTTTCTTTCTTCAGGCTAGCCCTGATGGAATTCCCTCTCAGGCTGGAGGATGACAGTTAGCATTATGCAAAATGCAGTAGAGAAGAAGAAGAAAACTGAAAAGTTGGAGTTTCAACTTAACGCTTGCTATGATCTAAGTGGATTTGAATGGATTATGTTGGTAGCAGCAGCAGGTTAAAGATTTGGCAATATGAGGCAATCAGGAGAAGACCCACTTCCAGTGGGGAGTAGTGAATCTTAGTTCTTCCTCTTGGTAAGAACACCCAAAACATACGAAACTTTCTGAAACCAACTGCACCTATTGAATTTAACTAGGGCAGAAGATTAAGACATTCGTTAAATTTATTTCATAAGCTTTTCTTCTTCTTTTTTGCTAAGAACTCCAAATATTTGTACATTTTCTTATAAACAAGATAGAAAGATCTTAACATTTAAAAAGAATCTGAGAATGGGAGAAAGAAAAACTGGTGGACAACCCTGTTGGGGACAAAAGATTTCACTCTGATGTTTAACTGAGTAACATGGGAAGTATACCCAGGGAACAATGCTACCTAGTTTTAAATGACAAACCCTTATGGCTTACTTGGGAACTGGTCCAAGTTCTATCTTGTTCTCTTACAAGGTTATAGCACTTTGTCCTAAATAGGAGAATGCATCTTCTGGGAAATTGATAGGAAGTATCATTAGAAAGTAAGTGACAAAGGTGAAACAGGAACGTAGAACTGAAGGGTAAGGGAAATTAGCAGAGAGAGAATTTAATTAGGTGATTCAAGGAGCAGTAATTTAATTTTAAAGGAGTCTGTGCATCAGTGCTTGACAAGAAAAGAAGGTTATTAAAACAACAGTACTAAGGTTACCAAAAAGAAGGCAAGCTGGATGTCTGTGTTGCAAAAACAGTCTTTCTGGGGCAATCAGCAAGCCCATTGTGCACGTGAGAGAGAGAGTCATTGGATTCAAAACAGAGCTGTTATTTTTTTAAAACCAAAAACCATGTGATATTTTTCTCACCTGCCTGTTTGTTGAACTAATCTACATCCCGGGGTCCTAGACTCAGGAGGGAAATATTGTCAGAAGAGTGTGGTTGCAGCTGAAAATGGCAGCTGCATGATTTGCTCTATCTCTGCCCTCTGTAAAGAGAATGCTTTGTTATTTTTCATAACTTAAAGTTTTCTAAAGGGCTTACAACAAACCAACACAAAGGGTTTATATACAAAATAAGTTGTAGGGCCATAAAATAAGGTGCAAAAGAAGAAAGAAAGAAAGAATGAACCAACCAACCAATGGAAAACAGGTTGTACTTTTCCCAGAATTCTGACACAGATTTTAAAGTGAAAGCAAAGCTAAACAGAAAGATCTTTATCTGGAAAAGAATGGTGCTACGTGAAGCCATCTGGGAAGACCGCTTTGTAATTGGGGTGATATTACAGAAAAGGGCCTCTCCCATATCTACTATATTTCATTCAGTGGGAACACTCAGATCAAGGACTTTCAATGTCTTACGGTTCAGGAAGAAGGTCTTCTGGATAAGCAGTTGGCTGGACTTAAGCAAGTGCCTTCCTATATCTTAAAGCTCGAACAACTGACGCTCTGTCCATACAGGCCAAATAAAACATCCTTCCTCGATCTCTTTGTAGGGACTCTGAATGATGCATGGCCCAAACTCAAGTTCTGACATGAACATTCTGGATGACAACTGGCCGTTTCAGCACAGAACCTGGTATATACCCTGCCCAACAGATCAAACTGACTCACCTTTTCCACTGGCTATTACCAGAAGCATTTGCTTTGAGGTCAGAATGAGGTGCCCAGCCTCAGTCACATTGCTCTGATGTCAGGGAAAGTGATTTGCCATAGTGCCAGCTGGCAGAGTGGGACACGTGTGAAAAACCTGCTGGTGTTGAAGTGGGACTACCATTGTAACGGGAATGTTGGAGCAATTCCAAGGACTGAATACTCTGGGCTGCTCCCTGAGTATTCTTCTCATGTAGATACCATCTGAAAGACACCCAACAAAACTGGACCAGTCAGTGCTCTGGGCACTGCAAGCCATAGCAGATACAGACCACTTTATTCTCAATGTGTCCTCCACAAATGTTACAGCATGCTAAAAGTCTGCCACCGGTTCCCTTCAGCCAGACTTTCAGAGTCTTTGTAACTCTCAGGAAAGTTCCAGTGGGAAGATTTTGGAAAGATGCAGGGGTGGGAAAGTGGCTGGGGTTCCCCCCCCCCCACCTCCATCACAGAATATGCCTGACAATGGTTTTCCACTTACCTCAGCTTTTCCATAATCTGTATCGTAGCCATTTTCCATCTTGCATAATTTCCTTCAGGCCAGGTGTGTATCGAGTGGCTGCATGAGCTTTACTCAGCCAAAGAGCATTCTTGGAAGCAACTGGGTCAACTGCATGAGTTCTTTTTCTCTTGTAGTGGACAGTTAGCTTTGACGGATACATCAAACATGCCAATAGCAAATGCACCATAATGTCATTCTGGGAGCAGGTGAACTCTTCCTTTTGTTTCAAGCTGCTGGACTGCTTGTGAGGAAAGGATTTCTATTAACATGCTGTAGTGTCCATATTTACTGTTTTTAAATAGCTTTTAACTCTGTTGATGGTTTTATTAATGGTAATATTTTAGCGCTGTGGATTTTTATCTGTATATGTTTTAATTTTTGTGAGGCACCTTTAATTGCAGGGCTGGGAAAAAGCAGGATATATATAAACATATTAACACAAGAACAACAACAACGGATTGCAATATTATTTGAGCAATCCATCAAAATTCCATTAGTCTATGGGGGCCGACTATTTCCATAGGGTCCCCCAGGGATGTAACCCCTTCACTATTTTGTCTTCACATGCTAGAATGAATAATTACAGTAGTTTTCTCTCCTCTGTGGGAGAAAACAGATACTTCTCCACAGTGTTCTGATGTCTATAACTGTCCCACAGAAATTGTTCCGCAGAATTAAAAAATGCTTTCATGCTTGGATTCCCCATCTTTACAGAGGGGATAACACTACTGGTATCCTAAGCCTCAATAGAAAGTGGTCAGTGATATAGGCTCTGATGTCTCCTAAGACAATAATCCTGGGATCCCACCACACAAGGGCTGAAACAATCTCTGTAATCTCTGGTCAGTGGCATTCCCGGTCTATCCCAAGCGTCCAGCATGAGTTGCAAAATTCCAATTTGGTATTCACTTAGAATTTTACTCTCATCCAGAGAGGTCGGTGAAACTCCTGTAGATGATAGTGACTGAGGTCGGTGAAACTCCTGTAGATGATAGTGACTCCATCCGTATTATGACATTCAGACTCAGTTTGGAACCTGCTCGATCCAAGCACCTGAAAGATAAAGAACTGCAATCCACACTTATTAGAACACCCCCCCCCCCCCGAATGGTGAAGTTCTTGGTGAGGCAGCAAAGCATTATAAAAATCAAAGAGTTTAATTCTCTTTCTTCCACTGCTGCCAAAAGCCCCTCTCCTTTAGAAGTGGAATCTATAGAAGGGACTTTAGGGAGTTCACATAAATCTTTCAATGCTAGTGCTGGTAATCCCGACTAAACAGAGAGATTGTACTCCTTTTAGAGCCATCAACATAAAGGGAATTTAGGATCTTAGACCCATCTTCCTCCATTCCTTCTCCATCATTTCCTTGTAGAGACTAGGTCGCTCCACTCCCTAAGCTCCACTCCACCTATTCATCTGAGTGCAGAAACCTGTTACCAAATCAATAATTTCCCACTTCTTCTGCTTTCTTTGTTGATTTGAGATAGGTTGGGCAACTGTTGGCACTTCAAACATTGTTGCCACTCACAACAATTCTCTCCACTATCAATGGTGTTGAAGGATGATGGGCATTACACATTGGGCAGCTCAACATGTTGCCAAATCCTGACTCAATGTCTGAGTCAAGATCCTGATTAACATTGTAATTCTACAAAAGTTGTAGTTGGGAACAATTCCTTTTGCACTGTAAAAGAAAGTTTTTGTACTGAAACTGCAATGAAATTGTAAGGATAGCAAAAATGTAACCTCTAATTACTATCAGTGTTGATTCCTCCCCCAGTGAGTAATTTATTTTGTTACAGTATTTGATATGATAACTCATCTGATCACTATCTCTCTATTCATTGAATCACTCTCTTAATTGGCAATAAATAATCATTTGGTAACAGAACAGAATGTTTTAAACAATGAAGTAAGATTAAGGTATTATAGAATGGGATAGTGCACTTAATAGGGATACCATACCTATGACTACCAAATAAACAAATACTCTCTGGCTTTCATAAACAGACTCATATACTGAACTGACAAGGGAAGAATTTACAATTCTTGCTATACCACTTGAGTAGGTTGGTATTTAAATATTTACATCCAACCCTCAGAGCAGTACACAGATAAAATCAATTTAAAACAATTCAGAATGCTTTAAATTAAAAAAGTAATCATTTAAACAGTTAAAAACGTACTAAATAATTTAACAGTTTAAATATACTGAACAATTTAATTGTTAAAACAAATCACAGTTTAATACCTGTATAGTTGTGGACAAATTTTTCAAACTCAAGGGCTTTGATTTAAAACAACAACATGTTTTTACTTGGCTCTAGAAAGAAGCCAACACTGGTGCTGATGGAGCTTCCAAGAGGAAGGCACACCATGATGGAGTGCCACAGCAGAGGAGATCCTGTCACAGGGCATGGTGCAGATCTTTGAAATAATCAATCAGGTATGTCATTATTAACTCTCTACATTTTTCCTTCTGAAGTGGTGGAACACACTAGATTTTGTTGTCACTGCTGAAATTAATCTCATGCTTCAGGAAATTTGAAATGATAGAATGCATCAGAATGGGAGGCTCTTTCTCTGCTACATTCAGATGAATGAGAAATGCCCAAGGAGAAGAAGGATTAGGATGAGAGGAAAAGCAACATGTGGCTCTGGGATAGTTGGGAGACAAGATCTGGGATTATGGAGCAATTGAAGAAGAATCAGTTTGTTTGATTTTTCTATCTGTTTCCCACTCTACTCTGATTCCACTTGGAGGTTTTTCATGAAGCTGGACTTGTTAATTTGGAGAGAAAAGTTTGGAGAGAAAATCTATGCCATCTCCATGTTTACTGTGTTGCTTTAAAATATTTCACATCCAGTGACTTTCTGACTGAGTTGTCCAGCAAAATTTCCATTTTCTATTAAATGTTTTTGCATAAACTGTTTTTTGGTTTTATTAAAAGGTAGAATTAATCAGCTCTTGGCAAGGGCACTCATGTCAGTGCTACTCTGTTATACTTAAAAACAAACAAACAACCAGTCAGTGCTTCTACAAAACTTTTGCTTACTATGACTAGATTATCTTTCCTTGGATCTTTTACTGGAGTCTCTACAAAGTCGGGAGCACTTTTTACAATATGCCAATTGTTAGTTTCCTTTCAGCTCTGTCCATATCTAGAGAAAATGAGGAAATCTGGCATGCTTTGGACTTGAATGCATTATACTGCTTCTTGTCATATTGTTCCAGCATAGAGGCAAGGATCACACCAATTTTTCCTTCCATCAGATGGATGTAAAACTTTTATATTTGAATTTTTTTACTAGGCAACTGTCTATCACTAAACCATCACACAACCAGCACAGTGATTTTTTTCTCTTTTTCCCCCCTTAAAAAGAGGATTTAACAAACATTTAGGACTTGATCTAAAGATGTTACATGCGACAGAAGAGAGGAACATTCAGTAGCAGCTTCAATCCTTAATCATGCCTGCTTTTTCCAAAATGCTAGCATATGGATGTGCACATGGCAGTTGAGCTGGAGAGCCATGCACACCCCATAATTAGAAGGACACATAATTTTAAAACCATTTGCTTGATATTTACTAGCCTCTTCAAAATGTCTGCTAGATGGAAATGTGAGATTTGAAGGGATGGAGGGGAGGGGGCTGGGGAGGAAGGGAATACATGAACAAAGCTTCAAATTGTAAAGATCTATTGCCATTTGCTATGAAAGGAGTGAGATAGGTGTTATTTTGAAGTTGTTGGTAGGGAATGTTTAATGTCTTTAGAAGCAGAGAGAAGGGTAAATGCCAGGATATAATAATTCTGACTTTCACAGTTCAGATCATCTGCATTGTCTGGGTAAGGTGTTGGGATTCAGCTACATAAAACTGACAGGGAGCATTAACAATAGTAATGATCCTAATTTTAATAAGGAATCAAGAGTGGATTTTTGGGAGGCATGCATCTATTGTTTGTATTGAAACTAGTAGTTCCTATGAACTATTCTTTCCCTAGTGGTAGAATTCAAAGATATAGCTGTGTTAGTCTGTAGAATCAGTATGTGATGTATTCTTTTATTGTGATGTATTCTTTTACTGTTGTAACATGTCTTGATTCTTTGTGAATGGGCAGGCTATTAATACATCATCATCATCATCATCATCATCAATAAGGAGATCTTGTAGCACCTTTGAGACTAACTGAGAGAAAGAAGTTGGTAGCATGAGCTTTCATATACTAAAATCTGCATCTGAGGAAGGAAAATTTAGGGGATTATCACACAGCTAAATAAAGCACTTTACTGCTGCCGAATTCAATCTTCATTCGGGCTGCACACTGATGTTATTGCACAGCTTTTCTCCTCAAAACTGCCATCGGGTACAGCTTGGCTCCAATGCAGGTCCCTGAATTTGCTTCAGTGGCCATTTTTTAAATCTGGAAAGCTCCCAACTTTGAAAAATGGCCGCTGAAGAGAGAGGGACCTGCATTTCAGCCGGGCTGTACCCAGATGGCGGTTTCGAGGAGAAAAGCCGTGTGATAATACCAGCATGCAGCGTGAATGAAAATTGAATTAAGCAGCAGTAAGACACTTTATTTAGCTGTGCAACAGTCCCCTATGTCTATGAAAGCTTATTCTATCCCTAGATACCTGTGATTTTGAGAGCTCCTTTCTTTTTAAAAACTTGACCCTCATTTCTCGCCACACCATCACTCCTCCCTATTTACCTTTCCAAACGAGACTGATGAAATACTGTTAGGAATAAGGCAAATCTGTCAATAAGAGGTTGCAATTTGAAATGGCTCAATAGATAGGCATGCTTTAGAAAGCCATGTAGCTTGGCATTCTTTTTGAACTTTATGAACTGGACTGATCAATGAATTGGACTGTCTTTTCCTCCATTTTGTAATCTTGTTTAATCCTAAAATGCAGTTTTCTGGTATTTGCTGTTAACTGACTACAGAAATAAAAATAAATCTAGGGTCATCTTTCTTTTCTTTTCTTTTCTTTTCTTTTGGCCTATGCACATTTTTGTGAAAATGCAAAGACAGTATATTTATGGTGCAAAGCTCAGTCTGGCACAGAGAAGGCAGACACTCTGGCTGGCCAGATGGAAGAAAGAACAAGCAGGAGATGCAGAGAATTATTCAAGGGCTAAAGCTGATGCCAAAAAGAAAGAAAGCAAGAAAGATGAAAGAAAGAAAGAAAGAAGGAAGGAAGGAAGGAAGGAAGGAAGGATAGGGAGGAAGAGGTAAAGTAGATAAGGGGAATTACATAGTGGGTTGAAGGAAGGGACTAGAATTTTTAAAAAGAGAGCGATAAAAATGGGTACATATCTCACATCAATTTTCTCTCTTTCTCTGTCTATGTCTATTTAGAAAGATTGTGCATGGAAAGTTTGTAACAATCCACAGTACGCAAATGAAATGAATTTAATCCTCATGGAACAAAACCAGATAAACTACTCTAAATGACACAGTTCAAAGATATAGCTATATTAATTTGGACAAGTATGCAAAGGGATCTCATATCACTTTTGAGAGTTACTGACATGGAACTTGGTGGAGGGATGTTAATGTTGGATGGGCAGCAATGCGATAGGTAGATTGCTCTCAGAACTTGGGGTGCTATGCCCAGTGGTGTCTAAAGAAGTCTGGGAAAGACGCCCTGCTTCAATTAATCCCGCAATTGGTTGATTCCTCCCCCACTCTTCCCCCTATTGCAGCTCACAGTTAATGTTTGTTTTTATTATGTGCCTTCAAGTCATTTTTGGCTTGTGGTGACTCTAAGGTGAATCTATCATAGGATTTTCTTGGAAAGTTTCTTCAGAGGGGATGTTGTCATTGCCGTTTTCTGAGGCTGAGAGAGTGTGAATTGCCCAAGGTCACCCAGTGAGTTTTTATGCTTTAGTGGGGATCTGAACCCCAGTCTCCAAAATGTATTAAATAATTAATAAAGTGGCCCTATCTGCTCACCCTAGCTTATAAGCTCGTGTGCAAAAAATGTTATACAAAGCGCAGGCTTAGAATCAACAGAAGGAAGGGTGAAGATAGGTGGAAGGAACATCAACAATCTAAGATACGCAGACAGCGCTATATTACTAGTGGACAGCATCATAGACATGGAACATTTACTAAAGAAAGTCAAATAAGAAAGTGCAAAGGCAGGCCTACTGCTAAACAAAAAGAAAACAAAAATGATAACCCCAGATGATTTACATAAATTCAGTCTAGACAACAAGGAAATTGAAATAGTTTTAAAAATTCCCATACTTTGGATCAAACATTTTCAGAAGGGAGACTGCTGTCAAGAATTCAGAAGAAGATTAGAAATGGGAAGTGCAGCTATGAAAGAACAAGACAAAATTCTAAAGTGTAAAGATGTACTTCTGAACACTAAAGTTAGAATTGTACAAATCATTGTATTCTCCATTACCATGTGAGAGCTGGACAGTGAAGAAAGCAGATAGGAAGAAAATTAGCTCATTTGAGATGTGGTGCTGGAGAAGAATGCTGAGGTTACCGTGGATGGCCAAAAAGGCAAACAATTAGGTCTTAGAACAGATCAAGCTTTAACTCCCTGGAAGACAGGACGATTTAACTGAGGCTGCCGTACTTTGGCCACATCATGGGAAGGGAAGACTCATTGAAAAAGACAGTGATGCTAGGGAAGGTGAAGGGCAGTAGAAAGAGAGGGAGACCACTCACCAGATGGCTGGACTCAGGGTGGTCATGGCCCTGAACTTGCAAGATCTGAGCAGAGAGGTTGAGAATAGGGGGTCATGGAGATGTCTCATTCACAGGGTTGCCATGAGTCAAAGTTGACTCAAAGGCGGGTAACAACAAACAGCAAAGTAGCCCTATGCTCCCAATGTTCATGTTTGGTCTCATTGTTTCCTAGTGGGACAGCAATTAAGTTACCTAAAGAATTAAAAAGACTCCCACATTTTAAATGTCACTTTAAAAATAGAAACAACAGAACAGCACATTAAACCCTTGCCATCAATTTTCAAAAGTTTGTCAGAATAAAGAGTTTCACTTCCCGATGGTAAGACAACAAGGGTCTTTAGCTCTGACTTAGGAGAACTGAGGGTTATCATACAATAGTAGCCTAGGTGAAAGAATAAATATCTCACTTAGATTTAGGTCAGGTCCAATGTTATTCATTTGACCACATAGTATAAACCTGGAGCTCCCCTTGCTATTATTTAATCCTTTTTTTTAAAAAAAAAATTATCCTTCCCTTTTAAAGGCACTTCTTTAACTTACTATGGATTTTTCAGTGTATCTTCCTTCTTCCAAGAGCTTGCATACATCTCATATCGCAGGGTCCTTATCCTTGATCACAGGTTGGACTGAGAGAAGTGTGGGGCTGTTGCTATGGTAGCACTAATCCATGGGTACACAAAGCCGTCGTTTTGAAGGAGAAACACTGTTGTTGTTGTTTTCCTTAGAAACTTTTAAGAAAAATGTTCCAGGTTGCATGACAGCAACAATAATTCTATGGGCCAACTGTCTCCATTTATAATTGCCTGTATAATGGAAATGTCCCATGGCTGGATTTGTCATGAATTGTAGACTGGTCCCTCTAAGGGCTTATGCATAAATTACACACCATTCTTACAATAACATTTTAATAGTGTCTGGGCTATATGCTCAGGTTCTGTTGTGACTTGTTAAGACCAACCAGAGAACATTGTTAAGAAAAGTGCTGTTAAGAACAGAGTTCCTTCCTCTACGTACAGTCTATTGTACTATACTCTACAGTTCTCTTGCTCATAGACCTCTGGACCATTGTGGGCCACATTCATATTGTATGTAATGCTGAATATTGTCATATTGAATGTAAAATATAGCTTATTTCATTCTTGCATTCAGTGATGCATGATTGCAAAACTGTTCTCTCCTCTTGAAATGTTTACTACATGTTTGTACTTTTTCACATTTTGTGCAAAAACATAGTATAAGTCAGTGCTATTCAAAGTGATGGTTCCAGTACTGCTGTAGGTCCATAAGCCATCAGCTACTGGTCCCTGGCAAGTTTCCAGGAAATAAATAAATCACTGGAGCCAATAGGCACAAACAGGGTACTGGTTCCACATACGTTGCGGAAAAAAATTACTGGTCCTCCAGATCAAATAGCTATGGAAGCACTTTTGCATACACCATACAAAAACAGCATATTTTATGCACATGATGTATTTTAATTTGTGCAAATAAATAGAAAATGTGGTGTTTTCCGCACCAAATTATATTTTTGGGAAAAATGTGAAAAAATCTCATGCCAGTAAACATTTTTCTTGAGCGTGTAGTACTGAGGCACCTTTTCTTTTCAAAGAGAAGATAGTCTGAAAGCATTCTGTTTTGGCATACATTAAAGTATATCATATTCTAGATCTATTTCATTCCACTTTCACCAGCAATAGCTGCAGGGGGTGTACGGTGTACCATCCAGAAAACTATTATCAGACAGTCCTCAGATGTCTCCACCATTTGAATCTCAGGCCAATTATTTTATTTTATTTTATTTTATTTTTGCATATTTGGCTGGTATTTCCCCTCCTCAACTAAAGAATGCCTACTTGTATGGACATAGTTTAATGAGTAGTTCGATTGTCTAGACTTTTGAATCAATGCCTTTCTTAAAAAGTCTCTGTAGCTGAGAAAAACTTAATTAACATATTCTCAAGTACAACCCCAATCTTTAGAGAGCCAGGATAGTACATTTCTTCATTGGCTTCCCAAATGTAATGAATTATTTTTGCTTGACCAGAAGACAAACTAAATGTTGCAATCAAACCTATAAATTAAAACTGGAGCTGGCTTGAAATGACAATGATACTTTCAAAGCTCTTTTACTCACATAGAATGGGCTCATTCAGTTTACTTGACAACAAGTAAATAAATGTATCGTGCAAAACCTCAGTGATGACCCCAAAGTGGAGTCTCATGCTGGGTTATATTTTAGGAATATGTGGTGAGGGTTTATTGGAGATCAACAATGTAGTCTCATCTGTGCCTTAATCACAAACCTGCTAAGGCGGAATCAACTGAATGAATTCAATGAAGCAAACGTGGGCTCCAGCTGCACTGCAAAAACAATGCACTTTGATGCAGCTTTAACTGCCATGGCTCAATGCTATGGAATCCTGGGATTTGTATTTTTGTGAGCTGTTTAGCCTTCTCTGTCAGAAAGATCTGGTGCCACAAAAAACTACTAAAAATTCCAGGATTCCATAGGCTAAAGCCATGGCAGTTAAACCAATGTTAAACTGCATTAATTCTGGCAACACCCTTGGAGAAGGACAAGGCCATGCCAGTAAATCTATCCTTAAAATAATGGGCTAATAGCACTTTGTGTATGTGTGGGTGGGTTGTCGTCAAATGCTTTTTCTCCATCTCTGCACTAAACCCCCTGCAAAGGTGGCTATTTCTAGAGAAAAACAGTTTTTGGAGGGCAGTAAACAAAATGGAAAGGACAAGCACATATGCAGAATGCTGTGGGTAGAGAGCTGTTTAGGGGAAAAGAGGTATTTAAAAGATAAGGAAATGCTCTGGGAAAGAGGGATGCACCTCACCCGCTGCTGTTTTCATCTTCCAAGTATCATTCAACTCAAGATGCTTTTTCCCTCAAAGAAGCATCCGTTGTGGTTTTCATAAATGTTTATGCTTGCAGTTCTGTCAAAAAGTCTTTATAGCTCTCCAGACAATACTGGCAGTAATTATTGTTATTTATTAATTACATCTGCTCTTAATCTTTATATGCATCTCTGCTGCACATTTTAGGCAAGGTTTCTTTTAACTTCAGTGTAATTCAGTTAAGATTCCTTTTAGGTTTACAGGATTTCTGCATGGAAAAATGTTGTTCCATACCATGTAATATATACAGTAACTCTATGGTAAATGTCTATTGGGGATTTTAAAACAAACAAACATACATGTATACATTAAAAATGCATAGCCTTTTACCTGTAAATGCTAGCATCCTTTTCAGCATGTGGAGGATAATATAAATACTTGGAGGAGACAGCCTCAGGATAGAACTGAGAAGGAATAAACTACATTTGATCTTTATTTGTTTAGAAATTAATTATAAACATGAAAGATCTAAATGACTTGCACAAATAGAAAAAAGACTCCAACATAATATGAATAATGTGAGTGGGTGTCTGCTTGGTCAACAGCAGCACCCCTTCCCCTCTCTTAGTCCACTTGGAAGTTCCCAGATCTTCTACAGATCTGACAGTTATGCCTGTAGCACTGGTGGAGGTATAGGAAAATACTGGCATTTACAGTAGCAAGTGTGTTGCTGATCTTGTGTCCATTGAAGGAAAGTAAATAAGTACCATGGGAGCTGGTAATGAAAAGGCAGGAAATGTACACTACTATTTCTGGAAATTCATTTGGAGATAGCGCCGAAGAGAGACTCTAATGAATTTATAAGCATAGATGTGCATGCAGTCATCATGGAGACATGTTGCAGATGCCGTTTTCTAGGACAAACTAACCTGTTGGAAAGAAGCAGGAAGGAAATAGTAGACATTACTACACGTGATTTTTAAACTGTGATTATAGTATTAAACCAGCACCTTTGGAAATACCTACCACACAACATTGCCTTCAACCCATAGCTGATTTGTATATCAAGTGTGGTTAAGGTCTCCTTTTTCATTGACGGAGGAAACCTGTCAATAGCTCCCAATCACATTGCAGTCTCAGGACAATACAAAACATCACTGCCAGGGCAGTTATGATATTGTCCTGTCCTTTCCTCCTTTCCCCCTTTCCCGCTTGCTATTCCCATGAAGCCTGATTCACTTTTTTCTATTTTCTTTTCTTTTTAAAAATGTAAATTGAATAAGCAATTTAAGCAATAAGCATATTTTTACCTCCTTAGAACTTTCATCTTTTATAATTGTTTTTATTAACTGTGATAAACTGTAGTTTTTGATGTTTATTATGTTACATGGATTATGTTTTTTTGACATACTGTAATTGTTATCTTTATATATTTTTTCTGTCACGTATTTTGCTTATATTTTATTTGCCTAATATTGTTTTGGTGTGGACTTGTGCCAAGGGGTTGAGGAAAGGTTTTTCCACGCACCTTGTTCAATTTGTACTAGTCTTATGTTTTCTTTGATTGCCACTGTATTGATATTGTTCATTGTTTTGTCTGCCTTATATGGCTGGGGGGCTGGGAGGGGATTAATTTGTTTTTGCTATACTCCATGTTGTTAGCCACCCAGATTCCTCGTTGATTGGGCGGGATACAAATAAATTGGCTATTTTTATTTTTATTATTATTATAAGCAGACCTGTGGAATTTTATTTGGTATTAGTGGGGTTCCAGATCCCCTAGCGGATACCAAAAAAGGGGACGTCAAGTCCCATTTCCCCTAATGGTGGCATGGCATGTCTGTACCCGCTAGCACATTAGGGACAATGGGGAATCCATTGTTGTCCATTAATAGTGAGATCCATGGAGGGCAAGTCCATGGATACAGAAGGTCCACTGTAAAATAAAACAAAAGGCATACTGGGTAGGGCATAGGTCAAGGAGGCAGGGTTAAGGAGGAGACTGAAAGGAGTGCAATGACAACAGCAGCCCCAGTAGCCTCAGTTGCACCATTGTGAAGATATGTGATAATGTCTGCTCACAAAATGCTATGACTCACAAAATTGTGTTTTCATTAATTTGTGTGAGTGCCATGAGACTGGGGCTCACGTGATCAAGCCCAGAGTCTCTGGGGCAAAGCAGACAGGTATGATTGAGAGGCCTCTGGCCACTGAGCCTCAATTGCCCCATGATTGGACATGATCTGAAAGCGAGCTGCCAGCGCAGTAATGAATGGGATGCTGGCAAGAAGCTATTTTCCCTGCTCCTTTTGCCAGTGGTCTTGGGGTGCGTTAGGCAGCCTCAGAGCAGCTTTTGGCTGTGTCAGGAGCGTGTCCCCCAAACTGGCTGGAGGCTGCATCTTTTGGCCCATCATTTTTGGACCTGAGAAAAGCAATCAATTTATCAGCATGTAATTATTTAGAGAGATAGGAAGATACCCGGTTTGTCTTTTGCCCTCAGCTGGTCCAGGTTACATGGTACAAGCATTAACTTGGTTTCCAACATGAAGAAAACTGTTAGAATGCAACTCATAAGTTCTCCCACTGTATCACTGATATAACCCAGACTTATTTCTGAGGATGTATACCTATTATAGGTTTTGCATAGTCTACTTCTGGAGTAGATTGTGTCAGAAGGATGGCAGCACCATTTCAGATTTTGGTAACAGCAAAATGTATTCATTGTGTTTGGGTGTAGGAAGCATGGATCAAAGGCCTGGTGTTAGATATATTCCAGAGGAAATTACAAAAGAGTAGGACATTGTAGAACATATTTTCTGGATTACTTTATATAATGTGAAAAGAGAACCCAATAGGAAAACTAGATATATAAATAATTCTTGTAATAATTCTCTCACAAGCACAAAAGAGCATGTTAGTGGCTGACAAAGATGTAAACAAACAGTCTAGGTGTCTACATTTTAAAACTCTATGTAACAGCAAGGCAGCAAATAATAACGATAATAATAATAATAATAACAACAATATAATATCACAAACTTGTTAATTCTGAGTAAAAAAAAATTAAATCCTTGCCACCATATGGCAAGAACATTTTTTCCTGGTTTCAAAGAGGTTTGTGTCTTGCTGGCATGCATGCAGAATAGACAGCTCCAATCACTGTTTTTAACCATAGTAATTGAGTTTGTGGAAGTGGTAAACTGTCCATAAAAATCTAAGTACTCCTGAGGTTTAATTAAGCATAGGCCGGCACTCTATTAGTGGGATACGCATGCATACGTTGTGCATCCTGTTACTGAGCTATGCTTACACACATTATTTACAATAGCACTAAAGTCATATTGTACTGAAGCGGAAGTGGAGTTGCACATACAGCCACACTGTGCATTGTGTTGATGCACTGCACTTTTCACACTGCAATTGCACATGGTGTATTGCAGTCACACATAGAGAACTGAAATTGTTCATTGTGCTTTTATATTGCTCATTGCTCATTGTGCACTGCACAATGTCAGCCAGTAATTGGCAAGTGTTGGTCAAAGTTGCCATTCTGCATGTGAGTTGCATAGTGCTGGTGCAGCCTATTTCCACATGTGGATATTTATTCTGTGCTGAGGGGATGCTGGATTTGAAACAGAGGGAGAGCATTTCACCTATTTCCTCTGTCTAAATTATGGCTGTGTCAAAGAGCTCAAAATGGCTCAAAGTTTGTTTGGCATTCATGCCCCAACAGTCTTGAATCACCATCACCACCAATCACAAATGGGTGGAGTGTAGTAACACTTTGCTTGGGAAGCTATTGCTGGAGCATACTGCCATGGCAGTTTGTTGGCAGGATGGAGAGAAGGATGTGGGAAGCCTCCAACAGGCCCAGATGTAATTTGCAGGAGAAGGAAAAGAGCTCAGGTCACCTCCCAGACCTCCAGCAACTCACATGTTCACATTTTTGTGTCTGGGCTGCAGTATTGTAGCCAACCAGGTGTCCCTCTCTCCTCTGGGTAGTAAACAAAGGTGGCATTTTTCAAAGAAGGGAAAATTCTTAATAAGATTTTGAAAAGATGGAAAAACAGGTTTGAAGTGAAAAAAGGGACAGAATTTATCCCAGTCCTCCTTTATGTTATTAACTCTAGAAACATGGAGGCAATGCAACTAAATGTAGACAGACTGGAGAGGAGGTAAGATTACGCTTACTGTAGCATATACCACACTAAGCAGCCTGTGTGTATTCTGAATGAGTGGGCAATAGACAGATAGCTAGGAACTCATGAAAAGGAAGGCAAGAAGATATTGCTTCTTTGTTGAAGGCTAAGGGAAAAGACATGCACTCTGTTCAGGGAGAAGGTGAGAAACATGAATTCAGAATTTTCTGAACCAGTACACAAGGTGTTAGTCTAAAATATCTGCTTTCTCGTGCAGTCCAGTGATTCAAGTGGTTAAGACGCTGACTCTGTTGACTGCAAGATCAGCAGGTTGGCATTTCAAGGCCTGGGTGCTGCATGATGGGGTGTCCAGTTTCTACCAGTTTCTCTAGTTACTATGCTGGTGGTGCTTGTGCGATATCATTGGGAAGAGTGCCTCAGTGGTGTTTTTAAGGCAGCTTCAAAATCCTGGAGAGTTTGAATCCAACACACCTAAAGTTTCCTCCTTGGCCCTACACACATCTGGAATGGTGGCAGGAAGAGACTACTCTTGCCATTGCCCTTCTATGGAAATCACTGGATAGGAAAATAAATGAAATGAAAATTTAGTCCAAACAAAAATTAGTGGAAGGATGAAAGCTACCAGTCTCAGACTTGGTCAGCAGTAATGCTTGGGATGTGGTGGTTCTTCTGTTCTGGATTTTCCTGCTCCCACTCTTATCCAATTGCTCTGTCCCTTCCTTTTTTGCTGGAGTTTCAAATTAGGCTCCGTCTGTATCTCATATTTATGTAAACTATATTTCATATTCAAAGCACATACAGTATAAGGTCATATTCAAAACAGGCTTTAATATTCACTTCTAGGAAGGTATATTTTTTTGCTCTACGGCTCATCCTGCACATACAGCATTTTCACCTAAAGTACTTTAATGAGACTTCCTAGGTTTAAATTAGCAGTAATGGGGGATGTGGGAAATCATTCCTATTATCACAACCAAGCAAGAATACAAAAATGAGAAGAGAAATTAAAAATATATTTTAAAAAAGTTGATGGAAAAGTTATGTTTATTTCCGCAGCTCAACTTTAAAAACAAATGAGACCCATTTATCTTTTAAACAGTAGCACTAGCAACAAACTGTGTGGAGCTGACTAGCAAAAAGGTCTGTGAACATTTCTTTTTTGCATGAACTGAGGAAGCCTATGCCACAGGAATAGTAAAATTCCTTTCCCTCACTTCCAAAGGAGCATTATCTTGGCAAGCAGGCTTTTAATACATAATTGCACTCAAGGAGGCATCTTACTGGAGTGATTGCCTGGTGTGATTTTAATGGTTTTATATTTTTAATTTAGGATTTTAAAGGATTTTACCAAAAATGTTAATATGGTGTTATAAAATTGTATTATTTTATTGTTTCTGTTTTTAAACTTTTTTGAGCTGCATTGGGTCCACGTGGAGTGAAAGGTGGCGTAGAAATTAAATGAATAAATAACTAGTAGGAATTGGTGGAAGAATCCATCTAGTAGCCAAACATTTTTTTTTCAATATTGGCCAAGTCATCAGACTTTAGGGAGTTCATAGACAGGAGATCAAAGCAAAAGCCTTATTGTGGACAAAGTACTTTTGAAGTCTGCCTGTAGCCCCCTACCCCCCAAAGCACTGTCAGGGCTAAGGGATGGAAAGAATATTCACCATTTTTCATTCAGTTGGCTGAAAAATTAGTTTCCTGATACTTGCAAAACCCAGTTGGGAAGAGTAAGACTGTGGCAAGAATTTGTGAAGTTTCATACAGTGGTTACACATCTGAAATAGTTTTGAGAAATTATTTTTCACAGAAATACGTGGGGGGGGGGAGGAGGTTTGTGTGAGAACTGGAGTGTGTGCAAAAACCAAGATATAACGAAGAATAGAAGTAGTTTGGAGGAAAGTAGGAGCTTCTTCTATCTGGAACAATTGACCATGACATACCACTTCTTTTGCTGACAATATTTAGAAGAGCTAATAATGACTTTCACCCAATAAAGATCTCCTCTCTCTTTTATTACCGGCAACTAGATTAGAAATAGCCAACCACTGAAGGAATGCAGACAGCCTTACCTCTCAAGATGGTTAAACAGATTTTGGTCAGCAGCAGTTACAGAAAATGTACCGTATATACTTGACCATAAGTCAACCTCATGTATAAGTCAAGGGCAGGTTTTGGGGCCAAAATTGTGGGTTTTGATGCAACCCATGGATAAGTCATGGGTAAAACATAGAGCCATCTAACAAGGGATCTAAAGGATGAAGCAAAGGAAAACAATGCCAAAGAAATTAATGAAATTCCAGCAGGCATAACTGTTTGTGGTCACCTTAAAGGCTGGATGGATGAGAAAGTAGAGTGGGCTCAGTGCTTTCAGGTCAGATTATACTCTTGCTTTTTACCAGGGGATGGTACCTTTTTTAAAACAAGAGTTAAAGTACAGTACCTACCAACATTGACCCGTGGATAAGTCGACTCTGGGTTTTGTGGTCAATTTTTTGACTTACATTTCTAGACTTATACATGAGTATATACAGTAATATAACAATTATCATACATCAGGCATGACAGAAATAAGGACAAGTTTATTGAGATTGCATGTAAAGAATCTTCATCTCATGACCTCTTTGCTTCACAAATAAAATTTTGTTAATGTTAATCATGATATATATTCTGGTGTTTTAATAAAGAATGTAAAAAATAAATAAATCAATAATGTGCTATACCACTGTGCTATGGACCTTCCCCTCACCAATGTTTTAGGTTAGAAATTAGGAGCAAATACAGAAAATGACTATGAATTGGAACACTAAACAGCAGCACAGTGAATTCCCTCCTCCTTTCAAGTCATGCACATCGAGTGTCTTTTCCTCAGAAGATGTTTGGGGAACAGGCTCTGTTGCAACCAAAATTATACAAATGTTTTGTGGTGATCAGTGGTAATTCACTTCAAACCGAAGAGTCAGAAGTGGGTGGGTTGAACTACTTAGCAAAGTATGCAGCAAATAAGTTTACACTTAGTTCATATGTTAGTATTCTGTCGCCATATACCCATGACAGTCACAAAATGATGTATCTTTGGAGAAAACAAATCATCCTGAAAGAATTAAGATGGCTTGTACTAGACCTTTGCTGTTCATATAAAGGAGACCCCCTCCAAAAAAGAAAAAGAAAAAAAGCCTTCTCAACAAAGCCTTCTTGATCAGCACAGTCCCACTAGAAAGTCTCAGCTGCTGTGAGAGAACGGTATTTGGCATTACAACAGATGACATGGTTTTGTTTTGTTTTTTAAAAAAAGGGCTGTAGAGATGCAAATTGCCATGTGGGTGTGGTTTAAGTAAGCTAATATTTGCACATGGAAATCATTTATGGTTATAGAGGACAGGCCTTTGTGGCCCACAGAATGATTGATTATGCACTTGCAGCTGGAGATTAAATGGAACCACAGCTGTAGCAGTAGCAACCTTTTTGCTGTTGTGCCAGAACAACAACAAGCAATAGCTCATGTCATTAATTGTTTCTAAAACCTCATGTTCTGGAGTCTTTATTTCACATGTTAACAACTCACAGCTTCTTTTTGTAAAAAAAAAATAATAAAGGAAAAGAAAAGAAAGAGACACTTAATATGTCTTGCATTGGTTTTTAATACAATCACACCCTTTAAACCAAAGTTAGAATAAATTATACTTAAAAGGTTGAGCTTATAAACATCTGTCTCCTTGAAGGGTGGTGGGGTGAGGAAGCATGCTCTTCTCTAATAGCAATCTAGAATATGGAAATATATTTTGCCACACACAGGCCAACCTTGTGATGGGTGGTCTAACTATATAATGAAGACCTTCCCTGTTTTATAATAAAAACCATCCCATGAAGTCAAAGCATCATGGTTGTGTTGCACAAGTACTTGGACATACCTGAGGTACTATGAGACTTTCTTATCCCTTTTTTCCTTATTAATGAAGCTGCCATCATATATTTGACCACACCTTGAAATTTGATCAGATTACCAGAGGCTAAAAAAAATGGACGAAGGGCTGCAGGCTTTCTTCATTTTCTCATTGCTCAACTTAGGCATCAAAGGTTTACAAGCATTAAGACTACAGGAAAATATGGTGGATACAATGGAAGAGGATTATTTAAAATATACGAGGTGCTCTGGTGAATTCATGTTTTGTGTGTGAGTGTGTGAGTGTGTGTGCATTTGTCTGTGTGTACACACACAAAGGAATGGCTCTATTCCTTTTTTCTCCAAATGGTGATGCCCAAAGTGAACATCAAAAAAATTAAACAAAAATGATTTAAAATGCAATCTAGCAGTAAAACACAGAATTATGTGAGAGATCAAAGCAGACATTTTTAAAAAAATAGTGCTTGAGAGCCATAAATAAATAGATTAAAAGGACCTTTTAAAAATCAGAACAAAGCTCCATGAAATCCAACATGCTGCCATGCATGGCAACCGACCAGATGTCTCCTGTAAGTAGGGTGGAAGTTAATGGCCTCCCCACACTATTACAAGAGGGAGCATGTTGCCTCTGATCCTGTAGGTTCCATATAACTATCTGTGACAATCCTCAAGCAGCTTCACTCAAAACAGTCCTGTCTTGTTTTACCACACTTCACAGAAGAAAATACTTTTTTGTCTATCTATATTTACATCTACAAAAATCTACATTTTCAAAAACTTGGAAGAAAAACATAATGTCCATGTATGCGGGTGACTTTTGGTCTACTCTTATTTATTTATTTAAAATATTTTAGACTTTAACCCTTGTTTTTTAGATACCAGTGTATGGCATACACAACATGACAAAGACTTTACACAAAGGAATCTCTATAATAACACATCTTCCTAAGAGTACAGTTGAGAGAGCATACCGTTGAGCAAACCTCAAGTCAGTAAGACCAGCGAGCCAAAAGAAACTCATTCTTTGCATTTCTAGAAATTGAGGGAATGAAGGAAAAATCCATTTGGAGTGTTGAATTCTTATGTGGGTGGCAATGTGTTTGTTTTACCATCCTCCCCATAACTAAACCTCATGTCCAATTCCACAACAGAGAAAACTCAGATCCTCCTTGTTGACACAATATAGTCATTCTCTGTCTGCATAGGCCAACCATGGTCTCTTCCTGTTCCCTAAGAGCAGAGAGCAGATGATACACAGACAAAAGCCCCATTCTGATTCAACCAGCCCAAAGGATGGCTGGTCTGCTCTATACAGTATCTATTTTCTATTTAGAATACTTATACACCACTCTTCAGCCACAAAGGCTCTGAGATGGCTTAAAAATTGTTAATTTGACAGTTCCCTGCCCTCAGGCTTACAATCTAAACAAGACACACCTAGACAATTGGTCTTCTGGAGGAGCTAGACATTCCTAGAAAAGCGTTCACTCTAGGAATCTCAAGGTTGGCCAATGTGAGTGAGGTCACCTTCTGCTGGAAGTTGACTATAGAATCACTCTGGAATCACTCCTAGAGATGCCCCCAACTTCACCTGCTTGGATTTTAGCGTTGATGCTGTATACTGTGTTTTTAAGGCTTCTTTCTTCCCACTCATTTTGACACTAATACTTGACTGGAGGACATTCTCTCTTTCATCACCTTTTGCCTTGCTCAGCACCAGAACCAGTTTTCATCCCACTTATTGTGTTGTTGCTTTTTAAGTCCCTTTTTTCTCTGGATCTTCTGGGAAGATTTGGAACACTCTGTTCTGAAACCAGATAGTTGACCACATGTACATCCTACTGAGCCGCCTGGTGCCAGTCTCTTGCTCTGGGATCAGAAGGAGCTGCCTAGCCATATGACCATCTCTAGGGACCTTGTTCTGAATGAAGCAACCCACGGTGGTGGATGCACCAGCTGGCTTAGCGGGACGTACATGTGGTCAGCTGCCTGGCTTCAGAATAGATGACTTTGAAAAGGAGGAGAGTCAGGGCAGCACCAGAGGCAACACACTCCAGGTTGTCCTGCACCAATGCAGACAGCGGCTGGTACTCCAACTTGTGTGGCACAACCTTTAGTGATTTTCTCTTAAGCTGCCAGAAGTGCCAGCTAGTATGGAATTTCCCAAGTGTTAGTAGTCAACTGGATCTCTCTCCTACTCTCCCCCCCCCCCATGAGAGAATTCTAGAAGAAATGTCTTTTTAAGCCCCCAACACCACATTATTTAAGGTAATTTATCCTGAGGAAAAGGAAGAAAGACTGAAAGAAAAACTGACCACTTTCTGTTCACACAGACACCCAACATTTAAGAGCAGAAAGTAAAGTTATGACTTAGTTTCCTATTTCTTGTACTTTCGCCATATACTTTTACTGTTCAAATAGGTTGGTGCTAATAAGACCTCATACTTATAGAAAAGCTTCTCAGGGAAATTTTGCTGCATGTATTTATTCACATGATCATTTTTTTAAAAAAAATCTAGATTAGAGGCACTGAATGATGGTGAATAGCCTTGCATAAACACATATATGTGGCTCAGAATTTATGGATAAAAGTCATCAGCCCACTAACAAATCCTATGCAACTCTGAGAAAAAAAGGATACGTGTTTGCAGTTTTGCAGTTTTGTTTTTAAAACATAGCTTCCAGCTTTACTACCAGCACCTATATTTAACTGGATCCCATCCATAACACTAATGATAGTTTTCTTCAGCAGCAGAGCAGTTACCAAGATCAATAATTTGTACAGAAAACATTATGGGGAGGGGAGAAGGAGAGATGGAAAGTTCTCAGAAAAATTGAACAAATTGCTCCTCAGCTTGTTTCAGCACTTTGACAGTAATGCAAATGGACACAGTTTCAACAGAGTAACCCTAAGCTTTAGATTTCTGGATATCTGAGGGAAAGAAGAGATAAGTAATTGTCTTTCTCCTTTCATTTAGAACATGATATTCTTCAATAAAAATATCCAGGCCACATCACTAGACTGGGTAAGCCATCCACTCTACCCACCAAGCATCTTTCTTATATTCCTTTAGACCAGGGTTGGGCAAGTTTTCTGGGTTCAGGGAACAATTTAAGGCCATTTTGGGATCTCATAGCAAAAACCAACCAAGAACCATTCTCCCACCCAGAGTGCTGGAATCCAACAGCATAGTGGAAATTGGAAATATAGGAGAAATGCATTTCTGGTGTCTTCAAACTATGACTTTGGAGAGGTAAAGCAAGATACACAGCAATACACACCTTGTTTTCACATCTCAGAGGCTTTCCATGTGTTGTTGACATCTGCTTTGAGTTAAGATATTTTTTAATTTTAAAAAAAACCCAACACAATGTTCAATGTGGTTCTGGTATACTGACCCACATAAGTAATAAGTGAGAACATCATTTGGTATCTTTGTTTTGTTTTGTTTTTTATAAGAAGTTACTAAAATAATCACATTTATTCTCAAAAGGGAACTTCAGATCTTAAATAAATAAATAATAAACAAAACTTTTATTTATATCCCACCTCTCTGTCAATGACAATCGAGGCAGCTTACAAGTTAAAATTTATGTACAATCCCATATCCCCAATCCCATCCTCCCCTTAAAACATCAATTAAATTTTAACAATTTAAAATCATACATTAAAACAACATCAAAACAACATCATCAGTATCAACAACTACTACAATCAAGCAATAAACTGTAGCAAATTCAGAGGCATAAAGAGGGTTTAAATTGGTTCTATTCGGGAAAGGCCTGCCGAAAGAGATCCATCTTGACAGCTTTTTAAAAGTTGTCTGCACTGGTGATGTGACAGATCTCTTCTGGCAGGCCATCCCATAATCTGGGAGTAGTTGACAAAAAGGTCCTCTGGGTGGTTGCAGTTAGCCTAGGTTTTATAGGTTGCAATAATTTCCTCCTAGAGGACCTGAGTGTGTAGGGTGGGTTGTATGGAAGGAGGTGATCCCTGAGATAGGTTTGACCCAAGCCATTTAGGGCTGTCATGTTCTAAATTTAAAACATTCAGATCTGGCAGAAAGTAAAACTCATAGATTTGTCCAAACCCAGTGAGTAAAACCCATGAGAGATAACTAATTCACATATACCGGTAATTATGGCAATACCATATTGCTGCCTATTCTTCTTCCACTATTGCTTATGCCCATGCAGTGCTGTCTGAACAGTGAACCAAGAGAATTCTGGCCTTAGTGCTATCATTCCTATTAATCACAAAGTTAGTATATGTGGTGTAGGGCTTATATATAATTAAAATTGGATGCACATATACAAACTATTAATAGGAATGATAGCATACACACTCACACACATTCTCTCACAATGACATTCTGGAGATCCAAGACCTACTGAATTGTGTAAAGTCTGGAGAAAAGCCCAAATAAGGAATAGCCCCTTCCCACACCAACAATGTAAAGCACACTACCTCTAGTCCATCGAGGTCTGTTGGTGTTCAGTTCCAGTGGCAACAGGCATTTCATGACATATTAGTATTTCCAAAACCCAGCATATATTCTCTTGACTGAATGTTTAAGAAAAAAGAAAAGGAGGGAAATATAGATAAGGGAAGAGAAATGACGTACAATTCTCTCACATGCAGTTTGAAGCAAATCTTGGGATTTTTAAAGAAAAATTAATTGAACATTATGCAGATTCTGTAACTGAGCAGTAGTGAGCTTCAGCATGTTATTATATTCAGTCTTCTTAAAAGTAATTTTCCAACTGTTTGAAGTGACTACACTTGAGGAGTCTGCCACCACATTCTGGAGAGAAGGAACTACAAATCAGTTTTACAGAGAAGGGGCAAGTGGCCAAGCCTAATGGGAACCTGTATTTGCAAACCTTCTTACTAGTCCTGTCCTGATACTGCATCATGTCAATACTGAGCATGGCATAATGTCAAAGTCCAAAAATCCTTTTGCCACTAAAGATTTTCACGCACTTTTTCTGGCTATTTCTAAAGGAAATCAGGTGTTACCTCCAGCTCTCTAAATAAACATAAAAGTACATAGTTCAATTTTCTTATTTCCCAGATCAGTGTTATAATTCACTGTAGAATTAGCAAGCATCACTATAAAAGTGGAAGGAGGTAGGTTTACATACAGAGAGAAATATGCTGTGAATTATGATGATCATAAATACACTGGTTTTCTACAAGGCTCTGCATTAGCAGCACATTTGCAAAGACCAAAGCAATATGCAAATGTTCTCTAATTAGGATCCCATGAGACATATTTCAAGAAAGTAAACAGTAGCACTTGGAATTACAGTAATTCTAAGGACTGACTTGAGACCCATTTGAACCAATGGAAATATAATCACTGGCTTCAATGACCTGTGGATTAAGCATGAAGGATTCCCACATGACAGCTACATATTTTTAAAGAAATGATAATGAAAGCAAAGTCTGTCTCTTTAATGTCCAAAAGCAGCAGCTGCAGTGTCATTTGTACCAGGCTACAAATTGCTCCAAGTGTGCAGCAGCCCAAATCATTGTCTTCATGGCACTCTAGAAACTTGTGAGGCATTTTTATAAAGGCAATTATGTCTGAATACTTTAGATGGTTGGCCAGCTTGACCAATTTAGATTAAGTGAAGTTTCTGCTTTGGCTTCTCTGTCAGGTGTCTATGATATAAGATACTGACGGACTGATTGATGGATTGACTGATTGTACTTATATCCCACCTTTCTCCCAAAATGGGATCCAAGGCAGTTTAAAAAACAAAGACAGTGAAAATGTTGATTTCAAAAGTTAAAAGAGAATTAAACATTGACATTAAAAACATAGTTAAAATGGTTAAAATCACTTAGAACACATTTACAACATAGTTTCATTAAAAGATTAAAAATTTAAAAATACAGCACACTACATTACATACACACTACAATTTCCTAATTAAAATTCGAAAGGCCTACCTAAATAAGATAAAAATAATAAATAAGAAGGTCTTTACCTGCCAATGAAAAGACAGAAAGGAGGGGCCAACTGATCTCCCATGAAAGGTGGAAAAACAAGAAAAATGAAGTTCTTGTGATCATACGTTTAGAAAAAGCAGCTACAGTATGTTGCCAAGCTCAGAACATCTATGTGAGCTAGGGGAGTCTGAGAAGTGTAGTCCCAAACAGTAACTTTTTGAGTTTTGACCTGTTGCAACCTTCATGTTCTCCACTTGCAGGGAGGAAAATGGGGGGGGGGGGGAGATAATTTATGGTATAAATTGACTGGAATAGAAAGGGTAAGAAGACAAGGGTTACTGATGCTTGCAGCAGTTCTTTTCCATGACCACCTCCCTCCCTAGATTCCTACCATCATACAGAGGGAAATTCTGGGATCAAAAAATAGTCTGTGCCCATTTGCCAACTATTGAGAATAATTCTGTCTCAGGCTGGGATCCTGCTGACACACTACACCAGGGGTTGAAGTTTTTTTCAGGGTAACACAGCAGTGGTAAAGGGGTGCAGGCAAATATCTGCCAGGTCCAAGCAGCCTATTTATCCAATGCCACCCTTCCTCCATTGCTGCTACATCCCTGGGCTTTTTTCCTCTTACTGCTACTATCACTTAACACCAGCTTTGTTGAACCTACAAGATTCTAGCGTTTTATTTTTGATATAGAATGAAAGAAGGGAGAGTAATTTTGTGCTCACATTTTGTCCACATAATCTTCCCAAATTTAACCAACATCTCCGTTGGAGAACCTTCAGCAGTAGGCACTTCTTTCTGCAACATGTTTGCAGTAAGTGGAAAACAATTCAAACTTAGACAAACTCTCCATAATAATGAAGTGCTTGCATGTTGCCAGTAAAAAGAAACCTGTGTGCATGTCAGCACTCTGGCTTTTGGACTGCATGACACATTTTACTTCTTTCTTTCTTTCTTTGGGTGTGTGTGTGTGTACATGGAGGACCATAGATGAATCGTGACAGAGGTAAACATAACCTGAAGTTAAACGTGTGAATGCCATTTTTTGGAGTTACGAAAGGACTATTCTCTCCCTCCTTGTGCAATGTCCAACTCTCTCTCTCTCTCTCTCTCTCTCTCTCTCTCTCTCTCTCGCACACACACACACACACACTCACTCACTCACAGAGATACATGACATTTCCACAGAACCAGTACATCATCAATTCAACCTTCACTTCTCCTTGGTCTCTCTTTTTCTCTCTCTTGCCCCAGGAATCCTTTTCACTCAATATAGATTTGATTGCCATTTTGTTATATTATCACAGTAAGACTTCATTTCCAGAAGAGCTTTGGTATCACCTGTATTGTTTCTGTAGGGTAAAGCCTTTACTCATACCCAGTTGTTTCCTGTTTGAGTTGGAATGTGCTAGTTTGAGTCATCTTATTGGGTAAACAGAATTACACTAAGTATGGCTTGCAGCATTCAGAGTTCTACAAACTGGTGACTTTACTTCATCATTTCAAGTAATGTCATGCCAAGTAGTAAGAAACAAAAGTTGTCTATTTCTTGTTTTCCAACAAACATTTTCAAAATGGAAGTGCTATAGATTTTAAGCTTCTTAACAAAAATCCTCCTTCAACAGAGTCTGCTCTTGATTATTATTTTAAAGGTAAAAATATTTTTGGGGTTATGCCACTCTGCTGCAAATACAGGATTTTATAAATGCTTATTAATCTTTTTGTGTTTCGACAGACTGTTTGGAATCATGTGCCCTATCAACACCTTTTGATGGCATGTTTATGTTATGTTTCTCACACATTGGACTACCCATCTGTCATGTGGATTAATTAATTTACCTTTTTTTTATTTTGAACTGGTTGCAACATTAGCAGTGACCTTGTTATTTAATTGGATGTTAAAATCACCAATCTGGGGAATTATTGATTAACCAGTTGAACCAAGGTAACACTTATGACTTTTTCAGTCAAAAAAGTAACAATTCCTCATTTCAGGTATCCCAGCTATTAAAAAAAGTTGTCCTTGGCAGGTGATCCAAAAGAATACAATTGTTAATTAATTAATTGTTAATTGTCTTTGGGGATGGGAAGAAACATCAGGAATACAGTCACTGTGTCTAGTTCCTAGCGGTGCTCATCCATGAGGGCATTATAGTCTCCAAATAAGGGCAAAAATCAGACAGCATCTAATGCTGCTGAAATGTAAGTATATGTCAGGAGGGGTGGAGGGGGATTGTTTTCCAAATAGCCCTTTTATTCATCATCTTTGTCCATTTTCTCCCTTGGATGCTCCCTTGGAGAAAATTAAGGTCCAATATATGATTGTTTTGTAAGTGAAATGTAGGCAGATACAGTAAATTGGCCATGGGATAAGATTTCTTGCCTTGCTTGAATGCAATTGACGGATGCCAGTCAAGATTGACATTAAACCCAGCAGCGAAACTCCTAATGAAATTAAGCTGAATCCACTTAATTTTTACCTTTGACTCAGTCTTTCTTGCTGTCTCTTTCTCTTGTGCTCTCATTCTTATGTTTGCATGCTGCAGAAAAAGGCAGAGCAGAAGAGAAATTAGAGAGATTACAAAAAGTGGTGCCAGCGATTTGGAGGAAGATATTGTTTGCTTGCATTTGAAAAAAGAAAGGACACAATTTGGCCGCCCAGGGTGCCACTGTGTTGGTTCCAGCTAATGATCATTGTGTGAATTGAGCTGTAAGGGGAGCTGCCCATTGACCAATGCTGATTGACTCCACCGACAGGTGCTAATGTTCAGAGGGCAGGACACAGCTGCTGGAACATGGTTTCCATTATCCTTTGCTGGGCATTGATGCACCCTGTGGGATGTTTCCTCTCTGGCTGTGCTAATGTCCAGAATGTATATTTGTATTACTCTATACTGAATGCAGTTGTCAGAAAGGTGCTGCAGTTTCAATGAAATGGCCTCCCCTGCTTCTGTATTCTCCCTTCTGTAATTTTTGTGACTGTGCTGGGCACAGCGCATATTAAAGGGCAGGTTCTGTGAAGGCTGCTGCCATGCACGTAATTGCTTTAGGGTCTGCCAGTAATTAGTCCAATAATATGTTTGGTAAGGTGTCCCCCCCCCCCCCAATTTTCTTTTCTTCTCCTTGAAACTATTAATTTGGTCCTGCTCTTGTAATTCAGTTATGATGACAGAGAACAACAAAGAAGGTGGTTTGCAATTTCCTTGGGGCAGGATCTGCAGAGGAACCTTTGCTTGCGCTCAGATTCTCCTTTAAAAATAAGCAAATTTAAATGTAGGTATGCACACTACTGTCTGATAAATCAGAACCTGAGAAAATTACCCTTTTTGAGCTACAACTCTTAGGATTTTATCACATCAGGCTGTTCTCCCACTAAAATTGTTTTCTGTTCAAAACTGCTATGCAATTGGGATGATTATTTTCTTTATCACACCTTCATAATCTTTGTAATCTTTCTAGGATTACAGCCTTCGTTCTTAAGAAGGCTCATGTGATACCTTATCACACGCAGCATTTGGCACTGCCCAACCAGTACCACCCAGTAGTGTCCAGTGTATGCTTACTTTGGCACATACACACAGATATCGCCAAAGGAAGGGTAAATTAAATTGAGTCTTACCTTTAAAAAGACATTTTTTTCCCCAGATTCAGGATAGACTACTTGATGGCAGATGAAAGTGATTAATCTGACAGTGATTAATTTTTTCTGATTAGTTCAGGCAGTCCTTTGTCCTTGATCATGGGAAAGCAATGTGCAAGCAACACCTAAAGCTTGCCCACAGGCCAACCAAAATTGGAATTGAAGCAGAATCAATTTATAGAACCACAGAAGTGGGAAAGGAGGTCATTCACTGAACTTTTGCATGGATGAGAAGAAATTCCTGCCAAATAAAAACAAAAGGGTGCAAAGTCATGTGACGAGTCCCAGCAAAAGGTGCGATTAAGCAGCTGTTATTGCAGTTTATTGCCTCATGTGATAAAGTCCTTAGAAACTCCCATACAGTGTGGTTACTGGTCATGGTGGTTGTCAGAGTCTGGGATGTGTAGTCCACAAATTCATTCAAGCGCTAAGAGAGATGTGCACCATAGTGCAGAGGTAGTCCATCTGGTGCCTTAAGAGATGTTTTAGACCACATTAACCAACAGCTTAAATCTACTCAGCATGCCCAATGGTAAATTGGCTTTAAAAAAACCCAAACCTGTGCCTGTTTGCCAAGAGTCTAGTAGGATTTTTTAGTGTTGTCTCTTTTAGACTGTAAGCCTGAGGGCAGGGATCCGTCTAATTTAAGATTGTATGTACAGCACTGTGTAAATTTACAGCGCTATATAAATAAAGGTTAATAATAATAATAATTTTACCATAATCATAATTGTAGACTACAGTGGTAACACTGCCAGCCAAAATTATTCTGATATACTTCCTCTTAGAAGATTCCACCTACAAATCCTCCATTCTTGCATACAAACACATCACTTTTTCAATTTGTGTGGGTTGAGAAAACAGTGAGAGGGAAGGAGAATAACACACCATATCAGCATTACCATTTCACAATTTAAATTTGTTGTATCAGATCTCTCCCTTTGCTTTTTTTTTTTGTAAAGAAAAAAGCACAGAATGGTTTAAAAAGTGTGTGTTATGTACCTAGAAAAAGAAATTGGTGCATATCTAATGTCATTGTGCTTGTGCCATGGTCCTTGTGCAAGTGGTTGCATTGACACTAATGCAATACTAACGTTGCCTCTAGCACTACTACTTGCACAATGGTGAATGTCAGCACAACTATGTTAGTGGAGCTTTTCACTCTACTAATCCTATGCTGGATTTAGACCATTATGAGAGAGGTCCATGCAGAAGATCTATGTGCTTTTCTCTGGATGCCAGGCATAGGGTGTGACCCACCAAGAAGTTTAGTACGTAGTGTATTTTCCATGGGTCTCAGTGGACTTTGCATGGTTTTATCATGAAATAAATGGAATTTGCAAAGGTGGGTGTGGTTAACATTGTTGAAATAATCAATGAACACAAGGGAGACAATCAAGAGAGCAATGGCAAGGTCTCAGCTGTGGGATAAAGCTTTGCTACTGAATTTATATAACTCAGTCTATCAAGTAAACATTTCCCACATACTTTTTGAAGTTTAAAAACATGCAAATTACTGATAAACACTAGCACTTACTGTTAAAAGAAAACATTTAACATTTTTATAAATTCCATGGTAGAATAATGTAAGTAAATTGATGTGCTGCTAACTCTCAGTCCCTCTCCCAGTTAAAAACCTAAAGCTTCATCTCATTATTATACATGAGGTATCTCATATATTGATGTCATCTTCTGTTAATAACATGATAATGGGGACAGGAAACTCTATCAGAGTCACATTTTTCTGCACCTTTAAAAAACAATTTGAAATTCTTTCTGTTGTATTTCTGAAATTTTCTAAAGTTCATATCAAAATCCATATTGCCAACCCTTTACCATTACCTTTACCATCCTTAAACAGACAATCTCAATCTGTTTATTCAGGTCCTGTTTTCCCTAAAAACCACAAATCTTTTTCAAGAGGCTGGGAGGTTAAGAAGATGTTTAAGAATCACTCCTCACCACAGATGGGAAATTTGCTTTTGTAGCAGCGGTATGTAAATATTTACCTTGGATAATCTGTCCCCGTTTCTCTGTTAGAGCAGGATCACAGCCAGCCCTTCCAAACAATGGGGCATGTAGGAACCTTGGTGCAGAGGCTTGATGAAGGATGAGATCACACCAAAAAGATAATAGTGGATAACTGTGACTTCCAGCCTCTCATGGCATAGAAAGACCCAATTTAGCATCAAGAGACTACAAAGCCTACCATCAAGATCTGTACTTAGGCAGATAGCAGTGAACTGAAAACACGTCTAGCAGAAACTGAAGTTTGGTAAAGCTGCTTGGCTTGCTTGGTGAGTTGGCTTGCTCAGTGAGTATCCATTGGGTAGCCAGTTCTATGCTCCTTGACTTGCAATTCCACAACAGCTGGAAATCAAAGTGTGAGACATATTCCCAGAATACAAATTGGTTACTTGTCATGGAAAAGCCCAAAGATGTGGAACAAGTTGCCCCATAAATGCTTGATAGATGATGCATTCTGCAGTCAAAGGACATATAGCAGAAACAAGGTCTACTGTACCTTTATGCAACTAGAGATGGGGAAAAATATAATCAAGATTTCATTTGTGCTCATTTATGGTCTTGTACCATGAGACAACCTGTTGAGGATTCTCCAGCAATTGGTAGGGATATTACCTTGATCATAAATGTGAACCATATTTCTCCTCCCCAGGCCTTACACATTTTGCAAAAAGAAATTTTGGGAGTGAAGGAAAATTTCATTTGGGAGGCAGAATTCTTATTTAGGGGTAATTTATCTACCTCTTCCAATAGCTATGTCACTGATCTAATGTCTTTTCCCTTTGTAAAGCTAAGCATGCACAAATTCATAGCAAGCAAAGAAGTATAGATTGACTGCTGTCAAAGATGCAAACTACCCATCCAATTCTTTTACTGTTTTACTATACATGCAAGAAGGTAGTTTTAAGTTTGGCAAATTCATAGAAATATGCAGATTCCAAGCCCACCTCTTCCTGCCCTCAGATGTTGCCATCTTGCAATAAGGATTTCCCCCCCTTCCTTTCTTATATGGCATGTGAGAATGAATCATGTCAGAATTTCTAACCCTGTTTATTAACTTGCCAAGTAGTCTTCGTACACTAGAACTCCAAAATAGCACAGAATATCCAAAGGATTTTAAAAAGAAAAACACATCTCAAGTCCAGAGCATCCCCCAAGTTGTCGGACTGACACCCTAGATCACATTTGCAATATAATATTCTTAAATCTCCCTTACTAAGGCCAACTATGACAAAATGTCTCCTGGCACTATCACACATGTTGGAGTTATACATTTAAAAATATTTAGGGGACAGGATTTAATGATTCTTTGTCAACATTTCGTAATCAAAATATAGTGTTCTGATTAAATTTGACTTCTCTATTATATGAGATACTAAAGAACTGGGGGGAAAGATGCACTCACAGAGAAGCTCCTTGTTTCAAATATAGTCATGGTGTCAGTGCTTGGAGGATCTGAAGCTTTTATGGGATACTGAAGTGAAACCTGAAGCTGTATTAACACTGTGAAGGATAAGACTCAAGTAGTGGTGTTTGTAGATGGCATCTCATGTTTTCCTCACTATGGATAAGACACATATTTTACTTTTCAAATACTGTAACCCAGTCGCCCACAGGATGAGAGAGATTTTGTTTTGCTTCTTCATGAGGTTGCAATTTTTTTTAAAAAAGAATTTTGCATAAAATGTTTCTGTACAAAAGAAACACATTTTTGGGCAAGCACTTTTCACTAATATGGGTTAAGTTGAATTTTAGTTCCGGTCAGAGTAAATGCACTAAAATGCATGGGACTTGTTAGTCACAACTAATGTGTTCCATTGATTTCAATATATCTAACTCCAGGTGAGATTAGAATTATATTTAGTATTAGGGGTAGTGTTGGTGGTGAGGAAATTGTACCTGACGTCCCCTAATCTATACAATTTTGTACAACATTTTCTTGATTTTGGGGGGTAGGGAGCAGGGAATTGCACTGTAGCATTTGGAGAAGTGTGAAAACTGAAACAGCTGCATTCCAGTTCATGTATTTGTTTTTTATTATTCTTATTCTAATTAATATGCTAACTAAGGGCCTGAACATAGGCCAAAATAAATCTACTTCGGGTCACTTTGGAAGTATGCTGTTAAAATAACACATGCATCTTAAGAGGTCAGAAGCTGCATCAAACTGTGCTCCAGCCTCTTAGAACACATGCAGCATTCAAACAGCATACCTCCAAAGTGATCCGAAGCAGCTTTATTTTGGCTTGTCTGTTTGGGCCCTAAATGAATTCTCCCTTCTTGTCACAAGTTACAGTGAGCTTTATGTTGAACATCCTGTGAAGAGTTTTGGGCTTTTTGCTCATCTTGTTAAAATCCCCCTTTCTTCACTCTTTGATCTATCTTTCTCTAGGGCAAGGATGAAACTAATTAAATCTCACTGATCTGTCTTGGCAAAAGTTGATGAGTTTCATTCTAGTACAATCTTGAGTTTACAAACATTTCAGCCAGCAAATGAAAATGTTTGTGAAGTGTATAGGCCTTTCAGCTTTCCATTTGTATTTGCCAAATAACAGTTTTCCCCATATTGACTTCATAAGGATGGGGCTTATTTTTTATGATAGGACATTTGTGCAAATGGAACAAAACAGAAATGGATGGCTCCCATGGAATTCATTGACCTAAACTGATGAAAGGCATGGGGTGAGGGTGAGAGAAGTTTCTTTCTAGTGGGTAAATAATTATTTTGTGGTTATTTTGTTCAGGATGTTAGGCAGATGAAAAACATTTTGGGAACTTGCTTTTTAGAACTGCTAACATCTTCTGTCTTAAAAAAAAGAGAAGCACACAAATGCATTGTATTTCAAAGAAGTGTGTTTGAGCTCATAACCTTGGGCTGCAATATTATTCAGCTGTGCTTGGGACGTAAGCTGCATTGAAGGTTGTAGGACTTTGGTCTGAATAAACTTGCATAGGATTTGGCTGTAAGAGTGTTTTTACATGTTAATTTTGCTTTTGTCTAGATCAATGTTACTCAAAGTGTTGGTCTGTGGATTGGTGCTGGGTTCTAAGCCCATTTGGTGCTGGTCTACAGCACATTTCTAGGAAAGAAAGATAGACTTGTAGCCAAGGGTCACAAATATAGTGCTGGTACCTGGTATATTTTTTTTTGAGGGGGGGGGATCCGGTGAATCTGCCATATTAGATAGCTTAATACCTATGCAGATAGCTCCAGATCTATGCAGAGTTATATAAGACTATGAATTATTTACTACTACTACTACTACTACTACTACTAATAATAATAATAATTTATCCACCACATTTTCCACATAACTGGGTCTCAATGCAGCTGACTGGATTTCAGGGATATTGTTTACACGAGGCTCTCTCTCGAGGGCACATCTGACTTCTGCTCCATATGAATGCTCTAGGAAATGTTACTCTGAGAATATTTTGCAACAAGGACCTTGTGTTGACCAGGGGAACAGGATTCAGCTCTATTCTTAACCCATGACTGTTTATATAAAAGACATGATTTGCCAACAAAAAGAATGAAAACAGCAGAGCATGGAACTAAAAACCCATCTGTTCGTGTTGGAGTTATGCTTACAGTCAGCCCAGCAAGGGGGCTGACTTTCAAAGGCCTGTGTAAACTGTGAAACAAAGGACAGAGTTAGCACACATCAGGAATATCCATGGATGAATGCACACAATCCAGAAAGCACATAGTCCATGCTCTAAATCTCAGGTGAGTATGCACTGGGTTGAAAGCCCCAGAACCTGCTTTTGAAAATTTAGGCTTTGGAGAGCAGCTGACACATTTCTGAGAATCTCTGCAAGATTTTCCTATGACCATAGTCCTAGAGATGCTTCCATCGTGTGAATAAATGATCACATGCATGGTCTGCTTGCGTGTATGCTGCAGGGGTGGAAAGAATATTTGAAAATGTTTCACAATACTACAAGAATGTATTTCTTGAGTGTCAGGAAAGCCTGACAAAGAAAATTCTAGAGGGATGAGAATCTTTGAAGTTCAGGAATTATGCTGTGCAAAATTGGCCCATGGGGATTTTCCCCTCCCAAATTATTTTCTGAACCGGAAACAGCAAAGAAAATGCTGTTTTTGGTGTAAAAAGGGCAAATTTGCACAGAGTAAGCCCTGAATTATGATTCATCTTCAAAAATTGTGCCATTTTTAAAGATTTTCTCACAGCAAGAAGAAAATATTTAAAATTAGTCATTACATCATTAAAGAATGCAAATAGCAAAGGTTTACAACTAGGAAGAAGGGACTCCCAAGAAAACCACAGCAAGCTTTTAATGCTTTTCATTGTGAAGCTTTTTATTGGGATTTTTATTTATCTTTTAAAACGTTTGTATGTCTTTTAAATGATTTTATACTGTTTTATGTGGCGGCTTTAATTGTTTTAAAAAATTTATTGCAAATTTTAAAAAATTGACTCCCTTGGGCCCCACTCTCAGGTGGCATATAAATGGAATGAAATGAAACAGTTTTCTGAAACGTTCCTCATATATGGTGGTGCAGGGTGACATTATTCTCCAGTGATAGCTATAGCTATCAGATTTGGCTAATCCAGATTTTGTTTCTTTTTTGAAGAATGTACTAGAAATCTTGAACCATATATTTGGGGAGGAAAAAATTTGTTCTTTAAAAAAAACATAAATGCAAGAGAAAGCAAAAGGGAATTATTTTTATCTCAAATGGTAATTGCTATGGCTTCCGTGATGAAAGAATTTCATCATTGGGGGATAGAGATTCCTGGTTTCCCTTTAGGCCCTTGGGGACTTCCCAAATATTTATTGTTGGGAGGCGGTGGAAACTTCTGGAGAAGAATTGTGGGTTGGCGCAGGAGGGACAATGACAAAAAAAGTTCTGCTGCAAGGGCAGAAGTCCTCTCCAACACCCAACATTCATTGGAACCCAATAGCTTTATCATCCTAATACTAATTCCTGAAGGTTAAAAATCAAAGATTAAATCTAGAAACAACATTGCAAAATCTTCTTTTAGGGCTCTGCTGCTTGGTATGCCTGCTCATTCACTCTGTTTTCCCATTCCTTCCTTCAGAAAATAAGAACAGAGTGGGCTGAAGTACTCGCCAAACACAATAGGGGCTAATGAATAGGCTTGCTGCACTCCTGAGACTGCGCTTCAATTATGGGTGGTGCCAATCAAGGTAGAAATACTAGCAGTGGTAATAGCAGCCTTTGGTTTCCTCTGGGTGAGGCAGTAACTCTTTGGCACAGCTAGTGTCCTGTAGGGTGAAGCTTTCAGGGAGAGTAAAGTGGCGTGTGTGCGGCAGAAAGCTGCTGAGTTACATAACAAAGGTAGATTAGTAATTGCATTTTGCTCTAAGCGTCCCGTAGAAGCAAAGTAATGTTCCTTGCTATTTTCTAGGAGCATAGAAGCACTCCAGCTTCAAAGAACAGCAGCTTTCCACCATTAAGCAGCTCTTCCTCTTTGCAATTTGAAATTATTCATGTTTTTGTGTGTCTCTATTCTATTTCAGGGTGAAACCGTTGGATCTGAGAAATAGTAATTGTGGCTACCACTGTTCAAGGAGCCTCTGTCAATTCTGTTAGCGAGTCCACATGTGTCTCTGAGCAAAGTGGCTTGGATCCTAACTTCCTTTCTGAGAACTGAATTGAGTTTATATCCATGGAAATGGGTTGTCCTGCATCATTTCCCCCCTACAACTCCTAACTGCTCCTGGGGTTGGGAGATCTTTTGTAATGGTCTAGAATATGGTATGTGTGTGTGAAGGGGCTTCAGATAAGCACACAGGTTGGCAACTTAGGAATCAAAGGAAGGACTGAAGATTCCAGTCAATCTAATGCAATCCAGTGAATCTGAAAATCATACAAAAGCCCCCACAAATGCATACCAATTCCCCTAAAATTCCATCACTGCTGCAATCCTCCACAGAATGCTCCACTATTCCAAAAACCCTCCATTTTCATCCATGGTCTTCCCAAAATGGCAATAGGAAGTGATGCAACATCATTCCATTTTGGAAGCACTTTGGAGTTATTTAGTCACACTGCCAGTGGTATGTCAAAATGATTGGCAAGGGAGTGGAAAAACTTCATTCGCCCCGATTTCTTTCCTTGATCTAATGGACAGAATGATGAATCTGGAATAGAACTAGAGAGACTTAGGGTGCTTCATAGTGATATGATGCCACATTATTTATAGAAAATATATTTTTAAATTTATTTTCTATATTTATTTATAGTTTTCAACTTGTAGCTCTCCCATATTTCCCTAGTTATTGAATAGGAAAAAAGGCTTCTTCTAAAGTCCTCAGAGGTCAACTGAGTTGATACAGATACAGGCAAGTTGCTAGTGATCCAGGTCCCAAGTTATTTAGGGCTTTATTTGTCAGGAACAATCTTGAACATGACTTGGTAGCTCGCAGGAAGTCACTGTAGTTCCTTTTACCGAGCTGCAATATATGTATCTATTTGGATGAACACTCTAGCTGCTTCATTCTGTCCTACCTATGGCTTCCAAACCAGATGCAAGGGGACCCTGTATTTTACCTATTATAGCAGTCTACTCATCGCCAGTGGTAGCTGATGGTTTCAATGTCAGTGGTCTGGTTAATTTCTTCTGGGTTTTAGTACCAACTGTAAAGGAACTATCTAGGGTGCTGACCTATCTAGGGTGCTCTCCCCAATAGGCTCAACTCCTTTAAAGTTAAGATTAAATCCCAGAGGTCACCAGCTGCCACTGCTTTTGAGGGCACCAGCACATGAACCATAATAGCTGGCCCATCTAGAAGTGAGTATATTTGAAGTACAGAAGAGAGTAATGGATGCTCTGGGACCCTGGACCATCTGATTCTCCAGAGACCACGAGGAATATGTTAAACAGGAAGAAAATAAACAATGTGGAAGCTGCAATAAGAGAAATGGCAAAAAACAAATCTTCAGGAACAGATGATATTTCAATTGAACTAGTGCAATTGACAGTGACAGAGTCAATTCTAATGCTAACAAACATATGTCAACTGATATGGAAAACAAAATAGTAGCCAACAGATTGGAAATGATAAATCTACATCCTCATCCACAAAAAAGGAGACACAAAAAACTGCAGCAACTATAGGACCACTATAGGACCATAGCACTAATCTCCCACGTAAGCAAAATAATGCTCAAAAATCTGCAACATAGATTCCAACCATACATGGAGAGAGAAATCCCAGAGGTCCAAGTGGGGTTCAGGAAAGGAAGATGCCCTAGGGACCACATTGCAAGCATATGCAGACAATGCCATAATACTAGCAGAAAACCTCCCCAACGTGGAATAACTACTCAGGAAGATCAAGGAAGAAAGTGCAAAGGCAGGACTACTGTTGAACATAAAGGAAACAAAAATAATGATGACAGAGATTCTATCTAGACAAATTCAACATAGATAATGAAGAAATAGAAGTAGTAAAAGAGTTCCATACCTGGGATCAAACATTGATAGAAATGGGGACTGCAGTCAGGAAATCAGAAGATGATTAAAAATGAGGAAAGCATCTATGAAAGAACTAGAAAAGATCCTAAAATGCAAAGATACAGAATTGAGCACAACAGTTAGAATCATACAAGCAATTGTATTCCCCATTACCATGTATGGATGTGAGAGCTGGACTATTAAGAAAGATGATAGGAAGAAAATAAATTCATTTGAGATGTGGTGCTATGAAAGAGTGCTGAAGATCTCATGGACATCCAAAAAGACAAACAAGTGGGTCCTAGAGCAGATCAAGCCAGAAATCTCCTTGGAAGCCAAGACAAAACTGAGGCTTTCATACTTTGGGCACTTCATGAGAAGGCACAACTCATTGGAAAAAACTATAATGCTAGGAAAGGTGGAGGAAAGTAGAAAGAGAGGAAGGCCACATGCTAAGGAGGTAACAAGTATGACTTTGTGGGAACTAAGCACAGCAGTGGAGGATAGGGAGTCTTGGATATGTCTCATCCACAGGGTTGCCATGGGTTGAAATTGACTTGAGGGCAGTTAATAACAACACACACACACACACACATATATGTGGTTTTATCAATTGCTTGTTCTCCAAAAATGTCTGCAACAATTTCTTAGAAGTGATGTGATTAGAAATGAGGGATGATAGTGTCTGCCTAGGTTACTTTAAAAGGAAATACTGTATTTCAGTTCTATATCTCAAAATAAAGTATGGACATCACATTGTAAATGAATGTCTCGAAGCTGCTGTTTTCTGTTATTTTGAAGGATCACAGACCAAACAAAGTTGACCTTACTCAGTATCTGCTATTCATGGAGCCAGAAGTAGCCAACTATGCATCGGGAGTAACAGCAATATAAAGACTGATACTTTTAATCCCCCTGCAGTGTTATCTGGTGTGACTTTGATTGCCTCTAAATATGTACATCAGTAAACCAATGTAGGGCAGAATTAATCTGAAATATAAAAGCAACTTTACATTTTGGAATTTTGACATCCTAGATTATTGATTCATAGTTTCTTTTAGCAAAACAGTAACTGGGGACTTCATAACATATTGCTTTAAACTGCCATAAAAGTTGGATAATAGTGCCTTGGCAGTAGAATTCAAAGATATAGCCATATTAGTCTGGAAAATCAGTGTGCAAATAGATTATGGAGTACTTTTGAGACTAACTGCAAAACAGTGAGAACAGGAGTTGTGTGATAAAGTCCAGGGAAACAGAAAAAATATCCTGTGCAGTTGAGTTAACCTGAGAATATAGCACAATACAAAAAGCTCTGCTCAGTACCTGAATCATTGTTTAATCAACTTTTTCTCTTGCTGACACCAGTAGGATTCAGTTGGCCTAAATTCTAAGAGTTTCAATAGACATGGCAAAAGCATTGCCTGTGTATTGAAACCTGGAACAAGTCAAACAGATATACTTATTTATAGCAGATATAGTTATTTTTATGATTGGGAGGGGGTGGGGGTAGGAGATTATCTAGACATGTGATTTTATTGTCATTTGTATTAATAATAATATATTTATTTGTTTCCCACCTCTCCCTGTATTGATATTGTATTTTATTGTTGTTTCTGTTTTGTAATCCACTTTGATTTGAGAAAAGGTGGAATATAAATAAATTATATTATTATAATATTATTATTACTGTGTGGCCAGGAATGAACTGACACTTCAGGTGCTTCCTCATTCTCCTAATGCTTTTTTCTCAAATTGCCATTTCCCTGCTCATGAGGGGCTTTCTTCTCATTTTGTAACCCATCTGGCATAAAACAGCAACTGGAGAGGAAGATGTTTCAAAGTAGTGCAAAGGGAACTGCTCCTTCACATGAACTTGCCCTCATCTTTCCTTTGTATCAATGACACATCTGCTGTTATCCAGTTTATCCTTAAGGTACTGCTTACTGCACATAGTTGGAATGCCAGTTGTGGAGTTGCACATATTGGCTAACACTTGTGACACCAGGAATATCTTTATATTATACTATATTATACTATGTTGTATTGTACTTTTATTGTTAGTAATTTAATTTTAAATTTAACTAATTTAATCCTATTTTAAGGGGGGGAGGTTGGGATGGAATTCTTGAATTATTTTAATCTGTAATTTGTTTTTAACCTTGTTGTACCCCGCCTCGATTGTTTTACAGAGGGGCGGGTAAGAATAATAATAATAATAATAATAATAATAATAATAATAATATTCAGGGGCTGAACAAGTGGTGGAACTATAGTTGCAATTTTATAGGGTGCCTTATGCTAGCTAAACATTGATAGTGTGTCCTTGGTATCCACTGAGGTTTGGTTCCAGGACCCCCCTCCCCAATGGACACCAAAATTGTAGATGTCTCATTGTATACAGTGGGGTAGTAAAATGGTGTCCCTTATATAAAATTGGAAAATCAAGGTTTGCTTTTTGGAATTTATATAATTTAGAAATATTTTCAAGCCATGGGTGGTTGAATCTGTGGATATGGAGGGGTGACTGTAAAAATATAATTTTATAACCATCTGAATCATGAAGGGGCAGGAAAGACGGATAGCAGAAACAGCTGCCACCTTCTTGGTGTTTATATGTGTGAAGCAAATTATGAAGATAGCGTTGCACCATAGCTGATGGAATAATGTACATTTAAACTGTTTAAATGTAACTTCTCTCTTCAATGATAATTGCCATAGGTAAAATAAATCACAAGCAAGCAAAATGGGGATTCACTGTTTTAGAAAAAGGTGCATAAGTGCTTGAATGTGGGATGAAAAACAAGTTTGTGTTGTGCCAAACTTCATTTGGAATTTATTTTGGAGTATAATTTTCAATAGCCTCCCCCCTTCATTTCTAAATTTCAATGCAACTTCTGATATAGAACAATTTCCTTAACAATATATCCGATGGCTCCTTTTGTCTTTTGGAAGTTTTTCAACCCAATCTTACCCTGAGGTGATTATTATATTATATTAATTATATTTCTGTCATATTATTTCCAAGAATGTTTGAGGGATCTGATCACTGCAATAATCTGTTATACTTAGCAGATTTTTATACCTCGCCAAGAACACCCTGTGGTATGTTCACCTTAGGGTTGTCATAAATTGGAAACGACTTGAAACACACAACAACAGTGTCACTAATGGGCTGCCAGCCTTCATCTACACAGCAAAGACTAATGTGCAGATTGATACCTCATTATTTACTGGCTCTCATAAAATCTGAATGTTCTAGTACCCTACTCAGTTTTAAAAAGTGAACAAAAAAGGTACAAAATACACAGAAAATACAGTTTGAAATGTGAATGCTGAGCCAAAGCATGATTTAAAATACAAATGTAACATGAGTTTTCATGTGGATTAAAAACAAACAAATCCAGATTAGTATGGAAATAGGGTGGACCAGATGCATATGTGAACATGCATGAAAGTGAGACAGAGTGGAAACAAATTTTGTTCATCCCTAATTATTTCCATACCCAAATAAAACGTTAAATGTAGCCACTAAAAAGCATACCACAAAGCATAGAAAACATGAAGATTATTACTCTAATTCAGCTCTAGTTACACTAGAGCATGGATGAGGACAAACATGAAGATGAGAATTTCAAAAAGTTATATAAAACAGATTGAAGAAATTTGCATCTGAATGTGGATCTGATCCAGAAAAGAGAACTACATGTTAAAGACATGGATTGATATATTTGTCTAGCTGTGTGTGTGTGTGTGTGTGTGTGTGTGTGTGTGAGATACTGTGTAAGTGTAGAGTTTTAACCAGTGGCACTTGGTAGCTTCCAAGACTGCTGGCACACTGCAGAATTAATGTAGTTTGACACTGCTTTAGCTGTTATCACTCCATCCTATGGAATCTTGGAATCTCTAGTTTGTTGTGGCATCAGAGCTCTCTGACAGAGAAGGCTAAATATCTCACAAAACTACAAATCCAGAATTCCATAGCATTGAGCCATAGCAGTTAAAAGCAATGTTGAATTGCATTATTTCTGCAGTACAGATGCAACCCATTTTGGCAGGACAATGAATTCACTCTGGATTTTAATGAAAATTTTAAAGGAGTTGAACCTATTTGTAGTAGAAATATCTAAGGTGCTGAATCTATACTTTGGATTGTTTCTTTAAACAATCTAGAAATGGGAACAACTGGTTCACTAGCCCTAACAGTGCAAAAGCATTTCTGGCCATCACTGAGACCTGACATCAAACTTGCATTCAGGAATATATCTAAGCTGCAAACTCGCATCTTTTGGGTGGGTACAAGGTATATTTCTATTCTCAAACTGTCTTTTGACTTACCAGGATGATTTCTGTTTTGTTGGAAAGAATGGAGCTGATGTAAAACAGTGCTTCCAAATCACATCCCAGTCAGGCAGCCCAGAAGAATCATGGATGATAGTACTGAAACCTGCTGAGAGGTTTAGCAGAACCAACAGGGACACACACTGTCTCTCCAGTGCTCAGTGTAGGTCATCTACCAAGGTGGCCAAAGATGTTTCCCTCCCATAACCAGGCCTGAAATTAAATTGAAATGGCTCTAGATAATCTGTCTCATTTAGGAAGCCCTGGAGCTGGGAGGCCACCACACAATCCAGCATATAGTCCAAAAATGGAATATTGGAAACTCGTTTATAGTTGTCTAATATGGAGGGACCCAGGGAGGGCTTTTTCAATAATGGTCTTATAATTGCACTCTTTATGCACTATGGAACTCTGCCTTGTTTAAGTAAGGCATTGACTTCTACCCACTCAGTCAGACCCACTCTAAATTTGTTTTTGTTTTTTAAATAAGCCAGGGATGGCGAGGATCTAACACATATGTGGTGGCCCTTACCAATCCAAGAATCCTGTTCACATCCTCAGGCTCGACAAATTGAAAACCACCCATTATCACTAGACTCAAGTTACATCCAATGGATCTGTATTAAATATAACATCCAAGCCAGAGTGGATTTGAGTGATGTTATCTGCAAAATGCTGGGTGTATTGTTCACAGTGGTCTGTTGAGTGGCCTGCAATGAAGGTAACTATGGAACACAACACAAAGATTGGCATGTTGACTGGACTCTAAAATACTGTAAATAAGTAAACAATAAAATATTTTCAAATGTCCAAGCAGTCTACAGCTACTCAGCAGGTTAAAATGACATGAAAACACCTCAATTATTATGAATTTTTTAATACTTTTTTTCATCCAAAAACAAAGCATTAAGTTTCATGAATGTCAATCCTCAGTATCTTACATCCTGTTTTGAATATCTAATGCAATTAAGTGAAAACCCAGGTGGAAGCACAAGCAGAAGCAGAAAAACAGGTGGCAGATCACGTAAACACACACACATGGTACGGTGAAAAATGGGGTTGGATAGATTAATGGATTGAAAAGCTGTGAGACCATGTGTTCCTCAAAGTATTGCTTCACTACAATTCCCCCTAGCCAGCACAGCCAATGGTGACTGGTGCTGGGAGGAGTACAAGCACCATAAGAGCAAGTATACACAGCCTCAGTGGCACAGATAAAAACACAGATGAATATCTTAATTTCTCCAGTAATGCAAGACAAAATATGCCAGTACTATGGCAAGAAAATAGAGCATGGTGTGACTGTGCCCTGATGCCTGGGTAGCTGTTTTAGAGCAAGAGCAATGGGCAAGAGATATAGACAGTGCAGTGTAGTGGTTTGAATGTTGGACTTGGACTCTGGGAGGCCAGGGTTCGAATCCCCACTCAGCCATGGAAACCTACCAAGTGGCTTGGACAAGTCACACTCTCCAGGCCCAAGAGGAGGCCAAAAGGCAATCTCCTTGAAATGAACCCTGCCAGAAATCTCTAGGAAGGGTGCCATATGTTGGGGGTCACTTGAAACCCCATGACAACAACAAATGGATGAGAGAGAGAATTGGAGGCAAAAAGCAGAATGTAAAATCCAAATGTGGAGTCGAAGGCTTTCATGGCTGGCATCCATAGTTTTTTGTGGAGCTTCCGGGCTATGTGGCCATGTTCTAGAAGAGTTCCTTTCTGACGTTTCGCCAGCATCTGTGGCTGGCATCTTCAAAGAATGAAGATCTCTGAAGATGCCAGCCACAGATGCTGGTGAAACATCAGAAAGGAACTCTTCTAGAACATGGCCACATAGCCTGAAAGCTCCACAAAAAACTATAAAACCCAAATGCTCACTTTCATTACCAGAATAGTGACAAAGTATGTTTATGCTAATAGAATATTACCCCATCCTGGACTCTTTTCCAAAGACTAACGTATCTAAGCATTCAGTTCACTTTCAGTCTCTCCCCCCACCCCACTCCCCCTTTCAACAATACTGGTCTATAGAAATATCATATGCTTGCTGCCCTAACTATTCAGAATACTGTACTAGTTGCTGAAAATGGGCAAAACTCTTCACTAAGGTGTATAGTGTTTGGAGGAAGATGCCAGAGAATCCAGTGTGTGATTTTTCTTTTAAAAATTACTTCAGATTGATATGAAGATACATTATCAATCTTGAATTTTTAAAAGAAAATTCAGCCATGCACACATGTCTAATGTGTGTATAACTAATAATTTGTATATTTTGAACTTCTGTTACATTTTGTTTTCTTTACAACTGCTTGGATATTTTACACAAGTAGAAAAATCCCAAATTTACCTGAGATTTTGTCTGTTCAGATGAAACTCTCTAGAAAATGAATGATGTGGATAACACTATAGGGAAAAAAGTATTTGTGACTTCAAAACACCTTTGGATTCTTTTCAACTTGCACAGATATTTTGTCCCAGGGGGAAAAATTATGAGTGTGATAGAAACTGTTTCAACAAGCAAACTAATTCCTAATAAGTACATGGTGAGATTCAGTTCCATTGAATGAGAAGATCTGTGGAGACTTCTTTTACTCACTTCTGCTTTCTCATCCTGTGGGTCTAATTCACCTAAACAGGTTGCAGACATGACTTTTTTAGAGCTTGAGCAGGGGGAAAAATAACAAAAGAAGCTACGCTTACACTCTGCATCAGCTTGCAGCATCATTGGACAGCTGTGATTTCTCAGTGTTCTGGTACAGTCATTTTTGACTTTGACGTTTTGGGCAGCTTGAAGCTCTGCATAAATTTCCAACAATACCCAGAGTGAGATGCTTTAGTGGGAGGATTATGTGGAATTTAAAACCAAGTTGGCTTCACATTTTCTGGTGCTAATGACTCACAACTAGTACTAGTAATCCTTCCAGGACCTTTAGTAGAAAAGGGGTTACCCATATTGGGAGAAAGGAAGGATATACAATAGAACCATAGACCTGGAAAGAGCTTCATGGGCCATTAGGTCCAATGCCCTGTTCAGTGGAGGATCTCCAGCTAAAGAATCCCCAGTGGGTAGCTGTCAATTCTCTTTCTGATGTACAGAGACTGTTCAGGGGTGGCTCTATGTTGCCCCAGAATGGTCTGGGTTGGGGACGCTGCAACTGCATGCCACATGCCCAACCCGGTGCAAATAGGAGCCATGAAGCACAGCTCCTATTTGTGCCCTAGAATGGGTGCCATAAGGGCTGCAGCACGGCCTTATGATGCCTGTCATGCGCAGCACCATGTTAGCACTGCCCATGAACAACGTCATCATGGCATTCTCTGTCTGTACAGGACTGTGTCAAGATGGCACCTGGGGTGCGTGGTAGGGTTGCTGAGCATGTAAACGCTTAGCCCCTGCACAACCCTAGTTCGGGCCCAGGCCGGCACAAAGTGCCAGTCTGTCCAGGCCCTTATTTTACTTAGTGTGGACCCTTCTTATCTGCATGGATTCAATTCTACCCTTCCCAGATGAGAAAAAAAATGCAAATGGCCATGTCCTATATTAATCAATGACAAAAACATGTGTACATGCACACCAACATGTCCATGTGCACATGGCATCATTGAATAATATGACTATCTGTAGACGGTCAAATCTGTGGATCGCTAGCCTGCCAGGCAGATTGCTAGCCCACCAGACAGACCCACTGTATTTATTTATTTATTGAATAAATAAGTAAAATAAAAATGCACTCTAGCTAGTCTCACTGCTCTTAAAAATATATCTATCTTCACTGCATGTGAGTAGTAGTACTCTAATGACAAATTGCTTAAGGTGCTTGAAAGAGACAATGATGCTAACTCTAGAATGAAGCATTTTCTTTTACATTAATAGTTGAGCTGTGGTTCCTTTCTGTGAAGACAACTTCTTCCATATTCCCGTATTCCACATAAGGGAATGTGGAGAGCGGTCATGGCAATGTGGTAGAAAAAGCCCATTCTTGATATGTATGTTGGCTGTGTTGTTCAGGTCTGTTGAGAATTGTAGTCCAAGAACATCTGGAGGCTTTCAAATTGGCTGCCTTAAATACAGAGTACCCCAGGTTCAGTTAATTGAGCTCAGGTGGTGGGCCTATAAGAGATCCTTGCATGAGATATCAAATAGTCCCTAGCCATTCAGAGTAAGGAATGCTAGGTTAGCCAGACCAGGAGGAGAATGTGATATGGCGGCATCAATTGTTCATAGTTTGGGGCTAGTTCATGCTTTGAGCCAAAGAAAAATGATTGTCATTCGCTTAATCCCCAGTGAAGTGGCAATGTGAACAGTACAGATAAAGAACATCATTGCTGGAATATGGTAATGATCTACCACTGTCTGAAAAGGTAGGAGCAAATCAGAACAAGACAAAAGCAGTACCACACATGTTATTTTAGTCTGGCGGAAACAAAAAAATACGTGTTCCCTATCTCTCTATCACAATATTTTAATAGCTGAAGTTGAGGCAATACCCTCAGAATCAAGTGTTATTTGATTAGGCAACTCTTGCACAGCACTGTACAGCTTGTGAGCAGCTTAAATACAATAAATAAAAGTAAGATCTTACACAAGGCAGCTCAGCTTTAGTAATTGCAGTTTTGGAGCTCACATCACTGCAGTTATTTAGCTCAGCATTTCATCTCCAGCTGCAGCACAATTTTTGCCAAATATAGATAAATGAAGTTAAAGTTATTGGCATCCACTCATTCTGTAACCCTGTTTTGAGTTTATAGATTCTGTACAAATTCTGAGGGAGGCAGGCCTTCTGGAGTTCTTTGTAACTGTTCTCCATTAGTCTGCACATGGCATTTTTGAGGAAACATTCAGGACTACTATACTTGCAGAGGGAACTGGCCCTAGGCAACACAATGTGTTGCAGATTAAATTTAGGGATAGAGGGTGAAATGGCCCCTGAAAAAGGCTTAGAGTATTTCAGAGAGGTTTCAGATTGGAAATCTTAGGGTCAAATTTTCAGGCTTTGCCTTTCAATACCAGATAAGAAATTTATTTTCTTCCTTACAATGTTGATTAGCATTTGATTCAGCACAAGAGCCTGCAATACAATCCTCTCTCCCCACCAGCAGGACTTGTTTGTGCAAATTTCACAAAAGGACGTTTTGATCTAGAATACTGACTTTTGTGCAAAACACATCCTTCATGATTTTTTTTGCAAAATGTACCTAAAGAAGAAAAAATTGACAGCATTTCATATTTTTTTAGATGAGATGTTTCAACACATTAAACCTGTTTCAATATCCTTTCTCCTCAAGGATGATAAAGTGTGAGAATTTTTTTTTTACATACACCTCTTAAATGGATTAATTAATTAGTTCATTTAAGAAATGAAATAAGATGCTACATATGATGCAGTGGAAACAAAATTTTTCATACCACATGGAAGCTTCTGTTGAGAAATTCCATTACAATGAGATGTAGAAGAGTCTTGAGTTTTCCTTTAAATTCCATCAAATGCCACTCTGGATTGTAGCACTTTTTTCACTATGTAAGGAGCCGTGTAAACTTACGGTGCTATATAAATAAACTTTAATAATAATAATAATTCACGAACACAGCTGACAACAAACATTGTTGCATGCGAAGTTGCACAGTTCTTTTTATTAATGACATAGAACAGAAATTGTTTTATGATGACAGCTGACAAATATAATGGAATGAATAATAGTTTTACAAATCCAACAAATATGGGAAACATGTTGTTGCTGTTGCATGGTGGGAGCCCTCCAGCTGGAAATCCAAAGGGTGCTGCCATAGTCCCTTCCTCCAGCAAACTTGGCAAAAAACCAGACAAACAATGAATGGCATGCCTGGCATCTGCTCATTCCTTGACTGACTGGTGCTAGTCCAGAAAGCTAGTCCTAGCAGCATTGATATAGGTAGCTGCTGTTTGCCTTCAAATTATTTCTGACTTATGGTGGTCCTAAGACAATCCTATCACAGGACTTGCTTGGTAAGATTATTCAGTGGGGGCTTGCCATTGTCTTCCTTTGAAACTGACAGAGTGTGACTTGCTTAAGGACACCCAGGGGCCATTCAGACTACCATATAAACTGGTTTGTAAACTGGTTTAAAATCGAGAAGTTCATAGTGGCACCTTTTTTTTACACTATGGAATCCAAATCTTGCACACCTGTTGCGGTGCAAATCCCCCTAAACCTGGTTTTTCCCAAAGCGGTGTATTTACCGTTTCTTTTTGGAAAAACTGGTTCGAGCAAATGTGAACTTGGCTCCGATCATGACTGGGTCAAGTTCAGGGGAGGGGAAAAGGCCAGGGGGGCGGAACATGCCTCCTCTCCTGGCACTGACCAGCTTTGATCTGGTGCTGAGCTTCATTGGGCACTCCTGCATTTTTTAATTTTTATTTATTATTTATTATTTTATTTTATTTATTATGTATTATTTATTTTATTTTGTTTTATTTATTTTTTATTTTTTATTTTTACAATTTGACAGCTCATGCGCATTCTACAAGGGGCTCTTTAAACTGGAGGGAGAACCCGCAGCCCATATATAGATAGTTGGATTGGGGTTCCCTCTCCCTTCCTTTAAATGCTCGCTATGAATGGGGATCTCTAAAGGAAGGGAGAGGGAACCCCCAATCCAACTATCCATATAAGGACTGGGGTTCCCCCTCCGGTTTAAAGAGCCCCGTGTAGAATGTGCATGAGCTGTCAAATTGTAAAAATAAAATTAAAAATAATAAAAAATAAAAAAATAAATAATAAACAATAAATAAAAAATAAAAAATAAAAAAATGCAGGACTGCCCGACTCACTGCTGAAAAAAATGGAGGAGGAGGGGGAGGTGGGGAAAGGATCCCCAAAAGCTGCACCACTCCATGCACATAAGCTGTCAAATATAAAAAAAGTATAAAAAAAACCCAAGCAGCTTGCACGGCCAATGACTGCATCAGACGTCACTATGACATCATTTGGTTGACAACCAAGAGGCTCCATCTTGAATCGTTCCTTTTTCATGTATGAACTTCAGTGGGGTAAAATGTACCGGGAAGCATTGATCGGGGCAAAGGGTAGTATGAACTTCTTTCTGGAGAGATTCGGTAATGGCATGCACGATCTCATCCAGATCTAACCAGGGCAAATGGGCTAGTATGAATGGGGCCACAGTGTACTTTCCATGGTCAAGTGGGGATTTGAACCCCGGTTTTCCAGAGTACTAGTCCAACACTTAAACTACTATATTACACTGGTTCTTCATATACAGGTAGTATATGCCATGCCAGCCACAGTCCTACCAGACACCATGCTGGGACAACCCCAGCCTCCCTGTTTTTGACTTTTAGGCACTTCTTAAGCAATTGCTATACTTGCTAGAAGAGGTGCCATCAACAAACTTTTTAATGCTGGTAGTCGGGAAGTTTTGGACTTCAACTCCCAGAATCTCCAGCCAGTATGGTTAGTGCTAAAGGATCATGGGAATTATAGCCAAAAATACCTGGCACAACAAGAGTTTCCCATGTAGGTTTTAAACCTCTTCTCCTGATGCCATACTGTTCTAGTTTCTTTTGACTTGCATGCAACCATGCAATCCTTATCCAGGAAACAATTTAAGGCATAGCCTAACTGGCATGACTATTAGAATGTTCTGGGAGGTATAGTCCAAAAATAACATTTCCAAGCTCTGGCTTATCATCTGTACCTGTTATCTATGCAGACATGGATCCACTTTTTTGATTCAACCCACATCCTGCTGCCTCCCAAAACCTGTTGTGCCTCTTCATGCATGAAGAGTAAGGTGGTAAGGATGGAAAGAATATCTACAATTATTCATTCTCAGGATGAAAAACAAATAAACAATCAGTTGGAAACCCTGGCCTCATTCCCACTACCTTTTACTGGATAGTGATTCGGTATGAACTGGTTTAAATGAGCATGGTTTCCACTTAATCTGAATTGCTGATGCAATTTTGAAAGGGGGGGAGGTCATGCTCTAGACCCATTTAAACCAGATTTTTATATTGTGGTTTTTTGGGGGGATTTTTGGGGATTTTTTTTTTTTTGGAGATAATTATTAATTGAATGTAAATATTTTGTTATGCTTTTTACTGTTGTTGTAGTGTTTTGTTGTTATTGAATTGTTTGTATTTTATTATGTATTGCCTGTATTATTCCCACTATTGTAAGCCGCCCGGATTCCCAGTTGACTGGGCGGGGTATAAATAAATCGTATTGTTATTGTTGTTGTTTTCTGCTTCTTTTCAACTAAATTGATTTATTTTTCAATAAAGTGATTCAGCCCAAGTGTGAACCAGTGTGAATTCAAATTAGCCCCATTCCCAGCGTGCCTTCTTCTGTCCCTGGCCTGCTTTCTTCCGTCCCCGTCCTCCCTCCATCCTCCCCGCTTGCTCCATCACCGATAATGTGCCAAAAACGCCTGATTACACTGGCATAATGAAAAGGTCCTGTTTTGTAGTGGGAACAAGGGACGTTTTGAAATCGACTACAGATGCGGATGAAGCTCAATCAGGAAACTGATTTATTTTTCGATAAAGTGATTCAGCCCAAGTGTGAACCAGTGTGAATTCGAATTAGCTCCATTCTCAGTCTGCCTTCTTCTGTCCCCGGCCTACTTTCTTCCATCCCTATCCTCTCTCCGTCCTCCCCACTTGCTCCATCACTGATAATGTGCCAAAAATGCCCGATTACACTGGCATAATGAAAAGGTCCTGTTTTGTAGTGGGAACGAGTATAATAAATTCATTATACTGCCAGGAGGAATGAGCCCCCTGTTGAAACATTAATAAGACTAGCAAAAATTTTGTGCAGTTTTGGCATTCAATGTCTCTAAGTGTCACAAAGGAATTATATTACTTCCCTCCCCCACTGCTGGTTTTCTGATCAGCAAACCCAGTTTTGTGTGTGTGTGTGTGTGTGTGTGCGTGCAAGAAACAGTTACAGTGGGCCCTTGGTATCTGCTGGGATTTGGTTCCAGGATCCCCTGTAGACACCAAAATCTGTGGATGCTCAAGTGCCATTAAATCAGTAAGATGGTGTCCCTTGTATAAAATGCCAAAATCAAGGTTTGCTTTTGAGAATTTATATATTTTTTAAATATTTTCAAACCTTGGATGCTTGAATCTGTGGATGAAAAATCAGTGGATACGGAAGGCTGACTGTATTTGGACAAGAAAACGGGTTTTTTTTTCTTTGAAAAATAATTCCTGCACATTTGGGGTGCCATATATACTCAACTATACGTCGATTTCATGTATAAGTTGAGGGCGTTTGGGGAGCAAAATTATGCATTTTTCTATGACCCGTGGATAAGTTGAGGGTAAAATTTAGGGGCATATAGGAAAGAGTCTAAAGAATGAAGCAAAGCAAAGCAAAGCAATGTCAAATAACTTCCAAAAGTCCATCAGACATAACTCTTTGTTCTTATTCTTAAGACTGGATGAATGAGAGAGTAAAAGGGGTCAGTGCTTCCAGGACAGATTATACTCTTGCTTTTCATCAGGGCATGGTTCTTTCTTTTAAATAAGAGTTAAGATGCAGTACTTACATTGACCTGTGGATAAGTCGACTCAGTTTTTTTGGGTCAAATTTTTGACCTTAATTTCTAGATTTATACATGAGTATATACAGTATTTTGAATACAGTGAGAATACTGTGGAAGAATGTTTTCTTCTGCAGCTGGAAGAAAACTAGTTTAAGCATTTGTCCTTATATGACAGGATGAAATATTTGAACATTTATAGTCCCAGAAGTTGGCACCATATGTTGACAGAAGCTGCAGGTCTTACTTAGCCTTGGTCTGATACACTGTAGCTTTCTTGTTCTCACTAAACACCCAAGTCTGGGGTGTCACTTGGGGTGTTTGGGAGGTGCAGACTGCAGCAAGTGACACCACAGAAGAAGGTGAACATATTGTTGGACTTCACTTTGCCTGTCCCGACCCCCCGATCCACTACCTCCACCAGCCAAGAAGCCTCTGCAGTCCATCGGCTGTAGCCACTGGTAGAGGTGGGAATACTGCTGCCATCTGGCATTTCCTTCTGGGTCTGGTGGGGCTGCCAGACCTTGAAGGCTGCCCCTTTCTGCCAGTGGCTACTGCAACCCCTTCTGTGTCTGGCCGAAATTCTTGCCAGGCGGAAAGAGAGTCACCTTCCTTACCCACTCACGCAGCAGCCCCTCCAGACCTGGAATTGGCTGCCAGGTGGCAGCACCAGCTCAACCCAGCACAGCAGAGGTGGCCTGACTGGCAGAAGGGGCAACTAGTGATGATGGCATGTTTCTGCACCGGGGTTGACACCAGCCCTAGTAACACCACTGCCCAAGCCTTAAGAGTAGATATCTGAAGTGGAAAGCTTTCAAACACAGACAGTCCCTATGAGGAAGCACCAGTGGAACACCAACTTGCAGGAAAGTCTCTCCACATAAATGTTTTTGCATGCATGCATTCCACTGCAGATGACCACACCTAATGTACCACTTTCAATGCATGCTGCTTCTTCATGCAATTCATGTGTGGTGGGGAATATCTTCTGTTCTTCATTTTTCACTGAAGTGAATCCATTTTTCACAACCCTTGATATACCCCCTTTTGCTTTGTCTTCTTCTTCCCCTTCAGTAAATTTAAATTGTGAAGCAAAACCAACATGTATGTATGCTGCCACTGTTTTCTTGGATACAGCTATGGTAACAACACATACTTTTGTGTGGGTGTTTGCATATGAGTTCATACACATGGATGTGTGTGTGTGTGTGTGTATATATATATATATATATATCTTTAGACAGATAAATGTGTGTGTGTATGTATGTGTAGTGCATGCACGCACACACACACACACACACGGAGTTTGGTTAAGGATGGCTGTCATTTCCAGAAGAGAACATCTTCCTGTAACAGTGCTGTTCTTTTACTTTAAACTGCCTGCTGTTCCTTTAAAAATGGGAACAATTAAAGAGAAAGAGACTGAAGGGGAGGGAGAGAGGTCAGTTTGCTATAGTGAATGAACAAGGATTTTAAGAAATGTTTTTTTATTAGAAAAACACTTGAGACTTATCATGTGCAGCAGATGGGAGTAGAAAATGCAGCTTGAAGACAGTTATATAAATATATCCTTGATGTCTGTTTTGCTTTTCAATTTGCAGGGAGAAGTACAAAGGTAGTGTGGAGCGCCAGTCAGGGCTGCACTGTGTCTCTTGATATCCATTCCAGATGTTGGCTAGACTTTGTGGAGCCAGTCTTATGGCACTGGGGCTGGAGCGAGTTGTCTTTTCCTCCAGGTGTGATGCTTCATGCTGATCCCCTCCTCCCATGCTTTGCCTGCTTTATCCAAACACACAAAGCTCTGTGACAAGTATCCGCCACCTTTTGGACCAGAAATCACCTCCTTCCAAAGCATGGCCTCTTCCATCAGCCTGACAGGGCCTGGCAGTCAAACCCACTTGTCCCTGCCTATCACCCTGTCACTTCAAAAGCCAGACCACCAGAATTTAAAAAGAGAAGGGAATGGGGATGGTGGGGTAGTGGGGAGGAGAAAGATTGCACAGCATTGTTTTGAAATCATGTTAGTAAGTTAGTAGCTCCTTTATGCATATTCCACTTTGTTTTTTGAAATTGTCTGGAGGGCCTATTTGACACCGTGTGGGCTTGCCAAGCCTCTCTAATGGTAGCTGTTCTCTGTTTGAGCATGCTTGTAAAGGATTTTTTTTTTACAGAGTAATATTTTAACTCCCTGATTAAACATGGCTAAGCACAGAGGTATATCATAAATCTTACAGGCGCCGACTCCATTTATTTCAATGTTAGTTACCGTCTAGGGTGGGTAAACAAATTACAGCAAGAGTTTATTACGATCTACGGGGCCACTGTGCAGTCCTATTAATAACTTGTACCCCCTGGAAATATAGCATTGGCTCACAGTTTGAATTCAGTCTCCTGGACAATTAAGAATAAATTCTCCATTGAGGGTGGGAAGTTTGGAGGTGGAGGACAAACAGAGGACACTCTTCTCATGGAAGACTTGCTGGGAACAGAAATAATGTCTCTTTGATCAAGTTATGAGTGTCCTAGGTTTGAGGTCAGCGTACTTTGAGTATGCATGATTTTCATGCTGAGGTTTGGTGTGTATTAGTCTGGTGCATATTAATGTAGCTGGAAGGTCACAAAAGGCAGAAGGTTCACCTCCTTTAATTTTCAATATGTATCTGTGCATGGAATACTTTAAGAATGTCCCAACACTGCCAGTGTACTTTCTGCGTATAATTTTTCTAGAGCTGTGGCCAGGGAGCTACCATTTGAACCAAGGGTGCAAATGTAGGGATAGTGCAATGTAGGGATAGTGCAATTTAACTGCCATGGCACCATCCTACAGAATCCTGGGATTTGCAGTTTTGTGAGGCACCAAGGAAGGCTAAAGGCCTTGTGAAGCGACAAATCTGAGGATGGAGCTGCAGCATTTAACGTGGTGTCCAACTGCATTATTTCTGTGGTGTAGATGCACCCCAAGTCGAGGCCGTGTTCTAGCTTGAAAAACCCACAAAAAAACTATGGATACTGGCCATGAAAGCCTTCGACTTCACAACCTTTGGACCACCTCAGAGGAATTGGGCTTCTATATCACATGAGATGCCAACAGGGATAAAGGATGCTCCCTGATGAGGATGCTATTACTGATTGGCTGGCATTCCATAGAGACGTTAGGTTGACATGTCTTTCCACCCTCTGCAATGACCAAAGCCTGCACAGACCTCTCAGTTTTTCTGTAGTAGCCCCCTGAATAGCCATTCTGTGGCTGGTAGAGAGTGCAGGGGGTCAGATAAAATTTCTGGCTATATCCCCACAGAACTCTTGCACTACATAGAGAAATGCGTACTTATGTGTGGAATGCAAGTAGAACTGGGATGGGAGCAGAACTAGCATGTTCATCCTTTCCATCCATCTCCTATCCCCCTCCCCATGTAAAGTTTCTACTTGGATAGAGCAAGCCTTAATGGGAGTGAGATTATGTCTGTGTATATGTGACTTCTTGACAACTTATGGTGACCCCATTATATTCATGGGGTGTTCTTGAGCAAGGAATACTCAGGTGGTTATGCCATCTCCTTCTTCTGAAATATAACCTAAAGCACCTGGCATTACATCATATCTTTAATATATATAGTGGTGGTGTAGTGATGAGGGTGTTGTACTGGGACTTGGGAGATCCAGGTTGAAATCCTCAGTGAGCCATGCAGCTCCCTAGGTAAGCTTAGGCAAGTTACTTATTCTCGCAGCCTAATCTGTCTTCCATAGGCTTTTGTGATGACCAAGTAGAGAGGAAGGGTGCTTTTCTCTGCCTGGGGAGGACAAGAGCTAAACTAGTGTGTCATTGTAGTTATATATGCCTTCAAACTGACTCCTTATGGTAACCCTATCATATAATTTTCTTGCCAAGAAGTATTCAGAGGTTTGCCAAAGTGTTCCCCTAAGAACATGACTTGCCTAAGGTCACCCAGTGTTATTGGGGTTTTTTTGGCTGAGGAGGGATTCAATCCTGGTCTTCTTATGTCCTTGTCCAACATTGAAAACACTACACTATGGTGACTTCCCAACTAGAGCAAACCAACTAGGGTAGACATACTGAATAAATGGGGCTTACAGGAGTAAGGATTCCACAAGTCCCTTTCATTCAATGGGGCTACCCTAGTTGGGATGAGCAGTTGGATTCAAACCCCAAGTCCCTTTGTTTTTCTTGCTCCACATCTTATTTTTAATGGATACAGCTTGTGCCCCTGCACCTCTCTTGCCTTTGCATCTCGGTAAAAGATTGTGGGAAGAGATGCAATATTTCTTGGGCTCCTGGCAAAGCTTCCTCCATTAATCAATGTGTACTTAATATGTAGAGTGGAAGAAATAACTCCAATTATCTGGACTTACTGTAATCAATGAATATTTGCTTTGTGCATACAATTGACTAACTGGAGTATAAAATTAATTTGACCAAAATCTTTGCAATAGGCTTTTGCAATATTAATTTCACACCGTTATGGACTAAGTTGAAGTGACAGCACTTATAATACTAAGCCAACTCACAGCTAAGGAAGGAGGGTTTGGGTGTTTTTTTTTTTTTAAAAAAAAGATATGCAGACTGTTGAATATAATTACACTTCAGAAAAGCAGCTCTGGAGTGAGATCAAGCCTATGGATCAAGTGTGTGGAACAAACAAGTGGCTGGTTTATTTCTATCTAATTGTGATGTTCAAGGAGTCTCTGCTGTTTTACTCATCCATGGAATGGTAGTTAGCCTCAGCTGCAGCTTTACCAGCTGGTCATTTCTATTTCTAGTGGAATGAATGCCTTAATAGGTGCAGCTTTAGTAACAATTTGCAAATCCTAGGACATTTGGGCCTCCTAATTTGCAGCAACTGTGTACAGAGAAATTGGAATGTTAATATCGCAGGTAATGTCTGACAGTCCACAAGGATGGATCAAGCACTAGGGGCTCAGACTTTTTCAGATGTGAGGCTTGAATGAGATTTGGTTTTAATCTGTTCTGTTCCTACTGCAATTGTCAAATCTGGGGCCTCACGCCAGAATTGTGCCACACATCTGGAGTGTCCATATGTAACAAAATGGGGAGATTCATTTTCTTGTATCATATGTAGACATCACTTAGAATCATAGAGTTGGAAAAGACCACAAGGGCCATCCAGTCCAATCCCTTGCCATGCAGGAACTCACAATCAAAGCACCTTCGAGAAATGGTCATCCAGACTCTGTTTAAAGACCTGCAAAGAAGGAGATTCCACCACTCTCTGAAAGAGTGTGTTCCACTGGCAAACAGCAGTCACTGTCAGGAAGTACCTCCTAATGCTGAGCTGGAATCTCTTTTCTTATAGATTGCATCTATTGTTCTGGGTCCTTTTCTCTGGAGGAGCAGAAAACAAGCTTGATCCATCCTCAATATGACATGCCTCCAGAAATTTACACAAGGCTATCATATCACCTCTTAACCTTCTCTTCTCCATGCTAAACATACCCTGCCCCCTAAGTCTCTCCTCATAGGGAAAGGTTTCCAAACCCTTCATCATTTTAGTCACTCTCCTCTGAACACGCTCCAGCTTCTCAGCATCCTTTTTGAACTGTGGTTCCCAGAATGGGACACAGTATTCCAGGTGAGGCCTGACCAGAATAGAGTGGCTTGGAAGTTGCTGGAAAATTCAGTTTGATTTTACATTTTTAGTGAATCAATGTAACTCACACTGTGTTGTCTCTAATAAGCAGACCAGAACAGAGTTATCCCTCAAATGGTGTGCTTTTCCCATTTTTGCAATTCAGTTCTTGTCTCAAAAATTATGTACAAAGATGTATATTTTAGATATAGTTACATACAAATATATGTTTCAACATTTGCACACAAAGAATCTATGTTATAGAAAGTAGCTTATAGAAATTAATAAAAATATTTTTTTTAAATGCAAGTATGCACATTTTAGATGGTATGGACTTAAGACTGAATATATATGAAGCTGACACAGAGTAGAAGTAGAGTCAATTGTCTTATTTCCCTTCTTTGAATTGTTTCACCCTGAGGCTACAAACAGATGTTATTTCAGGAATCTGAAAAGAAGGAGTCCAACAAGTTTTCTTTCTTGCGGTAATATTTTATCATGTAAAGCATGTGCTGATGTAACTGTGATGTAGGTTTCCCTCTGCTTGCAAGGATCAGCTAATTCAGTGGTGCAGGAGGTGGGAAGCTCAAAGCACAATGACATAATGGGGGGGGGATGTCGTGGGAGCACCTTTTGTTTGTAGTGCATTTTTATACAAGGGACAGTAGACCCATGGTACTGACTAATTAAAATAAAATATGTTATCAATTAAGTTAGAAGTTTTCTAATGGATATGGCTTAATTGCTTGATTTAAGTTGACCTTTCAGTGTTACTAAATTATTATTAATTAAATGAATTACTCCAAACAGCCAACACGTTTTTCATTTCCTAGCTGGCACTTTAATACTTGCAAGTGGCTGTAGAAATATTTGTATCTTTTTTCTTCATGATTGGAAAATGATAGTTTAGTTAATTCCAAGGGTAAAAGCTGTTATCTTTGCATTTAGATAGCCTTTTTATGAGAGCCAACATGGTTTGAGTGTTGGACCAGAACTCAGGAGACTAGGGTTCCGTTTCTCACTCTGCCATAAAAAACCACTGGGTGGCCTTGGGCAAGACACATGCTCTCAGCCCTAGAAAACCTCATGATAAGTTCACGTTAAGGTTGCCATTAGTTGGAAACAAAGACACACCACCACCACCACCACCACAACATCTTCTTATATTCTTCACTGATCACGACATCGAGATTCCTTATCTGTCTGAAAAAACCTGAATCTTGAAGATTGAATAGTGATAATTTTTTTAAAAAATTTGACCCTGAGATATTTTCTGGGAGGTTTGCAGGAATCAATAATCTAAGGAAAGGGTTAGAAGATAATATTCTAAGAGAGAGAGAGAGAAAAGAAACATAGGAGAAGGATTGTTAGTGCATGGATTAGAAACAGAGTCTGACATCTGTCGAAGGCTTTCATGGTTGGCATCCATAGTTTTCTGTGGGGTTTTTGAGTTATGTGGCCATGTTCTAGAAGAGTTTGTTCCTGACGTTTTGCCAGCATCTGTGGCTGGCATCTACAGAGAATACTACAAAATTGTAAATCAATTTAGCCACCCCATATTTGCTTCCCATTCTTATTTAAAACTGTGGCATAATTACCATGATTGTAAATACTCTGAAAACCCAACTTAATATTCACCTAGTTGCACCAAGGGATGAAATTCTGCAGTGGGGGCAAGTGGGATGCTAAAGGATGATTTGTGCAGCCTCCTACCCCTAGCAAGTGGGGGTGTGATGTCAATAATACACAACCAAATGCAAACCACAATAGGCCTCTGACTCATTGAGTGCTAGACTATGGTGAATGGAGAATGTAAACTCTTATGTATTGTGATTTCTATATGTAATATAGTTGTTTTGTTGATACACATTGTACTAAATGTATGATGTAAATCTCTTCACTACATGTATATAAACAGCCATATATAGTTTAAATGCATTATACACCTCTTTTTGTGGTTTGATGTGATGTCAGAAGCAGGGACCTCTGCAGGGTCATGTTGCAGTTCTTTGGCACTCTTGTCTATGGAGATTGTTGTATTACCTTTGCTCCTGGCATAGATACAGGATACTACTTTAAAAAGGCAGATCTTACCACATTTACCTGCCACCAGGCAGCAGTCAGCCTGTCTGCAAGCTAGGCTTCTGCCGCAGCTTTTAAAGAACAGGAAAATCCTGTTCATGAAAAAATGTAAGAGAGAAGCCCTGAGAAGCCTGGGTTGCAAATGGGCTGCCTGCTGCCCAACAACAGGTGAATATGATATGATCTGCCTTCTTAAACTTACATCTCTTCCAATAATATGATTCTTTAAAGGTGATATGATAACCTCCTATCAGTGTGGCTGGATTTTGAGGTGGGTTTTGTGGGTCAAACCGGGAGACAGATCATTACCACAACATCTTTCCATTCTGATTTGTCTCCTTTTTTGGTGGCTCCTACAATTTGATTTAATGTTCTCATGAAGGTGTTTTTTGTGGCCTTGCTGACAGCCACCATCTTTCCAGAATTCCCTTCAGGGAGAACAGGAAAAGCTGCACTAAATTTTGTTGGCTTTGTGGCTAAATAATATTGTTGCATAATATTATCGTCAGGGGAATGAAAGTGAACACAATGGCCCTTTATAGACCGCCCCAAAGGGGCAAGTCTGTAGGCGGCCAGGGAAGCACCGGACTGGGGCCTGGGGTGCCACACCAGCAGCTCTTTCGGCCCAAATCCGCCGCTTCCCCAGGCCACGGAGAAGCAGCAATTTGCCTCTTCTCTGTGGCCTGATGCAGGGTGCAGCTCGTGCCCTGGGTGCCCACTACACCCTGCCATGTGCCGTGCTCCCAAAGGGAGAATGAGGCCACTGCCGCAGCCCCTTTCCCCTCGGCCTCCTTGGCCCGGCCGTGTGAAGGCTGCACCAAGGACGCAGAAGCCAGGTAGGAGCTCCATTTTGGAGCTCCTTCTTGCACCTCAGAAAGGGCGCCATAGGCGCTCTCCTGCAGTGCGGATGCATAAGGCACGTGCCTGTCCATGTGGATGTGGTGCACACCTTATGGCCCCGGCACGTGGTGCGTTTGGACAGCGCCATCCAAAATGGCGCCGTCCATATGTGCTAGGGTTAGCCTGCAGTGCAGATGCACCGCACTGAGGCAACCCTAGCATGTCATCAGGGCACCCTTTTGTACCTGTATGTATCGGGCCAATATCTCATACATCTTTACAAGGAAAGCTGGGAAATAAAAATAAGAGCTGCTGGATGTCCTTTAGACTTTCTTCATTGGTCTAATAAATCTCATAGTTTGCTGTGGAGATAAAATGGGTTGATGCCTTGTATTAAGGTATTTAGAGGAAGGGCTGGTAAAACACACACTTTAATAATGAACTAATCACAGATTCATAAACTAATAGAAATGGAAGGTACCCATTTCTATTAATCCAGCCCTCTGCAAGTAAAGCATTCCATTCTTACCATTCAATTGCCAATGAAAGAAAGCCCATTACTTTTCAAGGTAATCTGTGTCACTGTAGAAAGTTTCTTCCCACCAGGAAGTGCTTTCTACCCTGACGTTTAATCAGAATTTCCTTTCTTGTAATCATCCTCTTTATAACCACACATCATTGATTGAGAGGATGCTGCATTTAAAGCATGCAGATTAAAAACAAAAAACAAAAAACATGTCTTAAAAGTATGTCCTTCCAGTTCTTTCCCCACCCTGAGATATAAAATGCATAGAATTTAGCTCAATTTAACCTGCTCCAGGCAATTTAGACAACCTTTGAGCTAAATGAATATATCCAGTAGTCAGCCAGAACAAAGTTATCTTACTGTTGGTTTGATTTAATTTTAGACCTACTGTATTCTTGGTAATGTTTTGAGATCTAAGTAAGGGGCTTGATCTCACCCTCTGTATTCCAGAGGGACCATGATGCAGTCATGAGGTCCCCAGTATGGCAAACAGTAAAAGAACAGCATTCAAGTGATGATTAATGCTTTCTGTTTAAATAGATTCTTTTTGACAGTATGCATATTCCATTTGTTTGCTTTTTGTAAATACTCTGTAGGCATGTTTGACTTGAAGGAGCAGTGGTCAGAAACAGCAGTGTAAATAGCCTGAAGTGGAATGGTAAAGCAAAGTTTGTTTTTAAGATATACGAGGGGGTATCCAAAAGTTTTAAATGATCACCTTTTAAAAAAATTGACAGAAAGTTTGTTTTGATTTGTAGTTGTTAACTTATCTCTATGTAGTCACTATCTAGATTTATACATTTTTACCAGTGTATCTTGACCCTCTGAATACCTGATATTGCAGAAGTCTGCAGATTGTGCCTTACGAGGGGGTATCATAAAGTAATTATTATCACCCAGAAGTTATTATGGCATATTGATGAAATTTTGTCAGTGTCATCATTGGCACCTAGGTGCATGTTGCTGAGAAAATCAGCTCACTGTGTCTTTTATTTTTGTCACTGGCTCTGCTAGAAAAGACTATAAAGTGTAAAATCCTCATCAGGCGCAATCTGCAGGCTTCTACAATATTTGGAGGGTCAAGATACACTGGGAAAAATGTATAAATCTAGATAGTGACTACATAGAGATAAGTCAACAACTACAAATCAAAACAAATTTTCTGTCAATTTTTTTAAAAGGTGATCATTAAAACTTGTGGATACCCCTTCTTATGTTCACTAGGTTTGGGTTCAGAAGAGACCACTGGTGGCTTGTGATTTTAAGCAGGAGGGCAGTGGCAGTATTGGGATCCTAATCCTGACATTCTAGAGTGAGGTGCCAGCAGACTATCTGAACATAGGCTGTTATTGCAAGGAACAGTCATCCAGTTAAAGAGAGAGAGAGAGATGACAAGAAGCACAGATGCCCTCCTCCAGAGCCTGCCTGCTACCATTAGGCTCCAAAAGATTGGCAGGTACAAGAAGCAAGGCCTTTCTTGCTGTGGTTGGTCCTTCTGGATACTCTTTCTTGTAGGATGTGCCATGTTGTAGTTTTAATCCTCTGTGACATGATTCTGTGAAGGCTTTAGAGGCTTCCATTGAAACTGTTTTTCTGCAGCCATTTCATTCAACTGAACTTTATATTTCCATTATGTTATAGTTTTCATTGTAAACTGCCTTTCCTTTAAAATGCATATCTTAAAGAAATTAATAGCAATGTAAGGTAATGTATTTCATGTATGCTGTAAACCTGCATGTCTCAGTATAGCATAATAGGTTCATATGCAGATCTGCTATAGGCTGGGAAAAGCTATTTTTTGGGCTGCATCTCCTGGATCTCGCAGCAAGCATGGCTATCCTGCCCCCCCCCATCCCCATGAGGGTGCCCTTGACCAGTTCATCATATCTATTCCCTGGTTCCCGCACTACATTCCAATATTCATTCATATGGTTATCTAGTTTCCTTGGCTTTAGGTGTCCTCCCTCTTGCCCTCTTGCACTGGCCATTGTTAAAACTGAACCTTATCTCCAACCTCAGAAGGTTCTGAATTTCAATAAATTTTCTCACACCTAACTGGCTTATATTAGTCTGTCTCTAGACTCTCCACTCACCCAATCCATCTGAAGAAGTAGGCTCAAGCTCATGCTACCAGCATCTTTCTTCCAGTTTGTCTCAAAGGTCCTATAAGATCCCTTTGCATGCTAATTTTCCAGACTAACATGGTCATGCCAGCTGGGGAATTCTGTGGGCTGTAGCCCAAAAGCACCTTTTCCAATCTCTGATTCTAGGATGATTTCAAATGCCTTGGTGCAAAACATATAAGGATAATATGGTAACGTTCCTCAACAAAGGGAATTGGCTGTCTTTTCCATTCTTAAATTTGAGTGACGTGTTTGACAAATGCCTCATGTTAACTTACCATAGGTGAGATTTAGATATTCCAGAACTATGTAAAGAAAACTCTTAAATTATGGAAAAGTTTTGTGGATTTTTGACATATTTTCTCAAAGAAGTTGGAGTGCCACTGTTCCTTGTCAAGGATCTGGAGACTTAGCTTCTCTAACTTATCTAATGAAAACATGGCCATGGAGGTCAGGGAAATGGTCATGGTGATTTCCTGAGATTCTTGTCAAGATGTAGCCTCCTCCAGCAGTCTGCAGGATGTCTATCTTGAACTAATAATTTTGTCTAAGAATGAGCCTGGTTCTTTTCTATCATCGGTGTCAGGAATCTTGCCTGTTGCACCTCTGGTGTCAGGACTCATAAATTTTCAGTACCTTTTAATGGTTCACAGACTAGGCATTGCAGATGTATCTTTTGCAGTTCCTCTTATGATGAATATCAAGAGCTCATTCCAGTTGTTGCAAAGAAAAAGAAGTTTCCTTCAAGGAGATCTTGCTGCTGCTATTAACTAGAATTTAGTCATGTGGATGCCTGTATCTTATTAACAAACTCCATTTTGCAGGAGCAGGGAGATCTCCAAAATTCTCATACAGGTCAAGACACCTCTCCTTGCTATTGCTACCTGCTTTTTCTAGAGATAGCTTAAAAGGAAATATGACATGTGTTCAGACATGAATTGATCCTTTTTATAGTTTTATGAGAAATGAAGTGAAGTGTACGAATACTGATGGCCAAGAACTCTTCAGGCTGAAAAATATTTCCTCGGGAATCTGAGCACAAATGGGTTGAAAGCAAGTAAACAAACTGGTAAACTGCCACTAGTGACATTCGTGAGAGCTGTCTATGGCTGATTATTACGCACATAGGACACAGGCATAGATACCGTAATCTTACTGTGTTAACACATGTTATTTGAATGCCCATCTGTTTGACTTTGCAACAAAGGATATAGATTCATTAATGCATTACTGAGAAAATGTTGATATCTCTGCTATAGTGTGGGAAGATTATTTCATATGGCTTATTAAAGATTTTTTTCCTTTTTCCTCCCCTTTCCCCTACTAACTCTATCTTTAAAAACCTTCTGTATTTGTTTTAGAAAAACAAAAACAATAAATTGGATCTGCATCTAGTAAAAGAAATTTTACTTATTTGAAGTCACAGAATGATGGCTGACCAGTCGTGTGCACAGGCTGCGAGAAATGTTGCTTAGAAACACCATGTTATCAAAGGGAACCCAACACCAGGTTGGAGAAGTTCCCAGACAGCCGGTTTGTGATGATAATTTGCACTGGAAAATTCCAATGTCTGTTCCAAAATACTTCTTTCCTTTCTAGATCTTCTGACTTTGCCTTTTCTTCTTTCTGTTCCTTTCTGATTTGGCCTCACACTTTTGCCTGCTAGGCTTGCCCTGTGTCCTCTTACACGGAAGATGTTTCCATTGCACTTAAGACTCCAATCTTATACGTCAAAGGTGGCCAAAGTGTGCCCTCCCTCCAATGATGTTTTTGTGGTCCTCATCACCTCCAGAATCCCCAGACCAACTGCTACCGGGCAAAAAGAAGAGGGTGATTTGCTGAACCTGGAAACTGCCTGGTTCCATGCTTCAGCTTTTGTTCCCTGTAGCATTAAAACAAGAGCCACTATTTTTGAGAACAACAGGTGGACGTCTGGTTATTTTTCATTTCATTTTTTAGTAGCCCATGGGGCCATGTAGAAGGGAGAGAGACTTGGACCTCTTGTAGTTGTCTATCCCTGCTGTATATACCAAGGCAAAATGCAGCCTGTGCTGCTTGCAGCCTTGCTCTCTTTCTTGCAGCCCCAGTTGCCAACATTGACCATGATGATCTCCTTCCAAAACTCAGCAGAGAAGTAGGCAGGAAGAATAGAGACAGGGACTCACATTTAAAATCTTCCACTCTGTACTTTTTCTACATCCCTACCTGTCCTGTAGCTGCTAGACAGACTGTGCTCCCCCTCTCCCGGAGTAGGTCTTGGAACGGAAAGAAAACAGCAGTTTTTGCACTTCTGGTTTTGGGTAGTATGATCAGGCCATGGGAAAAGTCAATTGTATGGCTTAGGCTTGCTCACTGATCCACTACTTTTTGTTACGTTTTCACTATTAGGACTGATTGCATCAGGCGAAGAAGATGAAGGGGGAACGTTGTAGAGATATTTTATTGAGCTGAACCTGGAACAAGACTGACTAGGAATCTAGCAACTAAACAAATAAATAAAAATTACATATTTCTTTATTTGTTGAATTTAATGAATTAAGTAAATAGTAGATTATTAATTAAATTATCATTTATTAATGCTTAGACCATAGGACATTCTCATAAAAACAGGTGATTACAATGCCATATGGAATAAACAGCTTATAGTTCTAGAGAATTCTATTAAAATCAACAAGATTCAAACACTGAATATAAGTGACAATATTATAATTGGATAAAAACATCCCCAGAACAGCAGAAATAAAGCTTGCCTAAATTTCATTGTTGCCAGGGCAAACAGGGAAACTTTGTGAGTTACCATAGAGTTAGTATCAGAAAGGTGATAGAAAAGTTTTTTGAACTGCATTAGCATATGTGCAAGGTAGAAGAGATCCCCCAAGTTTATTTGGTTTTTAAAATGTAAAGAACAAAAGATCTAATATTGGCTTTGTTCATCAACAACCATAATTCAAATTAGACTTGCCACTTCATTTATATACACAAAGGTTTTGGATTTGAATTGACATTCTCACACACTAATGTCATATATAGGTCTGTCCTTGGCTTTCCACTTCACTAAATGCATCTGTGGTAGTAGACTTAAGCCTACGAAAGCTCATGCTACCAACTTCTTTCTTTTAGTTATTCTCAAAGGTGCTAAAAGATCTCTCTACAGACTAAGGTGGCTATATCTTTGAATCCTTACTGAATTGAATGGATTTCTTATTTACAACTGATTTACCTCTTATTGATTTAAATTAGCTTACTCTTAGTAGGACTAATATTGGAGTTAGCCTAAAGGCATTTGTTAACCCTCTTCAATATTATGTAATTTGTTTCTATTGCCTATATAGCATAAGCCTCCATTTGGTTTCCACTATGAAAGTAAATAAAGTCTAATCAACTAACCAAACAATCAATAAAACAGTGAGCCATAGCCATTGCTGAGGAATGCTGGGAACTGCAGCCCAGTACTTAGAGAGTCTATACTGTAGCTTGCCTACCCTTCATTCTGGCCCAGGTATCTTCCAGATGCACTGGAGTGATGTTGAGCTGGGGGACATCAGAACTGGGAAGGCTGCTTTATAGTAGTAAAGAGAAGTGTTCACATCAGTGGGGCAAAATCTGAGGGTGGCTGATGTTGCAGAGACAGGACATTGAGATCCCTTAACCTCGGCAAGTGTTTTCAGCTGCCCTTCACTTGCAACGTGTGTTGTGGGAAACTGGCAGAGAGGAAAGCTGATGCTGAACCTTGCTGAGCCAAGCTGAAATTTGGAAAGTGTAAGGTTGAGTTTGGCTCAAAATAAGTTTGGGAATACCTACGCTGAAGAAGACCCTCTCCAAAACTTCTCATTTTCAAATCCATTGCTGGCACTTCTCTCCTAACAGAACCTGAAATACTTTCACTAAACCCATCCTAGAGTGAATATTTTGCACACTGATTATAATTTTAAAAAAAGTAATACAGTGAGCAGAAGTATTCTCTGGTATGGTAAACATGAGTAGTATTTTTTAAGACACCAATATACAAAATGGCCACAAAATGGCTAGCTTCTTTTAAACTATTTATCTTGTGGTTGTCCTTTTAAGAAATATACAGTTTATGTCCATAACTTTTATTATATCTAATTACAGGTATTTAGAACAAAACATTGAGTGACCTCCAAATACTGTCTGTGATTATATGACAGTTACACTAGTGTGATAGGTGGGGAAGAATCTTCATACTGAACATTAGAAGGGATGGCTGATGCAGGATTGTGCTTTTGCCTAGAGAACAAGCATGGATGGATACTACAGAACTATCAAATTCTTGCAGATGTAAGTCCCCAACAGATGCTGCTATTATTGTCGATCTTTTCATGATGGAAAGACATTTTTTTGGAGTTCAGATAACTCTGGCCCCTATCAGAAAAGCATTCACAGCTCTAAGGTACCAATGTATACCTTCTGCCTATTTGACAGGCAGATATAATAACACCCCTGTCCATCTAAGATTATGTATCTGCAAAACCGGGGAAGTTGAGAACATCGAACATTATCTTTTACATTGTTCTCTTTATGTATCCCCCAGACAAAGGTTTCTCACAGGTATTTTACATTCTCTTTTTGACAGACCCTGTTTCCAGCAGATTTGTGTTCTTCTGGCTGACAGTGATGTATCTATCACTTATATGGTAGCAAAATTTGGGTTAGTAGCCAGTAAGATTAGACTCAATTCTCAAATTGGGAATGATGATTAAGAGTTTTTATCTGTTCTATATTTTTATTATTTTTAACCATGTGATATTGTATTTTGCTTAAGAGCTTTTAATCAATATTATTATGTTGTTTTATTTGTTGTTTTATTCGTGGTTTTTGTGCCTTGACCCTTTTATTTTGTCTCTGTACATACTGCTCATATTGATTGGACCAGTTTTGTATTGTGTATTGTGTATTGTTACAGCTTTTAGCTTTTAACAATAAACTTACTTTGGACTTTGGAGTTCAGATACTCAGTGAAAGTATCCCTTTCATACCTCAAATTTTATGTAGGAAGGCATGAAACTTTTTCAGGGTAGGAAGTGCAGCTAGCCAGCATGGTACAATGGTTTTGAGCATTGAACTATGACTCTGGAGATCAATGCTTGGCCTGGATAAGCAACGTCATCCTTGGGCAAGTCGCACTCTCTCAGCATCAGAAGAAGGCAAAGTCTGAAACTCTAAAATCCATGAAAAGTTCACCTTAGGGTCATAAGTTTGAAATGACTTGAAGGTACACAAGAACAACATGTACAGGCAACCATGTGGTGAATAGTGGAGATGTGTTCAGAATTCCCCCCCCCCCCCCAGCATTCTCTGTGGCTTCATTGTGATGAGATAAACTCAAGAAGAGCACCAAAAAGCATCTACTAAATTTGGGGGGCGGGGGGGGGGGGAGGGACAAAAGCCACTTTCATGGAAAAACTTGTAGAAAATTAAAGAAACCAGCATTTATTCATTTTAGGAAATGGCCATAGCACTAGTGTTCCACTTTATCTATGGCTGCTTTCTGTGGTACCCTGAGACTTGCAGTTTAGGGAGAGCCATTTAGACTTCTTGGCCAGAGAGCGCTAATGACTTATTGTTGCTGTTGTTGTGTGCCTTGAAGTTGTTTCCAACTTATGGTGACCCTAAGGCCATATAGGCTATCATGGGGTTTTCTTGGTAAGATTTGTTCAGAGAAGGTTTGCCACCCACTGCCTCCCTCTGAGGCTGAGAGCATATGACTTGCCCATGATCACCCAATGGGTTTTATGGCTGAGCAGGGAATCAAACCCTGATCTTCTGAGCTGTGGTCTGACACTCAAACCATGACACCATACTTGCTCTCTAAAGTACAAATCCTAGAATTCCACAGGAGGCAAACATCACAGTTAAAGTGGAATAATATTGACCTCAGTTAGAGGTAAGGCCTCAGAAGGCAGAACTCCCAAACTACACTGACTACCCATTACTCACTGCATCCCAATTTTTATTGTTTTGCTTTTTCAAATTTCTAGCAACCATTAAGAGTCTGCAGGATCAAGGAACTCATTCAACTGTTTCTCCAGTATAGGGATAATTTTTTTGGCTGGGCTAACGCAACTAATGTTTTGGCTTGCTGGATTGAATAAATAACACTTGTCAGTGGTTTTAAGATGATTTCTGGGTTTAAAATATAAATCATAGCACAAGTCATTTAATTTCTGAGAGTCAAAAGGCCAACATTCAGGTTAAATTCAAATGAAAATGGCAGATTCAGAACCCTGAATATTCAAATTCAGAGCCTATAGTTTCCAGACAGTGTGCTGCATCTTATGTTCACTCCAGTTGGCATCTAACTACAGTTTATACTGATGTTATCCTGCAGGGGTGGCATATTTGCAACAAGAAGTAAGAATATGCCAATGTGTTTATCATACTCTCTAACATTTTACAGATGAAAACCAGTTTGCCTGTAACCAAGCAACATCAGATTGTGATCAAGATGGGAAAATTTATTAATGAGAAAAAACACACAAGCTAGGAGAGGCTGCCACAGTTTGCTTTGGCCTGAGCCTACTGCAAAGGAGCAAGCTGCTGTTCCTCCCCTTTGACCCTTTGAGTGCAAACTTCTTTTTGCCCTTGGAGCTCAGTTTGTAGCAACTGAAATAACCTGAGGACAAAAAGAGAGTGGGAGCAGGAGAGAGGAACTGGGGCATTTTAAAACCAGCTGAAGAAGCAGGACAACAGAACCTTTTGAGGACGTTCTTACCAAATTAGGACAGTTGGAGGGTATGATTTATGAGCTGGTCCCTCTCTGCCAGCCACATTTGTAATAAATGTACACATGTCCTAAGATGGAACATTTCTGCTAACTGGAGATTTGAGGATGAGATTTGATCATGGACAGATGCTGAGTTTGAAGAGTCTGTCTGTGTCTGATATGGGTAAATGTGGACAGCATCCTTGCTCTGCTCAGGGACATTGGTATGCAGTGGGATATAATCAGGATGGAGAAAAAACCAGTAATGAAAAGCATTATACACTTAACAGGACTCTGGCTCACTGCCCTCTCTGTAAATAGTCATCCACAGCTGGTGCAGATTGGTTTATCCCCTGGTGAAGGAGAGAGCTGTTGTCTGTTATGTCAGGGAGTTATTACTTTGTTGATTTAAATAAAATAAAATAAAGGTTCTTCAGTTTGTAACCCTTTGGAGAAAGTATGATCAGGAACAGTGAATTTATAATAGAAAAGGAATATTTTTAAGCTGAAGGTTGAAGGTGAGCAGAAATTCAATTTACACCAAAGGGCTGAGGACCCTCTTCCTTAAATAGAACAGTACCTCCCCCACAGAGCCATCACCATCCAATTATATGTATACAGTTGGCCCTCCATATCCATGGATTCAACCGTCCACAGATTGAAAATATTCCCAAAACGTATAAATTCCAAAAAGCATTTGCTATTTTGTATCAGGGACACAATTTCATTATGCCATTGTATTGAATAGGACTTGAGCATCCACAGATTTTTGTATCCTTGGTGGAGTGTGTGTGTGTCCTAGAACCAAACCCCAGAAGATACTGAGGATACACTATAACACATTTCCCCCCATACAGTGTATTCAAAAATATTAATCTATGTATGCAAATATTCCATTAGATTTTGGAATATTTACATTCATATATGCAAATATTCCAAAATCTTAAAAAAAAATCCAAAAGACTTTTGCTCCATTGCTTTCCTCTAATGCTCTAAAAAGGTATGACTTGCCCAAGGCTACTCAGTGGGTTTCCTTGGTTGAGCCAGGGATTTGAACTCTGGTCTCCTAGAGTCCTAGTACAATACTTACACCAATATGACACATTTTTTGTATATACATTTCTGCATAATACTAACTATTACCATTCATTAAAAACATTAAGGGAGCATAAGACCAACCAGTGGTTCAGTTCACAATATTAGCAATATGTAGAGAGATCTTGTAGCACCTTGGATACTAACATGGTGCTACAAGATCTCTCTACATATTGATTCTACAAACTAACATGGCTGTATCTTTGAATATTAGCAACATTAGACTCAAGCTATACAGTTCCTTAAACACCTTGTATTAACAGGCCTAAAAGCTACTCTGGATTCTTCTGATATAAATTTAAATTGTTGTTGTTGTTCTTATTGATAAAATCCTCCTCCTCCCTTACTTCATACACTCCTGGAGTAGAAGCAAGTCCCTTGTAAAGACATCTAGGCAAGTGATAGGGCAATATAATAAATCCCAGCAAATCCCAGACAGCAAACACACAGAGTCTAGCATTCTGTTAATGACACACACAACTGTAAATCCATCTTATGCTTGTGCATGTATTGTTTTGGTCATTGTGTAGGGTTGGTATTCTCTTCCTCCTTTTGCAATATCCAAGGACTTATGGTTTTGCTGTGATACCCCCTATGACCATTCCATTGCTGTTGGACAGAGGAGGCGATTGTAGAAGAGTGTGTCTGTGTTCACATAACCAGATGCAGACCAAAGACATAATTTGTGGATTTTAACAAAAGGTGTCCTCAGTCTGCACCTGGCAGGGCCAGGGCTTTGGAGACTGTAGAGGGAGGGAGGGAGGGAGGGAATACTAACCTCTGCAGTGGTCAAAACCACGCATGCACAAGTATAGGATTGTGTACCATAATCTGGAGGCTGTTTTAGATTCAAATTTGTATGGACTGCTCCATAATGTGATAACCATTGATTTAATATATGTTTGAAAGACTGTTGTAATAGTCCATTGAGGAAAAATTATATATGAAGTCAGTGACGGAAAATGAACCAAAATCATCAGGGGGGAAAATGTACTATTTGAAATACAAACTAAGGAGGGGGAAGGGAGAAGCAAAGTGTTCCTGATCTGTTTCTGTTATCCCCCTTCTCAAACTTGATTAATTCTTGGCTTGACTGTACTCTTACCTCTGGTAATTAGATGTCACTATTATGGCAATTATTTTGTAAAATCCAATAAACACTATCTGGAGTTAATATTTGCTGCTGAGGAATGTTTGCCAAAAGCTTAGGAAATGTTTACAGAAGATTTTGCCCATGTCGTTTGTGTACAACGCTGAAAATTCCAAAACTCTCTGACCACTGTTAATCACAAAAAAATTCAATGTAAAAACAGTTGTACCTAATAAAAGGGTAATCTGATTCAAAAATAGTCAAGCCCTTAGGAATTTAACACAATAGGCTAAACATTGCCCATTCCAAATGAGTTCCAGCAATGCTGTTTCCAATGCTGAATATGAGTCGCTCTCAACTCTTTTTAAAATAGCCTATGACGCCTAAAAGATGGCCAAAGAAATTTAGAAAAAAAGAAAAAGCAAACAGTAAAGACCAAGATTTCCATTTTTAAAGGAAAAAAAAATCAATTTTAGAATAAACACTGGCCAGGCTGCAGATTTGAACTGATAATATATAACAGCCGTCCTCCCTCCCCAGTCTTTTTCATCTAAGTGCTGGCAAAAGTCTGTTAGCAAAGCAAAATCTCCCCAACTTTGGCCCCTTTCACATTGTATTTTGATAGTACTTTAACTGCTACAGCTGCATCCTACAATCCTGAGGTTTTTAGTTTGATGACAGTCACCAGAGCAGCTCTCTGGTTGAGGATTATGAGTGCCCTTCCCTCTACTGCCAATCCCAGGATTGCCCAGGATGTAGCCATGACACTTAGGAGCTTACCACACAGAAATATAAAGTTCCCAACTTTGAAAAATGGCTGCCGAAGTGAGTTCAGGGACCAGTATTGGAGCCAGGCTGTAACCGGATGGCAATTTTGAGGGCAAAAGCCATGCAATAAAACCAGAGAGATGGGAGGGTAGCGAAAGAAAAGACAGAATTCAGCTCTTCATTGGAGCATAACAAAGCACAAAATTATTTCTTAAGGTTTCTGTGCAGTTAGAGATTCCCAGTATTATTGACAGTGTGTCTACCAATGCCAACATCTCCTGCTGCTCTGCCAAGCGAGGGTCCAAAGACATCTTCCAAGTTCTGCTTTAGCCCACCATTGCTAACTTAATATGTCGCTGGCATATTAAGTTCCAGGTTGTATTGGGTCATTAATCTGTATTCGTGTATCCCTTTCAGCCCCCTTGGAATCATACAGGAAGACTACAGTCAGCTACAATGGTTTATTTACATTTTGAAGAGCAATAGTCTGTCCCGAAACAGAGGTGATTTTTTTTCCTTGTTGAAATATGTTTTCTGTCTTTAAAAATGTATTTCTGCACAAAAATTGTGTTTTCTGCACACACACACACAAAAATCCAGCATGCATTTCTGCTCAGAAAGTATGTTTTCTGTGCAGAAAAAAAATATTGTCTACACAGGGTAAACTTTGAAGAGGACAAGTAGTGGTAAGAAATTCCAAGAAATCTTTGTGTTTCGGGGCTAACACTCTCTTGGTGGCTTATATTTGCATAACCAGGCCTTATCAGAATTTATGAAAATGTAAGTCCATTTTCAGAAATGGCACAAGGAGGTATCTAGTATGTCCTAGTGCAATACTTTTTGCCCAGCTGTGCCTCAGTGCAATTCCACTTTCCTGAACCCAAATGGCTCATAATTGTATTGAGATTTGAATCTGGGCTTTAAGGGACAGAACTAAATCTGTTCTATTGGGAAAAAAAATGAAACCTTAAGACAGTCTTGTGGATGACCATAATGACCAAAGAGGGATATCTAGGTTGCCATTCCTAATTTTACTGTTATGTTCAATAATTCTTATTTGTAAATTTCTGAAAGTTTGGCCAACATATGTCTTTAAAGTAAAACAACAGTGCTTTAAATGTGTAGGATGGATAGTCCAAGAGTTCTCTACAGAAAGCAGGGGTGATACTCATGGAAGGGAACATTTTTCTGTTCACAAATGAATGATGCTGAAATCTGGTCCATTTAATTGTTGACACATCCAGTGTTCATTTCAGGTCCATGTTCTCAAGAGCATATTGGGCACAGGTGAAAAAAACTAAAACAGTCTTTAAACAGAATTTCTACTAGTGTGATATGTCAGAAGCCCCTGACTCTAGTGTTGATGAGCCAATCAGGAGCAAGAGCTGCCACGCATTACAGAAGAGTTGCCAGCATTCTCAGTAATTCTGTCATCCCAATATTTAACAACCAAGAAAGGAACATAACTAGAAAATAGTTCTGGCCTGAAATAGTCAGTCTGCTATTTTGGAGCTGGGTTAAATTGTTGCCTAGAGATTGAACTGATCTTGTCCAGGTGAAGTTAAATCAAATAATTCCCCACCCATGGAGGTGGGTTGTCCTCTTAATATTAAAGATGAGATAGCTATCCCCCCTCCCCCCCCCCAGCTTCATGTTGTTAACAAGAAAAACAAAAACTTTGCTTTTGCTGTTGGTGATATCAAGGCTCCTCTCAGAAGCCTGCTGGCATTTCCTTCAAAATCTGGGAAATCACATGTCTTGCAATAAATGCTATCATAGTATTTCATTGGCCAGTATGGTCAACATGGCTACTCCTGCTTTTGGGGGGGCTAGGGTTGAAGTTACCTAGTTCCATCATAAGCAGGAAAACCTCAACCCAAAGAAAGTTGATTGTTTGTCATCCTGTACAAGGACTTAATCTTCAAGAACCAAATAAAGTGATCTAAACTGGCTTCTATTGTCATGCTTGCCTATTATATTTAAATCTATCTCCAGACCTGGCAACATGGGATCTTCCAGAAAAGACTACTAAGCTTTGCCAGAAATGGCTTTGGGGCTTCATTGGACAGGGCCAGAACAGATCTCAGGACAAGAGAATTTATAGATATCATTGACAACTGAAATTTGATGTCCGCTTTTTCAGCCTTTAACCCTATCACTCCTTGACCTCTCTTTTGGTGAAGGAGATGGGGACTTAGGGGCAGGACAGATTGGCAGAAAGGGGCGGTGAGACACTGCCCCTTTCTGCCCTTGATGGAGACCATGGCAACCAAATGCCACGGCCTCCAGGAGGCCTAAAAAGAACCCACACTCTGGCGGGTTCTTTTTAGGCCGCATGTGGGGTGCCATGGATGTGCTTGCGTGCCGTGATGACGTCCACATTGCACGGTGCTGTTTGGGCACTGAGCCATGTGGACATCATCATGGCATGCCCTGTATGGACGGGCATGCGTGCAGTGATGGTGGCCAGAGTGTGCAGTAGGGTTGCTGAAAATGCTCAGTCCCTGTGCACCCCTAGGTCGGGCCCCGGCCGGTGCAAAGTGCCCATCTATACCAGCCCTTAGCTTTCTATTTTCATGAAAACACTTTTAATGAAACATCCAAAACTACAAGATGCAAACCTATAGTCTATTATGCCTTCAAACGTGTCACTTTTGGTTCTCCCGCATATTTTTTTTTTTATCATACTTATCTGATGAAGAATCCAGTGAGGTCTGAAAGCCAGTACAATATTTTTGTGCCTTCCAGTTGGCTTAATAATGGCATCACCAATGTGTATTTGTGATTTTACTATGACAGGGTTGCCATAAATCAGAGCTGGCTTGAAGGCACATAACAAAATGACAAATATTATTCAGTAGTGTCATTCTCAGGGAAATTCTTAGATTAGAATGACTGGCCACAATGACTGGCCTGATTAGCCAATTTTGCTTGACCTTCCTCAGATATTACCAATAACACCCTCCTTTTCTTGAAGACTGAATAACCCTACAAAAGATTATGTCCTTTGTTTGAAAGAGTCAAACGAAGTGGTGTGTGATGAGGTCAGGAGGAAGTCTAGGTGAAGAAAAAAGTCCAGTGTTTGCATTGTGGCTGGAAATCAATGACATGCCTGAAAATATGACCTTTTCTGATGTAATAAGAATACACACAGTGATATACCAAAGACCATAATTCCTTGTATGCGAGAACAAAGACATGTCAAGCTTTATTGAGCACATCACTAACAATATAACTAGTGTTAAACACTCAATTTGCAACTGTTGCTGTGTATTTTGTGTGTGATTATCACCCCTAGATCTGCATCCTATAAAAAGATATTTCTGTTTGCTTAATTATAAAGCTCTTTATGAATAGGCTCATCTGTAAATAGCTTGTTGCAGCTGAAATAGAAATATAATTATAATGAAAGCAGATGTTTGTGAGATACTTCACTAAAAATCTTGCTCTGAATATACAAAGGAGAAAGGTTTTGCTAAATGGTGGGTCTTGGGCAGACAGCCAAAAGCCACCTTCTTTTGAAGCCCAACACAACCAGATTTTTTCTTTCTCTCAAGGTAAAATCAGTTCTACAGTGATCTTCTGAAGGCCATCACTGTGTTGGAAAGAATATCAGTTTAGGTTCAATTTGCACTAGCTACTTGCTCAATTGAGAATATATATTCTGTAGATTTTGGTAGAGTTTTAGATGAGACCTTGTGATTGCTTCAGTGCTCACCTACCTTGCAACTAAATCCAAATTTTAGATGCCACAATTCAATCCATTTGCTAGTTTAGTTGCATCATTGGTAATATCAATGACAATTTAAGGAAATCATTGATACTACCTTGATGGATGTGAACAAGATCTATCTAGTCCAGCATTCTTTTGCCAATAATGGCCAAATAAATGCCTTCAGAAGTTCATATGTAGGTTACAAAAATGAGAATGGGCTTTCTATATATGGATGGGGGTGTTTTCAGTTTTCATTTCAGTAAGAACTTACTGATTTTGCATTTCCCAAATCAATATGAAGACAGAAAAACAGTTATTCTTCAGAGTTAGACTTTTCAAAATTTTATAATAAAGTTATAATAAGGGTTGTATATGAATGGAACATGTACACAATATATACACGAGTGAAAACACAGAGAGAACACTACTTGCAAAAACATGTAAGTTAGGCATGCTCTGTAAAAATGTGTGATTAAGAAAAGGTGTACACAAAAATGCAAACCAGTTGGGTTAGAACCATGCAGCCATCGGATTTGACATCTCAGGACTGACACAGCGGGTTTCTTTATGGTTCAAGCCTTGTCAGGTCCTAAGGATGTTTTAAAAAAAAAAAAGCCTCCTGGATCTCCTGAACTTGCCCACTCTAGGTTCTTGAAGTAAGAGAAAGGTCTCTCACACATCACATTGAGTCACAGAGATAAATTCCTCAGAGTATGGGTCAACTTGTTTGGGGTTGTTGTCTTTGGCTGAGATACAGGACAGAACTGTGGATCAGTCTTCCATATTATTCAGTTGTATGAAAAGACAAGTCCTTTTCTAATCACATCATTCTTTTGGTTCTCTGAGACATTGCTTCCTCCTAGTGAGGAGATTCAAAATAAATGCAGTGAACAGATGCTAATGCAGATGAGGGGATGGATACATAGTTCCAGACAGGCCCCCAATAGTCCTGAATTAGCTTGATTCAAATCTTGGATCAAAATCCTTGGACCTGTTCCCAAATGAAGCTGAGGAATTTTGACTCCTTTAGCTGTTGCCAGCTGCTGCCCCCTACAGCCCCCTGGAAAGGTTTTGAGGTTCACCCAAGCAGTGGAGAGAAAATCAGAAATTTATCTCCCAGGCTGATAACTTGTAACTGGGCTTGAAATCTCAGACAATAAATTTCCTTTGGCATTTCAGCACCTCACTACTCAAATTCAGAAAATGCAAAAGCCTGTGAAACTGAAAGTACAACTGGGAATTAAAACTTTCTCAGACCTCCATTCAAGTTTGGCCTTAGTTCAAATCTTGGGGGTGGGAGGAGAAGAGAATTTGGGAATCATTCTGCATTTGCATCACATGTTCTGAGCCTCCTTGTAGACTCCATGCTATTATATTTATAGCACACTATGCAGTGAAGAAACCTGGATAACTTCTCCGTTGTTATCATCACCTCTGCTTGCATCAGTCGGTCCCAATGGGTTCACAGAAGTACAGGTTTGCATTCACTATGTGTCCACACAAAGACTGACTTTGAACTTTCTTTCCTGTTTCTGCCTCACCTGACCTCGTTTATTTCTTTGTCTGGTGCAATTTCACTGCTCTATCTCAAGGGCTTTTAGAGTCTTTCCAAACATATTATGCAGCAACAGATGGTGAGCAGCTAGTGGATAGATGTGACCCCTGGCTGAGCACTGGCATAGCCATCAGGATGTGTGAAGTCTGTGCCTTTCTATCTGCCTCCCCACATGCTGTTATTGCATATTCCAAGTGCTTCTGTTCAGAAGAACAGATAGCAGTCTTGAAGATGCTGGTCTGAACTCTTGCTGTGCATTGTGTGTATATTGTTATTTGTAACTGACTTAAGTGTGCCTCATGCTCTCCATTCAAAAGCACAGGCATCTCTCTGAGTGCAGTATGAAGCAGATCTAGGGGGTTATTCAGATGGTGAAAATAATCCAGGTAGAATATAGGTTGGATCTTTGTTGTTCACACACATTTTTGAGGGGGCTGCCAAAAAACCCACTTACGAGATAGTCTATGTTGGATTCCCCCCCCCCTGAGTTTTTCTAAAAGATTTGCATTCTCAGCTGTATGAATAAGCATTGCGAATAGACCTTGGATAAACCAGGATAAAACTCTGCATGCCTTGAACGTACTTCGAATACATTCACATAATTGACTCCATCTTTATTTGAGTGCTGACATGTATGAGCAACCCAACACACAAAGATGCACAGAGATGCAGATCCATAGTGTGAACAACAAACACAGAATGTATGGGTGAGATTATTCACGTAGTCACGCTAAAAACAACAACGTGTGAATGACCCCTAAGATATTGCAATAGGCTCAGTTGGGAAGCGACCTGTGTATCCCCGTCTCTTCTTTCAGCTCTGATTAGTCAGCCACAATAACCTCTGTGGTACATAATATTATATTATCATGAAAATTGTCCCTCACACTGCTCAGAATAACACACACACACACACATGCATAACAACACACACATATGCTTTATGCATGTGTATGTTTTGTTCTGAACAATGTAAGGATCTAGTCACTAACTCCTTATGCCCCACCCAAAACCTTCCCCTAGCATCTACCAAGCACCACAGGTCCACTGCTATAAAGGAAGGAAAGGGAGGGAGATGACCAAGATGCAGTGAACTGCTTCTAGCCCCACTGCAGTTCACTTGAGGAAGGAAAATGGAGGCGTTAGGTTGTTTTCCCTCTACCTATTTCACCAACAAATTATAACAGGGATGAGAGGCCATGATGTCTGTTTGCATGTTTGTTTCCCTCCCTCCTATTCCATGGGTATTTAATCCTCATAACAGCAACCAAGAGTAAAAGACATTGACTTGTGCTCATGGAGCAGGTGGACCATTTGGAATCTCAGCCAATAACTGTTTGGGGCATTTATAATCAATAACAAATAAGTGGTTTTCAAGGTAGGTGTTTAGAAATAACAGGTCTTGCCAGCAATCTTAAATCAAAATTCCAGTGTAGCTATCTTAGGTACCGGTGGGCTGGTTCTTCTCTCATTCATCTCTGCAAGGCACACTTGTGGTAAGCAGGTAGGTAGGTTGGTCGGCTGGACAGCAGACTGGCACTTCTCCTAGTGAAGTTGTGTATGTTAGAAGTGGATACATACCCTTCACAAACTTCATTCCTAAAAAATTTATAAACAGATATGCCACAATCAATTATACAAGTTACAGGTGGTGCATCTTCTGTAGCTTTCAACAAGAATTAAATTATACGGATCTACTTTGAACCCAAGTCTGTATTTTAATGTTAAAACAGATCTATTTGTTCTATAGGAATACAAACTTCACCATGAGTAGGTTGAACCAATGATTGCAGTGGAAACTAAGGCGCTTATCACATGAACTTTAAAACCAGCTCCAGCCTCCCAGGTTGGAGCCAGGATGTGGGATGGAGGCAGGGATTATTGCATGCTAAATTGTTGGCTAATTGCTGCCCACCATCAGCCATGTCCATGCTGGGTCCCAACCACGCTCCTCCTAAGTTCAATTAACTGAGTCTGGATCAGAAGATGAGAAATAATTGACAAGTTGACACCATTACAGTGTGCTCAAAAATGTGATGCATAAGGTGGCCACTTCATTTGGCTAGATTGCTTCACAGCATCTCCAAATTCATATATAAGATTTTGCAATTTTAAACTTTATTATCTGATCTCAAGCCAGTGTGGTGTAGTGATCAGAGTTTTGGACTAGAACACTGGGAGACCAGGGTTGAAATCCCTGCTCAGCCTCAAGAGGATCCCAAAATCATTCTGAACAAATCTTGCCAAGAAAACCCAATGATAGGTTTGCCTTAGGGTCTCCATAGGTCAGAAATGACTTGAAGGCTCATAACACACATATCTGATCTCGAATGACTTTCCAAAATCTCTCAAGAAACAATACAGATTTTTCTCCTCTGGACTGAACTAACATAGTAACAAGTAGGAATAATCTATTTGTGCTGGTTTTGTGATATAATTCTGTAGCCACAGAATTGCTCTACAATGCTCTGAAAATGTTAAGTTGGAAAACATAGTCTGAGTAATATATTTAATCCAGTATGCAAAGGAATTTTCTAGCACCTATGAGACTGAGTGAAAAACATATAGCATATTTTTTTTTGTAGTCTAAGGCTGCATCCACACTACAGAAATAATACTGTTTGACTGCCACATTGAAATGCCATGGCTGCACACAAATATCAGAGGTGTGACTTCACTCATTGGCTAAGCATACAGTGGCAGGGAAGGAAAAATATATGGTTCAGAAAACAATTGCAAAGAAGAGTAAAATCCAGAATTTCACATGGATACCAATATCAGTGGATGCCCAAGTTACATTATATACAGTGGCATAGAAAAATGGTGTCCCTTAAATAAAATGACAAAATTAAGGTTTGCTTTTTGGAATTTTTTTTGGAGGGGGGGGGGGGCTGCAGAATATTTTCAAGCCATGGATGGTGAAATCCATGGATATGGAGAGCCAACTGTAACTGTATATTTTGTTGCCCTATAGCTCCTGTTCTTCAAGGGCTTGACACTTAGTATTATTTCAAATAAAAGCTTGGTATCTGGACCAGATGGGGAGTCAAAGAGTTACTGGGTGATATACCTAAAAACTCTGTTAAACTGGGCATCTGGGTGGAATGGCTATCGTACCTGTTTGAGTTGCAAGTTTTTGAATTCTAGGGAATTTAAAATGGCTGCCACTTTTACGCTTCCTTGGGGCTGTGCAAAAGATAAATTAATGGTGCTATATAAATCACCTGTTCGCTTACTAATAATTAATCCTATTACTTCTGCAGAATTCTGATATCAGCAATTGACAAACTGACTTGCTTTTCTTACGGCTGCATTTATGGCCATAAAGTCACTGTGTGATTTTTGTGCTAACTTTTATGTTTTACTGATATAACATTTCATTTCAATATTTCCTCATCATTACATTTATGCTTTTTCAAAGTGTCCTGAAAAAAACCTTGTTGGATTTCGTCTTCTCTCTCCTTCTCTCTGTCTCTTTTTCTCTCTGTCTCTTTTTCTCTCTGTCTCTTTCAAACTTCTTTCATCCACCCGCAATCCCACAATATAAAATATCTCAGCCATTCTCCACATCTGTCTCATCTGTCTCTATGCCATGCACAGGACTTTACACAGAAAAAGAAAAAGAAAAAAGAAAGCAAAAGCAAAGGAAAAATACTGGTACTCATTTAAATCCAGTTAAACAATTATGTTTACATGTCCATTCTTTGTCATCTTTTCATTTAAATACAGGGCTGCCTCTCTTCCTTGCTGTAGTAAATTCATTGTCAGTGTTTTTGACAACAGTGTGTGAAAACATGGAGGCAGTTCCATAGGGAAGGAGTGCCCCTTTCCAGACGGTCTCCTCCACATGATAAACTCTCAGGTGGATTTCTCTAACTATGTCGTCCTTTTGGAAGACACTTGAAGCAAGCTGTTTCTTTCTGCCTTACATGTGTGCAGGTTGCCAAGGAGCCTGCGGGACTCACCATATGACATCCATAATGTTCTACTGCTATCAGAATAAGCCTGATGATCATAGTAGCGCTTAGGATACCAGAATTCCTATTGCCTTTTCGACAACTTTCCTCTGATTGGAGCCTCAGCTACATGAACAGTATTATGCTTCCTCACTCTATAATATTTGTTAATGTTACTGAGACACCTAATTGGTTAATCTACATGTCCACTTTTTTTTAAAAAAATAAGCAATACAAAGGATTAAAAACCAACAACAGATGCATTAGTTTCTTTGTTTAGAGCTCATAAGAAGTGATGTAAAGTGAAATCTAACAGAAAAGGTGCAATTAAAATGTTGACACCAATTTGCACTCTAAGTCCTCATCATGAAGCCTGCAAACGTTAGCCTCCACCTTGCAAGGGACAAAGCAAAACTCAATTGTGCTGCTACTTTTCAGTAAATTAATAACTTGCCTTTCTCCTACCTTGACTATAAGTCTAGCCCTCCATTTTGAAAAATGGTTAGAATTTTATCTACCTTATATGGTCTCATATATAAGTGGAGGGTAGGTTTTGAGGCCATAATTATGGATTTTTATGACCCATTGATAAGTAGAATGTAAAACATAGGGGCATGTAACAAAGGATGTAAAGGACAGAGCAAAAGACAACCATGCCAAAGAATTTACACAATTTCATCAAGCCTAACAGCTCACTCTAAAGGCTGGATGGGTGAGCTGGGAACTATAGTAAATCATGGCTGTGCCACATATGGGAGAGGTGACCAGGTGCAGTCAAGTCTAAGAAAATGTACAGATGTCAAAAAGGATAAATAGGAAAAACAAAGAAAATGGTGTCTACCTTAGCAGTGATTATAGCTTTTAACTTTAATGTGATAACTTTGCTTGATTTTAACTCAGAAAACCTGACAAATATATAGCAATGTCCGGTTCAAATTTTTCAAAGTCCGATTCCTCTCATCACTCCTTTGAGGGGAAGCACCAAAGAGCTGTTACTACTGCCATTTCCCTACATGTGTGTTTTAGAGTCATCTCTCTCTTAAGACTGCTCCTTCCCAAATTACTTAAGCAGGATTCCATGATCTCTCCAAAGGTCTGGGTTGAACACACAGAATTGTGTGGTAGAGTCTCTGAACTAAGCCGTCATTGAGTTGGAACTGAAATAATAGCTCCTAAAATAAAATGATGGTCCAATCTACACTGCAGAAATAATGCAATTTGACAGTGCTTTAAGAGCTCTATATCAGTGCTAGGGGATTGTAGTTTATTGTGGCATCAGAGCTCTGACAGAGAAAATTAAATGTCTCACAAAACTAATCCTTCTGAACGCATGTTGAGGCTCTCCATGTAACTCTTGCAAACTCACAAATAGCACTCTTAACATGAACAGTATAGAATCATCATACATCATATATCATACATCATTTTTCTAATGAAAGTCCCATTTATTTCCATAGGTCTGCTCTAGCTACAACTATTGCGTGACATGTATATCCAACAGTGTCACAACAGTAATGCAGTGTCCATTCTGCTAGTTGCTTATATATATATTTTAGCATAATGGCTGAATCAATTGGTCCCTTGCACAAGTTGTGCTAGAGACTGCATATGTACTCTCTTAGTTGTGGTACCACTTAAGTGGTGGGGAAATCCAGTGCAACTTTCCTAGTGGAATTTTTCACTGTGCTAGCATCATGTTGGATCTACGTCATGGTCTAGATTCAATGCATTAGATGCTCTTTCTGAAATGGTGGGTTAGTGCACTTTCTAAAACTGTGGTAATTGTTACTGGTAACAGTGTTGGTCTTATTTATCTGAGTCTGTATTTGAGGTTAAAAATGTTAAATCAAGGGATTTCCCCACCTTGTCAACTCTCTTTCAGATGACTTCTGCCTATGTTTTATTCCCTAAATATGTAAACCAAACAGGGGTTGAAGTGAGTTCAGGGCTTCTTATCCCAAGATGACTGATTGTGCAAACCAGCTCTTGCCTATGAACACGGTGTGACTAGAGGCTTCTGGTAATTGTCCAAACGTCTGCAATTGGACTTCATTTGTAAATCAGAACATATGCTGGTGTTGCCTGTCAAATCTTTTAATATCCCCTTTGCCACCAAAGACTCATCACTGAACAGCTGAAGAAGACATGCATACTTATACACCAGGCTGATATTTTAAATGACCAAGGCTATTGGTGATCTCATAATGACCAGCTATGAGTGGTATTTTGTGTTTGTGTGGCTTGGCTATTTCTATCAAACTATGAGTAATATTTATAGTATGACAGAGGGTCTTTCACACAGTTTAGTTAATAAACCAAGGACGCATGGTTTGAAAGGCCCATGAAGTTTTGAGTCTTCTTTCACAATTGTTTTTTTCAAAATATAGCTTCCTGGGTTTCTCTAACAATTGTGTGTGTGTGTGTGTGTTCCTTCAAGTTTCCTGATGCATTATGGTGGCTCCATGAATTTCACAAGTTTTTTTTCCTAGACAATTAGAGTAACATTGTAGTAGCCATTTACGGTCATTGTTGAGGTGAGGTATATCCTGGAGAAGAAATATGAATAGTAACAATATTTGAAGAAGCTATTTTTGGAATACAGTCCCCAGATTCTGCAGCCAGCATAGGGACTTGAGAAGTTGCAGTCCAACATGTAAGATTTAGATTTGTTGGGGGGGGGGGGAGAGCACAGCTTGTGCCTGCTCATCTTATATCCCATGTACTTTCAGTGGGGCACTAGATCTGTAATTATTTTTTTTAAAAAATCATTATTCAAGGAAATTCAAGGAAAGTAAGATTTGTATTCCAGTTAGACTGAAATACCTGCACACAAAGAGTAATAGGAAATTTTCTCCTGAATGAAATCTGTTAATTGGTATTTCTGTTCAGTGGAGAGCCTCTTCTGCTTCTTGTAACTTTGGTGTTTTCCACCCAAAACACTAAAACTTGCTATGATCCAACTACTAGAGAATATAAGAGCTGTCAAACTTCTGAGAAATTACACAAATGTACCACTTTTATGTGCAGTTGCCAAAGGATACTCATCCCATATTTTCCTGTTATTTTCAAACAAAACCCCAAATACAGTGTTCTCCTTCCAGGGCCTCATATTTGATCAGAAGAATGTGTGAAATGCCCTTATCATCTATGAGTGCTTCAAGGAAGCCTGAAACTACAGCAACTATAGTAGTTTTGTCAAACTAGGTTGCCTTTGTATCTGTGCTGAAAAGGTTTCTATTAGTAATTCACTATACATTCTTTTGTCAATTTAATTTTTTCTGCTCCCATCATTATTGAGGAGATATGGGGCGGGGGGAATGAAGGTTAGCGGCTGTGTTTCTGCAAATCAAATATGATAATATGGCAGCTCCTTTCAAAACATGGAATTCTTTTTAAAAAATCTTTTTGATAATGGTACCAAGTGATTTCAGTGTTTTATTCCCTGCTAATCTTTAAACAAAAGAGTATGACCTTCATTGTGCAAATTAACTGTGTTTTTCCAGCATAAAAGCAGCACCAGTATAGACATGCTATTGACAAAATAATGAAGCTACGCCTGAAGAGGTGTGACATGAACACATTTGAGCAAGACAAAAGGAAAGTTAATGGAGAAATATGCATGAAGTCCTGTTTAGTCAGGTGGCAAGAAACAATACATGAAAGGAAGATTATTACCTGTAAGGTTAAGTCTCTCTTTGTACCATGAGCCCAAATGGAGAAGTGGGAGAAGAGGGGAGGTACGTTTGGAAGAAAATAGCCATTTGTTCTTTTATCTTTACAGGTAATTGGATTTGGGGAAAAGCTCAGGTGTTGATGTTTGTACATTAAGCCCCCAGACCTATTCCTTAAACTGTCCTGCATTTATACATCTCTGTTGCACCACAATCTCGCAGCCACCATTACAGAACCAGATTTGTGTTGTCAATGCACTCAAGGAAAGCTGGGATGATTTGTGTCCCACACTCACACCAAGGAGTCTATGGGCTCCCCGGGATAAAGCTGTCCATTTCTTCAAAAAGAACGTATAGTCACAGCCCTGATGAAAAGACAACAAAAATGTCATCTCGGACAGCCTTTGAAAGTTGGTATTGTGTGGGGCACTATATGAAGGTCCTATGCCTAAGTGGGTTTGATGCTTCTATTACTTCCAAGGTAGTTGCCTTCAGAATTTGGATGAGGAGTATATGATCAGACAGATTATTACAGCAAAATAGATTGTGCAACTCTTTGGTGACTCCTTAAAGGCTAGGTAGCTGCTTCAACCATGGAATGGTGTTCTAGCAAGGCTGAACAGGAAACAAACTTCCTTGCAATACTGAAGTAAAACTACAAGACATTGCTATTGCAATAAAACATGCCTCTGGTCATTGTGCACCTTCGGATAGTGTTACAAATTGGTTTCCATGCCTTGTTTACACTGCTGCTAGAAAGCAAAGGAGCATACTTTCCTTGCTTACTTTGTTCTTCAGGCTCTGTTCTTTTTATCCCGAAGCCACTTCAGCATCACTGCATCACTGTTCTGCTGTAAAAGGCAGTATTTTGCCAAACCTTGCAAATGTTTCACCCTTTGAAAATATTATCCCAATAATTTCTGAGAACAGAACAAAACACTGAGAAAGAAAATAGAACTAATATTTTGTAACAGTAAAAGGGTAAGAGGAAGAAAGAGCCCTGTTCTAGAAAAATTGCTGCTGAGCTGTAATAAAGAAGTCTGTCTTTCAAACGGATCCTCCCATTTTCTCAGAGCTTCTGCATTCAGATCAGCTGTCTAGAAAGTTGTCTCAGTGCTACAGTTCATTGAAAGATGCTAAATCTTCATTTCCTCCTCTTCTCCACATTCATGATTTGATTTCTACCTCATATTTTTTTTAAAAAAGATGTTCAAACCATATACTACAGTCTTTAGCCTATGAACTGCTCAGGTTTTTTTGCACCCATCCCAAGGCACAACTGCTGAAGTCACTTATTTAAATCACATTGATTTAATTGGTCTACTCTAGTTGGGACTACCCTTTGGGCCAGTACAGACCGGCACTTTGAGGCACCCCTTCATGTGCTAGCTTTGCCCCAAGGTGGGGCTTCCACACACCCTGCAACCCTAGCACGTGATGGGGGCATTGTTGTTACGTGTCACCATTTAAACAGCGTACGTAATGATACCGTTGCAGCTGCACAGCTTTTAGATGGAATTGCGCAGTTGCGATAGAGTAACAGTGGCCTATGGCACCTTTTACCTTTGTTGTGTCGCAACTGCGATGCTAAAAAGGAGCGGGGTTTCCCTGCTCCTTTTAAACTGTGCACCTTTGCCGCAGCGCCTAGCTACTGTGGCGAAGGTCTGTAGCAAAAAAAGGTGGCACCCTTTTTGGGCATTCTGTACTGCCCCTTTGTGACCAGATGTTGTTGAACTGCATCTCCCAGCAACCCTAACTAGCAGAGCCAATTGTGAGGACTGTTGGGACTCACACTCCAACAACATCTGGAAAGATGCAAAAATACCCATCCACACTTTAGGCCTTAATAAAATAGATTTCTCTAGGTATGTTCATGGTATTAAACTGTACTGTTTAAATGGTACTGTCATCTTCCAAAGTGAATACAAATAGTCAAGAGATGGTAATTCCCAGGGCTTATTGGGCTTGGATCTGGGGATAGGGTGGGAAATACACAAGAAGGATCTTGTCATCTTATATTCCTTGCATGATGATAATAAACCCAAACAAAATGTAAGTCTGTTTTCCAAACTGCTGAGGCCTCCTTTATTGTAGAAACCCACCATGAGCAAGACATACACTCTCAACCTGAAAGAAAGGCAATGGCAAACTTTCTCTGAAGAAATCTTGCCAAGAAAATGCCAGATTGGGTTCATGTTAGAGTTGCCACAAGTCAGAAGCTATTTGCAGGCAAACAACAACAACAAACCAGGGAAATCAATACTGGTTGAAGGTCTTCAGATTATTTCTGGCTAGTTCTTCATAAGAGAGCCAGAGTGATATAACAGTATGACAGTTGGCCTAGGACTCTGGGAGACCAAGATGTGAATCCATGCTCACCCATGGAAATTCACAAAGGGGCAAAACAGACAGGCAGGAAAAAATGACTTGAAGCTTCCTTTTTCAAAGCCACATTGAAACCCCACCAACTGCACTGCCAGGTCCAAAGGTGGCTGGCGTGCACATGTCATGACCACATGGTGCGGCTTCAAGCTGCACCACTGGGTACTTTTTCTTACTGGACCATCCCTGAGCACCTTTGCAGGAATGAACTGTTGGTGACTGTTATCCCATTGGATGGCCATTCCCATGAACCTGCACAGAGTTGCATGTGCAGTGCTCCACCAGGACAGGATATTGGAGCAGAGGTGTGCCCATTCAGATGCTGGCAAGGTACAATCATGCCCCTGTTTGACTGTTTTGTGCATGTTTTTCTTATCTCCATGAAAGATGTCATGATTTCTTTTTTGGGCATTACCACCATCACTGCTTAGGTACACTAGCTCAGTCTCTTTTAAATGCACTCCTGTGATGGGGCATTTATATGCACAATTAGGGGTAGGGTTTGGAAAGGGCACCCCTTTAGAGCCCTGGTGGCACTGCCTTTAGTTGTACATGTGAAGGTGTGCACTTTCTGGGTAGAATTGGGAAAATTCAGCTCCTTTTTAGTCAGGCCTTACTCCCCATAGTGTGGCTTGGGTATGCTTTCCAGCAGCTTCAAGGCATATGCTGTCTAAATGCTCCTCCTCAAAGCCATCCGGAAACCTGCTTAATTTGACTGTCTGTTTGGCCTCAAAGTGAGCTTGGGCAAATCCTGCTCGGCCTCAGTGGCAGGCATTTTCAATCCTCCTTTAAATAAATCTTGCCAGAAAACCTTGTGATGGTGCTGGCATAAGTTAGAATTGACTTCAAGACACATAACAGCAACAAAAGTTATACATTATCAAACTCCTCTTCCCTTAAAACCTAAGTTCTCTGGGGAAAATACAATATTTTAGTGTATCTAAAAGTCAGAATGGCAATATCAAATGCTGAAACGGGTGGGGGGCAGCTTGATTTTTTGAAATCCAAACCTCACAAATGAACACAATGGAAATCTGTTTTATGTGTCAGTGTGCAGAAGTGGAAGCCCCCCCCCCCCCCGACATTTGAAAAATTTAAGTATGTAAAGTCACTTCTTCCAAGCATTTTTTCATGGTTAGGTAAATAATTTTTCTTTTTAAAGAAAAAGTTGAAAGGCAAAAGTAAGCACATGCACAGAGGAAGAAAAGAGTGCCAATTAGGGAGTACACCTACGCCCAACTCTAATAAATATACCCAGTCTCTGTTAATATTAAAAGAACTTAGCAGGTGTTCCATAGAGATTATTTCTTTTAATTTAACTATTAAAGAGGGGGAGGATTTTAAAAGGCATATTAATCAATAAGCATTTAATTTTAACTGCATTGCTTGTACCTGGCTGGGAGCACCTTTGTGAGATTATGAATTGTATTTGGGAAACCAGGTTAGTCCCAGAAGATCTTTTGTTTAATTTCTTGCTGTCATTTACTGTACCTCACTGGGCTAAGCAGAGAGCATTCCTTCATTGAAACAAACTGGAGGCCCAAGTGTACATATTCATCTTGCAGTGAGATGCTGCCCAGAGTGCATTGCCCATGTCTTGCTAATGGGGCAAAGAAAAGACTGAAGCTATTCTAAATTTCAGTCCACAACCAGGAGAATTAAGTCAGGTGTAGAGAACCTTGGTCCCTGTGACCGAATTTGCCTTTGGGTCCATTCCTCTTTTTCCATGAGAATATCATTGGTCATATTCTCAGTTTTTGTATGCTCTAGTCTAAAATTTAAAGATGTAAAAATACCTTGTGTGAGGCTTACCTGCCCAGATTCTGAGATCTTCTTTAGATGCCTTTTCCCCGTTGCCCACTAAATTGAAATGGATGGCAGTGACAGATGATGATCCTCTGCTAACAAATTTATAGCGATGTTACCGGATCTCTCAGATACCAACACAATGGGTCTTTCTGATCCCACCTTTATACCATCAAATATATGTGACACCGCGACACTGCTGGATCTTTTAGATTTCTGACAATTAGATCTTAGATCCCCTCACACTGTGTGCCTCTCACTAACTGAAATATCTTTATTATTAATTGTTCTTCTTACTCTTGGTATGTGCTTATTAACTGTAAATAACTTTAGGACACTCCCGGTGAACACAAAGAAAATAACTTTATTTACATTCAGAACTTACGATTGCATCTTTCATAGTGGTTGATTCTCAAGCTTGTTGTTACAGTGCCCCCATCTTTTTCAGCCTGTCCCTGATTGGATACTCCGAACATTTATTTTGCCAGTACTTCTCCACACTTGGCCAGGTATGAAAATTTTGCAAAAGTTTTGTGAAGGCATCATGATCATTTTAGATGTGGGAAGAATAGATGAATGCATTCAAAAATTGATTTTAAAAAGGATCAAGAAGTCTTGAAGAGAATAATCCTGGACTGATGAATATATTTGATGTTCAGGATTTATTCTACACAAAGTTTGCAAATGGTTGTTTTGTGCAAAAAACAAACAAACACACACACACTGGAATGGCACGCAACATCATGACACCCTGGGGGGTGGATTCAGGGTGTCCAGCATCAGCACACTGTCCCCTGACTCCGTCCACGGGCTGGCACAAAGTGCCGGTCTGTACTGAGCCAAAGAGTGACCATGGAGATGGAAAAGCAGTCTCCACCCTGATGATGTGGGGAAGGCCTGGAGAAAAAGGCACCTGATGGTGATCAGTCCTTATCAAAACTTACATTGCCATGGCATGTCCTTCTCAATCCATACAGTAATGTCTAATTACTAAACTCTAGTAGAAGGACCAACCATTAAGTGCATCATCAGGAATGGAGGGAAGAGGTACATTGTCAGCTGGGGGTTGCAGGAAGGGAGTGCTGTCTCTTGGGGGGGGCTGTGAAAGGAAATGCTTGGCCTTTCATGGACCATTGACTCTTGGCTTTGCTTTTCAGAACATGGAACTCACAGGTACTGCAAAGAAGCCAAGTGAAGCTAGTTGGGGCAAGTCAGGTGACAGTGCTTTCTTTCCTTGGGGAGAGATTTTATTATGAGCAGATTATTTAATTTTGTTCTCACACTACCCAGCCCCCTCCCCATTTTGGACCTCTCCTTTCTATCCTCACTATTGAGGGTGGCAGAAGCAGCACTGTTGCCCTTTTAGACAGACGTTTTCTCCAATCTCTCCTGGGGTGATCCAGGCATTGTGCAGTAGTGCCGCCACCAAGTGGGAAATGTAACAGTGCCAGTGCTCTAGAAGAACTGAGATTGCTTACCATTACTACTACTTTCCCATGTTCCATAGGAAGGGAATTCCCACCTCAGGAAAAATGAACTCTAGAGTAGAAGCTCTGGATGGCTTTGGGTTGATCAGGTTATGTAAGTGTACTGGTTTAAGGTGGTGGAGTGTGAGGTAGGGGGGATAGTGGGGGATAGGGTGACATTTCATAATGGCCAAGAAGTAAGCCAGGTCTCCTCACTTGGATCCCAATAATGATGTCCCCCAGAGGCCAAGCACCCTTCATCACTTTAGGAGATTTGGGGAAGGGTCAGAGTTTGCTGCTGCACAAAGTTGGTAAGTGTGTCTTGGCAGTGACAGACCTTGTAAACTAAGGGGCGCTGCAGCAGCCTCTGATCAGACCTTTCTGTGGTGCAAAAAGAAACCACAAAAAGCAGCTCCTTTTCACATCACAGAAAGGGCACCTTTGTCATCAGGGCGGCACTTTCTGGTGTTCCTTTTGGTGTGCATCATCTGGACGCAGCGCCAACAGAGCACTGTGATGCTGCTTGCTGTGTGGTTGGGCGCGTGGCGTGATGCCAATTGCAGGGCAGCATCGGGCTGTGCATCATGCGGATGCCATGTTCCCACTCTGTCCCAAGGCCTATGTATAACGGCACTTTGCATAGGCTCTGAGTTAACCTGGCAAGTGGGTGCAAACTAGCAGTGGCAGCATTTGTATGCCAATAGAGAGAGAGAGAGTTGTGGACAGTGAAGAAAACTAACAGAAAGAAAATCAGTTCAACTGAGATATGGTACTGGGGAAGAGTTTTAAGGATACTGTGGATGGCCAAAAAGACAGACAAATGGGTCCTAGAACAGATCAAGCCTGGATTCTCCCTGGAAGCCAAGATGATTAAATTGAGGCTGTCATACTTGAGACACATTATGAGAAGGAATGACTCATTAGAAAAGACAGTGATGCTAGGAAAAGTGGAGGGCAGTAGAAAGAGAGGTAGACCACACACCAGTGGATCAACTCAAAGAGGCCACAACCATTAGCCTACAGGACCTGAACAAAGCAGTTGAGGAAAAATGGGCTTAGAGGTGTCTCATTCATGGGGTTGCTATGAGTTGAAGTTGACTTAAAGGCTTAGAACCACCACCACCACAACTAGATTAGTATAGTAGATTCTCCCCACTTTTTTCTTCCACTGTCTGAATTTCTTTTTTGGCCATTGTTTTTATTCATTTCATTGCACAATTATTGAAAACAATTTTGTCACAGACCAGAGGGAGGTGTTAAAAAATTATCCACACTAGATATCAAATACCCTGGGTATGCTACTGTGCATCATTTCCCCATTACTCCAGCCAGCACCAAGGATGACACAGAATGTAGGAAGTGAGATAAATTTGCACCATTACTTCATAAATGCATTTAGGAGACTAGACATTCCTTTTAGGGTGGCTGTGAAGATAATATGGGGAGGAAGTGTAATTTGTCTGCAACCTTCAGCTTCTTGGAGAAAAGGCAGAATGTAAACACAACTAATAAACTAAGAAATAAGCTGGAGGTCATGCTATTTTCTTTGTCTTCACAACACTCCACCTCTATGGCTGGTTTAATATAACCCAAGTCTAAGTTAGATGAAAGTATAATTATTTCTGTTGGGTGGACTGAGACACTGAAGGGACATGTTAGTTGGCTGATCCAAATTATTACAAGACTGTGGTGAAGAAAGCACAATATCCTAAATCGCAGGCGATTACTGGAAACAAAAGTCCCCAATTCCTTTCCTTTCACTGTCTGTTGGGGTTTCATCTTCACTTCACTAAAAATAATGACCTTCACTTTCCATTAAGGAACCAGCAGCAGATGCTCCCACCCATCTTTTACCTCAAAAATACCAAATGCACAATGTTAAAACATCCCTTTTGATCCTTTCGAAGACCTCCGATTCAGTACATTTTAAGTGACTAATTTAGTTCAATTGCCTTCCAGTTTGTCTTGGATCGCTTTCAACCGAACATGGCAAAGGAAAGAAAAGGAATGTGTGTGACCTATTTAAATAATTGCCCCTTAACATCTTTCAGATGAGGCAGAGTATTTTTCTAAGCAGGCAAGAGTGCCCAGTGCTTGTTCCCCTCCCCTCCTATTTCTGTCCATTCTGTAACAGAGACCACTGTCATCTGGTAGAAATATTTACCACTTGGATTGGAATTGGCCTGGTAACAGTGAGAACACATCTGGAGTCTAGACTCAGTGGCTCTATGGGCAGGGTCATATCTCTGAGCTCCATCGGGCCAGCCCAGCGTCTATTTCTGTTTACATAGGTGGTGTGCTGCATCATCCGTTTCAGCTGTCAGACATCTTGAGCCTTCTCCTGATCCCTCCATTCTGGAGAGCCACCAAGGGGAAAGCTCCCCTTCCTCCCTCCCCTTTCCCACTGACCCTCCTTTCCACTTTTATCAGCTGGAGACAGGAAGCTCAGGACCTCTGGCAGAGACATAGCTCAACACCCCCCCACTCCTCTTTCTCCTTCTCCCTCCTACAATAACGTAAAACATTTGTCGTTCTATGGCTGTATTTTAACTTTTTGTTGCTATAGGGTCCTGGGCTAAATCAAAAGGATGCATTCTTCTGATTTTTATTCTTGTGTGATTTTTTTTTAAAACCATATAACTAGTATACACAAAGTAAAAATGAACAGGGTGGGGGAGATTTTCTTTTTCACATGACTTCTTTTAAATAGTGTAAGTTCCTTTACCCTTTCTCTTCAACATGCAAAGTTAGAATATGTAGGCCTCTTCCAGAAAGCACTTAAGCAGCTGGCTTAAACATAGAGGGACTGAAGCATTTTGCTATTTAGGAACTGGTGTTTTAGGCTGCAATAATGCAGTTTGACACTGCGTTAACTGCAATGACTCAATGCTATACAATGCTGGGACTTGCATTTGTGTGAAATATTTAGCCCTCTCTGTCAGATAGCTCTGGTGCTACAACAAACTACAAATCTCAGGATTGCATAGCATTGAGCCATGGCTGTTAAAATATTGTCAAATTGCATTATTCTGCAGTGCAGAGGGAGCCTTAATGGAATTCTTCAACAAAAAAGTGCAAATCTAGGAGTATCACAGTAATTTATAGTTATTGGAGGTGGGAGCAACCTTAATATTCACTGTAGGTGTGGTCTGTTCTTTGACATGAATGGCATCATACAAGCATGGCTGAAAACTTACATTTTATCAATCTCATGTTTTTGAGGCAGCTCAGTGTCTTATATAACTACAGTCAGCCCTCCATAACCACAGATTCCTGTATTCTTGTATTTGGAATCAGGGATAAATTTACCATTCTAGTCATACAGGGAAGTATTACCATATAGTACTGGACTGTTACTTTCTGTTTGAAACACTGTGGCATGATGATAATGTGTTTAATGGGCTGTTTTAATTTGTTTTCTTATGATGTTAAGTTGTTATTTTAACCTCTAGATTGTATGCCATAGGAAGGCTTTTTATATATTCTTGATTTTACTGGTTTTTGTACAGCGCCATGTACATTTATGGTGCTTTATAAATAAAGCTAACAATAATAATAATTAATAATAATAATAATAAGCTGTTGTTGGATCAGCCCCCTGTTTAGCTTCCATGCATGTTTAGCTTTCATGTCTTTAGGCATTGTTTTCACATGAAGCTACTAAAAGATATCAGCCTGAGGCCCGATTGCTTTTTAAAGATAATTTGCCCAAGAAGACCTTATGAAATTCACAAGATTGCTGTAAATTCACAGGCAACCTGAAATAGTGTGCACTCAAACATCAAATTAATAGAAAATGGCTATGGCTGGGGTTACTGAATTTTGGGATGCAAGTAATAATTGGTTTTTACATGGAGAGAAGCTAACCATGTTGTCTGATTGAGTATGTTTCTCCATATGTATCCAGATTAATACAGTTAGCCCTCCTTATCCACAGATTTTTTTATCCACAGATTTGAGCATACACGGCTTGAAAATATTCCCCAAAAGTACAAATTCCAAATAGCAGATCTTGATTTTCCATTTTATATATGGGACACCATTTTGTTGTGCCATTATATTTAATGGGACTTGAGTATACACAGATTTTGTTATCCATGGAGGGTCCTGGAACCAAACCCCAGTGGATAGCAAGGGCCCACTGTACACAACCAAAGTACCAACTCAGCTCTTAAGATCAGGGACAAGCCCTTTTCACTAGTGCCACCCTAGTTATGTAACAGCCTTCTCAAAGAGGTTTGCTAATACTCTCCATGTGGTCTTTGTGGTTCTGTGCACCATGATGCTGGAATCCTTGACTGGCTATTTAGTGAAGAAGACATTAATAATTAAGTAACTTCCTCTGCCCCACCCTGCCTCCTGTTCACCTTAGGAGCCACAAGGAGGACAATCTTTCAACCCCTGCCTTTCACCAGTGAGTTCGGCTTCAACAAAGACTTGTGACAAGGAACCTGCTTCTGATGGCCACAGTCTCATTTTCTTGTGGGATGGGAGTGGGAACATCCTCTTCAGCAGATCAGATGTCTTTCACCCATACAGCTGCTGGCTGTTAAGATGGACTGTGACCACATAGGCCAAATAACATGTCCTTTCTGCATCTTCCTGGCAGTCAGCCTGGACGATGCATGGCCCAATCCCCAGTTCTGGTGCAAAGTGTCTGGACAACATACTGTATGGCCAGTTCAACACTGAACCTGTTATATACCACCCTTAAAACATTTTTTTAAAGTCACCTTTGGCTCTGGATCATCCCCAAAGATCTGGAGCCCTCCAGAGTGATGCTGGGCAGCTGTTTACAATGCATCCCACTATGGTGCCCACCACTGTTGCCAGCGTGATTTGCTTCCTCTGAGGTAAGAATAAGATGCCCATTGCCCAGCCATGTAGTTGACACTGGGTGTCTCATTTTCTGCCTTAGAGGGAGTCACTTGTGACAGTAGTGGACAACACAAGAGGACGTACATGTGAACAGCCACCCATCATTGCTCTGGAATGCTAGATAACGTTGGGGCAGTTTTGGGGCCAGAATACTGTGGGCTGCTCTGTATACTGGCTGGTGTAGACGTGGCATATATAGAATTTATAAATACAAATCAGTCATGGGTCTGTAACTCTGAGTTATGCATCTGTAACTGCGATGCTGAATACAAACCTGTTTAATTTTGGATCTTGTGGTCAAAATCCAACTGTCTACCTTTTAGCACCCCCCCCCCACCTGCAGCCCTCGACATGAAAAACAGCTCCAGAGATTTTCCATCCCTCTAAATCCATGTTTGGAGGTATCTGGGGAAGCTGCAGTGGGATCAGGGGTGACCTCATCCCAATTCCACTGAGATCTGATGTTCTTCCATTGGAAATTCACCACTGGATACTGCCAGAAACAAAATAATACTTCGTGTTGTTTTAATTTATGTAGATATTGCATTTCTGGTTTCCTGTTCTGTGTGAATTTGAATTATTTTTATACTTTTGTATTTATTTATTAATTTATTTATTGCAAGCTGCCCAGACTCCTTCAATTTATGGGCAAGCTTACACATGTCATGACAAAAATAAATGAAGAATTTGGATTAGAATGTCATTTTGATATTCACTACAAAAAGGAGACATAGTTAAATAGCTTCTCCTGGAAAAACTTCTCCAACTTCTCCAAAATAGCATTTCACCTATCATTTTAAAAAAAACAAAACAAAAAAACCCCTCTCAGTTAACTATGAGAAGTCATAAAACTTTTTTAAAATCTTGGACATGTCTGTATTACAAAAAATAAAAATAAAAATGCTTGGACATTTTGCATGCCAAATAAAATAGAGTAATATATTTTGATGGCTTTCTGGTACCATGGAAGATGAAAGATATGGCACCCTTACCCCTATCGTGAAATGAAAACTTCTCCTCCGCAATAGATTTCATGTATAGTCAATTATCTAAAGTGGCACAGAATTCAACAAAATACAAGAAGTCTTATAGTTATCACCACAATGTGTAGTTTGGATTTTTTTACATGTCATGCAACATGGGGATCACTGAATATATATTTTACAATAGTCAACTGTTTCCCTCTGTCCACAAGAATAATCATTCTAGATACCTGAAGTACTTAAGAACACATTCACAATTAAAAATGTTCTGTGGCCACATGTGGCCTATGGGTATTAAGCATGTTGTAGGATGGTGAATCTGCACCAGATTTTAGTATAAACTTTAAAGAAACTTTCCAATGTTGCATTTGCACTGCAGAAATAATCCAGTTTCTCACCACTAACTGTCATGGCTCAATGCTATCGAATTCTGGGAACTGTTGTTTGTTGTGGCACCAGAGTCTCACAAAACACCAGTTTCCAGAATCTCATAGCATTGAGCCATGGTAGTTAAAGTGATGTCTAACTGGATTGTTTCTGTGGTGCAGATGCAGTCCAAGATGCTGAATCATATCCCCCAAATAGGTGTAGCACCTTGGATAGGATGTTTGTACATATACTTCAGGTGTCTGCATTTCATCCATTTGACTATTTATTCTCTCTGCTTGGTTTTGTGCAAACAAATTAGATTACAATCCTCACAGTTATCCATATTTCTGTGTGCAAAGGTGCGTTTTCTGTCACAAAGACTCCTGGAACACAAGAAAGTGGTAGGTTCAGGAAGACTCTTGGAACCACCAAAATTCTTAACCTTCCCTAGTGAGGATGAGATCTTAGCTATCCATCAGATCATGCTTTTCTTGGTGGTTTAAAGTATAAGAATCAAGCACAGTCATGGCAGTTTGAGTCTTTCCATATTAGTGTGTATGTAGCTGAAATGCCACCATTCATGTACAACAGGGAGGTATCATCAGAATAATCCTGAAAAGTTAGTACCAAGGAACACTGATAGACTAGCCCTGCTTGAGTGTTACTCGCTGTGGTTTATTGTACAGAGAAGCAGGGAAACACCCAGCCTTGGCCCCTTCTGTTTTCACTTTCTTCCTGCAGAAAGTGATACAACTGAAAAAGAAGAAGTAGCGGTTTGTGTGAAGGTTGTTCTCGTTTCTATGGAGTGCCTCTGTGTGAACAAGAATATCTCCTCCTCAGATGTGTTCCTTTCAACATGATGAAGGATTGATTTGGGGCCTCCTTGCTAATATAGTTAAGAAATAATAGTGAGTAATGTCTCAAAAGGGTCACTGAAAGAAGAAAATCTGAAAATGTGCGAGAGGGGGAGAGGGATATTCACATCTTTGAGGGGGAAAAAAGGATGTTACAACACCTGAGATACTCTATGGAAGAAAAGTAAAACAGCCATGAAATTTCTCACACTTCAAGAATTGATTCAGAAAAAAGTTGTCTGTACAGATGTAAACCCACTGGGTGGCCTTGGGCAAGTCACATTCTCTCAGCCTAAGTTATTTTAAAGTGCAATTAAACGACTGATACAATTAAAAACCATTTAAAGATAAATTAAAACAGAACATAAAACTCAACAAGACAGTATTGCAAGCCCATTGCAGTCAATTGCTTAAAAGCCATTAGGAAGAGAAAAGTTTTCACTTGCTTGTGGAAGAAGAGAAAGGAGGGAACCATTCTAGACACCCTAAGTAGTGAGTTTCAAAGTTTGGGAGCAGCCACCAAGAATGCCTCATCTTGTTCCCAACAAACATGGCTGGAAAGGTGGTAGGACCAAGAGAAGGGCCTTCCTTGGAGATCCTAAAGTTTGAACAGGGCCATGTACTAGTAGTACAACTGGTACTCAAAAACAGCACAGGATTTTTTATTCCTTTCAGACATCTTGAAACAACTTCAAACTCAGATGTATGAATTCACTGGGGATTTATTCCTTAGTTTCTGTGAACAGCACTGCAGCCTTAGTACATTAAATCCTCACTTGATCCTGACTGATATAAATCAAAAATATCTTCAGTGAAATGGATTGTTAGTCTAGTTACAGGACCGCATTCTTTGCTAGAGTTATTTTACGAGCTGCTTTAAATTATGCTGGAAAAATATTTCACAATCAAATCTTGAACTCATCCTGTTCTGCTCGAATTGGCGACTTAAGTGTTTTTAAAACTCATCAGTTTTGAACAGTATTAAGTGCTTGGAACTAAGGCTTTGTGCTCTTTATAATATATATAGTGATGTCAATCTTTGCTTGTTTCATTCTTGCTTTCAAGAATAAATAATTTGAAAAGTTTGCTCCCCATTGGGCAAGAATATGAAGGTTGGCCAATTTTTTTCAATGCTGTTGTGCACTTTAAAAAAATTGAGTAGACTTTTTGCTCAGAAAAGAGTATATTTTATGCATACTAGACGGTTTTCTATGGAAAATATTGTTTTGTGCAAATTCATTTTTCACCAATGAAGTCTTCAAATGTAAACAATCCCATGGAGTTGACCACTTTCCTAACCTCATCTAATGTTAATATTTAGGTCATTATAATATATAATATTGTTATTTCATAATATTTAGGAGGAGGAATTTTCCATTTATTTCTGGTCTAGTGATAGGTATGCTTTCTCTCTGTCAACTGTACCAAGGTATAATCTTGGGGAAAAAATCACCTTGTAAAGTCACAGAAAAGTTACGCTGATTTATTGTAAGAATTTTCAACCATTTCTTTGATTGACAAGCAAAGTTTAAAATCAGTATGTGGAATTTTAAAAAATACTTTTCCCCTTTAAACAAAGTATCAACAGTGGTAAAACCAACTCAAACTATGCTATGATGTAAAGCTCACAAGTATTTTCTTTAAAGAGACCAACGTTTCATATCAAAAAACTTTCCTCATTTTCCCTCATTTATTAATCTCATCCACCCTTAAAGAAGCTGAGCATATTGTGTATCACCTCCATCTTAGTATCTTGTAAGACATACTGTCTTGTGAGGGAGCTAGAGTGAGCGTGGCTGACTTTGCAAGGCCAACTGAAAGACAGAACACAGTCAACCATGAACATAAAACAGGACCAGGCTCTTTAAGGAGAGTCAAAATACTTCACTGTCTCTGAGACAGCAACCTCAACAGGTAGGTAGAATTACCAACAATGGAAAAATATTTTTATGGCATGCAGGTAACCAAGCGTAATAGTTCTCCCACTCCAATGTACTAAGTAGGATGGGCACTGGATTTCAAAATCCAATTTGAGAAATTTTGGACTAGTGACGATGCTTCCTAGGAAGAAGTGGGCACCTATCCAAACCTACCACAACAGAATCTGGAACTGAGTCAAACCACTGGATGGACTTTGGGCATTAGAAAGGTGGGGATGGTGAAATCCTGTTCATGTTTTATGCATGCATATGTTCCCCTTCATGGTTGTCCAATGTGAAATGTTGACATGCAGCCCAGTGTTCTCCATATGGTGCCATTGTACATGCAGAGCTGCATGCACATGGATGCACACATAATGCACATTCAGTTGGACAGTTTGTGGTGCATTTGGGTGTGCCTTCAGTTAAGCAACTCTGCAATGTATCATATGGTTTCACCCAATCAATGCTTAACACCACATGTGAAGATTTATGTAGGAACTTGACCAAGGTCTTTTAGATTTCACTTCTTTGAAAAAGCTGGGGTGGGGGTGGGAAGAGGGGTTGGGGATGGATTCAAGTGATTGACATATTCAACTTCAAATCCATGGACTTGGTTTAGACAAGAGACTCCCTGAGTGCTGTGCTCTGAGGGAATGATTGTGACTGCAAAAACATGTGATTCCATCTTCTCTTCCCCTAGTTAAGTAGAGGATGACTCTGGAGCCAAAATCAATCCCAAAGTACTACTTATTATTAGTTCTTTCTTCACAAGCAATGGATTTGGATCTGAACCCAGTCTTGCAGTTGATGCACATCCCTAGTACAAAGGCAGTCAGAGAAGGGAACTACAATTGTACAGTAATGTTTTCAGTGTGATGGTTAAACACATCAAGGGAAGATGGGTATAAAAAGCATCATCCATTAAGAAAAAAGCTATATACCCCAATGTGTGTACTAGGGGATGTTGCATACATAACATGTATATTAGGAGAAAATGCATAAGCAAATAAATGTAAATCTTCATCTGTTACTCTCCCCCTCTATCACCGATACAGAGATTGGATGGAATGGACTTTTGACTGAATACAAGCAAAACTAAAAAAGACCAGATACTGACAGATGCACACAACCCTGCTGCTCTGTAGGATGCAAACCCTGATTTGTTCTGTGGTGGCAAATTCTGTGGTACATCAGACAACATAGGCTGGAATCCTGCTGTAGGAGATGCATGTACATCTTGTAACTACATCTCCTCATGCCACCCCTCCCAAATCCGGCTTTGTAAGACCCATAGTAAAAATGTCATCTCCAGGGACCTCACAAAGACCCAGAAGATCTCTAGGGCTGCCTGTTGCAGTGCATCATGTTACAAGAAAATAACTAGATGCATCCCCAATCTTCCCTCTTACTCTCCAGCAATACAGAAATAGCCATGCTGGGTGAGGTACAAACTGGGTTTGTAAGAGATTTTGGTCATTAGGTGGTTGGAACAGAATTCCAACTTCTACACTGAAATTTAAAAAAAAGGTGAATTCTGCTGGTTTATGTCTTTTTTGTGGAACTGTAATTCATCCAGAGATTCTGGTCATTCCTCCTGCCATCTCTGTGTGACCCACTAGGATTTTTATTGATTGATTTGAGATAAAATCTTTATTTTTTGCCAATGGGATTTGAACATTGGTGTAAAATGTGAAATATTAGACGTGCAACATCTTTTGCCTTCTAGAAAAAGACACAAATGGGCCTGCCCTGTTGCGCTTGCTACATGTATGTTCTTAACTTTACAAAGAAGAGACAGGAGGTTTATGAAAAGTATTTCGTGAAAACTCAGGAAAATACAGGAACCTCTCCCCCAGCTCATGTCTGGCACATTGATTTGGTACTGAAGGAGGTTTGTGGTGGGCGAATCCTTGAGGTGCTTTCAAACTATGGAGTTTATCACACAGGGAAAAATGGAAGTTTAAACAGGTTAGATCCTGTGCAGATCCGGTATATTAGGTCCAATTGCGTGAATGGTTTTCACATGAAGCTGTGAGCAATCTGCTCAGAATCCGACAAGAAAGTTGCATGAATCAGCTAGTAAGCATTTTCAGGAATTCAGGCATTTTCAGTGAATTCATTTCTCTTTCATTCTTGATATCACTTTTTCGTGCAATTGCTCTAGTGTGCAAGCTATTTGTGGTTTATTCACAGGATTTTACTTTTTGCCAGATTTCCCATGATTCTTTGGAATGGGTTTACTTCTGGGCTTTGTTGTGCCCAGATGAAAACAGCTTTTATAGCAAAGAGTGCTTTCTTCCTTGTTTTCCCTTCTTTCTGTCGTGTATGTGTTTGTGTGTTTGTGAGTGGTTTGTGTTGTTTTATGGGAATTTGCAAGCGGATACCTCAGCCTTTCTTCCTCTGAAACAGCTTCTGGGGCAAAGAGTAAGTGCTTTCCTCCTGTTTTCCCTTCTCTCTGGGGCATGTGTGTGTATGCACTTGGAAATGAAATATTTGCACATCATTTCTATGATGCAATTACTGCTTCTGTGTACATGCAGAAAAAAAAGTTATTTCCAAACCATCAACAGAATTTGTCCACATCTGTGTGAAAACCAAATGTGCTTTCTACCCAATTTCTAGCATTAGTAATGAGCTTTTAAAGTGTTATTGTGCTCTTTGTGTGAAAATCATTCATGCATTTGTGTGCTTTTCCAGGATGCAGAAGTTTTAATCATTTTCGGGATGGAAGTACACAGGTTCCTGTGTGATAAACTCCTATGTCAGTATGGCCAGTCCCTAATAGAAATCCTGCACTTAGGAGATTTCTTTACATCCTGAATATTCAGAAGGTTCCCTAATGATACTTTCAGTGCAGGAATACATTTCTCCATTTTAGCCAGTGTGCTGTTAAAGGAAGATGAAGGGATGATACTACAAAAGATGGTGACCCTATGTGAAAAACGTGTGTCAAATCATCTGCAGCATCAGCATTCTGGCAATGTTGTATTTTATAATCTGATGATATCAACACTGGCATCAACTGGCAGTATGGGTACATCATCTGTACCTTAGCTTGCTGGTGCGGAAGGTCTTCAGCTGAGACTTTATTGCATTTCCCTCCCCCGCTTTCTTAATTATTAAAACACAGTAACAGATGAATATGTATCTAGAATCTACACAGTTCTGTACTGAATAATAGGAAATGTTTGGAAGGAAACAATTTTGGAAATGAAGTAGAGTGATAGGGTCAACAAAAATCTGGTTACAATTATTTAGTTCGGCTTGCATTTTCCTGGCAACTAAATATAAAAGATTCTCATTTTATATAATCTATGGGCTTTTTGTTGCTGTTATTCACAGAAATTGCAACAATTCTGAAAAATTAAAATTAATCCCTGATCTCTACAATGGATGCAAACCACAACTCAGTAATATAGGACATATGTAGGGGCAAGGTTGACATTTGAACTTAAATGGAATTTTCTGCTTGAAATTCTATCTGTTATTCTCTCTCAGCAGAGACTGAAGACAATTAGGTCCTCGTGTGTTCCCAGTCCTGCTTAGAGATGACTGAGATATAAGGGTTTGGTGCATTACTCAAAGAAATATTCCCCATCAGAAATGACACAGGACAAAGGAGGAGGGCAGCCTTCCCATGCAGCAGGAAAAAAGACCTGCTTCAGGCATCACCATTCAAGGGGTGGGGAAGGGTTAGATAGAAGCAGCAAATGGTGTTTGGATGTGACATAAAGATTTAAAAAAACATTTTGATGCTATAAGAGGTAGCGCCAGTGTGGCACAGTGGTCTGAGTATAGGACTAGGACCCTGGAGATGGGGGTTTGATTCCCTGCTTAGTCACAGAAAAAGCTCACTGGGTTGACATCTGGTGAATCACACCCTCTCAGCCCCAGAAAACCTCATGACAGGTTTGGATCGCTGTAAGTCAGAGATTACTTTAAGGCACGCAACAACAACAAGAACAACAAAAGGGAGGTGCCATTTGAGATCTGCTTCAGCTATAGACTAGGACTGCAGGGGTGGAGAATCTTTCAGTGGTTTCTAGTCTGGCCATGGTAGTAGTTTGGTCTTGGTTACATACCATTGAAATGACTGTAAATGCACTCTATAGGGGGTTGCCTTTGAAAAGTACTCAGAAACTTCATCTGGTCCAAAGAGATACAGTTTGATTGTTAACTGGGTCTGGCTACAGGGAGCATAGAACCCCTTGTTACAACAGCTCCATTGGCTGCAGATCTCTCCAAGCACAATTCAGAGTTCTGGTTATGACCTGTAGAGCCCTGTATATCTAGGGTCTAGTCTGTTTGAAGGGCCATATCACCTTATCTGAACTTTTAAGATCTTTGGAAGAGGCTCTTATCTCTTCCCCACTAGTCTCACAGGCTCATTTGGTAGAAACAAGGGACTGGGCCTTCTTGATGGGTCCTTCCAGACTTTGGTAATCCCTCTTGCTTTCCTTCTGATGCAAGTAAAAACCTTTTTATACAATCAGGCTTTTAGGAACTTAGGAACTGATTGTGATGGACTTTAATGGTGCCTTGTGTTATTTTGTTGATTTTAATATTGCCCCTTAATGAATTTTAAATGGTTTTAACCCTATGTATTTTTTAAAAAACATATATTTAAATATATAGGTATTTTGAGATGATGTCTTTTACAAGGCTCTGGCACTGTGATGTTAAATTTGCTTTTAGATGATAATTAATTTCTGTAGCTCTAATTTGACATTGGAAGGTAACTTGCCTTTACCTCAGCATTAAAATAACTTTGGACAACCATGAGAAATAATGTCCTACCATGAAGTCAAAAGAAAAAAGTAGAATAGTTCATGGACAGGGCTTCTAAGTTCTTAGCTCTGCTTCCCTCCATCTTAAACCAGGATTTTCCTGAGTTTTAAAAGCTAAAAAAGGCTGAGCCAGCAGACTCATGTGTAAAGTTTGATACTCATCCTCCCTCTCCGAGAGGCTTCCTACATCAGGTTCATAAATGGGAAATTGACACTCCATTTATAGGTGGGTAAATGAAATATCTCTTTATGCTACTTCACTTCCATATTGTCCAGAAAAGGAGAAAAACAACGGGGAAAGGACTGAAAAATCTCATCCTGAAAACAGTTCTTGGCACACTAAGTGTGAATTACTAATATCTGTTTTACATCTTCCTGTATATGTAATTAACAGATCTGATAACAAAAAACTGGATTAGCATCCAATTGTAGGGCAAACTGTTTCCCCTTTCTCTTTTACAAACATTGCTATTATTTTTTGCACAAAGATATACATGCCTACTGAACCAAACATACTTTAATAAGATTTAACCTGGAATATATTTGAAGTTTCTATTTTTGCTAGGCCAAAGATCCAGAAATATTTCAGATGCTTATTTCCAATTGTCCAAGAATTAAACAGGGTAGTTTGACACCACTTTAATGGCCATGGCTCAGTCTTATGGAATTCTGGGATCTGTAGTTTTGTGAGATGTTTTACCATCTCTGTCAGAGAGCTCTGGTGAACAACAAATTACAAACCCCCGGATTCCATAGCTTTGAGCCATGGCAGTTAAAGCAGTGTCAAACTACATTATTTCTGCAGTGCAGATACAGCCTTGGATTGCCAGAGTGAACATTGGAGATAGCTCCTATCAATCTCTTATTCTGTTTCGTTCTGTTGGTATCATCTCGACTTCTGGACCAAGTCAAATGGTCCCATTTGATGCCCTTAAAATCCCAGAGATGCTGTCCATGCATTTCCGTCCCTTCTTAGGAGGTAGTTTATTATTATTTTGCCCAAAATTTGTGAGATGACAGCATAATTGTTGCTATGAGTTATGTGACTTTTAAAAACTATATAATATCAAACATCTTATGCAGGTTTTTGACATTCTTTGACTGACAAACTTTTCAGATTGTTTGAGTGTGTAAGTGGTGGCATAAAATAAAATAAAAATAAACAAGAGCACATAACATCAGCAACTATGACTCAATCATAGCATCTTTACTTTGCTACAAATACATACATGCATGCATACTACTATTTTCCTCCCGTCATTATATCTATAAGTTATGGCTTTGATTCACCACATAATTCAATGTGTTGTGATTGCCTGTGCAACATATGATTGTAGCTTCTTAATCTAGTCAAAATGTGCTAAAGAACACTTCCATGGCCTGAGGTGGTGTAGTTCAGTGATGTGGGATTAGGGGAACGTGTGGCCGCTGAGTTTTATCACTGAGGCTTTACATTTCTGGGACTAATTACTTCAAAAGAAAAGGGAGGAAAGTGCTGAAAGGTCCATTGTATTTCCCAGAAATTCAACATGCATATGACGCATGGAAGAAAAGAAAAAACCAAGATCATTGCATGAGCACAAGGCAAGCCACTGCTCCTTAATTGCATCTTTCCTTTATGTTGTTACGTCTAATAGATCAATGTTGTTTCCTAAGAAAATATATAGAAGGCAATAATTTTTGCCCTTGACATTTTCATTCAGTAACAGAAATAAATCACGGCTACTGCCTGGAATTAAAGAACAATAAATTGAATTTAGGCTGCAATCCTGTGCATATTTTCTTGAAATTTTGTCTCATTCCACTCAGTGGGGCTAATTTATGAGTAGAGATTTCTCGGATTTCATTGTTAGTAGCACTGAATCAGGACATTCTGATAGTCAAGATGTTTTCCTCTTTGTATTATTGTAGTAGTAGTAGTAGTTGTTGTTGTTGCAGCTTCACATGAATTTATTTAGAGAGAAACAGGCAAAGACACGAGTGGGTCAATTTAAAATCCAAGAGCCTATCTATATTAGTTTTCTACTACGTTCAACTGCTACGACAATAGAGAGAGCTGTGGTGGCGGAAAAATCACCATGATGCTGAAAATTTCCCATTAATCTTTTTGCTTCTTTGCATCGAATCATAGTTCCCAGGGAACTACCCCTAGGGAGGTCTTTCAAAGTTCTCTATGAAAATTCCTTGTACTTTGGAGATGAACATAGAATCTTAAAGAAACCTTCACAGAAGGGAAAAAATAGACCTGAGGACAGAATTCTGTACTCTGGAGGCAGGGTATTGCACTTTTTCACCATTTCTTTCCCATGGGGAACAAAAATTCACAGCCCTTTCTTCTTCTTTAAAGTTTGTGCGTACAAGGGTCTCCTCTGCCATAGTATCCCAGCTGATTGTTGTTGTTAACTGCCCTCATGTTGATTGCGATCTCTACCAGTCCTGTAAATGAGGCATCTCCAACTCATCTCCAAATCTTAGATTGGATAAACACTGTTCCAACCCAAGGCTGGCTGACAGGCTTTTAACTGAAATATGAAGGCTCTGCTATTTAAAACTGTTGATTCTATAAAGGTACACTCTAATAGTTATGTTTAATTGTGCTGGAAAGATTGCCTAGAAGTATGCTGAAAGAAATACTAAAAGACTGAGCAATCACATCCCAGCACTACTCAAGCCTACATTACTCTTCTGTCTGGTTTTGGGATAGCTGTTATGGGATGACTCAGGTGTTCCTGCTGATTAACTTACATCACCTGTCTGTTTCACAGCTGGTTTGCTCCTTGCAGTTCTCTATGTCATTATAAAATACTTACAACTATTTTAGTACTATTAGCACCTTCCAATTCTAGGATCCTATGTCTTCCTGCCTGGCAGAAGGGGGTGGGTCTATATGCCTCTTGGGGATCCTTTCCTGCATGGCAGTAGGAGCCTGGAGTGGATGCCCCTTGGGGGCCCCTTCTGATTCTAGGATTCTGTTTATTCCTACTTATATCTCTCTACATAGTTGTAAAATACTTGCAACTATTTTACTGCTATCACCAATTTCCAGCTCTAGGATTCTTTTTATTCCTGCATGGCAGAAGAGAGTTGGACTGGATGATCCTACAGGGTCCCTTCCAGCTCAGAGATTCTATGATTCTATTACATTGAACCAATACTATGGGATTAAAGCTTAATGTTGTCACATAGAAGGCATATTGACTGAAAGCTTGGGAGGGAACAGAAGTATTCACCACCATGGAAATTGCATGCAAGGAGTTTTTGTACAAAATTTTCAAAATAAAAATAAATGGGCAACCCAGTTGATCCCCAAAATGTTCAGAGGGACTAGTAGCATGATTGGTTTGGAAGTTTCTGGGGTGCTTTGGATTCAAGATGCTTTCTGCGCACACAGTGGGTGTAAATTAGTAGTAGGGGGTTAGCAGTAAACAAATTGCAATAACAGAGATATTTGTAAATGCCCATGCTTGTTAATATTGCCACATACTATGAATTTACTATCTGTTTAGTATCAGTCTACTACTAGTTTACTAATGACTTACTACTAATTTACTAGTAGTTTACTATCAATTTACTAGTAATTTACTAATGGTTTACTATTAGTTTACTACCAATTTACTAATGGTTTACTATTAGTTTATTATCAACTTACTAGTGGTTTACTACTAGTTTACTAATGGGTTACTAATGGTTTACTACTAGTGTACTATCAATTTACTAATGGTTTAGTACTAGTTTACTATCAATCTACTAATGGTTTACTACTAGTTTACTAATGGGTTACTAATGGTTTACTACTAGTTTACTACTAGTTTACTCTCAATTTACTAATGGTTTACTACTAGTTTACTTGTGGTTTACTACTTATTTATTACTGATTTTACAAAATCTCTTTAGTGGCTTGTTTTATGTTACTTTCCTTAATGTCAATCCACACTGTGTAAATAAAGCAGTTTGACACCAGTTTAAGTGCCATAGCACTATCTTATATGGAAATCCACAGAATTTCACTTTTGCAAAGTCCTTGCTGTTTTGCAAAATCTTTAGCCTTTAGTGCTTGTGGGATTCCCATATGGGATATGTAGTTTTAAAAGGTCTTTAGACATCTCTGTCTAAGACCTCCAGAGGCCTCACCAGACTCCTAGGATTTCTGTAGGGTGCAGTGGTTAAAGCGGTTAAAACTGGATGGCCCTTGGGATCCCTTCTGTTTAAACTGTGGAGCAGATGCAGTGGAATTCACCTCCAAACCTTAGAGTGGATAAACAACATTCCAACACAAGGCTAACAGATGATTTGACTCAGTAGAATTTGAGTGAGCTGTGTATAAATTCCTTTGCACAATTCTATTTGTCCTGGTTGCCATAAAAACCAGTCCTTGTAGCTCAATCCTTTAGTATTTCTTTTCAGCATACTTCCAGGCAGTCTTTGCAGCACAATTAAACGGAAATATCAGAGTGTACCTTCATAGAATCAACAGTCTTAAACACTAGAGTCTTTTTATTTCAGTTGCAAGCCTGTCAGCCAGCCATACAGCCATCACATCCCAGCACTACACAAGCCAGCACTACTCTTCTCTCTGGTTTTGGGATACCTCTTTTTATACCTGTTGCAAGATGACTCAGATGTTATCACCTGTCTGCTTCACAGCTTGTTTGCTACTTGCAACTCTCTATGTTATTGTAAAACTTACCACTATTTTACTACTAGCAGCACATTCCAATTCTAGGATCCTATGTCTTCTTTCCTGGCAGAAGGAGGTGGGACTGGATGCCCCTTGGGGGTCCCTTCTGATCTAGGATTCTATTTATTCTTACTTATATCTCTCTACATAGTTGTAAAATTCTTACAAATACTTTATTGCTATCAACACCTTCCAATGCTAGGATTCTTTGTATTCCTGCATGGCAGAAGGGGTCTGGACTGGATACTCCTTGGGAGTCCCTTCTGAGTCTAGGATTCTATTTATTCCTTCTAACAACTCTCTGTGGAGTTGTAAAATACTTACAACTACTTTACTGCTATCAACACCTTCCAACTCTAGGATTCTATTTATTCCTGCATGGCAGGAGGGGGTTGGACTGGATGATCCTTCAGGGTCCCTTCCAGCTTGGAGATTCTATGATTTTATGACACAATAAACCAATACTATGGCTCAGCATTGTCACATAGAAGGCATATTGATTGAAAACTTGAGAGGGAACAGACGTAACCACTGTCATGGATATTTCATGCACAGAGTTTTTGTATACAATTTTAAAAATAAAAATAAAGTGTCTGCTGTCAGTAATGGACTGGATGAGGGCAAACAAACTGAAACTTATTCCAGATAAAACAGAGGTGCTTCTAGTCAGTTGTAAAGCTGATCAGGGAACAGGAACTTTGCCTGTGTTCGATGATGAAACACTCCCCCTGAAATCTCAGGCTTGTACCTTGGGTGTGCTCCTGGACTCAGCTCTCAGCCTGAGTGCCCAGTTTTCAGTGGTGGTCAAGAGTGCAATTGCACCGTTAAAACTAATGCCCCTTCCTTGACATGTCAGATCTGGCTATGGTGACAAATGTCTTGATTACATCCCATTTGGACTACTGTAATGCCTTTGGAAACTGTTTGGAAATTTCAGATGGTCCAAAATGTCACAGCTAGAATGCTGACCAAGGCCAGTTATAGGGAGCATGTAACTCCCAGTACCAGATCATTTCTGGGCACAATTTGAAGTTCTGTTTATGACTTATAAAGCCCTGTGTGACTTTGGTCTGGACTATTTGAGAGACCGCATCTCCCCATATGAACCTGCTAGAGCCCTAAGATCTTCCGAAGAAGGCTTCTCTTGGTCCTGCCACCACCCTGAACTTGCTTGGTGAGGACATGAGAGAGAGCCTTCTCAGTGGCTGCTCCCAACCTTTGGAACTCCCATTCATTATTTAACATATAATGAGGACAGAATGGCTTTTTATATGGGGTGCATGTTTTTAGTCATGGTTTAAACTTTTGTAAGTTTTTGTATTAATTTTATGCTATGTTAACTAGATGGTTTTAATTGGGTTTTTTTAAAAATAATTGTGATGTTTTAATAATCTTTTATGTTGTGAGACACCTTAGGTCCCTTTTTTGGGAGGAGGTGGTGCAGAAGTGACATAAATAATTGAATAAATACTAAATTTAGTCATCCTGGCTCCTAGGGACAGCTCAGATTTTTGTTCCAAGACCCATTTATTTGTCTTTTTAGCTGTCCATGGCATCTGCAGAACTCTTTCCCCAGCACCACTTCTCAAATGAGTTGATTTTCTTTCTATCAGCTTCCTTTACTGTCTAGCTCCCACACCCATATACAGTGATGGGAAATACAATGGCTTGGACAATCCTAACTTTAGTGTTTGGTTGTATATCTTTGCATCTTAGCTTCTTGTCAAGTTCTTTCATAGCTACCTTTCCTACCCCTACTCTTCTCCTGATTTCTTGACTGCAGTTTCCATTTTGATCAATGATTGATTAAAGGTTGGAAATCTTTAACTATTTCAGTTGACGTCTTTAAGTATTTCGTGGTCATATTGATTTGAGTACTGTGAATTTGTGGAGTTATCTTGAGATATAAATAAGCAAGTAAGTAATTTTGTGTGGGTACATTACCATTCTTATGCCCCTCAATACCCTAGCCCTGATGTTTTCATATAGAGCAGGGGTGGGGAGAACAACCTCAATAATTTTCTTTTATGAAAATGTATTCTGTGAAATTTTGGCTCAGGTCTGGAGAAAACACTTTTCCTTTTTTCATTCTAAAAGTATTTAAGCCTGTGTCACCCATGTGTAGGGGAGTAGAGACTGAGTTAGCAAGTTACTCCTCTGCAGTGCATGAGAGCTACGACCTGGGAGGAGAGAAAAATCGTACTCATCCTTCATCTTTGAAATGATGTTCTGAAAGTGACAATGTGCTAGGGCTGACTGTGGTAGGAAGGGAAACATCTTGTTTACGAATGTCAGCCAGCAATTAGCATCGTTTAAAGAACCGGGACCACAACGGCTGTTTTTAGTTAGCATTGAAAACCTCGTTCCTTTCTTGTGGTCGCATTTGAAGAGGCAAAGTAGACAGCGAGACTCTGAAACCAGTTCATAAATAGTTGATTTCATATTTTAAAATCTTGCCCAAACTGTCACCCACTTCCCTCCCCCTCCCATGTGGATCACAGATGGCAAAGAGCTAATTTGTTACTGTTTGATAACTGCTTTTATGTATCAAAGCTCTTATTTACTACTCTGTGGGGGGAAATGACAGACTAAAAAAGCTATTATGTGTTTGCTCTCATTGTCCTCCCCCCTTCCCTTAGCCTCTATGCGCTTTGGTTTCCATCCCCCTCTCCTCCAACATGCTTTTTTATTTGAAATATAGTATTGTGAATCTTTTAGATATGCAATTAACTCCCTCCCCTCTTTGGTTTTTAAGAATGCATCTGGCGGAACAGCTCAGTTGAAATCTGTCATGATTGTTTATCATGGCCCCATGATAAGGAATAACACTCTGAGGTGTCTGTTAATAACAATGGATTGCATTTCAGTTTGAAAAGCTATGAATTGTGACTTTGTTTTTCAGTGGTGTGTTAGGCAGATATTTCAAACCAAATTAATAACCACCAGCACTAAGATGGTTGAGTCTCGAATAGAGAAAGCCTGATAGCTCAGCCCAGTGTTTTCTACATGGAAACATCCATGACCGTTCCTGCTAAGCGATCACTAAACCAGGAAAGCTGAGATTGGCAGCTTGCTACCTAAGGTGATAAACTGAGAGCAGGTGACAAGTGTATTCCTGAGGAGAAAACGGAGCTGTTTACCCCACTATGAAACTTTGCAACGCTTCTTTAAAAGCAGGCATTTAGCAGGTGGCTGCCTGCAAAAAGCATTGGTCTTTGGATGGCTTTGGGAATTGTGCATTTGCTGTTTTTCTGGCTTTTTAAAAAAATAGACTGTATATTTACTTTGTCATTCTGGAGACCTCCCGTCGCTGGCTTTTGTACTAACTGTGCTGGCTTCCAATTTGCTTCTGAGGTGCATCTGGCTTTGGTTTTGATATACAAAGCCCAAACAAACAAACAAACAAACAAATAAACAAAATTTTCTGGGACCCAGGGCATCATCTTACTACCACTTTGTTACAGATGGATGCAGGATATCCTTATATTCTTTCTTAAAGTTAACTTTCCAAGCTCTATGCAGGTCTATCTATCCCATTATGCAGGGGATTATGATAACATTCCTGGAAGGGAGAGGATAGATCAAAATAAATTTAAGGTTGTTAAAGAATTAAAGATGTTAATGAACTGCGACCTCAGAATATGAATTCTACCCAGCTCCCAGCACATGAATATACTTGAAACTGAGCTCCTTGCCCTACTCCCAATAGGTGTTATTTTTACAATTAAAATGCAGGATATTGTGAATCTACAATCCTCAGATGAGGAGCTCAGAAAGGCTGCTGATGTGTTGGTCCATGCTTGCTGATTGCCCCAACTGACTTTTAACATTTTTAAGTGAGTATGTATTTGGCCGAACAATACCTTGGCTCCTGAGTCTTGACATGAGCAATCAGTTTGGATGGCAATTTACATGTTAGGAAAAAAAAATACATATGTCCCAAGGGCAGACAGGGTGTGTCATGTTGCAATGTAACCAAAAGGAAAGAGAGAGAGAGAGAGAGAGAGAGAGAGAGAGAAGCAGCCCCAAACCAAGAAAGAAAATATTGGACAAGCTCACTTTTCCAGAATCTGAAGGTTTGGGAAGTAGGAAATCTTACCCACTCAACAGCAAATTGCTATAAATAATCTATTTAAAAATTGTTCAAACAAGCCAACAAATTTTCTTAAGAGATAGCAGGACAACTATTTGAATGAAGGACCTGGTTCAGCAACTAAAAAAAGGAGCAAGGAGTTATCATTCATTATGTGGATAAAAACAAAAATTGTTTGGTTGCCCGGCAATGTACTGCCCACTCCTCAGGACATTTTCCCACAATAATTTTCCATTTCTGTTCATCATCGGAGACATTACTAGTCCCTTCTGCTCATACTAAAATAGATTTCTATATCAATCTGTTCAAATGGATCTCTCTCAAAGTTTTCCTGAGGGTTTTCAAGTGTTTGATCCACATGTGCAGCGTACACATGGATATAAAACCAAGACCAAATGTTTACTTAGTCTAGTGTCCTTTTCAACCTCTTTTTATATTTCCCCATTTTCCCCATATGAGACCCAAAATGACTCTCAAAATAATAAAATACACAGATAAAACTAAACATTCAATCACACTGAAATGGGTGAAACAGCAACAAAAATAAAATTTTCAAAGAATGTCTGGAGGAAGGAATCCAAAAGTACAGCCACTCATTTAAAAGTAGTTCCCCTGACAAAACAGATATATTTATTAAAGCATGAAGACGCTCACCACAGGTTAGCAACACATGGTAATAATTTGTTTTTAAAGTAAGTAATATAGGTTTGGGAGGATGAGTGTAATTCAAAGATCATGCTCCAAGATCTGATTTCCATATAAAACAAATCTGGGTATGTGCATTCTGTGCATTTTGACACTGAACTGAATCCCATAGTGTTTAATAGGAGTTCTTCCCCCATATGGCGCTCTCAGTATATCATTCCATTTTGGGGCAATAACCTAGGGGAGGCTGATCATGAACAACAGGGACCATATACACAACACACCCAAATGAGGTCAGCTTTAACCAACAATAGTCTGAGAGTCACAACTGAGTATATCATTTTTTTCCAAATGACCATGAAAAGGTGTAATATTTGCCCACTTGATCAGCTTAGTGCCTCTCCCCGAATGTTGACCCATCAGATTATCCCATCCTGACACCTCCATCCAGGTATCATGACAGAAATTACACACTTCTTGTCCAGGCTCATTTTGGCCCCCTTTAAAAGCCCTGTAGTTCACTTTCATCATGTGCTATGTTGGAAACAGACCGAAACTACGTCAGTTTGGGACTCAACTTGGTTCCGGCACTATTGCTCCCTCCATGCGCTCCGAGTGACTGTGTCCCACATCTCCATCCGCACTCTATTGGATCCCAGGAGAAGGTCTCCTCTGGAGTAAGTATTGCCTTTAGTTTTGCCTCATGTCTATCCTCATCTTCCACCCTTGATTCCTGAGTCTCAAACGTGTGTGTATATGAGTGTGTGTGTTGGTGTGTGCATGCCCTCTTTTCAATAAATTTAGATTCTAATTAATAAAACCTGCCTCTGCACTATTTTTAAGGAGTTATTTGATCCCTCTTGTAAGGGCCCCCCTCTCCGCAATTTGAACTAATTAAAATCCCCCTAATTAGACCCATCTTTACAGAGTATGGATTTGATCATTGGTCTCCTGGAGTCCTGTTCCAACATTCAAGCCACTACAGCATGTTGGCTTTCAAGATGTACCTTACCTCTTTTTTCCTCCTTTTTAAAAATGGCCCTTGGATAAGTATGCATGGGATTGCCACTGCAGTGCACAAATTGGCAGCCTAAGAAGGCTGCATTTTTTTTGAGGTGTATAAAGTAAAAAACAACAAACCTAATATGTTATCTCTTAAAGTGGTGTGAACCTGTTGGATCCCAGTCCAGGTATCATGGGAGGGTTTACAGTTACAAGTGTGCCTTACATGAACATTAACTTGTGACAAGAGGCCTAAGTATAACAGTAGCAAAAAAAGGCTGGGACACAAGTGCTCTCTAAAATGTGAGATCTTTGTGAGTTATTTCTCACAACAGCTATAACAGCAGTAGCACTTACTTTGATATTTTAATGGCAGAAGCCCTCAGTATGATCCATAAATTGTTACCATATGGCTTCAGATAAATCTCTCTGTGTCCTGTGCTTTACAAGTCAGCCTCTTTCAAGTGATGCATTCTGCTAGGTGGACAGCTGGTCCACGTACACTAGAGAAAGGTCCTCAACAGTACAAAGGTGTCATTGGCATGTTGGTCTTCTGATTTATTTCTGACTCCTTCTGACTTCTGACTCCTAAGTAACAGCTGAAAGCCAGCACGGTGTAGTGGTTTGAGTGTTGGACTGTGACTCTAGTCCCTGCACAGGGAGCAGAAGGAGAGCTGTGCCTGGGAGGACATCCTTGACTGGGTGTGTTTTCAGGCATGAGTGAGGGGGTTTGCTTCTCACTATGTGCTCCCTCTGTGCACATGGTCTGAGGGGGTAAGGCTTCTGCTTAGTCACTTGGGGTAGAGCTAGCAGCCAGCTCTGTATAATTGCTGCCAGAGGCACGTGCCTAACAGTGTGCAGAGTTTCACTACTCACATTCCCAATAGTCCAAGAAGACAATTGGAGTTTAGTAACACAGGCAAGGCAAACAGGGGAGTTATGTGATTGTTTATCAGGGAGGTTTGAGGGGGGGCAAAAGAGTTCTCCCCCCCCTTTTTTAATTGACTCACCAAATTGTTCAGGATGGATAGATAGTGATGGAGTTTTTGCAGTCACCTGCAGCTTCTGTGCATGTGAATCTGGTCATATAGCTCAGAAATGGTCCATTGTCTTGGTCAAAGCACGCTGGTCCCTAAGTTGCTTTACAGCGGGAATATTGAAAATTAACATGGCAGTCCTTATATTAGCAAGGTTAAACATAAATTTAGGAAATGCACAAGACTCAAAAAAGAAAAGGAAAGGAAAAGCCAACTTAAGTCTAATTTGGAGTATTACCTAGTGTTAGTATTATTGAAAAAAAACAGGGAGAACCGGAAGAGGCAGGGGTTGTTTTAGAAAATCCACAGGTCCTCTTTCTCCACCCCCCCCCTTCTTTAATCTACTTGCAGCTATCCTTCAGCTCTCTTTATGTTTTTCTTTTAAAACAGTAGCAGTGAGAGAAGGTTTCAGAAGACTGGGAAATCTAAAATGTGAGTACGGGGAGAGGAGAGGAGAGGAATGGACACTATCACTATACGTATCTGCTCCTGAAGTGACATTTGAGGGAGGATACAGAGGAGCGGAGATGAGGCATCCAAGACTTTTGGCTAGGAAGGGTGAATGCATAGTTGTATGGGCCAAGCACCTTCCTGTGTGTATGGAAGAGGAAAAAGAGATGAAAGTGAGAGACGGAAGGAGGCAGAGTGTGAGTATGTGCTGCACTTCCTCTTTAGGCATGTGTTAAGCTCAGCAGCTCCTTATTTTGCACTCCTATGTAGGCAGACGGGGACTTCTACCCCAGTTTCTCCCTGAGCAGAAGCTCTTCAGGGCATAACAGTTTTGCTTCTCCTTGCATATCCTTTCAGCTGCTCCTGCTTTTGCTGCTTGGTTCCTGCTGTACTGACAGAAGCAACAGCTGAGCCTGCTGAGTAGGATGGGAAGGGAATAGAGGAGAAAAAAAGGTGGCCCTTATATAGGTATTTAAAGGGACAGCAAAGGCAGAGCAAGTGGCAGAGTAGCTAAACTACAAGATGAAGAAACACATGTTGAGGAGCCCCACCTGCCACTAAGCCTTCTTGCCTGCTGGCCAGGAGGGAGCCAGAGTCTTCCTGACATTGAAGTCATTTTGGTGTCACCCCCTTTCATTGTGCAATCCGCTGCAATCTATCTCCCCCGCGCTGCTGTAGTGATGCCACTGCAGCAGTTTGTCTGGAGTAAAAAATGCAATAAAGTTTGAGCTGCAAAAGAATGGGATTCTACTCTAGTTGATCCTACTGGAGCTGTGTGTATGCCTACTTAGAACAGACATGGTAAACACCAGCTCTTCCAGAATCCCTCATTAACCATTCATGAACAGAAACTCAGAAAGGAATTGGAAAGCAGGTTAGTCTGGTTTACCATCTTGAGAAAAGTGAAGGCTTGTGAAAGAAAACAAAACTCTGGTTGAATGTTGAAGGAAGCTTTCAGATACTTTCTATTTTATTATTTTTTAGAATGTTTATGCCCCTGTCTCCAGCCACAAAGGCTCTCAGAGCATTTTACAGATTGTTAATTTAACAATTCTTTGCCCTCAGGTTTACAATCTAAAGAAGACATGATACACAATGAAAAGGGCATGGCTATGGGGAGGGGATTAACTCCAGTATATACTGTTGATTCTTCTCTTTCTCTGATTCTTCTTTTTCTCTTTTCAGCATAGCTCTGCTTGTGAAAATTCCAGTTTTAAACATTAGTTAACTTGGTAAAAACTTCTTCCTTCAATTAAATTAAATTAAATTAAAGAAAGCAAGATCTTGGTGTGTTTAGATTTGTAGGAAGGCTTCTTCTGAGTAGACACAAATGAAGTTGAGGTGCTTGGTAGATGGCTCCAATTTTCATTGTGCTGTTTTCGATAGTTAATTTAACAAATGACTTGTTTCAACACTCTGGCATTTGCTGCTCCAGATCTGTTCTGCCATATGCTACTGTACAGCTTCACAAGGGTGCCACTGAGCTCATTTGCCACCCATTGTACCAGTGCAACTTCCTGCGCTTGTTCTGCAATAATGACAAGAACGTCTTTCTCCCTTTGCCTTGGCTTTCTCGCAATTAGGATAGATCAGCAGAAAGATTCCCATTTATTTTGCTCTGTAATGCCCACTTGCTTGTTTACTACAACAACAAAGAGAAGGCAGCTTTCCTTTGCTGTTATGTAGTATAATGCAAATCTGAGTGACTATATATCCCTTAATAGCCCATCATTAATTTTCCTTGCATGCAGTTTTCCAGGCTTTATATATTGCTGGCTGTTGGGGTGATATGTAAAGTATCAGCTGCTGGTTCACAGCTTGGATTTTAAAGAGTCCAGAAGGAGAGATCAAAAGCTGAATTTCTAATATTGTCTCTAATGGAGGAGTTATTACCCAAACAAGCAGGATGTTGAATCCTTTTCTAGCAGAAGGCTTCTAATGCTCAGCACTTGCAGAAAACAAGAGACCTTTCTCCATCTCCAGCCAGATCTGAACTTGCAGCTATTAAAGGAAGTGTTTACCATTGTGGTATTCAGCTTCTACATTTTTCATCCAAATTCTTGATTCCCATACATTCAAATCACTTTTTTTTTGTTTTTGTTAAAAAGCTGTTTTTCGAGGGTGAGTGGGTGGGCGGGCAACAATGTGTACATTAAAATAAGTACACAGAATCCACATCCAGGAAATATGTGAATTTATATTTGAAGGTCTCTTGGAAAAGAAAAATGTGGCCTAGCAATTCAGTTTTTTAAATGGTATTTTAAATGCCTTTTGTGGAAAGACCTAATTATGAAAAGCCCTGAAATTGTAGCTTGAGCCTGATAGTTAACTTTGTATGTCCAAGAACCACACATTGTTGCTGCATCTGTAGTTATACAGGCTGAGTCACCTCCCACCCTGAGTCCACCATTCTGCTCCTTCCCATTATCCTATCCTATTTCCCCACAAAATTACACTGGCTGTTCCAGAACTGAAAATTAAAAGATGCAGACCACTTTTATAATGAAGAAAGCTCATTGACCATGCCCTCAAGGGTATGGAAAGTAATCATTTCAGGAATGTCCAGATTTGTAAAATGATTTGCTCCCAAGTTGCCTCAAATTAGTTTTGCATGGCTATTCTCTAGGAATGTGCAAAGCTCTTCTGTAGAAAGGAAGGGAAAATGTTAGTGCTGTGCATGTACTTTGGCCAAGACCCAAATTCTGGATTGTATTCATGATTTGGATCATGTTGGGTGAAAGGAGCTTTGGAGTGAGAGTCTAAATCACTCCCACTCCATAGCACAGCACAGTGTGTGTGTGTGTGTGGGGGGGGGGGATAATTTAAAATGTCCTATACACACTGTTTCCAGTGTGCTGTTCCAGATTGCGCTGATTTGGTTTCCAGCTTTGAGGCCTAGAAATATAACTAGTAGGATGTTAGAACCTAGAGAGTATCAGTCTCCAGCATGTGAAGGCAATAAAATCCAGACGGAGTTAACATCAAGGTTCCACTTAAGTATTCTTAAGCATTGGAATCTCAGAATATTTGTATGCAGGAATGAGCAGGCTTTGTGGTGACATTGGAGGTTATTACATTCTCTTTAAAGCGACTTATCCCTGATTGGATACAGTCATGTTTAATTTTAAAAGTGGATGTTACTGCACTCAGCAGCAGTTGGGCCAGTGCAACCCATAGCCACACTTATCAGGCAGCTTTTCAAAAACAGCAAGCTTTAAATAAAATGCAATAAACTCTTATCGTGTGGGTTTTTCAATTCATCTTCCAGGAAGTGGGGTTCACAGATCCTTTTTCCACAGTCTACCAGTGTTTTTACCGTGCTTCTTTTTCGTCCTGGGTGATGGTTAACGTTCTTGTGTAGGTATCTGTCCATGTGTGCAGGTTTTCTGTATACTGTGTGGCCCAAATGTTGATCTGGTTTGCGAATGACCAAGACATCCAAGAATGGCAGTGTTCCTTCATTATCTTTTTCCATTGTGAATTGGATGTACAGGTGGATATTGTTCAGATGGTTCAGAAATATGGCCAGTGTCATGGTCAGCCACGCGGACGACTCAGAGCAAGAGCCTCTGGGACATGAACCTGTAATTGGGAAGCCTCAGGCTGGCCCTAGCTCTGCTGTAGCAGAGTCTGGGGCCTCTCCAGAGGTTCAGCAGCCAAGTTTGCCTGGGGCTGTGCACAGAGAGGAAGATCTGGGAAGGATGCCTACCTTCAAGGAGAGTCGAATTGAAAGAGAGGGTCTTCAAAGATCACTGAGGCTTTATCAAAAACCAGAATGCCTGCTGCCTGCCTATTTAGGCAGCTAGAGCATGTGTGTCTCCTTGCCAGTTATTATCTGACCTTCCTGGAGGAAAGACTTTGTCTCTGGTTCCTGTGGCTTCTTGGAACAAACCCTTGCTTCTTAGACTGCTGACTATCTGGATTATCTGGAACCCTTGACCTTGGAATGCGTGATTGACATGCCTATCTGAAACCTTGAATCTCGGACCATCTGACAACTCTTTTGGTAATCCTGCTGATACTGCCTTTGGTCTTTATGACTGTGTTGCTTGCACTGACTCTGCTATTTGGGGGTTTGTTTGTTGGGAACTAAGCTTGCCTATCAGCCATTTGGCTGCTTTCCTGGACAGTCAGATCTTCTTTTCCGTGGCTCCAAATGGTGAAAGTGTCATCCATATATTGGAACCTTGTTATGGGCTTTTTTGGTGCTGTTTCCAGGGCTTGCTTTTCAAAGTGTTCCATGTAAAAGTTTGCTATCACAGGGCTCAGAGGGCTTCCCATGGCCACCCCATCTCTCTGCTTGTAGAATCCATTATCCCATTGGAAGTATCTTGTGGTGAGGCAATGTTCGAACAGGGCTGTGATGTCTTCCAGAAAAAATTGTTGGATGAGTGCCATATGATGAATAAGGAGATGACATCAAAGCTGATTAGTATATCTACAGGTTTGAGTTCACGGTTGTTGATTTTTTAATGAAGTGAGCTGTGTCTTTGATGTAGCCAGGGGTTTGCCCCATATGGGTTTGTAATTGTGTGGCCAGAAACTCGGTCAGGTCATATGTGAGGGATTCAATGGTGCTCACTATGGGTCGGAGTGGACTGAAATCCTTGTGGATCTTGGGAAGTCCATACATTCTTGGTGAGAGAGCCTCAGATTTGCATAAACTTTGGCATGTGGTTGGCTGAATTGAGGAGTTCTTGATCAAGGTGTTCATTTTCCCGGTGATTTTGTTGGTAAAGTCTTGTTTCAGTTTTTTTCTGTATTGCAGGATCTAGGAGTTCCTTGATTTTTTTTGTTTGTTTCTTTGTATTGTTCTGTTTCCATGATTACTGTGACATTGCCTTTATCTGCTGGGAGAATGATGACTTATGTGTCTGAAATGAGATTCTTAATGACTTTTCTTTCTTTAATACTGTTTAACATACCCCCCCCCCCAAACAAAAACCCAAAAGAGAAGAATTGGGGCAGTTTGTGCGGTCCCACAGCAAAGAATTATTTCCCAGACCAACCACAGTTGACTGCCCCTGATTTAGGGAGTGAAGAGAAGTGCCATAACTCACCCTTTGGAGGCTGATGCAGGCATCTTATGTAAAGGAATTGGATTGGGAAGAGTATCCAATTGATGGGCCCCTTCAGCAGCTGAGGGACTTTCTTCTCACCAGGACTTGATAGATGTCCTGTGGAGTCTGAAGTCTGGGGAAGAGAGAAGGAGAGGCTTCAGCACAATCAGTGGCCGTGAAGTAGGAGATACTGACTTAGCAAACACCTGGCACTCAGAGGCAGCCATCTATATAGCACCCAGCAGCTGCTGTGTGCTTTCTGGACTTCTTTACATCTGGGTTGGTTATTTTAAATGATTTCTTGTTTCAACCCTTTTTGACTTTGAATATCTGGACTATTGGGTTTGAGTAGTGACTTTAGGACTGGCAGAGACCTTGCCCCTTAGCCTCCCTTTATTTTCTGGGATTATTGGTGCATAGTCTGGACTGGATTGACTTCCCTATAGCTGCTTTTATTAGGATAATCTGCCTCTTTGGTTGTTTGCTGCCCATAGACAGGAAATGTGTCAAAAAAGCTACTGAAAATAATAGATCAACAGAAAAGCCACAGATATGTATAATACATGTAGTAAATATAACAATACTTTCAGTTGTTATAATTTTGTCAAACATATCATAACCTAAATAGAAATTATTGGGATTTTGGACAGGATTTTATAAAAGTTATACATACAAATCTTATAACTCTGGTAAGTGCCAATTATTTTGCACTGCTATTTCATTGCTTTCCCAGTGATCTACTACTTTGGGGTACTTCTGTTAAGTGTAAGGGCTAGATTTTTTTTTTTTTCTGGCAAAGGAAGCTACGTCCCATTTTGTTCACATTTTCCTGCCACTTCTGTACTTGCTTAGAGTTTAGGCTGGCATTTCTCTAGGACTAGTCCATTGCACTGTACTATTACCTTGGGTTCTATTCTTTTCATTGGTAGAGAAATTTAGCCACTAAATATAACTAATTTGCAATCTTGGATTAGCAGATCTGTCAAGAAAGAAACAGCCTTGTTTGTTTGCTGAAGCAGAACATATTTGCATGAATTTGCATGAATTAGCAAGATTGAGTGGTCAACTGTTTTCTATTTTTCAAAACACTTAAACTTGACAAGCTAAACAAAAACATGAAATGTAAAGCTATCCAGCATGAAAGCCCCTGAAGCTGCCTGCACTTTTGTGAAGTCAATTCTCTTTTGGGCCAATTCAGGGACATCGTTCAGGGATTTCCAATGAAGGTGAGTTGGCAACACTGCTTTTTGAGAGCCAGCATGGGGATGTGGTTTTAATGTTGTACTAAGATTCTGTTCAGTTCAGATGCCTACTCAGCCATGGAAACCTCCTGGGTGAGCTTTGGCAAGTCACACCTTCTCAGTCTTAGAGGAAGGCAATGGCATGCTTCCTTTGAACAAACCTTGCCAAGAAAACCCCCATGATAATTTACCTTAAGTGAAAAATAACTTGAAGACACACAGCAACAATCCTTTCTTTAGTATTTTTAGAGTCTGCCATGTTTCATACAAGTGTCACACAGAAGAAACACAAAGCCTTTTTGATTTCTCAACAGAAGTGAATGGAAGAATTCCTTTCCTGAAGACTCTGAGTTCAAGACTCTGAACTGTGATGCATCAGGTTTGGATCAAGTTGGAGCACAGTCGGGCATGCTCTTCATTGGGGTTTCAGACCATATTAGAGGGCCTGTGCAAAGTATAGAAAATATGCCAGAGGAATGGGGCAAAAAGTAATGAAATTGAGGAGTCAAATGACTGTGGGTGTGAATAAATTCCCCCCCCCCCAAGTGTGTTGAGAGAAACAAGGGGGAACCCACATGTTCAGTTTTCAGATTTTAGTAATCTACTGTAGGGATGGAAAGAAGGTTTGAAAACATTTGAAAAATGGTCAAAAAGTGGGTTTCCCAGCAAACAGGAAATCCTAATAAAGATGGGGATTTCCTTTGCATAAAATAATATTTTGATACATAAAACAGTTTAATGAACAGAAAATGCTGTTTCCAGTACAGGTAACTTGTTTTCCCTGCAGAAAGTGCCTTGTTATGTGCAAAAAATCCACATGCTCTTTTTGGGGTGGGGTCGGGGGCGGGCAGAATAAATCCTGGATGTGACTATTTGTTGAAAATGGTGTAGCTTTCTTATGATGAGAATTAAAATGGCAAAATTATCCATCTTTATCTGTGACAAAGACAAGGATTTGCATTCCTGGTATTACACATGGCACGTTTGATGGTGGCCATTTTAAAAGCTCAGGCTACTTTTTCTGTATTCTATAAACTAGGAATATGTTTTTAACATGTTGTATCCCACCCCAATTGCTCGCTCAGAGGGATAGGTAAGATATAAATATTATATTATTATTATTAGGAATAAACAGAACTTTGAAAAGTTACTTTTGGATCACCAGTCCAGCATCCCCCAAGCATGGGCACTCATTCTACAGACAGGAATTCATATTTTCATTGTGTGTGTATTTGTGATGTACTCATGGACTTCCAGAGTGTTACATTGATCATGTTAGTAGCATTAATAACAGTAGTTAAAATCTCAGTGCTGCAAATAATTGCATCCTGGGAACTATCCAAGATGGTGAAGCAATGTTGCAGATAAGATTAAGATTCTTGGATAACTACTTTAAAGTTCAGTTTAAAACCCAGAGCTGATTTCACTGCTCCACTGGCATAGAACATGCTCAAAACATGATAGGTGTGATTCCCAAGAGCCTACACATGGTTTTGTTTTTAATTTTGAAAAAATAAAGAGCTTGTTGCAGTGCTTTTCAAAGCTTATGGTGGATGAAAGAATCAACTGGAATATCTTTTAGAGGCCTGTGACTAACGTCTAAATAAATAAATCTTTTACGTATATCCCGCTTTTTGTTATAAGAATAAAAGCAGTGTACAACATTAAAATGATACATCAGTATATGTTGGGGATGATGGGAGGTGATGCACTTCACCCAGGCTCAGGTCCTCACCATCTGTTCAAACTGGGCTGATCAGAACTGATCAATGGTGTGATGTGTTGCAGGTAGCAGAGTTGCCCATGAAGTGGCTCAGGAACAAAAACCTTCAGCTCTGGAACTTCTGGAATCACTGTTGCTGCTTCCCCCTTCTTGCAGTCAACAAATCACGCGAGCTGTGCACTAAACTATCTTTATTGACTACTTGAATAATACAAACTCTATAGTAAAACAATAAACATCTTTGCAACACATTTCTTGCTCTTGCTAAACACACTCTGGCTATGCTAATCAAGCTATATACAAACTCATCTCCTCCTGCACAAAAGCTTAGTTACAAGTTCAGGTTCACCTTCTAGTTCACATTGTTGTTGATGGTGTGGTGTGGAGGATGGTGCAGGGCTGGGGCTGGGGTGCAATGGCTCACCGGAACAATACTGAAATAGTTCAACTTTTGTTACCACCCACTGGGTGTGCACTGGGTGTGTACTGGGTGTGTACAATCAATACTATTGGTTATTTTCACACTTTCCCATACTAATAGTCCAACCTCTTACTATGACCTAAACACTCATGTGATGTTTTCAATGATGTCGTTGTTTACCTTTTCCATGACCTTCCTTTCCGGAACTTGTGTTGCTATTCCGTGTTATGGCTATACCCACATCTGTTGTTGTTGTGTACGTGTCTGACTACACTATCTCACCTTGTGCTGGAAATTTACAGACTTTGGTTCTCACATACAGCTTTGCATTTCTATGACTATAATTCCCATGCTCCTTGCCTTAACAGTATATACAATGTTCTCTCCCCCCCAAATCATAATTTTTTCCTCCTGCATATTTTTAACACCTTTGCCTGATGAAGAAGCTAGAAGGGCTTTGAAATCTTGCAAATGTGTTTTGTGCATTTTGGTGGTTCCAATAAAGGTATTACTGTTTTGTAGATTTTGGATTTGCTACATGACCAACATGGCTACCCCAGATAGGTTTTAAGCTTGTGTTAAGAATGTGGGCCTAAATCCTCTTGCTAAACCAACCAAAATAGACCCATTGAGCTAGTGGAATTTGCATAGGGGTTTATGTACCATTCAGTAATAGATTCTAATGGCTCTGCTGTAGCTGGGACTACTAAATGGATTTAGAACTTACTTTTTAAGAGTGCGTAAGAGTAAAAACTCACTCCTGTTAGAAAATGCCAGCTCTGAACTCTAGTTTTGCTGGTGGGTTTGAGTCTGACCTGGGTAGGCAATGGTCAAATAAGCAAATCAAAATGGGTTGGAGGTATGATGCCAGATTTGACAAATAGTAAATAAAACTGTAATCATGGTGGGCTGAGGTCGGACTGTTAATTAGACTAACTGGAACAAGACATGAGATGTTGGTGGCTGAAGATCACATATCAGGTTGGAAATGCAAATGAATCTGCCTTTCTACTTAATATAATGGCTTGTTCAGACTGAATAGCCATTTTGAAAAGAAAGTTTAGAGGAGTTGATGTGTCTCCAGTGGCTAGAGGTCAACTGACTATGCTGAATATGGGTGCAGTAGATCAGAGGTTACATTTGGCTGGGGAGGGGTTGTTATTTGGCTGGCTGGTTAAAAGTTCAGATAAAGTTTTTCTCTCCCCTTTCTTTCTTGCTGTGTCTCAGGAATGTTTTGTGTAATCATATTACAGTCATGTTCCAGTAGCATTACAGAAGTGAGCAGAATAGGCTTCCTATTTGGTGGTGCAAAAGGTAAAGTACTGAAGCTGGCTGCTAAGAGGTCTTGGTGTTTTAGACATCTCTGTTTCATATCTTACAAAGAAGCGAATTCCCCTTGTTTTCAAATATATTACTGATTAGTGTGCCTCTTGGCAATCTCAAAGTTGTGGTTCCCAGAGAGACATAAGAAGTATCCGCCTATTGATTGTGGATACTTTTTTCAATGGCTCTGGTGCATTGGGGGCAAGTGACTGATCTGCCTCTAATGCAACGACACATGCAAAAGCAAAGCAGCAGATGTCATGGAAAATCTCTTCAGTGAATGGGTCACTGGGAAGGGTTAGTAAAAGCTTCTTTCTTATCCTGCCATCACTTGGTTTAGTGATACCTGGTTACTGTTTCTCTCTTTTTCTTTCCCCTCTCTCTTTCTCTCCCCTTTCTTTCTTGCTGTGTCTTTTAGAAATATTTTGTGTGAGCAAATTACAGTCATGTCCCGGCAGAATGACAGAAGTGAGCACAATAGTCTTCCTCTGAGTTTTGGAAATTATTATTTTTTCTTTTGTACATTGCTCTTCAGAATGATGCTGCCATATGTACTGTTATATTTAAACAGCAGATGCTGTGAACTCACAAAGCTGAAGGAGGCGGAAAGACGATGCCATTTGCTAACAGGTTTTCTAGGGAAAGCTGACTTTTTTCCTTGGGAATGCTTTGGATTTCTTACAAACATTATATTACTAATTTCAGCAAGCCATATTGGCTACATTTGTACTAAGCATTGTTTTTCTTCTGTTGAACAACCAGCTGCCTGGTTATCAAACGTTTATGGCTAAAACTGTATGCCACAGCAAACTACCACTAGCACTGTGGTCTTTCTCTGCTAAAATAATCTGTGTTTACATACACAAAATAAAAAAGTTTTATTTACAGGGGGTGCTAGGAAGGAACACATTGTAATCAGTTGGATAGAGTATGATCAATTATTTTCATAATTTTGTCTGAGTAGGTATCTATTTATGTATCTTCATACATTTAGAGTGTATCTACACTACACTTCAACTGTCATAATAACAATAACAACAATAATAATACCATTCAACATTATTTTAAAACCTCCAATGAAGAAGAGGTTGCCCCCTGCAAAACAGAGGTAGCTTTGTTTTTTTAAAGAGCATTTATACACCAACCTTCATTAAAAAAAGTTCCCAGAGTGGTTTAAAAATTGTTAGACAGTTCCCTGCTCTCAAGCTTCTTGCTGTTCTTTTTGTTGTGTTCCTTCAAATCATTTCTGATTTATGGTGATCCTAAAGCAAAGCTATCATGGGATTTTTCTGGGCCTGTGAGTGTGTAACTTGCCCAAGGTCACCCAGTAGATTTCCATGGCCAAGCAAAGATTCGAACCCAGAGTCATAGCTCAACCTTGAAAGTACTATGCCACACTAGCTCTTGCCATCAGCCTTACAAGCGATATAAGGTACAACACAGAAGGAAAAGGGCATGGCAGTGAAGAAAGGCTTTAAGACCAGCCAATGCTGGCTGCTCTTCTCTCCCTCCAAGACCTCAGCTGTAGCAGTGTAGCCAAGGATCTGTTTAGGGGAATTTTATTATTAGCTCAATATTGCGAGATGGGCCGGCTACAACAGCCCTGCCAGGTTGTTTCCCGTTATGTATATCAAGAAGACCGGGGTTCACGAAACTGAGCAGAGAGAAGCTTGTCTACTTAATATCCAGCTTCATTAAAGAGAGAAAGACAACCACACAACTCACTTACACACACACACACATACACACAAGGCTCAGGAAAGTCGGGGGTTAGCGTTGGGGATAGTTTCAAGGCATAGCTAAAGGTGATGCTTACCAGAGTGTAGATTCTCCTCTGAGAGTCGAATGAGAGAGTGGTTCTGAGACAAGTCCGCTCCACAGCGTGGGTTTGAGCGGGGCTTGTCGGTGTCCAGATCAGAGATCAGACTGACATGGAGTATGGACACCTCTCAGCTGGCACACAGAATGGCTAAAACTTTGGGTTTATATGGGGTAAAAGCCCAGGTCTGGCAAAGGGGTTTGATAGCAGACTTATTGTCCGAACAATGGAGTCTGATTGTCTTAGAAGGCTTACTCTATTGCGGAGGTAGCCTGAGTCGAGGAATCAAGGATCCGGGGGGGGGGGGGGTCAGTGGATTAAGGAGGACAAACATTACACCTCCGAATGGCTGGGTGATAATCTCACCTGCGACTTCCTAGACTATCTGGATGCAATATTTGCTAAGAGGGGATTCCTCCCTTGAGGCGGTGAGTCTATGACCTCTTGCCTCACCTTTCAGAATTAACCAGCAGCCAAGGTTCATCTAGGGGTCATGGATGTGGATATCATTTATTCATGTTTTTATACAGAGCACTACCGGTAACAGCAGTTGGAATGGAGAAAGGAGATTTCATTAGCTTTCATATTTCCACTGTCAAATGGTTATGTTGTTTGTTTGTTTGTTTTTAGTCCAAATCTCCTTTCTGATCATTTCAACTGTTTGGTCATGATTGGTGATACAGATACAAGTGCTTTTTTTTTTTTTTAAGTCACAGGCTAATGGGGAAGGTGGACAAAATAGGTTTAGGACTGAACATATGGGACGTTAAACTACACTGGAAATAAATTTTGACCATCCTTAATAGATTTCGAGCACTCCCAGTCTCCTCGCTTTCAGGTGAGACTTGGAACCAGCAACAAAAATGGATGAATCATTTGCATTTCCTTAATTACACTTCAGGTAAACATCAGAAGCCATTCTTGGATTGGAAAAGTATAGCTTTTTTACCTCTTATTTAGTTATGTATTCTTTTTTTTTTCTTTTTTTTAAAAACCCTTAGCAAACAGCAAAGAAACATGTTTGTTATAACTTCCAAAGAAAGCAACAAAAACAAGAATCCAAACTGGATGTCAAGTGCTTTTTAAAAACCTGGAGAAATGCCTGGCACTTCTGGGTTTTAAACAGAGACGTTTTGAAAAGACTGAAATGCTTGCATAGGGTTTGCTTTTCTCTCCCATCCAAGAGTGCTGTTTCATGTAAAATGGCAAATTCCAGATATAGTTTAGGAGCAGCAGGACCCCAAATTTAAACAACTGGGAGGCACCTAAATGCTTCCAGTAGCCGTTCTAGCTGCAGATGGAATCATTTGACCATTCGACTCACCACAGTCTTCATGCTGGAGGCTTCTGAACATCTCTCTGGTACATTAACTTCATAACAGCTTCCCACAAAGGGACCCCAACTGTACTGGCGGTTCCTTCTTCTAGAGCTTTCTCCTGTAAAAGGGCCAAGCATTGCAAAATTTACTTCCTGACATTTTTGTGGAGTCCCCCCTCCCCACGGTCAGGAAATTGGGATCTGATGGAAAGTATCATCATTTCCATAAATATTCTCATTCAAATGAGTTCCAAGATAATAAAGGTTTATCTGTGTCTTTTCTTTCCAAAATGGTTTCTTACACCCGAATAAATGATGAGAAATGGAGAGCCATTGTTTCTACTTTAGCACAACTCTAATTGTACCTTGGCTAAAGACCCCCCTCTCTCTGCTAACCAACATATTTTAATATCCTGGATAATAGATAATTTTGCTTTCTCCTTTGTTCATCCCCTCTTCCTTCACTCTTTAGTTTTTCAAGTGTTCTGTTCAGATTTTGGACTGTGTTCACAAGAGAATGGAACACCTGGCATGATGGAAATAAATCTGCAAAGACGTTGACTATTTTAGTTCTCAGTGTCATTAAGGAGGAGAGATAATTCTTTAAAGGCATGTTCTTTGGAAATAATAGTTAGTTTGGTCTGTTTAATTTTCTCAACCTTCTTCTATTTAAAAAGAGATTGAGAGAGAGAGAGAGAGAGAGAGAGAGAGAGAGAGAGATGTCACAATTAGTAATGTGTGACCCCCACATTTTAGTGTTAACTGGGGTTGACAGAAGGAGTTCTTCCCATCAGAAAATAGTGCAGTCAGAAATTCATCAGGTGCAACTTATCAATTATTACTGGATGAATTTCTTCCTGACACATCCTTGCAGGACATAGTGTCTTTTCCACACAATAGACTGGCTCCAAATGAGAAAGGTTAGCCTGTCTCATGGTCCAACGACAGCTTTACCAGTCTCCTATACAGAGGGTTGAGGGATCTAGCTGAATGGGCAGAGCTCTAGAGTGTATTGGAAGAGGATTATCCTCACAACTGAGATGGAGGTAGCTTTTATGGGTACAACCCTTTCATCTACAGAAGGAAGATCTAGGATCCAAACTAATATGCAACCTAATAAGCATGGGACATATCTAGGGATAATTATAGGTTGATGCCTTAAGAATTTAACCATGAAATTCCCTGTCTAAAATTGTTGCTGTGTTTTTGTGTTGGTCATACACAAAGCAGGACAAACTGCTTACTAAATGGTATTGTATTGTAGTAACTACTATGTATTGTGCATATAGATATGCGAGATGTATTTTTATTTGGCAGGCTGGGTAGTCTATGTCCTTCTCAGTGTTTTAGCCATGTGGAGCATCAACCTCCAACTACTTTTAATCCCTATTTCAAAATCATGAGGCATTGGTCTATATTGGGTTATGCAAGACCTGGTTGGCTGTGGTGAATCAACTCTCTCTCTCTTAGCCCTATCTGACTGTGTAGAAGTGTCCTTATTTTCTTCTGGGACATGTTGAAGGGTGCTGGATTTGAGCTTGATTTGGACTGCCCTTTGATTGTAGGGAGATTGACATTTAATTCAGTTGTTTTGAGTTGTTTGCCAAGCAATCCACTTGTTTCTAAATGGGTTTTATTTTCCTTTTATTTTCCAGTTTTTATATAGTCTTGTTACTTTGTCACATTATAGCTCTGTGTTTTCTTTTCTTAAAAATGGATGGATGGATGGATAGAATGGCCCTTCCCTTCATTCATCCAGCATGGGTGAAAGCTAAGAACTAAGAACCTCTCCAAGGGGAAAATGAAATGATTTACAGCAGTGGTACCCAAACATTTTTGGGCTACCACCCCCTTTCTTCTGCGGCTAAGGTAGGCATGGAGGATAGGCTTCTCTGTCACTGCTCAAGCAGTTGCTTGTTTGCTGCTCCCAACATGACTGGATGCAAAGGGAGAAGCTTCTCCCCCATTGAGGAAGGACTCTCAGTCTGAGAAAGGATGTTTTCAAATAATCAACCCCGAATATGCCTTCCCCTTCTTCTCCATTTAAAAACATTTATAGAAGTTTATCGCACAGGAAGAATTTCTCTTAATTTCAAAAAAAAATGAAAGTGGGGCCAGTTCGGAAATGAGTGAATTCGCTAGTTCAGTGCATTTACGTGATTGCGTATTGACACTGCATTGCATTCAGAATGGCTTCCCATTTTCTGAAATTGCCCGAAATTGCATGTGATAGTTTCTCATGCAATAATGTGAAACTCCACGGTTGTGTTCAGAAGGACTTCCCATTGCCTGAAAATGCACGTGGTAGTTTCTCACACAATAACATGAAACCCCATGATTGCATTTGGACTGCCATTGGATTATGCTTCCAATTTCTGTCGTCTGAAACTCCATAGACTCCCAATTCTCCTTTGCACAGCCAGCTTCCCACTTTTCTCCCCAGCAAAGAAAGTGTCTCAATCCAAGACAGGCGAAGGACTCTTTCAAAATATTGACCCTGGATACTCTCTCACACAGCTATCCTTCCTACAATGTTGTTTCTTCCAATCCCTCTTCTCTTGGCCTGTCAAACAAAAGAAAGCAGGAGCAGCGCCACAGCAATAACCTTCCAGCCAAGTCCCGGCCAAATTCACAAAGCATAAGCAGGGCCCCAAATATAAAAGCTCCTTTTTGCCGTCGCTTCTCCCCTGACATCATGTGCTCTTCCTCATTGCAGTCAGTCAGTTTGTCTCAAAATGGTACCACGGGAGGGAGCTCACATGGTCAGGTGAAGAGCAGGAGACACCAGCACATGAAATGATCAACAAGGCTGTGTTGTGTCATTAAGGGACCCTGAAAAGAGAAGTTTCATGCAACTCTTATCCCCACTGTGGTCCTGAAAGCCCCTTCTTCTCTTTCTTGCGCACCAATACTTTGACCAGAAGCCCCCATGCCACCCCTTTTCCCCTCACATCCTCCTGATCTTTCCACTGGCCCCAGGGAGGCAGTATCTGCCACTTCGAGATTTACAGGAAGACAAGTATAATCTGCATTACTCTGTTTTCTTTCTATTCATTCTACATTTGGTACCAGTTCCTAACATGGAAGATGTGATCTTTTACATGAAGGTTTATGTCTCACTCAGCACAAAGAGACATTTTCCCAAGCAAAATGGCTATAGTTATTTCAGCCTTGATTGGCTATACAGAAGAAATGAAAAGCAACATATGCCATGAGGTATACCTGTAGCAAAATAAACAGATGGATGGGTAAAACCTGAAAACACGGTGGCCCATGATTAGCAATTCATTTGGTATTCAATGTGATAATATTACTCTTGATGAGTAAAGTACATTTAAGCATGACTTAGAATTGTGTGAAAAGAAAAAACATTTGCCTTTTGCAGTGGTTATACAAAAAGCACTGGGGGGATAATCAATAAATCACCAATGACTCTATTTAAATTTTTGCCACTCAGTGGGTCTACTTTAGGTAGGACTAGCAACAGAATTCAGGCAAAGGTGTTTTAATTATCCTATAAGTCCTTGGACAGCTTGGCCAATGGTCACGGATTATCTTTTGAGGAAGAAAAGAAAACAAATAGCCTGTATTCTCTGTTAGCTCCTTAGTGAAGTGTAGTAAGCTAAATATACTTAACTAAGGCTGCTGCCACGTGGCAAAATTAAGGCAGATTGACAGCCCTTTAACCATTATGGCTCCATCCTTTAGAATCCTGAAATCTGTAGCTTGTTGTGGCACTATAGCTCTCTGTCATAGAAAACTAAATATCTCACAAAATTATAAATTGCAGAATTCCATAACATTGTGATGTCAAGCTGCATTAGTTCTGGAGTGTAGATGTAACTCAGGTAACCTCTCCTGGCCTGATCCTGAAAACTTGATGGAAATGTCATTTGCTCATGCTCTGATTGCCAGCAGAATGGACCTCTTTCTCCCCGCGCAGTTGATGGTTAAAGTGTGTGTGTGTGTGTGGGGGGGGAGTTGTGATCATGGCAATAGCAATACAATCATGACTAAGTAGTACAGATGAATAAATCCAGGCAGCTGTTTCATATCTGTGATTGCTACTTAATCATGATTTGACATTACTATCATAATTTTTACCACCTCCCAACCTACTTTGCTGGTCATCAGCTGCATGGGGAGAAGAAGATCTATTCTGCTGGTGATCAGAGCACAGGTGAATGGTGTTTGTCATGTGGGGGTGGAGTGAGCCAGTAGAAGTTACTTAGCAAAATATACTGTACCTATCTAAATAGCTGTTACAGGCCATACATCTTGATGCTCTTGGCTTCCTCTGGATGACAGGAATCCTATAGATATAGGGGTTCTTTTGTTAATAGTCTTTGAGATCATAAACTGGATAAAAATATTATAAAAGCTCACTCAATGTGTATTTCTTTTCCATCCAATGTGTGTGTATCATCTTGCTTTGTAAAAAGAACCATCCATATAGGTCCAAATAATCCAGTTTGAGATCGCTTTAACTGCCCTGGCTCAGTGTTAGGGAATTTTGAGTAGTAGTTTTGTGAGACATTTAGCCTTCTCTGTTGGAAAACTCTTGTGCCACTATATATTACAGTTCCCAGGATTCCCTAGCACAGAGCCAGGCAGTTAAAGTGGTCTCAAACTGAATTATTTCTGCAGTGTGTTTTGGACTTTAGATATTCACAGAACTGCAATAACAAAAGCCTTCACATAGTACACTATCCTTGAGGTGTTTACTGTGTATATTTGACTATAAGTTGACCTCATGTATAAGTCAAGAGCAGGTTTTGGAGCCAAAATTATGGATTTTGATATAACCCATGGATAAATTGAGGGTAAAACATAGGGGCATGTAAGAAAGGTTCTAAAGGATGAAGCAAAGGAAAACAATGCCAAAGAACCTACAGCATTCTAGCAGACATAACTGTCTGTGCTCACCTTAAAGGCTGTATGGATGAGAGAAAGTAGAGGAGTGTGAATGTCATGCTTCCAGGACAGATCACATTCTTGCCTTTCACTAGGGGATGGTTTCCTTTTAAATACGAATTATAATACAGTACTTACAGTGACCTGTGGATAAGTTGACTCAAGTTTTTTGGGTCAATATTTTGACTAATTTTTTTAGTCTTATACGTGAGTATATACAGTAGTTATTTTCCACATATCTCACTATTCTGTTTAAGGAAATCATCATCATCATCATCATCATCATCATCATCATCATCATCATCCCCTAATAATGAATACATGTTCATCAGCCAAGTCCTCCTGCCTTCAATGGACTGACTCCCATTGGACTACAGTATGAAATGTATGTGCGGACGGCAGCCAGCTGATTGCTTGCCTTGTTGCTTAGGCAGTTTGGATTGGACTTAGGCTGTCAGCAGCCCTTGAAGAGAGAGCAATGGACAAAAGAGGCTCTGAGAGCAGATGTTGACACTAGGAGCATTAATTCTAGGATCCTCTGGCTTTGGATGGGGAAGTCCAGCTGGGTGGAAGAGACAGGCTGCATTCATTGAGTCTCTCTGGGATCCTTGCCCCATGCAGGTATTCAGCCATTGAGAGACAGGAAGATGAAAGGCTGCTTCCCAGATGTCACCTATGGTGAGTTCAGCAGCCTGTCCAGAAATGTCATGTTTGGCAGCTGGCGGAGAATCCCTCCCACCAGTTCTGGCACACAGATTCTCACAGTAGTCTGGGAAAGTTGCTTACACTGGGGCTTCCTAATGAGCCTACTTGAAAGAGTTTTCTTTGGCTTCTCTTGTGCAGAACTGCATTTGACTTTAACTGAGCTGCCTGTTTTATTCTACAGTTCCACTGGAGATCAGTCACTCTAACAAAATGCGAGTATTAAGTCAAATTATCCTGCTTTTAGCCCCGGATAGGTGGCAATACAGAAGGGCGCAGGGCTCCCTGTTTCTTGGCACAGAGTATTCACCGAGGAGAGAGATGCTTTTCCATGGCAAGAACCAGAATGGAAGCATTAGAAACAGTAATGTTTTTAAATAACCACCCAAAGCGTCATTGTGCAAGTCCACAAAAACTCAAAGCATTGTCAAATGCCACTTTATGTAATGCAACAGGCAAAGTGACTTCTCTGGCTTGTGGTGAACAATCATTTGTACACCTAGACACCTGTAGAGCAATCTTAATGAGGCCATCCCAAGAAATTTCACTGCCTGAGGCAAAGAAAGAGATGGTGCCCCTGTCCATTCCATGTACATAAGGGAGGGCCTTCTCAGTATCTGCCCTTACGCTCTGGAACTCCCCATTAAAGAAACAGTGGTGGAAACATCTTTCTTCTTGTACTATGATGAGAAGCTGAACAGACCTCCTTTGCCTGATGCAGCAGCTGGCTCTTAAAGTGGACTGGGTGGCATTTATATAGGTTTCTTACTGAATACAGACCAGTTGTGGATCCATAATTTTAGGGCTTCATCTGCACTGCAGAAATAATTTTATTTTAACTGCTTTAACTGCCATCGCTCAGTGATATTGGGGCTTTCTAGATTGGCAGGAAAGTGTGACATGCAGTTGCCTTTTCCTTAATGCTTAGCAGTTGCACCACAGCCTTTAGATGGAGCTGCGCTATTCCGCAGTTTTTAAAAAAGAAGCTGGGAAAACCAGAACCTTTTTAAAGGCGCTTCTTCTCCCCTAAAATGAAAAAAAAAAAAAAAAAGCGTTTTCATGGCACACTTTTCCCTTTTTCTCATCTAAAGGCTAGAGTTTCATGCAGCCATGAACACACTTCTTTTTGCCAGTCTAGAAAGCCCCATTGAATCCTGGGAACTGTAGTTTTGTGGGATATTTAACCTTCCCTGTCAGAGATCTCTGGTGCCAAAACAAACTACAATTTCCAGAATACCATAGCATTGAGCTATGGCACTTAAAGTGGTATGAACCTGGATTATCTCTGCTGTGTAGATGGTTATGAATTCATGACTGCAATACTGAATACCAGCCAGTGTTACCAGCCGATACCTATTATACTATGAAAAATATTGGGCAAAAGTACATATATAAAGGTAAAATGTATATACAAAATGTGTATGCTTCTTGATGCAAAATTTTTGTTAATAATTATGCAAACAGTCACAGAAAAACAAGGCAAGCCTCCCAATAGGGGAGGGGGTTAGAGTGGAGAAAAATACTAAGAATTGTCACACGGACTTATGTTGCTGAACTGTTTGAGAACTGCGAAGGTGGAATTGTCCGTTGTGCTTCTAAGATGTAATTGAGGCTTCCCACTTTCCTTCCATTGATGAAATGTTCCATTTTTTGAATAACAGGATATCCCATTATTCAAAAAATGGCTTCATTGACAGAAGGAAAGCGGAAAGCCCCAATTAGATTTTAGAAGCATGATGGATGATTCCACATTCGTGCTTCTCAAACAGTTCAGTAACGTCAGTCCCTCTGTGTGATAAGGGCCTATGAAGAAAGCAAAAACAACAAGTTTGTTAATCTTTAACAAAATCAGTTTTTCCGAAAGTTGACAATGATGTTCAGGTAGCACTGGTGAGGAAGGAGAGTGTCTTCACTTGTTTGGGTTTTTGGAATGTTCTGCCGAATACTCAAGGAGCCTTTAAATAGTTTTTGACTCCTCAGTAAAAACCCTCAAATAGCTTAAATTGTTTGCTAGGAGTGAGAGTGAGCCACATGAGGATAATATATGTGTGCTGTACCTCACTACTCTTTGAAAATTGCATTTCACTTTATGCATACCCCTTTAGTGCAAAATTAGACGTAATTTACCAAGGAGAGAGAACAGTGACATTGCTGTTGCTGTGTGTGATGATCTTATTTAGTCAGATTCTTAGTTAGAGAGCAAATTGCTCTCAAGTGGATCTGTGGGCTATATCAAGCACACAACTGAACAAGGCATTGAAATCTTTAGAAAGCAAACATCTACCAATACAGATTTGCACGCTTTAATTGGGCCCGGCCTCTGTCATGTATCTTGCCAAGTGTGATGTCACTGTATGTGCCATTAGAGCTAGTCAGGAATATAATGTTGCAATATATATATATATATATACACACACAATAATGACAATTTAAGCTTTTAATTGCTCTATAGGGGAAAGCAGGGCATATTCAGATCTCTCACAAAGAGGGCCATGTCCGTTGTGACTGACTAAGTCTAAACATTGTTGAAGTTTAATAAAAACAGATACTGTGGTGGCTTAACCTACTTTTGCTGTGCTTTTGGCTCTGTGACTGATCATTTGGTTTGGGAGCCAGGGTGCCTGGTTTTGATCCCAGTGTTAATGAATTGTATGCTGTGTTCGCTTGGCAGTTCATGAAGGAAGGTAAAAGACAATGCCTGAATGTGAATTATTTAAGCATTAACAGCTCTTCCAAATGTCTTCATTGGCCAAGTAATGACCCATTGGAAATGTTAAGTGTCCAGTGAAGGTGAAGCCAAATGAGAAAAGATCTTCAAATAAGCCAGCAGTGCTCATGAAATTATTGCTGATTTTTTCCCCTTCTATAATTAGACATATTTTTTTGGAATATACATATTTTTTTTGAAGAAACCACTGAATTGAATTAATTACTCAGGTTTGTATTTCAGCCAGAATACTTTCTTTAGCAGACAGAGTCTGTTCAATCTTAGTTTCATTTAGTGAGGGATGGTTTTGTCTGGGACAAAATGACGCAGCAATAAATGGGGTATATGCAATATACAAGGGGATTTATTCCAATGAAATGGATCACATGAGATTCCCTGCCCCTTCAAATACAAGGCTTTACAGTAGATCCCAGTCTACATTTTCACTTTGTAAAAAGCAAAGGTTTGGAAGACTGTGCAGATAATTTGTAAAAATTACTGTATTGTCATATCATCTCTGCAGGTAAGAAGTTGGTTTGCTTTATTATTGCTTCTCTTGAAATTTCTCACTGGGGAGAAGAAGTAAAACCAAGAAGTATTCAAAGGCATTTCAAATGTTGCTTTGTATGGAATTTGGTGAAAAGCCGGAGTCATTTCATAAATGGTAAGTGGTATTTAAATTAATTCAGTCAATCAATCAATCAATCAATCAATCATTAGTCACTCCATCCATCAATCTCTACACAGACTCCCAGATTTTCAGGCAATATCTCAAGCAAGAAACACAAGGTCACACCAGTGCCTCCTGGAAACTTGCCAAAGTCAGCCTCACCCCCCCCCCTTTTTTTTTTTTTTAAAAAAAAGCCTTGAATGATGTAGGAGGGCGGCTATTCAAAAGAAACATTCTACCTCATGTGAACATGCATTTCTTGGCTGTAGATGTTTGGGTATTGTGGAATATTCCCATGAACGTGGAGTGTGTTTTTAGCATGGAATATGTTGTTGTTGTTGTTGTTGTTGTTGTGTGCCTTCAAGTTGCTTCCAACTAATGTTGATCCTGCTGTGACCCTAACATGGGGTTTTCTGGGGCTGAGAGTGTGTGATTTGCCCAAGGTCACCCAGCAGGTTAAGTTCAGAAAATAGCTGAGAAATTACTCAATATGCTTAAACAAACCAAACCAAACAAAACCATGCCTGAATGAAGGTCAAAGTGCTACAAGACTAACTGATAGAATTAAGATGCTCCTACAAAGCATCTGCCAGATATCTCTAAGGTTATGTGGAACTTTGTGCAGTGATAATGGCTAATGTCAAGTGTGGACAATTGTGGAGAAGGAGTAGCCATGGGGGGGGGGGTCTGAAAAACAGCAAAAAATAGGACAACAAGTAATTTTGGTATTTTACCTTTTGTGTTTGTTGTGTGTGTGATTTTGGGATCTGGACAGGTCTGATGGAGACACAGGAGCAGAAATAAACAGTGGGGGATGTAGGGTCTTTGGAGGAGTCTAATTGGGGCCTCAGAGGCCTGATCTAGATTGGCAAAAAGAAGTGTGTTCATGGCTGCATGAAAGTCTAGCCTTTAGATGAGAAAAAGGGAAAGTGTGCCATGAAAACGCTTTTTTTGCGTTTTAGGGGAGAAGAAGCACCTTTAAAAAGGTGCTGGTTTTCCCAGCTTCTTTTTTAAAAACTGCGGAACAGTGCAGCTCCATCTAAAGGCTGTGGTGCAGCTGCTAAGCATTAAGGAAAAGGCAACTTCATATCACACTTTCCTGCCAATCTAGAAAGCCCCTAGGTAAGAAAAAAAAACTACTGGGGTGCAAGATTTTTTGAGGGGGTCTGATGGGATCTTGGGATAGGGATAAAAGCAAAGAACACAGTTTCCTTGCTCTTGGTTAGCAGCACCTTAGCTATGCTATCAGGTAAATATTAAATAACCCATTCTTGGAAAAGCAAACAGCTGAAGGTGGAAGAGCTTGACCGTGAAACCTGTAGAGCCTGAATACCTGAATCACTACTAAATTTTGCATGATCTTGGGAAGCAGTAAGTACAAGTCAGAGGCCAAGGCAAAGGATACTGATAGGGCTTTGAAACTGAAAACTAGGCATGACGATAGCCATTGCAACTGGCCAAGGCACATTACTGAAAATTTTCACATTCTGTTTTTCAGGTATATTTTAAATGGCTAACTACACTAAAGGAACCAGATCCCATCTGATTTTGGAAGCTAAACAGGGTCAGCTCTGGTTAGTACTTGGATGAGAGACCACTAACTAATATTAAGTGCTGTAGGCTATCTTTCAGAGAAAGGAACTGGAAAAACCGCCTCTGAGTATTCCTTGCCTAAGAAAACCTTCTGAAATTTGTAATGTTGTCATAAATGGACAGGTGACTTGAAGGCACGTACACACAAAGAAATGTAAAATGACCCTTCACACACAGGACCTCAAAGGCCAGAAGGTGCTGAGAAATCAAGGGCTAAAAGTTCGATTAGTAACTTGGAATGACAGTAATATATATTAGGCAGGAAAAATATGCAATACAGTGAAAGAAAGGAAAAGGATTAATACTCAGGCTTTTGGAGGAAGGGAAGCTCATTGGTCGGTGGTCAGTACTGTGAACAGCAGCATTAATAATTTGTATGTTTTTAAAAAAATACTAACACAGGAAAAGGAAGCTAGGGAGATTTTGCTTGAAAATATAAATTAAAGCATGAAATGAACATAGAATGAATGATAGTTTTGTTAGGAGGATACACTACTGCTATAGTTCAGCTTAATTAAAGAAAGTACCCTGCAAAAAAAATCAAAACAGAGAACACATAGAAATAAAACAATTTAACAATTCAACTGCAATTGTACAGCAGTTTAGGAATTCATGAATCACAATCCATGTTCAGGGATTCAATGACATTCCACACTCAAGTAGCTCAGCTGTAATGGCCACCAGTTTCAAACAAAAAGAGATATTAGTAGATGTAGCCAGTAAACTCAAAAGTAGATGTTGGCCAAGATCCTGCCTTGGGAGATGTGCATGTCTCATATAGCTACATCTCCTGATATGTCACCTTGTAGGTCACACAAGGTACAGCAGAATCATTTCCAGGTTCTTGAAGAGGGGCATACTGTGACAACCATCAGTAGGGTCCATAGGACATCCCTGCAGATCACATCTTTGCTGTATATCCATCTAAAGGCCTCACCATTAATCCCCCTGCATTCCCACAACCTGGAAATGGCTCTGTTGCGGGGCATGGGTGGGGTACTTTTTAAAAATTACATATCTGAAATTAATATCAGAGGAGCCAAATAGCAATGATGGGCCAACAATACACAGAAACAGAAAAAAATTAGCAAAGATTGCTGAAGTAGTACAGAATAGAAGATCTAGCCTGGCTCATTCAATGCCAGGCCACTAATGTATTGAACCAGTATTTGATATTGAAATACAGAACAATAGAAAATTGAAATACAATATAGTTAATGAAAATAGTAAGACTCCAGAACTGGACAATGTTTTCTCCAATAAATTATAAAGTTAATGTAGGATGATAATTTTGATGCTTTAGCAAACTTTTACAATCAGAATCTGGGTCTCTCCTGAAATTTGACTAAGGTCAATTTATTATTTTATTACCCCTAAATGCTAATATTTGCAGTAATGAGAGAAGGATAAACTAAATGAGATGTTTGCTTAAGTTTTTAATTAACAGAATACATGATAGAATTGGCAAGATATGTAAAGAAAGGGAAGGAGACACAAAATTCAGATTCTGATGAGAATTTGGGGCCAGGGAAATACTACTGTAATTTGCATGCATGTAGCTGGAAAGACGTGGCATGACACAAATATGGTTGTATTTACTGGCTTTATTAAGGAAACTCTTGACAAGGTTTAAAAATGGCATATTAGTGGACTTGTAGTTAAGCAGAGGTGTTGAGTGAAAAAATATGTGGATAATTGGAAAATTCTTTTGGGAACAAAATGTTGCACTGAGGAACAGATGTCAGAGGAGACAGAAGTACAAAGTGGACTAAAACAAGAATGTATGTTGTCACCATTGCCTTTTAATTATACTCTACAAATATCTTTAAAGGAGCACTTGCTGATTCAAACAAAGATATTTCTGGACTCTTTCAAACGGGGAGGAATTTCTCCCAACTCCGAATGGAGCCAATGTGGATTCATGTAAATTCGCTTGTTTAGCGAATTTACATGAACCCCTGCTCCGTTCGGAATTACTTCCCATTACCCGAAAATAACCCCCTCCTGCCCGAATTTGCATGCGAAGAGTTAATTTGCAATAACGTAAAACCCATGATTGCATTCGAATTGACCTTAAATTATACTTCCAATTTAGCCTTGTATGAAAGAGTCCATTGTTAATTGAGAGATTATCAATAGCATTGGATATGCAGATAATATAATTTGCTGATTACTCTTAGATTGTCTGTAAAGATTATTTAGTAAACTCAGTGAAGCAAGCAATGATCATGGTCTAAAAGTGAACGTTGAGAAAAGCAAACTGCATCCACTTATTATTGTTGTGTGCCTTCAAGTAATTTCTAGTGTATGTCATTCACACTGCAGAAATAATCTACTTTGACACTGCTTTTACTGCCCTTGACTCAATGCTATGGAACTCTGGGATTTGTAGTTTTTGACAGACATTTAGCCTTCTCTGCCAGAGAGCTCTGGTGCCACAAGAAACTACAATTCCCAGAATCCCACAGCATGGAATCATGGCTATTAAAGTGCTGTCAAACTGCATTAATTCTGCAGTGCAGATGGAGCACAAGTGTCTGGTCATTAATAAAATGCAAGCAGCCCCCAAAATACAGTTCAAGATTCAAAATGCAGTTATGGAACAGGGATGCAAATCTTTTCTTGTTTCATTTCTGTATCTAAGAAAACATAATTTCAGACATTTTCTCCCTGCTGGGCAAGATTATGAGTTTTTGCACATTTCTGATGATTTTCACGCTTCTTGGCTGGAATCGAGTTAGTGGCATATGCATGTATAATTCACACTATGCATGTGGTGCCCAAAAGTCACTATTGCACAGCAGATGTATTCTTCTGATAGCAGTTGAAGCAGAGTTGTGCAGACAGCATGTTCCCCCATGCTTTGCTTGCACACTTTATGATTGCACATTCTTCACTGTGTGTTACATTTGCACATCATGCACTGCACTTGCACATCATGCATTGCACTTGCATATTGCATATTGTGCACTGTGATTGTGCGTCATATATTGTGCATTGTGCTTTGTACAACACCTAGTCATTGGCATGTGACAATGTTGTTCTGCTTGATTTCACAGTGATGCTATAGCATATCTCTGCATGCTGATATTTATGCTATGATGAGGAGATTTTGGAGTGAATCCATTGCTTTTTGAAAATTAATCATTTATGTGCACAAACCCCTTGCTCCCCCCCCCCCAAAAAAGGACAGAACAAATGTTAGGCCCTTTCCCCTAATAAACCCATATTTTTGAACAAATGACTTGTTAATATTAAAGTTGTGAAGTGCAAACGGACCCTTTAAAACTTGTGACTGACCATTTTCTCTGTGAGATGTTTCAATATGTTTTGTTCAGTACAAAGTATTTCTTATATTCCTAATATGGAGCATGTTGACGATCATCATATCTTGGAATCTGGCTGACTGAAAAGGAGGAGCATTGTCATACAATAAAAGCTTTGATAAAGATGGCCCTTTCATAAGAACCATGCAAACTGGCATCCTGTTAGTGCACAGTGGCTAGACATTCTCTTTTTCCAGGACATGGCCTACATTTCAGCCTTCTGTCCAGGACGGATTTCAAAATGTCCTCATTTTCAGCATGACTAAGAAGCATACATTTACATTCATATTAGTGTTTTTGGCTTTTATTTTGTAATGTCCTACATTTGTCTTGAATGCCCTAAATTTTGCAGTCCTTTGTCTTCTTTGCAGTTATGATTTCTGGTCAGCCTGTGTTAGTGTTAGTCCAGTTTACATGACTGTAAGTCCCCCCCCTCCCCCCCCGTTGAGGAGGTCATAATTCTTTACTGACCTTGTGCAACAACCAAAAACCCTCCAAGACTCATCTTTTAGCTACTGCAGCCTATGACTGCATAGTTATTTAATGGATGCTAGAGTGGGGGGCATCTGGCTATGCCCCCACAGCCAGCCGCAGAACAATGGCATCATATGATGAGACTGGTAAGGAGCCTCCAGATGCCTGGGTGGATGTTGTCAACATTATACAATTGGCTATAGGAACATAGCCAGATGCTTATCCAATGACCCTTGCTCTCCATTGGCCTCTAAATGGCAGTGGAGTCAGGGCTGCAGAAGCCAAAAGGAGAGGGCAGACTGTACTGAGAAGGGAGACATCAGATAGTTCCATTTGCAGAACTCTTAAACTGTGGGGCTTCATAGACAGCCCCGAAGTGGCAACTTGACACTGCCCCTTTGAGCGCCGGATTGGGATGGGAGCAACCACAAGCCATGGGCCCAATCTGACACTTTGCAGGCTCTAAAAAGACTGACAAACTGCTCCTTTTTAGAGCATCAAAAAGATACCCTCGCTGCCACAGTGGCGGCTTATCCAGGTTTCTTTGGCACAGCATGTCTAAATGCTGTGCCAAAGAAATGGCGTGATGCCGCTTGCTGTGTGGGCAGGCAGGCAGTGTGACGCTGGCATTAGAGTGGAGTCATCGTGCCCCCACTCCACCCCGATGCTGGTGCTTTTTGCTGGTCTGTTTAGCCCTTGGGTCTCCTCAATATAGAATCTCAGCTGTGATGTACAATAAAACCTAAATGTAAGCCTGGAGAGGAACATTGTACAATAGTATTTTGATTGCACTTTTGAATATGCCAGGGACTGCATATAAGAAGTAGCTATACTTATTGAATGTAGCCAGTGCAGATGGGAAATAATTTCTGTTCCACTTAGTTTCAGTACAAATTCCAAAATTTCTCCATGATTTATCTGGAAAATAGTCAAGAATATTTTTTTTAGAAAAAAAGATGTGAGCAAGTGAAATTGACAAATTTCATAGAATTTATGGATTTGAAGAAATTATTCCTGGCGAAAATTTGATTCCCCCCACCCCCAGTTGTGCTCTCTGATATATAATTCAATAATTTATAGAAATATACTGCGCTGATGCCCAGCTAATGCCAACAATGGAGTTTATCTCATGGGAGGAATTTCTCTCAATTGCAAATGGAGCCAATTCGCAATTCCGTGAATTTGCTAGTTTAGCGAATTTACGCCAAATCTGATTGCATTTGGAATGCATTCAGAATGGCTTCCCATTTCCTGAAAATGACCCCCCCTTGCCCGAAATTGCATGAGATATTCTAATACGCAATTATGTGAAACCCCATGATTGCGTTCGGATTGCCATTGCATTATACCCCCAAATTCCGTCGTATGATAAACTCCAATGACTTATAGATTTGTTTAGGCAGAAAAAAATATGACTGTTTTGCTGTTAACTGCTATCAAGTCAGCTTCAACTTATAAATGATATACCTCCAACACCTCTGGCCATCAACAACCTTGGTCAGATCTTGAAAACTCAGGGCAGCCATGGTTTCCATGACTGCATCTACCCAACTGTATTGAAGTCATTCTCTTTTTCTATTGCTCACTTTACCAGGCATTATTATTTTGGTGTCTACTTTCTTCCTTTAAAAATGTTCATAGAATTTATGGATCTGAAGAAATTATTCTTGCTGCAACTTGTCATTTTCTTCAGAATCTATGATCAGGAAAGTGCAATGAACCAGAAACGAATATAGCATTTTCCACCTCCAGTTTCTACTGTAGGCATCATTATCTTATTACTTTAATTTTTTGGTTGGGGATTGGTGGAGGAAGTGGCGGAGGCAAGAGATCAGTCCTTTTATCCTGAGACATCTTGCAGAATGCATTTCCATATGTGATGCAATTCCTTTTGATTTGATAGGTTTTATAAAGATATTTTGCTATCAATACTGCTCACAATTTAATTACAATAATTAACATAGTTTTTACCAATATTTTTTCCTGTGTTTGATTATATGCCTAAAAAATGTTGCAGCTGTGTTTACCTATATGCCTTTTGTCTTGGGCTTCATCTGAAATGAAAAGTGAATATAATTTTATATATAGCTTTCCACTTGCTTTGTGAACTATTTTTCAAAATTTCCCTTCATACACATTTATACAGATGTGCTCAGATCTTTCCAGTTTGGGCCCTTCTGGGATAAAAATCAGGGTAAGTTAAAGTCCCTGTAGAGAGTGAATAATTCCCCATGCTATCGTTTGTATAAATAATTTTATGATGTTCAGACTTCTCTTCCAGAAAATATATGAAAACCCACCACATTCATAATTATCTCGGTGATAAAGTAGAATACAACTTTAATCATACACACCAGCTGGTTTTTCCCTAGATGGATAGAATCATGTGGATAAGACCTAGATGTCCAAAGGATGAATGAGTTGCTTGACAAAATTTATTACTTGGATCCAAATAGGGGCTGTGTGTATATGAAAGCAGGCTTCTCTTTGTATATCCCTGGATGGGCAGAGAGTCATATGTACCTGTGGAGGCTGCATGTGGACTAGCAGTCCTTTCCAGTGACCTAAGCAGTAGGGATGGATCTGGTTCAGTTTAGTTCATTCAGAATTTTACAAAATTCTCAAATTTCTTCAGAATGAGAAGAATTTGGGGGTTCTTTTCTTGAGGGGAGGAGAGAACTGTACCAATGGAATGTAGCCAGTGCAAATTTCAGTCCAGTTTATCTTTGAAGAATTCGCTCACGTACCACAGATTCAGAATTCTTCCAGATCCCTGTATTGCATAGATTCCCACATCCCTAAAATCCAACCAATTGGCCTTGGAAAATGGGAGCAGAAAAATTAATTCGGGGTTGTTTATTCAAGACAGAAAACATAAGGAGGTCTTTAAAAATTCAAATGTCAGACGCATTTAATGTCTAAGAGATTGCATCCAAGGTTACAGATCGAAACTTTATGATGACGTAGATACATCTCTGACATAATTCACAACCCTGCTAGAGAATTGCAGTTATGCATATTGGAATGTCCTAGGCAGTGTCCCATTGCACAAAGGGAGGCCCTATGTGTCATTATACTTCTTCATATTTATGTGTCTAGTTGGTTTTTCACCTGCCCATAACATCCACATATCAGTACTTTTTATACCAAAAACTGAATGAACTCTAAACCCTTCCCACACCTTCCTTCTCTTCATTTTGTGGCATTGTTCTCCCCAGCTCTGATCTCTTCTAGTAGGAAAAGGTTACTAAGGAGTTCAGGGGACAAACTGTAAAGGCAGCGAAGTGTTGCGTTTCCCTTCAGAGGCCTTGCAATTTAGAAAAAAATATAGACAACCACCATCTGCTTCCTCTATGAAAGAAGCAGACGTGAACAACAAACATGGCTGCCTCTGTCAAGTCTAGTTTGGCTTCTGTTTTCTATATAATATATTATTCACATTCTGTAAGAACCAAGTAGCTTTTACAGAGGACAGACGGTAGAAGCCTCTAGGTCATCAGGTTATTAGCTACCATATGTAGTCCAGCAGACTAGGCAAACCTTTATGAGGAAACAGCTGTTAAGAGGACTGTACGATGAATATAACTTATGAGAATTGTTCCATCAGGATTAGCTAGAGCTAGATAGGACCTACAGTGTTTGGGATGGGGCTTGGAGATTTTCCCGAATGACTAACACTGGCACCTGCTATTACATACAGGTCTTTTTTTAAAAAATATTATTAGCCGGCGTTCTTGTTGCATTTCCCACTGGCATTCTCATTTTACCCCAGTTATATAGTGTGTTACAAGCCTCCCACCATCCTGTATGGAAATTCTGGTACATTTTTTAAAAATTATTTTTATTATTACTTTTACAAACATATAAAAAAAACGCGTGCATGACATAGTAACATTTTAAAAACCACTTGACAAATTACAATAGTTTTAAGTAGCTTGTTTGATTGACTTCCTAATGTTAAATCCATTTGACGTATTGTACATATCTATTCAATTTTCGTGCACACTTTCTTACAAAATGTAGGCATTTTGTGTGCATTTTTCTAAAGTACAAACTGTGTGCCTATGTTTGTATTGACTAAGGCCTGTTTTATGTGCATTTTTCAAAGCCTATAAATGTATATTTCTAGTTGCACACATTTTAAAAATGTATGCATGTCTCTCTCTCTCTCTCTCTCTCTCTGGCATTTTCCCTTCCATAATGAAACACAAGCTTTGGAGATAGATGTGTTTCCCAAATAGGATGCACTCCACTTGGTTGTCACAGAAGAGGTGACATGGATATTTCTGCAAGGAAATGTTAATCCAGCTGACTTTTTTATCCATCCCTAACTGTCCCTAATTGTTCATTGAATATTTTTCATGTCCATTTGGTCCATGGTCTGTTTCTTCCTCTGTCCATCATACCCACATTATTACCAGTAGTCTTATTGGTGAGCTCTGGCACTGTTTCCAGGGGTGTGGGGCCTGCCATTTTTCTGCTGTGTTTGTTTTCTGGTAAAGGCTTTTCATTTATCTCCACTGGACTAAGTAGGGGTCGGATTTGGCAGCTGTTTCTCTGATATTGCAATGGTCCTGAAGTCAGAATATATAAGCGTAGCATTGCTTGGTCTATTAGATGTACTGAGCCAATTGATAGGATTTAATAACTTTTGAATGAGCTGGAATGATGCAATGGGAGTCACCTATCATATAGGTGAAGCAATACAATGGAGTAAGGAAAATGAACCCTGCCTCCCAGGCAGCTGCATCCGGTGGCTTCAGTGTCAGTGATGCTCCAGGTTTGTCCAATATCACAAGCTATTTGTGGGATATGTTTCATCACTATGGATAGGTTGTTGTTGTTGTTGTTGTTGTTGCACCTCCAAGTTGTTTTTGACTAATGGTGACCCTATCACAGGATTTTCTTGGCAAGTTTTATTCAGAGAAGGTTTGCCATTGCCTTCCTCATAGGCTGAGAAGGTGTGACTTGCCCAAGGTGGGGTTCATGGCTGAGCGGGAAATTGAACCCTGTCTCCAGTGTCATAGTCCAACGCTCAAATAGGGTCTAGAAACCATAGGGTCTAGAAACCATGCCCTATGAGGAACGACTTAGGGAGCTGGGGATGTTTAGCCTGGAGAAGAGAAGGTTAAGAGGTGATATGATAGCCATGTTCAAATATTTGAAAGGATGTCATATTGAAGAGGGAGCAAGCTTGTTTTCTGCTGCTGCAGAGACTAGAACGCGGAACAATGGATGCAAACTGCAGGAAAAGAGATTCCACCTCAACATTAGGAGGAACTTCCTGACAGTAAGGGCTGTTCGACAGTGGAACACACTCCCTCGGAGTGTGGTGGAGTCTCCTTCCTTGGAGGTCTTTAAGCAGGGGCTGGATGGCCATCTGTCGGGGATGCTTTGATTTGGAGTTTCTGCATGGCAGGGGGTTGGACTGGATGGCCCTTGTGGTCTCTTCCAACTCTATGATTCTATGATTCTATGCTATGCCACACCACTGTGGATAGGGACAGTACTTTAAATCTGGGACAAAACTTCAGAATGAATTCACCACCTCACTGACATTGGAACCACCAATGTCCCATGGTATTTTGTCATCTAGATCACTCCTTAAAGGTATTTGTTTTGCAAGCAAAAACAAATAGCTACAGACCTATGGCACAAATACACACTCCTCTCCTCTCCCCATTCCAGGCGTGAAGCAAAATGATGTTATTTTCATTGGTATTTTATTTTTTAAAAATGTGTTGGGACAAGCACTCCATCCCAGCAAATTCAAGATTTACATTGATCTTTCTGTGGAAAGTATTTTCCAAAATGTTTTGGGAGGGGGGATGTTTGCTTGGTGGAGGCCAATTTTCAGGTGAGGGAGGGAGAATTTTTATAAACTCACTTTGTACTTATAAACTCATATAAGCATATTTGTAAACTCATTGCATAATGGTTTGATCTTTACACAGTTCTAAAGTGCTTCTGTGGCTCAGCTGAGTTCTAGTCAGCAGCGTGGCTCACACCTGCTTTGCAAATGGGGCTGCAAATACCTCTGGGAAAAGTGCATTGTGATGAGACTGAGAGGTTGCCATGGTGCTGTACCAGAAAAAAAAATTGCCTCTGTGGACCGACCATGGGAGCAGCCATTGTTTCTCTGCACAATGCCATGATAACCAGGAACATGCTTATGTTGCATCTACAAAGGGGCAATTGGAACCCCATTCTCAAAGTGTGCAGTTAGCACTATTTGATGGTTAGAAAGAATTTTTTAAAAAAATCTCATAATTGAGCTCACTCCTCCTCAGGCAAGTCTTTTACCCATTCCTCAGTGTCTTAAGAATTGATTCAGCTTCCCCATCAATATCCTGAAATTTCCTTTTCCAAATTTCATTGGGGGAAAAAAAAAGACCTGATATAAATGTATGTGGGGACTCTTGGGAGGTGCATCCCTCCCTGGGCTCCTATGGGGCTACAGCGTCCAAGGGTTGCCCACACCTGATCTTAAAAAATTCTACTTTGTAGAAAAAGAGAAGAGCCCTGAATGTCACTCTCGCTAATAAAATCATTTTTGTGAAATGCATTAGATAAAAGGAATTGCATTTTGAAGGAAGAAAATGATTTTTGTATTGGGCCTCTCTTAAAAAAACACCGACATACAGTAAACACTACATTTTTACTCAGAAGTCAGTCCCATAGTTTTCAGTGAGACTTCGGTTGCTTTGACATTGTAGAAATAATGCAATTTGATACCACTTTAACTGCCATGGCTCCATTTTACAGAATCCTGGGATTTGTAGTCTTGTGAGGCACCACCACTCTTTGGCAGAGAAGGCTAAAGATCTTCTAAAACTACAGTTACCAGGATTCCATAGAATGGTACTATAGCACTTAAGGGGTATCAAACTGCATGACCACTACAGTGTAGATACACCCATACTCTTGGTAAGCTCACCAAAATATTAGGCCAGTTGGAGGTGTGCTGAATCCAAATCCTGCTCAGCCTAAGGATGTTGGAAATTTCTGAGGACTAGTCTGACCCTGTTCTAACTTCATGCCAGCACAGTGCCTGTGTCCCTAGTGTGTCTGGCACAACTCTCCTGTTGTTGTTGTTGTTGTTGCTGTTGCTGCTGTTTGTAATTGCCCTTGAGTCAGTCCCAACTCATGGCCATCCTGTGAATGAGACATCTTCTCTAGTCTGCCTCTTTTTGGTTGTTTTGTCAGCTGATCTCAGCGAGCAAAGCACTTGAGCTGACAGATACCTCTTCTGGATCTAGAGAGAGATGCCTCAGTCAGAGGACTGTGACCCAACATGTATGTATGTGTATATGTGTGTATATATATTTGAGGAGTGTTTGTGAACTAGTTGTAGGGCAATTTTGTTCTTCTGTTAAATGCCCTCGAGTAGATTTTGACCCATGGTGACCCTGTGGATGAGACTCCCTGTCCTCCACTGCTCTGCTTAGTTCCTGTAAACTCATACATGTAACCTTCCTAATAGAGTCCATCCATCTAGCATGTGGCCTTTCTCTCCTTCTACTTCCCTCTACCTTTCCTAGCATTATTGTCTTTTCTAATGAGTTGTGCCTTCTCATGATGTGTCCAAAGTATGACAGCCTCAGTTTTGTCATCTTGGCTTCTAGGAAGATTCCTGTTTTGATCTGCCCTAGTACCTATTTGTTTGTCTTCTTGGCTGTCCATGGGATCAGCACTCTTTATCAGGCACCATATCTTGAATGGATGATATAGGAAGTTAAGAAAGAAATTAAGAAAGAAGATAGGATTTTCCTATATGTATGATTCTAACTTTTGTGTTCAGTTGTATATCTTTGCATTTTAGAATCTTTTCTATTTCCTTTCTATTTCCTTCATAGCCGTCCTCCCCATTCTTAATCTTTTTCTGATTTCCTGATTGCATTCCCCTTTTCAGTGTTTAATCCCAGGTATGAGAACTCTTTTGCTACTTCTGTTTCTTCAGTGTTTAGGCTGAATTTGTCGAGATTCTCCATTGTCATTACTAATGTTTTGTTTTCTTTATGTTCAACAGTAAGCCTGTCTACGAAAAAACAGTTTCACAAATTGTTATGGTTTCTCTGGGTATGATTCTTACATCATCCAACAATTCCAAAACTAAACACAAAGCCCTCTCTCACACTTTTTGATTTAGTGAGTGGGGAGAAATTTGACCTTGATGTTTTGGCATCTGTGGCACAAATGTGGGATGCAGTGTAAATATATTGAGATATATACACATTGTACTAAAAATGTAGGAACTTGATCATGGTTCATGACTGTTCTGGTGGATAGTCTCTCTCTCTCTCTCTCTCTTTCTCTGTTTCTTTGAATGAAATATTACCAGATTACCACCATCAAATCAAGCATTGTCAGCTTGCTCCATGAAGTAAGAAAAGGTTTGTGGTATTTTGCTATGATCAACTTTCACCTGGAATACTATGTCCACTTTTGGGCACGAGATTTCAATAATGATATTTACACACTGTAATGTATTCAGCAGCAGATGGCTAAGGTTGCATCTGCATTGCAGAAATAATCCACTTTGACTGACACCACGTTAATTGCCACAGCTCACTGTTATGGAATTCTGGGAAGTTTAGTTTTGTGAGACATTTAGCCTTTTCTTGAGCCATGGCAGTTAAACTGGTATCAATCTGGATTATTTCTGCAGGTCAGGTGCAGATGCAGTCCCGTAACTGTCTTCCAGTCCAAATAGCATGGATAGCCTTGGTAACAGCCCCACTGGGTTCAAAATACTGCTGTTGAATGCCAGGGTTCTGTGTTGTCCCCCATGCTATTTAACATATACATGAAGCTGCTGGAAGATGTTGTCTGGATTTTTGGAGTCCGGTGTAATCAATATGCCAATGACACTCAACTCTACTACTCTTTTCCACCCCAATCCAAGGAGGCTCTGCTGGTGCTAAACCAGTGACTGTCATCAGTAATGGACTGGATGAGAGCAAACAAGTTGAAATTTAATCCAGATAAGACATAGGTGCTCCTGGTCATTTGAAAGACAGACCAGGGAATAGGTATCCAGCCTTTGTTACATGGGGTTACACTCTCCATGAAGATGCAGTTTCACAGTTTCAGGGTACTCCTGGATTTAGTTCTGAATCTGGAGGCCCAGGTCTCTGCAATGACCAGCAATGATGCTGGATCTGGCCTCACTGGTACATACCTTGATTACATCTTGTTCAGATTACTGTAATGCACTCTATTTGAGGCTGCCTTTGAAGAATGTTAAAAGACTTCAGCTGATCCAAAAAGCTGCAGCTGGGCTGCTAATGGGGGCAGGTTATAGAGACCATACAACACCCCTGTTGAAACAGCTCCACTGGTTACCAGTTTGTTTCTGAGCAAAATTCAAAGTGCTGGTGATCTATAAAGCCCTATATGGCTCAGGTCCAGGATATTTGGCAAGTCATATCTCCCTATATGAACCAGGCTAGGCTCTGAGATCCACAGGGGAGGCCCTTCTCTCCACCCCACCACCATCACAAACATGGTTGGTGGGGACACAAGAGAGGGCCTTTTCCATGGCTGCCCCTAAACTCTGGAACTCCCTGCCCCTTCCTTGATGGCCCCTTCCTTGATGGTCTTCCATGAACAGGTGAAGACCTTCTTCTTCAGAGCCTTTAAAGAGAAAGAAGAAAGCTTCATCTTGTTCAGAAAACATACAAAATTGCCTTATTTACAAGTTACTTGTTCATAATCGAATGCATGATATAATACATGATCTAATGGATGACAGATAGAGGAGGAAAAAGTCTGGAGGTTAGAGTGATGTAAGAGAGAGGATTAAGAAAAATCAAACAAACATGAACTTTGTAAGCATGTAGTCCTTCCTTGGAGGTCTTTAAGCAGAGGCTGGATGGCCATCTGTCGGGGATGCTTTGATTTGGAGTTCCTGCATGGCAGGGGGTTGGACTGGATGGCCCTTGTGGTCTCTTCCAACTCTATGATTCTATGATTCTAGTGATTAATAAGTATAGGAGTTAAAGTTTAGTAACTGACACAACAGTGGAATGGACTACCTCAGAGGGCAGTCAGCTGGAGGCTTTCAAACAGCGGTCAGGAGCAATGGTGTCCCTGTCCAGGTTGTCACCCGGTGTGGGGAGGCAGGGCTTATGGGGGTGAGGCTTCCAGGGGTGGGGACAAAAGGGCACTCTCCCCACCTCACTACCATGGCAGTGAGGTCGGGGGCATTCTCGGCCCTCTCAGCAGCCCCCTCCCCCACCTTCCAAGTTCTGTGTGGCCATTGTCACAAGGGACTCAGAAGACAGCCATCTTCCTGTCCCAGCCTTCTGAGTCCCATGTGGCAGTTGCCCGCTCCCCCAGGATGTACTACCCCACCAGTTCACACACCCTCTCTGGGGTGTCACCTGGTGCAGTCTCATAGAATCATAGAGTTGGAAGAGACCCCAAGGTCCATCCAGTCCAACCCCCTGCCATGCAGGAACTCCAAGTCAAAGCATCCCTGACAGATGGCCATCCAGCCTCTGCTTAAAGACCCCTAAGGAAGGAGACTCCACTACACTCCGAGGGAGTGTGTTCCACTGTCGAACAGCCCTTACTGTCAGGAAGTTCCTCCTAATGTTGAGGTGGAATCTCTTTTCCTGCAGTTTGCATCCATTGTTCCGCGTTCTAGTCTCTGCAGCAGCAGAAAACAAGCTTGCTCCCTCCTCAATATGACATCCCTTCAAATATTTAAACAGGGCTATCATATCACCTCTTAACCTTCTCTTCTCCAGGCTAAACATCCCCAGCTCCCTAAGTCTGCACCATCACACCCCCTTATGATGTCACTGGTTGAAAAGGCATTTCTCAGGATTTTTTTTTTAATTCTTGCATGGTTGTGGTCTTGCATGGTTGTGGTCGGTTAGACTAGTTGCCCTTCAGGTCCCAGCCAGCCCTAGGATTCATATGATTCAAGGAATGGAAGAGAAATATCAATGTTTTGAGTTTCTTTAGTGAAACAAGAAGAGGCCATTCACAGCTTGAAAAAGTACTGTAAAAAGTAATTAATTACTGTTATAGTTCCAAGGCCCCAAAGGCAGACCTCATGCCTGTGATATAATGCAAGCTAAATAGGGACGTTATACATTCTTGTAACTCTAAGATGAGTTTTGAAAACTAAAGTTACACCAAAACAGGGGGAGTGTTATCTTTTGTTACATTACAATCATTAAGTATGCTATGCCTCAGTTAGGAAGATATTCATTGCAAGTAAGATTTTAAAAAATGTGTTAATGTCCAAGTTCTAAGACTGTTACAAAGTGGGGGTGGTGTTGGAAATCCTTGCAGGTGACAGAAGGCAGAAGGAGAAAAGCAGTGGTTGGGAAAGGTGTAGAGAAGTTTTCCATCAAGTAAAAGTGAAAGGTTGCTAACTGGAAATGTAACTGGCATCAGGGAAGAAGGCAACAGATCTTGGTGGGCATAAAGCTGAACTGTAAGTGCAGAAGGAAGAAAAAGAATGAGGCCTTGAAGGAAAGATAAAATATGATTCATAATGGAACAAAAAAATTGGTGGGAGGGAGTTGGACCTAAGCAGAAGTTTGAAAGGCTGGGAGACTATAGTAGAAGCCTTGTCAGCCAGCCTTGGCATGTACAGCTTCTTCTGGCCAGCTGGTGTGGAGTGTGCTTGGGTAATGTGCCTACCATGCCAGCTGGCTGAAGCTCAGTGCCAGCCTGCAGGGAGCACGGTAGTGTGGGTGGGAGGAATTGCTTCCCAGATGGTTTAGCAATATCAACGTGATTGCAGTACTCCAGGAATGCTAAAAGTTGTTTGATAATTTTGGTGCTGGGGTGGGAGATTGAGGGGGGGGGCTTATCAACATTACAAACTGAATGTGTAATTCTTATTTTGGACCAAGGACACAAGCAACAAGAGATACAAGACATCTAGCAGTGTTATCTCTTAGAACAACAACAACAAAATCTAGCTTTTCCATGGGACTCAATGCTGGACATTGACAGCACATTTTTCAATTTGGCTGCAGCTGTGTGATTTGCCAATAAGATTATTTAATTTCTGATTGTTCATTTCTTACCTCTCAAACCCTCTCTGGGTTCTTGCACATTTTTAATCTGTGAAGATCTGGATGAAAAGCCAGTGTATAAAATCTGGTGCTAAAGTTGCAGCAGCTCAAGTTCTACACTTAAAGTTGAAACAGATTTGGTTCATATCTTGATTCATTGCTTTGGAAAATGGACTATAACTGTATTTGAGTCTGTCCACTTTGATTTGGGTCCCAAATCAGAGTCATGGTTTCAAAAACCAAATTTTCATTCCTCTCACGAATTATCTTGAGAAATACAAACGTGACAAGTGTTCTCTTTGTCCTAAATGAGGAAAATTAACAGGATAACCCCTGACAAATGGCATGGCAGACAAACAGATGCAAGGATTGGTTTGTAACCTGCCTTTTGGAGCTCTCTCTCTCTCTCTCTCTCTCTTTCTTTCTTTCTTTGTTTCTTTTTAAAGGAAACTGCCAATGAAATTGTTGTTTCTTGGAAGAACTGGAATAAAAGTAGAGGATTAGTTTCCTCTCCTACAGAAATAAAAACCCACATTTCAAAAGAAGAGGTGGCAGAGGTTTAGTGTAACAGCTTTTCAGTTTAGAGGATAGACAGAAAAAGGGACATGGCTCATATCCCTCTGTTTTTCTAGACTGTTGCTGTGGAAATGTCAGAGAGAGATAGCCTAAGAATAAAACCTGCAAAGTTTCAAAGGACTAGGTACAGTAATGTATTGGGAAGGGAAATCCTAAAAATTGAGGTGAGACTATTTTCCTCCTTTTCCTTAATGTTTTTTTTTTTTTTTGAGGGGGGGATTTTTATGAAAATAGAACAGATCTGTTAGTATTCTCAGGCCAGAAAACTGCAAAGTTTCAGAAGGACAGGTACAGAGGTTATGCTTGAAAAAGGAAGGAACTGGCAAAGCCACATCTAAGTATTCCTTGCCTAAGAAAACCCTATGAAATTCATGGGATTGCTTTAAATTGACAGATGACTTGAAGGTGCACACAGTAAGGAAGCACTGCTTCCCTTAAAGCACAGCGACATGACAATTTGTTGTAAAACATGTCTTTGGATGAGAAGGTGGTCCTGTACATCACTGAACACCAATCTTGCCCTCCACCTCTCCTCCACTTAGACTTTTCCCCACATAAAATATATTATTTTGAGCATCAAACCACCTGTCCTTGTTTGTCAGGAGCTTTTTGGGGGCTTGAAAAAATGGGGGGATCTGGGAATAGGATCTAAAGTAGTGAACCAATTTTTTGGTTGCATGTGCTTATCTCTAAAAGCCTTCTTCAGACACAGAAGAATACAGGTGCACACCATTTTGTTTGGCACTATGAAGGCTCTGTCTTGGTTAGTCTGTATACAGAGGTGACATGACATTGCTTCTGGTGTATAAGATCAGTCTGTATAGCCCATAGAGCTGGGGGACTGCAAAGTGAATATTGGTCCCTGTTCTGCCCAGTTAACCCACCCTTACAATATATACTTTCTTTAGAGCTATGAGACACCCAGGGCAATAGTAGAAGATTAAGTTTCCATTGAGAAGTAGGTTCCAGCAAGGTTCCAAGCTCTATTCATCTGCTTTCAAACTATCATTTTATTCAGACATACTTTGCTAGGAGCTCTGATTTCCTCCATTCATGTTAGCTTATGATTTTTCTTCAAGGACAAACAAATCCTACTTCTGTTACAACAACATATACTCTCCTGGATTGGTGAGAAGACCAGGGACAATGATAGAGCTTTTTATTTTCCTTGAATGACAAAACACTAGGGAGTTCCCCTTCTTAGTAATGGCTGTTTTATTTAAAAATATACAAGCAGAGCCTGATGGAAGTAAATCTCCTGACAATGATTCCATTAATCCTGCAACAGATTATCAAGATTATCAAGAGATCCCCTACTTTGAAGACAAAGGGTCTTCAATTTATAAATTCCCCACAACCCCATGTGATCTCTAGAAGTTAAATTTCTGAGAGAAAAGTGAAGTGTGTCTTTGTTCCAGTGCCCACATAGAGCATGCACTTAGATTAGCTTTAACCAAACTAGGTGGTCTGAACTGCCACTTTTATCAGTTTTGTCCCTTAGTCATGCTTGCAGGGGTTGATGGGAGTTGACATCAAACCATTTAGATGGCAGAAGGTTAGGAAAGAATGAAATGACAGGCTGTTAGAAATGATTTTATGGACTATTGTTGCTTAACTGTTGATAATGTATGTGAAAACAACATCTTTCTGGCATATATTTGATGAAAAGAACCAACACCTACTTGCCTTTTATACAACTGACTCTTTCAATGTAAGTGTATATGGGAAGAGTGGCAGATGGGGGACCTGGCAGAGAGTATCTCTGAGTAGTTACTGTTGTTGGAGAATATTCTGCATTTTTAAGATGTTGGAAGATTTGAAATGAGGTGAGTTTACTTATGCATCATGATGTCAGAGCTTCATGGACACACTGTGTATATGCAGCAGTATCAAACTCTTTGTTAGGCCTAGGTTGTATCTAGACTGCAGAATTAAGGCAGTTTGACACCAACTTAACTGCCATGGCTCGATGTTATGGAGATCTGTGATCTGTAGTTTTGTGAAATATTTAGCCTTCTCTGTCAGTGACCTTTGGTGCCACAGCAAACTACAAATATCAGGATTCGATAGGATGGAGCCATGACAGTCCAAGCAGTGTCAAACAGCTTTAAGTCTGCAGTGTGCCAGCAGCAGTAGTGCTGTTCTTGTGGTGAATGGTGATCTCTTTTCTATTCTTTGTTTCATATAAGTAGAATGTAGCAAGAAGAGATCAAGAAGGCTCCTCTGCCTTGAGAACATAGTTGCCAGTTCAGGATCATCACAGGCCCTAAGGTTTCTGGGCCAACATCTGGGCCAACATCTGAGACCTAGGAATGGCCCTGGTGATATCAGTAAGTGTTATGCATGAAGTACCAACCACAAGCACATCCACATGCACAATTATTTCCTGTTTAGAAAATAAGACAAATATTTTAACTGAAGGGGGCTGTACACATGTCAGGTGAAATAAGGGTATTATTCTTTCTCACCTACATAGGCAGAGGGGATAAAGGGCATTTAATCTATCGTTGTTCTTCTTGATGTTGTGTGCCATCAAATCATTTTTAACTTATGGTGACCCTAAGGTGAACCTATCATAGGGTTTTCTTAGCAGGTTTCTTTAGGGGGGTTTTGCTATTGCCATTCTCTGAGGCTGAGAGAATGGGACTTAGCAAAGGTCACCAAGTGGGTTTTTATGCTTGAGCGGGGAATTGAACCCTGATCTCCAGCATCACAGTCCAATATTCAAACCATCCAAGCCAGTGATGTGATTCAGAGCCATCATTCCAACTTGTTGAACATGCTTCAGAATCAGTTCTTTTCAAAAGAACTGCTAGGAAAGAAGTGTCTGGAAAAACTGTTTGTTTGTTTGTTTGTTTTGCATTTCCTCGCTTTATTGCAACAGAAATTGATCAAAGTAGGATTGGAACCAGTTTCAAATGGGAACAACGGTCATATAACCCGATCAGTGATTCGTTTTAAATCATAGTGGGAATGAGCTCTGGGTGTTCCTTCTTCATTCTAAAGACATCGTTAATTCACTGACCCTTCTTTCAAATAAATTGTTTTCCAGGAGCTGGTGGACACATCTTTCAAATTATTGCTTTTTTAAAAGAACATCTATTCTGAATCAGGAGCACTGGTCTATCTACTGTGAATTATCAGTGAAACCTAGAAAGTCTCCTGGGTACTGGATTATGTTCTTAAGTCTCACTGATGTATGTTTTTAACAGTCTGGAGAATGGTGGAATTTATCCAGAAAGTTTGTTTTATGATTTCTAGTTGACTGCTTAACTGAAGAAGGAGGCAAGGAATTTCAACATCTCCCATAACACTGCTGACGTGTTTTTTGTGCTATCCATGTTGTTGTTTTGACAGGCTGTTGGAGGTGATAGGCTTGCTTGCTGGCTCTCCGTGGCCTCAGCATTCTGTAGTTGCAAGCTCCCATCAAGGCACAGCAAGGAGGAAAGCTGATTGTAACAGCAAAACATTTGCCTCTTGATTTGTAGTTTTCTTTTTTTTAATTTCAAACATAGCCTGTAGTGATGCTTTTTATAGACAGGACACATAATTTTTTAATGGGTAGATATTTTGAATGTTCTAACCTTTATCTATGTTGCTATGAGGCTCGTAATGAAGGTGGCATTACAAGCTTTTGACCAGAAAAGCATGTGCCACTGGTAGATTGCACCTCCCAACTCCTGGGAAGAACTTCACAGCAAATAGGGCCAGCCCTGTCATTAAGTGGAATGAAGCTGCTACTGTCAAGAAAATGGGAAGAGGAGAAGGGAGAGAGAGGCAGCCTATATAGGTAGGATAAAGGCCTAAACTCCTGGCACAGTCTGGGGAAAAAATCACCCAGCTACAGCCTAAACAATATACACAGCAGAGTACAAAAACCAAAACCCACAGTTATTGGTATTGGCAGTGCACTGACCACTATTCACACTTAAAAGAAAAACTCACAGACAGTTTTTCATCCAAAGTTCTGGAGGATTTTATCTTCAGGTTTCAAAGTGTACAATATTATACAGTATTATTATTATTAGGCTTTATTTATATAGCGCTGTAAATTTACACAGCGCTGTACATGCAGTTAATTGAAATAGATGGTTCATATATATACAGTGTATATATACACACACATACACACACATTCCTCTCTGATTTCCAATCAACTCCAACTTCTGCTCTCTAGTTCCAAACTGATTCATACTGACTCACAGCAACAATCTGCTGCTTCAACAGTAGCTCTCAACTCACTGGTCACAGTCACAGTCTCCTGGTCTAATTATATAGACTGTTGGCTGTGAGTTATCATTCAGTGCCACATAGCATGATGCAATCCTGTAGCAATATTGCATCATGCCATGTGCTCATGACACAGCAGTCAGTGGCTGTCCCACAGAATACGTACCATCTGTCAATCAAAGTATTTTAATAATAATAATAATAATAATAAGGTTTATTTATAACCCGCTCCTCTAATGAAATCCTCGGAGCGGGGTACAACAAGGTTAAAAAGTACAAAGTAAAACAACAGTCATATCCCTTCCCAACCACCCCACCCCTTAAAACTAGATTAAATCAAAGCTTGTTAAAATTGACATCAGTTAAAATTAATCAAGAACAGTAAAAACAAGGTGCAGTCTCATGGACAGTGCGAGTGCAAATCCCCAATGGATGAAATCAAGAGATTTAAGCAGGGGGACAACTAAGGTTAATTCCCCAGTTCCATTTGCATTTTCAGGACCGGGAGTTGGTATTTCATTTATTCCCTCTTCAGGGGAAGGCCTGCCGGAAGAGATGCGTCTTTAAGGCCTTTTTGAAGCTGGCCAAAGATGTACTGAGACGCATCTCGTCCAGCAGGCCGTTCCAAAGCTTGGGCGCGGTAGCTGAAAAAGTCCTCTGGGAGGTCTGCGACAGCCAAGTTTTCATAGGCTTCACCAGATTCCTCCCAGAGGACTGAAGTGTGTGGGGCGGTTCATATGGGAAGACGGGCCTGGGCCATGTAGGGCTTTAAAGGTTAGTACCAACACTTTGTACTGTGCCCGGAAACTAATGGGCAGCCAGTGGAGATCTTTAAGGACTGGTGTTATGTGCTGCCTCCTTGATGTTCCTGTAATCAGCCTGGCTGCCATGTTCTGAACTAATTGAAGTTTCCGGGTTAGGCACAAGGGTAGCCCCATGTATAGTGCGTTACAGAAATCCAGACGTGAGGTTACTAGAGCGTGTACCACAGATTCCAAGTCTTTCATATCCAGGAAGCTGATAACAGGCGCTCCTGACTACCGCATTCACCTGACTAGTCATGTGAAGCGATGAGTTGAGGAGTACCCCCAGACTTCAAACAGAGTCCTTAGAGGAGAGTGTGACCCAGGACTGGAGGCTGCATTCCCAAGCCTGGTTTCGGACCGGTAACTGTTAGTACCTCCGTTTTGTCTGGTATATTACTCCGACAGCTATCTCTGGTAGGAAACTTGTGTGTGTGGAAATAGCGGCAAATTTCTTACTCCATTGTTAGTGTATTTGTATTGCAAAAATTGGGGATAAGTACTTGACTAATTCGATGTTTGAAGTTTAAACATTGCCCCATCCATTGTCGAGAGCAATGGTCCCCAAACTTTTTTGGGCCACTGCCTCCTTTCCTCTTGGTTGACAACCCTAGCACCCCTCAATGCCAGTTCATTGATATTAAGTCTACTGTTCTACTGCCAATTCTAAACAACCAATCTTGGTCTCAACTCTCTTTGCACTTGTCACCTTGGGAGCAGCAACTGAGCAGTGACCAAAAGGGCTCTCACTTGTGCCAGCCTTGCTGTTCCCTTTGTACCCATTCTTCCAGGGAAGCTGGCTGGGCAGCGACCGAGAAGCCTCTACCCATTCTGGACTTGTGACAAAGACCAGTATGGGCAAGAAGCTTCTTGGCCCTGCTAAGTAACTGCTCAGTTGTGTTGTTGCTGCTCCCAAGGTGACTAGGTGCAAAGGGAGAAGCTTCTCCCCATTGAGGAAGGACTTTCAATACTCCTTTGTTGGGGCAGAGAGGGGCACCGCCATTGTGTGTATATTGGGTTTACAGAGGCCACATGCTCTAGACTGGAGACTAGTGTGGACAGGGAAAGACATTTTAAGTACAGGAGCTGCCCCAAGGCGAAGGACTTTTTCTAAGAATCTACCCTGGATATTCCTCCCTGAGAGAGATGTTTTGCCCACATGCAAACAATGCTTCTTCTGCTACCTCTTCTCTCAGCCTTTCTGATGGAAGAAAGCACAGTTCCACACTGCCAGCCAAAGCTTCAGCAGGGTCCCAGATTTGAAAGCTCCTTTTTGCTACCACTTCTTCCTCACCACCACATACATTAATTCCTTGCTCCAGTCAGTCAGTCGGTCTGTCCCCAAATGGTGTCACTTCAAGCCATAGAAATAATGCCCTGTTCCCAAGAGTTTCCTTCCACCACAGCTAAGAGAGTGAGCTCATGTGGGCATGTGAAGATCTCCAGAGTCGTAGTCCAGTGCTCAAACCACTACACCATCCTGGCTCTATGCTGGCCAGGTCAAAATAGTTATATTGTTATGATACCCAAGATTTGTTACTGGTCCTATCAATGTTGGTTTCCTCATTGAATTCTTTAGATTCTTCACATGAAGAGAAACCCCGTTTTGCATCAAATTTTCACTTTAGGCAAAATTTCAGTGGCAGCTCTACCTGAGATGCATGCTGAATAAATTATGAACTTGGCCTTATGTCAGTAATGAAAGGAAGAAAAAAGAAATGAAAAAAATTATATATCTTGGAACTGTAACTGTTGATGGTAATCAAGTTCACATGTGGAGAGATTTGGGAATGGATCTGGCTTTAATCTGCTTTAGCTTAGTAAACAAGAAGGTATTGAGCTTGGCAGATGAGGAAGGTTTGGGAGATCCTATGTTTTCTGTCTCAGTTGCTTAGCTGCAAGTTAAATGGGGGGATTTTGAAGGATGTTTTGAAATGGAAATGATAGATTTACCTGTGCCAATTTCAGGGACACTATCAGGTTTAAAAGAAATGAAACTTTTTTTTGGGGGGGGGGGAAGAAATTGAGAGCAAATGCTGAGGAATCTATGGCATGAATCAGTCCCTTTACTGTTGGGGCAAGATTGCCAGATAAAAATATGCTTGGATTCAACAGAGTTGTTCAAGGACATCTAAGAGAACCTTTGCAGCACATATTTCTTTGGGAGTAAAATGTCACACTTCTATCATAATAGCAGTATAGTGTTGGCCTGGTATGAACCCTGGATCCGATGACCTGTCATCCTATAACCCCATCCCCCTGATGTGTCTCCTCGGACTCAACCTGGAGTGACAGTCATGAAATCCGCATGGATGCATTGCCACTGAGTGGTTCCCTGCCACTTAGGAGTGAGGCATATCTAACAGCCTTGGCCTGGTCTCTTTGTTGTGTCACCAGAACTCTCTGACAGAGAAGGCTAAATATCTCACAAAACTACAAATCCCAGAATTCCCTAGCACTGAGTCATGGCAGATAAAGTTGTGTCAAACTGCATTGTTTCTGCAGTATAGATACACTCCTACTTATAGGGACAAAATCTCCTGATTTTATGCTGAAAACTTGGGTTTAATTAGGGAATAGGGATAGGAAAACTCTGAAACTTGTTTTCCGTTAGGTTGCTGCGACAGATGGCAAATTATTTTTTCCACTCTGTACATTTTGGTGCACCTTTTTGGAAAAAAAGAAAGAAAAAAGAAAATGCATTTTGGATAAAATGTTTCAAATTTTTTGTATGCAGTTTTTAAAAAAATATATGCGTTTTTCAAATGATTTTTCCACTGACTTTAGTGATTTTGAACGTCTTTTTCAAAATACAATCATCTCTCCACATTCTCAGATTTAATATGTGCAGGTGTGATTATTTGCGACTTTGCCCATTTCTGAAGGGTGACCATGCTTCCCCTGACACAGCCAAGATGGGTGTGCACTTGTTCCTCCTGCTCCGTCTCTAGCATTTTCTCTGGGGGAAAAGCCTGGGATGGAGCATCTGGGAAGGGCTTGTCTGCGCTCCTCCTCTATTGCCTCATATGCCTAGACATCACCCAGTAGCCCTAGGCAGGCAGCCATCTGAGTAAGTAGGGAAGGCAGAGGAGGTCCCTGCCATCACCTTCCCGCACTGGGTGACACCAGGCCAGGGGGGCCACTGGTCATCCATATTCACATTTTTTCCCACTTTTGCGGGGGTCTTGTGCCCCTAACACCCATGAATGTGGAGGGCAGACTGCATAAGCATCCTATAACCCCATCTCTCTGATGTGTCTCCTGGGACTCAACCTGGAGTGACAGTCATGAAATCCACATGGGTGCATTGCCACTGAGTGGTTCCCTGCCACTTAGGATTTTAAAAAGATATACTTGTTGTGCACTTCTTCAAATACATACATGTTTTGGTACATTTTTGAGAGGGTGGGCTGCACAAACTGCTTCAGAAAAAGTATAGGTTTGGAAGTCAAAATGTGTTCTGCCTTATGTTTCGCTTCAGGAAATGCAAATTTGATGAGTTTGCATTAAAATCCTAATGTGATAATTCACCTTCTCTCTCAGTTTAATCATTACTGTAAAAAGATAAAAACCCAGTCCCTGATGGCTCACAGGCGGTTACTAAAGACTTAAAATGAGATTGCCAGACTGGTATTCTTCCTTCTTCCTGGCTTAGGCAAGTTGAAAAAGAGCATACTGCTGAAACCATTAATTTATTGCCACTTTTGTGGCCTGAAGCATAATCTACTGTTTGTACAGGGAGATGTATGGAAGCTCAAGGATTAAGACAGGAGACAATAGGCATACTAGAAAGGTGCTGACCTTCTGTCATGTACACACATTTTTTCTTTGAACTTGCCTTCCCTGAATTCCAGTAGTATGACAGCAGCTTCTTTGAATTTCCTAAACTGAATTAGTCTCCTTCCTCTACAGTGGTACAGTATGGGCCATTTTACCCAGGTTAGCAGAATTTAGAGGTACACTGCAGCTACTTACAATGCACAACTTAACACAGAAATGGATGAGAATAAGCCCATTTATCTTGCATCTCCCCACAACTAGCAGGGAGCGGATGGTGAGAGATAAAATCCATTACCATGACTGAGGAAGAAGGGAAGGCTGCTGAAACACTGGAGAAAGGGAATAGGTAAGGAAAGCAAAGGAAGTGGTGTTCCCCTTCTCCCCTACTCTGGCTGCTGAGCTGAGTGTAGGCACCCATGTCCATGATAGTGTGCAGCTGGGAATCATGGGCCTGGAGCCAACAGAAGATGATGTCTAAGAAAATAGTGCTCTAGGACAGCCTTGCTGAGCAGCAGGTTGACGGAAGTAGGAGCAGATATCGTGGCAACCAGAGCAGTCTTTGCTCATCCTTTATTTTTTCCTCCATGCTGCCTTTAGGGAACTCAGGTGGGAGGGATGCAACCATGGATAAAAGAGCAAGAAGCTTCCTTAGAACAACTGGGAGTGTTTTCCCCAAGCCAGTTAGGCTCTTTGAGTAAGCGAGCTGGAGGTGACCTGAACTCTCCTCTTGCCTTCCTCAGACTTGTCCACCTGTGATTTGAGAACAGCTACCCTGGCTAGTAGTCTACAGTTGAAAGAGCCACACATTGCAGAACTGCAGTGCTTCCTTAGTATCTTACCAACCCCCCCTTCCACCAGTGAGGCCTTGATCCTGTGTATACTTACCATCTGAGTGGTCCCAATCCTATAGAGATGTGACCATCATGAGGGCCCTGTTCCTGTAAACACTTTATGTACAATTACAGTGGCCCCTTGGTATCGCCCAGAAGATGCTGGGGTTGGTTTCAGGACCTCCCGTGGATAACAAAATTCATCGACGCTTGAGTCCCATTATATACAATGGCATAGTAAATGATGTCCCTTATATAAAATGACAAAATCAACCTTTGCCAATTGTACTACTTCTACAGTACTGTCTTTCTCAGCTCCTCTTCCAAGGAATCCAGCCATGGGGTATATCCCTGCTGTGGGAGATAGCTATACCATCTGAAAGGAGCTTGATAGATAGGACTAGAGAGCAGATGGAATGAGGACTGTTGTTGGCTTGTGCCTTCAAGTCCTTTCTGATTTATGGTGATCTTAAAGTGAATTTATCATGGAATATTTTTGGCATGATTTCTTCATAGAAGGTTTGCCATTACCTTCCTCTGGGACTGAGGAAAGATTATTTGACCAAGATCACACAGTGGGTTTTATTGGCTGAGTAGGGATTCGAACCCTTGTCTCCTAGAGTTCTAGTCCAGCACTCAAACCTGTCTAAGAAGAAAGATATTAAGCATATTTATTGATTAACTAATTCAAATAATTGAGAGTGATGTGTAGCCAAGCTTTATTACACCATGAAGGCAGAATCCTATGATATGTTCATTCCCTTGGAGGGGATGGAGCAAATCTCAGTGACCAAAGAGTCGATTGTACTTGTCCAATGAGAAGACTGCAGAAAGCTGGAGTGGCTCAGACTGGGAGGTCTGAGGGTGACACAGAACATACACGGAATATGGGTATATATGCCAGCTGTGTGCACAGAGGTTAGATTTTGAAACCATATTTATACCTTAAAACTAGCCTTAGGCTGGCCATTTGGCCAGATAGCAAAGGCTGAATGACTAGTTCCAGGAACTGATAATAGGATTCTGGACTGATCGAAGGCTTTAATTTTAGTGTAACTAATAATAATATCCAATTGCCATCCTCTTCAGGTGTTCTAGAAGGATACTGTGGTCTACGGTATCAAATGCCGCTGAGATGTCCAAGAGCACCAAGAGGGTCACATTTCCCCTGTCGATGTCCAAATGGAGATCATCGACCAAGGTGACCATGGCCATCTCGACTCCGTATCCTCTCCTGAAGCCGGTTTGAAATGGATCTAGATAATCAGCTTCATCCAAGACAGCTTGGAATTGGAAGGTGACCGCCTTGCCCAGAAATGGTAACAGTTAGACTGGTCTGTAATTGTTTCTTATTAAGCGATCCAGGGAGGGATTTTTTAAAAGTTGTTTAACCACATCCTGTTTCAGCACCGATGGAAATTTGCCCTCCCTGAGGGACGCATTGATGACAAGTTGGAGTAATGTAATCACCCTGTCCCCTCCTTGGGTGGTCAACCAAGATGGGCAGGGATCGAGAGGGCAAGTTGTCCTCCTAACACTTCCAAGGAGCTTGTCCACTTCCTCAGTACTCAAAGTGATCCAGTCTAATCAAGTCCATGGAGTCACTGGATGCCAGTGTCTAGATCAGCCCTTATCTGAGAGATCTTATTGGCAAAAAAGATGTTGAAAATGTCGCAGCAGGCATCTGTTGGTTCTAATAAAGCATTCAGGGTGCGAGGGGGACGAATTAGATCTTTAACCACCCTGAATAGCTCTGCTGGATGAGACTCTTCCGGTGTAATACATGCAGCATAGAACGACTTCTTTGCTGCATCAATTGCCACTCCGTAGGACCTTAATAGGTTCTCTAGGAGTGCCTTGTCAGATAAGCATTGGTGTTGATGCCAGCGGCGCTTTAGTCGTCTTATCTCTCGCTTCATCCTCTGAAGGTCTTGTGTAAACCATGGTTGTTTATTTGAAGCGAGTTGGACAGGACACTCGGGAGCGATACTGTTTATAGCCCAGGTGAGATCGGTGTTCCAGGTATTAACCAGGACATCAACAGAATCACTGTCATTCCCAACCATATAACTCTCTAGGGCTTCTTGGAACCGTTTTGGTTCCATCAACCTTCAAGGGCAGACCATCTTAATAGGTCCTCTACCCCCAGGGGGAATATGGGTAGTGGCCTTTAGTCCTAACTTGACCAGGAAATGGTCTGTCCATGACAGGGCAGTGATACCTATGACTTCTGCCCACGGATTGTCCTGATCCGTACAAAAGGCCACATTGAGTGTATTACCAGCACAGTGTGTAGGCCCTGAGATCAATTGGCCCATGGTCATCAGTGATCGGATTGAGATATCCTTAAAATGGATAGATGGATGGAGTTTGGTTGGAGACACAACAAGGAGGAGGGAGAGAGAGAGATTGGCTTAATATTTTGGGTGCCAAGATATCCTTTTTCTCAAGTTTTGAGAGGAAATGCAAAGTACTTGGAGAAAGAAAGGACCACTTTAAATGTGATGGTTTTGCTTATCTGGATGTACACTTGCCTCGGAGGAAACAATCCTTTTTTCCTGGAACCTGACCTAGTGTTCCTCAAAGGTCATTGGTATCTCAAAAACATGCTATCTTCAGATATGAGATATAAAAATATGAATACAGTGTGGGCTAGGCAGGGGTGCTTAAAAGAAATCCAACAACATCTGTAGAGATCTATGTTGCCTAGCCTGATACAAATATGCAGAATAGTAAGTTTGGTTACTTATGGACTTTGCTGTCTTTTTATAGCATCCACATTGAAAGCAGCTCTCCTCATGCTCTGTTTTCAAGCTTAGGACTAAGCATGTAGCATTGATTAATTAATGCTGCCAACACTGCTCCACTAAATGATTGTTTAGCCTAGAGTGGAATAAAGTACTACAATGACTAATACAGTATCATAATATAACAGAAAATTAAAAATCTGATAATTTGGTTGGAAATCTCAGGTGAGTTTTCTGTATGAAAGCATTAACCCCAAGTAGCTATAAACAGGTAAATGTTTTATTCATCCAACTGATAAGGAATAAATGCATAAGATATAAATTATGTATAATTAATACTCCTGGGGTAAAAAAAAACCCCTCCTTATGCTAATAGGTTGTCGGTTAATTAAGAAATGGAATATGAGGCAAACAAAGGTGATTAGAACATACTGTGGGACCATAAACAGACATCATGCCTTAAATAATCTCTCCATAAAAACACATTATACAGAAAACAATTTTGCTTTAATCCACTGCAAAGGCTTAGTGCTTTGTAGAGAAAAACCCCACATTGAAGCCTTTAAATATGGAAAACAGCTTGCAATTACAGTTCATGGGCTACAGAAATGCTTATTGTTGTGCTTTTTTTGCTTTTAAATATTGACCCCAAGTAATCTGAGCTAAAGAGGTGCAGAAATAGACACAAGCTGTGAAACCTGTATTATGATGTGCTCTTTAGATTCAATTGTCATTATTGTATGTCATTTGGTTGTTAACCCAGAATAATGTAGATAAATCTTCCTGAAAGGGCAGCCAGTTTAACTTTTCTGTATCTTGGCTTGTCAGTTCAATATTTTTAGCTTCTATATCCAGCCCCCCCCCCAATGTTCCAACACAACATTTTAGTCTATCCCTTTGGAGCCACTCAGTGATAAATAATAACTAGGAAATGTGGAAATAACTCAATTTTTTCACAATGAATTTGCTACTGTGGATCTTCTCATCTGAAATGAATTTGGAATTTGCAGAAAGCACAGACAATGGGCAGCATTCTATATCAGCTACTTAAATATAATTAACTAAGTAACCTCTCCTGGCTCTCTTTCTGTCTCACACATACCAAACCAGACAGAAATGTCATCCACCTATGCTCTGATCATTGGCAGAAGGCATCTCCTTCTCTCTATGCAGCTGATGCCTTGTAAAGTGGGTTGGAGTGAGGAGGAGTTACAATCAAGGCAATAGTGTCACAATTGTGACTTAAGTAATGATCATGAATACTGAACAGTTTTGGATGGGTAAATCTAGGTTACTGTTATGTATTCACAATCACTATTTAGTAATGATTGTGACACTACTGCTATGATTGCAAATGCTGATTAAAATACTGGCTGCTATATATTGCACTAGATTGGATACGGGCATAAGGTAATGCCTTCTTCAGATGTTCACACAACTTATATTGACCACTGGCCTCTTCAGTCTAAATTCTTTTTTCTTTTTTTTTTAGTCTTAAACTAATTTTATAAGAGGTCCGTCCACAGAGAGGAAGGATTTTGATTTCTTCCTTCATCAGAACTTTGGAGCAGATGGCATAAACCTGAACTGGGGAACCTGTGGCTTTCCAGATCTTATTAGACTACAGATTTCATCATCCCTAATCATTGACTTTGTTGGATGGGGTTCATGGGAGTTGTAATGAAATGATGTCTGGAGGGCCACATATTCTCTAGTCCCAGTGCAAACAGTGGGATTCACAGATTCAGGTAAATAATTTGGCTTTCAGTATATGCTCATACTCACCCACTGGCACAAGAAAGACAGGGTAAAAATATTTAAAACCAGTAAGAAATGAGAGGTTTTTTTCAATTTAAGAATAATAATAAATAATAAACTTTTATTTATATGTTCCCATCTCTCCCAGGTGGATCAAAGCGGGATTACAACCCAATCATAAACGATATACTGGTACAAATCACAACAATAAAACAACAGTAAAATACAATAAAATACAAAATAGTTGACAATTAAAACGATACTCTCCAAGGTGAAAGTGGAGAAGGTATTTCAGTATAGGTCAAAGAGGTGGAACAATATTTCTTATAGGAGGTCAGATAGATAGGCTTGCCAGAAGAGATCTGTCTTAACTGCCCTCTTAAAAGCCTCCAAGGAGTTAGTAAGACAGATCTCTTCCGGGAGACTGTTCCATAGTTTTGAGTGGTTTGTGATCAGGGACAAATTACAGTAAAGCATGGTTAACTCACAGGTTCCCATTAGTTCAGAATTCTATCAGTAGCTCCATTTATGTATCCCTCTTGGGTCTAAGACATCATCATGCAGAGTTGTGCCTGCCTTTGGCAAGAGAAAAGATGCAACCAGTTGGCTAGCATAACATTATGGTGGGCATTGGCGCATTTGTGTTTCTTTTGACCACATCACCATACATTGGAAGAAAATAAGATCATCTGGAATCTTTGTATCTTCTCCATATTCTGACAGGACAAATATCCATTTCTTGACATTTTGACATCACATACATCCTGAAGTGAGAGAGACCAGTCCTGTGGGGAAAGATCCCACAGGAGGAGTGTTCCAGTGCTGGAGATCTGCTGGAACGCCTTCTGGTACAGAGTGGAGAGTTATTCAGACAGTGAAAATAATAAAATTCTGTTGCAATTTTAAATGCACATGAATAAGTTTTTTTTTTGGGGGGGGCTGCCAAAACCCATTTAGCCCAGGATAATCAATCTCAGGATTTCCCCCCAAGTTTTCCTAAAATATTTGCATTGTTGGCTGTGTGAATAACTCATGCAAATAGAACTGGGGTAAACCAGGACAAAACTCTACATGCCTTGAACATGTTTCAAATGCATTTGCATTGTCAACTCCATCTTTATACGCAGTGCTGACACATATGAGCAACAGAACTCACAGAGATGTGCATAGATATAGTTCTGATAAAAAACAACAACAGTGTGAACAACAAAACTGGAATGCGTGAGTGAGATTATTCTCATAATTGCGTTAACAAAAATAACTCCTGAATAACTCTTGGGTGTTTTGTGAGTATTTCCTCCCCTATATTTTCACCATTTTTGTCCTTCATCAGAAAACAGAGTTTCTCTAAACAGACTTCTTGTATTGGCCTAAACTTTGCCCCATTTTTGAGCTATGTTTGGAGATGGCTGATCCCCTTACTGGCATACATCTTTTCTTTTTTCTCCAATGTCAGAGTTATGACCTCATATAGTAAGACACTGCAAAACAAAACAAAACAAAAACACCTCAGGCATGTATAGAAGAAGCTGGGGGGAGGGGGGAATCCAAACCTGATTTCCTCTTTCAAGACAGAGATGGGAATAATATTACAAAAATGTTTAAAAATAGCCAAAACATGTTTCTTGAGAGCCAGAAAACTTAATAATGGAGAATTCTGGGTTGAAGAGAATTTTTAGAGTTTGGAATTTATTCTGTACAAACTTCACATTTTGTGTTTTTGCAGAGAAAACATTTTCTGTGTATAAAATATCATTTCTGTGCAGAAAATGCTGCTTTCTGAGGAAAAGCATGATTTTTTTTTGCAGAGTAAATCTTGAACTTTTAATAGTCTTGAAAAAGTGCTCAGATTTCAACGACTTTCTCATAGTATTGTGAAAATTACTTGTTGCTTCCTTTGAGAACAAGATTAGCAAAGATTAACATCCCTATTCCAAGCTTAGGACTCTTTCATACAAGGCTAAATTGGAAGTATAATTTAAGGTCAATTCGAATGCAATCATGGGTTTTATGTTATTGCAAATTAACTCTTCACATGCAAATTCGGGCAGGAGGGAAGCCAATTCGAATGCAATCATGGGTTTTACCTTATTGCGAATTAAAGCTTCGCATGCAAATTCGGGCAGGAGGGGGTTAATTTCGGGTAATGGGAAGTAATTCCGAACGGAGCAGGGGTTCATGTAAATTCGCTAAACAAGCGAATTTACATAAATCCGCATTGGCTCCATTTGGAGTTGGGAGAAATTCCTCCCCGTTTGAAAGAGTCCTTAGAGTTTCATCTAAGGTGTTGAAAGAAAATTTCCATTCAGTGCTATGGTTACAAATTGCTCCCTATGTGAGTCACTTTTTTAGTCCCACTGAAATCTGTGGGATTTAAAATCACAATTAACTTCTCCCACTTTTTAAAATAGGGCTAGAGTATCATTAATTTCCAGCACAATCCTATGCATATTGTGGAGTCGAAAGCTTTCATGGCTGGCATCCATAGTTTTTTGGGGGCGTCGGGCTATGTGGCCATGTTCTAGAAGAGTTCCTTTCTGACGTTTCACCAACATCTGTGGCTGGCATCTTCTCCGTCTGAAGAAACATCAGAAAGGAACTCTTTTAGAACATGGCCACATAGCCCGAAAGCCCCACAAAAAACTACCTATGCATATTTATTGAGAAATAACCTGCCCACCCTCATTTCCTGCCTTGCAAATGTGTTTCATCTGCACCTAACTCATGGATTTTAAAAATAAAATAAAATGAAAGATAGATTTTAAATATTTTCAAACAGAAAATGGGTTTTAAAGGTTCTTTTTTTAAAAAAAGAAAACATTTCCATTTGTTTAGGCATGGTGGGATATAACAGCTATAGCTTAGTCTAGGCAGATTAGTGTTGGCACAGGGCAAGAGAATGAGCAAGCTATGGAATAAGAATAAAGGTGGGGGCAAAAACAACAGCATTAAGAAATGATTTCACATGGATTGCAAAATATTGAGGTACAAAAGACTGGCAAAAAAACCTTAAAGCCCCGCTCCTCATGAGGTCTGGCTAATATTAGGAATTAATGCCTCAAACGCTGCAGGTGTGGATCCATTTCTTTCACTGTGAGCAAATGGGGTTGCAACTGCCTTTGACAATGTAAAAGCTACAGAATCCTCCTGCCCTGGGGCAGACAATGATGTTGGGGGAGATGTTGATTTTAGGACAGAAAATTACAATGGTTATGTAGTAAACAGCACCTGGAAGTTTACTAATGATTTTTACAATTAACTGCAGTGCTTTGGACTTGATTATTCATGCATGATTTCTATGAAAGAAAAGAAAAGAAGCAGATGTTGATGAGTGTCACATGTGCTAGGGTTTTTGTTCCTATTTTTTTTTAAAAGATATTATTTTGTAACCAGAGGTAGAACTTCTTTCTTCTGATGTTATCTGATTCCAGCAGTAATGCATGTGAACACCAATTCATGACTAGCTGATAGCATATGTTCTTTTTAGGCATTTCTGTATGGATAAGCATGCAGGCAAAACACCCACTGGCTTGCTTGTTTTTCCCCTCTAAAAAGCATACATCAGGATGCAGAATGAGCACAGAGTTTAGACAAATCCACATATATATATATATATATGTGTGTGTGTGTGTGTGTGTGTGTGTGTATATATATATATATATATATAGAGAGAGAGAGAGAGAGAGAGAGAGTTTCCAAACCAATATAATCTAATTCTCTTGTGTAATTCCAATGATTCTTTTCAATTCTTTTCAAGTTGAATGGTGCCTGGAACCACCCCCTGAAAAGTTCGCGCAGATGTTCATTTGCTGTTCTGGTCAATTTTATTAGACATGAATACAATGCCTTTTGACTTTCAATTGCAATTTGTAATTTATAGTAGGTTGATGTGAAACCTAAGTTTTTTGCCAAGACTGTTACTATTAGGAATGAAGCCTATGCCAAAAGATTTTTGCAGTTTGGACAACTCTGGCTGTATCCAGAGAATTCTTGCTTGCATGGTGGGAGAGCACTACCACCTGGGCAGATATCCTACCAGATTCCTCTAGTGTCCCACCCATGTCTGATCATATGCACCACCAGAGAACCCACAGGTGCTCAGGAGTGGCATTGAAATCTGTATAAGGAGAAATAAGGTGGAAAGAAGCAGAATGGGAGGTTAGCTTGATCTTTTCCACAACTAAGACAAGTAGGTACAAAACTACACAATATTGACTAGTCTGCAATAGAAGTAGTCAATATTTTGGTTCACGTGCTGTCAGAGAATCATCTCACTCTCTTTGTGATAAGCAAATACTGTAGGATCTCACAATGCAATCACATTTAAGACCGCTCTAGGACATAAAAGAATTATTTTGGCATCAAGATTCTTGATAACCATTTTGCACCTCCCAAGACCTGTCAGACAAAACACACCTTGTCATCAAAATTCATACAGTTACAAGGTGTGCAATTTGTTTTGGAGAAATAAATTATGGACAAAACCATGTGTACGTATTAAAAATGTGATCAATTTGGCATGCATATAATTGAAAGCCAGAGACCACCTTAAGAATTTATTACATAAGTGAGATTTCATTATCTGTAGGATTTCATGATCTGTAGCTGAGTCATTGTTTAGTTAATAAATAGTGTACTACCATTCACCTATAAATACAACAATACAGTACAACAATAAAATACAGCGAAGCATTTTTTTTTTAAAAAGCAGGAATAAAAAAACCCTAATTAACATGTTCCCAAATAAAATAAAACAAATCTAGCACATGTGCCTCAGTAAGTAAAAATTTCACCAAAGCCTAAAATAATAAAATGATGGTACCAAGTAACTATCCACTGAGTGGACATTCTGAGGATGGTACAGCATTGCACAAAGGGACTTTTCCTTCATGCCTTTACAGTCCTCTTATCAAATTTACCTGGAGTCTTAAAGCACACATTAGTTGGTGTAGGAGGAGGAGCTCCTCAGTATTATTATTTTTTAGGTCTTTGGGGTCTTAAGAGTAAGCTGGTAGTTGAGCTCAGATGTACAGATTAAAAAACAGTTCAAAAATATTCAAAAATGGTTGAAAAATGTATTTTTTTTTCAATTGTTGTGAAAATCTGACAAGAAGAATTCTGGACTAATGAAAAACTTCCCAGTTTGAGACTAATCCTGTGCAAAATTCATACAAATTAATAGCGCCTTCTGCTCAGATCCGCAGGGAGAGGCGGGAAATACAAATAAATTAATAAATTATTATTATTATTATTATTATTATTATTATTTAAGGTTATAGGTTGCAAGACAGTTGAAATTAGCCAAAGGTGTTATAAGCCACTGAGATCACATGAGCCTTTCATGACAATATTGGATGTTAGAATATTGCCCAATTTAGTGACAATATTGTCCAATATTGGATTGGACAATATTGAATAGCCCCCTCTTCTTATCTCCTTCAGGTGTACAAGGTCATCCAGAACCATCTTCCCAGACCTGAAACCCATCTAACTTCCCGTAGTGCCTCACCTTGCTAAAATTAAGCACGAGTGCAACACTACACCAGTTGTTTTTGTGTAGTCATTCTGAAGCTACAGTAAGAGGTTGTGTGAATACAGCCATTATTTTCAAAGGAGAAAATAAGAATGGCACTTGGGTTGCACAAGCCCTTTAGAGGAGAATGTGAATGAAACTGCAGTCTCACTATATACAGTATATTTAAAAAAGCACGAAGGACAGAAGTGAAGTCCAAACAACTTTCAGTGGAATTCCAATAACCAATTGCAATGAAGATAAGATTCTTGCATAGTTTCACACCCCATTCTGTAGTCAGGAAATTACTGCAATTGCCATAAATGTTAACCTGACATGTTCTCTCTGTCAAACCTTGACTGTGAAACTTCCAAGTTTCATTCATCAGTCATATTGACTGCAAAGCACAATAAAAATTTGTCACATAAAAGTGTCAATAAAATACTGAACTTTATCCTATGTCTCCACCCATGTGGCTGCAAAAAATTTATAAGTTACAGATTTCTGTTAAATATAAGATCTCTTTCAAGTGACAGTGATTTGTGTCTATAAAACCTGGGTTACTTTAAGTTAATAGTTAATAGGATTTTCAACAACAGCATTTTATCATCTACCAGGGCCAGATTCCCTTAAAAATAAAGAAGAATTATTAACACTAGCAAGATGGACATAGAAGTCACCTGTGCTCATTTATTTTTAAGTACTGCAACATACCTTTCAGAGGAATGTAAAATATACTGCTATTTGTTCTGAACTATACATTACTCTATGAACTTCAGGGTGAGGCCAATGTTTGGAATATTTACTTTTGGACTACAGCCTCCATAGTCCCCCACTCAGCAAGACCATTGGAGCTGTAGTCTGAACAAATAAATGTTCTAAGATCTAGTTAGGGCATCTTGTATAGGAAGTAAGAAAGATGCATTTCTGAGCTTTCTACCTGAGGTTTAAAGAAAATGTGATTATATGTTGTGTTCCCCCCCCCCCCCCATCTTGAAATACAAATTTTTGCATATTTCATTCTTGTAAGCAAGAATGAATAATTTCAAGATACCAAGATGATGAGACAAGATGATGAGATTATTTTATGTGTGAGAGTGTATTTCATATTCTGGGACATTTCATGGTAAAACCAATTGGGCAAAAGCGTTTTTTACCACCCAAATGATTTTTTCACAGTAAGTCCAGAAATACAAAAAATCACACAGTACAGCACCATTTTTTCCATGGCATGTCCTGATGTGTTGAGATACTTTTTTTCACTGAAGGCATTTTTTAATATTTCTGGTTGGTTGGCAAACATCCCCTGAATCAATCTTGCTAAGAAACCCCCATGATAGGTTCACCAAATAGGGTTGCCATAAGTTGGAAATGATTTGAAGGCATACAGCGACAGGCTTCAGATCCATCACATCTAAAGCTGTCTCATCTGGGTGCTTACCATCAGCAAGAGCACTAGCAAAGGTTTGAGATATGTACCCTCCGATACATCTTGTTTATTTATTTATTGGATTTATATTCCACTTTTCTCCCAAAATGAGAATTAATCTTCACAGTCCGCTTCTATGGCCTAATCAGCTTTACAGAATCTATCAGATCTTAAACTACATTGGCATATCCTTTGAGACCCCACAATCACCTTTGTGCTTCAATGAGACAGTAAAGTAGGACTTTATGGGGGACCTTTTTAGTAGACTATCCTAAATTATTGAAGATGTTCTCAACAACTCTGTTACTAATAGGGGAATAGCAACATTTCCAAGTAACTCTGCCATCTCAACACATTGAGATGCAACCTTTTAATCCTTGTTTAGAATGTTCCACAAAGTAGTTCCAGTGATTCCCTGCCCTTGACCTTATCTCCTTTGCTATACGAACCATTCTCAGATCAATATGTTGCATGCCCTACATAGAAATAAACATTTCATATTTCATATACCATCTGTTTAGCTAGATGTGCTGCACAAATATGTAGGGTATTTGAATACATACACATTAGACAGATGCTGTTCTATGATAGATACTGATAAGGTTCAGTCAGGGAAAATAAAGGCAGGTATAAAAATAGGAGAGATATATTTTCCAGAACAAGAAAAAGGAGGAGAGGAGAAGGGGAAAATAGGTGAAGTCAGATATACTTGCTTAAAATTAGAGTGGCTAGCCATTACTTTTTTTTTTAAGGTGTTGGTGGAAAGATATCACAGATTTGTACATTATAACGTACACATCTCACCATAGTGGGGGACACTATGGAACTATCATGGAACTTGCTCCAGCGGGCACTTGGTATCCACCAGGTTTTGGTTCAAGGTCCTTCTATGGATAACAAAATCTGTGGATGCTCAAGTCCCATTAATTAAAATGGCACAGTAAAATTGTGTCCCTTATTTAAAATGGCAAGATCAAGGGTTTTGGAGTTTATCTATTTTAAAAATATTTTCAAGCTGTGGATAATTGAATCCATGGATTAAAAAAATCCATGGATACAGAGGGTTGACTGTACTGACTGTCTTGGAAATTTTAGGTCTCAACCCCTGGAATTCCAAAGGCATCCCCACCTTGATCAACATACTCCTTTGAGTATCTTCATGTTATAGCCGTGATATTTATTGTGAAGGAAGGCAGCCATTGTATGAGATAGTTGCAGCAGAGCTTTGAATGCTATTTTTTTTAAAAAACAAATGTTGCCATTTATGTTGTTTAGAAAAAATTAAGCAACTCCTGATTGTGTGATATGAGATATAGCTCAAATAATAATAACTTTTTAAAATACAAAAATGTCCAAGCTATCCAAAAATTCACCAAATGTTTTCTCCAATGTTTAAATGTAATGAATAATAGCAAGTAGACTTCTATACTGCTTATTAGTGCACTTAAGCACTCCCTAAGCAGTTCACAAAGTGTAAGCTAATTGCCCGCAACAATCTGGGTACTCATTTTAGTGACCTCAGAAGGATGCAAGCCTGAGTCGATCTTGAGCTTTATGGTTTGTGAGTGAGTGGCTGCAGTGCAGGCATTTACAGTAACTACTGCACCACCAGGGCTCTAATATATTGCTTATTAAAGTAATGCTGCTGATTGGTGGTCATTAAGCAACACAAATGTCTCCATGTCCTAAAGAAACAGTACACTGTAGTTCTGAGAGAGGTCTCAGTTCAAATGCCACTTTTGCCATCAGTTTTACTGGATGAACATGGGTGAGCCAATATTTAACAACCCATTGAGAAAATGACAATTGAAATGAAATTGAAAAAGGCTGACATGAAAAGGATAAACTTATTTAATCATGGTGATGGAGGAGAGCTCTACAGGTAATATGGCCTACCAGAATAACTAGTAAATGAGCCCTAGAACAAATCAACCTGATACAACATTAATATCAAAGTCACGCTTCCCTCTGGAAGCCAAGATGACAAAACTGAGGCTGTTGTAATTTGGACTCATCATGAAAAAGCATGACTCCCTCGAAAAGACATTAATGCTTGGAAAGGTGGAGGGACGTAGAAAGAGAGGAAGACTACGTGCCAGAAGATTAGGCTCAATCAGGGAGGTCATGGACATGAAACTACAGGATTTGAGCAGAGCAGTAGAGGGCTTGGAGATGTCTCAATTATGGGGTCACCTGGAATCGGGGATCAAGGGCAGTTAAGAACAGCAAACTGAGGGGGATTGTGCTTTGCCCATATCTGGAAATGCCATTATTCATTAGAAAAGAGGATAATGCTTGGTAAAATGGGAGACTGTAGGATAAGAGGAAGACTGCATTAAAGTGGATGGATTCAATCAAGGAAGCTATAGCCCTGAGTTTGGAAGACCTGACAGGGCTGTCTATAACAGAGTGTCTTGAAGGTTTCTCATTCTCACCATAAATCAAAGCAGATGTGATGGCAATGAACAACAACAACAATTGTAATAATCAGTAGCGTTTTAGTTTCTTTCAGATCTTCAAAATGTTCTACATTTTCTATAGTTTACAAAGTTGACTGTTTTAGAGCTAAGTTGGGCCTATTTCTGAAATTGTTTTAAAAGGCTCCTCTGTTTTTCCCTTCTCTCTCTTGAATATATGAAATTAAAGACAAAATGGGGGAAAAATATGAAAATACAGCTCAGCTCCAGCAGATTTTAAGTCTCTTGTCTATTTAGGCCAGCAATTCTAAACACACAGTGCAGTTTATTTCTGAGTATGTATAGGATTACTATAGAAATCTGGTGGCAATTAAAAGCATTCTTTTAATGGTTATAATCTTGCAATATTCATATTGAGCTAAATGGGGTATTTTTTAGGGTGATTGTGTCTTTTTAACAGTCAAAAACATCCTTTTTAAAGCAGTTATTAAAACTTTTATCTTTCTTTTTAATTTGTTTGCTAATGTGAGCTATGACAAAGTTACCAAAAAGTTGAACCACAGAGTACTAATTGCAATTTTCTGAAATGAGCCTTTGGAGAAAGCTGTATTTCCTGTCTCTGAGGCCCCCTGTCAAATCAATAGCTTAACTACATTACCGAGTATGCCACACAGAATATTTTGCAAGGTTGAAGAATGTCACTCCATGTTTCAAGCTCTTTCTGGAAAAAGAAATGGAAGTGGGATGACAGGTCTTGACACTTTACTCCCACTCCTTTATTAGGATGGCTTCTTCCTGAGGAATGGAGTTTTATGGAGAATATTAAACACATTCCACTAATCTGAATAATCAGCTGTCTTATTATTGTCATAAGCTATGAGGCAAGTGGGTGTTATTTCCTTGGAGGATAGCAAATCTAGGCCAAATATGAGGAGCATTTTCTCCTCCCTTGGGCAATGCTGTTGGCGATTTTTGTCATTGAAAATGGGCATCGGATCCAAATACATTCTGAAGCAGGAAACCTGGGCCTAGCTCTATATTTTTAGATGTTGTTTAACCATAAGTAAGAAGTATACACCAATAGTTAGTGCTGAGCACTAAAAGTCTTCCAAATTTTCAGTCTGTTCAATACATTGAAATGTATTCTTCTGCATTTTTCAATGACAAGACTTAAAAATAATTGAAAGGCAAAGAAAATTTTGGTGACATCCTATGCATGTGATGTGAGCTTCATGTGTTTACCTTAGTTGGTTGGGGTATGTAAATGAGCACTCTGTTTCTCATTGCACAATCAAATATTCATCTTTCCATGTTCCAATAAAACCTGGTGACTACATCATGAAGTAGCTCTTCCAGTGACCATTTTAAGTTGAGGAAGTGTGGGTAGACCGAGATGCTGAAGGGTAACAGAGGGATGTACAGTCACCCATCAGTATTGGTGGTCTTGCCATCTGTGGATTGAAGCATTCATGGATGGCACCATGTGTTCTCAATGGCAGAACGTGCATGCAGCCACGAAATACTGTCATGTTCATGTTGCGCTTCAATTGAGCATAATGGAATTGAGGTCCTGCAATATTTGACATCCACAGGGGGGTCTGGAATGGAACGAACAGCTGACTATATAATAAGAAAACAACAACATAGGCCTCTTGTCCACCTTACAATCATATGATAAGTATGCCCAACAGAAATGATAATGAGGCAGAAAATGCCTTGACAATAAATTAACCTTGCCTCATGTTCCAAAGAAGTGAAACATCATACATTTTATGATGAGCATGCCTGCCCAGAACCCCACTTCCTCATCCCAGAAGCTTTGGATAAAATAAAGTTAATTAAAAAGATATAAATTAATAAGATATAAACTTTTAAAACCAGTGAAACAAAAACAAACAAAACAAAACCGTGGCCCTCACGTTTCTGTTGAGAATGCTGTTCAAATAAATTGAGAAGAAATATGGAAAGACTTTACACTATCTAGGTGGACTTACTGCAGGCGGAATAAACTATGCCCAAAAGTGGAGGTATGCTGTTATTCTAACAAAAGAAGATGGGCTGGTGAAGATAATTGAACTTACTGAAAAGGATAAATTGACAATGTTGATTAAGGAGAAATCATTGAATAATGTTAAGAAAAACTGGCAACTGTACATTACTTTTTTAGTCACATTTGGACCATATATCAGTTCTAGGTTTTGTAAGTTACACAGAGTTTGAATGAAGCAGAAGTATAAATATATTATAAAGGAAGAATAGAAAAAAGTGGAATATAATCATCAATTAGGGGGTGGGAAGTCAGTAAATAGGTGTTGTTTAGTAGTGTTTACAGTTTTGCATTTATTTGTGTAAGTGTATTTTAGATACACATGAGAGATACACTCTGTCATAGTTCTGCATCCTTGTGTGTGATGAGCACACTTGACCTATGACTTGGGCAACATCTTGAGCTCAAGAAGTCACAGGCATACAGTTACATTGGGGCTTTCTAGATTGGCAAAAAGAAGTGTGTTCATGGCTGCATGAAACTCTAGCCTTTAGATGAGAAAAAGGGAAAGTGTGCCATGAAAACGCTTTTTTTGTGTTTTAGGGGAGAAGAAGCGCCTTTAAAAAGGTGCTGGTTTTCCCAGCTTCTTTTTTAAAAACTGCGGAACAGCACAGCTCCATCTAAAGGCTGTGGTGCAGCTGCTAAGCATTAAGGAAAAGGCAACTTCATGTCACACTTTCCTGCCAATCTAGAAAGCCCAATTGATGAACACATGCATACTAAGCTCCTAAAAGAAAAGCAGAAGTTATACTAGAAATATTGGCACCTCTAGTTCAAAGTCAAAGTACATGGAATGCAGGGCAGGAAAGGCAAAGCACCTCCATTCTCACACTATCTGGCATAATCTGTCTTGATCCCCCTTGCTAGTTTGGAATACAGGGGGATCAGCACACATTTGACTAGTACCTTCTATTAAACAATACAGTACTGTAATGCCTTTGGAAAGCAAGCATACCAAATAGCGCGAAAAAACAACAACAACCTTCTTGCCTCACTTTTTCTCTGATATGCTATCAAAGTGTGGAATCATGTGATTTTGGACTGCATTCTGAAAGTCCAGAGGTACAGTTGTAAGAAGCCCTTATCGCATAGTTTTTCTGAATATAGAGATCAGCATTGAACGGAAACCTAATGCACTCTCCAACCTTGAAACTGAATGGTACTGCACCTCTGGAGTCGCTTCCTTTTTGGATAAGTTACCTTACACCAAGTTCTTGATCATTTTCTGATTAATGACCTCTTGTTACTTCTTTCCATTAAATATCATCTGGCAGTTTTTCAAAGAAATAGCCTCAGAGTCCTGGCCAGGTTCCAGCTTGGGTAATTACATTCTATGTCTCTAAGTACTTGCGGTAATTTAAAGTAACTGGACTTCTTCTTTACACTTGTCCTGCTCCTGCCAGCTCTCCTCTGGTTCTTCTTTTACCTGTCTCTCCCCGCCCCCCCCCCCAGCTCTTCTAATGGTTAGATATTAGAGGTGGTTGCATTTGGATACAAAGAAACGACTGTGGAAAGATAGTTTTATGTGATGTTTAGAGAAAAATGTTATTGCTTACAACACTAATCAAAGGCCTGCCCCTTAGAAAATGGCCAAAATCTATTCTCTTCTGTGCAAAAAAGGAGGAAAATTATAGGAAGTAACTTCCTTAAGTTACATGAAAGAAGATTTTGGCTGATCTTGAAGAGAAACATCTTCATGGTCTGGACACTTCAATAGTGGAATCAACTAGTGGGAGGTGGTATACTGGGGACTTTCTGATGCTGGTGTCTTTAAGCAAAACCTGGACAGACATTTGTTGGTGATGCTCTTGGATTCCTATAGCTGAAATGAGTGCAGGCTCTCTGATTTTGATACTTTGATTCAACACAGGTGAATCCTCTTTGGCGATACATTTTTGGAATACAGTGGTCCCCCGGGTTACGAAATTAATTCGTTCCGGCCCCTTTTTCGTAAGCCGAAAATTTCGTAACCCGGGGCCTATTTCCAATAGGAAATAGGTAATCCGTTCTGGCCGGCCGGAGGGGAAGGGAAATCCCTTCCCCTCCGAAGCCTGGCCTGGCGGGGGCCTCCTGGCTGAGGAAAGGAAGGTCCGATCCGGTGGATCGGGCCTTCCATTCGTCACCCGCGGAGGCCCAGGCTGGCTGGGGAACGTTCGCTTCCCCAGCCAGCCAGGCTTGAGTCCCTTCTCCTCCGAGGCCAGGCTTCGGAGGAGAAGGGGCGGCCTTGGGTCCCTTCTCCTCCGAAGCTAGGCTTCGGAGGACAAGGGGCGGCCCAGGCTGGCTGCGGAACGTTCGCTTCCCCAGCCAGCCAGGCCTGGGCCTCCGCGCCTATCGAAAGGAAGGCACGATCCCATGGATCGTGGCTTCCTTTCGTTAGGCTTGCCCCCCAAGCCCGGCTAGAGAAGGGAATCCTCCCTTCTCTAGCCGTGCTTGGGGGGCAAGCCCGGCTAGAGAAGGGAAGCTTCCCTTCTCTAGCCAGGCTTGCCCCCCAAGCCCGGCTAGAGAAGGGAATCCTCCCTTCTCTAGCCTTGCTTGGGGGGCAAGCCCGGCTAGAGAAGGGAAGCTTCCCTTCTCTAGCCAGGCTTGGCCCCCAAGCCTAATGAAAGGAAGCCACGATCCCATGGATTGTGGCTTCCTTTCGTTAGGCTTGCCCCCCAAGCCCGGCTAGAGAAGGGAATCCTCCCTTCTCTAGCCGTGCTTGGGGGGCAAGCCCGGCTAGAGAAGGGGAGCTTCCCTTCTCTAGCTGGGCTTGCCCCCCAAGCCTAACGAAAGCAAGGCACGATCCGATCGGATCGTGCCTTGCTTTCGCTTCGGGGCGGAGGCCTAGGCTTGACAGGCTGGGGAAGGTCCCCAGCCAGCCAAGCCTCTGGGCCTCCGCCCCGAATGGAAAGCAAGGCAGTGCCTTGCTTTCCATTCGGGGCGGAGGCCCAGAGGCTTGGCTGGCTGGGGACGTTCCCCAGCCTGTCAAGCCTCTGGGCCTCCGCCCCGAAGAGAAAGCAAGGCAGTGCCTTGCTTTCTCTTCGGGGCGGAGGCCCAGAGGCTTGGCTGGCTGGGGACGTTCCCCAGCCAGTCAGGCCTGGGCCTCCGCCCCGAAGCGAAAGCAAGGCACAATCCGATCGGATCGTGCCTTGCTTTCGTTAGGCTCCCAGGGCCAGGCTTGGCTGACTGGGGAACCTTCGTTCCCCAGTCAGCCAAGGCTGGCCCTGGGCGCCTAACGAAAGCAAGGCACGATCCGATCGGATCATGCCTTGCTTGGCCTCGGAGAAGAAGGGACGGCCATCGCGGGGCCGTCCCTTCCTCTCCGAGGCCGCCGGCGGAGAAGGGACGGCCATCGCGGGGCCGTCCCTTCTTCTCCGAGGCCGCCGGCCTTTTTTCGTATCCCGGGGATACGATCGTAAGCCGGGGCCATTTTTCCGGCCCCGGCTCTTTCGTATCCCGGGATTTTCGTAGCCCGGGGGATTCGTATCCCGGGGGACCACTGTATATATCTCCACACCACCTTTCTCCTGAGGCTTTTCTCCAGGTGAGGTGAGTGACAAGGCCAGATCAGTTTTTAGGGGGCCCTGGGCAAAGTGCCTTTTGTGGTTTACCTTTCCTCTGCCATTTATTAAGAGTGGTAGCAGTTGGCAGCAGTGACACCCTGAGCAGCTGACTGGTTGCCCTTTATGTGCTACAGTGGTTCCCAAACTTCGGTCTTCCAGATGTTTTTTGGACTTCATCTCCCAAAATTCTTGACTGTTGGCCAAGCTGGCTAGGGCTTCTGGGAGTTGAAGTCCAAAACACCTGGAGAACCGAAGTTTGGAAATCAATGTGCCAGAATTAGGGATATTTCCATGCATATACTAACTACTAGTCTGTGTATGTTTGCTGATTTCCTATTCTGATTTTCTACATCCACACTCTTCTTGCATCTCCTCTTACTTACAGCCTTTTTTTTTTTTTTTTGATGTACAGCCTTTTCTCCATTGGATCCTGTATTTGACTATGCACAAATGTTTGTAAGTAAAGCTATTTTATATGTCGTTACTTATGTTTTTGTAAGGAAGAGTAAGCGTGCTTGTTTCTCTGCTAGACCCTGTGTGTCTTTATGTGCGTGGGGGAAGACTGTTGTTTTGTTCAGCTTCTGCCTTGCCAATTTGATTACTCGGTTGAGTAATCTTATACTTAGTTGAATAATCTTATCTCTTATATTTCCCAACAGTATGCATATTCACAATGCCTAAAGCAAGGCTATATAAGAGGCATTGTGGGAAATTTAAATGGTGAGTAGACATCAATTGCTCAGAATAATCAGCGAATAAAAAAATGTGGAAGGCCTAGACAGGTTTCAGCACACAACTGTGTCAATATATTGGAGATCTGGCAGCTGCCCAAGATTAGAGCTTAGAAAATTCTCTTTTTGGGACCACTTGCCACATTGGCTGGGGGATAAAGTGTCCATCCTTCTTTATCCTTACAATAACCTGTAAACTCAGTTAGATGAAAGAGTCACTGGTACAAATTTAAAGTTACACAAAATCATGTTGGAATATAAATGCAATGATGAAGCTTTTAAAATATAAACCAGTAGTTAACAATGTCCTCTCATATTGATTAGAGTTTGCAGGTCCTTATAAGGCAGAAAATGGATTGTAAAAAAATAAATCCACACAGCAATCCTTTAAACCAAAAGTATAACATTACTTCAACAATTGTTTTGTTTTTTGCCTGCAGTTTTGGGGATGCTGTCCAATGTTTTTATTTACTTATCAATGTGTCATTCACTCACTATTCATTCCACTGAACTTTCATTTGCATAGTTCCACAGTGTATTATTTCCATTGTATTTTTTAAAAAAGTACCCAAGCTGGTGCTATGCAGAAAAATAATAAAAATTACACAGAAGTCTATCATTAACAACATTAGCCTACAATCATTGCAAACAAAATGCAGTGTATACCAAGCAACCAAATAGTAAAAGGAATCTGATTTAAACAGATAACAGGAATTTGACAATAAGAAATGTGTTCCTGCGTGTGGAGAAACAACTAGAAAATCTGAACCAAGGCTGACTTGCATCCCTGTTTTGAATAATAATCATGTTAAATAAGACCGTAGACTCCCCCTCCCCCATCCCAAGAAGTCTATATAGAAGATAATTCAGTTTAGAGTTGGGGTCTGAGTGAACTTTTCTCTGTGATTTTGTTCATGCTATTTCATAGTTTTGAGCCTGGCAGGAAAATAGCAAATTGATCAGTGGTCAAGATCAGTCTATAGATACTGCCACTTATTTCTTTTGTTGTTGTTGTTGTTTTGTTATTGTTGTGTGCCTTCAAATCATTTCTGATTTATGGTGACCCTAATGTGAACTTGTCACAGGATTTTTTTGTGGCCGAGAGGGTGTGACTCACCCAAGATCACCCAGGAGGTTTCCACAACTGAGAGGGGAATTGCACTCCAATCTCCATTGTCCCAGTCCTATGCTCCAACCACTACAGCATGTCAGCTCTTACTTGATTCTTTTACAACCTCTAGTTTTCTGAAGTCCTAGTAAATAGGGTAGTATGGTTGGAAAGCCATCATACCCTTTATCCACCTGCCCCAGCACTCTAATTGGGAGCAGTTCTGCAGGCAGAAGTGTTATTCCTCATTTTCTAGCTGATTATTTTAAATGTAGATTTCAGGGACTGGAAGATGTTCTACAAGGTAACTACCTCGTAACTCTGAGAGTAATCTGTCTTCCCACCCTGGATTTGCAATTTGCTCCAGTTTTTCTGTTGCCAATCAAAACCTTTACCACTTTTCCATGCCTGTGGCTGCACATCAAATGGTAATGCATGCAAGTAAGCTTACTCGGTACTTCTGCCAGTCTGCCAGAGCTTTGGGGGCTGGTGTGAAGCATGTCTGAATGAATGACAAGATTGGCATTTGCCTTTTGTAATTTCTTCTGCTCCAAAGAATAGGACACAGAGCAATGGATTCGAACTACAGGAAAAGAGATTCCGCCTAAACATTAGGAAGAACTTTCTGACAGTGAGAGCTGTTTGACAGTGGAATAGGATCACTCAGCATGTGGTGGAGTCTCCTTCTTTGGAGGTTTTTTTAAACAGAGGCTGGATGGCCATCTGTTGGGTGTGCTTGGGTTGTGTATTCCTCCATGGCAGAATGTGGGTTGGACTGGATGGCCCTTGAGGTCTCTTCCAAATCTATGATTCTATAACCCTATTACCACTTTCTGCTGCAACATGGAGAATGGAATTAAGATCACAAGGCAACAGATTGTTGTTGGCTGCCCCTAAACCCCAACACACATACATGTTTGGGTTTCCAGACCTTGATGAGTGGCCCTTTTTCTCTAGTCCACAGGCAATGGGAGGAATCTCAGTGTGAGAGGTTTGCCATGAAAAGTATCTGTATATATTTTTCTCATTTGTTATATACATGGTTTTTTATTTGAATGGCATTCTCTGAGCATGTGTGCTTAATGACTCCATAAGGGCTGTTCTTTGTAAGATCAGCCTTGTAATATGACCTGGACCCATCCCCTGTGACATCAGAAAGCCTTAATTCCTCAGGTTTGGTTCCTGGAATCTGAGGAACTAGGAAAGGCCTGGCCGGGCAACTCTAGTGCATATAGAAACACACGCACACACTCATGAAGACAAGCAGATTGCTCAGGGGATGGGGTGTGTGGGTTAAGCTGTTGCAGAAAAACCAGCAAAGAGTCTTGTGGCGTGCAGAAGCCTTCATGTATAGCAGTCCACTTCTTTAGAACGGTCCTTTCATCTGTTGAAAAGGGCTCTTGTCCTTGAAAACAACAGTGAGCCAGATAAAGCTAGTTTGTCTTTATGATGCCACAAAACTCTTTTCTTCTTTAAAAAGCAAAATAAGCCAGGGAACCCCACATCAGATGGCACCTATACAATGCAGAGAGACTCACATAGGGGCGAAACAGACCGCCCTGAAGGATCTGGCATTTTTCCATGCCAAAAAGAAGCGACAAAATGCCTCATCTTTTTGGCCTGGAAAAAGGGTGCCCTTGCCAGTGCAGCAGCACTTTTTGGCACTCCTTTTGGCATGAGACTTGTGAATGCCACACCAAAGAAGCTCCACAATGCTGCCCGCCATGTGGTCAGGTAGGCAGTGTGATGCCGGCATCAGAGTGGCATCGGGGCATGCGTCATCCAAATGCCATGCCCCCTGCCACCCTGATGCTGGTGCTTACTGCCAGTCTGTACAGCTTCATAGAATAAGAGGAGCCATACACACACACACCTCACTCCTTCTCTACACGACACTTACTTGCACTTGTAGAGTTTGTTAACCTTTAAGGATGGCAATAATCACACAGCCCTCTTAGTTTCTCACTCAGCTACTTGTCCTTTCATTACTTGTTCCATCTTCTCTCTTTTCCCTCCCTGAAGGAGAAATTTAAACTCCTCCCAATGTAATTCAGATTGCGGCGGGGGGGGGGGGTGAGGGGATCATTGACAAGAGTGGAAGCTCCTCTCCAATGTGAATTATTGGGGGTGAAGATTTGAGAAGCATAGCATGTAGCTCAGGGAAGGTTAACCTTTCCCTCTGCGACTGCAGCCAGTCACTCTGAAAATCTTCCCTTCTGCATGCCAACTAAGCATAGAGCAATCTTCCCTATGGCATTAATGGAAAGGAGGTCTAAGATTAATTGCCACACAGGTGAGAATTTGAGGGCAGGTGTGCAGGGTGTGGGGAAAAGAGATTTGACCCTTTCCTCTTCCTCTAATTTCCCCTTGAAATTTGCCTTCTGTATGGTGATTAAGAGTGGAGGGAATGACCTTCCCATTCATGCCAATGGACCTTCAGGGTTCTATGGAACAGATTCAGTGCCTTGGCAAGGTCTAACAATGCCTCTGGCTAGCATCCATCCACATCCAGCCAGACTTCATTATATCATTTGTACCAAAGAAATAATAAAACTTCACTGAATATAATGAGATTACTTTTTTTTCAAATATATTAATGAAACAATGCAATCAGAATACATTTTTTTCAATTTATTATGATTTTAATCTTGGCAGGAAGAGGAGAAAGTAATTTTAAAAGCTACTCTTTATAAATAACTTTATAGTCTTATTAGCCCAATTACATTTCTCTGTTTAAAGAATTATTAGTGCCTGAAGCATATTATATCTCTATTCTTAACCAGGATATTGTTTTAAATCAGTGATACCCCATAACAGTGCTCTTCCCCATCCACCCCACCCATGATACTACTAGATCTATAGCAATTTTGTTTTGGAATTACAATATATTAGTCTTTTGGGAAGCAGTCCATGAATTATTAATTCTGGAGCCATCTCACTGACATAATGCTTAAATTCATAGAAAGTTCTACTGGATATTCCAACTGAACATTTCATGTTATACTTAGCATGCTTAGTTTTGGTAGCTGAAGGTGCATCTACACTGTAGAAATAATGCAGTTTGATACCACTTTAAGGGCTGTAGCTCCATCCTAGGGAATCATGGGATTTGTAGTTTTACAAGGTCTTAAGCCTTCTCTTTGAAAGAGTGCTGGTGCCTTACAAAACTACAAATCCCAGGATTCTGTCGGATGGAGCCATGGCAGTGTAGATGCACCATAAGACAAGTTGTAAACAACTAAAATGACATTTAAGGTCAAGACCATTCAAGTAGATATATAAATGCCAATCACTGTCAGATGCAAATAACAGAAATGTCATTTGAACAGTAGAACAGATAAGATACAAAAACTAATGTATGGAAATCCAAAACAAAGAGCTTGTACAATTTCAATCCAGTTAATCCAACCATCTAATGTCTACCTATTTAAAAATACACACATATACCAGGAAACAGGATATGTTCTCTTTGTGAAAAATATTGCTAAATGTCACTTATATACCACCAATATGGTGACCACGGGTGTTTTTCTGGGCAGGGAATTCCAAAGAACAGATGCTACCACTAAAAAGGTCATGCCATTTCTTCTGTTTCAGGAAGAGAGCTGCCTGAACAAAACCCAGTGTATAGAGCATATTTAGAAAAATGACCAAAGGGCAGTTCATATACTCACTTTCCCAAAGTAAATAGTAACACAGCTTGGTCCAGGATACAATATGTCTCTTTGGCAATAATGAGATAAGAATCAGTTGTGGCTTTCTTTTGTGATCCCTTTTTATGCATCATATTTTTTTCATGGAGGCTGTTAGCCAGTATAACCACTGTTATTTATATTTGTCATTTGGTTTGGTTTAGGATAATTTTGTAAATCTGGTGATGAAGAATCCTGATGATGTATCAGTGACATATTGATGCTGAGAAGTAAAGTAACTGTATTAATTCAGGTGCCACTATGCTAATTCAGCTTCCAAGATCAGACAGGATCTTTTGGGTATGTACAGTAGGTCCTTTGAAAGCATCTTACCTTACTATTTGTCTATATATTTTATCCTTGTATTATAGGGTTAATGAAATAGAAAAATGTTTGTATTGTTAACTTTGGGATCTGTCTCTGTTTGACATGCCATATCTGAAAATTTTGTAAGAAAGGTTTAGGAAGCAAACAAAATAGTCCAGAGACTGATAGACATGATCGTTACAGTAGCTCTCCCCCACTCCCAAACTCTGCTCCTGTAAACTGGGTCTTGGTAGTTCTTGGCAGTCAAACCCTAAAACTTTATCTCCCTCCCCACACACATTACCTGAGAAAAGAGGGATTAGTAGTCTCATGAAACATCCCAAAGGCTTTGTGGGGTTTCATGAGACTATTAAGCAGGGATGGGAATCGGTGGAAAACAAGTTGGAGTTCATCCTTGTATGTTTTGAGAGTCAATCTTCCTACTTAATTAGCCAAGGGCCCAGTGTTATGTGAGCAACAGTAAAAGACCAAAAAGAATATAAAGGAGTTCATTGCATTCATCTGAAATAATAATAATATATATTACATAATAATACACAACAGGATCCAGAAGAGGAGAATGAAGAGAGTTATAATTCACCTTCCCAACCCAAAGAAAGTATTCAAACATCTTCAAGACTGGCTAATGAGTGCAATGTTAGGGTGTGGAACAGAAGAAAATTAGAATACAGAATCTAAGGAAAATGCAGTCTCTGAGCAAGTGTTAAATTGTAACCTACTAAAAATACTGTGTTAACAAGAACAGATCCACTAAATGAAGTGGACTTGTTAGATGAAAACATATATGTCACTCCCATTGTTTCAGTGCATCTGCTGTTATTTTATGCCTTCAAGTGGCAACCCTAAGGTGAATCTCTCTTGACATGAGTTCTTCTGAAGAGGTTTGTTCATTGTCCTCTTGGGGCTGGGAGTGTATGGCTCTCACCAAGTACATTTCCATGACTGAATAAGGATTTGACTCTGGAGTCCTTCCCTAACACTCAAACCACTATATCATGCTGTCTGCCAAGTTAGGACTACAATTGGTTTTAGCCCATTGAGACTGTAGATGTATGCAGTTTAATATTTTTAAGTATAGTTTTAAAATGGGGTGTTAGCACCATTTGATAAGGAACCTGAATGTGCAAGACTAAAAACTTAAATACCTGTTCCCAGCTGATGCAGAACTGTTTGTACTGTATAAATGCTTTCTTTTACAAAAACCAAATTTCAACCAATGAATTATATTGGAAGAACAAGATATCACACCCACCAAGCAAAGTAGTATTCCCCTAAGAAAAGACGAGTTTGGGATGTCTTGTTATGAAATCTGAAACATTTATATACTGTCACTCTACTATTATAATGCCATTTATGAAACCCAGGTGTAATATTGCTAGTGAAAAAAAATTCAGAACATCTGGATGGCAGATTCAATGCATTGTTGAGTGTACTGGGACTGAGTCTTAACTAGATTTTAAAAGAAACCAAATCTCAAGAAAACAACAGACAGCACAGAGAATGTGCTAGTTATCTGACACAATCTTGAATTGGATCTAAACTGCCATTTCCATAATAAGCAAGCATTTGGATAAGATTAGTTGGAATGATACACTTTCATGGTAATTTTTGTGCTCTTTCTTAGATTGCTTTAAAGTATACTTTGTAATTCTGTGGGAGGTTTTCTGTGTATAAAACACACACCCATGACAGAAAATAACATAATCAACAACCAATATTTCAAATAATGTTTGATGTTTCAAAAGTTGTGGATGTTAGGAAAATTTTAAATCTGTGCAAATAGGGGTTCTTGGAGGTGTCTCATCCACAGGGTCACCATGAGTCAAATTAACTCAAAGGTAGGTAACAATAAACATGTAAAACATACATGGGAGGATTTTAAATTGCATGCACCTTTTAAAAGCAGGAAATAACATGAGAAAGCTAGTCAGCCATGGATCCTTGAATAACTCAATCTTAGACAATCAAATATGAATTGATCTAATATGCATCTCTCGGGTTGTTACTGTATGAGAATGTACAGTTTTTACTGCAGATATATTCAATATATTTTATACATTCTCATTTAATTAAGGCCATGGAAAACACATGTTTTTTGAGGTATTTTGGCAAATCTATCCTGTTTATCCTTTATATTTTCATATAACTTGGGTCACATTAGATGCTTATTTTTTGAGTAGATAAAGCTAGGACATATGGGATGAAGAGCACATGGTCTTCCCCATGTTGTTGGACAGGAGTAGTGAAGGGTGATGGTAGTTGCACTACAGCAACATCTGGAGTCTGTCAGCTTTCTTGCATGAGTTGCAAAATATATTTTGTGGGAAAATGAATGCATTGTTACATCAAAGTCAGTCAGCAATAGTCAAAACACATTAGGTATTTCATGTAGGAGGCAAAGTACCTCTAAGGGGCTGAAAAGATTGGCCAAGAAAGCACAGGCCAAACCCATGCTTTCCTGGTCTGGGGCTCAGCTCAGTCAGCAGGCTGGTGTGGGGATGGTGGGTATTTGCACGCCTGTCCATCCCTGTGTCACAGATCCAGTACTATTGCAGGCCCTTATGAATAATTCCCCCATCACTGCATCTGATGTGGAAATGGGGCACCTGACTGCAGTCACATGGCTAGGCACCTCATTTCTGCATCTGATGCAGTGATGGCTGGTCTACTTATGTGCAGCACTGGCAATGGAGGCAAGAGGTGTATCTGGGTATCAGGACAGCCAAGGTTTGCTCTGGAGTTACCAAGAAACTCTACAGCAAACGGAGGATCAATTTAAACTGTGTTGAGGCCCTTTTGCCCCAAGATTGGGCTGAATTCATGTCCAGTCAGGCAGCAGGAGGCTGAATTCTGCCCCTGGGGTTTTGGCTCATGTTAATAGGACAGTGAAAGACTGGTGGGAACCTGGCCTTTTGACTGTGCAGACAACCCCTTGGAAGGGTATGAGCTGTCCTAATTATTTATTCAGAGTTTGTATAGGGAGTGGTTAAGCCAGTCTGTAGAATGCCTGTCACTCATTTCTCAAAATGTATAAACAAGCAGTTCACGCTCACAGTTTTTATGACTTCTTCATCATTATTTACAGAACACTTTGGAAGAACAAAGAGTCTGCATAGAATACACCATAAAGCCTCAAATGTGTGAACATCTACTCATCTGGAGGGGCTGCACATGATCCACATGTCTGGTTGTGGGAGTATTCCTAATTGCTCATTTCTCTTGCACACAGATTGTCATCATCCTTTGCAAGCAACCAAACTCAGTACACAAGTGTAAGAATAAAGAGATATGATGCTGATAGTTGCTTGAGAAGCACATTCTCACTCCTCCTTCAAATTGGCAATGTGCCCTTTGAATATTTATAGTAGAGTAGTGCATGAGTATGGCATATGTGAGGCAAGAATTAGTTTCTTAAGAACCAGTATTAGCTAGTTAAACTATTTGTAAAGCAGAGGGTTTTAGAGTTCTAACCCAGCACCCCAGAAAAATGTGAATTATCTTTCCTATTAAATAAATTATAGGGCACCTTCTACTGTAACATCAAAAACAGCAATTTTTTGAAAGTAGCGGTGGATGTCTGGACTTTTTCATGTTTTGGCATTTTTGGAAGTCCATGCATCCCCTAGAGGCTCCCAAACATCAAATTGGATCTGGGGACTATCAGTGTTTCCAATTTCTTCTGTAAAGAGACAACTTGGAGCAGACTGCATCCAAGCAGAACTGTCTCCATTAGAAACCTAGGGCCTGTACATATGGTTGGCTTCATGCTGCCCATTTTTGCCTCACATCTGTGCTACAGCATGCACATGCTGCAGCACAGCTGTGCCCTCCAAAAGGAGCTGCTCTAGACAGCTCCTTTTTGGCAGCTTCACAAGGGCTGTGATGCAGCCCTATGACGCCCTTCCTACCAGCACTGTTTGGGTGCTACGTGACACTCGCATCATCATGGTGGACCTTGTGTGGATGGGAGGCCACCATGATGCCAGTGCTGTTATGGACTAGGGCTCGGGAGCGTATGGTTGCTGCGTGCTCTAGAACCCTGGAATCGGCGCCGGCCTGCCTCTTACTTCCTGTATGTATCGTATGTATGGGCCCTAGATTCCACAGGACATAAGAGTCAGGCAGCGACCCCGGGTCACAGTCTTAAGCCCTCTACAGACTGGTTGATCTGCTATAGGTTGGTAAGATTATACAGGTTATTGAGTTATTGAGTACATTTGCTATAAGAGTTAACTTGAAAGAATCATAGTTGACTCAGGTAGGTAAGGAATCGTTCTGTTTTTAAGGTTTGGCTTGAAATAAAGCTACAGTTAATATTATATATTACTTTTGTCTCTAAAGGCATCACCAGGCTTTTTATCACCTGATGCAGGGGCTGTGGGCAGGGGGATGGCAGTGCCCTGCCCTCCCCTCCCCTGCCCTCCTGGTGCCTCACTCCAAGGTTACATTTAATCACCCTCTCTGCTTAATTTATATGGATGCAAACTGCAGGAAAAGAGATTCCATATCAACATTAGGAGGAACTTCCTGACAGTAAGGGCTATTTGACAGTGGAACACACTCCCTCGGAGTGTGGTGGAGTCTCCTTAGGGGTCTTTAAGCAGAGGCTGGATGGCCATCTGTCGGGGATGCTTTGATTGTGAGTTCCTGCATGGCAGGGGGTTGGACTGGATGGCCCTTGTGGTCTCTTCCAACTCTATGATTCTATGATTCTATGATATGCTGAACATATCACACAGAAAGCTAGATTAAACTCAGAGGCAGGAGGCATGAAAACTGGAAAAAACCAACATCAGCAGTGTTAGATATGCAGACGACACTATACTGTTAGCAGAAAATAGCAAAGACTTGGAATTACCATTGAGGAAATTCAACAATGTAAATGTAAAAGCATATTACAGTTAAACAATAAGGAAAAAAAACCTTGAGACCACAATGGATAGTGACGACATTGAAGTAGTTAAAGATTTTCTATTCCTTGCTTGGTTATTTATCAAAATTTAGACTGTAGTCAAAATATCAGAAGTCTAGGACTTGGAAAGGCAGCTATGTAGGAAGTAAATTAAAATCTACTGTAAAAAAACTGTAATTGAATACCAGGGTCAGGACCAACCATGGCATAGTATTTCTAATAATTTCTGTGTATGGTTGTGAAAGCTAGAGACTGAAGAAAGCTGACAGGAAGAAAAACAACTAATTTGTAATGTGCTGGGGGAGAGTTCCACAGATATAATTCACAGTCAAATCAGATGAAGCAGAGCAAATCAAGCCTGGATTCTTCCTAGAAGCCAACATGAGTAAACTGAGCCTTTTGTACTTTGTCCATATCATGATTTGACATAACTCATCAGAAAAGATGACAATGCTCAGTAAAGTGGAAGGCAGTTGGAAAAGTGGAAGACCACATTACAGGGGAATAGATTCTATCAAGGAAGCCATTGCTGCCTTGAGTTTGCAAGACTAGAGTAGGGCTGTTAACAACAGAGTCTTTAGAAGTTTGTCACTCATAGGGTCACCATAAATTGAAGTCAACTTGGCAGCAACAGCATATGTGTTGTTCATCTTTTTTTTTTAAAGGGAACGAACTGTATGGATCTGGAATGGCTGTGAATTGATATATGCCCCCTGAAGTACCCACCTGTATCTCACAGTAGGTGATATATGTGTATATGGTAAAAATCGTGTGAACCTGGGATGGCCAGATAGTTAAACATGTGCCCTAACTAGTACTTTATTTTGCACTGATTGTCACCCTGGGAGAAAAATTCCTGTGGCATCTCTAAATATTTTTTAGTATTTTAGTTACCCCAAAGCCTATGTTTATATGCAATATATGTTACAGAAACTTTGCTCCCAGAAAATTATACAGATTGTATTTTACCAGGTTAAGACAATCCTAACCACCAAATTGCTTCTTTACTTGAAATAATGTCCCACTGCTATTTTTATGGGATTAAGTTCCACAGGTAAATGTTCTTAAAACTTCAGTTCTAGAAGCTGAATTTTGGATTTTAGCTTCCCTATGGGGGACTATTCTTGATATCTACACAGCGATCAGAGATTAATAAAAGACAATGCCCCTAAAATAGTATTCCTTTGGTTCTACTTGCCATTCATGTACAAGAGAGATGTAGATAGCAACCGTTATCAGACCATTGAAAAATTATTCAAATGACACATTTTCCAAGATTCACTGCTCAAACAAAATTAGAATTATTAATTAACTGCATGGGAATAAATTTGAATATATTACTCTTTTAGACTCTTTACTGTTTTATATCTTACCACTTATCTTTTAAGGAATTTCATGCCTCTGCAACAATCCAATTTGGTGGGTTATCTTGGTGCAAGAAGAGGATGCATAAGAGTTAAAGAGAAGAGGCTCAGTTAATTAAAAGTGTATTAGCTCCTGCATAATTATAATCAAAGTGCAACAGGAATTTGACAGGTGTTTGGCCAGAAAGGAAGCACCAAATACTTGGGGGAGGTGGAAGAAGAGCCCCAAAGACACTTTGAGGGCATTTTATCAAAGATTTTTATTCTGTTGTTCAGTGCAGACTGGTTGATGGATTTTCTGGGTACAGCTGACTTTATCCCAAACATTTTACTTACGGACATACATCTAACTTTTCATGCTACAGGTTAAATGGTATGGTGCTTTATTTACCTCTACTTACAGTCAGTGCATGACTGTGTGACTTTTCTCTTGTCACACTCTTTTAAGGGCTAGCCCTACCACTAAGCTGAATGTGGCTGATGCCGCAGGTGACATGTGACACTGAAGTGTTGGAACAAGTCATCTCCTTGACATTCTCTAAGATCATCTGCCGTCCCTAAGTGCTGTTGAAAACACTGATCTAAATCTAATTGTTAGTTCTAACTAGAATCAATCGGAATGTCTTAAGTCAATATTTACATAAATTCCCTTGATTCAATGGATTTATTTGGGATTAATAACTGGACTTATGTCACTGTTCCCTCTCCAGTGTGCATGGAAATGGGAATCATTTTCTTCAGCTAAATTTCTTGAGTCAGTCTTGACTTGGAGTTTGATATTTTGTGTTCACTATGAGTTAAGTGTTAATTGTTAACATCGTGCCAGCTGTCCCAATTTACCAGGAAGATATGCTGTATGTTTTAAAAGGCACTTTTACTAGAGGACTTTCAAATGCAGTCCTTTCTGCTTGATAGAAGCAGCTTGAATATGAATATAAGAGTATGTATAAACATCCCCAAATGTCATTTAAATAACTGCTATAGCTCCATCCTATGGAATGTGGCATTTGTAATTTGTTGTGGCACCAGGGCTCTCTGACAAAGAAGGTGAAATATCTCCAAAAACTCAAAATCCCAAAATTCCATAGTGCAGATTTGATCCAGGATAACAAAGCTGACTTTGCCCTCCTAGATCTCCAGCAGATAACTGAAGATCCAAGAGGGTGGCCCCAACTCTCTAACCAGCACATTGTCATTCCAGTGAGCTCTGGTTTTGAAAAGCTGTCTGTCATCATTCTTATGAATTAGCTCTAGGTATTCCAAATGCAATTCTACTTTCGTAGTTGGCTCAGGTTTTGATCTAAGTATTGTAAAGCATTGGAAGTGGTTCACTTAAAAAAAAAATAGCCACAGAACCTGTCCTCTTATCAGTGGAGCTGAGGGGCTGTAAGGAAACATCCAGCAAGGAGGTACCATGTGGCATCACATGCTAACAGACTCCCAGCACTACACTACATTTTTATAGCAGTTTGATACCACTTGAACTATCTTGTGAATTAGTTATAATTCTCTGCAAGAGAGCTATAGTTGTTCACTGATCTGAAAGGGCCTAGTCTTTTCTTGACTGCCCTTCTGGGAACTACCACTACTACTTTGTATGAGCACAAAGAGTAGCAGGGAAGGAATGGGGTGGAAGGGAGTGAGTGAATGTGATGCAGTGCCAACAATGCTGCAAATTGCATTGCACAAGTTACTTGTGGATCTAGGTCTGCTAGCCATAAACTTAATCTTTCTGACTGATTTTTCCTATAGATAAATGGCCCTCCATGCGAGAAAAATATTAAACTCAGGTTTTACATTCTGGCCTTTTGAGATATAAGTGCAACTCACTGTTGGGCTTAAAGGGTTTTGTTATGACAGGACAAGGCTGACTTAAGTCATTTTTTCTGCCTAAGGTAGCAAACAAGATGCCTGTCTCCCATTTCATCTTCACATATCAACTTGACAAATGCCTGAGACAGTTTCCTCATCTTGTCTAATGGAAGGTCTGATCATGATGCATAAATTGTTTACAAAAGAACTTTAGTAATAATCAATGTTGTTGGTTAGGAATGGAAAAATAATTAAAAATTAAACAATGATTGAAAAACATATTTCTATACTGGCTGGAAAACCTAGTGAAAAGAATCTGGGACTGATGAGAATCTTTGTGGTCTGAGACTCACTCTACACAAAATTTGGAGTTTTCCAAGACACTTTCTCTGAGTAGAAGGAAATTTGTTCTCTGTCTGTGTTGTAATTTATGACTCCTTCAGGAATGAAATTATCAAAGAATTGCATCTTGAATACCTGGTTTCCTGCCAGGCCATGCCAAATTGGAAACTCTGCATAAATGGTAGCGTGCACACACACAAGCTTGAATGCTGTAAGGAGTTTTCTCAGGGTGTCATGGCATGCTTTGCTCCAACTGAAAATAAGAATGCTCAACAGACTGAATAGCTGGAACACATAATGTCATTCACATAAAGTACTTCAGCTTTAGAATGTCAGTGGCTGGGATGTTTTAGATGCCTGCAAACTCTTTCATGGCCTCTCTGTTTCTAAATGTCAAGGAAATAAATGCTTTGTGTACTTCAGGGTGTTGTTCCTACAAGAACGTATACTTTAAGCTTGGAAATGGGGCTGCTCATTTCATGACCACTGCTGGTGCCATTATGTTCTCTGTCCAGGTCACCTTTGGAAAGCAATTTTATTTCAGCTTGAAACAAAAGATTGTGATTTTTTTTACAGGGGGGAGAATTGACTGTTGCCAAAGTGGAGTGGGGGGTATTTTCAAAGCCTTCCTATTTATTATTTCTGAGAAAGCCTTAGAATAAAGCCACAGCTGGCAAGCCCTTCCCCCCCCCCCCATAGCATTTAATAATAGAATTAATTGGCAAGTGTAATGTTTTCAGGCCATTTTTCCGCTATACATTGCCCTCTGCTATCTTATGAGGAGCTGCTGCAATCCAACACAAGGACTGTAATTGAATAATCAAAAAGAGAGAGGGAGGAAGAGAGAGAGGGGGAGAGTGCAAGAGCACAAGAGAGAGCTTTTGTTTTAGTGATGGGAATTCTTCAAAGTTAAAAGTTAATGAGCTATTGAAAAAGGGCCATTAAAAAAAGAAAGCATGGGGTTAGCATAAGTTATTTTTAAGGAAAATAATAGGTTTTGTAGCTTCAGCTTCCATTCTACTATTCCTTGGTCTTCCTGACCAGGGATGCTATGTAGGGTGGCATGTGTCCTGTTTGGGAAAGGATAGTCCTCTATTTGGAGGGTTCATATAGTTGTCGATTCGAAGGAACAACTCTTTGAAGGGCAGTAAATAAGAACTCTGGTTTTGTTTTTGTTTTTTAAAAGGAGCCATCAAAATGGAAATGTAAGATCAAGACCACAAAGTTTCCCGTCAACAGTTGGATAGCAGACTGCTGGTACAATATGAACTTGGGCTCAAAGAGTTATGTTGGTGGATAGAAGTGGCTAGGGTGCTTATGCTTTCACAAGTGTGCAAAGCCAGTTAGTCAGCTCCAGGGCACAGCTCCATCCATTTGTCACTAACCGGTTGCTGGGCTTCATTCAGTCATCTTCCTGCTAACATCTAGCTGAACCCTTGCTCAGCCTGGGCATTTGTGCTTCTTCTAATGCACAAGAATGTATTTAAACTAGCAAAATAGGCATGAATCCCTAACAGGATTCTGTCCTGAGGAAGCACACAGATAACTTAGTCCTATTTTCCCTTTCTTCGGTGAGATGTAGTGTATTTTTTTAAAAAGTTCTCATCTCTCCTTCTAAAATAACATATGCAAGCTGCATGCAAATTTGTACCTTCTTTCCTTTTTCCTGCTAATGATGCATCCCCCTTCCTGCTCCTCAGTAATGCACAGTCGCCATGATGCAAGGCCCTCACAGTAATGCAAAGAAACTGTTATATATAGGAACCAGCACCCATGTCTTTTGGTTCTTCTTTTTTCTTCTTTCCCTTTGCTTTTAATGAAGTACCCATATTTTTCATTTGTCTTGTCTGGTTCATTTCTGTGGCTGTGCTAGTTACACTGGCTCACACACTTGGAGATCCAGTTTCCTGTGAAACAAAGGTCAGTGTGGTGATATTGTCTGGACGTATGTATATACATTTTCTCTAGGTTAATTAAAAATATCTCAATTGTGGTTTTACAAAAGAAAGCAGTCATAGTCTTTTTTGTAAAGGCCAAAATTATACTCTAACAGAGCAACTGGCCATACTGTCTTGAGCATTCTGGTAGCTGTAATCTAAAAACACCAATTCTCAAAGAAAAGCAACTGATTTTCTGTGGCATGTGCTTTGAATCTGCTCATTCATTTCACATCCTCAAGATACATTGGCTGGTCTTTTTATAATGTGACTTCTTCGTTTTTTGCTCAAAATGTAAATGGATAACCTAAATCAGCACTAAAACTTACTGAAAGTACATATCTTGATCTGCTGGTGGTAACTGGTATTCTGCAATTACAGGTCCTCTGTAATGTCCATTTAATCTCAGAGTCTGCAAGGACAAAAGCAAAAGATTAAAAAACAAAAAACAAAAACCAGCAATTCTCATTGAACTCAGTGCAGCTTTAAGTGATTTATCTTTTAAAAATATACATATTACTTTAGTTTCAGTGGGAAATTAGCACACAATGATTCCTCATTTTTCATAAAAAGATGTGCCGTTCAAATTAATTTATGATAATGGTTTAGACATAGATTGGTTTTATACATGTCATGTGTGAGAAGCTCTATGTTAAATGTGTGTGGGGCAGAGTGTATATCCCTGTTTCTTCCCAAACATGCTGCCAATTTATGTCTTTCCAGCCATTGCTTTCCTCAAATGTGCTGGAGAGGTGTAATAATTTGATACTGATATGGTAACCTAGCAAGTATTCCTATTATCTATAAATCACTATTTCTTAGCATTTGGGACTTGTAACTACTGTAACCGATGAAAAGCAATAATTATTAACCGAGCAAGTACCATGACTACACCATATTTTTCTCCAGGGAGTGCAGCTTAATGTCATGGAAAATGGTCTTTCTTCATCTGGAAGTTGTGTGATCATCCTTTTCACTACTGTAGTGCTTACGTTTTTGTGAGTTATACCACTGATAGCATTTTCAGTATCATGGGTTCATCCTACAGAATCCTGTGATTTGTAGTTTAATGAGGTACTTAAAATTCTCTTCCAGAAAAATCTAGTGCTTTCAATTAAAAAAAGAAATAATTTCCAGGAGGCTTCTGGATTCACAATTACCTTCTGAAAGCATATCTGGTTTGCTTGCAGCTTGATTTACAGTAGAAATAAAGAAAAGGGGAGCTTTTACAGGATAACAAATGTTATCAATACATGGCCTACTGCACTTGTTCCACATCTTTTGTCTCCTGCTTCTCCAACATAATTATCTTCTTACAAGGTTTCTCATCACTAGTATGAGTTATTATTATTTTGGTGATCAGCAGCCGTAATTGATATATGAAGCTTTGCATATACATGCAGCATTAAGCAAAACTGGCTCACATATTTTATTTAGCGGTAAACTGCTTTAAAAAGTGCAAAATCATCTTGATACCTTTTAAGATTTACCCTGGCATATTAGATGGTTAAAATAATGCAGAGAAAATGTGCTGGGTTGACAGTAGTGACTAGTCTGTCTCATTAAACTTCTGTTGGAAGGCATTATTTATGAATCACTGAAATGTACAGAATATTTGAACATAGTATGTGGCAATTTCTTCCCTTCACCCATCTGTATACAGAGTTTAGTGAGGTGGAAGAAATAAATCTGCACTTATGGAGTACCACTGAATGATGTATCAAATTTCATTGCTCAGTTATATTAGATTTTACCAATACCACCTCTGACAGTAGTTTTGTGTATTTATGAAAACTAAGAAAATGCTTTATAAAACAGAATCAACCAGATATTTAACATATTGTACAATGGCTATTTTGTTGGGGGGGGGGGGCTGGAAAATTCTTTTCCATGTTAAATGACATTGAGTAGATAATTATAATTAAGATTTTAGATCTGCAAGGCAGTGACTGATTTTCAATTAAATAGTTTATTTACAGTAGGCCTGCCACATCAGCAGGCTAGCAATCTATGGATTCAACTGCTCACAGGTAGCCAAAGTCCATATTATTCAATGACTGTGCTGACATATGCATGTCTTCACTCATTGAATAATATGGGCCGTGACCATCCATACGTTACCATTTAGAGAGTGAGGAGCAGATCTGGACCTATATGGATGGAAAGGGTCTACTGTATTTATTTCTCTCATCTTAATGTCTTGTTGGCTAACAACAACAAAACAACATGAAAATCAATAAGCCATGGAGAACAGCTACAAATAGTAGATTAAAACAAATAAGTAGCCAGTACTCCCAAAACACATGGGAGTTTTGGCCAAAACAAAGAACATTTCTATTTTTGCTTGAGCAGAAAAATCCAAATTTCCCCAGATTTAATACTTCTGCAAATAATGACATTAGCATGTAGGAATTTTTTTTTTTAAATATTTTTTATTCAGTTCTTTTAATACATACAAACACTTCTTCAAATCATTCGATTTCTTCATTTCATACTACACATATATACATTTGTATTATTTCCTTTTCCCCCATCCCTTCTATATGTATATTATAGTTTCCATATACATCTATTTCAAACCACTTCCTTTCCCTTTCCTTACCAAGAGATTCAGAGCTTACTAACATATATTTTTGTTGTGTGTGACACTGTTCAGTCCTTGTATCATTGTTATTCGCTTGCCTCCCACTCTAATTTCTTCAACAAAAAGTAGCTTCCATATCTGATGCTATAATGTGCTAAATTCAAATTTTGCTGCTTACTTCAATCATTTAATTTGTATTTAGCACCTTACGAAAAAGAAAAAAAAAAAAAACAGAAACACGATTGCTCTACATAGGAATTACCTATATTTATCCTAATATTCTTTCTCTTTGTGTTACATCACACTTCCCCAATTTCTTTTTCTTTAGCAGCTAAATTTCATAACCATCATTAGTTTTCCCATTTTTCTTTTTAAGTATTGCTTCCAGTATAAATTCAAACTCAAATATAAACTTCAACTCAAACAACAACATTAGTTCTCCTTCCTATGTTCGCCTCCTTTCCCCATATCTTTTCCAAATATTTCCAGACCTTTTCCCAACCTTCTCTCCATTTGTTCTTGCTCTCGTTTCTCAGTTTATCCGATATTAAATCTAGTTCCATCATGTCATATATTTTAAACCACCATTCTTCTAGATTGATTGTTCTATCTGATTTCCATGATCTAGCAAAAACTAATCTCGCTGCTGTCAACATGTAAAATATAGTTTTACCGTATTTTTTCTCATCTTCATCTTCCAACATGTTCAACAGCATTACTTCCGGTCTAAAGTCTAACGTTATTCCTAATACATTTTGTATTTCTTTTTGTATTTGTTTCCAGAATATTTTGGCCTTGCCACACGACCACCATAAATGAAAAAAGGTTCCTACTTCTTTTTGGCATCTCCAACACTTATCATTAGCGGTGTTATACAATCTGGCTATTTTATGCGGTGAAAGATGCCATCTATACAAGATCTTATAATAATTTTCTTTGATATCCTGACACATAGAATATTTCATTCTTTTGTTCCACGCTTTTTCCCATTGATCCAACTCTATTACCCTACCACAATTCTGCGCCCATTTAATCATGGCTTCTTTTATGATTTCTTCCTCAGTATACCATTCTAACAATTTTTTATAGACTTTAGAGAGTGCTTTTTTGTCTGTATGCAAGATTATATTTTCCATTTCGGTGTTAGAGTTGGCGAAACCTGATTGCTTTTTGTCTATTCTATATCTTTCATGGAGTTGCCTATAAAGGAACCAATTGATGTTCCAATTTTCTTCTTTTAGGGTTTCATAAGATTTAATTTCCCTATTTTCATCTAACAGATCACAATATCTAATCCAGGTCTCTTCTCTTTTGGGGTCTACACTATATAAGGCCTCATGTGGGGAGAGCCACATCGGAATTTTTGGTGAAATTCTATTTTTATATTTGTTCCATGTTCGGAATAACGAAGCTCGAATGAAGTGGTTATTAAACTTAGTATTTGCCTTAATTTTCCCGTAGAACATAAACCCATGCCATCCGAATCTGATATCCGTACTCTCTAACTTTAAAAGTTTTTTATCAATCAAGTTCATCCAATCCCTCAGACACATGATAACACTCGCCTCATAATATAAACTTATCACCGGGAAGGCCAAACCGCCTCTTTCTTTAGCGTCGCAGAGAATTTTCTGCTTGATTCTCGGCCGCTTGCCTGCCCAGACAAATTGTGCTAATTGTTTTTGCCACTCTTTCAAAATTTTCCCATTTTTAACAATAGGTATACCTTGGAACAAATACAACAATTTTGGAATAACCACCATTTTGACAGCGGCTATTCTTCCCAACAGGGATAGATTGATTTCTGACCATTTTTTGATTTCATTTTGGATTTCAGTCCATTTCTTTTGGTAATTGTTTTTAAACAGTTTTGCATTGTTATTTGTTAAGGTTATGCCTAAATATTTAACCTTTTTACACACATTTATCCCAGATCTAGCCATTAGTATATCTTGTTCCTCCTGCTTCATGTTTTTTGTGATAGCTGCTGATTTTTCTATATTGATTTTTAAACCAGAAACCATTTCAAAGGATTTTAGGTGATTGATTAAGCTATCTAAACTTTCTACAGGGTCCTCAAGTGTTATTACAAGGTCATCTGCATAAGCTCTAACTTTTAGGCTTTCTCCTTTGACCTTAACACCTTTAATTTCCTCCTCGTGTCTTATATTAGTTAACAAAGTTTCCAGAACAAGAATAAACAACAATGGTGATATAGGACAGCCTTGTCTGGTCCCTCTATACAGTGAAATAACATCTGTTCTTTGGTCATTAACAATCACTCTCGCTGTTTGTTTTGTGTAGATTGATCTTATCCAATTTATAAATTTTTGGCCAGCTTTTATTCTTGATAGAGTACTAATGATAATTTCCCAGTCAAGGCTGTCAAACGCTTTTTCTAAGTCCAAAAAGATCAGTGCCAGTTTCCTATCACTATGTGCTTCAAAGTGTTCGATGATATCCGTTACAAATCTTAAGTTTTCTTTTAGGTGTCTGTTTGGTAGGAAACCGCACTGATCCCTTTTGATTATTTTTTGTACAACTTTTTTGAGCCTTTGTGCCATTATGTCTGCAAATAACTTATAGTCTATATTAAGTAAAGATATAGGACGGTAGTTCTTAAGTAGTTGTTGATCTTTCCCCTCCTTTGGTATTAGGCTAATGTTTGCTTCTTCCCATGTTGGTGGTAATTCTTGACCGTTAATAGTGTTCATAAGTTCTAACAGTGGTTGATTAATTTCATTCTGGAAAACTTTGTAATATCTAGCCGTGAAGCCGTCGGGACCTGGTGCTTTGTCCACCTTAGCTCTCTGTATTGCTTCATTGAGTTCTTTTAAAGAGATTGGTTTGTTTAACTCTTCTGTTTGCTCCTCATTTAAAGTAGGTATTGGGCATTTTTGCAAGTAATTTTCTAAGTCTTGATTAGATATTTCTTTTGGTTGAAAGAGATTTTTAAAATACTTGTGTGTTATCTTTTTTAGGCTCTTCATATCTGTGTAAACATTGTTGCCGTCACTCAGTTTAATTATTGTCTTTTTTTCTTTCATTCTACTGATTCTTTGAGCTAACCAGCGACCTGGTTTATTTGCTTGTTGAAAGTTTTTGATGTCTAAATTTTTCATCTTTTTTGCTAGGTCTTCCGCATTTTCGATGTTATATTGTTTTTGTAAAATCTTTATTTCTTTTATAATGCTTTCTGTATTAGGGTTTTGTTTTAATTCTTCCTCTTTTTTAACTATTTGATTGGTGATTTCTCTTGCTCTACTTTTCCTTTTTGCTATCACTTCACAATGTTTTTTAATAAAAAAACCCCTTATGACCGCTTTACTTGCTGCCCATACCATTCCAATCTCTGTCTCTTTATGCTGATTTTCCAAAAAGTAATTTTTGATAGTCAGTTTTGCTTGTTCCACTATTTCTGGTGAGGAGAGCAAATAGTCTTGGAGATGCCATCTGAATTCTGTATTTTCCTTTTTAATTGACAATAAAATTGGATTATGGTCAGAGTATGTTTTTATCAGATTCTCGACGTTTCTAACTTTTGAGGCAAGGGATTTGGAAATAAAAAACATATCAATCCTCGAGAAGGTTTTGTGGCGGTCTGAAAAAAAAGTAAACTCTCGTTTGTTGCCATGTTTTAGTCTCCATGTTTCAACTAAGTCCATATTATTTAGTATTTTAAAGAAGGAATTTGGTAGTTTACCTTGATTGTCTTTTATTTCTTTTGCTGATAATCTATCCAATTTAGGTTCTATAACCGCATTCCAATCACCACACATTATTATTTTATCCTCTTTATAATCTTGTAACACATTTTTCAAATTTTGATAAAATTTTGCTTTATTATTATTTGGAGCGTAAACAGCTACTAAGACCATTTTTTGTTCATTCAGATTTATTTCTACCGCTATAAAATGTCCTTCTTTGTCTTGAAACAAAAATTTAGACTGGATCTTTTCTGAAACATATATAACTACGCCCTTCTTCTTTTGTTTATTTGCTGTCACATATTCTGCTCCCAGTCTTTTATTCCTCAGTAGTCTTTCATCTTTCTGTTTTATATGTGTCTCCAATAAGCAGAGAATCTCATATTTTTTCTTTCCTAATAGGTGGAACACTTCTCTTCTTTTTGTTTTATCATTTAAGCCTTTTATATTCCAAGATAGAATTCGTAGGTCTTGTGTTTGTTGATGCATCCCTGGTCTCTTTTCCTGGCTTATTTAGCTTTAGCTTTACGCCGTTTTCTTTTAGGCTTACTTGTCTCTTCCTCCCCGATGTTCAGTGTATTTAACCTTTCCAATGATTTTTCTTTCGATTCCTCCTCTTCCTCTGCTTCCAATTCGGATTGTTCGGATACATCAGATGTTTCCTCTTCTTCAGATTCTTTGTTGGCTGATGATTTTGATTCTGCGTCATCCCTTTGCTCTTTGTTCTCTTCCTCCTCTTCCTTCTCATCAATCTCTTTAGTTTGTTCAGGCTTATCTCTCAATTTCTTATTCATCTCTATTTCTTTTTCGTGCCTTTTCCAGAATTCTTTGGCCTTTGGAATTGAGTTGAGTTTTATCCACCTTTGTTTAAAATAAACCGATATTCCTTCAAGTTTTTCCCACTTATATATTATGTTATGTCGGTTCAACTGGTTGGTCAAGAATTTATATCCTTCTCTTTTTTGTAAGATCCTCTTGGGCACATCTTTAAAAATCCTTACCTCCTGTTCTTCAATGATGAGTTTCTCTTGATAGCTTGTTTGCAACAGTTGATCCCGGACATTTTGTCGTAAAAAATAAATAACAATATCTCTCGGCAAACCTTTCTCTCTTGCGATTCTTGAGTTAATTCTATAGATTTTATTCGTACTCCAACTCAGTTCCTGTATTGATATATTCATATATTCTGCAAGCACTGGTAGTAGTAGATCATACAAGTTCTCCCCTTTATATTCTTTCACACCTCTCAACTTAAGACAATTTTGTCTCATTTTTTGCTCCTCCAAAGCTTTTAAGTCCATGAGTTTCTCTTTGTCTAGTTCCTGTGTAATCTTTACTTCTCTAACGGTATTTTCCACATAGTCTGCTCTCTCTTCCAATTTCTGAATTCTTTTGGTTGCCTGAGTGATCTCCTTTGTAACAGTTTCTAGGGTTTGTCTAATATCTTTTAGCTCTGCCCTCATGTCTTTCTTTATATCTCCCCTCAGGATCTTTATTTCTTTTGCCAAATTCTGTTCCATATCTAACTTCAGTTTTTTAATTTCCTCTATTACTGATGGTTGTTCCATAGAGTATCTTCTCTGTGAATAACTGGAAGTTTGACTTTGGTGATATGCTTGAGAGCTTGCAGGTCCTCTTCTAGGAGCTGTAGCCATTTTAAATTAATATTATTACCTTGACCAGTTGGGAACAGACTCAGTATTTTATTGTAATGGCACTTTGTTGAATTGAAACAGAGATTAGAGGAGTAGATTGGGAAAGATCCAATTAAGTTCCAGAGGATGCACTTTCTTGCGCAGATTTCCTTAGTTTAATAGGGATTTCTTAACCAATTGAGTTGGAAAAGACCCGGCTACTTAAGAAGATTCAGTCTTTTTGTAACGACTCAGTAGGTTGGAGAAGACCAATTGAGTTGGAAGAGACCCGGCTGCTTTAGAAGTTCAGTCTTTCTGCAACGGCTCAGTAGGTTGGAAAAGACCAATTAAGTTGGAAGAGACCCGGCTGCTTAAGAAGATTTAGTCTTTTTGTAGCGACTCAGTAGGTTGGAGGAGACCAATTAAGTTGGAAGAGACCCAGCTGCTTTAGAGGTTTCAATCTTTTTGCAGCGACTCAGTAGGTTGGAAAAGACCAATTGAGTTGGAAGAGACCCGGCCGCTTTAAGAGATTCAATCTTTTTGCAACAACTCAGTAGGTTGGAAAAGACCAATTGGAGTGGAAGAGTTGGAGGAGATCCGGCTGCTTTAAAAAAAAAATTCAGTCTTTTTGCAGCGGCTCAATAGGTTGGAAGAGATCAATTAAGTTGGAGAAGACCTAACTGCTTAAGAGGTTCAGTCTTTTTTGCAGCGGCTCAGTAGGTTAGAAAAGACCAATAGAGTTGGAAGAAACCTAGCTGTTTTAGCTGATTCAGTCTTTTTACAACCACTTAGTAAGTTGGAAAAGACTTGGTTAGGTTGGAAGAGACCTGGCTGCTTTGCAACGACTCAGTGAGTTGGAAAAGAACCAATTGAGTTGGAGGAAACCCGGCTGCTTAAGCGACTCAGTCTTTTTTGCAGCGGCTCGATAGGTTGGAAAAGACCAATAGAGTTGGAAGGAACCTAGTTGCTTTAGCAAAATCAGTCTTTTTACAGCAGCTTAATAAATTGGAAAAGACCCAGTTAAGTTGGAAGAGTCCTGGCTGCTTTAGCAGATTCAGTCTTTTACAGCCGTTTGGTAAGTTGAGAAAGGCCCGGTTGAGTTGAAAGAGACCTGGCTGCTTTAGCAGATTCAGTCTTTTTACAGCAGCTTGGTAAGTTGAGAAAGACCCAATTGAGTTGAAAAAGACCTAGCTGCTTTAGCAAATTCAGTCTTTTTACAGCAGCTTGTTAAATTAAAAAAAGGCCCAGTTGAGTTGGAAGAGACCTGGCTGCTTTACGGATTCAGTCTTTTTTTTTTTTTTAGCAGCTTGTTAAATTGAAGAAGGCCCAGTTGAGTTGGGGGAGACCCAGCTGCTTTAAGAAAAGCCCAGTTGAGTTGGAAGAGAGATAGCTGCTTGGTAGATTAAATATATTTAAGAAGATTCAGTAAATTAATGAAGTCCAGTTAGTTTAGAAATAGCACAGCTGCTTATATATCTCAGCGGATTAGAAAGAGTCAAACAGCTGGGGTTGATTAGAACAGAAGGAGCGACCTTCACTGCTCTGGAGGAGGCTTGATAAATTTAATAGGTTGGAGTAGACCCCTTCAGCAGATTAGATACTAGCTCACTTTTTCTTACTTCAGTGTAAGCACATGCTGGTCCCGCAGGCTAATTTATTTTACACATAGAGAGCAGGGAAACAGGGAAACCATTCAGCTAATTCAGTTGAAGAACGAAGGGCAGAGTAATGCACAAACGTAGCCAGCGTTAGTTATTCTGGAAATCTTCATAAAGTTCTCAAACATATGGCTCAGCACACTCCACACTCTCTATCCTTTATATATCTTCCTTCTCTCTTTTCTCAGGTCTATTTCAAGTTCAGTACAAATCAACACTCTGCCAAAATCAAAAGGGAAAGTGGGAAGCAACTTCCCTCCTACCGGCTTGGGCACAAAAGTTTTGGGAGACCAATTCTCTGTGGTGTCTCTCTCCCTCTTCACCCGGTATTCCCAGGGCTTCTTCTATTTATTTTGAAATTAGTATTCTTACTTGCCGCTTCTTTAGAGGTTGGTGTTGGTGTTCCTGCCTGTCCGGCTGCTGCCGCGCCGCTGGGTTTTCGCCCGGTCTCCGCCTGGGCTTGCTCCTCGGCTCCTCGGCTGTCTGGCCCTCTTCGGCACCGCTGTTCTTCCTCCTCCTCTCTACGGGCCCTCTGCCTTCCAGAGCCTCTGCGGGCTCCCCTTGACACCCCCCGATTTATCCAGGGGGATAACTGCTGCTTCTGGGCCCCCGCGTTTTAAAACGGACCCGTTTTTCCTTTGCAGCTGCAGCGCGGAGCGGGCGTCCTCGCGGAGCTCTGCAAGGACGCTCCTCCCACTTCCGCACCAACCCAGGAAGGTTCAGCATGTAGGAATTTTAGTCCAATTTAAAAAAACAAACAAACAACTTTTCCAAATGTTCCAAACTCTGTGTGCACTACCTACAATTCCTTTTATTTTTAGCTTGCTGACTCCTTACTTATGTGTGTGTGTACGTGCGTGCGTGCATGTGCGTGTGCCTTCATATCATGAGTAGTCTCATGATGAGCCCATTAGTTTCATAATGTTTTTAAAAGGCAAGGAGTATTCAGAGGTGGCTTGCCATTGTTTTCCTGTGAAATGTATCCTACAGCACCTGGCATTTCTTGGTGATTACCTATCCAAGTACTAAATGGCTTACCCTGCTTAGCTCCCAAGAACAGAGAGGATTTGATGCCTTTGGGGTATTTAGGCCTGGTGAATCCTACTCACTTCTCCAGATAATAGTTAGACTAATAATTATCAAACATTGGGGATGGGGTACAAGAGAGGAGCAAGATGACCAGCATAATCCTACCTATGCTTGTCTATTGATAAGCAAGCTCAATTAATTTTAATTGGACTTGCAATAAATTGATTAGCTAACACATTCAAGTCATGATTTCAAAGTTCTTTCAGGTAACAAAGGGGATAGCATTGGGGGAAAATAAGGAAGAAGATGGAAGATTATGAGTCTACTTAGGAGAAGTAGGGATGGGAGAAAGATGAGAATGAGAGACAAAAGGATGAGAAAAGCGAATGTAGGTAGAATTAGAAAGAGAGGAGAAGGAAAATAAGAGATGGATAGACAGAAGGAGCAAGCAAAAGAGAGACAAGTTCAGCCAGGAGATATGGGGAATGATGAGAAGAAAGAAAGACAGAGTGAGAGAAGGAACAGAGAAAACATATAACCAGTATGTATGAACAGGGAGAGAAAAAGGAGAAAGAAGACAACATTTAGCCAGTAATTGGGGTGGAGGATGGCAGTAAAGAGGCTGAGAAACATCAGGGGGTTGATGTGTTGAAATTTAAAACAAAGAAAAGTTTCTTTTTGGTAACACCCATTTGGTAACACTGGCACAGCCCTCATGTGTTGTAGATCAAGAAATAAAACTGGGCCATGGCATCAGTTTTAGGGTAGGTGAGAAAGCGGGGATCAGAACTAGAAGGATGGGATAAGACACACAGGAACAGTGTATGGTACAGTATTCAAAGGCTCCTGATGCAGAAAACGTAAGGCAGCTGAATGTTTCCTCACATCGACTGCTTGCTCCCATACTATTCTGGTGCTGGCTGTAGCTTAGAAACTTTGCAAGAAGGTGTAGTAGAGGAAGTGGGCAGATGGATGCAGGAGAGTTTATAGCAACATAGAAACCTGCATAAGTGGGAACCAGCAGCACACACTTTGTGTCTGTGAGTGTCTCTCTGTGTGTAATCTGTTTCTCAAGGCAATACTATCACCCTGAGATTTTCTGTCTTTTTCCTGAGATTGGGGATGGAGGCTATGCTCTGAGATCTGAGGACCTTTCCCATGATGATGTAAATGGCTAGGGGAAAGAAGTGTAACTATCAAAATATTGTTCAGCACACCATTTTCCCCCTGGGCAATCAGATATCCATGGGTTGAGCAGGGCATCATATCCTGAATCAGATTACTGAAGAGAACAAATGCTTGGCATCTCTCTGTGATTTTGAAAGAAACAGTGAGCTGCGTTGAAATAACCTCTGAGGTGCAGAGCAATTTGATGTTCTCATATTTGCCTGATACATGTGTGATTTCACTGGCATATCATATTTCCTGTTTCTCAACTTTTTCCCCTCTTAAGGATGCCACCCTGAATGTTATATTGAGTATTTTGTGTCTGTAACCCAATACTTTCCGATTATACCTAAATATCCACTGTGACTTAAATGACTCATTTTTTGTTTATTTGATGCCATAATTACAAAATGTGTGGCTATCTTTATGTTTTATTTCACTGATTATACAAATGGTTCTGTTCATGGTTAGATGTTTGCTGGAGACAGTGAATGCCCAGATGTGCTCTATATATGTTCAGGACCATCCAGGACTCTTGCCCACTTTTTTAATCTTTAGGTTATGAATTGAGTTCTCCTTGCTAGTCCTCCTGTTTCTCTTTGGTGATGGAAAGATATGTCTGCATGAGAGAGAGATGGAGGGAGTGATAGCTCCATTCATGACTGGAAGCCTGGATCAGGCCATTCTGGCTTGAACTCAGCTTAGCTGGCATACAACAGTCCTATCATTAACATACTCCAAATCTTGGAGGATCCTAAGGATCCTAATCCAGATCCATTTCACATTGGACTGGATCCCAGAGACTATACAGTCCAATCTGAAACTGCCTTGCATTTCTAGTATTTCATGCTAGAAATACATACAACCTTGTGCAATAGAAAACTTTACCGTCACTTCTAATTCACACCTAGAAACTTTGTATCATTTGCTTTGACATGCATAATAGATTGTATTTCCATCATTTTGGTTGCTTCTTTTTTTTTTGGCAGAAACTGGAAGCCTTCCAGTTCAGAATTCATCAGGGTAGGATTACGTGGTTTTAAGCTGACTGTTCAAACAGGATTTTTAAACCATGTAATGGCGGGCCCAATGAATTTAGTGCATTGTGCTTTAGCTGAAGCTGAATTAAATGAAAATGTGACTTGGGATCACAAGAGGATTCTGTTGAGAAGAGGCCAACTGTTAATTCTTTTTGAGAATCAACAGTGAATCCCAGGACTAAATGAACAATCATAGAACCCTATACTTACAGTTTGGGTTTCCTTCCTTCAGTTCTTCCTTTATTTCTCTTCTTTTCTTAGGAAGAAAACCTTTCACGCTTTACTGTTGTTTCTCTAGGGTATTTCTCAGTGAGAATTCAGTTTGACACCATTAGCTAACATCTTGACTATCCCATATTGCTTTGTTACAATTATCCCTCAGCTATTACTTCAATGAAGCTGATTTTTTGGATTGTCAGACTTTTCAGTTGACTTTTGAGCAACAATGGATAGTTTTCCTTGCTGTATACATTATGAATTCTGCCACCAACTTAAAGGTATGCATGAGAAAGTTTCATATGAAAATTTCATAGGACCCATCTAGATGGGCGCAAAGAGCTGCGATAAGGGCTCTTTGCGCCACCATTAGGGTTAGGGTTAGGGAGGGTATAGCTTCTACACCCTCCCTAGGCCTAAAGCGTATGGACGCCGCCATTTTAAAATGGCAGCGTCCATACGGACGCGTTGTGATAGTGTCATCATGTGCACAGCGTTTAGATATACTGCACACATAATGACGCTTTTGTGCCGCAGGAGGGAGCTCCTTTTTGGAGGCGGGTCTTTGCCGTGGCTTTTAGACAGCCGCGACAAAGACCTGGGGAGAAAGGGGCCGTGGTGGTGGCCCCTTTCTCCCCTTGCCTCCGCCGAGGGAAGCAGGGTGCAGCAGGCCGGCTTGGAGGCCGCAGGGAAGCGGCAGTTTTCCACTTCTCCACGGCCTCCAGAAGCAGCAGGATGAGGCCGCGGAGGCTGCTGGTGCTGCAACCTTGGCCCCATCTCGCCGTTTAAAGGGGCGGTCTAGATCACCCCATAGTGTCCTTTCATACATTTTTTTTTAGTTATTTTTCTTATGCATTAGAAGGATATACAGAAGTAAGAAAATAGATGCACTGAATCAATTGTTGCATGGTGAGTCAACACTTAAGTAAACCCCACTATTTCAATGGGTCTAATCTAGATAAATTTAATAATAATATGAAAAATCTATACAACACTGCCCCTAAACAAGTTAGAATCAGAGTTTTCTGATTTAAATTATATCCAAGTTTTCGAAGAAGATATATTTTCTAATATTGTTATTCTGCAGTACAGTACAGTATTTCTTCAGTAGACTACAATACAACCCTCATATCTGTAGGACTGGTGCCCACAGTTTCACTTACCCAACGGTCTAGGAAAAGTTCTCTCTAAGAATCTCTAGGTCCTCCCGTACAACTCTATGGTCAACTTCTGCTTGAAGTCATCCTTTTAAACAGGGTTCTCTATTATGTGCAGTTTCATGTTTCCACGGTAAGTCCAGGCACATATCCCCTGCAGATATGGAGATTATCGCACACCTTATCCCATCTTTTCCCTGATGGGATAGATGTACGTTTAAGTACCAAAGACAGGTCTTATTGCATTCTCCCAGGGCTGGGTGTATGCAGCCCATATGCAACCTGGGCTTATCCCATGGCTTTTCAAGTGCCTTTGACACTTAAATGTGCATCTATATAATCGGGAAAAAGACAAGAGAAGGCATGTGCAATAATCTCTAATATTTTATTTCCATTAAATAACTTTATTTTTTCCCTCTGCATTGACCGTTGGAAGAAGTTTCCGGCTTTGGAGTGTGTGTGCTTTTACACAACGGGAGAAGCCCTCTGAGTATCATTCAGTTTGAAGATTCTTTTTAATTCACATTCACCCCCTTGTTTGTTGTGATATCACCTGTTCCAGTGACAGAATAATCATTCATTCACTCATTCTCAGTATTCAAATACCACTTGATATAATAACTTCTATTATCAGTTTCCATGAAAATCAAAAATGAGTAAGGCATAAATACAATTCAAAAACCATCACTTCCTTGCTCTGCCCTTCATCCTTTCCTTATGATCCTAATACCAGAATAGATGTGAAGACCACTTTGTAATATAACTGAAACTAGACAGGATTGTAGGAGTAAGGCTTTGGTACTAGCCGATCCTAGCCTATAGCCACAGTATAGGCTGTGAAAAAGGCCTGCCCAACGGATGAACTCCAATTGCACTCAGCAGTCATCCCCTCTTATATCCCCAGACCATTTCACTTGTTTCATTTCATATTTAGATTGTAAGCCTAGGGCATGGACGGTCTCATTGTCAGCCCTGGAAACCTCTCTGGGAGCCTTTTCAATAGAAGAATCAGACATGAGTACTGTAAGTAAAAAACCACAGTGACTACCTGCTTTCAAAGCAGTACAATAAGCAATGGGAGCTCATTGGAACCCATCTTCCAAGCTCAGAAAAAGATGATGTATAGCAAATCTATATCAGCTTTTGCTAATATTTTGTACCTTGAATTTTAAGCATTGTCAGTTTCCCACCCTGCCAGCCTGGCACTGGTTCCCTTCAAAAGCAACAAAAGGAAATTCAGACACTATGTGCAAGGATGTTTCTTTCTTATTCCATCATGGTACGTTATCTTCCCAATTTCAAGTTTATATCTAGTTTATATTGTAAAGTAAAACAAAGGGAGGCAAGTGTCACACTGAGCTTGAGAAAGTTAATTTGGGGGCAAAACTTCCAGAATTCCCTATTCAGGGCCAACTTGGCTTGAGATTCAGGAAGCAGTAGTACAAAAAAAGAACTTTTCCAAACTCAGGGGTAAACCGTCCTTTCGCCACACTACAGACCAACTCTAGACCAAAAAATCCCTGACACTTGTTTGAATTAAAACAAAGGGTAATGACACTAGCTCTTTTAACAGAAGGTACTTTGCCCATTGTTGTGTAGTGGCTTGAGTGCTGGACTAATACCATGGGTCTGGTGCTGAACCAGCACTGGGGTTTGGGCCATGCATCATCCAGATCACAAGATGGGGACAAGGAGGATGTTTTATTTGACCTGTGCAGATAGGACCTAGAAATGGGAGACCAGGATTTGAATCTGTACCACTCGGCCATTTAAATTTACTGATGATCTTGGCCAAGTTGCACACTCTCATCCTTAGAGGAGGGCAGTGGAAAACCTTCCTTGAATAAATCTTGTGAGAAGAACCCTATGAAAGGGTCATAATAAGTGAGAGTTGATTTGGAGGCAAAACAACAACAACCCTAATTGTCCAGTTTTTCTTCCTTCAGTGTATGACACTGACTGTATACCTCAACACAGGCCTTTGGTTGCCCCATATTGCAGATCGTGTCAATGTTATGTATGATAATGCTTGCTTTGGACTCATAGACAAGACTTTAAATGCCTGTCGCACATTACAAAGGCTCCTCTTTGTTATGTGTACACTGTGGTTGGTTCTAATTAGAACACCAAATTACTTAAGAAAACAGAAGGAGTAAGGTTGTTCTCAAGCTTGTAATTATCTATCCACTGCATGAGCTTCATAACACCCCCACAGCTCAGTGATTTCTACTCCATCTTCCTAATGCACATCTTTTGAAAACTATTCCACATGTTAAGCACTCAAAAACATGAATAGGATCAGTCCTCATCCTTTAGTTCTGTATTGTGTGGGGGCAATAAAAATGGACATTGGTACATTACTGATTTTAAGAGAGATTTAATTTCAGAGGGACAAAAGAAAAAGCTACCTCTCCTTATTTTCTGGGTTTGTTAATTTTTAGAAGGCTGATAGGGAGAGAACAAAATGGAGAAGTCAAGTTTTGCGGATTTAGTAATAAAGGATTGTATTGCACTTTTAATGTTCAGCATTCACACAGTATTTTTGTAATATTCTATTTACACTTTACATATTTTTGCATTTTTACCTCCTTGTAATTTTTATTGATTTTCTATAGAATTTTATAGTATGCTTTATTCTTTTTTGTGTTAATTTGAGATGGCCTAAGGGCTAATCAATAAACATTGATTGATTGAAGAAGGGAGGCCTTATTACCTCCCCTGCCAAATAAAGCAAGCAGCATCTCAAAAATATTTGAAGTGATAAATCTTTCCTATGGTATTGGCACAGAAAAGCAACTAGATAAAAATCACCTGGCCTTACCTTTTCAGATATTAAAGTAGCCACTACAATGCTTTAAAAGGAGTTAGCATAATATAGTAAATCATAAAATAGGAAATCGTTGTTTTTGATCTCCAAACTTCAGATATGAAACAGGTAAGATAATATTTTAAAGAAGAAAGATGAATGTGGGACATTGCATCTACCAGTATCTTAAACAAATCCCAATAAACTGCCACTACTTCTGGAGCAGCTGATATGGGCATGTAGTCATTCATTTTCTTTTCTATTAGTTACATTTATATCTCACTTTTTCTGTCATGGGCTCAAACATAGCTTGTTCTCCTCCTTTCTTCTTCATCCCCACAGCATCTCTATGAATGTGGGTCAGCCTGAGATAAGTGACTGGCCCCATGCTTCAGTGAAGAATTTGAACCTGTAACCGCTAAACCACATTGGCTCCCATACAGTTGCAGCATCGTATTTTTATAATGGCATACAATTGCAACATCATATAACATTGGAGAATTAGGAATTGCATCCCTATGAATCTTTTACTCTCTAGTCTAGAGCTCTGCAAGACAGAATGATTTCAAGATGGTAGGTCTCTTTTAAAGAGTTTTGAAAGCAATTTGAAAAAGGAATAACTTTTTCCTGTTCATATTCCCACTCATCCTACTTTCACCTGACATAACCCAGACTTTGAAGGTTTCTACTTTGCATTGTTTCAAACCCCTGCAAAACCCCTTTGAATAGCAGCAATGAAAATGAGACGAAGATAAATATATATGGTAAGAAGTGAATCCTTTCTCAAACCACTTTCAACTCTCCCCTGTTTTTTATATGTGGTTCCATTCTCCTAAAAGGCTCCAATCTGACACAGCATAAAGTACGGGATTGCTTTACCTCTCCTGTCCTGAACCGGTCTCCACAAATATACAGTACATTACTAAACGTATTTAATATGTCTTAGGTGTTTTAAGGTTCACATTGTCGGCTATCTCATCCACCTTGCTAGTTCAGCAAAATGGGCTCTCTGAAGGTGACGAGACTTGCAAGGTAAAGAGACCTGGTCCACAACAGTTTGTTTCGGGCAGCCAAGACAGATACTTTATCCTTCCAGCATAATATACAGAAATCAAATGGACTGGTCATTGAATGCTCCTTCCACACAGGCAATAGGAGAATGTTGTTCTCTATATGTAAGAGCAGCAGGCTACCATGGGGCACCCACAGCTTTCATGTTGTTGCTGTTCCCTTCTCCCAGCTTTGTCACCTAAGGTGGAAGGCTCACCATGATTAACTGCAGGGACTGTTCAACAGATCTGCATCTGGCCAGCATTTTTGTGAAGGAATGATTACCAAACCCATACATAAACAACATGAGCTCCTTGAAGGATGAGTAAGATCCAAGTATAGCACATAATAAAATTAAGAAATTGGAAACTGTTCCTTCTGTTGAAAAGTAGATTTTCTAAGCATTTGAATAAACTCTCATAACATAATGTGATGATTTCATTGATCCCATTATTCTATCACCTGAGGAGGATAGAATTGGTGTCCTTTGCACACTGGAAAGACATTGGCAATATAATGTCAGAAAAATACAGTTTCTCATGCCTCGTTTTTGTCAAAGATTGTATAAGTTGCTGAAAAACTTTTTCACCCCCCCCCCAGCCAGCTGTTTTTCACCCATAAAACTGATAAATTTTGTGTGAGTGTGTTTGTATTTCAAATCTATGGCCTGGTACATATGGCCCCAAAGGGCCATCACTGAGTCATGAGTAGGGCTGGGCAGGACACAGCATTTGCACCCTCTCCAGCCCTACCGCATATGGACGGCACCATCTTTTTTGCGTACTGTCCATATGTGCATGCCATGATGACGTCATGGTGCCTGCCGCTTTTAAACAATGCGGCACATGCCTGACGTCATGGCCCCACTGGAGGGTGCCCTGTCCTCCGCTAGTTGGGCTGTCTTTGGGGCATGAAGCCTCAAAGACAGCCCTTTCCAGGCTGCAGGGAAAGGGCATTTTGCCCCTTTTACATGGCCTGGAGAAGCAGTGGAATGGGGCCTCTGGGGCTGCTGGAGAAGCAGCGGAATGGGGCCTCTGGGGCTGCTGGTGAGGCAGCCCTGGCCCCATTCTGGCATTTTTCTGGGCACGTACAGACCGCCCCTTTTGGGCGGTCTGTACAGCCCCTCTCTCTCCATCTCAAAAAGAAACAAAACTTTGGTTTAAAGCAAAAAGTTATAGTTGGAGCTATACTCAACATAACTCCATAGCTCCAACCATAATATTTTGCTATAAATAAAAGGGTGTTTTCTTTCTCTTTGAGAAATTTATCTCCTTCTTTAAGTGTAGGAACTTTTAAAATAAAATAAAAAACCTATATGATAGCTAGAGTCATAGCAATAAGTAAATCAAATAGTCAACAGGAACCTAAGATGTACTCAACATACAAAGCAGATCAACTTTCCTCATTCAATCTGTTTGGATCTCTAAGGAAACCACACTCAAAGGAGATTGAGTCACTATTCTATATAAGCTTATCCTGTAAAGATTCAGGTCATTCATATAAGATGGCAATCATAAAAATACACCCTATAGGGTGCTTCTGCTTTTCGAATTTCTCTTTCAGTAAACACATTCAAGGATAGGTATTCCACCAGATGCTCATCCTAGCCAATAAGGGAGAACAAGGATAGAAAACTATTTTCATTCCAGAATTACCACTTCCAGAATTTTCATTCCAGAATTTCCACTCTGTATTGTTAAGTTGGATAAAAATGCACAGAGACTTTGAACCTTAAAAAATATGGCGAGACTGAAAAAAAATGGTATATTCACTAAATATTAGCTTTAAATAAAAGGGTGTCCATCCTGTGGAAAAGCAGAACAGCCACCTTTCTCTTTGGTGGTGGAATGATTACATGGAAACATATCATCAAACATAACCAGATGAGACTAAAGCAATCATATAAATATACCCACACACGCCACAGAAACCTCATTAAATTTAAAAGCCCTCTACGTAAGAGCAAATATTAAGATGATTGGTTCAGAAAAGGAGACTTGGTTTCCCTTTCTCATTGACTTCTTAGCCTCTTTTACAATAAGTCTGTTTATGAGTTATTCCCAGTAAGCTCAGAATACAGGTGCAAGAGTCATTTCCATGAACTTGAAGCATTCTCATGTTCCTCCGGGCTCCTTTGGAATAAGGAAACACAGTTATTTAGTGAGGAAATGCAAAGCAGAGAGAGAACAGGTCTGACAGCGCACAGTGGTCTGCCTTGAAAAACCAAGAACAATCCCCACAGAGCCATCTTTGGGCAGGTTAGAGAACCATATGTTTCTCTACATTACTTCTTTATCTCCTTAGTTACACTAGAAGAAAAGGAGATTTTTAAAAAGAAAATCCCCTCTAGCATGGTTACAGCTTTCATCATTTCTGGTCTTCCTGTTAATAACAAGAAGGAAACTAATTAACTAATTAAGTTAACAGGTGCCAGTCATTCAATCCTGAAGCACTACTACATAGGCTACAACTGGGGAATTCTTTTCCAGAAGTGTCAGTAATTTAAGTTTTAATCATAATGATACCGAAACAACTGACTGGGTGTTTTGTTTTGCTTTAATGCCACTCTGATCAGTACTTGAGGCATTCACCTGTGAAGCAATTAAGATGGTTGCCCTCCGTTTAAATATTTTGGCACATTTCCCACCAAATCCTCTTGATGTCCTCTTGAGTCTTGAAGGTCTTTGGGAAGATAACAGTTGTTTGTGCAAAGATTCTGAAAAACTTCTTGTTAGAAAACAGAGAAAGAAGCTTTGAGGACTTGGCTCTGTTTGGTAATTGCTTGCAAATTTCTGATAGTATTGCTAACGTACCAGAAGCAAAGAAGGGCAGGGTTCACACAACTTTCTGTATCAGTTGTGCAGGCAATGGAATTATGACGTGCAATCTAGTGACAGAAATAGCACCCTCCTCTCATATTTTCTCATCCTTGTTAAACTTTTGATGCATGAGAAAAAGTAGCCTTCGTCTGGTAAACCTCTGCGTGGGTCTATATAATTTCTCTCCCCATATCCAATGCTTTTATTAAAGATAGGATAAAAGTCCATCTAAGCTCATTGCAAAAGTCCTGGGTTAAAAAAATGGCACAGGTTAGTGTGGTTAGATCACTTCATTGCGTGTAGAAAACTATTGGGAGAATGGATAAGTAAGAAAAGAGAAACAGTGAAGTACCCCTAATGCATTTTCATGCATGTTTTTATCAACAAATATAGTTTAAAAAAAAAAACTAGTGTGATGTTTATGTATGGAATTTAAATCGGGCATGAAATTTGGGGATTTTTAAATAAAGTGTAAAGAAATACCATTGACCTCAAGTTGATCGTAAAGTTTCAGTTTCCAAAATGAACACTAATGTAGCTTCGGTCTTGGTTATATGTAGGTGTCAGGCAGCACTACATTATACTTTTGTATCAACAAAAGGCATGGTTAACCCGGATTGTTGTTGCTGTATGCCTTCAAATTGTTTTTGACTTATGGTGATCCTGAGATGACCCTATCATGGTGTTTTCTGGGTAGGAGAGTGTGTGATTCACCCAAAGTCACCCAGTGGGTTTCCATGGCTGAGTGGAGAATGGAACCCCACTCTCCAATACTCAGATAACTACTTTGTGCTGAATCTCTTAAATTTTGGATGAAAATGCAGAGTGGATTCACCAGCTTACTGAGCCACTATCCAGCACGGCCCAAAGATTTATTTGAATCTTTTGGTAATAAGAAAATTAAATGGGATTAAATAAACTATGTAAAGCTAGTTGATCATGAAGCAATTCTTTTATTAGTTGAAAATAAGAAATATATTGATGACATTTAAATTCTTTATTATTATCTTTTATTAACTGAATTCAGCAAGTAGTGTTTGCATCTGTATGATAGTAAGCACCCTCCAAGATGGAGGAATTCTGAATTCACACACAGACCACAAGGTATTTTTGTACACCTCAGAATCATTTTGTTTACCACTGTTTGCAAGTGACAACTCTATTGTGCAATCTGGGGCAGGAATCTCATAAGAAGTTTTCAATCAAAGTGTTGATTGGGAGGGATAATATATTGTCATTGAAGTTATACACTCAACTATCTTCTCCAGTGTCTTTTCATTCTATATTAGTAGCAAATTGTGTAAACAAACAAACAAACAAACAAAAACCTTGATGTGAGGGGTGGGCAATTATTGGCAGCCATCTATATTGGTCTTCTTTCACTTTTCTTTTTTACTAATGTGTCTGTTCAATAAGTCTCTGTATGTTCTCCCTCATACTTTTCAGATGACCTGTGTAAACCCCTTGAAGTTACCTGCTGAAACCTGGTTGGGTTAATTCCATCTTTATGGTCAATTGTATCTTCAAACCTTATGTGAGTGAGTGAAAAATAAAGGAGTTACAGTCATTTTTGTTTTCTTTGTTCAAATACATGGAGGAGGACTGATGATCCAGTTTCCAAATTTTAGTTCAGATTCAGAGTCCTAGTTCAAACCAATTGGATTAAGATCAATCCTGAAGAAATTAGTCCAAGATTGACCTGTGCACAGATCAATTTTAAGCACATTTTCCTGATTTACTAATTTATTTTGACAATTTAGTTAATTTATACAACTTTCCCCCATATTATGTTTTTCTGCATTATGTGTTTCTGAATATTTTCTGAAATGTTCATTTATATTCAGTTATGGCCATTTTAAGATTTTGCATTTTAAAATAACATTGTTTTGGGCACATTCATATTTTGGAAACATTCTGAAAATCTCACAAGGCAAGGTGGACTTTTTTTTGGGCAGTATTTCTTGGTAGCTGCAAAAAGGTACTTTCACTGAGACTATAAAGCCCCCCCCCCCCAATTTATTTCCATTCCTAGTTACCTTGGTCTGCAGAACACATGCTTTACTGATGATCTGTGTTCTCCACCCAACATCTCAAAATATGTAACCAAGGTGGAGGAAATCTGAATTCCACACAGTATTCAACAAGACTTGGTAAAACTGTAATCTCTCTGCATCCTCAATTCTTTTGGAATTGAATAAATATTACGTTAACAAAAGTACTAAATCATTTGCAATAATGGAAGCTTATACTGTCTGTTCTGGCTGAACATCTTTTGATCCTCGATGACATGGGCTTGAGAATGAGTTTTATAGAGACAAATTAAAAACGCTTATTTTTCAGATTTGCTGAATTTCTTCTGCCAGCTGGTCTCCGACTTCAGCATGGAATCCAATGGGTAATAATGCTTAATGTGAGTAATACTATGCTGACTTCTACAGAAAAGAACTCTGCATCAATTGGCAAGGGGGCCAGTGATGACAACTGGCAACACAGTAGGCATTGAGAGAGGTGGGTTTTAAAATGGATCATTGGGTTCATTGTATTCTCCCCCCATAAAGTATAATTTTTTTTAAAAAAAAAACCCTGTGAAACATGCCAATCATTTGGTTTTTAGCAGTTCTACAATTAACATAAATGATTTTACATGTGATTTACATGTGATTTTAAAAAGGAATTGGCTGGAATCCTGTTTTTGTAGTACTGGTGCAACTAATGCTGGTATAGGTGGTGACAGCAGGTGGTAAAAGGCCATGTCTGCAGCAGCCATGAAGACAACAGAAAAAACAGTCTGCTTATAGCATACAGATTTTGTCTGCCTAACTTTGCTACTACTATCCAACCCCCCAAAATATACAAACACTGGCATAAGAGTACCAATGAGATTCTGGCTCTTGTGCCTTCCAAGGGTTTAAAGTAAAGCTCTTTAAAAGCCGGTAGCTTCAGAAGAATTAACCAGTGCAAATGATTTGTAATTCACCTATGAAATGTTTTGTTTTATCTTGTCCCAAACAAACAAATCAACAAATCCCAGGATTCAGCTAGATAGAGCTGTAGTGGTTAATGTGGTACCCAGCTACTATAATTGTATAGTGTAAATATATTCTCACTGGAACACATTATATTTTGTTTCCAGGATTTCCAGCTTAAATATGAGAATAGCATGTGAAGGAGGAAAAACTCTTATTCCTGTGGGTTTCCTCCCATCTGAAGCTGCCTCATATACAGAGGCACCATTTACAGAGCTGACCCAAGACAGTTAGCTGCCTGAGGTGGAACAGCACATGGCATTGCTACCCACCCCAGCCAAGGTTTATAGTACCCAATACCAAGCACATTACTGCCAATGTCAGAAAATCCCATAAACACCTCTTCCTATTGCTGGCTGTAAAAATACAACCAAGAACCAAGAAGTAATGAACAATTTCCAAAAATGTACAAATGATTTCCTTTCCCTTTAATCTGGCACTAAACTGGCTTCACCCTGCCTAATGCTGGGATGGGTGCCAAATTGATGTTGTAATGTTCTTTGGTGTATTGGTTTATTTCCTGGTTCAAATTCGCACCCTGATGGGTTGCATTGAGCAGCAGTGGCAACTGTTATAACGCATAACAAATTTAAATTGGCCCAGGTAGACCAAAGTGTCTTAAAACTGGGCTAGCTTTTTATTTTGCCATAAACATTGCCCTCATTTGGCTTCATGTTAGGGCTGGGATCGTTTTGTTCTTTTTAAATAAGTAGACACCCTCCAAAAGTTGTAGTTTCAGTCTTGTTCTTTTTTTCTTCTTTACTTTGATTCGTTTGATTAGAAGTCTCATCTAATAAAACAAAACTGCCAAAACACTATCCCTTTCTGGACTGAGTTGTCACCAGTTATCAAAATGGTTATGATTAACCTTTATTTATATAGCGCTGTAAATTTACACAGCGCTGTACATACAATCATTTAATTAGACGGTTCCCTGTCCTCATGCTTACAATCTAAGTGATAACTAAATGTATATAGAAATGGGTTATGTATGTTCCAGCTGACCATCATGGATGGAAACTTCAAGCTATTCCGGTAAACCAGGGACAGACATTTAGAAGGCTATACATTGTCCATCATAGCTATAGCTAAATTATTATTGGCCATGATTATACCCCACCTTGTTAACAATGTACAGTTGGCCCTTTGTATACATGGCATTTCCATTCCATACCTCCTCCATGGATGGCAAATTCTATGGCACCTCAAGTACCATTCTCCTCAGTGGTGGTATGATGTGTGCACAACCACATTGGCACAACTGTATACACACATCACATTTGAGGAGAATGGGGTAAACAAAAACAAACAAACAAAACAAGCTTCATTTATATACCGCTTCATACTGCCTAAGGAGTGTCTAAGCAGTTTACAACTATAAGCTAATTTGCCCCAACAATTTGGGTACTCATTTTAGCAACCTTGGAAGGATGCAAGCCTGAGTCAAGCTTGAGCCCTTTTGCTGGTCTTGAACTCACAACCTTATGGTTTTGAGTGAATGCTTGCAGTACAGGCATTTTAACCACTGTGCCACCAGGGCCATCCACAGATGCTCGAGTCCACATATGACAAGCCCATGGACAGGAAGAGCCAACTGTAACACCTTAGCTAAGCCTGACTCTCTTCCCATCCTCACTTACTAAAAATGACAGGAATCTGTCCCCCTGTCATTTGGGAAGCAGCTTACTGATATTTCTACTCCTCCCAGAAGCAGGGTCCCTGCCTCAATTCCCCCTTGCACAAGAGATCATTGGGAGGAGGGGGTGCAAATGTCACAGTGGGTCTATACTTGCTAGAATACTCCAGGCTGCCGCCAGAGTATTCTTGCTTTGAAGATGCCCTGAGTTCCCCAGCCCAGCATCTATGAAATGGTTGGGACCTCAGGGGGAGCAACCTGCACCAATGATGGTGACAGTGAACAACACAGAGGGACTCTGTGTAAGCAGCTTTCCAGGATTCCTCCGGAGTGTTCCCCTTTCCCCACATTGCAAGCTGCTTTGGTGAGTTACTGTAGGATAAATAGGTCTTGCCCATGCTGTTGGTCTCCTGTTGTGTTGGGCTGTGATTCTTTTACTATTATTCAGTCCTGCTGCTGAGCACATGGATGGGTCAATAAAAGATCATCAACATTATATTTTGTCAGTCTCCCAAATAACTCCACATCCATTCAAAAATTTACACCGAGACTTAACAGAGATTCAGACCTTTTATTTAAAAAAAAATCTAATTCCAAATTTTGGTATTATAATTAACTGATCACAGATATCATTTAATTAATTAAGCTGTTTGAAATGCAGTTGATGTTCGATGTTGTACTCTACTTAGCTCAGTTTCAATTAACTTGCTAGCATGACATATCAATGATAGGGAAGACCTATACACTTTAAAAACAAATGGGATTTTTGTGGCCGATCAGCTCAGCAAAACAAGCACTTAACAGTACCTTCAATTTAACTTACAAAATTGGAAATCATAGCCCAGAAATGCCTGACTGGTGATGAGCATCATATTTACTGTCTGGATCTGTTTCTGTCCCTCCTCTCCCTCAATATAAAACCTAGATCAGATGACATACACAACATGAACAACCTCCATTTATAGCCTACATTTAAAAACCTGAAAAAGCTCCAAAATGCAAGAATATACAACACTGTCCCACAGCCTTACATGGCTATGTTGAAGCAGCTGTATATTCTGTTCCCGACAAGTTTACTTCTGTACTAAGCACTGTATTATCAAAAAGCACAGCTGACATGCAACAACTCGTAACCATATGTTCCAGCCCAGTTTCATAATTCAGAAGGATGCACTGAGTAAGACATTGAATATTCTTCTTGTATGAATTTTTAAAGACAGAGGTCATGAAAATAAGTGGCATTACAGGGTTGAAAAGGGCTGAGCTGCTCTGTAAAAGAAAAAAAAATATCAAGACAATATCATATTCACTATGTCTTCCCCAATAAGTCTGGGAAACATTGCCATTCCCTCATATTTTCATTATTCTTTATTTTAGCAAAATGTGCAGCTAAAGTTTATAAAATACAAGTACATGAACTTTTTTTTTTAAAGTAGTGTTTGTGCTCAGTGGAAATTTTCTTCTTTCCATCCTAATGGATTGGAAAGAAAACAGAATCAATAAATGACTTCTAGTGGACATTCAGAAGTTCCACTATTGTTTTGTTATAACGCTCTAATAATTTGCAAAATATTTTTAATGAAACTTACGTATTTTAAACATATGTCCTAGAACATGCACTAAAGGTTTAACAGTTCTAAGGTGAGAGACCTGAAATGTGAAATAAAATCATTGTCAGAAAACTTCCCTAAAGTGCTGTCTATGGTCACAGGACAGTTGCAACCTAGAATGAGGGTGGGCAACCGGAGAGCCTCCAATTATTTTGAATTACAGTGCCCATCATCCTTGTCTCATGGATACGCTGGCTGGGGCTGATGGTAGTTGATATTTAACAACTTCTAGAAGGTACTGGGATTCATACTCCTGAGCTGGAAATCTTAGCCGTTTGTTTGAGCACAACTTGAACAATTCCAGATGTGAACCCACCTGTTCTTTCCATCTTCCTGATGCATTAATAATTCCAAAAAGTGAATAACCCAATTGACTTTAAACTGTGAGGAGATTCAACACAGTTCTAGATCCAAACCCCTGCAAATGTGCATGGCTAAGTCTGGTTGAATGTTAAAAAATCTAAAAGGAAAGATGGATAAAAGGCACAAAAGAGAAGAACAACGAAAGACCTTAAAGGTGAACAGAGAATTACACCAACACCTATCAAGGAGACTGAAGCCTTGTTTAAGCATGTGTCTGAACATGCAAGGGGCTAAAACTGAGCATAGGCATGTGAGCACCTAAAAGTGAGACAGACCTTTGTACATTGAGTGTGAAGATCTGAAGGGGCACTGTAAACACAAGTAGATGAAAGAAATTTACAAATGCTCCTGTGAGCAAGAGCCTACTAAGGCTGAGTTTTTCTCAAGGGAGCTTTGTTACCTTCTTAGGAACTTTCTGCTGAATGCACATAAAACTAACATGATTCCAGATGCTCTGGGAATGGAGGCTGGGCAGGAATCATATGTGCAGTCATGTCATCATCCCTAGTTTTAGGACTTTATCAAATCAGCCCAATTCTTGCTGCAATCCTGTTAATGTGAGGGAGGGTGTCATTAGTAATATCTGCATGATGGTGCTTCCCCTTGCGAGGTATTTGTTGTGCTTTTTGTTGGTGCTGCAAGTACAAACTATGTTGAGAAGCTGCCCAGCAATTTGTTTCCTCCACCATCCCATTGGCTTGATTTCATTCTGTGGCAATGTAAAAGGGAAATGGCTGGCATAACAACACTAGCTTCAAAAATGATGCTGACAAGAAGTTGAAAATATTTAGTAAAAGTCCTGCAAAACTGTTTTGGGAACAAATATTGGAAGACAGGAAAATAGCAGAAATTTTTCATGGGGGAAAATGTCTTCTGAAAAATTTTGGTTGTGTATTCACTGAACTTGCGGGGGGGGGGGCAGTTTGGTGTAGCGTTTTGGGCATTGGACTTTAACTCAGCAGACCAGGGTTTGTGTCCCAGCTCAACCACAAAATCTACTGGGTGACCTCAGGCAAGTCACATGCTCTAAACCCCAAGGGAAGGCAATGGCAATCCTCCTATGAACAAATCTTGCCAAGAAAACCTGGTGAAAGGTTCATCTTATGGTTGCTATAAATAAAAAAATGACTTAAAGGCACACAAAACATCCATTGTTCCATTTACTCTTGTTATTTGTCTGCACCTTCCCAAGTTCTGAGAGGCAGATATTTCTCCTTCAGCAGCTCCCTCAGACATAGGAACTGAGTGGTGGTCCTCTGAATGAAAAGTAAAAGGGCAAACTTACTTCACTGATGTAACCACATCTGCTTCTAGTTACTTTTCAAAAATACTGTTCGTGGGCATTTTTATTGGCAATTTTAGAGTGTATTTTCATATTCTGTGCTACCGGTTTTCTATTACCAATGTTAAGATTTTTATATCTCAAAATGAAGAGAAATATATCAGAAATGTGATAAGAAGTAGAATGAAATAAGACAAAGGTTTGTATCCTATTACTGCAGTTAGCTCCAACTAGAGTCCAGCCTTCAGAAAAAAATTTGGGTGGTGAGTTAACACAGTTACCTCATTTATTCATTGGATGTGTTCTAGTTGAAATAAACAGTCATAATCAGGCCAAAGATGTACTTTTCAAAACTTTGTAAAAAGCCATTGCAAGAGGTTACATTTAAAACACTGTGATAAGTAATGAATTCTCTTTAAAAATTACTATCCAAACTCTGACTCTAATGGCATATTACAGCCCTACCCCAAATTGGTTACAAGTATACAAGCCTTTGTTGAGCCCTGTTGTGGAATTTAATGATCTGTGCATATTTTCCCTATACAGAGATTGATTTTTAAAATAAGATGTTTAAGGTACAATCTAGCACATTTGAAAACCCCAAAGTGGTTTTACCTGTTTTAATTATTTTATTTCCACATTTGTCTCAAACTGTGTAACCTCTACTAGCTATAAGGACATTTTACCTTAATTTCCTATAGTTCGGCTTCTAAAAAATTATATAACTTTTTCCGGCCCTGGAACCCACTGGAAGTTTGTTTGTGATGATAGTGTTGGGCTCTCTTTTTAATTGTCTCCTGCTATTTTTATGTACAGCACTTAGTTTCCCAGACTGATGAGAAGGAGGCTCATTTATGCAGATGGGAAATGCTTATTATGCTAATAGTGTTCTGCATTGTTAGCAGAGATTATTAGACTAGTTGTTAGAATTGCCTCCAGTGGAATTAAGCAGGTGACAAGGTAAAAAGAAGAGATAAATGACAGCAGCCAGAAAATGGATTTGTGCTTTTAAAAAAAGAAGTGGCTCAGAATAGACGAGTTACTGCTGGTTTTCTTAGGCTGCGTCTGCATTGCAGAAATAATGCCGTTTGACCACCACTTTAACTGCCATGGCTCCATGCTATGGAGTACTGGGATTTGTAGTTTGCTGTGGCACCAGATTTCTCAGTCAGAGAAGGCTAAATATCACACAAAACTACAAACCCCAGAATTCCATAGCACGGAGCCATGGCAGGTGTCAAACTGCATGATTTCTGCAGTGCAAATGCAGCTTCACAGAAGGGGATGATCAATAATAGCTTTACATTAGAAATCTAGGGGTAGCAGTGTTGGCCATATAGCAAATCTTATAAACAATGATACTTTTATTGGGCCAACCAAAATGCACAATTGCATGTTACAAACTTTTCAAGTCATGCTGGCTTCTTCATCAGGCAAACAGGAGGGAAAAAAGATGCTTATCATAGGTTTGCATTTTCCTCTCTGGTCTTCATGCAGATGGTAAGGAGGGATATCTGCATGTTGGCTCCTCCTCCTTTGGCCATGCGGTCACTGGTAGATCTTCAAAGTCAAGGAAATTTAGTATCCATCTGCAATTCAAGGAAGATCGGATTCTAAGGAAACAGGAGCATCTTCTTTGATCATTGGGTGTTATACCTTTATATTAAGGTAGTTCAACTAATTCATGGGATGCAGTGACTTTTTAAGGATCACCGATATCTATAGCATGAATTGTAAAGGTGAACCAGATTATAGTCAGTACCTAACAGTGATGGATCCTTCTGGCAGAGTCACTCCATAAAAGGCTCTCTCCTTTAAAAATACATGACCTTCCAGAAAGCCCATACTTCTTCAGTCTCAGGACAAGGGGCTAAGAAGATGTGTTTGCAACTTGCAGAGTGTCCGAGATATCCCAGCTATCATTTTAAGCCCACAGTCATTAGGTCATCCCACTGACCTAATGTGGCAATTTTTAACATGAAGAAAAATGAGATTTAAGAATGTTTGTAAGGAAGAAAACCAGAGTGCTTAAAATTTGGGCTGAAGGAAAAGACAGCTAGATCCTTAAATAATCAAGATATTCTGGCAAATATTTACAATAGGTGATTTGCAATGGGTTTCTACTTTTAATCCAATGAAATGTACAATACGTATGCAATTAATCTTTTCTAGCTTCATAATAAGTCAGGGAAATCCAAACAGTAGAGGCAGGTGTGCTGGCTCACTGTATCTTCTGTATCACATTACAAAATTCATGATGCACATATTTCACATATGCTTGTTCCACAATTATACAAGCAATATATAATGGGAACCATCACTCAGTTATGGCTGGTGACTTTCATGTCAGTGGCACAATGGTTCCTCCCACAGGTCTACCCCAAACTTTAAAGGAAATGTCCAAGAGGCTGAACCCTATCCCCAAAATAGGTTCATCACTTTCAATAACTCCTTTAAAATTCGATGTTCTCCACCTACATAGGAGTCTGTGGCTTCACAAAGGAAGGAGACATGCTGGATTCCAAGGAAACATCTTTGAATTGCAAATGAATATTAAATTTCCTTGACTTTGAAAATCTACCAGTGACCACAAGGCGAAAGGCAGAGGTGCCACCCTGCAGATAGCCCTCCATACCATCTGAATGAAGATCAGAGAGGGAAAATGCAGGCCTATGACTAACATCTTCAATTTCTTTCTCCTGTTTGCCTGATGATGAAGCCAGTGTGACCTCAAAAGCTTGCAACATGTAATTATGCATTTTGGTTGGCCCAATAAAGGGATCATTGATTGGATCTTATTGGATTTGCTCTATGGCCAACATGGCTTTTAAAATTTGCCCAAGATCCTGAGGAAAATTGATTCCCCCTTGGTAATGATGGTAGTCACTAAATAACATTGCTATCAGTTCTAATATGTAAAAGTTTCCAAACAGAAAGACTTGGTTTACTAACCCAGAGCATATTCTTTCAAGCATCTCTTATTGGAGAGAGAGAAGGTGAGAAAATAATGGTACAAAGGATAATAGGAACATATCACATTATTACTTCCTCCCCGAATCTTGGCTTCTCATCTTCTCATCAACCTAATCTTTGAATAAATTAAATTATACAGTATGCATTCATTTGATGGAAAATAGGTTGATTTTTCTATAGTTATTAACAGCCCCAATTTCCCTAACCTAACCAAAGCTAGGAATGTTTACAATGGCTTATGTATCCTGGTCCAACCAACTGCACCTCTATTCCACCTTATCAGGCAGCATCCACTTTGGGAAAAGAAATCTGTTCAGCTGCCAATCTGGCTCTAAGAAGGATGACATTTCCAGCCCCCTCCTACTAGTAAGGCTGCCATGAGGAATTGTGATGTGGTCCTGCTTCTGATTGTCATAGACTCATTTGCTGATGTTAGCAGGTTAAGGTGGGCTAGGGGGAACATTCATGTAGCCTTACATCATTATATTATGGATCTGTACCTGCAATACAGAATGTCAGCCAATATTTTAAAAGTGCTGTGTAAGCATCACTTGTTAGTAGAGATGGAAAGAGTATTTTAAAATGATCCAAAAACCTGTTCTTTGAGTTCTGCAAAACGCTGATGAGAAGAATCCAAGAATGACAAGAATCTTTGCAGTTCTGGATTTACTCTGTGCCACATTTACACATGGGGGCTTTTTACATTGGCAAGAAAGTGTGATCTGAACTCGCCTTTATGTTAATGCTTAGCAGCTACATAGCAAGCCTCCGGTTTGCATTAAAAAAGTGCAGAGCTGCTACATTGAGGGGTGTGGGAACGACGTATCTGAGTGGTCTTTTTTGTGGCTCAGCAGTTACATGGGAAGCTGTCAGAACGCTACAAATACAGGCGGAGCTGATACATGGGCAGCAAGAAACGCAGCTTTAAACTGCGATTTTAATTTTTTTTTTCCTTGCCGGCTGCGAACTGCGCTGTTGCGCGGTTCGTACCGCCGCCAACAGCACTATTCCGATGATCGAGGCTTGAACTGCGCTATTGCGAGGGTCGAGGCTTGAACTGCGCTATTGATAGGGTCGAGGCTTGAACTGCGCTATTGATAGGGTCGAGGCTTGAACTGCGCTATTGATAGGGTCGAGGCTTGAACTGCGCTATTGATAGGGTCGAGGCTTGAACTGCGCTATTGATAGGGTCGAGGCTACGAATTGCGCAGTTTTAAATGATTTAAAGGGGGCTCCTAATTGATTTTGACAGCAGCCACAGACCGAGCATCTGCAAGAAGACAAAGGAGGAGGAGTGCTGGCCATTGACCCAGTGACGTTGGCATTCGTCAGCACAGGGTCACTGTGGGCATCATCACCAACATGGATGCCTCCTCTCCTTTGTGGTCGGCACTTGTCGTCAATGTTCAAAGCACAGCCAAAGCTGCCGCCTTTGCCTCCGCTAGTGCTGCCAGGATCGTCAAAGTGACCACTGAAATGACTGCTGTGACCACTGAAATGATAGCTGATGATGACAGTGATGATACAGAAGAGAGAACAGCTGCAGTTGGTGTCTCACTGCTTGAGCAGTGTGAATTAGCCGGTGGCATTGCTATGTCCGATTGGGCCTTGACCAGATGGAAATGAGGTCTGAGGTCTCTGCATGAGACCAAGACATCCCTCTCCCCCTTTTTGGGCCACTTGTAGAAGTCTCTGCCATTGTGCAAAGTGCCACAGCAAAGCCTCGGCAAGAGTGTCCCTAGGAGCGGCTGACTTGGACAAATGCAAGTGGGAAATGGCGCTGGAATGTGTGTGGGGGTTCGTGTGAAAATTGAAAGTTTCCTCTTATCACTGCACCTGTAAAAACATCCGCCACCAAAACTGTCAATATCCCAAAGGCGCTACTGCGCATGTCTAGGGTTAGGATTAAGGGCGGAGCTAGGGTTTGGGAGCTTTAAAAAACTGCGCAGTTAAACCCCAGCTTTTACACCTGGAGGGCATAGAACGTTTTAATTAGGAGTGGAGTCCACACCACGCATGCTCCCAACTACGATCCATTCTGATCCGCACCAACAGCGCAGCCTTTAAATGGGCGCCTTAAGGAAACGGAGCCCCATTTAACTGCGCAAGTACACCTTAGCCTTTACATGCACTAGCGCTGTAACGCAGTTATTAAAAAAGTAGTGGGTCAACCGAACTACTTTTTTAAAGCGCGTTTTTTCCCTTAAAACGCCAAAATGGCGTTTTCATGTCACACTTTCCCATTTTATAATGTAAAAGCTGGGTTTTCACCCAGCCTTCAAAACACCTTTTTTTGCCAATGTAAAACGCACCATGGTATTTTTGTTCAGAAAACAGCATGTTCTGCTCAGAATTTTCTGCACAAAAAGATGTTCCCAGCACAAATAGAATAGCTGGTTTCTGCACAAAAATACCATTTGCCAATTTTGCACACAATGAGTCTCCAGTCACAACATTTTCAGCACAGAAAATAATATTTCTGCAGTGGAAATATTCTTTCCTAAACACATATACATACTTGATCTTAGCCAAAAGGCCAAGAAACCTACACAGAAAAGGATGTTTTAGAGGAAGAATACCACATGTGAATTTGGTACAAAATAAGCCCAGAATGGAAATAAATCATTCAAAATTACATCTTTTTCAAAGACTTTCTTCCAGTGGGAAGAAAATAGCTTACTTATTGTTTTCTTTGAGAACAAAATTAGCAAAGATCTATGCCTCTAGTTGTTGTTATTTTTAAAATAATGTATTACTTCTTATATGTTACTCATTTTTTTTCTAGTAATATATTCGCAAAACAATAATTATTTTGGTTTTTTTTTAAAAAGGTCTCAAGTAATGCAAAAATGGCTCAATATCTCCTCAAATGATCACCAAATATACATTTTTGAAGTGAAGCATAAATGTTAGTCCTTATGCCGAAACTCCCCAAAGCCATTACCAGTCATTATGCAATTCCACAAAAACTAACATTGTCTGCCCTCATTACCCCCAAAGTGATACATTAGTGGGATTACTTGCAATTTGTTACTACTGAACTCTGAGTCAGGATCTTGCCTGATTTACGTTTTAATAAAAGTGCTCTTTGAACAGGGAAATAATGATGACTGAAAAATTAGCAGTATGTTGAACAAAAACATGCAAGAGCCCCCCTTTCCACCCCAGCATTATGATTGTGGGGACCATGCGGTAATCCGGATATTATTGATAGGTATTTGACAGTCTCTCCTTCTTTGTTGAAGACTAACAGTGCACTCTGGGAGCAAGGGGCAAGTAAATCATGCAGTATCACATTCCACCTCGATGGAAGACCTCCAGGGGTTTACAGCTAGCTGCTGTGCCTAGATTTCCTGCTGCAAACCTGTATCTTTTATTCATCCATTGGAGGAAGTGGACAATTGAATAATAAGGTGAAAGAGAGGCCATTTCTATCCTCTCCCCCCATCATCTTTCTCTCTGTCTCTCCCTTTTCTCAGCCGCACAAAGGTCAGGAGCTGACTTCATCTGTCAAGCTTAATCAGCTGATGAAAAGCCTGCAGATGCCCAAGGTTCTGGCTCCTCTATTTTAGGCATAAATCTTAATGGGAGAATCACTCTGTAATGTGTTACTTCCTGAAATGTGGAGCTGCTCTTTTTTTTTCCGAGTGTGCTGCAGGCTTCTGGTAGCGTGGGGAGTCTCCCTGGGTGCCACACTTTGGTCTGGTGATATATGTGACAGCTTCCTGAATACTGATTTGCTTATGATAAAGCTTGGGTATTCAGCCTCCGGTGAGGGATTTCAACAAAGTGAAGAGCTGTCTATGCCTTGACTGGAATGCGAGGCAAATAGTTTAAACATTGTTAATTAACAGGCTGCTGCTGAACAAAAGTGGAGGGGGAAAGGAGGCCCATTGAGGAACTTCTTTCCATAGTCTTACATTGCAAAGGAGTGATAGTAACCCCTTATGGCAATTGGGTGTACAACACTAGGAGCCCACACTGGGGAAAGAGACTGCTGGAATCATAGCTTAACGTTTGCAAAGCGGTAAGTTACTGTGCTAACTGCAAGGACCCAAAACGTAGTTACTGTTTAATTTAGAAAGCATTTGGTTTTTTTGTTTTTCATTTCCTGCCCCAAAGTAATTCAAATGCTTATTTTAAAATACTTTTTTTCAGAAAATGTGAAGGCTACAATCCACTAGGGAGTCATGTGGCATGGTGGTTTGAGTGTTGGACTATCACACGGGAAATCAGGCTTCAATTCTTCACTCTGCCATGAGTGACATTGGGAAGGTTACACTCTCTCAGCCTCAGAGGAAGGCAATGGCAAACCTCCTCTGAACAAATCTTGCCGGGAGACCCCCCCCCCCATGATAGGTTTGCTTTAGGGTTGCCATACGTGGGAAATGACATGAAGGCACAGAACAACAAACAAGAAACAAGCCACTGGCTTTTAATACAAGCCACCGTCCTCTTGTCCATTTTGGTAGTAACTCAAGACCCAAAGAGCATGATGCACAGTGTGAGCCAGCATTTGAGCCATGAGTTATAAGAAATAATTTATTTTTATCCCTCCCTGGCTTACAAAAACGATTTACAATTTAAAACATAGCATTAAAAAAGTAGACAAGAAAGCAAACAATAATGCAGCAGAAGACAGGGTATAACAGGTTAGGCCTTTTTGGTGGCCGGGAATCTATTCAGGAAAGGCCTGGCAGAAGAGATCCATCTTAACAGCTTTTTGAAACCTATTTAAGGTGGCAATGTGATGGATCTCATCTGACAGGCCATTCCATAATCTGGGAGTGGTAGATGAAAAGGTCCTCTGGGTGGTAGCAGACAACCTCATTTTTATTTTTATTTTTTTCTCTTTATTCATATTTTCTCATACGTATTTAAACATATTAAGAAATTGTCTATATTCACTCAATCTTTATATACAAATAATATAGCTTATTGAAACAACTTTCACTCATGAATTTATCTTCTTTCTTCTCTTCTTCTCTTTCTTTTCTTGCTTCCAAATATCTTTGGTCCCTTAGATGCTGCTTGATCTTGTCTCCTTGGTTCCTGCTAACTTTATCATATATTCCGATTAAAAAAAAAGAAATATTCATTGCTTCTAATTTATACAAGTATTTTTGTTTACATTTGAATATATACTTAATGTATTCTCCTTATCTTATATTACCCACAACTTTGATTTTACTGTAACTATTTCTTCCCTCCTGAAATATAAAACACACATCTCAATCATACCATTTCTATAAAATGTTTCAGAAGTCTATATCAGTAATTCTATATCAATATTTGACTGCTTTTTCCAATACATAATTACTGAAGACCATTCTTCTTCTAATTTATCCAGCCATTTAGCGTCTAACTTATACGACAATCTGTCCATTTCTCATGCCTCAATAATTTTTATTAACCATTCATCTACACTCAAGTCTTTCTCTATCTTCCAATTTTGTGCTACTATTATCCTTGCTATAGTGATCAAATAGAATATTCTCCACCATTTTTCCTCATCTTTCCTTTTAATAACTGAAGTCATATTCAATAGATACAACTCTGGCATTTTTAAAAATCTTATCTTCAACATGTCTTGTATTATTTTATGTATTTTATCCCAGAATGATTTAACCTTCTCGCATTTCCACCACATATGCATCATTTTTATAGGTTGCAGTAAATTCCTCCCAGGAGACCTGAGTGCACAGGGTGGATTACATGGAAGGAGGTGGTCCCAAAGATAGATTGGACTCAAGCAATTTAGGGCTTTAAAGTTGATAACCAATACCTTGTACTGGGCCCAGAAACTGATAGGCAGCCAGTGAAGCGATCTCAAAATTGGTGCTATATGGTCTCTTCTAGTTGTACCTGAAACCAACCTGGCTGACATGTTCTCTACTAACTGGAGTTTCTGAACTAAGCATAAGGGTATCTCCATGTAGAGAGCACTACAGAAATCAAGATGAGAGGTTACCAGCATATGTACCACAGTTTCAAGGTCCCTAACTTCCAGAAAAGGCCGCAGCTGGCGTATCAGCCGAAGCTGATAACAAGCACTCCTGACCATCGCATTTACCTGATTCACCATCTGGAGTGACAGATCAAGTAGCACCCCCAGACTGTGAACACAGTCCTTTGAGGGGAGTGTGACTCTATCCAGGACTGTTTCCCTATGTCTGGGTTGGGGGGCATTACTTGTAAGTAATTACTCTGTTTTTTCTGGATTCAGTTTTCAACCCCCCCCCCCATCCAGTCCAATCATTGAGAGGAGAGACACCATCTAAAATCAGAGCTGAAGATCAAGACATAGAGAAATATATTTGGGTGTCATCAGCATACTGATAACACCCTTCCCCATGTCTCCATTTAGTGAGGTTATATCACTGCAAATGTAAAATACACTAAGACGTTATACTTATAAAAAGAGTGGAAACAAACCTTATTAAGCTGCAGTCATAATGTAGTAACAGAATTATACCTTTGTTAGTGAGAAAGAATCCAATTAAAAGTAACTAGTTAGTCACACAGTAGAATTATACAAAAGTGATGACAAAATGAAGGACACATACAATGAAGAGCCATATGATGATGAACCTCAGATTCTAAAAGGTGAGGTGGAAACTGAAATAAGAGAAGTAGCAAAAAACAAATCACCAGGAACAGATGATATTTCCAATTGAACTGCTGTGATCCAAATTGACAGAGTCAACTGTAGTGCTAACCAACATATGTCAACAGATATGGAAAACAAAATGATGGTCAACAGATTGGAAGCAATCAATATACATCCCCATCCACAAAAAGGGAGACATAAGAGACTGCATCAACTATATGACCATAGCACTGATCTCCCTTGCAAGCAAAATCATGCTCAAAATTCTGCAACAGACTCCAACCATACATGCAATGAGAAATCCCAGAGGCTCAGGAAAGGAAGAGGCATAAGAGACCAAATTGCAAACATAAGATGGCTAATGGAGCACATCAGGGAATTTAAAAAGAAAATCAGGATGTGCTTTATAGACTATAGCAAAGCCCTTGACTGCATAGATCATGAAAGGCTATGGAATGCCCTTAAAGACATGGGAGTGCCAACACATCTGATAGTCCTGATGAAGAATCCGTACTCAGGATAAGAGACTACTGTTAGAACAGAACACAGAGAAACAGAATGGTTCCCAATTGGCAAAGGTGTCAGACAAGGTTGTATCTTTTCACCCTATTTGTTCAACTTGTATGCAGAACATATTATAAGAAAGGCAGTCTTGGACACAGAAGGAGCAATGAAAATAGGAGGAAGGAATATCAACAATCTAAGATATGCAGATGGCACCATAGTACTAGCAGATAACCTCACAGACCTGGAACACTTACTAAGGAAGATTAAAGAAGAAAGTGCAGGGGTAGGCTTAATGTTGAACATAAAGAAAACCAAAATAATGACCAATGAGGACCTTCACAATTCAACCTAGACAATGAAGAAATAGACATAGTAAAAGAATTCCCATACCTGGGATCAAACATTGATAGAAATGGGGACCTCAGTCAGGAAATCAGAAGAAGATTAAGAATGAGGAGTGAGGCTATGAAAGAACTAAAAAGATTCTAAAATGCAAAGATATACAACTGAGCACAAAAGTTAGAATCATACAAGCCATCATTTTCCTTATTACAATGTATGGATGTGAGAGCTGGACAGTTAAGAAGAAGATAGGAAGAAAATCAATTCATTTGAAATGTGGTGCTAGAGAAGAGTGCTGAGGATTCCATGGACAGCCAAAAGGATAAACAAATGGTTCCTAGATCAGATCAAGCCAGAAACCTCCCTGGAAGCCAAGATGACCAAACTGAGGTTGCCTTACTTCGGACACATCATGAGATGGAAGGACTCATTGGAAAAGACAATAATGCTGGGAAAAGTGGGGGGAAGTAGGAAGAGATGAAGGACACATGCTAGATGGATGGACTCTATTGAGAAAATCCCAGGTATGGGGTTGCAGGAATTAAGCAGAGAAGTGGAGGACAGAGGGTCTTGGAGATGTCTCATCCATAGGGTCACCATGAGTTGAGATCAACTTGAGGTCAGTTTACAACAAAAGTTAGTTAAAACTTTACTTCCAAGTTTTGGGCTGAACAATCCTCTTTTTCATAGAGATTCTTCAGAGTGACTGATCACTTGCTTTGAAATATGACACATTTGCCCAATGTGTCATTTGGATTTCAGTGGGATGATACTGTTAGAATAGTATCATCCCTCTATAGAATATGTTGGAAAAACAGAGTAGCAAATGTTACCCCCTTTTGCTAATTGATATAAAGATTAGATGGAACAAGGAGGTGAATCTTTCTCTGCATATACAGTAATAGGTAGAGATGGCTCAGCCATCACCAAAGGCTTGTCTTGGAAAGGAAGAGGAGCCCTCCTTCCATCCACCATCTTGAGGGAGAGAAAGGCAAGCCAGCTCTAACAGGCCTTGCCTGAAAAGAAGAAGAGCACTCCGAGGGAGAGAAAAGAACAGCTGGACTTTTCCCCTTTCCCCACTGCCATTCCCTTCTCCTTTTGTGTCATGTCTTTTTAGATTGTAAGCCTGAGGGCAGGGAAATGTCTAATTAACAAATTGTAAGCCGCTCAGATAGCCTTGGCTGAAGAGCGGGGTAATAATAATAATAATAATAATCATCATCATCATCATCATCATCATCCATGGACTAAATGACCTCGTTTACTGTGTAGACATGGTGGCATGAAGGTGTGGGTGAAATGCATGGTCAGATAAATTTACAGGATTATATAGTGCAGGAGCAAACAAAGAAAATCAAAATGTGCAAGAATGACCCATCCTTTCTCCAAATTAGATATGAGAACTGTACAAGCAAGTTGCTAAAAAGGGATCTGAACTACACCAGGGTTTTCCAAAAATTCATATTTTTCTCAGCCCCACATTGCCAAGCCAAAACAAAAAGTATCTAACAAAACTACCAAATATAAATTAACCCTTTCTGTAGCACTGGAAAAGAGCCAGCATGGTGTAGTGGTTTGAGTATTGGACTGCAACTCAAGATAAGTCTCACTCTCTCAGCCTCAGATCTTCTCCTGAACATATTTTGCCAAGAAAACCAAATGATAGGTTCACCTTAGGGTCACCATATGTTAGAAATCCACTGGGCAAAAGTGTATCAGATCAAAAGGCATATTTGCTTATTTCCAGGAAACACCATATGGACTACAGCTTACATGCTGCTTTATCCCACTAGGGGGCAAACAGGATTTAAACAAGAATTAAACAGGAAATGTGCTGTGATAAACATAGGGCATTTCCTGTTTAACTCTCGTTTAAATCCTGTTTGCCGCCCAGTGTGATAAAGCAGATGGCTGCTCTATTGCAGTGAGGCAGCAAAGTGTAGTCCTAACTAAGATATCTTTACCTGGAATTTAATAATTAGATCTACAGAATGTTGTTCTCTTTGTTTTGTACCATCACCTGGTATATATTTGCATTTTTGAAATATTTTTGCAATTCCAGTGTCTTTAAAAATATAGGCTACATATTTAAATATACGCAATAAAGCAAATGAATAATTTCCCTCATCTAAAAAAGTATTTCCTGAAGTTGTCTCTTGAATGTTTTTTGCACAGAGTAACAAGTGTCAAATTGTGAGCATTTGAGATGTATAGTAAGGCCCAGATCTAGCTGTCGATCTGAATTATAGTAGACATTAAATCAATCATAATACAGTTACAAAAATCCAAAGTGGATATGCTTTCATTGGGACTAACACTTGGATTTAGGCCTAAGAATTAGGGTGTGTGTATGACTTTTCATAACATAGTTTTTTAAAAAATTGTTCCCTTCCAATTCCTCTCCAAATTGTCATATGAGTGAAATGTCAGAAATTTAAAGGTAAATTAGGTCAACAACAGACACTAGCTTCCTAAATTCAATACTTTTGTATCTCTCAACTCAGCCCCACATACCCACCCAACAGGCTTCCAAAAAGTGTCATTAATGGGGAAAAGCTGGAGAACATAGACTACAATTTTACAAGCACACTGAATTCAGAAAATTAACTGAAAATCCACTCTTCTATTATTATTATTTTTTTAAAAAAATAAATTCAGTATTAGTCTAATTATACTGATGGGATTAGATGATCTTAGAAGGATACTGATGTTGCATTTAAACTGGTGTTGCACTTCCTGAAAACCATGCTGTAAACAGGATACTTCTCTTTTGTGGTTGCCACTTTATACAAGATATTTGCTACAGATAGCTCTCCCAGAAGGAAATGATACTTAAGGACATGAGGGGAGTTAGTGAAACAGAGGTGGAGCCATAATGACACCAGATCTTTCAAAAACCATTACTATAAATGTGAATGCTCATTAATGATAAATGTCCTGCAAGCAAGACGAACAATAATAATAAAAGTTTGCATACCAAAGCAAATGCAGTAAAATGAATGGAAATAACCCATTTTTTTCTGTTCATATGTTTCTTTAATATGATTTGTAGTATGCTACACATGCACGTGAATATTATTATGTATCATCTTTCTCTGTATAATCTGGAGATTTTGAGGGACTATATTTCAGGCAAGAAAGACAATCATTATGCTTTTCTGGGGACTATGGTCTTTTTATGCTCTTAGGCTGACCTTTTTCTACTTTGATTTTGGACAATTGTGGCTCTTCAAGCCGTAAAAGGCAGAGAAGAAGCAAAGGTAAAAGGGGAGAAAAATAAGATCAAAACCCTGAACTTGTTCAGTGACTTGTGCATAGGGACAAAGAGAACTACAATGGGACCTTGTTATCTGCTGGTGGTTGGTTCCAGAACCCTCCGTGGATAATATAATGACACAACAAAATGGCGTCCAATATATATAATGGAAAATCAAGGTTTGCTTTTCAGAATTTATACATCTTGGGAATATTTTCAAGTCGTGTATGCTCAAATCCGTGGATAGAAAAATCCATGGAGAAGGAGGGCCAACTGTACTATAACAATCAAATCAGAGAAATAGAATACCACAGGACAAAAAGATAGAACACCTCTTCCACAATACCTGAGAAATTGAAAGGCACATTTAAAGCAAAAGTGGGGATGGTCTACAACAAGCAGAGAACACATTGCATGATCAAGAAAAAAATAAGATCAAACAATAACCTGAAGAACTATAGATTTTTGTGGGTTTTTCTAGGCTATGTGGCCATGTTCTAGAAGAATTTATTTCTGATGTTTCGCCAGCATCTGTGGCTGGCATCTTCAGAGAATGCTGGCCTGGAAAAGAGTTGGGTATATATATGTACTGTGTGACCCTGGATAGGAAGGAGTGATTTACAACATGAAGTGGAATCTGCATTCAAAACACTTTGAAGAAATAAATCACCAGGCACAATTACATACAAGCAGAACTGTTTGAAGTAACAGAGATAGAATCCACTAAAAAGTCTAACTAAAAATCAGTCAACAAACATGATGGAGATAAAGGGGTTAATCCAAAGATATCCTGGAGAAATCACAAAATTATGCGACACCATTTCATACAACGTCGCAAAAAACCCCGCAGTTAAGCTAGATTTAAAGGAGGATTAAGTGATGCTATTTCACACAATGTCACAAAAAACCTGCAGTTAAATTAGATTTAAAGAAGGATTAATCCACATCTTTTCAAGTTCAGATCTCTACAGAAAGTGTAAATTTGAAATTGCTTTAATTGCGAAATCACACATGAATGTTAATTGTGAAATAATGTTATTTTCACTTTAAGTTCGCTTTAAGTTTGCTTTAACACAACTTCAATGTCATGTTAACATCAAAATTGGCCCCTAATGTGATAAACTCCATTCTCTTTCTCCTGCTCTACCATTCAGCAGCTACAAGCTAAACATCTTCCCCTCCCTCCCTCTTACTTGTCATACTGGATTTCAATTCCAAGGGCACGAGATTGGAAAAGACTGATCTATACACATGGAAAGTGCAGGAATAATGGCCACCATTTTGCTCTGAAATAGTTTGTGACAGCTTCCTCACTAGTCACCTGGTGTGCAAGGAAGGTGACACTTTTTCAACTATTCAAGTGAGAAGTGAAAGTGAAGTCTATAAAATCCAGGAACCATTTGCAGAGCAAGAGATAGAGAGGGGGAGACAAGTGGAGGTGGCCCTTTTTCAACACTTAAATATGTGGCGTATGAAACACTAGAAACATAGTTGGTTTTTACTACAAGCCAGGATAATTTACCCAGAGGGCTGATCAGGAGGATTTCTCCTTACCTCAGTTTTGGGATGGTCTGCACTGAAAGGTGTAAGTTAATCAGAGAGACAGTAAATTACTTGCTTTGGAAATCTCCCTTCAGTCAATTAATAAAAGCTGTGGTTATTTAGAACAGCTACCTGTCATTGTCATTGTTGTTTATTTGGTCATTGACCAGTATAAAAATATATGTAATACAATAACGATAAAAATCATTGTACAGTACAGTTATTCAGTGATTACTTGTTGTCCCTACTTTACACAAGTGCAGTGGCAGAAACTTCCGTGGGATGTATAAGCATTCCAGGTTCCCCTTGCTACTAGAAATGGCAGTCAAGACTGGGCCAACACTGCCTTTCTCAGTTACACTACCTTCTTTTAATGCGCAATGCTCTGGATCCTACCATCCATCATGGCTGGCTTGATGACTGCCAGCTTGCCAGCCTCCAGCAGGCTGCTGTGCCATAGTTCCAGCTGCCTACTGAACCATGCTTTGCTTTCCATAATCCCTAATCATTGCTGGAGACACAAAATGAATGTGTGTGAGTATTAACCATCATTAGGAAAAATGATGACAATTAAAAGTAATTAATAAAAGCTCTCCCGTGACAGGACATATGCATGCCATGCGTCTTGACTGGACCAAGCATGGAAATCAGCACACCTCATTACCCAAACGAATTGATATCACACAGCCCAACTTCCTCTATAAATAACATACTTGAAAGAAATCTTCGATTTTCTCATGCATATACATTTCCAACAACACTAGGCTCTTTCTAGTTGGGGGAAAGTAGAAGGCACCTTGCTAATCACATCAGTCCAGATGGTTGGCTCTCTTCTTGCCAAGAAAGAGTACTGGGTACCCTTTTAATGTGCATTTACATAAATTGCATGTTAATAAAGGCCTGTGAGCTTGTGGACTTTTCCTCCCCCATCCCAATTCAGTTTTGGATTAAGTCCCGAAATGTGTTGTGCACACCCTGAGTGAAACATAAATCATTGGCTACCACGAAGGGCACTTAACACCTTGTACAATCTGCCCTTTTGTACCTATTGTAGATTAATTGCATCTTTTTAATTGATCACTATCCCCTTTGATGGTACAAGCCTTGTTGGGTGCAGATATGCCAGGCTTGGCTAGAGCTTTGTCAGTAGTCTGGTTTTTGACTTTAAGATTCAGAAAAACAAAACAAAAACAAAAACAAAATTGTGCTCACCCCACCCTGCCGCCAACCATACTTGGAAATGTTTACTGACTTTCTAACTGCAGTGTATTTTTTTTAAAAAAAGTTACAGGCAATGGCAATTGGACTGTTGTAATATTGTCCCCCAATTTCTTGTATGTGTTTGCTTTCTTTGTATATATGTATTGTTTCTGTTTCCATTAATAACTTCACAGACAAATTTGCCTGCCAAAACATTTTGTTATAAGTCTTTTCATAGAGTCTTAAATCTGGAACAGAGTTTAGAAATCACCTAGTTTACCCAGAGCTTGAGGGGGCACTTTTTTGGATTCCCAGAATCCCCTGAGCAGCAGTTTACAGAATCTGTAATGGCCAACCTCCAGCAAAGGAAAATCCACCACATCCGTGGGCAGTGTCATATAATCTCAAATAGCTCTTGAGTTTCTTCTTACATTTTGCTAAAAACCAGGCTTTCTTGCCATTGCCTTCTGTCTAGTTCTTTGCAGCAAGAGAGAACAACTCTGCACCCTTTGTTAAATGGTAGTCCTTCATAAATTTGTCTGAAGACAGCTACCGTATCTCTTATTAACGTTCTTTTCTTCATGAAAAACATATCCAGCTACTTCAACCATTCCTCAGATTGGTTCACATGTGTGCGCACACATGTCACCCTGGTCACTCTTTTCTAGATGCTTTCTAGTTTATTGGAGTCCTTCCCCTTGCTTGAGTGGGTATACAAAATCTAATCAATAATTGTGAGAACTAGCAAGTACTGTATAGCAATTATGTAGCAAGTATGAAGAAGAAAGTTGTTTTGAGATATTTTATCCTTCTGACAACATTGGAACACATTTGAAGCTGCAAAAATTTGGGGATACAATTAAAGATAAACCCTTTTCTACCTTCAAAAGACTTGGACTATTCCAAATAGTAAGAAAATCTTTTTAATCATTGCTACGGGAGGATAGGTAAATTTATAAACATTTTAAAAAATCACAGGGAAGAGGGTTTTCAGTGGAGGGTTTGCAAGGCTGAAAAATAATTTTCTTCCTAATTTGGACTTATCAATAATGAATCACCATCACAATCCTTAGAGTTCCTCCTTCTAGTATATTGTACCACTTTTACACATGCACTACAAAACGTTTTCAAGGATGATTTGATTATAATTGTCTATACATTTTTGTTTCCTTTTTAAGGGATTCAGAACAGTTCAGGATTTGAGTGTACTCAGGTAAGCCTCTAAGTGATGAGTAATACAGCCATGCTTTCCTCTCACAGCAAAGAAATTGTGGAAGGACTCAGGGACAGTTGGGCAACTGTGGACACCAGCTATTTCTGAACTGCAGTTCTTTGTCAAAGGCCATACTGGATACAGATGATAGGGCAAATGCCTGAAGTGTCAGATTTGCCAACCTCACTCTTGAACTAGGAAGCTTAGGTCAGGTAATGACATTCTAGCTTAACTGAGAATCAAAGTTTAATTTGGTGCTTTGCCTAGTTCCAAGTATTATGGCTCATCTAAATAGAGTGGTCTTATAGTGCATGCACAAGTTCCCCCTCAACTCACTTAAAGGTAATTTAGTTTATAAGAAAGGCACATTCCTTTATTCATTTCTTGTACACTTCCAACACAGGTTCTCTCTTGTGGTTGCAATTCTGTTGCAAGAGGTGATCAACCCTTCACTGTGTGCTCTTCGGCTTGGCAATTTCCCAAATATTTACATATTGCTGAGCAAGGAAGCTCCTTCACCACACCATCCTCTCCATTTTGCAATATTTTAATAGGGTTACCTTGTTTAAAGTGCTGTTTCCCTTACACCCTGCCTAGTCGAGTTCAGAGAAAAGTTGGATGCACCTTGTCTCTCTTCCTACAGGAATACAAAACCCATTCTTCCTTCCTTGCACCAGCTTTTTGTGAACAGGTTGTTTTATTTATTAAATTTTTATCAGACATTTCTGCCAAAAAAATTAATTCTCAAACCAGCTAGTTAATATGGTTCAAGTAAAACAAATGAAATTAAACCATAAAAACAGAATTAATAATAGAACTGAAAACACATCAGTTAATAAAAAAGTAACAGCACCCAAGCAGTCAAAACTTCCTCAGCAGTGATCTAGCTTGAAGGCCAAAGGCTTAGTTGCTTTGTGTTTCACACCTTATTCAGGCCTGTGGGGATGGTGCATTCAGTGAGCTGTTTTGAAAGAAGATATATTTTTGGTATTGTTCTTGTTTCAAGGAATAATATCTAAAAGTAATATCATGCAACATTCTTGTCATCTACGGAAAGACTGAGTGATTTCTTCTCACTATGAGAGAATTAATTCACACAGCCTCCTATTGTGCGGCTGCTAATGCTCCTGCTGCTCTTCCCATCAAGCTTGGAAAATACCATATTTCAATCATTTTTTAAAAATCAAACATACTGCTCTTTCAGTATTAGAAAGACTGGAAATTCTGTTCCTGGGACTAAATGCTACACTGAATTTAGTTATATATAGTATATTTAGGCATATACTGGGCCTCACTAAAAAGGTTTGACTCAGTACATGGACTATGATTGTAAACAAATGGTTACTAATGTTTTTGGAAGATGAAACAGAAGAGTACTATAGGCTGTGTTGCACTCTTACCCAGGCTGCATCCACACTGCAGAAATAATTCAGGTTGACACCACTTTAACTTCCATTAATGGAATTATGGGATTTGTAGTTTGTTCTGGAATCAGAGCTCTCTGACAAGAAGGCTAAATGTCTCACAATACTACAATTTCCAGAATTCCATAGCATTGAGCCATGGCAGTTAAAGTGGTGTCAGCCTGAATTATTTCTGCAGTTCAGATGCAGCCTCAGAGAATTGGTCAAATGATGCAGAAGCTGTCCTACAAATTTATATCTTTTGATATTGAATTGCTATTCAGTACCTAATCAAGGGTAGTGAATAGGGTTTCATCCATTATAAAATAGAGGGTTTTTAGAAACGTGGTCACAATGTCTTGGACTTGGAGTGACAGCTAAATTGTTGCAATATAGAGCAAGGTATATGGGGGAAGCCATAACGTTTTCTGCTGCAGCTCTTACTTCAGTCATGTAGTATAATCATGCAGTATTGGGGTAATAGGGTCAAAGCACTGGGATTTTTTTCTTTAACAGGGTAATAAGGTCATCCACTATTTTGTCAGGTATAGCTTTTTACTCTGTTAGCTTCACTGCAATCCTCACAGTTACTAAAAAAAGATGTATGGAGATTATTCTTGCCCATCGACATTGTACTATTATTCTATTATTCTTATAAGGCAAGATATTTTGAGGTGGTTTGGTCTTGAATGTGAAATTAAGATTCATTAGCTGTAGAAAAGACCACCTTCTGGTGGACTAGATAGTGGCCCCAGTGGGGGAAAAGACCACGACACTTCAGCCACGAAGGAGATGAGGCAATGGAGATGTTGGTTGCTTGCAATCATCAGATTTTTCTTCCTTCCCTTGTCAGCCCTGCATGAGCCCAGAAAAGATCTAATTCCTAAAAAAGAGTTCACACAGGATTCTGGCTGAAAAGTAGTAGAAGATTTTTGGTGATATGAATCAACAGTAACCTGCCTTTCTGGATTAAAGACTTTTTGAGAGTGGTGCTATGGGGATTTTCATTTGAATCATGAGCATACAAACTTTTGCTGCCCCAGCTTGTTGGGGGCAATTAGCTTACACATTGTAAACCACTTAGAGACTGCTTAATTCAGTATGAAACAGTATATACAGTGGTCCCCCGGGTTACGAATCCCCCGGGGTACGAAAACCCTGGGGTACGAAAGAGCCAGGGCAGCAAAAAATGGCCCCGGCTTGCAAATAAAACCCCGGGTTACAATTAAAAAAACCGCGCGGCCCCTTTAAATTTGCCGCACGGTCTGGCAAAAAAAGCGGTCCCCCGGGTTACGAATATTTCTGGGTTACGAAAGGTAATCCGGAACGGATTACTTTCGTAACCCGAGGGACCACTGTAAATGAAGCTGATTTTGCTATTACACTATACCATTGTTGAACTCTAGGGAGAAAATCACTGGTAAAATTCTTTTCAATGGGTCTTTCACTTATCTACTGTCATTATCAAAACTAATACAGCTGTAAAGCAATGGATTCTATCTGGACTAGTAGTAAGTGGACCCTCCATGGATAACAAAATCCATAGATGCTCAAGTCCCATTAAATATAATGGCACAACAAAATGGTGTCCCATATATAAAATGGAAAAATCAATATTTTCTATTTGGAATTTATACTTTTTGGGAATATTTTCAAGCTGTGTATGCTCAAATCCAGGGATAAAAAAATTCATGGATAAGGAGGACCAACTGTAACTGATAAATCTGCAAGATGAATTTTCTTGTTCCTTCTGATTTCATAGAAACATTTGCATAGATAAAGCTTGTTGTTAGTTCAAAATTCACTGTATTACAAAATCCACACTATTCTACCTTAATGTATGCAAACTTCCTCTTTCCCATTTTAACCAAAGGCTTCAACATTTGAGCTTCAGAAGAAACAGCAAATGAGGCCCATTCTTGTCATATGTCAAGATGCAATAATACCCAAAGATGACAGTTGAAATAATAATCATCGCTGCCACTACCTTCCATTAAATAATAAATAATTTTTTTCTCTTTCATGATAACATCCCCAAATCACTGTAATTGTAAGGCTGGTCCTTCTTGTACCTATTGATTATGTACTCATAAATTACATAAGGATTAGCTCAGCATTTACATGTATGTTTGCTACTCAAACACTGAAATGGGCAGTAGCACAAAATAGAGGACTACTGAAGGATCTAGTGAGAATACAGAAGACTGCTTGGTGCACAATGTGTAAATCTGATGATTCATAATATTTATTTCTTGATGTAAGCATGACAAAAAAAGTCATCCTGGGAATATCTTTGTAAGACTCACTGATAGTCAGTTTTGTAGGACCCTTAGACTCAGGAGGTTTTGATTAACAGATGGAAATAATATTTGCAATTATTTGTTCCTGAATCAAAGAAATGGGTTTCCAAACCATCAGGAACCCCATCAGGAAGAAAAAGAACCATCAAGAATTTTGTGTAATTTTCTACTGGAATTTGGCATCCTGTAGAGGTTGTTGTTATTATTGTTGCTGTGTGCCTTTAAGTCATTTCTGACTTTTGGTGACCCTAAGGTGAACCTATCATGAAGTTTTCTTGTCAAGTTTCCTCAGAGGAGGTTTGCCATCGCCATCCTCTGAGGCTGAGAGAGTATGACTTGCCCAAAGTCACCCAGTGGGTTTACATGGCCAAGCCAGGATTCAAATCCCGGTGTCCAGACACCTAGTTAATGTTCAAATCACTCCACCATGCTGGCTCCTGTAAAACTGTGCAATAATTATTCTGTGGATAAAAATCTGTGCTTTTGAGCAACCTTCTTTTTTTGCATAATAATGGGGTCCCTGCATAGAAATTGTTTCCTACACAATAAACCTGTTTTCGTGCAGAAAGCAATCTTTTGTTGTTGAAGAAAATGTGGTTTTATTCTGCAGACAACATTTCAGGATGATGAAGCTGAGGGGGATATAACCTAGGAAAATGCATTTTTTTCCTGCAGCAGGGAGAAAAATACTTTGATTATTTGTCCATTGTGGGACACATCCCACAATGGCATAATATAAGCCTCCCTCTCTAAGAGCTTTGGTGAAATCTTCATGGTAGCTGCAGAGGGAATGGATTTTTTTAGGGAAAAATGTATTGTTATAAACTATTGCTCCTCTTTTTCTTTGGTAATAAAACATATGGTGGGATGACTTGATCCTGAATGGACAATTAGGATCCCTTACCTTTTTAGAAGGCCTGTGTGTGGCAGAGATAAAAATTTCTAGATTTGCTTTGTTGATATAGCTGCTGTCATTTTTAAACAACTTTCCTGTTTAACTGTCATGATGAACACCTACACTTCAAAACTGACTACCTCAGTTCTGTTGGCAGCACAAATTTGATTATCCCTCAGAGCAAGATAAGGATTTATAATATGCCAGTATTAAAACAAGTTCTAAATATGTGCACAGATATATGTGATACCTCTCAGTAGGAGTAAACATTAGGAGAGACTCCATTTTTTTAAAAAAAGGTTATATAACAGTATAGAACAGCCATACACTGCATTATCAATACAGAAAATGGAAAAAAAAAGTCTTAAGGTTTCATATCCTTGGTAGTAATGGGTTCTCAGAATTAAACCCATTTCCTAAAACTGCTACAACTTACTTCCCTTTCTGTGGTTGGGGAGCTTTTCAGATTGATATGCCAGGAAGTCTGAGTGGGGCACAAGTTCTACTTTCCCACTTCCCGCTCATATATGAAAGATTGGGGAAAAGGAAAAATTAAAATTCCCTTGTCTGAGCCATGATGCTCTCAGTGTGGGAAGATAACCTCTGAACTGTGTGTGTCTGTATGTGCCTTCAAGTCACCTGTCAATCTATGGTGACCCCATGAATTTCCTAGGGTTTTCTTAGGCAAGGAATACATAGAGATGGTTTTGCCAGATCCTTCCTCTGAAATATAGCCTCCAGAAGCTAGTATTCATTGGCAATCTCCCATCCAAGTACTAACTATGACCAACACTGCTTAAACAATGCACTACTATGCAGAACAGAAGGTTGATGTAGCCAGGTACATTAAACACATCCTCTGCTTTATCTACCTATTTCTCAATGCACACAACTGGAAAATAAATGCCTCCCAAAACTTCAGTCAATGGAAGAAAGTTGTGTAAGTAACATAAACTGAACTAATGAATGTAGAAATTAGGGAAGAAAAAACAGTCCAATTTGAATCAAGGTTGAGAAGAAAGTGCGGCTTCACAGAAGCTTCACCCCCATGCTCTAGACCGGACCTTGGAAACAGTCCGTTATTAGACTACAACTCCCAGAATCCCCTGAACTAGGCAGGAATGCTGGGAGTCAAAATAAAACTCCTTTTCCCAGCTTTGCTCCAAGCTTTCCAGAAGTAGTCGGGTTCTAACATTTGGCTTCTGTCTCTGTCTGGACAAAATGGCTCGATTGTACTGATAAATGTGTGGACATTTAAGAATGGAAAGTGCTGGAGCTGAAATGGAAGAATGCTTATCTTTTCATACCTCCTAAATATCGGAAATGACTTGAAGACACACAAGAACAACAACAACAACAACAACAACAACAACAAGTGTGAAAAGCAATTTAAAAAAATTCCCAGAGCCATTTCAAAGATAGTCAGCCATTCTTATTTAGAAATCAGCTGCCGAAAATAAAAGAGACAGAAGAAAAGGCAAATATGATAGATTCTTTTTCCAATAAAAGATCTTCCAAGAATCTAGAATTGTCATCCATAAACACAACCTGTGGCAGTTGATTATGGACTTTGAAGCCTTGACTGACACAAATGCATGCTATGCATGTTAGTCACAACATGGAGAAAAAGAGAAAGATCATGTCAAAGCCCAGAGACTGAAAACTGCTTGCATGGAGGTGTGAAAGATGCTTTTTTGGAGAGGAAAACCCTGCAAAATTTTAGCTAAGGTAATGAGGTGGGTGGCAGCACAGATGATAATGTGTCAGAATTGCTGCATGTCACACAGATGTGTGGGTGTGATGAAGAGTGCTATGTGTGTGGGCGGAATGAGTCTTTTTGTAAAAGGATGTCAAAGCTTCAACATCCTGTCTTAGAATTGATTTTTATGAGAAACAGACAGGGGGAAAAAGGTTGCTTTCTAGCAAATAATAATAATAATAATAATAATAATAATAATAGGAAGATGACGACAACGACAACGACACTCTTGTGTTCCTGAGCATTTGGATCCAAATGAAAATTCAGGTGTGAATGATTTGCATTGACTCACTTTCTGCAATGCCAAAAATTTGGGGACTGGGGGAAAAATTCATGACAGGGGATTGAATTTTAAATATGCCTCCCCCCTCCCCAAACTACACCCTTGGAACTATATCTTTTGTATTTGAGGAGTAGGATGAGATTGGTAAAATCCCAGACCATTTTCATACATCCTTTTACCCTATCCCTCAGCAGGCTTATTTCACCCCTTTTTTTCACAACTGTAAGCAAACAGAAGGTCATTACTAGTTTTGAACAAAAATCTGTTTCAGGTCTAATAAAGGTCAAGATGACATATGCTTCAAATGGATGTGATTGGTGTGTTTGAGGCACATTGCGGGGAGCCTATGAATAGTCAATTTTATGCAGATTCATTAAAGGATGGAGGACTGAGGGTTCAGTATAGGCTGTGCACTGCACTGGGGACTCAGCAAAGTGCATAATATCTACTTGGGGTGATAGTAATGGCTGTTCTTTAGTGGAACACATTCCCTTGGAGTGTGGTGGAATCTCCTTCCTTGGAGATTTTTAAACAGAGGCTTGATGGTCATTTGTCAGGGATGCTTTGATTGAGAGTTCCTGCGTGGCAGGGGGTTGGACTGGATGGCCCTTGTGGTCTTTTCCAGCTCTACAATTCTACAATTCTACGATTCTATCCCAGCTTTACAAATTCTGACACACGATGGAAATCCTAGGACTGATGGTAGGGGGATGGTGGTGTTTTTGCAGTAGTATCTATAACTATAGTCAGTATTTGTGGAAATCAGAAGGATGAAACTTTAGTGCTACCTTAAACTTGCCCACAGTGCTACAGAAAACAATTCATTGTAGGTTATATGATGACAGCTACACAGTGGTTAGAATTTTTTTTAAAATGCAATGATCCTTGCCCAGGTGGCATATAAAGTAGCCTGGTCAGTGCAGGAGTAATATCTCTTCAGGAATTGCAGCACAATATTCAGTGGTTTGGATTGATTGAAAGAAACAGTAATAAACTATGAACTGCAATTTCAAAACTGGGACCTTAAAAGTAAAATTACAGCTCCAGTCCATACATTCACTTTTCCCCCTGTGCTTCTTTTCCACAAACTTGTTGTTGTTGTTATTATTGTTGTTACTTTAAACTGAAATGCTAAAAGGAAACACATGCAACTTTTTAAATGAAATTACAAGGAAATAAAAATAAGTCTTCCAGCAGGACATCCTTATACATTTTTCATATGTTTTAAAGTATCTGAAGAGAGCATCTTCCAAAATGTTATTAACTGAAGCTCTGGATAGAGGGAAATCTCTCACTAAATATCAGTTTCAGGTTACAATACAATTGTTTCCAGTGCAATATACTGGCTCTTGCATTATTTTTGCATTATTCTTTTCATGTGTTTGTTGCTTATTACATGTCTTTGCTAGGCCTTATACTTTCTTCATATGGAACAGATATATTTGTCACCAGATTATATCAGCAAGAAGGAATACTTCTGCAGAACAGTGCTTCTTATGCTGTCTGATGTTGGGGACCAGCAGGGTTTTTCTCCTAATGTGCCAGGAACTGGCATCATATTTGTGCCCACTGAATGCAACTGCTTCTTTTCTGGAAACTTGCTATGGACCAGCAGCCAATAGTTTGTGGCATGACACAAGTCCATAGACCACAATAGCTTGTGGACTGGCACAATTCCATGGGCCACAATTTTGTTTAGCATTGCTCTAGAATACAGTGGGAGATCTAGTGTCCATGAGCTACAACAGGAAAAAAACTTAATTCTCTCTGCTTCTCCATTTTCCATTCTTACAGATTTAAGGATATGCATATGGGGTGTCTCACTATTTAACAGTTGATTCAATGGATCTACTCTTGTTGGTACTAACCAACAGGATTCAGACTATAGTATGAAAAAATAATATAAAAAAAATATCTTTGTTACTAACAAAGCAAAGTTCTGCCAGGTCTGTGACCCTCTAGAACAGTGACATGACATGCCAAGATCAGAGGGCTGCATATACCATTCACTGGATGTCAGAGGACACACGGTTATGTATCTAGTAAAAATGAGGTACATTCTAAGAACAAGTATACTCGGCAATAGCTTTAAGAATCTTGCTCAGTGTAACTGAAATGAAGGAATTATAGAGAGTACTGGAATGACTCTATAATGTATATATTTCCTGTAGTACAGACGTTAGTGTTAAGCAAAGGTATGTGTATTTTTAAAAAAGCCTAGCTATATGCAATAATGATAATAGTTGTCAACCAGCAAATGGGAAGTGATTCTTTAAGTGAAGAGTAGAGCTGGGAAAGACTACTAACTCATGCAGAAGTGGTTTGACCTTTCCTCTGTCTTCTTCCTCATGAGACCTCCCTCAGAGAGCAAGAAAGTGCTCTGAATTAAGCTTCAGAAAACCACCTCCTAGTTAACCTTGGCTTTCATTTCTTAATGAAATATTCATATTTTTGCTGTCATACATGGATTGCACTTTGTCACTAGTTAAGAAAAGAAACATAATACATACAAAGAATACACCCTGATTGATTTGTTTGCCAGTAGGATTTATGCCACTTATCAGTGAAATTGCCAGGAATTACGAACAGACACTTTAGAAATATAGTTACTTCTTAGCTATTTGTTCTTAACAACTGATGGACATTCAAATCATACATAAACTGTAAGAGACACATGGTAGTAGGAGCCAGCATGAAGACCGGGGAGTTAAATGTGATATATGCTAATTTTGCATAACCTTAATGGGAATTTGTTCATTTACAGGACTATGCAGGACAGTGGTGAACATAATAGGAACTTTTAAGAAAATATGCAATGTTATGTATCAATTTTTCACTAACTGAGGCACATAACCTCATCAGCATGTGGCTGGTAATAAATAACACTAACATACATTGATCTGGTTTTCTAGATTTCAGGGAGCCAGATGGAAACTCAAAGAACTGTCATGTTTCTCTGCATTTCCAGTCATGGAAATAAATACCAGGGTGAACAGCACCAAAGAACAAATAAAATTTGATTAAACTAAACAAAACAAAACCCTGAGGTGACTATAAAAGCCAGGTATCCATCTCGGCCCATTACCATTCAACATCAGACCTTTCTGAATTAACATGATGGTATCTATAGTTCATGAGAGTGGACTAGAGCTCTCTAGCAAGATATTCCATTTAGCCCCCTAAATTACAAATCCCAGAAATCAAATTGTTATAACAGTATGGTACTATAACTTTGTCCACCACCACCACCACCCCCCGATAAATATAAGGGTACAGGGAAATTATTTCAATTGAATGGAGACCTGGTGGCACAGTTGTTAAATGCCAGTACTGCAACCAAAACGTTGTGGGTTCAATCCTGCAGGTCTCCAGGTTGACTCAGCCTTCAATCCTTTCGTAGATTAGTAAAATGAGTACCTAGCTTGTTAGGGTCAATTGGCTAACAAATTGTAAACTGCTTGGAGAGTGCTTAGCACTATAAAGCGACATAGAAATGTAAGCGGTTGCTGTATCTTGCAAAGCAGTAATTCAGTTGTTAATTCTATAGTAACCAGTATCTGAGATTAGGGATATGGCATTTTTCCCAATCCATTTTGCACTCTGTTATATGTGTTTGCTCAGAAGAAAGTCTCACTACCTCCAGCACAATTTCTCCCTAGATGAATGGCCCAAAATGGATTGCAGCCTTTGGTGGAATTCTGTTCGCATGTGCCTAACTGGGAGCTGTTCACATGTGCCTAACTGTCTAACTGGAACAGACCGGCAAGTTAGGCCACTTTCTGGGTAGCTTGGAAGTGCAGCATTTAAACACTGCATCCTCCCAAGCAGCCCAGAAGCCACACGTCTGTTTACAAGGTGGCACAGTGTTTACACACTGCATGCCACTGGAGTGTCATGAAGCTGTCTTCTGGCTGCGGTGTGGGTGCAAAGCTGGCTTTTTGCCACGTGAAAAAGGAGCGAGTCTTTGCCGCTCCTTTTTCAGGTGGATTCAAGGTGAATTGGGGCTGCGGCGTGCTGTTCCCGTGCCCCCAGTTCACCTTCAGAGGGAGCAGCTTCACACTGCTCCTTCCTTCAGCCCTACATTTAGAATAATTGTGGAGATTTGGACAATTTGACCAGTATCCAAGCACTATTGTACACAGAACCATTGCACTCATAGGCTTTCCTCCTGCAGCTTTCTCTTGCACCACTCTCTCACACAGAATTATTTAACTAGTAGCTGTTCCTCAAATAATGTTGGAAATAAATGATTAATAATTTGAGAGGATTTATTTTTGTTTCCTGTGAAAGAAGTTAGGAAATGGTTAAGCCCATAAATTCTGAGTGGACACAGATAGGCTAAAATCCAGCCTTTCCTTGTAGTTCCTTCCCACCTGCACTCCCAACAGCTCATTCATTTTCTAAGTCAGGGAAAACCTTTTTAAACCACTGCTTTGAGACGTTATAAGATCCAGCAGAACAGACTCCATTCATCCTTTCTCAGGCTGCATCTGCACAGCAGAAATAATACAGCTTGACATCACTTTAACTGTCATGGCTCAATGCTTTTGAATTCTGGGAAGTGTAGTTTGTTGTGGCACCAGAGCGCTCTAGAGAGCTACATAGAGCGTCTCATAGAGCTACAGTTCCCAGAATTCCATAGCATTGAACTATGACAGTTAAAGTGGTGCCAAACTGGATTATTTCTGCAGTGGGGATGCAACTTCGGTGAAAAAAAGCAATGGATGAGGGAAGCCTTTGGGAACTATTTCAGAACTACAGATGCATGAAGGCCATGGTTCCCAGTTCATTTACTTCTATCCCATTTGCAAATGCTTTAAAGAGGTAATTTAGCCAGGTCCCAAAATGCAGCTGAGTATAACAAATTAAGGGAGCTTCTCATCTTAAGAAATCAGATTAAACCAGTTGTTTTCAACCTTTGTTCATTGTAAGCAATCAATGGATCAATTTATAGGTCCGGTCAACACTCATAATAAAAAAAACCCTGACTCAACATTCAGAAGTACACTAATCAAGTATTTCATTTGACAAATGCAGAAAACCAAATATATTCAAATAGGGCTGCCTAGGTATCATCACACTAAATGTGTCCTGTTCTATATAAACAGGTTTCATGGAATAATAGGGGCTTCCTTATTTGGTAGAACAAGTTTGAATTATTCTGCTTGGCGGTCCTCTGTTAGCCTTGCCTCGGGAGTCTGTAGTTCTTCAACATTTCTTAAATGGGCCTGTACTTCTTCAGGGTGAAATAACAAGCCCTTGAAATAATGCCGTGCCGGCTTGGCAACTGACCACTGCCAGACTACAGCTGACACAAGGACTAATTTGGGAATGTGCAGAGTTGCAGAGTGACATTTACTGTATCTTTTTGATACTTCTGATAGAAACCATGAGGTCTCAGCAGGTCTTGCTGGGTTGTTTGCAAAGTGTCAGCTTGAAAGAATCGGGCTGTTCTTGTGTCAGGTCTGCGAGGCATTGGCTGCTGCTACAGCCCATCAAATTGTAAACAGAGAGATCTCTTCTCTATTCATTGTCACTATTTTGTCCACTTTCATATCAGTTAAGATCATGCATCAGTACTCAGATAGAACATGTTGGAGAAGCTTAAGGCTTTTTGTGCGATAAGCAAGAAATTGAGGGAGTTTTTGATGTGCCCATTAGTCTTAATATGTGAAGTTAGCTGGCATGAGGAAAGTCTTCAGACAATATAAAGACAGTCAGTCTTCTTTAGGGATTCCAACTAGATGGTCTGATTCTCTTCTCATCATCAGAGTTAGACATCTTACACATAAACTGCTTATTTAGAATTATAACCATGATGGTTGTTGAGTGGAGTTTCCTTCTTTCTTTTCTTTTTCAGAGTGAGGCGATTTCTTCCTTATCACTGAAACAGACTGTTTAAACAATTGAATACTTTCCATTCTGCAATGTTTTCACCACTGACTTTCTGCCAAAATGTAATGCTTAGATCTCAGTTACCCAGCAGTCTGCATTGTAATCTATGTAGCACAGGTTTCATGGTGGAATATCTAGTGCTAGCATTCAGCGTCTCCCCCAGTCAGAGTCTTGCTCTGGAACTAGGAAATGGCTATCAGCTATACCCATTGCCAATGGAAGGTTAACTGCACAGCAGCAGCTCCCACCGCAAAAACCTGAAAATGGCACAACAAGAAAACAATATCTTCTCACTTCCTCCTCAGAGACGCTTTCAGAATGAGAATAGCTCTTATCTTTGCAGGACATTGCTCAAATAGAGTCATCTGCAACTCTCAGACTTCTGCCTCTTTCTGGAGGATTGCTGGAGGTGTATTCTTTGGGGTGTATTCTCTGAAAAAATTTTTGGCATATAGTGCCATGAAACATTGAGGTTGCATTCTTACAAAAATATACTCAATGAGATTTTTTTTTTTCTGAACAGATCTGCAGAGAGTATCTTTCAGATGCAGGGAACGATATATTAGCCATTGTGTGTGTATCTCTGTATTAGATGAGCCACTAGTTTGATACCAGGACCCATCCATGGAAACCCTCTGGGTGACCTCGGGCAAGTCACAGTCTCTTAGCCTTTTTAGCAGATAGCAATGCCAACCTCCTCTGAAAAAGTCCTGCTGAGAAAACCCTAGAATCCAATGTGTGTGTGTAGTCTCTTTTGTTACAGTAGCTGAGATTCTTCAAGAAAGCAGCCCTTTGCACTTTCTGAAACTCATGAGACAATGCACAGCTTAACTCAGAAACGCACACATTCTGGCAATTCAGAAAAATAAAATATTATGCTTTTTTAAAAAAACTATGAACAGCTCAAATAGTCACAGCTGAAAAATACCAACATGTGTTAGCCAACGGGAGAGATGTATATATTTAAATATATCTAAAATGTATACTTTTTAATGTGGAGAAAATTCAAAAATTTCCATGTGAGAAGAAAAAGCAAAGATTTGCAATCTGATAGAAAAAATGGGATGAGAATACTTGTAGGATCTGGAGAGGTACAAGAAAAATGAAGTTGAATTATGTATCTGTACAATGTAGTCATTTTAGTTGCATACCACTTGAATCAGCATCCCTTCATCTTAGGGAATCCTTGGATTTGTAGTGTGGTAAGGTATTTGTTGGTTGGAAGGTAGCTTGGGAAGAGAGGGACTGTATCAGCTTATTTCTATAATTTAAAGAGGCAGTCAGGTTATACTGGGTACTGTAATTCAGAGGAACGTACTAGAGATCACTGGCAGATCATTTAAGACACTTCATCAAACCATAAATCCAACAATTCAGCAGCTATTGCATTCAAATTAGTATGAAACTGATCCAATTGTACATTACCAGTTTTCACACTGTTGCTCTTATACAGGTATGATATAAACAATCTCTGATTTCTTGAATTTCAAAGAACATTTGACTGAGATACAGTTACATGAATAAAATTTGTATTTGCAAATTCTGTTACAAATGAAAGTAAAACCATGACACATTACTCTATTAAGTTACCATTAACCAGTGTATCAAACCATATGTGAGAATCTCCATTTTCAAAGAGGAAACATCTTCTTTAATACATCAATATGTACCACTAGAATGATTAACAGACAATTAATCTCTTTAATAATATATGTTTATATAAATTGTTGTTATCTTTGGGATCCAGAGCAAACCTGTCTGATGTGCTGTTTGTTTGTTTTTTAATCACTTAACAGAAATATGTCCTATACAAATAATATAAAATATGCATTTTTTTCTCCAACCAGGATGAGAAATGTGTGGTCCTCCAGATGTTGCCATAGTCTAAAAATCCCATCATCATTCACTATCAATTACATGATATAGACATTATATATTGATTACATTCCAACATCTGGAGAACCACATGTCCCTTAAAAGTATAGAAGACTTCACTAACAAGTTAGTTTAGAGACAAAACAGAAATAAAGAAGTAAAAAAGAGTATTCAGACCTATTTTAGGATGGTATATGTCCCCTCTCCATGTTGGGATAGATTGGGGTAGGAGCTTGGATAGAATGACAAAAAACTTGTTCGAGGTTTTTTGAAAAAAATATGTACTGTTGATATTACTGTGGTCATAAGAAATTTAGGCTATTGTTCTTAAGTTGTTTTCCCATTTTTAACTGCATTTCCTTTAACATTCATTTAAGACTGAATCATAGGACCTTATAGTCTCAATGAAAATTTTACAGCATACTTAGTTGTATTCATATTTTGTTTTCCTCCAAAAAATTCTGATCATATTCACAAAAATAAATTTAACTTATGTTTTTGAGAAAAAAAAATCTGGGATCAAGAACTGTACTAGAGAGAACCCACATTGAAAGGCTTTTCACACACACACACACACACACACACCCCTGGGAAATATTTCATTTTATATCACATATGATAAAGAACACATTTGTTTTCTGTAAACTTAAAAGATTTTTTAACAAAAATTAAAAAGTTTTTCTGAATTCCTAATTATATGGAGGTGGGGGACCCATATGGGCCTAAATAAAATTCTTAGTCCCAAATAGAGTAGACTCATTAACATAAAGACTCATTAACATAAACAAAATATAAGACACACTGTTTAACAGTTGATGGAATGGGTTTGGGTCTAGCAACTGGATTTATGTGACTTTTCTGACTTTTCATTTCTTTACATGAAGTAACAGTTGTTTAAAAGTGGCGATTTTCCAGATTCATCAACCTCTTTTGGTAAGTGAAGGACGTGATTGACATATCGCCATCACAAAGTATCCTTACATATGGAATTAACCCAGCTGCACGTCTGACATTCAGTTCACAATACTATATTTTAATATGTGAAGATATGACAGTTGGTAGTCTTCCTGCTTTACTATGATTATTAAATTCAGATATTATATACTTGGGAGGAGATTCCAAAATTTTCCCCCTTTTCTGAAGGGGACAAGGTTCTGGAATTACATGGAATTTGAGCCATCAGTTTGGCACATTTTTAGAGTTTACCTCATTTGTGGTAGGAAATGACAACAATGTGTGCAACTAAAATTACCTCTATAATTATCCCATGAGAGAAATGTTGGCTATGCTTGGGTTAGAGTTTTACAGTTCTCTGAAATCACATGGCTTCCATTGTTGTTTGGTTTTAAAAGCTTTATATAGTATTTATATTAGGAAGCACCACAATGCTACAACCACAAGTTGTGTGTATGTGTGTGTGTGCATTGGCTTCATTTTTAATAAAATGTACAAATGAAAATAAACTCTGCTTTCCTTATCAGCTCTACAATCATATCAGGGAAAAATAAGGATGTATGGACAAGTTTTCTTATCCTAAATGAGAAAGGACATCTTGACACTCTGAGAAACCCCATGGAAAAAGTAATGGCTGGCTGTGAGATTTTTGGACTTAGAGATACATGTGTGTAAGAGCTTCTGTGAAAATTTGTTTTTTTTTTATGCATAAAGGACTAAAATAGCTGCTTTTAGAAGATGATGTGGATGCTGCAAGTCATTGGCCTGCAGTAGAGGAAACAGTCTACATTGTCTATTTAGTTATGAATGTGTAACTCAGTGATTTAGTCAACATTTTACTTTGGTCTTTGCATCAGGCCAAAGCTAAGAATTTAACAGTTCTAAAAGTTTGTTATAACAATTGAATTTAAAAAAAAACAACTTTTCCAAAGGTGACCACCGTGTTACCTGAGGTATACAAACTAAGGGGCTTGACAGACTGTCCTGAAAGGGCGGGGTGAAGATGCCCACTTTTGCTCCTGAGGGAGCCTGCAGTAGCCAAACTGTGCGGGCTTCCTCCACACCAAAAAGAACCCTCTAAAAGGAGGTTCCTTTTTGGTGTGTGCAGCCAATGCACTGTTGTTTGTCGATGACGTGAGTGCGGCACCCCGGCGTGCAGATGCAGTGCCACGCTTGTATCATCATGGTGGCTCCCATGTGGATGGGAGGATGCCATGTTGGCGGCTTCTGTACAGACTATGGTTTGGGAGCGTACGGTTGCTGCGCGATCCCAAACCCTAGAATCTGTGCCAGGACACCACAAAGCACCTGTTTGTACCGGGCCTAAGTAACATCTCCTGGCCTGACCACCTCAAGCCCATCTTAGCAGCCACAACAAGTGAAGGATGTCTTTTCACTTGCCAATTGGGTGCAAGGACAAAGACAGCAAGTGAAACTGGATAAGAAATTGTAACGGCATTCCGGCTTACCACCTTGGCATGACCTCAACACATCTGTCCACCTTTGTAAGGCCAGAGAGTACTTGAAGTATCTGGTATTTCTCCTCCACCATTTGGTGGGGTCACAAACTGAGTCTGAATCAGGAGAAAACCTCTGTCTGAACTTTAGTTGGCAAAGAATGTCTTTTGCATAGTCTGGGAGGTCATATTTGTCCAGGAAAATGGGGACCTATCATTGATCTGCATCTAAATGAATGTAAGGATAGGTTAAAATGAAATGTCTCATGGTCCCAGTAGTGAATGACATCTTTTAAGCATGGTCAGGAGGGACCAGCAGTTTCTAATGAGCCATTCCCATTGCTGGTTATTACTTGTCCTTTTCCCAAATGGTAGAAATAATAGTACCACTAGTAGTAATAGTAGTAGCTACTGTTTTTGTCATTTTTTTGTAGTAGCTAAAGGCAACTCAAAACCTCTGCTTGGGATTAATAGTTTAGAACAGAACTTCAATTCAGGTATCATACCAAATCATGACTTGACTCAGACCATAATTGCAGCTTTCAAAATATAAAACGTATTCTTTCTTGTGTGGTTTTGGTTGCCTTTTGCTCATTAATGACGGAATTGTATATACATCCAGCTGTACAGTTAATCCTCCTTTGCCCATGTTTTCAACTGTTTTTAGACTGTCCCAGTTTCTCTCTCTTCTTCCCACTTTCAACCTTTATCTTCAGCTCATTTCAGCTGCTGCAAACTGATTTCAAAACAAAAGTAATTTTCATTCATTTAACTCAGTGGGGTGGGGTGCGGTGGCAGAGAAACAGATGGGGTGGAATCAATAGGCTCAGGCAAAAGCAAAGTATTGTAGCCTCTCTTGGCTTGTGTGTTCCTAATAATAATAATAATAATAATAATAATAATAATAATAATTTTATTTATAGGCTGCTCCTCTGTCATAAATCAGAGCGGGTTACAATAATTAAAAGACATCAAGATAAAACAATTCCAATAACCCAAAACCCCACCTCCCACCCCTTAAAATTAAATTAAACCAATATCAGATTAAACGAGAACAATTACATACATACAACATAGAACATAAAAAGCAGCTAGTCAATTCTATAGACACTGTAGATGTAAACTTCCTAAATAAAGTGCTGGGAGCTTGTAGGAGCACATGTCCCGATGTCGTAAACCAGTGTCAGGGCCAGGAGTTAAGATGTTTCTGGGAAGGCCTGCCGGAAGAGATGTGTCTTTAAGGCTTTTTAAAAGCTATCAAGGGATGTAATAAGACGCATCTCATCCGGCAGGTCATTCCATAGCATGGGAGAGGCAGCAGAGAAAGTCCCTCAGGAGGTCCGCGACAGCCTCGTTTTCACAGGCTGTAATAAACCAGATAAAGGCCTTGTTTGAGATTTTTTGGTGTATTAACTTTCTTTGGTATATTACCTTTCAGATATGGATTTGGCATGATGATTGAATCTGACCATAGAACAGAATGGATACTCACATAGGGAAATAGACTTCTCAGATCAGACAGTGAAACAAGCTTTCCTTGTAAAGCCATTGCCAGGGTGCTGTAAAAATGTAATTATCAAAGGTATCCACCCACACAATTACCAAAGGAATCCTTCACACCTCCCTCATCCTCCACTAAATTCTCATTGCCTTTACACAAGCATTTTGGCTCAATATTTAAAGAGAATACACACAGAGAGAAGAATGTGTGTAAACTATATGTAAGCTTTACCATCACTGTTTCTGGGCTAGTAGCACGGTTCACACAAATGCACTACCATAGTAACTGGTTTTATTTCCATGTTTTCTGTGTGAGTGTGTGCCTAAAAATAATTGCCACCCTGAGACAACTCAGGATGAATTTTAACAATGAATTTGCAGACAAATCAACTTTGGGTCAAAGGTTTTCTCGTTTTGGATGTTGTCACTAGAAACTCTGATGGGAGAAAAAGCATTACTTTAACTATTTGGTAAAATTTTCCTTTCTTTAGTTCTGTTAGTTTTAGATGATTTACCTTTATGGCATTTAAGCTGCAGAAGAATTAGGCAGTAGACACCACAAGTACCGCAGTTTCCTATTTAACAGTGATGCAGAAAAAGCACAAAACTGTGTCACACTGCCTGCTTTTAAAAAATGCTTTAGAAATGCCTAGTCTGGGGGTTACTTAATGGATATCAGAAAAGCAACAAGGATGAAAGCCAATTTTTGTGTATTTACAGGACGTTGGATGTTATGTTGCTGACAGGCATTCATGTATGTAGACTTGAATACCATTTGGCAATTAAAGCATTGCCACCCAAGGAGTTTGAAGTCTGGCTGGATAAGAAGATGCTTTTCAAACTGACTGTACAAAAAACTGCCTATGGCAGGCCACCAAATGTCTCACACAAACTATCCTCTGTACCAAGGATGCGCAAATTGCTGTCCTCAAGATTAGAGATGTGATTCTTTGCTAATTTCATTCTTGAACTAAGCAATGAGTAATTGTAGCTATTTTCTTCCCACTGTCAGAAAGCCTACCCCCCAAAAAGCACCATAATCAAAGACTATTTACCGTTTGGGATGTATTCTGCACAAAAATTGCATGTGGCATTTGCGAGAAGGGGGGAAAGCAATTTCTGTATCGGAAACAGTATTTTCTCTTCAGAAATATTATATTCTATGCAGACAGTGCTGTATTTGGGGAATTCTGTGGCAAAATTTACATGTGGGAGTGTTGCACAGAAAACATTTTCTGTGCCAAGTACAACATTTTTCAGACATTTCAAGCCCTGAGATTTCAAGACCAAAACCTGAGACCAAGGGGCAGCACTGCTGATGGCATTAAATGTTAGACATTAAGCATCAACCACAAGTGTGTGCCAATGAAAGGGCAGTGCATATACACACTCACACTTTTCAAGGCAGTGATCTTGTTCCGAGATTCCTCCCCCTTGTCCTCAGGAGAAAGGCAGGCCTTACTGCTCAACCACTTTCTTCCTTAAGTCATATCCTCAGATGCTTTTCTGCCATCTACCAACATGATCAAAAAGGTAAAATTATGCATTACTGGACTGGGAAGAGTCAAAGCTTGTCGGGACTGCCTAGGGCTGCTTTCCCCACATTTTCAGGGGTAGCCATGCTGCCCATACAGCAAATAAAACAAGATCCAAAAGCAAAAAAGAGTGATACCTTGATTGGTTAGCTAAAATGCACAAAACACATAATATAAGCTTTTGGTGTTCCACTAGCTTCCTGTCTAGGCAAAATATGTTTTAAAATATCATACTAGAGGAAGAACAGTGATGGTGTTGGAGTCACCAGTCTACATTTGGTATTGATGTTGCCTCTGGTGTAGTTCAGTTGGTTTAGTGAGATCTCAGTGCAGGCAGAAGCCATGCCTTTCTTGTCCATGTGGAGACCAAGACAAAGGCAGTAAGATTTTGACCCATTAACAGGAGTAAAGTATCTTCTATTGGGATTCAGGCATTACTGGAGTCTCACCCCTTACTCTGGCTATGCTTTTCTGGAGGAGGAGAGTAGTGACTGGGAAAACAGTGGAAGGAAGCCTGCTGGCCCAACTTGCTTCGGTTCACCATTGTCCTCTGGGCTGGAGAAGGAAGAGGTGGTGGAGGCCTGTGGAAATGAGTAACTCAGTGAGGTGGACAGGTTTGAGGGAGCCTTGTTGACAGAACAAAGATTTCCCAGGCTGGGCAATTCCTGTTAAGTGGTTTGCATGGACCTTATCAGGCGTTGGAAATTGGAAGTATAAACCTAATGGCAATCCGAACGCAATCATAGGGTTTCACGATATTGTGTAGTAAAGTATCTCACACAATTTTGCACAAAAAGGAAGTAATTCCGAACACAATAATGGTTTTTACGTTATTGTGAAATAAAGCATCTAATGCAATTTCAGGCAATGGGGGTGTGTGTCATTTTTGCGTAATGGGAAGTCATTCTGAAGCATTCCGAATGCAATTGGAATTCACGTAAATTCACTGAACTAGTTAATTCACATGAATTTGAATTGGCTCTAATTGGTTCCATTCGCAATAAAGAGAAATTCCTCCCGTCTGATAAGGTCCTATGTTAGACTATGACCTTATCACACCAGACCAATTCGGATTGAATCTGAAGTGACCTTGGAACTGATTTCTGTGAATTCGGTTGTTACTGAATTCATTGAATTCTGGATTGGCTTTGGGTTGGCTTCATAGTAACAGCATTCACGTGTGATAATTCAATGCACCTTCACTGAATTCTGGGGTGACTTTGGATTGATTTTGGATTGGCTTTGGAATGGCTTCATAGTAACAGCATTCACGTGTGATAATTTAATGCGACTCTGGAGACCAGGGTTCCATTCCCTGCTTGGCTGTGAAACCTACTGGGTGATTTTGGGCAATTCACATGCCCTCAGTCTCAGGGGAAGGCAATAGCAAACCTCATCTGAATAAATCTCGCCAAGACAACTCCATAGTTAGGTTCACCCTAGGTTCACCGTAAGTTGGAAATGACTTGAAAGCACACAGCAACAAGAAAGTACACAGCAGCAAGTGAACCTGTTGCCTCTCCATCTCTCTCTCTCTCTCTCTCTCTTCAACAAAGGGGGTGTTTTTCAGTATTCTGCACAAAAAAGAACTGATTCCCATGTCTCTCTCTCTCCCTACTCAGCTCTCACACATGGGAATCCTGTGGCGCAAACAGGGATTGTTTCCTGCTCCTATCTGCCCCAGGTGCTCAGGAACTAACTCATATCACTGCCTTGCCCTGCTTCCCATTTCTCAATTGCAAGTGGCACCCATTCCTTGCTTTTATTGTTTGGCACCAACCAGGTTTCCCAGTCTCTTGTTTCTTGGCAGAGTTATCCCACAAGGCTGTTAAAAATGAGAAGTAAATAGTATTTAACTGGAGAGCTGATTTGCAAATGTGCAGCTCTGAGGCATGTGTGTGTCAGTTTTCATTCTTTTCAGTAGTTTTTATGGGGAACATGCCACCTGAACCTGAACCTGTCCTGACCCAAAGCGGTTAACAGCACAAACAGAGACATCCGTTTGAGTAGGGGTTTGCTTTAAAATTATTTTATTTTATTCCAAGTGTTAGTTTACTGAGCAGACCAAACTTCCTTATACAGTTTCAGGCCCCTGTGCCTTTATACTGCCTCAAAAGGAAGAGAGCTGTTTCAATAGCCTTTGGATAGATCATGTTCCCTTTCCAATTCCTTTTCTTAGCCTCCCCTTCTGGCTGTTCCCATGCTGATGTTGGCAGGGATAGTCCAAGCTATTTTACTGCCTGAAGAAGACCAGCAAAGAGCACATCATTTTTGTGATACATAGTACCCAAAGCCAACCAAGGTTGTATCCAAATTGCACATCATGTGAATGCTGGGGGGAGGGGGGGAAGGTGTAGATCGGCAAGGGACTTGGAATTTTCCAGTGTACTCTCTTGAACTACAGCTTTAACTGTCATGGCTCCATCTTATGGAATCCTGGGATTTGTAGTTTGTTGTGGCACTGTGGTCCAAAACACACTGCAGAAATAATCCAGTTTGAGACCACTTTAATTAACCCTGGCTCAGTGCTAGGGAATCTTGGGAATTATAATTTATTGTGGCTTCACAAAACTAAAGTTCCCAGAATTCCCTAGCACTGAGCTAGATCAGTTAAAGCAGTCTCAAACTGGATTATTTCTGCAGTGTGTTTTGGACTTGTCTCACAAAACTGCAAATCCCAGGTTTCCATAGACTGAGCACGGGCAGTTAAAGCAGTGCTGAAATGTAGTAACTTGAAGCTTTTTATTGTTTTTGTATATAAAATGTTTTATAAATAAAAATTTTAAAGAAGTGCAGAAATCCATTAATTCTGCAGTGTAGATGCATCCTCTCACAGATAATTCTAATTATTTTAAGAAACTACAACTCCCAGGATTCCATGTATGATGGAGGCATGGTCATTCAAGTGGTGTTCAACTGACGAACCTTGAAAGTTAGGATCTGTCTGTCTGTCTGTCTATCTAGAGAGAAAGAAAATATACAACAAATATGAAAATAATAAATCTCTAAAATAATTGTTCAAATAAAATGAACAACAGATTGGCCATTTTTCCCTTCAACAATTGATTTATATCTTATGGACTATCTCCCATTTTAATATCTATAGTTTGAACTGTGTGATTTTATTTGAACAATCAAATATTTTAGAGATGCACAATATCTTTTCATATTTTTCCTGCACTAATAACTTTATTGGTTTGTTTGCCATTGTTTCAGTGACGTATGTCTTATCTTTTGTTCAGTAAAAACAGAACAATAACAGTTTAGTAAGTAACAATTTGTTACTTTTGTGTGGTGTTCAGATACCTGAGGCAGCTGCTTCACTTTGCCTAATAATAAGGCTGGCCCTGCGCAAGAGCCTTCCTTTTTAGTGAAGTAACAGAGTACCCATAGCTGCTTTGCTTTGGGAAGTCCAACTGATTCCTAGGACTGGAGGAAGAAACTTCATTGACAGAATTCTTTAATCCAACTACAAGAGCAAATGGTAATAGACATGCAAGTATTGATATCCTCAATAATCACTTCACGTGCAAAGCAACCATCATAGATGAAATGAAATCAGTGGCTTTCATTGCACCCACCTGCTCCGTCGTATCAGAGAAACTATTTAGGGACCACAGAAGTACCTGTACTTATGAAATACTTTTGTTGGCACATTTATTCCATATACCAGGTAGAAGCAATCCTGATACGAGCCTCGTACCTCAGGGCTCCCAGGAATGGGGGACTGTCAGGATGTATGCATGTGTCGACTCCCTACTCTCCCAAGACAGAATACAACTCTTTTGAAAAGTTGTTCAACAAGGCAGTGATCTTATATTTAAATGTCATCACACAGCATGTGGAACTTAGAAAGTAATCACAATAATCACTCCGCATTCCTCAGTATGGTTTGGGAAATGTTTACCAAGGGAGGGCCAGGCATGAGAAGCTGCCATTTCCAACACCTACAGGGCAAACTCACATACAGGTGTGTGGGTTGGGTGGGGATATGATTTCAAAAGAAGACAGCATAAGGAATGGATGAACGACACAAAGGGACTAGGCTTACTTTGGGGTGTTTTAAAAATTCAGAGTACAAAAAGCTGCATGAATACAAACTTCTTGAAAGGTAATTACTGGATGACAATTTTGTGCGGAATAAATTTTACCTTATTATGTTTACCTTATTATCTTTAAATGAGATACTTGCTTTACACTGGAATATTCTCAAATCCCAAGGGCTGTATTTAGAGGGGCTGTGTTTGTTTGTACACTCTGTTGTGAGGATTTGAAGGTTGTTCCATCTTATGCTACCTGTGTGTTGGTATTCCCTGCATCCCACTTAACTGGGTAGTGCGCTTTATAAATACTTGAAACTTGAAATGAAGGGGTGTTCTGAATGGGATCTCATTTGCGTGAGCCGAAAGATTAAACAATTCATGTGTGTTTTTTTAGGTGTTGTCAAGACACAATAATCAGTTTTCCTGCTGTGTCTATATGATATCCTCAATAATCAGTCAGTTTTATGTTGAAAACAAGAACACAAATGACATAAAAAGCACTTCCCAAAGATGATTCTTCTGTAGCTGTAAACTGTTTTCATTCAGCTTCATCTAAAATCATATAACTGTACTTTGCCATTAAAGAAGCTGTTAGCTAGAATTTACAGTCTATTAGCTAACTAGCTCCCCCTCTTGAAACTGATAAAACCAGATGGAAACTAACAAATAGCATACAGATTAGTAATGAAGTCCATTTACTAATATTAGTTTATTTACTGACTACTATTTCTTTTTCAAAAATGAGGCTTTTAAAATTCCATTTAGAACCTGAAAATGGAATACTATGCCCCTTCAGAGCAGAAAGAAGCGATCACAAATATTTTCAAATTCATAAAAATGTCTCATTTTCATCCTGTACATTTTCAAACAAAAAGGTTGCATACAGAATAGAATGTGTGAGCTTTTATTAACCTTCCAGTTCAAAACTGGATTGCTTCAGAATCCTTGGAATATCTTCTATTCGTTTTTTTCACATTTCAATTAATCCTCCCCCTCATCAAACAGACTAAAATACTGTTTACCATTTCAGATTATCTATTGAATGCCAGAGCTAGTGTGATGTAGTGGTTTTAGTGTTACATTAGGAATCTAGGAGACTAGGTTTGAACTTCCTCTTAGTCATGAAAATGCATTAGGTAACTTTGGGCAAGTCCCACTCTCTTAGGCTTAGAGGAAGGTAATAGTAAACCTTCTGAACAAATTTTGCTAAGAAAACCCTATGATAGCATCCAAATACCTTGGAGTCCACCCCCCCCCAAAAAAAAATCTCATAGGAAGAAGAAGAGGAAGAAGAAGATGGAATGCTACTAGATTTCTTCCTTCCCCTAATACACAGTTAGGAAACACAAATCAGTCTTCAAACAGCATCAGATATAAATACTCGTGTGTCTTCCATAGTAGTGTTGTGTTCTTTCAAGATGTTTCTGCCTGATGGCAACACTAAGGCAAGCCCATCATGGGGATTTCTTGGCAAAATTTGTTCAGAGGGGATTTACCCTTGCTTTCCTCTAAGGCTGAGAGAGTGTGGTTTCTATGACCCAGCAGGTTTGAACCCTGATCCCCAGAGCCATAGTTCAATACTCCAACCACTACACCACACTTGCTCTTCTTTTCCATGAATCAAGAGTTCTTCAATGAGGACATAAACTGGAAGCAATCTTGTCTGCCAAGATAGCACTTTATTTGTAAGGTTTTTTGGGGCAGTGCTTCTCAAACAACCTGATGTGGGGGGACTTATCAGCCCCACACTCCAATGTGCCAGACCATTTTACATATTTTACATGTTAGGAAATACAGAAATATTGGCTGGAATCTTATTACTGTCTTACACATGTCTAAGTTTCCCCCAGTGAAGTTGTTGGACAATTTTTTTGTCTGATGCAGGTAATCCACACTCAGTTCATAGTTTCGGGAAACAGGGATACATGTGCTATGCCATTGTGGGGGTGGATTCACATTTGGTTAGGCATTCAGTTATACCATGTTGCCATTCAACACAAGGGTTAGATAGCAGAATCAATTTGTAAGCCCACATGTAGAGATACTGATAAAGAGATTTTGTTGCCTTTTGTATATACATTATTTTCTTAAGTCCTCCTAAGATGTGTTCAAAAAATCAGCCGAATGTGTTTGGCCAAAAAGCATGGAGGGACAAAATTAACTATATACTGTAAGCAGTTGCAGCTGGTGATTTCCATGCCTGTGGGGTGCTGACTCTGCTCTGATATTAGCACAAACTTTAAATGAATTCGGCATCCATTTTGGGATAGATTCACTGGATTCATAGCACCTTGGATAGCTCCTTCTAAATTCAGCAACCCAAAGTGAGTCACCACTCTACTGCCATGCAAGCAAGCAGCCACCAGGAGTTCTGTCACCAGTACTAGCTGTATTGCCTTCAGATCTCGGACAAAGTCCTAGTAACTAAGGTAGCTGGACTAAAAAGAAGATAGGGTTTCTGCCCTTTGAATGCCTGTGTAGAAGAAAGAGAATTCCTGGAATACGATAAGCAAAAGCCCTTGAAATTGACTTGGGTGCACAAAGAATAAGGTTCTTGCATCTGGCTGCCATCTCAAAAATGGGGTTCCCTTACAACCATGTGACACATGCATGGCAGTGTGATTTGTAGTGCAGTGTGTTGCACACTTGCTGTGTATTCTATGTATTCATTACACTGTTAATCATTGTATGCACAGGATTATACCCCCCACATTAAAAAAAAATTAAAACAACAGCAAAAACAAATTTTGAATAAAATCCAGTTTTTTGCTCCACTGAATGCCCTGTTTGTAGTAGTAGTTGTTGTTGTCATTGCTATAAACAGGGGGATCTTTTGGCAACCAGCGACTCCCTAGTGCAGAGATGATGCTGAGAAGGTCATCAGCATTAAGTAAACTAGTCTGGGCTCAGAAATACAGTGCCATTCTCTAACTACAAATGACCATCTGGATTACAGATGCGGCATCCAGATTGCCTGTTGTGTCCACCAAGTGAGTTGTCTTACCCTGGGATAAAAACTGTCATCTGTCTGTCTTGCCCTGTAGACACAGGCTTTTCTTCCAACCTGTCCACATAGATTTACTGGTGGCAAGGTCATCCAGTTCTCTGAAACATCACTCACTCTGTGTGTTATTTTGTTTTGTTTGGATAGCAGCTGCCAACATGTTTGGAACAGGAGAGGAATAAGGAAGTAGCACTGTAATATTTAAGAAGATTTTCTATCCTGTCTAATGGTTGTCTTTTGCTGAATATCTGACATTTGGGGAAAACAATACCTATATTTTATTATAATAATGTCACACCTGATTATATCTATAATCTCTGTTTCTGGGATAAGATGTGGGATGATCTTATCCTTAGCACCCACACTATGAAAAGTCTCCTCTGTCAATTCAGCAAATAAATAGACTGTCATAAAGCCTAAAAATCCTAGTGTTCTTCAGCTAAAGTAATTTGACTTGGTATTTAATTAACTGCCATAATAATAACTTTGCTTGTTTTATCTTTGATGATGATGATGATGATGATGACGGTAGTGATGATTATTACCACCACGACCTTAGGCCATTATTATGTTGAAATGTGCACTGGTGTTTCTCAAGCTTTGATCCTTCAAATATTTTGGACTTCAGAACCCAGAATCCCTGATCATTGGCCATGCTTGCTAGGGCATCTGAGTGATGAAGTCCAAAAGATCTGGATGGCCAAGGGTTGAAAATCTCTGAAGTAGGCTTTTCTAATGTTCGAGAGCCCTTTTCTGCAAGGGTCAAAAGGCCCATTTTCCTCCTGCTCTGGTGCCAACCGGTTCTTGTGTGAACACCAGAAACACCAGTTCTGGTCGGAACAGCCTGGATAACATCTGGCACATTCTTCACCAGAACCGGGGTATAATACACATAAATTACCTCTTACTCTGGATCTTCCAGGAAGATCTGGAGCCCTCTGTTTCCATGCCAGTGCAGCTGAAGCAAGTGACCCTCAGTGGCAGCAGATACAATGAGTGGCTCAGTGGAATGCCCATGCAGACAGTCACCCCAGTGTGGGAACAGGGAGCCAGGTAATGGGGAGAGGTTAGGGCAACTCCAGGACCAGGATACTACAGAGTGCACAGAGTATCTTAGCCAGAGCATACAAGATACCTGGGAGAAATTCCTATCAACTTCTTTGTTTTTCCACAGATTTGGGAGCTGCAGCCAAGATGATAGAAGGTACATCAGTTTAAATCAGAGCTTGGAAATATTATCAGTCACATTGCTATGGGGTCAATGGCAGCATGAAACAGCCTTTGGCTGCTCAAGCCCATTCACCATAGGGCAATGATGACCAGATGCTGCAGTCCTGAGGCCAGCCACCACCACTGTCCCAAATGGGCTGCTGGCAAGGAGTGGCTTTTTTGGTGCTTCTTTCGCCAGCAGCCCCAAGCTACCTTAGGCAGCCATGACACAGCTTCGGCTAAATTCGGAGGCATGCATCATATGCATGTCATGCCCCTAGATTGGCCCAAAGCCAGCACTTTTGGCCTATCTGCTTCATGTCATTGTTAACATGAGATCATGTATTAAGTCAATACTGAAATATTGTGAAAATCATAAAATTAGTTCATTGTGTTCAATATCATTGGGCATATTCTTTAATCTGTAAAGTTGCAAAAACAGTGAGAAAAGGACAAACTTCTACAAATTGCTTCCCAAAACTAACAAATTAACTTTCAACCTTAAGGAAAGATTTAGTGCAGGCATAATAATTAATTTTACAATTGCTGTTGAATATTTTAATTAATTTGTAGTAGTAGTAATAATAATAATAATAATAATAATAATAATAATAATAATAATTTTATTTATACCCAACCTCTCCATTAAGATCGAGGCAGCTAACAATGTCAAAACATTAAAATATATAAAATACAATGTCCCAGAAACCCACTCAACCACCATAACCAATAAATCCTAAACAGTAACAATAAAAGAATATCATTAAAATTATTAAAATGGATAAGAAAATTATTAAAATAGACAATGGGGGCGACTGAGATGCTAATCTGGGAAGGCCTGTCAGAAGAGATTTGTCTTGTCCGCCTTTTTAAAGCTATCAAGATTGATACTATGGCAGGTCTCCTCTGGCAGGCCATTCCATAACTTGGGAGCGGCAGAAGAAAGGTTCTCTGGGTAACCGCAGCCAGCTTAGTTTTTTCTGGCTGAAGTAGAATTTCCCCAGAGGAACTAAGTGTGCAGGGTGGATTGCATGGAAATAATTTCCAAACTCAGAGGTTTAATTTTTTCAAATCTTCAGTCTTACAATGCAATTCCATATCCGACAAAAAATAAGTCCTACTTATAGTAATGGGACTTGATCCAAGGGAACTATGTATAGCTTTACAATCTTAATTCAGTTTCCTCGCCCTTGGTCTACATTGCTTTTGTAAGATAATAAGATAAATGTGGAAAAAATTAGGCTCCTAAAAGATTCTTTTTTTAAAAAAAAAAGATGAAATATATCTCTATTCATTTCAAGAAAACCATTCTTGTTCATTAATGTTGATAATGAGATGGGTGATAAAATATAGTAAGCCCTTTGCTCCATGACAGTAGTTATACTGTTAGTTAATAAAATCCTATTCACATTTTTCATGTTTAACTTGAAATAACAAATAAAATTTGCATTAATACTAGAAAGGAATTGGGAACTCATTTAGTAAGAGTGTAGAAGTGAAAAGTGTGTTCTGTCTTGTTGGGACTAATGTGGTTTTATTGCATTTTTGTGTATTACTTTCTCTTTACAGGATAAATTTATCCTGTTACCTGTCCTGGAAATATGACTAAAACTTCATATATTACTTAAAATACATTTCCTCAATAAAATAGTGAGAAGGTGAGTGAATAGCATAGTGTTTGGTGTAAGAGTCTAAAGTCCCAATCATGCTGCAGAAATAATCCAGTTTGAGACTGCTTTAACTGCCCTGGCTCAGTTCTGAAAACAGAAATCCTGGAAATTGTAGTTTATTGTGGCACCAGAGTTCTCTGACAGAGAAGGCTAAATGTCTTACAAAACTACAGTTCACATAATCCCCTAGCATTGATCCAGGGTAGGTAAAGCAGTCTAAAACTGGATTATTTCTGCAGTGTGTTTTTGACCTAAGTTATTGAAGATGTAATTTAACCAATAGGACATTAAACTTCATAACAGAGGAACCACTAGGCTGAATTGGTTCATTATGCAGGGGCATTTTGTCATATACTGGCATAAAATGAAAGTCTAGAATAATGAGGGCAGATTTTCATTTAAGAGGGGGGAATCCAATCCATAAAAGACGAACGGTCATTATTTTTCTGGTAATAAAAGATCTAAGGTAATGTGTAATCTTTCCATATGATAACAGTGATGTGGGAATTGCTTTCCCATGTTTTCATCCTATGATGAGGCTGCAATGTATAAAGGTCACCATTGAGCAAAGGTAGGAATGTGAGAACTTTGGAAAGCTCTAAAGATCTGTGTATGGATTATGTAACAACAGGGTGAGCAATCTTTCCCCCCTTGTTAGGGTCATACTTTTTCCACAGGTAACCTGTGTGGGATTCACAGTACAGGACCATACTATGAAAATGACCATGGGAGATAAAGCCTCATGGGAGATTTTAGGGCTATGGGGTTCATTGTGTACCCACAATGAACTGGTATCTTAGGTTGGTGTTCCTTGGAGAATGGATGGGGAAACACCACTGGCTTGCTGACCTGATCTAGCCCATGTCAGTTTCTCATTCCTCATTTGCCCATCAAACTCCTCCTCCAGGCCCTTCTACATCTCCCAGCACCAACTCTTTGACATGAAATGAAGGCTTTGAACAAAGGGCTGTAAACACTATATTGATTTAAATTGTAATGTTTAATGTTTAAAATCTTTTTAGAATGAATATTTAAACCTGGTAATAGTTTAATTCTGTTTTAATGTTGATATCTTGAACCTTTTTCAGATGGACATTTTGTATAGTTTTATTGTAATCTTTTAAATCTGTGTGCCAACTTGGGCCCCAGTCTTGAGAAAAACACAGGAACATAAACATATTTAATAAATAATGTCCAGAATACTATTGAGGAGTTGCAAATCCATAAGCACCATAGTTACGGGGCTACTCAGTGAATCTCATCCTGATCAACCCAGTCCCTGCTTACTGGGAAGTAGCTGCTGAGATCAATGATGGGCTGTTCCCTTGTCATTCAGGAAGCAGCTAACTGATAGTCCCATTTCCTCTTGCCAGCAATCTCTGGTGTGACATGGAGAAGCAGGACCCTATTGCAATTCCCCCTCATGTTGGAGATCACTTATGCAAGGGGCGGGAGGAATTGTCAACCATCTGTTTCCCAATCAATAGAGGGCCAGAACCCCTATTGCTTGCAGAGGCTTCTGCCTGGGGATTAGGGATCTTTCACAGTCCCTAAACTAGGGATTACATAGGGATTTTGCATATGTAACAGTGAAAACTATGTTCATCTGGGTTTCACATTCATAACTGTCCAACAGGATTGTGGCCAACAACAACAATGATGATGATTTCAGCCCTTGTATCTTGACCTGGGAGCTTCCTTGGGTCCCATCCGGGGAGAAAGGCAGCATATAAAGTAAGTAAGTAAATAAATAAATAAATCCTTCCTCTAGTTTCCTCACTAGTTTCCCTTTTGCTATCCCTTGCTTCTACTAATGAGGCTTTGTTTTCTTATGTCTTGAGGGCCTACACCTTTACTATTATACCTGAAGTGACTTTTACTGAGGCAGCTCTCGAAAAAAGAAGGGCCGTCTGTTTTTGGATCTCCTCCTGACATCTCAAGAAGAGTGGCCTGAAATCACCAAAAGCTTATCCTTTAAGAAAATTAGTTATGCAGCAGTCACAATTTTTCTCACTTGCAACAAGAAAGGGAGACATTTATCAAAAAAATGTATCAGCTGCTACAACATTCTTTGCCCTGGTGTGAGAACAAAAAGGCCAGCTGTTTTGGAGGTTCGCATAAAAATGTATTTTGCATGTGTGTGCACATGCTTTAGTGCATGTGTGCTCACACGATGTATTTTGTGGAGAACATGTCTTTTTTGTGTGGAAAACCAGTGTTTTGGCATAAAATATGAAAAATGTATGAAATGTTAGCCTTTCTCCCCGGAAATGTGAACAGGAATAGGAAAATGTGCAAAAACTCTTGTAATCTCATAATCAAAACTCTGGTATTTTTCATGCTCATAGGCAAAGAATAAAAAAAAGCAAAAATTCAAAACCCTAAAGTATGTTGTCTTAAAGGTATTGTATGGCAATTTGTTCCCATTAGGGATCTAATTATTTGCTAATTTTCTTCTCAAAGGAAGCAATTGGCATTTTTTTAAAGCAATTTTCTTCTCATTCTGAGAAAGTTTTTGAAAACAGGAGTTTTTGAAGGATACTCTCAGTTTGGGATGTTTTCTGAGCAAATTTCACATGTGGTTGTTTTGCGCAGAAAACAAAATATTCTGCACAGGAAAGAATTTTTTTGGTACAGAAAATCAGTTCTCTGCACAGAAATATTATATCTGTGTAGAAAATGTTGTATCCAGTGCTGAAAATGCTGTTTTCTGTGCAAAACAAACACATGTAAAATTTGCACAGAATAACTGCTAAATTGCATTATTCCCAAAATTCTTTCCATCACAATTTCTCAACATATGAAAAACAGCTTTTGACCTTTTTAAAAATATTTTCAAATATCCTTTCCATCCTTAGTTTTCACATGTAACTTAAATCATTTCAGAGACTCTTTTGTTATGTGTTAATGGCTGTTCATTGTTAATAAAGAAGAGGAACAAAGACAGATGTAATGCAAATGATTATTTTGATTGATGTAAGTTTTCTGTATATGATAAAAAAAGCAATTGAAGGCAAAGTCAATAGAAAATGCCAGCCACAGATGCTGGCAAAATGTCAGGAATAATATGTTGTAGAACATGGCCACATAGCCCGAAAAATCCACAAAAAACTGTGGATGCTGGCCATGAAAGCCTTTGACTTCTCAATAGAAAATTGACACCCAAACATTTCAATTAACTGTGCCCTAAGATCAAAGCAGCCAATCTTATGTCGTATAAGGATTATTACACCGATCAATTGTTTACTCTCAGTGGAGAGTAAAGTTGGATGTATTCTTCCATATTTTAGCTAGATATATTCTTTGCTTCCCTTACATTCAATAAAAGTGTGTGTGATTTCTTATACAGATGGGGGGGGGGGGGAGGGCAGGGAGATGACACCCAGAAAGTAAAAACAGGCTATGAGGGAGACTGGATTTACTATGATCATCTTTATATTAAGAGAGTACTTTACATTTCAGGAAGGATCAAATTTTACATATGGAGAGATCTGTTCCACACTGCCCACTCCTCTTGTTGCCATGGTTTTATACCACCTGTCTTCTCCTAGATTATCTTTCTCTCCATACAGGACTGTATTATTTTAGTGGGATAAGTCAGTGATGACTTACGTTATATTACATTTAGAGATAAATGTCATGAGAACCAGCAAGTCATGCTGTTGTATATCAGCTCATTTTACTGATGCTTGTTTTTTTGCAATAAATTATCAGGCTTTCAAACCCAATCAGTATAATTGAAACACCTGTCCTTAAATGTACACCAACTCCACAATAATAGTTTTTGGGCAACAGTGTGCTTACAAACACCAAATGCAAATTTTAGGAAACAATAATATTTCCAGTGTCTGGTGCATGGGTATTAAAAATTGAACTATTCTACATGTTGATGCTTTGTTTCTGTATCATCATCACTTTCATAACTCTGTACAAACTATAGTTGTGGCATTATTTTTGGACTATAAATCCAGTGTCCCCAGCCCCTGGTTGTAGTCCAGCAAAGTGATGTTTCAAGATCTGAAATGTAGCAAGTCTACATTTATGGAAGTGACAGCAAGGGTATCAATAACTTGACAGAGACTATACATGTGCAAGTGTATGGGAAAGAGCTTGAGAGCCAGTGTGATGTAGCAATTTGTGTGTTGGACTAGGACTCCAGAAACTAGGGTTCAAATCCCCACTTTGCGGTGGAAACGCACTCACCTTGGGCATGTCACTCCCTATCAGAGGTAGGATTGGCAATGCCATTCTGAATAAATCTTGCTGCGAAAACATTGTAAAAGTTGAAAAATGACTTGGAGGTACTAACAAACACTTCAGAAACTGAAGGTGGGGAAGACCTGAACTAGTGATGTAAATAAAACATAATCCACATTGCCTGCTTGAATGGCGTTTTTTAAAAAAATAACAGTAATATAGAGAGTTCTGATTCAGTAATATAGAGAGTTCTGCAACAATTACAAAGACATAATTCTTTATTCTTGGGCAAGGGGAGACAGATAATATTGTCATACTCATATAGTCATTTCCCTATTAGATTATGACAATTAGAAAATAACCATATTCCATTAGGGAAATGGGAAACATTTACCCATTGTATTATTCACAACACTAATACACATGGGCCACAACAATTATCTTAGCCTAATCCCCTGATTTTAATAATTTTAACATCACTAAATTATCTTAACATCAAAGGAGAGTATTTAACTGTCTGTCTCAGATTATTTCACAAAAGGTGATTTCAGTTTCCAAGTATTAACATCAATAAATCCCTAACATTTAATTAACACAAAAACTCATTTGAAATTAAACACATGGTCTTAGACCTTTCAAACTACTCATCTATGGTGATATGCTGAAGTATTTTTGCTCACTAGAAAAGTGTCTGATTAAATCAAAACTGAAGAGGGGTTTCCTCTCTTAAAATTTATTTTTAAATTAATAATTCACTTCACATGGTTTAAAACTGGATAACTGTAAATGTTCTTCTATTCTAATAAGAATTCAGAATTGTCACTCTGCTTGTCCCCAAGTTGCCCAGAAATTTTGCAGGTAATTACATGCTGGACAGCTTTGGGGTGACTTGGGGGTGTGACATTTAGACCCCACATGTCCCAGAGGCAGCAAAAAGCCGGCTCCAAAGAAAAAGGGGGCAGCTTCTCTCTGTCCCAAATAGGAACATATTTTTTCTGCTCTTATTTGGAGTGTAAGCTAGCTGGATTGGGGCAGGGCATCTCTTTCTTATGGCCTTAATTGCGGCAGCTCCAAGCTGACCAATTGGGGCCATCTGTTTCACCTCTAAGGCTTGTTTTGAAAGAATGGGGTTCTTTGGTTGAATGAAAAGAAAGATTTAAACTCAGCACTGGCCTGCAGTGAAATTAGTGTCAGAATTTATAATTAATTCATTTTTACTCCAGTTTTTCTATGCTTTTTGCAAGCATGGTATACTGACTTAATTGTTAGGGGTTCAAGAGTCCAGAATTCAAATCCCTACTCAGCTGCAAAAGCCCCCAGGGTGACTTTGGCCAAATTAAATTTTTTCAGCCTCAGAGGAAGTCTATAGCAAACGTCCTCTGAATAAACCTAGACAAGAAAAGTCCTATGATAGAGCTGCCATTAGAGTTGACCTTAAGGCACATATAACAACAATGAATTCTGCAAAAATATGGCTGTTTGTTCCATATTTAGGATATGGTGTAAATAATATTAACTAGCTTGGATTTGAAAGAGAAGTATTCTCATAATATTCACAACCCTGAAGTTCTCTAGCATCTTTAATATAGAGCTAGTTTGACAACTTCAACTTTTACTAGCTTTTTTAGAGACAGGATGACTTTAGAAAAGTGGAGAGTGCTTTAATAACGTAAAAGTATGAGTACATGGGAGCTACAGGTAGCTTATTTAAAGTCCATATCTCTAAGTTACTCCCCTACATCTATTTCAGAGGCTTTTCTTCTTCACTTCACTTCTGTCTTGTTAACAAATAGCAAGTTCTGTATTTTGAATTGCCTTTTCCAGAGGCAAGCCAGTTCTCACTTCTCCCCGCAGCAAAAATATGATCAACAAAATAGAGCCTGTAATTTCATCTCCTATACCATCTCTAGAGAAACATCATTTGTCTGATAAGGCAGATTTTTTTTTTACTCTTATTTGTCTCTCTTTTCTTTGCTACCACTCATAGTTTATGTTCTGTATTGTTTACACAACAAAGCCCTGTTACAAAAAGGATGAACAAAAAAGCAAATTGTTATAAGATCCAAACTGCCAGAATTAGACCATCATGTTGCAAAGTGGTAATTCTCTTTGACAGCCTCAGCTGTACCAATCATGACATTCAGAAAATTAGCCAGGCCAAGAGCAAACAGAAAGAAGAAACAGGTGTGAAACCAACTTCCTGCCTCCCAGGATAAATACATTGTACACTGAAGGGCAATGCACCTGCACTATTGTTATGAGAAGTGGGGTTGTGGGGGAGAGACGCTTTTAAAGTGCAAATACACTCAAATCTCAATAAAGACAAGAGAGTTCTCTATAATTTGAAAGAAAGTGGAAAATTTTCCTTTTTTTGTTATACTTGACTATATATTAACTCTTTAAGGGGAGATATCAAACAGAGAGATGCTAGACTGAAAAGTATGTGCTGCCATGAGGCTGAAAATTATTTGGTCCTTGGTGAACAAGGCATCCCAGCAAATTTAAATTCACCCTACAATGAATGCTTTGTTTCTTGTTGCTGTGTGCTTTCAAGTCTTTTCTGACTTATGGCGACCCCAAGGAAAACCTGTCACAGTATCTTCTTGGCAAGTTTCTTCAGAGGGGGTTGGCCATTGCCACCCAAGCTCACCCAGTGGATTGACATGACCAAGCTAGAATTTGAACCCTGATCCCAGTTATAACTGGGAAATCATGTGTTTTTGTTTTTAAGCAAAAAGCAGACATTGGCCCTCCAGATGTTTGGGTCTACAAGTCCCAGAAACCCTCCTCCATGGCACTATGGCATTATCAGAATTTTAGTCCAAGACAATTTAAAGAACAAAGACTGACCATTCTGGCTAAAAATGTTGCAAAGCAGCAGCAAAGAATGCATTCTGGGTTTATTTCATCACACATCTGTTAATTACACTATTTCCCATTTCCCTTCAACCGTACTTGACATTCAGGTCTGAGTACTACTATGTAGTCCACCTGCCTGTAGAAATGGAAGACTATCTGTTAGCTTCTTTCTGAGCAACAGTGGTTATTAGTATGGTAGGCCAACCTTATTCATCCAGCACTAGCCATCTGTGGCTGCTGATAAAAATCCATTTTTATCCCCCTGTGATAATGTGCTTTCCTATTATCTGGGCGACAGAGCTGAAGTCTCTCTTCCAGGTAAACAAAGGGTTAATAATGTGATGGCTTTAGATTACACTTATTTGGTGACAGCTTCACATAGGAACAGCAAAGATGAATAGACACAATTTTCATGTGGGGATGGCCAGCTTGGGGAGAAGTGTGAAGCTCAGAGATACTTCCAAGTGAGAGGTTATAAAACACAGTGCCACAAGGCACAAGAGAGACTTTCTGAGAAGCTTCGGGACTGATGAAGAGATAGGCAAAGTACCACCTGCCTCACCATCTCTAGGGAATTTTGGTCATAGCTGAACAAGAGGGATCTAGGCTTCCAGCATCCTATGAACCTCCAAAGACACAGAACACCATCTGTTTTGTGAGAAGAGTAGGAATATTCAGCTAGTCATGTCAGGGATTATGTTTCATCTAACCTTGGTTGAATGTGACATAGGCTGTTCTGGTAATTTTGTAACTTCTCCTGAGAAACATCTGAAGGAAAGTGTCTTCAAGTACAAGAAATCATTTTGGTTAAAATAAGATTGCTTTCATGGGATAAAAGCAGTACCACAGTAATTCATTTTAACAGTGTGAATCTCAGTCAAGGAAATTTGAATTATTCCACTGGGCTGCAGAAGAGGAGGGGCACAGGGCATCCTTCCTTGTTGGACACTGCTAACAGAATTTTATGGCTCACACCCCTAGTTGCCAGAAGAGTTAGAGCGGGAAAGCCAGCTGAACTTTTTTATAGGCCTCATTTTTCAGGAATCTGTTAGCAATGCTTTGCTTGTCTGTGAGGGGCAACCAAGCTGAAATAGCTCCATATCCACAGAGGAGCAAGAAGAATAACATTTCCTGCTCTCCTTTTGAAATGGGGAGAATACAGAGATAAATTTACATTGCTAGACAGAATTGACCTTGTTCGCTCGGGTGGATATTTGACTAGATTACTGCTCTACACTCTTATGGCGCTGATATTTCACTTTAACTGCTCTGGCTGCCTCTTCTTGCATTCTGGGATTAGCAGTTTAAGGAGGGGCATTTGGAATTCTTGCTAGAGAGCTCTAAGGCCTCATTGAACTACAAACCTTAGAATGCAACAGGAGGCAGCCAGAGCAGTGAAAGTGGAATAGCATCACTATAAGAGTGTAGTGTGGTAATGTAGTCTGTGTTTCCTCACCTGAAAAGAGATAGAAGTATCACTCTGTTCTTCATCTTTCATTTTTCAGTTGCTTTTTGCTTCCACTGTTGGCGGTATTACTCTGCATTACAGTGGTCACATTATTAATTCCATGGTTAAGTTTTTTTTAAAAAAACAGAACTGTGGGGTCTGCCCTTGGAAACTGTGCTGTGAGTTGCTGTTGTTTTAGTGTATCCATTTTTTTTAATGTGAAACACTCTGAGATTTTAAAATGAAAATTGGTATAGAAAGGTTTATACATAAATGAATAAGATTTTCATACTCTGTGAAACAACATGAAAGGGCATCCATTTCAGATCTCTTTATGGCTGAAATTAACACCAAGGCTAGGAATCTGTCTAATATAAACTCATGTGTAGATACTATGTAAGGCATGTTCAAACAGGTCATGTGCTAACTGTATGTTATTGTTGTCATTATCCAGAATCAATGTAATCTCAAAAGGCCATGGAAAAACCTTGCTTTCTTCAAACACCTAGCACTATGCTACCTGACAAGTTAAACTGTAAAATAAAGAGCTGTGTGTGTGTGTGTGTGTGTGTGTGTTCATTCTCTTCACACAAAAGACTCATTTTCAAGTAGGGCTGAGTTAGTTGAAGCAGATGGTTTATCTTTCCTGGTAGTTCTTCTAGTTAGACAAATGAGACTCATATCATTTCAGCTTCCTTACTCTGTCTTGCAGTACCAATGGAGCCATTCCAAATCTGATGCGCTGTGTTTTGACTTATTTAATGCCGACGTACTTTTCCCGCAGTAAACATGATTATCCAAATACTTTAACTTGAGAGCTTCTGCTTTCCTCTGTGGTGTAATTAGTCACACTGCACTCACACTGCATTTAGGAATAAACACACAATTGGAGCATCTTCCAAATGTGCCTATATTCCCATACAGCTGCTTACTTCACTTTATTCTTATTTGATTGCTTCGAATAGACGGTGCTACAGCTGGGCAGCAAATGAGCAAATTTGCAACGACATTGCCTTTCTTTTTCTTTGCAAAAGCCACCTATCCAGGTATGTAGGTGTAGCCCCCATGTGAAGCATGAGCTGAACATGAGCTAAGTTTTCTTGGATTCTATTATTGAAGAACTTGGCAGGATATCTATTAGGCATAGATTTCAAAGCCAAAAGAGTGATCTGAGATCACACACTGGCAGTTCTACAGTGGTAATTTCCATGTTAAAAGAATACTTATCACCAGCACTGCAGCGAAAGAGGCAGCGTTTCACAGAAAGAGCCTCTTGTGAAATTAATTTTGTGTTTATTTTATTAAGCAGCAGTTTCCAAATGACTTTCCCCCTGACAACATGAAGTCTCATCCTGGTTTTCCTCAATGTAGTGAATGTTATTGTTCTCAAAATGTAGGAGGAAAATTAGAAGTCTAGGAATAAGCTCCATCACTTAGTCATCCTTGTTGAACTCTGTTTATCTCCCTGGAAGTAGAAGCTCCAGTCAATTGTGGACAACCTAGAGTATGGCTAATGTGTGTGTGGCTTTCAACCCTCATTTTCTACCTTTACCCCTAAAGATCTAATATCACATTTCCTGGATTCTGCTCTGTGGACCTGTACATGGCCTCTCCATCTAGCTCTCAATATAGGCCTAGGATTCCTACTGCCCCATCCCGGATTCGTCCTTTCTCACTTGCTGCACCTCACTCCTGGAACCTTCTTCCCCCACATGCATGCCTCATCACTTCTCTAACCAGTTTTGAAATTGAGTTAAAGACTATATTGTTTAGGCAAGTGTTCCCAGATGTGTGCCCTTGTCTGCCCCAGGATGCCTTATTTTAACTATGCATTAAGAAGCTATGCCCTCCCTCCAATCCATCTGCCTTGGTCTGGGCCTCAGAAGAAGAGAAGAACTGCTGGACCTGATCCATTTCCCCACCACCTTTCCCTTCTCCTTTTGTGCTGTGTCTGTTTAGATTGTAAGCCTGAGGGGAGGGAACCGTCTAATTAAAAGATTGTATGTTCAGCGCTGTGCAAATTTAAAGAATAATAATAATAATAATAATAATAATAATAATAATAATAATAGCAGCAGCAGCTCAGGGCTGACCATGTTTACTCTGCCAACAGGTATGAGCTCTGGTGGCACAGTGGTTAAATGCTTGTGTTGCAGCTGTTCACTCAAAACTATAAGGTTGCAAGTTCAATGCTAGCCAGGACTCAGGACTTTGGTGTACCAGCCTTGGACTTTTCCTTCTGGAAGAGCTTCCCAATTAGATAATGGCCATTGTTCTTATTTGGTTATGTAAATTTTGACTTATTGGGGCGATACAGACCACTCCAAAAGGGTGGTCTGGTGCTACCTTTTCTTGCTGCGGAACTTCACCGCAGCAGCTAGATGCAGCAGTGAAGCTACACAGCAAAAAAAGGAGTGGGCAAACCCTGCTCCTTTTTAATGCCACAGTTGCAGCACAATTAAATGAAAAGGTGCCATTTGGTGCCTTTACTTTGCTGTAGCTGTTCAGCTACATCTAGTAGCTGTGCAGTTGTGGTGGCGTGCTTACGCATGCCATCTAGAGGCCCTGGCGTGATGATGGAGGCGTCATCACATACTAGAGTTAGAGAGCGTGCAAACACTGCATGCTCCTAACCCTAATGGTGCCACTGGTCTGTATCAGGCCACAGTGATCATATAAATGAGAAACCTCCAAGAACTCTGGCCATCAAGTGCCCTGCTCAGTAATACAATAATGTAGTAATATAATAGGCAATGCAACAACCTAAGAATTTACCTAAATAATATAGATGTGAGTTAGTGAGTATGGGAACTTAAAGACAGAGGAATGGTCATTACTGATTAGTCTGGTGGTAAGAAGAAAATAGAAAAATAGGTAAGGGTAAAGAAAAAAGAGTATGATAGGTTGAACTAGGTTTCAATCTGAAAGAAGATAAAGGTTTTATATAAATATAATTTATATAAAATGCAGTGAGGCTAAGGAGACAATTTGAAACAAGGTACAAGTAGCAAAGTCAACAAGTTAAAGAGGGTGATATAGAAGAAGTAAGAGTAGGTGACGAGAACATATTTTTAGAAGGCTGGGGTATGTAGTAGAAGGTATATGTAGGTAAAGATGGTAGGAGAGCAACTGATGGTAAGGAGAAGAGAAGAGGTAGAGAGTGGGTAGGCTAGAGAGATGTATGAGGAGGAGGAGAAGAAGGAGGAGGAAAGTGGGAAGAGTCGTAAACAGGAAGAGATAGGATGAGAGATTGGGGAGAAGAGGGGTAGAATAGTAGTAAGGAAGGAATTAAGGTAGAGAAGGAGTATGTATGAGATAAATAAATAGGTCTACATTTTAGGAGAGTTTTTATTACAGATGGAGTTAGGGATAATATAGGATAAGGTAGTGGTTTAAGGTGGTGGTATAGGAACAAAGAGAAGTACATGTTTTATAAATTATAACACTTATTATATTAAGATTATTGGTGTTTGGTAGGTAAGGATTTAAGATTGGTGATGGTGAAAGGAGGTGGAAGTGTGATGGTGATGGTGATACTGTAAGAATAGTTGAATAATAATAAATAATATATAGAGAGAGGGGGGGAGGGAAGGGGAGAGAGAGAGAGAGAGAATACCCACAATTTGTATTGATGTCTCAGACTAATTTGAACTTTTCTGTGTAGCTTGAGTCAAAAACCTTAGAAATTGTGAAATAATGTCACTAATAGAACCCCTAGTACAAATAAGACTCATGGTATGTTTGTAACCTTGGAATTCTTATTTCTTTTTTCTTTTACTCTTTTCTTTTTGGATGACCATATATAGCTTCTCCCTATTTGTGACTCTTTTTGCCTTTAAAATTGGATGTCATAACCCTCTCCCTGTGAATTTACAGGGTTTTTCCCCCCCTCTTAAGAACAACACCAGACTCCCTGACATCAACGGTGAATTTTTGAACCTACAGAGTATGAAATTAGGTGAGATGCTTTTGTCTATCACTGCATGTAAACAAATTGAATGACTTCCTTATTTGAAGCTTTGTTCCTTCAGCAGAATAATTTGCACTACTTGAGGGAAGCAACAGCTGCTAATTAACAACAAAGAAGCAGCAGCACTTTATCAGGAGTAGAGCGTCATTTTTCTCTCCCAATTTTCAATAAAGCTCCCCATCCTTTCCGCAGAGATGTTTTCATGAATCATTGTTGAAAGAAAATCTTGTCAGTAACAACGGGGTTTCAGTAAGACTAGCTGTGTGCCCATGCCAGGGGTCAGCTGGGGAAGGTTGAGAATGCATTTGAACGTGCCATTTCCCCAGGCTTAAAAAAATGCAAGGCTGACAATGAAACAAACCAAAATCAAGAGACCCAAGTCTGTCTGTTTCAGTTCTATATAGCTTAATCCATATAAGTGCGTGCCATCCATCCTCAGTTTGTTTCCCTTCACATGTGTTGGACTACAGTTTCTATTATTCCCAGACTTAAATTATGGGAGTTGTACTCTAACCCATCCGGAGGGCACCAGGTTGGGGTGAAGCTAGGGGACAGGATTTCAGACTAAGTGACAAGAATAAAAACCGTAGATAGGGAAAGCAATAAAATTAGTCAAAGTACTTCATATATCAAACACTTAGCCATAGCAGGCTAGTTATAGCATGTAACCTACACGCAGTCCAGACTGAAGTGTATTTGTACCCTCTGAGTGTATGGATTTCAAAGTATTTCTCAAACATGTGTGCACATTCAACTCAAAATATGCCCCCCCAACTCTGGATTGTCATATTCCCTGTTTGGTTGGGTTTTACCAAATTCTGTCACCTTTTAATCCTGTGCCCGTTGTGTCATCTGAAAGACATCTCAAGGACCTATCCCCGTCACAAGGGCTGGTCTCTGATTTCAAGTTTTGGATTTGAAATCTCAAGACAGTGGGATTCTGTTGGCCTGACTGTCAAGAAAAAAAAAATAGCAGAATGGTCAATATGAGAGACAGAATGTTTTAATGACTTCGGAAGAAACTATCAGATCCTACACTGTTTTTTTTAGGCGGTTCCTTTAAAACAACAATCATAACCAATGGGCTTTTAAATCAGAGAAAAAAGATTACATTTTTATTTGTTCCAGTGGGCCCTGTTTTCAGATCTGGGTTAGCTGGTTGCAGTTTTGTAGACTTGAATCTTTGGTAGTCTTCTCTGCCCTGGCCTTATGGGATATAAGTTGTACAAGTCTGTCTGTCTGTCCTCTACCCACCCAATTTCTCTCTTTGAGTTATTTTTGTGTAGGGTAGAGATGAGAAAAGTACAGCCTATGAGCCACATGAGGCCTAGGGCCCATTTTGTATGTTTTTTTTTTCCTTCGAAGAAAAGAATTGTTCTCAAGTGCCTCCGAATGACTCCTACAGGGCATATAGGAATTTTGCCATACTTTTGGCCACTTGTGGCTATTCTAGATCCAGGAGAGACCTTTTAGAGACACCCCAAGGTCACCCCAAGTCTCTTCCTGGGCCTGTCAAAAAGGATTAATTTAGAAAATTTTGTGTGGGTTTGCAGAGGCAGATGGAACACAGTTGACTATCCCCCATGTAGGAGACAAACTGTGAGCAAACTATCACCATAACGAATGATATTTACCATGATGGGTCCAACCAATAATTGATTTATAGTGCAGACTGGGGTGCTATAACTTCAGCGATCCATGACTGTTGGCCATGCTGGCTGGGTCTGAAGAAAGTTGAAAAAAAAATGATACTGGAGGCAACACAAGTTCTCCAGTCCTGATGTTGTGCACATCTTCCAGTTGTAATGCTGTTCTACTGTTGACTCCCAAGTGATAAGTTCTTCTCGCTGCAGTTCCGATATGCAGATACTCACATGGTGCAAGTGGGTGAGATTATGGTCCTCTCCCCCTCACTATTCCTAAACAGGCCATTTTTCTTTCTCTCCCCCCCCCCCAATTTCTTAACAGATTGGGAGCAAAATTGTGCTATAAACAAAAATTAAAGACTGAAATGCATACTGGGAAAAGGATAGGGCAGGGAGGAGGGGCTATGGAGGCTGGGAGAGAAGCAGCACTATGGCGATTTTGAATAGCTGTGCAATAATAACACAAAAATAATGGAATAATGACTGTCTCCTTTTTCCCCACAAAAGTGATTGTGGTGCCATTCGAGCCTGGTGTGATAAAGTCCTATGAATTTTTAAAATGAGAGGAGAATGGAAGAAGTTTTATAGCTAATTGTCATTTTAAAAGCTGCATTTCCCCAAAGCCACATGAAATTCCCTTCAGGATTATTGAGAAGTTGTGTATCCCTTAAATCAAAACTTGTAACATCTAACTAAAATCCGCCTTCTTTTCAGCAGACTGGAAGATGGCCGATGTAACACATTTTAATTTTTTTGGAAAGGCTCCAGGAACTCACAGAGTTCAGCCTAACTTGTGTCTTGGGCAAACTGTTAAAAATCATTATTCAAGCGAGAGTTGTTAATGAGGACCATAATGAAGAGCAGGCATATTGTTTGCCATGGGCAGTGTGAAGCTAATCGATTCTTCCAATGCAGAGGGAACTGTATTTGAGTGAATTGGCTCTGTTTTCCACCCAGCGTTGTCCCTCCTTTGCCACAGGAACAGATACTGCACCTTTAGTGGCCATGGTGGCTGGGGGATTTGGGGGTCTGAAGTCCAAAAATGTAATTTTTCCAAGCTCTGATTGGAAGCCCTCATACCGGGTTCCCTATCATAGCACAGTGTAGCTCCTGAGTTGGATGAAGCCCCTGGACCCCATTTTTAAGACCTTGGAGGCCTCATAATTTTTAGCCTGAGAGAAATGTGCTTTGCAGTGTGTTTTGCTTAACTTATTTTCATTATCTTGCAGTGGCTAAGGTTGAAGCAACAAATCTGATTTTATTTCTTTTCTTGTACATGAAGAATAATTTCATGCTGTTGGCAGTTTTGTGTTGCTTTGTCACAATACTTCTTTACATCTTTTCTCTCCTCAGCTTCACTCCTCCTTTTTTTTTTTTTTTTTTTTTGCCAACAAAGCACTTTGAAATCCTCCTTTGTCCACCTTGCTGCTTGATCCTATTGCTTGTAACAACTGGGGCTTGGAAATATCTAGTGAATTAAAGAGCTTCTAGCAGTTTTGTCTAGCTAACTACATCCCCCAATGACAATGATTAAAGGGGGAAAAAGCTTTAGTGGGTTTGGCCCTTATAATTCATTAGAATTTGTTTTATAATTCATTAGAATTTGCTCCCAAAGATGTGCTAGGTCTTATTTTAGGAGATGTCTTATTTTTCCATGAAGAAGAATTCATATTTATTGTTGCACCAAAAAATGAACATTTATTTTATACTGTGTATATGTGTGTGTGTGTGTGTGTATAAACTTTGCTAGGTCTTACTTTCAGGGGAGGCCTTATATTTATCAATTCAGCAAAACCTCTACTAGGTCTTATTTTATGGGGATGCTTTATTTTTGGGAAACAAGGTAGGACTGTAGGAAAAGCATCATATGACTTGTTACCCAGGCTAATCAGGAGGATCGAGAGGGAGGACATCATGATGATGATGGTGGTGGTGGTGATGATGATGATGATGATGGTGATGATGATGTTATCCCAGTCTGAGACTCAAGGTGGAATAAGAAAAGGGAGAGAAGGAAGGAAGGAGCTTTTTGGAGTCCAGATCTGAGTAGCAGAAAAAATAAACAAATAGTGAAAAAAAGAAGAAGAGGAGAAGGAGGAGGAGGAGGAGGAGGAGGTGGTGGTGGTGAAATGTGGCATGAAATAAGGGTAGGGTGAGGAGTTCTTAGAAGAGCATGTTCCCCAAGCAGCTATGGCCTTTTCAGAAAATGCAATGGTTCCTCTCTCCAACCAACATAAAGTGTGGAGGAAATTACAGGAGACACTAGAGTCTGTAGTGGCATGCCAGCAGTGATGCCACTGGAGGTGTGTTCACACTGCACCAGGTGACACTCCAGAGGAAGGGTGACATTTCCTCAGAGCCCTCCTTCCTCTCAGTGCAGGAGGGGCAAGCCTGCACCTTTCTTGGCTGCTCGATTGCTGGGCTTTCTTCCTGGAAAGGAAGTCTGGTGGCAGAACAGCAGGAGTGGTGAATGTGCCCCCTTCCTGGCTGCTCCATTGCAGGCTTCCTCCCAGAGGGAAAGCCCAGAGACAGAGCAGCCAGGATAAGTGTGCATTTGCCACTGATCTTCTCCATTGCCAGGGCTCCTCCCCAGGAAGGAAGTGAGGGAGGGAGGGGTGGCAAAGGAGTCCATTGGTTGCCCTCTGCACTGGGTGATACCTGAGCTAGTGATGTCATACCGTGTCAGGTTGATAAGTGCTCCTCTTCACCCATCTATGGATCTCTAGTGCAATGGTCTCCTCCCCTACATATCTGTTCCATGCATGTGTGCAAGCATCTGTACAAATGCCTGTTATGCACATATATACCAATCTTTTGGGGATGAGTTTTAAATGGGCACTGCAAACTTAATAGGAATCTTTGAAAAATAGGTAACAGAAAAACAGCATCCATATGTGTGAACCAGAGCTATTCATAGATATATCTGTCTCAAAAGTTGCATTCATTGTCTACAAGGCATGCAAGAGCATGCGTGAACACACACACCCAAAACTCACACACATCCCAAGGCACCATTGCAAAAGCTAATTGGAGAAGTGTCCTATAAAGCCTCTTTAATTCCTAAAGTCCAGAAATCACAATGTTATTCTCCCCCACCCACAAAAATCCTTGTCTTTTAAAGACTAAGGCATAAACAGCCCAGCAGTAGCAACTGGTAAAATTTTAACACCCTGACATGAAATCCACAGAGCACACATAATACCACTAGAAATAATTTGCCCTTCAATTACTCATCTGTACATCAGCTGAACTACTGTTCCCTAGATCAAAGCATTAAGGGCATAAACTCCGTTTCCCTTCAGGGACACAATTTCTCTTTAGTCCCCTTTTTGTTTCCAGTTCAAAACTTTACACATGCAGTTCCTTCTTTAAGGGGTCCCTGAACAGAGGGCTAAAACAATTCAACCTACAAAATGAACTCTACATGCAAAATAGAACATCAGAAATTTCTCCCTGTGGGAACAGATTTAAGACAGTGGAGGAAAGAGAAATGTGCTAAAGGAATGGAGCACTGCACAGGTTTCAGCTGGGGTAGGGTAAAGTGGGATTTCATCAGAACTGTCTCCTCGGTACTCATCAAGGTAGCAGTTATTGTTGTTTAAATATTCCGGCAAATACTACAGATGAGTAGTGTGTGTGTACCCATGTACAAATCTACAGTGCCTTTACAGGATTTAACACAGCCCCTAGTACTTATTTATGTACCTATGATGGTTGAAATACTTTCCCACAACAACAACAAAGATTAATCTCCATATGGGAAAAAGCAGCAAATGAAATAATTTTCAGGGTCTTCTGCTTGCATATTCTCTCTCTGTGTATGTGTGTAACAAAATCTCAATTATAAACGAATTAACAAAAGTCTGTAGTCACTGTTAAAGCAAAGCCTGCTTCATGAACCTTAATTTTTATCCGCTTTCTTTCTGGAAGTTTAGAAGCCCTATACAATCCTACTTAAGCAGTTAAGTGTAGTCTGTATTCTGTGATCTTTATGCTTAGGAAAGTGGGCAAAGGATGTGTTGTTACTAAAATTCAGGTCAGGCTCATAGGAAAAGGAGATCTTGAAACACTGTAAGAGGCTTGTTGGAGTCAGTGAAAGGACTATATCAAGTTGAGCATCTAGCTTGCTAACAAGATGCTTCTAGGAAGCCTACAAGCAGACGATGGGGACAAGAACACTATCCAGCTTTGTGTTCCAGCAACTGGTATTCAAAGGCACATTGACTCTGATTCCAGAGTTGACATGTAGCCATCATGACTATCTGTTGAGAGGCTCAGCTTCCATAAAAAGGTCTGGCCCAGTTTTGAAGTTGTTCAGGTGTGTGTGTCACTATTTGTGGTAGCAAATTCCTTAGTCTGAGCTGGGTGAAGAAATAGTTGTATCTTCTCTTGACATTTAGCTTTGCTGGAGGGCCTCATTGTTGTTAACTGCCCTCGAGTCAATCTTGACCAATGGTGACCCTGCGGATGAGACATCTCCAAGACCCTCTTCCCCTCCACTGCTCTGCTCAACTCCTATAAACTCATACACGTGATCTCTTTAATAGAGTCCACCCATCATGCATGTGGCCTTTCTCTTTTTCTAGTTCCCTCTACCTTTCCTAGCATTACTATTTTTTTCCAGTGATTCATGCCTTCTCATAATGTATCCAAAGTATGACAAACTGAGCTTTGTCATCTTGGCTTCTAGGGAGATTTATAGCTTGATCTGCTCCAGGAGCCATTTATTTCTCTTTTTATCCATGGAATCCTTAGCACTCTTCTCCAGCACCAGATTTTGAATGAGTTGATTTCCCCCCATCCTCCTTTTTAACTGTCCAGCTCTCAGATCCATACATAGCAATAGGGAATAAAATGGCTTGTATGATTCTAATTTTTGTGCTCATTTGTTTATCCTTGCATTTTCATAGCTGTCCTTCCCATTCTTAATCTTCTTCTGATTTCCTGGCTGCAGTCTCCATTACTATCGATGTTTGATCTCAGGTATGATTTTTTTTTCCTATTTCTATTACTTCATTGTCTAATTCAAATTTGTGTAGGCTTTCTTTGGTCATTATTTTTGTTTTATTTATGTAGTATTATGGTGTCATCTGCATATCTCATATTGTTGCTATTCCTTCCTCCTATTTTTACTCCTCCTTCTTCTGTGTCCAAGCCTGCTTTTTTTACAATATGTTTTACATATAAGTTGAACAGGTAGGGTGAAAGGATGCAGCCTTGTCTAACCCCTTTGCCAATTGGGAATAATTCTGTTTCTCCATGTACTCTTGTCCCGAGTACAGATTTCTCACCAGGACTATCAGATGTGATGGCACTCCCGTGTCTTCAAGGGCGTTCCATAGCCTTTCATGATCTATGCAATCAAAGACTTTGCTATATTCTATAAAGCACATGCTAATTTTCTTTTGGAATTCCCTGGTGCACTCCATTATCCATCGTATGTTTGCAGTGTGGTCCCTGGTGCCTCTTCCTTTCCTCAACCCCACTTGAACCTCTAGGATTTCTCCCTCCATGCTTGGTTGGAGTCTATGAAGATTTTCATAGCTGGCTCAAATGTTGCTGAAAGGTTGCTGAAACATCCTTAAAAGACTCAGGCAGGGGGAGTGTCTGAAAGTCCGGAGTGCTTCTTCAAATTGCTCCTCTATTCTCATGGAAACTGAAGCTGCCTCTTTGCGAGGCTGAATCGTTTCGAGGGAGTTGATTTCCTCTGGATTCCCTCTTGACGCTTGCTTCGCTTCTAGAGGGAATCAACTCTATTGAAACGATTCAGCCTCGCAAAGAAGCAGCTTCCATTTCCATGACGATAGTGGAGCGATTTGGAGAAGCCCTTAAGACTTTCAGACACTCGCCCTGCCTGAGTCTTTTAAGGACGTTTCAGCAACATTTGAGCCAGGTATGAAAATCTTCACTGTTGTAGAATTTTAGCATAATTTTGTTTGCATGGGATATTAGTGCTATGGTTCTATAGCTGCTACAGTCTTTTGTGTCTACTTTTTTGTGGAAGACTTCTTACCCTCCAACATTTCACAGATGAAACTGGGACATATAAAAGGAGGACCTCATACCCTCCAACATTTCACAGATGAAACTGGGACATATATGGCCAAACAACACCATAGTGTGATTAATATGGCAAAAATTCTGAGAAAGAAAAGACAAGCTAGGAGAGGCCACAGCTTTTTGTATTTTTGCCTTAGAGTATAGGGAAGGGTGAGATTTCTTCCATTGTTCTCTGCTCCCTCGTGGAGTTAGCTGAGTGCAAGCTACTCACTGAGATAAGAACGGATTAATTGGGACTGTCCCTGCCAAACTGGGACAGTTGGGGGGTATAATATTATGAAATAGGTTTCTAATTTTACAAACATCTGTCACCTCTCTCTTCCCTGCCCTATTATTCATCTTTTAAACTGAACTAGATTTAAAAGCCTCAAGCAACACAACTTTTACAAGAAGTTAAATATGATTTAGCCAGATGTTGCAAAGAGAAAAATCTCAGTTTCTTGTGACTATTAATATTTAAGCACACATATTTCAAATATAACAGTGAATACTGTTGTCCAAATGATTGGATTTTAAGGGTACAGTCTAAGCATAGCCCTACATACCCTACCTAACTTGGCCCCTTCACCCCACCCCCTGGTTTGGCCATGTGGCACAGGTGAGATGGTAGTGATTTGCCTTGCATTGTCCCTTACAGAGGTTGCCTGGCATGCTGGATTCCCCAGCTGCCCAATCATATTCTGTGGATCGCAGCCAGGAAGAGACTTCCAGTGGGCGGATCTGGATGGTATGGTGGGATGGTCTTCTCTGTCTTGATAAATTGGAACTACCATTTGGCTCACTTCCATTTTTCTCTTTACCTTGTGTTATTAAATATACTGTCATTCACGTGGCTGGTTTTAAGTTTACAATCTAAAGAGAATTATTTGGGGACCAAAATAGCAGCCAATTAATTGAGGTCTGTTACTAGGCCTGACAAAAATTTCATTGCTAAACTGGATTATTTCTGCAGTATTGTTTTGGCGTTTAGTTTCTCTCTCCTAAGCAGTGTTTTCTCTCCTCTCCTATAAGGCAAGTTTCTTATTTTTCAAACCTATTCACACATTGAAATAAGGTCAGTCATTAACCAATGAAACCTAACCACTTTTAAAATCTAGTAATTTATGAGAAAGGGTTCTAAGTATGCTTTTGGATTTCATTCTCTGAAATAGATGGGAAATATTGTTCATTTGGAAATATTGATTAAAACATTTACATCCCATCTTCTTTCTAAAGGTCTCAACTTACAGCAGTGTAAAGAATAAGCAACACCAATAGCAATAGCATTAGCATTTACTGTTCTATACTGCTTCATAGTGAACTCAGCACTCTCTAAGTAGTTTACAATCTGTAAACCAATTGCCCCCAACAAGCTGGATATTCATTTTATAAACTTTCGAAAGGATGGAAGACTGAGTCAACCTGGAGCCCTGTGTGTTCAAACTCGTAACATTGTGGCTGCAGTATCAGTATTTAACCACTGCACTACAAGTCATTTTATAGGCCTAAACATATAGTATTAAACAGTGAAACAAGTTAAAAGGAGACATAGTAAAACCTGTTAAAGCAGTTTAAAATTATTTTGAGAACATGGCTCTGCTTGGCACCAGAATATAAGCAAACTAATTTTAACAGTTGATTATTTATTAAAATATTTCAAAATGAGTTCACCTTAGGATACCCATAAATTGGAAGTGACTTGAAGGCACACAGAAACAACAACAACAGCAGCAGCAGTAGCAGCAACAGCAGGAGCAACAACAACATGTATAAAATGAAAGCCTGACAAGAAAAATGTGTAACTTCAGTAATTATGACTGCTTCACAATGAATTCAACAGGGCTTCCTTCTGAATTGATACACATAGAATTGCACTATAAATCATACCAAAACCAAATAAATGTACATTATATTCGTTGAAACACAATTTATCTCACAATCATAATACTACTAAAACTGTTTGGGAAAAATACAGCAGTTTCCTGGAAACAAAATGTTGCACTTTTGTCTGGATGCTCAGAAAATGATACAAAATGATCCAAAAAGAAGAGGGGCCATTTTTGTGTGTGTATGTGCCTCCAAGTCGCCTATTAACCTAAGGCTACACCATGAATTTCATAGGGCTTTCTTAGGTGAAGTATACTGAGAGGTAGTTTTACTACTTCCTTCCTCTGAAATATAGTCTACAGCACCTGGTATTTCTTGATGGTCTCCCATCCAAGTACTAAACAAAGCTGACTGTTTGGCTTCCAAGATGAGACTGGATTGGATTCCTTCAGGGCATTTAAGCCCTGAGGTCATTTATAATGTAGTGAGATTAGTTAAGAAAGGTTCTAAGTCACCTAAATCCTAGAGAGAAGCTTAATCTAAACTGAATTTTTATTGCTTTAACCAAAAAGTGAAATACAGTAAGAGTTCTCCTAATGATTGCTGGAGAGGTGTGAGCTCATTTCTGATCTTTTCTGCCACTTTGTGCTCATATGTTGATTGAATGATGGTGTAAAGCAGCAAGCAGTCCCATTCTCTTCTAAAAGTTAGCAAGGATTCATGTGCTAAATGGCTTTCTAGTTGTCGCAGCATTTGACCACAGTTGCTGCAGTTAATATATTCACAGTGAAACAGATCCACTGGGTCACACGACAGCATGGAGGGGAACATTCAGCTGAACTTTAGCTGAGCTAACCACCATCTCTCCATTTTAGTTTTCATTTTTTTGGTCTTCAGTAGGAATAAGCAGTTCTGTCTTGTCATTTCCCCAGGATTCCAGGATAGTTCCTTATTAGTTTGACTCTTGTTAAAAATTCAGATTTCTTGGATGCAATTGCTAGAATCCAGCTCTTGGACCTTTGATTTTATAAAAAAAGAGATGGGCACTTTTTAAAAGCTATCCCTGTAATGGAACAGTAATGTAAAGTTGGTGAAATCATGCTAATATCTATCACTCTGTCATTTAGGTTTTTGTTCTAATTTTCAGCTAAGGGGGCAAGGGAACAACACTTTAATCAGAGGGGAGATTTTTCATTTCACAAAGTCTTCCAAAAAGTATTTTTTAAAAGTTTCTCTTTTTCTTATTTTTTAATTTATTGATGTCACTATTCTCTACGACCTGCTTAGCTACATAGCCACCATAGGGTTTAACCACACGAGCCCCATTCTCACAGCAACCATGTCAGTGGAAAAAAATGGAACATACCTAATTCAGAGCAGCCAATATCACCCATCTTTGAAATCACACAACTGGAGTTATCACCCATCTTTGAAATCATGCAGCTAGCCACCATCACAACCTCTTCCTGACTCCCCTTAACCCTGTCTTACTGCCTAATGCCCTACCCAGTATCCCTTTCATTTATTTTATTTTTATTTTTGTTTTCTCTTTTTTTCATACAGTTCCAGAGGAAATTAAGTTAAAAAGCAATGAAAATGAAAAGCAAAATAAAACATGGAACCAAACTGTTTGGGGATAGTAAGGGAGAAGAGGAGCAGGGGGAGAGGAGGGAACACTGGTACCACATTACTGCCAATTGTGCAACTGTCCTGGCAGCAATGTTTCACACCTGGGGACTTTCATGATTGTGAAGGCCATTGATAGATTTCCCTCGACAATGAAAAGCAACTGAGGAGCTATGGGTCAGGTACAGAGCAGCTACAGGTTGGAGGAGTCTTGTGATAACAATCACCAAAGTCTCTTTTTTTCCTGGTGTAATCACAGTTCAAAAGCCATGTGTAGTAATCTCCTTAGTTAAGTAGTATCTGCTGTCCCAACCCAGTCACTGCAAACAACAGAAGTCTGTCCCTTATCGATTGGGAAGTAACTGACAACTTTTCCACCCTCTCCTGGGATCAGTCTGTGGTGTTACAGCAATAAGCAGGGTCCCTGTTGCAATTTCCCCTTGCACCAGAGATTGCTTCCAGGAGGGAGGAGAAATCAGTCAGTTAGTTCTTGACAGGGAAACAGACCCACATTTTTCACCTTCTTTGACAAGGTCCCCCATGATATTCTTGCAACCAAGATAGTAAAATATGGGCTAGACAATGCAACTGTTAGGTGGATTAGCTCGGCAATGGCTCCTCTTCATCTTGGAAATAAGTGACTAGTAGTGTGGCCTGGGTCCAGTGCTATTCAACATCTTTATCAATGACTTTGACAAAAGAATAGAGGACATGTTTATCAAATTTGCAGTTGACACCAAAATAGGAGGAATAACTAATACCCCAGATGAGAAGATCAAAATTCAAAATGATTTGAATAGATTAGAAAGCGGGGCCAAAACTAACCAAATGAATTTCAGCAAGGAGAAATGTAAGGTACTGCATTTAGGCAGAAAAAAAATGAAATGCATAGATATAGTATGGTGGATGCTTCGCTTAAGAAGATCACATGTGAAAGGGATCTAGGATTCCTAGTAGACCATAGGTTGAACAGGAGTCAACAGTCTGATGTGGCAGTTAAAAAAACCCTATGCAATCCTAGGCTGCATCGATAGAGGTACAGCATCTAGATCAAGTGATGTAATAGTAACACTCTATTCTGTTTTGGTCAGGCCTCACCTGGAATACTGCATTCATTTCTGGGCATCACAATTCAAAAAGGATGTTGACAAGTTGGAGTGTGTCCAGAGGAGGTTGAGCAAAGTGGTCAAGAATTTGGAAACCATGCCCTATGAGGAGAGACTTAGGGAGCTAGGTATGTTTAGCCTGGAGAAGAGAAGGTTATGAGGTAATATGATAGCCCTGTTAAAATATTTGAAGGGGTGTCAGATGGAGGATGGAGCAAGCTTGTTTTCTGCTGCTCCAGAGAATAGGACCCAGAGCAATGGTTTCAAACTAGAGATTCCAATTCAACATTAGAAAGAATATCCTGACAGTAAGGACTGTTTGACAGTGGAACACACTCCCTCAGAAAAGGTGGAGCCTCCTTCTTTGGAGGTTTATAAACAGAGGCTGTATGGCCATCTGTCAGGGTGCTTTGATTGAGAGTTCCTGCATGGTAGTGAGTTGGACTGGATGACCCTTGTGGTCTCCTCCAATTTTATGATTCTGTAATTCTGTAATTCTATGATTCTATGGTAACTGCAGCTTGGTACATGGAAAATGGAGGACTTTAATGGTCCCTACATATTCCCTAAACTGAATGAATGCATAGGCATCATGAACACAAACTAGTCATGAATGCAGAACTTTAGGTAATAACTGCCTTAGTAAATTCCAGCCTAGTTTCCTAATTTTGTGGTGTGGAATTTTATCCGTGTATAATTTTCCAAGGTTGAAACAAAAATTAAGTGGGGAGGAAGGGAGAAAACTCATGTACAATTGAGCTTCAACAGTTTGGTACCTCAATATTTTCCTAGAAAAAATGTAAAATTCCTCCTGAGTCCAATTGGATTCCATTTCTGCCAGGATCCTGTTTGGAACCCATCTGGAAGACATGGAGGGGGACAGTTTTATTTTCTGGTACATTTTATTTTGAAACATCAAGTGGAAATAGCAAGTTATTTCCATCAAATTCATAAAGCAATTTGAAGATTTGGGTCAGTTCAGATCAGAAATGAACCAAGTGGAATTCTCAACCATCTCTATTGGTCAAATTTAACAGGGAGAGAATCCTGCTTTTCATATAGCAATTGATATCTTATCATTTGTAGTTAAATAAGAGTATATGTAAACTATGTAAATAAAGTTAATGGATTCTACTTTAACTGTCATGGCTTCACTCTGTAAAATCCTGGAGTCTGATGTTTGCTGAGGTATTGAAAATTCTCTAGAACTGTAGTTGAAGGAACTGCTCTACTGTTTTATCACACTAGGGGGAAAACAGGATTTAAATGAGAGTTAAACAAGAGTTAAACAGGAAATGTCCTGTGATAAACATAGGGCATTTCCTGTTTAACTCTTGTTTAACTCTTGTTTAAATCCTGTTTGCCCCTAGTGTGATAAAACAGCTAGAGCTCTCTAGCAGGATTCCAGTAGAACTATGCAATGGTATTAAACTGCTATTCACTGTGCAGGGTAGCTAGACACAATATTGGTGTTATGAGCTTCTTGTGGCAGACGTCTGTTAGAACAGTTGTTGCCATATATTGCACAAACTAAAACAATGTTTGGTGTAATTTTTTAAAAGGACTTTCCACAATTTGAGGTTTCCCCTCCCCCCCAATAAACAGGCTGGAAAGAATATGCGATCTTTCTTTTAAAAACTGAATGTGAGATAAAGTGAAAGATAGAATTGCTCATCCATTCTTTCAGGAACTCTGTGAAGACAGTCCCAGGTAGTCAACTGAGTGATTTGATTTTACAACTTTAGACATTACTTTAGATGTTACAGAGTTATGCAGGACCAAAGCCAGTTTATATTTTGCATGGAAACACTCTAGAACAGCTCTCTGTAACCTTGCATCCTCAAATGTCTTGTCTAAAACACTCATTATCTGTAGCCTCAACATCTTTAGCTGCCTTGGGATGATGGCAGTACTAGTCCAACTTCTCTGGAGGGCATTGTGTTGGGAAACACTGCTGCAGCATGAAGTGTAAATCAGGGTTTTTAATTAGGAGAAGACCTCTTCCATATGCAAGAGGGAAACTTGTCTATTTCTTATGCACATTGAAGGTGATTGGAATATGAATGGCCTTAGCACTACCAAACAGACAATTTCATAATGCCATAGCCACTAATATCCCTCCCCCCCAATCTGTATATAGATATAACAATAACATTGATTTATAACTCCATTTTTGCCAAAGAGTGGAACACCAGACATATATAATCACAGACAAAACAATAAAATAAACACTATCATATACTAAAGTTAAATCCCCACCACCTCACCAGCTGGTACTCATCTTGGCAGCCTTAGGTACACTCATCAGATTAATACAGCAAATTAAAGAGGAAGGTCCTGAGACTTTCATGAAAATGGGTAAGATCCTCCTCCATCCAGAGATACAAAGGAGTCAGGTCCTGAAGATATGCAGCCTTAACAGAGCTGTAAGTGTTGGTGGAATTGCTAATAGTCCTTTGCCTACAGTTCCTAGGCTTCTTAGATAGCTTGTGGTTCTTAAGTTTCCAGATTTGTCTCATAGTTCTTCAGTTTCTAGACGACACCTTAGGTTTCTAGGTAAATACTGGATTGAAACCAAAATAAATAGAAGAACATATGTTGCAGCCATTCTAGTGCTGGCCAGTGGCTTCCACGATAGTTATAATGAACCCACACTGGGTTTGGGAAGCTTTAAAGGATCTATTCAAGGTGCTGAACCTATTCAGCACCTTGGATAGAATCTTTGCAAGCTTGGATTAATACCTGGAATTAATCCCCCATCCCACTGACATGGGAGCCCTCAGCCACCACTGAACCACTCAGCAAAAACAAAAACAAAAACAAAAACAAAAACAAACAAACAAACAAAAAAAGTGAATCAGATAATATGAGAAATGTGTACACTGAGAGCTGGGATCATTTTTCAAAACCCTTGTTCATTTGCACAATGCCAGTGGTAACAATTTGCAAACTTTAAAAATGGATGAAATAACTACACTTGTCCCTCCATATTCACTACGGTTAGGGGCACAAGACCTCTGTGAATATGGAAAAAACACAAATAACAAAAACACCATGTTTTTATCTGAGAGGACACCTCTCTAGGAATCTCTAGGTCCTCCAGTGCAACTCTGTGGTCAACATACGACAGACACTGACCATAGAACTGCCCTGGAGGAGCTACAAATGCCTAGTAGAGTATTCTCTTTAGGAATCTCTAGGCCTTTTAACTTTTAGTTGAAATTGACCATAGAATTGCATGGAAGGACCTAGGTATTCCTAAAGAGAACATATTAATCAAATCCGTGAATAATCAAATCCGCAAATATCAAATCTGCAAATATGGAGGGATGACGGTATAGTTGTCCCTCCAGAGTAAAACTTCTCTCCCTTAAATCTCTCCCAAACAGAATTCAAAATATTTTAAATATGAATAGTTTGGAGTACTTAAAAAGTTTTTTAGAAACTGGGGGGGGGGGGACGTGAATGAGTTTACATGTTGACATATTGAAATTCTGTGGAAGAACAAGGAATTAATACTGGGAGCTTTAGAGCTAATGAGACAATTAGAGTTTAATGAAAATTACAGATTTTTAGCTAATCTCTTCAGCATGGTGGCTGTTGATCTGTTATTGCAGAGAGACAGACAGACAGACAAGCAGATTAGAGAGAGAGAGAGCTGTTCCACACATCTAGTGATATAGATATACATAGATATGTGTGATTAAATGGCACTTAAAATATGATAGGAATATTAGTGAGAAACTGGTGCTTCTATATGGCTGGTAGGCACGTAATCATTCTTTACAGATTGCCATAGCAACCTCCTTTGATAACTCACATCTCTGCTCTGGAGTAAAACAAGGGGCACATGGAGCTTCAGAAGGTGCAGTCTCCTTTAAGCAGATCTATAAGCATCGCAGATGAACAGAACCCGAAACATTCCTCCATGAATATTCATGAGGCAAGTTGTTTTTTGTTGCCTGCCTAGTCAGCAGTCACAAAACACATGGTGTGTGTTGGCAGCATCTTGCCTAGGTAGAGGGCTATGGACTGAGGCAATGGCAGGAACCAGGACCTGTGAGGCTGACTGACATTTCCATCTGTAGCTAAGGCTGGTAATTAACAGGAAGGAGTGTGCCTGCAGCACTGCACCATCTGCTAGGGAAACGGCTCAATAAGAAAGGAGCTGGATAGCATCTCAGTGGTGGCTCGAGTTGGTTCCGACATGAGGCTGGGCATCTGTTAGCTGAGGAGATAGGCTATTAGGAAATTCGACTGGGAATGAACCACATGGAAAGAGCACTCTGACCTAGCCCATAAAAGCGGCTCTTCAGAAATGGTGCCTTTTTATCTTACTTACACAAGACTTCTGAAAATGGTTTGCTCAGGGACCATTCTGGGTCTGTTTGAAGTAATACAATGATTTTTTTAAAAAACTGCTTTATTCCAACATGAAATTCTTGAAATCAGGATACAGCTGTCCTCTTTTGACAATGGAGCTAATTTCAGAGTGAGGATGTGAGGTTGAATTTTTTTTCTTCTTCTTCATAGTGCCTTCCTTTTTTATTCCTCCCCCTTTCACTTCCTTCAAGCTTGTGGCAGGGAGAAATATTAGCATTTAAGTATTTTACCATTTAACTCTAAGAACAGAAGATTCATCTGGGACGGAGGATAGGAAGAAAACATACGGCGATAAAAAGCACGCAAGCCTCTGTATCATTTTAAGGAGTGTGCGCATAAATGCCTATTTGCCTAACTGCAATTCCTGTGGGCAGTGTATTCCATTCAAGGTGGACATACTTAAGAGTTGTTTTGGACCACCAGCTTGTCTATGTCACTGAATAGCTGCATTGATCCCGTATGGAAAGCTGGGTGACTTGAACTGGCCCAGTGTGCAAGAGGCTTTGTAACCAGGAGCTACTGCATCAGCAAGTTAGGTTTTGTTTTCTTTGCAGCTTAACAAAAACACTGGTTGCCACTGAGCATTACATTCCAGCACACCGATTAATTCCATGGAGACCTTGCCACACGGTGAAAACACAAGGTTTGTTTGATTTACCAATTGCTGTGGAAAACTGCACTGCTCCTGAGGTGTAGCTAGACAAAAAGGAGCAGCTAAGTATACACCTCAGATAATGTGTGTGTATGTGCCTTTAAGTCGCCTGTCAATTTATGTTGACCCCATGAATTTCATAGGATTTTCCTACAAAAGAAATATTCAGAGGTGGTTTTGCCAGTTCCTTGAGCTGAAATATAGCGTACATCACTTGGTATTCATTGGTGCTATCCAAGTATTAACCAGGGTTTATGCTGCTTAGTTTCCAAGTTTCAGATGTGACCTTGTGCCTTTAGGGTATTTAGTGACCAGAAAAACATTCATAAGATGAGTTTCATGGAAGAATAATGTCTTCAGTGGTCATTACTAATAATGGCTATGTATTCAATTCCAGTTATTCCAACTGCTGGGGAACACATGCAAGAGGGTGGTATTCCATTTGTTATGTACTCCTTATAGGCTTCCCATAAGCATCTGCTTGGCCATTTGAACAGGCTGCTGGACTAGATAAGTCAGTAGTCTGATCCAGCACAGCTGTTCTTATGTTTGTATGATTTATTCCTCACTCACTTAGTGGAATGCATGAGAGAGATCCAAATCATATAGGTTAGCACTAAAGGAAATCTTAGATGGAGAGTCATAGCACAATGGGGGCTTAGCAGAAAAAAATAATAGAGGACAAGACTATCGGGAAAGGAGCCAGTGTGGTGTATGGTTTGAGTATTGGACTATGATAGTGAGAGACCAGGGTTCAAAGCTCTGCTTGGCCACGGGAACCTGCTGGATGATACTGGGCAAGTTATGCTCTCTCATCCTAAGAGGAAGGCGGGGGCAATCCCCCTCAGAACAAATTCTGCCAAGAAACCTTATAATAGGTTTGCCTTAGAGTTGACATGTGTTGGAAATAATTTGAAAGCAAACAACAACAATAACAAGGGCTGTCAGGGGTACTACTAGTCATTATAGTTATGCAATACATAGAACAATGTGGTATAGTGGTTTGAGTGTTGGACTATATTTCTGGAGATCAGGGTTTGATTCCCTGCTTCACCATGGAACCCCACTGGCTAACCTCGGGTGAGTCACATACTCCCAGCCCCAGAAAACACCACGATGGATTCACCTGAGGGGTGCTATAAGTTGGAAATGACTTGAAGGCACACAGAAACAAGAAATTTTTTTAGCTATCATTCATTGTGCCCCTGAATACCATTTACATGAAACACAAGGTAGTGCTGCACTGGCTTGTGAGCTTCTCATCTGCTTTGGTTGGCCACTCTAAAGACCGAATTTTGGGCCAAAGAGGCCTTTGGTTTGATCTAAGAGAATAAATTGAAAGAAATGGTGGGGTTTTTTTTCCATACATGTGCAATTCTCTTGGTCCAATGGATTCTTGCAGAAGCTCTTCATACTCAGAATATGCCTGAAACCTCAAGATCAGTCATCAGTCTGCAGAACTGGCTTTCAAGTATCATACCCCAGGATCCTTTGGATAGAAAGAAGTATCTCTTCTGCCAAGTGAAAATTCTCACACTTCATGTTCAGCAATAAAATGGTAAAGTAGAGAATATGGAGTTGACATGAATCCTGTCTATTTTATGACCCCACACTTTTTGGAACCAAAATAGGATATTGTTTTTTGTCCAGCATAACTGGTGTGGTGTTTCCTTAACAAGATCTAGGGTTGTTTTTTATATTTATGAACATCACTTGTTCACTCATTCTCAGCTCCTTAACTGTTATCAATTTGCAACTGAATATATTAATAACTTCTGCTAACGCTTCCCTACCCCCTTGCTATGCATATAACTAATATGGATATCCCATATGCGCATGCAGATTTGAAGTATATTTTTCCCAGTTCAGGAAAGATCTAATCTGTTTGGGCTGGGTGTAAAGCCAAAAAGGCTCAGGGCCTGTTTCTACCATGCTGTTATCATCATTTACAAACTGTAAAGTTATTTATATTAGGGTGTATCTATACTGTAGAAATATTGCAATTTGACACCACTTTAAGTGCTACCGCTGCACCCTATGGAATTCTGGGATTGGTTGTTTTACAAGGTCTGTGCCTTTCTCTTAGCCAAAGAGTGCTAGTGCCTACCAAAAAACGTAAATTCCAGGAATCTGTAGGATGGAACCAAGGTAGTTAAAGTGGTATCAAACTGCATTATTTCTACAGTGTAGATGCACCCTTGGTAGCTAGAAAGTTACCAAGTTGCAGATGGCTTTCTTATAGATAAGAGAGCCCCATTTGTATGTCACATTGATTTAACTGATTTTACTCTGCATAGGACTAATGTTGTTCATGGTCTGCAGTTGACCAACTATTATTTATTTATTTAATATATATTTATTAAATTTATATCCTGCTTTTCTCCTGAATGGGACTCAAAGTAGCTCACAATATGATTGTTTTAAAAGTACAAAAGTTTTTAAAAAATGAAATGATACTTTCAATTAAAGCACTACTTTAAAAGATTAAAACAATTAAAATACACATTACATACAAAAAAACCCCAGCACCATCAGTTTCATACCACTTCATACTGGTCAATCGAAACTGAAGGCACTGTTTGAACAAGGTCTTTGCATGCCAACAACAACAACAACAAAAAAGACAACAGAGAGGGGTCAAATTAAACTTCCCTTGGAAGGTAATTCCAAAGCTTAGGAGCAGCCATCAAAAAGTATCTCTCCCATGTCCTCAAGAGATGAGCCTGAGAGAATGGAGGGATGGAGGGAAAACCTTCCCTCAAAGAGTGTAAGACTCAGGTAGGCTCAGATAGGGAGATCAAGGAGATCAAGGGGCAGAATCAGGGCACAGCGTCTTGAAAGTGCACACCCAACTCCACCCCCCAGGGTGCCCTGATGCGTTGCACTACTCCAGACAGCGCACAGCAATATAACACACCTCTGGCGCTGCATCCAAATGACACAGTGCCGAAGGGGCACCATACAGCCATGCCACCATGGCTATGTCATCCTCTGGGGGACACAAAAAGGAGTTGCTTTTTGCGGCTCCTTTTTGCACCCTCCAGGGGCCAGATCAAATCCACAGCATGAGGTTGCCACAGCCCCAATCTAGCCGAAGAAGGGGCGGCTGCATGCCGTCCCTCAGGGCTGTATGTACAGCCCCATAGACTTTCAGATAGTTTGTACTTAATCTGTATTAGCTGAGAGCAATATGCATCATTTTAAGTAGCCAAACAATACATCATATCTACTTAAAAACCAAAATTGCTCTTCATGCATATATTTACAGTGGCCTTAGTTTTCTGGATACTAGTCCTTATGTAATGGCAGAACCGAAGCCCAAGAAGACAGTTCTATCCCCACTAAACAGCCCATGTGGGGATTGGGAATAGCTCTTCTGACAGAATTCATGCTGCCAATTGAAGAGAAATATGTCAGATATCCATATGGAACTGTCTTCTTGGGCTTTGGCTCTACAGACCTTGTAAAACAACCACAGTCAACAACTTCAAACTAATAAACTATACTTTAAAGTTTGTTTAACAACTGGATCCGTGTCAAGGCCCCTAGATACTTTCTCGTTCATGAACCCACCCATTCATCACAACTTTATAGTGATAATATAGAGATAGTACCAAATGAGAAAAAAAAAGCTTTTTACAACACCATCATCAGCACCACTATGCATCACCACCCTTCCCCTCCTATCACCATCATCGGTCAAATCCTAACCTATCTGCCCAACCTACTAAACAATAATCCTGATAAAATAAGTGTTCCACTTTAAACAACTCTCCTTGTGCCTAAACCTAGCCTAGCCTAAAACTACTACCTTAGTGTTCCACTTTAAACAACTCTCCTTGTGCCTAAACCTAGCCTAGCCTAAAACTACTACCTTATCACCTATACTACTCCTACAATCTTCATGGCTAAACTCTCCTAAAACATGCCCTAATTATTAAATCCAAACATACACCTTCTCAATCTTCTTTCCTTCCTTACTACTACTCTACCCATCTTCTTCCAATCTCTCCTATCTCTTCCCTGTTTCCACTTTCCCATTTATGCTCCTCCTCTCTTCCTTATCCAATCTCAACCTCCTCTCTTTCATTACCATCAGTCCTCCTCCTACTCTGTTCTTTGCACTTTCTTCTTTGACTTTCCTTAGTAATTGCTCCAAGTATATGATGTAAATGAAGTGTCCATCTTTAAAAAAAAAAAAAAAAAGGAATGATGTGGAAAATTGATAGAATAGACTTATGATTACAAACATGCAGATGTGACACTGGCCTGGTATTTGCTGATTTTTGCATCCTTACCAAGCAGTAGATTTCAAAACGAACTGTAGCTCATGACTAGTTCATTTTTCTCTCTCTATAGGCAAGTCATTGCCCTTGTTGTCCCATCACAATTAGGGTGAAATAATGTAGAAATAATGCAATTTGACATGACTTTAATGATCATGGCTCCATCCTATAGAAACCTGGGATTTGTAGTTTTGTGAGGCACTGACTAAAGACCTTACAATCATAGAATCATAGAGCTGGAAGAGACCACGAGGGCCATCCAGTCCAACCCCCTGCCAGTTCTTCCTAAAGTTGAGGTGGAATCTCTTTTCCTTTAGTTTGAATCTATGGGTCCGGGTCCTATTCTCTGGAGCTGCAGAACGCAAGCTTGCTCCGTCTTCAATATGACATCCCTTCAAATATTTAAACAGGATTATCCTATTACCTCTTAACCTTCTCTTCTCCAGGGTAAACATACCTAGCTCCTTAAGTTACTCCTCATAAGGTATGGTTTCCAGACCTTTTGCCATTTTGGTTACCTTCCTCTATCCACACTCCAGCTTGTCAACATCCCAGAACGAGACAAAGTTTTACAAATCCTTCTAAAGTTACAAATCCCAGGGTTCTTTAGGATGGCTGTACAGCACTTAAAATGGTGTCAGACTGCATTATTTCTACAGTGTAGACTCACCCTTAGCGACCCATAAGAGCATGCATTTGATCAGACTCTGTTCAGTAGGATAACATACAGAGGAGCAATCAGCTGATGAGATGAGCTCTCTGTTCCAAAAAGCCACCAGAGCTTCAATGAGAAAGCTGGCAGACTCTGCTACAAAATCCTCCAGGGCAGTTTGGAAACCCACTGGATCCAAGCTGGCATTAATGCTGGCAGAAGTGCATGGGGAATATCCATAGCACCTGCCCACACTGTGCTTGGCTCTCAGCGACATGATTAGCCATTCATTTCCACAAGCACTGAAGGCCCACCATAAATTAAACAGAAGTATTTGTATGGGGTGGGGTGTGTGTGTGTGTGTGGATATTTCAGAATTATGCATGAGATTATCTTTATTAGTATTGTTTGAACAACAGAGAAAAAAGTATATACAATTTATTTTTAAAAAATAAAATTTCCCTATTCAATGTCTTTTGGTTCCAGCCCAGTAGAGCACTCCATTTGGAAAAGCTTGATATGACATAGAAGTAGATACATATCTCCCAATGCTGCAGAGGACAACAAAGGAAGAGAATACCAAATGCATGCTGGAGATTGATGCCACAATACTGAGAGCTTATAAGCTCCTGAAATATGTAGCAAACTGCACAGAACATGTGGTCTTTGAGCTCTTCAGCATCCTTTCCCCCCTCTACCTTTTCCTACAATGAAGAAAAGGGATGTGTCTTTCCCCCCTCTTTGCCCGCCCTTGCCAGCCACAGCACTAAATATTTAGTGGTCTTTTCAACCCTTTTGTAATCTCAACTGGAGAAAACGCTGAAAGATATTAATTCTTAGCCATGTGTCTCATAAATGAAGGCCATTCTGCTATTCTTAATGACAAGGCTGAGGCAGCAAGATGTCATTTGCTTTTTTCCTCGCTTTTTAAATTGCTTTCTAAATGAACTACAGCTGTGAGGGCCAGGTGCTGTGATCCCTTTAGAAAGATCAGGAAATGATGAAATCCAAAATTTCAAAGTGTGATGGATGTCAGCTCCCGATTTGGTGTGTGTGTGAGGTCACCCTCATGCACCTGGTGCTATCTCCACAGCAGTAACGTGCTTTTGCCTTTTTTTTTTCCTGTAGAAAAAGAGGGGGAGAGAAAAAGAGATGCACGTGTCGAATGCAAATGTAACAATATGAGAAACAGTTTATAATCATCCCTTTGTTTTATCGCTTTTTTCTAAAATGAAAATTATTATGACACATGCACACACACACACACACATCCTTGATGTAGGTACAGCAAGGCATTAAAACCAAGCAGTTAAATATCAAGGGCTGGCTGGACAGTGACCATCTTAAACAGACCAATGTACAGGAAATCCAGTTTAAGAAAGATAATGGTTTATTGACTGTTTACTTAATTAGAAACAGTAGCTGCAAGGTCAAGAACTCCATTGGCTAAAATTAATGATATGAAATATAGTTGAGGCAGTGTCTTCTCCATTGGAGTAGTAGGGTGTTTGGTGCCTTTCTCCCAGTAGTATTTTCTTGCACCATCAGAGCAGTGGCTATAGGTACAATGATTAGTGTGTCTGTTTCACTTGAACTCAGTGCAGTACTTCTGAGTATAGTGCAAGGCTTTCTGACAGTGTAATCCTAGTTTCTGGATTCATCTCTCTACATTTAATGAGAACTGAAGCCAAGTGAGTTTTCACAGGACTATTTATTTAATTATTTATTTAATTTCTTATTCCCAAATATGCCTCAATGTGAGCAAATAGCAACTTATGTATACCTTTCGACTGGATTGAAAGACCCAGTGACTGGTTGTACTTGTGTGAGTGGCCCAGTGAAACCACCCTGGGCTTTAGTCTGACACGTAAAGTGATTCATTTTAAACTGTATTAATAACATATCCTACATGAGCCTACCTATGCCTTAAGATCCTCAGGGGAGGGCTTTCTTTCTGTCCCACTTCAATGATAGGCATGACTGGGGAGGACATGAGAGAACCTTTTCAGTGGCTGCTCCAAATATGTGGAACTTCCTCCTGTAGGAGTCTTGGTTGGCCTCCCATCTGTTCTCTTTCCTCCAGCAGGAAAATACTTTTTTATTTGACGAGACCTTGGGTCTTCTACATTGGGTGTGGCAGAAAAGTCTTTTAGTGGGGTGTGCTATATTTATGTGTATTTTAAACTATCTTTTGTTTATTTTTTAATTTTTTTAATGGTAGGCATTGTTTTAAATGCATTTTGATTTAAGCTTATATTGCAAGTCTCCCTAGGTTCCATATTGGGAGAAAGACAGGATATAAATTAAATAAATAAATAGATGCAACCAGTATTCTTGAAGAGCTCCTTTAAATTTCCGATTAAAACCTGAAGCAGATTCACCACTGTACAAGAAAGTCATTAGCCACCAGGAGGAAACCTTTCCCCTGCCACATGCACCATGAACAGAGTTAGCTATCACACATTCTGTTCACCTGTTTAACTTCTAGTGTTTTTATGATCTTGTCCATATAAAAGCATTGATATTATAACATGTTTCAGAAATGGGGTGTCTTTCCAAAGGAAAATCCATAGGTTGACAAGCAGGGATAGCATCCTGTTCAGTAGTTATGAGATTGTAAAAGGGATTTACAATTTCATAACTGATGAGGATTCACATTTCTCATCATTAAGAACCAAACATGACCCCCAAAATCATTTCAGCCTGACAAGATTTCAGCCAAAGGGTTTCTTAGGTGCTGGAGATCTGGGTGCTGGGAAATGACATCTGCATCACTCTCCTGGTTGTGGGGGTGCCCTGAGAGAAGCAGTTGTGGTAGGACCTCAAAGTGTTTTTCCAGCTTCCTGTTCTTGGCCTGTCCAGTGACTGGGAGAGTGTTACAGACTTCATTTCACAATGCCCCAAACCACTGTTCCTTGGAAACCCTTCAACTAAACCACTGCCTGGATAAAACAGTAGGTGTGTGTGTGTTGTGTGTGGTTTTTTTTTTTTTTTTTTTTTGAGGGGGTAGTGGTACCATCAGATATGTCTGATTATTCGGGATCTTGATCAATGTGTGTAACAATTATCTTAAGTACATAGTAGCAGATTTGAATTTCTGTTAGTTACATTACAAATGTACAGTCACTCAGAGGTCATAGATGTACCATCTAAGCATGGTAATCCCTAAAATGATAAATTCAAATCCAGACGGTGCAGAATGAATACTGGGAGTTTTCGATTCAGCATATGATACCCAACACAGAAGTGGGCCAGATGCAGAGTTTGGAAAATTTATCTTTCAGATTACAACTCCTAGATATCCCTGATCAGTGTGGCCAGGCTGATTAGAAGATTCAGGTAACTGTAATCCTAGGATGCATCTGATTCAGTTCCATTTACTTAAAATGAGTTGAATTATCCATTGTCAACTCTAGTACCTACATCTAGCTTCTGTCCTCCTACATTAATGAATGTGAGCTAAAGTGCATAAATTGAAATCCATGTCCGTTTGGTCCAGCAATAACTCTCCATTGTGGATAAATATGAAGACTGAGTTGCTTTTATGTTAGATGTTGACCAATTTATTAATTGGGTATCATATGCAAGTTCTGACCTTGCATGATGCAGATGTTTTGGGAGACAGTTTGAAGCAGAAGAGAGGAGTGCAGAATTGTCAGAGGGAACAGGAGACATTTAGGTGGCAGAGGGTGGTGGAGCTGGCAAAGCAAAGGTAACAGGCATGGATGTGTTGGGAAATAACAGCAGAGAGACAAAAGAGAGTAGGGCTATGGAGGTAAGGGCAAAGACTATGTACTGGCTGTGGGAGAACATGAGATACCACTGTAGGGATTTAAAGAGAGGCCTCACGTGATCAGAGCTATGAGGCATGGGAATGATTTTGGCAGCTGATTGAGTAAGAAGGGGACCAAGAGACTGTGAAAGTGTGAAGAGGAGAAAAGGTTGCAGCAGACAAGGTGAGACTTTACTAGGATAAGAATCAGAGCATATACAGCTTTTGCATAAATCTCTAAAGGGCGAAAGAACATGCTTTGGTAGCAAATATAAAATGGAGCAGGAAAGAAAGGACAAAAAGAAGGTTACATTTAAGACATCATACTGTTTAATAGGGTGGATGATAGTGATATTCAATGGCACTGGTAGTCCAGTGTCAGAACAGTGGTGAATGTACTCTGAGTTCTTAAAGGAGTTGTGCAAGGTGTTGAACTGTGTTCCCAAAATAAGTTCAGAACCTTGGATAGCTCTCTACCAAAAATCTGCTGACATCTAACCCCATTGACATTAGAGTCACCAGCTGCTATTGTTGATATTCACAATAGATGTGAAGTGAACAAGGAAAGGAGGGCTTGAGAACAGTCAGAGAAAAAGAATAGAGTTAGGGCAGTGACCAGGAGTTGGGAGGAGATGTGATCAAGGAGCAGGGAAGTGATTCTCATTCTCATTGAGATTTTTAGTTTCCGTCCACAATTTTACTTCTGTTCTGTTTCCACTCCTGATTGTAAGAATTATTTTTTTTCTCTGCACAGAAATTTTGTGTGTTGTGTGCATCTCCCATACACATGTTTTTCAAATGTACATTCAATTTTGTTTTTGAATGGGTGCCTGGTTTTGTGCGGATTTTCTCTCTCGTTGAAATGCATGACAAGCTTCACAAATGTAAGCAATGTGAAAGCAAGATCCAGACTTTTCCATTGGCAGTTTCAGGAGGTGCAAAATGATCATTTCTGGACAGAAATGCACAGTTTGATTAATTTTTTCCCATACCTGTCAAGGGCTTACCTAATATCCTTAGAATAGAGGACATTAGTGTAGTCAGCTTACCTAATATCCTTAGAATAGAGGACAATATTAGAAAGAGAGCTTGAAGAGACAGGAGAGTGTTGCAGAAAGAAAAAAGATCCTCAATTTAGCCCTGAACAAAGAGGAACAGCTGGAGGAAAAGACATAGGAGACATGCTTGGGATGTTTGTGTTGACAGAAAGCTACTTTGAGCATACATCACATTTTGCAAATAAATTTTTCTTGCTAAAACAATGAAAATCATCATCATCATCACCATCATTTCTTATATTTCAGTAGATTTGTTCTCCACTGGTAATAAATTATATAATATGATTATAGCAATACACCATGCTAACTATAGATGACAAAAAGTCATCAAGCCCCTTTCAAAGATGGAGAAATTTTATTGTTGATTTTTTAGGAGTGTATTATTATTATTATTAATATTATTATTATTATTTAAATCCAACTGTGCCAGACATTTTTAATGGTACTATTGGCATGCTGCTCATGTTGGCTAGTGAATTTATTGTCATTCAAATATATTGGTTTGTTATAGTTATCTGCTTTGATGTACCTTCCATCATATCCAATGCAATGCTGAAATAATTTTTGGTTAATGAAATTCTAGTGTGGTTTCATTGTGGCTGGGAAGATTCATGAAAAGGTTGAGCTTCTGGTTCCATAGTAATTCTGTACAGAGTGCTGTCTCCCATCTCCACATCTCACAGTTTGGGCACAACAGGAGGTGACACTGTTAACTGTTACTCTTTTCACTTACTTTCTTCCCCAGATGAATATAAACATATCATTATGCAGTTACACTACTCTATATTTAGAGTAGGTTTTTAATGAGCTATTAGATAAAATGCTGGATACAATATAAATAGCTGAACTGCAATCAGATAACTAGAAGGAATTCAGGGCTACCTTCTTAAATTCAAAGTGAGTGAAGGTAAACTCCTTCTTTTAATCTGGCCTTAGGATGTGCGTTTTTCGGCTACGATTTTGTACTATATGATTTAAATTGAAAGGAAGAGAGGTCATTTACCATTTCTCCCATTTCACAATAGGTGTGATGTAAAAAAGGAGAGGAAGGCTTGGGAATAGCCAGAGAAGAAGGATAGGTCCAGGGTAGCAACCAAGGGTTTGGAAGAACTGAGATCAAGGAGCAGAGAAGTGAACATAAGAAAAATGGCCCCCAGAAACCCAGATTGCCCTGCAACAATATTTAATTTGACTCAACTATGTGGATCATCTTCATCTATTTGTCCTATAAGCACCTTAGTTGTGCATGTGCTATATAATTGTAGCTCTCTTATGTAACCTGAAAGAAACAGAAAAAAATGGGGAGCTGGGTGGTTTGGCCTTTTTGACAAGAGAATGGAAGGCATTTGATTCTGCACATACTGAAGGAAATAAACTCTTCACATCTTGTTGACTGTCAAAAGCAGAGAGATGCAAGGTATATAATTTGAGTGAATACCTATCTATGTACTTGGCTCTGGCCCCCTTCAACCTTCCTTCTTTTATATAGCATGATCCTAGATTACTGAGGATCTTAGACTAATTTGTCAATAGGGCAGAATATGTCAGGTTTTTGTTTATTTCTATTCATTCTTTTATTATTAATGTCCCAATTTTTTTCTGGAAAAAGTGCCTGACTCAGCTTTTACACCTTAAATGACCTGATTGGGTGAGAAAGAACCACATAGCATTCATATTTTTTTTTACTGTGCACAGGGGTCCAGCATTTTTTTTAAGGATGAGAATGAATGTGATACTAGATCAGGATGGTAAGAGTTCTGGGTTAAAACCCGGTATTTTAGCTGTTGTATGAAAAATCCTTGGTAACTATGAGCCAGTTGGTCTCTGTCAACCTAAAACCTCATTGTTGTGAAGACAACATAGGAGGGAGTCTGCCTATGTAACTGGAAGAATAATGAAACACTTAGTTGGTTTGCTGCAATAAAATATACATGTCTGTACTAAAAGAATATTTTATGACAGCAGATCAGCTAAGCATTTCAAGATTCTACCAAATAGCTGAGCACAGTATCTACCAAAAGAGAGCCAGCATCGTTTTTTCAGCATTGTACTACAGCTATGGAGTTATTGTTGTTATGTGCCTTCAAGTCATTTCTAACTCTGATGTACCAAGGTGTTGTTGTTGTTGTTAAAAAAAATTGTTTGCGTGTTGTGAGGTCTTTTCTGATCTTAATGAGAATTCTAGTGCATTCAGGGTTAGCATGAAGCTTAGGGTTGTAGTTAAGGTTCAGTGTCTCACTGAGAAATCCATTGTCCCTTGCCAATGGGAGAAATTTTATGCTCCCCCAAATAGGACAACTACTTACAATCAAAGCATGTAATTTCTGATTCATTGTAGCATAGTGCACCAGCATTTGGCACCGCTATTTAAAATAAGAAGTACAGAGAGTATACAGCTTGCTTTCAATTCGACTAGTGTTTTGTTTTAAAGCCAAGTCATATATTTCTTAAAGGAAACCAGTGATTTTTGACACTGAATGAGCACTGCAGTCCATGGGGCTCACAAAAACAGACAAAGGTTGCATCTAGTGTGGCCCATGTGTCACCTACCACTACTTAACATTCAGTTTCAAAAGAACGGTTACAAATATCCTTGGAATATTTATTCTATATTCTTGGAAGTTCTATGTAAAACAGATGTAAGCACTAGATACCCAAATCACCTCCCAGTCCCTCAACCCTGCTGCCGTGGGTGGAAGTGGAATAACTGGGATGAACCAGTCTCAAAGTCTAGTGGATTGCATGCATGCATGCTGGAAAATACCCGTGCATCTAACCAACCCATTGTTCTTTCTGGGAGATCATTAAACCTACAAGTGAAGCAAGACATCTCGCAGTGGGAACATCTAGTCACATTTCAATAAAGCATGCCAGATCTGAGTGTCAGCTTTAAGCACAGCCAAAACCTTGAGCATGGAAAATTTGAGTTAACTATGTAATAGTGGTTAGCCAAGATTGTTTCCATATTGAACAAAGAAATCATTTGGAACTACATATGGACCTCACACCCCTTCTGAATTTTCCTTGCCCTGGAAAAAATCTAAATCTCACTGTTTTCCTTGAAAACTTTGGTCATTTTTTTCTTAACCATGAAACCTTTATCTTCTAGTGGAACCATCTTCACAGTGGATTAAGAAGGCTCGTGTATTATTAGATGTGCTGCCTTGAATCCCATTTTGGGAGAAATCCAATAAATAAACAAAATAAAATAAATGTGGAAATGAACCCCGGAAAGCCAGTGTATTGTAGTCATGGATCTAGACTAAGAAAGTCATGTTTTAATCTACTGAATTCAATGAGAATTTAATCATGACCAACTTCTCTTGTTGGTTCCAATGTGACTAAGAGGGTGCCTATTTATACATTGCAAAAAGGGACAAAAGTAGATAATGCTTTGCATCAAATTTGTGTGATATAGTGATTATAGTGGAACTATGGGTTCAAATCCTCACTAAGCCATTCTCTCTGTCTTTTAGGGTGACTCACGATATATGAAAATGATAAAGTGGGGAGGAGGAAAGTCATATTGCTACTTGAACTGATTGAAAAAAATGAATTAATTATTTTCTGCCTTTCTTCAAACCTTGGATGCAGGGGAGCTTACAACATATTCTAACCTCACAGTAAATATTATGGCTGAAATCCTGCATGTGATGCACAGCTATGATGTTGTAGCTATGATACATCCCCCCAACAACTTAAAAGTGCCCCCCCAAAAAAACAACTTAAAAGTGTGCCTTATTATTTTGAGTATTGGACTATGACACTTGAGACCAGAATTTGAAACCCTATTCAGCTATGTAAACCCACTGGATGACTTTGGACAAGTCACACACTCTCAGCCTCAGAGAAAGGCAAAGGCAAAACCTGTCTCTGAACTGGACAGAACCCTAAAGTGTAAAGTTATAACTTTGAACACCAAAGTGAGGATTGTTCAAGCCATTTCGAAGAATTCCCCATTACCACATATGGATGTGAGAGTTGGACAGTGAAGAAAGCTGATAGAAAGTAAATCAACTAATTTGAGATGATGCTGGAGAAGAGAATTTCATGGATGGCTAAGAAGACAAACAAATAGATTCTAGAATGGATTAAGCCCAAGCTCTCCCTGTACTAAACTGAAGTTGTCGTACTTTGGCCAAACCATGAGAAGGCATGAATCATGAGGAAAGACAATGATGCTAGGAAAGGTAGAGGGCATCAGAAAGTGTGGAAGACCACATACTACATGGTTCAATTAAATCAGAGAGGCCACAAGCATGAGACTGTAGGACCTGAGCAGAGCAATGGAGGACAGAGGGTCTTGGAGATGTCTCATCCACAGGGTCACCATGAGACAAATTTGACTTAAGGGCAGTTATCCACAACAGCACCTGCCAAAGATGCTCCATTTGGCTCTGGGTTGCCATACTAATAGATTAGGCAGCTTTAACCTGAACCCACTCACAACCCATCTCCATAGTCTTCCAATCCAGAAGCAACCCTTGCTTGCTCTGGCACTGTGACATCCCCTTGTTTCAGGTATAGGGCCTGAAATCTCAGGAAATGGAATGCTTCTGACTTGGTAATATTACTCTGGGAAGTCAGGGTTGAACATCTTCTCAGTGCATTACAGAAATTATTCTGGGAATCTGTGTTAATCAGCTTAACACCACAACTCATGTTTTGGAGCATCCCTGCTGTAGAACTGCCAGGTGTTGTAGATTTTGTTTAGAAAACAATGAGGTACTTACAAGATAAAGAAAACAGAAGTGTAAGTGAGCAGTTTTGCAAAATGAAAAACATGCAGATAAATTTAAGTCCAAGGCCAAGTTCCAAATAGTAGACAAATGGAGTGTAAGCCTCCACTTATGTGGGATGGACTTCGTCCGGCATGCATCCAAGGGGAAGGAGTGGTTTCCATCTTCCTCAGGTGTGCAATAGTTGCCAAGGGGCTATCTGGCACAATGCCATCCCTCCTCCAACCATGGATTGGCTGCTGGGATCCCTCTAGGCCTAATACAGTAGCCAAGGATGAAAGAGCAGCTTCTAACCCCAGGACAAAACTGATTTTTCTTCCCTGAATGCTAAAGGACATGCAGAAAGTGCCCATGTACAGCTCCACAGCTATTCAGTGGCCACAGGGAAAGATCTGCTGTGGGAAATGCCCAGCTATTATTATGCGTCTGTTGTGAGAGTACTGCAGAAAGAGGTACTGGATACCTTCTCCTCCAGCACTCACATACAGTAGTGTACCCAGAGTTATGCCAACATATGTCATCAACTATTACATTGATCAAACTCTTTGGCCTCATGTAACTGATCTGTGTTTTACTTTACTTTACTTTACTTTACTTTACTTTACTTTACTTTATTTTACTTTTAATCACACATGCACCTCCAACTGAAAATAAGATGGTAAATTGGAAACATAAAGGAATATGGAATCAAACCAGTCAGTGACAGTGAGAACAGTATATATCTGTGATCATACATGACAAAGGTCAGATATTAAAGACATTTAGGTATTCTAATACAGTTGGCCCTCCTTATCCACAGATTTTTTATACACGGATTTGAGCATACACGGCTTGAAAATATTCCCAAAAAGTATAAATTCCAAATAACAAACCTTGATTTTCCATTTTATATATGGGAAACCATTTTGTTGTGCCATTATATTTAATGGGACTTGAGCGTCCATGGATTTTGTTATCCACAGAGGGTCCTGGAACCAAACCCCAGTGGATAACAAGGGCCCACTGTAAGTTCAACTATGGTTTGAAACAATTTGCCTCATATGTCATACTAGCATCCAACTGCCAGGAAAATGGGATTTCTTTTCCTTCAACTCCCCACCGCATCCTTCTGGCCCACTACAAAACAATCTCAGGAGGGCTTCCCCACCCATCAGAGTAGGTTTTGAAGGTGCAAGGAAGCTACACTCAGAATAATTTTTAAAAATCACTCTTCCGTTCTTCACTGATGGAAGGGATTCCCACATCACAAGAACCACCATTGGCTTTGTATGTATTTAATAAGTTTTCGAAAAGTGTCTCCTCTCATTCCAAATTTCTGCACTCACTGGCTGAGATCCTATGTCATCTGAGTGCAGTGTAAAATATCTGTCAGTGGAATTACATGACACCACCACTATGCATTGCAGCTAGCCGAGGGTTACTTTGGCCACATCATGAGAAGACAGGACTCACTAGAAATGACAATAATACTAGGAGAAGTGGAGGGTGGTAGAAAGAGAGGAAGGCTAGATGGATAGACCCAATCAAGGAAGCCACAGCCACGAGCCTGCAGGATATGAGTGGAGTGGTTGAGGACAGGTGGGCTTCAAGATGTCTCATACACAAGGTCAAAGCTGACTCGAGGACAGCTAGCAACCACCACCACCCCTATGCAATCACTAGACCTAGTACCACCATAATGTAATATATGAGAAATGTTTAATTCACATAGTTGTCATGTCCTTGAATGATTCCAAGTAGATATCTAACTAAAAATAGATTTTATGGCTTCAACATGTTATGACTTCAACGTGCAAGCAGGATTAGTCAGTGCCTCTAAAGCACGGGGTGTGGTAGTATAATAGCATGATAGTATAATGATATTATAATGATAATGGGATCGGGGGATATTATTTTAGTATGTGAGCTTTCAGAGACTTCATACTGTGGCACACAATTTGTTCTGTATGTTGTATGGCTTTTTGAGTACATGCAATATTGATTTTTTGAACAATGCTGTAGAGATGGGGGGGGGGGTTCCATTGGATTCATACTTCTGTACAAAATATTAAGAAATGGATCTTGCTTCCAAAATCCACACATTACATGTCTTGCGATGTATTTTGGAAGAGGGAAATGCACACAAACCTCTACTTACAGTTTAAAAATGTGTATGACAAAAAGGTCTACATTTTTAAAATGCACAGGAATGGATACAGAAAGATGCACAAATTTCTGGGTAATATGAGAATGCAGACAGAACAAGAAAAACAATGTGAAATTCAGAAACCCAGTGAGAACCAAAGTGTTTTATATATATTCAGTGGTTGACAAAGATGGGATGAGGAGGAAATCTTTCTTCACTTTGGGAGGTTGGTTTGTCTCCAACTGAGAGAGCTGGGCATGATCCCTTTACCATTATACCATGATCCTTAGACCATTATAATTGGTCTAGTTGTGCTTCTAACAAGCAAGCAAAGTTGACAGATATAAAGTGTAGCCAAATGCCCTCGACTCCATTTGGATTTTGATAATGGCACTTGATTATAGGAAGCTGATTGATGTACTGTTCATTGAAGAAATGCTACCAGCACAGCTTTGATATGAGAAACATGGAACACATTGGCTTTTTGAGTACATGCAATATTGATTTTTCGAACAAAAAGAGGGTAAAGGATGACTATTTCTCATTTCTGGTGATCTTGTGAAGGCAGCTTAACATCATTAAAAGTGAGCCGGCCTTATGTATTCCCATATTCAAGGTATTTTTGAGAAGACTCAAGTTAATGACATCTGGTGAATGTGAAGTTATAACTAATTTGGAGGATAAGCAGATTAGACATATTCCTAAATACTTGCATGGCCATTGTCTTACTATGTGGATAGTTAGGTGATTCAGTTTTATATTCTGGGTGTCCCTAAACCTTTTGGCTGGTAGAAGTGGGAGGCAAATGACAGTGAATCAGAGTCTCCATAATTGTCTTGTGGATTTTCATACATGCCTCAATAGCATCTGGTCCCGGTTGTTATCAGAAATGATACTGACTGAATGGACTATTGGGCTGACCCAATATGGCCGTTCTGATGTCCGCATTCTCCATTTCCGATCCTTCATCCTTCTATTTTCTTTTTGAGATGGGGTATATATTTGCTCATTTGAAAGTGAGTTTTGCAGTTGGGAGCTGAGATGCAAATTATGTTAACTATAGTTTTTAAAAATCTGGACAAAGCAAATATACTTGTCATTATAGAAAATAGAAATCACCCAAACTGCTCTAAAGTAACTCAGGCAGGAAGCATTCACCAGCTTGCAAATTCTATGGATATATCCACTTTACTACTTTCTATCCATCTGCCAAACCCACCTGCTTTTCAGATGGGTTATGTGCAATCTCTGTTAATGAGGAACTACCATTTCATTCCTCCCCTCCCCAAACTTTTCCTGAAATATGTGTGTATGTGTTTTTTCTGAAAAAGAAGAAATGTTATGATGTAGATTAGTAAGTCATGCTGTGTTAGTCTGAATTATACAGCATCCAAAATGCTGTATAAACTAATGTGCCAAAGAGTGTATTTCCATATATCTACTATGGGTAGAAATAGGGAGTCTTTCATCCAATGCGAGAAGCCAAAATTAAATCACTTTTGACTAAAACATAATCAGATTTATTTTTATTAGGCACCTCAAACACAACTAAAGTGAGTTACATCGTTAGAAGGAATGATAGCATCGCCATGCCTAAGCAACTATGTGGAATAATGAAGAAAGCTCTCCCTGTTTTTACATGGACATGATGACATAAATAAAACATAGATGCTAAGGTTTATAAAAGTTTCTGGTAGGACAAGACAATGGAACAGACCATTCAAAGTTTACCCGAATGGCCTGAGAGTGTCAGGGCCTTCATTTTAATTTGTTGGGTGAAGAGTTTTAAATGAAGTTAACATAATTCCAGAAAGATGTACATTCTTTTGAGGAAACATTTTGTTATTTCAGTGGCACTTTAGCAAGGAATTCTGCAGCACTGTTTTCTTGGAATGTTGCTTCATAGCTGTTTTGAAAGACTGGAAACCATTTTCCTTCTAATGGTAGCTGCCATTCATTAAAGTGAGATGTTTACTTCATATTTATTTATTTATTTATTTATTTATACCCCGCCCTTCAGCCCTATATGCTATCAGAGCGTCTTACAAAAACCAACCAACCACATCTGACTATCAGAAAACCCTCTGATAGAGTCACTGCAAACTGGATCTAATGGGAAGGCATATAACAACAACAGCCAGAGATAAGATCCCCCCCTCCCCCAAAAAACTGAACTTAAAAAAAAAAAAAAAAAGCTATCCAAGAGACTGAAGTGAGTCCACGATATAGATTTAACACCTTGAATAGCTCCACTAAAGTTCAGAAAAAAACCACACCACTGACATGGGAATTGCTAACTGTTACGAGAATAATCACACAATATGAAATATTATGGTGTAGTGGTAGTTGCCTGTACTCTTTCTAAGAGACCTGCCTGGCCTTTTTGTTTCTGCCAATTCTAAATTGTATTCTGGACTGGAGAAATTAGTTTATTTATAAACTTCTGGGAAAAATTAGGATAGAAATGGAAGATTATTTTAATTTTTTTAAAAAAAGAAAATTCTTTTGCTTTAACAGAAAATAAACATTTTCCTTCTTCCAGGAGACTTGTTATACTCTTTAAAACATTTTCTATTCTTTTAGGGACATTATCTTTTAGCATAAGTCTGAAATAAACCTGGCAAGGACAATATGTTTTATTGATTTTTTTAAAGCTCTTTTATTTTAATAACTTGCTAAGGAAACAAAAAGCAGTAAAGGACAATATGAAAAGCAGGCGGGAATTGGGAAAGTAGCTGTTATCTAAAAAGGCATTTCTTTCCCTTTCTTTAATTTAAACTGCCTGTACAAAACATATATTAATTTTAAATTACCGATTTGAGATAGCATTAGTGGAATGGTTTTTATTATATTTCTTTGTTATCCTTCTGACTTCAACTCTGGCTCAGAAATGCAATTAATTCTGCAACTTGCGTTCAGTGGCGGATGCCATTCAAGCTGCGGCTGCTTATGGGGTAGTTAAAAGGATAAAATCAAGTAGTCATTCTACTAATCCCTTTACAAGGAAACAGCTTTCTGCATAAAAAGTAGAACTTATGTGGTCATTAGCAGATGCTACATCAAGCAACCCAAAATATACACATTTAAATTCTTAAGCACAATCTATGAACACTACACAGATGGTTTCCAAGAAACTGTACCTAAATTGATTACGATAAAAATGATCTGCTGCAATTGTTTCTGTCAAAAGGGAGAACAGAATTTGTCCCAATGTGTCGCTCTGCCCACTCATGCAGAGAACCCAGCTGCTGGGACAGATGTTGCTCTAAGCACTTTATTTTAGGGTCATTAAAATGGTTACAGGGGTTAGTCATTCATTGTTTTATAAATTGTGCTTACTAGCTGAGCTCAACAGACGCTCTGCAAAAAGTTCTTTGTGGCTGATCAGAAGAAAGTTGGGCTCCAGATCCCCAGCGACCACAGGCACATCTTTGGATTTTGCATCAGCAGTGGTGATGCAAACGATTGGGTCAAAACTAATTATTCTATTTTCTTTTATTTATTTATTTTAGATGAATTCATTCTATAAATTTTTGGAGACGGTTTGGGAGCAAGAGTAGCTCTAGTTACCTCAAACATATTACTTTGTTGATATAGGCTTGGGCTACAAGTATAAGGTGTATCTCCAAGATTGTCCTGTCTTTTGATTGCAAATATTAATTTGTCAGACTTTGGGATAGAACAGATGGGCACAACCCTGCTGTCTGTACATCCTTTTCCCAATGCAGGTTATGGACGCAAGGGCCAACTGGCCCTGCCAGGAGTCGGACTATCGCAGCTCCTTTTTGCTCTGGTCCTAAGGACTGGAATGAAGCTTCAACATGCCTTCTAGCTGCTTTGGAGGCATACATCATTTAAACAGCATGCCTCAAGAGCAACCGCAAGCTGCTTCATTTGTCCTGCCTGTTCTGGTCCATTATCAACATGTACTGACAGTCTTCATTGGCTACTAACTTACATATGTGTAACTTAGTAATGTTTCTTGATACACACACCCAGCCCACCTTAACAGCCAGCAGCCACATTGTGTGAAGGAGGTCGCTTCAGCTGCCAGTTGGGGCACAAGGAGGAGGATGTTTCTAGTCCTCTCCTACCAGAAAATGAGGCTGCAAGGAGGAATTGCAACAGAGGTCCTGCCTATGATGCCATAGCCTCACTTGCTGGTAGGAGAGGGCTGAAAACATCCTCCTCTTCATGCCACAATTGCCATATGAACAGATCTTCTTCATTCTCATTCTTCTGCTGGTTGTTAAAGAGAGTGGGGGGGGGCATTTATATAGTCTAATAGTAAGACTATGCAAGGCTTCATCCTTTGGCCACATCATGAGAAGGCACAACTCATTAGAAATGACAATAATGCCAGGAAAGGTAGAGGGAAGTAGAAAGAGAGGAAGGTTGCACACTAGATGGAAGGACTCAATTAGAGAGGTCAGGAACATGGACTTGCAGGACCAGAGCAAAGGGTATGAGGATGGAGGTCTTGGAGATGTCTTATCCACATTAACAACAACAGCTATCAGTAATGGGATGACTGTGGGATGCTTCTGGAATTGACCCTAGAATTGACCCTAGTGTGATAATCTCTAGAGTGTTACTCAATATAGGGCACCTGTGGATCTGTAAATCTAGGTTGGAAACCAATAACTGCAATACAGAATCCCAGTCCTGGTCTTCTGGAGATTGCACACATTCCTGGGGTCCTTTAACACTACAGTGATCCCACCATGACAACAGGCTATGGAATCCTGGAGGCATCCATGTTGCACAGTTATGGACCTGGTATTTCCCTTCATCTGCCATGGCATCAGCCTATGGAATCCTGGGCACTAAAAGGCACTAAAAGAGAGTTGAGAAATCTAAATGCCCCCTTGCTAAACAGCCAGTCCCAGGATTCCATAGGATGGAACCATGGCAGTTAAAATGGAATAATAGCACTCTAACCATGAAGTGGTTAGCATGGAATCTGCAGTTCAGGTAAGGAATTTAGAATTGTCAGAGGGCTCTAGTGATTGATCAGCCTACAAACTCTCTGCTTCCATAGGATGCAACCATGGTCAATAAAGCAGAACCATAGTGCTTTAATTCTGTAGTAAAAATGTGTCCCTGAAATTGTGGTCTATAAGAGATTAGTAGAGAGATCAGATGGCAGATACTTAAGATCAGTCAAGGAGAACAGAGTGAAAGGAGTTGAGTACCCTTGTATTGCCATTAAAACCATTTTGCATTGACAAGTTATACATATTGGGACTTCCCTGAGAAGTATTTGACTAAACCCTCTTAGTACTACCATGGTGCTTTACCCTTTCTCATCTACATATCAATGACTTTGCTTGGTGCACTCATCATTAGGGTGATCAATATGCCAGTAAGAAACAGACATGTCATTCCATGAAGTTCAGAGGCCAAAGTGTGAAGCTGAGACAGTCCCTCTCATGTTGTAGTACTGTATATTTTAAAATAACCTTTGTTTACATTGTTCCAGGGAGGCTAAAAATGAAGTTAGTTAGACTTTGTTGCAGTAGAAATCAATGGGTCAGATTAATAATGATGACTAGTTCTATGAACTTCACATGTAATTTAAACAAACAAAAAACAAACAGCCTTATTTATATACCACTTCATACCACCTAAGCAGTGTCTAAGCAGTTTACAACTGTAAGCTACTTGTCCCCAACAATCTGGGTACTCATTTTAATGACCTTGGAAGGATGCAAGCCTGAGTCAAGCTTGAGCCCTTTTGCTGGTATGGTTTTAAGTGGTTTTAAGTGAGTGGTGGCATTTAACCACTGAGCCACCATCACTAAGGAGTACAGGCATTTAATCACTAAGCTTAAATTAGGTGATTCAGTTAATTACTACTGCAATTTTACATTATGGATGAGGAATAGCAATGGGAGAAATTGCTTGGTTCATTTTTTTAAATAAATAATTTCCCCAAATTCATGAATTTCTTCATAAATTTGATGAAAAGAACTTGAGATTAAGGAAGAGTGAATTTAAGAGAAGGTGGAAGACTTATTCATCTGGAGTCAGGGGGAAAAGTCTCTAGAAGAGCAACTGCCCCATGCATTGCCTTAACATCTTGCTGTGGGTAGGGGAGGAGATCAGGATACTTGTTCTCCTGGTCTTTTATTCAATAAGATGGGAAGTCTTTAGCCATATCATCCATGGTCTGCTGTAAGTTTGGACAGTTGTTGTGGGGATGCTGTGAAGTGAAAGGACTTTGGAAATGGCATATCTGTGCTTGCATCCACCATGCCATCCCCATGACCCATTTCCCCCTACTCTGGTAGTGGACCTATTGCTGATGTTAATCTACAGTTTAGAACTTTCCCTTGGTGGGTATGTGGATGCCTAGCTGCATGAAGTGTCATTCCACAACAGTTCTCTGATTCTGATATGGGAATGATACAAGACATTTTCAATGGCAGCTATCTTCAGCTACCTTTCCATTGCAGCTTGGAACACCTGATCCAACCTGATGGTTTTAAAAATGCCAGACAATAATTTGTAATGATTTTATCTTTAATCACTGTTTAAAAGGACTAAGGGTGAAAGACTATATTTCATTTATCTGGAAGTAAATATTTCCACTTACTGGTTCATGTCTCATTTATCTGGAAGTAAATATTTCCACTTACTGGTTCATATCTCACCTACAGTTTCTGGGAAGGAAAGAGGGGGACAAGGTAACCCTCTAGACGTTGTTGGACTGTAAGTCCAACTATCCTTCATCACTGGATTTGGTGATCAGGGGTTGATTGGAATTGCAGTGTATTCCCATATTAACCAAGCATATGTCCCCAACAAGACTGCAGCCGCAGTATAATTGATTTCTCTGGGTGATCATCTACCATGCAGTATTGCAGAAGTGAAACTGGCTACACATAGATGAGAATTTCATGTCCATTCATTCCAGAACAAAGATTACCAAATGGGGGAGAAAGTTTGGCTTCCTCCTAGTTGCACAGTCTGTGTGTAAGGTGTGTATGTAATGACAGGTGAAAGCAGCATTTTGAATGTGTTGATGGATTTCAGAGCTGCTGAGCAATTTATACATTAAAGAGAAGTAATACTTCCTTTTTACAGGTGACATCTTCCTTTGGGATGGATGCAGATCTGAATCTACCTCTGTCTATTTGTGACTACTTCCATGTGTGTGTGTGTGTGTGAGAGAGAGAGAGAGAGAGAGAGAGGGAGAGAGAGAGAGAGAGAGAGAGATGAAATGGAAAAAAATATATCACTCAGTCTCCTATGCAGTCTCTAAAAATATTATGATCCTAGAAAATGGATGTCCTGAACTTTCAATTTCTGGGTGAGGGAAGAGCATGAAACAAGATTAATGTGTTTGGATCACTTCTTGAGCACCAACGTCTGGCTCTGAGAAGCACCAGCTGCTGCATAGGTGCATTCTCCCACTCATGTTGATTATCTTATCAAATACAGATTTAGTGGCAACCATAAGATCTCATTCACTATCAGGTTGGGCTTAATGAAGGTATAATGTAACAAATCCCTTCCTCTGATATGGGTCTGTCTGCACTACTCAGCATCTGCAAGTTGTAAACATAATCTTTCTAACCTCTATCTCCTGTTATAGAGTATTTGAAAATATACACATGATATGAAGGAGATGAGAGCCATTATGTTGGATTAGGACATGGGGAGACCAGGGTTTGAGTCCCTATTTGGCTGTAGAAGTCTACTGGATGACCTTGGGCAAGTCACGTTTTCTCAGCCGTAGAGGGAGGCAAAGGCAACCCCCCTCTGAACACATTCTGCCCAGAAAGCCCTGGGATAGGTTTCCATTAGGGTTACCATTAATCAGAAATGATTTGAAAGCACACAACAATGACAACAACAAATATTAAGAAGGCAACCTGAATTACTCATAAGGGCACTTTCCTGCTTTTCACTTGCTTGCCACTCATTTATTTATTTACTTACTTATTTATGTATTCATTCATTTTTTTACTGCTGCCACCCTGTCCCTGCTTGCACCCTTCCATCTGTGTGCCACTGTGGCTACACACTTATTTCAGAAAATAGACTCTAAGCAGGACACATATGACTTCCATTTTACCTATGTGCTGCTGTTTTGGAATGATTAGACCTTCCCTGCCCCTCAGACGAGAGGATAAAGCTTTTTGCTTATTACAGGGACATTTGTTACAAACCTACATAGGAGGTTTAGCTATGGAACAGGGATGAGGACTGGAGGGTCTGAAGGAAATGTTCATTGTAGTGGGCAGAATTCTTATGGGGTGGGGTGGGTAATGTCTTTCTTTTACCCTTTCAGTAGTTACATGCCCGCACTCATCCCATAGCTTCTGTGTTGTTGTTTTTTTAAATCTTCTAGCACTTGGCACTGTTTCCTTTTTATTGTAGTTCTCAGAATCTCTCGCCCAACATGGTTTCTGCCTCCCTCATTATTGTTTTTAAAGTTCTGCCTTCACCTGCATAGTGCCACGATGTGGAAACATTGTTGGACATGCTGGTTAGAGAACTTTGGAAATAGCAATCCAAAAAAGGTAACATTTTAAGATCTACACAAGATACCCTGATTGATTCCAGTGTTATATTCTCATACACTCTTCTTCTTAAGGCCAGAACAAAATACAAGATAAGGCAGAGGATGGTCCACCTCCACCAATGCTGTTCATTTAATTGATGGATGGCACTGCTCAATAGCCAAGACTCTCTGGTGGTTCATAAAGCCAATGTTAAAACTATGCAGTACAGAAACATAATAAAACAGTGCAAACACCCAGAAAGAAACAAAAGAAAAACAAAGTAAGAAAACAAGGAAGCTGGAGGAAAAAAATCCTCTGGCCTTTGGGCTTAATCTGGCCCACAGAGGTTCCCTATCTGCCATGTGCCACTTTTGCCCTTATATTTGATCAAAGATCAGAGACAAGGGGATATTTGAATCCTGGAAAGGCTTTGTGCTGATATGAACTCAGGCTTGCACCTCTGGACAAATTTGTGTGGAGAAGGAGCTTGGTTTTTTAGACTGCAAGGGTTTTACATACCTGAATACTTTTGGACAGGGACAAATTGCCAATATTTTCTGTTGCCCCCACTCATTGTGTTTTCTGCTACCTCATTTCTTTGCCCTCCCACTTAGTGAAAAGTCCCAAAATGTGAAAATTGCCCAGAAAATACATAAAAACTCATCCAGCAGGATGAAAACTTTGGAACTTTTTTATTGTTGTGTGCAAGAATTAGATAAATGAGTACTTGCATCCCTAGATTACAGAAAGATCATTTTAAAAAGAGTTGGTTTATAAACATACAGAAGAGAAAGCAGTCCATAAGAATGATTTATTGTCAACTGCTCTGTGAATCATTATGGCGAGAAGTGGTATACAAAACTTATGTGTATATAATAAATAATAATAATAATAATAATAATAATAATAATAATTAGTTTGTCTTTCGATTTGTTATTAATCATATTAGTTAATCTGTCCATTTCTTTTAGATCTTGCAGGCTAATTACCCATTCCAAGAATATTACAGTACTGGGAGGAAGACTGGGAAATTGAAAAGAATCTAATGATTTAAGAACATATAAGATGGAATATGAGAGTAGAAGTTGGGTTTAGGGGAGTTAATTATGGTGACCACAGAGGAATATAGACTTTTTGGCTATTGATAAATGTATGGTTATTCAATTATTTTTCTTCAAATTCACTAATGCTAATTGCTTTTATTTATTAATATGATGCATAATGATAATATGTATCAATTAGTGAAAAACTGTAGATACTGTTTTTTCTCTTTTCCCTTTTTTGTTTGTTCTCATTTGTATTGCTTGCTTTTTTCTAAATAAAATAAATAAATAATAATAATAATAATAATAATAATAAATAATAAATTTTATATCCCACCTCTCTGCACTCAGGCAACCAGAGTGGCTTACAACAATTAAAAATATACATATCATATCCCCCCTAGCCGTCCCCCATTAAAAATAGAATTAAACAATTTGCAATCTAAAATGTATTAATATAAAAGACAATTTGAAACAGTTAATAAATATACAGGCAAACAACAATAAATAAACGAATAGAACAGGAAACAGGATCAATACCTTACTTATTCTCTGTGGTGGCTGGGCATCTATTCAGGAAAGGCCTGCCAGAAGAGATCCATCTTAACAGGAGTTTTTTGAAGCTATTTAAGGTGGTCATATGACAGATCTCAATTGGCAGGCTGTTCCACAATCTGGGAGCAACAGCCGAGAAAGTGCTCTGGGCAGTTGTAGACAACCTTGTTTTTATTGGTTGTAACAGATTTCTCCCAGAGGACCTGAGTGTGCGGGGAGGATTATATGGGAGGTGGTAGTCTCGGAGATAGGTTGGACCCAAGCCATTTAGGGCTTTAAAGGTATTAACCAACACCTTGTACTGGGACTGGAAACTGATGGTCAGCCAGTGGAGAGATCTTAGAATTGGAGTAATATGGTCTCTTCTAGATGTGCCCGAGACCAGTCTGGCTGCCATATTCTGTACTAATAGAAGTTTCCGGACCAAGCACGAGGGTAGCCCCATGTAGAGAGCATTGCAGAAATCCAGATGTGAGGTTATCAGCACATGTACTATGGTCTCAAGGTCCCTGACTTCCAGGAAAGGGCGCAGCTGGCATATCAGCTGAAGCTGATAACAGGCACTCCTGACTGTCACATTCACCTGATTTGTCATCTGAAGCAATGGATCTAGGAGCACCTCCAGACTGCAAACACAGTCCTTTGAGGAGTATGTGACCCCTTCCAGGACTGGAGGTTGTATCCCAATACCTGGATTCGGAGGCAATACCGTAAGTACCTCCGTTTTGTCTGGATTCAGCTTCAATTTGTTTTCTCTCATCCAGTCCATTACTGCCTTAAAACAGTCATTGAGAGGAGAGACATCATCTGAAGTCAAAGCTGATGACCAAGACATGGAGAAATATATCTGGGTGTCATCAGCATACTGATAACAACCCCCCTGCCCCGCCATCCACACAATGTTAACTTCAACAATAGAGCAATTAGAAGTTTATCGTTTCAGTATGGTATCAGTATCACAGCACCATATTGATCCCACAGAAATTCTGACAGCAACTAAACAAAACTTAATAGCTTGTTTCAAAAAGAGAAAGAAACAAGAAAAGTTTGCATTTTCAATTTTTCATTCTGGTGGTCTTTGAGATGCTCGTTATCATTATCTTATGTTCAGTTCTGAAATAATCAGAAAGCAATAGTCATAAGGCTGTGTGATAAATTTGCTGCATTGCATTTTTTTTTCTTTTTAAAGAATTGGCCTGGGTCCAAACACAGAAAAGGATATAAGTTGTTGTCAAAAATCCATAATCGATAAATTTCTGGGCTTTTGTTAAAGAAAAATAAACGTGCTATACAAACATGCACATTTGAAAAATATATTTAACAACCTCATTGTTATATTTCTAAAATGCACACAAATATGTTTTGCTTTATGAAGGGGGCCTGAGCCCATTAAGCCATCTATTAATGTATGCATCTGACAAATTAAGACAAAATAGGTAGGCCTTTTTATGTTAAAAACATATACGGAAGGAACTTGAACATGGAAAAAGGAGAAAAGCTGTAGAAACAGACTTGACTGATCCCTAGTGGTGAATTTGACTGGTGGTCTGTCTGTTCTTATTATTTATTGACCATTTCCCGCTCTCTGTTTGGGAGCTTGTGCTTTTGTTGCTATCATTCCAAATAAAAAGCCTGTTTCTTCAGTTTGGCCAAAACATGTTTTAGGCCAACCTATAATTTAAAAAAGAAGAAAAACAGTGGACTGGGTCGGTAGCATTCCTTTGTACTTTTAAATGTTATGTTGGGGTTGATATTGGCAGTGTTAAGGCTTTCATGTATAGAGTTCAGTGCCAACTGATAAGTTGTGAGATGAAACAGACCTTAGCTGATTTGTAGTGTTATTCATTTGCCAAATAAACTTTAAGAATTTACGGCTCTCATTATATATATCTATACCTCTAAGTTCATGTCTGTCTTTCTCTACTTGTCAGATTTTCAATAAATCTTTTTTTTCCCCTTGGTTGCTAATGGGAAATTGTATTTTTTTAATGACTTTCCGAATTGTCTGTATTCCTCAGCTGTATTTAATTTAGATTATATGCCTTTCCCACAGAATGTAGAAATAACTATTTACAACTAACTTGTAATAGATTCCTTTTTTCAGTAATGAAGGTTTAACTGTAATAAATAACAATTGCAATTTAAGGAGGAAAAACATCACATCTGCCATGGTCTAATGACAGATTAACTTTAATAATTATGAATTGTGGTCTCAGTAAATGGTGGGTGAGGATTGAGGAACATCACTTGGGTCATTTGCTGGGGTGTATTATAGCATGCCCTGCCGTCTCATGCTTAGTTGTTGTAAGGATGAGATGAATGGGAGGACATAGTGTTTTATACCACAGGACAGTGCAGTGGTCCCCAAACTGTGCCCTTTAAGAGATTTTGGACTTCACCTTTCAGAATCCCAGACTGTTGGCCAACATAGCTGAGGCTTCTGGGAGCTGAAGTCCGAAATCTCTTAAAAGGCACAGTTTGGGGACCACTGGCCCAGAGGCTAGTAACATTACATTAAAAAAAAAGGAAATGTAAAAGTTACTTTTGAAAAATGGAAAAGTAAAGAGTTACTTATGAAGATTTTTTTTAAAAAAGCTATATTATAGTGAATATATTCTTCAAGAAACAGAAAGCGGAGAATTGATTTTAAATTGCCAGCATAATGACAATTAACTACTTTGGGGCCCATGATTAGTAACTGTAATTAATAACTTTTTAAAAGGTAATTTCACAAACTACTTTTCCAACTATTTTCAAAGTACTAGTGGTGGTTGTTATAAGTACAAATACTAGTTTCAGTTTCTACATATAACCAAATCTTTCCATTAACTTGTCTAGCCCTGCTCACATCCTTAGCAAGGTGTGCATTTCTTCAAGTCTTGTCATGCTACTTCTGTTGAGCAACTCAGAACAAACACTTCTACAGAAGGAAAACCTGGAGAGGTCAGAGATGATTTGTGGGCTTGTGAGGTAGTGGTTGTGGTTACCACTCTTTGCGAGCTCAAATGTTGGCTGAAGCTAGAGTGGTTTGCTGTGGTTATTTGGGCCTTGCAGTTTTCCTGACTGGGTTGCTTTCCATTCCCCACAGGGAGCTTGATGTGTTTAGTGCCACCCATATGTTACAGTGGAAGATACTTGCATTTCAGCACAGTATATGTGGTTTATTCCACCCTTGTTCTACTAGAAAGTATAAGTGATTTTTTTTTTTTAAAAAAAATCAAGCAATGGTGATTGATGGATCTGATGTCAATGGTGTGATGAACCCATTTTGACATTTAGTCCAAACTACCATTTTAAAATAGTTTTATATTTTTTTAAAAAAAAAAATATTTAAGTTAATCAAATGCAGTTAGAGAAAACCGGGTTGAGAAGAGGAATAATTGTCCAGTGATGTTTACTGTTTGTCTTATTTTCTTGTTCTATTATGTATTAAAGGTAAAGGTAATCCCTTGACATGAATGTCTAGTCATTACTGACTGTAGGAAGCAGCACTGATCTCCATTACTAAGCTGAAGAGCCAGCATTGTCTGAAGACAACTCTAGTAGTCATGTGGCCAGCATGACTTCACCAAATGCTGTTACCTTCCCACTGAAGTGGTACCTATTTATCTACTTGCATTTGCATGCTTTTGAACTACTAGGTTGGCAGAAGCTAGGACTAGTGACAGGATCTCACCCCATCATGCAGCACTTGGGCCTCAAGCTGCCAATCTTCTGATCTTCCAATCATCAGAACTGGCATCTTAACCACTAAGCCACCACATCCTTCTATTTGTAATAATGTGTACTTATTGATTTAATTTTCGTTGGTTTATGTGTTGAATGTGATATCACAATTTTGTTAATAGGGTATTTTTAAACAAACTATCCAGAGTGCTGAACATATTTTGGGTGGGAAGGGGGATGGATCTGAGGACATTAGATCACTACTTCAAAGTTCAGACTATAGCCTGGATCTTATTCAAGTTTCAGCTGGAGGCTGAAGGCTCCACTGGTTTCAGGTTTCACCTGGTAGACTGGATCTGCCAGTTGCCATTGTTCGGCTATGTCTGAGATCCCCCTTTTTTGGACACTCCCTACACCACTCCAAAAACCCTTTGTTCGGTGCTCTATTTCTCCCCATTTTCTTTACATCCCCTTCCATGCCTTTTGCAAAACAAATGTGCAGATGCAATGGAAGAATAAAGAGGAACCTTCTATTGCAGGTGTGATTGCTTCTTCTATTGGACCTTAGAAATATCATTCTAAGGTGTTTCAGGAGCATCTGATACTCTCACAAGGCCTTACTTCATTGATTGCCATGAATGTGCTGTTCTTTGTGTATTGATGTACCAAACATCCCTATACTAAACATAACAGAGGCCAAACATTACTGTACCAAACATTTGCATCCCTAGACCAAACATAACAGAGGCCATGTCTCTGGCCATGTAAAAAGAATGTACTTTTGTAGGAATATTTTATGAAGAGCTAACTTTAAAGCCATTTTCCTATAAGTATTATTATCCCAAAGTATAACATACTTCAAGGAGTCTCAACAAAACAACAGTAATAAAGAAGATAGAACGGTGTCCCTCCAAGTATTCCTGGGTTACAGATCCTATCAGCATGATGACTGGAGCTGATAGGAGCTGGAAACATCTTAATTATTTGTATTTAATCTCCCATTTTCTTTGTGAGGTAAATTATACACATAGGGCGAAAATGGTTTTCATTAATTTTGGTATCATATTGTTGTTGTTGTGTGCCTTCAAATCATTTCCAGCTTATGGTGACCCTAAGGTGAACTTATCATGGGGCTTTCTTGGCACATTTCTTCAGAGGGGGTTTGCCATTGCCATCCTCTGAGGCTGAGAGATTGTGACTTGCCCAAGATCACTGAGAGGGTCATCACCCACCCGACAAAACAGGTACTTCTTTGTCAGCATGGAAATTAGGGTTGGCAGAATAAAAAGGAGGGCTCTTCTTCCGTTAATGGCTGTGTAGAAAATGGAATTTTAGCAAGTGATGCCTGTTACTTTAAAAGAAATGCCATCATTCCAGTTCTGGCTGTCTTTACCATTACACCAGTGTACATTTAGCTCAGACCCATGAAATGTCCTCCACTTCCTTCATACTCTTCTGATTTTATTACTGCATAGCACATGGGCATCAAGGAATCATATGATGTCTCTCTGTCAGTCTGTATTTCTGCAGCTGTGTGGATTCCATACACTAAATGAAAATAAATAATAGATCCATTTCTCTTCTTCCTACAGTGTGGTGTAGTGTGTGGGTGGGCAGCTGAACTGCCCACATTGGTGGTAGCACTGTAAGGATGACCTCTTTCTACCTTCCACTGTCCTATCTATAACTTTTTGGTAAATAAAAGCTGGGATTTGATCACTAATTTTTTTTTTTTTTTGGCAGTGGTGACTTGATCACTGGTTATATCCATTCTTTCCACAGGAGCCATCCAAAATTCTGTTTCTTGTTAAAATGTGTAACTGTATCTCAGTACACTGTTCAGTATGCTTCTTCTACTTTATATTATGCTGCAAATGAAAATTTATGTTTTCAACATTAGATGGTAGTATAATGGGAAAGTCATGCTGATTTTGGATCTTTTGAAAGCTTTGGAGTGCTTTTTCTAAAGCCACAAAGAGCTTATCCCAAATCCTCCACTTTTTAAAATTGTCTAAAATCCCCAGGCTATTTTGTCTTCCCTGAGTCTTCTGAAAGATCTTATGTATGCTGAACAGGTGAGAAAAGCACTCCTCAGCCAGCACATCACCAGATTTCAGTGATGAATGGAAAGTCTAGAGCATTCCCCAACTCTGGCCTTCCAGGTGTTTTGGAGTTTGGCTCCCATAATCCCAGACCATAGGTTAAAATGGCTTAGGTTTTTGGGATCTGAAGTGAAAAACACATGGAGGACCAGAATTTGGGTATCACTAGCCTAGAGTGACCAGAGGGAGTGACCATGCTAGGTCACACCTAATCTCTTGCAAGCCTCGCATGCATTGAAGTGTTGATACTGTAGTCATTGAAGGCAGTCTGGATTGTATAGGATAGATTGTGGAGGAGGTGGTTGGTGTCACATCCCTGGGATGTCTACAGCAGGGGTTTCCAAACTTTTTAACTCTTGGAGCCCTTATTTCTATGGTGCAAACCCCTGAGAGGCCTATCCTATGTCTTACATGTTAATGGTGTTTAGGAGTGTGTGTATATATATATATATATATATTCTTTAATTTCATTCAAATTTTATTTCTTTCCTTTTCCTGGAGTGGCCATGGAGCACCTGGGAAGTGCACATGAAGTCCTAAAGGTTTCTCGGAGCACAGGTTGGGAACCCCTGGTCTAGAGTGACCACATACATCGCAAAGAAAGCTAATGTGGAATCAAATAATGCAATCAAATGTTCTTCCCTGCCCCTGTTCTTGTAGAAGTTACCTACAATTCCATTCTTATCAGGAAGAGAAGATCCCGACTTAGAATCACACAAATGGAAGGGGCCTCATATGTTGTGTGTGTGTGTGTGTGTGTGACATCTGCACATAGATGTAAAGGTGGGTCCCAAGGGTAAAAAGAGTACCAGTGCTCTAGGCGATTACTTCCACTGCCAAACCATGCTTGCCGTCAAGACATTCCTTCTACTACTGAATCAAAATCTACTTTCTTCTAACTTAAAACTTAAAACTATGAGACCTGGTCCTACCCACTGAAGCCGCAGAGAACAGATCTGCCCTCTCCTCTCAGTGACAGTTTTTGAGGTATTTAAAGAATACAATCACCTCATCTCTCAGCCTTCTCACCACCAAACTGAATGTGTCCAGCTTCTTCAACCTGTCCTCATATGTTTTGTTTCCCATATCTCTTATCACCCTTGTTGCCCTTCGCTATTGTTATTGTATGCCTTTCAGTAATTTCAAACTTATGGTGATCCTAAGAGGCCTTATCATGGGGGTTTCTGTGTAAGATTTGTTTAGAGGGAGATTGTCTTTCCCTTCTCTGAGGCTGAGAGGATGTGACTTGCCCAAGGTCACCCAGTGATTTCCTATGCCTGTGCAGGGATTGGAATCTTGATCTCCAGTGTTGTAGCCCAGTGTTCAAACCACTACACCATACCAGATCAATATATTTCTTAAAATGAGGCATCCAGAACTGAATCCAGAACTCCAGATGAGGCCTGACCAGTGCAAACTATTAGAGGACTATTACTTTCTTTGACTTGGAAAGTGCTTCTATTAATGCAGGCTAAATTTCCCTTCTTTATTGCAGCATCATACTGGTGGCTCCTGTTTAATTTTAAATTGGCCCTCCACATTTGTGGCTTTGACTTTTGAGGATTTGCTTATTGGCTGATTTGATTAATATCTTCTCTCCTGGAATCTCTGGGCCCTCCAGCATGCCTCTATGGTCAGTTTTCACAAGAGGATGTGTTGGAGGGCCTAGAAATTCCTAGGGAGAACACTTCTCTATGGGTTTGGAGCTCCTTCAGCTCCAATTCTATGGTCGGTGTCTGGTGGATATTGATGGTACAGTTGTGCTGGAGCACCTAAAGATTCCTAGAGAGGTGTTCTTTCAGGTTAAAAAAAATAGTGCCCTATGAGGATTTATGCTTCTTCTGCTTTCAGTGGACACGACCCATCTATATTCAATGCTGTCACTACAAACACCTCCTAGAGAAGCTCTCAGATAGATAGCCAACACAGATATAGGCATAAAAGTTCATAATATAATTGTTAGTTGGGAATGGTGGGAGTCTCATATGTCTGGGAACTGTCGTTTTGGTAAAGGATAGGATCCCATCTTATAACTTTTTCAATTAAGTTTGTCATGTATCTGCATCTAGAGTTGCCATACCGAAAACTGGAAACTTGAGGGGATTCTGTACCTTTACTGGTTGTGTAGAAGATGGAATTTCAGTAGGTGTTTCTTGCCCCACAACTAGATAACAAATGACACTTGCTGAAATTCCTTCTTCTATAAATTCAAGGTACAGGAGCCTCTCCAGTTTTCACTCTGGTAACCCTATTTGCATGACTTGTGGTCTGTATAAAAAACACTGCTAGACCAGATGAAGGAGCCAGGGATCCCAATTTCAACATGTGGCAACTTCATTTTTAGTTATCAAGTATCCAACATGTCCACTCTTTTACTCACATTGTATCATTAAAAAGAGGGGTAAAAGAAAAAAAAACAAAAAGAAAAAGAGGAGAGTGAATGGGTAACAAGCAGATTGGGAAGAGTGGAGATGGCAGAGAGACAGAAAATTTAAGAGAAAAGGAAATGTGGAGTGGATTTGAAGAAAACGTTTCACAAAATTATCCAGAGACTTAGCACTGTATGGGTAAGATTACAAAGGGATCCATTGCAGCTGGCCCCAAATAGCACTGAAGATTATATCATTAGCTCATAAAATACGGTACAAACCAGTTTGGACTTGAATGAATAGAAGAGGAGAAGTTGCAGAAGAGATTTGCAATGCAATGCAATGTACCCTCTACTCTCTCAAAAGACAGCGAACTCTTGAAGTGCAAGTGAACATTCATATCAACTCCATTGATTTGGTGGGGCTACTTCAGCTGAGATTAACTAGTTTTAGGCCACAGTTGCTTGCACAATCTGCATTGCACTTTTTCAGTTCCAGACAAAAAGTCCCACTGATTTATTTGAATACATTTAAAGCACTCTCAACTTTTGAAATCAATAAAGCTAAAAAAAAATCCTCCCTTTGTCTGAATGGTATCCCATATTTTTAATAGTGCACAACCAATGCAATTGCCGTGTGGAAAGTAAAATATATAATTGTACTATATGTAGTAATGGAAATGTTTTCCTTATGAAAGTAAGTTAATAAGTATTATTTCCTTTGGCACTCAATTTATGACTTTAATCATGGTGGCTGCCTTTTCGTATCACTGCAAATGTAATATAACCCTTCAAGCAACTGATTGTAATTAAGCTAATTTCAGCCTTTGTAAATGGGAAAAAAATGCTCCCCCTCCCTGGATCTTTCTTTTCCTCACTGGTACTTTTTAAGTAGATGGAACATTATATAATTAAGGAATGGGTTCATTCCAATGCATTTGATAAAAAACTAAGCTATACTTTGAGTGGAAAGCAATAGGCTACACTAAACTGGCCATGAAGGTATTCATCGGGTTACTTGTGATTTACTTTTAGTCTCCTTGCCCCCACTCCCAGGAGAGAACAATGCATCAAAAGAACTTATGCATTCACATTAAAATTAATTTAAATTCAAATTCATTTGAGTCTGAAAATTTTTGTGAAACTGTGTCCTATGCATACAAAGTAACTCTCACAATGTTCAACAGGGCTTACTCTGGGGCAAAAGTGCATTGAGTTGTAGCATTGCTCTACCATCTTATACTCAATTCTAGTAAACCATGTATAGGATTCATATAATGCATTGTTATATTTAATCCACACTTAGTAGACATGTGGGACTGTCACAGAAACCTCTTTGCTCACTTATCATTATTATACATCCCAGGTGATTCAGGTTGAATAGTGATGTCTGCAATCAGAGTATGATTTGACAACTGAAGAATTAGCAGAGATGGCAAGATAAGCCTAATACCTGTAATGATTGCCATTAGGTCTCACATTCATGTGCAGAGTTTACTTCTGACCAGGTCTCACAACACACTTAGAACACACACAACAATATTTGTGTGGAACAACCATGGATCACATGTTTTTCTTCTTGTCTGATAAGTTTGCTACCTAAGATTAAACTGAGAGGGGTGTGCAGACTTTCAGTTCAAAATGTTTGACGTGTCTCCTTAAATTGGCACAACAGATTTTACCTGATCTTGTAAGCTAAGAAGCATTAGGCCTAGTTACTACTTGGATGGAGGACCACCAAAGACTAGGAGGTGTTGTGGGTTATATTCCAGAGGAAGACAATGGTAGACTACCTCTGAGTATTCCTTGTTTAAGGAAAACTTATGAAATTTATGGGATTACCATAAATCAAGAGGCAACTTGGAGGCACATAAACAGTTACAACTAAGAGTTGCAGAGGTGGTTGGAAAAGAGGAGGATAATTTGGGAGATTATCACACAGCTGTTTCGTAATGAGCTTGGTGTATGATGGAATGGAATAGATTTTATTGCACATTTTCAGACAATCCCCTCCTGCACCCAGCCCAGTCTTCTCCTGTTACATGGCAAGTATGGTAAAATCCTGTGATGAGCTTCCACAATCAGTTTCAGCCCATTCTAGCTGCTGTGTGTGATAATTCATGCGTCCCAGTCTCCATTCATGCAGTATGATGACATGTTTGCTGTCTGGTGTGGAATCCCTCCTCCTCTGTCCCACAACACCCCTCATGTTACTCTTCTTCTCATAGTGATGAGGATGAGAGAAAAGGTTTGTTTCTATTTTTTTATTTTTCCACAAGCTTGAAGTATAAATTTTATTCCCGTTATAGTGAGATTTTATTGCTGAAAAATGATGGATTATTGATACCAACCCAAATGTTGCTGGCAATACTGAATATGTGTGTTTAAATCCCATTGTGTTTGTGGTATAACTTTATCACAGGCAGGGATGACATTTGTTTATGTTTTGTGTTTGCAAACTACTTTTGAAATCTGCTTTTCTTGAATGCAAAGAGTTTATTGGCATCAGAAACATGAGTATCTTTTATTCTGGGGACCTCAATGTAATGTGTATGCATGGTGTGGGGGAAAAAAAGTGGCTTGAGCTCAAACCCAGCAAATACTGTGAGATGACATTTGTTCTCATCCCATTCACATCCCGTTAACATCACGCGAACACTGGGTAAACAGCTAATGCAGTACGATAACACCCATTCTCATCCCATTAACATCACAACATTATGACTCAATGCGGTAACACCCATTCCCATCTTGTTTGTTTAACAGTGTGTTTTTGGGACATGATCTGAACGGGAAAGATGCAATTGCAATTATTGCCATAGGGCCTTGAGATGCAGCATTTTCTCTCCCCCTTTTGCTTTTCTTTCTTTTTCTTTCTCTTTGCACTGTAAACAGCTTCAAACAAATAATTTTGGTGTCCCCCAAAAAGTAATACACAGCTTTCAAATATAACTTTTTGGACTAAAAGCTTCAAAATGCCCCACAAAAAGGGCCAGCTATTGTCCCTAAAGTAACTTTTCCAAGCTCCACATTAAGTGCCCCGTCTCATTCACAACATGAAAATGCAGTGGTAAACTTGTGGGAGGATATTTCTTCTCAGTCCTAAAATCAGAGGTGGACAAACTGCAGCCTGTAGGGTTATTCCTTCTTTGGGTGCATGGGGGCATTTTTGCATGTTTAGGCCCAGGATGACCTTTTTTGAAACAGAAAGTGACTTTTGGTTTACCTCCTGTTATTTAAAAAGGACTCTCTTGAGCCTAAAATGCCCTAAGAGTGCTAAGAAATTGCAAAAAATGCCTCTTCCACACACCCTTGAAGGTGTCTGGGGGCAAAACAAGTATTTTTGTTTTTATATGGATGGGTAGGTGGATGTGGTGCAATTCTCCAAGGTCTCTTGGGCACACTCCTAGCTTTCCACAATTTCCTACCCATGCTTAAGTTAAAGTGTAAGGTTGAGACTATTCAATCTTGAACCATCATAGAGATTTTGGAATAAATGTAAAACCATCTGCCCTTCCCATACCTCCCAAGCATACACGCACACACACAAATGAATACAAACTAATGAAACAATGGATTAAATGTATAGATATAATAATCATTTAAAACTCTTTACAATGGGGGGGGGGGGTTTACGATGCCTTTTAAAAAATTCTACATTTTTGCTTTAAAAGGGAAAACTTTTAAAGTCTTCCTGACATAATCATCCTCATGGATAGTCTCATATGAATTCTGCTATAAACACATCCAGCTTGAGCTCAGAAGTCAAATGGCTTTCATGTGACAGTAATGAAGCTGAAGAACATCCCATCAAACTCTCCAGCAGCAAATTCACACAGAAGTCTTCACAAACTGAAGCCAATAGCCAAAGCTTTCCCCATCATGGTTCATGCCACAGTGGACCCATATGGCATCCAGTTCCTACTATAGTTGGTGAACGGATGAGGATACAGATCATATCGTACAGTACGCTACTTTTACAAATCCCAAATCTTGGAAAGAGTTCTCCTAAGCCAGTCCTTGGGGTGGCTCAACTTTCTTATTAGCTGCTAATCCATTCCTAAGGGTTCTGGCATCACAAAGGACCTGGAAGGGACTAGAACATCCCAGTGTGTATTCATGCTTTTTGAGAGAATCCCTATCTGGCGCAGAATAGGCATAATCATAACTGTGAGCTATCTATCCATAATGAGTGTGCCTTTGGACCACTGCTGCAGAGTAGCAAGTTAGAAGCCAGAGAACTGTGAAAGTCTATATCCTTCAGTGGTACTTTTCTCATTATGTATTTTTAACCTGTCATGTATCATTGCTGAGCTGGTGTGCACAGAGCACAAATGTATAGATAATATATTTGCATGCCAAATCTTACAAATCTGTAGAAATGAACTGAGTCTGGAAATCTGTAACTCAATGGCCTAAATCCTATTCTTAGTTCCAACCAAAGCACAGCCACTGAACTGATGGAAATTTTATATGTCTTGACTGACCAAATGTTTAGTGATTCCATAAGTCTACTATAGTTGGGATTTGGGCCACTACACTGACAGACTTCCAGACATTTAGTTTGTATGATATGGAAAAATATACAGTTTTAATGGTTTCTAAATTATGCTTTTAAAATATAATCTCTTGCCTAAAACTGTCTTTATTTAATTTTATGTTTTTGAATATATATTTTAATTTGTTTTTGACTGTTTATTTTGGATAGGCAAATTGACATATTTACAATTCTGTAGTGGTGCATATTACCCCAAAAGAATGTGTTTGCTCACACGGTTTGCTATCACTGTGTGATGGGCAATTTATCTATTTAGACTGCCATCATCAGCACATTTACTAGAGAAATGCCCTCTCCAGGTCTACTCAGAAATAAGCTATATTGGGTTTAGGAAAGGGTTAAATTACTCCAAATGCTAAGTAAATGTACAATTTAAGATATTTTTCCTTTTTTGCTGTCTAGGATGTGGGTGGAGAGGTTTAAATTTTCTCTCCATCTGTTTTTTGCTTCAAAATTTGGTTCTGGATAACCAGCTGGGGAAGGTTTACCCCTCCCCACCTACACGTGCCAGTCCTGTTCTGGAGCCACATACACACTTAATAGAGAGTAAAAAAGAAAAGAAAAAAATGAATTGCTCTTTATGTATTTAATATATCATGTAGTTTAATTTGTATGGGACCGCAAAATTAAGTGGACTTTATTTCTGAATAAACATGTATAGAACTGCAGTAATAATAATTGGAGTAGTTATTGCTATAATTATTTCTGAGCAACTGGGGTTTTATGTTCCTGTTTATATGATATTTCACATGGCTTTGAAAAAGTTGGCAAAAAGATAAAGTCTGATATACAAACAACGATTGTCTTGCTAAGATAGTTTTACGATAGGTTCTGATTATTTGTATTCTACTTCCTCAGATCTCATCTGGGGTGCTGTGTCCATTTTTGAGCACCATAGTTTTAGGAATGATATGCACACTTTGGAACATGTATAGAGGAGAACAACCAAGGTTCTAGAAACCAAACCCTGTAAAAATGATTGACAGGAGTGGGTGCATTCAGTCTCAAGAAGAGAAGACTGAGATATGATATGATAGCCATATTTAAATATCAGAAGGGATTGAAGATGGAAGATGAATCAAGCTTGTTTTCTACTACTTGAGAAGGTGTGATCTCTGCTAGCAACTTTGAACCAGTGGACTCAAATTATTGAAAAAGAGATTCTAAGTAAATACTTGGAAGAACTTCCTGGCAATTGGGGCTGTTTAACAGTGAATAAGATTACTGTTTTAGGTGGTGGACCCTTTTTTAGTAGCATATCGATAACTGTAGTGATGGCCGCCTCTCAATGATGCTTTGGCAGAGGATTCCTGTGCTAGCAGGGGATGGAACTAAGTAGCCTTTTGTGTCCCCTCTGACTCGAAGTCTCTATAAGTCCAGGTCCTGATGACAGTGGCTGACCCACACAAAAATACTATCTACAAAACAAACTTCAAACACTGCTTAGTGAGATTTCTACATTGGTGTTACATTGCTCACACAGGTAAGGCCACTTACACCGGTACTTATTTCCCTACCTCATTCACCATAGGTATAATAACAGATATAATGTTTAAGAGAGTGGAAATTGTGAAAATCTGGCTCCCTTTTTTAAAAACCAGTCTCAAATATAGTTATGCTATGGGATTGTTTATAATCTAGATAAAATATTCAAACTTGAGCCTCCTCAATTTTGGAGGTCTTTTTCATCACCAGTAGTTGCTGGTGGTTACTATGTCCATGGGACAGTGAACATCACACTTCACTGAACACTAAACTTCAAAAGAGCCACCCAAGATGTTCAGTCTTGTCCCTTAAATATATTGAACAGATCATCTGAGGTAAAATTAAAACCAAAAAAGGACATGGAAATCACCAAGCCTCCCCTGTTCTATGCATACAAAAGAAAGTTGAGTGGTGCAGTCATAGGTTCACTAACTGAAAGTTGTAAGACAATAATTGCAATGGGAACCTGAAGAAGACCTTAAACTGATGGAATATAAACCTAATTTAGTTTGCCAAAGGTCCTGTCCAAGGTGCTGAAGCTATTTTAGTTCAGTAATCTGGAACAGACCCTTTAAAGTTTAATTTGAAACTTAGAATGAATTTCACCAACCCACTGGCATGAGAGGCATAAGCCACCCGGGGCCAATTATAGTTTGTGTTGAAGAAAACACTAATAAACTGAAGTCTGATCTGAGATGTAAAACCTTCTACAAGGTTGAAACATTTACTCTAGGGACTAGAGTAACTAGGAGACAACGGGAGAAGGTGTGGTAAAAATTATGAGACTTTGAACTTTGGAAGATACAGAAAGAAGCAAGAACCCTGACTAATAGAATGATGTTTATATATGTTATGATGTACTGTATGTCACATGCATCTCCATGCATTGGACTACTTGCATCTGAGCAAGTAGACCAAATCTACAAAAGCTTGGGTTGCAATGTCTTTCATTTAGTCCCAAAGGTGCTATAAGATCCCTTTGCATAGTGATATTCTAGACCAACAATGCTATGTCTCTTTATATCAAATTGTTTGGGGGTTTTTTGGTTTTTTGTTTTTTGTTTTTTGGAATGAATAGGAGAATTCCATCTCTGCAGGAACTCCAGTTGCACATCATAGCTACCATAGGGATTTGGAGTCAAGCCACATATGTATATTTTCATATTTATCCCCTTCAGCAAGTTTTTTTTTTTTTAAATAACCCTCCAGTTTAATTAGGATAGCTAGCAACAATGAATCCTGTTTTCTGTGCCAAAGCTCTGTAATGCAACTATATAGAGTAATGAAGACAGTGCTTTTGAATATGTGCAGAGTGCCCTCCTGCTGACTCACTCTCCCAAGAGAATAATTCACCCAGCAAAAGGGAGGTTGCCATTACCTTTCTATGATGCTGAGAGTGTGACACATGCCTAAGGTCACCCAGTGCGTTTCCATGGTCAAGCAGGGATTTGAACCCTGGTCTCCCAGAGTTGTAATCCAACATGCTTGTGGAGTCAAAGGCTTTCATGGCTGGCATCCATAGTATTTTTGGGGGCTTTCGGGCTATGTGGCCATGTTCTAGAAGAGTTCCTTTCTGATGTTTCACCAGCATCTGTGGTTGGCATCTTCAGAGAAATTTCTCTGAAGATGCCAGCCACAGATGCTGGCGAAACGTCAGAAAGGAACTGTTCTAGAACATGGCCACATAGCCCGAAAGCCCCACAAAAAACTATACAACATGCTTCTTGAACCACAGCACCATTCATTATAGGAGTCATGCCAGGAAGCTTAGGCATGTGTGAATGTAGCAGGTTTCTCTCTAGGTATTTAAACAATAACCAGCACAATGGAATGGTTTGAGTGTTGGGCAATGAATTTATAGAACAGGGTTTGAAACCCTGCTCAGCCATGGAAACCCACTGGGTTACCATGGGTAAGTCACACTCTCTTGGCCTCGAAGAAAGGCAAAGGCAAACCGCCTCTGAACAAATCTCATCAAGAAAACTTGATAATAGATTCATTTTAGGCTCATCATAAACCAGAACCTACTTGAAAGCACACAGCAGCAACAATAGTTGAAAAGAGAAGACAACCCTGGGCCCACTGTCACAGGAGTGCTATAACAACACCAGGATTATCCTACCTAGTGATAATCTTGTGTGTCATCCACATGTGGACACAAAGATATGAGTTTTTCTAAATAATAATAAAAAAACATATCCTAGAAATTTAGTGGGTCATTCCATCTGATTCCATCGTATTATCTGATTCCATCCTTCTACAATGAAGAGATTTGACACAAGTGACTGTTGCTGAAGAAATGGAGTGATCTTCCTTAACAAAAGCTTTTTGTTAAAGAAATACAAAACTGTCTAGAATTTCACTGTGCTGTAGACATTGGAAAAGAGCTGGTCGTCAAGGTAGAAGGCAAGATACCATTTCAGCTGCATACACCTTGTTCATAAATATATGTTGCTGCTTTCTCTCTCTTTTTTTAAAGTGCAAAACAGCTTTCTGATTAATTTACTGTGCCACAAATGAATTCTTAAGATGTAGCTTTTCTGCTTTGAAACTCAGTGACAGAACAGCCTAACTGGTAAATTAGCACCCATTATGCATTCGTAAGATGAAAACCCATAATTCTTTGTGAAGGTATCTTTGACCTGTCAAATAGAATATCCTTTCTGTGATGATGATTAGGTGGAAAATGTATTGTCCAGGTGGTGAGCTCTGCTTGTTTAAAAAAGGGAACGAGAGAAAGAAAAGATAAAGCGAATCACTAAGCTACAGCTGCTATTGTGGTCTAATCATTGGTTTTCGCCAGTAAATGACAAGGCTGCTTTCCTGAAAGTGGCAGCCACATTGGTATTATTCCTTTCTTTGTGTGTTATCATAAAGCCTGATTGTTCTCATGTACTGACAATAGTCAGAACCCTATAGATTCTAGCATAGATTGAGCGGGTCAGTGTCCCATTCCTGATGAGAAGTCTTTAGTTAGGTGGCTCACAACACAATGCTTAGCCTGAATGCCAGTAAGCTACCTAGTCTTTAGGCAGCCGCGGCTTTTCAGTTTGCTATGCCTTTTGTTTATGCTGCAGGAAAACCAATGTTTTGTTGTCTGAAGGAATGTAAACAAGGGGCTCTTTAGTACACTATCTATTTATTCTAGGGGGTTGCAACTGAAAAATGTGTTAATGTTTTTTCCTATACTCCTGGTCATGATTCCCCATCCAACGGCTCATAAACACAGTTTTTAAAATAGCAGAATCATAGAGATGCAAGATAACCCAAGAATCATCCAGTTCACCTTTCAGCACTAAAGCACCTCTGGGTGATGGTCATCTAATTTCTGGCTGACATTCTGTCAGTGACATGCACCAACATAGCAACAGCATGTGTTGTTGGAGATAAAAGAATTCACTACTTCCCTTGTACAACTTCCTCTCTCTCCAGAACTCACATAGTTCTGGGGAAGAGGCAAAAAACATTTAGTGGCTGTTGTTGGAGATCGGGGTGACATCCAGCTACATCCTTATAGTTGGATGCACAACAGAGATGTCATACTCTGGAATGTGCAGAGGGCCCACGGGAGACTTTGGAAGGTGTCTTTGTCATAGTGTGTACAATTACAGAGACATGCCTTGACACTTCTCTACCACCCACTGCTTTCCACCAACCACTAAATGACTATGTTGAGAGAGGAACAGAGGAAGGGGCATACAGTGATGTTCCACTCAGGAATCCTGAACCTTTGTAAAGTATCATAGATATGAACCATACATGCAAAGTAAGAACTTTAACATGAACGTCCATTCACTTTAAAGTCCATTGTTGTTATGTCAATCATTACAATAATGGGTTGTAATAAATCCCCGTATCTATTAATTCAACTTTTTTTTTCTGTTTCAACGGTAAAGACTGGTGCACTCCCACCTTAGCCCCCTAATCTCTGCGCAACGCTAAGTGGCCAGGATCATCTTCTCTGCCCATGGCTTTCATCATGTTACCTCCTTGTTGTTGTTCCTCCATTGGCTCCCCATTTCTTTCAGAAACCGATATAAAATTCTTCTCCTGACCTTTAAAGTCTTCCACGGCTTGGCTCCCTCTTATTTGTCAGCACTCATCTCTCCTTACCGCCCTCCACACCCAGTGAGATCTTATGACACCAGTCTCCTGACCCAGCCAAGGGTTTCCTCCTCTCCTGCTTGAATCAGCCCCTTCTCCTCTGCTGCTCCTCATGCTTGGAATCTCCTCCCCAAACAATTAAGAACTATTACTTCCTTGGCTAATTTTAAGGCCGAATTGAAGACACTCTTGTTTAGGGAGGCATTTCAAATTACTGGTTGTTAATCTGTTGCTTACTTTGTTTTGTTGTATACTAATTAGTATTATTTTAGAGATATTTTAATCATGTAATGTTGCTGTTTTTGATTGTACGTCGCTTGGCAGGTTTTTATTCTTTTTCCCCCCTTATTTTATTTGACCCTTACTATGTAAAGCGCTGAGCAAACTTTACAGCACTCTCTATATAAATGTTAACAACAACAACAACAACAACAATGGTATAAATATATTATATTATGATTTAATCTTAATGTCAGATAATGTTGCTGTTGGTGGAGTAATATAAATTAAGTGAAATATTTTCTTAGTTACACTTAGAGTTATAGGGAATATAGCCTCACTAAATCGTGAAGAAGGAATTTCACTTTGTTCAAAAAACTCATATGCCTTGAGCTCTGTTGTGGGTGTTGAAGCAGCAATGAGGTAAACATGAGGAGAGTGTGTTTTCTGCCATATCTCAGAGGCTAGTAGCATTTGGATTTTTTTTTTAAAGTACCTGAACAGTAACTATTCTGGGCATTTTAAAAACAATGGAAGGTACCTGAAGTAAGTATTACTTTTAAAAAACTTTTGATGTTTTGTCTAAAGTTCAATCACAGATTTAATCTTAGAGAAACTGAGAGGGGGAAATGTCTAAATGTGGGGAGCAGAGCAGTGCTCTTCTTCTTTTTCTTGGCTTCATTTATCACATATATGGTAGTTCAAGAGGGCTCCTTTAGCTGATCTGAACAGGATATTAAGGAGGAGATGCTTTGAAGGATATGAAGGATCTAGCCAATCCAATGTAGCCCTCCCTCCAACCCATTTGTCATGGCCATGGCCCCAGAGGGACAGAAGAATCAATGAACTTGATTCCTTTCCCACCACAATTCCCTTCTCGTTTTGTGTCATGTCTTTTTTGACTGTAAGCCTGAGGACAGGGAACTGTCTAATTAAAAAAAAAAATGTAAGCTGCTCTGAGAGCCTTTATTATTATTCAAAATAATAAATAAATAAATAAATAAATAGATAAATAAATAGTATTTTGAAGCAAACCAGGAGATGCTGGAACAGGAACAGAAAAGGGTGTGCAAAACAGACCACCCCAGTACAGCGTAGTCCCACCACCCCTTTCAGCACTGGATTGGGCCTCAGCAACTGCATGCCCTGGCCTGTATCTGGCCCTTTGCCAGCTTCGAAAGAAACAGCAAAATGCTGCTCCTTTTAGAGCTGGCAAAAAGGCACCTTTGCTGCCACGACAGTCTCTTGTGTCTCCTTTTTTGTGGATGGTGATGTATATTGACTGTTTCCAATCTGTTGGCCATCATTTTGTTTTCCCTATCAGTTGACATATGTTAGTTAGCACTGTAGTTGACTCTAGATTATAACATAGGAACAGGATAAGGATGGGATCACTCCCCTGTCTTTATCCCATCTTTGACTGTGATCTTGCAAAAGGCTTTTAGATCACAGTGCTATTATCCCATCATTGACGCAGCACTGCATTAACACAAACTCCCATTAATGCAAAATGCTGGGCAATTCCACTTCAGTGACGGGACAATGATGGGCTCTGCATGATGTCGTTTGAAAGATCGGAGTCAATCACACTTTCCAAACAGGATAATGTCCAGATAAGCATGATGTCATATGAAAAGCTTCTTGTGATTGCGCTATGAGAACAGGAAAAGGATGAGACAATGACATTTTGTCCCCAGTCTTCACTTTCAGCATGGATTGCAGCAGTTCGACTTGGTATCATCTATTCCTGGTGATTTGTTTTTTTGCCATTTCCCTTATTGCAGCTTACACCTCACTTTTCAGAATTTGAGTTTCATCTTCATATGGCTCTTTGTTTCACATGTAATTCATTTTATCATCTCTTTTGTATAACTCTTCTGTGTGTTGCATCTACCATCTTATTATTCCTTCTTGGTCTTGACATTCATAATTGTGTCTGTAACATAGGATTCTCAGACATTCATAGTGATGCACGACAACCATGGCATTCAGCTGTATGAATGGAAAAGAACGCAATTGGTTTTGACAGTTTCACTGAAAGTAGCTTTTCCTCATCTCCTGAGATTCGTTGTGCTGTAAAACATTCTTTGCCTCAAATATTTGTTCACATGCAGCAGTGGGTCCAAGTGTGTGATACATCAGTCAGTCCAAGGTCCATGCTGCATATTGCATGATGGAGTCTCCTAAGAGTTCACATCTTTAAATCCGTGCCATGACTAGTGTTTAAAATGTGAAAGTACATGTGCTCAGAGTACTTACTTAAAAACCAACAACAACCCAGCACCAGGGTTAGCAAGCAGATGCTTTGCTCCAAACACATCAGACACATAGAAGCAAAATGATGGTACAGGGTGGGAAGTTAATTGTGTGCTTTAAAATTGAGGTATTATACTTGGTTACAATATCAGAATCTAAACTTGTAAGTACATAGCTGCACTGCACTAATCTGTTTAATAGGGTCATGTAAGGAAGGTCACCCATTTGCAGTTGCAAAGATTTTCCTCTTAAGAAAAGTACAGTTTCCTCTTGCAGGTCTAGAGTAGAAAACATCTACATCAAACCCTAAAGCATAACAGAATAATATTCATATAGGTTTTCAGGCCACATTAAGATTTTCATCCCCCCCCCCCACTCCCGCCCCAATTGTGCCATTACTTTGAGTTTAGCTTGGGGTCTCCTTCTCCAACATCTTCATGCTGTGAGGGTTGTATTTTCAGTGAGGCCTTTGATATTATTTTTTTTGCACTTATCACTTTAATTGAATAATTTACAATGCAAACACATCAAAAGTTTATTTATTTATTCAGTAACTGCAAAATGCTGGAGGCAAAATTCACTCTGAATGCATGGTGATAGAAAGTTACCCACTGGGAGGGGGGAATTTACTTGCATTAATAGTATCTGAAAATCATAGGATAAAGTGTTTTGTTTTAAAATGTACTGATGATGTAGGGCAAGGAAGCACTGCCCCAAAGAGACCTGGAAGGCATTAAGGAGTTAAACAAAACTTACTACTTCGCCCTTTCAGAGGAATCTTGTAGAGATCAGGGAAAAATAATCATGCTCATGTTCTTCTTCTGAGAATATCTCCATGTATCTTAGAACTCAAAGACAAAGCGGTGTTAATCTGAGGAATTAGTATACAAATGAATCTTGTAGCATCTTTGAGACTAACTGAAAGAAAGAAGCTGGTTGCATGAGCTTTCATATTCTGTCTACTTCCTCATGCATCTGAGGAAGTAGACTGAAGTCTAAAAAAGCTCATGCTACCATCTTCTTTCTTTCAGTGAGTCTCAAAGATCCATATCCATGTAACTTGTGAAAGATACTGAAAAATGAATATATGAAGGATGAGTGGTAAAGCTGCTCTAGTTTAAAGCAAATGACACCAACCTTCTTCAGGCAGTCCAAATCAGGGGAGGGTAAATGAATGAGGAGCACAAACACACATGGTGAACCTGCTCCTTGTGTATTTCTGTAATCTTGTCCACATAGAAGATGAGTTATATATTGGATATATAACAAGTAGGATGCCCATGTGATGTAGAATCATGTCTTTCCAAGGCTTTAAATCACTTGGAGCCCATTCATACACGGAGGAGTCAATTTCTACCATGGTTAGTAACACCTGAACAGAGTTCCTTTTGCCCTAAGGGGGGATAAAAGGGTCAGGGGGATGTGGGCTTCATATCACAGGAGAGGCAACTGGTGTGGATCCTCTGATTCAGCAGCAGCAGCAGCAAATGTAGTCCTTGTTTTACTGCTGCTCTTCCCATAGCTGATTCAGATTGTACAAGAACTATCTCAGTATGCACCGAGTCCCTTCGGAGGTCTGACACTAGCAGAACTGCTGATCAGATGGGAGCAGCTGAAGGGGCTGTTTCACACTGCACAGTTATAGCACTATGATTCCACTTTAATTGCCAAGTCAACATTCTGTGGAATTTTGGGATTTGCAGTTTGGGGGGAAACATTTGGAATTCTCAGCCAGAGAAATCCCCATGTTCCATAGGAGGTTGTCATGGGAGTGAAAGTGGAATCAAAGTGCTCTATATTGCTCTAGTACAGTATGGAAAGGCCCCAAAAGTGGATTCATCATTCTACAGTTGCAGATTCACAAGCCACCCCTTTATGAAACATTGACTTCTTTAGGGACAGGATTCAAGTATATCATTCAAATAATATCCCACACCACCTCTTCAGCAATACATTCATTCTTTTGACTATTACTTTATTTCACTCCTCATCTGTCATATCGTGCTTGTTAGAGGGGGGGGAGCAGGATTTTCCTGAACCACTGGAGATGTGCAAAATGATAGAAACCAAAAGTTCATAATACTTGGATGGAAAATGAGGTTAGTATTTTAAGACTGTTTCCAAACAAGTAGGAATAAATTTATGTTAAGGACTCTTGGTGGTAGCCGTTCTCCTCAGCTTCATGTTTATCCTTCACTTTTACTTCAGTTACATGATCTTTTTCCTTTCCTGTACACTCCAGATGTGTTAGACTACAACTCCAATCAGCCCCAGTGAAATAAAGTCAATGGTGACCGAACTTAGATTCCTCAAGTCCAAAACATCTGGGAAGCACCATGCTGGGACTGGCTGTATTACATTGCATTACATGCTGGGGAAGGCTGCATTCCCTACCATGCTTGGGATGGCAAGCAACATTGGTTCAGTGTCACTGCATTGTTTTTATGTCTGGAAGCAAGCCAGAATGAAGATGAGCCAAGATGTGGCAGGGCTTCTGCTCCTATTATTTGTCATCCTCCTCCCACCCACCAGCATGAGACTAGATAACACATGTTTGATTGCTTAAACATAATTGAAATTAGGTTGAACTTCCAGTATAGAGGAAATCAGCTCTCAGAATGGAATTTCTTTGCTTTGTGTTTCAGCAGGACCAGGTCAGTACATCTTCTGAAATGATTATGAACTTATTTATATCATATGAACAGAATATGTCACTCTCCTCTTAGCTTCTTGATCCTTCTGTCTGACATCTTACTTTGGGAGCCATACACAGGTCTCCTTCTCTGGCATGGTTTATGCATTTAAACCATCAATTTTTCTTGTGTAGGAACAACCAAACTGATTCTCAAGCAGATTTGTCAGGAAGTTGGAGATGTCATTTTTTTTGTCTTGGATTTTTGGTTTGTTTTTCCCCCCATGTCAAAATTCAATCTGTTTCCCTAGTTTGTGCAAAGAATTCAAAAATAAGTGACAAGGACCTATCCCTAAGTAAATCAACATCAACATTTTTTTTCCTTATAAATTTTAATGTATCGAAATGAAGGATATTTTCCCGCTTTGAAGATAAACTTTTTAGTCTAGTGGTCAAGATGTGTCTAGAATGCAGCTGCCAGAATGATACAACTGTGGAGTGGCCAGAATGATACAATACAGAGGTAGTACACATTATCAGCGATTCTAGACTAACAGGTTGTTAAATTTAGGGATAGTGCCAAGATATTTTTGGGGGGGTGGCGGGGGGACAGGGGAGGCTCAACCAGATCTTGAGTAATTTTTTGGTCTACAGTTCCCAGAATTAAGGAGTTACAATGTCCCCCCTCTCACCCCACAAAACTTCTCCAACCTTGGAATTGACCTGTAGAACAATGCCACTATAATGAGTAATATCTGGTGATCAGTGATGGTCCAGACCCCAGAATCCTTAAGAGAAGCAATGGTGGACTGACCTTCTTCAGAGGGTACCTGTGTCCTAACCTGAGGCCCAGAGATCATCTGGGAATTTATAATTGTTGTCCTCCCCTCTGTGTTCAGAGATGCCAACTTGGTCAGTTTTGCAAGGACTCATTCCAAGATACAGTAGCTACTGTGATACAAGGGTGTGCATGTTGCACTAGGAGTCTGGGAGACCATGGTTTGAATCCCCACTCAGCCACAGAATCATATTGGGTGACCTTGGGGAAGTCGCGCTGTCTCAGTCTCAGCAATGTAATGGCAAACTTTCTCTGGATAAATTTGGGGGAAAATCCACCTATGATAGGTACATTTTAAGATTGCTATAATCTGTAATGATTTAAAGGATAGGTACATTTTATGATTGCTATAATCTGGAAATGATTTGAAGGCACAGAGCAACAACACTGTAAACTGCATCCGTTCTGAATTTTTTTCTTTTAATTAAAAAGTGGAAATGACCAGAGCCTTCCTGAGCTCTTTCTTATAGTATCTGTCTTGTAGTAATGTGTGTGTGTAAAACTGGCTTCTCCTTCACATTGACTTATGCATTAATACAGATTAGACTTTAACATAACAAGTGAGATGGGGCGATCAAAGATGATTTAAGCCTTATGAATGAAAATGCTCCTAATCTGCCCTATACTAGGGGTCCTTTCACACTACATAGTATAACACTATTGTTCCAGTTTAACTGTCATGGTTAATCATCCTGATTAATCAACTGCCATCCAATGGAAGCCTGGAAGTTAGGTAGGAGTATTTGGAATTCTCAGCCAGAATGTTCCTCTAGGCTGCATCCACTCTGCAGAAATAATCTAGTTTGATACCACTTTAACTGCCATGGCTCAATGCTATGGAATTCTGAGAACTGTACAGTTAGCCCTCCACAGATTTTTTATCCATGGATTAAACCCCCTATGACTTGAAAAATTTCAGTGTGTGTGTGTGTGTGTGTGTGTGTTCCAAAAGCAAACCTTGATTTGCCATTTTTTAGAAGGGACACCACTTTTCTATGCCTTCGAATATAATGGGACTTGAGCATCCATGGATTTTGGTATCCATGGGGGGGGGGGGGTTCAGGAACCAAACCCTAGTGAATACCAAGGGCCTACTGTAGTTTGCTGCAGCAATCAGTTAGAGAATGCTAAATATTTCACTAAACTGCAAATCTCAGAATTCCATCACATTGAGCCATGGCAGTTAACGTGGTGTCAAAATGGATTAATTATGCAGTGAAATGCGGCCCTAGTCTAGTGCCTCACCAGATCCGTAGGATACAGCCATGGTGGAATCATAGTGCTGTAACTGTGTAGTGTGAAAGGGCTCTAGATCCTGACTAATAAAAAGACTAGGATTAAAATCATTCTGTCTCTAAAATCTCCATTAGAAGGATCCAGTCAAAAGTGGGGGTAGGGAGATAAGGATGTGAATCAAATTCTCAGAACAGTGCCCAGCTAAGTTTGAAAATGTCTTGGACAACTTCTGCTTGTGATTAATTTTATGGTTTTGCATGGTATAAATGCAAGCTTTGAAACATAAATGAGTATTCCAATTTGGCTGGCAAACACAATTTGTTTCAGTGCTAAAGGTAAATTAGTAACTCGAACAGTAATATGTAAAAGCTTTAAGAGATCATATCAGAATACAGTGAAGCAGAAAATGGGGAATAAATATTTTGTTCTGCCAGTCTGAATATAATCAGGCATGCCTGTTTACACAACTGCTATTTGATTCTATTGTGATATGCATTCTGAAAAGAAGAATTCAGAAATATAAAGAGTATGTTATATTGTTTTCTAATCCTATTGTGTTTGTTTCCACCAGGGAATCTTGGTGTTAATCTTTATTGTTAGAACAGTAAAGGTTTTTCCTTGCTTTCTAACATCTAAAAAACAAAACAAAAAACTATGGGTAATAGGAATGATTCACTCTATGTTTTACTTTCTATAATGGTTGTTCCACTGATAAACCCGAATCCAATATAAAGAAGGGAGACAAGGGGCATGAACTTAGGTAGTTTGTTCACTGTCTTTCTTGTACTGTATTCCTTTTAAACTTTAGTGATTGTTTCTACATTTGCATCTGATTGTTTCTACATTTGCAGACACTATCCCTTACCCTAACCAACCTCACAAGGCCATATTGTATACTGTATATGATCATATATATGTCATGTATACGTTTATCCATGGGTCATTGTAGGTACTGTACATTAATTTTTATTTTAAAAAAGGAACCATTCACTGGTGAAGGGCAAGAGTTTCATCTGTCCTGGAAGCACTGTCCCCTCTCTCTTCTCTCATCCATCCAGCTTTAGTTTGACCACAGTAATGTCTGCTGGAATTTTCTTTGGCATTGTTCTCCTCTCCTTCATCCATTAGATCCTTTGTTACATTACTCTAACTTTTACCCTTGAGTTATCTACAGGTCACATCAAAATCCATAATTTTGGTGCCAAACCCTGCCCTCAACATATAAACGTGGTCAACTTATAGTTGAGTATATATGGTGCATTGTGCTGAGTTTCTTGGATGAACAGGAAGATAAAGTAACAAAAAAGGCCAGTGGAGAAAGGATCAGCTCTCAGTGATGGAACACATACTTTGCATGGACAAAATCCCAGGTTCAGTGTCTGCACTCTCCAGTTACAATGCTCAAGTACCTGGTGATAGGGAAAACATTTGTAGACCCTGGAAAGCTTCTGTCAGTTAATACTAGGCTAGATCGAGTAACTGTCTGTTCTGGTATATAGCAGATACTTTATACCGTGTGACTTTCTTATGCCACACAGTTATAACACTATAATTTCACTTTAACTGTCATGGCTGCATACCTATGGAACTCTGGGATTTGCATTTTAGGGAGGGGTGTTTAGAATGCTCAGCCAGATGCAGCAACCAAGAAATAAAATTACATTATTTGCCTCCTTTGTTTTCCCTATGCATGCATATGTCCTCTTTGGGGCACTTGGGAGAAGGTTTGACATTTCCTCCCTTCCAGCACCCTGACTTCTCTGGTATTTCACTAAATCACAAATGCCAGGATTCCACTGAATGATCCCATGGTAATTACAGTGAAATCATACTTCTAGAATTATGTACAATATATGGCCCCCAGATCTGTTGATCCATACGGTATATTTGCTGATAACAAAGTGTGGGGGCAGGGAGAGAGAGAGAGAACATTTGTGAAGCAAAATGGTGGATGAGAATCAAGATCAAACATGAGTGCTTTCCACTCATAATCCCCTCTGCCAAATTGATTTTTAATGCATTTCCCACAGAGGTGGCTGGTGGCCTCCTGTCACAACCCCAGTGACTCTGCTCTTGGTTTTATTGCAGGCTTTAGGAAGCTATTTGGTGGATTGGGTTTAGCCCTCAGTAGAGTCTGAAATAAATCTAGATGGGAATAAAGGCGCAGTACACAAGTGGTGAAATGCCGCCCCTCTTTGCTGCACATTGTTGCCGAGCAACCAAACTGCAGGGCGATGCACAGCAAAAAAGAAGATGCCTGGAGCAGCTTCTTTTTTGCGGCATCACAAGCAGAAAGGGGCACCACCATGATGCCACTTCCTGCCAGTGACATCTGGTCACTGTATGGCATCCTTGTCATCATAGCAGCCCCCATGTATACATGATGTCCGCCTCCGTACAGACTAGGGTTCTGAAGCGTGCGGTTGCTCTGGAACTCTAGAATCAGTGCCAGCACACCAATTCTGGCCTGTCTGTTCTGGGCCAAAGTCTAGATTAAAACACAGAGTGGATTCACTGCATCCCATCATAGAAGGCACTGCTCACCATTATAGCCAGGACACTTTCAGAGCTGTGTGGGACCTGGTGGGCAGGTGAAGAATTGTAAACATCTCCTGCTTACTCACTGCTTCTGGCCCTCAAATAGATAGGAGTTAGTCACAGGTAACAGGATGTAGTGGCAAGTGTTGGATGTAAAGATGAATATATGTGGATATGAATGTGTAAGCAATATAGTTATGGTACTACCAATGACTCCCATCCTGATCCCCCTGATCCTGATTCTTTTTAAAACAGTTATGTTTTTAAATGCTTTTAATTTCATTGATAGTTTAATTATATTATAACTTTTGTAAGATGTGTATTTTGAGCCATACCTGTTTTAACTTTGGTAAGCAGCTTTGAGTCCCACGGTTGGGAAAAAATGAGATACAAATAGATAAAATAATGATAATGACTATGATAATGATAATAAATCCTATAATCTCTTCCCTCTCTTTGTCTTTGATTCTGGGGTCCCCCACAGTTGCCACATCTATAATCTAAAGTTTCTTTTTCTCAGCTACAGATAGGAAAGGCATATAATATTTTGAATGGCTCGTCAATTTGAGTCACCATTTTCAACAACTTTTTCAGGCTCAAGTTCGCATGAGTATCTTGTGGATGATAAATCATGGTTTTTGCATGGATTCCAATGCATCAGTGCAACCAATTTACTATGATGTTTTCATTTGTGCAATATTGTTAAATGAATGGAAAGGGTGATCAATAGTTTCATTCTTTTCATTTCATATATGAGAATTACTGTCTGAAGTTATTTTTTTTTCAATATTTGCCTCAGTGCTATTTGAAGTATCCATTCTAGGGCTGTGAATATAAGCTCTTTAGTTCCTTTTTCCAGTGTCCCATTCTGTAGCCATTTTAAAAGTAAGAAATATTAAGAGTGACAAACTGAGAATCAGTATCTCGGAGAGCAGGGGGTGGGACTACTGCAATTCCAGTGGTAATATATCCTCTGGGAGCAATTCCAAATAGGTTGCCAAAACACCTAAAATAAATCTGTCATAGATAGGATCACATAGCACAATTAGAAAAAGTGACATGAACATGCCACATTATCCAATGGTATCTCATGGATTATATGATGTTGGGACAGAGTCCAAATCATTGATGGTCCAAAACTCCAGTCAGTAGCACCTGGTAGATTATGAAACTGATAGAAGTTCTAGCTTATGGACCTCAGGAATAATGGAGAACACTGCCACTACTATTCAAGTAAGACTCCACTCCCAGTCTGGTTGGCTTTTACACATAAAATGAGGTGGTGGGGTCACCAAGTCTGGCATCTTGTTAGGGACACACACATGCACAAGGGCCTACCAAATGATTGTAAAACAGTGAGAACCCTTGCAAAAGAAAGCCTCATTTCTTACCTGTTGGGGATTTCCTGTACAGAAGGGACTTCTTCACCCAGTAAGGAATGGAAGCTGGGGAGGATAAAGGAAGCTGGGTAGTCATTTGGCCAATAAACATCCTCATCTTCATCCTCACCACCACCACCATCAATTTCTTTATATCCCACCTTTCAACTCCTGTTCCAGAGATATTAATATAAGCTATTTAGTTTCTTTTTCCAGTGTCTCTTTGTCCAGTCCCAACAGTGTCACTACTTTCTCTGAAGATGCCAGCCACAGATGCTGGCAAAACATCAGGAAGAAATTCTTCTAGAACATGGCCACATAGCCTGAAAACCCCACAAAAAAACTATAGTGTCACCACTGTTTAGGATTTGCTTAGGGAAGAGAGACCAAAGGAAGAGATGGATTGTGGATATATATATATATATATCTCCTCACACCACATTCATTATTTCAATTCTCCTGCAATGTCTGAGGAGGCAAAGCTTATAAGAATTTGCTTAAAAGAGCTTTCAAATGAAGCCCTTAAAAACAAAACACAATTCTCCTCTTTCAGTCCAAAACAGAGGGACTTGATGAGAAAATGTTTTCCAATAAGTTCCCCCCAAACAGTACCCCATTTCTCTGGAGCATTTAGTCATTTATTTTTTTGCCTGCTCTAAATTAACCAATTAAACATTTCAGAAATATCATTGTTTAGCCCATAAACTATGCGGAGTGAACTGTTTGAATAGCTGGAATCCATAAACCCACCTATGTAATATAAGACAAGAGTCCTGTTTTTACCTGTCCTTTTTATAGGATTAGTAGAGAACTGGCAAAACCCCCAGTCATGTTGATAGGATTTTCCAGCTGGGGTTGATTAAAGGCTGCGGACTAATGCACTAATGTTTTGTGCTAGCACAACAATTTAACTATAGAGCACTCACACAATGCAAATCCCTCTCCCTACCCTGTGTCCCTCAGGCCCATGGCATAAAGGAAGACATTTGTTTTGTTGTGATCTTGACTTTGATCTGATGAAGCCCCAAGTTAATTTTCTTCCAAACACATGGACTTTTTCCTCAGTGAAAGTGACCAAAATTTAGTCAAACAAAATTTAGTCAAACATACTGAAAAACAGTATGAGTGGTATATTTGTCTTTGTTGTTAACTGCCATCAGGTTGACTTTGGCTTATCATCACCCCATGAATGAGCGACCTCTACATCATTCTATCAACAGCCCTGCTCAGGTCTTGCAGACTCAGGGCTTTGCCTTCCTTGATTAAGTATATCCATCTGGAATGAGGTCTTCTTCTTTTCCTATTGCCTTCTGCCTATTATTATTATTATTTATTTATTTATATATATAGCGCTGTAAACTTACACAGTGCTGTACATTATTGTCTTTTCTAGTGAGTCATGCCTTCTTGTGATATGGCCAAAGTATGACAGTCTCAGTTTAGTCATCCTGGCTGGTTGAAATTTGTTTTACTCTCAGACCCATTTATTTGTATTTTTATCAATCTACAGTATCTGCAGAACTCTCCCCCACCACCACATTTCAGATGAATAGGTTTTCTTCTTATCAGCCTTCTTCACTGTCCAGTTTTCACAATCACACATAGAAATAGGAAATATGATGCCATGGACAAGCCTAGCTTTAGTATTCAATGATATATCTTTATACTTTAAGATCTTGTTCCTCCATCACTGGAAGAACTATATAAAAGAGATGAAAGGGTAACAGATTAATTCAAGGAAGAACCATATGAAGATGTACCCCAGCTTTAGAAAGTGAAGTAGAAGCTGCATTCAGAGTACTTGGGAGAAATAAATCACCAGGAACAGATGGCATATTAAGAGAGCTATGTCAATCTACAGAGACAGAATCTACTCTAGTTCTAAGTAAAATCTGTCAGCAAATATGGAAAAGAAAACAATGGTCCACAGATTGAAAATGCTCAATATATATTCCAATCCCCAAGACAGGGGACACTAGGGATTGCAGTAACCACAGGTACATTGCATTAATTTCCCATTCAAGCAAAGTGGTGCTCACAATTTTGCAACAGAGATTTTTTGTCATGCATGGAGCAAGAAATGCCAGATGTCCAAGCTGGATTCTGGTAATGAAGAGGCACTAGGGATGCTGTGGTAAACTTATGGTGGATAACGGAATGCACCAAAAAATTCAAAAGAAAATAGCCTGTGGTTATAGGTTACAGCCAAGTGTATAAGAGTGTAGATCAGATAAAACTATGGATCACTCTTAAAGAAATGGATGTCACAACATTTGATTGTCCTGATATGTAACCTGTACTTCAAACAAGAGGCTACTGTTAAGACAGAATATGGGAAAATAAAATGGTGTCCAGTTGGCAAGGGGCTTGGGAAAGGCATAATTTTATCACCCTATCTGTTTAACATGTAACATATATAAACAGGATTAGACTCGGAGGAAGGAGGCGTGAAAACTGGGTTAAGGAATATCAAAAATTTAAGATATGCTGATGACACCATTCTATTAGCAGGAAACAGCAAAGATTTGGAACAATTACTGCACAAAGTAATGGAAGAAAGTGCAAAGGCAGGCTTACAATTGAACATTAAGAAAACAAAAATAATGACCACAGGTGATTTACATAACTTTAAAGTAGACGATGAAGACAATGAAACAGTTAAAGATTTTCCATACTTTGGTTCAGTCATTAGTCAGAATGAAGACTGGAGTCAAGAACTCAAGATATTTGTGTATGCTGTAGAAAATCTATAATTTAGGCTACAATCAAAATATATCTATGAGGAAGTATGGTAATTCCCATTGAAAATGGGACATACTTGTGAATCAACATGGATTGTAGGGCAATGGCACTAAGAAGATCAATATTGGTGGGGACTGGTGGGGACATAGTGACCAGAACTCTCAAGAGAAGCACTGGTTAGTCTCAGTGATGATACTGGATGCCTTTAGTGGTTTTCTTTAAATTCAAAAACAGATTAACATGGTTATCTCTTTGAATACTGATATAGAAACATGACTATCTGCTTTATCACACTAGGGGGCAAACAGGATTTAAAGGAGAGTTAAACGAGAGTTAAACAGGAAATGTTTATCACAGGACATTTCCTATTTAACTCTCGTTTAACTCTCCTTTAAATCCTGTTTGCCCCCTAGTGTGATAAAGCAGTATGTCAGCAGTGTAAGAACCATAGTACAAAATCCAATCATTAAAGGCAAGGGCAGACAGAAACAACAAAGGAAAGGTTTTCATTAAAACCCACTCAACCTGACAAATGACAAGCACTCAAAGATGAGAACCCTGTAAACTTCATGGTGCAAGACATTCCAAGCTACTGGTGTATCTACGGTTTCTGTGTGCCTTAAAGTTGTTTCCAACTTATGGTGATCCTAAAGCAAACCTATCACAGAGTTTTCTTGGCAAGATTTGTTCAGAGGGGGTTGCCTTTCCCTTCCTCTGAGGTTGAAAGAATGTTGCTTGCCCAAGGTCACCCAGTGGGTTTCCATGTCTGAGTGGGGACTCAAATCCCAGTTTCTAGAGCTGTCCAACATTCAAACCACTATACTATACTGTCTCTCAGGACTTTCCACTAGGAAAATCTTTTTTCTTCTTAAATCAACATAGCTTCCATGATAGTTCTAAGACTTCCTCTGTAGTTAACATTTGTTTTCCCTTGCTTTACAGATGGCTTAGGGTTCCTGAAATGGGAAATCTGAAAACAAGAACAGTTGCTCCTTATTTGCTCTAAATCACTAACTACTGCATATTTTGTTTATTTAAGTGAACTTCTTGATGTGGGAGTAAGTGAAGAAATCTTACACTAATTCAGGATATCTAATTGACTTTGTTACTATTTCAAGCCAGCAAGCTTAGGTCTGGAATCTTTGAGATCCACAAGATAATATTGGCATAGAAGAATAAGGATTGAATCTCTATTCACCATGGAAATCCACTGAGTGACCTGGGGAAAGCCACACTTTCTCAACCATGAAACTCCTGTCAAAGAGTCACCATAAGTCTGAGTTGACTTGGAGGCACACAACAACAACAACAACAACAACAACAACACATCATGATTCAACAGGATCATGCCAATTGGCAGTTAAGACTCTGGACAGATTTAAATTTCATTTTAGTTAATTTTTCACAAGAATTTACCAATATTGGTAATAGTGGTGCGTTTTACATTGGCAAAAAAAGGTGTTTTGAAGGCTGGGTGAAAACCCAGCTTTTACATTATAAAATGGGAAAGTGTGACATGAAAACGCCATTTTGGCGTTTTAAGGGAAAAAACGCGCTTTTAAAAAGTAGTTCGGGTGACCCACTACTTTTTTAATAAGTGCGTTACAGCGCTAGTGCATGTAAAGGCTAAGGTGTACTTGCGCAGTTAAATGGGGCTCCGTTTCCTTAAGGCGCCCATTTAAAGGCTGCGCTGTTGGTGCGGATCAGAATGGATCGTAGTTGGGAGCATGCGTGGTGTGGACTCCACTCCTAATTAAAATGTTCTATGCCCTCCAGGTGTAAAAGCTGGGGTTTAACTGCGCAGTTTTTTAAAGCTCCCAAACCCTAGCTCCGCCCTTAATCCTAACCCTAGACATGCGCAGTAGCGCCTTTGGGATATTGACAGTTTTGGTGGCGGATGTTTTTACAGTTGCAGTGATAAGAGGAAACTTTCAATTTTCACACGAACCCCCACACACATTCCAGCGCCATTTCCCACTTGCATTTGTCCAAGTCAGCCGCTCCTAGGGACACTCTTGCCGAGGCTTTGCTGTGGCACTTTGCACAATGGCAGAGACTTCTACAAGTGGCCCAAAAAGGGGGAGAGGGATGTCTTGGTCTCATGCAGAGACCTCAGACCTCATTTCCATCTGGTCAAGGCCCAATCGGACATAGCAATGCCACCGGCTAATTCACACTGCTCAAGCAGTGAGACACCAACTGCAGCTGTTCTCTCTTCTGTATCATCACTGTCATCATCAGCTATCATTTCAGTGGTCACATCAGTCATTTCAGTGGTCACAGCAGTCATTTCAGTGGTCACTTTGACGATCCTGGCAGCACTAGCGGAGGCAAAGGCGGCAGCTTTGGCTGTGCTTTGAACATTGACGACAAGTGCCGACCACAAAGGAGAGGAGGCATCCATGTTGGTGATGATGCCCACAGTGACCCTGTGCTGACGAATGCCAACGTCACTGGGTCAATGGCCAGCACTCCTCCTCCTTTGTCTTCTTGCAGATGCTCGGTCTGTGGCTGCTGTCAAAATCAATTAGGAGCCCCCTTTAAATCATTTAAAACTGCGCAGTTCAAGCCTCGACCCTCGCAATAGCGCAGTTCAAGCCTTGACCCTATCAATAGCGCAGTTCAAGCCTCGACCCTCACAATAGCGCAGTTCAAGACTCGACCATCGCAATAGCGCTGTTCGCGGCGGTACGAACCGCGCAACAGCGCAGTTCGCAGCCGGCAAGGAAAAAAAAAATTAAAATCGCAGTTTAAAGCTGCGTTTCTTGCTGCCCATGTATCAGCTCCGCCTGTGTTTGTAGCGTTCTGACAGCTTCCCATGTAACTGCTGAGCCACAAAAAAGACCACTCAGATAAGTCGTTCCCACACCCCTCAATGTAGCAGCTCTGCACTTTTTTAATGCAAACCTGAGGCTTGCTATGTAGCTGCTAAGCATTAACATAAAGGCGAGTTCAGATCACACTTTCTTGCCAATGTAAAAAGCCCCAGTAGGCCCTTTGTATCTGCTGGGTTTGGTTTCAGGACCCCTCCATGGATACCAAAATCTGTGAATGCTCAGGTCTCATTATATACAATGGCATAATAAGATGGTGGCCCTTATATAAAAAGTCAAAATCAAGGTTTTCTTTTTGAAATTATTTAAAAAAATATTTTCAAGCCATAGTTGATTGAATCTGTGGATGCAGAATCTGTGGATATGGCGGGTAGACTGTACCTGTCTTGATATCTAGGATGAGAAGAAACTATGATTTTAAACAAAATGGAAAATGGAAAAAATGGAAAATGACATGTTGTGTTATCCAAATCCAGGGCTTTGAGTCCTTAATTCTTAAAAGTCTGGATTTAAATTCTTGTGTATTCTATCATTTTAATCCTACATTAGGGTCGTCACTTCTTCATTTTTTTTTCTTGAAAATCTCCTGATCTTTAACACCTATAAGGATGATAAATACAATATAGCCCTCTCAATGACAGAAATAGCTGCACTTATTACATTTGGCCAGTACCGATAAAGAAATATTTTTAAATTCATTTTTTGGAAGATTTTACTCAAATCCATAAATTTGCATCACATTTAGAATAGAAAAAAAAAAGAGTTTTACAAACATTCAAATGCAGAAGAAAACAAATGTCAGTTTCCCATTGATAGCTGTGACAGTCTCTGCACCATAGCTGGAAAGTCCTATTTGTCCACTGGGTTTGCAGGAAAGAATGCCCTAGAAAACTGTTGCCACAATCAACATTTACTGCATTTATCCCAAGGAAATGTAGGGCAAAGCAATCAACAGAAAAGATGTTGCACAAAGCTCCCTGCTGTTTGTTTTCAACCATAGCAGGCATGAACTATCCCAAAGTTGTTTTATTTGGCATATGAACCATAAAGGGTACAGTATAAAGCAAAGCCGTGTTTCTTTTATTTATATTTAGTAAATATATATTTAATTTTTCATCTTCACCTGGATATGCAGAATTACTACATATGCAAATATATGTAAAGAGCAAAGGAAGTGTACAAATAGAATCCCAGACAATTTCTGGCCCCACAACTTTTGTTGTGATGTAACTCCCATCAATCCCCAACATGGGATATCCATGTGGCAGTGCAAGCAATATCTTGCAAGCTGTAGTGCCCAGCTATGACATCAGAAGTGTGTGTGTGCGTGTTTTAAAGTATGGACTAGGATGTGTATTGCAGTTATGGATTCATAACCAAGAAAAAGAGATCTGTAACTGCTCTATAATCAGTTATACTATGTATTCATGATGGCAAATGCCACCTGAATCCCATGTTAAATCTCAGTGCCATTTGGGCGGTGTGTCCGGCACATGTCATCATGGTGCGTGCCATGTGGATGGGTGCGTGCCAATGCTCCACCCTAGTTCATCCCTAGTATGCTGTCAGCTGGCAGGTGCCAAAAGGAGCTCTGCAACGGAGCTTTTTTTTTGCGCCTGGTCCTTGGCACAGCCTTTAAACAGCCATGCCAAGGACCTCTAGGGAAAAGGGGCCATGGTGGCATCCCCTTTCTTCCCTCGGCAGTGCTGGGGAGAGTGGGGTGCAGCAGGCACCCAGGGTGCCTGCTGCACCCTGCTTGAAGGCTGCAGGGAAGCGACAGTTCGCAGCTTCTCTGCAGCCTGCAGAAGCGGCAAAATGGGGCCTCTGGGGCTTCCAGCGAGGCGGCCTTGGCCCCATCTCGCCGCTTCTTTGGGCGAGTACAGACCGCCCCTTTTGGGCGGTCTGTACCACCCCAAAATCACAGCAGGCCAGTTTTACGAGCTTTTTTTGGGAAGATATCATTGGGGATCTTCTCAAAGGCTTTACTGAAATCAAGATATATACAAGAATGATGGGAATCATGCCTTCAGCAGCCTCTCTGCATCTCTGGATTTCACCTGAGGCTGGCATACACATAAGTGATCCTTCTAGCCTTTCCATTGCACTTCAGACTTCAGTAGCAAGAAAATAATTAAGATAGCCTCCTTTAAAATTCCTATGTTTGAAAGATTGTCCAGTCCTAATTTAAAGATTGAGAAAAACATTTTTAAGGGCACACAGGGGCCTTGAGCTTTCCCATCCACTGTAAACATCCTGAATAGTTGACCTATGTAGGTCACAGCCTTTTCCACTGAGGTGTGAGATGTATTGTATTATTTATGTAAATTATAGCAGTTATGTCAAAATTTTTATCTATTTTTCTAGCTTAATGCATACAAACAAATCTCTGTCTTCCCCTCCCCACATATTTCCCCTGCTTTGGTGCTGGGTTATTGATCACCACTGAAACCACAGAAAAAAGTGAAGGGTGGGGCACACATAGATTAAGGGAGTAAATTATGATCATGTGTGGGTACAGCTGTCAAGGGTTCACTCCAGATGAGGAAGAGGACTTTGGCTGCAATCTTTTACCTGCTTACTTGTAAGTCCTACTGAAATCAAGCGAATAGGGATATACAGCACTGACACTGAAAAGGCAATCATAAAGCCTTCAAAGAAAAAAAAAAAAGGTTTCAAAGTGAGCCAAAAAGAATCAGTGTGATATGGTGGCATGAGTGTTGGACTTGGACTCTGGCAAACCAGGCTTAAATCCTTGTTCAGCATTCAAAGAAAAAAGATAAGTTTTAAAGTAAGCTGAAAAGGGCCAGTGTGATATGGTGGCATGAGTCTTGGACTTAGACCCTGGGAGGCCAGGCTTAAATCTCTGTTCAGACATGGATCCAGTTGGGTGGGCTTGGGCAACTTACACTCTCTCAGCCTCAGGGGAAGGAAGTCGCAAACCCTTTCTGAAACAAATCTTGCCCAGAAAATGCTCTGTTCACCCTTAGACCCCCCCCCCCAATATATTGGAAACAACTTGAACAACAAAAGTTTCAAAGTGGGATTTGAGTTCTTCTTGAGGTTTCATAAAAACAAAACACCTTCCAGATTTGCTACAGTGCTGTTTGCCTGCCTTTGCACCCTATTGTTCAAAAACAGTTTCAAGCAATTTAACATCCCATTGAAATGCTTAAATTACTGATATTAAGCACTTGGTTCCACAACAAACTTAATGAACAGTTCTGACAATCTATGACTATGACCATTGGAAACACACAGGCCAGATGGAATCACAGATTACAGAATTTTCCAATTGGCCTGCAATTTGCTGGCACCTGGTGCTTCATTGCTTTGATGTTATGTATTATAGTTAGAACTGCAACCTCTCCTGACAGTTGAATCTGGCCTTGAAAAACTCAAGTTGAAAAGAAAAAGCAGCTCAGTTCTGATTCCTAAGCACAGCTGATCTCTGTGAAGGGGAGTACACCAGAGTTTAGGGATTTAAATGAGTCCTCTGGGTGGCTTTTCTTTCTGCTGACCCACATTGGTGGAAAGGATGATATAATATAGACAAAACCTGGAGGAGAAAAAAAAAGAAAGAAAAATACCTATGCATAGAAAAAAGAATTTAAAAAGCAACAACAGAGGAATGTAGAACGTTTATACACAATATCTTCAGCAAACTAAACAAATTATCATGTTTTGAATCCCTTCCTATCAATCAAATATCAGTTTGTTTATGTTCACATTCCCACTAATTTTTTTTTTTACAGTTTTACTTATATTATTAACATTTTACTAGTGCTGGTGGGATATTTAAGAATGACAAGTCTAGTTCAACTATTATTTCTCCATAAAGATGTTGGAATCACAACTGGAGAACTATACAAAAAGAAAGAACTGAATACTGGACAATAATCGCATCAATTTTCCACACTCCTTTGGTCATACTAGTTAGAATTCTGAGTTTCACAACTGCCCAGATATTTGACCTGTGAAGTTCTGATCTTCATGGAAATCTTCAGGAATCTTAACTTACCAGTAGGACCACTGAGCAAATGAAGTAAATCATATGTTGACCAACACACTCATTAGCAGCATTCTAGGCATGCAATAACATTTTAGATTGACCTTTGGACAAAACACATTAGGCATCTCTGCTAGCTCCAACTATAATATGCATCACCATTTGTGGCTTGTGATTTTTGACTGTACACTATTGTAGGTTAGCTCTATACATCTGTAAAACCCTTTTAAATATTGTGTTGACTCATCTTGTGACTATTCCATAAGGGGTAAACTGGCAAATCCCATCACCCGCTCCTTTGTTGTTGGCCCTTTATCACACTTTATCACACAAGGTTTGAAAAATGGAATTAGAGAAGGATAGACACAACTTGTGTCTCTCCAGTAGTTGTAGTGCTCCTTTCCATTGATGGGCAAAACCCCATTCATTGGGAGGTTAATGCCTCCCAATCATACTGCATGTGATAAGTTCCTCCTGAAGGAGTTCCCATATAGGAGCAGTTACATGGCACGAGTGGAAGCAGCACCATAGTTGTTTGGGAGAGCTGTGCAATAATGACTGTCCCTGGCCTAGTATGTTTATGATCCATAGACTAACACAATTGTGGCACCTTATGAACATGGCATGAAAAAGTCCTGATAAAGTCCATCTGTCTCTCGGCTGTAACCAGATTCAGCTTTTACCCCAGAGTTTGAGAATCACAGGCCTGGCAGGAGCCTTTTGCAATCTGACAACCCCCTTGAGAAAACACACTTGAATTTGTTCGCCTGAAGACAATACAACCAAATCACCTTCAGTTTAAATATTCTGGCCTCAATGTATTCCTTACAGTTGAGCACCAGGAGTCCAGATTGAAGGAAAATCTGCATCTCTACTCAACTGTATTGGTTATTCTGAAAACAGAGGCACTTGACAAATGAAGAGCAGGGTGCCTCACATACTTATGACTCTTCTTTTGGGGGAGGATATACAGCATTTTGCCACGATGATACCTGACCTTATTTTTCTTTGTCAAACCTATCCATCACTTTGCTCTCGCCTTTAATGGGGAAAGGATAACATTATTTACTGCAGCAGGTCCTGTGCAAGGACATGGCCTACCTCCCTAACCCCTCCAAGTGGAATGCACTTTATCTCCAATCTAAAAATATTTTGTCCATATACATAAATGGGCATTTGTGTGCATGTATGTACAAGCATGTGATATTTTGCAATGAGGTCAGGCATTGCCAGTAAGGTTAAATGTAAAAGTCAGCACTATTTGGCAGAGATTTATGTGGAAATGGATACAGGTCTGTAGAGCTCTCAGCCTGATTAAATAAAGGGTGTCCGGGGAATTGAATACTAGTATGTGCGTACTCTGTTAAATGAAAGTACTGCATTAGAATGCAGCTTTAGGGTCTAATTTAAAAATATAATTCATAGCTAAGCAGAAGCCTTTAAAATATTGGCAGATGTCTTTATACTGTTATTTCATACAGAGGACAAAAGTGGATTAAAGATAACTGTAATCCAAATAATGGTACTGTTTTCATTATTTTCACTTCTGTTTTATTTCCTATAAAGAAATTTAATTTGGAAAGGTGTGTGTGTACGCACATAAGAGTGTGTGTGTGGAATATCCTCTTAAAAATATCAATAGGAAAGCACTTTCACTCAAATTGATGTTGCAGCTTTGAAGCACAAACAGTGGGTTATTGTATGCTTTGCACAGCCTAGGTGAAATAAATATAGTGCCCATGCCTCCCCCCTCCTACAAAAAGCACTTATGTAATTGGGAGCTTTAATTTTTATTCCCACTCTCATTTCTGTGTCAAGGTGATTAGGCTCAATTAATTACTTTCTACTCAAAAGTTCTTAACTTTTATTATAGCCCATTGCCGAAGGACAAGAAAGCTGTTATTGCCTCTGCTCTACTTTTTAATTTGTCCCCAGTGACACTCCATCAGCCTGGTGGGGAGTAATTTCTTTTATTTACTTCCTCTTTGACTCCTCTTCATAGTGTATCAAGTTCAAACAGTATGAAGTTCATGACAGACTCCACAGAAGCTTATCATGATTACTTCACTATTACACCATCATCACCATCCTCTTCAGGGTACATTTATTTCCAAACCTTCCTCCTCAAGGCGATACACCTGGCTTTTTCTCTCCCCACTTTATCTTCAAAACAACCTTGCAAGATAGGCCTGGCTGAGACAGAGAGTGAGCGCAAGAGAGAGAGAGAGAGAGAGTGTGTGTGTGTGTGTGTGTGAGAGAGAGAGTTAGTTCCCACAATCCCTGACTGTTGCCCAAGCTGACTAGGATTTCTGAAGTCCAAAACTTGGAGGACTAACATCAATCAACCACTGTCATGCTTCATTAAGAACTAGGGCAGAGATCTTCCAAGTGCCAGCTAACATTCTAATCTTACGGATGGGAGTAGACCTTCAAGTGTTGTTGCTGGATTGGAGCTCTCAGCATCCCTAGCTAACATAACTGAGGCTGAGTCACGCTAGGAATACACATTCCTTAACTAGTACATCAACTTGACTCTTAGGCTCAATACAGACCGGCACTTTGTGTCAGCCTGTGGATGAAGTTAGGGTGCAGTGTCCACCCACTGAATGCCCTAGCCCCACCCAGGGTGCCATTTTGGGATGCCCTGGTCTACATTGCACACACCATTATGACTCTCCTCCAGTGCTGTATCCAAATGGCGCAGCACCAAAGGGGTGTCATAAAGACTCGCCACAGTGGCTATGGTGTCCCTTGGAGGGCACAAAAAGGAGCTGCTTTTTGCATCTCCTTTTTTTGCTCTCTGGAGGCTGGACCAGGGCTGTGGCATGAGGTTGCCTCAGCCCCGATCTGGCCAGTAAATGGGTGGCTGCAGACCGCCCCTTAGCTAGTAATGCAAGGACCTAGAGCAGACCCACCTGGCATGGTACAGAGTTGCTTCAAGGTCAACATAGATGACCATTTCTCCCTATGTCCAATGCTTGTGTAAAAGTCAAAGCTCTTTCAATTGTCATTTCAATGTGAATGTTTTAGGGAGGGATGAATTGGTATTTTCTAGTCTTATGCCCCATAGGCTGCATTCACTCTAACTTCTCCGTGTCACGTTTTTATATAAATGTATGATTTAATAAACACACACACACACACATTTCCTCTCAAAACACACATTTCTGAACATCCTATGTTGAGGCTTTGGCAATCTCATGCCACAGCCCTGACCCAGCCTCCAGAGAGCACAAAAAGGAGCGGCAAAAAAAAAAAAAAAAAAAAAAAAAAAAACACCTTTAAAAAAACATTGCTGCACATTCTGAGCCAAGAACTGCATCAGAATATTTGGGAAGTGTGAAAGCCAGGGGGTATCAAAATTCCAATCCAAACATTAGTCTGGGAGGTATGGATTAAGTCAGCTTTTATCACAACATGGAAGACTGGATTTCTCTGGCTTCCCTGCAGTATTTATAACACAAACAAAAAAACCTCTATTTATAACCCAAACAAAATAATATTTGTAGTCCAAAGAAAGGTAGCACATTTTACTGTAAAACTCCATGGGGCTTAGGCTTGCCCCCAAGATCTGACTTGTCAATTCAGGCATGCCAGGGACTCTGAAGTGCTGTCCTTGCAGCAGTGGACAAAAAGGGCATGTATATGGTTATTTGCAGAACTCTTCCTCCAATGTGATGATAATATAAAGCCTTACAGTGGATGTCATTGGGACTTTATTTATTTTTTATTTCATTTATATGCTGCCTTTCTCTCTGATGGGGCCCAAGTTGGCTCACAGATTTATAAAACATTACAGTAAAATTTAAAACAGTTAAAACTATCTAAAAACAATATAAAACTACATTTAAAATATACATAACTTAAAAGGCATGACAAATACATATGCTCAATACTGTATACACATCCTCAATATCTAGGCTACCAATATTGGGGGAACTGGAATATGACAACCCTATATATGTTGGCGGCTTCACAAATGAAGTTAATTGAGTCGCCTGTACAGATGATGAATGGGAAACATCACCCATCCATTTTGTTTTCTCTCGTTTCTTGGGAGTGGTTTAATCTATCTGTAATATACCATTCCTCTTTGTCTCAGCCATGTGTTTCTGCATTTATTCACCATGCTTGATCTTCCCTGAGGTCTATTCTTGTTTCACTGGCTGCTGTATAATCAGCTTTCACTGAAAATTGGTGTGGAGAGCAGAAGGAGAGAGCTGGTGACTGAAGGCTGGAGATGATAAATAGGGCAGCTGGTGACGCGGAGAGTTAGATAGGGATGGTTAGGGATGATATTTGAGAGCCCTGAGGGGTGAAGAGTCTTGGTGGCTAAGTTATGCTGCTAAGATTGGCAGTTGAAAAGGGCTTGAGGGACCCAAGATAGGGACAGTTAGGGGTAGAGTCTACATGTGCAAAACTCTAAGAGAGGGACTTGCTGTGTTGTAGTAACCTGTAGGATAAAGTTGGCCTTGATGGCTGGTACAGAACTCAGGGGTTGGACAGACCACACCTAAGAGGTGGCTCTGTGCCGCCCCTGGAAGCGATGGGTTGGGGATGCAGCAACCTCATGCCACAGTCCCAACCTGGCAGGCCCGCAGCGCAAAAAGGAGCTGCAAAAATCATCTTCCTTTTGCACCACTGAAAGGGTGCCATAGCTGCCGCCACAGCTCTTTTGCGTCTCTTTGGTGTAGCACGTCTACATGCTGTGCCAAAGACATGGTGTCTTAAGAAAGTAAACTATTGTTCCCTGGAGAGAGGTGTGAAGGAAACTGTAACTGTAACAAAGCAAAACCAAGACAATAAGACTTTTAAAGAACAAGTGCATATATGATCTCAACAAGTGAAACATTGTTTAAATCATTTTTCAAATAAAGTTTATTACTGTTTCAAAGAAAGGCTTGTCTGGAACTTGAGGAACTAACCACACTGCTAACAATTAAAGACATATTTTGGGTTAGATTCTCTAAGGAAGGTACCAAGGGGAAATAGTTTCACCCATACTTGGTATTTTCAAGAAAAATAAAGTGACAGTTACAAAGCAGTGGCAGCATTACAAGTTATTTAGTAAAATATTTGAAAAAGTATAGGTGCTTGTTACAAATAGGTGGTAGAGGTGGGAAAACAAAGCCCATTGTGCTGCCACAAGAGGAAAAGAGTTGGGTGAGTCGGACTTTTTGTCATAATTGGATTGGATGACGTTGCTGTGAAATTCAGCACCAGATTTTGAAAATACTGTCACTGAAATATTTAATACGCAAATGAAAAGGTGAAAGTCCATGGTAGCATTCTCAACAATGACGTTGATTTAAGGGCAAATGTTGTTTCATCAAACCTTTTCAAAGACCATGCAGGTGCTGAACTATTCTGCTCCCTTTCTGTAGGCATAATAAAAGAAGGTTTTGAATTAACACAACTACACCACTGTTTTTTCTGCCAGAAACTGCCCTATCTTTAAAGAATATGAGAATGCCCAGGCAGCTGACTTGTACAGCCAAGCATCTCTGTTTCTACGGCATATATTACAAAGAGCCAGCATTCAGATGTGGCAGACATCCCCATTAACATGGTATTCAGAAATAGCTTCTACTACTAAAAAGAAAAGTTCACTGAGAACAAAAGCTATATAACCCCAGCTGTGTTTTTAATAATAGAGAATGTGAAGAAAACACTCTCTATTTGCCCTTCACATTCTAAATCATGGTTTCAAATTCCTGCCACGGCTAAGGGAGACTGTGAGCTATCTCAAATAAATGAATATGTTTTAAAATATGGGCAAGTTACTTATGAATGGCTAAGTATTGTTTCCTGGCTGAAGTCTTCAACTCACCTTAATAGCCAATTCCATTGTGGCAAAAAGAGGTGTGGTGTGGGGCTTAATGCAGAACAAATAGTGCTCCAGATTTTCCTGGAGGATCCAGAGGAAATTTTTTAAAATTTGATTTGAGGCAGGGATGACCTGGATTCAGTGTGGAACTTCCCACGTTAAGTCAGTCCAGGCTCAAATCAAGGGTTTGGTCCTCAATCTTCTGATGTGATGTTGGTAGGAGGGGGAACCCTTGTAAATGGCTCACATAGATATGCCCTAAAAACTAAATGTGAGTTTGAGTTGTAGCTATTCTATATCTTCTCCTACTAATTCTTCCCATTAAATATGCCATAAAATATAGCTGATTAATGTTGGCTTTATTTATTTATTTGTTTGAAGGGGGAACCTGTTGCCAGGTTTATTACTAATAAACCATCCTTCAAGACAGGCTATTAGAGAGTGTGTGACTAAAAGCTACAGTATGTAGGGAGGGAAAAACATTTGTCAATGTACAACAGTGTGAAGGACCCTCAGGCAGTTATCCTTGATTTGTGGGGGCATTTTAAGTACACAAGACTTCCCTTATTTTTCCTTGTCAAATCTTAATGGCCATAGACGATAGCTCTAATCATCTGATCACACAGAGATTTACTTCATTTTTCAGAAAGACTTATCGGACCTTTGCTAGTACAACTTTTCTGTTCAGACATCCAAAACAGACAGTACAGTCCTACGCATCAAAAAGAACATGTTAGACATACCTAGAAAATTCAAATTATGAAGCATAACACTTCAGATAAGGCTTCAAAGAGAACAAATCTAGTGGCCTAAGCTTATTGTGAGATTCAAACTGTTCAAGATTACCATCTAACACTACTACATTTTAGGTTGTTTCCCCTTTAAAGTGCAATATATAGTAACTGTCCCTTGGTGATGCTTCCCACTGGCTGATTTGAGCTAATGAATTCACCCTGTGTGTGTTGGAAGCCATAAACCTTAAGAGAGAACAAAATTGCCAGTTAGAACATACACACACACACACTTGAAGGCACACAACAACAACAAATCTTTTGGAAAAGTTATTTTAGTCTTTGACATGGATGACCATTGTTCACCATCTTAGATTGAATTCTATTGTTCACCATCTTAGATTGATGAAATTGATATGAGCAATATTTCCCCACTTGGATGGAGAGGGATAGAACATGGCAAGGAAATAATAAGACCTGCAGAATATATAAAGTCAAATGATTGATCACCCATTTTGTTTGATCTAAACTTTCACACTAGGAAATAATCCAGTGTGGAAACCAGGTTATTTCAGTATATTTGCCATGATTTACTATCTCCATGGCATTTTGTCCCTGTTCCCGTTCACACTGGCAGAGTGGCAATAGGAATAAAATGCCATGAGATTCAATCATGGGGAGGGGGGGAGGAAGGATGTGCTGGAGGAGGTAGAGGAAGGAGGACAAGGAGAGTGCAGCTAGTATGGGAAGGAGGGGGGAGGAAGAGGAGGGAGGATGAGAAGGAGGAGGGAGGACAAGGAGGACATGGTAGGTACAGGGAGAGGAAGAGAAGAGGAGGAAGTGGAGGGAGGACAAGGAGGATATGGCAGGTACAGGGGGAGGGAGAGAAAGAGGAGGGAGTAAGAGGAGGATGCGACAAATACAGGAGGGAGGAAGAGGAAGAAGAGGAAGTGGAAGGGGGACAAGGAGGATGCAGCAGGTATGGGAGGATGAGGAAGAGGAGAGAGGACGGATGTGAAAGAGGAAGGAGGAAGAGGTGCCAGATTGTTTTGAAAATGGAGGCAAAACAATCCCGTGTGATTCAGATCTCTTCAGTAGTGAGTTCTCACTACCAAATATCCGGATCATTGTGGCACTGCAAAAAAGACACAGTAGGTAACCAGGTGCAAAATGCACTGGGTCAAGTGGGGGTTTTGCCCCCCCCCCCATTGCACCAATTGCAGTCGACAGAAATGTGAACCCTGGTGGCGCAGTGGTTAAATGCCTGTACTGCATAAGGTGGTGAGTTCAAGACCAGCAAAGGGCTGAAGCTCAACTCAGGCTTGCATCCTTCCGAGATCGCTAAAATGAGTACCCAGATTGTTGGGGGGCAAATAGCTTACAATTGTAAACTGCTTAAACACTCCTTAAGGGTTTGAAGCGGTATATAAATGATGCTGTTTGTTTTTGTTTTTGTTTTTGAACATCATGGAAATAATAATATTTATTTATATCTCCTGCCTCTCCCCACGGATCAAGGTGGGATTACAACAAGAAGAACATCAATATAAAATGCGACAATATAAACAACAATATAAAAATCCAGCAATAAAACCATTAAATCAGTACTCACTGCTCACTAAAATTATCACTAAAATTGTCTGTGTCCTTGCCATCATAATTCAGTGAGGTTAGTTCTTATATTCTCATAGGAGATCTGATGGGAAGGCTTGCCGGAAGAGATCTGTCTTAAGTGCCCTCTTAAAAGTTTCCAAGGAAGTACTAAGACGGATCTCTTCCAGGAGATCATTCCATAACATGGGGGCTGCGGCAGTGAAGGATTTCTGGGAAGGTGTTGTTAATCTTGTTTTCGTATAATCTAATATTTTCTTCCTTGATGTCCTGAGAGTGCTAGGTGGATTGTGTAGGGAGAGGCGTTCCCTCAAGTAACTCAGGCCCAAGCCATATAGGACTTTATAAGTAATAACCAACACTTTGTATTGTGCCCAGAAACTGACATAACCCAGTTTCCATGCCAGGTTACCTCCTAGTATGAATGACCCCTTAGTTATACTTAGAGTGCCTCAATATAAATTAGTGAATTGTTAATTGTCATGGAGCAAGTTAGTTATGATCAGATTGTCCCATTAATTACAGTGCTATAGCACAACTGCATCTGAAACCAGCTTAAGAAACAAGTATTTCTTCTCCTTGCAAACAGAGAAGGTACCTGTGTGGAGCCAAAGGCTTTCATGACCAGCATCCATAGTTTTTTTGTGGAGCTTTTGGGCTATGTGGCCATGTTGTAGAAGAGTTCCTTTCTGACGTTTCGCCAGCATCTGTGGCTGACATCTTCAGGGAACTAGAGAAGGTACCTGTTTGATGCTCTGGTGAGAGTGCTCCGTATGTATGTCCAATGACTTATTCAGATGTGGCAATGAAACCAAGCATTCCTCAAAAATAACATATTGCTCTGGAAAATGTTCACCTTGACAAAATTCACATTACCTATTCCAGGACTCTGTTATTTTCAGATAACAATACTACTTTTAACTACCATAGCTCATTCATGTGCTTATTTTACGTTAGACAGCACTAGTGGTATTCACAGGCCCATTGTTTACCTGAGACTTTATCATTCAGGTCATGGCACATTTGGGATAAATAGTTAATTCAGATAACAAATTTTTAAAAAACAGAAATCTCTATTAAAGGAGATTTATTAATGTAAAACACCATTAGCAATGTGTATCATCCTAAGAATATCCCTATGGTTTTGATTTTAATTAGCAACTGGTTTGTTAGTTTGCAGGCTTAGCAACCTGGTCTGTTAGGCAGAAAGAGTTAATGTTAGACTAATAACTGAAAAATACACTAGCGTTAGTGCAGGATTTGATCCCATTACTGTAGAACTTTTAGGGTATTTTTTTAAACATAGAAATATGTGAATGGCTTTTATTTTCCATCCTCTGACATATCCCTTAATTGGAGTTCAGGACTCTTCAAAATAAAGCTAGTGCTTATTGCAGTGTTTAACCACCCGTCCACTATGTAGAAAGTTTGATAATATTGTTCTAATTAAACACCATTTATTGACGTTCACCTTCATTAAGCCAAATTAGTTTCCTTGGAAACATGCCAATAAATCAGCAGTTCCAATTAAGCATATTCTGTGCAAGCAGAGTATTCTGTCTTTCCAGAGCCAGTGACGTTAATGCTCAGAGCATCCTGTGAAGCTGGTGACGAAAAAAGAGATCTTGGCACGTCCGTGGCAATCATGGTGCCTAGTATTGCAGGATTTAAGTACACACTAATTGATTGAGTCCCCAAACACTCATTATGAGGTAGGTTAAGTGTTATCACTTTGATTTTTTTAAACAGGAAGGTTAATCACAGCAGAGCCCAAACCCCTTGTTAATCAGACTTGACCGGAATAAATTATTTCACCCAGAAAGCTTAGAGCAGTGGTTTTCATACATTCATCCTCGAGAGGACTCCTAACATCTGAGTGATCTGTAACCTGCCACATCTTTTAGGACTGATCGTGAGAGTTGTAGTCCTACAGAACTGGATAAAAAGGCTGTCTTGCACGAATTGCAAGTAGGCCCTTAAATACACCTGTCACTTCAATGTTATATAGCAGAAGGTGAAGTGTGTATCCTGCTGTATGTGGAAAAAGAAGCCATTGTTGTTGTTGTTGTTGTTGTTCTTATTGTTAACTGCCCTGGAGTTGTCCCCGATTCATGGTGACTCTGTGGATGAGACCTCTCCAAGACTCCCTATCATCTACTGTTCTACCTAGGCCCTGTAATTTCAGGCCCATGACCTCCCTGATTGTGTCTGTCCATCTTTCTACTTCCCTGCATGCCTTCTCATGATGTGGACAAAGTACAACAGCCTCTATTTGATGCCCTGGTGCTCTGGTGGCGCAGTGGTTAAATGCCTGTACTCACTCAAAACCATAAGGTGGCGAGTTAAAGACCAGTAAAAGGGCTCAAGCTCGACTCAGGCTTGCATCCTTCTGAGGTCACTAAAATGAGTACCCAGATTGTTGGGGGCAAGTAGCTTACAGTTGTAAACCGCTTAGACACTGCTTAGGTGGTATGAAGCTGTATATAAATGAAGCTGTTTTTTTTTTTTAATCATTTTGGCTTCTGGGGAGAGTTCAGGCTTGATCTGCTCAAGGACTAATTTGTCTGTCTTTTTGGCTGTCCACAGTATCCTCAGCACTCTTCTCCAGCACCATAGCTCAAATGTGTTGATTTTCTTGTTATCTCCTTTCTTCACTGTCCAGCTCCCACATCCGTACATGGTGATGGGGAATACAATGGTTTGGGCAATTCTAATTTTAGTGCTCAGTTGTATACCTTTACCCTTTATGATCTTGTCTAGTTTGTTCATAGCTGTCCTTTCTATTCCTAGTCTTGTTCAGATTTCCTGATTGCAGTCTCCATTCTGATCGATGTTTGATCCAAGGTGTGGGAAATCTTTAATTCTCTCATTGCCAAACATACATGTATTCTGCACTGAACAAGTGGAGAAGGAGCCAAGTAGGGTTAAAAATTTATTGCTGCTGTGCTGGTTTTCTTCTTGCACAGATGAAAGCATTTCAGAAATGTGATGTGGAGTCAAACGGGTAATGTACACTCAACCGGCTTGAAATGCGACCATATCCCTTTTTATTTTTATTTTTTGCATGTATAAATTCAACCGGTGTGTTTATCTGTTGAGGGAGGTGGGACCTAGGGTGTCAGTAGGATAGAGAGTTGTGGCTTGCAAAGCACCATTGTAAAAAATTATCTTAGAAAGGAGATCCACTGTGAATTGTAACTCAACTACAAGTGACCTTGAAAGCTGTGAAATAAGCCCTTGTTGCTGAATTTCAGAGAAAATCCAATTGAAAACTCCATCACCACAACAAAGCCTGACCTTAAATACTTCTTTAATACTGTCAGCAGAGCAAGACAATAAAGAAACACAATTCAACATAAAGGATGCCTCTCTTACAATAATTATTGTTTTCTCCCCAAGTGTCAATTCTGTTCCCATTGCTCGAAATGGAAGATATGCTAAATTTTGCAGGCAATATATCACAGACAAAAGGGTTTCCTATCTCATATGCAGCCATAACAACAGCATCTATTTAATATAACCAGTTTCTATACAGTTCACAGAGCAATCCCAATTCACACCTATGAAAAAAAAATCTAAGTCCTATTGAATTCGATGAACCTTGTTCCCAGAGAAGAGATTATTAATTTAAACATTTTTTAAAAAATGTATCTACAATGAAATGAAACCTATTGGCTTAATTTTTTTCAAGGTTTTGTTTCTGAACCTACTAGGCACAAATGGGTTATTTGTAGCACTGAATATTCTTTAACAAATCACAGCAATCCTGGAAATAAGAACCATATGTCATACCAACCAAGAAGTAAACATAGTCAATTAAAATGACTTATTTTTGGTTAATGTATCATATAGTGCAATGTGAGTAGGTGGTGATTAAATCTATCAGAAAAGGCAATGGTGTGGCTGAAGGAGAAACAGATGAAACAACATGGTCTGGAAATAACTAGCTGCTGAAAACATATCTTTTTGTCTTGTAAAACAGCAATATAAAAATCAAGGTAGCATTATTAAAGTAAAAGAAGCAATCATCAAAACTTTTCTTTTGCCTCCTGCATTTGTACATTTTTATTTCCCATTTTTATATCCCATCAAGATATTTGACATCCTTCCAAGGAGACATGGCTAAGGCATTAAATCTAAAAACGCAGCCTTATAAGTAATGAGGAGTAAAGGAATTAAATGCATCAGAGTTCCTTGTCAGGCAAGGATTATTGTTTGGCTTTCCCCTGCTAAACACTTTTGGCCTTCTAGTCAGTGACTGCAACCCAATATAGAGTTAAGTGAACATAAACCCACTGATTTAATCCTAGGTCATAAATCTCAGTTGTATGGAGATTGCTATTTTAAAAACCACTTCAACAAGATCATAGGCTGCCAAGTTCCACAGAAGAATATTATCTAACCTATTTTTTTTCCAATCCAGTGTCCTCCAGATGTGTGGGATTACATAGTCACCGGTTATACTAGTTCAGGGTGTTGGGAAATGTAGTCCAACACATTGGTGGATGACAAATTGATGACAAGCCAGGGAATGCTGGTCTAGCCCTTATGAATAAACAGTAACATTATAGTCCAATTTAAGCCCGATAGGAAGTAGCTGACTCTTCTAGTTCATATGCTCTTCTGGCAAGGTCAAAGTAAGCAATAACTGGGTTCGGTTAGACTTAATTCCAAGAGGTATTGGTTGACGGGGAAGGAAGAGATAGATAGAGAGAGAAAGGGATGGAGAGATGGAGGGAGGGATCCCTGTTTCTAAGAAAGTGATGCATAAAGTCAAATATGTATGAATGGGATGTTGCATCAAAGGGTTAAGTATGAGCTCTATGAGCCCCTCTTTCTATTTTTATGGGACTTGAAGGGTCACCTTTCATCACTACCAGCTCTGCCACTGAAATTCAGCCCTATGGTAGCAAAAAGAGCTTTCATTTTTAAAAGCATCAATTTTTTTTAGCAAGGCACATGCTTCCTGCATGTCTTGTTTACAAGGAAATTGTGCTTCCATAAGGTCTCTGTAAACAGGGTGCATCGGGAGCAGATGCCTTGTTAAAAAAACAAACTACAGACCCTTCTCTGTGTAAATTCTGCTTCTTCCAACTACACCCCACTGACAAATTTCAAAGACAAAATGGGAAGCAGCACTGTGTGGCCACCAAGTGGGTTCTGAGAGAGAAACAGCCCTTGGACTTTTGAAAGTTGCCTACCCTTACCTTGCTGGAAGATTCCGGTTTTGTAGTGACATTGTTCTGGTAGCATTGCAGAAGATCTAACAGAACTGTTTCTCTGGTGGAATAAATGCAAACATGTATTCTGAGGTGACAGAGATACAGTTCAGCTTGTTATTCATGTTATTTGCATGGAAAAGATTCACCACTCTTCCTCAGGTTTTGCAGATCCTTTGTCTGTTTAACATATGCTAACCTTCCTCTGGGCTAGGACTTTATTACAAGTGGCTTTTAAACTGTGATTAAAGCAGAAAAAAGGTGCCTTTGGCAATAGTTATCACATGATGTCACATCCAGAGCATGGCTGCTGCGTCTGAAGCATGGTTAGGCCATCTTTCTTTATTCATGGGGAAGTCCCATGAATAGACCCCAATTTGCACATCAAGTCCATTAGCCCTGCTGTGGAATCATGTCTCCAGCTGCAGACCCAGTATTGGACAGTCATGTGGTCTTAGTGCCTCCTCCTCTCCCCCCTCTAGTCCCAAACAGGCTGGTTTTCTGGGGTGGTATGTGTGTTTCCCACTTTCTTTTTTCCTCCTCTCCCCCTCAAACCATAATTGCTAAAATCAGTTAAAAAGATAAATGCCCCAAAAGAAAAAAACCTGAAAGGTCTGCTGGTAAGGCATGCTGGGCAGGGTGGCAGAATTAAGAAGGAATCTAGAAATGAGTGCCCATGCCACAGACAGCCTCAGTAGCATAAATGGAGGGATGGTGTGATAAGCAAAGGTCCCAAACTGTTGCGTATCCAGTTTCTTTCTCTAATCCAATTGTGACGAGAACAAGGCTCGTGTAATAAACTCCCTAGACGAAAACTCTCATATTGCTTATGTGACTTTTCTAGCTTCTTCTCAGGGCCATCTTGACTAAAGAGGTTGAGATATCTTGGGTTCAGAGCAAGGCAGGGGAATGGGGATAGAATTCTTTGCTAATTATATTTTTAAAGAAAGTAATGAGTGGTTTTAGAAATTCTCTTCTCGTGGTGAGAAAGTCCTTGGAAACAGTTTTTTCTGTGCAGAAGTGTTATTTTCTGTGCAGAAATATTATATTTGTATATAGAAAATGCTGTCCCCCATACAGAAAAATTTATTTTATGTACAAAAAAAATTCCTAAACATATGTTTTTTTAATTATTATTTTTATAGAATAAGTCCCAAACTGTGAATAGTCTTCATAGACTGTACAGTCTAAACATTTGCTGATGGTCCTAAAATTTTTCTGTAGACATGTTGTAGACTGGATCTGCACTGCAGAAATAATCTAGTTTAACAACACTTTAAAGGCCATGGCTAAATGCTACAGAATGCCAAGAATTGTGGTTTCGTGAGATAATTGACCTTCTCTGTCAGAGAGCTCTGGTGCCACAACAAACATACCATTGAGCCATGACAGTTAAAATGGAGTCAGACTGGATTATTTCTGTAGTGCAGATGCAACCATAGTGAAGAAATCTGAAACTCTCTAATTCCCCTGCCTAGGTAGGGATATTCTGCATGGAAAAGAGTTCCATGGTCTCTCCTCTCCCCTCAGTTTTATGGAGGACAGCATTCACAAACATTATGAACACCATTATGAATGAACAGTGTATACAAAGGTTACAGCAGTAACCTCAGTTTTCTTCTGCTGAAAACTGAGCCATGATGAGGAAGGGTGGTATGTGGCCCTTCTGGGTGGAAGCCCTGCCTCTTCCAGGCAAAAGGCTTGTTCCTTCTGGCTGGAAGGCCCACACCTTGCTATGCTATGGGATTCTGAGGGCTGTAGTTTTGTGAGGTGTAATGAGGCCATCCATAGGTTTTTCTTAGCAAGATTTCTTCAGAGGATGCTTACCATTGCCTTCCTCTGAGGCTGAGAGAGTGTGACTTGCTCAAGGTCTCCCAGAGGGTTTCATGGCTGAGCTGGATTTTGAGCCCTGGTCTCCAGAGTTGCACACGCAAACTGCTGGCTCTCTTTGTTCTTGCTATTGTGCTGTGTCTTCTGTGCTTTATTATGTTTGTTGTTATTGTTGTTGTTGTTGTCATGTGCCTCCAAGTTGTTTCCAACTTACTGGCCCAGAGCACCCTAAGGTGAAACTATCATGGGCAATTTTCATCGGAGGGGGATTTCCATTGCCATCCTCTGAGGCTGAAAGAGTGTGATTTGAGTGTATGGGGCCTTCAAGTTGTTGCCAACATATGGCGACCCTAAGGTCTACAGGTCAAAGCCAGATATATTGCAGAATGTTGGCTCAAGGGCCAACATAACAAGGAACTCTCTCTCTCTCTCTCTCTCTCTCTCTCTCATGCACAAACACACACAGAGAGAGAGCCTTATCACATTTCAAAAGTAAGACAAGACCCAGCATGATAGAAGCAGCTTTCTGTTTACATCTCCACGTGCCTTTGAAGCACATCCGTTCTATTTCTGATGGAGACAGTCATAAACGTGTTCCTTTTCTCCAGCTGGAAAAATCCATTCAGATAAAGCCACACTTTTACAATTGTCTCCCTCTGGAGAGAGAATGGAAGTACTATAACATCATGCGGAGAGGTAAGCAAAAAGCCACTTCTATGTCACTGCCTTTTGTCTTTCTTTTGTAATGTGATACGGCTCTAAGAGAAAGAGAGAGACCCCATATATAGGAATTACCAGAGATCAAGATTCTCTTTACTGCATTCTAAAAATGGTTGTCAGAGCTGAAGAACAACCCAGTTAAAAGCAACCAAATAGCATACCTATTTTACAAAATGGGAATCACTTAAGATAACCACTGCAGGTAACCAATTAGCACAAGAGCAGCCATAGCAAAAGGCTTTTGTTTCTTGGAAACCTTTCACTGTCCACAATTTGACAATTAGAACTCTTTGATTCCACATTAATTTCCATGGTTGCATCATATGGAATCCTGAGAGTTATAGTCTGTGAGGCACTAGAGGCGCTCTCTGGCTGAAGGCTGAAGTTAAACATGAAATTATAGCACTGGTTTGTGTTTTATGAATGGACCCTTGCTCTAATTAAAGTATTGGGAATCAGAAACTGTAAAATTTAGAGACTCACTCTGAACCTCATAGGGATTACTAGTAGATCTCTATCAACATTCTGCCCACTCCTGCGATATAGTGCATTCCAAATAAACTGCTGACTAATATTGTTCAAGAAAGTCTTGACCGTTTTAGTATAGTTCTCTTGTTATATATATATATATATATATATATATGCAATCAATTCAGAAATTTGCAAATCCCTGAAGAAAATGGTGGTAATTTTCTTCCTGTGGAGCTTGCAAATTTTCTATTAGCATTCATTTACTGAAGTTTCACTTTCAAAGATACAGTATTTGAGTATGATAATGCCCTAATGTGAAAAGTCTGTGAATATTAAAAAGGTCCCTCTAGGATGTGTTTCGGTAGCATGTGGACAGAGAAGATGCTATTGAGTCTAGATTGACAGGAAATAAAACTTTGGTTACAATTTATTTTTTAAAAATATATATAATGTCAAGATGCTCACTGAATATAAAATTGTTTGGCATTAATCATATATGTGTTTCTGTGTGCGTATCTTTGTGGGTTCATAAATTAAACGAGTTCCACTTCTTTCCCTCCAGGACAGAAAAAGAAAAAAATAATTAGGTAGCACTTTAACTTGCAGAAACATTAATTACCCTAAGCTATATGTGAAATGTTGCTGTATGCAGATGAGGAATTAATCCGCTATGTAAATATCCACACTTGCATGAGTGAGTTACGTATAATTATTGATGTCAAGCCAGAATGAGAATAGGGCGGTTTCACAAATGTTGGATCCCTGAGAAAGCATCCCTGTTGGGAACTACTCATAAGGATTTGAGAGGGTTCATTTGGAGTAGAAAATATGGCCCCACTGCCAAGACAACCAGAGTGATGTAATGGGAAATGCCCCCATAGCCAAGAACAATGGTGTCCCATCTTCTCTTGACGCACTGAATTGGTTTCATCCCAGTGAAGCATGATAAAACAGTGGGACTCGCAGTTGTAGATCAACCTGGTTGCTTTAGCAGTGGGGTTGGCTTCTTTTCCCTGCAGGGAAAATAACGCAGCTTGATTTCTCTTCAATGGCATGCACACAGAGGGGGAAAAAAACTCAGATTGCCGACATGGACTTTTGACATCATTCCCATCATTTCATGATCTCTGATTGGTTGGGATCATGCAGTGAAAGCAGAAGAAAATTGGAGAAGGGAAATTTCACACATTGGAAAACACTAATTGACCCCAGGAAAATTTCAGGTGAGCAATTATGCATTTACCTTCTTGGACCCATGATGAGATGTAGAATATATGAGCAAGGGAGTTCTGGCATATCTCTAGAAAATGCATTTGACTGCTTGCTAATTTGGCTCCATTTTTTACAGAGCATTTCAATGAAAATGTTTCAGTGTCAGAATACCTTTCCTCCCAAGGCCAGCCAAGATTATTTTTATTGTATTTTATTTTGAATGAATGCACATAGAAACAGACTGCACAGTTTACATATGCTTTCATTGAGCTTAGTAAATGGACATCCATGTGGAAAAGAAATATGAATCGTCAATGAATGCCACTAGCTCAGGAGTCCCAGTTTCCAGTCTCCTGTTGAAAAAATATGAGTGCTGATGAAATATAATGGAAAAGAGTTGGGCAATCAGTAAATCCATCCTTGGGACATTTCTACCCTTTTAAAAGCGAAGGATGTTTTCACTCAAAAGCCTTAAATCAGCCTTAGGTTAAACTGGAATGTAAAACTTATATTACATCCATTTTCTTTTCTGTTCTACATTAGCAGCATTTACATATAGCACAAAAAGCCAGAGACATACTTTTCAAAGGCATACATAAGCTTCATGTAAGAGTCAGGATTATGCCTAGAGTCAGCATAATGTTTTACCAATATTAGAGTAAATATTCATACAAATTCCAAGGAAATTTGTTTTAAAAAATCAGTAAGAGCAGTGAAATATTTTTCAGCTTAATTTTATATTTCTCCAATCTGTGCCATTCACCAGACAGGAAATCATGGACTATCCTGAGATTTGGGGATCTTTAAAAACATAGTGCCTTCCAAGCTATACTGCTGCACTAGTTTTTAGTGTACATGGCTATGGGCTGTGATGTTTTACTATTTTATTTACAAGCAAATAAAATAGCATGAGAGCCAGTGTAGTGTACTGTTGTGAACATAGGGAGTTTATCATACGATGGAATTTGGGGGTATAATGCAATGGCAATCTGAACGCAATCATGGGGTTTCACGTTATTGCGAATGAGTGTATCACACGCATTTTCGGGCAATGGGGAGTCATTCCAAACGCAATCATGGAGTTTCACGTTATTGCAAATGAGTGTATCACACGCAATTTCAGGCAATGGGGAGTTATTTTCGGGCAATGGGAAATCATTCTGAATGCATTCCAAATGCAATTAGAATTCACGTACATTAGCTAAACTAGTGAATTCACGTAATTGCGAATTGGCTTCATTCACAATTGGGAGAAATTCCTCCCATCTGATAAACTCCTAGGACTGGGACTCAGGGTTCCATCTTTGTTCCACTGGGTGACTTTGGGCAAGTCACACACTCTCAGCCTAAGAAGAAGGCAATGGCAGACCTCCTTTCAATACATTAGACTAAAATTCCCACTGTATGACAGGATTGCCATAAGTCAGAGGTCACTTGAAAGCACCGAACAACATAACAACAGCCTGGCTCCTAAGCAAAATTTCATGTCCCTTTTCCAGCATGGCAACAACTATGCTTCTGAAAAAGTCATGCAGAGAAATGAAGAACCCTCTTGAACAATGTGGGATGGTTTGCAGGAGGCTACCAAAAGGGAAAAAAATTACTGAAAACTGGGCAAAGGTTTAAAATGGATCTAGTATTCTGTAAAACTGTAGCAGTAAAAAAAGAATAATAATTCATTTAGAAGCCAGTGGAACTGAGATGTCCTGGCAAAATATCTCATTGATATCTTAGTAAAATGTTCCCTGTTGTTCTGGGATATGTGAAGAAATGGTGTTGTGATTAATAATAATAATTTAAAAAACCCCTCTTTAAGTGAAAGTTGCCACAGTAAAGTCCATAGAAGAAAAACAAGCAATACCTGTCCAACTGCTGGAGGTCACTCATCACATTTCATGTCAATGATCAATTAATTATTGAGTGTCTGGAAGAAGATGACAACTAGACTATAAAGCAGCAAAACATCATCAAAGGCAGAATTAGCAGACGTTTCACTGTAGGATCTACTCTCACTGTCTTCACACTTCCCTGCATGCAATATTAACTTATGGTTGGCATAATGTTGAGCTAAATCAAGGAGAGATCTACACCTCCACCATGCTTAATCTCCTGGAGTGCAGCAGTTGCTGCAAAACAAAAACAAAAACAAAAACTTTTGATTAATGCTTCAAGGCTCAGTGGTTTAATACTTCCAAGAGGAAGCTCTTCATAATTGTTGGACACAAGAGGATATGAGTTTGTGTGCAAGATCTTGTTGCAAAACCCAGACAGATGTCTCGAAAACAATGTCTTTTCTACCTGTTGCTTTGATTCCATACTCAGCTAATAATGCATTTGTTAATAGCAGCTAAATACTTCTTCTGAACAAGGAAGCCCCTTGATAGATTCACCTTAGGGTTGCCGTAAACTGGAAATGACTTGAAGGCATAAAACACAAAACAACAACATATACCCACTTGACTTGGAAGCTAAGCAGGGCCAGCCCTGGTTAGTACTTGGATAGGAGACTGCAAAGGAATGCCAGGTTCTATAGGCTCAATTTCAGAGGAAGACATTGGCAAAACCACTTTTGAGGATTCCTTGCCTAAGAAAACCCTATGAAATTCTTGAGGTCCCCAGAAGCCGACAGGTGAACTGAAAGCACAGACACATTCAGCTCGATTAATATGTTGATTGCAAGAAGCAACAAATGGCTTCTGTGTGCACTGGAGTGGCCAATGAATGCTGGGGAAAGAAACCTCCATTTACTACTCAAAAAAGATGCACAACCAAAAGGGAGAGCAGCAAATTCATCAGAGCAGGTAACAATGGGATCAGGCAATCTCTTTTTATGTTCAGTCAGCCTACTCTCCAGGTGCTAGCAAGTGATGGGCAACCTCAAGACCACACCGTGATTTTGCTTTGTGTTATGGTACTTAATCTGTCAACCAGACTTGGATAGCCCCCCTGAAACAGTGAGATTTCTTTAAAGGGATGATTGTCCTGTATGCCACCTGCTAGATTGCTCTATGCACAAGTGGCAATAAATTCACTCAAATATATTCCCCTTCTGTAAAAGCAGGCACATAATCATCCTTTATACTATCTGAAGAAGTCTTTTTTTCCTGAATTAAATAGTTACTCCCTCTTTTTTAAAAAAATGTTTTTGGGGGGCGGTCAATAACTATTTAGTAGCTCTAAGACTAGATTGTGTGAACACAGGCAATATATTTCCTGTGGGATATGCTACAAGTAAGGTGTTGTGTATACACAAACGTGTCAGGGTAGATAATCTCTAGAGATTCATGGTCCAGATTTTGAGCTGCTAAAACCACCACAAGCTTCATCAGCCTCTCAAAATGAAACAACATATGCCAGCACCTCCACCTGGTTTTGTGAAAAACCCTCTTGGGTGTATTCAGGGGCAAAACAAAGTTCAATGCCTTGGAACATTGTTTTAAAGTAAAATTAAATTAGTAAAACACGAGGTTAGTCTTCCAGGAGCGGAGATAACAATTTGAGGGCACCAAATTGTTTTTGGATGGAGGGGTTGGTACCAGTAAAGCCACAGGTTTTCCGTACCATCCTGGAATCCACATACATGGTGTGGGCTGCAGGATTCAAATATTTTGTTTGTATGAATTGAGTGGAATGGCAAAATGACCTTCAGCCAATGAGTAATCACATATTGACTGGTCAGAGAGATGATGAACTGAAATATGAAAGATCCATTTGCAAGTTGCCATGAGTTAACCATCCAAGTATGTAGGACAGGGTTTTAGGATTTAATTTATAGCTTGTATCTTATATACATTATATCTTTTGTTGAGTGGCCAAGCCTTGTTGAATCTGAGCAGCAAACCTGAACACTGGAATACTCTAGAATAGCCTTTTCCAATCCCATGCCCTCTAGAGGCCTGATAGGACTACAAATCCCAACATTTACCACCAATTAACTATAAGTCTTGTTGAAAGGGGATATTTAGAGTTGTAGTCCAACTCAGCCAGAGGCCATGGAATTGAGGAAGGCTGCTTCAGAGATAGACCTTGGAATAGATAGAATTTACAATCTATAGCAAGGCAAATATAGAGGTAAATGTCAATGTTAAATAGATGGGAGGGCCAATTTTTCTATTTAGTGTGTGGCATCACCAGATATTCACAGTAGCAGAGGGAAAGATCTTCTGAGGCATATCTAGATACCTAGACAGAGACAGCTTTGGTTACCTTAGTGGATGACCTATACAGGGGACTGGACAGGGGTCCCTGTTGGTTCTGCTGAACCTTTCAGTGGCTTTCAATAAATCAAACAAGGTCTCCTACTGAGTAGCCACTCTGGGAAGTAGTTTGGAGTTACTGTTCTACGGTGACTCCATTCTTTCTTGGAAGGATGCTTTCAGAGGCTGGTGTTGGGGGATTCCTGGTCAACTCCTAGGCCATTGACCTGTGGGTTCAGGGTTCAATCTTATCCCCTATGGCACCAGGTGTCACCAGTGTGCTGATGAGACCTAACTCCATTATTCCTTTCTAACTAATTCTAAGGAAGCTGTTCCTGTGCTAAACTGGTGCCTGGCAGCTGCAATGGACTGGATGAAGATGAACAAATTGATGAACAAATCCAGACAAGACAGAGGTGTTCCTGGTCAGTTGAAAGACAGATCTGAGAATAGGGATCCAGCCTATGTTAAATGGGGTTACACTCCCCCTGAAAAGATGGGTGGACAATTTAGGGGTAGATTTATCTTTGAACAGTGGCCAGGAGTGCTTGGGCACAGTTAAAACTAGTGCACCAACTGCACCCGTTCCTGAAGCAGACAGATCTGTCCATGGTGGTACGTGCCTTGGTTACATCCCATTCGGATTACTGTAATGTGCTATATGTAGGGCTGCCTTTGAAAAATGTTCACACATTTCAGGAAATTGCAGCCAGGTTCTTAATTTGAGCTGGCTACAGGGAACACACAATTCCCTTGTTGCAAGAGTTCCATTGATTGTTAGTCTGTTTCCGGGCACAATTCAGAGTGTTGTTTTGACCTGTAAAGCCCTACAGGACTTGGGTCCAGGTACTTGAAAGACCATATCTCCATTTATGAGCCAATGAGAGCTCTAAGGTCATCTTGAGAAGGCCCTTCTTTCTGTCTCACCACCCTCTCAGGTTTGTTTGGTGAGAACAATTGAGAGGGCCTTCTCCGTGGCTGTTCTCAGACTTTCGAACTCCCTCCCTAAAGAGGCCAGGATGGTTTAATCTTTGCTTTCCTTCTGATGGCAAGTCAAATCATTTCTGTACCATAAAGCTTTTACAAACTAACTAGGGCTGAGCTTTTAATGCTGTGCAGTTCTGTTTTAACATTGGTATATAGTCTTGCAATGCATTTTAATATTTTAATATTTAGTGTTTTAACTTAAGAAAAAAAAATTAATTGTTTTTTTAAATCTTATATTTAAACTTTTATTAATGTTTTTGTATTGTTTTAAATATGGTGCTAGCCACCTTGAGTCACGCTATTGGGAAATGGGAGGGAGAAAGATGAATAAAATAATAAGAATAAAATAATAAGAATAAAAATAAGACCTTTTCTGTTGTTCTAGACTCCATCAACCAACTTTAAAGAAAAGTGAGGGCAAGTTCTATGGTTTTTGAAGAAGACTTTACCCACTTCATATTTTGTGCCCCATGCCACCTCTTTAGCTTTCCCCTTTAGCTCTTTGGCTTTGTATAGCCATGTCTGTAAATAATGCTGGGCCAAGATATTTTGCTGCCTGAAGGAAGTTCCTTATGTGCCACATACCAGAAATCATTTTTACATTTAAAAATGCATTCAGTTGAAAAATATATACAAACAGCTTTACTTTATAGGGGAAGTGTATAAGGAAGACATAAATTGGAGAAAATACATACAAATATGTACGAATTTCCAGGTGGGAAGAAAAACATCTCAGCTTGATGTGAACCAAGAGTGGCCTGGGAATGCACTTGGGTTTTAGAGAAATGCAGCAGAATCGAGACTGAGAGAATTTTAGGCCACTACTTGCAATCCTATTTTCTAGTCTCCTAACATGGTCCCCTATGTATTTTCCTTCCTTGTTGTCTTTGGACTTATTGATACATCAACTAAGCCATGATACTCTCTGACCTCCTCTCTTAAGCTGCTAGGGCTCCCTATGACTCTAAACCTATGCTTAAAGGACTGAGGATATGAGGGGATGCTTAGCCAAGAGCAGATAGCTCATACATTTATTATATTTAAAGGTAAAGATAACCTCAGGCTCCACTGTGACTCTCCCAGGGGCCTGGTCTAGCCTCTGGGACATATGTTTGACATCTTCTAAACAGTGGCTTTCTGGCTTTGAAAAGTGGTTCGGTAACAATTAATATAATCTAAATACTTTTCTTCCAGCAGGTGAAGAGGTCATTCATTATTGTACATCATTCATAAGGAAAAAAAACCCTATTCATTAAAATTACTGAATGATTTTACTGAAAAATATTTTCACACACTCATTCCAAAAGCCAATACACAATTTCCAGAAGAGATTAACAATGGAACACATTGTGCAGCCATAGCTGTGGCTCTGTATTATTAATGACACAAAGGAATCCTATTCTACCATCAAAATCAGAAATATAGTTGTAGGGGCAATAAATTCTATAGTTTATTCTCAGAAAAGTGATCACTCTGAAACTTGGCATTCTACAGCCGTACACTGGAAGCAGTGGGACTGTTTTTCAGACAGAAGCCTCATTAGATGGGGTTTGAAGACACTCCTTTCCCATAAGTATTTCCTCACACCTAGTAAAATAATAATTTCATGCCTAATGAAACAGTTCTGAAATGTCTTTGGAAAGGTTACAAAATAATGGACTACAGTTCTCATCATCCTCAGCCAATCCAACTGGATCCAGTTGTGTATTGCCACTTTGTGACTGGTGGACCTCTTCTCATTCCTTTTCATCTCTCAAGCTGAAACCTGAAGGTAGAAAATTTGAGAACCTCTTTTATAGAGTGTAGTACACCCAAAGCCAGGCCATGGATTTCATCCTTGAAAAGTCCAGATGTGGATTTGTCTTGTAACTGTGTTTTTTCCCTTCTAATCATCTACATCAGTTTAAATTAAAATAAATTTATACAGATAGAAAGTAGATACTGGGTAATTTTGCACAGAGAAATTTTTAGAATACCTGGAACAAATGCACAATTAACCAAATGAGTTTGTAAAAGAGAGTTTTCCCCTAGCATGTGCAACGCATTGATTGATTACTATTGAGACTTTCTAATCCTACTTAAACTGCTTTCATGTAACCATGGCTATGAAACAGACAAATTATTGGGCACCTATAATGTGGAATACTTGGATCCTTGTAGTATGGAATAGGAGCTTCCATTGTAAGAACATTCCAGTTGCATAACCTTTGGCTGTTTCAAGGAACAGATGGATTGGGGGCCTTAGGTGCACTCCTCTGAAACTGACAACCATGTGAATCTGGAACTAACCACATCTTACAATCCTGCATAATGTCCATATTGGCTAAATAATATGGTGGCCTTGAAAGACCAGAAGGTTTTTTTTTTAGCATTTTTGAGCATCAGTGAAAAACTGTAAGCTCACTGGTTGCTACCACAACTGCAGAATTAATGCTGCTTGATACCACTTTAACTTTCATAGTTCCGTTCTACGGAATCCTGGGATTTGTAGTTTGTTGTGGCACCAGAGGTCTCTGACAGAGGACTAAATATCTCAAAAAACTACAAATGCCAGAATTCCATAACACTGAGTCATAGCAGTTAAAGAGGTATCAAACTGCCTTAATTCTGCAGTGCTGATACAGTCTTAGTGCCACAAGTTAAACCAGATGGTTCTTTTGTTAACTCAATATGCATTTGTCTTCTGTGCAACCTCAATATATAGCATACCAATCCACACTGCACTCTTAGCTATTACAAAATAGCTTTTTGGATTACCAAGCAGCAATTCAGAAAAGCCAATCCTTAGTACATAAGTGTAAAATGTTTATCTAGAGGTGTTACACAGTGGACACAACAGCAGTTGTCTTTCCATTTGCATTCTTCTGAGTGGTGTATGGTAAATAGGAAATAAATGGTCTTGAGTGTAAATGGAAGTGTTTTGCAACTATAATAAAAGAGAATGTGTGTAGGCCAACTTTTAATCTTTTTTATGTTGATGTTTTATTTTGTACTGTAGACTTGATTTTTCTGTGGGTTGGTGGATTTATTTAATTTAATTTTTTAATTATTTTTTTTTTTTTGCCAACTTGGGAAGCATGTGCTTTATGTTTTAAACTTCAAGAGCCTGAGTTACATTTGTCCTGCTGCCTTAATGAGGCGTGGATTGGACAGATGGTTAGAATTCCTTGAAAAAAATCTAACAGTATATGTCTGGAATATAGTACAGTGGCCAAAGTAGGCTTCTGATTTGTGATTAATTTAAAACACTTCAATATATTTTTCAAGGAACCTGATACATTTAGAAGTCCAGCACAAACCATAGCACATCCCGAGAGACAGAGTATGTGATAGTTCCCCCCCCACCCCACCACTCTGTTTCCAAACTATTTTAAGACACACAAACAGAATAGCTGTCAAGGAGCCGTATATATCAGAGACACACAACTTTGTGACTTCCTGGAAGAGGTCCATTTAGTGCTGACTGATTGATGACCACAAAGGATGCTTCCTTTCCATAACAGAGAGGCTAAAGTCAGTGCTTGTGGTGACGCAAACCTATGATTCACCTGCCTGAGCAAAGGCCTCTCTTTAGGATCCAACTGGAGCCTGGACAGGATAGACCTGCATGGCCCCAAAATAAATGAACCCTTCTCAGCAAAGTCATCCCGGCTCCTGCTGAACAACTCAGAGCCCTTGTGAAGGCAGAGGTGAAGCAGCTGGCCAGCAGCTTTTTGTGAGTCATTAGGAAAAAAAAAAAGCCACTCTCACAGCTGGAGAGAAAATAGCCCTGGCAGCATTGGCGTTCCATTATGGAAGCTGAAAAGTCTTTTTCAGAGCGGAAGGGAAACTTCACCAGCTGTCAAGGAGCTGAAACGTTTAAAGAGCACACATGCACACAAAATACCCAGTGCTCACAATGGGTAGAAAGCCGGGGCCATGCCACAGGAAATTAAAGCCCCTTTGGGAAATGAGGATATTGTGGGCTGATGAGTTCACTTTTAGAAATCAATAAGTCTTTCAGTAAGTGGTGATATCAAGCACTTTTCTATGCTCTGGGAAGAAAGCTCTCTGGCTAGCTCCATCTTATTCATCTCAGACAGCAACCCAAAAGAATTGCAGCCATCTTCAAAAGCTGTTGACCTGTGCTTAGGCTGTAGTCCAGATATATCGATCGCAAAGATTAATGTTTCAGGGAGAGGAAGAATTACACTACACGGTGCAATCAGTTACAACCTTGTTCCCTTCTCTTTCACTTTTCAGTAAGTCCATTTATCGAGCAGCTTTTTGTTTAAATCAGCTTGAGACACCAGGATGCTGAATCCACATATTTGCCATAAAATATAAGATTGGGGTAATCTATAAAATGTACCATGGATATAATTGAAGCAAAAATGCTTGGTGGGTTGGGGGATGATCCACATTGCTGGGAGAGCATGTAAGACTCCTTTTGGAGAGGACATTGCTGAGAAAGAAAATAGTCAAGGATCTAAACCTGGAACTTGTGTTATTTCAGATACCCATCATCCTCCACCATTTGTTGGGTTGCTAAGCACTGATGGGAACTGGAGTCAAACAATCTCTGGAGGACTGGAGATTCTCCAGTCCTGTTGTACAATGCCAGTAATAAAATTAAAAAGGGGTTCGATAGGAAGACTGCTTAAATATTATGACTGGAATCCTGAATGAGGCATGATGCTAGTGCAAAAATGGTTTTGCAAATGGTTGCAACTTCCTTCTTGTCCAGGAAATTACATACAGAGACATACTGTCTTGCATAGTGGAGGTACTAGGTAAGCATCATATTTATTGTTATTAATAGCCTTATCCTACATGAATTTGTCTTATGTCCCTTTACACCTGTTTAGTTTGGTGTCCATCACTGCTTTAAATTAGTTATTATTGATTTTACATCTAAGTAAGTCCAGAATACAACACACTAACAATGAACAGATCTTTCCTTCTCTCATCCTTCATCCAAACATTAAACTGCATGCTACTGATTATCAGGCTTCTCTTGAAAAACAAGAAGATGGATTCAAAATACAGCATCTCAAAATAGATCCCTCCAAAATTTTACTTGAATATCCAGTGGTTTGTATTCTGATGAGTTTTTGCAGGCTTTTCATTAAGAGGAGCAAACAAGCAGAATAAACTCTGGACTCTCTCTTCCTCTTATTTGGTTATTGTGTTGCTTATATGTATTTTTCTCATCCTATCTTTTTGTTATCTATGTAACAGCCTTGTTTATGACAACATTGCTCATGTTAAATTATTAGTGGGAGTCTGTCTGCTATTGAGATAAAAATTTGCTTTCAAAATTGGTTGCTGTAAATATTCTCTGTATTTTGAAGAAGATCCTTTTGGTCAAAATGGATATTATCTGTATATTTGTTGTACTGTGTATATGTGTTGATTATATTATTTTATATGCTGTATACATTTTATATAGTTTATATTTTTATTATATTATATGCTGTATATATCTTGTATTGTATGTATGTTTTGATTATACTATTCTATCAGTTGTCCATGTTTTGAACTCATTATTCCATTCCTTGTTTTATGTTTTGGCACTTCTGGTGCTTTCTTTGTTGTCACTCCCCACCAATACCTTTTGTGGACCAACATGGAAAATTGTGGGGCTTTCTAGATTGGTAAAAAGAAGTGTGTTCATGGCTGCATGAAACTCTAGCCTTTAGATGAGAAAAAGGAAAAGTGTGCCATGAAAACACTTTTTTTTTTTTTTTTTGCGTTTTAGGGGAGAAGAAGCGCCTTTAAAAAGGTTCTGGTTTTCCCAGCTTCTTTTTTAAAAACTGCGGAACAGCGCAGCTCCATCTAAAGGCTGTGGTGCAGCTGCTAAGCATTAAGGAAAAGGCAACTTCATGTCACACTTTCCTGCCAATCTAGAAAGCCCTAATAAGACCAGATGTGATACACTGGGCTGCAAAATGGGCCACTTTATTTAAATTCATTAAATGAATCCCTCTGGAGAGCTGCAAAGTGGTCGCTCCCAAGCTTCCCTTGGGTGAAACACCTGAGCCCCATGGAGAACCCAAAAGCTGGATACTCCTCATCTATCCTACATCTGGAAAGCCAACATGAGATTTCATTCCCCAAGTCATGGGACTTAAAGAGAGGGGTTAGCCTTCAGGTCTTTTTATTTCCCACGTTGGTCCACAAAAGGTATTGGTGGGGACTGACAACAAAGAAAGCTCCGGAAGTGCCAAAAGGGGGTGCCGTAGGTGCTCACCAGACCCCATATCTTCTCCCATTACTATTATTATTATTATTATTATTATTACTTATGGCTCTGTAAATTTACACTGCGAAGTGACCACTATTTAAGACACTACCCAGGCCAATGTTCTAATTCCACTTTCAACAGTGTGGAAAAAAGAAAAAAAAAGGGGGGGGGGGACAAACAATAGGGAGAAAACCCTACTTGGCCATAGAGTGACCTTTTTTTTTTTTACAGTGTCAATGGCAGGAGGGTAGGTTAAGCATTGAGTGAACAAGAAGTGAAAGGTGGCAGGGCCTTGATTTGTTTCTGGCCCCACTTCCATGCTCTCTGTCATGGATGAGAGTGTTGGGATGCATCTTTATCCTAGCCTCTCATACCCATCAGGCCAGCAAATGGGCTTCCCTTCCACATGGCTGCACTGGATGGGTGTGGGGTGGGGATCCGAATTGTTGTCGTTGCTGCTACTACTGCTGCTGCTGTTGTTTCTGTAAATGCAGTTAATGGCCACCAAGTGTCTTTGAATTTGTCTTTCTTGAATAAACACCACTGGTATATCAAAACATACTAAGGGTGTTGGATTCTAGAATGAGAAAGTATGTCATCAAAACTGGAGGTAATATGTGACAAAGAAATGTCTATATGGGAACAACTATGGTGTTTGTGCACATGTGCATGAAGCCTCACTAAAACTAAGAGAATGAATGACTTCACAAAGTTTAAAAATCTCCTTGAAATGCTGAAGTCTTTTCCGTATCTCACAAATGGCTGTCAGACCAATTTAGAAAATGACTCCCCAAGACCCACACAGTATTTGTTCAGGTTCATCTGAGAGGGGGAAGATTTTTTTTTTTAAAGGAAATTTGGTTTATACGCATTTACATATATTACACTTGTTTTAAGTGTTTTATTCAAAATAAAGTTTGGTGGAAACTAAATTGAACAGACAAATGTAGGTAAAACCTGGTAATTTTTTTTTTCACACACAGTGTTTGATGATAAAAGCATAAAAGCATAATGTGGTATCATTTCGCCAAGACACAATATGGATCATCCATATGGAGCAGAAGTCGGTAATGCTGCAAAGAAGCAAAAATAAACAGAACAGATGTACTTGTAAAATCAAGTCTGCATCCCCACCCTTGAGTACCTGCTTCTGAGCATTAAAAACGTCTAACTTTTTATCAGATTCTGAGCCTGGCTGTACTCCACACTGTGTCAGAGAAACGATGAACATCCAACTCCCCCAAACACCCTTTAAGGAAGAAGTGATGTATTGAGTACATCCAAAGATAGCGGAGGAGAAGGTGCTATGCAGCAAAAAGTAAACGCAAGGCAAGTTGTATCATATAATAGCATCTGGTAAGCTGATGGAACCCTATCGAATTCAATCAGAAACTGAAGGAATTCCATTACTTTCAGCGGGTTTTGGAGCAGGTCCCAGACTCTACGTGCAAGCAGAAGCAAGTTTCTTTAACATGGCATTTGGCAATTTAACATTGCTGGCAATTTAAATTACCAGCTGCTGTTAAAAGTGTTGCGGCCCTTTCACTTCACACAATTATAGCACTATGATTCTACTTTAACTGCAATGGCTTAATCCTAAGGAATCCTGAGATTTGGAGTTTGGGGATGCACTAAAGCCTTCTAGTTGAGAATTCTAAATGCCCCTCCCTAAACTGCAAATCCTAAGATACCCTAGGATGTCACCATAGCATTTAAACTGTAGTGCTATATTTGTCTCATGTGAATGGACCCTGGTGTAACTTAAGTGGCTAATTCCAAGCTCTCTGACTGGCTGCATTAGAAACTTCCCTTCCACTCCCAGCTGCTTTTCTTGGGACCAAGAAACTGGCTGAAATGTTATTTTCTGCACAACTACTCACAGGAGCCCTATCTTTTACTTCACCTGGTAACTTCATCCATCACATCTGAGGGCAGCAGACTAATTGAGAGGGCACAAGATGGACTATGTGGCACATAGGAGGCTTGGGGAGGGGGACGCTGCTGCCTACTGGTATCTGTCACCTAAGGCAGTCGCTTCCTGCTGTCTTTGTTGTTGTGTGCCTTCAAGTCATTTCTGACTTATGGCAACCCTAAGGCGACCCTATCACAGGGCTTTCTTGGCACGTTTTTCAGAGGCAGTTTGCCATTGCCATCTTCTGAAGGTGAGAGAGTGTGACTTGCTCAAGATCACCCAGTGGGTTTCATGGCTCAAGTGGTGAGTAAATTCATTTGGGTGAATATCTCCAGTATTTCAAAGAGGATTCGTTTAAAATCCAGCTGATCTTCTTCATGTCTTTAAGGCGAGAACACACACACACAAACGGGGAGATGAGAGAAAGAGAGTGGGAGAGAGATGCTATGCAGGCAGCATTGGGAGAAAGCCCTTAAGGGAAAAGTGGGGTTAACATCCAAGCTAACACAGAACTGTGCCAATAGTATCACTTGAATTAAAGTGACTGGTTGCAGATGTCACTGGATAAATGCAACAGACTGCACATAGAAATTACCCAGAAAGCTCTTTTCCCTCCTTTGTTTAAGTACTGGGAGCCTGATCCAACCCCAAATTGATATATTTCTTTTTAAAAAATAAAATAAATACCCAGACAGATGTGAAATCGGAAGCTTAATGGCAGCATCAGGGTGGGGGGAGTAGTATGTACTTAGGACACAATGTTTCTGAGATCGGACGTAAAGGGATCTACTTTTATGTCACTAGAAGAACTGTTATGTGCCCAACAGCTGGAGGTTACAGTAGAAGGGCTGTGTGATATAACGGAGTAGCCACCCATCTGCTGCCTTCTCAGAGTGGAGGAGAATAAATAGCATGCCACATCCCACACACTCCAGCTGTCCCCAGCATCCAGTGCTTGGCTGCTACTTGTCTAAAAATAAAAATAAGAAACTTTGCTGTTTTTCAAACAAAAGAGAGGGGGAACAGGAAAGGGGGGGGGTCCTAGTTTTAAAAAAGAAAGGCACACAAAAATGTTTAAACATACCTGTGGTCTTTCCAAATTAGGGAAAGAAGGGATCCCTTCATCTAAAGCTCGAGCCCCTGGCAGAAGCTGTCACAAAATATCTTGAATGCCTTTGGGAAGTTTCCATTTTACTTTCCCATTTTTTAAAAGAATGCTATTGGCAAGATGGGTAAAGACAGCTGGTATCAGAGGTTGGAAAGGTTTTGGATGATTCCTAATGTCTCCCAATCAGCTTGACTACTACCGGTAGTTTCTGGGGAATGTAGTCCCAAAGGTATTTTTTTGAGAGCAGTTCAGTGAGATCCTGACTGTATAATTGATTCATCCTCCTCCTCCTCCTCAAAAACCTTCTTCCCATTCACCCAAAATATAGCAAGTGATGCGACTCATCTGATAGCTACACCGAGTCAAATGCTTTTTCATACTATGCAGTTACAGCATATGATTCTACTTCAAGTATTCTGGCTGTAATATGGGGTTTGTAGTTTACCTTGTGGTGTAATGCTTTGAGTATTGGACTAGGACTCTGAAAAACCAGGCCTTGAATTCCCATGTGGCCATGAAAAACAACTATATGGCCTTGGGCAAGTCACACTACCTCCACCTCGGGGGTAGAATTCAAAGATACAGCTGTCTTAGAGGCTCAACAAACTGCCCCTAAGGGGCGGCCTGCAGCTGCCCCTTTTAGCACTGGCTCGGGGATGTGGCAACTTCATGCGGCGGCCTTGATCTCTCCAGGGCTCTACAGACCAGCTATTAAGGCTGGCCAGGGTTCTATAGACCAGCCATTAAGGGGGAGGGTGTGGGGTGTGGCATCCACATGATGCACAACCTGACTCTGCCCCAGGCTAGCAAGACACCATGCACTGCTCCACTCTACATGACACAATGCCAAAGGAGTGTGGAAAAGTTGAGTGCCAGCAGCTATTACACCCTTTCGAGGGCACAAAAAGGAGCCACTTTTTGTGGCTTCTTTTTGTGCTGCAGAAAGAAGAGATCAGGGCCACAGCATGCAGTTGCCACAGCCTCGATCTGGCACAGATGGAGGCAGCTGCAGGCTGCCCCTTAGGGGCAGTCAGTACAGCCCCTCCTTTCCATGGCACAAAAAAGTGGCTTCTTTTTGTGCCTGAAAAGGGCACCATAGCCACCAACATTTGGCTTTTCCACACTTCTTTGGTGCTGTCATGTAGATGCAGAGCCAGAGGAGCACCATGATGCCACATGCTGTGTGGAGTGGCACATGGTGCCACACTGGCCTGGGAGTGGAGTAGGGGCATGAGTCATGTGGACAACCACACCCCAATTCCCCCCCCCCCGACTGGCCTCAATGGTTGGTCTGTTGAGCCCCTTAGTCTGTAGAATCAGTATGTAGAGAGATCTTTTAGCACCTTGAGACTAACTGAAATAAAGAAGTTGGCAGCATGAGCTTTCATAGACTTCAATCTACTTCCTCAGATGCATATAGTGGAGTGGAAACCAGGGACAGACATATATATGCCATTGGTATGTGAAAATGTCAATTCAAATTCAAAATCCTTTGTGAATGCAAATGAAGTAGCAAGTCCAGTTTTAACAATGGTCATTTGTGAACAGACACATTGTGAACTGGCCAGTGTGTATGGAAATGAAGAGGCAAGACCAGTTTGGCAATGGGGATTAGCCTGTAGGTGAAGAGAATAGATGACTGTAGGACACCCCCCTGAGGATGGGGTCAGATAGTGTTGAAATGTGTGTAGTGAGTAAAGAAGCCATTATACCTGTTCAATCCATTGCTGAGTAACTGTAGTTTATGGATGAATTCCAATTCTGCTGTTTCTCTTTCCTATCTACCTTTATTTTGTTCAAGGACCACTGTTCTGATGTCTGAGATGGAATGCCCAGGGAGATTGAAATATTCCGTCACCGGTTTTTGTGTATTTCCATTCCTAATATGTGATTTATGTCCATTTATCCTCTGGCACAGGGACTGGTCTGTTTACCTGATGTAGTGTGCTGATGGGCATTGATGATATAGTATGGCCATACTATATCATCAATGCCCATCAGCACTCTGCATCGGGCAAATAGGCCAGTCCCTGTGCCAGAGGATAAATGGATATAAATCAGATATTAGGAATGGAAGATGTGATTAAGCAGAAAACAATATTAGAGTTAAGATAAGAGGTGGATTTTTGATAATTTTTTCAACATTGTATTAGATACGAGATGTGAATCTAGCCTCCCATCTATCTTCCTGATGATTTTTTTTTTGAGGCATACTGGGAAGGGATGATGATTGTGGTGTAAGTATTTGACAGGACAGCAAGAGGAGGCAGAGAAAGTCAAAGAGCAGCAAGGAATTTCAGACAGATCCATCAGCCCTGCATTGTCAGTATGAAATATAATATATTGCATCTTTGGTTGCAATTCTCCATTTTAGGAAAATTGCTTGGTAAGGCTGCCACATGTGCAGTTCAGGAAGCTTTGCCCTCATTCTGTCTTGGCTCTCAGTGATGCCATCACGTCAACTATGTGATCCCTGATTGGTTAGAATCCTTCCAAGAAGGATTTCTCCGGGGGGGGGGGGGGGAGGGATGGTGCAAATGCACATACAAAAAAAGTAAAAGCAAAGTTTGTGGAATGTGAGAGATTACAGATTTAATATTTCAATTAAATATCTATTTTTCCTTCCCTCTCAAAAAAACTTGATAGTGAATGGTAAACATAACACGAATAGATATCTCTTTCATCTTAGCTGTTTCAGTTCAGTAGAGGTGTACTGAATTACCCCAAGCTATATTTGAATGATTACTTCATATATTATATGCTACATTACATTGTTTTTCTTTTCTACATACTTCTGTAGCCCAAAGACTTAACTGCAATCAGTGTGCATCTCAGCCTCATAAAATATGCATGACTTTAGGGGGGGGGGGGCGGCTTATTGTATAAAATTCACCAGCCTTCAGAAATTGCAGAGGTTTTGCAGTTGATGATGTTGAAATTCACTTTTGTTTTCTAATGTAATTTCTATGTTTATCAACCCTCTGCTCTGTAAAACAATTTATAGGAAGGATAAAACAGCATTTTTGAGAGAAGTATTAAAGAAAACACACAGCCCTAAAGCAAGAGGCTTGGCACAAAAATACAGTTAAGTTGTTTCACATTTTTGGGGAAAAACTTTGATGAGTAATTCCTATGATGGAAAGCACATGGGCTGCAACTTTTAGTAGCACTGTAATTGTATGTATATATAAATAAAGATTAATGGTCTTTAGGTATCTTTGTAGTCTCTGTGGTCCAGGGGTGATAAAGTTCAGGCTTTTACATGGAATCCAGTTCTCCCTAGGGTCTCCAGTGAATCCAATCCTCTGATACCATTATTTGGCACTATTGCTACCCCAGTGTAGCATTTTTAGAGTTTTTCAAGGTTCTATACAGTCATCTTTTCTTCACTGATTTTAACATGACAGTCTGTGCATCCATTTCTTTCAGCTTCTTTCCCAGAGCTCTGTAATCCCTTCTGATATTCTGAAGGCTGTGTCTTGCTGTGTCGTTCGTTCCCACATGGACCAAAAGGAAGGGGTATTGGTCAATAGGCTTGACCAGTCTCGTCAACCCCTCTGTCACATCACAGTTCTTTGCCCCAGGGAGACAACACACCTCCCGAGACATCTTGTTGGGCCAACAAATCACTGCTTCTGGACCCCTCAGCAAGGAGTCCCCCACCACGACCACACACCTTCTCCTAGGCTTAGCAGTGACTGTTCCCTGTGATGGGACTCCCAGACTCCCCTGCTCTGTCCCTGAAGTCTGTCCATGCTGGTCTTCTTCATCCTCCTTGATAAGTGAAAGGGCTTCAAAATGATTCTGTAGCTGCAAGCTCCCACAGGTATCCCTGATTTCCCTGCTTCTCTGTGTGACATTCCTCCAGCTGTCTGCCTCCTGTGTACATGAAGTGACCTTCTCACCCCCAACGACTTCCTCTGTGTGGTCCCCTTCCAAGAACATTTCTTCAGCTGTGTCCGGGAAAATGTCTTGCTCCCTGATATGCTGAAGTGTTGCTACCCTGGGTTCCAGCTGCTGTACTTTTTCCTCCAACAGGGCTACCAACTTGCACTTGGGGCATGTGAAGTTCTCCACATCTGTAGGCAAGAAGACAAACATCCCAGAAGTGTTGCAGGTGACTGCAGAAGTTCCTTCAGTGTCCATTGTGAGAAGCCTTAAGGAGGCATTGACACAAGATTGTGAGCTTCCTCCTCAAATAAAATCCCCTGGTAAACAGCATAGCCTGGCTTATTTCACCAATCTCTGTCAGTGAGGTCAATCTACTGGGAATATAATTTTATACAGATCTCCTGGTTGCCAAGTTGTAATCACTTACCTCTGAGGTGGGGGAAATAAATCCGCATGCCGTTAGGAGGAGTTATATATAGCTGGTCTCCTAGCTCCTCTCACTAAAGACTCACAGATGTGACTCACAGAAGCTCCTCCTCCTCTGCAACAGACACACTCCCCGAAGAGATTTAAAAAACTCAAACACTCACCACTTAAAATGGCTGCCGAGAAGCTGCTCTTCCTTCTTCCCTCTAGCTTCAAATGGATAGAAGAGGCTCTGAGAGGAGTTATATATAGCTGGTCTCCTAGCTCCTCCCACTGATGACTCACAGATGTGACTCACAGAAGCTCCTCCTCCTCTGCAACAGACACACTCCCCGAAGAGATTTAAAAAACCCAAACACTCACCATTTAAAATGGCTGCCGAGAAGCTGCTCTTCCTTCTTCCCTCTAGCTTCAAATGGCCTAGAAGAGGCTCTGAGAGGAGTTATATATATATGGTCTCCTAGCTCCTCCCACTGATGACTCACAGATGTGACTCACAGAAGCTCCTCCTCCTCTGCAACAGACGCATGAAGTAATTGATGTAAGGTGTGATTGTTTAATGAAGTAATTCCCAAAGTGAGCAGTATGCCCCACATAGGGGGCAGTGGAAAGATCCAGAGATGGTGAGGGAGAAAGGGGGCAGCAGGGTGGCAGTGAGGCGAAAGAGAGATGGCAGGTGGGCATTCAGCCAAAGTGCAACAAAGACAAGGGGAACCAGCAGCCTTTAGGACAACATTGGAGATGAGGGTAGCATGAAACTTATCTTCAAGGTCCCTACAAACCACAATGCAACCTTGCTGATCATTAGTGTGGTGGTGTCTCCTGCTCTTTCCCTGCCAGCATGAGCTCGCTTCCTTATCTTTTGCTGGTGGCAGTTGGGAAACTGTTGTGAAGCTTGGGCCCAGGGCATTGCTTCTATGGCTTGGAACAGCACTGTTTTGGGACAGACTGACTGACTTGAATAAGGTGTTAGAACATGTGGTAGTTGGGGGGAAATGGTGGCAAAAAGCAGCATTCAAATTTGGGACCCTACTTAAGCATTGTGAGCTTTGCTGGGACATGGCTGGCAGGTTGGAGCTATTATGATGCTCCTGTTTTCTTTCATTGGATAGGCTGAGAGAAGAGGCAGCGGAAGAAGTAATGCTTGTGTATAGATAGGGGACATCAGAAGCTGTGTGGAGAAGACATGTGTCTAGTAAAGGAAAGGGAGGGGTATCTGGGGTTGACTCTTGGAAAGAGTCCTTCAACTTGGAGCAGCTCCCGTGGTTAAAATCTTTCACTTTCCCTGTCTACATCAGTCTTCAGTCCAGGGAATGTGGCCTCTACAAACCCTCAAAGCACATACCAGCTGTGCCTATCTCTGTCCCAATGGAGAAGGATTTAGAGTCCTTCCTTGCCAGGAAGAAGTCTGTCCCATTACACCTGGTCACCTTGGGAGCAACAGTTGAGCTGAGCAGTGACTGAAAGGCCTCTTGCCCACACTGGCCTTTGCTGAAGGGTGAGAGGCTTCACGTTTGCTGTTCAGCTAACTGCTTGGTTGCTGCTTCCGAGATAATAGCAATAGCAGCTTCATTTATATACCACATCATACTGAACTAAGCAGTCTCTAAGCGGTTTACAACTTTTAAGCTAATTGCCCCAGCAAGCTGGGTACTCATTTTAACAACCTTGGAAGGATGCAAGCCTGAGTCAAGCTTGAGCCCTGGCTAGTATTGAACTCACAACCTTATGGTTTTGAGTGAGTGACTGCAGTACAGGCATTTAACCACTGCGTCACTAGGAGCAAAGCAACCAGACTGGATTTATTTTGAATTTGCAGTGGAACAATAGACCTAATACCAAAAAATATGTATGGGGGATGCTTGTTGCCCAAGATAAAAGGGGGCAGTAGCCAGAAAAGGTTTGGGGACCACTGATCTAATGTATTATCTATATTGTTATAAACTTGGTCTGTCATTAAGACTTGCTAGAGACATACTTTTGAGAACACAACTGCTTGCAAAGCTCCTTTCATCGATTGAGCTCTGGTCTTTAGCTTGTATAAATGGACTTGAGACTAATCTCCTTAAATTGGCTTTTTAACTGTGATTAATGGCTTTTATTTCATTTATGTCTTCATATATCTTAATTTAAAGTGTACCAGTTGCTGGCATTTGCAGAAAGGCAAAGGCATTAAGTCCATACTACCAATCAAACAATCACTCAGGGACGAAAGAGGTTGCCCATTTCCTCTGCTGTCTGAGTGGCTTCAGAGTGCTGCGTTTTGACTCTGCACACACTAAAGGTGTCTGGACACTGGCTACCAGCTACCTAGCTGCCCAAACATGGGCTGGCTTCTGAGAATCTTGGGGACATGGCAGTAACACACCACAAGCCCCAACACACTGGTAAGCCACCACCGCTGAAAAAAAAACCAGTTGAAAACATGTAATGCTATTGCATTATATTATTTAGCATATTGTTTGCTCTATAGATGAAGGACCACCTACAATGACAAGTTCTCTCTCTCTGTATGTATGTGTGTCACCTGCTGACTTAGGGCTGCCCCATAAATTTCACAGGGTTTCCTCAGGTAAGCATTTGTAAACTCTAAATAAGAAAATCTGAGGCAGAATTGGGCAAAATTTGAAATGAGCCTGAAAGACATTGGAACTGAAATCAAATAGTTTCCAAATAAAAGCAAGTTTGGGGCTGCGCAATATGTGTTGCTTTTCTCCAGTTGTTTGTAGGGGGTTAAGTGGACAAGAAATGAGGAAAAGATTCTGCCAACATCTCTGCTGACAATTGGCTTTTGTCTGGAAGACCTTCTTCCCTTGCCAAATGAACTGAGCTCTCAGCCTAGCTGGTCCTCTCAGGGTTGGTATATCATGAGGTACCAATTCAATGGGGAATTGGTTTTGCTGCCGGAATTCAAACTGTAACAAGCAGACGCTGCATTGAGATAAGAAATGCTCTCGCCATGCTCTATGCCTGCATTGTGTGTCTCTGCAGCATTCGACGTGTGAGATATACTTTGGCCTTCCAGCCATATTCCTCATGCCAGCAAGCTCTTGTGTGGATCTTTGTGCTGCTGCCTATAGACTAACTGAACCTGAGTGGATGCAGAAGAAAAAGACACTTTAGGCCACCCAATGAAATAATGTAGTAGATCTACTATAAAAAACACCAAAGGAGAATAACAATATGACTCTGGGGTTATATACTGTCATCATGAGTGGTGTGTGTGTAGGGGAGACAGGACACACATATTTCCATATAGGAAAATGATGTATAATAACTTTGCCCTTCCCAATATTTATCAGTGTTACAGTATCGTCTTGGGCTGGTATGGCATGCATTCACCCCATCTTAATTTCTTAACACTTGTCATTACAAATAGCAGTAGTTATCATGCAAATCTGTAAAACCTGGACTATTCAAAGTTCTCCAATTTCCACTTCAGAACTCATTCCAGCTTGGATCCATATCAAATAGCAAGTCTCCATCCTAATATATCTGTACACATTTCATGCACATTTTTAAATGCAGCAGTTTTTAAATGCACATGTTTTCTTCCATACACAAAAGTGTGTTTGAATATATTTCACTGACACATTTTTCTAATCTTCATGTTTTTTCACACTCTTGTTTCATGAACCACATGGGGAAACCATAACTTTGTCACTCTCTGACCACACGTTGTATTTTGTCCATGTTCTCTTCCAGGGCTGTAAATCGAATGAGTCTGTATGAATCTGCAAATCCAATAAACTTCTCACCTATCCCTGTTCTAAACTAGAAGATGTAAGTCCTCTCGTCTCACCGTCTCACCGTAAGGAACTGAGATGGACAATTTTTTTTTAATTAAAGCTGAATGTACAGATAGCCCTCCAAAAAGCAAGGCAAAGAGGTTAAAAAAGGTTATGCACTATTTGTTTGATTTTTTTACAATAGACTGTGACAACAAGGACATTTAGGGATCTTGAAGAAATTTTGATTAATTTATTTGTGACTGTGGATATCATTTTCAGTCACTAGGCAGCAGATTTCCCTAGTTAGCACATGGCTTTGTAGTGAATGCAGTTAGAAGCCAGAAGGGGTGCCTGAGATACAGAATTACAGTGCAGCCCTTTCTGTCTGCCAAGAAACTAACACCCTCACAGATACAGATTGGGTACATCCATGCCTAAAGTGTATGTAGGGGTACATCATAGCAGCAGAACTGCTGAGGAATCACAGGTCCTTTGAGACTCTTCTACATGAGCTCTGTTCTCACATCACTCACACTAGTAAAATAAAATGGGAACATGCCTCTTTCAAGCCAGTCATCATCACACCTCCTCTCATTGATGGGATCAAGGCTGCTGCGCCCATCACACTATTATCTGACTCTCCCATAAGCCCATATCTCTCCCTTATGCCATACCCAGCATGCCTTCAGGGTTTTTTATTTTTATTTTCCCCATTTTTTTTTGCACAATTCCAAAGCTCTGCTACTGCAATGAAGTCAAAAGAAAGAAAGAAAATAGAAATAAATAAATAAACAAAGGTAATAAAAGTAATCCGGAATAGCTGGAGGGAGGGGGGTGGGGGGAGGAAGGACACTGATGCGGTGTGACTTGCAACTGCATTGGGAGTGACACCTAGTATCTGGATACAGCCTAGTACCTATTATTACTTCTGTGCTTGCCAGGTTAGTGACAAGTTTCCCCCATCAATGAAAAGGACTGGGGACAGCATAGCTGTGGGTTGGAGGCATCATCATATGATGAGTATAGCCAATGCTCCTTCTTTCCTGGTCTAATTGTGTTTTAAAAACCGCATGTAGTAATGGCCTGATTTTCACTCAGAGAGAGTAGGCACACTGGCCAAATGATATTGGTTGCTTAGTCTGTCATAACCCTTGTTATACCAACATAAATACTTATTTAGGCACCACAGAAGGAGGAATCCAGTAATTCCTTGTGCAACACTTTCTCCCTGGATTCAAGCAGGAGGATCCCAGATTCATGTTCACCCCACTCCCCAGCGTCTCATTTGCAATGGGGTGTTTCCAGGTGCTGTCCTACTGACCCAAAGAGGATGACACAGATTTAACCATTATTTGATGAATGAAAGAAAGTCTGTTTCTTCTTCTGCAGGTTTGCAAGGGAAGCAAGAGATCAGTTGAACCCTTTAGGGCCAATACTTACTAAGTAGGGGGAGCTGCCCCTAAGAGTTGTCCAGCTGCCTTTGTACACTTTGCACAAGTACTCTCCACCAATCAGTGGCATGACAACTTTGGTACAGATCTATGCTTTGCTAGGACTCCTACTCGATTTTGGTCAATGTCTCCACCTTTGACAGCAGTATAACTTTTTAAGGCTTCAGTGTTTCAAATTAAGTGAGTCCAACCTATGTGACACTGGGTGCTTTAATTCGTTTATGCTAAAACAGACTAGGCAAAAAAAAAATATCTACAAAACAAATAAATCACAAATAAACTCTCACAATTAACTTTCTAGGGCATGAATATACTACTCCTATGCATTGGGATGTATGTTATGCTGAATTCACTAGTACATTCTTCTGACTGCAAAATGGAAAACAGAAAGCGTATTCACCAAAGATGTTCAGCCAAGTGAAATACAGCTATTACAAAGCAGGTTATCATTTAAGTCAAAAGCATGAAATAGGAACATTCCCAAAGATAAGGGGGAAAAATCCAGCCTCTGCTTGATTATTTTTCTTCATTTTCTGGTTTTCTTCAAGCTAAGTTGTCACAAGCAACAGGAAAACTCCAAAGCTTCCTTATTACTTCATTCACAGGAAGGACAATGTCATGGCTCTTGCTCTGAACATTCAACCCAGAGTATGCATTCCCCCTCTACCACACCACTGACAATATGCATTCCTGTATTTACACAAGAGAAAGATCTTGTGTAAACTTTCCCCCCACTATTGATCTTCTCAGTGAAAGGAAGTGAATGAGGTGGAAGAGCCAGAGCTTGCAACGTTGCTTAAAAAAAAAAAAAACCTTCATGGATTTTGAAAATATATTGGTTAACACTATTCCTTGCCTCAGTTGGTGGTGCAACAGAACACACATTATTAGAGCTTGAGAAAACATTTGGCACTCACCATGTTGGCTGGAAAATATAATCAAAAGGAAATTTGACAGATTTTAATCATTAACATTTTATTAAATGCCCCAGATCCTTCCAGATCATCTGAAAGCAATCCCCCAAAGTTATATTTCAAATAATACTCATTGATGACCCACCACAGAATATTGAGACCAGACACAGAGAGCTGAGGTAAATAGGGGCCACTCTGTTGACCTAGAATCTATTTACACTATGATGATCCTGGAAGGAGCAAGTGGGGGAGCAACCTGGTGTGGGTTCAGCTGAGGCTGGTGTCAGACTTCCCTTGGGCAAAACACCCGACTCCAGGGTAATCCAAAAACTGGGTTGTCCTCCAGCTGGCCTTCTACTGGAAGGCAAACCCACGTGGCTCATACCCAAGACACAGGATTTTACAAGTGAAAGTGAAACCCTTAGATACGCCTCAAGGGTAGACTTGAGGAATATCTAAAGTGGGAGACCCCACCACCAGGCTACAGAACCCTTGAAGGCAGTTCCAGAGCCTTACCCTACACCGAAAGGGTTCCAAGATGTACACTGAAACTGTTATAATCTCTCCATGCTACATGCCATGTAAAAGGGACACACATCTGCTTAGCCCCTTCCCCCCGTGTTACTTTTTAAATAATTCAGCCTTTCAGATTCATTGATGACATTACAGGTAACACCATTATTTGTAATGTGATGATGGTGTACAGAATCAAAAATAGGTCAGGGTGTGTCTAAATTGTAATCATTTCAAGAACTTTTACAGACTTTGTCAACTTGAAACCAGTGTTCATTTCTTTGCAAACTCCTCTTTGTTTTCATCTTTGGTCTATTCGCGGAATGGAATCTCCCTTGTGTAGCCCAAATATGATTAGTTCTGTTTGTACCTCAGTAATATTTGTTTAAGCACACTCAATGCCAAAGCAGCTTTCTAGCAACAAATACATTTTTTTTTTTACTACAGCATCTCCAGATCTTTTTTGCATAATGATTGTATCTGGTAATTTAACTTGAGCAACTATAAGAAAGCAAGCTGTCTTTTAGCTCACTTCTTTTAAAACTGCACCCTAAAACTAAAATATACTGCACAAGCAGCAGGCCTGTTTGTTTTATCAAGCTGCTGCTTCTGCCTCAAGCAGGACCCTTATAGTCTGCGTATGTTTATTATGGTCGTGTAAAGAAACTTTCAGCCTAGGAAACTCAGGCAGCTGTGAATCAATATCACATGATTGTGATTTCTATGGAAACCAACTCAGATATTTGCAAAAAAATAAATAAAAATAAAATAAAAGTGTGTGTGAACTTTCTCCTCCTTGAACACTTACATGGGGTTCTTGGATCCAAAAGTGACTTTTCTCACCACACATCTAAATAAAATCAGACAATAATGATGCATGTTAGAGTGTTGTATTTTTAAAAGGCTTCCTGTTTTAATTAAACGAGGCTGTAGTGGCATAGCTCTTTACAATATTTTATGTGCAATCTAGAATGAAAGCTGGGCATGCAAAAGCCCCATTGGAATCAGTTGGTTGTATTTATTTATTAGATTTGATAACAGTGTACATACATAATGAGTAATTAAATGCCATTTATGTTAGAACGATTGAGTAGTGCCTCTTAGCAATGTAAATATTCATTAATTTCTTTTTCATAGGAAAGAAGAAATAATTTAATCAATTTGATCCCCAGTGTGAGGATTCCTAGAAACCTCTGCAGTTTTTAACAAGGATTTGTAGATTGGGATTTATTCTGCACATAAAAACAAAATTTCCCCACAGAAATGGCATTTTTATGCAGTAATGTTGTTTCTGGAAACATAAAAAATATTTTCTGAGCAGGAAACTTGCTTCCTGCACAGAAAATCAGGTTTTCTGAACATACAGCTAGATTCGGGGACTGAAAATACCTTTTCTTTGCCAACAAACCAAATGGGTTTTGTTTTAATTTTCGGTTTTTCACAGAATAAGCCCCAAAGTCTGAAAATTCACTTCACGCAAGAATTTCCTCATTGGGATTTCCTGGTTTCCTTCAGGAACCCCTCTTTTCATCTGTTTTTTTTTTTTCAAAATTTGAAAATATTGTTTCAATTCCTGCTGCTTTTAAATGTTTGTGGATTTGCAAGCCTGCATCCATTACCAACCACACATCCGGCACCTGTCAGATATATGGCATAAAGTAAAGAAAACTATATGCATACAGTTTCTTTTTCTTCTTCTACTCAGAGAAGCCCTGAAGTAACAATTTCCAGAAGAGTTGTTTGGACATAGTTTTTGCCACCCCAGAACTTTTCAGACTATCCCTGGTTCAAAGTACCAGACTTTCTGTCAGGTCGTGTTACCTTTCACCAGTTCTTCCACCCTTTACTAGGGGCAGGCAACTCACTTCAAATTTTGTCAAATCCTTCATATCACATCTGTTCCCCATACTGTGCTTGATCAAGGATATGAACAAAAGGCGTTGAGAGGGAGAGGCAAAAGTGTGTGTGTATGTGGGCGATGTGTGTGTGTGTGTAAGATGGGAACCAGTATAAAATGTTCTCTATGTGGTATTGAAAGGTGAAGGTAAATTTACAGAACCATTTGGATGTAATCAGAGATAGTCTGGCATAGAGATAGAAAGAATATCCAAATTTAATCAAGAAGAAGAACAAGAACAACAAGAACAACATGGTTCTCAAGTGTTGGGGAATCCCTGATAAGAACTGCAAGAATCCTTACAGTTCAAGACTGAATTTGTGTGAGGGGGAAAATGCATGTATTTGTGGAGGATTTTTACACAGAAAATGACATTTTCTGCAGAGCAGGCGAGTTCCATGAACAGAAAACATTTTTTCCTCAAAAGACATTTCTGTGCACAAAAAGTTTTTTTTCTGCACAGAAGACATGGGTGGAAATGTTTTTCTCTGTGCAGAAAATACAGTTTTCTCTGCAAGAAACTTGCATTTTGTACGTCAAATGCTGTTTTCTGTGCAAAAAATCTTGACTCTGTCCATCATTTTTCAGAGTACTTGCACAGAATTCTATGTGATATTTTGCACAGAAAAAAACTACAAGTCTGAAAACTGCATCGTTTTCAACAACTTTCTCACAGAAATAAGAAAATTTGTAAAATTATTCATTCTCAGTTAGGAAAACAAAAATTATGAAGATTCATGTCCCCAGTCTGCAAAAGTGAAGATAATGGTCCTACAGGCACTGGCCTAGAAGAAAGTCTCATTATGTGCAATATGCGTTACTTCTACATAAATAAGATTGCAGTTTTGTTTTGTTTTTATAAACTAATACACAATGGATGGACAACAAGTGTTTCCCAAGACTTTATTGAGTAGCAACTCCCATCGTCTATCACTATGAGTGGTGCTATAGTAAAGTTTTGCCCCACTTTCCCTCCTTCATAAAGGAATAATTGAAAAGTGGCAAAGAATGAATAAACACCATAATGCTTGCTAAGGATAGCAGACATAAAAGAACTCGAAATAGCCAAGAACAGCATGTTGCCAAAGGAGGAGACAGAAACTTTTTAATCATTATCAAATGGAAAAGCAAAAATATAGTTGTCTCTATTGCACAATGGGAAGATATAACTCTGAGATGGGCAACTAGGACATTCCATTTGTTTTTCATCCGCAACTCCCGTCATCCCAAACCGGCATAACCAATCCAAGGGATTATGAGAGTCTCAGACCAGCAACATCTGAAAAACATTTTCATACCTTAAGGTAGTATTTTAGATCGAGGGACAGTGTGGCATAGTGGTTTGAGCATTGGACTAGGACTCTGGAGACCAGGGTTCAAATCCCACCTCAGCCATATAAATCACTGGGTGACCCCAGGCAAATTACACTCTGCCTCAGAGAATTTCAGTGGTAACTTCCCTCTAAAGAAACATACTAAGAAACCCCCATTATACGTTCGCTTTAAGATCACCATAGTTGGAAATAACTTGAAGGCACACAACAACAACAACAACAAGAAGAAGAAGATAGCATCTCACTTGATTCACTTGTTACAGGTGTAAATGTACAACAAGGAAAGTGGAATAATCTCCACCCAGATTTGTTATACAATATTCCAATTTATATAATGGTGACAATAGACCCAGTCTACTGTCTTAGCTCAGGAGATTTTAAAGCAGAAGCAGCCTTCTTCCTGTAGAAGACTCAGAGGATTTATCCACACTGCACAGTTACAGACATTTGACACTAGTTTAATTGTCGTGGCTCCATTCTACATACTGCTGTTGTCTGCAGTCTGGTGAGAGGCTGGGGGAACTCTCTGGCTCAGAATTCGAACACCTAAACTGCAAATCCCAGGATTACAAAGGATATTGTCATGGCAGTTAAGGTGGAATCATACTGCTATAATTGTGTAGTGTGAAAGAGTTCATGTAGTCTCCATGCATCTGTATATTGAGCACAGTGGAGATATGTTCAGATGTAACAGCAAGAACAGGAAAATGGAGGAAACAGGAAACAGTCAAGACACTACCAATGTACAGTAGGCAACCTAGATTACAGTTCAGGGATGTGTGCCATGAGGTTTAAAAACACCTCCTTTGCACTATATAAGGATATCTTAGAAGGAAAATGCATTTTTCCCCATTTCCCCATTGCCCTGGTTTGTGTTCCCTTTCCCTTGCTGTGTGCTATAATGCACCAAGATTTGGGGCTGGCTGCCCATAGCGCAACAGAAGGAAACCTTGGACGTTTGGAGGCAAAATGTCCATTAGATTCTCAGCATTTTAAAGTTATGAGTTGCATTAAACCTGATAGTGATTGCTTCTGTATAGACATATATAGATACACCTGTTGTTCTGTTGTCATTGCCATCACCATCATCATCTGCTCCTCCTCCTCAGCCAAATATTTGGTGATTATTATTACAAGCATTATTATGATTAAAATAATGATTGTTCTGTGGAGGAGGGAGGATTCTAAAAACATAAAGCAGAGTTTGGAAACCTTTGATTTTGCTTAGAAAAAAATGTCTTTCATTAGACTACAATTCCTATGCGTTAAAATCAGAACTTGAAAAAGGATTAAAACTTTGCTGGGGTATTTTTTGAGTATTTTGAGTATTTCCTGCTCAAAGCAAAGATTAAAAACACTGGTTGGACTGCATTGCTCCTGTGTCATGAACATAAATTCATGTTAAAAAGTTAAAACAGACTTGGGAAAATTTAGGATTGGGAGGTTGCATTCAAAGAACAACTTGGAAAACATTCTTTCATTGGAGTACAGCACCCATGTGTTGTTAAAAGTAGTGCTTGCAAGGTGTTACAAGCAGAGCTTAGGAAAGGTTTTTTTTTCCATCCTTCTATTCAATGCAGCACAATGAAAATTTAATTTCCAGCCAAAGAAATGTATTTTTCCATCTGTTACACCTTGTGCTTTTGTTTGTTTATTTGCTTAAATTGCATCCTTTGAAAAACTGTATTTAATGCTTTCTCTGTCTTGCCAAATAACATCATTATACTTTAGCTTTTATGGATGAAAGCCACTTCCTCAGATGCATAGAGAACTAGCAATTCAATGCTGCAAGAAGCATGTAACTAAAATGAACAGTACAACCATGGTTTTAAAGTTGGGGGCAAGAGGGGGAAACCCCAGAACACTGCAAAATGAAAAGAGAAAGGGGGGAAATCTCCTAATGGAGGAAAAGAGAAAGAGATACCCTGGAGTAATAAAAGAGTTAATGGAGTCAAAGAAAATCAGAAGACATACACTGGTAATACTAGGGTCCCTATAGCTAAGATTCAAAATATTGGAGCAGCTGACCCAGCTGAATTCTGAGCTTTGAAATATATAGGATGATTTTTGAATTGGCTCGGGATCCAGAACACTAAGACGATGAATCCTCTCCTTTTTTGCAATGGGGATAGGCCCTTTGTAATCTACCTCTCCTAACACAAGACCTTCCACCTCTAATTGTGTATATGGTTCTGAGTGTTACAGATATGTGAAATGCTGTTAATTAACACTTACTTTAACTGTCAATATTTTAATTGTATTGCAAAAGGAGAAGAGATTTAAGTCAGTTTATAGCTTCAGGACTGCAGATAAAGAAGAACACTCTTGCCTCGTACTGCCTACAGATGGTGTACCTCACCAACACCAGTGTGTATACCAGATGGACAGTCTTTAAATAGGAGTGACAGGAGAAATGAAATTGGGCACACATATAGTTGAAGAGAGAACACTTGTGTGTGTGTGTGTGTGTGTGTGTGTGAGAGAGAGAGAGAGAGAGAGAGAGAGAGAGAGAGAGAGAGAGCGCTCACATAAACAGGAGCACAATTACACAGTATATCAAAAGTCAGACTAAATGGCATACCCTATAAAGGTTCACTCTAACTGAAGGAAGGATAAAAATAGTCAGCAGCCTCCTTCAGCACGTGAAGGCTTTGTTGCTCAAATGAGAGAGGAGAGAAGCCAACAGGAGGAGGAAATATTCTTGGGAGATGTGTGTCTAAACTAGTCTGGCTGAAATAGCATTAAAGCTCAAAAAGCAATACTTCTCCCGTTTAGGAACATAACATCAAATTTCAAACACTCCCTTCTTTGCCTAGGAAATTCTTTTTGTACTTGGGATGATAAGATATCCTATCATTTTTCATCAGTGAGATTGTGCAGGGGAGTCTGTGTTACTATTTGTGTGTGTGTATGTGTGTGTGTGTGTAAATGATAATGTTGCTTTATCTAGCATTCCGAGTGGTTCTTTCCTACTCTCCAATGGACATACCACACACCTGTGGTCCCACATTGTTGGGAAAGGCAGAGGTCCAACAGGATGTCTAACAGAGAAGTCTGGATTGACCCAGGAGTACAGTTTCAGCTGAGAATCCAGAGACAGATGGGTAAGGAAAGCAATGCTCCCATGATGGCTACCGGCATTCAGACTGCCAACTTGCAGGCCATCTGGTCAGAATTTCAAACCACCGCAGTTAAAAGGAAGAAACAAAGGATAGTTGCTTTTTTTTTTTGTTTCTATTTTTAAAGGATGGATTTAAGTGAAACGAGAGTCACAAGGAAAATAAAACAACCTGAAGCTGAATCTCAGATAAAAAAAATATCCATACACTTAAGTAAAGTGCATTCCATGAATGCAAACAGTATCTAAGAGCAATGAAATGCAGGCAAATACTTCAAGTACTGTCTGACATTATTGTTATGCCTTACCAGGTGCTTCAAAATTAATTGCATGTATTAAGGGGTCTACACTACCCACAAGACTCAGTCTGAACCCTGATTCAGCAGTTTGGTAGGGAAGGAACAATTTGTCTTAGGCCAGAGACCACTAAATTAGAATACAATCCTAATTTGAATATTGATTTAGAAATCCAGTTCTTTGTGTGTTCCCCTGACTATCATTGGAAACCAACAATCAGGAAGGACATCTTCTGTTTGTCAAATTAAGAGCTAAATGACTGTTAGCAAATATTCAAAGAAATGGTTGAAAAACATGCTTCTTGGGTATCGGGAAACAGTGATGAAAAGAATCCTGGATTAATGTGATTCTTGGCAGTTCAGGGCTTATTCTGTACAACATACAAGGTCTTTTTTTGGGGGGGGGGCTGCATTGCCTGCATACAAAACAGCCTTTTCTGTTTCACTGGAAATATTATTCACAGAAAAATTTGTTTATGGGCAGAAAATGCAAAGAAACAAATTTTGTGTGGAACAAGTACCCACTTACGTGCAGGAAAAAAAAAAAGCATTTTCTACATCAACATTCATATTTCTGAATAATAATATATTTTTATCTATAGAATTTCATTTATTGTGGGGGGGGGATACTATTTTGTGTAAAAAAGGTGAACTCCTGGACTGTGATTAGTCTTAAAATACTCAGAATTAGAATAATATTAGACACAAAGTAGCCCCTTAAAAGGAAATTATAAGTGCCAAATATCAACCCAATGAGAGAAGGAATTTTGGTAAATTTGTGTCCCACATACCTTGAAATTTTGATTGAATGACTAACTGATTTATTTATTTATTTTAAAAAGTCAGTACCTCAAACAACATTGTTGTCTAGCAGAAACAGATATTTACAAGAATAGATGCCTTTTCTGAGGGTATCAAGCCTGCCCAGTTTCAGAAGATTAGATGTGGGGTGTTTTGCATAATAGCAGCCTTCACAGTTTGAATTTTCAAACTTGGATATAATAAAAAATAATGCACTCATCCATCCAAATCTTATTTTATTTTTGAGGGCAATTGCTAAGAAAATCATGTGCAATTCAGAGGTGGATCTAGTTAAGTCCCCCCCCCCAAAAAAATCAGCATGGTAGGTGCAACATCTTTTGTAGAAGAGCCAAGACTATATTTGAGAAACGGGTGGTTCATTTTCCCCCTAACCATGTCATATTGCTGCATGAAAAATTGTATTAAAATGGCATATATCATAAAGATATTCCTAGGCAAATAACCTGCAAAACTCCGTAAGGATAAGTGCAGAAGATAAAAGTTTAAGATGTGGTCTTGTTCTTGTTCTTGTTGTTTTCTACTTGTCTGGCATCAAACTCACAGAAAGTGCAACAAGACATGGATATATGTCCCTGAAGAATATATAGAGCCAGAGGCAAAAGGTTTTAAACAACCATCATTTTCCAAACAAGCACTCAATGCTATAATCTCCCAGCTCCTGTGGAATTCACAAAAAAAGCCGTAGTCTATTTTAATTTTCCTGCTTCAGGAGAGATAAGAACTGAATACCAAATAGTTCTGAAATCCACTACTTCAACAACCTTCTCATGGAGCACTGTGATCACAAACCCTTGGTAAAGCCATTCACAATTAAGTATGAATGAGAATTGAATTTCGGTTTAGTTTTGCTTAGCAGTTGACCTGAATTCTCAATATCTGAATGACAGATTGGCTAATCCCCATTTATTGTAATTGTAAAATGGAGCCGGATCTTTTCTCTGTCTTTCCCCACTAGTTACATTATCACAATGTGGAGACAGATTTCAGGTTTTCATATATATATATATATATATATATATATATATATATATATATATCAGATTACTCTGCCAGTTTGTCTTTGGTTGAGACATTTCCTACCTCTTTCCAAGTCAGTTTTGTTCTAGATTTGGGATTCATCCAAATCCAAAGCAGAACTCTTGCAAAACTGGCAGGAAGTTCACCTTTCTGGGCACAAAGTAGTAGATTTTTGTGGACAACCATTTTTCTAGCTATTTCCTCCTGCACTGATATCATTTTAATTAGGAATGGAAAGAATATTGTTTCTTATTGATTTCTTAATCGGGAAACCCCTTCAGGAACAACAGCGAATATAACAAGTTAGATTTTTATACAGTTTTCTGCCAATATTTGAACAACCCATAGTGTTTTTCTGTACAGAAAGACATGCAACCCCCCACGAAAAAACACAAAACATCCCCCCAGTCCCAAGAAAACAACGTGTCTTCCTGTGTAGAAAATTTATCTTCAACACATTTGTATGCTTGAATACAATAATAATACTACACAGAATTTTCTTCCGCAATGGGTAGAAAACAACAGCAAATATTCATGCATGTGAAATAGTTGAGTAGTGTTCTGCATCACTTTGGGGCGCTTGTGGGCTGGGAGGTGGTATATAATATATGTGAAAAGCAAACAGACAGATCTGGTTTCAATGCATTCTTACTTACTCACTTCAGTTCACAAAGAACTGGCTTTAACACATAAAACTGAAAGCGTATTGGTTTGATGGGTTAAGGACATTCGTTGTTCAATCTATGCCTCAAAATATCAAGAAATCACATCTTCCATTGGCCATATATGTATGAACTTTTAGTATGTATACAGCTTAAACCCATGACCTATATACTATGACTACCACACTCTAAACATGAAAACTGGAAAGGTTTTCTATCATCAGAAGAGAGATGAAAAAAACTCCCTCAGATTCACAAAATGATAGTACAGGGACACAACCAGACACAAAATGATAGCAGTTGGAGGCAAAGAGTGGTATTGTCAGCTCACTATTACTGAAATAATCTAATAATTGATTTATTTGCCACAGAGACTTACATAGTTCAGCTTTCCTCACATTATCCACAGATGTGTGTTCTGGAAGTATAATGCATTATTTCCTGTGTCTCTCTTTCTAGGCCTTATTAATTTAAGTTGTGTCTGATGAACAGTAGCAAAAGAGAACACTGACCTAGTTTACACCTCCTGGCATGAAGAAGAGACTCAGATGAATGCATGAGTGTTTTTTAAAGTACAGGACTCCTCATTCATTGCTTAAATATAATTATATGTGCATATTTGGCTCTTGGTTTTGGAATGGTAAGAATATTTAGAAAAATAAATAAATAAAAAGAAATGGGGGTTTCTTAAGTGTTGTGAAACCCTGACAAGGAGAGTCCTGCTCAAAGCCCAATCCTATGAGAAGTCCTGTCTGCATTAAGGAGTCTGCATCCTGTCACATCTCTCCTCTCCCTCGTACACCAAAAGACTCACCCTTTTCCTTTGCACCCCTGTGACAAGGGGCCCTCCAGAAGTCCCAAAGCATTGTTGTTGTGTCCAGCTATGTACACCCAGCTTGATGATCCTCAGTTGCACCCCACCCTCATCGTATTACCCCATGGCTCAATAAAATGAGATAGAACTTGCTCACCACTTGAAAGTATTTTTTTAGACCATCCAATCTGTAATTGTTCTGGTTTCCCAGCACATATGGCAAGCCTAGGTATTTAAAGCCCTGTGCTTTATCCTCCTCCTGGTATTTGGCAGTTCGGCTAGCATGGTAGGAATATGGATTATTGGCAGTTCCACCAATGTGTATGGCTCCATCAAGGCCCCAAACCTTTTAGGATCTGGCTTTGCATTTGTGGAACAGTCTTTCTTTGCACCTCTGGCTGGAGGAGGACCTTACCTGCTTCCATAAAGAGTTGAAGACCTTCTTCTTGTGTGTCTACGGTGGCCAAGATAGATAGAATCTAATGAGAATTTTGGTTTTAGTATATTCATATAATATTTTAATATTTTAGCATTTTATAGAATGGTGTTTCATGTGCTGTTTTAGAATATATATGCTTGATGCACCACCCTTTGGTAGAAAAGGCATTATAAATAAGCAATATTGTCTTTGTTGTTGTTGCTATTTATTATTATTATTATTATTATTATTATTGTTTACTTCCAATGAAAGGAAGGCAAAAGATTCACACAAACTTTTATTAATAGTCTTGCAGGCCACAAACAGATTAAATCCATTTTTTTTTTCAAAAGTCACTTGTGAATTTCTTTTTCATTACAATTTCTGAGAGGGAGTGAAACATGTCCATTGCTAAAAATATGAAGTACTGTCTGAGATGAAGATATTATTTTATATTGTAGGCTCATATGGCAGGCAGGTACACAATGTGGTCTTCAATATGCTGAAAATATCTGTTCCTATTGAATTTGGCTGGTACTCATGGAGGAAAATGTCAGATCAATTCAATTCTGGGAGGTGGGGGTGGGGGGACAATATTTTTAAATTTCCTGATAGCCAGGATAGAAAGAAGATGAGGCTTCAAAAGTCTGGATTGCAACTGAAAGCAAGACTGACTCATATCCTCCAACTTTTCCAATTTGGGTGGGGCAGTCCTGATTAATCCTATGCTCCCACTTTTACAGCTGTTTCTAAAATGTTCCAGTTTCTCCTTCTTCTTCCTTTTGTCCTGAGCTTACATCAGTTACTGCAAACTGTGTCAACATGAAAAAGTAGTTTGCACTCAGTTAACTCAGAGACAGAGAAAGGAAGGAAGAGAGGAGAGGAGGAAATGGAACTTTGCCTTTCCCAGTAGGCTCAGGCAAAAGCCAACTACTGCAGCCTCTCTTAGTCTGTGTGTTCTTCCTGACCACACTCTGATGTTACTTGGCCCCATGTATCCCAGTTTTTATCTGTGAAATATTGGAGGGTGAGATTTTCCCAACCTTCATCTCCCCTTCCCAAATCAGTGATTTGCTTTCATTATTCCATTACACCTGCTCCTCCAATATGTAAAGTTAGCATTTGAATATATTTCCAAGTAGGATCAGAAGAGACTACTGCTCCATCCAGTTGGCAGAGAAACAATAAAGAAAGTTTCACTCTATTACTGTGGTTCCTTCAGTTAATTAGCCCTGTTTGGAAAGGTGAGTAAGGAAGTAATGGTTGTTCTACCACACTCAGCTCTTTGGAATTAAATTCTGCCTATGTTCTAGCTGGGAATTAATTAACTTCCCAATTCTCTGGTAGATCTTTAAAACATGAAAAGTTCAAAATGCCACAGTCAAAATGGAGCTATGCATGGATGGCTAGCATTGATCAGCTCATGTGTGTTGCCCCAGGCTGCCTTAGAAGGGTTCATCATTATAAATTCCTTTGAGCAAACGAGCTGGCAAGTTCTTTGCACTGAACAGGAATTGTAATTGGTTGCCAGAATTAGGAACTCAAATGGGCCTGCAGATGGATTTCAATCCAGAAAAAAATCTAGAGCTGAGGGGAAGTCAATCTCTCTTCCCTGCATGCAATAGGATGATATGGTAGACTCCTGAGATGGCTGTGCAAATTGAGCCATTTTAAGATGCAAATCAGGTGTTGCATTTTTGAATTCTGCCCTGTATGAGAAATATGTTCCAGGTTCAAAACTAATGCAATAAGCACAATGATTCTGTGCTTAAATACCTCTTTTGCTAGTATTAAGAAGAGACTAGATGACTACCTCTCAGGGACATTATTGCTTCATCCTATTTTATAAAGTTTACATTAAGTAGTGGGTTGAACTAGATGACTTTGAGGATCTCTTCCAATGTTATATCAGTTTTTTCTTTGCTTAGTAAGGCTATTTGAAGACATTTTGCTGCTTGAGACACAACAACAAATGACACCTCTAGTGACCCAGTTCAAGAAGAATAGTATTAAAGTCCATTTGAGTTTAACTTGAAGTATTCAAGTTTTTTACTCCAACTCTCAAGTCAAATATCCAGTCTCTACCTTCGAGTCTCAAGTCTTTGCAAGATACTTGCAAATTAAGTCTCAAGTTGAGTCTCATGTCTGGGAACCAACTTTAATAGAAAAAAAAGAAAGAGGTGGTGTGTGGGTGTGCGTGGGTGTGGAGTTTCAATAACTAGAAAATCAAGGATGTGCACCAAGTTAGGTTAAACAATTCTCAGAGGGGAACAGGAAACATGGTAGGCAAAAGGGCTGAGGTGGAGGAATCCTTCTGAAGCTTTTCAAAAGTTCTAGAATTATCTGTCAATGTGCAGCAGGAATGGGCTGCTGAGTAGACCTCAAGCCCATTGTCTAATGTGTTTGTTGTTTGCTGATAAAGTTAGATAAGCAAATCAGTTACTAAAAATATATGTCTTGAGTTCAGTTGAGTCAATTCATCATTTATTGCTGAGTCAAATCATTAAAGCAACTTGAGTCTGACTTGAGTCTGAACTGACATGAGTCTACATCACTGCCAAAAACAGAAAATCCCCCAGGGAACCTCTTACTGGCAATAAATAAAAAGAGGAAGAGGAAGGGCACCCAAAATCCCAAAATCTATCACCTGGAGAGGTCATCTCACTCTTTCTTGTGCTAGAGCCAGCCCTGTTGGCTACCACTGGCATTGGATTTTATGTTAAAAGTTTTTGCACACACATAATCATTTTAATTTTCTCCTGCCTCATTTTCACTACATTCTGATACATGTATGGATCTTAGGTCCATCTTGGGTTAGAGAATGGATTGTACCACTACAGTCTGCAAGTGAGGGAATAAACATTTTGAATGCTCCTTACATAAAAAAATTCACACACATGGAGGGCTTCCCTGCATGTAGTGCTGTAGAGGTAGATAGATTTTTTTCTCTCCTCAGTATGCCAAACAAAGTATTCCACTGCCTGAGGTAAGACTAACTTGCTGTTTATTTCTCCTTAAACGCTCCTCAAGCTTTTTTTTTTTTCTTTATTCATTTCTGACACAGGATATCTTAATACTTTTACAGTCATCACATCTATCAGTGCTATGGTTTTGTTCAGAGCAGAGGTTTGGAGAGAAGTGCATTCCTAGTAGTATCACTGGAGTTCCACTGCCCACTCTTATGTTAATGAAGCCTTAGCCAGTATTTGCCATCATAGAAGCAAAACAGCAATGGTACAGGCAGTCTTGGGAATCACTTCAATCACAGTGTGAAATTCTTTAAGGAAGGATCCTGTCCTCTTAAGCATGGAATGAGGTGTGCTCCAAAGAACTTGACTGAAGCACCGGCAGCTCCTTGTGATCATGGCTATTAAATAAAAGAGTACTTGGCATAGCATGCAGGTAGCAGTTTTTGTTGCATCTGGGACTGGGTGCAGATGTCGTATTTGTGAGAGGCTTCCTTTACACATCCATTGTTGTAAATGCTGCTGTACTAGTTTTCTACCTGTTGGGCATTTGTTTCCCAGGGAGCATCCACAAATTACATTCTCTGTGAGAATTGGTACAGCCTATTCTTCCACCTATTCTGCTCCAGATACAACTTACCATCTTTGGCGAACTCAGTTAAAGCTTTAATTTGACAATCTTGCTGTGTTCCATTTGTTTTATTTCAAGCTTGCTACCCACCATGCATTTCTAATTTTTATACCTCCAGTTTGTTTCTACTGCCTTTGGCTGCTGCAGCTTCAAGGAATTATTCCTTAAGTGATCACTCCTGGTCATTGTTTTCCCTGAAGTTTCATCTTCTCTTTCCATTTCTGGAAGAAACTTTGTCTCATTAATAAACCATACTTGCTCATTTATCTTCTTGACTATCTTCTTCTTCCTGCTCAAGCTCTTTCACCCTTAGCTGCTGTAAAGATTGCTTACTGTTATATATCCACATTGTACCAAATTAAATTCTCAGTAGGCTTCCAACCACACTGGGGGGAAAAAAAGATAAGTTCTGTCAGTCCAGCAATTACTGTGAAATCCACTTTATTCAATCAATAAGATGTGATATATAACCCTGTACAATGGAGGTAACATACATATGTACACAGGCTAGGAATAACATGCACTAGAGTAAAGAGAAGATACTAGTTCTAAAAGTATGAAAGGAAATACTCACTAAACAGCCAAAATTACTAAGGAGATAGACATGGAGAGGAAGAGTTGGACCATAATCCTCATGAAGGCTGGCGGAGGAAACAGCATCACTGTCATAGTAACACAGGATTGCCCACTACTGGCCATTGCACCGATGCGGGGAGAGTGGGGGAATCAAGTTCCATTTGTGGAGTGAGGTTCTAGATTAGAATTATAGATTATGGATTATGGTCCAACTCTTCCTCTTCATGTGTATATCCCTAGTAATTTTGGCTGTTTAGTGAGTATTTCCTTTCATACTTTATTTATAAAGTGCTGTTAAGTCCAACACACTTGGATGACCAAAGTTTGGGAATCTCTGATCTACACTGTAGAAATAATTCCGGGAAGTGTTTTAGTTAAATGTTTAGATAAAGTTGAATTGAGTGTTTAGTTTGTCCTGGGTTTTGTTCTGTTTTATTTTTTAGGAATTGATGCAAAAAAAAAAAAAAAAAAAAGAGGAATAGTATTGTTTGTCCATCCATATTGCTGACCTTGTTGAAGGTTCCCACCAAGCATGCCTGTTTGTTCCATGTTTATTTTTGTCTCATTTTTCAACAGTCACAATGGGAATGAAAGGAACTATTGGTGTCCTTTTTCCCCACATGAGAATTTAGGGCACATCATCCATGGTTGGTTCAGAACTAGTAGCCAAAGGCTGCAGACTATGTGAAGTAGGTCCAGACTAACTGAAAGATTGTATGTCACCATATAAACCTGCACGAATGCTAAAATCTTTAGGGGATAGCTTTCTCTGTTCCCACTGCCATTATAGATGCACTTGGTGAGGGCATGAGAGAGAACCATCTCAGTGGCTGCTCCTACCCTCTGGAACTCCCTTCCACAGAAGGCTAGGCTGGCCCCCTGCCTGCTCTTTTTTCTCCGGGAGGCAAAGACATTTTTGGTTAAGCAGGATTTTGATGGTTAAGCAGGGAAAGTTTATATTCAGAACCACATTATTTAGATGTGTGTTTTATTTACTATGAAATGCTTTTAAATGATTTTGTGGTGTCTAATGTGGGGATTTTAAAATGCTTTAAATTTTTTATAGTAAATATTTTTAATTTGCTATTTCTCGAAGCTGCCTTGGGTCCCACTTTGGGGAAAAGGTCACATAGAAATGAACCAAAATAAACAAACAAATTAGCCAGGAAAATCTCCAGTGCCTTTGACAGGATCAAGGGCCACACATAGGGCCCGTTCAGACTACGTTATAAACCGGTTAGCAAACCGGTTTAAAATCAAGAAGTTCACACTGAAACCGGATTTAACACTACTGAATCCAGATTTTGCACACCCGTAGCGGGGTAAATCCCCCATAACCCAGGTTCTCCCAAAGCGGTGCATTTACCATTTCTTTTGGGAAAAACCGGTTTGCGGGGAATGTGAACTTGGCTCTGATCACGATCGGGTCAAGTTCAGGGGAGTGGAGAAGGCCAGGGGGAGGAACATGCCTCCTCTCCAGGCAAAATCGGGCACTCACTCCAGCATTTTTAAAATATTTTTTAACTGTATTTTTAATTAATTATTTATTTTATTATTTTATTTATTTTAGAGTTATTTTATTTATTATTTATTTATTGTATTTTATTGTATTTTATTTATTAGTAATTTAATTGTATTTAATTTTATTATATTTTAGTATTTTAAAAATATTTTTTAATTTCTTATATATTTTTTTATTAGTTTTTTCAGTTTGACAGCTTATGCGCATTCTACGAGGCTCCTTTCCCATCCAATTTTATGAATGGGGAAAAAGGGAAACTCCTGTCCATATATGGATTGGGGTTCCCTTTCATGGAGCCCTTTAAAAATTGAAAGGGAACCCCAATCCATATATGGACAGGAGTTTCCCTTTTTCCCCATTCATAAAATTGGACGGGAAAGGAGCCTCGTAGAATGCGCATGAGCTGTCAAACTAAAAGAAATAATAAAAAAATATATAAGAAATTAAAAAATATTTTAAAAATACTAAAATATAATACAATATAAATCAGGTCAAGTTTAGGGGAGGGGAAAAGGCCAGGGGGTGGAACATGCCTCCTCTCCTGGCAAAATCGGGCACTCCTGATTTTTTTAAAAAGATTTTAATGTATTTTTTATTAATTATTTATTGTATTATTTTATTTTATAGTTATTTCATTTATTATTTATTTCATTGTATTTCATTGTACTTTAGTGTGTTTTATTGCATTTTATTTATTAGTAATTTATTGGATTTTTTTGTATTTTTTTGGTATTTTTTTAAATATATTTTTTCTCCCCCCCCCCCCCCCCAGTTTGACAGCTGTCATTCGCATTGGCTTTTCCGTTTTTATGAATGGGGCAGAGGGGGGATCCCTGTCCATATATGGACTGGGGTTCCCTTTCAGGGCCCCATTCATTCTTTAAACTGGAGGGGAATGAATGGGGCCCTTTTAAAGGGAACCCCAGTCCATATATGGACAGGGATTCCCCCTCTGCCCCATTCATAAAAACGGAACAGCCAATGCGAATGACAGCTGTCAAACTGGGGGGGAAAAAGAAATTAAAAAAAACAAAAACAAAAAAACCCCACAAAAAATCCAATAAATTACTAATAAATAAAATGCAATAATATACACTAAAGTACAATAAAATACAATGAAATAAATAATAAATAAAATAACTATAAAATAAAATAATACAATAAATAATTAATTAAAAATACAATGGAATATAATAAAATATTTAATAAAATATTTTATTTAATAAAATATATATTAAATTAAAAAATAAAAAATAAAATATTAAAACATATAATAAATAATAATTTAAAAAGTACTGGGAGGAGGAGGAGGAGGAGGAGAGGAAAGGATCGCCTCAATCCGCACCGCTCCCAGCCAAATGCTCCATGCGCATAAGCTGTCAAATATTAAAAATATATATTAAAAAAAAACACAAGCATCTCGCGCGGCCAATGGCTGCATCAGACGTCACCATGACATCATTTGATTGACAACCAAGAGGCTCCATCTTTAATCGTTACTTTTGCGTGTATGAAATTCGTTGGGGTAAAATGCACCGGGAAGCCTCAATGGGGGCAAAAGATAGTATGAACTCCTCTCTGGATAGAATCGGTTTGCCATGATCGATCTCATCTGGATCAAACCAGGGCAAATGGGCTAGTCTGGACGGGGCCTTAGTCTTGGAACAGGGCCATACTTTTCCCAGTGTTAGTCCAGTCCAACATTCAGTTCTCACTGTCGCCAACCAGACATCCCAATGGGAAGTATTCAGCAAGGCATATTTATACTCCCCAGCAACTGGTGATGGGAGGCGTATTGTGTTGGAGGGAATATATATCTATCATGGCAGACACTGGGAAGCTTAAATCCTATGAGCTTAGTAGTAGGGAAACCTATGTGAGAGATTTCTGACGGGGCTTATAACCCATAAGGAATGGGAAAACAGAATGTCATTTAGTTGCATTCTAATACATTACCTTATCTGTTTCTCAAGTTCTTCAGCCTCATGCTTCTTAAATCCAAAAAGAGTCCCTCACATGAATATATGAATGCAGCATGCCCCTCGCTGGGAAAGTGGGATCAGCTTTTATCTTCTGTCAGGATCATCTGCTATTTAGCCAACCTTATCAATGGGGTATGTCCCAGAGGACAAGATCTCCTGGATTTGCCATGTGAATCTTTACATACTGCTTTACATAGTGATCTACACTATCCTCATTGATCTTTTCTATTAGATAAACAGGTTAAATTGTACCTAAGATTTCTGCACATACATCTCTATCTATCCAAAGAACAAAATAGTGAGATTCAAAAATGTGCTTCACATTGATCATTGTGTGCACACACTAGAAATAATGAGCCAGGAGTATACTCGGGAAACTCTTTACTGATGTATTCAGAGCAATTGGGGCTGTGTTCTAATGTAAAAGCTTTAAAAGAACCTTGGTGGATAATCTCTCACCATTCGTTCTTCTGACTAGGGCTGATGGGAGTTGTAGTCCAACCAGACAGAATGGTCATATCTTCTCCACCCCAAAATGCACCTAATAAGTCCCAGATGTCTGCACAAATTTTGCCAGCTATAATCTTTGTCATATTAATTTACATGTTTTCGTTCTACTGCTTAAAAGCTCTGTTGCCCAGTAGATCGAAAGCTCATCTTTTGATGTGCTAACAGTTAATGAGTTTTTCCAGTGAAAATTCAGACACATTAACAAAAATAGTTTAATGAATGTTTTAATTATGGGAACCGGCCACACTGCACTGAACAGCTCTGACCTTTGGTCTAGTCTCAGAAAAGTCCCAGGCAATAGAAATGTCCCTGCAGTGGTAGCAAACAAAGGTCAGCTCCTATCAAAAGATCTGTATCAGCCCTGGCTGTCAACAACTCAAGGCCAAATTAAGTGGAGCTTTTGATTTGCTTGACCTTGAATTCTCTACACAACTTATACAATGTCATAAAACTGAATGAACAACAGGGAGTAAGCAAACGGCCGCTTTTGCATACAAACAAGGCCAGAGGGGGCATCATTCAACTCATGAAACAATTTGTAATTAGAAAGAGGAACAAATAAAAACTAATTAGCCTTCTTCTTGGGCTGCCCTTACATACCTTAGCACTAGAAGGTCAATGGAACAAAATCTTCACAATTACAGGTTATTTTGGTAAATTAATGGGTACACTATTTATTTAAAAGGCTTAACTGACCTAGCTATTTAATTCTATTTGTCCAGTCTTTTTATTATCTGTGCTTTAGGTGGGGAAGGATAGTATGTAACCATCCAGGTGCTGGGCTGCGATGCCCACTGGCCCTTGTTGTCATAGTTGATGGAGAGGAACGTTGGAAGATCCATACCAGCAACAGTGATAAGGCCACACTCTCCCCATTCCTATTTTACAATTGACAAAACCCATTCTGATTTTGACAGAAGAAGTCAGACTGAAAAGACACACTACTGCTATTGCTAACACAACATTTCACAATGTATTACAGAGTCTAGCCACAAGGTGTGTGTATCTGTGCATGTGTACTTCCCATCTCTTGGATATTACAACATGACTTCCTGGATATTCAGCAATAGATAAGCTTCTCTCCATCTTCCTTATGAAAGAAATCATGCAATAGTGTTCAAGTGGCACTGTGTTGTTAAATAAACTGGTGAGTTTGGTCTATCAACTACAATCAACTATCATCTAAAACATTAACAACTGCAATAACGTACTTATTACAGTTTGTGTATGGTGTACACATATTAGTGGTTAAATGCCTGTACTGCACCCACTCACTCAAAACCATAAGGTGGCGAGTTCAATACCAGCGAAAGGGCTCAAGCTCGACTCTGGCTTACACCCTTCCAAGGTCACTAAAATGAGTACCCAGATTGTTGGGAAAAGTAGCTTACAGTTGTAAACTGCTTTAGGCACTGGTTAGGCAGTATGAAGCGGTATATAAATGAAACTGTTTTTGTTTGTGTGGGAAAAAAAGCATTCCATGTATGATTGAGTTGACTATGACATGTCAAGCCTGGGTAAATACCATCTAATGAACATAGGAACAGAGAAATTTATTTCAGAACAGTGGAGAATATTAGTACAATATTGGTCTCATTGCTTCTTGATGCCAACTTAACAAGTGAAATGTTATGTTTTGTGGCATCTGTGCCATTTATACTGTTCACCACTTGAATGAATAGAATTTGACAATGTCTTCTTGACCAAGACAGGTAGTTAGGTGAGTTCTTAGACTACTTGTTCTTAAATTGATCCAACAAAGTAGGTAACAAATTCACAGGCTTAAAAGAACTTCAGTCAAGACACCAAATTGGTCTCCTGCTCATGTCTCTTACTTTTGAAAATCTGAAATCATTTTCATTCACTTTATGAAGAAATTTGGAGCCCCACCCCCCCACCCCCACGAAAACCCATCTGAATAAAATTCTCAACCATCTGCACTGGCCAATTTCATTATGTACAATTATTCTCATTAGGAAAAGATCATCCTGTTTTCACCTCCATATAATAAAATTAAGGAAGCCTGTCCAAAAAAAAAAAAAAAAAAAAAAAAAAAAAAAAAAAAAAGATGGTGATAATTTTAATTCAGCAGCCCATGCACAAATGAATACATGGAGATCCTCAACCAGATTTTAAGAGCTAATCGTTTGAGAGAGGGGGATAATCTGGGTGGGTGATTTTGTCATTTTCACTTTTTCTCTCATTTCCACTTTGTCTTACTGAAATTTATGAAGAAATCTCTGTGTTTTTGCAAATTCAATTGAAAATTGAACCACTTGAAATTTTCAACCTATTCCTACCTGTTATAGAAAACAGTCGAAACAACTATCAGGACTAATGAGAAGAAAAGATATACAAGAATGGGGATTGCCTTCTCCGACTCTGGTTTTTGACTGTTTTTTTTTTTTTTAAACCAGTTTGTACTTCTGACCTTTACTGAGTTGCAGGTAGAAACCTCTGTTTGCTTCATTCTGTGACAGGGTCATTATTGCCTTTGCATGAAAACTGGGTGAAATTTCTGACTTTTCTCAGAGTGTGCCAGAAGTTTGTGCTACCACCCCCTCCCTTATTGGTTTGTTAGAAATAGTGTTATGAAAAATGTAGACCAAAGATTAGGAAGAGAGTCAGGATGTGAAGGGTGATTTATTATCTATGACATGCATTTTGGGTTTATGCATTCATGAAGGCCATGCCTGCAAGATCTATAATGCCAGCTTGCACACACTGTGCAAAGATGAATAAATGAATAATTGTTTTGATAATATTAAACAGCATGTGTGATGTCGCAAAGCAACATCTGTTATTAACAGTATAAACAAAAGAAGGGTAGGTTTTTTTAACTGATCATGTGTCATTCAGTGGAGAGGAACAATGTGCTGTGTCCAAGTGTCCTGCTGTAATAGGCAGTAGCAAGTTTGCTTAGGCAGAAGAAAGCTACCTTTTCCAAAAGTAGACTGTCCTATTCTAATAGTCAAGGAAGAGAGCAAAAATACAAAATGAACATAAGATATATAGCAAGGATCCCTATTTCATTTTTGTAACAATAAATTCCCTTCCAGCACTATTAATCACTGTCAGAGGAGGGAATCATGCAGTCCTCCAGATGTTGCTGGATTTCCGTCAGCCATAGCCAGCCTAGACAATGGTTAGCAGTGTTGGGAGCTATAGTTCAACAACATTTGGAGGACCACATGATTTCCATCTCTATTCTATGTGATGATACCAGTTGTCACTTGGGTAATTGAAAAATTGTATGATTACTTGAGTTGCATTGTAGCTTTACGTTACGTAGGCTCCATGTGACTATTCCAGTGAACAGACAAATCTGGGATTTAAGTCTGCCACTTCCAGTAATCCAGATCCAAAGCTGTGGTGAAGGTGGAACTAACCACAGCATAGCATGCCTTGCCATATCCATACTATCAAAATAATGTGTCTCTTAAGAGCTTCAAGGCCTTAAAGCCCTTCATATCTAGATCATACTAGAGTTTTGGAAGTTGAATTGAATTGTTGTTGTTGCTACTGTGATTATTAATTACCTTCACTCTCAGAATGTCACATTTTGAAGCAGGAGGGAGGGAGGGAGTGTGTTGCAGTAGTTTGAACATTGGACTATGATTCTGGATACTAGGGTCTGAATCCTGACTTGGCCATGGAAACCCATTGGGTGACCTTGGTTAAGTCACACTATCTCAGCCCAAAGGAAGGTCATGGCAAACTCTCTCTTGCTAAATCTTGCTAAGAAAACCCTGTGATAGGCTCGCTTGAGTAACAACATAAGAAAGAAATAACTTAAAGGTACGCAACAACAGCAATAGCATAAAATCAGCCTTAAAGTTAGAGATTGGAACAGTTGACTTTAGGACTACTATTCTCAGACTCTCCTGCTCAACATAACCATTCTGACTGAAGGATTCTGAGATTTTTATCCTCAAAGTTACATCCTCCCCCCACCTATAGTAGGGGTGAGAAATATGCATCCTTCCAGATGTTGTGGGACTATACCAACAAGTAGTCCTCACCTTTGACTGTATTTTACAGTGCAGTAACATCTGGAGAATTACCCAATTCCCATCTTTGGCCTAGAATTAACTGGCCTGTCTCTTGTTCATAATTGAAAAGCCTACATTCACTGCATCTAAAACATATACACACATGCACACACACAAAGAAATAGTCGTCTGAGTACTGGAAAACTTCTCTATACCATTTCATTGGAACGTCTTGTGGTCTATGAAGCTCTAAGTTCATAGGAACCATTAGGAAATGGTTGGTGTTTCACTGGGTGCACAGGTAACTAAAGGACTGATAGCACAAACATAAATGTACAACTTAGGGTTCGACAGACCGCCCCAAAAGGGCGGGCTGGAGCCACCCGTTTTTTCTCCAGAGGGACGCTGCAGCAGCCAAACTGCACAGCGTCCCTCTGCGCAGCATCCCTCCAGGTTCTTTTTGGTGCCTGCAGCCGATGCAACAAGTGTGCCATTGGCTCACTGTCATGCATCGATGATGTGAGCATGGCGCCATGACACGCAGATGTTGTGCTGCACTTGTATCATCATGGCAGCCCCGGTGTGGACAGCAAGCTGCCATGATGCCGGCACCTATACATAATAGGGTTCAGGAGCGTACGGTTGCTATGCACTCCCGAACCCTAGAATCAGCACCAGCACACCACTTTTGGCCCATTTATACCGGGCCTTAGAGAAGTCCAATAGTTATGTACATTTTCTCATAACAGTGCTAACCAGGCTAGAAGGCTGTAGAAAAATGAATCTTTTCCAAAGACTTGATGTTCTTGAAGAGAAACTGTTTGGCAGTTGAGTCTCCCCTGCAATACTGAAATTTGTGTCAGCTGTTGTCTCCTTATGAATCAGATAATGGTGCTTTTATTTCTTGGGACAAATGGAGCTAAAGGTGAAATGGAACGAAAGGGCAATTACAGTTCATAAACATTGATTCTGTGTGTGCATTCCTTAATCTCGGGGAAAAATGCCACACTTAAGTCTGACAAGGTCACTGGAAAATTCAAAATGCATATTACTCCAGTGTCATGCCATCCCATTCTCCCGAGCCACTTTCTGAATAGCAATTGCAGGGATATCAATCTAACAGTAGCCAGGGTGCTTAAAGTCACGTATGTTAGCTGTCAATGGTATTACACGGTTCAGTCGTTTTCTCAATGTGACTGACATGATTTTTGCTGCTTTGGCAGCTGTAAAAGGGAGTTTCTTTTAGAAGTAATGAAGTGCATGGACCCAGAAATGTATTGTCACCGAGGACGTATAATCAAGGGTATAATGGAGCAATGCAAAAAGGGAACTCAGTGGTAAAGTCTATCAGGGAGGCAAAGTGATTATTCTGTTTTCTGCATGCTGATACTCAAAACACTGGAACAAATTTGGAGCTAGGAGTGCTTTTTATGTGAACAACTTGGGATTTTGTTTCAGTCCAATTTGAAAATAGCCACCTGCATCAACTGTTGGGACTTTTGTGAACCTGAAGTGGGCAAACTGAAAGAGCAATGTCCAGGGGTCCTAGTTTTCAATTCATCCTGTCCACACAACCCACATTTTTAAAACTATGGCACTTTGGATGATAGGGAAGGCTAGCCAAAACTCAGCCAAACACTTCAGGAGATTTATTGTAAATCTACCTTTTACAAGTCCGTCTTCTTTCCCTACGTTCCCTCAAATGTTTAGAGGCAAATCTATTGCTTCAGATAGGAGAACATCTCAATATTCTGTCTCCTTTTGAAACTCCAAAGATGGACAGGGGTGCACCTTTTCTGTTGTGCCAATTGAGATATGGAACTCTCCAACCCCACTCCATTTCACATTTTGTTATCAGCTGAAAACTGTTATTTGGATTTTGGACTTTTCTGCTGTTGGAATCTGAATTACTACCCTGGTATTGTTGCATTGTATTTTTCCCTACCTCTCTTTATAATTTATTATTGCCATCAATCAAACTGAGAGTTTATTACCATCAAAGAGCAGCATAAATTTGTAAATAACAAAACTGTATATAATAATATGCAATAAAAATCATTCTAGATAAAATAACACAGTTAAACCAAGATGTTTATTGAATGGCATTATAATTACCTGTTAGGCACACATATGAGCATGCATAATAAAATGTCCAGAATAATATTTATTAAAAAAAGCCCGATATATTACTATTTCAACTATTTACTATTCATAATAAGTTTGCTACATGTAGCAGCATATGCACAAAATTTTGCCACTTTATACATAACCTTAAACTTCAAGCCTGACAATAGTTAATATATATATATTGAATACATTATGAATAACACTGTGGTTTGAATATGTTTTGGGGGAAAATGATTTCATTCAATTACTTTGTTATTATCACTTGTGCATTTTGAGCACTCCTTCCATATTGAAAAGGTAAGATAGAAGTCTTTCAGTAACTAGGTACCTATAAAGCCTTGCCTATGTTTTGTCTGTGTTGACTATTATACCTAAAAAGTGAGTTCTTCCACACACTATTCAGTTATTTGCCTCTCCATCTATGTTCATATTAGTAGAGCATAGCTGTATTATTATGCAAACTGATTCTCTCAGGACTTTACAGTTGGCCCTTTTCCTTGCTGGATCAGGGACATGGCAACCACATGCCATGCCCCAACCCAGCAGGTCCATGGTGCAAAGAGAAGCCACAAAAGAGGCTTCTTTTTTTGTAATGGAAAGGGTGACATAGCCACCAACACTACAGCTTTTTGGCGTACCTTTGGAACAGCATATGTTCATGCTGTGCCAAGGTAGCACCGTGACACCTTCCGCTGTGATGGGTCATGTGGCATCATGCTGGCATAGGGGGTGAAGTTGCCACACCCCCACTCTGCCCTGATGCCGGCGTTTGTTGCCAGTCTGCTTAGGGCCTAAATCAAAGAAAGACTGATGCTACATAGGCATCCAGAATGCAAGAACTTAACGTAACTATAATAAGGTGTGTGTGTGTGTGTGTGTGTGTGTGTAAAATTAGCTTGATAGTCTGTATTTTTTTAAAGAAAAGAACTGTTTATTAACTTGGTTTTAAAGCTATACTTTGTTTTAAATGATTATAAACAGTCTTGAATCCTATGTTTGGAAAGTGGGGATAAGAAAGGAAAAGCAAGCAAGCAAGCAAGAAGATTCCAATACCCATTGTGAACCCATTGTTTTCCAGCCCAGGTATGATTTTTTAGGTTTTATAACATTTCCTCAGAGAACAGGAAATAATCACAAGGCCTAAATTATTCCCTTGCTTGGATTAAAACCCAAGATGAAGAAAAATTATTGCCTTCTCTCCCCCCCCCCCCGAACATTCTTTTTCTCCAGATCTGTTTTTGCTTCCCTTGAAACAAGGGAAGAGAGGCCTGGTATGGACTGGTGCTTTGTGCTGGCCTGGGGCCGATACTAGGCCTCTGTAGGGCTGGGTGTCCATACACGCCCAGCCCTAAAAATCAGCCCCTGTGCACCATCTGGCCATGGCCCCATCCACACGGGGCACATGACAATCATGCACAGACATCCACATGCCCAAACAGTGATCGCTGGAAGCACAGACACCATTGTGATGCATCTAAAAAGAAACCTCTCTAGGAGGCTTCTTTATAGGGAGCACATTGGTGCTGTGTGTGTGGCTGGAGTGTCACCGGTGAGGGTCAAAGACGGGTGGCATAGAGCCACCCATCTGTATCCCCCCTGAAAGTGTGGCTGTATTGGCACTGCAAAAATAATGAAGTTTGACATCAGTTCAACTGCCACGGATCCATCCTATGAAATCCTGCTAGAGCTATCTGACAGAGAAGGCTAAATATCTCTCAAAACTACATATCCCAGAATTCCGTAACATTGGGCCATGACAGTTAAAAGAGTGTCAAACTGCATTAATTTTGCTGTTTAGATGCAGTCATACACTAAAGGAAGGGAGGAAGAACTCTGTCTCTTCCTTCTGCAGTAATCTGGTTTCCTATAAGATGACTGAATGTCCTACCTCAGAATCAAGGTGGACAGTAATTATGGTTATATTTAGAAAACAGGATATTTGTTTTCTTAACTTATGAAACCTATCTTTCTCACAGTTTGAAAACCTTGCCATAAAAAAATCCTAGTCTTACTTAATAATTCTCAATTAGGATCATTTAATGATGTCTTAATGGTCTTCAAGTGACAAGGAGATCAAGGGAAAGCAATTACTTGGGATAGATGAAAGGAGCTGCCAGACCAAGCAATGGTTAACCCAACCAATCCAAGATGATACATTTAGGCTGTAAGCAAACATTCAGTGTTTTTAAAAACATATTTCTGATGACTACAATTTAAAGGCCAGCCCTACTGCCATACTGGGTGACCATGGGCAAGTTGCATGCTCTCAACCTCAGGGGAGGCAATGACAAACTCCTCTGAACAAATCTTGCCAAGAAAACCCCATGATAGGTTTCCCTTAGGGTCACCATGAGTCAGAAACAACTTGAAGGCATACAACAACAACAACAACAACAACAACATACTGTTAGGCAAAGTGGGACAGGTTATCTCAGATGGCAAATTCAGCAAACTGTCAATAACTGAGCTTGTTGTTTGATCTGAACACCTATGCCAAGATATGCCATTTCAGTTTTCTGTCCTGGGTTTCCTTGAATTTGCCATGACAATGAAAGCTTGTATTATGAAAGATTGCTTGTTCCGAGGGGAGGGTTATAAATAAATAAATTATTATTATTATTATTATTATATGACAGGTTATTGGTTCTTCACTGAGCTGGATCTAGATTTAGACATGGGCAACTGGAGTCACTGAAGAAAACAGAAGAACCCACAAAAAACACTGAAGAAGATTCTCCTGCCTTTTCTTCCCACTTCAGCCCATTCATCCTTCTTGAACCTGCAACACAGACATTTGGAGGACTTTGGAGAATGGAGTAAGCTGAGGTTTGGAGAGGAGGGGAATTTCCCCAAATTGGAGGCTGATACTTTCCACAAGCAAAGCCTGTTTTTATTACTGGCAGCCCGATCCTGAATACAATCAGTCATGTGTAAACTTCTAGGATAGCAGGGAAGCATTTTTAAATAAGAGAAATGCTTATGGAAGACTGTGCAGAGTGTGGAAAAGTGAGTTTTAGGGATGGACGTTTGTCCTGCTGGCTGAAGGACTTTGGAAGCTGTAGTTTTAAACAGTAACTTTCTCATGCTCTGAGACTATAGAATAAACAAAGTGCAAAGACAAATGTGTGGTGCTTAATTGTACATATAGAGAAGCCAACAACAACTTTTGAAGCTCGACAGATAAAAAGGAAAAAAATAAGTGTAATTTGGTTTTTGTTTGAACCTCACTTTGCCTTTTATCACAGCAGTGAAAAGGGTGTATGGCACGCTCACATCAGAGACTTGCCTTGCTCAACACTGGGTTGTTATGGCAGCAAAAAGCAGGAATGCCAACCCTTCCTACATCTTAACATTAATTAATGTACTACCGTGTGTGAAGTAGCTCTCAGCAAACTAATTCTTTAAAATTCTTGAGAGTAATTTGGGTGGGAGGCTGGTGGAGAGCACCAAAAAATGGAAACAGGTGCTGGGCAGATCAAAGAGCATAGGAAGAGCTATCTAGCAGGTTTGCTAATGGAAAGATAATGGCTTTTATAAGGAGGATGTGGAGGGAATAAAGTGACAGACCTAAGGGCGAATTAAAAGAAGACAAGAGTCCTTGTAAAATGAAGCTGTAACACAAATCCATTAGCTGTAAACACTGGATAATAATAATCCTGTAAATGGTACTCCACTTCCATTTTGTGCATCATTGTGGGTAAAAGGTGGCAGCCTGCCATAGACAAAGAGGCTCAGCTTTATTTTATTTTATTTTGCAAATGGCCTTGGATCAATGTGCTGGACAGACTGACAGCTGTATCAAAGAAGAGCTGACCCGGGAAGGGGCGGGGGGAGATTGTTTAATTCGCAACATCATGTCTTGGATACTTGATTTTAAGACTGCACATGAATCCTTGAAGTAAATAGGTCACAAATCACACTCAATGGAAGGCAGAAGAGCAGGCATCTATTTTACACTGCACATTAACAGCACACCAATTTGACTATAATATAATATGCCTTTGATACACACACACACACACACGTATACATATATATTTATATGTGTGTGTGTGTATACGCACACATAACTATACATATATAAATAGAGGGATACAGTGGGGGTGGCTAGAAGGAAAAGAGGTCTTTCAATAAGGGCCTCATGGTCAGGTCAGGTTGGATAGGCACCTGTGTTTGTTTCAGTCCCTGTAGGCTGCCAAAGAAAGGACGGCCTTGGAGATGGGACCTAAGTCTAAACACAAAATTCATTTATGTTTCATATACACCTTAGCCTAAAGGTCATTGTATACAATATTTTTAAATTATTTAGTGCATGAAAAAAAAGTTTGTGGACAGTGAGCAAGCAGAGAGCAAAGGTGTTACTGGTCTAATCTGCACCATAGAATTAATGGAGTTTGACACCACTTTAACTGCCATGGCTCAATGCAATGGCAATCTGGGATTTGTAGTTTGTTGTGGCACCAGAGATCTCTGACAGAGATGGCTAAATAGTTCACAAAACTACAAATCCCGCAATCCCATAGCATTGAACCATGGCTGTTAAACTGCATTAATGCTGTAGGGCCACTGCAGCATTAAACTGCATTAATGCTGTAGGGCCACTCCTGCATTAATGCTGGAGGACCACTCTCAGAGCCACCCATGAAAAAATGTTTCAGTTTCTCTAATATTTTAGATTTTGTGATTCTGGCTAAGGGAAGCTCAACCTGTAGAAGTGTATTAGGACACATTTAGATCACAAATTAATAATTGTTTAATCATTCATGGCTCCCCAAAACCATGTACAGTTTTCCCCTCTTTGACTGACTATCCTCTCTCTCTTAAAAACTTTTTCCCTAGCAATATGCCATCTTTCCCCCTGTCTCCCTGCAATCCTATCTCTATCTGCTTACCATTTGAGGCAAGCATCCTTTTTGAGTCTTTTCTTCTCCTGCAGGTGCACCGGTCACAGCATTCCCCGAGCTGTGGTTGGCTGGTTCTAACCAGACTTGCATAGCTCTTCCCTTCACAGCAAGGAAACAAGCAAACAAACATATAAAATGGAAGGTCCCACATCTGATCAAGCACAGACTGCCATTCGGGATCCTGACGTGGCAAAATAAATTACCTGAGAATATCCTGGAAAACGTGGGTTGAACATACAATGGGGCTTTCTAGATTGGCAGGAAAGTGTGACATGAAGTTGCCTTTTTCTTAATGCTTAGCAGCTGCACCACAGCCTTTAGATGGAGCTGCGCTGTTCCGCAGTTTTTAAAAAAGAAGCTGGGAAAACCAGCACCTTTTTAAAGGCGCTTCTTCTCCCCTAAAACACAAAAAAAGTGTTTTCATGGCACACTTTCCCTTTTTCTCATCTAAAGGCTAGAGTTTCATGCAGCCATGAACACACTTCTTTTTGCCAATCTAGAAAGCCCCAATATATCTTTTAAGCAAATATTTCTCTCCAGAACCAACAGTCAACAATATGTTTACGCTTGAGATGAGGGTGGAAGCCAACATAATGAATGCTGAAGAGTGATGGGAGCTGCAGTCCAATAAGTTCTAGATGACTGCATTCTGACCGCCTCTAGATTCATTTCAGCCTCTCCTTTGTCTACAGGTGGAAATGTTGATCAAAACAGAGAATTGTTGGGAAAGAAGCAGATATTGCCAAGTGAAATCATGGATTCTTAATGTTAGAAACAATGCAGATTGACACTGTTTGAACTGCCAGGGCTCTATGGTATGGAATTCTGAGATTTGTAGCTTTTTGAACTATTTAGTCTCCTCTGAGGGAGCTCTGGTGCCACAGCAACCTACAAATCCCAGAATTTCATAGCATTGAGCCATACTCCATTAATCCTGCAATGTAGATGCAGCCTTTGTCATAGAGTTATGGATTTCTCTCTCTGAGGAATTGTTGTCCTCTATTGTTTTTTGTTTTTTTTTAATACAAGATCTCTTCTAATTTCCATGATGAAAATGTGCAAGGCTAATAATGCAACTTTCTTAATTTTGTTTAGTTGAGTTTTAGAAATTGATGTCACAGTTCCTTCTGAAGGCTTCCCAGACCATATTTAACTTATGAATAAGAATTTATAATAAAATATATGAACCAGTGTAAAATATAAACAGAGGGGAATTTTATTTTATTTTTTAAAAAATAGAACCAGGAAACATTCAACAGAAAGATGAAAAAATGTAGTATATCAGGGTAAGAAGTTCAATGGGTACTAAAAAATAATCAAACTTGATGTCAAGTAAGCAACAATGAGATGCAATAATGCAACAACAAGAAAGTTACTCTCTCCAATTACCATCCATCTTACTTCTAAAAGCAGGAGAATCCAAAGACAGCTTTTGAAGATTATATTAATGTTCTGGCATGTTTATGCACGTCCATCTGTCCTTTAAAGTGCAATCACTGAATTCATAATGTGATTTCCAACATTTACTTCCAAGTGGATTCATAATCAGATGCCTAACATTTACTTGTGCATGTTTTCTGCAGGATAGTTTACAGGAATGCTCTCCTAGTCCAGAAAATGCATAGAGCAAAGCAGCCTTAGAACAGTTTAATTCAATCTGTTTCCAAAGGTTGTAAAATATATTCCACTGAAGGACTGGTTTCCACATGCATGATTATCATCTGATTATGAACAGGGCCAAGATATCTTAATATACATTTTTCCCCCTGAGTTTCCCCCCTTGACATTTTTCTTTGTCTCATCACCCATATCACAGATCTTAGATGAATAATCACTGATTTTTTTCTTTAATATTTTCTACTTTGGGGCAGGTTGAGCAGTGGCTGACATTTCCAGCCACAGTGTCCCAGAAAATGCTCGTTTTTAGGAACTATGGAGGAAATAAAATGCCAACAGCTGTGAAACAAAAAACAAAAAAGCTAATAAAAACACAAGCCTGTGGTGAATTGAAAGAAGTCGTGCTATTGCACTAGTGAGCATGAGCCCACTTCAGAGAAGCTATTGGGAAATTTCTCTTTCCCTTTAAGAAATTTGGTGAAATGTTTAGTCCAATCTCTGTAGCCACCTACAGGGTGGAAAATTCATCTCTATTTATGTCTGCTCACACGAATTGAGATACAATCCTTTCAAGGCATCCCCTTAAATTGAGTTGGTAGAATTCAAAGACATAGCTGTGTTAGTCTGGAAAATCATATGCAAATCATATGTAGCACCTTTGAGAGTAATTGAACAAAAAAGAAATTGGTAGCACGTGCATTCGTAGACTTGAGCCTACTTCCCAAGACATATAAGTTTATCGCACAGGTCTCCAGAACAGGCCTCTTGCGTTCTGAAAGGGTATGTCATGGGAATTGGAAGCAGCATAGAACACATCTTACCGCATAGGAGAATGCCACTGCCGCCGCCAGAAGTTCCCAACATGTTCTGGATGCTTCCCAGAGGGGCCAATTTTTGGGAATGCTTCGTTCCTGAAAATCTACCCCTCTGGGATGGATGTGGAATGCAATGGGAACTTCCGGTGGCCATGGTGGCATTCTCCTGTGCGGTAAGATGCATTCTATGCTGCCTCCCATTCCCATCACACTCCCTTTCAGAATGTGATAAACTCAAAAGAAAAAAATATGCATGTGAGGAAGTAGGCCCAGGAAAACTCATGCTACCAGCTTCTTTCTATCCGTTAGCCTCAAAGGTACTACAAGATCCCTTTGCATGCTTACATTCATCTGCCACTGATTGAATGTCATGCAATCCTGTGATATATATGCAAGGAAAAATCATGCAACTTGTAGTCATATGTACAGCTCGTGTGTCCAGCTTAAGGCTGGTGGATCTGTTGCTACGAGGAGAGTAAGTCCAATTTCCTCTGAAAGGTGACCCCTCTCACACTGGCTTCAGCATACATAAGAGCTCTCAACAGATATTTGGCATCAGCAGTGCTCCTATAAAGCAAATGCAGGTGGAGTGGCGGTAAAACTGAAAGTGAATTTGCTAACCCAATGGCAATAGATGACAGCTAGCACGGTGTAATGGTTTGGATGCTGGACTGGGACTCCGGGAGACTGGGGTTCAAATCCCTACTCAGCCATGGAAACTCAGTAGTTGGCCTTCAGCAAGTCACTCTCTCTCAGTCTCAATAGAAAACAATGGCCAAACCCCCTCTGAACAAACCTTGGCAAGAAATCCCTATCATAAATGCACCCAACAACAATGGCAGCAGATCTACCAGTTGACCCAGCAGGCAACATACTTTTGTTCAAGTAGGCTTTCAATATGTAATCATTCTTGGGGAGTCTTCTTATTGCAGAGCTTGCTGTGTTTATTTATGATTTTAACATTTGCATTTTTAAATGTAATTTTTATACTGTTTTTAAAAAAATTATTTTAACTATTTCTAAAATGGTATTGGTAAGATTATAACCAAGTTTATCTGTGAACTGCCTTGGTTCCCACTTCAGGAGAAAGATGGCATATAGATTAAATGAATAAATAAATAACTTCTCATTAATAAGAGGGAGCAGAACAGAAAGTGAAGGCATCACAGATGTGACTCTCTTATTTGGCCTGGGGCCGATTTTAGGACTCGGGAGCGTGGAGCATCTGCATGCTCCGTGTTCTCCCCACTCCATTGTGGTACAAACATCAGACGGCGCATGCACTGATGATGTGTCTTGTGCACCGCATTCAAATGGCGCAGCGCACAAGAGATGTCACTGTGCTGCTCCAGGGTGCAAATGGCACCTTAGCAGAGGTGCAGATAGGAGCCGTGTTTCGCACCTCCTTTTTCTAGCCACATTGTGGTTACATCATTTGATTGGCTCTGGGGGAGAAAGAGGTGGCCCCTGCCCGGCCTTTCCCCTCTGTTTGTACAGGCCCTTAGTTATTATAATAAATTCTAAGTTAGTAACATAATAGAGATAGTGAGTAACTTATTAAATCTAATAAATCATAGCAAGCTGAAATGTGGCAGTGGGTACGTCTATACTGTAAAAGTAATGCAGTCTGACACCACTTTAAGCACTGTAGCTCCATCCTGTGTAATCCTGAGATATGTAGTTTTACACAGTCTTTCATCTTCTTTGTAGGATGGAGCTATAGCAGTTAAAGTGGTGTCAAACTGCATTATTTCTACAATGCTGATGAACCCCAAATCTCACTGAAATTCTCTTGTTTTCTTGTTTGTTTTTTGTTTGTTTTAACTTGAAGAGCAATTGACCGCTTCATCTAACTGAGTATTGTCTATACTAAGATGGAAAAGCATGTGGCCCTCCTGATGTTGTCAAACTGTTAACCTCAATAATACCTTATTATTAGCTATGCTGGCTAGAGCAAGTGGGGGTTGCGGACCACCAGCATCTAGACAGCCACAAGTTACCTCTGGTCTACCCTGACTGGCAATGGTTCTCCATTGTTTCAAAAAGGATTCTTTCCCATTCCCAACTCTATCTGGATGTACTGGCAATTAAACCTGGGTCCTTTGCATATAAAACCTATGGTTGCTATACAGGTAATTCCTTTCCCAATACAGATGATGCAGTTCTCATGTTCTGGGACTAGAAGGAAAGGATTTTTCATTTTAGTGGACCATGGTCAGTGCGGAAAAGGACTGTATTACCAGACCCAGACCAAGCCCACCTTCCAGTTTCTTCGAGTCATTTCTGCATTTGAAATAAAAGATCATTCTGCTTAGCACAAAAACATTCAGCTAAAAAAGGGGAACGATGCCATATTGGCCCAAGCTCATCAATCACCTTAGGATCAGAAAGGTAGGAAGTCCTTGTTGCAAACAGAATATGGGGAAAGGTGGAGGTGAGAATATCTTTTTTAAAAATAAAATAGCTGTTTTATTTCCTTCAAATATCAACCAGTGGCTGTCAATAACCACAAAAATTGAGCTCCCTGCAATGAAGTGTTGTGATGGCTGTCCTTTTGGCTGCCCTCACTCATTCTTGTCACTGTCCTGCTGCTTGTGGTTTGGCTGCTGGCTTTTGATTTATCTGCTGGGCTGGCTACTTCTCTTTCCTCCTGTTGCTGCAGCTGGACTGTCTGCAGGCTATGGGCATTTTGCCTGTTGTGTTTTCCTAGCTGCATTTTCCCATTGTGGTCTCAAATGCCTGAAGATGACTCTTCATTTAGAAAATCTCTCAAATTTACAACTTTATCAGATGAGCCTCATTCTCATCACCATCACATTAGTAGAAGGAAATGGATACTAATCAGTTTGGATTAGTTTCCTTATCGCACGTCCCTTCAGTAGTAGAACAAGGGCTGTTTTTTTCCGTCGATGGTCCCCCACGTTCTCTTCTGCATCCTTCTCAACCCCTGCCCTATAAATTACCCTGCATGCTTTTCAGGTCTTTAAATTGTTATTTGTAATGTAATTCTGAAGCTATAGCAATGTGATTTGGTGAAACAAAGATGAAAGAAAATAAAAGAAAGTGGAAAGAAAGAACTAAAGAGCAAGGAAGGAAGGAAGGAAGGAAGGAAGGAAGGAAGGAAGGAAGGAAGGAAAACCAGCCTGTTTGGAAATAGTGTTGGGAAGGGTGAAGGGGGAAGAGGAGGAGACACTGACACCATATGACTGTCCAGTGTTGGAACTGCCACAGAAGGAACTTATTGCACATGAGGACAAATGGCACAGCAGGGCAATTGGGATCTTCTTGACCAGGGTGACCAGACATCCTCCTTTCTCCAGACATGTCCTACGTTTCAGCCTTGTATCTAGGGGTCTAGGAGGAATTCGAAAATGTCGTCTATTTTGAGCCATAAAACCTGTTTTTGTGTTATCCAGTGCCTCAGCAGGCAAACAAGAAGTAGCCCAACAGATGTATTACTGCCACTACTGCTGCAAAGGTTTTGTTAGTTTTACCAAGCAATAAACATGACCAAAATGTTTAGCCTACAACAATATACCCTAATGACTACAGAAAAACTGTTGAGCAGCACGATCCCAGCATACTGTACGAGAAGAAGGCAAAGGGGAGAAGACTGTTGCTGACCACATGATGGTTTTGTTTATGTGTATGTGTTTTCTGATGGAGGTGTGGAAAGGAAAGGAAGATCTGGGTTGTTGAAGCAGATCTGTGGTACCAAAAAGAAGAGGGGGTGATTCTGTTTGAGGAAGAAGCAGGATGGATAAGAGAGCAAATGGGAAAATTACAAATGAAATTAATAGTTTAAATGTAGACTCAGTCAAGGGTTTGGGCCTAGTAAAGTACAATTTTAAATATTTGTTTTGGTCAGAATTCTAGGAGAACACTGGAAGCTATCAGGGCAATTTAACAAAGATAGGTTCATCAGAAAAATATGGCTGATTAGATAATAAAATATAGCATATGTAATATAGCTGTAAATAAACCGTATTCAATTAATTTATATTTATATTAGTGTGTTCAGCTTTTATTTGGTGATGTCCTACATTTTTCTTGAATGTCATGACATCTGATTTCCCCATCAATGAACAGGCATGTTCTAACCATGCTTCAGAGGCACAACAGTGATGGGTTAGAGGTGATGTCATGTGAAATGTATCACCACAGGCACTGTTTTCCAACTTTAATTGCAGTTTAAAACCCATGTGTGATAAAGTTCATAGTCTGTATTGGGCTGTGAAAATTTTCACCTCTTTTGATTTTCAGCTCAAGACACTGAAGGAAGAATTCTGAAAGAATGGAGAACTACTGTATATATTTGTCTATAAGTCGAGAAATGTATGCCCAAAAATTGACCCCAAAATCCTGGGGAGACTTATATACAGGTCAATATGGTAATGTCAGTGGTGGCAGGTCATTCAGTGACAAAGACACACACATACACCTTCCTTCTCACTTTCCCTCCATGCCTGGGAATGGGCTGCTGGAAGCAAAGAGAATGCAGGGTGATTTTTATTTTATGGGAACTACAGCTGATCCAGTCACAAGTTCATGCACACCTTTCTCCCCACTTTTCTGAGTCCAGCATGCATGCATGCTCTCTCTCTCTCTCTCTCTCTCTCTCTCTTTCTCTCTCTCTTTCTCCCTGCCTTAGCTCCTTTTACGTTTGGCTCTCCCCCCAACTGACTCTTCACCCCTGCCTCCTCCTCACATTCTATGAAAAGACGAGCCGGCCACTGCAGACAACTGTGGATGAGCCAGTAGTAAAGAACTTTCATTCTAGGGAGCATCTACCATAGAAGTAGGTTTCTTGGTGGGATTGAAGGGGCAAAGGGTGCCCGTGTCTGTTTAACCCCACTCCAAGGGAAAAAATTGGCTGCAACCAGGGCTCTTTGGTGCTTCTGCACTGCAGCAGAGAAACAGTCTCTGTTTCTGCCAAGAAAATGCTGACAAGCCGCCATGGACCTGAAGAGTCTCAAAGTTTTACCCTTAATTTAGCCATAGGTTATGCCATAATCCATAACTATGGACCCAAAACTTGCCATTGACCTATAGTCGAGTACATAAGCTATTTATTGAAAAACATTTGTAATGATTGGTAGAACTCCATTGCTAAATTTGGAGAAATGTGAATTCTGAAGCATGAATAACTTTCACTTCAAATACTACTTCAAATGCCAAGCTGCCTTGCCACCCATCTTTAGTGAATAAGAATCATTTCTTTTCATCCCACTATTTTAATGTCAGTCTTATGTGGATTTAGCTGTTTCACGTATTGCTGAATTCTGTTCTTGAGAATGGTCCCATGGACTTCCTCATCATTACGTAGTATACTGGGACAGGAAAAGGCACTGAGGGAAGTACAATCTAGGAAAAGCTGGATTTAATGCTCCCCAAATTAGAAGACTTGGAATAAGCAGCTAGCCCAAAATTCCATCCAGTGGAGCATGTGTACCTGACTGTTGAAATCATACATCAGTCTGTAAAGGCAACTCCTTGACCCACACGCCCAGGGCACACTGTGCCCTTCCAGAGTTATTATTCTCCAACAGAGGCCAAAGGATGCCATGAGTCAAGGCTTGCCCAGCGTACCAGTTTTCCTTCTTCATGGAAAGGATTTAGGGCCCATTAACATCTTAACGTGCCTTATGTTTAACATAGGGCATTTCCTGTTTAATTTCTGTTTAATTCCTGTTTAAATCCTGTTTGCCCTCTAGTGTGATAAACCTCATTGAATCTGGAAGTTAGCATTTATCAATGTCCAGAGAAAGAAAAAGAGTGTGTGTGTTTATCAAAAGAGAATTTCCTGTCATTTGTTTTTAACTTACATCTTTATGGACATTTAGAGTAGTTGAACCATGTTAAAAACACTAGAAGTAAATACTCTAAAAACACTATACACTTTTTAAGAGATGTTGATTATGGCCTGAAATAGAAGGGCCACCATTTGCACCAGGGCTGTGGCAAATACATGTGCCCAGCCCCAATCTGGGCTGCCACAGTGGTTTTAAACTGGACCAGGAAAAGGAGAAGTATTTTAACACTCCTTTTTGGCTCAGTGTTTTCCAATGTTGCAGGTCTCACGTGCTTATGCACCACATTCAGGGCATGTGCCATCTAAACCCTACTCCCCAAACATGGAGGAACCACGTCATTTGGCCTGTCTGTTTTGGGCCAAAGACTAAGCTAGCTTTCCTTTAATTAAAATAAATGTGTCTTTTTTTTTTCAAAGGGAGAAAGAGAGAAAAAAATCAGCAATGAAAACAGCTGCTACATGCAGATCTAATTTAGCTGTAGAAAATGGGTTGAATATGTGCATTATGTGTGCCTTTTGGGGGGGGGGACCCTGTGAATATTTGAAACAAAGAGCTTTCTCTCTTTGTGATATGGTGCAAGATGATTGTTTTTATTTTTTTTTAAAAAATCGAACGTATTCATTATATTTGGAATCATTTGATGTGCTAGATGGAAGATGAGAGAATCTGAAGGAGTGTCAGAATCCTTGTAGTATTCTTCCAGATATGTGTTAGTAGGTGTAGTTGGGGATGATGGTACATAGTTAGCTGCTAGATAGAGAGGAGGAGTGCATAACGGTGCCAGGAGGAGTTATCAGTTGACCTTGGTGCTGCTCAGCTCTCAGCTTGGAATGCAGAAGTTTCTGGTGGGAAACGTTCAGCTAAGGGGGGAGATGAGGTGGAAAACGAAACCTATGGAAAAATACTGGAATAGGTTTCGCGGGCTTTTGTGAGAAGGGGGAGGTGTGAGCCTTTGGAAGATATAGGGGTGCTGGGCGGGAACTGGTCAGTCTCAGCTAAGAAGCTGAATGGTGTGGTTTTGCTGATCCTGGAGCATCAATAAAGTTCTGTTTATTCTACATAAAGCTGACTGGTTGATTGTCTGGGATTCTGGACCCCTATTCTGACAGTTAGCTGAGACTCTCCAAACCATCAACTCTTCTCTGAAGCAATGCAGGAGCAGGAGACTTCAGAGGAGCTTCTCACAACTCGGACAGCGGAGGCGGCGGAGGAGGCCAAGACCTCGGCAGCGGGGACAGGCGCGTTACCAAAGGCCACGAGACCCCCAGTGCTACAGACTCCGGTGAGCGGAGGACAGTGGTTTGGACAACCGGTGGCTCCGATGCGGACCCGAGAGCGGAGGAGGGCCACTCGGTGGTCGGATTGGGACACGGGTCTCACGCAGCCCCTGAGAGTACAAACGGGCGAGGAGGCAGAGTTGGGCGAGCAGATGGCCTACCTTCGGGCCGATGTGGACATTTTGCAGGACCTCATGAAGGAACTGCTGGCTGCACACAAGGGACGCCCGGACGGGACGAGAGAGGGGCGAGGGGCTGACGTCGCGGCAGCTGCACCAGAGGGCCTAGCACAGGACGAGGCACCGCCACCGGACCAGCAGGTAGTTCGCCCGGCACCAGACCATCAGGTAGACCCACAGGCCCGGAAGTTGGGGGTGAAGTTTGACGGGGACCCCCAGACCCTCCCATATTTTTTGTCCCAGGTGGCTGACCACATGGAGGAATGGGGGCCTACCTTTCCCTCAGAAGCGGCTAAGGTGAAGTGTGTGGCCAGGCACCTCAAAGGGGAGGCAGCCAACTGGCTGGTGCAACTGTACGATTGCCAAGCGGCCGAGCTGCGAAATCTGGCGGACTTTATGAGAGCCCTGAGAGCCAGATTCGAAGACCCGTTCAGGGCTGCCACTGCGCTGGCCAGTCTGAAGGCCCTTGACCAGGGCACCAGATCCGTCTCCGAGTACGCTATGGAGTTTCGGAGATTGATTGCCCAAGTGCCAGACTGCACCGAGGGGATGAAGATCCAATATTTTAAGGAGGGACTGCGTCCCGACATTGTGAACAGGGCACTTAACCTGGGCAACCCCCCTACGGCTATGGAGTGGATTCGACTGGCTGGAGAGGCAGAGGCAGTGCTGCACGAGATTCGGATGCTAACCCAGCGGAGGAATAAAGGAGGCAAGGGAAGAGAAACCCAAATCGTTGGGGAGAGAGGCAAAGGCAAGGTTGGGCCGACCGGCGGGGAAGAGAGAGAGCGACGCCGCCGGCTGGGGTTGTGCCTGGGCTGCGGGCGCAAAGGCCACCTGGTCGCCAGCTGCCCGGATCGTATCCAGGAGAAGAAAACGTTCCCCTCCGCGCCCCCTCCAGCGCAGGCTCCCAAGAAAGGGAAGGGGAAGGCAACGGTGAAAAGCCCCGTCGATCGCGGGTTTCAAGTGGTGACGGCGGCCGAGGAGGAAGTCTGGACCGACGACGACAGTGCTGATGGAGAGGAGCCGGCTTTAAACTCCCCGAGCCTGCCTTAAACAGCGGCCAGAGGCAGGCTGGGAGTGGGGACGGCCGCAAACCTATGGTGAGTGGGGGCATTCCCCTCTATACCTTGACTGTGACTTTGGTAGTGGGACGGGGGCAAAGAGCCATGACCCTAACGGCGGCAGTGGACTCGGGTTGCACTAGGTGCTTAGTCAACCCAGAGGTGGTTAATAGTTTGGGCATCAAAACCCAAAACCTACAGGACCCCATCCCTTTCTCCCAGATGGATGGCAGCCTGATGGGGGGGCAAGCCTTGAAGGAGCGTACCACCACAGTGTGGCTGGGAATAGCAGACCACTGGGAAAGGATTCAGTTGGTGGTGGGACCCACGTATCATTATCACATCATGCTGGGGATTGATTGGCTACATCACCACAACCCCCACACTAAGTGGAGGCAGAGACTATTAATTTTTGATGACCCAGGCTGCCAGGGGCACCGGTTGGACCCTACTATTAAAGTTCCTCCAGTGCAACAATCGGTGGTAATACCCCGACCCCAGGCGGGCGAGGCTGCCACGCACCTAGAGCCGGTGAACTGGGGAGGGGACGAAGGTGCAGTGGAACCGGGTGGCAGCTCGGAGGAGGCGGTGGCCTCCTACCCGGACTGTTATGCAGATCTTAAGGAGGTGTTTGAATCTAAAGAGAGTGACTTGCTGCCACCGCACCGAGAGACGGACTGTGCCATTGAGATAGAGCCCGGTGCGCCCCTGCCTAAACCAAAACTGTACCCCATGACCCCCCGGGAGTTAGCCACACTTAAAGAGTTTATTGAAAAGAACTTGGCGAGAGGATTCATCAGACCATCCACCTCTACTTTTGCCGCCCCAGTGTTCTTTCGGGAAAAGAAAGATGGAACGCTGCGGCTGGTCACGGACTATCGAAACCTAAATGGGATTTGTAGCACCAATAAGTACCCTCTACCTTTAATGAAGGACATGCTGGGTCGGTTGGCCACGGGCAAGGTGTTTACCAAACTGGACCTGAGGGACGCTTATTATAGGGTACGGATTAAAGAGGGGGATGAACATAAGACTGCATTTAATTGCCCTCTAGGGGCTTATGAGTATCTGGTCCTCCCCTTTGGACTAGCGGGAGCCCCCGGGGTTTTCATGAGACTCATAAACGAGGTACTACACGACTTGCTGTTTGAAGGGGTGCTGGTATACTTGGACGATGTTCTAATTTACTCTCAGGACCTGGAGAGCCATGTGCCACTGGTGCGAGAGGTGTTGCAGCGACTGCTTGATAACCAGCTATACGTAAAACTGTTTAAATGCCACTTCCATACGGACAAATTGGATTTTTTAGGGTATCGGGTGTCGGCCCAGGGAATTGAAATGGACCCACAGAAAGTGCACACTGTGCTAAGCTGGGCCCCCCTAAGACTCGTAAACAAGTGCAAAAGTTTCTGGGCTTTGCCAACTTCTACAGGCAGTTCATCCCAGACTTTGCTAGAATAGCGCTGCCAATTACGGATCTTTTGAAAACCAAAACCCAGGAGGGAGGGGGCAAGGGCAAGGAGGTTAATGGAAAGAAACAGCCCAAACCCTCTACCCCGATTCACTGGACAGATCAATGCCAGAGAGCATTTGAGCAGTTGAAGCTCTTGTTTAGTGCAGAGCCCATTTTACTTCACCCTGACCCCGACAAGCCGTTTGTCATTCAGGTGGACGCGAGCGACCAAGCAGTAGGGGCCGTGTTGCTACAAAAGGACAATAATGGGCTGTTGAGGCCGTGTGCCTACTTATCTCGCAAATTCCAAAAGGGGGAGCTGGGGTGGCCCACTTGGGAAAAGGAAGCGTTTGCGGTGAAGCATGCTCTGGATAGTTGGAGACAGTTTTTAGAGGGGGCGCCTCACCCTTTTGAAGTTTGGACAGACCATCGTAATTTAGAGGCCCTGCAAACTCCCCGAAAGCTAACTCCTAAACAGAGGAGGTGGGCTAAGGACTTTTACAAGTACAAATTCAAACTAAAGTTCCTCCCAGGAAGACAAAACATTTTAGCTGACGCTTTATCCAGGCTCCCCCAGCATATGGGGAAAGAGCAAGTTCCTCTGCAAGCCATTTTCTCCCCTGAACAGTTGGGACTAGCTGTAGTGACTCGTAGCCAGGCGGAGCAGAAACCGGTCGACCCTTTGCCCCAACTGGATGGGCTGCTGCAAAAGATAAAAGGGGAAGCAGGGAAAGATGAGTGGCTTCAGAGGCACAGAGATCGGTTGGTTTTGAACTCACAAGGGTTGTGGACCAAGGGCTCTCAGATTTATGTCCCTGCATCCATACGGCCTGAAGTTCTTAAATTGTGCCATGATTCGAAGGCAGCAGGTCATTGGGGATATTTAAAGACTTGGCACAAGGTTCGGAAAACTTACTGGTGGGAGGGGGTGAGAGCTGAGGTGGAAGAATATGTGAAGAGCTGTCCAGTGTGTGCCCGTGCCAAACCAGTCGTCGGCAAGCCCAGGGGTCTTCTACAGCCACTGCCTACTCCTGGGGGACCATGGAAACACATTGCCATGGACTTTATCACCGATCTGCCTGAGAGCAAGGGGAGAAACACTATTTGGGTGGTTGTGGACCTTTTTTCAAAACAAGCGCACTATGTAGCCTGCAAGGGGATGCCTAGTGCTACCAAGCTTGCGGACCTGTTCATAGCACACATTTATAAGTATCATGGGTTGCCAGACAAAATTGTGAGTGACAGGGGTAGCACCTTCACTTCAACCTTTTGGAGGGTGCTGCAAAGAAAATTGGGGGTAGAAGTGGCCCTGAGCACCGCCTGGCACCCCCAGTCTGACGGGCAGTGTGAGAAGACAAACCAGGCTCTCGAGAAGTACCTCCGATGTTACACTAATTATTTGCAGGATGATTGGTATGACTTATTGCCCCATGCTGAAGTGGCGTTCAACAGTTCAGTGCATCGGAGCACTGGCAAATCGCCTTTCGAGGTTGTCTATGGATATGAGATCAGGACCCTCCCAGCCTTGCCAACTGACCCTTCGGACCCTGTGACTGTGACTCAATGGGTGCAGAGGGTACAAGCTGCTTGGTCCCAAGTTGCCAAGGCTTTAGAGGTGGCTAAAACAGACTATAAGAGACATGCTGATCGCAAGAGATCTGTGGGGTGGGACATCAAACCTGGGGATCGGGTGTTTTTGTCCACAAAGAATCTGAAATCTAGGCACCCGTCTAAGAAACTGGGACCCAAATTCATAGGGCCTTTCCTGGTGAAAAGACTTGTCAATGATGTAACTGCGGAATTGGACTTGCCTAAGTCGTATAGACATTTACACCCTGTATTTCATTTTAGTTTGCTGAAACCGGACCGAAGCACAGAAAGATGGAGACAGGACAAAGAACCGCCCCTGCCCATGATGGTTGAGGGGGAGCAGCATTTTGAAGTCGCTAAGATCTTGGACTCTAGAATGCACAGAAACAAATTGCAGTACCTGATTCGCTGGAAACACTTTTCAGCGGATCATGATGAATGGGTGTTAGCTAAACATGTTAAAGCCCCTGCTTTGGTTATGAAGTTTCATCGTATGTATCCTGACAAGCCTAAATAGTATTTCGTTGCCTTTGCTGTTTCCTTGTATGTACTGTGTTTAGCATATGTAGGGGGGAGGTTTTTCTTTTCGGGGGGCTGACTGTCAGAATCCTTGTAGTATTCTTCCAGATATGTGTTAGTAGGTGTAGTTGGGGATGATGGTACATAGTTAGCTGCTAGATAGAGAGGAGGAGTGCATAACGGTGTCAGGAGGAGTTATCAGTTGACCTTGGTGCTGCTCAGCTCTCAGCTTGGAATGCAGAAGTTTCTGGTGGGAAACGTTCAGCTAAGGGGGGAGATGAGGTGGAAAACGAAACCTATGGAAAAATACTGGAATAGGTTTCGCGGGCTTTTGTGAGAAGGGGGAGGTGTGAGCCTTTGGAAGATATAGGGGTGCTGGGTGGGAACTGGTCAGTCTCAGCTAAGAAGCTGAATGGTGTGGTTTTGCTGATCCTGGAGCATCAATAAAGTTCTGTTTATTCTACATAAAGCTGACTGGTTGATTGTCTGGGATTCTGGACCCCTATTCTGACAAGGAGGCACGCTATGTTTAAACAATGGATATTATTTTCAGTAGTTTCAACAAAGTGTACCTCACTCCTAAATGTTATTTATGTGCCTTTCTACAACCGAATCATATTATACCCTTGGATCTAATGGGAAAAACGTTTTTAATTTTCCACCCTACCACTGTAAGCGACTATCATTTTGAAGGTTTCTCACTTAGCTACCTACCTCATCATCCTGTGAGGGAGATGAGATAGAAAGCGGAGCTTTTCCAACACCCTTTTGAGAGACCAGCTCCACAGACTGGCAGTGATGGCTACTTCTTCATCTGTCTTCACCACTAGATTTACTAGTAGGAAATAATCAACTACAAATAACTAGTTACTAATCATTCTTTCCCCTGTAATGAAAGCATTCCTACATAATACTGTTGAAAGTTAAGGAATAAAAAAATTGCTTTGAGTTTTAAAGGTAACATTTGAGATGCTTCTGTAATTGGAGGCATGGTTTCATTCAATGGCAGAGAAAAACAACATATGGTTCATATGCTGGTTTTTGCTGTGCTTTATGCGATTGGTTATATACATGGAAGGGATACTGAGAGAAGAGCGAGGAGGGCTGGATTTTTCTAACCATAAGCCAGTAATTTTTGTGGGTTTTTTTTTTGTTTGGTTTTGGTTTTTAAACTAAAGTAATAAATGTAGTTACTTTTCAGAAACTGCTACTAAAACCAGTGATTATGGAGGACTTGGAGCGACAACTGTAATTGATTATTTTTTCAAATAATATTTTTCTTCTTTCCTCCCATCTTTCTCTCTTTTTGAGTCATGTCTTTATGGATTATAAACCTACAGGCAAGGATTTCATTTTTAAATTGATTGCAGGGAAACTGCTTGAAAAGGTATGGAAAGCAATAAAAACTCTGTCACTCAAAATAGTAATAAATAAGAAAGACAGCAGTGAATGACAATGGTATTTAGCCTGATGTCTGAGTCATACATATATTCCATTGGATTGATTTGAAGTCGCCCCATTGCAAAGTGGTTCTTATAGCTTCAGAAGAATGGATAAATGGTGGATGTACAGTTCTGCCAAGGGTTAAGGAGGATTTCAACAAAGAAAGATTTACACTTAAGCTAAACCTTCAAAGGCTCCAGTCAGAGCTTACGTAAATATATCATTTATGTTTTAGGAAGACCACAATATACCTTTTTCTTATGCCTTTCACCACTTCAATACAATATTTTAGAAAGTCTTAATGTAAGAGTATTATTTGTGTCTTACAATGACATCTATGACACAGTTGCAAATAGGAGCCTATTTTTTACTTGTTGTTTGAAATAAGCTGCCTTGGCCTCTTACCTTTGAGGAAAAAAAAATGTCTTTCGGAGATTCAGAAATCAATGCAATACTTCCCATTATTTCCAAACTTTCTCAAGGCATAGCTTGTGTTTTCTTTGCCTTCAGTATAACTTTTTAAAATGTGCCGTGCCCTTTAGAATATGACTTCACTAATCACAAAAGATATTTGTCGTGTTTGTATGTGTGTGTGTGTTTACCAGTTCTGTTTGTAGTCCCATGGCTTCAGACAAACTAATGCAAGCTATTGTTGTCAACCAGCTTGATCCTGGATTCACACAATCCTTAATCAGTTTAATATGCTTCCCGTTGCCAATTTGAAAAACACATAGGAAAACAGCCTGTGCTGTACAGATAGGACAATTGGTGAAACAATCCTTTCTCTATTGCACCGGGGTAGTACAAATCTTACCACTGACTAACTTTGTCTTCTTTTGCTAAAGAGAGTAAAATGAGACAGTTGTTCTCATGCCAACAACTTTTGGTGCCAGGCTAGTGATAGAAATATGTTGCCTCTGGAGGTTCAAGTGCATTTAATAATCCCCACAACACCACCCACTTTTGTTTTCTACTATTGGTCCCTCTTCTCTCTTCCTTGTTATCATGTTGTAAACAGACCAAACTTGCCTATACAAATAAGAAAATGTGTGTGTCGGGGGGTGGGGGGGGTGGACTTTAATATATTTTGCTGTTAGTCAAAATTCAGCACTTCCCCTTCCCTTGCTCTAAAACAGAGAAGGAAACAACAAAAATTCAGAGCTAGTTTTATGTAATGCTAAGACATAACGCATGCCAATTACTCTGTTTATATTCATAATATTCCTGTAGTGTATTTTTATATAAATAACATTAATATGTTATGGTTTTTGTTCTATAGATAGTATTAATATTATTTTTTAATGTTTTAACTACATGTATTTTGCATGTTTTTCTTTTGTCTTGAGTCCCAGTTTTGGGAAAAGAACACGGTATAAATAAAGTAAGAGATAGGAGAGTGGTAGATTATCTTTTTAAAAAAGGAAGTATTTAAAGCACAATGCATATAATTGTCTTGTAGTTATCTTTACAACAGCTCTATATTGTAGATCAGTGTCAACATAATTCAAATTGGATAAGGATAAGTTGATTTGCCTTAACAACTGAATGGGAGAGGCAAGATTCAAGCCTTAATGGATTTGTAGCTCACTGTCTCAACCTCCATGTTACCCTATCACTTATGTCACTCATCTAATTCATTTCCTTTGCAATATGAATTATGATAAGGAATGATGATAGTCACATGGCAGGTGCTGCATACCCTCCATCTGTCCTGATTTGGCAGAAACATTCTGATTAATCTTCTCTCATCTTTTTAGTTGATTTTATGATGTCCCAGTTTCTCAAGCCCAATCCCAATTTCCCTCTTTCTCTTCCGCTTACTTCCATAACTGCAAACTGAGTTCAAATTACAAAAGTAGTTTGCACTCAGTTCATTCAGTGTTGGGAGAGGAGAAGAGGGGGAAGAATCTTGTCTTTCCCGGTAGACTCAGAGAAAAGGGAAATGTGGCAAGCCTCTCCTACTTTGTCTGTTTATTAATAACTTTTGCTATCTTGAACATAAACTTGGCCATTTATGTCTCAGTTTCATCTGGGATGATAGAATATTGTTCTTGTTTGTGATTTTAAGTTTAATTCTCTTTCCTTCTATCACTTCTGGTTTTTTTGTGTTTGTTTTTTTGTTTTTGTCTCTTTATGCATTTCTTATCCTTCTTACAGTGACTGCAGGGATCACTTCAGCCATATTCAGAAGTTATCTCCATCTAATCTGACCCAAGTTCCTAATCTGTCTCTAGACAGATAGGGAGGTGAATTATGAACACTTGTATTAATGGAGGTGAGAGCAGTTATGAATACATAGCTACCATAGTTATGGAGCTATTCAGTGAATTCCAGCCCAATCCATTTACTGGGAAGCAGCCATTGCTCTTGATGGGGCTCTGTTCCCATGTCATTCAAAAAGAGGCCCACTCTCTCCCATGAACAATCTCCATTGAGACAAGAAGAAGCAAATCCACTGTCGCCATTCTCCCTCATGCTGGAAACTGCTCATGCAAGGGAAATAGAAATATCAATCAACTGCTTCCTGAGTGTAATGGCTTTTTCCTGGTATGTAATGACTGAGATACACTCAACTTCTCTGTCCCCTAAACTAGAGGCTATATAGAGATCATGAATACCACAGTTATGGATGAGAAACTCCAGGTTACACATTTGTTGTCAGGGATGATGGGAGTTGTTGCACTTTCCCCAGACTTAACTCCTCACCATCTCGTCAATGCTGGGCTGACCAAAACTGATCAATGGTGTGATGTGTTGCAAGTAGCAGTTTACCGAGAAGCTGCTCCAAGATCCTGACATCATCTTGCAGTGCTCTCCTTTCAGGAACAAAACCATCAGCTCTGGAACCTCTGGAATTATAGTTGCTGCTCCACTCTTCTTGCAGTCAACAAACCAAACGAGCTGTATACTAAACTATCTTTATTTGCTACTTGAATAATACAAACTGTATAAGAAAACAATAAACATCTTTGCAACACATTTCTTGCTAAACACACTCTGGCTATACTAATCAAGCTATATACATCCACATCTCCTCCTGCACAAAAACTTAGTTACAGGTTCAGGTTCAGGATCACGTTACATTCACATTTTCATTCTTGGGGTTGGGTGTCACAATGGCTCACCGGAACAATACAGAAATAGCTCAGTTTTGGTTACCACCCACTGGGTGTGCACTGGGTGTGTACTGGGTGTGTACTGGGTGTATACAAACAATACCATTGGTTAGTTCCACACTTTCCCATACCATAGTCCAACCTCTTACTATGACTTAATCACCCATGTGATGTTTTTCAGTGATGTCGTTGTTTACCTTTTACACGACTTTCCTTTCCGGATCTTGTGTTGTTATTCCTTGTGTGTTATGACTATACTAACATCTGCTGTTGTTGTGTACGTGTCTCACCACACCGTATCACCCCGTGCTGGAAATTTACAGACTTTGGTTCCCACACATACAGCTTTGCATTTCTATGACTATATTTCCCATGCTCCTTGCCTTAACATTTGTAACTCCCCAACAGGATTTCAGCCAGAGAAATTAACTTCTGAGTTAAAACTGTTGAAAGATAAAGAACGTTTGGAAATTTCTATGGCGTTTGTTTGCCATTTTAAAAACTGTATTAACAATAGTTCTTCCAAGGCAACAAGCCAGGATTCAGGATGGTATACATCCTAAGTAATGGTGGGTTTCATTTTGTGTTGTTGTTTTGTTGTTGTTAATTTATTTCTGTTCTTTTGGAGTATGGGTTCTTTTGTCCATGAGGTCTTCACTGTGCTTTTTCAGTTTTTGTTGTCAGATTTTGTCCACTTTGTTTGATTGTGTTATATAAATTTTTAAATAGCAATTTACACCACGTGAGGGTGAAAGCTTTGATGAATCCATTGGTTCTGACCCCTGTGCATTTAAGGTTCCAGAACACATGGACTCCCTCCTTGAGAAGACTGGTCTTTGCTAACATTACCTTCTAGTTTGCACAGTGCCCTGGAGGCACATCAATGAGGATGTGTCAGATATGATGGGTTGGGGCCCCATTCCTTCCTCTTTTTTTTTTAATTGAATGAGTGTTTGAAATGCCTGCATCACTTTCCTCTGCATTGAATCAGATGTAGCTACATGTTTATTCCACTGGGTGCAAATTTTGAGGCAAGATAATGAAATGGGAGATCACAGCCAGCTGATTTATCAGTTGCTCTCTTGCGAGTGACTGCTTTCACCCTCTCTTGCTGTACTGTGTCCCCATCATGAAAGCATTGGGAAGAGGACAGTTTTTCTTTAAGCAAAAAGTCTTTTGGAATCCCTTTGTTTTTTAGGGATCACCTCTTTTGCCAGACCCAGAATTGAAACTGAAAGTATGATTCAGACAGTGCTATAATTCTCTTGCCTGCTTGGATAAAAACTCCTATAGCGACAACATATCTTTTGATATCTTGACTTACAAAATCAAGTCAGAATTGTGCCATAGAGTGTAAAATTGGCAATGTCTGTCTGCCATATAATGGTTGTATACACTACCAGCAATATCAGAAACCATTCCTGGGAGACATGAGTGAAGGATGGGTATTACTGAGTCATGTCCTGCCTGGGGACTCTCCAAGAGACATCTGTTGGGCCATTGTGTGGAAAGGATGTGGGAGCAGGGAGGACTTTCATCCAGATCTTATGTTCAGCGTAAGTGATCACAGTTAGAAACACATTATCTCTTCACACATTATCAAACAGAGTGCTAGCATGATAAATATATTGGACATTTCAGGGATGAGCCATGGTGAATGCAAGTTCTAAGGGAACAAAATATACTTAACATTATGTGTTATAGCCAGCGAGTGCTGGGGAAATCTACTATGGTTTATTAGAACTGAAAAGCTATAGGTAAATATGATCCTGTCGTCATGTATCCAGCATGTTGCTTTTATATGAACTTACCACTTCCATCTGACAAAGTGAAGTTTAGTTGACTTCGGTGGAACAAATTTCCAAGCAAACACACTTAGGATTGCAACCCTGGCCAACATTTAATCCCTGGACATTTCACAGTTCATTAGTAGCAGCATTCACAGCCATCTGACAGTTGGCCAGAACACTGTGCTAAACCGGAAGATAATGAGGTTTAGAAACTATCTTAGAGGAATGTGAAATCTCAGGAGTATCATTGGATTGTACATGGGGAAATTGCAAATTGTTTCACAGATCTCTTTGTTTGGAAAGTCTGTACGATGATGCCTCAGTGGCACAATTGAACTAATTCCATTTCAAAATGCTCACTGATGGAAAAGACCCTCCCTCTCTACCACACTTTCAGAGTTTCAAAATTGAAAATCCAGTGTCATGCAGATATCCTCATCTCAATAGGGAAAGCTTTACTTGAATTGACTTTGCTCCCCAAGGAGAAATGTATTTTGCTTCTAAAAACTGTAAATCATACTTAGACAACCCATTTCATGTGTTTTGACAGTCCTGTTTACAAACAATGGTTAGAATCCTCTATGATACTAACATATGCATAAACTGGAGTTATGCACTTGTGACTGTTGCGTTTTCATGACCCCTATGTAGCCACTAGTTTAGTGACTACCATGAAAGGCCCCTAATCCCAATTTACCAAGAAGCAACTACTGTCATCAAGAGGGATCTGTTTCTCTGTTGATCAGCAAGGAGATGGCTACAGTTCTCCTAACCCCATGTGAGCAATCTTGGGTCTTGCCTCTGCCTATCACACCAGAGGTCACTCATGGGAGAGAGCGGAAATGGCAGCCCTCTGCTTCCTGAACAATAAGGAGAATAGACCCCCATCGATTACCGTGGCTGCTTCCCAGTAAGTGGGGATGGCAGGGGGAGCTGGGATGTGATGCACTGCATAGCACTGTGATAACCATGCTTATACATCTGTAAACCCAGTACGGGATTCTGGCCAATATAAATTTGCAAAAGTTTAACAAGACATACAAGAGTTTGGAGAAGTGTGTTTCAGGTGTAAACAAAAACAACAAAATCACATATTGCAATTATAAAGTGCAAGAAACTTTTTAGGTGTAAAGATTAATGTAATAGAGGTTGGCTTCACTCCCCACCCCCATGGTTTAGTTTAGATAAGGAAGTATTATGTATATATAAATCTTTCCCTCAGATTTCTGAATTAACAGGGGAATCGGCAGAGCTTCCAGTACATTTACATCTTTGCCTACATTACCATAGTGGGTATGAGGGAACCTGCCACCTTTTTCTGTCATGAAATGGTTAAAAGCAAAATTTAGAAAAGGAACTTTGAGAGACTATGTCTTCTAGAATTGTGAACATTGGCATACAAAAGAAAGGAGGGAAGGAGAGAGGGAAGGAAGGAAGGAAGCCAACAGTGGTAGGACTGGTATATATAGAGAGGCACAGAGTGAGAACCTCTGATAGAGAGAGAAGTCCAAAAATATATGGGGCACGATTCAGCTAAATTTAACTGTGTAAAACACAAAAATGGAAATAAGCCCTATCGAACACAGTAGGATATGCATCTCAGTAAACATGCATTAGAATGTGCTCTAAGTCCCAGTACAGACTGCTGGTTTGTGGCAGCCTGGGGCCAATTCTAGGGTTCCAGAGCACACAGCATCTGCACACTCCAGAATCCTAGCACGTAACAGCGGTGCCATATTTACGCACTGCTGCCCACATGGCGTGCGTTGTTGATGATGTCACATGCACGCTGTGTCCAAACAGTGTGCACATGATGTCACTGCGCCATCCCAGAGCACTTTTTGCAGTGGATCATTGTTGCGGCTGTGTAGTTGCTGCAGCAATGATCTGGAGGAGAAAGGTGTGGCCTCTGGCTGCCCCTTTCTTCTAATCTGTACAGGGCCTCAGTTCTCACTGAAAGCAATGACATATTGAAGACTTTTTGGCTGGTTTCATTGAGAAAAACATACCAATTCTCTATGCATCTACTAAGAGGTAAGTCCCATTGCTTTTGAGTTTCTTGTGGAAAAGAAATTATTCTTTTAGTCTGCCTCTGGAGAAAGGTAAAGGGGTATGGATCAGTAGTTGGTAGCTGTGATCATAAGATCACAAGGATCACAGCTAATGGGTAACTTACCAGGATGGATCAGTTCTACTAGTTAAGCTAAGCCTGTGTCTAGGGTTATATCCCAGACCTTGGAAAGATTATTGACCATGACGGCTGGAGAACATAGGGAATTATATTCCCAGAGAGGACATTTCCACATTTCCAAGATTTTCTGTATCCATTTTAGTATAATGTTACTGCTAAGCAGTGGTGGTGAATGTGAGTTGGTGCATTCAGCACTGAGTACAATCAAAGCAACCCTTCTTTTATCACTGAGGAGTACTAGAGAAAGAAAGTGGAATGCTCTAATTGGAAGGATTTTTGAATTTTTGGTAATCCTAGACGGTCAAAGATTGGTGGTGTGTATAATGTTGCTTTTATGAATCTAGAACATTGCCTTTCATTGTTATTTTTTTCTTTAAGATCATTTGCTATTGCTTGATCTCTCTATATCTATTTGGTGAAATGTGAATCACTAATTAGGGTCATTTTGTTTACTGTAAAAAGTACTCAAAATAGGCATATTTGAGAGGAGGGATACAGAATAAGAAAGAAAAATGAAATGTGATGGCCTGGTCAATAGAAACATAATCTCATCAGAATTGTGGCTAGGGCTGACGGATTATGATAGATTCTGATGTTTTTCCTTGAATTCCTATTATCAGGGGGCATGGCCCATCAAAACTGTTTATGTGTCCATTCTGTATCCAGTGTCACACCACATGTGGGAACTATGGATGGAAAGAATATTTAAAAAATTATGATTAAAATAGTTGAAAAATCTGTTTCTTAAGTGTCAGCAAACCCAATGAAAAGGATTTTGGACTTTCAAGAGCGCATCCATGCATGATTTACATGTGTTTGTCTTGTCAGAAAACAACATTTTCTGTGTAGAAATGATATTTCTTGCATAGAAAATACAAGTTCCTGTATAGAAAATTTTGTTTTCTGAGCAAAAACCATGTGTAGGTTTTGCACAGAATATGTTCTGAACTGCAAAAAGTCTTTGAAACTGCATCATTCTTAAATACTTTTTCACAATGTATGCCCAGCCAAGAATTATCTTTTATGAAAGGGAAAAAATGGATGGCATCAACATCAGAAAAGATTATTATTCCAATACTGAAATATGACAGACTAAAAAAAAATGTTCATGGATCATCAGAAAACATTTTTGTTAAAGATAATTCCATCAGGTGAAGAGAAACATATTACATAGACTGTGATGCATGGTGAAAGCAAATATTGTTTTCCAGCAAAATCCCAGCAGAAAAGTTGCTTTGAGTCAGGGCATTGGGGAGGGAGGGTGGATTAGCACTTGTGGGAGTGCTTAACCCTTCCCCACCTATTTCTTTTCCAGAGCACTCCACATATTTATATGCAGAGAGAGAGAGAAAGGCTCCAGTTTTATGTTTACTCTTGAAAAATCTATTTCAGGGGCCGGATGCAGTAGACAGTCTGGAGAAAAATTCAGGTAGAAAAGCAGCAGGTGAGGGAAGGATGGAGCATTTGGACAGGAGCCCCTTCTCTTGCTACTCTTTCGCTTCTACTCATCCTCTGCTGAAAGAGGAGTCACAGCCTCTCTCTCTCTCTCTCTCTCTCTCTCTCTCTCTCTCTTTGTAACACCCATTCATTTACCAATCTTTACCAATTACATTTTTCACCCGCCATGTTGGACAGACTTCAACGTGCATTGGCAGCTTGCATTCATTTGATTCTGTGTAAATAGTTATTGTTCTGTTGCTCTGCAATCTCATATCATGCCATTTCAACAGCCTTGCTAGCTGGGCAAATGGGTCAGTTTTATATCTAGTTTTCATGGTGCCATGCCTCCTCTCTGGCCATATTAGACCGTGTAATTGCTATAGAGCAAGAACAGGTCAGCTGAAATGGGTGGTTTGTGGGTTTTTTTAAAATCAATATCCAAGTTTCTGTGCAAGGATGAAGTATTAGAAGACAATAAAGGAAAAACAGGAAGGAAGGAAGGAAGGAAGGAAGGAAGGAAGGTAATTCTAACAATTGGTTTACACTGCTTCTTGGGATTAAATGGTTTTAAAGCATTCTAGCCAAATGTGTGGAGTAGACCTACTCTCTACCATCCTCTTTCCTCCCTTCTTTTGGCACCAGCTGTGTTCATCCTTCTGAAACAAAATCACAAGCTGGACTGAACATTTGCAATGAACATTTCAGCAGTAATTTAAATGTTAAAGGGCAACATGATTTTTTATAAGTGCTTCCCACAACCTCTTCCATGGCCAGTTGTGGCCTAACAGCTTGTGTGAGAGCAGGAGGCAGCCTGCAATTTTCAAGAACAGTAACAAGGGCAGCTTGTGTTTACTGCAATATCTTCTACACCACAGAATGTGAGGTGTTGAATATGGAAATGTAAGCTGTGCCAAGGAATAGTATTAATAGACAGTGAGAATGCTGTGCATTCAAAGGGAGGGGGAACCATTTCTTTAAAAATGTACTTTACACTTTTTAATTCCACATATGCAATACCTTCTCAGTCACTTTCATACGGAGATCTTTGAATTCCAACAAACGTGCCAGTTTGAAAGCCTAGGGAGAAGACACACATTCACACACAATATAAAATGACACATGTTAATGCAATTCCCTCACAAAAGGAACTATAGCAGATTGAATGTATAGAGGAAGTGTTTATGGGAAATCCTTTAACTTTGGTCATGAGATTTGCGGGGGGTTTTCACTGTATTCAAGTTGTAGATTACTAATTTTTGATTTTTTTTAAAATGGGTCACTTTAAAAAAAGTCAGCTAAATATAGCAACATGTAAAGCTTACTAATCTCATCCCCTACCTTAAGCATTCAGAAATCACATAGAAAGTTTACAGCTTTTGCCCATGGCTGAACCCTCTAATTCAGGCTCATGAGAGTTGAGTTATGGTCATTCAGCATCCTTGAATCCATTCTGGGAAGAAAGGTGGGATAAATAAAAATACTTGCATGATCCTATTTGCATGATCCTATTTGAAGATGTAGGTGGGAAAACCATAAGCAGGTAAGAATGATTTCCTTTTTGAGGAGGAAAAACTTTCTAGTGATTGTTATGATGTGTTCCCATGTCTTTATCATTCCCACAACTCAGTTTCTCAGGAATTCCATCCGGCTTATTGTCAGCTGAATAATCTGCTCAATGGAAGTTTATTACAGTATTTGGAATAGACACATGGATGCATAGGACAAACTCCAGAGAACAATGTACCTGCTGCTTTGTTGGTTTCACTGCTGAAGAAACAATCCACTCTGAAAGTGCTAAAGAGATAATTCAATATGGGTTTGCATTTCAGATATAGGAATTCTTAGTTAGAGCTGCACAGCTTGATGGCAGCATATTCTGCCATCCCCAAATCACCAAGGGTCAATGGAAGAATAAAATGCTTTAATAATTTAATAACAAAGTTGTACCTCCTATAGAAATCTGAAATACTTAATGATTGATTCTCCATGTGATTTCTAATGTGACTTTGAAAAAATTAAGGCTAAACTTCCTCTGAGATAAGTGGGAAAAGGACGAACCTACATTTGCCTTCAAATATCAAGAAAAGATGATTGCCATAGTTGACCTGTAAGTAAAAAGTAGAAAGCACAATTACACAGGTTTTCCAGGAAACATAATCTTTTGCTGGCTTTGTGGCAATAATTTGGACAGTTTTGGTTATGGATTATGAAAGATACTATTTTTTATTTTAATTAGTATCTATATATTTATTTTTATCATTCTTATAGAATAAATAATAAAAAAAATATTTATTTGTATCGCACCTCTCCCTGTGTTCTTCTTTATTGTTGTTGTTGATGATGATGTAGGCTGCATCCATACTGAAGAAATAATCCAGTTTGCCATCACTTTAACAGCCATGGCTCATTACTATGGAATCATGGGAACTGTAGTTTTGTAAGACATTTAGTCTTCTCTGTCAGAGAGCTCTGGTGTCACAGCCAACTACAAATCCCAGAATTCCATAGCATTGAGCCATGACAGTTAAATTGTTGGCACACGGGATTATTTCTGCAATGCAGATGCAGCTGTACAAAAGAATGTATGTATGTATGTATGTATGTATATAAAACAGACTTCATTTCCTCATAAGACTTAACTCCCATGAGCTTTTGAAAAACTTCTCCAGTTGCAAAATTGGTTTGTCATGTAATGGTATGGGAGGAAGGGAGTAAAGTCTTAAGTGGCCAGGTAGTACATTCTTTCTTGGTGGCATACCCACCAGTAGAAAGAACCAGAGGTTCCACCACCTGAAATAAATAAGTAAACAAACAAACTAATGCAGGACATTGGGGAAACCTTGCCCAGAGGTGGAACTTTCCATGGAAAGAACCTTCCCTGGGCTTCCCTCCAACCTGACAGCAATATGGCTATGCCATCCAATTGGTGATCCTATCCAATAGGTGAACCAAAGTGGATGGGAACTCTGTCAGAAAAAAAGTTCTGTATGCAAAGTTCTGTATGCCAAGGGATCCTGTAGCACTTTTGAGACACTGGCCCCAAATCATGGCCCCAATCTGGCTATTTGTCATGACCCCAATCCAGCTATTTGCTGGCTCAAAAAGAGGTGACAAAATGCCACTCCTTTTTGAGCCAGCAAAAGGGCACTCTTTCTGCAGCCGCCACAGCTCATGCACTGTGTGGCATATGAACACTGCACCACTGGAGTGCTTTGAAGTCAGCCACATGTGGGCAGACAGGCAGCTTCCGGGTGGCATCAGGGTGGCATCGGGGTATGTGTCATGCGTATGCCACACTCTCACACCACCCACAAGGTGGCTTTTAGTGCTGGTCTGTATCAGCCCTTGGTCTCCTTCCTCTGATGCATAGAGTGAACTGGTGCCCAGGAAGAACCTTTATAATCCATATGAACAGAAAAATGGTCTGACAGGATTACAGATTTAATATACGCCCAACAAGTAGGAGCTATATCAGGGCCCTTATCTCTAAGGTCCTTTCATTTTGGGGGTGTCTTAGAATCATAGAATCATAGAATCATAGAGTTGGAAGAGACCACAAGGGCCATCCAGTCCAACCACCTGCCATGCAGGAACTCCCAGGCAAAGCATCCACGACAGATGGCCATCCAGCCTCTGCTTAAAGACCTCCAAGGATGGAGACTCCAAGAATACATTACTCTGGAAATATATACTTGCCTATATAATCTCCAGTTCATTAACCAGAGTCTCTTTTTCCTTCCTGAAAAAATGAATACTGAGGAGGGGGGGGGGGATTTCAGTTCCTTCCTGCCCCCTTTTCATAATCTGAAATGCAACTACAGTATTGTCATTTTTTAAGGGACAACCTTTATTTTGTCCAATTATAAAGCCTTGATCTTACAATTATGTAGGTCTACATTTTAGATTCTAAGAGTGTGAAGCAGAGAACACAGCAACTAAGCAAATGTAATTCCCTGAGAAATGTTAATGCACATTTGGTGCAGTTTAACTACACAAGTACTAAAGAAATAAGCACAGCTCATAAGAGTGTTGTTGTTGTTGCTGTCTTCTGCAGGTGGTATGGTGATAATCAAAATCAGAAGCTCAAACTGGATGGGAATTGAGAAGTTGGTATTAATCCAACAAATTCCATCCTCTATCGCTACTGATCTTGCATATTTGAAACTTGTGACCTTCCAGTATGAATTCATGAAATTTGACATTGCCCTGACTTCTGAAAGGAGTCTTTCAGCTATGATTCTTAGTGGGGCAAATAAACAATGATAAATTACTTGCTTCTCAAAATGTGTGAACCAGATTGCTTTTCTCTCTATAGCTTATAAATGTCAGAGCGATCCCATACCAAACAGGCTTAATTGTAGTTTTTGACAGACAGGCTGGGAGAGAGGGAGAAAGAAGAAGGCCATTTTGGATGGCTTGTATTTTGGCCCTCTGTGGTCATTATGAGGGGTATCATAAAGGTTTAATTATCACCTTTTAAAAAATTTAAGAGACAGTTTGTTTTGATTTGCAGTTGTTAACTTTTTCTATGTAGTCACCATCTAGATTTACACATTTTCCCCAGCATTTCTTGACCCTCTGAATACTGTTATTGTAGAAGTCTTCAGATTGCACCTTAAACCACTCTTCCATTTCATGAATGCCATCATTTGTGTTGTCAAATTGGCGACCCCACAACAGATTTTTCATTTCTGGAAACAAGAAAAAGTCACTTGGTGTGAGGTCAGGAGAATAAGGCAGATGCTGCAAAATCTCAAAGCCACATGCCCTTGCTTTGTTAACTGCAACTTGAGATGTGTGAGCTGGTGCATTACCAGGTAGGAGATGAATGCCTCTCGAGAGCATGCCATGGTGTTTCTTTTTCAGAGCATCTCACAACTTGTCCAGAACATTGCTGTAGTATGTGCCAGTGATGGTTTGTTCCTTTTAAAGGTAATCTGTGAGGATGACTCGATGACAGTCCCAAAAAACTGAGAGCATGACCTTCCCTGCTGACTGTTGCACTTTTGCCTTTTTGAAGGGAGGGGAATTGGCATGCTTTCACTCCATGCTCATAGTTTTGGTGTCTGTATCATACTGATAGATCCAAGATTCATCCATGGTTTCCAGATGATGACCAAAAAATGACCAAAAAAATCCTCTTCATCATTTTCCAATAGCATCAACACCTGTCTTGAAAGATCACACTGTGTTTGTTTCTGAAATGGGGTTAGCAAACATGGAACCCAGTGTGCAGGCACCTTGGACATGTGCAGTTCATCATGAATAAGTTCCCCCCACACTACCATAATTGAGAGCAGTTTCATGATCATTTGGATGGTTGCTCATCATCTGCCAGGATTACCACTTTCTTCACTGTGGCCACATCATCCATAAATGGTGGTCTTCCAGGTCTTGTCTTGTCTGTGAGGATCATGTGACCAGTTTGGAAATTCCCTTTCCAACTTACAGTAGTGTCAGCAAATGGGCAATCATTTCCATAAACTACTATCACCTCATCATGAATTCTCTGGGCACTATTATCCTTCAAATGCAGGAACTTTAATGTGAGCTTCAATCTTCTCCATCTTACACTTTAATCACTTCTGGCACAACCTGTAACAAAAATAAAGGACACAATGGGCTGGTTTTCTCAACATCATTCACTTAGGGATCAATGATGACACTGATAAAATTTCATCAATGTACCATAATAACTTCAAGGTGATAATTATTACTTTAAGATACCCCCTTATATGTTTGTTTTCTTTCCCAGTAGTTGATCCAAGTCTGTGATGTTTTCTACTAGTTTTATGATGTCATCCATCTCTTTATATAACTTACTCATTCTCTTTTAGCTTGTCTTCTTTAATTCTTTATTTTTTTCTATACTCCTTATCTGTTAATTAATTGTAACATATACTTTTTGTTGTATTTTGAAACAGAGAGAGAGAAAGAGAGAAAGGCAGTCAGACATAAGAGTCCCCATGTCACTCAAGACAGAAAACAGTCTGGCACAAATGCAACTGGTCACTTGATGAAAATAGCAGGCTCGTGTTTAAAATGAAAAAAAGCAGCATAAAAGAAATGAAAGGGCAATTCCCCCCCCCCCCCCCAGTAACAGATAATTAGTAAGTAGAAGTCAGTCCCATAATTTTTATGTTTCCATTTGAATCTCAGTTCCTTTTAAAGAGTCAAGAACAGACCACAAATGTTTTCCAGGAAATACTGAGGACTGGCTGGCTTACTTTGTTAATTCAATAATTCATTCATCCCGATGCCAGTTCTGCCATGAGGCTGAATGAAGTAAGTGGCTCAAGCAGTGGAGCAGGAGGCAGTAGCAAATTCACTCTCTATCTGAGGAGAGGGAAATCAGCAGCTGTCCCACCAGGTCTATACAGGCCAGCTATTTTAGTAATGTCCAGCCCTGGCACAACATGCTTGGGTCTTCTCTGTCCAGTCCAATCTGGCACTGTACTCCTGGGTTTACTCTGTCTCCTCTCTTAGGGCTTTATTGCACATAGCAGCACCCCCTCTTCCTATAGGCACATGTCCAGCTGCAAATCTCAGTGGCCTCCCTCATTTGTACTTGATGCTGCAGCCACAAAACCTTCATTCATCTCTTCCTTCTCCTTCTCTTCCTCAATATCAGGCATTGCAGTATTTCCCCATACTTGGAAAAAGAAAGCTTGTTGGGGGGGGGGGGGGAAGGGGAGAAGTCTGTTAATGCTCTCATCACTGATCCTAACTTGTTTCCACTGCCCCTACTTGCCTCCATGCTAGCCACTACTGGCACCTGCATTATTGTATTCCAGTATCCTTTTGCCAGGGTGACCCTCCCCTTCTATGAACTACTGTATATACTGAAATTTAAGTTTTAAAAAAAAAATGACTCAAAAACCTGGGTCGACTTATCCATGGATCAATGTAACTCATTGGTTACATTACATACATTATCCATGGGTTATTTCAAAATCCATAATTTTGGCCCCAAAACCCGCTCTCAATTTATACATGAGGGCAACTTATAGTCAAGAATTGTTTTCTCCAGTGTGGAAGGAGAATCAGCTCACCTCAGACCAGTGGCATCCCCAAACCCAGTGTCAGCTAGTACAGGGGGGCTGCTGGGGGGCGATGGCAGCAGCCAATAGGGCACATGGGTCCATCTCCTTTGTCCTCCCCCCTGAGAAGGGAGTGATCGTCACAGTGAAGCATGGAGGGGTGTGCTGGCCCTTCTCTTTCACCATGGCAGTGGCTCCCTCTTCAAGAGGCGGGGTGGCAGCAAATCCAGGGGGGATGTGGTTGCCTCTCCTCACCCCATGGCAGGAGGAAGCCCAACCAGGTGTCACCCATCTTTTGAGGTGTCATTTAGTGATATCATTCTCACAAACCACAGCCCCGTCAGCAGCAGTACTATCAGTCAGAGGTGTTTTGTGCTGTCATAATAGCAGCCAGCTATTCCCCACTGCCTGCTTTTCTACCTCCTTCTCTTCCTTCAAAATAGGGTGAAGGTATAGCTGCTGACACAGCTACCTCTTCTTATGACTGGTCCAGGTAGGTGTCTTTCTTTTCAATGTGGCAGCTGGCCAGATGTCATGGAGCAACCTGCACATGATGTGATATGTAGAGAAACTTTTCTTCCTGTCTCAGACTGCTGGGAGACGTTGTGCTGGCCCTGGTTTATTCATTCAGCCACCCCAACTTTCCATCAAAGAGCTCATCATGCTTCTTCCATGTTTCACCTCAAAACTACCCTGTGATAAGAGAGATGATGACTGGCCCAAAGACAGTTAGTAGTACTTCAATGTGCTTAACTACTACCACACTGACTCTTCAGTCAGTGGAACTGCATTGTGAGCCATCTGTCCACTGTCAATCAATAAAAATGTCTTGATTTAAGAAAGGATGAGATAAATTCATGGAGGATCATTCTATCAACAGCCAAAAGACAAAGGTGGACTTTTATTCAAGGCCCAATTTTTTGTGTTGTCAAAACTCTAACTGAACTACTATGGAAATAATTTGGCACAAGGGAAGTACTACATACGTCTTTATGTTTTACCTACTCTTTTAGATCTGCAGTAGAGGTACTGCTCCAGGTGTCACTGCCTTCGGATATGATGGTGACGTGAATAGATTCTGGTGGCCTTTTTCATGGCTCTACCTAATTCTGGAATACTTTCTCCAACTAGTCAACTGATACTAAGAGATGCACTACCAGTTTTCAGTATCATGTGAAGGTGGTCACCAGTTTATGGATAGCTGTAGGCACCAGGCTATCTCTTCTAGGTGTTATGGCAGTTCTTTTGTACTGTGTTGTACTGTGTTGTTCATAAACTCCTCTAAAAGGCTTAGATCCATGTGTCATTCTTCCATCGTATAACCCCACAAAAAGTCCTTTTTTGAGGCAGATTACAATACCCTGGTCATGCTGGTTGAGGGAATCTGGGAGTTGTGTTTCAAAATACTGTAATAACTTTTCTGAGGTATGTTCCACTCAGCACATTCTAGCTATAACTGATACCTTTTCAGGAACTCTGTTGGGGAACAGCTAAGCAGCTACAGTTTCAGTCCATCTCTCTCACACTTTCCTTCCTCTCCCTCTCCTGCCCTCCCTTCCTGAGCTTCATGCTTCTTTCTTACTTCAGGAGGCCCAGCACAACTGCTTTCAGATCCTACTTAAATGAGATAAAATATCGAAGCTCATATTTCTAGAAAAGCGAAACCTCTCTGAATTTTAAGTCTCTTAAAAAACCTCTTCTTTGCATGCATCTAATTCCCCAGGGTTTTTGTTTGTTTGTTTGTTTGTTTTTGTTTTTTGGTTAAGTGCAACCGTGTCCCTCTTACCTGGTAATAAGTATTGTTGAATTCTGGAGGACTTATTTCTGCCTAGATATGCATAGGATTGGTCTGTAAGGTACATATTTATTGCCATTCCTAGGTGCAAGCAGAACCCCCAGTGTCAGTTCAGATACATGTACCCATCCATTTCATCCTGATGCTCTGCCTACAAAACCCACAAAGAGGGTTGGGCATTGCTTGTGTGGATTGCAAATACAGCTTTAGGAGAAATCACTTGGAAGCCTCCTTGTGAACATGGGCCAGAACTGGAGCAGCAGAACAGTCATTAAAACTCCTCCAGGTAAAAGGGCATGTAACCAAATCCCATTGACATCAATGGAAGTAACTATTCCATTGACGTCAGGATTAACATTCATGGTGCCATGCCAAGGGAAAGAAAAGAGTCCTGTCCACCTGTATGTATGTCCTTGTACTAAAACAAATTAGCATAGTTAGTGTTTTCTGTGTGTGCATTGTATTGTCTCAACTGCGTACGTTTTCATTATCCATTTCAATCTGGAATTCAGGCACAACTTTGCCACTGAAATTGCCTTGGTTGCCCAAGGAATGATTTACACAGAAAGAAATTGGAGAACCACAGTTCTTCCAGATCTCTGACTCTGAAGCTTTCAATACCATTAATCAAGGTAGCTTTCTCAACATATAATCTGAAATAAGAGAGTAATTAATTAACAGTGTTACTGTTCCTAGTTCAGTAGTGGATTATAGAATATTGTTCTGGGGGCTTCTTCTCAACCCCCTGGAATCTGTGTTTGGAGTCCTGCCATATTCCAGATTATCCACTGTGTTTTAATGACTCAGTGAAACTACTAGGCTGGATCTTTCAGAAATTTGGATTGTGATCCTGCATTGGGATACATTTGGGTATCGCAAAGCTATGTATCCATAGATATGTCCTCTGTCCCCCCACTCATTTTATACTCATTTTATAAACCCAATATGATAATATCCTTGTTATTGGAAAGCAGGGGAATGAGCAGGGTTGCACCCAGCAGTTTCCCTATAGCTCTGCAACAAGTATCTGCAGAGAATGCCGGAGTTCCTTGTGAGTTTTCTGCAGATTATGTCCTCACAGTTCATCCAGCTACAGGAAAATCATTGGATGCTATCTTATTGATTAGTTCCAATTAGAGTACATTAATTGACTCAACTGTTGAATTGTAAATCTATACTTAGGTATTGTAGATCACATTTTTCAATGTATCTGCTCTGGCCAGGAGTAACAACAGGATTCAGGCCAATGTCTTAAAAGGACAAAGTTGCAGAGTGTATAAATAGTTTTTGTTTTTTTGTGGGACGGAAGGGAATGGAAGTATCCTTGGAGTGGAAAAATCCCCAATAAATAGGTACTCAGTTTTGCATTATAAAGAACATATTGGCCCAACAGGCATTTAGAGGCATGATAAGGGCTTGTTTAAGCACCTTTAGGGTTAGGGAGGGTGCAGCGTTCGCACCCTCCCTAACCCTAAAGCGTATGGGCGCCGCCATTTTTAAATGGCAGTGTCCATACAGATATGCCATGATGTCATCATGATGTTGTTTATTTTTTTTGCCAATTTTCTTTATTTATTTTCCAAAATACAAAAAAAACCTACAGCTCATATATATAATTCACATGTTATACCATTGTTACTATCTTACCTCCTTAACTACAATTCCTCGGGATTCTTCTAAATTAAACGAATGTCTCTAATTACCAAAAGCATTCTTCATCTCCAGATGATACCCTTTTTACAGACCAAAAAAAAAACCTTAATTATTATAAATGTAATTGCATACATAAGTTATCCTTCACACTTCTAAATTCTTAATCGTATATATATGCATTATGGCAGTTAATTATTTCTTGTTTTGTATTCCACTATAAATCATTATTGCCTGATGTCCTTCTTTCCTAGAGATAAAATTTAAAAATGGTTCCCATGTTTTCTTGAATGTCTCAAATGATTTTTGTTGTACAACATAAGTAATTCTGTCCATTTCCATAAGATCATACATTTTATTTGTCCATTGTTCTATAGTCGGAATGTCCTCCTTCTTCCACACGCCTGCTAAAAGTATTCTAGCAGCGCTTACCATCATAAAAATCAGTTTACCATGGTCACGTTCAGTTTGCTCATTGTCCAGCATATTTAAAAGAAAAAGCTTAGGGTCTTTCACCAACTTAAAGCCTAAAATCTCCTCACATTTCTCATGAATGTCATTCCAAAATTTTTGAACAAATTTACACCCCCACCAACAATGATAAAAAGAGCCCACCTTCTCTCCACATTTCCAACACTTGTTACTACAATTCCCAATTTTCGACAGTCTGTAGGGGGTCAAGTACCATCTGAATTGCATTTTTAACATGTTTTCTCTTATCCCACTGTTGGGAGTATACTTTATTCTTTTTTTCCAATTTTTTTCCCACTGGGCTAACGGGATGTTTTGGCCAATGTCTTTTGCCCAATCTATCATGCACTTTTTAATCACTTCTTGTTCCATGTCTTCCTTCAATAATAATTTATAAAATTTAGATATTTCATGTCCCCCTTCCTCTCTAATTATCTTCTCGAATTCCTCTTCTCCTTTACCTATCCCCAGTAACTTAACATCTTGAGTGAATCTCTCTTTTAGTCTTCTATACAAAAACCAATTAAGCCTATATTCTTCATTTATAAGTTCAGTCTCTGTTTTTAATACCAATTTCCCATTCTCCATTTTTAAAATATCTTCGTAGGTCGGCCAATTATTACATAACATTTTTTCGTTTTTAAAGAGACCTTCATTAATTGAAGTCCATAACGGGATTTTGGGACACCATCGCTTTTTCACTTTATTCCACACCCTCATCAATGATTTTCTGATAAAGTGGTTATTAAATTCCTGGTTAATTTTGTGCTTCTCATATAGTAAGTAGCCATGTAATCCGTATATCAAGCCTGCAGCTTCCAAATTCAAGATTTTATGTTCTTTTAATCTGATCCAGTCTAGTATCCAACTCATCGTTGCTGCCTGATAATACAAGCTTAAATTCGGTAACGAGGCTCCACCCCTATCCCTAGAATCAGTTAACAGCTTGGTTTTTATTCTGGGTTTTTTACCTAACCAAATAAATTTTTGTAGTTCTTTATTCCATCTCTGGAAGGGAGATTCGTTTATTATCACTGGTAGATTCTGAAACAAGTACATGAATTTTGGTAGAATTGCCATTTTGATTGTAGAGATCCTTCCTAGCCAGGATAGGTTTAAATTTTTCCAGCGCCTCATGTCGTTTTTAATTTCATTCCAGATTTTCTCATAATTATTTTGAAATAAATTCGTATTTTTTGTGGTAATTGTGATGCCCAGATAACGAACCTTCTTTACCAATTGAAATCCAGTTAAGTCGCAAATTTCTTTTTGTTTTTCTTCTGGAATGTTCATTGTCATTATCTGTGTTTTGTTATTGTTAATTCGAAATCCCGAAACCTTCCCATAATCCAACAAAATTCTCAACAACTTTTCCACACTTTCCACTGGGTTTGATAACGTGATATTTAAGTCATCTGCGAAAGCATTCACCTTGTATTCCCATCCTTTTATTTTAATCCCTCTCACTTCTTTTTCTTCCCGTATCTTTACTAATAGAATCTCGAGGGTTATCAAAAATAAAAGGGGTGACAGCGGACAGCCTTGACGAACTCCTTTCGATATCTTAAAGGTATCGGATTTCATTCCATTAACTATAACATTTGCTTCCTGTTCCGTATAAATTTTGTCAATCCAAGTATAAAAATTATGTCCCACATCCATTCTCTTGAGCACCCCTTTCATAAAATTCCAATTAATTTGGTCAAAGGCTTTTTCTGCGTCAAGAAAAATTAGCAACAATTCTTTATCTATATTTTTCTCGTGTAGTTCAACAAGATTCAAAATAGTCCTAATATTTTTCCTTATAAGTCTCTTGGGCAGAAATCCATTTTGGTCCTCGTGGATATAATCTCTCAATAATCCCTTCAATCTTTCTGCAAGTATTGACATAAACAATTTGTAGTCCACGTTTAAAAGAGAAATAGGCCTATAATTTTTCATCTCCTGTGGATCTTTATTTTCTTTAGGAATCAATGTAATAGAGGAATTACACCAGGTAGAAGGAATACCGTCCATTATTATCTCGTTCATTACTCTGTGTAAAGGTCTTAATAGTTGTGTTATAAAAGTCTTATAATATTCAGTGCCAAAACCATCCGGTCCTGGTGTTTTGTTGATTTTACTTCTTGCTGTTGCCTTTATAATCTCTTCCATCGAAATCTCTTTATTTAACTTCTCTTGTTGCTCTGGAGATATTTTCGGAATTCCGCATTTATCCAAATATTTTCTAATGTCTTCTTCTTTAATTCCTTTCCCTTTATATAAATCTGCATAATATTTTTGAAATGCCTTTTTCATTTTATCCGCAGTAGTTAAAATTTCTTTCCCATCTTTTATTTTCTTTATCGTTCTGTTGGCTCTCTCTTTTCTAAGTAAAAAGGTGAGTAATTTCCCAGGTTTGTTAGCATTTTCATAATATTTCTGTTTCACATATTGAATTTTTTGTGCAATTTCTTCCATTACCATCTGGGAAAGCTGCCTTTGCAAAAATTTGATTTCTTTTATCTTGACAGAGTTTCCAGGGTCCGTTTTAAGCTCTTGTTCTCTTCTTCTTATTTCTTCCGTTACTTCATCCATGCGTCTATTTTTTTCTCTTTTGATTTCTGCCCCTTTTTTTATCAATAAGCCCCTTATCACTGCTTTATGTGCATCCCATACCACCTTAGGGGAAACTTCATTATCGAGGTTTTCCGCAAAAAAATGTTTCATCTCAGTTGAAACTTCTTCTATTACTTTTTTATTCTTCAGTATATAGCGATTCAATCTCCATTGAAACTCTCTTGGAATACACCTCAATCTCAATAGAACAGGGTGGTGGTCTGACCACGTCTTAGGAAGTATCTCGATCTTGTCGATTTTAGAAGTTAAGTGTGTCGATAGAAAGAACATGTCTAGCCTCGACCAAGTTTTGTGGTGATTTGAAAAAAAAGTATAATCTTTAGAGTCTCCATATTTGTGTCTCCATACATCCTTAATTTCCATCATGTCCATAAGTTCAAAAAAATCTTTTGGTAATTTACCTTGATTTTTCTTTATCGGTTTACTAGAATATCTGTCTATCAATGGATTCACCACGCCATTCCAGTCCCCCATGCAGATCAACGACTCATAATTCAGTTCTTGCAAAACTATCCTTAATTTCCTGTAGAATTTTGCTTTGTTTTCTAAAGGGCCATATACTCCCACACAAAGATAAATGTGATTTTGCATATTCACTTCTACTAGAATATAATTGCCTTCTTCGTCACTCTTAATTTCTTTCGCCTCGTACTTATGATTCACATATAACACCACTCCCTTCTTTTTGAGTTTGGAGGAGGAAATAAATTCTTTTCCTAATTTCGAATTTCTTAAATATTTACCATCTCTTCTTCTTATTCTTGTTTCCTCTATACAAATGACATCCAACTTAAGTTTTTCTAATGTATGAAATATTTTCTTTCTCTTCTGGGGAGTGTTCATTCCTTGGACATTCCATGTTAATAATTTCAATTGACGTGTCATTTCCAATTACCATTAAAATAAATTATATTTTCAAATATGTTTCCTATATCTCTCCATCACTCTCTTCTCTTTGAACTTCACTTTCATCTCTCCCTCCTACTGCTCCTCTTAATGCCTCTTCATCCTGCTGTAAATCTTGAGTTTTGGTCTCTTCCTTTTCTAATTCTGGTTCTGGAGAACCTTCCTTCTTTTTACTCCTAGTAGTCATTGTTGATTTGGGTATGTATTGTTTCATGAATCGCCTTGCCTCATCCACAGATACAATCCTAATTTTCTTCTTCTTGTACCAGAAGGTTAAACCTTCTGGTAATTCCCACCTGTATGGAATGTCATCATTTCTCAGCTGCGAAGTTACAAATTGGTAGTCCCTTCTCTTCCTCAATAATCTTGTAGGCACATCCTTGAAAATTTTCAACACAATTCCCTGATGTTCCAATGGCGATTCGTTATGGTTCAACAGCACTTGATCCCTGATTCGCCTTCTCAAAAAATAAACAATGATATCCCTGGGTAGATCTCTTTGGGAAGCAATTCTCGAGTTCACGCGAAACAATCTGTCGATCTCTTGTTCCATCGAAATATTGTCTTTGTCTAGACTCTCTCCCAAAATCGGTACCAACTTTGCCATAAGATCCTCGTCTTTCTCCTCGGGGAGCCCTCTAATCTTCAGGCACCTCTCCCTAAGTTTCAATTCCCACATTGCTTTATCATCGAGATCTTTTTCTTTATCATCTTTTATCTCTTTCCAAGCTTCCTCCAATCTTTCTGTTTTGTTTTCCAAAGATGAGACCCTTTTTTGTGTTGTAGTTACTTCAAATGTTAATTTTTCCAAAGATGAGTTAATTTCTTTCATGTCTGATCTAATTTCATGTCGTATTTCCTTTTTGAACTCTTTCATGTCCTGTTTCCATTCCGCTCTTGAATCACTTAATTCCGATCTTAGTTTACGAATCTCTTCCAAAATTAAGCTATTCGAATCTGTTTTATCTAGTGAGGGTCTTCTTTGAGTTGGATTTGGAGGTTTGTTTCCTCTTCCCGAAGCCATATTTATAATAGTTCTGATATTGATTTATTATTATTCAATATATTCTTCCTTTTTATTTCTTATTTATATCTTATTTCTTGTTTCTTGTCTTTATTTTCTTCTTTATTTTACCTACTTCCTCATATGGTTCCCTTCTTCCCTATTATCAAATTATTACCTTTACAATATGTTTAATGTGCTCAATATTTAACTTCCCCCCTTAAATCTTCACTCAACCAAAATAGGCTACAGTGTGGGAACAAACAGCACTATAATTAAGGAAGAGAGAGAGAGAAAGAGAGAGAGAGAAAAAAAGCACTTTACAATATTAATCAAGATATCATCCACTCTGTTACCCCCTTACACATATACAAATCTTTTCCCCTTAATTTCGATGTTCTCCACACCTTCTATCTTGAATCTTCACAATTTTCTCTTGCCGCAACTACAGTTCCCAGAAGCCCTCTAAAACCCCCAGAGTCCTCTGAACATCCACCCTCTTCCGACTCTGTTAAGTTTCAGTGCTCTAAACTACAATACCCAAGTTCCCTCACTAATTCGCCACTTCCGCCCTTTGCAGATACCCCTCCTCTTTCACTTAGCCCTTAATTAACCCTTCGGGGTCTGGAGTTAAGTCTCTATTAATCTTCAAAACCAAAACCAAAAAGGAACAACACAGATAAAGGTCCAAAAGAGCCAAATCCAAAGAAGAAAATAAAATAAATTTCGTCTTGTTTCAAGCTTCCATGCGTAAGTGATCCACAATCTCCGCTTTCCTTATATCCGTTTTCAAGTTTTTACGTTCTTCCTTCTCCTTTAGGGACTCTTCCTTCTGCCTAAATTATCTCTTCCAACATCCTCGTCGTCCCGTCCCCCGTCCTCGATGTCCCGTCCCCCGTCCTCGTTGTCCCGTCCCCCGTCCTCGATGTCCCGTCCCCCGTCCTCAATGTCCTATACACCGTCCTCTATGCCTCATCACTTATGTGCAGCACAGTACTATTATAGTTTAATGGTACTATAATGTTATAGATCCAAATTTGATGTATTATTATAGATCCAGATTCCAAAAAAAAATCCAAGATAATCTGTATGCTCAAATGTTGCACTGCTCAAGAGTCGCTTATCCACACTGGAATCCTTTCTCGTCTCCACTCTTTCCTCCTCCGCACTTTCCCACAGTCTCTCACTACCGCCGTTTACTGCCCACTGAGATCTCGAAATCCAAATCCAAATACACGAACTGGGACCATTAGAAGTCCTCAATCCTCAACCCGAAACTTTTAAGTTCAATTCCTTCGTTTTTAATTTTTTGTTTTTTTTTTAAATCCAATCCACCCAAGTCTGCCGAGTTACAAAAATTGTCCAATTCGAATTTAAAGTTGTCAAAATTTAAAATGTTATCTCACTGGAGTTCTTATAGTAGAGACAAATGAGCCCCGCTGGAAAAAATATGAACTTACTCAAGTTAAACGAAAAATATTATTTTAAAAGTTGGTGACGCTTCTGTCCTTTCGGAAGTAGTACACGCGTGAATTGCTCTCCGACCCCCGCTTAGGCTGTTGCCTCCGCTCGACCCACTAAGAGCCGTCTCTGGGGGCACTACCACCGCGGATCGGGGTCTCCGACGAGCCTCCTCTGAACCCCCAATACCTCAGGGGTATTTTGGGATAACCCGGTTCCCCGGAGTTAACCCAGCTACTGTGCTACCAAGGATCTTCTCCACCAGATCGGGGAAAGTCTCCTAGCGAGGCGCCATTACCAACCCGGAAGTCCATCCTCTCATCATGATGTTGTTTAGATGCATCATGATGTCATTTAGAAATGCTGCACGCGCCATGACAGCATAGCACTGTGGGAGGGTGCCAAGTGCGCCCTTCCCGCGACGCAAAAAGGAGCTCTGAAATGGAGTTCTTTTTTGTGCCAGGTCCCTTGCGCAGCCTTTAGATAGCCACGCCAAGGACGCAGGGCAGAAAGGGGCTGCAGCAGCAGCTCCTTTCTCCCCTCTCCAGCGCCGAGGGAAGCGGGGTGCAGTGGGTGCCCAGGGTGCCTGCTGCACCCCACTTTGAGGCCTCAGGGAAGGGGCAGTTTGCCGCTTCCCCGCAGTCTCCAGAAGCGGTGAGATGGGGCCTCGGAGGCTGCCAGTACAGCAGCCTTGGCCCCATCTCGCTGCTTAAAGGGGCGAGTATGGACCACCCCTTTTGGGCGGTCTGGAAAGCCCCATAGTGATCTGAGAAATTTGGTCTTGTTACACTGGGACATGGTGATCAGACATCCTCCTTTTCCAGGACATGTCCTACATTTCAACCTTCTGTACAGGAGGAATTTTAAAATTTCCTCCATTTTGAGCATGAATATGAAGCATAATTTTACATTTATATTATTGTTTTTAGCTTTTATTTTGTAATATCCTACACTTTTCTTGAATGCCCTACATTTTGCAGTGCCTTGTCCTGCTTTGCAGTTATGACATCTGGTCACCCTTTACTGGGGAGGAGTTGACTTTTCCCTCCCTTGCTTCCTCCCTTTATTCTTCTTCTCTTCACCATTCCTGGAAAAAAAAATCTTCTCCTGCCCAAAGCTTAGAAGGTTACTATTATGAAGAATGACTATAATTAGATGCTGAATCCATCCATAAGGATATTCAGATGCTAAAAATAATCCAGGTAGAATCTTTGTTGTTCATATGCATTTCAAATGCATCAATTAAGGCCTTTGGGGGGGGGGTGCCAAACAAACCACTTAATTTGGGACTTAACCTGGGATAATCAATGTCAGATTTTCTTGGGTGTGCATAACCAATGCAAAGAGACGAGGGATAAATCATGATAAAACTCTGCATGCCTTGAACATGCCTTGAACATGCTTCAAATACATTTGCATCATCAACTCTCTCTTTATTCAAGTGCTGGCACATGTGAGCAACCAAATTCGTAGAGAAGATCATAGATGCAGTTCCATAGGGTGAATAACAAATCTGGTATGCATTAGTGTGATTATTCACATAGCTGCACTAAAAACAACGACATGTGAATGACCCTCATAACAGAGCAGCAGCAGGATGATGCTTTGGGTCCAAGAGCATCATCCTACTGCTGCTCAGGCATGGATGGATTCATTCTCTCGGTGTATTCATCCTTCCTAAAAGTAACTTTCTAAACTCTGCTCCATCCTGACAAATGTTAATGCACAACCTACGGCGTCCGCATGGCCTGGCGCCCACCCAACCTGTGCACCTGCATGATTACAGCCAGGCTTTCCCAAATACTTTCCTTTCCTAACAGCTTGCTCTCTTTGGAGGGCAGCTGGTTGCTGCAAGGTTGCCTGGTTGGTTTCATTTTCTTTTATTCTCCTTTTTTTGTTGTTTCTTTTCTTTCCCCTTTTACACTTTCCTTTTTGTTCCCAAGTTCTCTTTCTCTTTCTCTCTTCTTTCTTTCACATCAAACACTTTAAGGCAGGCATAATTTCATTTCCCCCAACTGTTGTTTTGGCGAGCTTATTGGAGCTAATCATATATGTCCCTCGAGAGGCGCTGTGAGACTGGCCCACACCGAAGCAAAATAGTTCCAGCAAAAGATAGTGCCGAAAGAGAATGGCAGCCACCTGCTTTGCCTGAAGGGCAATGTAAGATTCTGCTCAAGAAAATGCAGAATGAACAGCTGCTTTCTGCTCAGGCCATTCTGACAGTTCCCATTGTGCCAATAAAACATAAAGCTATCAATTCCTAAATAAGACCAGGCAGAATTTTACCATTTTCCATCTCTCTCTCCACTCCCCACCCCACCCCCAGCCCCCAAATCTCTTCTGCAAATTGTTTCACATCAATACACAGTCAGGTGTGTTTACATATAATTCATTTGCATTAATACACAGGATCCACCAAAACAAACAAAGGAAATGAACGCCAGCTTGAATCATGACTTCTCCAAAGTGATCGCACTCATTGGGAGACAATATTCCAAATGGCAGAAATGGAAATGGAAATTTGTTGCTGGGTTATATCTACAGAACTCATCTCAGCATGAGTGTACTCAAATGGTTTCTCCATCTCCCTCCTAGTTTATATCCCTCCAATTCTGCCCAGTTCTCCAAAAGCCAAAAGCTTTCACAATGAGCAAATAGAACCTCAAGTGGTGGGACTGTGTAGATTGAAATGGTCTTTGTTCTCAATGTTTATCATTTAGTTTTAGGAGATAAACTGAATGAGCGACACAAGAAAAGGCATGAATTCAACCCTTTATGTTGGAATTACAAGGACAGCAGGACTGTTGCTGAACTCCTACATCAAGTGTGTTCTTTGATTTCGTATCCTATTTCTTCCTACCATCCTGTCAATGACATACACGTTTTGTGTGTTCCTTTATTGATGTGGAGGAAGGAATTCAATATCTCCCTTACACAACAACCTCCACCTGGTTAAAGCTCACCTGTCTCTTGCTTGATGAGACCATGCATATGCTTCTTGGCTGCCACCATGCTCCATAAACAACTGTACTGAAAGCAGCAAGAGACAGATGGGTTTAAGGAGGGAGAGTTCCACCTACATGGAACCTTACATCCCATCTCCCAAAGAATGGCTACTCCTTAGTTCAAAATGGAGAAAAATATGAAGCACCTATGGCTGGTGGTAGCTTGTTTTCTGCTTCTCCAAAGACTAGACAATAAACCAGTAGATTCCAATTACAAGAAAAGAGATGACACCTAAAATTTAGGAAGAACTCTTTTTTTCTTTCTATTTTTTTCTTTTTATTGTAAGATTGTTTTGACAGTGGAAAGACTGCCTCAGAAGGTGGTGGGCTCTGCATCTTTGGAGATCTTTAAAAAGAGGTTGGATGGGCATCTTTCAGAAGTGCTTTAGTTATGTATTCCTGCCTGGCAAGGCATTGATTAGATGGCCCTTGTCGTCCCTTCCAACTCTAAGATTCAGTGGTTCTATCTTAACCTTTCCCCTGATAAAGAACAATGGGCCAAACAAACTATGTCTCGCAACACTTTTTCCTCAAATGTCTGGCACTTCATGGGTCTTCCCTTCTTAGATGCTGCCTATCTTTGCCATTTGATCCCATCATGATCCCCCAGACAGGCTCTTCATGGTGAATGACCAAGCTGCCCCTTAACTGTGGAATGACCTGCCAGAAGAGATTTGACAGCTGAACATGCTGTCCCAATTGAAAAGAGCATTAAAGACCAGTCTGTTCTGGCAGGCTAAATGAGATTATATTTAAATTGTAAATGGTAAATTATGGGATTTAAATGTGGATTGTTTAAATACATATATGTCTTGTTTGTTTGTTCTTTTAAACTGATGTGTGTTTTAACTGATGTTGTACATTTGTTTGTCTGTTGTTGTTCCCTGTCTCAATCCAAGGGATGAAGTGCCAAATATAATATAATATAATATAATATACACCACAAAAACCTGGAAAACAGAGCAAAGTTCATTATTTTCCCCCGCCCTGCTTCCTCTTAAAGTCCCACATAACTACCCTCAGTTGGACCAGATCAGTATGATAAATCATTACCAATAATAGTAAAGTGGAATTCAGCAGTTTGTGGTATAGATTAGGAGTGAACAATTGTTGATGTTATGGAGTTATGGAGTTTCCCTGGTCTCTAATGGACCTTGAGGGCTACACTCTACTCCCCCCCCCCCCAAATTTTTGTTTAAAAAGTTATTCTTTCCCATGGGGGAAGTGCTGGGTGACTCTGGGGGGCTCAAAACAGCCTTGGGGGACAGCAATGGTCCACACTTTCCACACCCTTGTTATAGAACCATGTTGTCTGATAAGATGTTAGATTTTGGTTAGAGGAGATGTGGGAATCTCTTCCTCCCCCACTCCCACCTGCCCACCTCATCATCAGAGAGAATGCGGCAGGACAGAGTGGTAGAATTCCAAGATGACTGTCATTTAAATTAAAAATCATGGCTCTTCAGGACTGCTTTTAACCAAATGGAAGGACACTGGGAGAGGCAATCAAAGAGAGAGACACACACCCCGCCACATCATGTTTTAATTTGTCCACCTGTGTAAATGGCAATTAATGTCCAGGATTTATATAATCTCAATTTTGATATTTTTTGTTCGTTTATTTGTTTCTCAGTTATTAAAGCAACTAAAACACTATGAGTTTGGGGTTTCCAAAAGGAAATATTTATGAGTCCTTTCTGTACAGATTTTAATTTCTTTCTTCTTCCACTGCCATCAATTTCCATACTGCTATCCTCAAGATGAACTCTCTGTAAGTCACACTGTCACTCCTCAGCTGTGTTGTTGGTTGGCTGGCTGACTGCAGGCATCATACCACCATAAAAGATGCCCAGAGTGGCTCTCAGGGGAATGACAGTAACAGATCCTGGCTCATGTACATAGGATTTATTCTATGGATTCCTCATCAATGTCAGGAAAATCCTCTTAGCAGATGTTATCTATAGCAAGTGCTGGAAGCTTTAGCATTTGTGTTAAGATCATTAGTGCATAGCTTTCTTTGTGACATCCTGACATGATATTAGCAAAGGAGTGGGTGACATGCTTTGAGACAATAGACAAGGTCACAGATGAGGCACTTGCGCTTGACTCTCAGGTACACAAACTAGGCATTGTTTGTGGAGAATAATGAATCACATAAAATGCTGTCAGAAGGGTAAAAGAGAGCATTTAAGCCTCTCACATTTTTGCTTCCAGTCTTTTGCTCATGGTAAAACCTGCATTCCAGAGATGTGTGCCCACATCAGTGCCAGACCTCAGACTTAAGTCAAATTTCAAATTAGAGCTATGTCTCTGGAATGTGTTCACCAGAAGTTACCATGATTATAAAAAGCAATGAAATCACCTGCCTTTCCTATATTCACAGAGTGGCTTCTCATCAGATAAAATAGACACTATCCAGATGTATGGGGCTAGAGCTTCTATTGCCTTCAGCCAACATGGCCATTAGAACAACTTGGAGAATAGCTTCATTTATTCTGGGCCTTATGTGAAGCCCAACTCAAACCTTTCAAACTCCCCATTTCCTAGTCAGCTTACAAGAAGTGCTTGAAATGGTAGCTGTCTCAGTGTGTGCTTAATGCCACAACTTCACTAAGGACATTATCACATGGGAAGAATTTTTCTTTATTTCGAAAGAAATGAAGGTAGGGCCAGTTCAGAATTGAGTGAATTCGCTAGTTCAGCTAATTTATGTGATTGCGTATTGATGCCGCATCGTGATTGGACTGCCCGAAATTGCCTCTCTGTACCCAAAATTACATGTGATAGTTTCTCATGCAATAACGTGAAACCCCACGATTGCATTCGGAAGGACTTCCCATTGCCTGAAAATGCATGTGATGGGCTTTCACGCAATAACGCGAAACCCCATGATTGCGTTCAGATTGCCATTTGATTATACTTCCAATTCCCGTTGTGTGATAAACTCCTAAATCATAGGAAGTTAATGTGAAAAAAGATATCTTAGAAACTGTTACTAGAAATATGTCTATTTTAGACCATTTGGCTAAATCCTTACCTCTAGAGCAAGGGCTGAAGCTCACTGGAATCACACATCAGAAGGTAGTACAATCAGTCCCCAGCATCTCCATGTTGGGTTGAGAAATGCCTCTACATGAAATCCTGAAGAACCTTCATCGGTCAATGTTGACCAGGATTGGGTGGCTCTCCAAAGGCTGAAACATCAATCCACTTTAGCCAACATAGACAGTAGTGAAGAATGAAGGGAGTCAAAATTCAGCAACTTCAGGTGGTCCACAGATATGGTTGCCAGGTAAGCATTATTCTGTTTCATGATCTTTCAAGGCCAAAACCTGGGAAGGTCCTTGTGGGCAGACATGTGTCCTTGTGAATTCATAGAGGTGGGACAACTAAGGGCTGGGAGGATGCTAGCACTGTTTCTGAACCAGCAGTTTATAAAAATTGTCAGAAGAGGAATCTGGGTAAAATTCAGCTGACTAGGCAGCATGGTAAGTCAGAGAAGGGAATTAAAAAGCAAACTATATCCAGCAGCATAGTTTTTTGTGGAGCTTTTGGGCTATGTGACCATGTTCTAGAAGAGATCTTTTCTGACATTTCACCAGCATCTATGGCTGGCATCTTCAGAGATGCCAGCCACAGATGCTGGCAAAACATAAAAAAGGAACTCTTCTAGAACATGGCCACATAGCCTGAAAGCTCCACAAAAAACTATGGATGTCGGCCATGAAAGCCTTCGACTCCACATATATCCAGCAGCCATACCAACAGCAAAATGCACCCAGCAGCTGCAGCTACCTTGTTCCTCATGTTCTGTCTGGTCTTCCCTACAGTAAACATTAAAAATGACATTTCTTTTCTAGAACCTATATGGTTGTTTGGGCTTCTGTAAAGCCCACTGATAGCCCACGGGGAGGTTTTGTTTCTCTTGTGCTATCACCATTGCCAGGCCTTCTGCAATTTGAAAACTCATGATGCTACACTCCTTGCCTTGCTCCAAACAGCACAATGGGTCCAAATGCTTGCAATGACCACCTGTCTTTCTGAACTGTTCCTCTTGCTCCTGGCTTGTTAGCACATTGACATTACAGTAATGTAACACACATGCAAGTGCCAGAAACCCCTGGTGCCAGTGAGGTATGGACAGGAAATGGACATCCAAGCTTGAAAGCCACCTCACATAAACACAAATATGCCCCTTTCTAGTATTAATTACAGTGAGTTTTGTCTCTTTGCTTCGAAACTGAACGGAACATAGTTCACTGGGATTTCAGGGTTGCCTGAGAACTGGCAATCCCAGTCATGAGTTGTTCCATCCTTTGTGTAGATAACACTAAACTTCACAAATCAATCCCCTGACTTGGTATAATCAACATGGTCATCTGTGGACTGGTGTTGGTACATGAGCAATCAGTTTCTGGTCCATGGACAGTCTCCAGAAATGAAAGAAACAGTCATAGACAATGGGAAGGAATACAGTATTGATTCCTGGCACATTGGTGAAAAAACAGTTAGCTGCTAACATAAGATAGCCTGAGAGGTAAAGGTATAAAACAGCTTTCGATCGTTCTAGAAGGTGGACACCATAAATTTGTTGTACAAAGCCACTTAAAGAAAGAAAATCAATATCCGATTTCCTACTGTGGACTGAAGTTATCAGTCTGCCAATAGGTCCATATTACAGCATGGTAAAGTATGATGTGAAAATGAACATATCATGTACAGTTTTGTGAAACATTTGTTGTTGGTGTGTGCCTTTGAGTTCTTTTCAACTTCTGGTGACCCATGAGGTTTTCTTGGCAAGATTTGTTCAGAGCCTTTGCCTTCCTCTTGAGGCTGAGAATGTGTGACATGCCTAAGGTCACCCAGTGGGTTTCCATTGCTAAATGGGGATTTGAACCCTGGTCTCCAGAGTCATAGTCCAACACTGAACATGCACATGGTAAATAATCATTTTATTTATTCAACTGACAAAGGAACGTCTCATGGTTTCAAAGTGCTGCCTGCATAAGCCTGCACTAACATTCAAATTATAAGAAATACATAATGAGATGTAATAACTAAAATTTGATAACCATTATGGTTTAATGGGAGAAGCATAGCTTAGCATTGCCAAATATCATGAAGGATTATGATCATTGAATTAAAATCAATAGAAAATGTTTCTTTTCTAAAGAATGGCTGTTTACAATTTAGGGAAAAGCAAATTTTCTGGGTCAATAAAATTATGTTTCTAAACAAAAAAGACCAACTGGATATGCTGACTTAAACTCCTGTAAAATGTCATTTTAACACTTTATGTTTTAATTAAATTGCATAGTGAAGCTTATTCATTTCCCTGAGCACAGCAGTATGGTAATAAACCCTTCAATATGAGAACGTTCCAGCTTCTCAGTAAGATGCTCAAACTGATCAAACACTTTTCTTTCCCTTTAATCAGAAAACTTTTTTGTCTACTTTATGTAGACAATACAGAGTTTGATTTCATTCCCAGACACGTTGTTACACTTAAGATCACCATAGTACACTTACCCCAAACTTTATATGTGTGGGCTGGAATTCGGTATTACGATTATGACCCAGAGTTACAGATCTGTAAATGTTTCATATTGACAAACACTACACAGTCACAATCATGGCATTATTGCCACAATTGTAAACGCCCTCCCAAACCTACTTTACCAGGCAGAAGCTGCACTGAGAGGTGGAGGCCTGTTTTGCTGGCAGTTGTGGTGGAACAGGCAGAGGTTTACATCTCTCTCCTGCCAGCAAGTGAGGTTGGGACAATCTGAAAAAGGACCTTTGTCACAGTCCTTGTTGCAGCCTCACTTACTGGCAGGAGGCGTGGAAATTTCACCCTTTTGTGCCCCTATTGTCAGCTGAACAGACCATCTCTCGGTGTGCACAACTGCCTAGTAAAGCAAGTTTGGGAGATCGGACCAGGAGACATTGCTTGATTATGTAGAATGTGTGGGTACTGATGAGAACTCTGTAATGATGAGTGCAAAGGTTATTAACATGTTTTGAGGGGTATGAGTAAAAATTTAGAAATCTGCTTCTCATCTAGAAACCTGGCTTCATGTTTTGTGTTAGTCTGAATGTGCTTGCTTGTTTGTTTCTTTAATTTTCCATATCCAACTGCTGAGGAAAGCAGAAAAGCAGGGTAGGCAATATGTACTTCTTCCCTGACCGCTTTACAATCCTAGTGTATACAGTTTGTGATTGAAAATGCCCTACAAGCGTCAGGGCCCAAATTAATTACATTTCCCTTTTGTGCTTATGTCTACGCAGACAGATGGAAAGATAAAGAAACAATAGAACATGTTTACACATGTTTAAACATGTGTATTAAACATGCTTAATACAACACTTTATCTAAATGTCATCCTTTATTTGTCTTTTTAGCCTAGTTTGGGCCATAGGGGTGAGGGTGGAGAGAAGCTCTGCTTGGTTTAACTTGCATGAAGTGCAAGATAGGGTTGCACCTGGGTTACTATGGCACCGAAATACACACTTTCCTGGTTTGAATGGAAGCAGGGGAGATTTGCTGTCCTTATCTGGGGACAGTGCCAGAGATTGTTGTGGCACACCATCCATTTCAGACTTTTCTTATTATTCTCCTCAGAACTTTGGCATCTATTCATATGGAGAAAGAAAGAAAGAAAGAAAGAAAGAAAGAAAGAAAGAATCTTGCTGTCCTCTTTGCAGAGCATGAGTATGGCACAGGTGACTGAGGCTGGATGCAGAGCACCTTCAAGTGACTTTGTTGACTTCAAGTGACTTCTGCAAACAATATCAGTTACCCAGACTGCGCTCATTATTTAAATATGTTACAGGGCTGCAATCCTGTACATTTGTACATAAGAGGAACTTCAATTTAAATGATTTTTTTTTCCTGAGTACACATGCATAGGATTGTTCTTTTCATGCATTCAATAATTAAAACTTGCTTTAACGTTTTTGTACCCAAATTCTTAGTTCAAGGATTATGCAGCCCAATGCCTGCTGTGGAGATCAAGCCAGTGGTCATTCCCAAACATTGTTATTAGAATTTTATTATTAGTTCCTACTAGAGTAGACTCATTAAATCAATAAGATTTGCTTCTGTGTTAATTCAGCATAACCAATAATATTCAGAATGCACCCATCAAGAAATTAATAACCTTCCTAAGTTGTTTCACGTCTTGTGTGAAAGTAAAAAAAAACCAAGCACATCCTTATGTCAGTCTCCCCACATTTTGTCCAAGAAAATTCTTCAGAAAAGTAATCTCTTTTCCTTCTGTGAAGGAAAAACAGGCACAGAACCATACAGAAAGCACAAAAGGACACAACAATTTAAAGACTTTTGCTTTGCAAAAAGCCTATGCACCAAGGCAGCAGCAATACTAATTTCTGCAAAGTATCACTTGTGCAGTTTTCTCACTTAGAAAATGAAAATCAGAATAATCTCTCATAATTTCATTTTCACGTTCACTTTCTTTATTTGTTTGTGCTTGATCCTTCCACATGAGTATGAGATAAGAAACAAGCCACAGACGCCTCATTTCCCCCATGCCACTAATGGAAAGTAAGGGCTTACCTATGGAGAGAAGGTGATGAGTGTTTTGTTCAACCAAAAAGGAATCCCTCCCCAGTGAGTTAACCTTCAGTCCCCAAATGTCTAGCATTGCAGACAGTCTGACACTGAAAATTATTCCCACCTAGAACTCTTATATTTGCTGCATTTGCATTCCTTTCATAACTTTTCCTGCCCCTTTTCTTTAGATGCCTAAACTCTGTTTCTAAATACTATTTTAGGCTTCTTCAATGCTGGAAATTTGGAGACTGTAGAAACAGTTCATTTCAGGGTGAAAAATTCTGATTTGAGAGGGGCAATGTTCTCACCCCCACCCACAATAGCCTGAATTAGAAAGTGTCTTCTCTTGTCTGTGAATGGAAGCTCCATCTAGGCATGGAGTCTGCCAATTGTCTTATTCTCTAAAAGTGTGTTCCCAATGTCCAGTGATCACATTGCACATTTTTCTTTTCTTTTCTTTTCTTTTCTTTTCTTTTTGTGCCTGTTATTTTCACAGCAGGAGTAGAATCAACAAAGCTCCCCGTTTTCCTCCTATTCCTCCATGAAGACTAGTTGTAGAAACCGAAGTGGCTAGTCAGAAGCTAGGGGAAAAATGGAATTTAAGAATGTCCTACAAAGGATAATTCTGCGTATGCACAATACAGGTTGGTTTGGGATATATTGTCAATGAATCTGTGGTAATCGAGCCCTTGACAATGCTGTCCCCAAAACTACCTTCAGTATCTGGGAGCACCTCAACCAAAGTGTTTCTGGAGATTATTAGCTCCTCAGAAAGTTTCGGGGCACTGCCAGGCTGCAAGTTTGTGGGTAGGGGGGATCACATTAAGTTATTCATGACTAAAGATGTGAGTCTCTCTCAGTTAGGATAGCTTTAGTCCAGTTTATAATATTATAATCGTTGACCAGGATGTCAGCCATTGTCTTCTGGAGATGTTGCAAGAAGATGCTCATGTTAAGACAGCCATAGATTAGATTTGTAGTAAAGTTGTTTGGAAAAGTTGATGATGTGCTTTAAGTGCTTAGGGCGTAAGACACTATGTCCCATGTGAGGTGGGTTGTTGTTTTTCACTCATGTTCAGTGGTCAGTTTTTAAAGCTTACCTTCACAATCATAAGACGTAGGAGTTTGCTTCAGAAAGTAATTCACTTAATTCATGGATTCAAAAATATTTCTTGGGCATCATCTGAGTTAGGTTAGGACTAGGGTTAGTAAAGTAGGGCAAGATATTTGATCCATCTTTTTAAATCTCCCCCCCCCCCCCGTATTTATTGTGACAAATTATAACCCACTTTCTTACAGAGAAGACTCTTAATAGGACTGAATGAAGTAAATGAGTTTTGGAAAGTAGCCTAAACAGGTCACAAAGGGAGGAGATCTGAAGAAACAAACAGACTGCTCAATCAAATTAATTTTTTTTCAACTTTGTCTGGACATAAATAGGAACAAATGTCAAAGGATGCCTGTTAACTTATTGAGAACTCTTGTAATATTAACTGGAAGGATTTTAGACCACCATGTGCCTATCTATTCAGAAGTCCAGAGCCTGGAATACTGTTTTGAGTAGAGTTAGTTTTTAAAATATAGTTATAATTTCAAGGTTCACAAATGCAGATAGCTACAATTATGTTTATATATTAAAAAATAACATTTTACTCTCCAGATCTCCAAAGTGACTAGAATACTTTTGATCAGCTTTTTTTTTAAATGAATAGCTTTCATTCAGCAGCATGAGGCACAGTGCAAGCCAGCACTGAAACTGTGCAATATTCCTTGCCACCATTTAGTAATTATAATTATAAAGATAATGAGGTCATTGTAATTACACGGCAAAAGGAGTTAAATTATACCCTATTGAGTTACAATCATAATGGGGTATGGACTTAAGGAGGAGGAATGGCCCCTCTTTCCCTCCTTCCCAACATCTGCCAGTGAAGACCGGCTGAGAGTGTGTTTGTTTGCCCTCCTTCTACCTGGGCTCCTCCCATGCCTGGGCTCCTGGAACTAAGGAGGAGGAATGGCCCTCTTTCCCTCCCCTCCAACATCTGTCAGTGAAGACCAGCTGAGTGAGTGTTTGCTTGCCCTCCTTCTAACTGGGCTCCTCCCATGCCTGGGCTCCTGGACTTAAGGGGGAGGAGTGGTCCTCTTTCCCTCCCCTCCAACATCTGCCAGTGAAGACCCAGCTGAGAGAGTGTTTGTTTGCCTTCGCCCATGCCTGGGCTCCTGGACTTAAGGAGGAGTCGAGTCTTGTCTTGTCATTTGCGTCAGCGCCAGAACATCTGCCTGCCGCTCACGGAGGACTTCTGGCGGATGAGGTGCTGGTGGGAGCAGTGTCCTACAAAGCCGGCCTGCCGGTTTTCCCCTCAGCATTTGCGCCAGTGCCGAAACATCTGCCTGCTGCCTGTGGAGGACTTTTGAGGGGCAGGACACCGGTGGGAGCGGTGTCCTACAAAGCCTGCCCACCTGTCTTCCCCTCAGCATTTGCTCCAACACCAGAACATCTGCCTGCCACCTGCAGAGGACTTCTGAGGGGTGGGACGCCGGTGGGAGCAGCGTCCTACAAAGCCGGCACGCTGGTCTTCCCCTCAGCATTTGCGCCAGTGCTGGAACATCTGCCTGCCACCTGCGGAGGACTTCTGAGGGGCGGGACAATGGTGGGAGTGGTGTCCTACAAGCCAGCTCGCTTTAAACACTAGAGACCTAGTTTTCATCCTGCCCACTTAGGAGAGGAAGGGTATGATATCTATGTTGTATCTGTATTATCATTGATTGATGTTATCTATATTGTATCTCTTATGTAATTGATTGACTTAATGTACTATGTTTTTTACTGTGGATTGCTTCACTGATATATGTTCAATTTGATGTTAATGTACTAGGTGATATTATGAATTGTTTTATTGATATTGTATTGTATGTACTTAATTTGATGTTAATGCATTAGGTTTATATTTTGCATAGGATTATTGATATTGTACTGTGTATATTTAATATGTTGTAATCCCGCCTTGATCTGAAGGAAAGGCAGGACATAGAAATAACAACAACAACAATAATAATAATAATAATAATAATAGTATAACTATAGCTTTATTTCCAGAAAAAGCAATTCCAAGTAACTAAAGTCCAAAGCACACTTTTGAAATACTGTATGTCTAGAAATTTTAATCAAAAAATTGAGCCCCAAAAGCTGGGTTGACTTATCCATGAGTCAATGTAAGTTCTGTATTTTAACTTCTTCCCCTTCTTTGAGTAGAGTGGCAAGGGATAAGGGCTTAGTTCATCCCAGGAGCACCCAAAAGAAGCACCTTTCCACCATGATGCTGTTTCTGGCCTTTTTGAATGATTGGGTGGGAAAATGGCTGTGGTGGCACATCTTTGGTGCTTCCACTCAAAGGAATGCTAAAAGGAATCAGGCTCAGAAGTATCTTAATAAGACATTTCTGTATGAAGACTGTAAACTTCATCCTTTTCATCCTTTGTTAACATGGCCCTCAACTTATCCATGGGTCATATCAAAATCCCAATTTTTGCCCCAAAACTTGCCCTTGATTTATATATGAGATTGACTTATATTCACGTACATACAATAATCCAGTTTGAGACTGCTTTAACTGCCTTGGCTCAGTGCTATGGAAATCTGGGGATCGTAGTTTATTGTGGCACCAGAGCTGTCTAACAGAGAAGACTAAATGTCTCACAAAACTACAGTTCCCAGAATTTCCTAATAATGAGCCGGGATATTTAAAGCAGTCTCGAACTGCAGTATGCTTTGGATCTCAGATGTGGAACCAGTTACTTCTAAGCTCTGAACACATCCCATTTTGTTAAGTGGGATGTACGCCAAGATACATGTACATTAGACTTAAGACCAGAAGTTCTTTTTCAAATGTAGGAATTCAAGATTTAAGTCAAACAATGTTCTATCATCTCATCTTTTGTTGTGTGCCTGTGGAGAGATGAATATCCTGTATCCCATTGGAGAAAAATATTCCAGAACATTACTTTTGTTTAACATGCCTATTCAATGTGTGTGCTATTATTTGGGAAAAGCTGAATCCTAATACCATCTGAATTTCTGAATTTCAGCTTTATTTGTGTTTCATATTAGGCCATTCCTGTGGTTGGCTTTAATTGTTTCATTGTCCTATCTGTTTACCTCACTACATATGGTCTTCTTCACTGCAAAGAGTGATAAAATGTGTACACAATGTACACTCAGACATAAACCGAGGGCCACAGAATTTCCCAATGGAAAAACAAACAAACCTGGTGTCCATTTTATTCTTTGCCATAATTTGCACTGCAATATAAACCATATCTCCAATTAAGGAATGGAATGCCAAAATACATATAATCAGGGCTAATTGCATTCTGCACTCAGAAAAAATACCACAGTCGGAGAAGAATCTAATCCTGCATTGAGAATAAGTTATGTGCATGTTGCCGTTTTTGACAATTTTACATTGACTAAACCAAGGATTCACAATCTTTTTGACTTGCAGAGCCCTTTTTAGAATCAATTTCTATGGTGGAGCCCCTAACAGGCCTACTCTATGTCTTACAAGTTAATGGTGTTTAGGAGTAGTGTAACTTTTTGTTTCTTATTCTTGAATTTCATTCATGTTTTATTCCTTTCATTTTCCTGGATCAGCCCCAGAAAACCTGGAAGTGCATGTGGAGCCTTAAGGGCTCCCGAGAGCACAGGTTGGGAACCACTGGATTAAACTATCCTTACTTAATAGGGTGCTTCAACAAAGTGTGGAATGGTTTACTATGCAGTGATGCCTTAGACCGGGGGGGGGGGGTGATCACGATAGAAAATGACTGATGTGCTTGAGGTCAGAGGAGAGGCTGGGATATCCACAGGAAGCAAAATAGAGATATCTAATCTTCCAACTGTGACAGATCATTCAGTTTCTAAATATTGAGATCGTTCATTCAACACAATAATCTGATTCAACTAATCAATCAAATGCTGAATCATATAAATGGGTTGAGGTTGCCTGATGTCCAGCCTTCTCCAACAACTCAAAGAAAACTATGAAAAACAAACTGATCAAAGAGAATCTTACTTCGTTTATGAATATATCATAAAGATGTGCACAGTTGCTAATAATACTGCTCATTACAAAGCAAACAATCCACTTTTGTTGCAGACTTTTAATACTCTATTTTCTTGGGGCAAAATGAAGACCTGTTGCACAAGAAACGGATGTTCCTCTTGCTTGTAGCAGACTGTGCAGATATGTTCTACAAACTGAAGGATTTTTAAAACTTATATGGAATGCCACTTAAATGGAGAAGATGAATAATGGGTATGGGGCCTTGCAGGACACTGGGGATGAAGGCTGCATCTACACTGCAGAGTTAATACAGTTGGGAGGGACACATGATTCCCCTTTCTTTCAGTTCATAAATGATCATAGTCAAGCTGAATGCTTACTAGATTCACATTCTCTGTTCTAGAAAGATGTCTCCAGAAGGCAGAAGATTCCCTGCACTACCACTTTATAACTATGGACTATCCAAAGTGATGTACTTTTTTTTAGACTTATCAAATTTTGTTTTGTTATGTTAATTTTTAATTTTTTTTAAAAAAAAACCAAGCTACACCTCAGGAATGTCTGAAGGAAGGTATTTATATGATTGTGGAGCAGGAATGAGGAACATAATCATCTCTAGAAGTTGCTTGGCTAAAACTCCCACCTTCCCTTAAAATTGGCAATGTTAGCTAATGTTCACTGGAAATGTAGCACAACAATATCTGAAGGGTCAGATGTTCCTTCTCCAGACCCCTTGGTTTTACTACAAACTCTATGCTGATGGTTTGGGGGCTGGTCTTACATTTCATGATGGTACATACATTAGGGAATGAGAGCCAGCATGGTGTAGTAGACTAGGACTCTGGAGAACAGGTTTTGCTTCCCCACACAGCCATGGAAACCCAGTAGGTGACCTTGGATGAGTCACATCCTCTCAACCTCAGAAAACCTCAAGATTGATTTGCCTAATTCTAGGAATGTGAAAAAATAGCTTTAAATTACTCGATTTTGATGACATCAAGATCAGGAGTTTGTTAACCCCAAAACAATTTCTCATCTAAACTCAAGAATGAGGAAAGCATTTATATTTTTATCAAGGTTTCAACCATTTGCAAATAAATAAATACAGTGGGCCTTCAGTATCTGCTGGTGTTTGGTTCCAGGATCCCTATGGATACCAAAATCAGTGGATGCTCAAGTCCCATTAAATACAATGGGAGTGTAAAATAGTATTCCTTATATAAAACAGCAAAATCAAGCTTTGCTTTTGAAATTTATATATTTAAAAAGCAGTTTCAAACTGTGGATGCTTGAATAAGTGGACAAAAAATCCATGGATACAGTGGGCTACTGTAAATAAATAAATAAATTCTGTGCAAAACTATTATATCTTCTCTTTCTAAAGCAAAGCATATCCACCCAGCAAGCACAAAATGACTGGCTGATTGCTGCAAAAGAGGCAAACAACTCATTTGATGCTTCTAATATTTTAAGTCCATGGAACAAAACAGCTCTCATAGTTTAGTTACATAGTTTATGCAATTTGTACAAAATTATTCCTGCAAATGCAAAATTCTCTTGAGACAAAGAGAAAATATATTGCCACTTCACAGGCAAGGGGGGAAGTTTGCATTTTTTCATTCTCTTGCACAAGAATGAGACAAACAATTGCTTGCTAACTGCTAATGTGACTTCTTTGGATTTGATTTGATAGAGCTAGTGCTTGTATACCCTGTGCAACAGAAAGTGAATGTTAAGTGAAGCATAGGTAAACCAGACTGAAGCTCTGGTTTACCTATGCTTCTGCACTGTGTGATTTGATCATATTAAATAGCCATACACTTCACAGCTGCCAAGTATATGCACATGGACCACCTCCTGGCAAGTACTGCTTGTGGCAATGAGATACAAGTTCATTCTATGCTGGGTCCACCCACATGGCACAGTTTTCAAGAATGTGTCCTTACTGCAACTGTTTCTTGGATATAGGGCAGTGCTATATCTCCATCTTGCTTTTAGCCATTTATTGTTGTTTTGTGCCTCAAAGTCATTTCTGACCTATGGTGACTTATGGTGACCCTAAGGTTTTCTTGGCAAGATTTGTTCAGTTCACTGAAAGAAATGTGGTTTGCCCAAAGTCACCCAAAGTACGTTTCCATGGCTGAGAAAGGTTTTTGAGTTTTAGTCCAACGCTCAATCCACTACACCATGCTGGCTCCTTAAAATAACCATTTATTTCCTGATAATGTTTCTCATCTCCAGCCACTGTCAGCCAAACATGCTTATCAATGGTGTCTGGTGAGTTCCATGTAAGTGAGACTGTGAACCTACTCTAGGTTTTATACTAAGCTTTGGAGGAGGAGTCATCTAAACAGTACATAAACTATTGGGGAAGGGGGTTAAAATTCAGCACCTTGGATAGTTCATGTCACCACCTCATTCAGATGAAAGGAACAAGGCTTTGATGATGAAATATTTATTTCATCTTCATTCTTCAGTATACATTCTATTGCTCACCTGCTGTTGTTTTGCATGGCAGGCAACACATGCAACTAGATCTGAAAATAAATCAGTGTATTTATAAACAGGTCCACCACTTTGTTAAATGCAGGTGTGCTTTGCAAAGGCTTGCTAGAAAAGAAAGGTTTTAACTTGCAGCCAAAAGCAAAGCAAAGCAGGAGCCATCTTAACTTTACTTGGGAGGAAATTCCAAAGTGTGTGAGCAGCCACATAGAAGGCATTCTCCCACATTCCCACCAACCGTGCCTGTGAAGGTGGTAGGAAAGAGAGAAATGCCTCCCTTGTAGGCCCCATTCACACTATGAAAATAATCTGGGATGAATCTATGTTATTTCCTTGGTGTTCACACTTGCCCTGAATCACTCGGTGAACTTTTGGGGGAGAGGCTACCAACCCCCACCCCCCCCCCCAAAAAAACACTACCTAACCTGGAATATTTGATATTGTATTTTTTCCTAAGTTTTCCTGAAAGATTTGCATCAATCTGGATCTTCAGCAGTTTGAATATGCTTCCGAATCGATTTGGATCACTTAGTATCATTCAAAGGAATGGAGGTGGCTCCATTTTATCCTGAAATGATGGCATGTGTGAATAATACAAGGATTAAAATGACTTGGAGAGATTTGCGAACCCAAAAACATGATGGGAACAGCAAACCCAATATGTATCAGCATGGCTGTCTGCATCTCCTCAGGACAAAAAACTGAGTGTGAATGCCCCCATTGATCATAAAACTTCAGCAGCCTCATATGGGATAATCAATTGTTCAAATAGCCTGGGCTTGAGCCATATAAGAGGTCAAACCCAGCTTTTTAAAAGATTTTTAAGGTCAAAACCAGCACTTTTAATTGTGCCCAGAAACAGAGTTTGCAACACAGGAATTGTGTGGTGTGTGCTTCCTGTAGCCATTGAAGCAATAGCATTGAAGGAAAAGCATCATGATATCCTTTAGTGACTGAAAGTGACACTATATCAGGGACATTAAAATGGCAGCTACACCCAACCAAATGCTGCTGAAATGTGTTTTTGTTAGAGAAAGCCCTGGATCTTGGTATATGAAAGTCCGCCTATGGCCACAAGAATCAACAAGAACCATCCCAGAATTTCCTTTCTGTGTTCCTTCAATGCCTAAGAAGAAGTAGGTGGTGACTGTGAGGAGGACCTTCAAGATCATGGGATCCTTCTTTGAATTGCTCACCATTCTGACGTATTTTCAGAATTTCAGGCAAAGACTGTTCAGTTTTCAGAGGTGTTCATTCATTTTTGTATGACCATGGTATTTTGCTGTTTTTCCTTCCTGCTTTTAGGGTCCTACTTTGCAGAGGACTGTGCTTTTTTTGAACTACTGAAGAGTAGTAAGTCTGAGCTGAATATCAGGGAAGGTGAAGTTGTTCATCCACACTTCGCAACTGGACAGCAAACTGAGAACAGACACAGAATATCTGATTACAGTCTTCCCACTATGGTGACAAGTACTTTATTTCTATATAAACTGGAATGAAGATTACTTCATTTGCATCTGAACCACTTCTACATAAATTAGCGTGTGTGTGTGTGTGTGTGTGTGTGTACGCACCTGTGCACGCATGCCTTTAAGACAGCTGTTGACTTATGGTAACCACATTAATTTCATAGGGTTTCCTTAGATAAGGAATGCTCACACGTGGTTTTCTTCCTTCCTTCCTCGACAACATAGTCCAGGATACCTGGTATTCATTGGCAGTCTCCCATCCAAGCACTAAGCAGGGCTGGCGCTGCTTAGTTTCCAAGATCAGATAGGAGCAGGTGCCTTTAGGGTATTTAGGTATACCCTATGTAAATAAATGTCCTGTTTGACCTTCCTTTTTGGTGGTGTATAAGTGGATATACTAAGTGTGTGCGTGTGTTTCTCCAGTGTTAATGATTTATGGTGATTATGATTGTCAGCTTCCCCCCAAATACATGCACAAACAAATAATTAATATACTAAGCAAGTGGATCTCAATTGTAGCACCACTTTTCAACTACTCTTTCAGCAAGTATCTTGTCAGAGTCAGAAAGTAAACCATTATAACTAATGAGTAACTTGTAATGAAATACTTTTTGCAATAACTAAAGCATAAATAATTTATTTTTCTTGAGTGGTATAACAGTACATGTTTTGTTATGCTTGAATAACAAGAAGAAAGATACGTGCCTATACAAACTACATAATACTAAGCAATTTTGAAGGTCTTGTAATGGTAACTGTAATCACTTACTTTTAAAAGAGACGTTTCAGACTTCTTCTGTGGAAGATGTCAGCATTTCTGTCTCAGGTAATACAACTATAAGACATGAAAACTTTTTTCCAGGCTTTTCTCTGCATAAGTTACAGGTGCCTTGTAATGTGACCCACCATCCTAACACTTCTTAATATGGATATAAAGGTTCTTTTGGAAAATCTATGTTCTGTCCATTTTGTCAGAAAATTCATCTCAGTTAAGACTTCACAGGGGCATTTATGAACCTCGAGAAAAACCAAAGCTCAATAATAAAATCATTTTTGCTGTTTTTTTTTTAAAAAAAAACTTTCTCTCTCTCTCTCTCTCTCTCTCTCTGCCCATCTTGTCACATTTTCTGACTTTATGTGAACATGTGCTGCCACCTCTAGGTGATTTCATGAAATTACTCCATATGGTTTCTGTGTAATATACTTCTCTTCGTCTGTTATCCCATTAGAGCTAAATCTGTCTCAAGAGAAAGTGGTGCAGTCCTGTAACTTGTCTGTCAAACATCTCAGAATGTAAGAAGTTCCATTTAAATTCTCAACATTCTCGACAAAATATAGCTTTGGAAGCATTAAACTGGAACATGGTTTCAAGTCCATTTCAATAAACTGCAAGAGAGGATTGTATGCCAAGCTCCTTGTCAATATAGGAGAACTACATCCTGCCGACACATGCCCATGCTGTGCCAAGCAAAATGCAGAGCCTTCCCTGCTATGGGGGGCAAACATCTTAGATAGTTGATCTGGAGTGGTGTGAAAGAGCACAGGGCAAAATGATTGTGGGAGTTTCTGACTTAGGTGCCAATACAAACTGGCATAGCTCGAGTACTAGGCATTTTGACTTGTGTGTTTGTGTAGGGCAGTGGCCACCATTTGCTGTTCCACCTTGGGCAAGAAAATGGACTGGTTCTCCCACAAAGGAATGCTAGCAGTGTTTACATAAACACTGCAGAAGTTCCTGTTAACAGTCAGAGATCATGTATAAACAGGGCCTTCTGCCATCATCATCTATTCCACACCACTCCCTTCCATACTGTATAATATTTTCCTGATCACATAAACAAGAACTGTTGTGTCATCACCAACAGAGCTAGTCCTGCCATTAAGCAGCATGAGACAATCACTTCAAGAGGCAGGAGAGTCATCTCGGCCTCCCAGCCATCCTCTGGGACTTCATTGCTCTTCCAAGATGCTACAGAATTAATCCTGGACTCAGTGGCATCACTAGGCTTGGCATAACCCAGTATGGTAACTCATGGTATCATCCCATCCCCATTGACCTCCTTCCTTATCAAACCATACAGAATCCTTAGTAATATATATATATATATATATATTGTACTGATGTTACTCATAAACCTTAATTTCCATATATCACTAATGTAACAGCAATGGTTTGGACATAATCAAGTAGCAAAATTTAAATTAAACCTTTAAAGTACAATATCATATGCACAGTCTAAATGTACTTACATGTATCTTGTTTCCTGTGATTAAAATGAAAATTTGGTAAGATGTCATATTTTAAAGAAAATTTTAAAACAATTTTTTTAAAAAAAATTGAAAACATTACTTTTTAATTTTTTAAAAACACATTTAAAATAGATTTAAATTGATTTAAAAAAACCCCGTGGAATTTCCTTTCTCTTCCCACTGAGCCTTGGTCTTCTCTTAAGCATTTTAAAGAGACACAGATAAACACTGTAGGGCTTTCTACATGGGCAGGAAAGTGTGACATGAAGTTGCCTTTTCCTTAAAGCTTAGCAGCTGCATCACAGCTTTTAGTTGGAGCTGCGCTGTTCTGCAGTTTTTAAAAAAGAAGCTGGGAAAACCAGCACCTTTTTAAAGGTGCTTCTTCTCCCCTAAAATGCAAAAAAAGCGTTTTCATGGCACACTTTCCCTTTTTCTCATCTAAAGGCTAGAGTTTCATGCAGCCATGAACACACTTCTTTTTGCCAATCTAGAAAGCCCCATAATTGTCTATTTCTGACAAAAGGCAAATGTTTGGGGAGCATTGTTGTCACCCTACCTGCATGACCTGAGTGACAACCCTGAAAGTAGCTTGGTGATTCTGATGTATCGAGGAAATTTCCTACTACTAACACTGAAGTTTAAATTCCCAACCTAGCTAACATTTGGGAAAGGGATGCCAGTTGTCATTTGCTTCAGAGTGCAAATTAACTCTTGTCAACACTGTACAAAGTCAGTGTTTATTATAGATTTATTATGTGCATGTGGGTGGGTGTGCCTTCAGGTTGCCTGTTGACTTATCAATTTCATAAGCTTTTCTTAGGCAAGGGATACTCAGAGGTAGTTTTGCCAGTTAATTCCTCTGAAATATAGCCCACAGAACCTGGTATTCATTGGTGGTTTCCCATCCAAGTACTAACCCGAACTAACTCTGTTTACCTTCCAAGATCAGATGGGATCTGATCACTTTGGTCCAGTCACCACTGCTCTACGTAACTGCCATCACAGGGTTGTTGTTAAAATAGAGTAGTGGATGAGAGCAACAAAGTTGTAAACACTGAGAGCTCCTTGGAAGATACAAATGCATTGAAAAATAAAGGTTCACACAATGTTTCCTCACTCACACACACACTGGACGCACACTTGACGACGATGTGATGTTGTGCCCGCTAGCTGCTTTCTCTGTGAAACTGGCCACGCAGAGGATCCTGGCTGAGACATGTGTTCAAGTCTGTTCTCTGTAGCACCAGAAACATGGCCAGAGAAGTGTCGGCATGAGCACCATGCACATCATTAGGAAGGCAGAGCTAGCTTCTATGTGTACAGGGAAAGTCATGTGAACCCCACTAAGTAGTATGCAGGGTGTAGTGACTGATCAATGGAAAGCTCTAAAACTCTGTGCTATACCAGGTTGCCAACACTTTCCTTTGTTCTCTCTACTATGTCTTGCAAAGTTGTTGACAATGGGACACGTGTTTTCAGCTTCTTCTGGCACACAGGGGGAAATCCAAGCTGCTGTAATCAAACCAAAAACTTTTTTCTTCTCATCTGTCTCATCTCTAATTTTTTTTTCCCCCTCCAAAAAAGGTGAAGAGGGAAATCACTTATTTTAGTTCCTATGCTCAAACGGCCAGCTTTCTCCTTAATTTTCACTTTCACAAAGAGCAGTTGGGCAGCAATTGATGGAGAAAACACAGCAGACAGCTACCTTGTAAATGAGAAGCACTGGTAGTAAAAAGGAATCTGTATATCACCAGGAGTAGAGAGTGTGTCTGCCTTATAAATTTAATTAAACAGCAGGTGCAAAATCAGGTCATATGGCTTTCATGTGCCCCATGTGAGGATGACAACTAAACAATGCTTCTAATATGAAGAAATTTGCATACATTTGCATCAGATTCCATGGAACACAGGGCACCTCTCACCTTTTCCTTGCATGTCACTTCTGGGAAGCTGATTACCTGAATGAACAGAGTGCTGTCCCTTTAGTTTCTCCTTCCAAAACCAAGAAATAATTCCATTCTGGCATCGCCAAGGCCATATGGGGAATTTGCTTTCATTTAAAAGGTAAAAAGGAACTGCTGCCTGATAATTGGGCATTTCAGACAACAGAATGCCTTCCTGTAAATTGCTTAAAACAAAATGAGAAGGAAAGAGCAGCGGTAAAAACATGCAGAAGTATTTTTAAAAAAGAAAAAGAAAGAGTAATCCACATCTCTGTTTATTTACATTTTTGTGTGTTTTGGACAGGGACATCTCTCCAAAGCTTGAAAGATTATCTACAAAAAGAATTCATTCCCTTTGCTCATTACAGTACATAAAAAGTTTTTTTTTTTTTTTGGCTAATGATAGTTAACTATGTTTTAAAAATATTTTGTTGTGGTAATCTTTACTTACTATTGATTGGAGAACAGCTTAATTTTGGGGGGGGGGGGAGGAATCCACTCGCAAGGATTTTAATAGCCCACAATTCCTTTTAAAAGTAACTAGGAAGAGTAACTAGAAAAAATCCTTGTTACACCAAAAATTACATTGTACCACTTTTGAAATGTAACTTGACTACATGCTTATTACCCGACAGAGATAAAGCAAAACAAAAAAAAAGTATATGGGGAAATCATGTTTCCTGCCCTTACTTTTGGTTGAGATAGTTTATTTTAACTTGTCCAGACATTCTGCCAATTTATACCCAACCCCTGAGAGAATCTCACCTCCAGTGTGAAAGCAGTGCTCCATTTTCCACTGTATCTTCTCTCATCTGTGCAAAAGATTGCACAGAAGAACAAGCATTTTTCTCCCTTTCTGTTGCAAAGTACATGGGCATAGGAAGCACAAAAGGACAAGATGACTGATTTAAAAGATCATTTCTAATAATCCATGCAATATGGTAAAATTTAGGGCCATTTTAAGTTTTACTCATTAACGGAAATACACAAAACTCAGGCTTCAAAAGGACAAAATTCTTTTGTACAAAGTGTCATCTCACCAGGCATTCTCATTATGTTGGTTCTTGGGTTTTACCTATTGTTGTCACACTGTACCCACCCTCTTCATTCTGTTTTGGACTGTTTGCAGTGATTTCTTCAATCTGCACTAAGGTATTTCCAAATTTATTTTCTGGAAAAAAAACCAGCATAGTTTGCTGAGTTGGTCCTATGGTCTGATGGTCTTAAGAGCAAATTTCATTCTCTCTGATTTTTTTAAACCATTTATTAGAATGATAGCACTATAATGCAAAAGTTGCATTTTATTGGTGCACTATATAATCTTAAGAATCAGGAAAGGTGTGAATGGTGCTCCAGCAACCTCCTGATACATTTGAATTATCAGGAAGAACCCATTGCATTTATTTCATTTTCTCATTTACTGAGGAAGGTAAGTGAGAATGTATATCCTTAGCTGAACCACTCAAAGAAATCTTTGTAAAAAGAATATCATAAATAATACAAATTGTTTTATTGGTTTACTATGCTAGACAAGGACTCTTGTCCGTTGTCATGCTTTTCAGACTTTCCAGTTGGTGTCTGTTACCAATTATGTTTTCATTAGGAAAGGCTCACATTGTTAGCATCTCTCTGCCTATTATCATTATTATTACCATAGCCATATTTCACTATATTTTTTTCAATAAACACTTGTCCTCATGGGACTGTAGATTATTTTAATGAGGGAGAAAACACTTCATTCTACATTGACAGAAAAAATGTAATACTCTGTAATCAGAAAGCCATCTTCTCCACAGGTGTTGACACTAACATCCAATTCAAACCATTTTTCTTTGTCTATTTCTTTGTCTGTTTATTTTTACTTTATTTTATGTTCTACCAAAAGAGGCAGTAATAATAATTTTTAAAATTAATAAGTAAATACAATTTAAACATAAAAACAAGGCCAAAACTCATTTTTAAAAATTAAACTATATAAATATATCCCAGGTAAGATAAGAATGACAGACTGTGTGACGTAGTGGTTTGAGTATTGGACTATAACTCTGGAGATCAGGGTTCAATCCCCAGCTTGGCCATAAAACCCATTGGGTGACCTTGGGCAAGTCACACTCTCTCAGTCTCAGGGGAAGGCAATGGCAAGCCTCTTCTGTACAAATCTTGCCAAGAAAATCCCATGCTAGGTTCACCTTATGGTCACCATAATGACTTGAAGGCCACACAACAACAACAAGAAGATAACATATAAACTCTATAGTCCACCACCCTCTGAAACAACTTATCCCACTATCAAAGAAAGTGTAGAAGAAATAAAATGTCAAAAACTGTATGAGTTTACAGCTCCATGTTATCCATGGTGACCAAAAAGCCCCACAGAGGTCAAGAGCCTATTGTTCCAATGGTACTTTAATTCTGTTTTCTTATAATAAGGAAAAATAACATGTCTGTGTGCATGCTCATGCATGCACACCAAGCATAACTCCATGACCATTCAACTGTACACCTGAAGCCTGACAAGGATACTAAGTGGGCTATGGGATGTGCATCTTTGGGTTCTTTTGCTTTTAAAAATTTATTAAGCAATTTTAGTTAATTAAAATACTGTATCTTTGTAGCTGGCAAGGCTAAACTACAGTACATGTTGTGGCTAAACTAAACAGTTATAGCAGTAGCTACACTACACTCCAACTGCCATGGCTGCATCTTATGATAGATGATGGTGTAGTGCAGGGGAGTTCACTGAAGGTCTCGAACAAAGACTTCTAAGTCCCCTATCAAACTGTAAATCCCAAGAGTCCATAGGATGGAGCAGTAGCAATTAAAACAGTATCAAAGTGGTATTACTGTACTGTGCAGTTTTGATAAACCCATTGTTACTTTATAGCAAGCCTCACTAACTAGTAGAGAGGGTCTCAGAGCAATAATAATAATAATAATAATAATAATAATATTTTATTTATAGCCCGCTCCTCTGTCTCCAATTGGAGTGGGTTACATCAATTAAAAGATACAAGATAAAATATTCATGACCTATACCCCACCTCCCACCCCTTAAAATTGAATTAAACTAATATCAATTAAAACGACATAATAAAAATTACAATATAAATCAGCAACCCATTGCATGGCCATCAAGATCGAAAAGTCGATGAATTGAAGGGAGAGCTTGACCCGGACAGAGCTGGGAGTCAAGGGCTTTCTGGGAAGGCCTGCCGGAAGAGATGCGTCTTTAAAGCTTTTTAAAAGCAATCAGAAGATGTAATAAGACGTAATGACAAAAGTCATTAATGACAAACATCTGTTAAGTAAAACACTGAAGAGAAAAACATACAAGAGACATCAAGAATCTGGTTTTAACTTCATCTATCATGTTTCCTCTTTTTAACACCATCCCAGTTCATAATTGCTGTTTTTAAATTGCAATTTGGGGGGGGGGGGGGGAAGGTTACCAGTTACTATATTTGATTTAACATTCCACAAACTTTCAGACAGAGACGAGTGGACATTTTTTATAGCTTTATTGATAAGAACTGCCCAAATTTGCCAGCGTCCTCATGATACAAATGAAAAGAACCTGAAATTTCTTAACACAGATATCTTAAGACCATTTTATCATTGTATATTTTATGATGTTAGATTCTTCTCTTTTTAACATGACTTTGTAAAGTTCAGATGCTGATTTTTTTTCTTTGAATCTAATTATGTTATCAATTTCATTTATACTGACTTTAAATTCTTCCTTTTTTATCTATTTTGATTCTTTCACAAAGTTGTTTATATGAAAGTCATATTTGGGAGAAAGTGAAAATAGTACAATGAGCCCTTGGTATCCACTGGGGTTTGGTACCAGATCCTTCACAGATACCAACATCCATGGATGTTCAAGTCCTTTTATATACAACAGCATAGTAAAATACTGTCCCTTACATAAAATAGCAAAATGAAGGTTTGTTATTTTTGGAATTTAAATATTTCATTAATATTTTCAAGCCGTGGATAATTGAATCTGTTGATAAAGAATCCATTGATTCTTTAAACTGTAGTTTTAACTATTCAGAGGGGTGTCAGTACTTAGCTCTGAAAGGTTTGGGTATGAATCCCTGTGTACTCAGCAATATTTCTGGGTCAAATTAGCATTGCTACCTAAATGTTTTCTCTTTTTCTTTTTAATAGCTGTATGGCAGAGGGGTACAACATGGTCATATTGGGAATAGCTGAACTCATCAAATTTGGCCAGCATAGATGGGTAAGTATTTTGTTTGGTCTGTTTTTATAATCAGTGCATATCCCTGCCATTAAACCTGAATTTGTATTGCTTTACTCAAAAAGATCATGTTATTTGGTTCACAGTTGCTAAATCCCATAATTTGACATACCAGTTCCTAAATCAAAGTATGTCCTTCTTTTTCCAGTACTTAATCCAACAAGGTCATGCTGCTAGAGTCGTATGAAAAAGTAATTTCTCTTTATCTCTTGTTACTTGTAAAAAATATGCAAACATAAAAAAATACAGGAACGAAAGCTCATAGAAAAACTGCAACTGGTCTTGTCATTTTGCTTCAGTGGGTACTTTCCTTTCACTGACATGAAAATGTAACCTGAGGAGGTAACATCTGAAGTAATCACAAATGTGGATTAATTATGACATCAAAAACGAAGTTCAATGGCTCTGAAGAATCATTCAAATAACCTTGCAGGAAAAGAAAGGAGCAATAGCTATGAATATTAGGCATATATATATATATATATATATCTTGCACCATGTGAATTGAAATTGGCTGGTAATGTTTTTAGCTGTGTTAATTAAAGGGAGAGGTTACTTTAAGAGATTAAAGACTCTAGAAAGAATATCAAGGAAAATTAGAAAGGTTTCACATAGTAAAATATCATTGTAGGAGGTAATAAAAAATAGAAGCAAAGGTGTGAAGACCTATCACCACTTGTCCTCTAAGGTCCACCATTTCACTAGGGAAGGCCAGTTGTGCCATTCCTTCAAGGCATTCTGGAATAGGATGAATAATGAGATGAGAATATATGAGAATAGGAAATTAGGGGCATATCTACATGGGCCATTTAAACTGGTTTCCCCTCGCTTCACTGCAAACTGACTACATGACCCAGGTCCAGAGCTTCAGTTTGAGTGTAGACTGTCTTCATGGGAGAAGGCCAGTTCTACACCGAATCTACCCTATCTAAGCCTACATCAGATTTTAAAAACTCACCCTTTGCTCCAGATTTTGCATGAAAAATCCAGAGTACTCCATAATGATGCCGGACAGCTATTTACACACATGCCCCACTGCTACTGGCACAAGTTGCTCCCTCTGAGGTCACAACAAGACACCTAGCCATGTGACCAATTCTGCCACCTCATTTCTGACCTCAAAAAGAGTGACTCATACCAACAGCTGTACTGGGTGACATTTTGGAGGTTTCGTCCCAAAACAGCTCCTGAACAAGTCAAAGTAATGGGAAGAGTAGCAAGAGCAATGGATCCATCCATTACCCTGGAGTAGGTTAAATGTTGCTCTTGCATTCAGGGAGCACCATGAGAGACCTACATATCTGCCCAGTCCTTCTAATGACTTCCTAATGTATCTGGTGTCACCTGTTGTGGGGGTGGCGGCCGCAGATGCCAAATGGGGCTTACTCAGCCCTTCTCTTTTGCTCTGGTGGCAGCCTCCTCTTGAGCAGGAGGCCTGGAGAGGCATGGCCACCCTTTTCCTTTGCAGCAGCATTGTCTCCTTCTTCAGGAGGAGGTTGCCATGGTAGTGAAAGTCTTCTCCAACTTTATATTCAGTCCTCTGGCTCTCAGGCTACTCATCAGACTGGACTCTAGTCTCCACTTTCTGATGTCTTTCTTTCTTGAAAGTATGCACTGCTTTTGAATTATAGTCGAGATTTTCAGGGGCTTAGAAAAAATTTAAAACCAATATTAATCAAAGGGGCATTGGAAAATAGGCCTTGTAATCCAACACCAATTATAGCATATCCAGAAGACTTTGTAATTAAAAAGTACCAAAAGGCCTCTAAATAAAACAGTAACTTGCCCCCAGTTCAGACCAAATTACTTCAGAAATAAGCTGAGAGCCAATGTGATGTAGTGGTTTGAGTGTTGGACTGGGACATGGAATCATATAATTGGAAAAGAGTCCAAGGGCCAAGCAGTCCAACTTCCTGCCATGCAGGAATACACAAGTGAAACACTCCCAACAGATGGCCATCCACCCTCTGTTCAAAAACTTCTAAAGAAAGAGATTCTACCACTTTTCGAGGCAGCGTGTTCTACAGTCAAACAACTCTTACCATCAGGAAGTTCCTAATGGTTAGGTGGAATCTTTTTAATGGGAATTCAGATCCATTGCTACATGTCCTAGTTCTGTGATGGCAAACGTATGGCACTCATGTCGCAGGTGGCACATGCCATATCACGCATCATGGGCTATGGAGAAGGAGGAACAGGCACACGGGTGGTGGTTCCTCCTCCTCCCTGCTGTTTCCTAGCCTCCAGCTGTCTCTCCAAGACAGCTGGAAGCCAAAAATTGATGCTGGGGAGAAGGGGCCACAGGTGCATGCCTCTGGCTCCCCCCCCCCCACAAGAGAGCTGGAGGCCATGAAAAGGATGGGGTGGAGGCACAACCGGCACATGCCAGTTTCTCCTCCCTGGAAACCTTTCTTGGCCTCCAGCTATCTCCAGAGGGAAAGCTGGGGGTCAAGAAAGGTCTGAGAGGAAGAGGACCAGGTGTGTGACCACTATTTCTCCTCCCCCCTTACCTTTCCTGACTCTGGAGAGACAGCTGGGGGTCAGGAAAGGTCAGAGGGGAGGAGGACCAGGAGCGTACCCACTCTTCCCCCTCCCCGCGGACCTTTCCTGACCTCCAGAAGTCCCACCCTGGAAACACCACCTCCAGAGGGCAGAAGCCCCACCCTGACATGCAGCCTGAACAGGGCTTGCCATCACTGTCCTAGTCTCTGGAGCAACAGAAAACAAGCTTGCTCCATCGTCAGCATGACATCCCCTCAAATATTTAAACATAACTGTCATGTTAACCTTTTCTTCTCTGGGCTAAACATACCTAGCTCCCTAAGCCATTCCTCACAGGGCATGGTTTCCAGACCTTTTCACCATTTTTTCACTCTCCTCTGCTCTGGCTTATTAACATTCTTCTTGAATTGTGGTACCCAGAACTGGACATAATATTGCAGGTGAGGTCGGACCAAAGCAGAATAGATGGTAGTATTACTTCCCTCATTCTAGAGACTATACTCCTATTGATGCAGCCTAGAATCACATTGGCTTTCTTAGCTGCCACATCACCTTTCTGACTCATGTTCAGCCTGTGGTCCACTAAGACTCCTAGATCCTTTTCACATGTACTGCTGTCAAGCCAGGTGTTACCCATCCTATATATTTCATTTTTACTGCCCAAGTGTAGTATTCTACATTTCTCTCTGCTGAAATTAATTTTGTTAGTTTTGGCCCAGATTTCTAATCTGTTACAGTCATTTTGAATTTTGATTCTGTCCTCTGGGGTACTAGCTATATTTCTCAATTTAGTGTAATCTGCAAATTTGACACTAGGAGACCAGTGTTTCAATCCCCACTCAGCCATGGAAACCCACTGGGTGATGCTTAGGCAAGTCACTCTTTCCCTGTCTCCCAAAAAGGTAAAGGAACACCCCCTTTGAACAAATTCTGCCAAGAACCCGTCCCCCCCCCCCAGAGTCTCAATAAGTGTGAAATGACTTGAAGGCACACAACAACAATTCTCACTACTCAGAATCAGAATATAGTTTGTTTTATGCTGATTCTGATTAAGCTAGTCCATGCTGTGGCCTAGCATCACTTCAAGCCCTTACCCTCACCCTCCAGTCACCCATCTTTTCTCTGTTTCTTTCCAATCTTCTGACTGTGTAGGCACAGTGTTAGTGTTATGGTAATAGCAAGAGAAGATTGGAAAGAGAAAAATATCTCTCCCCTTTTCCCTTCTGAATGTGAATAGTACTTTGTACCAGAAAGTGGAGAAAACAAAGTCTTCCACTCCCGCCCCCAGTATCCCACGCACTCAAATGCAAGTGCTGCAAAATTATAGTAAACTGTCACTAGCTGTAATTACATACATACTGTATATATCAAACAAGTATTACATATACATGTACATAGTTAAGACGTAAGAAACATTGTTGTACCTTTTTGTTCGGGCTAATAAAGTAGCTGCCTCAGCACAGATATTACAGTCATTAATGTCACATCCTCCAACTGTCCCAGTTTGTCAGGAACAGTCCTGATTAATCCTCTGTCATTCCACTTTTTCAGCTACTTTTAAAGTGTTCCAGTTTGAACCTCTTTCTCCCATTTTTTCCTTTCTTTCCAGAGTACTTCAGTTATTGCAAACTGAGTTCAAAGTGTAAAAGTAATTTGCACTCTCTTAACCCAACAGAGGAAATGAGGAGCTGGAACCTATCCTAGCATGCTGCAACCTATCCTAGCATGCATTTTTTAATTCCTCTCTCTCTCTCTCTCTCTCTCTCTCTCTCTCTCTCTCACACACACACACACACACACACACACATATTCATGTTGGTCACACTCTGATGTTGCATGGCCACATATGTCCCAGTTATTTTCTGAGCTGACTCCAATTTAATTGCTATGGTTCCATCCTATGAAATCCTGGAGTTTGCAGTTTGCTCATAGGCAATAGAAGAGCAAACAGGATGAAAATTCAAAATACCCATGCCGAAACTGCAAATCACAGAATTTTATAGGATGTTGCAATTGCACTTAAAGTGGAGTTGTAGCACTGTAATTGTGTAGAATGAATGGGCACAGGCATCAGAATGAGGAGGAAAAGGCATCAGAATGAGGAGGATACAAAAAGTAATTCCTTACCACCTGCCTGTCTTTAATTATTATTAATGTGGGAGGGGGATTTAGCATTGATACAAAAATGGCTTAAAACTTGAGAAATGCTGCTTGAAATGCATTTTAAAATGTTTTTCACCATTTCTCCTGAGCATGTGAGCAGAGGTGGTTTGGGTTTGTTTTTTGTTTTTTAATACAGGGTATAAAGTGTGAAATATACCTGTGCATTGAAGACGTCGTAGATAAAATGATGCCACTCTGGCTCACCGCAGTGTTAGGAAGCAGATCACAGTCATTTTGTTTTATTTGCACAGCATTGTGTCAGCTATTATTTTTCTCCAGTAGGCAACACCCAGATTAATCCTTTTACTGACAGCTGCAAGAGGTGTTTCAGAGCTGTCAGTGTTGCCTGCCATACCTGAGCTAGTGGGTTCTTTTCTCATTTTAGTCAGAGCAAACATGTGTAAATACTTTATTTTTTAAAAAAAAAATTAAGTCCATGAAGTGAAAGCTGTTCCCCACTGATTGATTTTTCAAAGGCTCCCTAGACTGATTCGGCTACAGATGTTTGGGAAATGATTGGATGTAAAGTGGCTTTAATTCATAAAAGCAATAAAAATTTGCTTATTGACTGAACAGATGAGCTAGCTAAGGGGGGATAATTTGGAGGGTTCTTATTGGAAAAGCTTTTCAGGAGGGGAAAAGTAATAATAGTACACAGAAAAAGCCTTATTAGATACAGTAGATGATTAGGGGGGAAAAAAAACCCTTAAATATCTGAGCTGTATAATTTCACTGTACATTAGAGTAAACTTGATCTGACTTCTCAGACAGTATAACTTTTCTCACAGAGAATACCACAGTGTACTAAACTGGTCTAAAACTATTTTAAAGAGGAAATGGTCAAGTGTGTGTGTGTATTTGGCATAGCTCCAAGTCCAGAAAACCAAAACACACAAAAGAGACAGTGTGAATTGCAATGTTGTTTTGTTTTTTTTAATAAAATCTGATTAATTTTAACCAATGTTGTATAAAGTTTGCATCTACACTGTAGAGTAATACAGTCTGACACCACTCTAACTGCCATGGCTCAATGGACTTTATCACATGGACAAAAAAGACGGGAGCATAGCAGGATGCTCCTGTCAATATTGTGCAATAGTGAGAGGATTTTCACATGACATTGCACAATATCACGATTATCACTTGAATAAAGAGTAATTCTAGTGCCACTTTTTATTCACAGATTTCCCCATAAATAAAAAGCAGAATCAAAATCCCTGGATGCTCAATCCCATTAATTACAGTAGCATAGTAAAATGGTATCCCTTATATAAAATGGCAAAATCAAGGTTTGCTTTTGGGAAAATTATATATATATATATATATATATATGTGTGTGTGTGTGTGTGTGTGTGTGTGTTGTGAATGGTTGACTATGTGAATGCAGAATCCATGGATATGTAGGGCCAACTATACAATCCATAATATACTGCAAATGAAAACCTCTGATTCTGCAGTTAGCTTTTTGTGTGCCTAACTAGTGGGTGAAATTACAACTGTGATTGGCATAATGGCATTTTTAGGCATTAAAATAGAAAAGTGTTTCATCACAGTGCTCCATCACGAGGTTCGCTGTATCATACAACATACCGCATGTAGCCATGCTTAGTAACATTGCCACTCAAGGGTTAAAGTGCCAGCTCTCAAACATTAGTACTAGACCAGCCCACGCATGTGGTAGGGGGATGTGTTAACTGTTTGTTGCTTTCCTTGGATGGCTTTTTATATTTTTCTAATTGTATTTCTCATGTTTCTTGGGCTAGAAATGAAGAGGGAGAGCTGTGTGAGAGATACACACTGAGAGAAAGAATTAAAGGAATGTCCCCTTTCAAAGACATTCAAAGACACAGCCCCCCAAAAAACACCAAGATCCCCACCACCACCACAACCACAACCACCAGTTTAACAAGTGACTAGAAGTGATGTGTGCCACTTCCAGTTGGCTAAAATGGTGACTGCAACAACACACCTTGTAACCCTTCAGAGCACTGGAAGAGGCAAAAATTTGGTCTATGGAACTGAAAGCATACCATGCCTTGATGTCATGCAAAGTACTAGCTGTTTATAAAACTTAACCATATGAAAATATTGCATAGTTTTATGTTCAATATGATGCGCTCTCAGTTGCCGGACATATGATACAGATAAACTCCAACTGTCTAGACTGTGCTCCTATGGTAGTGGGGCTACTTAAACTTTGACAGATAGATTATTTCATTGTAAATATTTTTATAAGTTGATCTATCGAGTTTTCACATCCCTTCTGGGTCATTCAGAAATGTTGTTGCTCTCTGTATGTATGGAAGGCAATACCAAGATTGCCCAGAAAGCTGCATTTTTCGAAGTGCAAGATAAGCATGTTAAAAAAAAAAATTCTAACTGATATAAATCTGATTTTTACCACAAATAGGAATGGTCATTTCATGTGGTTTTATTGTTTCTCAGATCTGATCTCATTGGTAAAAATATTTAGTTGCATTATTTTGGCCATTGCACCGCAAACATATTCCATTCAGACTTGCATAAGTGGAGTTCTGCAAATGTAAGCATTACATAAGCAGCTATGCATTCTTGGATAGTGAATAACTATTTTTCAGTGTCTCCAAGGTACCATTTGTTTCACTGGGATAGTGGAAACCACCATTGTGCATTTCCCATTTCACAATGGGACAGTAAGCAGGCATGTTGGCAGATATGCAGCTAGTTCCACAACTTCATTATTCAGCATAATGTTAGTATAGCACAATCGCTGTGTAACTTTGTGAGTCTAGGTTTACACTTTGATGTTGTATGCCTTCAGTTCATTTTTGACTTATGGTGACCCTAAAGCAAAACTATCACAGGGTTTACTTGACAAGATTTATTCAGAGGGGGTTTGCCAGTACCTACCTCTGAGGCTGAGAGAGTGTGACTGCCCAACCTCACTCAGTGGGTTTCCATTGCTGAGTGGGGTTTTAGCAAATCTCAGCCACTATGTAGCATTCTGGTGCAGCTTCTTTTCCATTTGTAGATGGCAAATGTCCTTTGGATTAAATAAAGCAAATCGATTCAATACTAGTAGTTTGGCTTCTGAATTTCTTTTTTTAAAAAGTGCTTACAAAGGGACTTCTGTTAAACTTTACATTGGCGGGGTCATTAAACTGCATGGGAAAGCATCTCTCTGCTCAGTAACTTAACTCATCCCTTTCATCCAGAGCAATAACCAATGGAGCACAGCTATTCCATTTGTGAGGAAATGGTTGAGTGCTACCCAGAAGAGAACACACAATTTCACTCAAGCCTATTAACCACACAGTTAATAACACAGATGTTTACACACTATGTAGTCTTGTACATAGGGAATGAGAGTGCTGTACATCTTGGTGGCTTAGATTTTTAAATTTCTCCACTTTGAAGGAAATGCAAACTAGAGTGTGGAAGCAATCCAGTTTCAGACAATCCAAGACAATAGAGGTGTGGGTGGAAGCAACAAAGAAATGAAGATAAATATTAATGAGAGAAGAGGAACAACTTATGCATTTTCTCTTCTAATGAAAAAAAGTCTTTAATCTATTGCTTCTCTTCCTTCAAAAGTCCATGAAACTTCAACAGCCATAAGGAAGGCTACAGAAATGCAGTTTAGGCTAAACTGAGTGGCAATACAACTCAGGAACAAACATTGCTAGAAAGCTCCCCTTTTGGTCAGAACTATTCCAGCAAAACTCCCTGGTATCACTCAGTGGTGTTTCAATGCAGTGGAGGAAATACCATGGTTATAAAATAATTGCCAGAACAGCATATAGATTACACCAACACAATAAATAAGAGGAAAGAATGCATGGAATTTTGCTCAAGGAGCCAAATTATAATTTATACCACATAGGAGGGCATGTATGGAATGAAACTATTTCTGATTACATAGTTTGCTTCTGCTAAAATACTTTCCTTTTTATTTGATGATGTTCATGACCATGATCTTCAGGCATATTCCCAAAGTGTTTGCAAGAAAGAATAAAGTACAATGTAAATACAAGCACAATAAATGTAGAGATTATAGGATCACAAAAACTGCATGTAACAGTCAGCAAAGTTGAATCTTACATCCCAAAACATATTAGGAAATGACGTCAAAAGGTTGGGCCTAGATTTAGTCATATTCAGAACAGAACTATTAAAATCAGCGAGACATAAGTTAGGCATGAATTACAGTGGGCCCACCAACTTGGTGTGCTAGCAATCTGCAAATTGGGGCATCTGTAGATACCACACCCCATTTTATCCAATGTGGAGCTAGCCTGTGGGCATGATGACATGGGTTTGTACATATCACTGCCTAATGAATAATATGAGGCTTGAACATCCATGTTTTTTCCCACCCACCAAAGGAGAGGCAGCTGGAACAGAACCCCCGTGGATGGGATAGGTCCACTGTACTTATATCCCAATAATTTATTTGGGTTAACTGTAACTAACACTAAAATCTGCAACCAAAGAAGTTGGATCCCAGGCAAACAATTTGGGAAGAGCTCTCCACAAATGAAGCACTGGCATTGAAAAAGTGGTATTTCTGGGATCTACCCATGTAACCTCAGTTCAATGTGCAGGTGTGCAGCACATCTGTTTTGATATAAGTTTGAGAATTCAACAAGAGCTCTGCTGGACCCAATAGTGGACAGCTGGATGCTTCTGGAAAGTCCAAAAGCAGACCCTTCAACGGAAAAACTTCTGTGATGTGCAGTGGTAGAAGGATACATTTTGAGGTATAGATGCTCATCACAAAAGTAGCCATTTTGCCACATCCACAAGAAGAGTCTTCAAATGGTACATGCGCTGGTAACCTCTCGGTTTGACTTCTGCAAAGCGTTCTACATGGGGCTACCCTTGTGTCAGCTTCAGAAACTTCAGCTGATGCAAAATATGACAGCCAGGCTGGTGGCTGGTACAACTAGATTCAACCATATAAGACCTGTTTTGAAATCTCTTCATTGGCTGCCAATCAGTTTCTGGGCACAGTACAAGGCATTGGTTATCACCTTTAAAGCTCTACATGGCCTGGGTCCAGACTACTTGCAGAAGCACCTTCCTCCACATAATCCACCCTGCACGCTCAGGTCCTCTGGGAAGAATTTGTTACAGCTTAATAAGACCAGATTGTCTGCGGTGACCCAGAGGACTTTTTCATCTGCCGTTCCTAGGCTCTGGAACAACCTGCCAGACAACATCCTTCATATTACCACTCTGGAAGCCTTTAAAAAGACTGTTAAAATGGGTATCTACTGGCAGGCCTTTCCAGATTAACCTTTCTAGATTAGCCTCCCCCTCACCCACATTGATGGCCCCATCCACCCCAAGAAGATACTTGCCTTGCCTCAAATCTACCTCTAATTTTAGATAATTTGTATTTTAACTTTTTTGATTTATATTTTTTTAATTTTTATTTTTATTCCTTTTTAGCTGTTATTTTTATGATGGTGGAAGTGTTGGAATATGGGACTGTTTAGAACTGTGAATTTTTATTCTTTATTTTATTATTATATTTGTTCTGTTATCTGCCTTGATTCCTTTGGGAAAAAGTGGATTATTATTCCTTGTTGTAACCTGCCCCGATTGCTCGTTCAGAGGGGTGGGCTAGAAATAAATTAAAAAATAAATAAATAATTATTACTACTATTAAAATGATGTCCTTTATATCAAATGGAAAAATCAAGGTTTGCTATTTAGAATGTATACTTTTGGGGAATATTTTCAAGCCATGGATGCTTGACTCCATGGATAAAAAAATATGTGGATAAGGAGGGCCGACTGTGTAGCTATATTTTAGAGGAAGGAGCTGGCAAAACCAGCTCTGAGTATTCCTTGCCTAAGAAAACCCTATGAAATTCATAGGGTCACTATAAGTTGACAGGAGACTTGAAGGCACATAACACACTCAATTCTATAGGGTGTGTATGTCTGAGTGTGTCTCTCTCTGTGTGTATAGTCTTTTTTCTATAAATCATTCATGATTCAACCCACTTGTTTCACCAGTCAAAATTCTTTGGTTATGCAGAACAAAAGAATACCACAGTAGGTCATCAGATTTTTCCAGGTCCTGCACTGTTTTCTAGATCCTTCAACAATCATGGCAGATTATGCTATATATCTTTCATCTTAATGTGTGCTACAAGCAGAAGGTTTAAGCAACTGAGTTGCACCATTGTAGAGGTACTTACAGAACAAAGAATGTAATAAAGCAAGATTCCAAAGTTTAAGATTCTGCCTGTGTCAGATGTTACCAAAGGAAGGCAAAAATACACCGGGTCACCTGTGCATTTGGACTAAATCAACTCAGTAGGCTTATCTCAGATATGGATGTCAAGTTAGGCTTCATTCTTTCAATTTGTTTTTTTGTTTTGTTTTGTTTTGTTTTTTTTTTTTTTGCTAAGAGTCATTTATTCTTACTTTTTCTGGGTCATGGGGATTGTCTGTGATGTTCTATATTATTCAAGTGACTCACTGAGGTAATGAACACGACACTTTTTTTAGCACTTAGCTAGTGTTTTTCTTTTTTTCCTCTAGCAGTTTATAGAGTGAATCATTCCCATGGCATAGTTGAAAAGAAGGTGTTATTCTCCACTTATATATCTCAGATTGTTTCACCCACCAAAACTAGTAAGAACCAGAAACCATGGCCTAAATTCGATTGTATCAATAAGAGGAGGCCCCTTGAATCAATGGAAACTTGGTATGTCAATTTTCATCTAATTGGTCTAATCTAGTTGGATTTATGCCCATATTGGTATAATTTTAGAAGATAAAACTTTATAATGCTGTCATATTTTCTAGATCTCTTTCTGTAATTCATGTTCTTAGTGTGAAACATAAAAACCCAGAAGAAGGAACAAAGAAGCAAATCATCCAGTCTGAGATCATATTTTTTTAAAAAATTACACCTTCTTCTGATCTAATTAGCAAATTCTTAATTTTTATCCAAATACATGTTAGAAAGCATATTTAAATATATTTTCTCGCAACATGGACATTTATAAGCATATATCTTCTATAAACCTATAAACACATCTCTCAGAACACAAAATGAAAACACCAATTTAAAAACATTTAAAATATTTTTTTGCAATTTAAAATGGTGTTGGGCTATTTGGGAAATAAGAAATCAAGAAGATAACTAAGGGGCTGTGCAGACCAGCCATTAAGGAAAGCCTGAGGGCAGACTTGGGGCATGGTGTCCATACGATGTACTCCCCGACTCCACCCCATGGTGCCATGATGTCATACCACATGGTGCATGGCATCACAGTACTCCTCTAGTGCTTCATTCACACAACACAGCACCAAAGGAACGCCTTAAAGCCACAGCGCCATGGTGCGCCAGCTGTCGCACCATTTCCAGGGCACAAAACGGAGCTGCTTTTTGCAGATCCTTTTTGCACCCTGGAAAGGCCAAATTGGGGCAATGGCGTGCGATTACTGCAACCCCGATCTAGCACAGCTGGAGGCTTCCACAGGCTGCCCCTTAAGGGTGGTCTGCTCAGCCTATTGGTTCCATTTTGGACATTAAGACAAATTAAGTCAAAAGATAGATCAGATTGTAGGGATTCAATCAGTGCAGGATGGGGTTATACTCCTTCTGAAATCTCAAGTTCACAGCTTGGGTGTACCATGAATTTAGCCCTGTACCTGGAAGCTCAGGTCTCAGCAGTGACAAGGAGTGCATTTGTGCAGATTATACCAGTGTGCCAGCTGCACCCATTCATTGAGATGTCAGACCTGGCTACAGTGACACATGGCTTGATTACATCCCAGTTGGATTAATGTAATGCACTTCACATAGGGATACCTTTGTTAACTGTCAAGAAACTTCAGTAGGATCTAATGCAAACTGAGGGAGAGAAGATTTAAGTGACCCAACATATCATCTGAATGTGTCAGCAAGAGTAGTTATTTTACTCCTATTGTTGTTGTATGTCTTGAAGTCATTTCTGATTTATGGTGACTCTAAGGTGAATCTATTGTGAGGTTTTCTAATAAATATATTAATAAAAATTAAAAGGCACAAGGATAAGGAGCCTGGGGAGGCTAGGAAGGAATAAAGACAATGTTTGGAGCACATTTTCCCTTCCCAATGTATCCAAATTCACAATGGTCAAATAATAGACTTCAGAGAAACCCTAGTGAAAGGAGAAAGTTCAAGAAAGGAGAAAGTTTGTAAGTCTCAAAGTACTTTTTCTCCTTATATGGAAGTGCACACAAATCAGCACCTGCCTTAAGATTACAGTAGACCTCACCTAGGGAGGAATCATTTCACCACAAAGGACAGTGCCATTCTAAGGGTGACTGAAGATCATGTGAATAAGCACCCTGCTACTAATAGGAGTACTTATTTCACTGATGCCCTGAGAACAACCAAGGGGAGCATTCAGTCACCCTTCATGTTGTGCTTCCACCTGAGCATTCATTGCTGTGATCTAGTCTAGTGGTAGAACACAGCGCTGGGCAATAAAATATGCAAGAATATTGTGTGCCACAAGATCTGCCAGAAGTTTGTTGTTATACCATCTGGGCTGCTTTTATTTATCCAGCTGTATTTCTTTGCCTTTGCATTTTTAATTGGCACATCATTCAAGAGGGGCAACATTGTTTTAACATCTTCAGCTCCCTTTTTAATGAAGCTGCATCCATGAAGCAAAGCACATCTACCAAAATGATCTCTACCATTTCATCAAGCAGATGTTGCCATATGAGCACTTCCTGTACAATTCTAGAATATTTTCTCTGGTTCTTCCTTGGTCCCCCTGATGCTCTTGACAGACTCAAGCAAAACATTTTTCTACTCTGCTCCCAGCAAATACACATCATCCTGTGACTATTGAGTAAGCTGAAACCTGATGGGCCTTTTCAGATTGCTGGGATTTGCCCCCTTACAGATCACTAAAGGTTAAGGGATTTTATTTCTTAGGGGGAAAAAAAAGAACTGCTACAAACATCTGAATTTCCCAGAGCACAGTTCCATGTTTCACTCCATTTCTGTCAGTGCCTGAGTTCACAATTAGAGTATGATGTGGAAAGAATCATAGAATAGAATCATAGAATCATAGAGTAGGAAGAGACCACAAGGGCCATCCAGTCCAACCCCCTGCCATGCAGGAACTCTCCATCAAAGCATCCCCAACAGATGGCCATCCAGCCTCTGCTTAAAGATCTCTAAGGATGGAGACTCTACTACACTCCGAGGGAGTGTGTTCCACTGTCAGGTCAGCCCTTACTGTCAGGAAGTTCCTCCAAATGTTGAGGTGGAATCTCTTTTCCTGGAGCTTGCATCCATTGTTCCGCGTCCTAGTCTCTGCAGCAGCAGAAAACAAGCTTGCTCCCTCCTCAATATGACATCCCTTCAAATATTTAAACAGGTCTATCATATCTCCTCTTAACCTTCTCTTCTCCAGGCTAAACATCCCCAGTTCCCTAAGTCGTTCCTCATAGGGCATGGTTTCCAGGCCCTTCACCATCTTAGTTGCCCTCCTTTGGACACACTCCAGTTTCTCCACATCCTTTTTGAATTGTGGTGCCCAGAACTGGACACAGTATTCCAGGTGGGGCCTGACCAAAGCAGAATAGAGTGGCACTATTACTTCCCTTGATCTAGACACTATACTTCTATTGATGCAGCCTGAAATTGCATTGGCCTTTTTAGCTGCCGCATTGCAATGTTGACTCATGTTCAGCTTATGGTCTACTTGGACTCTTAGATCCCTTTCACACGTACTTCACTTTGTGGAATGATCGGTCCTGTTCTTCTGTGTATATTTGCAAAATGCTCAAGAAACAGTGAAAGAAAGAAATTATTTCTCTTTTGGTGATATGGGCACTGTCACCCTATGAAGCTTTGGCAATGTCTTTGCAACACCTTAATATATATTGTATATACCATACTTGTAAAGCCCTTACATGTGATGTAAACTAGTGACACTTGACAGACCCAGAAGGCAGCCCTTCATACCATCATACCAATTGACATCCCCCTCTGAGGCGCCACCTGGTGTGGTCCGCAGTCCCTGCGTCATCCTGTAATAATGCCCCTGACAGTGACGTGTTATTCTTTATTGTTATTTATCAATATGAATGTATGCATAGAATTCATAGATATAATGTCTACATTGTATACATACCAAGTGCTCCTGGTCAGTCATAAGGACTATTGCAATGCATTGTACATGGGGCTGCCTTTGGAAACTGTCCAGAAAGGTCACCAAGTGCAAAATGCCACAGCTTGAATGCTAACTGGGGCCAGTTATAAGGACCACATAACTCCCTTGCTGAAACATCTTCACTGGCTACCAGTTCATTTCCAGGCACAATTCAAAGTGCTAGTTATGACATATAGAACCCTACACAGCTTAGGTCTAGATTATTTGAGAGATCATGTCTCCCCATATGAACATGCTAGAGCCCTAAGATCTTCTGGGGAAGGCTTTCCCCCGGTCCCACCACTATCACAGGCTCGCCTGGTGAGGACATGAGAGAGAGCCTTCTCAGTGGCTGCTCCTGCCCTCTGGAATGCCCTTCTGTGAGAAGCAAGGCTGACCCCCTCTTTTCTTGCCTTTAGTCAGCAAGAAAAAACAGCTCTATTTAGGTAGGCATTTGATATATAATCATGGGGTGGCTTGGGTATTTGTTATATAGGGTGGATACCATGGTTTTAGTGCGGTTTTAACATCTGTAGTTTTATACTGTTTTAGATGATATTTTAATTGTTTTATTGTATTATGTTATTGGATTTTATTTGTGAACCGCCTTGGGTCCCTTCGGGGAGAAAGGTGGAATAGAAATCAAATAAATGAAAATAAAAAATAAAATATATTCAGCGATCAGTGACCTATAAAGAATAGACAATCCCAGCTAGAGGAAACCCATTAAATCATCTTCCGAAGGGCACCACAGTCGTGGCAATGCAGCTGTATGGCACCCCTTCGGCGCTGCATCATGTGGATGCAGCGCCGGAGGTGTGCCATCATGCTGCGTGCCACCTGGAAGGGTGTGCAGCATATCCAGCATCAGGATGCTGCCCCCTGACTCTGCCCACAGGCCAGCACAAAGTGCTCATCTGTATAGAGCCTAAATAACACATTATGGAGCAATGTGCCTAAATGTATCTGAAAGTGTGTCGTATATTTCTATATGAGCTTTTAAATTGTAATCTTTGGAAAATTATTGCTATATGAGTTTTGCACCTTGTTTATATTTATAAAATGATATAATGCCATAAATTTTTATAATGACATATCCTGAACAGCAATAGCAATGATCAGTGGAATCCACATCAGTTATGCAGAATCATTGACTGGGTCTCTTGTTTCAATACAGATGCTGAAATCCCAGCATAATATCTTGTTCTAACAGAAATACCAGCCCAAGATATTTTTTTGTGACTGAGAATGCAGGACAAATTCCATTTCTCCACCAGCAACTTAACATTCTCTTTACTTTGGAACCTGAAGCAGAAAATCCTATAAGCACCTCTTCCTTGGCAAACAAATACAATGAGAATAAATCAAATAAAAGACAGTTTGTTCACTTTTTGGTGACCTCTTCATATTAGCTGTTTTATGAGGTTGCCTCACTCTGTCTGATGATAAGTATGGATAATCAACTGAATGACAAAAAATGAATAGGAGAAATGAGGTATCTGAAAATTGTGCTAAATATCTGCCAGGATTCAGATGTGTGTGTGTGTGCACGCATGAGCACGTGCACACACATAAGGTTTTATGCATTCTTATTCCTTGGCTCAATGGACATTTTCCATGTATACTCATGGAACCTTTTATCTGATAATGACATGTGGGAAAGGTTAGTAAATTCAAGACTAAATCTAACTTTATTTAAGTTAATCTTAAATAAAGGAGGCCCTTAAATTAAATTAAAAGGAGCTGAGAACATATCTATTCAAGCAGGCCTACCCTTGAATGGGTTCCCTTCTAATAATTGCCCTGTTATACAAGCCGCTTGGAGTAGTACCACTGTACATTTGCATTGGGTTGATATTGTTTTACTGTATTTATATTTGTATTCAGACTGTTTTAATGTGTTAATATGATGTACACCGCCCTGATCGCCGGAAGGGTGGTATATAAATAAAGTTGTTGTTGTTGTTGTTGTTGTTATTATTATTATTAGTTTGTAATCTTCCTTCCTCTTGAGTTGCAATTGAAAAGGACAGCCCTCTTCCACAGTCTAGGTCTGTAGCCATTAGCTCTGGTTGAACTATGAAGTTATGATATTTATGGGGTTATGTATTATTTCACCTTTGCCATAATTGTCAGATCAATTTGATTAAAATGCTCCCATATGGTTCATGTGAAAATAAATTATCAAAATAATCTGCTGCTTTTGCTTCTTCTTTCACTGAAAGCTGGTTTTTATGGCTGCTGAATGTGTCACCCTCGATTTAGCAAAATAGACAATGGAGATAGCCATCATTTATTTTATTTTATTTTTTTTAAAATGTAAATAAATAATGCAAAACAAATCACAGCAGAGTGGTTTGTAACAAGGTTCAGTGCATTTAGAGAGGAAAAACCCAAGAGTGCTATACCAGGAATTGGTGCTCATGGCGAAGGCTAAGAGGACAGCAGTTTGAGCAAACACTTCATTAGGAATGAATAATGAATGAGACCTAAAGAGAGGGAAATTGCTGCTTGAGAAGGACGGTGAGCTGAATTGTCAATGATTCACAACTGGATCACAGAGAAAAGTTTGGTTAAGTACCTTCCTGTCTGCCACCATGGTGCCTTCTGTACTGGTGAGCACTCTGCATTGGGTTGCATGTTTTGTATCTTGGTTCATTTGCACAATGTTGCTGTTCAACACAAGAACCTCAGTCCATCATCCTCTCAGTGTAGCTTCAATATCCACATGCAGACTTACATGACACTGAGCCATATACCTTCTTTTTAACTAACCTCTTCAATCCACCCCACATGGCCATTCCATGCTTTATGACAAGAAAGCAGGACTGGAGAAGCACTCATTACCTCCCCATAACCAGACACACTGTAATCCTAGAGGACCCAGGCAGATCTCATAGCTAATGTCATCATTTCACATCTGGCTATGGGATAGGTAGCCAGAGGATTTTCCGATCCTGCCTGCTTATCATGAATCATGGAATGCTTCCACAAAATAGCTTTGGGATTTTACAGTAAGTCAGGAGTTGGGGCTTTAGATGCTGCAGATAGAGGAAGGAAATAATATTTGGGCAAGGCCAACTCCCGGTACAGTCTGGGTAAAAATCACCCAGCTACAGCCAAAAACAATGTACATAGCAGAGTATAAAAGCAAAAACCCCAGCTATTGGTATTGGCAGTGCATTGGCCACTTTTCACACTTAAACAATCACAGACAGTTGATTCATCCAAGGTTCCTGGAGGCTTTTATCTTCAGTAATAATATATACACAATATAATACAGCATCCATGTATATTTACATCTCTCTGACTTAATAATCAACTTAAATATCTGCTTCACAGTTCCAAACCTAGCGCGCGCACACACACACACACACCTGCTTCAGCCATTACTCTCAACCAGCTGAACATTCCAGCTGTCATCTCTCAACTGTCAATCAAAATATTTTTTGTTGTTTAAAGACACATTACACCAACAATACCAACTCCCACAGTGCCAAAAAAGAGGCATTTACACACATAAGGGAGGCCAGATTAAAACTGGGGACTTCCTAATTGCTATGATCACATTGATAATTTTCATATCACTCTCTAGAAGTTTAGATAAAACTTTATTTATGGCGACTTTCCTTAAACATGTACATTCTGTTCCTGCATCACTCCAAACAGTTCTCTTCTCTTCTCTTCTCTTCTCTCTCTCTATCTGCTTTATCACACTAGGGGGCAAACAGGATTTAAACAAGAGTTAAACGAGACTTAAACAGGAAATGTCCTATGTTTATCACAGGACATTTCCTGTTTAAATCCCCTAGTGTGATAACTGTCTTTTCTCCATTAGACCATGTATTTGATTATGAATAAATATTTTAAGTAAAGCAACCTTATATGTTTTGTGAAGAAAGCTAAGTTTATTTCTTTCCCCTGCTAAACCTGGGGTGGTGGTGGTCAAGGTTGTGAGTTTGATCCTGCAGGGCTCCAGGGTCCACTTAGTCTTCCATCCTTTCATAGGTCCAGCTTGTTGGGAGCAATTAGTTTACACATTGTAAACCACTTAAGGAGTATTGGTTCAATGATAAGTGGTATAGAAATGTACTTCCTATTGCTATTACTATTGGTGTGAGTGTGGGACTGATGATTGTTCAGATTTTGCCTTGCCAACTTAATTATTCTATCGGCTGGGGTTGGGTTCCAGGACTGCCCCTCTCCCCCAAGGATAGCAAAAGTCCCATTAATTATAATGGCACAGTGGAATTGTGTCCCTTATATAAAATGGCAAAATCAAAGTTTGCTTTTTGGATATATTTCAAGCCATGGATGGAAGAATCCATAAAGAATCTGTGGATATAGAGGGCTAACCATGTCTCCCACTTTTTTCAAAGGTGATCCATTGCTTTTTATCACTGTGTTACACAGCTTTATCCCAGATTAAGATTGACAGCAGAGATGAGGACTGGACAAAGCCAAGAAGTATTGGCTTCCTCCAGGCTTTAGTACGAACTTTAAAGGAGCTATCCATGTTAATTAACCTATTTTGGGAGTAGGTTTCAGCACTCCAGATAGCACCTTTAAAGTTCACACTACACCCTAAAGTAGATTCACTGCTCTGTTTTCATGTAAGCCACCACTGGCTTCAAGAAAAGAGTTTTATAAGTGATTATAAATAATAAAAGCTACAAAAGAGAGTTCTAGTTCCCAGGTAGCATTCTTCACAGTAACAGATTCTGGAGATAAGCAACTGTGAATGACTGTTACCTGAAAATGTGTGTAGATTGGTCTTTGCTGCTGGCAACAGAATGTGGGAGAATTTTCTTTGCCTTTGGAATGAGACCATTCTATTGATTTGAATCTGCCAATTTCAAAACAACCTAGATGGGTTATTCAACAAAGAAATAATAGAAAGTTTTCTACCCTCACATTCTTTAGTCTTGTATTCACATTTCTTCCCTTCTTCCAAACTTGCCACAGGGCACATCTCCACAACTGCTGATTTGGTGGGAAACTTAAAATATCTAGTGGCATTTTGTTTTAAAGTTCCTTTGGACCTTAGCAACCTTCTGAAACCTAAATTATCAGTTTGTTCCAACACATTCGGTCTTGACGCCTCACACTCTCTACTGAGAACATCTCTTCCTTATGAGCATCTGCAAAAAGTTGCTCTAGGGTAATCTTATTGTAGAAAATTGTTCAGCTGCTCTACAGTGTTTGCAAAACTATTTTGTCTTTTTTCTTTTTACTTCTCAAGCAGCCTAGTGGTTTGGCACTGAGATCTACTTTATTTCTGGCATGTGCCATGTATAAAGTCTTTATTACACAAGACAAGAAAAACGGAATTTTAACAGGATAATAGAGTCTTTGGCTGATACTTATGACACAACAGCCTTGCCTTCCGTTTGTTACTGTAGTGCACCACTGTAGTGATGAGCAAAATCTGTCAATGGGCTCTCAATTTCACTGCTACTCCATTACTGCCTTTTGTGTGACAGGTCCACTCCACTGCAATTCTCAGGCACGTGGTGCCTCATGTGGTGTGAGTGGGCTGCTGTGTACACATTCACACAGCAGTTGGCTTCATGAGGTGGTTAGCAACCGCAATAGCTCATTCCCACCCTTCTGTCCAGAAGGTGGCATTTGATAGTGCAGAAAACAGATCACCAAAGTGCTATTAGAGGGGAAAGTGTGATAAGAAATGATGCCAACTAGTATTCTTTCATTCTTAAGCTAGTACAATAGTGGCAGGACAGCAGGTTTGGCTGATAAAGTCTCAAAACACCCATTCAAACATCCCTCTCCATCCAATCATATTTTATTTTATAAATGGGCTTTCTAGATTGGCAAAAAGAAGTGTGTTCATGGCTGCATGAAACTCTAGCCTTTAGATGAGAAAAAGGGAAAGTGTGCCATGAAAACACTTTTTTTGTGTTTTAGGGGAGAAGAAGTGCCTTTAAAAAGGTGCTGGTTTTCTCTGCTTTTTTAAAAACTGCGGAACAGCGCAGCTCCATCTAAAGGCTGCGGTGCAGCTGCTAAGCATTAAGGAAAAGGCAACTTCATGTCACACTTTCCTGCCAATCTAGAAAGCCATTATTTTGTGTATTGCAGTCAGCCCTCTACATCCATGGATTCTTTATCTATGTATTCAAACATCCACAGCTTGAACTTTGAAAATCAAAGTTTGCTCTTTGGTGTGTGTGTGTATACACACACACACACACACACACACCAAAAAGCAAACTTTGTTTTTGCCATTTTATATAAGGGATACCATTTTACTATGCCACTGAATTTAATAGGACTTCACCATCCACAGATTTTGGAATCTACATGGGAACCCGGAACCAAACCGTAGAGGATACCAAGGGCCCACTGTAGTTATAGTTCTATTTTGCCTTTCCTTCAATGCTCTCACAGAAGGGTATATGGCTCCCTTCCTCCCAACTTTATTCTTAGAATGATTCTGTGTGATTTAATCCCATTCCCTTTCAAGGCTGGCTCCATAGTTCCACCACTTGGACTCCTACCACTCCCCTTGCCCTTCCACCCTCAGGCTCCCTCACTCTTACAATCTGGTACTAGGGCCTCAATGTGATCTCTACACTGAGCAAGTACCTGTATTGATCAGTGGATTCAGTGTGGCAAAGTGTGACCCATTTTCTTTGTAAATTATTAAATTGAAACATACGGATAGAGACATGGAATACAACAACAGTAAAGATTGGTTGTATAACAAATAAAATAAACATCTATACTTATGCGAGTTCCACACATAGTCCACTGTAACACCTGAACAAAGGAACGTTTGTTCCTGAATTCTCTACATTTTCAGCCTCCCAGACCCTATTCAGATCTCATCCATTTTGTTATATTTCTCCCCTATAACTCTCATTCACAGCTGTGATTGGCCAGGCTTCTTTAACTTCTTGTTTCATGCCCTGTGAGGTAGGCCATACTCTGTGTGTGTGTGAGAGAGAGAGAGATTGAGAGAGAGAGAGAGAGAGAGAGAGAGAGACTGTTTCAAGATAATTCAGTGAATTTCATGGCTCTATGGGGAGCCCCACCACTACCCCACACATTTCTCTTGCCATACTGCATATCTGGTATTCTGAAAATACAGCATAATTTGGTTGAACGGGGGACAGATGGTGATGCTAAGAAGCAGCCATCCCCATCCTAGTGCCATTGGGAAGTTTTGGACTTCAACTCCCGTTATGCCTGACCACTGGTTGTGTTGGTGAGACCTTATGAGAGTTATACTGCAAAACATCTAGAGGACACCAGCTGTTGTGTAAAATCATGTGTTTTTAATTGTCACACATGCATAGGAAAGTACAGGTTGCAAAAAATCAATTTATAATTTCAATGCTATATGATGTATGCACCTCTTGTAGCATGTTGTTGAATTCAAAATATCCCTCTATTGACAGACATCCTTTTCCTAGCAATATCAATATATATCCACTAAATTGTATTTTTTTAAATACTAAGCCAATCAAAAGTCGGAGCAAACTACAGATTTAGAGTACATTTTCTTTATAGAATTCTTATAAATGCCCCCAGAATGCTCATTGGTGGTGCAAAAGCACCAACAAAAAACCCCAACCCTTCATTTTGTTGATTCAAAATCAGTGATTCAAAGTCAAGACTATTAACTAGAAAACAGTGGCGCTGTCTCTGAAGGGGAAAAAAAAAACTACTATACTTGGGCCAGATTGCGAATGGTTCATGTGTGAATACAGAAAAGCAAAGAGGTCACCAAACTTTTCTCCGTTTTGTTGAGTTAGCAAAATGAAGTCCTGCTAATCTGAGTTCCTCCTAAATATATATGTGCATTCCTTAATACAAGAGCTATTATTTCTAAGGAGTTTCTCACATGGGGGACAACTGGAAGTATAAATGGTGATTAACTGCAATTGCGCTATTGGTTTTCACATGATGTTGTGTTCAAAGTGATATTATCCTGTGATAATTAGCACAATTGTACTAATGATTTTGACATGACGTCAAGGTCAAACATGATTAAAGTGCCATTAACTCATTAATAACAAGGCAAGAAACAGCAGCATATAATTCATAGGATTTCCCTGTGAATGACTTTTTCCTGTTTATTGCCTGGTTATTCTCTGGTTATACACAGGATAATGGCTCTTATATTAATCTTATTTTAATCGTGTTTTAAGGTCAATTGTGTTTTTCTTGAGTTAATCACTGTTTAAAGTCCCAGTTCCCCCCGTGTGATAAACTACCAAGTGACTTGAACATGTTCATATATAGTCAGCCCTCTGTATCCACATATTCTGCATCAACTATCCATGGCTTCAAAATATTTTTTAAAAAAACTTCCAAAAAAGTAAAGTTTGGTTTTGCCGTTTTCTATAAGGGACACCATTTTACTACACTACAACCACATATTTTGGTATCCAGAGGGCAGTCCTGGAACAAAACTGTGGGGGATACCAACAGCCCACTGTACCATCAAAATAGAGAATATTAATCTGAGCTTTAATAGTGTCTAAAGAATATTGTCACACATTCCATGTGTCATGTGTTTTCTGTTCTTTGTGAAAATGGTGGTCTTGGTGGGATGTTTGGCCTTTTGTCATTTGAGGAACGCCAGACCTAACCACCTTCTGGATCTGCTCCACTGCCCACTCTCTTCTTTCCTGCTACAATTCTCCCACACAACTATCTAAAAGTATCTTATTTGCTGCCTAGTGGGATGCAACATAGCAACACTGATATAGCAAATAAAATATGCCTGCAGTCCTGATGGTGTCACACATAAGTCCTTTTACATGTGTGGTTGAAATTTTGGGAGGAGCACAACAGATGTATTCACTTCATGGTTGCATAAATGGAACTCTACAAGTGTCACCATTGCACATGCTGTTGCTGTTCATTTGATGCACCATTTGATGCGATGAGAGTACAGAAACAACCACTGCGTGTTCCCAACTGCACAATAGAACAATAAACAGGAACTTTGTAGATATGCTATTGGTTGCACAATACTGGTATTCAGCAGAAGGGTAACGTAGTGCAAACCACTGAGTAACTATGTGAGTGGAGATTGTTTCTACAGAGGTGAAATGTAGGATTTCAGCTGCAATGCACAGCTTCTGATTTTGCAGCACTGCCACCATGATCAATATACAAGCCACTTGCACTAAGTAAATTTTGGTAGAAAGAGGTATGGCTAGCAGCAATCCAAACTACAAGGCCTTTGAGGACCTGTCATATTTCTTCCTGCACAGTGGCCATTTAAAATATAGTGTGTGCATATGTGTCCCATATACATACATACAGACATACATACATGCAGACCATTGGTGTGTCCCAAATTATAGAGTATGTTTTCCTATGCCCCCCCCCCCATCCTCTCTCATATACCCTTCAACATTTCCCAAATAAAAACGGGGGCACATGTAGCCAACAAAAATCAAAGTGTGATCAAAGTAGATGTTATTAATCAGGAAGATCATATGATAATGGGGATGCTACTGCAGTTTCATTTTGCCTGAGTCAAGTGGGAAGGGCAGTTCCACATCCTCCTCTCCACTCCCACTAAGTTAATTGAATGCCAACTACTTTTTCACTTTGAACTCATCTGCAGCAATTCAAGTAAACTGAGGACAAAATGGGAGGAGGAGAGAGAAACTGAGACATTTTAAAATGGCATCAAGAGACTGGGTTCCCCATGAGCACCCATTATTATACTCCTGGCAGTGACCCTATATTATGTTGTAGCCACTTTTTCTTATTCCATATCTGAGTAAATGACATGGGTAAAACCAAGGTAAGATAAGTGCCACTCAAAGGTTTGGCTTTCAACTGCATGCATCTTTTCATCTTGCTCTAATGCTTTGCTTCAAGTCCTGGCACTCATGTGGTTGTTGTTTAAGATGCACATTTAGACAAATGCTGCCTGTTCCTCCTTCCACTGAATTTATCAGTAATATTGTTAATGCTCAGAAGCCCTGTCAGGTCTTCATCATGATGCAACTATCACTGTAATACAACCAGTTTTGGGGACAAGAATCTTTAATCTGAATTTTCAGTAATGGAATTAGCATTTCCTGGGACATATCCAGCATTCCAAGCAAATGCACATTTTGTGGTTGTGCGGTATGCACTGTTAAATAATGGTTTGGCTTCTTCCAAGCGCAGAGACACCAGGATGGTAATTAGCATTCCATTTCTAAGGGTTTGGTCAAGTGACTTCTGCAGCCTGTTAGGCCTCTCCTTCTGGACAATCAAAACTTATGCTGAAGCTTTAGAAAAACTTGTGCCAAACTCTGCATGGAAAATAAAGCAGCTTAGAATCCAACTCACAGTAATGGCAGCCCCACAGCAAATGTTTTCCCATGCAGGCCCTAGGGCGCTTTGAATGCTCAGAGGTCCGTGTCCTATAAAGAATGCAGTGGCGCCAGATGCTGATACGAGCACAATGTGTTCCACAAGTTGTTTGGAATGCAGTCATGCCCTGGGCCCTTGAACACTCAAAACACATGTGAGCAACAATGGGAGTCTTGGCAACAGCACAAATATGGCAATGACAGCAGATTTCAGTACAGCTTTTTTTCTTTCTCTCCCTGCAAACTTTTGCTTGCTGCACATCAGTGGAGTGTGTGTTTTTTTCATAATGTGGGGTTGGTGGCATCCCATTTTGACCCATTTTTTGCAACTAGCAAATTACTTTTTTTTAAAAAAAAAAATGTACTTACCCATTTTAAACAGAGGCTGGATGGCCATCTGTTTTGGTTGGTTTGGATTGTGAGTTTCTGCATGGTGGGGGTTGGACTGGTTGATCCTTGTAGTCTCTTCCAACTCTAGATTCTATTAACCCCCACCCCCCACCCTCGCAATCAACAAAGTTGAACTTTTAAAAAATGACATTTTTAAGATGACACTTCCCAGAATCTCCAGACAACATATCTAACATGCTGGCTGGGTGATTCTCTGTATTGTAGTAAAAAACATTACTTTTCCAAGCTCTCAATCTCTCTCTTTCTCCTCTCTCTCTCTGATGGGGGTTATACATAATATACTCTAAGATACTTTGTAAAAGGCAGTGCTGTCATGTAGTCTGGGTCTTAGGATTGCCAGGTCAGGACATCCCAGACTCTGAGCTTTCTAGACCAAATGCTGAGACCACATAGGGCAGAACTTAGTGGTGTCATAAAGAATTATGTATTAATCAGCAACCACAGTTACTCACTCCTTGTCATTCAAACAAATGTACATAGAATCTATTTTGACAATTGGTAATTGTCTTTTCAGATTGCAAGACTTGATTTGCAGACTACAGATGTGAATAACCCTTTTCTCATTATGTTTGCTACCTACCTACTAGAGACAGGTACCAAGAGACATCCTGTTCTCTGGCATAATGGATTGTTTCATCACATGGATAGCTAGATCGTTTTCAGCTTCTGGCTCTTCCTGGTGGAAATTGAAGAGCTGGTGAAATCTCAAGAGAACTGGGTGATTACAGAAAGTATTTATTATGTGGGCATTTGATTTTACTGGTGAATATGAAAAGAACATAGTAGTAACTGATATCTCCATTATTGATCCAGTTCTAGAACTAATGCGTTGTGCTGGATTGAATGCTGGGTTCACTTTCAGAATTGCTGGTTCAAACTCCTGGTTAGTTACAGTGCTCTCTGTGTGATCCTACACAAACCAGTCTCCCAGCCTAATCTTCATTGCAGATTTCAAGAGAGGTTAGGAATAAAACAAGAACGGTCAAGCACTGTGTTTCTCTACCTCTGTTCCTGAACGTCTTCCCAACCGCCTGTCTACAGTTTTGATGCCTATCAACCACAACATTCCAAACTGACTCCAGTTCAACAATTCAGAAAATGCCCTGATTTGACCTGGAGAAATTTGGAGGCAATCCAATTGGATTCAGGCAACAACAACAACAACAATAATAATAATAATAATAATAATAAATTTCTATTTGCCGCCTCTCCCTACAAACTGAGGCAGGATCACAACTGGTAAAATTCAGCATTAAAACTCTCATAAAATAACCCTCCTGGAACAGAATAATACAATAGAATATAATGTAAAAAAGAAAAAGAAAAAAGAATAAACCACAGTTGAGAAATATGGAGGTTTGTGTCTTCATTTATTATCACTGGGAATACAAATATGTCTGTAACTTTTGTTCTCTTTGTCAGAATTACAGTAGGTAGAATTTGTAGGCATCGTAGTCCCTTAGGAGGATATTACATCTGTCAAACTGCAGGCAAATGGGTTTAGGAGATTATGCCACAACCTTTAAGGTCTGGCGTTTTTCTAAAAAGAAACGAAACATCAAAGAACCTCTCATTGGGTAAAAGTAGGTACCTACCTCAAGCTGCACAGCTGTATTTTAAAAGAGGATGAACAAAAAGTTTTCTGAGGTTTCCATTTTTTTGTGGGGAGGAATGCTAAGGTTCTTTTTGTTCCCCCAAAATGTATACGGGGAAGAAGAGAGAAAGAGAGTGGAAGGAAGGGTGGAAAATTCTTAACTGTTCTATCTCTCAAAACAAACATACCTCTTGTGCCTTCTTATATGTTGCCCTAGGTGTGTCAATCATGTACTTCATTACAATGATGTTCAGGCTGTCAGCAGAGCCAACTTTATTACAGACCTGGAGAAGAGCACAGAAAAGGTATTTGTTGGACTACAGCTTGCAGAATCTCACACCATTGGTGTCCAGCTATGAACAGATTGTTTCTTTGGTGACACATACATGTGGAGAATTTAGCTGTTGATGGGGCCCCAGGTATTGACTGTTCCTTCCATAAACTACCAGATTATTTTCAGAGTAGGAATTTCACACATAACATGTCCAGCAATTTGACCTCAAATAAATGTGACAGCAAAGATGTCTTCCTGGCACCAAATAGGAGCAGGGTGGTGTTTCTAGTCAGCCTTTTTTTTTTTTTTTTTACACTAGTTGTATGAGTTGAGTACTTGGCAGACTTTTTTTTACACTAGTTGTATGAGTTGAGTACTTGGCAGACTGAATGAAAGCTGAAATCATCATTGAACCAACCAATGTTTTTGACTGCCAGTGAACTTCATCAATGGCAGATATCTGTGCAGACATACAAAACTCACGTTGCTGACTAGATCTGTCCAGCTGTTCTTAGTTTCCACAACACTTATTTCCAAACTCCAAATGACTACATAAAAATTGGGCACTCCCATATACCAGTGGAGTATAAGTACTCTAAAAAAACTAAATAGCAATATATCACCACAACCATTGTTGTACTTGGCTGCTAATGCTACTTTGCTCTCTGGCTCCCTGATCTTGGTACAGCCTTTGAAATTGGAAACTGATTAACCTCTTTGAAAACCCAGTGAAATATAACATCTTTCCCCTCTATTATTATTATTATTATTATTATTAGTTTTCTTTATAAAGCACCATAAGTGTACACAGCGCTGTATTCCCACGCTCATCTACTATCCTTACCTGCAGGCAACAGCTTCTTTGCTGCCTTTATCCACCAATGACCATCCATAATTAAAACTGGAATTGCCACCTCATTTCCATACCCACAGGATTTTGAATTTGAATTGACATTCTCACACACAAAGGACTTACATAGGTCTGTCCCTGGGCTTTTTACTCCACAAATGCATCTGAGAAAGTAGGTTCAAGTCTACGAAAACTTATGCTATCAACTTCTTTCTTTCAGTTCAAGTGCTACAAGATCTCTTTCTATTCTGCTTTTACGGACAAACACTGCTTTATATTTGGTAACTTTCCCCTATATTATTCAGTATCCTATCTTAAGAGCCTAATGTACTGAAGGTTTTTCTTTCCATTAGCATAAGCATGAATGAAATACTTTTGGGGGGTGATGGATCACTTTTGGGGGGTGATGGGGGGTGCTATCATCATCATTGTTACTAAGGGATGATCTAATTACAGTAACAGTGGCACTGCAGGCAATTTCCTATGTCTTCCCTTTGTGACTTTCCAGATGAGTGAAAAGAATACCCCCTGTCCTGTATGGCAAAAATCCTAGGAATTGGGATGGGCAAGAAATTTGTTGGATTCATATGTTAATAGGAACTATGACCCTATTTGTACTTCTGAGAATCATATGTGGGCCTGAATGCAATTGAAGCCCTGTTTCCAAGCATATAATGCAATTCAAAACATAAGCATGGTAGGAGAAGGCACACATTTGAAAAAAAAGTGTGCATAACAATGAAATTTGGGGGGGGGGAATGCACATTTTATTAGGCCAGTCAGAAGACACAGAATCCATTTCACTGTCTTTTGGAGCCTACAGGCTGTTTCATCAATAGACTTTTTTTCTTTTTCTTTTTGTCAGGGAATAAAGAGGTTGTTGTTAAAGAGTCACAAGTCTGCATATGACTTCCTTGAGAGGTTAGAGAGAGAAGATTTATGCCAACTGAAGAACATTCACTCGTGGCCTCCCTGCAAAAAGGCTGCTGAGTAACTGGGAACAAAAGGAGTAAAAGAAGGTAATAATATTTCTTCTCTCCATTTGCAGCCACAAATTGACTGTCTTTGAGATCTGGATCTGTCCCCATTGCCTATGAGGCCACAAGCCCCTATGCTGGCAGAGAGTATGGATTCTTTTAGTAAGCAGCCATACTGTTAAGTCTGGAAGCTAAATTTAAGTGTAGTAGCAGGCAAAGCATACCAATATGAGCTAAATTAGCTATCTTGTACTGCAAAATCAAGCCTAACACAGCCCACTCCAGGGCTAAGTTTGGGATCTTCAGATGTGAAAATGAAGCACTAGTCATTCTGACCATAAAACTACATCCGCAGCACTCATTGTGGTGACACCTTTATTTGGCAGACTTTATGAAAGAATTTATAAATTCACATATGAGGGTAGAAAAAGGCTTATAATCCAATACAGTCTTGTGTAAAAATGAGCTTGGCAGTGGAGAATGGAGAACCCCCAAAGACTGAGCTTGATGGATTCTCCTGTCATTACCTAGAAGTGCTCTCTCTTGCTGAATTATGAGACCAAGGCCTTGATCATGCAGTGATGCAGGTAGAATGTAAGATTTCCTACTCCTAAAAGAAAACAGAAGATTTGTTTCATGATATCATTCTCCCACTTTCTCTCCCCCCCCCTAAATTTCTGAAGAATTCAGAGACATATCTATGTTAGTCTGCAATATCATTATGCAAAGGATCTTGTAGCACCTTTGAGATTAACTGTGCAAAAGAAGTTGTAGCATAAGCACAACACAGCATAAACACAATACTGATGGGGAGATGGTTATAAGACCTTGCCACAAACCCAGATGTCAACTCTGCCCACATATCTATTTGGGAAATATCATCCTAAAGGTTATACAACCCCTTGCAGAAGCTAATATCCCTAACATTTTAAAGAAAGGTGACCTCCAGTCCCTCACCTTTCTTTGAATAACAGGCTGCTTAAAACACAATATTAGTGGCACTTGCACTTGTTCATCCTCCAATGTGATATATACCATTCTCAATGAACTATGCCCTTCGGCACTCTATATTGGCCAATCTCTGCACCAGGAAATACATGGACATAAATTGGATGTTAGGAATGGGAACACACAAAAACTTGTTGCAAAACACTTCACTCTTCCTGGACGTTCCATCTCTGACCTCAGGACAGCACTCCTTGAACAAACTAACAAAAAACTGCAAACAAAGATTAGAAAGAAAAACAACTTAATTATAATATATCCATATTATAACACTGGTTAACACCCCAGCATCACAAAAACACTTGTAGACATTCTATCATAGCTTCTTTCTGGTTCTCAACCTGCATGCACATTTCCAAATCCCACCCATTGGTATGGACATCCACCTAACCTGGCCTTGGTTACCTTATTACCTCCTGCATTTGTGCTTCAAAAACAGTAGTTAAAGCTGAACTGATCACATCATCACCATTATCCATAGGTTTTGCATCTCTGGTGGACGGAGTTTTGAAACATGGTATGTGCAGACTGGAAAACAGAAGAAAATATAGCAGACTAATTGTGAATTATGTCAGATAATACTAATATATCAGATATTATAGACTATGGGAGGTAAAGATAAGCATATGAGGAATATGCTTGCTAACTTATCAAGAGTGTAAGTGAAAACAGCTTTAAGAGAAAATGATTGTCTTTCTTAACTTTGGAGTGCAGTATATGGAGATTATAACTACACTCTTATAGTGCTGCTATTCCACTTTAACTGCTCTGGCTGCCTCCTGTTGTATTCTGGGATTTGCAGTTTAAGGAGGGGCATTTAGCATTCTTAGCCAGAGAGCTCTTAGGCCTACTGAAATACAAACCCCTGAATTCAAAAAGGAAGCAGCCAGAGCAGTAAAAGTGCAATAGCAACACTAGAAGAGTGTAGTGCAGTAATCTGTTATATCTCCTTTTTATACATCAGTTGAAAGTATACATGGGTGTCCACTGACCTGAAACTATAAAAGCAACTGTTCTGAAATGAGTATATTTTGCAGTAAGAGCTACTATAAATGGATCCTTCAAGCTGTTAATCAGGTAGATCAGTTCACTAATGGCAACAAAGAAGGTTTACTTTTGTCTCTTATCATATCTACTTTCAATATCACTTGGAATTTATCACTATAATGTCAAACACTCCTCTATGGTGGTGGTGTCTCCTTCCTCTGAGGTCTTTAAACAGAGGCTGGATGGTCATCTGTCAGGGGTGCTTGGATTGTGTGTTCCTGCATGGCAGGAGGTTGGACTGGATGGCCTTTGGGGTCTCTTCTAATTCTATGATTCTTTGAAACAATAGAGTTAATGAAGGCCTTGTCTGCATTGACCAAGGTACTCCGGGGGCAGTCCAAAGTATTCTCACCCAGAGCTGCCTCAAACTCCCACTGTTACTTGACTCTCTCTTCCCCTGCTGGGGCATCTGTCTGCACAGGCATCCTGCTTATCTGACTGGTGCATCGCTCTGGCTCACTCACCTCTAAGATCAAACTGAAATGCTCAACAATGACAACATGGCTGGGTGACTTGTTCTGACCTCAGAGTGAGCAACTGGCCACTGCAGTGAAAGTGTGGAGCACCTCGGTGGGATGTCCATGCAGGCAGCCACCCCAGCACAGGAACAGAGGGCTCCAGATCTTTCTGGAAGATCCTGAAGAGGCAAGTCTTTTGAATTTGTGTTATTATACCCCAATTCTGGTGCTGAACATGCTGGATGTCATCCAGACTATTTTCAGCAGAACCACAGTTTGAGCTGTGTGTCATCCGAACAGGACACCTCCATGATGAGGTGGAAATGGGTCTTTTGGCCTATGCAGACAAGGCCAAAGTGGATGTGTTCTGGCCATTACTTCTTTAACAGAAACATTGGTACCAAAAACAGCATGGAAAGAGTAGAGATAGGTTCCTACACTATAGGAAGGTAAAGCAGCTTGAACATGTAACAGATGTTTTATTCAGAAATAAAGATATGCACCAATGAAACAAAATGAACAGGTGAGGTAAGCATTACATAAGTAAACAAAAACATTTGAAATCTTCTAGAGTCTGCTTCTTTCAGGAATGACTTTTCTTTCTTTCACCAGCCTCCATGTTTCTAATTATTTCCATTTTTGTGGTTAAATACATAGATCTATGCTGCTTATTTTTTTTTACATGCTCTAAGAAACTAGTGAGGCATATCTGCTCTCCCATTGACTCTTTGTTTTGCTTGCATGCATGCATGTTCAGGAAGGGATTCAAAAGGCAGCTGCTGTTACCTTGCCTGTTGTAAGGAGGTACAATTAAATCAGCTAGAATAGAATCCTGGCCTTTGCCTGTTTCAAGCTTTATTGCATTGTTTATTACAGGCATGCTTCTGCAACCCAATACTGGAAGTTTGTGTTTCTCCAGTCCTTCTGCATCTTCCCACCCATGTCAATGCTGCTTAAACAAACCTAGATAAACAGAGGACAAGGAAGAAAGGGAGGCTGAACAGCCCTAAAAAAAACTTTATAAAAGAAGCTTCTTTGCAAAAGCCTTTGTTAACTGGATCATGTCTGTATATGGCTCAGTCAGTTATCAAGTAACAGAGGAAATAACTAGCTTGCCTTGTATACTTCTGCCCAGCTCAAACTTGCATTTCATTGTATTATGTGGCCCTCCAGATTGCAGAGCCAAACATTTCTCACCACTACCTATGCTCACTCAGGCTGCTGGGACCTGTCATCCAAAAATATCTGGAGACTGACATGATTCCTACCGATGCTTTAAGCCCAAATGCAAATGTACAAACTTGACAGTTCAAGTGTATCAAGCTGTTTCAACATCGTACATTTGTGGTTTAATGGCACAAAGAATGAATACAATCCGAACAATGAGATTTTGGAAAGAAATGAAACTAATGGGCAGGGCTTGAATACCATCCCAATTTACTTTGGTAATATTCCAGATAAGATTTATTTCCTAGATGGCCTTTATTTTTATATCCATGTGTGAGAATGATGATGCATGCATTCAACAGGTCCATTATGATGACCAAGGGAAAGATGCAATAATAAAATAACAAAAAATAAATCTTGTTTAACAAAAGTTTGGTTCCATATTATTATTATTATTATTATTATTAACCTTTATTTATATAGCGCTGTAGGTTTACACAGTGCTGTACATATAAACTTATAATTAGACGGTTCCCTGCCCTCAGGCTTACAATCTTTCCCTCCTCTCTTATACTTGCAGCAAAGCCCATCAAAATCAATGATTCCTTTACACCCCTGCTCAAGGGCTTTAAGGATCAGATAATTCTCCAAGCACTCTTCTCCTTCTTAGATTGTGTGAGAAGGTTACACACTTTCTGTCTTGTAACAGTCATATTATATCTTCTGAGCTTTGCTTTATTGGGTGACTCTGGGCAAAATTACATAGCTCAGTGAAAAAGTTTTCAGGTTGCCTTAATGGATGTGCCATTCAGATCATTATTAACATTTTAGAAGAAGGTACATATTAAGAAGAAGACACCCTAGAGTGCTTCTGTAGTGAAAGGACAAAGGACAGTTAATTAAATCATGTTAACGCCTTGCCAGATGGCTTCAGTGTCATGCCCACATCATGCCAAAGCCAAATTTATTATGGCGGTTTTCACCTCACATTTTTTTTCTCTTCTTTTGAAATGCAACTCTTACTAGCTTGGATCTAATACACAGAAAATACATCTGGGTGAAAGGGGAGCAAAGTATGCTGAACCACACTCAGATGTTAAATCTCCCAATTGTATGGTTCTGGTGAAAAATAAACTACTTGAAAAATGGATTCAACCTCATGGGCTCACAATGACCAATTAATTCACTTTCACCAGATGGAAAATTGGTAGTTGTGCAAAATGCAGCCAAGATCCCTTAAGTAGATTAATAGAGTGTAACTCTCCACAACTACGTTGATGCTGTCATTGGGAGGGGCAAAGACCCCTAGATCCCATTTCTTCCTTGTTACACAAGAGTAGGAGGCTACAGACATGGTTTCATTCTTCTGGCCATTTATCAGGTGTGGAGCTCAATCTGGGCATGTTCCAACTAAGTTCATGGACATGGTGAAGAAGCAGTAGCCTCCCCTTCCAATGTAAGGACACGGTTTCTTCACTGGATTCTTCAGAGCAGCTGGAACATGGCCAAGAAAGTCACAAACCCAATCTGGAAGTTCTTTAGATGCTTTAGTACACCAGGTGTAATGATACTGCGTGGAGAAATACAGGTTACCTCTTTGCAAAACATCATTCAAATGATGTTTATGGGCATAACCAAGGATTATATGCTGATGTGTGTCATAAACAGAATTTCCATCTTAATTTATGGACAGACCCTCTACAACCTGTCAAGAGCTGAAGAATATGCTATCTTGTGGGCCTCAAACATCAGTGGCTCATCATCTAAACAGGATGTGCTCCCCCACCAATTTGGGTTGACATGCCCACCTTGCTTGTGTCATGGGCCACACTTTGTCTCATCAAATGGAAGGCTCCCTAGTCCCCACACCCAGTTCAGATGAAAAGGAGGATTAATGACACTTATACCCATGTAGCTTTTTTCAGATTTATACAAAATTTAAAACCAACTGTGGTTTTTTTTAAATTGCAGTTTCTGTGCTCAGAATATGTGCAAAGGCATTCTGCCTTTACTCTTGGTTCCCATGTCCCAGGACTAAGCCTGGCTCAAATCTGGAGCAAAGCAGAAGCAGCAAAAAGGACTGTGCTAGAAAAACGTAGGGAAGAACAAATTCACAGGTATTAGAATATTTCATTGTGTATATGTGCATGTGTGTGCCTTCAAGTAATTTCCAACTAATGTTGATCCTAAGGTGAATCTATCTGGGCAAGATTTGTTCAGGAGGGCCTAACTACACTAAAGGTGTAAGATCCTATCCGATCTTAGAAGCTAAGCAGAGTCAGCTCTGGTTAATATTTGGATGGTAGACCTCCAGTGAAAACCTGGTGCTGTAGGCTTTATTTCAGAGGAAGGAATTGGCAAAGCCACTCTGAGTGTTCCTTGCCTAAGAAAATCCTATGAAATTCATGGGGTTGTCATAATTCAACAGGCAACTTGAAGGCACACTCATGCACATGCATATACTTGTTAAAATTCTGAGAGATTGTAGATGATTGATAGATGCATGCATGCAACCAGGAGAGGAGATTTGTAGTCATGTTCTGTCTTTTTAAGATATGATAAACAAGAATTCTTACCCTATTTACACAAATGAACTCAGCTTGTGTGAATATAATGCCAGTCCTCTCCTATTTCCATGTTCATGAAGACATCTTTAATTTGTCTACATGGGTGTACAGTACATATAATATCCAGGGAGATTTTCTTGTAACTGATAGCACTTAAGTCCTGATTACATGAAGCATTACTTATGCCTATAGACCACATGTAGACATGTACTTGTAGGCATAAAACAAACATGAGCATGGCCATGTCTATATTTCCCACTACACCTTTCATTGTGTATATGGAATTCAAAGCTTCTGCATATATGCCTAAAATCTGACTGAATCAATACCCTTTAAGATAAATATAAAGACAATGACATTTTGCTTGTTTCAGATCCAGATATGTGTTTTATTCATATAAATATTCCCAAAGATTGCAGACAAGCATAGGGCTGTATAGATAAATTCAGTGATATAATTAGGACTAAACTGGATTAACTGAAAAATTGCTGGGTTAAGTGGTTCAGGGTTAGTAGCCTGGAATCGGTCAATAACAATTGAATAATGGATAGGAAAAAACAGCATATAGAAGATTAAAGGTAATATAAAGTATTAAATTCATATTCCTTTATAGGAGCCCCTTCCAAAATTCTTTATTACACCTCTCAACCCATTCCTTAAGATCTCATTTATTTGATCTGAATAAAGCTTACTTACAAGAAAATGCATTTAGGGTGTACTGCCACAGAATTTATATACAGTCAGCCCCTGGTATCCATTGAGATTTGGTTTCAGGTTCCCCCCATGAAAACCAAAATCTGCATACAATGGTGTAATAAAATGGCATTCCTTATATAAAATGGCAAAATCAATGTTTGTTTTTTGGAATTTTTTTTAAAAAAATATTTTCAAGCTGTAATTTGTGGATATGGAGATCTGACTGTACAAATTAATTTAGATACAGATCTTGACAGATACTAAAGCAACTGAGCAAACTTTTTTGAATGACTTGAATAGACTTTGTCTAGAACAGGTGCTTAAAATATTACAGGATATATTGCCTTCCTTCTTCATGCTGCATCTTTCTAAGGAACTTCATTTTAATCAGTTTATACATATGAATTTTCAGTGGCAGGTTTTGTCATGAATCACTGCTCTTTCCTGTGTAATGTAAACTGTATATATTGCACTGCATTATTTTACACACTATTTCCGCCTATACTATACTAACTCTGCTGCACAAAGCACCAGTATGCATCTAGGTTCAATAGGTACTTTCTTCAGGAAGCATATCAGGATGGAATGGGCCATAATTACTAGGAATCCATAAATACCAATCACAGTGCTGCAACAAACTTCAAATCTCAGGATTCATAGCATGGAACCATGCCAGTTAATGTAGTATCAAACTGCATTAATTCTGCAATGTGCCAGGAGCCTGAGGATGCATGTACACTGTAGAAATAATGCATTTTGGCACCATTTTAAGTGGTGTAGCTCCATCCTATGGAATCCTGGGATTTGTAATTCTCCACAGTCTTTAGCCTTCTCTGTCAAAGAGTGCTGGTGCCTCACAGAATCAAAAAACCCAATAATCTGTAGGATGGAGCCATGGCAGTTAAAGTGGCATCAAACTGCATTATTTCTACAGTGTAGAAACTACTCTGAAACTACTCTGATTAAAACTTGTCTGAGCTCACTGCTAACTGCTCTGTCCATGTAATCATCAACTGGAACTCAAGATGAAGTTAACTAACCCTAACTGAATCTAAAGCCTTAACAGTGACCTCACTGACTCACTCACTTGCGTTTTTCAAATCTCTTTCAAACTCAACCAAGCATCAATCACTGCCAACATTCCAGTTTTTACTCTCTCCTAACAAACAACTCTATTTCATCTACTACATGTGCAATACGTACCAATACTTTACTACATGTGCAATATATAACAATGCTTTACCTTATTTCGTGTTGTAATATACTCTTAAGAATGCATTTAGAAAATTACAAAACTTCACACAGAAATACACACCCATCTTGTTGGACTGGATGGTTCTTGTGGTCTCATTCAACTTTATGATTCTATTATTATAAGTAATTTTAGCTATACTGCTCTCTTTTTGTGTCACTGTTATGAGCATCCATTCTTTTTTTTAAAAAAGAACTTGCTTCTGTATTTGTTCTGTACTGTTTGTTTTCTTAAGAACATTCTTTTCAAAAATTAAAAAAAAATTAAGTGAAAAGTAAAGGGTTAGTAACACATCAGTCTTCAGATTATGAGTTATTAAAATGTAACAAGCAACTGACAATTAATTGTCAAAAACAGCATTACAGGTTATCTCTTCCTTACTGGACTGTATGCAGGAGGGAACCCAGGCCCCAGAAAGGTCTCATCTGTACTGCAGAAATAATGCAGACTGACATAATTTTAACTGCCAAGGCTCAATGCTATGGAATTCTGGGAACTGTAGTTTCATGAGATATTTAGCCTTCTGTATCGGAAAGCTCTCGTGCCACAACATACTACATGTCCCAGGATTTCCTAGGTATGAGCAATGATAAACTGTATTGTTTCTGTAGTGCAGAGATGAGACCAAAGTGTTTTCAGAAGGAAGGAAAATAAAGTTGGAAAATCATCAGCTGATAGTTGGCTCACAAAACAAATGCTAGAGAAAGAATAATTCTGAAGAATGCAAGAAAAGAATAATTCTGTTTCTGAAAGGACTTTATCACATGGGGGAAATCAGGGTTTTTAAAAAAATGTTTTCCCAGGACATTTGCACTATCGCAGGAAAGATTTCCCCACACGTCGAGATTAAAGAGGACTTATCCCAGGAAGAACCAGGAATGCTCCAGCAACAAATCATTCACAGGTAAATCCCATGAATGATTTTTTACTGGAGCATTCCTGGTTCTTCCATAGAGAAGTCGTCTTTAATCATGATGTGTGGAAAAATCTTTCCCGTGATCACACAAATGTCCTGGGGAAATGCCTTTTAAATCCCTGGTTTTTTCCCCCGTGTGATAAAGTCCAAAGAGAGAGAAGCATGCTTCAGGTATTATACTGTATATCTATTACAAGAAACTTTTGCCAATGCAGTTCCCTTTTTTATTTTATTTTTTATTTCTTTATTCTCCGGTTCTCAAGTGCTTCATTTATCTCAGAGTCCTCCTCAGAGCCTGTAGGAATTTCTGTGTCTGTCGCAACACCCTGCTTTATTTTTAGTTTCTCAATAGTCAAAGAGACATTGGCTTGAAAGGTAGAGATCACAGTTACACAGGGCTTAAGAGAAAAGAGAAAAAAAGAGGGAAGAAACAGAAAGCTGGCCAAAAAAAAGACAGTTATCAACAACTACGTGTAACATTTGCTGCGCAGATGTGAAAATGGCACCTTGTGTCTTACAGCTGAAATAAAATACCAATGGATGGATGAAAAGAATAATTCCACAATTATTCCAGACCAAAAGAGACTGCTACAGGCACACTCATGTGCATGCGTTCTTAAGGCTAGAGTCATGGGTCTGATGTGAAAAGTGCTCTGTCTGGTGGTGGTATCTGACAATCCAGACTCAAAAGTGCTCTGACTGGGAACTAAAATATTGGGAAATATAGACGTACACAAGCAAATAAAAGCAGATGCTTCCAAAGAGCAAAGTACTGAGGAAAGCTCTGTGCTACATGGCAAGCCAAATGCAACCAATCTTGAAAAAGATTTTCCAGTCTTGAAAAGTTTGTGGGCTTTTTTGGATTACAACTCCTAGAAGTTTGAAACCAACATGATCATTTGAACTTTGCTTTGCTCTCCCAGGTCTGAACTGAAGGTGTGAATCACATGTTTATTTTGCATCAGATCAGATGAACACAGTTCAAAATCAAATTGCTGCACATGTGTTTAATGATTTTGTTAATCATGGTTTCAGTGGTTCCTTCTTTTGGATATTGACTAGCTGGAGTGTGTCCAGAGGAGGGCAACCAAAATGGTGAACCCAGAACAACGTTCTATAGGATTCCACCTCAACATTAGGAAGAGCTTCCTGACAGTAAGAGCTGTTCAATAGTGGAACACACTCCCTCAGAGTGTAGTGGAGTCTTCTTCTTTGGAGGTTTTTAAACAGAGGCTGGATGACCATCTGCCAGGGTATCATTCTTTGTTCCTGCATGGCAGAATGGAGTAGGACAGGATGGCCCTTGGGGTCTCTTCCAGCTCTAAGGCCTGTTACAAACAGGTGCTTTGTGGTGTGCCAGCGGTAATTTTAAGGTTCGGGATCATGCAGACGCATCACTGCATTGAGCCAGGGGGCTTGTGGCATCACAGCTGCAGAGTGGATCGTTCCTGTGGCAACCACATGGCTGCAGGAGTGATATGGAGGAGAAAGGGGTCACCCCTTTCTTCTCATGAGTGTTGGGAGGCATAACGCCACAAGAGCACCCCTTTTCTGGGCCAAAGAGAAGCAGCATTTTGACACTTCACTTTGGCCCAGAAAATAGCCAGATTGGGGCCACATGGCTGGGTGTGCAGTCACTGTGGCCCCAATCCAGCGCTTCCAGGGGCAGCACAGAGACGCCCCTTACTGGGCTATCTGTACAGCCCTTATGATTCTCTTATTCTTTTCTATTGCTTTTTTTTTTGTGTGTTAATTGAAATTAAATAGACCTTCATAGCTTCATATAAACACCCTTCTGTCAAATACTACAATGTTGGTAAAACCTAAAACACTCTTATATTTGTAGAACTGAGTTTCAGTGACTCAGAATGTTTGGACAGATGAATCTCTGAAACAATAAATCCAATTGCTAATCACAGCTACAATAGACCCATTAAATCAACAGAAGGATTGGTTCAGAACTCATCAAGTGATTCAGTGGATTTACTTTAGTTGAGGCTAGTAAACTATAATCATTTGTATAGATACAAAGGAACGTCTTGTTTCAATAATATGGATATATTACTATTTTTAGAAGGGACGTCAGGGGAGATGTATTACTTAGACTGCTAATTTTGAAAGCCTTTAACACAATTCATCCAACTGGAACTATTCTTGAGTAAGTGTTTTTAATCTTCTTACCTAAACAGTGAAGAATCCCCCCCCCCTGAAGAATTAATAAAAAAAAGACATAAGTAGTAGGTTTGTAAATATCCAAGAAAACTCAGCTTTTGGTAATGAACCCACTGGGATATGTAAATTTATTGGCTCTTTAGGACTATCTCTCGTTTAATTATTTAATAGCTCAATTAATAACTTAATTCTCAAATTAAATTCATGCTGAAATTCCATCTTAAGTCACTTCGTTTAAAAATGAAGTTAGTTAAGCTGCTCTTTTCATTATAAAATTTTCCAATTCATGGACAACTTCATTGATTTTAATTAGTTAGTTCCTATTACTGGCATTTAGTGGACAGGGAGTGTTGGTCAATCTTTTGCCAAGACAACATATAATTTTCATTATTTGCATAATATCCAGATGAGACTGCCTGGCTAGGAGGAGATTAGCATATGGCAGCCCCACATCAAGGAAACTATCTAGGTTAGCTGGGGCAAGCCATATGGAATACACTTATCTTCCAACAGAGGGGAATGTGAAGGGAGTGGCTATTGTACACTAACAGTTCTCAAATACCTAAAGCAACTACCTTTCCCCTTTTAAATAGTAAAGCTGCCTCATCCAATTTCAATTGTTCTTCTTTATAGCTCTATCAGTGGGAGGACCTTTTTAATATGAATAAGTGATGTATGTACAGATTTATTTTTTTACTAATACAACGTATCTATTTACCTTTTTAGTCATACCCAACAGTAATGCCAATGCCCATGCTTATCTCAATCAAAGCAGAATCTATTTGTGGAAAGTGAACAGGAGACAAAGCAGGGTGGCATCCACATTGCAGAAATAAACCAGTTTGTCACTATTTTAACTGCCATAAATCAATGCTATGCAATTCTGAGAACTGCGGTTTGATGTGGTACCAGAGCTCTCTGAGAGAGATAACTAAATATCTCACAAAACTATAATTCCCCCAAATTCCATAGACATGGGAGTGAAAGTGTTAAACTGGATTATTTCTGCAGTGCTGATGCAGCCTAGGAGAACCAGCAAGGGTATCACAGCCTAATGGAGGAATATGGCATTCCTGTTTATAGGCCCTTCTTTCCACTCTTTTGTCTACCTCTTGAAATCAGTGGGAGAGGGGGGAAAGGAGTTGTCTGAAATATTCATTTTCATTATCCTTTCTGTCTTGCTGCAAAAGCTATGAATGGCTCGTGTTCAAATTCGTCACAGAAAACTAAACATGACTACTACTACCTAAAGCCGATTTATTCAATAGTGGAGGAGAATTGCATTTTTATGCAAAGTTCATGAAAATGGAAGAGAGCGCACCAAAGAGGTGTATAACAGCAGCTGTTTTAAAAAATATTCCTGTACACATAGCATGTAAGAGAATTCTGACTTGCTAGTATGTATAAAATATGAGCATCTCTAATAAACAGCAGCTGTACAATATGGTAAGTTGGATCCTTGTATGGAATATCTTTTAAAGGTGTTTTTGGCACAGAGTTCAGGAGTCAGACTGTCTTGACCAACACTTTCCCAGATGTGCAGGATTAGGGGATCTATCTGCTAGAGCCTCTCACCATAGCAATTTACATTCACAGCCACACCTGGTTTGAATATTGCAATCAGCTCCATTTTCTCTTTATTTATTTTTTTCATCCTCTCCATACCATTTTCCTAATTCATTCATTTTCATTTCTCCAGCAATCCTCTGCCCCCACCTCAGCTTTTTATCACTTAATACGTTTTTCTCATTATTGGCATCTGGGCGACATGCTCCATCACAAACACCAAAAGACCAAATCAAGATTAGAAACAACAAAAACAAAAAGAGCAAAAAAAAATTATATAATTCCCATTTCAGATGGAAGAGCAGATGGTGCTCTTGGCACTTCAGAGGATTTAAACTGACCCTCTGCACCAAGCTGGGGAAAGACAGACTGTCACCACTGACTGGGAAACACTAAAGGGACCTCATTTTCCCATGCAATGTACAGTAGCCATTTTCTGGGTTTTTCTGTTCTTATTTGTGCACTCCCTTTCTCTCTCTCGCTCTCTCTTTCTCTCTCTCTTTGTGGAGGGGGGCCTTTATGTTTTTTTAAAAATCCAGATCATACTACTTTGCAATGTCCTCATATCACTTTCTGTATGTGCTCACAAGAAATCAGAACCACAATTTTAAATCCTAGGCATAGTTAACATCAGAATATTGTTAGGAAGCTTATATATTAAGAATTTGGCAGGTACCACAATTACCTTTTTTTTTTGCAAAAAGTTATTGCATTTTTAAAACTACTAGCATACTGGACAGAGTTTTACAGTATTTGCTGTAACACTTTGAAGGACAGATCCTTGGACAGGGGCTATAGTTTGTCAGCATACCAAATATTGGCAGGCTTTTAAAAAAGTGTGATTCTGTGCACAGTTACCTAGGAGTAAGTACCATTTGACTCAGTATAGTTTGTTGAGAGGACAAATGTAGACTTGCTTGTAAGTTCTGAAATTTCAAAAGAAATGTCTTTTTGTCAAAAGTGGAGATAACTGAAGTGAGTGAAAATAAGCCATAGGCTAAAAGGGAGCTACCTTGCAGACTCCAATATTTTCCAAGTCCCTTCATACTGTTTAAATCAGACATTTTCCAGCTTCACCTTGAGCAGAGCGACACTCTAGTCCAGCAAGGTGGAGGGTTGTGTAAAAGAGGCTGGCCCAGAGCCATTATTCTGAGCTTCAACTCACTACCTTCATTTTAGTTAGAGACACCACTGAGCTAGTTTGCTGTTGTCAAACAAATAAAGCCGTGGCCTGTTTGACCTTCAGTTTTGACACCTGGCTTTTTCTTGGTGCTATAAAAAACAAGATTCATAAAAAGAATTACTACTTCTAACAACATGAAGAAGTTAGTACCTCAAGTTATAGTGAAAACTAAAACAGATCCCTTCACACATCACCTGGATGGCATAGGAGCTGCTTTTCCATTATTGGCTCTCATATGGCTGTGTAGTGTTTAAATGGGTCCTAACAAGCATAGAACCAATACTCTACCAAGAGATGTGTTCTTGACTCTCTTGGAATAAACTACAGCAGACTTTCCACATTCATTGGGGCACAGGACCCCCTGAAAGTGGGGGAAAAAATTTAAAAACTTGCAAAAAAGCCTTTATTATTACCTAAGAGAACACATCTCTAGGCATCTCTAGGCCCTCCAGTGCGAATCTATGGTCAGTTTCTGCCAGAAGCTGACTATAGAATCAAGCTGGATGACCTACAAATGCCTAGAGAAGTGTTCTGTTTAGGAATCTCTAGGTCCTCCAGCATGACTGTATGGCCACCTTCCAGTGGGCATTGACCATAGAGTCAACTGGAGGTCCTATACATTTCTAGGGTGATCAAATTAATCAAATCCATCAGTAATCAAATCCGGAAAAATCAACATCACAAATGTGGAGAGCTGAGTGTACCCCTTTGCTCTCCTTCTGTAGAACTGGGTCATTTGAAAGTAATCCCCATGCTGAGGGGAAAATGAGCATCTGAAATAGTTTTTTTTAAAACAAAATGGGAACTCAAAGAAGAGAAAGACATCTAACTGAAGAGATGTCTTTCAGTGGCTAATACGTCTGCAAGAAGGACTCTCCTCTGTATCCCACCAGTGAGGACAATACAAAGTGAGAGGACATCAGAGAGGACCTTCTCAGTTGTGGCACCTTGATTCCAGAATCTGCACCAATATTGGTTTCTAGCACCAAGCCAAACCATGGCTTTTTATTAAGACCTTTGGGGACTGGTTTACTTCAAGGTATACCTGTACATGGTTTTAAACTTAAGTTTCCAAGTGGTTTTAACTGTGGCTATGTTCAGATGTGTCACTGGGGTGTGTGGGGGAGGGGCAGAGCATACCAGGTGACAGCCTAAGTGGTGGGTGACACCACAGCTCCCAAAACAGCTGCCTTTTTGACAGAAATGGACTGTGATGTTCACATGCTTCCCTTTAAAATGCTGAGCAGATGGTATTGGTGGGGCAAGGCTCACTGGGGAGAGAAAGAAGAGGTCTTAGGTTTATTTTTTATTTTTTATCAAACATTTTTTTAATTTTTAAAATTCTTTTAAAATTTTCTTTAAAAACATCACATCTTACAAAATGTTCACTTTAATTTACAATTTACCTGTGAATACATTTAGGCCATGCATGATATTGTAATTTAAAAGTATAATTTTAATCTTCCTAGTTGTTTTATGTCACCACTATTGCCATTACATTCAGTGATATACAGGAATTACAGTTTATAAGTAGCATTAGTACTAAAAATGTTAATAAAGATTCTATATGGTGTAGTATGGGAGGAGGTCAGTGAGGTGGTTTACACCAGGTGACACCCCATCCTAGTGATGCCACTGGCTATGTTTAATATGTTTTGATCTGTTTAAGTTGCTTATATTTCTAATCTGTGTTTTAAATTGTTTGTATTGTACACTGCCCTAAGATCCAGTGAGTGTTAAATAAATGAATAAATAAATAGGTCTAGAACAAAGATGAAGTATCTCAGAAAACTAAACTAAACAAGTGAGCAGATCTGGGTGTTGTTGTTGTTTTTTCCTTATCCATCTGCTGAGGAAAAAAAAATAGCTATTTTTCAAACTGTTCTCTACAATTTTTTTAAAAAGAGTAGCCATTCCCATCACATGGCATCCTCCACACACAGGCACACACAAAATGTGTTACATCTAGCCCATTCTGGTGGGTACAAAATGGTGGCCAGACTACCAAGACACTTTCAGCTTCTCTACTTTCAGGGTAACAGCAGGGTAAACAAGAGAGAATCTGTACTATTGGTACCACTAATGGTGAGCTCACACTATTACCACAGAGAGAGAGAGAGAGAGAGAGAGAGAGAAATAAATATAAAGATAAGGCCTAACAGAATTTGGCTATGCTGGGGAGATGAAATCCTTCGTCACAGTTTGAATGGTAATGCTGCAGGAACAAATGTTCAATCCTATGAAGAAGTCAGTGCACAACCCAATTCACATCCGCATGTGCAGTGGCACCACATGTCCTGTTCTCATGCCGTAACAGAATGCTGGGTGGCAATAGTGCAGTAGCCAAAGGAACAAGCAGTATAACAAACTTGTCTGATAACAAACTATCCAGGGTCAGAAGCCATAGGTCCAAGGACAGTCCATGAGTTTCAAAATAACAGAGTCAAGAAACAGTGCAGGGTTGTAAATAACAGTGTCAGATGTCACAGTAGATGAGTTTCAGATCTGACAGTAGATCTCAAAATTAAATTTGTTTTGGGCAACAAAACAAAGGGGGAAAGACCTTTAACTTATAAAGCCCGCTGATGCAGCCTCATCCAATTTGCATACCTTATTTCAAAAGGGTGTTTCCCAGCTGAGTGTACACAGCCTCTCAATTTGCCTGCCGGAGGAGGGGGGGGACAGGTGCTGAAGTCTTCAGCTTTCCAAAGGACTTGAGCAAACTCTCCTATTTTCATTACCTGAAGAGCACTTAATGAGCTGGATGAGGGCATGACTGTTTTATCTTCTAAAGCCAAAGTTTCAAAGCAATTGGGGGGAGGATATGACACCACATACAGAGGACCACTTCCACAAACCTGAGTGTGGATGTTCCACACTAGAGAAAAATATCAAACTGTATATTTTTGTAAATGCCAGCATGGTTTAACAAGGCTGAGCACAGTACTGAAACTCTGGAAACCAGGGTCTGAATCTTCACTCAGCCTTGGGATCCCACCAGTGACTTTGGGCAAGTCACACTCTCTCAGCCTCAGAGATTGCCAAGGCAAGGCCAAACTCCCTTAGAACAAACCTAGCCAGGGAAACCCTGCGATAGACTTGTCATAAGTTGGATATGACTTGAAAGCACGCAACAACACAAGCTTTTGTACAGGAAGATATATATACACACACACACACCAACAGGATTATATAGCTCATAAAGCAGTTTACTCCTTTGCCTATGTTTCTTGCTATGTTTTCACAGTAAAGACTTTGGGAAACCACACTTAGTTTAATATATGTGGATGTATCCTACATTTCCTCTACAATTAGGTTTTCTTCTTCCTGAGTTAAGTTCTGCTCAGGATGCTGGAGCCAATTCTGGCTAATCAATGGTCACCTGTTTCAACATCTGTACCAAGTATGTCTATAGAGCTCTGACTATGCCTTATATTGCAAAAATTCGTGTTTGGGATATATTGGTCATCACAATGTCTTTTTAAGAAAGGGTGATTTAAATCAGCAAATTTTTGGAGATGTAACACCATTAATACAGTGGTCCCCCGGGTTACGAAAGGCTTTCGTTTCCCGGGGGACCGCTTTTTTCAATGGACCGCACAGCCATTTAAAGGGGTTGCGCAGCTTTTTTCGTTTCGTATCCCGGGGGATATTTCGTATCCCGGGGGATACATTGCCGGTCTGCCGCCTTGGGGATCCCGGGGTTTTCGTAACCCAGGGGATTCGTAAGGCGGGGGACCACTGTACTTCCTTAATGCATGTTTTGGAGCTGCTCTGCAATTACCTGATTCTGTGTGGAAGTAATTACATGGATAAAGTTGGAGCTCTGGTGGCCCAGTGGTTAAATGGTGGTACTGCAGCCACACACTCACAAACCACAAGGTTGTGAGATTAATACCAGCTGGGTCTCTGTGTCAACTCAGCCTTGCATCCTTCCGTAGATTGCTAAAACGAGTACCTAGCTCATTGGGGGCAATTAGCTTACACTTTGTAAACTGCTTGGAAACTGCTCAGTGCTGTATGAAGCAGCATATAAATGAAGGTGCTGTTGCTATTAGTACATAGGTAAGAGGTATAGAAATGTACTTGGTACTTGCTCTAAATTTGACATTAGAAAGTTATTTAATATGTAGGGATGTTCATGTTATTTTGAATTATTTACCTGTATCTTGGAAATTAACAAAGTGCTGGTGGAAGTTGATTCTACACACCCTTTTTACTGCCGAAAGATTGATACTTTGATATTGGAAAGTTAATTCCCCCCCCCACTTGTAGTTATAAGATTTAACAGCACTTGCAACATTTGAAAGAATGATGTATAGACTTGCTATGATGTATAGACAAAACCTACAAATAGAAACCTATCCCCAGGATGGCTTTCTTTTTCTTTCTGTATTTTTATTTTTTCTATCTTTATTATACTGGAATATCATAGTAATATTAAAGAATGCTGAAGTTGATGAAATGAGAGAGTATCCAGGCTTAGCTCTCCCCCTGTAGTAACCACATAGCTATGGAGGATCCCCCAACTCTCCAGAACTGAACCGGAAGATTATTTCATTCCACCTTTAGAAAAACTCCACTGGATCAAAGGCCTGCCATGGGCAAAAGGAGCCCTTCCAAATAGTGAAGGTAGGTTCTGGATCCAAGCAAAGTACATAAGTTTTTTTTTTTTTTTAACTGTACGCCTTTACAATCTTCTCTAATATAGAAGGAGTCTCTAAGATCAGGATATTTCAAACAGTTGCCCCCTTTAAGAAACATTATAAACTTCACTCACACTCCAACTCATTTCGGACTTAAGTTTCATGCCATGTTTTGGCAAAATAATATGAAATTTCACAAAGAATGTTCTTAAAATGCCAACAATTGTTTTCCTCTTTGTTTGATGGATGAAAATACCTTTTTTTTCTCTTTCTCTGGCTTCTTCCCACTTTTTTTTTTTTTTTTTTTTTTTTTTTTTGCTTATTGCCATTCACACCAGCTGCTATAAAACTGCTATAAAAATACTCCCAGTACAGATCTTGACCGTAGATCACTGCACCTAGACCCAGCTGCAGATGGATGGAGCAGCTGGTCCAAAGAGGTGCTGTTTCTGTCACACACATGCGCACGCACACACACACACATATACACACTCGCTTGTGATGCATGAAGCAGCTCAGTTGCTCCCTAGCCTCAATTCCTGTTCAGCCACAGATTTATGAAGTAATGAGCCACCTACCAGAAGGGGAGAAGAGAAAGGGAGGGGGAGTTAAAGCTCTCTGGCATACTTTCAGTAAACATGCATGAATATTCTTTGACGGTACAGAACGGTTGTTTGGACTTCAAAAGTGTAGCTAACACTTCTTACAAGAATAAAGCTGACCAACAAGTGAGAGCCAATATTATTAACTGGCAAGACTTCCAAGAAAAAGAAGGATAACATGTCCTGTTCTTCAACCGAGGCTTTTCCTCCCCCTCCTTCCCTCCTCATCACAGTTGCAGAGACACAGACACGCTGGTTTGGTCCCTCTTTTTAAGTCATCAGTTAAGAATTTTATTCAAATCCACCATTTCCCCTCTAGTAACATGAAAGTATTTCCAGTGGTTGTTTTTAATGAGCTACAATCCATTTCTGGACTTTTTAATGTATGAGGTAATAAGGCTTACAGATTCTCACAGATTACTCATGAGATGCACTCGAGTGCTGGCAGCAGGAACTGGCCAGGCTTGGTGGCTTCCATTTCAAAAGCCATCAAGCAGAGCAGAGTTGTTGGAGAGAGGACCCACAGCTGGCCTCTGGCATTTTGGCACATGAGGAGAAAGTGGGTCCTATGAGTTCCAGGACCCGCAGCTTTTCATCACACATCCCTCTCAAATTTGCCATTTGCCAAGCACCAAAAGGGCTTTGGCCAATCCATATTTTCATCGCATATCTATGGTTTTCATTTCTTTGATAATACAGTCTTATTTATATTGCCATTATCTGTATGTATGTGTATATGAAAAAGAAATCTAAATATTAAGAAAAAAAACATAGTCCGTATTAGTGCAGGTTTCAGAGTAGGTTTCAGTGGAATGGCCCACTGTGACTTTATGTTTTTAACAAACTTTAAATGGGCATGTAAACACTGCACATATTAGATAAATTATGCTGTTGTAAGAATACCTGACCCACCCCAGACAAATGTGTGTGCTTCTTTTCAACTGATTTATATATCTTATTACATTTTTCAGGCATTCGCTACCATCTACTATGACACATCTTTATATGATTTTCCTGACACAAAGTCATTTTTTGGGTTTGTTTCCAATGAATTTTCTCACTGTCCAATGTTATGGTATCATCAATATCTAATGCCCATTTAACCATAGTGTCACTCGCAACTTCTTTCTCAAAATCTAGTGATAAAATATTTGTCTCAATTGCTAAGACCAGTTTAGTTGTCAGGTTAGATAAGGTTAATTCGCCCTGTCAGTTGTCCCACATCATCTGTGTAGCTCTCAAGCTGCTCTTGCTGTTCTCATGGTTATAATCTGCCTTGCTAATCGCTGGTCCTCAGGTTAATACCTACCTTGGGAAGAGGTCACCTTTGGCCACCTATTCTCATTCCACAGGTCCTTTATGGAAGGAGAGTCTTCCACCGAATCCCTCTCCTCCTCCACAATTTGATGTCCACTGGAGAGGAGGAGAATGCCCAACTTCAAGCTGAACCTTTTGTGGGTTTCCTAGCTCAGACAGTGATACTGTGACCACAGATCCATTCTACCGTGCTTCCCCGAAAATAAGACAGTGTTTATATTAATTTTTGCTCCCAAAGATGTGCTAGGTCTTATTCTAGGGAATGTCTTATTTTTCCATGAAGAAGAATTCATATTTATTGTTGAACAAAAAAATGAACATTTATTATATACTGTATATATATTTATATACAAAAACCTTGCTTGGCTTTACTTTCAGGGGAGACCTTATTTTTACCAATTCAGCAAAACCTCTACTAAGTCTTATTTTATGGGGATGTCTTATTTTCGAGGAAACAGGGTACCATAAGTGGGACATCTATAAAAAGAAGAAGACACAGAGGGGGGACATTTATTTTTAATCTTGGGGAGGGGGTCCACATAATGGGCAGTTGTTCCTTCCCCTCCAGATTCACAGCTCTCCAATCCTGCTGCTATTTGCTCTGGAAACCCTCAGTTTCCATCTTCTTACTCTCTTTCCTGGAAATGAATGCTGGAAATGAAAATGAGTAGAACCAGCCTACCTTCCAAGGCTTCATAAATCTTGTAGACCCTCACCAGAATTGATACTACATCATGTGAAACTGAAAGTGGGATAAGACATTTACTGCCATGCTATTTCAGATGACTAGTACACTGTGAGCTATGTATAAAATATTAAAATACAGCAGTCAAGGTAGGCCAGCAAAAACCTCCTTGCCAAAGTCATGCTCCAAAGCAAGTTAGATGTCTGTGTTTTTACAATGTGCACTGCCTCATTGCATTCATTATTATACAGAAAGAATAATGTCTAGTTCAGGAATTCTGCATATCACCCATATATGGATCCCATACAGTGTCTGTCATTACCAAGCCCACCAGTAAGGTTTCTGTGTGCCATTCTTCCATCCAAAATATGCTCAAACCTTGCCCTTCCTCTACATCACAGTGAAGCTGCATACCTATCTTGTGTACCAGATGTTTTCTCCCAATTGAGACTCCATTGTGTTTCCACAGGCTATTTGAATGTAGTGGTGCTGGGCACCTGGGCTTCTTCTCTTGACCTTGAAGAAACACAAAGTACTCTAGGCAGTGCCATGTTGTATCATAAGTCAGGAACAAAGCCTGTTGTTCTAAATCTGCACCCTCTATGCAGATTCATTGCATGCCCAAATCATGTATGGCAATGGCATCAGATAATGATTAAAAAAGGAAGCAAATGTGTTGATACAGCAAATACAAATATATTGTAAACATACAGTCTTATGTATATATATATACAGTGGGCCCTTGGTATCCCCTAGGGTTCGGTTCCAGGGACCCCTTGTGGATAACAAAATCCATGGATGCTCAAGTCCCATTAAATACAGTGGCATAGTAAAATGGTGTCCCTCATATAAAATGGCAAATCAAGGTTTGCTTTTTGGAATTTACATATTTTAAAAATGTTTTCAAGCCATGGATAGTTGAACCCATGTATGAAGAATCTGTGAATATTGGTTGGGGGGGGGGGGAGGGAGTAGACTATACTATTACCTCCCACTAAAGGCACAGAATTTGGAAAAGTTACCTTTGTGGATTTCAGCTAATCTCCAAGTCATCATGCAGTCCAAAAAGGTAACATGAGTTCTTTCTGCATTCTACATCAGTTTTAACTTCAGAGGAAACTGGGATATTTCCAATAACAGCTTAATATACTTAATCAGTGCTATGGGGATGATTACTTATGACAATGATTCAAATGTTTAAAATTGCTTGGTCTTTTCCTGACATAGGCTGAATCTGCACTGCAGAAATAATGCAGTCTGATATTACTTTAACTGCCATGACTCAATGCTATGGAATTCTGGGATTTGTAGTTCTGTGAGATATTTAGACTTCCCTGTCAAAGAGCGTTGGTGCCACAACAATCTACAAATCCCTTTATTCCATAACACTGAGCCATGGCACTTAAAGTAGTGTCTAACAGCATTATTTCTGCAGTTCAGATGCAGCTATAGTGGGACAGAAAAGACATGGATATGCCAGAATGGGCAGCATTGATTCTACCACTGTGTACGTTCAAGCCCTTTCCAATTTATTGTAACCTTCAAGCAAATTCATCACAGGGGTTTCTTGGAAAGTCTTCTTTAGAGGGGGTTTGCTATTGCTTTCCTCTGAGGCTGAGAGAGTGTAACTTGCCAGAAGTCAACCAGTGGATTTCCATGCCCAGGTGGGGATTTAAACTCTGGTCTCCCAGAATCTTTGTCAAACACTCAAAACATTGTAATATTCTGGTTCTCTCACAATTTCACATATCTGGGAAAGCTATTGTTGTTATGCAGCTTGCAAGTTTTCTTCTACTCAAGTTTTGTCAGATACTGGTGGAATTACTAGTCTGGGGCTAGTGGCTCAGCTATCTTTCTCCTGATACTAGTTGCTTTGACTAGTGAAAGCCTGAATTCAAAGCCTATGGAGGTTGGAGCGCTTTAGACCTATGCCTGCAGCAGTTGCTAAGCACTTATTTCCACATCCTTTGACAAGTATTCTCTTCCTCTGGCACAAGAGAAGTCTTTTTTCCCAAGTAGATACCCACCAAATGCTTGCCAGCATAGGAATGCTCAGGCATGATGGAAGTTATAGTCAAAAGTATCTGGAGAGCAGCAGTTTAGGGAAGGTTGTCACAGAATGCCTCTATGAACCATGCACAAGCACCTGCACTATAAGGTAAATCCCCTCATAATAATTAACTAACAAATATTTTAGATGTAGTTATATTTAAAAAATCTTCCAGGCATTGTGGGAAAATGCAGTTGGCTCGATATCCATAAGAATGGCAAAGCGGAGGTTTTAGTCAGTTCCCTATATAGCATTCTATGTAGGTGTATGGGCTACATTTTATTGGTCATATAACTTTTATCATGTTTTAAATGTAGACAGGAACACAGTAGTTTTCTGGTCATACTGGCATTTCTGCATTCTTTTGCATGTTGTCCTTATTTCACTGAAAGGGCTGACAATACCTATCCCTGGTAATTGAAGGCACCTAAGTTTTCTCTGCATGTACTGCTTATTTCAGAATCCATATATTGTTTGTGTACAGTACATAAATTGTCACCTTAATGTATAGCGCTGCAGCATGGTTTCATCTAGGTCTTTTCTGGTCACTGTTTGGCTGGAACCTGCTGCAGAAATAAAGCAGTTTGACACCACCTTAACTGTCATGGCTCCATCCTGTAGAATCTTAGGGTTTGTCGTTTGGTGAGGTATTCAGCCTGGCCTGTCAGAGCACTCTGGTGCCTTACCAAACTATAAATCCCAGGATTTAAAGTGGTATCAAACTGCTTTATTTCTTCTTTGTGGATACACCCTGGGCAGATCAGTTGTCGTTCTCACAATAAGGTACAGATTGTTTTTCAACCACTAATGAAAAAGAGGTAATCATAATATACCATCTGACTCAAACCCACAACCACTACACACATGCACACAAACCCACAACCCACTCCATTGTTTTTCTGCCTGGCTGGCAATCTCTTTATTGCCCATCAAAGTGCTGGATGTTGGGGGCTGCAACTGCTTGGAATTCATTTTGAAAACAAAATAGCAGCCATCAGCTAACAGGAAGAAAGTGGGACAGCCCCACAATGCAATTGGTGCAATTGTCCCCTAAAGGCATGTGAAGTGTTTTACGGCTAGGAAAGAGCCTGCAAAAGAAGCAACACAATTTTAGCAGCTTCAGAGGAAGGTGACAACAAAGAATTTGGTTGCTTCTTTAAAAAAAAAAAAAAGAACAGTAGGGTAAATGTAATTATTATGTATACATCTTCTTTATAGTCAAGGCAAGTTTGCTGTCTATTCTGATAGGCAGCAGTTCTCTACGGTCAAACACATCCTAATAGCAAGCGTTGCTCAAAAGTGGAATGGTCTAGCTTGCGGGATAACAACAACAACAACAACAGGTTTTATTTCTAGCCCGCCTCTCTGAACGAGCAATTGGGGTGGGTTACAGAAGATGATGGTGTCTAGATCTTTCTAGATTTGGGGGGAGAAAAGAGAGCATCAATTGCATTTATGTGGTAGCTCTGTCTTATCTTAGCTGGCATGTGCCATCAGGATCATCCAGTCAGAGAGATCCAGGAGGAGGAAAAAGGTCATGTTGTGATGGAAGTCCAGAAACAAAGAGAGAACAATGTTCTGTGTAGGAAGATTTGGTGTTTATCTTACCCAAAGTGCAGCAAGACCAACGCAATACAAGTTTACGGTTGAAACAGGAGACATTACCTAGTGTGCACCAGTAAGGTCAAAAGGAAAACCTCATGTTTATTGTCTTAGGACATCCATTTTGGGAGAGGAAAGGAGATAGACAAGAATTGACCGATACTTAGCTACAAAAATTCCTCTGTGTAAGTGTACACTAGCAATGATCATGATTGCTCGATCACCAGACAAAGGAAGCAACAAAACTAACTTCTTGAAGAAGAGCTTGTAATCTCAGGTTTAAGAAAAAAACAAAAGGCTTAAATGCATAGAATCAAGGAATGAAAGAGGGGGAAAGAATATATAGTTACCCCATTGCCTCCTCCCAAGGATTATTTATACAAGCATCGTATATGCATCTTTCTCTCCAACATGAGAGAGGGCCAGGTGGAAAAGAGTATATGGTGGAGGAGAGCATGGGGGACAAAATTGGAAGGATAAGGGAGAGAAGAAATGTAGTGGGACACATGGAGAAAGAGATCTAGGAGAGGGGAAGGCATGCTGTGAAAGAGGACCAAGGACATGCTTTGAAGGAGAACTAGAATATGGGGAGGCATCATCTGAAAGAAGCAGAGGAGGGCACAATGTGAAGAAGGTTGGACATGAGAATGTACATATTATTTAGAAGCCCAGGATAGTATGCCAGCAAGAAAAGTCCACAGGAAATGGAGCATACTGTGAAAGAGGTCCTCTGTCTGACTTCACCTACTGTGCATGTTGTATCAGATGTCCCATGATGTACTGCTCCAAAAGCTGACTCACACACACCTGCCACTGAACTGTAGTAACATCTGCTCCAGTTCCTCCTAGTGGTCACATCCATGTCATTTCCAGACCGAGTGTGCCACATGGTCCTAACATGTGTGGCCCAACTGTTGGTTCGATTTGCAAATCACCAGGACATCCAAATAAAAACCACCCCAGGGAGAGGGGAGCTTCCCAGCAGATAATGGATCACTAATTAAATAGACACCCTGAGGCCTTGCCATTCAACAACAGGACAATACACAGATTAACATGGAAATCACTTCCTTTCAATCAACAGTATATATGCCCCACACTCTTCCATGTCAGCATTCTCTGAAGATACCAGCCATAGCTGCTGGTGCAACGCCAGGAATAAACTCTTCTAGAACACAGCCTCATAGCCTGAAAAACCCACAAAAACAAAACAAAACAAAACAACAACAACAACAGCAAAACAGGGTAGGAATTGTTCAGCTTTCCAGGTGTTGGTGTACTGCAGTTCCCATGATCCCTCACCTAACTATGCTCGCTAGGTTTGCTGGGATTTGCAGTCCAGCAACATTTGGCAAGGTTTCACCAACTCTAGGCTTGGTTCACCTGGTCCAGTCACACATGGGGGGTGGGGGGTGAGACTTATGGGGCAGGACTTCCAGTGCACACAGGAGCGTGAGCATGTGGCTGGAGATGTCATGCCCCCCTCAAGCAGTCCCAGGGCTCCAAGGAGGGTGGGAGAAAGCCTGTGCACCCCAGGAAAGGGCCAGGGAGCAGCCATGGGGCTCCAGGGAGGGCAGGAGAAGCCTCGTGTGCCCCTGGGAGCAGGCCTGTGGCTACAGGACACCCCATAAACCTCTTCTGGGGTGTCACTTGGTGTGTTCTGCACCCCCTTCAAATAATGCTACTAGCTCTCACGAGAAAGGGAACCTCTCCTCAAGATAAACATGATGGCCAGAATTATTTATGGCAGTCATGAATGCATAACCTGTTGATGATCCCTACATCGCCCTTACTTTAGTACAGTACAGTACAATACTACTTAGGGGCTATGCAGGAAACATGAAACACCCCAGTCTCCAAAATATTCTTAAGCAAATAATGGGAATCTTAGAAATAAAATTCCCAAATGAGCCAGGATTTTCCTGTATTCAGTATGACAAGCACTATGGATAAGAAAATGGACAACAAACACTAGAAGTTGCTACTATCCATGATAACAGCTGCTAGGATGCTACTTGCACAAAATGGAATAGAATCCTGATACCAATGACCAAAGAATGGCTAATAAAACAGAAAGAAATCATGGAACTAGCTAGAGTAATGGGATTACTTAGTGATAGACCATTATGCCAGACTGATGAAGACTGGAAATTGGTAAAAAAAAATTCTGGACAAAGAAATGGACAAGCTTAAACAAAACAGAAACAGAATAAAATAAAAGTCCTTTAAAGCCCTTTAAAAGGACCAAGAAACAAGGCAAAAGGACAAAGAGAGAAGAAAAGAAGGAGATTTTTGAGATATTTGGATGCTACCAGGAACTAAGAGAGAAAATTTACAAAGGTTAATAAGTGAGTGTGTGAACGCAGATGGTGCTTAGAAGTAGCAGAAAAATATGGCCATATTTAGAAAACCAAAGTAAATTAAAATCAGAAATCTGCAATAAGATATATGACTTATAACTGTGTGTCTGTCTGTCTGTATATGTGTGTGGAAAATAGACCACAAATAGATTAAGGCAAGGGAAACAGCCTGGGTGGTGTATATACTTTTCGTAGCCACTATGTATGTATTTACATATGATAAAAGATGATATTAAAAGGAATTTGTAATATGGGAAAAGATAAAGATGAAAAAGGAGGAGGTGGAAAGAAAGTTCCCCAGTCTCTACTTATCAGGCAACAGCCAGTGCAATTGATGGAGGTCTGTTCTCCTGACATTCAGGAAACAACTAGCTGACATCCCCACCATGAGCAAACTCTGATGCAAGGGGAAATTGCAACAGGGAGCCTGTTTCTTCATCACACCGGAGATTGCTCATTGAAGGGGTGAAATAGCAGCCAGCTGCATCCTGACAGGAAGAACAGACAGGAGAACAGACCTCTGTCAGTCACAGTGGTTGCTGCCCCATAAGTGTGGATTTGAAGGTCAGGATGGCAGTAATTGCATAGCACCATAACTATGGTGCTTATCCATAGATTTATCCCATGCATAATTCTTACCTGCCTTTTCTTTTCTTTTCTTTTTTTAAATAGCAGGACATATAGACTCAGATGGGGCCTGAGAGACCAATGTAGCCCCCCTGATTCTTGGATGCCTTATTGTTCTTCCCCTCTCACCAGCACACACACAAATTTACAATAGAGAGGCATTCCCTATTATCCATTTCACCGTAATAAGAAAAAAAAACCCAACTTCAGCATGTGTCAAATTGCTTTGTAAGGCAGGGACAAGAAAGAAAGAAAGAAAGAAAGAAAGAAAGAAAGACCCTCATACACTTCTGAAATTATCCTTTTCTCATAGGGAAAAAAAGATAAGAGAAAAGATGTGCTCCTTTAGAAACTGTCAAGTTATTCCAAGGAGAAATTCTCTCTCCACAGAAAATGGGTATTTTGTTTTGTTTTTTTTCTGTACTGTCAGCCCTCCATATCCACCCATTTTTTATCCATCAATTCAACCATCCACAGCTTGAAAAGATTCCAAATGTGTGTGTGTGTGTGTAATTTCAAAAATTACACCACTGCATTTAATGGGACTTGAGCATACATGAATTTTGGTATCCATGGGAGCAGGAGTTCCTGGATCCAAAGCCCAGCAGATACCAAGGACCCACTGTACTAGCTGATTTCTGATAAAACATAGGACACGCCGATGACACACGTCTTCAACATCAAAACAATACTTTAGGTGGCTGCACTAACTTGTATTCAGTCCCTTCTTTAGGTGCTTTGACCTTTGGCCAATTGCAGGCTATTTGCTGTGTTTACATGGCTTAATTTACTGTAACTAGTCCACTCAGGACATCTCTGTGTACTGTACATATATTTATGCTCTTGCAAAGCAAGAGAATGTGGCTTTACCTGGATTAAAACCCTCAGGCCAGTACAGTCTCTTCATTTTCTCTTTTCTACCTAAACTCTTTCCATCTTCTATTTATTTTTAAACTAGTCTTTATCTGTCTCCAACAGGTATTTCCTGAGCTTGTACCAGTTCTGCAGGGGTTATTACTCCCTTCTTTCCCTCACCCCACTGCTGTCCCTCTTCACTCCTGTTTCGGTCTTTTCTGTCTCTTCACTGAACTTTCCCCTCTCTCCTGGTTTTATTTTAGCCTTTCCATTGCTTAACTATCCTCCCCTCAAAAAAGACCTTCTTAGGCCTGAAACAGGGTTGGAGGTAACCAAAAAAATTGGAAAGTCTGTACAAAGGTGGTCTCCACAGGGCAAATATCATCCTCTGATGTCACCAAGCTACCTGTCTCTGTTTTAGCCCTTTTTTTGCTGGGCTTACAGGTAAAGGGAGATGGGTAAGATATTTTGTTCAGTTTACACTTCAAGTTCACATTTCATTGAAAGCTTACTAAATTTGCACTTTTCAAAGTGCAACATGAACCAGAATGCATCTAGGTCTAAATGGATTTCTAAAGTTTCCAAAACAGTCTTTGATTTTATTAATGTGTACACAGATCTGAATACATGTATTCTATATTATTTTACATAAAACATATACTTTTGACAGGTACATGCCTAAAACCTTATATTTGGGGGAGGAGGAGAGATAGACACAAAATGCACATTTGGAAAAGTAAGCGCAAGAACACATTCTTCTAAAAAAAATGTACAGAAAGTGATTTTTCCCCCAATAAAAAAACATAAAACAGGAATTAATTTTGGACCCCTAAAAATCATTTGCAATCTGATACAGAAACAGGATGGAATGAACTTAGCATTGGAAGAACCTGAATTTGAGCTTGACAGATTCATTCATTCATTCATTCACTGAAAGCCCACGAAGAGCGGTTACTGAGTCAGAGGAGATTATCACACACAGACACGATAGGGACAGTATTGCTCCTCCGTCCTTATTCCATCCATAACAGCGATTGCGCAAAAACCTTTCATAATGTAGCACTGATCATGCCATTATCCTATCATTGAAGTGGCATTGCATTAATGCAAACTCCTGGAGACAAATGCCATGTGATAGGACCAGGATGCATTCCGAATTAGGCTTCAATTCAGGAGCAGTAGGTTTTGTTATAAAAGCTGTGAGAGAATCCTCTCGGTTACTTGGTGGTTTGAAATACTGAAGCAGGAAGTTGTAAAGAGTATATGTCAAGTGCAGTTGGAGGTCTGAAAGTCAAGTACCAGGTGACTAACTGGAATTTAGTGTTTTGAGGGTTGAAGCAAGAAGTCTGGGTTGTGAGAAGGAAATCAAGCCAGAAATCAGGAATGGAGCCAGGCATGGAGATCAGAATGAGAAACCGTTTGATTCCTGACCACGTATCAGAGATGCTGAAGTGCACAGCACCATATATTTCTTGTCAGATGAAAAGTCTTTGAAGGAAGCTGCAGCAACTTTTTTTTTTTTAAATCTCAGAGAATATACTTCCTCTAATACTATTGTACCCTTCCCGGGGATACTCATTATAAGCTGCTGGTAAGTTAAGCACATCAGTTCCCTCTCTGTCCTCTCACTTACTGCCTGTGGCCCCCTTGAAAACTTTTGTTCCCTCACCACCAACCATCTGTCTGCAACTCCAATACCCCACATGAAAGAAAAAAACTACTCAAAAGTGTCCCTTATGTCTGGTGACTTTCAGGCCCCAAGAAGAACAATAAAGACAGACAGACAGAATGACATTGGAGAAGTGTGGCCCCCTAAGCTGGAAGTTGCTCGTTCCTTCATAATGGCTTTCTTGTTTCTCAGTCAGAACAACAACATAGCATCATTTCTTCATAGATTCTTTCAGAATCTATTGAAACTTTTAATTGCATTTTTTCATGTAGAAAAAAATGCATTTTTTTCATATACTAATGTGTACTTATGATTCAGAAAACAGAAGCCACAGCATTATTTTAAGGCCACTTCATTTTGCTTCCAAACTCTGAGAGGCACTTAACCATCAAAAGTTCAATATTACAGGAAACTTATGCAAATCTGTGGGAATAGATTTCCCCTTCCATACTTGGATCAAGGAGCCTTGAACATTGTCGAGAAGTAGCCACGAGTACAAATCTATGCTTGAATAATGCAAGCTTCAGCTTATTAGCACATATGTGTACAGTTTTCATTTACTCATGCATTTAAGGCAAAACTGTACATTTTCAGCCATAAGATATTGGTTGGGAAGCTGGGGACTGCATGCACACAGGCACAAATATGCATGAGCATGCATACATGAACACAAGCGTGTGCACACAACACACTCCTGTCCTCACAAGTAGATATCTCAATGCACTCTCATCCCACAACAGTCACCAATGAGATTGCTGTTATATACTACTGTTTACTTGTTGCTTTTAGCAGAAGGTAAAGAGCAGCCAAAGAAATAACATTTCCCCCTTGTAGCCCAGGTGAATATTTGGACTGTGGAGAAAAGAAAATTGGTTCCTGCTCATGGGCAGCTGTAGCCAACTGCAATGAGGATTACAGATGGTGTTCCCCTAATCTAACTATTTCATCATAGTATATGTCCAGGATTTAAAACAACAACTCCATATATATATATTTCAGAAGGAATGGTGGGGAGAGTCCAAGGAATGAACAAGAATGCAAGCACCCTAGAACACCGTTTTCTTTTATTCTTTCTAGTTTCCAAGAAAATATGCAGAAGGAAGTGCTGTACCTCCATCTTCTGGCAAATCTGCACAATTACATGGTCTGTGTTGTCACAGTGGTTTGTAGATTGCCATATTAAATCTAAATACTTCCATTATGAGATGCAGATTAAAGGCAATTGCCTGATCTCATCATCCTTTGTGGGCATGGACCCCAATAATCCAAAAGCCCCTACTAAGGAGAAATTCTTTATCTTCCCTTGTGATGGCAAACAGGACTCTGACTATAAACCCTATTCCAAACTGCAAACTCAGGGGCTGGACAGACAATTTGACAGGGGCAGCTCTGTGACGCCCCTGGAAGTGCTGGGCTGAAGATGCGGTAACAGGATGCCATGCCCCCAACCCACTACAAAAAAGGAGCTGCAAAATGTGGCTCCTATTCCCAGTACAGGCCAGCACAAACTCTGTACAGGCCCTCAGTTTTCGTATCCATTATAAACTAGTTTATTTTTATCTGTCATCTAGTAACAACCATTTTATAAGCAATGTTCAAACTGTACTGGGGGGGGGGGGAGTAGTTTGACAGAACAATTGTATAGAAGCCAAAGTGGGGAAGAGTCTTGCATGAAGAATCCCAATTCCCATGTTCCCATTTCTACTGTGTTCATACTGACCAGAAAAGAAGATTAGAAAATGGGTTTCTACCCTGCCCTCCTTTCCTCTCCTTCTTTTTTTCTTTCCCCATTACTTTTTAAAACACTTCTTCCCTTTTTCTTTTTGGTGTAGCCAAAGCCTCCCTTGAACTGAAGTGGAGCAGTGAATCTCCTCTGGGGTTTGGTCTAAATTTTAAAGAGTTGTCCAAGGTGCTTAACCCTATCCTTCAAATAGGTTCAATGCCCCATCTAGTCCCCTGGAATAAATCTCAGAGAATATTCATCACCCTACTGATATGAGAGCTCCCAGCCACTACTGTGTGTTAGACAGGCAGCCTGAGACACATTGGCACAGGCTTGAGACTCCACTCTTCTTTTTGAGAAATTTTGTGACAAATTATTGTAGAAGAAAACCAGGGAATATGAATAATATGAATATATGAATATGAAATATTCTAGATGAAAGTCAGAGAATATGAAGAAAAAGGTAAAAGGAGTGTGTTGCTCTCTTTACTTTAGAAAAGCCATAGTGGAGGAGTTGTTACATCCCCTGCCTCGTGCTCATTCTGTGCATTTTAATAATTATTTAAATAAAGTGTCAGGGTACTGCATCTCAACCTCTTCAGGGAAACTTAGTGGAATAGACCAGATAGACCAAATCTATTAAAACATTTGCTACAAGGTATTTTGCCCAGATAGGGGCTCAACAGACAGCCCCTTTGGAGTGGCCTGCAGCTACCTCTTTCCCTGATGGATCGGGGCTGCAGCAACTACATGCTGCAGCCTTGATCTGGCCTTTCCATGGTGCAAAAAAAGTGGCAAAAGTGGCTCCTTTTTGCACTGCAGAAACGGTGCCCTAGCTGCTGTGGTAGGGGCTTTTCACTGCTTCTTTGGCATGCTGCGCTGAAGATGTGGCATGATGCCACCCATCATTTGGTCAGGCACGTGGCATGGGGGTGGAGTAGGGTGGCTGGCATGTGGTTGCCACATCCCCACTCTGCCCCCATGCCATCTATTTATGCCAGTCTGTTGAGCCCCTTCGTCTCAAAGTGCTACATGATCCCTATGCATAATGGAAGCAGATAGGCATTTTCCTTCAAGTTTGTTGTTGTGTGCCTTCAAGGCAACCCTATCATGGGGTTTGCTTGGAAAGATTTGGGTTTGCTGTTGCCATTATCTGAGATTGACAGCATGTCACTTGCTCAAGGTCACCCAGGGGGTTTCATGGCGGAGTGGGGAACCAAACCCTGATCGCCAGTGTCACAGTCTAACACACAAACCACTACACCACATTGGCTGCTGCAGCCACTTAAACAGGGGAAAGAAATGACACACAGGAGCCCTCTATAATTTGGGAACGTATTGCAGTACATCTACTGAGATGGAAGCGGGGGATGACTGGTTGCAACACATGGTAGGAGAACTGTTTCCCAAAGTTTTCTATGGAACTCACATGGCTACACTATAATGTTCACCTTTTCCAACCAGGCATGATAACTTTAAAGCAGAAGCAGGTCAGGGAGGTGAATGTATTTCCCAGGAACCTGAGAGGACTTCACACACACTATAAAAAAAATGCATTGCTTTGCCCCCAAATGGCTCCCTAAACCTCCTAGTGGAGAAAGTGGAATGCATCATGATTTTAGTACTTCCAAAGTTCCAGGTCACTTACTGTTCAAAAAGTCCTCTTCTTGGCCTAAATTGGCCTGGAGGTACAAAAACATGGCGAATGGGGGGAGGGCAAAAATTGCCCTGAGGGACACATGAAAAGGATATTATTTATCAGAGGAGCTATATTTTAAAAAATCAACATGCTAAGTACATCACTGAATGTAATTCTATGGAATTTCCTGAGAACAATATGATGAAGAGCATTTTCATGACAATCTGATTTTCCCTCTCCTTCCCCATTCTCCCTTGTCATCAGAGGAGTGTTTCTTTCTGTGGCAGGTAGCAGCTAGAGAGAACAGGAGGAAAGGAGGAGCAGAAAGATGGTGCTTGTGGTGGTATTTACATGCAGCTTCTCGGTGCAGAGAAATGCAGGTGGAAGTAGGATGGCCTCCTGCAAAGGACACAGAGGAAGAGGGGAAAGAAAAAGTGGATGTGATGGATGAAATGAGAGAAGGAGGAGGAAACGATAAAGATACCTGGAGAAACAGAGCTGTGAAGTGAGAATAGAAGACATGAAGGAGGGAGTGGAGAAGGCATGGAAAAAAGCAAAAGTGGAGGGATGAAAGAGAGTCTAAGGCTGTTGCCACACTGCAGAAATAAAGTGGTTTGACACCTCTTTTGCTTCTATGCTTCAGTGCTATGGAATTCTAGGTTTTGTAGTTTATTGTGGCACCAGAGCTCTCTGACAGGGAAGGCCAAAAAGCTCACAAAACTACAAATCCCCAAATTTCATCGCATTGAACCAAGGAAGTTAAAGTGGTTTCACACTCTTTATTTCAGCTGCCTAAGAAGGAGGGAGATGCGGATGTGTGTGTGATAAGATGAAAGGTAGAGCAGAGGAAGACGAGACTCTGTATTTCAGAGAACAGCAGTGACAACTGCTCACATGAGCAATAGAAAAATTAATTGGGATGATAGAAGAATATAAAAGAAGTGAAAGAACAAAAGAGAGATTAAACAGCTGGTAAGAAAGAGATGATAGCAGGGGTTGTAGGTAATATCATATATTGTCAACATTTTACTAATTCTACAACTGAGCAGAATTAGAGAGCAGTATATTAAAATATCTTAGAGTTGTATGATTTAGGGAGGCCATCCAGTGCAGTTGCTTTCAAAAAATTTTTAAAAAAACTATTTTTTTAAAAAAATGATTATAACACAATGTAAATTTGTTTTAACGTGATGTAATTAATTTTAATGTAAATTCAAACACCAGTGTAAAATTAATTTAAGTGTTATTAACATCCCCTTTTCTACATAATCCAAATGAAAACAAGTTTTTAAGGTTTTTAGTGATTAACAGATTGTAAATCTATCTCCCACTAACTTTCCATTCTCTGAAAAGGACCATTAAGTTAACACATTCTATTTTTTTATAATTTTCTGATGAGCAAGATTGCAATATGCTTCTACGTCATCTCATATCATAGGTCACTTGATGGTTAGCAATAAGCATATATAAGCTGAAATAGAAGTAATGGTGTACATATCTGGGTACTTTTGTGGCTACGTAGTATTCTATTACAGTTGGCCCTCATTATGCATGGATTTTTTATCCACAGATTTGAGCATACCCAGCTTGAAAATATTCCCAAAAAGTATAAATTCCAAATAGCAAACCTTGATTTTCCATTTTATATATGGGGCACCATTTTGTTTTTCCATTATATTTAATGGGACTTGAGCATCCACGCATTTTGTTATCCATGGAGGGTCCTTAAACCAAACCCCAGTGTACAACAAGGGCCCACTGTACTTAGCTTGAACTGAGTTGATTTAAGAAATTGGTGTCTGTAGTTTTCTTACATAACAGTAGGGAAAATTTTAAAAACCAGCCATGACACCAAGACTGTAATTCTATTAACACAGCCTGAGAGCAAAGTACAAACAGGTTTACTTCTGATTCATTGTGCATAAGACTGCATGGTGTGTCTTTTATATAGTGCTTCTGCAGCTCTTACCACAAAAAGAGATTGTTTGAAGAGACCTTACTAATTCTCTAAAGACCAAATGAAAGCCTGTCTCACTGAAATGCAGTAATACGTCTCTTTAAAAAAAGATGAACATCAAGAATATGTCATATGCACAAAAAGTCTTCCTATTTCTAGCCTGTGAATACTTTCATTAGAAAACACCTGGTAAAGGGGAACAAAGCATTTTGGAGCCAGAACTGCAACATCACCATGACTAATTGCAATTCACATGTCTGTACAGTTGTAGATTGTGCTTTAGATGGTTTTCTGTCAAATTTCCAGTGCAAAGAATTCGTCAACCTCTGCACGTTTTAAATATCAAAACCACCTGGACAGATGTTCCTTCAACTGTTGCCATTACCTCATGACAACCCAAATTGCATCCTGTAAATCTCTCTAATACCCATCATGGAGGTAATGAATTATGTCTGAATACGCATCATCCTGAAGTGCAAGATACAGAAGGTAGAAACTGTCCCTTTGGATTTATGGCTGATTGGCGCTTAGCCATAATACCCCCATAAAATCCAGAACAAGCCTTGAGAGATAGAAACAGGGATTTCACAATGACTTGTAGTTTATATGCCTCACCATTTCTCCCCCCGCCTGAATCTAGTACTCTACTTTCAATGTAGTGTTAGAGTTGGCTTTAATACCTGGCAAAAATACATAAATAAGAACAGTTATCCTTATCAGTAATGTACATGTGTAATAGATTATTTGCATACATATTTTGCTACCACAGAAATGTGCCTGGCTGCATACAAAACACATTTATAAAGGCTGATCTATCTTGATGTTGCTAGGAGCCATACAAGACATTACCACAAGACACTGTGGCTTGTATCTCTCCAAGACTATCATCATTTGGCAGCTGCTTCATATTAGGACATAGAACCCCTAACTTATGACGTGGCCACTCAAGGAAGGGTTTAGATGATGTCTTGTGTTTTAATATTGCTAGTTTTAAATTATAGCTGGTTTAATCTATTTTTAAGGGGTGGGAGGTTTGGAAGTGGGTTATGGGATTGTTTTAACTTATGCCTTTTAATTTGTTGTACCCCACTCCAATTGTCTCTACAGAGGAGCGGGTTATAAATAAATAATTATTATTATTATTATTATTACCAAAAGATCTCAGTGAGCAGCACAGACAACAGCAACATTTGACCAATGTAAAACCAGAGCAACACTTGCATGTTAATTAAAATTTCCTGCTGCTCCTTGGATAAGGATTAAAAAGAAACCAGTATTAATTATTTTAATGATCCAGTAGGTGATCTGTAAGGCTATTATTAAAGGTATCCATCAGGGAAAAAAAACAAAACAAATGCAAGGTGCAGATCTGCCCCCGTACCACACAAACTTTTTGAATTGTATACAAAAAGAGGGCCATTTTTCCAAATGCTTATCTTTGGATAATGTTCACAGATGGGTGGCATGCAACTGCTCCCTTACTAGCCAGATTGGGGCCATGGCAACTTCATGCCATGGCCCTGATCCAACCTCTGGAGAGCATAAAAAGGAGCTGCAAAAAGCAGCTCCTTTTTGCGCCCTCCAAGGGGCGCCATAGCTGCAGCAGTGCAGCTTTATGACGCCTCTCCAGTCCTGCATCATGTGGTGTAGACTGGGGCGCACCAAAATGGCACCGTAGGGGCAGGGTTAGGGCATCCAGCATGCGGATGCTGCACCCTACTCCAGCCACAGGCTGGCACAAAGTGCTGGTTTGTATAGGCTCTAAGATATATTCACACCATTGCCCTATGGAGTGAAATCATTGGCAGCTGAATACATTAACCAGAATCCTATATAACCTTTTACATTTTGTAACTTTATATATATATATACCTAACTATGTAGCGAGGGCACTATGAAACCCTCTTTCCCGAATTGAAGAGATTCATAAATGGGACACTAGCAATGCCTTGAAACATAAGTCCTTGAAACATAAGTCCACTTACAAAGATGTAAAACCTCAATAGGAAGTTGACTCTTGGCCTGGAGGTATTTGTTTTTAAAGATCGCTATGTATGCCCATGCAGTATGAGTACTGTACTTGGGTTAATAACATGTGCACACATCCTATGAAGAAAAATCCAATGAGTATCCTATGATCTTCCATGTCATCTTTTCACATTTCCACTAGTTCTGCCAGTCTTCTGTGGTTCCCCCTTTTGAATGTAGGAAAGACGACTGCAGTATATGTAAAACTGCATGACCATGTGTGAACCAGATGTAAGTATTATGAGGACTGAAGTGTTTCAGAAATCTGGTCTATTATATACTTTCCCACCCCCTGCCATTTTCGGTAATATGTGTATGTGTGTCTATGACAGTAGAAAAGACCAGAAAAGTAATGAATTATGCAGACCTAGGTTGTTGTTTTTTTAAATGTGAATAACATATGCTAGAGATTATAATAAATTTAATTTATGGATTTGTTCATATATATACACACACTCACACACACACACATACAGATGCACACACATTGCAGATACATACATACATACATACATACATATATATTTTTCCTCTCTCACTCACTCATGAGCTATTGTGGAAAATGACAGGTCTGTAACAGCTCAAATGCTGATAAACAAGCTGCATTTAACAGATATCTGCCTCCCTGGAGGTTAAATCAGCCCATTGCTTTTCCATGGCTTTATTTTATCAAGGAAAGCCTTAGTAATATTATTTGGACTAACAGGTGCTTGCAGTTTACATGGCAAGAGGGTTAAAATAATTAAATGTAATCTTCTTCCTGTAGATAACCAAGGGTGGGAAGGGGAATGCATTCCTATGTTACCAAAAAGTTGGACATGATCATGATGTGCAGATACCAGAACAGTTATATGCGAAGCCCACAGGAGGAATTCCATCATGGTGTTTGACTAAGCAATGCATTTCCATGGAAAATCCACACATTATCTCAAAGGAAATGATGTTCCATGTCAAATCCAGTCATTGGCTTTTTTTTTTTAATTTCTCTGTGTATAGCCCCCAGATGCTGGCATCCATGCTTGTTTTACTCAAAGTTGCACAACACTGTGGATTTCATAGTCTTTACTAAGTTCTGTTTCCTTCTGGTTGCATGACATCATGTGATGGGTAGTCTTTCAGGTGGGCAACCATTCTTTTGTAGTACATGTGCGAGGCTGAACAATGAGCGAGGCTGAACTAAGACACAGGTGGCCCCAGAGCTAAGTCACCTTCATCCTTCCCTCCCCCCCCCCCCACACACACCAGTTCACTCAATGCATCTAAGGAAGTAGACCAAGTCTACAAAGTCTTATGTGACAACTTCTTTTGCTGAGTGAGGCTGCTGCCACAATGTAGAAGCTGGAGCATGTCCAGAGGAGGGTGACCAAAATGATAAAAGGTCTAGAAGCTATGCCCTGTGAGGAGCAACTTAGGGAGCTGGGTATGTTTAGCCTGGAGAAGAGAAGGTTAAGAGGTGATATGATAGCCCTGTTTAAATATTTGAAGGGCTATCAAATTCAGGATGGAGCAAGCTTGTTTTCTGCTGCTCCAGAGAACAATCAATGCAAACCACAGGGAAAGAGATTCCACCTAAACATTAGGAGGAATTTCCTGACAGTAAAAATTGCTTTACAGTGGAACACACTCCCTCGGAGTGTGATGCAGTCTTCTTCTTTGGATGTTATTAAACAGAGGTTGGATAGCAATCGGTCAGGGGTGCTTTGATTGTGTATTCCTGCATGGCAAGGGGTGGACTGGATGGCCCTTGAGGTCTCTTCCAGATCTATGATTCCATGATTCAGTGGTTCCATTATTTGAAATCCTTGGGTCTGTAGGAGTGGCACCAGAGATCTTTGATGAAGGCTACATATCTCACAAAACTACAAATCCTATAATTCCATAGCATTGAGTCATGGTAGTTAAAGCAGTGCTGAACTGCATTAATTTTGTAGTGTAGTCTCAAAGTTTCAAGGTCCCTTTGCACACTGATATTCCAGACTAACATGGCTATGTCTCTGAATTCTACACAGTGTATTTGCCTGTACCTTTCTTTTTCCCTCCTTCCTGTCCTAGGCTCCTGGCAAAGGAGCAGCTGACTTTTGCAGAGGCCTGCACTGTTCATTTCCAGAGCTGTTTTAAAACTTTGGCTAAGAGCCGCTGGATATCATGTCCAGGATTTCACATGGCCCTATGCCCATGGTTGCTCACCCAGTTTCACACTGTGGAGCTACTCTTCATTTCTATTATGTGATTATGACATGAAACACACTTTCCAACTGATCTGAGAAGAATGGAGAACATGGTTGGAAGGGGAACTTTTGAACAAATGTAGGTTATTTGGAATGCTCCCTTTAAAAGATTTCAAGAAAATATACTGCTTGCTAAGAGACATGTAAAAACAACACCTTTTTTGGTCCCAGAGAACATGTGGGGGATTCACTGAAAGTACAGAGGATATTAGTATGACAGTCCAAAGTTTCAGAGTATATTTGACGTACAAAACTGCAGAAGTTGTTATTTGTGCTTACAAATGTTGGTGCAGTTAAGTAATTTTAGGGGTGAAACAGATGGCCCCGATTGGATGGCTTGGAGCCACCCCATTTAAGGCTGGAGGAGGGCCAAGGCAACTGCATGCCATGGTCCCAATTCAGCTAGCTTCCGCCCGAAATATAGCAGGAAAATCCACTCCTATTTGTGGCAGAAAAAAGCCTCCCCTTTGCATCTAGAGCCAGCTTTTTGCTGGATCTGGGTGCCTGGCATGTAAATGCCACATCTCTAAGTCACTTGGAAGCTGCCTGGTTCAACTTCCACGTGACTTGGGGTCATGGCTTGTGTAAACACCACTCCCCCAAGCCAGCTTGAACCTGGCTAAAGCTGCTGGTCTGTTCAGGCCCTTAGACACCTGACTTCTTGATCTCACTAGGACCATTCCTTTGTCCTAGTATTAATTTCCATACTTTAAAATATGATAATCCCACCATTCCATTTCCTCCTGCTTTTTCTGCTGTGCGGGGGCCTTGAATTTCTATCCAAAGCTCAGCCTTGATGTTTCTACCAGGTGCTATACCTGCACTGAAGGTAGTGTTGAGAACTTATTTGAAAAGGTACACATAGCATACAGGTGTTCAGCTTTGCAAGAATTCAGGAGATGCCAATAACAATCAGCTAAATGGGATTATGAAAAGATGAACCTTCCTTCTCAATTCTTCTGCTCTTTCAGTTTCCAAACACCAGCTCTGGGCAAGATTCCTTCAGTGGCAACTTCCCCCCACCCCAGCAACCCAACCATTGTACAATATACTTATTCACAAGCCTATGACATCTGGATATATAAGTTCAAATCAGGTCACAGATGGGGCCGAATGAATGGGAAGTATTCAGGGTTCCTTTTCTGATCTCCTGTACCTTCAGGATAACACAAGGGACCTAAGTGGATTTGCTCTCCCAGTTTTCTCACATTCTTTGATCTTAAGTGCTAAACTGCATGTTGTGTTAAATATTTAATATAATGTTTCTGATCACCTGCTCTTCTGCTTTCAGGGGAGCATGTGGCATCCCTATCCCAGTCAAAAGGAAAAAGGATATTTGAATTTCCCCTCAACCACGTTCCTCTAAATTTCAGTCCAATCCACCCCTGCAGGGCAGCCAAAATTAGGAATCCCATTGACCCCCATCAGTGTTGAGCTACAGATCTCTCATCCTATGTTGGCTGGGGTGATGGGAATTGTAGTCCAAAGCATCCTTTGGCATCAGATTGAGAAAGACTGACCTAAGGCATCACTCAAAGGAAATGATCCTGAAACAGCAAGAAGAGAGTTTAAGCACTGACAACCAGGGAACAGAAGCAAAAATGTACTGGATCTTCTCACAGAATGAAATAGATTAAAGAACATTATTTGGGGTGAAATGACTGGATTTTTCCCCTGGATGAGGGAGGAAGCATTTCAGGCAGTCCAAACGCCAGAGTAAGGAAAGGGGGAGCAACCGGAGGGGTTCAGGGAGAGAAGAGAGATAATGTTCTCATGAACGACACTTGTTGTGCAGCTGGATAGCACCTGCCTAACATTTACACCGGATAGCTTTTATTCATTTCATGGGATAGTCATCAAAAACATGGTTGAGAGATGGAGAAAATTCCAAGTATGTGTCATCACTTTCCTGGCTGGTGCAGCTGTTTCCTAAGGCACACAATGATGTTGTGTCATTAAGGAAATACACTGTCACTGTGCTGGACAAATAACACATTTGGTTTTATTGAGCAACTCTATGATAATGAAGGGAAATAATAGTGTTAAATATACTGTTTATTCAGTGGCAATGAGCTTTATCTTTAGTATCTTCTCAAAAGGAAAAAAAAGAAACAAAATGAAAAAAGAGAGAGGTAATAATCCCCAATCACTTTCCCACTCTTAACATCGCCTGTACAACCTGTTTGCTAAAGCTCTTCTCAAATATTTGCTGTTCTAGCCAATGATAATTCCAAGATTTGCAGCTGGCTTCAGTAACAAAATTTTACAAAGATGCCACTGTCTCTCTTAACAGATTGTGGAGGATACAGGGCTAAAGTGTGACTTCCAGAAAAAAATGAAATAAATACATTTAGACACTCATAATAAACATTGTGAATTGTGACAAAATCACTAGGGGTTCCTGGTGGTTATCACAAGTATACACAAGTCTTACACAAGTATACTCAGAAGTCATTCCCACTAGTATAAGTGGATGTAGGATGACAGGCTAAGCAGAGTTGGGAAAAGTTACTTTGTTTGCCTACCGGCCCTTTTTTACTACCATGGCTGCCTTCTACAGAATCCTGGGGCAATGGTGCCCCCATCCCTGGTGTCACCTTTTAGCAGCCATAAGGGTGCCCTCTCCTTTGCCATGGCAGCAGCAGTGTCCTCACAAGGAGGCCTCCATCACCATGGCAAACTGGCAGAAGGGTGCTCAGCCTTCACCTTTGCCATAGTGGCAGAGGATTCCTCATGAGGAAGTCTGTACCACAATGACAAAGCAGGGAGAGGGGCTCTTGGCCCTCACCTTTGCTGTGGCAGGAGAGGTCTCCTTGCAAGGAAGTTTGCAGCAGCACTGCAAAGCCAAGAAAGGGGTGATCAGCACTATCCTATGCTGCAGAAACAGAGATCTTGTGAATAGATCTGCACCACCACAGCAAAGCCGGGAAAGGGGACTCAGCCCTCTCTTTCGCTTCTGTGGTGGAGGTGTCCCCATCAGGAGGACCACACTGCCACGATAAACTAAGAGAGGGCAACTTGGTCCTCTCCTTTGTCACAGTGGTGGAGGAGGTCTCCTTGTGAAGAGGTCTGCACCTGTGTTGCAAGCCAGCAGGGCCTCTGTGGGGGTGTCAGCTGGTGTAGATTGCACTCCCTGCACTCTGCTAGTGACACCACTGTCCTGTGGTTTTTAATTTTGTCCAAGACACCAGAGCATCTCTCTATGGCTGAGAATTCAAAATGCTCCACCCTCAAGTCCCAATTTCAGGATCCCAGAGGAGGTTTCTATGGCAGTTATAGCGGAATCATAGGATGATACATACCGGTCCTTTGTGGCTCCCTCGTTGTGTGCTAGGGTTGCCTGGGGGCAGAGCCTATACACGCCCCTCAACCCTAGCACGTGACAAGGGCATAAAGATGGTGGTGCCCTGTTTACATGGGTGCCACCATCATTGCGTAAGCACTGCACAGCATCCACATGGTGCTGCGCGGCACTTATGTAACGAGTGTGCCAGTGGCGCACTTGTTACGCTGCCGCTGTGTGCTGCCATGGCTTAAAAAGAACCTGCTTTTTGTAGGTTCTTTTTCTGCTGGCAGGAAGCTGCTCGGTTTGGCTGCTGTGGCTTCCCTCCAGTGGAAAAACAGGCGCCGGGAGGGTGCCCTTTTGGGGCAATCTGTAAAGCCTCTCTAGTTGTGGAGTATGAAGGGGCCTTACAACTACTAATGTATTTGGACCCTGGGAGCTAAGAACTCTAACATATGTTGATCCTGGGAGCTCTTTTCTCACAAAGTAACATCTAGACTGCAATGCTTAACGCTGCAACATTTGCCAGAGGAAGGTATATATCTGCATGGGGTTAACATCTGAATAGGCATGCATAAGATATTTCACCTTTGTTAAAGATTCTAACCTGGAAAAAGCTGAAACTGGAAGGAACATGTGATGTCCATGATTGGATTTATGTGAAAATGACAGACTATGATACTAGTGATGGCCTCCTTCCTTTCTTTCTTGTTGGAAACAAAATTAATGGCAGGGTTATTATTTGCTTCCTAGGCAATGTGAATCAATTTGCTTCATAACTTTATAGGAGTTTTTGACTCACTTGTAAGCAAAGTTGTATGTAAGATGACTGAAGAGACCATGTTGCACATTGACAAACAGACCCTGTATTCTCCAAAGGTCTGGTTGGTTAGGAGCAGCTCCTATTTCAAGATTGTTCTGTCTATGCTCTCATATCTCCCTGTCCTTTTCCTTTAGAGGACTGTTTGGGATCCTTATCACATTAGGCTCTTCTCCTGCTAAATAGCACCGTTTTCAAAGGAGCAATCGAATCCAGACTGCTGTCTTCCATATTGCACATTCAGTATTTTCTCTGGCATTGCAGCTTGCTTTCATTCACACTAAAAACCTTATTGCACACAGCATTTGGCACTGCTCACCAAGTACTGTCTCTTTTCCTAGTTTGGAACACATGCAAGCATGCAGAGATTCCCTCCCCAAAATATAAATCAAAAGCGGTCTTACATTTAAAAATACATTTTCCCTTTATGTTTACAGGTGGGTGGGTGGGTATTTGCTGCCCCCCCCCCATTGAGATAGATCAGACTTCTCAGCAAGTGAATCTAATCAATTAGTGATAAAAGTCAGTAGCTACTGATCTATCTATCTGAACTATCCCTGTGCAATGGTTAGTATGTCTGAAGAAACGGCCAGAAAGAGACATCAGAAATAAATTATTTTATTAAACTGTAAGACTGTTTTACCTTTTCCTTACATTTCCAGGTGTGCATGTGTTTGTGTGTGCAAGTATGAGTGGTATTATAGTGTTGTAGCAATAGAATGAGACTGGGAAAGGACATGTGGTGGGGGAGGAGAGAACAATGTTTTGGCTTCTGACACCTCCCAGGGTGCAGGGGTCATTTGGAAAAGTTTTTGTGTGTGTGTGTGTTTTGTTTTTGTTTTTGCTATAGAGAAAAAAAAGTTTCTCGCAGTTACTTTGACAAGTGAAATGTCTACCCTTCTCTTCCTTCTCCCCAATCACATTTCCCCACACACAGCACACCTGCTAACACCACTTGACCACCAAAAATCACAATTAAAGCACTGCAAATGAAACCACTGCAGATCATAGCAGGACAGTTGTGGGAATTACAGGTATTTACAAGAATTTTTGAATCTAAGAAAAGAAATGCTTTCCAGACGGTCTTGCATGGGATACTAATAGGAGAGAAACATGCAGTAAGCCCTAAATGAAGATGCCCTTATCCTGCTCTAGTTTTGATTTACATGCCTCTGGATACGGAAAAAGAAATCATTGTAGTAAAATGGAAGACAAAATGTGAGTCATATATAGGAATAAGTATTTAATTTCTATTGATTTTTTCCCTAAGAATTTATCAGATTTCATATATTTATTCATATCTGGAATTTCAAGAACCTGAGATTTAAAATAAAATGAATGGGAGAGAAAGTAAAGCTGACAGATTCATCCATCCATCCAAGCCAAGGGATTTGATTGTTTCACTCCTGACTCTGGCTTTGAAATCCTTATACATTTGAACATGTTAGTTCCTAGTTAGGATTGTTACTTATTTTTTCCCCTGACAGTCTTCCTCATCTTTTAACACTTGTATGGCAGGGAGGTATAACACAAGATTCTCTAGAAAAAGCTTTATTTATTTTATCTCGCTAGTGCAGCTGAGTGAGAATTTTGCTTCTGGGTAGCCTGTTTATTGTTGTTGTTGTGTGCCTTCAAGTCATTTGCAATGTATGGTAATCCTAATGTGAACACCTCATAGGGTTTTCTTAGGAAGATTTGTTCAGAGAGGGTTTGCCTTTGCTTTCTTCTGAGTCGGAGAGAGTGTGACTTGCCCAAGGTCACCAAGTTGGTTTCCATTGCCAAAAAGGAATTTGAACCCTGGTCTTGGAGTTGTCATCCAATGCTTAAACCACCATACCAGACTGAACCTCCATTGTAGCCTGGGTTGTACCATATTGTAGCCTTGGCATCCTCCCTGTATCATCAGCTCCATACTCCATCCTAACAAGGCCAGAAAGTTAAAACATTCCTGGTTCCTATTTGTCTTCTTCACAGTGGAATAATGAATACTTGGTTGTTATGTGTGTTAGCCATAATGCATTTTTCTGAATTTTGGTGTGTGTGGTATTCCACATGACCTCAGACAGACCCTGCTCTGTAGTCCGCCATTATCCCTCAACTTGATGGGACATGTACACACCACATCCAGATGAGGTCAGTCTCATGAGACCTCTTGAGAACAATACCCTCGGACTGTCCCAACAGGTAGTTTGGGAGTTGCCAATAGAATCACCATCCCCTCCAATAATCTGAAGAAGGTGTGATGTTTGTCTTGATTGTCTCAGCTGATGAGCCAGCTATCAACTTAACCCCTTCCCATTTTCCTTGATCGTTGACAGACCAGATCACCTCAACCAAACAAACACCTTTTTCCAGAGGTCCCTCAGAGAATTAGACACCTTTGCCAGAGGCTAGTTTTTGCCCTTAAAAACCCCTGGAAATCTCCCCTCAGTGTTCTATTTCAGATTTCAAGGGGACTTCACATCATCATGATCTCTGATCTAGCTCAGGCACTACCGTTCAACCAGTGCTCTCAGAACAGCTGCGTCTCACTCCACTTCACCCAATTGAACTCCAGAAGCAAGCCTCATCTAGTGTAAGTATCATCCTTAGTGCTGCATTGAACCTTTTCCACACTAACTCCTCATTTCTCGATCTCTTGAATGACTGTGCGTGTATTACTGAATTGTTTTTTTATCGAAAACATTTCATTTAATTTTATTCACAAAAATTTAAAAAGTAATATACATTGAACACCATATTAACACAACAAACATAATATACAAACACCAACATGAGCAGACATAAACATCTAACCATTCTATACTATACCACAGACACAACAAAAGTCAACATGTAAGCTTGTATCTTCCTTGACTTCTTTAATACTTCCTTATCTTCAAAACTAAACCGATATTCTTGAATTTACATTACCACGCCTTTAACTATTGTATTTCTACTTAGTGTAATCTTTTTTCTTACCTTAACATTTCAGCAAACAGAGTTTCTTATATTTGTATTGCAATTATAGATGCATATTGAAATTCCATCCTAATTTTTTTCCAAATTCTATCAGACATAGTCAGTCTTTTTTAGTCTCAATCACAGATTCATTTTTCATTATTTTAGTGAGAATATCCATGTCCATATTTTCTCTTATTTTCAACAGCCATTCATCTCTAGTTGGAGTATGAGGGGACTTCCAGTATTTAGCATATAAAATTCTTGCTGATGTCACCATATAAAGTATAATTTTTGAATATTTCATCGGATTAATCTTATCTATTTTATCTACCATATTTAGTAAAAACAATTCAGGTATTAGTGGTATTTTTATTTGTAATATTCTTGTGTTAGTGAATTGTGTGTGGTTTTTCCCTTTTAATAAAAATAAAACTCTAATTGGAGAATCCTGTCTCTGCTTCATTACTTAAATTACCTAGTCCCTTGATATGCAAAATGGGAAATTATTTTGCTGGGCCCTTGTAACCAGCTCCTTGTTGATTTTGAGCTAATTAAAAATTCCCCTATCTAGTTTTAGTACATGTGACAAGTTAATTCAATTTTATTTTCATAAATAAACAAGGAAAGCAAGTATGCATGACTTTTTCTTTTAAAAAAAAGGTAAAAATATTGAAGGATGAAGTCCTTCACTAATCCTTCAGGACTACATAAGTGTGATTACCTTTAAAAAAATTCAGTATAACATGAATATCATTTCTGTTGTCCAGTGAATTGGGTGATGGGACATCTTCACTTTTACCACTCCCAGCCTTTCTGGCTCCTGTCATTATAATATAACCTTGCCTTTCAGCTCAGCAACGTTCACTATTCTGGCAGGTAGGGATGTTAATTCTGTAAACTCCAAACCACTGGTTTCTGGACAGGTTGTAGGAACAGATCCCAGTGCAGTTAACATGGAAGATCTGGAAGGATGAGCCTAGTAATTCATATCAGTTCTGGAAGTCACAGCCTAACATGTATTTGCTCATTCTTTTACAGATTATGGAAGAGAGCCTAGTGTTTTCAATACGTACTGAGGAAGAGGTAGGAGGAAAACCACAGGCCAAAAGGTATAGTAAGTGAGGTAATGAGAGTACATCTCACCTTCATCTGAGGCTTACACAGCTTGGAAGACTCAGAGCCTGGCACACATGTTTTCAAAGGAATTTGTTCTCATTACTTGCAGGTACCCCAGAATGTTTTTTTTAAGGTGAGGGAACTCATCACAGGTATGCAGGTTACCATTAATGCTGCCTAATTGCACCTAGAAGAGGGTTTGTTTTCCCTGTCCATTTGTTTTTCTTGTTCATTGATATTGAAATACTCTTAAATATGATGATGCTTACAAGCACAGTGTATTTATAGAATTGGTCCCCATGTGTTCAATGCAGTGTACTCTCTGTATAAGATAAATTGTAAGGAGCTTTTATTATTCCTGGAAGGGCTCAGCAGCAACCACTGTCTAAACACTGCTTAGGGCTCGATAATTTCATACCATTCTAATTGATAATTCATATGTAGGCTCAACTATCCTACTATTTCAGAGTTTTGTGTTTACTTCTTATAATATTGGAAAAGTAACATATTGCAGTTACTCTTGCTATCTCTAAAGTTTGGTATCCCCTGTGGATACCAAAAATCATGGATGCTCAAGTCCTATTAAATACAGTGGCATAGTAAAATGGTGTCTCTGATATAAAAGGGCAAAATCGAGGTTTTCTACTTGGCATATAGCATGAATTATCCATGGATTCAACCATCCATGGCTTGAATGTGTGTGTGTGTGTGTGTGTGTGTGTTTTTCCACACCATGGATGGTTGAATTCATGAATAAAGAATCCATAGATACAGAGGGATGATTCATCCACCATCTTGAGGGAGAGAAAGGCAAGCCAGCTCCAACAAGCCTTGCCTGCAAGCAAGAAGAGCCCTCCCTCCATTCACCATCTTGAGGGAGAGAAAGGCAAGCCAGCTCCAACAGGCCTTGCCTAAAAAGAAGAAGAGCCCTCCCTCCAGTCCATCTGCCTTGGTCCAGGCCTCTGAGGGAGAGAAGATCTGCTGGACTTTCCCCCTTCCCCACCACCTCTCCCTTCTCCTTTTGTGTCATGTCTTTTTCAGATTGTAAGCCTGAGGGCAGGAAATGTCTAATTAACAAATTGTAAGCCACTCTGATAGCCTTGGCTGAAGAGTGGGGGTATAAATAAATAAAATTATTATTATTACTTTATTTAATGTTCTGGTCATTTATTTTCAGTTTTTCAATGATTTTCTGGTTATGCATATTTTCAATATTTTGAGAGAAGAATGTCATAGGATTGGTAAGAGAATGGTATAATACTTGGAAAGAATCCTGCCCAATTGCATCTGAAATACATTTGACTAACACATTTGGGGGGGGGGGCACTAGAAATTATTCTTCATTTCACCACTTTGTTGTGTTATTTTTGAAAAGTAACTTCATGACATTCTTCTGCAACTCCTTACAGGTGATTGCTTGTGATTCATTGTTTCCAGGCTCTGGAGAACATGAGCATCTGGGGGAAAACATACCGTTGCCAACTGGTATCTATGGCATTGTTAAAAATGATCAGGCCACATTTTTGACTTTGGCTACTTGTTAAATCTGCCTCATGCCCTACTTCTATCTGAGGTTGGATCTAGTGGGAAATTATCTTGAGAGGCCTGTAGAGTGCTTTGTAATAATCAAATTGGGAAGTTAACAAATGCATGAAGTACTGTAGCTTAGTGCTACTTGGCTTCTATCTGAAATAGTTCAAGGGCTGAAATAGGGCTGGTTTTTCCCCCCTCCCTTTTTTTTTTTTTAAAAAAAAATCAGTTAGTCCAACCATAGAAGCATAATCTTTCTTTAGGTTAACACTCCTATAATTCCCTAGCCATCGTTGCCACTGGAAGTTGTAGCAAAAAATTCAAATTTTCAAGCTTCCACCTGTTCTTCCAAACTTCACTGAAATTCTGATAACATTGCCATCTGTGAGGTTTCTCATTTAGATTTTCCCTTAGAGGAGCTTCAAAACCAAAGATTTCTGTTTGACTTTTTCTATACAACAGGGGTTTGCAAGTGTATGCTTTAAAATAAATCCCTGGTTTGTTTGTTGGTTCTTGTTTTTTTTAAGGCACCACAACTTCTGGGGGAAATGAAACATATAAAGGATAGAGTGCACTTGTCAAAGATCATAATGGACCTTTGTGGCAAAGCTGGGAAGCAAAGCCAGATGTCCATAGTCTTGGATTTCCTGTACATCAACGAACACATTGAGGTTTAAAAATAAGGCGATGGAGAAGGGAAAGCTGCCATCTCTTGTCCCTTAGGGGGACAACGATGTAGGCTTTAATATACTGCATTATGTTTATGGATAGAACAGATATCTCTGTTGTAAACCCAGCCTAACTCACATCTTGCACACAGATCATTTTTGAATCCAACATGCAAGAAGTAATAAACAGAAAACAATCAATATAAAGTCACCTATATTCTTTAGCTTGCAGGATAATTTTGCCAATTCCAGCCAGTCCTGTGCCATGATTTGTATGTGTATGTGTATGTGCTTGTATGTGTTGTGAGAAAGAGAGAAAGAGTGAAAGAAAGCGGGGGGCAAGGATAGAAAATACTGCTATGGATTGTATGAGGATTCTTTCTACAGTAATATTTTCAGAAGTCACAGTACTATAATCAAGGCTCATGGGATGCATTTATTTAACAAACCAGAACATGAAGGATGGAACTACATATTACTGAAACCATGAGCCAACCATGAGCTCACCCTTATGCACTCTGTTGCATGTTGCACAACTTCCCTCATGCCCTAACCTTCTCATTATGCTGGACATTTCTCTGCCCTTGCTCCATGCCACTATTTGCCAAGAAATGTACACCTTGGTTTTTCTTAGGCTATATCTGGTTGTACATTTGGGGTCATGGCTCAATTATACACGATGGCCATTTAAGATATAAGACATTTAATGTGCTAATTCCACATGCTGAGATTTAAGTGACACAATCCCAATGTAGGATCTCAGGGCTTGTCCATATGGTCTGAAAGAAATGGCTCCACCCCAGGGAAACAGCCCCAAACCTATACTCTGAGGCTTAACTCGAGAACAAAATAAATCCCTGTTCAAGCCAGAAAAAGCAAACTATTTCATCTCCAATTTGTCTGTTTTAACTATTTTAATCTGTATTTTATTGCGATTGTTTTGCTCATGGTAGATGGATTAGGGGATTATGTATTGTGGGTTTGTTTTCACTATGTATTTTATTGAATTAATTGTGTTACTGTCACCTGCCTCAATCCATAGGGAGAGGCGGGATTTATTATTATTATTATTATTATTATTATTAGCATGTGGCTTTATGAGTAAATATTGTTCTGGATTATTAAGCCTATGCTGCCATATTTACTCCCCCTGCCACCCCACCCACCCCCAGCTCAAAACAAAATAGAAACCTTAACCATGAAATACTTTAATTGTGATTGGATTGTAATTGTGTAGTTCTTAATATCGGGGTCTACCTTTGAAAACTTTTTTTTAAAAAAATATGAAATTAGAAAGTAGTTTAAATAATAAATAGATAAATCATTTATTTAAGATGATTTGAGTTGTTCCTTTCAACAGATGTGTGGAATGGCCTTTATCCCCCTCTATGTTAATTTATCTATTGCCAATAAAACATGAAAAGTGCCATAAAAACGAAAATGCAGCTGATGCTTTCTCTCTCTGTGTGTGTCTCTGTCTCTTTCTTTCTCAGTCTCTCTCTTGGACCCTCAGTTTTAAATTAGCAGGGTCCTGTTTCATTCTTTTGTCAGCAAAACTTTAGGTCCAGCTGGTTCATAAAGCTAGTAGAGCAGTGAGTATGTTGGGGGCGGGGGGGGGGGGATAAGATTTGCATAAGTCTTTGTTGCCCCTGGCTATTGGTCCTCAAGAGTGTTCATTGTTCTGTTGTATAATTGTCTAGCTTGCGCACAGCTCCAAGGAACCAGAAGAACACACACCTGGAAAATAGTGGTGCGCCAGTATACCTATATGGATACCATTTTCACTTTGATCTTGTCCTGACCATAAGGAGGAAGCACTCTTTCAGCTCAGAGCTTCCAAAGCATCACACTGTGAAGGGATTTTACGAGCTTCTCCTCCCTCAACCAGCCCCTTGCCTGAGATGGCAAACTGAATACAGATTTACTTCTTTCCCCCAAATCAGTCAAGTGTTTGACATGCTGATGTTTCCATTCCTGGGACAGGAAAAGATAAAAAAAGAATGCCTTAATTCTGACATTGAGGAAGACAGTGTTCTTGTGTGCGATCACAAGGATAAATAGATCTTGTTTCATTTCCACTGGTGCAATATCTGTGAATGTGCCAACCAAACTGCCTCTTGCTACATGGCATCACACCAGCCCAGATTATTGTGTATTGTTGCAACATTTCTATATTGTCCTCCTGCAGTAAAAATGTTTCAGATCACATACAATAAAATAATAAAAACAGTCAATGGAGATTACCACATGGGGAAAAGGACGTCCTTGTCCCATCCCTATCACGTGATCGTGCAAAGGACTTTCAAACAATGTCATGCTTATCTGGTCATTATCCCGACAATGAAGTGCAAATTGACCATGACTGTATGAAAGATTTTCTGACAATGTCGCACTGATCCCGTCATTGTCCCATGAGGTGGAATTGTCCTGTCATTTCCCTTCATTTTTTATTAACGGAATAACCCATCAATACTAGTGACAGGACAATTCCACTTCACTGACAGAATAATGACAGGATGAGCTCGACATTATCAGAAAGTCTTTCATGCAATCATGGTCACCTGCACTTCATTGTCAGGATAATGACCAGATAAGTACAACATTGTATGAAAGTCCTTTGCACAATTGCACGATAAGGATGAGACAAAGACGTCCTTTTCCCCATGTGATAATCTCTATTAACTGTATTTATTATTTTATGGTATGCCATCTAACACTGTATGACAATGACAAACCCCTTCTGAAGAAACTCGCCAAGAAACCCCTGTGATAGGTTTGCCTTGGGGTCACCATAGGCCAAAAATGACTTGAGGGCACACAACAACAGGAAGCAACAACAAGACTTGTTTTGAATTAAAACAAATTTGCCTGCTTGTTTTGAACACACACACACATGCACATACCCTTGCTGTTGACTGAGGCATTGTGGTATCAGTGTCACCTGAAAGTGAGGTGGAAATAAGTACCTGTCCTGTCAGCCATTTTATGTTTGTGGAAATAAGCACCTGTCATCTCAGCCATTTGGTGTGATTTTCATCACAAATGTTTTGGCTGGACAGTGGTACACTTTAAGCTTAATCTAATTAGTCAGAGAAGGTGTTGTATTGTGAGAATAATAAGTTAATGATGGGAGAGGATGGAAGGAAATGAGGAGATCCAGATTTGAAATGTGCCATTTAGAATAAAACTTTCAGCATAGTTTTCCTCTGAGTTTTGCCTCTTTCATTACATTCTATATCCTCCACTATACCATCTTCTTGTCAAAGATAATTAATAGCTAGATGAATTTTCTGAGCTTCCAACATTACACACTTGCTACCTATATCTTCAAGTACAACAAAATACAGAACTGGAAGAAGAACAGCCAGCTCAAGCCTTTCATCATGAGAGAACAGTCAGATATAAGTCTGATGCATGAATCTTGCAGTGCTTCTTAAACAGGTCCAGGAGATCCGTCTGTGAGGCTCACGTTTAACTTTTTAAACTTATATACTTGATCAGCTGTTTTTCATTTACTTCTGTACCTGCAGCATTAAGGTGTGTTTGATATATGGATACAGAAGGAAACCAAAGAGATCTGATTAATGCCAAAAATCGCTGTAGAGCCAGAAAACGGCTCTTTAGCTACACTGCCTATGTACCTATCACAATGAAAGCAAGCATGCTGTCATGGTTTAAGCATTCGACTAGGTCTCTGGAGATCAGGGTTCCAATCCTAGTTCAGCCATGTAAACCCACTGAGTGAAATTGGGCAGGTCACACACTCTCAGCCTCAGAGGGTTGCAATAGAAAACCCCCTCTGAAGAAACTTGCCAAGAAAGCCCCCATGATATGTTCGCCTTAGGGTCACCATAAGTCGGAAACAACTTGAAGGCACACAGAAACAACAACAAAATTTGGGGAATTCATTGCTGAGGAAACATAAAATAATACAGCGATTTCATATGAACCACAACATTGTAGCTACAGCTTAGGCAGGGTGACTACTGTTTAATGAGTATGGTCTAATCTGCACTGCAGAAATAATGCAGTTTGACACCACTTTAACTATAATGGCTCTATTATTATTGTTTACATCATTTACATATTATTGTTTACATACTTTACATAGTCATAAAAGCTTGCTTATAGCATACAATCTAAAATCCGAAAGCAGTAAAATTGTAAAATAACAACTTAATATTAAAATAATTCTAAAACAGAAGGCTATAAAAACAATACACACTAATGCATACTTATCTAATGGTCAAAATCAACCTGCAAGCTGAAAAGTTTCCGTAAACAAAGTTGTCTTTAGTTTGGAGGTAAACTTAACTAAGGAAGTGATAGTCTGCAAATGTTTGGGAGGAAGATTCCAGGAGTGAGGAGCAGCAAGAGAAAAGGGGCGAATCCGAGCTGGAGAAGAGGAAACCATTGGTTGGGTCAGGAGCTCTTAGCCTCTGGAATGTAAAACGCAAGCAGGATGGTAGGAGGAATCTCTTATCGATGACATGTATAGATATAGGATGCGGGATTACCTGACTTAACAAGATTGCATGTGAAAAGGATCTATGAGTCCAAGTAGACCACAAGTTGAACGTGAGTCAACAGTGTGATGCAGTAGCTAAAAAAGGCCAAAGTGATTCTAGGCTGCATCAAAAGAAATATAGTGTCTAGATCAAGGGAAGTAGTAGTGCCACTCTATTCTGCTTTGGTCAAGCCTCACTTGGAATGCTGTGTCCAGTTCTGGGCACCACAACTCCAAAAGGATGCTGACAAGCTGGAAAATGTCCAGAGGAGGATGAACAAAATGGTGAAGGATGTGAAAACCATGCCCTATGAGGAGAGACTTAGGGAACTGGGTATGTTGAATTGAATTGAATTTTATTTACGGTCTTTGACCAAAATGTCATAAAATTATATAAAAAATTAGCACATAAAATCACACTTACAGTCGTAGAACTATTAAAAACTAAATAAAATAAAATCAAGTCAAGACAATTATACGAGTAATCCAAAGACATTACATATCAGCATAGAAGGAGAGAAGTCTTTAGGCATCTCATTTCTCTCACTTCACTCATTTAGAAGATGTTATGCTCCTTAACAATTTGTTTGCGTGTAGCAATAACTGCTGCACAAAATCGGGCCATATTCTCAGTTATTTGTGGATTTACATCCTCAAGTAATAAAAACAATGATCTGCTGTTCACCCTGGAAATTTTTGTAGAATTGGATGAATTAAAGAGGAGCGCACGCCTTGGTAAAAAGGACAATATAGTACAATATGCTGAAGTGATTCAACTAAAGTATCAGAGCACAAACATATCCTCTTCTCATAAGGGATCTTCTTGTATTTTCCTTCCAGGACTGCAGAGGGAAGGACATTACAGCGGGCTGCAGTGAAAGCTGCCCTGAGTCTGGATACTGTTAGTTTGGTCAAATAAGATGGCCTTACAAAAGACATTTCCATAGTTCCCATGATTGGGATCTTTTTTAATTTTGCCCCTGTGATTCTGTAATTCTATGTCACAGATTTATTGTTTAAAGGCTAATTTTGCTCTTTCATAGCCCATTTGTATCAAAATAGTTTGTGAAAATCCACAATTACCCAGAATAAAGTTAATCATTTTTTTCCAGGAAGAAAGGAAGTTATCAGAAAGAGTCAAAGGGGCCAGCCCTCTTGGTATGTGGGTATGTTTAGTTTGGAGAAGAGATGGTTAAGAGGTGGTATAATAGCCTTGTTTACATATTTGAAGGGATGTCATATTGAGACTGGAGCAAGCTTGTTTTCTGCTGCCCTAGAGAATAGGATCCAGAACAATGGATTCAAACTACAGTAAAGGGAAAGAGACTCCACTCAAACTTCAACAGTGGAACACACTCCCTTGGAGAGTCATGGTGTCTCCTTCTTTGGAGGCTTTTAAACAGAGGCTGGATGGCCATCTGTTGGGGGTGCTTTGAATTTGAGTTTCTCCATGGCAGGGGGTTGGACTAGATACCCTTGGGGGTATCTTCCAACTCTATGATTCTAAGACAAAAGGGCATGAAAAATACACTCCTGTTGGCCATTAGTTAATTTCAAAGAAACAGGTCAATAATACAAAAACATATGCATGTCCCTGAATATCACAGAACTTTTGAAAACCAAATTTACTTGTGTGATTACTTCCTACCAAAATGTAGGTACTGAAAAAATAGTACTAAATGAAATATTAATATATGGTAATAGTATATCAACCTCACTACAGTGGGGAAGACAATGACCTGGAGACCCATCTGCCAGCTTGGTTTCGTGTCCAGGTATTGAGTGTTGATGGAAAGTTTCAAGATCTCTGGATTCTCTCCCTTTTGCTAATGGTTCTTGATCCTTGGACCAGACTTGACAGTCTGTCAAACAGAGGACATCTTTTAAGAGAAGGGAGAGAGTTCTAAATTGAACTCCAAGTTTTATACATGTGAATCTGTGTATCAAGGAGTTTTCCACATCTGGAGATTCCATACTGCATGAGTGGAGCATTATTCAGTACAGAATAATTCAGGCATTGCCTACACAGGAGGAACCCCATATTTACATCTCAGCCATCCAGAGCTTGGATCATGGCCAAGTTTTAATTTCTTTTTATTATTTACATTCTTTTCCCTTGGGTTCTTCCTAGTTCACATAGCTTTCACTCTGAAGAGTTTGTCAATTTAGCAGTTTACATTTCAGACAAAAGCAGAAACTGAAAGACAAGAATAAACTGAGGATTTAGCCAGAAATACCTTGGAGAACAAGTGCTTGCCAAAAACATGTTCATGCTGACAGTGTGATCATCCCCTCCCTGTATGCTAATAAAATACCAGCTCAGTCTGTGGAAATGTTCGGGAAGAGATAAGTGCCGGTGATAATTTTTACCGAGAGACATCTGAGAGAGAATTATGATCAGGCGCAACTTGGAATACAGGGCTATCATCAAAGCACTCATCCTGGTGCTTGAATTTCATGCACTATTTTACATTTAATATGATTAATTGTTTGAAAAATAATAAAGATCCTCCAAAGCCATAAGTATAAAGGATTGCTGGAGCGCTAATCAATATTCAAAATCTACAGACGTGTGGTTTCTTTTTATAGTCCTTCTTAAGAAGATTGGCATTCACCCATGGGTATGAAACATTAGGCAGGAGGTGTATTTCTATCACATATTGTTGATTTAAACTTACAGAGGCCTAAAATGTGCATATTTTGCAGATTTGAATGTCATCTATATATTCTGAATCAGAAGAAGAAATGCATGATATCCATATCTGATGCAGATGGGCAATGAAGAGATTGAAGAATGAAAGTGCTTCTCTTTGCTTAGAGGAAGCAAAGGATTCAGAAGAGAAGAGGCCAGCCATGTTTCTGAATGGCAAGGACACAGCTGACTGCAGAAATATTCACTGTCAGGGATCTCAAAATTGTTTCTTAGTTGGGGGAATAGTGTGCAACATTGGTTGTTGTTTGTTTGTTTTACCTGTTTGTGGGTACATGTCTGCCAGTCAGTGAAAATGCAGAATGCATTGCATTAATAGTGTAAAATCAATCAATCAGTCAATCAATAAAATGAATAGATCAGAGAAAGAAAGAAAAAAATAAGACCCTATTCAGTGGATTCAAATGTGCCTCTAAGGTCTTCTAAGATATATGACTCCTCCAGAACATTACTTTAAGTCTCTGGAAATATATTAGAAGATACAGGATTGCAGGCAAAGAAAATGCAAAGCAATCATAGTTACAAGCTTCAGATGTATAGAAGCTCATGATGCAGCACCAAGAATTAGCTGTGCATAATGAAGTGACCACATTTGCTAACGGCAATGGATTATTTATAAGTAGAAAAAAGAGATTTTATAGAGTTCCAGAGGGATCTCTCTAAACTGGGAGAATGAGCTTTAGAATGGCAAAGGGAAAATTCATTGATGACAATTGTAAAGTGATGTATATTGGAGGGAGGAGGAGGAGGAGGAGGAGGAGGAGGAGGAGGAGGAGGAGGAGAATACAAACTCCGTATACACTGATGGATATGAGCTGGTAGTAACTGACCATGCTATCTGGAGGACAGTTTTCATATTTTCATATGAAAATGTCCACCCAGTGTGTGGCTGCTGTAAGAAAAGGCCAAATTCCAAGTTAGGAATTATTAGAAAAGGAGTCAGTATAGTTGCCAATGTCATCCTGCCCTTATAAAAATCCATGGTATAGCCACACCTGGAATACTGTGCCCTGTTTTGGTTGCTGCGCTTGAAAATAATACTGTAGAGATGCAAAAGGTGCAGAAAGGGGTAAGCAAAATGATCAAGGGACTAGAGCAACTTGCCTATGAGGATACGTTGAAATAGTTGGGGGCCAATATTATTATATTAGGAAACAGCCAAGTAAAGGAAACAAAATAGAGATATATACACAATTTTGTGCATGTGAGAGAAGGTTTTTGTTTTCCATTTTTTTCCTCATATTTCTGTTGTTCTAAACCTGAATGCTTCAGAACAACCTTCCCCAGACATGGGCCCATTCACATTGAACAATTATAGTACTATTATTCCATTTTAACTCCCATAGTTTCATAGTATGGAATCCTAGGGTCTGTAGCCCAGTGAGGCATTGGAAATCTCTCACCAAGGATTTTTTTTTTAAAAAACCCAGCAAATCCCACAATTCCGTGTCATGGAAACATGACGGTTAAAGTGGAATAATAGCACTACAATACTGTGATGTGAATAGTTCCCTTGTCTTAGCCAGATGTCTTGGGCTTCAATCCATGTCAACCCCAGCCAGATGGCCAATGGCCAGGAATTCTGGGAACTGTAGGACAAAACATCTGGAGGAGAACTGGCTGTAGAAAACTGCTTTAGAAACTGAGATTTCTCACATTTTGCCACTCTAATGCTGGAACTTTCTGTCTAATCTTTTGATTTGGTGGACCTTGGTAAAGATGCCTAGAGCTTGGAAGTAACTGGTTACAAATAATGAGTTGCCTATAGCTATATCCATTGTGAGGGAAGACCCCAAGGGACAACTAATTACATATGATTAGAGTATGAAACAGTGAGATAACCTCCGGAGAGATAACGGAGAGATAACGGAGAGATAATCCTTTTGTAATGCAGCTTTTAAATTATTTCAATTATTTTCTATAAACCTTGTCTGAAAAGACCAGGATAACCCAGGCTGGCCCCAGATTTTCCTGGCCCCTGAGCTATTGTATTCCCACCACCCTGTAGCTGTGAATGTGAAACATGTGCACTCTGCTGTGTTGCTCGCCATCATCATCACTGCCATGAATTGCATCCTTTGAGGGTTGAAGGAGTTGCCATGTTTGGTCACATGGTTGAGCACCTCCTTCTGACTTCAGAGGACATGAATTGACCAGCAACAGCAGCAGTGAGTGATGCAGCAGGGTGCACATGCAAAATTGCCCACCACCACTGCACAGTGCTCCAAGTTTTCCTGGAAAACATGGAGCAAAAGGTAATTTTATTTAAATCAGGTTTGTTATGAGACTGCCTTCAACCCTGTACCAGGGTTTTAGCCATGCATCATCTGAACAAGACACCAGCAGAGTGGCAGGGGGAAATGAGCCTTTTGGCCTGTGCAGACAAGGTTCTAGTTACATCTCAACCAGTAGTGTACCAGGTCTTGGTGTCACCTGGTGCGGGGGCAGCGGTGCTTCCTGCCAGAAGGGGTTGGATTTCCAGCAAGAAGGGGTGGGACTTCTGGCCAGAAAAGGCAAGACTTTCAGTTGAAAGGGGTGTGCCTTGCCTCTCCTTGCCATGGCTGGGCCAATGGAAGGAGCCAGGCCAACGGTGAGCACTTCCACGTCCCTCCTTCCCACAACCCGGTGCTTCCTCATGGGTGCCTGCACAGCCAGCTTGGCTCCTTCCCTCAACTTGGTTCTCAGCAGAGGAAAAACCAGGACACAGCAAGGAGGGGCATGGAGGTGCACGCAGCTGTCTTGGCTCCTTCCTATGGCCTGGTTCTCCCACAGAAAACTGGGCCACAGCCAGGAGGGGAGAGGGCACACCCCTTCTGGCTGGAACTCCTGCCCTTCAGGCCAGAAGTCCTAGTTTTCTGACCAGACGTCCCTGTCCCTTCTGGCCGGAACCAATGGAGGTGGGACATGGGGACATCCGGGTGTTACCCCCCTCTAGGATGTCACCCAGTGTGGTCTGAACATCCTCCCCCCCCCCCATGATGCTACTGATCTCTACTAAGGTTCAAGAACAGAGTGAGCTCCTTAGCAGTAATGGCAACTAATTATAGAAGAGTGTACTTCAAAATACAATGTCAAAATTTTTATTAAAAAGTAACTTCACCTCATCAATGCCTCATTACTTAGTTCTTTGAATAGTGTGTACTATCCATACCCAATGATGGAGCACACGTCAGCACTAGCAGATATCACTGAACTGAACGAAAGTTAGAAAAGAGCAAATAAAAGAACTGAGAGGCTGAAGCAACTGCCCCTTTGAACAATGATTGCTCCTCATTTGCTCAAACACAGGGGGAAGCCATGACAAACTCCCTCTGACCAAATCTTTCCAAGAAAACCCTGTGATGGGTTCAAGTTAGGGTTGCCATAAGTTGGAAACAACTTGAAGGCAAACAATAACAAAATTAAGCGTGGTTTGCTAACAGTAGATGGGTGAAGATTCTCAGGGGTAGTTGCTGGAGATCATGAAAAGTGTACTATTGTGCTCATGCCCTGCTTTGGTCAGTTGGGGTGCTGGATTAAATAACCTTTTTGGTCTGATCCAAGCTGCCTTTCACAGAACACAGTTATAGCTCTGTGATTCCACTTTAACTGCCATGGCTTTGTATTACAGAATCCTGGGGTTGGTAGTTTGTTGAGGCATCAAAGGATCTATTAGGCCAAGAGTCTTAAATGCCTCTCCCTAAACTGCCAGTCTCAGGATTTCATAAAATGAAACCATGAAAGTTAAAGTGGAATCACAATGCTTTAACTGTGTAACATGAAAGGGCCCAGGTCTGGTCTCCTTACACTTTTTTTTCCCTCAGCTAAGTTGACTGTGCTCTCTTTGGGCTGCAGGGAAGTAAGCAGTAAATGGGGAAAAGTTTTACTTGTGTGTGATATTAAGATATATCTTCTATGATTGGGAAGGGAATAATGCGCCCCCTCCCTGTGTTGTTGAACTGTAATTCCCAGCATTCCTGGCCACTGGCTATGTTGGTGCAGGGGTAGCAGGTCTACAGCTGGAGAGCCATAGGCCACCCCTGGGGCATCTGTGAATGGTCTGCCATCTTCTTTCATAGTATACAGTGGGCCCTTGTTATCCGCTGGGGTTTGGTTCCAGGACCCTCCGTGGATAACAAAATCCATGGATGCTCATCCCATTAAATATAATGGCACAACAAAATATCCCATTAAATATAATGGCACAACCTTATCCACAGATTTTTTAATCCATGGATTTGCGCATACATGGCTTGAAAAATCAAGATTTGCTATTTAGATTTTATACTTTTGCAGGAATATTTTCAAGCCATGTATGCGCAAATCCATGGATTAAAAAATCTGTGGATAAGGAGGGCCAACTGTAATCCAGACTTCGTGCTCCTTATTCAGTAGACCTCTGCCCTTCTTCAATCTCCCATTGCTAATGGTTAAATATTTTGACTTAGTAGGCTTAAGAACAACAAAAATTCCTGCATGATTCTGATGGCTCTGTGCCAATTTTATGATCATGGTGTCCCCCCCCCCCCCCGATTGTGTCCCCCTTGGAATATAATATTTTATTTGTTTGTTTATCCTAAAAAGGGATCCAAGGCAAATGGTGCCTCTTCTCCTATGCAGATGGTTCAACTGAATGTTTGCTTATCTTTGGACAGTTCCAGCTTAAGAACAAAAAAACACTTGTTTGCCAAGCTATAATTGTTATATCCTTATATCTGTGTTTTGGACTGAGGCCTTTTTCATGAGGTAGAACACATATCTTGCTAATATGTAGGAAGGGACATTAAATAACTACCTTTAGTGACATAATCATGTTTTATTATCAGCCCAAATTATCAGTAAGCATTTAGTAATCATTTAGTAATAATGTTTATTCCATTAAAATAATGTTTAGTGCATCAGCACTGTGAGCAGATGATACATTTATTTCTGGGTGATGCATGAGGAATACTTGAGCAAGGGTAGCCATGCTTTAATGTTATGTGCAAACACTGCACCCTGCTGGTTTTCAACAAAATAAGTGGAAATACAAGATACTTTTAAAACAACATACCACCATTGCCTGTGAAATCTATAGACAGGACTAAATAATTAAAAACCAAATTCAACTGAATCCTCCACAAGTCTATATAACCAGTATTGACCAAGGCTAATGTAGATACATAGGCATAATGCTATTACTAGAATAACAGTACCTTGTTTCCCCGAAAATAAGATATCACCATAAAATAAGACCCAGTAGAGGTTTTGATGAATTGCTAAATATAAGGCTTGCCCTGAAAGTAAGACCTAGCAAAGTTTTTGTATATAAATATATATATATATATACAGTATATAATAAATGTTCGGGTTTTTTTGTTCAACAATAAATGTGAATTTTTCTTCATGGAAAAAAATAATATATCCCCCAAAATAAGACCTAGAGCATCTTTGGGAGCAAAAATTAATGTAAGACACTGTCTTATTTTCGGGGAAACACAGTATTCCTCATTGGCTCTGATGGCCAGGGCTTTAAGAAATTGCAGTGAACAGCAGTCTAGCAGGTCTGTGTGACTCCCAACCTGACCCAAATGCAAGTACTAGTCAAATTAGAGTAGACGCACAGAATCAATGGCTTTTATTAGTACTGACTCCATATTCAATAACTGATTTACTGAGTCTATTGTAGCTGGAACTACCAATAGGATTTAAGTAACAATATTCCTTGCCTTTGCAAGAAGTGCTGTATGTATGAACATAGGAAAGGACTCTTTTCCTGGGATGAAAGACACATGGGCCTCATTTTCAATTGTCATTTTGATGCGGATTTTATTTGATGCGATCCAACACAATGGCTAATTTGCATGCAAATTGAATTTTCCTCTTCGTTTCCATTTAAAAGGAGTAACGAAGTACTCCGCATTAAATTTACCCCTAATCGTTTCCATTGTGCTTAACCCGCATTATCTTATCTCACATTATGTAGTTCATCATTTCCACTGATGCCCCAAAACCATTTTTTCTGGGGGTTTTTAAGCGAGCTGTCAATATCTCGCAAAAGTGATTTTACGTCACTGTGACGTGTATTGCCCTGCTTCATTTTAAAATGGGGTATATATTCTCCCTGTTTCTACTACAATTTTGAAAAGGGTATTTCCGATGCGTCCAGCCAATCATTTTCCACAGTGAGTTTTCAGCAAGCCATTGGTCTCTTTTCTGGTCACTTTTTTTGGCCCGCGTGATGAAAGCATCAGATCTCCTCTGAGAGAATCATGGTTCCCAGATCCCCACAATTGGTGCAGGCTCTTTTCTGAGTGAATGAGCAATGCCACTTCTTCAGGGATGAATGCAACACCCAGAATCCCCTCTTTAGAGCCATCCTGCCAGGAGATTCTGGGGAATGCAGTCCAAGAGGAAGCTGTCCTGAGTGGATGAGCAATGTCTCCTCTTCAGGGACAAATGCAACACCCACAATCCTCTCTTTAGGGCCATCCTGACCAGGGGATTGTGGGGAATGCAGTCCAAGAGGAAGGTGTCCTGAGTGAAGAGAGTCATTGCGAATTCAAAAAATTAAAAACAGAGATATGCCTCCATTGTTTGGTGATACTCTGCAGAAAGGCTGAAAATGGCAGCGGGAGGACAAGGAACGAGGAAAGAAGGATACACCCCCTGACCAGCCCCTTTCACATTAGCCCTCCCAGTCAAAATAAAACACATTTGACACAGTTTCATTTCTATTGATTTGCCTCTGATCTGGCCTGGATTTTCCCAAAAGATGCTCTGGAAATGTGCTGGGAAATAACTCTGCAGTCACACTGTTTGAATTCAGATTAAGACAATATACTGCGAATTGTTAGAGTTTGACAGTCAATCCTAATGGAAACGAGGAACATGGAACCAGGAGCGAATGCGCCCTCAAGTGGAAATGTTAAAAAAAATACATCATTGCAAAATCTTGGATAATCCGCTTTTAACACCAGTGGAAATGAGGCCATGGAGAGCTTTTTCCATGAAGGAAGCACTCTGACACAATCAGGATCTCACACCTCCTTCAGAAGTCTAGGCTGATACAACAGAATGTGTAGAGAGACTTTTCCTGTACTATTCAGTGCTGAACATAGTGTGAACTTTTTATCTGTTCAGGCATTCTTCTCAAGACACTGTGGTCATGGCAAGCTCAAACAAGATATAGTCCAGGGCCCTCAGATTATGAAGGAGAGGAACCGCTAAACAGATGGAGACAGATTCAGACAGATACAGCCAAGATCATAGGTGACTGGTGGCATCTTGGATTCAGGGAACGGTGAATCTGAGCTAAAGTTTATAGGTGCTAATTTGGGTTCAATGAGGTGTTTTTCAAGAGTTATCTAAAGAGCTGACTCTATTTTGAGAATACAGTCACCTCCATATTTTTGGCTTTGGTTTTTGAGGATTTGATTATTCATGGATTTGCTAAATATGTTCTCTCTAGGAATCTCTAGGCCCCCCCCCCCCAGCTTGATTCTTTGTGCAACATTTACCTGACATTGTGCTGGAGGACCTAGAGGTTCTTAGAAAAAAACACTCCTCTGGGCATTTGTAGGTCTTCCAGGGCAATTCTTTGTTCAGCTTCCAGAAAATGTTGACCACAGACTTGCTCTGGAAGACCAGACATTGCTAGAGAGGTGTTCTCTCAGGTTAAAAAAAAAAAAGAACTAGTGTTTTATTATTTGCATTTTTGCCACTTTCATGGGGTTCCTATGCCCCTTGCCCTAGTGAATGTGGAGGGCCCACTGTTCAGGAGAGCTCTCATAAAACACTTCACCGAACCCAGAGTAGGTCCTTTGAAATCCATTGTTAATTCACTGAACCAATGTACAGGAGCCACTAACTACATTTGGTTGGAATAATACATCCCCCGATCTTTTTCCTCTCTCTCACTCTCTCTCTTTCTTGGTAATGATAGGAGTCCTATTAAACTTGGTACCTATCAGCATGTTTTAATCTAGCTCTGGGGCATGATGACAGACCTTGTGTTAGTGGTGTGGGTGGGTGAGGCTGATGTATTCTTTCATGAATGTGTCACAAAAAACTCCCGATTGTCAAGGCTGACTAGAGATCATATTCCACACCATGATACCTGCACTAATTTTTGCAATAATAATTGCAAGGGAGTCAAGACATATCTTTATACCACCCATAATTTTTTCCAAGTAATCCTAAGAGAGACTAATATTGATCAATTTCATTCTCATGGGAAAAACATTGAAAAACATTACCATTTTTTTTCTCCTTGCTGGGGGAAAGTCATCAACGATACTCAGTTTTTGAAAACTATTTGGAGTTTAAGGGTTATTTTAGTCAAACGAAATCAGTTTTTGTGCAGAAAATAGAAATTTCTGCCAGAAACCAAAATTCTCTTTACAGAAATGTTATTTTTGTGTAGAAATATTTTTTTTCTGTGCAGAAAATGCCTTTTTCAAAGCAACCCCATGCCAAAAACAAAAAACAAAAAAAAAAAAAAACCACAAAACAAAACAAAACAAAAACCTGTGCATTTTTCATAGGAAATTCTGAACTTCAAAGATTCTCACCCACTTAGAATTCTCCTTTTCAGGTTTTCCCAACGTTCAAGAAACCTGTTTTTCAGTTACTTCATTATGTATTTTCTATTTTCTCCATATCTAAGGGCTAGATTTGTTGTTGTGTGCCTTCAAATCATTTCTGACTTATGATGACTCTAAGATGATCATATCATGCAGTTTTCTTGGTCTGAGCGTGTGCAACTCACCCAAGGTCACCCAGTGGGTTTCCATGGCTGAGCAGGTAATCAAACCCTGATCTCCAGAGTCATGGTCCAACACTCAAATCATGATGTCATGATTGCCATCAGAGATTAGATGCTTCATACTTTATAAAACACAGTATTTTATTTCCAAACATTCATGCCACTGCTCACCAAGTGTTGCAATTTTTCCGTTTTAAGTGGCCCAGTCTGTTAGCTTTTGTTGTGCCAAGATGACCAGAGCCTGCAGCCATGACTGATATTTAAAAAGGGCTCAGCATGACCCCATTTTTGTTGTTGATTGGGAACATTGTGAAGGAACTGACAATGAGAATACATGGCAAGCAAGCAGAGTAGGGCAAGTCACTGTCATCAGCCTACTAGTGTTGGCATTGCAGCTGATGCAACAAATTAAAAATCATTATCTGTGATAAGTGTGGATGGCCTCCACTGCTACCTAACTTCAGTTCAAAGCATTGAGAGAGGGCAGTTAAAGCAATGTAGGAGCTCAGCCTTAGACTCTGTATTCAATAGAGGAAGTCTCTGCTTATCTAATGGATTAGGGACAGCAGGGCAATTAGAAAGTGGAAATGTTTGAAAAGGGGAACCTAAGGTTTTGGTTTTTTAGCTTGTTTATTTTTAATTTATTTACTTTATTTATATGCTGCCTCTCTCCCAAGACGGGACCCAAGGCGGCTTCTATACAAGCACATTAATAACATTTACAAAAAGTTTAAAAACAATTTAAAAACACCATACTAAAACACTGTAAAATTGATTTTAAAACACACAAAAAAAGTTTTTAATGCTTAAGCATTAAAAAAAACTTGCTTAAATAAGAATGTTTTTGCTTGCCAGCGAAAGGCAAGCAGAGAGGGGGCCAGTCTAGCCTCCCATGGAAGGGATTTCCAGAGGGTGGGAGCAGCCACTGAGAAGTCTCTTTTTTCATGTCTTCACCAGATCATCTTGTAATGGTGTCTGGACCAAGAAAAAGCCTTCCCCTACAATCTTAAAACTCTGGCAGTTTCATATGGGGAATAGTCTAGACCTAAGACATACAGTGCTTTATACATCATGGCCAACACTTTGAATTGTGCCCGGGAATGAACCAGAAGCCAGTGACGCTGTTTCAACAAGGGAGTTATATGCTCCCTATAACTGTCCACCATCAGTATTCTAGCTGTCATGTTTTGAATCCCCTGAAATTTCTGAACAGTGTCCAAAGGCAGCCCCACAGAGTGCATTACAGTAGTCCAAATGGGATGTAATCAAAGTATGTGACACCAAAGCCAAGTCAGATGTCTTGAGGAACAGGTACATCTGGAGCACTAGTTTTAACTGGTCTCAAACTAGATTATTTTTGCACTGTGTTTTAGACCTAAAATTTGGGTCTCCATGTATATTCTCTGATGGTCAGAGCTGTTTGACAGTAGAACATGCTGCTTCAAGAGTGTGGTGGTCTCCTTTTTTGGAGTTTTTAAAACTAATTCTGGATGGCCATTTTTTGGGGAAGCTTTGATTGTGAGTTCCTGTATGGCAGGGGGTTGGACTGGATGGCCCCTGTGGTCTCTTCCAACTCTGTGACTCTATTTCTATTCTGAAATGCATATTTTGCAATTATGTTTAGATTGATGTCTGTTGCAAATTTTGAATTTGATGCTGCAAGCAGAATGTCAAGCTTCTTGGGATCCCCATTCCCTGGATAGCTATCCATTTTGAATATCCATATATCTACAGCTGTGATGAGTTATTTCCTACAGGGAATTGATACAGACTGGATGTTAATTTGGATTACATCTGCTAAATTTAAGTTCTGAAAATGCAAATAATGGGTTCTGGAAATAAATAAAATATAAGGCTCAAAATAGGAAGTGGAAAACTTCAACATGGCAACCCAAAAGAGGTGGGAAGGAATAGGATGGGTCCTCTGGTATCTGGTTAGCATGCGTGTTGTGGGAAGACTTGCTGGGGTGGAAGGGGGAAGACAAACAAGAAAGAAAATGCATTTGAGAAAGAACAAGATAACCTGAAGTGTGTCATTCCAGTCAAACTGGTACAAGATGGCTGAGGACTAGAAGGAAAGTTCTCTGAGAAAATGGTGGTGGGGTCAAAGGTGGAGATGGGAAATTTGAGTACTTTGGCAAATGTAAAACAATATGTGCACTGTGTTGGCTTCTCCCCAAGCAGAGAGATGTATGAATAGAAGAGCAGGCTGATATACTGCAAGAGCAGAAGGGCAAGGAAAACAACAACAACAAGGGGAGACAAATTCATTTAAAATATCTATTGAAATTACAAATAAAACTCTTCAATATGATTCAAAGTACAAAACAACATTCAAAGGCATTCAACAGCTCTTTTATACATCACAGTGTTAGTGGCACAAAAATGTAGTTACATTTCAGATACAGAAACATTTTTACACTAATCAAATATATCATTTATTGTACATATGCATGACTCCTCCATGCTTCTCCACACAATGATAAAAATACATCCATGGAATGGGATCAAGGAAGGTTCAATTATAGGCAGCATACCTGTACCTAACATTCCTGCATTCTGTTAAGAAAGAATCAGATATATAACAAAAGAAAAGAGAATCACCATGGGACTTGAGAGGCGAATGACACACCATCACTTTATAACAGTGCATCAGCAAGTCTGCAGGGTTGTAGGATAATGTTTCATGCCACTGTCACCCACAGCAATTTCTTTTACAGTCCCATCTTCTTTGGATTTCATGGGAGAACCCTCTTTTTAAAACTGACCTGTATGTGGCACATAAAGCACAAGGCTTTCTACTGACCAGACTGTAGGCTAGTGGTGAGAAACTTGCAGCCCTCTAAAGATACACCTCATCAGGGATGCTGGAAGATGAAATTCAACAACATCTAGAGGGTCACCTGTCCTAGCATTAGCCTCTTTCTCCCTGTTGCTCTTCTTCCATGGGTTGGCTGTATCCTGCATTTCCTCAGCGTGTTTCCTGTTTAACTTGGAAAATATTTACAATTATTTTTGGAATTGGTGTATGGAAAACTGCAGGAGTTTCCAATTCACCTTTCTCTAGTGGTTCTCAGCCTTGGCTTCACCAGATGTTTGGAATTTTAGCTCCTACAGCCAGCATGACCAATGGTCAGAAATTCTGGGAGAGGAAGTCCCAAGCATCTGGGGAAACAAAGGTCGAGAGCAACTGTCTACACCACTTTACAAGTTACAGGTGTGCATAAATGTATTTACATATTGACAAAAACAAGGCCTCCAGAAGATTTTAATACGGTCACAGCATTGCATGAGCTGTGACCATTTTTGTGCTGAAGCAGGGGTGGATGGGATAAAAGGCATACACACTCACATTCCTCAGCAGTTAGTAAGAGGGGAAAAAGAACTGAATAATGCAACAAATCTTGCATGCATAGTGGTTAGAACAGAGTCTGAATTTTTTTAAGAAATGGAAGAATGAAAGATCAGTAATCCATGTGTGCTGGTCTGGAAAGAAGATCAGGTAGTTCAGAAACCCAAATCTATGGGGGAAATCAGCAGAGGTGAACTTTGTAAAAATACCTTAATCATTCTTCCCCCCGTTATATCTTTAAACTAATATACAAGGTATGTTTGTATTTCTCTTTTGGTCCATGTCCAATTCTGTTGCTTTGCTTCCAGGAAGAAAGATAATTGTGCTAACCATTATCCTATTCATTGTACGACAAAGAACTAATCCTGACTGTTTTGCGCAGTCTAAAGGGATACATGGAATACAAGTTCTTTGAAAAATTGGGATACCCAGCATTTTCCAGGTGGATGAAAATGACAGCTTTGTTTGGTACAGGGATGCAAGTTCAAAACAAAGGAAATAATATCTCAATGCAGGCATATAGATACTTTGGCCCTCCAGATGTCTTTGGACTCCAGATTCCAGAAACTTCAGCCAGATGGATTATGTATCCAAAACATCTGAAGGACCCAAGACAAATGCTTCCAAAACCTTGACATGGTCACTCACAAAGCACCTGCAAAGTGGGATTTGTTTACAGCTGGGAAAACAAAGAGGCAGTCAAAATGATTTGACCAAATTTCCACTGATCAGTTCTTTTCTACACATTAAACATAACAAGACATTCTCTCATGTCCTCCTTTCATGTCGGGGAGAAGAGATACAGCAACAGTCAACTGGAGATGGAGTGTATGAGTTCAAAATTGTTCAGGCCAAGAGATACGTTGATATTTATCCTGTCTAGCAGAAAACTCAAAGTATATTAACTTCCATTAAAAGTAGACTTAAGGCAATGAACTCAAAAGTAAGCAAAAGTTAAAAATTTAAAAAATGCATCCAATATCTAGAGATGAAATTCAATTTCATTTGAAAACATTTAGGAATTTTGCAAATAGTTGGTGAATATTTGGTGTTCCCATACATATTACATTACCCTCTGGTGTCAAGCTGGAGTACGTAGCCATTGGTTTATTGCCAGCAAATAACAACTGATTCAAGGCAAGGCTCCAAATGTAAGCTACAGAATCATGTGTCTGATATGCAGAATATTTCAAAGTGTGGCACATAGTAAGAACATAATCAAAGTTTCTTTTCTTTTCTTTCTTTTTTTTTTAAAAAGGGAATCGTCATGTAATACCTCAGTATACCACTTCCAAAAGATAGGCGAATATTACACTAATTCCACATGTTCCTATGTGACACAAAAATTTGGTATTTGTTGTAAACAAATAGACAAAATATTTCTAGAGGTTCTGTGGGCATAAGCATCCACACACCTACAGACAACTACTGGCACCAAAACAAAGGGATTAATATAATGTCCAAACATGGACTTCAACAACAACTTAATTTACCCTTGTCTGGGTTATTAGAATAAAACCAAAGTTACGAAAATGAATGAAGCAGGTTCCCTTTCCTCCCACAGTGCAAATGGTAGTCAACTGATTAATTTTCCATGATGTGGGAATGACAGGGGCTAGTTGTGCATTAAATGTATGTCCAACTTCCCCACAAATAATGTTAACTGCTGCACTAAATCAGTTTTTGTTTCACTGGGGTTGTACATATGTCTGAAGCAAGGTTGGGCAAACAGTGGCCTGCCAGATGTTGCTGGACTGCAAGTCCCATCAGGCCTAGCAAGCATAGCCAATTGTGAAGAATGCTAAGCTTTGCAGTTCAACAACATTTTCAGGACTTTGCCAACCGCACCTTAAAGATATATTCTTGTGTGGAAATATACATTTGGTGGGGAGCTGCTTACAGCTTTCACCCAAAATAATTTCAAACACTAATATCAAAAATCCATAGTGTGTTGATGTCCTTCTTATACTCCCTTGTGGGGAAAATGTAAGACTTCATTTACACAAGAGTCAAGAAAATAATAAAGCAGCAAAATGATAAGAGAAAAAAAAATGGAGAGATAGATACTTAATACACAAACTCTGTTGTCACAGTTTCATACAGTATAAAATATAATTATTTTACAATGGATTAAATACTTTTGATTTTTAGCAGACTTTACACATTAGCATTGCAGGCAATTTTTATTAACTTTAAAATAAGAGAGGGGGGAATCCTCACAATTCGCTTGACTTCGCATACTTTATGGCAGCCCTCCCCACCTGGCACAGTATAGATGTGCAAAATCCACAAAATTATTCAGGTATCACTGTTTTACGGATTTTGGATATTATCATACCTTACTACATGGCCTGGATATGTTTCCCATGGGTGTGGTAAGACTACAACACCCACCATCCCCCTCCCCAATCAATATGAACACACTAGTTGGGGATGGTGGAAGTTGTAGCCCAGCATACCTGAAAGGTGCCAGGTTGGGGAACATTGCTTTGTAGGACAAAGTTGTTGGCTGCTGTTATCAACAAATTCAGAACAGTGGGACATTAGCCTTCTGTATATCTGTGCACTGGGATGATCAGGCATAAGGGCACTCCATTCTCTACTTCTCCTTCCAGTCCTTGTATCTGGAGCATACTAGCTATTACAACTGATAGGAGATCTATTTGCATGCACATCAGTTACAACCCTCTAAAAAACCCAGGAGGCTTAAGTAATGTGAATGAAAGCACTGAGGGAGGAATAGCATGCTTTTAAGACATCCTATTTTGAGTAGTAGTCAGTATGTGCACCAAGGGATGTCTATTTACTTATTAGAATGGGGGAAATGATGTGGGAAACTGAGTCACACAGAATCCAATGCCTGTTCTTTCTCATTCACAGAGTAGTGCCCATGTCATAAATGACCACGATCATAATTGCTTCTCTGCTATAACAACAGATGAGTCATGCACCCCCAATGTTCACAATATTCAAGAGAACACCTATTTGCACATTTGGTTTTAAAAGAATTCTATCCAGATTTATAAATGTGTGTGTGTGTATATATATATGTACATAAAAAGATACCTGATTGGAGGTAGCCCTATTAATGTAGCAGATAGTTAATAAACAGGTAAAAAAAGACCGGGGAGGGGGGAACCAGAATATGTTCAAGGAATAATGGTTTAAAATAAAGCCTTGATTTAGGCAGGTCAGGTGTGGCTCACATACTTCAACCTCAAATGTCTGGAAAAAAATTTGAAACAAAAGTCCTCCCCCAAACTAAAAACAAATGTGCATCCAAACATATAACTCAACCACTTTCCAAAATGCAAGCAGCAATGGCATCTGTCTTTGAAGTATCAAAGGCATAGGGTGGCCTACTTGTATCTTATCAAATTTGCAATTATTCTGTATTTGAGAGAGTCAGGTGCAACATAGGGAGGATGCTCAGATATTTTCTTACAACAAATTTGAACAGAAACCTTGTTTTTAATAAACATATTTAACATCATACCTAAAAGGGGAAGATTTTAAATTGGTACACTGTCCTTAAAACCATATAGGTTTAGCAGTAAGACGCCTCAATTTAATGAAGATATGTGAAAATTTTCATTTTCATGGTGGTAACATGTCAATTCCAAGTTGATCCATGTAGCCTTTAAATGAACAAGGAAGCAGCCTCGTGTTACTGACATACATTTCTGACTTTCAGCTTGCTTTATGTCAGGATGCCTTGTTCTCTGTAATCCCACTCAGTGGATCAGAAGTGGTGGTAAAAGTAATTCCTGGCATTCATGGCACCTTGGGTCTTGCTTGAAGTCAGGCTTAGGGCAAGTAAGGCTATGACAATGTTAAGTGCAAAAGGAGAGCAGGGAGGTCATGAAATGTACTGTGATGTGGAGCCAAGTCCTATCCTGTCCCGACTCCATCTTAAGTAGGGAGAGGATCATCATCTCCTTTATTACACTTGCATTTGCAGCAAAGAACAAAAGGGGTAGCGAGTAGAAGAAAAGGTGAAGCCACTAACAATAACAGGCCAAAGCCTGCAAAGATCCCCACGACCTGGATTTAAAAATAAAACACAAAATAAAATTTAAAAATTAGAACAGAATGAGCGGCAACAGCTTAATTATTTTATTTAATAAGCTCAAGACAGCTCACTAGACTTCAAAACAAGTACAAACTACACAATTACATGCAGAACACTAGTGAATTCAAAAAGCAATCTATTTTAGCCATTATTTTAACTTCTTCTTCCTGGAGAACTGGAGACAAATTTGTTTATCTTTATTAAATTTATATTTCAGTGCCAAGGAGATGTCTAACCTTCTCCTTTCCCTTTTTCCTGAACAACTCACAGAAAAATGGGCTGATTGGAAGGACTGTTGTCAAAACTGCCAACTGCCATTTTGTTGCTCCCTCCCTGTCCATCATTCTTTTATAAAAATTTCTTGGACGTTGGCCCTTGCCTGTTGAATAACAATTGCGCCAGAAACACAGGCACAGACTCAGCATGGGAACGAGGGCAAGAGAACGGACAACAAGACACAAGGACTGTGTTGTGTTTCCCTAGAAAGGGAAAGTCAAGAAGAGCCTTGGCTGATGGATCTGCTCTCTCCTCCTTTTTTCTTAAGCTACATGCAAGAGGGATGATCATCCCAATGCTTACTTTCTAAGTACATTGAATAGTGGAGATTCTGATGATGAATGAGATGGGTTTGTGAATCCTCTCCAAACTGATAGTCTTCTAACTGACCCTGCAGTCCTTAAGCAGCTGATGGATGACAGAGTTACTTGTGACACATAGAAGAAAGCAACCCTGCCACTTGCCAGTAAATCATCAGATAGACTGTGTATCAGAGCAGAAGACTTGTGACTGCTTCAGCTGCTCTTAGAATCCATGCCTATGAAGCTGTCTGGTTACAAGACCTTTCTACAATGAATGTGAAGCAAAAGCAATGGTATGTTAGAAAAGTTTGGGACTGTCATTATAGACCATAATTCCTAGAATCCACCACCAGCACTGCCACTGACTTTTACAAGCTTTTGTTCTTTCAGTCATAGGGTGGGGAATTAAAGGACTACTACATGATCCCACAAATTACTTTATCAGTCCAAAGACTTAGGTTCCAGAGGTTTCAGGGAACAAATTACCCATTTGGATTCTATATGGACATGCATGCACACATACATACATACATACATGCATATTCAGTATATTTTAACTTTTATAAACTGCCTTAAGATGTGAAATGGGGAAAACGGTGGGGTCATGATGATAACAGATCTTATTACCAAATTCACAATGAAGATACATTGCTATTGGTGCACTAAAATAGTATAAATTATGCAGTTTGACATCACTTTAACTGCCATGGCTCTGTCCTATGGAATCCTGGGATTTGCAGTTTTGTGAGGCACCAACACTATTTGGCAAATATAGCAAAGGCCTTGTAAAACTACAAATCCCAGGATTCCATAGGATGGGGCTACATCACTTAAAGTGGAATGAAACCCTAAAGGACCTGAATTTTTATTTTTATTTTATTTGCCACATGAAACAACATGGGGTGGGGAGGAATCCATACTTCTTGAAGTTATAAATCTATGTATTACACAGCATCTTGGTGAACTTTTCAGTAGAGGACAGAACAAGTGAGAGAGGGGGTAAGAAGATTATACACAAATTCCTTTACATATTCTCCTGCATGTGGTAGATATGTAGGAGGAAGACTAAAGGACGGAGCCATGAGATCCAGCAACTCACTTAATATTAAACATGAATGCCATGTTCAGTCAAAACTACCTTGAGTTACATTTGTGGAAGCAGAAGCAAAGACTAAATAAATGAATGAGAACTTAGTTTAATGAATGATTTAAAAATCTTTAAATTGCTCAGATTGCCAAGAGCTACCTGTGTAGAGGGCACTAAAATGTAGGATTCCATTAATTTAATAACTGACTTGCCTGATGGACAGGTAAGGTGTTTTCTATAGTTAATGCTTGGCTTTTGGCATAATGTACTTAAAATGTTTCATGAACTCTTTTCTCTCTTTTTCTTTTGCTTCATGTTATTACAGTGGACCCTTGGTATCCGCTGGGGATTGGTTCCAGGAATCCATGGATGCTCATGTCGCACTATATACATTGTGCTAGTAACATGATGTCCTTTATATATAATGGCAAAATCAAGGTTTGTTCTTTGGAATTTATATTGTTTGAAATATTTTCAAGCTGTGGATGATTGAATTTGTGGATAAACTATACATAGATATGGAGAACCTGAACTAAGTTTTCTTCTTACTGGTATTGAAAAATCCACTTTTTATCAGCAGGTGGCACTATTGAACAACATTCATGCAGAATGGTGCAGCACAAGTTATTTTATTATGTAACAGGTCTTTAATAGATGTGTTTGAAAGGCTACAGTATAGTATCTTTTTAAAAATCAGGGGGAGGGATAATGAAGTTATAATCATGTTTAATATATGCTTCAATGTACATACAAAAAAAATGGCTGCTTCTCTCTTCACAATTTCACCTGTGAAGTGCAAGAAAGATTTACACTGTAATGCTATGACTTTTAGAAGAATTATTGCCCCATTCCGCTTTAATATTATTCTACTGATTTTGGATTATTTTTGATATCAAGGTGAAGACTATTTGAACCAGGTTAGCAATTAGTCCTCTGGCTTCTTAATTTAAAACTGTTATTTTTGGTTTGAGACACATATTGTTTCCACTCCCCATCATCCTTCCAAAGAAAAATTGAGCAAAGCACACTGACAGCTAGCTGGAATAAAAATGCCAGGTTTTTTTTTTCTTTCTTCCTCACGACAAGTCAGGTATTTTCCCTACAGTAATTCAAGGATATAATCAGTCAGAATGGTGATTAATAAGAATGTAGACCACAGTCAAGGAAAAGATTTGGAAGGGCAACTATGAAGGAACTGGCAAGATCCTGAAGAATAAAGATATAACATTAAATACTAAGTTTAGGATGGTCCATGCCATTGTACTTCCAATTTCTATGTATGGCTGTGAAAGGTGAACGGTGAAGAAAGCTGAGGGAAGAACAACCCATTTGAAATGTAGTACTGGGGGAGAGTTCTACGGATACCATGGACTGCTAAAAAAGACAAATAAACAGATCCTAGAGCAAATCAGGTCTGAACTCTCCCAAAAAGTCAAGTCATATCACGAGAAGACATTAAACAGATCATTAAACAGGGAGTCTGTGAACATCTAGAAGGCAATGCCATAATCACAAAAAGTCAACATGGGTTTCAGAGAAACAAGTCATGCCAGACAAACCTGATGTCTTTTTTGCATAACATTACCAGCTTGGTAGATGAAGGGAACGCTGTGGATATAGTATATCTTGATTTCAGTAAGGCCTTTGACAAAGTTCCCCATGACATTCTTGCCAACAAGCTTGTAGAATGTGGGCTAGACAAGGCAACTGTTAGGTGGATTTGTAACTGGTTTACTGGCCGAACCCAAAGGCTGCTCAGCAATGGTTCACATTCATCCTGGAGAGAAGTGAGCAGTGGGGTGCCACAGGGCTCTGTCCTTGGCCCAGTGCTATTCAATATCTTTATCAATGACTTGGATGACGGTATTGGGGGCATACTTATCAAATTTGCAGACGACACCAAATTAGGAAGAATAGCTCATACCACAGAGGACAGGATCAAAATTCAATATGACCTGAATAGACTAGAAAGCTGGGCCAAAGCTAACAAAATGAAATTCAATGCAGAGAAATATAAGGTTCTGCACTTAGGGTGGAAAAATGAAATGCACAGATATAGGATGGGGGGCATCTGGCTGAATGAAACTACGTGTGAAAGAGATCCAGGAGTCCAAGGAGACCATAAGGTGAACATGAGTCAACACTGTGTTGCAGCAGCTGAAAAGGCTAATGCAATTTTAGGCTGCATCAATAGAAGTATTAGGTCTAGATCAAGGGAAGTAATAGTGCCACTCTATTCTGCTTTGGTCAGGCCCAACCTGGAATACTATGTCCAGTTCTGGGACACCACAACTCCAAAAGGATTCTGACAAGCTGGAGTGTGTCAAAAGAGAGCAACTAAGATGGTGAAGGGTCTGGAAGCCACGCCTTATGAGGAGCGACTTAAGGAGCTGGGGATGTTTAGCCTGGAGAAGAGAAGATTAAGAGGTGATATGATAGCCCTCTTTAAGTATTTGAAGGGGTGTCATATTGAGAAGGGAGCAAGCTTGTTTTCTGCTGCTCCAGAGACTAGGACGCAGAACAATGGATGCAAGCTGCAGGAAAAGAGATTCCACCTCAACATTAAGAGGAACTTCCTGACAGTAAGGACTGTTTGACAGTGGAACACACTCCCTCGGAGTGTGATAGAGTCACCTTCCTTAGAGGTCTTTAAGCAGAGGCTGGATGGCCACCTGTCGGGGATGTTTTGAATGGCAGTTCCTGCATGGCAGGGGGTTGGACTGGATGGCCCTCGTGGTCTCTTCCAACCCTATGATTCTACGATTCTATGATTATTCATTAGAAAATACAACTATGCTTGGTAAGGTAGGTGACAATAGGAAAAGAGGAATGGATAGACTCAGTCACGGAAGCCGTGGCACTGAATATGCAAGACCTGAGCAGGCCTGTTGATGGTGTGGTGACTTGGTGAGCTCTCATTCATGGGGTCACCATAAATTGGTACCAACTTGATGTCAGTTAATAGCAACAACAATTCAAGGAACATCCACAAGACTCTGTATTCTCTGTACAAAGCAAGAACTGGATGTTGATAAGGAACACCAGTGGTGTTCCTTAGCAAAAGGGACTCCTGTTTTAATGAGAGGTTCTTTTTGTTTCCTTTTTGGTGGTAGTCTTTTGAAAACCTTGGACCACTGCCTTCAAGAGAGGAGTGGGCTCTGGGTCAATTGGAATCAAAGCTGGACAGGCCCAATCCTCCACCAGATCTTGAGCTGAAGGAACTTACTCCTCTGGGTTGTCCTATTATAAGACAGGGTAAGGCAGTGTCAGCCTCCCCTCTTTTGAAGGGCAGAGATCTGTATGCTATACAAGCTTCCTGGGACTTCTAAATTAGTCTTGTACTCTCAGATGTGGCAAAGGTATCATACATCTACCAGTATTGAGGTAAGATTAAACTGTCATTTTAGTTACCTTCTACATATATATGGACATCTTGTCCTTCACTATCTCTTGGGCCAACCCTGCTAATTTCTTTTTATTGCTATCAAAAGAGGTGTGAGGGGACGTGAATGCAAAGATTTGCTTAAAAGACTACGAAAACCATCTCCCCACATATTCTGCAGGGGATTGTATGAGCAGGGCTTGAGTTGAAATAGGAGATCTGCCATTCTACTTCTCCTGATTCCATTAAGAGAGTTCTGTAAGGAATTATTCTCTCTATATCTTAAAACTACTTATGAAGAGCTTGACAAAACAGCATTTCCAAGTTGCTTGCATTCATCGGCAATACTTATAAGCAAGTCAAACCTGTAACATAATTTATTTTTAAAAATCCTTCCTGTTTCTTTGTACAATTCCTTTTCTAATTCACAGTTCTCCCTGTTCATTTTAAAGATAAGAAACAAGAAAGACAGCAAATATGCTAATAAGCAAATTGACACCTACCTGCGTTCTGTGCCAAATAACTGAAGCCCTAGAATGACCTAGCTTGTTTCGGCAAGGTCCTTTGTCATAGTGTATAAGAAGGAAGTCATCCTGTAAAACATCAGTAAGAGAAGAGGGAAAAGTACATATTTCAGTGAGAGTAGGAACTGAAACCTAGCCAACAATAAAAATTGTATGCAGAAGGGCAGAACCTCAATCCGTGTTTATGCAGAAGTAAATCACACTAAGTTCAGGTTCAGAACTTTTGGAACATAATTCCTCAAGTTCTGTGCAGCTCCAGGGCAGCCCTCCCTGGGAAAGCCTCCTTGGCGACAGTGTTAAACAGCTGGGGTGCTAAAGAAGACTATCTCTCTGGTTGTCTCTCTCTTCACCATGAGGGAGATGAACCAGTGATGGCAATGGTCTAGATTTTATCCTGGTCAGGGATAAAGTTGAATGCTTGGGAGGGCTTTAGATTCTGTGAGTCACCACCAAGCACCTGATCCTCCCTTTTTCTTACCTCTCTAACTATGATGTTGGAGTGGAGAAGGGCTTGGACATTTCTACAGGAAATCTGAGATTGGCTCTTGATCTCTGACATCAGAACTCAATGGAGATCTATCCATTGGCTACTGGGGTGCTGCTGGGTGAACTAAAGTAATAACCCATTGCACTAGAGGTGGTTAAGGCCTCCAATGTGGTTATCAGCCACACATCCTCCTAGTATGGCTCCTATAACCTTTCCCATTGCCTGAAAGGACTCCCCTCAAAATTGAAAATTATGCCCCAGAACCCTCCAAGGAGTGCAACTCTTTATTTTAAGGCTTTCCCCTTCCTCCTGGGGTCCACCCTTGGCAGTAACCATTCACTCACTCAATATTAGTACAATGAGTGAGCGCAGCACATGGGATTAAGGGCTCTGGATGCCAATTCCCCATTATTCTCTGTAGCAGTTCCTTCATGCAGCACAGGGACAGCATCAATGAATTACACTCTCCTAAACTTTGAACCTGAATATACAGCATACTTACATCAAGTGACTCCAAACAATACCAGCAAAAGGCATGTTTACAGTTTTTACACATCATTTGGGCACACCCTTCATCTCGTTCAATATAAACTTTGCACTTTGGGCAGCGTTTGATTGGCGCATCATCTTCTTCCATTTTATAAACAGAGCTAGAAGAGACATTTTGTTTTAAATAGTGTAAGAAATGTTTTATGTTATTTAAAGCAGCAGTTAAGTGCTCGGACACTCGGAGTTATTTTTATATCTGTGTGAATCTGTGACATAACTGTATACAAACTGTATACTTGTTTTCCACTAAGATTACACATCTTTCATCTTTGCCATTAAGACTAAATTCAAACAAATCCAATCCAATAGCAATAAACATGTCCTTCAATCCCTAATTTCTACCCAGTGCATCCAGACTGAAAAGCAGTATATTGAAGGGTTTTTTTTTTTTTTTTAAAAACTATTGGTCTCAGAATCTCCAGCCACTGTAGCATTGTAGCCTCTCTAAGTAATTTTTCTAAGCTCTGCTAAACTGTGAAAAACATTATAGGTTCCTCCTAAAATTCCACATGGTGGTGCTTTGTTATGTAGCTTCATAGCATTGGCACAACTGAAAAGTCTACATTAGGTTACCTTTGTAAGCTATCTGACCTTTCTGGAAACTAAGGGGCTGTGTAGATTGTCCCGAAGGGCTGGCCTCTAGCTGCCCCTTTTACAGCCAGATCAGGGCAGTGGCAACCACATGCAGTGGCCCTGATCTAGCCTTTCCAGGGCATGAAGAGGAACTGCAAAAAGTGTCTCCTTTTTAGCTGCAGCTTTATGGCACTCCTTCGGCACTGTGTTGCGTGGATGCAGCACCAGAGGAGCACCATGACACCATGCACCAGGTGGTGCATGGCATCATGCATGTGTCATGTAGACTCTATGTCCCAACTCCGCCCCCAACCCAGCCCAAACTGCCAGTATGCACAGGCCTATGTAACATTAAGTATGGGACGGATACTTGGTATAGTCTTTTCATGAACCTTCTCCCTTAGGCAGGTCATGAGAAAGAGCCATATTGCTACAGGTAACCACACTGACAAGAACATAAGGCTTACATAACTCAATATTTTGTTCACATCATGCCAAATCTCTAGGAAGTCCACCAGAAGGACAATAAGTGCCACTGAACCTTCTATCTCATATTCCATGGCAACTGATATTGAGGCTTACTGCCTCTGAAACAGAAGGAGATCTGTTGATATTATGACTAATAGTCACTGATGTGTTATATAAGTATTACTTTTCAAACTGTTATGGGAATCTCCTTAAGTATATTTCTAGTTTGAAAAGTAGGACAATTTATCTGCATAAGGTTGGCCTTTTTTGCTCATATATGATAATGGGAAAAAAGGCTTTAAATAACAGTTGTCTCATAAGACACTCAAGACAAAGACAGTGAGTATCAGTCTTTTTTTGTGCTGAGTGAAGGTGTTGCTATTAATGTATTAAGAATTATGCCAGTCCCATTCAGTTATGTATAGACCTGTACCTTGTCTCTCCTGGAAGCAAGCTGATTGGCATATTTTCCTGACAGCCTTGTCCTGGATGCCAATTGGATTTGCATGCTGAGCAAAATTCTATGTCACAAGCTTTGCATTGTACCAGCTGGGCATTCTGAGGTCCCGATTCCTGAAGCTGGCAAACTGCTTGGCAAGAAGATGATGGGCACCAAGTCCGACAAGGATCCAGAAGTACTTCTATAGAAAAATAAGATACCGTTGGAAATAGATGTAAGTTCAGTGACAGAACATACGCTTTGCAAGCAAATGGTCTCAGGATGAAGCCCTTGCATCTTGAAGATTGATGTCTAGAACCCAGGGGACTGGTGCACATAATACTGAGTTAGACTGAAAAGACTAACGATAAATCAACTTCAACTGGCAAAAGTACAGCTGCAAAATTTACCTTGAATCATGAGGTATCCAAGAGGAATGTCCAATTCACAGTAAGACTAAATACTGTATTCTAAAATGCACTGAAAATTAAATGGATAAGGAACTACCTTTTGGGGAAAGTATTTGGGACTAAGCTCCACTGAACAGAGAGAAATTTATTCTCGAGGAAATATGTACATCCATCCATCCATTCTTTCTTTCCCAGTGTTCAGAACACAACCCAGAATTCAGTGGGAAAGACCCATTTTAATTCAAATGAATATGGTGATCAATGCAGTTCTTTCCATTTGGACAAATGGGGAGACTCCATATACTCCTCTTAGCATCGTCTGTGCTTTGAGATGGAAGACGTATTTAGTTTAAAGAGATATATGATAAGGCCATGGCCAGCACTCTCTATTTCAATTATGGACTGGTAATTTAGAATTACGAATCAGTTTCAGATATGCTACAAATTCATGATCATGGCACTATGGCCATGATTGCAAATACCCATCATAACCCACCTTAAACTCAAGGGAGTGGTTCTGAATGATGGATACCTGCAGTGGAGCTGAATGGGGTGCAGTCAGCCCTGAGCCACGGTGCAATGAGAAGTAGCTTCATCTTGTTGCACAGCAGCATAGGGGCAGGAGCGGGCTAACCACATCATTCTCACTTCCCCACACCTCAGACCTCTATTGCTTGAAGCAGTTTCCTTGAGTTTAAGATGGGTTCTGGGGGTCACGTCTGGGAGTTGGTTCCTTGGTGATATAGACTCTTGGACAGCATTTTAATTAGATGTTTTTTTTTCTTTCACTTACAGACTATTGAAATGTTTTTTTTTTCCTAGAATATGAAATATCTTAAATGCGCATGTCCTCATTTTAATAATCCTAACTAATGTATGCAAACCTGAGTGTAAACCCTACTGAATAATTAGTTTTTAGGTAGCTAGGTACAGAATTGCACTATAAATCTCATTCTTTCTGTACTTAACTTTGGCTGGATTGGGTCATAAAGTACATACATTATTTTGTGGCTTTGTGGAAGCACATCACTCAAGATCCACATTAAAACATCTCTGACAGTAATAAACTAGTAAGAAGATACATTCCTAGAAATAAGTCTTTCATGTTTTGTATACAGAGCAGCATTTTTCAGAAGTCTTCTCCATGAATGGGAAAATATGTGAAAGAGCACAACTATACCTCCTAGCTTCAATTCCACAACACATGCCTGTTGAAGCAGTGCCTGGGAAAGTTACCTTTTTAGCCTATAAGTCCTAGAATTTCCAGCCAGTTAAAAAAAAATAATAATTAAGCTCTGGCATTACACATGGACTGCTGAAAGTGAAACCTATGCATAGGTTTTGCCTTCGTATAAGTTTTCTTTTGTGATCAGAATATACTGAAAAGAGTTACTATGAGTGTCTGTGTAGCTGTATTTCCACACTATGTTTGGTACACTTCACTTTAGAGATTTTCAGCTAATTAAACATGGGGGCTTTCTAGATTGGCAAAAAGAAGTGTGTTCATGGCTGCATGAAACTCTAGCCTTTAGATGAGAAAAAGGGAAAGTGTGCCATGAAAACGCTTTTTTTGCGTTTTAGGGGAGAAGAAGCGCCCTTTAAAAGGTGCTGGTCTTCCTGGCTTCTTTTTTAAAAACTGCGGAACAGCGCAGCTCCATCTAAAGGCAGTGGTGCAGCTGCTAAGCATTAAGGAAAAGGCAACTTCATGTCACACTTTCCTGCCAATCTAGAAAGCCCCATGGTTAACTTTGTGCTTGAGTGTGCACTATGCCTGCAAGAACAGAAAGGATGCAGAAATAAAGTAGTAAGCTATGTTCCTCCCCCTCACCAGAAGCTATAATAGGATTCTGTGATACACTTTAAAAATAACACTCAAAACTTATCCTGGACTTACAAAGAAGGCCTATGTACAGATTTAGGACATAAATGTGTATGAGAACATGAGAAAGCACACTAGCTGGCTCTCCAGAACACTTATCTACCCACTCACATAGCTATATGAACATGTCATAAATGCATAGGGCTTATTCTAATGCCCATTAAATGCAAATAACTTCAAATAAAGGGAATAAATGTATCACTACAAAGTTTGGGTCTATTTCTGGGGGTGTGTCCACACAGGGGAAAAAAATCTCATTGAACTATGGATCATGTGATTGCTGTTGTCTTCCAGGTTACTCCAATCTCATCAGAGTGTTATCAGAGTCACTGTGGACTGGGAAACTGTTGTGGCGTGAGTACAGATTTTCCTGCCATTGTAGACAAGACTTAAGTTTTGGAGCCAAGACAGCTGCTGCAGTATGCTATACCTCTTTCAAACTGTAGTTTCTTATACCTCTGCATGATTTCCGATGCAACCATACACTCAATCTGTTGGAAGAAAAGAGAGAAGCGAACAGCTGATTAATGATTGCTGTAACCGAAGTAATGTTAGGCAAACAGAAATACAACAGAGATATTGTTTGGTACAATAGTTATATAATGGTAACATACATGGATACACACCAAGTGTCCCTAACAATAATAATAGAACAAAATTGTAGGTAAATAAAGATGGTTATGTTCTCAAAAACATACTTCATTTTCCTGCAGATGACCTCGCTTTGGACAGGCAGCATCAGGGCAACTAATTGCTGTTTCTAGGCCTTCCTTAATCAACAGCTCCACATACTGTTTTAGGCACTGCAAAGAAGTCAGACAAGGAATTAGTATAAATATCATACAGTGACAAACATCCACACAAAACATTCAACAAACTTCTTCAGATGCTGTTACCAGACAGGCATAAATCTGAAAGCTTTGTTCAGATAAGAGTTTAAAACAGGTTGAGTCTTCCTTACCCGTAATTCCAAAAGTGAAATATTCCAAAATCCAAAATTGTCCACATGGGTGGCTGAGATACTGGCACCTTTGCTTCCTGATGGTTCAGTATACACAAAATTTGTTTCATGCACAAAATTATTTAAAATATTGCGTATAAAAGTGCCTTCAAGCTATGTATATAAGGCGTATACGAAACATAAATAAATCTCATGTTTAAACTTGGGGGCTGTGCAGACCACCCTTAAGGGGCAGCCTGTAGGCACCTCCATTTTTGTAGGATGGGCGCTGTGGCAACTGTATGCCGCAGGCCCGATCCAGCCTTTCCAAGACACATTAACTACGGTGGCATGGCTTTATGGTACTCCTTTGGTGCTGCGTCGTGAGGACACAGCACCGGAAGAGTGGCGCTTTGCGCTGCAATGCACGGTGTCATGCCACTTTGGGGGCAGAGCTGGGGCATGTGTCCCATAGATGCTACACCCTGACTCTGCCCCCAACCCAGCCTTTAAGGCCAGTGTGTACAGGGGGTTGGTTCCCATCTCCATGACATCTGATTATGTATATGCAAATATACATATTTGCATATACATAATGGTCGCAAGCAGTTTGGATAAGAGAGGATCAACCTGTACCCTCTTTTCAGTGGAGCTTCTTCAGTGCTGTGAATACCTTGGCCAATATTACACACAGCTCACAAAAATCAGGGTGGAAACATCTGGCAATTTCACTTTCTTCCACACGAGAATTTTTCAAACACTCAAGTTATCCTCATCCCATTCAGAAAGGAATTTTCAAATTCAGTAAGTGCTTAGCAAAAATAAACCAAACAAATCCTTAACAGGTTGTGCTGCAAATATTCAGTAGCCACAGCTGTTCTCATCATGGAGAGAACCAAGTTCTTTCTGCCCTCTGTGCAGCTGCTAAATATGATGGACGTCAGAAAAAAGTAGCTACGCTAATTCAGTCCCACACATGTGGCTGAACGCACCAACATAGACCTGAGAAACCAAAGTCCTCTGCCAGGGTGGATAAATTTGTCAATTTCTCTTTCCCCCACACATTCATTTTCATAATTAGAGGTTCTTTTCATTGCATTTATGAATAAATGTGCAAATTTTGAAAAGGTTTTGTTAAAGAATGGACAAACCAAAATCCTCACCCACAACTCCAGAAAACCAGTCTCCTTATGCAAGTATGCATTTAGTCCCGATCAGATAACTCCAGCAACATCTGACCTGCCATCGGTCCAGTTCATATATTATGAATGACCCATAGTTTCAATATCAGGAAAATGTTGGTGGCATCCACTCAGCCCATACTGATTCACTCCTGTCATTTCTGGTTCAGAGACACTGCTATGACAGCAAAGGTAACTACAGTTATCTGTAAATGGAGTTTGTGTTCAATCCAGGATCAAAAGGTCAAGAGAAGTCATAGTTCACCCAATCTGAGTAGCATGATAATCAATGTCTGCAGTGAACTAACATTTGCAAACAGAAATCAGAAAATACACAGACAAGCAGGCACACACATACACAGAGAGAGATTTTCTTTTAGTTGTACCAAGTATAGTTAACTCTAAGTCTGTATGCAATGATAAATACACAAACACATGCAAATACACTTAAGAGTCTGCATGGTGTAGTATTTTGTGCACTGGTGTACAACTCCAGAGATCAGGGTTTGAATCACTTTGTGATCCAAATTGATGGATCGTTTTGGTGGTGGAGCATGGTTCACACTACATTTGCCCCGATCGCATTTTCTTGCTGCAAAATAAAATAAAATAACCCACTTATAGTTCACACTGATGAATGAAGCGATTCAAAATGGACTTGCTTCATCCAGCCAAAGGGGAAATTTAAATCGATTCTGACCTGCATCTGGCTTACACTTGCGCAGAATCAATTTAACCAAAAAGACGTGGAAAAAATCAGCATCAAAAGGTACGGGTTAAATGGGTCTAGCTTCTGTGATTTATTTCTGTGATTTGGTTCAAGTGTGAATCAGGGTCATTTAAACTGGTTCAAATCAATTTTTTAATGTTTATTATTTTTATTTATGGTATTTATACTCCGCTCTTCAGCCCTAAAGGCTATCAGAGCAGCTTACAATTATTATTTTTAATTTGCGATCCAGTTTAAAAGGTAGTGGGAATACTCTGCGACATTGAGTGAGTCACTCACTCTCATCCTCAGAAAATTCCATAATAAGTTTACCTTAGGGATGCCATAAGTCAGAAACAACTTGAAGGCACACAACAACAACAAGAAGAACAAGAATAAATACACTGCATATATGTAAATGTAGCTACATAAAATATATATGCCTACATAAACTTGTCAGAGGGTGGATGCAGGGGTTGGGGTCCCAAAAGGGAAGAGGAGGGATGACAGGACCCTGCGGAACTAGAGAGGTCTAGGGACTCTGCCAATACATGGGATACAGCTGAGGAAGGAGTGGCACCAGAAGTTGGGATGCAGGCGCGGCCTATAAAGGTGGAGGGAAGGCACTGTAGAGGGGGCAGGAATCAAGGGGACGGTGGGAGACAGAAGGAGAACCGGAGGGTGGTGAAGAAGAAAGAAGGCGGAATCGGAGGCGTGGACAGCAGCTCTGACATGCTGTCACCTGCGGGTCCAGCGGGGAAGCCGTGAAGGGGACGAAGTGCGGGACCCAAGGGAGGAGGGCTTCTTGGCCAATAGAGTTCATCCGTCCACTATTGAGGCAGAAGAGGGGCTCCACCAGGATCGTCTGGTAATAGGGCTGGGACCGTGCCTTTTCTGGGATATTCGGGGAAGGTGTTGGCCAGTCGGGTCAGGTAAGAGCTCAGGTAAGAGAAGAGCTCCGGGAAAGAAGGGCTGAAGATACTCCCTAGGGCGCCCAAGTTAAGTCAGCAGCTGTGAAGTAACGAGGTGGGTGGAATGACACTTTGTTAGTTCAGTTGTAGTTCAACAAAGTTATCAAGCATTTACTCTGAAGTTCAGTCATCCTTCCGCCGCAATGGAGGTTAATGGAACCCCATGCTACCTGGGGCGGCCAAGGGCCCGGCAGCAAAACTATATAATATATTTAGCATATTTCTAATGGTGATTTGACATATAGCTGTTGGCACAATTATGGCTTGGCAGAAGTAGTTCAACCAGGTTTAAAGTGGGGAAGATTTTTAATTATTTAATTTTATTTACAGTGGTCCCCTGGGTTACGCAAGTAATCCGTTCCGGATTACTTTTCGTAACCCGGAAATTTTAGTTTCCCGGGGGACCGCTTTGTTTGCCGGACCGCGCGGCCAATTTAAAGGGGCCGTGCAGTTTTTTTTTTACTCATATCCCAGGGTTTTCTTCGTAGGCCGGGGCCATTTTTGCGGCCCCGGCTCTTTCGGCTCCCGGGGATTTCGTTCCCCGGGGGCTTCGTATCCCGAGGGACCACTGTATTGGATTTATATCCCACCTTTTAACGAAAACGGGATTCAAGGTGGCTCAAGGCAATGACAGTATCAAAGTCAAATTACTACTTTAGACTATCCTAGAGTTTTGCTCTCTCAGTAGTGGCGTGGTGTTTTTTGTTTGCTTGTTTTTGGAGGCAAGTGGGTTCTTTTCAACTGCGAACCACCACAGGACATATCACAAACTACTATCAGTCTGCAAAGGAGCCCATGTGGCACTGTAGCTATGGATCAAGAAACTCACCCAAATCAGTCTTGGAACGATCTGTTTGCTTCCTTGCTTCCTTCCTGGCCTCGGTTCCAGGCTCACAATAGCCAAGGGTCTATACACAGTTAATAGGGTGGGGGGAGAACTGCTGTTGCTTTGTTTCATAAGAGCAATGAAGTGTTCCCTTCCTGATGGTAACTGCCCACTCTCACAGACCTCCCCAGGATGCTCTTAGCAACCATTAAGCCGTTCCCAACCTCAAGGGTACAATGCCAGAGCATTTTGTTATAATCGTTTTTATTTATATATAGCTCTTTCCACCCACAGTGTTTTATATAAGAACACAAATGAGCCAGGCTTTTGAATAGGCCTGCCAGTGGAATACCCAGGTGGCATTTATTCAGAGCATCAGATAATCCACCAATCTGAAAGGCTGCCATCATTCAGGGTTCTTTCATACCGGTACCGCATAAAGTATTCATAAAAAAACAACAACCAAAAATAGAGAATTCAGGAGGATTGGATATTAATGGATATATAGAAGAAACAAACAGTCTGAATGTATAAAACTATATTCTCCTTTGACTCAGCTCTCTGACTCTATAAACACCATCTTAAAACCAGTGAAAAATATGCATGTATGTCTGGCTACCACAGTACTGAAATCAACAGACTCTCTCTGTATTTTTAATAATGCCTTCCCTTGCACTCTCTTGAGGCAGATATCATTTCCTTTTGATATGTGTGTTTATTGCATGAGAGTTAGGCAAAGATAAAGGTTTCCCCTTTGACAAAATTGTCAAGTCATGTTCAGCTACAGGGGGTGGTGCTCATCTCTATTACTAAGCCAAAGAGCCAGCACTGTCAAAAACAACTCTGTGATCATGTGGCCAGCATGACTGAACAGAACGCTGTTACTTTCCCACTGAAGTAGTACCTATTTATCTACTTGCACTTTTACATGCTTTTGAATTGCTAGATAGACAGAAGCTGGGACTAGTGATGGGAGCTCATTCCATCCCACAGTGCTTCAGTCTCAAACTGCTGATCTTGCAATCATCAGAGGCAGGCTCTTAACCACTGAGCCACCACATGTATACCACATGTATACAACAGAGTAGCCAATAGACCGGAAATTAGCAAGATGATGATGATGATGATGATTATGATAATGATGATGATGATAATTATTATTATTATTATTATTATTATTATTATTATTTTATTTCTAGCCCGCCCAATCACGAAGAATCCGGGCAGGTTACAACAATAAAATACACCAAACAATAAAATCAAACCCTAAACCTCCCCTGCCCCCCCAATCCCAGTACTAAAATGGAAATTAAATAGTAATAGCATAAAATATTAAAAGCATTAAAAACATAAAGACGTTAAAAACATTCCACAAAGGCAGAGAAGAAAGTGGAGAAGAAAAGGCGGATGAGGGAGCAGAGATCTCTATATCTGGGGAGGGTAGCTAAGTTGGAAAGGCCTGCCGGAAGAGATCCGTCTTGAGTGCTTTCTTAAAAGCTGTCAGAGTGGAAATGTGATGGATCTCAGCAGGTCGTTCCATAATTTTGGAGCAGTAGTAGAAAAGGCCCTCTGGGAAACTGATGTTAGCCTAGATTTTTTTGGCTGTAATAAATTTCTTCCTGAGGACCTTAGAGTGCGGGATGGACAATGGGGAAGAAGGCATTCCCTCAAGTATTCTGAGCCCAAGCCATGTAGGGCTTTAAAGGTTATCACCAACACCTTGTACTTTGCCCAGAAACTAATAGGCAGCCAGTTTAGGGACTTCAAGACCGGTGTTATGTGGTCATTCCTAGAAGTTACCGTAATCAATCTGGCCGCCATGTTTTGTACCAACTGAAGTTTCTGAACATGGCACAAGAGTAGCCCCATGTAGACCGTGTTACAGAAGTCCAAATGAGAGGTTACCAGTGCATGTACTACTGTTTCTAGGTCCCTCGGCTCCAGGAAGGGGCACAGTTGGTGTATCAGACAAAGCTGATAACAGGTGTTCTGGACTGTCGCATCCACCTGGGCTATCAGACGGAGCGATGAGTAAAGGAGCACCCCCAAGCTGTGGACAGAATCCTTCAGGGGAAGTGTGACCCCATCCAGAACTGGCTGACACAACTCCATTCCTGGTTTCGGGGTTCCTATAGCAAGTACCTCCATCTTACCTGGATTCAGCTTGAGTCGGTTTTCTCTCATCCAGTCCATTACCGCCCCAAGACAGGCATTCAGAGGGGAGATGCCATCCTTAGTCACTGCTTCAGTCCGAGACATAGAGAAATATTACTCCAGATGAGAAATAGAGAAATATAACTCCATGTCTCCGGATGATCTCGCCCAGTGGCTTCACGTAAATGTTAAACAGCATTGGGGACAGAATCGCTCCTTGAGGGACACCTGATTCGAGCTCCCTCTTGGGTGAACAATTGTCCCCAAGCGACACCATCTGGAACCTGCCCGAGGGGTAGGACCAGAACCACTGCAATGCAGTACCTCCAATACCCAACTCTCTCAGTCGTTCCAGAAGGATACCATGGTCAATGGTATCAAAGGCTGCTGAGATGTCCAAGAGTACCAACAAGGTCACAGTTACCCTGTCGATGCCCAGATGGAGATCATTGACTAAGGTGATTTGGACTCCAGAACAAATCAAGCACAGTGTCAAGAGGGGAAAAAAGACCATCACATTACCTATGGGACAGTTTTAATTGCCAACCAACCTTTCTGGTTATCCTTTAGAAAGAGACACATTTTTGTTTTCCTTAACATCACAGTGTACTGTGATGCTGGTTTTTTAAATTTTTGTTTTGTTTGTTTTTTTGCTGTTTTTTTATTTCTCACTTTTTGCTCTGTTTTAGTGTGGTTTACCTGCTATTTTTTTTTATTGTCTTATGGTCAGATGGTTCATAAATCAGCTGCCTCATGAAACAAACAGAATACTAATATTTTAAAAAATACATGAATACATGAGAATAACTCAATATCCTGAACCACGCACTATACCTGAAGAGTTTCACTGAATTATTTCTATAGCAACAGGGACTCTATTGTTTGGCAGGCATCTGTTAAATCTCCCACTCTGGTTCCTCCTCTTCCATGTTTTTCCTCCAAGACAATAATTCGAAACTGACAACTGATTTATTGAACATATACTCAGCATTTTTCTATATTAGGGATGGGAATCAGGCATCCCTCCAGATGTTGCTCAACTCCCAGCAGTCTTTGCCAACATGGCCAATGGTGAGGAATGCTGGTACTTGCAATCCAACAACTTGAGAAAGTTTATATAGTTCCCACCCTATTCTACATATTAGTGCAGGACCAGTAGAACTTGTTGGAAGTGTAGAAACCACTTTAAAAAAAAAAAAAGTCAGATAATTAACTCCCCCAAGACTCCCTTACATTCCAGTTAAGAACCCTATCTGTGTAGCCCTGTGTTAAAAACATTTCCCATCTCTATTTCATGCCTCAGATTGATGGTTGGCTATGGCACACTGTGGAGGATATAAAATGGTGACCAGATTGACCACACATTTACTGTTGCTCCCACTAGCAATGGTACAACAATTTTAAGAGAGAAGGGAGGAGAGGAAGCTTCAGTATGCTACAGTTACTACTAATGGTGAACCCTGAGATTAAAAACCTTCCTTTTGATTGTAACTCCAAGAAACCTCCCCCACCCGCCCAACCAATATGACCATGGTACTCTGGGAGTTGCAATAATAATAATAATAATAATAATAATAATAATAGTAATAATAATAATAATACTTTTCAAAGTTTTGACTGAAGGCTGCCTGAGAAACTGCTACAGAATTCTTCCTCTTTCCTAGAGAAATTTGGTGACACTGGCCTAAATCAAGGACAGGAATCTTGTGGCGCACCAGATGTTGCTGAAATGCAGCTCCCAGCATTCCTCATCACTGGTGATGCTGACTATGGCTGATGGAAGCTTCAGTTCCACAAGAGTTTAGTGGACTGTACAATTAGCAACTCTGGCCTAAATACAACCACTGGTCACAATTAAAGTAGACATGATGAAACAATGGGATTTATGTAAGTATTGACTTATCATTCCGCAACTGATTCAGTGGGTCTACTCATTGGGACTAGAAATTGGATTTAGAATAGAACAGAAACAGAAATTTGTTCAGACCACTGTCTAAATGTTTTAGACCACTGTCTCCACAATTTTTCTGTCTAGAGATATAATGAAGTCTTTTGAAAGGTCATTTGCACACAGGTACAGGGCAGTACATAAATGGACCTTACTATGAATGGGATCCCTTATTCTCTTTCAAAGAGTGTGGGATTTTGTACATTGATTGCCAATCCAGTGAAATATAGAAGGAAGCCTTTATTATGGGCAGGGGAGTTCTCTGCACATCATAGATCTACATCTTGACAAGAGAGATTGGAAAGAAGCACCTTTTCCCTCTAAAGTGAGCGCTATTAATTTTCATCTGACATACTCTCCAGTACTTTGACCTGAATGGAGAGAAAGGACAGATGTCTTATCGCAAGGCCTCAGCAAGATGGATCCAGCCTGCTAGAATACTTTCCCTCCTTCTCTTTTGGAAATAATGAATGTGAATTAAAATGGAAAGGAATACATTTTTAATGACAACATTTAGCCTTCATAGAACACTTTTAGAGATGAGTGCACTTTGCAATTATGAATGATTAAATAAAAACAAAAAGACTCCTGCCTCACCCTGATTGGAAAATTTGTCAAGGTTGGTCAGAATTTTCATCCCCTTTCCTGACATCTTCAGGTAAGAGTCAGCCATTTGGCAATCAGGTTTCATTAATAGGATCACAGGGCCAATTAAAGATTCTGGAACCAATTCTATGAACATGAAGCCCATGGGCATGTCACACACTCTCAAGCTCAAGAGAAGGCAATGGCAAACCTCCTCTGAACCAATCTTGCAAAGAAAACTCCATGAGAGACAACAACAATAACACAGTAGAAAATAGTGCTGCCTCCCAAGAGTCATGCCCACTCTCATCAAGTTTTTATCTTGTCAGTGGGCGGATGAGTGGAATTTATACATAAAATGCCAGAGAACAGAGTCATTTTGGCCCCGTACAATACTAAAACAAATCTATTGCAACAGAAGACATTATTTTGCCCTTAACTGCATACCCCCTCCTCCCCACAGGTTCTCATGATAAAAAATCTTGCTTGATATTTCTTTCTAAAATATCAATAATGAAGTTTAGGAGTGCTGAAGAGTTTCAAAACCAAGCATCAGACAACACCATCTGCACAACAATACTGTATGCTGAATAACTTTGCCCTGTAGTATGCCGTCAAGTTGTTTCCGACTTATGGCAACTCTACGGTGAATCTATTGTGTGATGTTACTGGCAAGGTTTGTTCAGAGGGGATTTGCCATTTCCTTCCCTTGAGGCTGAGAGCATATGACTTGCCCAAGGTCACCCAGTGTATGAGTGAGAGGGAATTGAACCCTAGTCTCCAGAGTCCTAGTCCAATACTTAAACCACTACACCATGTTGGCTCATTAATAGAAGCCAAATCTCCAGATACAGGTTGAGTCTCCCTTATCCAGAATTCTGAAATCTAAAATGCTCTAAAAATGTTTTTTCATGGGTTACTGAGATAGTGACGCCTACACTTTCGGATGCTTCAAGGTACCAAGTTTATTTCATGCTCAAAATTATTACGCAGGCGCAGTACCGGGCGCAGTAAAAGGTGTTGGTTTTAACCTTTAAAGCCCTACTTGGCTTGGGTCCATCTTATCTCAGGGACCGCCTCTCCCCATATGAACCCCCCCGCACGCTTCGGTCCTCTGGGAGAAATCTGTTGCAGCCCATGAAGACTAGGTTAGCGCAGACCTCCCAGAGGGCCTTTTCTGCTTCTGCTTCCAGGCTATGGAATGGCCTGCCGGACGAGATGCGTCTCATTACATCACTAGACTGTTTTAAAACAGCCTTAAAGATGCATCTCTTCCGGCAGGCCTTCCCTGAAACTGTATAATCTACCTGGCTCCTAAAATCTTTCAGCCAATTCCCAACTCCTTATCCCCCCACCCCTCTGTATTTTATTGCTACCCATGCTGTGGCCAGCATTGCGGTTTTGTGTACTATGTTGTATTGTACTTTTATTGTTAGTAATTTAATTCTAAACTTAACTAATTTATTCCTATTTTAAGGGGGGGAGGTTGGGATGGAATTCTTGAATTATTTTAATCTGTAATCTGTTTTTAACCTTGTTGTACCCCACCTCGATTGTTTTACAGAGGGGCGGGTAAGAAATAAATATTATTATTATTATTATTATTATTATTACAATTATTGTATAAAATTACCTTCAGGCTGTATGTATAAGGTGTATATGCCCATACGGTAAATGAATTTTGTGTTTAGTCTTGGGTACCATCTCCAAGATATTTCATTATGCACATATATGCAAATACTGATAATGTGGGCTCTCACTATCCACAGGCTTTCCATCTAGGGATCTGAGCTTCCACAGACAGCAAGTGCCGTTGTTCTTAGTAAAGGTGTGAGCACATGTCCACACTAGCAGCTATATGCACATTGCACTACCATGGGAAAAATGGCACTTTTATTATCTGCTAGGGTGGGGACTATGAAGGGATGACTGTATTCTAAAACCCAATAAATAAATAAATCAAAATCCATAACAACTCTGGTCCCAAGCAATTTGGATAGAGGGGACTTAAACGTGCATAGGCCTGGTACCCATAAGGTGAGCATTAGCTCTGTAATTTGGAGAAACAGGGCAATGCCAGTAGCACTAACCTTCCTTTGTGTTCTGAAAGTGATTGAGGAGCATAGCAAGCTTTCCTTATAACCCTGTTCTGAGGTGGGAATGCTGAGAAAGAGAATACTGTGAAGGACACAGAAGACTGAGGAAATGGACGAGAGAGCAAATGACCTCCTTAATGACTTGCACATAATTAAGTACCAAATGATTAGCTGCCAAATTAAAAGTCCGAAGAAGGTAATCATGAGTTTAAAATCCCCTACATTCTGCCTAGCTTTCTTTGACAAGCAATGCTGGCCAGAATGCTAAGCTACCATTCTGCTGCCTCTTTCACACATCCACCAGAAGAGAACAGCTTGACATCTTTGGAAAGCTCTAATATTTTTCCCACCCCCACAACAGACAAACGTAGGCTTAAAAATGTGCCCATTTCTGGCACCCTTATTACCACACTAATCCGACTCAGCTGGCTAGAAGCAATTCCCTGCAAAACGTCAGTGCATTTTTAATCATGGTTGCAATTTGTCCCAGGCCTCTGAAGGAGGTGGATCTACATTACAGAAATAATGCAGTTTGACACCACTTTAAGTGCTACACCACCATCCTAGGATTCCTGGGATTTGTAGTTTTACAAGGTCCTTAGCCTTCTCTGCCAAAGAATGCTGGTGCCTCACAAAACTACAATTCCTAGCATTCTGTGGAAGGAGCCATGATCATTAAAGTGGTGTCAAACTGTATTATTTCTATAGTATAGATGGAGCCAGAGACACAAGGGATGTTTTCTTAAATTGGCATGAAGCTATAAGCCTAGTTCTGAGAACACCCCCAACCCGACTTCCCCTACTCCATTATCCATTTTTGATTCAAAGTCCGGTGCAACAGACACAAGTATGACCCATCTTTCCTCTGCCATCAGATCACAATGTGTTCCACAAAACCTGGTCACAAAAACCATGAATATAAATACGTGGCACATAGATCCATATTCTTATAGGCAGTCAGAAAACCAAAACAAGGAATCAAAACCTGTCTGTCTCTCCCTTGTCTTCCTGTGGATTGTTGTGTTGCACTTTAATTTCTCTTCTAATGAATTTTGTACACGATCTCAGAATTTTAATGACAAAGGGCATTTTAAGTAAATAAACACAATATAAACACAAATCATGGAGGACTGTACATTGTATTCTTCCACAAAACATAACTTTGAATAAAGTCAGCCAGGATCTTTTTCATCCAAAAATGGTCAAGTTATGCTAATGTGTCAAAGAGATTAGCCCTTATGAACTCCTTTTCAACAAGATTTCAGGAAATGTCAATGGAACTAAAATCAGTCAGTTCTACACATCTTTTTCAGCATACACTTGAGTATAGGTGTAGGAGCTGATTTCATTCTATGAAAAACCACTTTCTAATAATACACTTGGCTCCATGCACAGGGGTTTAGAAAATCAATCTAAATTGATGTAACATCAAATAAAAGAGAAATAAAAAGATGTTCCAGTAGTTCTAGCCAATACACTACAACACACATCAGCTCACTGCAATACTTGTTTTCTTAAGTAACTTGTTCAGGGCTGCAAATGGTACATAAAGTTGGTTGTGGAGGACCCAATGAGCTCAGGTTTTATGTGTATGGTTTGTTTTTTTAAAGTCCAACAAGAAGAAGCTTTCATACAGCTAGGAACCTAGGCTAATACAGGCCTAAAGGCCACTATTGGGTAATCAGCAGCTGATCAACAAGAGTACTCCCAAAACATTTTATCAGATTCCGGCAAGACTGGAGATTGTTCGTCTTGTTTGTTCAGTTCTACTCTAATCTCCTATTAGTCCTATGGTATAGTGGTTTGAGTGCTGGACTATAACTCTGGAGACCAGGATCCAATTCCCAGCTTGGCCCAGCTAGTAAACCTGGACAAGTCACACTCTCTCAGCCTCAGACAAAGGCAATGGCAAAACTCCTCTGAGCAAATCTTGCCATGATAGAGGTGTCTTAGGGTCCCCATAAGACAGAAATGACTTGAAGGCACACAACAACAATAAATAATACATACAGTTATCTAGATACAGTTATCTAGAGCCAAGAGTCAATATCAGTCTGTTATTTGCTCAGGTGAAACTATGTCCAGTATCATTATTCTCTGTAATGCTCATATTGGAAAGCTCTTCTGGGTGGTTTATGGACCGAGTGGGGAGAAACTCAACCAAAAATTTGAAGGGGATCTAGTTAGAAGATGATTATACAGATTGCCTAGAAATTCTTCCTTCTATTCCTGTGCTGTGTTGCAGAGCTCAGCATCTAAAGATGCAGAAGAATTTCCACATTTCCCCAGGCAAAATAGCAAAAATCATCATGGCTGCCAACAACCACAGAAGAACAAAGCTGGTTTGGATTCTGCCCTTCCCGCCACTACCACAAGAACATTCAGCACATCTGAATTTCACCTAAAAATTTCTGTTAGGCATTCCTTCCACTCAACCCTACTGTAATTTTTTTTTAAAATAACAACATACACCCCAGACAATGTAATATGGCTTTTTTCAATGAGTGTGTGTCAATGAACCAGGGGACTTTTGTCAGACATCAGATGCTTATTATTCATCTGCCCTATGCTCTGTAAACAGAAGCAATGTTACTTGTTTTTGTTTTGTTTTTAAATTGATGGATGCATCTGACCTCCTGGTATTAAATTATGCTCCTTTTTGTGGTAAAACACATGGATGAAAGAAGGAAATAGAGCAGTCATGGGGCTGCCCCTGTAATACATTAGCAATGTTACTCTTCTGACCTCTATCAGATGGTTTTTCTTTTCCATGGCACAGTGCCTTCTGAAGCTTAGATGTCTGACTTCTATGACACTGTTGCTTTTTCTTTGCTTTTCTGAGATACTGTTAACGCACTTGATTCAATTGGCATGATTTAATTAACATCATCTCTAACACAAAAGATATTAATCATATCAAATGCAGCTGAATAAGCTCCAGGTGACAGTTTGTTGAAGAATGTAGAATGGGAATGATTCTTCACTGCTTTTGTATTCCTTGTATCCCTATTTTCTTTTATTTAAAGAGTTCCAGTAGGTTCATATGGGCATTAAACTGAAGACCAACATGGCGCAGGTCAGGCAGCAAGTCTCATAGCTAAGCATGGAACTGAACTCAGGTCTGTATCTATCACTCTGTATTTTTTTTATTGGAGGGACGTTACATTTTTGCACTGCTCTTCCTGAGGGTGGCATTTTTATTTCTATTCTCATCCTCGGTCCCACCCCACCTTACCCAATTTTATCCTCAAAACGACCTTGTAAACCAGATTGGGTTATAAGAAATAGGGAATGTCTCATTCAACAAACATGATCAGTGAGTAGAATTATGAACACACACACACACATATGGTCCATGGCCCCTTACTACATAGTTACAGCAGTATGATTTGATTTTAAGCCGATGCTATGGAATCCTGGGATTTGCCATTTAGGGAGAGACATTTCAAACTAGTCCTCTAGTTCTTCTGACCAAACAACAAACTCCAGGATTTTACAGGTTACAGCCACAGAAATTAAAGTTGAATATAGTACTCTCATTGTGTAATGCCAAAGAGCACCTAGTCTGGCATTCTAATGTCTGTGTTATGGAATTTGTTCTCTGAACTCCATGAGGTTTAACTGTACCACATTTTATGCGATCACCCATACTTATAAAGGCTAACAGCAGAGGCACCAGTGTGGGGGAATACTTTTTTAAAATGATTTGTACCGAGATGCATCAATGATTTCTGTTCAAGTGCTCCATGGGTGTTTACCAAATTTGACAAAACACAATGCTTAGCACATTCCTCAAACAGCCTAAAATATTTAGGTTAAAGAGGGAGGCAGAAGAATCACAGTATCCCCATGCTAAACATGACATTTGCCACATGTTGAAGAAATAATGTTCATGATGGTGGTGTATGTTGGCCTCAACATTCCTCTGTTACTTTGGGCACTCCATTGCAAAGCCAGGTGGCTGTCCGCATGCACATCCCACTATGCTGCCCAATGCCACCATCAGTTGTGTGAGTCACTCATTCTGAGGTCAGAAAAAGACTACCAGCACTATAAGGGTGTTACAGAGTGCATTCAGTGTTGAATTGGCCATATTTTGTCTGGAGAGTTCATACTGGGGATTTGGGCCCTACATCTTCTGAACTGCTTGCCAGGAGGAGGATGTATTATTTGGCTTGTGTGGACACAGTAGTGAGACTTAAGAGGGGTGTGTGGCCACAGCAGGGGTTATAGCAAAAGTACTCTTACTCACCAGCGTACAGAAGATGCATTGGCATTGTGCTATCGTTGTCATCTGCTCCACTGGAAACTCCCCAAGACACAGCTTACATGATACCAAGGGGTCAAGCACCAAGTCCCAGGTAGGTCTATATCTTGCTGTAGTCATTGCAGAATAATCTGAAAAGAAAAATAGGAATGCATGAATAAAACTGAAAAACTGAAATATCTGAAACTTCATTCATTTCTTTAGTTCGATTAGAAATTTCACATAGCTCCCAAGGTGGTGGATGAAGTGAACCATATTTCCTTCAGTGTTAAGAAATGCATGGCATATGAAAGATGGAGATTTTCCACAAGATCTACATACTTAGCGGGTTTACAGAAAGAGACAAGGCAATCTTAATTATCAGGTGTTCTGTATGCAGATCTGATCGCTTCATGTGTGTCCTGGTACTAACACACTCAATCATATTTCCTTTCTACTAACACAGGGCACTAACACACTCAATCATATTTCCTTTCAAATTGCAATGCACAGGTGGGGAACTGTGGCCCTTCATATGACAATGGATTCCAACTTCTATGGGACCCAACTAGTATTGCCAATGGTTAGGAGTTATAAGAGTTCCCATCTGACATGTATGCCACAGATACCCACACTTGTGATAATGATGCATACAGGGCACACAGGACAATAGATGGCTTTACATGTCCACATACTTTAACTCTAATGAACAAATAAATGTTTCTAACAGTGATGATCAACTTTGCTGGCACATGCACTACAACAAGTGAAGTCCACATTTCAGGCCAATTCTCACGGCCAAAATCCATTTGTTAGTGTCGATTACACTGAATAGGAACTTTGTAAGTCAACACTTCTGTAAATTCCAAAATGAGTATTTTAGTTCTGTTGTTGCTGTGTACCTTCAACTGGTTTCTGATTTAAGGCAACCATAAGGCAAACCTATCACAGGGTTTTTGAGGCTGAGAACCTAATAGGTTCCCACGGCTGAGTCAACTATTCTGCTGTGACTAATTTGTCACAACATACAATGCGCGCCATGGAGTGAACAAGCCCCACTGTTTTCAATGGGGCTCGAATATTCGCGTAATTTCCCTTACGTGTGTGTGTGTGGGGGGGGGGGGTCTGGAACAGATCCCCTGTGTAAGGGAAGGTGTGCTGTACCTGCTAAATATTGAATATTAGAATTGCTACAATTGTCCCTTTTTAGCTCTTACCAATTGCTCTTGTTACAAACCCTATTAATTCCTTCGATGCTACTTGCATTATTATTTTTCTCCAACCAGTTTTAAAGAGCACCAGTGTATGTTTGGCATGTATAATGTATAAATTACATTTTCTACAAATATATTTCAACATTGTAAAACAAAATTATTTTAAAAAGTCACAATGCATGTATACTCTAAAAATAACAAAAGAACATATAAGCCAAACAAATAATAATAATCTAATTAGATGATCTGTCATTTCAAAGAGGTATGTTATAGCACTTTTTACAGTTTAACATTTTATCTTTAAAAGAATGTCTTCTACAATAATATCCGAGAAGAGAAAGGTATTCTAATGGCTAAAAATAAAATAACACTTTATATTTTGGCATTCCGTTCACCAAGAAAACAAGAAAAATCTTTCATTTCTTGGCTGCCATGTACCATTGTGTAAGGGCTGGTGGGGTTTTTTTCTTCTTCTTCCTTTTTACAGCTGGCACAGAACAGGCACAAACTGGGTCAGAAAACGAAATTCTATTTTCAGGGTGTGTTCTGGGTCATTTCTTTGGAGAATGCAAAACCATGAACTTTGTTCTGAGCAAAAGGGGAAAGAATAAATCACAGAACAGGGTATTCACTCCTAATCACAACTCATAATGGAGATGTGGCAGACCTGGAATAATCTCTTTTCCCTGTGTGAAGTTCTCAGAGTGTGAAAGCACAAAAGTACAGGCACCAAAAGAGAGATAATTGTGAGTGTACCAATCCACAAATGTTCTTGGCTGTGGTTTATTAGTGTCTCCTCAACGCTTAGCCACCCCTGAATTCAATGCTGGTTTATGCAGATATTGAAGTCTGTCTATTCAAGTGCATAAGGGAGCAGGATGCAAAAATAAGGACGATAAAATTCAGAAACTCAACTAACTGTATAAGGGCTAGCCCTAACATTTGGTGTGATGATATTTTGACTGACCACCATGGAGAAAAGTGCTCCTTCAAGGAACATTTCCTGCCTTATGCACCAAAGTAACTTCCATGGCCAGAGGACAGAGGATGCCATGTGCCTCAGGGAACCAAATAGCTGGAGCTGGTCCTAAGCAGGTCCTTATTAGGGTTGAGCAGGCCAGATTCAAACTCTGAAACCTCTTACTCATGGTAAGATGTTAAAACAAATGACACCCAAAGAGGAGGATCTGAAAGTATGACAGAATTACAGGTTGAGTGATGTAAGATGAAAGACAGCTTATCAATTGGAATATATATGTATATATTCCAAAAAATCAAACCTTGATTTTGCCATTTTATATAAAACACCATTTTACTACATCACTGTAATTAATGGGACTTGAGCATCCATGGATTCTGATATCTACAGAAGGTCATGGAACCAAACCTTGGTAGATATCTAGAGTCCATTGTACAGCTGTAATGCAGAAGGAAGGGTAGATGCAGAACTTCTGGCACCAGAATAGGGTCTTCTTCTTGAGCCTGCAAACTGTGTAAATTGCAGATATGCAAACACGTCACAATGTATGCAGGAAGAGTGTAGAGCTGCAATAAAATGCGGAACTGTATCCTTAGACACTAAGAGGAGCATTTATGTCTAGTAGAACCAGCTTTGAACAGGAGCCTCATAGTAGTATTCTTAGCTTGGGGTGGGATAACATTGGAAAAAAAGAGACCCTTTTCTTCTTTCCAGCTTTCCATCACCTTCCCTCATTATGCTCTATAATGAATGCTTAAAAGAATGCAAGTTTGAAGGTGACTGTCAGTCCCAAAGCTCAACACTTTATAGCCCACTACTGTCTGAAACCATTTCTGGAAAGTGCAAAGGAGAGAAGGTGTCCCTTTTTCTTCTTCCTCTTTCTTTTGAAACGTCCCCGTACAAACTTTTTCATTCATTCCACATACCCCTCCTACTAAATCTAATATCTACTACAAAAACATTTACTCTCGAGGCCTTAAGCAGATTACAGTAGTTATTTCTCAGTGCCACAATTTTCCTTCTTGCAAGCAAGAGGATCTATGCAATTTTCAGCATTTATAATTTGGTCTTCAAACACCACTGCAGGTTAGATGAGAGCCAGAGTTACTTTGTATTTCTGGTCTTATGCCATTACAGTATTTCCATTTTGAAGGCTGAATGTCTGTGTGTGTGTGGGGGGGGGGGGGGAGGTAACTGAGGGAAAAAGTGGCTAATGACAGTCTTGCACTATACTCCACTATGAATACTACAGGGTAAAGGTCTAAGGTTACTTTGTGTTTCCAGCTAAAAATCACCCCCACAGAGAACTTTACTCTGGTTACAGCAAAGGTCAGTTTGCTAAATTTGCTACCCAATACTCATTCCCAAGCCAATTCCAATGCTCAGTTGCATTCAGAAGCCCTGTGCTCTGCTACCATGTATGCAGTCATGCTCCATTTTTAATGTATAAAATTCATTTGTAATTACATTTTCATGCCGAAATTAGAGGGACTAGAATTCCCCTATTCACTGCTCCTTTCTGGAATCAGATACCACTGCAATGAAAGCATTGTTAAAACAAAACAAAAATCCTAAGATTTCTAGTTTGTCTTCTATAAAGAGCATTCACTTTTGCCACAAGGAAGAAAAAAATTCAAAGGAACTAGGTAGTTGTATTTCTACAAACTGCAGTGTACCGTACCCCTCTCGTCTTCTTACTGCTAGAAGTCCCACTGCCATCAACATTCAGGGTAGGGAAAGTGTGGTCTCTGGACCCCCTTTTTCTGGCCTATGTTGCCTCCAGAACACCCATACAAGTCCTCAGTCCCTATAATTAAAAACAAAAACTGGAAGGTTTTGTTGGATCAAAAACAATAAAAAATGAGCCAGCATGTTGCACAATGCAGCATCCCCACACCTCCCACCCAAAGCAGCCAAAATTGAAAATGGGCATCATGCCACTTCTGGTTTTGGCATGTTGATGTATACAAAATATATATTCCTGGCATTGCCCATTTCCATCCCAGTCTTCGCTGGCATTTTGATTTCTGTAAAAAATAATTTTTTTCCTTCTAATTTATAAATCTGCATACTTCTATGTTCCCACAATGTCCCTATATGTATAGGAAAAACCACCTTACTTTGAAATTGGATTTGGACTACAGTCAGCCCTCCATATCCACAGATTCTGTATCCACAGATTGAAAATATTTTTAAAATATATAAATTCCAAATAGCAAACCTTGATTTTGCCATTTTATATAAGGAACACAATTTTACTATCCCATTGTATTCAATGAGGCTTGAGCATCCACAGAATTTGATATCTGCAGAAGTTCCTGGATCCAAACCCCAGTGGATACCAAGGGCCCACTGTACTTTGTTTCCAGACTGATAGGGACTGATCAAAGTGTTCCAGATTAGAGAATAAAATATGCTCCTTGCTTCTTCATTCCTTATTGACCACTACAAAGTAATGGGTGTGCAATTTATTTCTTCCTCAGATCTTCACTTATCTGAAAGTAGGAACATTAGAAATGTGTCTCATCTGTTCCTGTTCAAATCACCATTCTGTCTAGGTTCCAACCATGACTTTTCTTCTAGTTTATACATTAGTAGTCAATAGACCCTTCCTAATTTGCCAAGTCTATAAAGGTTGAGTCTCCCTTATCCAAAATGCTTGAGAGCAGAAATGTTTTAGATTTCAGAGGTTTTTTTGGATTTTGGAATATTTCCATAACCATAATGAGATATCTTGGCGATGATAACCAAGTCTAAACATGCAATTCATTTATTTTTCATATTTTCTTCACACATATATCCTGAAGGTAATTTTATACATGATATTTTAACTAATTTTGTGCATGAAAGCAAGCAGAAAGCAAAAGTGGCACTATCTCAGCCACTTATGCAAACCATTTTGGATTCTGGAGGATTTTGGAATTCCAGATAAGGGATAACTAGTATATCTAAAGGGGGGGGGGTTAATACTCATGAGCACCATCCGTCACAACTGATGTGCAGGCTATCTCTGCTTTAATAGATCTGCATCTAAACAAAATCTGTATCTTATCCAAAAGTGCAGAACATCAAGCTTAGAAGTGAAGTTTGTCCTCGGTTGCCTGTGGAGGGGGGGGGGGGGGGCTTTAGTTGGTGCAACCCAGAGAACAAAAGAGGCTTGTTTACTTGTCAGAAGCCAAGTGGGAGTTGAACACTTAATATTTTGAAATCCAGGGTTGTGTTATTTCCTGTTTAGAAAGGCAATGGGGCTCGGCTGTCTGCACTTCCACAAGAAGCAAAGTAAAAGCAGGATAGGAAAAGATCAAGCCTCTGCGAGAAAAACAACAGGCAGATCCCTGGAAAAGTTACTTTTTGGACTCCATCTCACAGAATCCCTGTCATCATAGCTGAAGTAACTTTCCAAAATGGACAACAGCTTACAGGTTCCTAATTTTCAGTAATTTTATCTCAGAATCTGTTGGTGCAACATGTCTTTCCACTGCCCTACTGAGAGCTCATCTTTTCATGATGTCTTCACTCCTGAAGTCTCATCCACCCAACCTTCTATAGCTGGCTCTCCTTATCCACAGATTCCTTATCCACAGCTTGAAAATCTTCAAAAAATATATAAATTCCAAAAAGCAAATCTTGACATTACTAATTTATATAGGGGACACCTATGCGAAAATATATAATTGGAATTGAGCACCCACAGATTTCAGTATCCACGGGGGGTCCTGGAGCCAAACCCCAGTGGATACCAATGCACCTCGCATTTGCTAACTGCTCTCTGGTTTACATACATGCAAGAACAAAGAACTAAAAAAAAATTGTCTTTTCCCCTAAGATCATGAAAATTTTTTGTCTATTTTAGGGCCTTTGTGTGAAAACAATGATTTCTAAATAAAAATGTTGGTTCATGTTTTAAAAAAAGAGAGAAAGAATTTTTTCATCAAATCATTGTGTCTACAAAAACTGACATACAACAGTTCTTAGTGTGATTGACAATTTTTCCAGTGGGGTGTCCTGATGCAAACACCCTTTTTGGTAGTGAACAAACAAATTTGTGAGTCTTTACATCCCTCTTCCAATATTACTGGAAAAGCTTTGCAAGAATGGGTATCACAAGTGCTTTATCTGCCATTGGTGAGGCTAGAAATATCTCACAAATACTGGGGTAGCCCAAGACCAGGTAGCTGAGAGGCAATCTAAACAGTAGATGTGATGTTAGTCTTCCAGCAGGCCTATCCAGATGGTTTTTAAAGTGTAAGTTTTAAATCATTTTAAATTTTAAATTATTATTTGAATGTATTGCTGTTGATTTGCATGCTTTTTAAACTGATGCCATGCTCTTTTAACTGATCAAGTATTTTAATACCGTAGGTTTTTTGTGTTTTTAACTGTATGTGTCTATTTGTGTTATGTGTCTATTTGTTGCTATGTTTTAAATCTGTTATTCCCCCACCTTGATCCATATGGATAGGTGGATAATAAATAAATAGAAAAATTGGCATGAAATCACACCAGGGACAAGAGAGAAAGCATTTTGGGGTGAAGGCTAGAAGTAAAAGAATTAAAGTACTCACACTCTGTCCCTTCTCTACTAGCAATTTCTCCCTACCAAAAGTGTTTTGCAAGAAGCAGACTTCAAATTAATACTGCAAGAGGTTGTGTGTGGTTTGGCTTTTAGTCTTAAAACAGAGATGGGAAGTTAAACTATAAGCTCCGCAATAAGCAGCAACAAGATTTCCAGGCTATACTTTTTGACTGCCCATTGGTTCTCTCTCTGTGTGTGTGTACGTGTGCTTTTTTAGAGCACTCTAATATATATAAATAATCCCACCATCCGAATGGAATGGCATTTGGAAAGGACCTCCATACTAGTATTTTGTGGCCAAAATCACCTGACACCTGTGTCATTCTATTGTAAACAGGATGGCTATAAGCATTTGCTGTTTATAGTATGTGAATAAAATATTCATGTTCCATTCCGTGATGGTTAACTTGCTGCACAAAAAAATATTCATTAAGAACTATTTATAAACTCATCAAACTATATGCAGTTTGTAGAGCTTAGAAAAGTTATTTTGTAGATTGCAACAGCAGAAATCCAAAGAAGTAACTTTCCAAAACTCTGGTACTTTTTTGCAACCACAAGTGAAGCAATGACAAGAGGTATGGCTTACAATAGGTGAAAGTTGCTCAAAACAATTAACTACAAGCTTCCCAAGGGTTGTTTTACTTTACATATAATTCACAATGTTTGAGTGTCCACTCAAAAAAAATTTTTTTTGACTTGCAATTGGTTTACATGGAAGTGTATTATTCAAACTGATGTAGAATTTTGCATCTTTGAAGTCTCCCTCGGGAGGGTATGCCATATACACCAGTTAGAAAGTCCTCTGCCCAGTCACTAACTCCCTATCTGTACAGAGCAACTGGATGCATAAGATGGCATTTAATGTAACAAGTTCATATGGGAAGAGACTACTGTAGTTCATCACACAGCATGAAAAATAACAGCAAAAGTAAAAATGATAGCACAGGTTGAAACTCCCTTATATGGAATTCTGAAATCCAAAATATTCCAAAATCCAAAATTGTCCACATAGGTGGCTGAAATAGTTATACCTTTGCTTTCTGATCGTTCTGTGTGCAAAAATTTTGTTTCATGCACAGAATTATTAAAAAGGTTACGTATAAAATTAAGGCTATGTGTATAAAGTAAATACACATTGTGTATATAACTTATGCACAAGACACATTATGCATGTATAAGGCAGTTATTCAAAATTAAAGCTTCAAGTTATATACAAAACAGAAATGAATTTCATGTTTAGATTTGGTTGGCTTCTTCTAGATATCTCTAGATATAAGAATATTGTATAAGACAAGATATAGGAATATTGTATAAGACAGTATTCCATATTCTTTTTAAAATAAAATCCAAAATACCTCTGATCCCATTTTGGATACAGGACACTTAGCCTGTAGTATTGTGTCCTTCTATTTTACAGATGCATGTTTTTTATTTAAAGTTTTTTAAAAAATTCAGAAGGGAGAAGAAGAATGGGTCTTCCCTACAATGCTGAGATTTCGGTTTTAAAATAATTTCTATTTAAATTACTTCTCCAAGTGCATCTGCATGTTGTCATACACACATTTTCTGCAAAGCATTGTCCTCTTTATTACTATACAGTGGTCCCCCGGCTTACGAATCCCCTGGGTTGCGAAAACCCCGGGATCTGAAAGCGGCGGGACCGCTACTGTATCCCCCGGGATCCGAAAGATCCCCCAGGATCCGAAAAAAAACCCGCGCGGCCCCTTTAAATCGGCCGCGCGGTCCATTGAATATAGTGGTCCCCTGGGAAACGAAAGCTTCCGGGTTACGAAGGTAATCCTGGAACGGATTACCTTAGTAACCTGGGGGACGACTGTAGCACCTTACTTCCTTCCTTCCTTTCAAAGAAAGAAAGAAAGAAAGAAGAACCACATCAGGAACAACATCAGGCAATTTCAAGAAAAGCAAACAGCACAGCTGCATTTCCTCCAAAAGAAAATAGCAGTTGTTCTTTACAGCTAAATTCTTAATTTCCATGGTTTGCACCAATCAGGTAGCAGCAAGAAAGTGTGTGTGTGTGTGTGTTTGTAGGCATTAAACAGACACAATGTAATATTTTTAGCCACTGAATTACTGTCTTAAAGTCAGAAACTAAATGGAGGGCTGAATCTTAACCAGATAGAGGAATGAAAAGACATTCCCAGCATCTCAACCAGAAATGTCTTGCTGCACTTTTCTATGCTAGGCATAACCCATTGCTCTCTACAATTTGCTCTGTCTCAGGGAGCTTCTTCTCTTCCCATGCAGTCATAAAGCCACTACACACATTAAAACAAGAAAGACCCAAGTAGTCTGCTTAAACTGGGCACTGCAGAGATCCATACTGGACAGCTCCACCTATGAATCCTGCCAGCTACCGTATATATGGTGAGGCAAGCTCTGATTACTTTTTTGGGGGAAATCCATTAAAGTTTACTTCACAGGTTTATTGTACTGTATATGTGAGATTCTGGAATAATGGTATTAACAATCCTTTTGTTACTCTGTACCTTCAAGTCATTTCTGATTTATGGCAACCCTATCATGGGGTTTTCTTGGCAAGTTTGGTTGGAGAAGCTTTTCTCTGAGTGTCACTTGCCCAAGACCACCTAGTCCCTGTATTTCCCTGTATTCATGGCTGAATGGGGATTCGAACGCTGGCCTCCAGAGTCAAAGTGCAACGCTCAAACCACTACACTATGCTGGCTCACACATTAACAATCCTACTTTAAACGTATGTCCTCTAAATAATCCCATTTATACCATGCATCTATGCTTTGAATGCACCCCTTTTCCATTTAAATGGCCTTGGATTGGCCAAGATCCCCAGTCCAGACTGCAAGACTAGCAAGCGGTCCTCTTGTACTGCCTATGTGGAATTAGGATTAAAGCAATATACTGGCAGAGTTAGAGCTAACAGGCTTTATACAGATACACACACAGTAGCTATGAAAACACAGCAGTCCTCCAAGAGCCACGTACTTTATCAAAGCCCATAAATCACACCTCCACTCACTTCTTGCACATCACAGAAACTTGTAGCATTTCCATTCATTTGCACACACTTTCCAGAGGATTGTGTGCCCACTGGATCTGCGACCAGATACACCAAGCCGGAGACAACACATGTCATATTGTGCTGACGGTGTGCTCTATGAAGAAGTACGGGTTGTCCTGCCAAGAAGCTATTCTGGGAGGAATTTTCCTTTCAGGCTATTTTACCTTTGCAAGTCTACCTATGTAAATGTTAATAATATTAAGAGCTCTGTGAAGGGCTCAAACATAGCAACTTCCTGAGTCAATCCTGGTGCTCCTTACAAAGCATCTGCTTGTGTGTTTCAGAGCTGCGCATTCCAAGCAGCACAGTGGTTTTGGTAGAACATCAAGCAAAATCTTCTTTCAACTGTCCTGGCGTGACATCCAAAATGCAACCACTTGAGTAGAAGCTGCTCTCCATGGATGATCTGAGGAAGGTAGATTACTTTTATTTTTGGATTCCATCAGAATTCCCAGTAAGCACATATAGGACCACAGGCCTTAAGACTCTGAAGTTGGGGGAAAAAATTCACCACTTCTGTAAAGGGCTTTGTGCCTACAATTCTAGGAATTTGCTGTTTCCCTAGCCCTGGTTAAAACATTACAGATATAGATGAATGTGTCTGTTTTCCAAGGTTGTCTCTTCTGAAGCTTTTTATTGCTGTTATTACTTAAATTCAACACTGAATTTCCCTGTATTTTTAGCAGAGCATATGGGCTCTCTCTCTCTCTGTGTATGTGTGTGTGTGTTTGTTTTTTAAAAAAGCTAGGCCAAGCAATAATTAATTTTTTTTTTAATTAAAAAAGGAAAAATAGAAAAATAATTTCTATGTTCAATTCTTTCTTTTGAAATGCTGCTAGGAACAGGTATTGTAAAAGTACCTATGTAGCGGGGCCATACCTGCTTGCTTTGTTTTTTTTTGTCTGTCCTGATATCCATGGAAGAGGAAAATGAAGGCTTGCATGAACACTGTTGCTGCAAGAATCTGAAAAGCCACTTAGTGGGGCAGTATCCTAAAAGCACAGTTGTCCTGAGAGCCAAATGTGGAATTCTAGCAGTGACTTTCCTGGCATGTTATGCTATAACTGCAAGTCATACCGGCCTGAGCAAAACAAGCCATACCTAGAAAGTATAGAAAGGTCAGCCCTGAAGCAGATAACCAAAATAGGTGCAGTACAAGTTCAGGGGCTGCTGCACTATACACTCAATTGGACTGGATCTACACTGCCGAAATTAATGCAGTTTGATACCACTTTAACCACTGTGGCTTAAATGCTATGGAACTGTGGGATTTGTAGTTTTGCCAAAGAGCTCAGGTGTCAAGACAAACTACAAAACCCAGGATTCCATAGGATGGAGCCATGACATTTAAAGGGGTGTCAAACTGCATTAATTCTTCAGTGTAGCAGCAGTCTAGGATTTCTGTCACTGAAACAAGTCAGAAGTGAGACTTAAATTAAACATGCAGATTTGACAATTCAGAATACTGCTCTACAATCTTATCAAAATTCAAGCTCTTGGCAAAGCTAAATACTGTATACTCATCCGTCCATGCATATGTCAGATATTTCCCAACCACCCACTCACACAATATATCCATCAGTAATCTATCCATATGCTCAAGTATCTGTATCGCTGAAATATTCTTTTGCTGGGAAGGTTAAACCAATAAAATTATGCACTGGGTTTTCTGGGGCTACTGAACCTCTAACACACTGTCTGTATTAGTCTGTATTCCCAGAGCTTGAAAAAGTTACTTTTTTTGGATAACAGTTAAAATCCCACAGTGGCTCTTAGCTAGCCTAGAGGCATTGTGGACATTATAGTCCAAAAAAGGAATTCTTCCAGCCTCTGCTGTTCTCTAGAAAAGTTCCTATTGGGATTTAAATTGTTTGCTTTTTCCTGAGGCATAAATTCATAAATAGGAGCTGACCTTCAATCACCTCACTGCAAATCAAAAACACAAATAAAACCCTTCAAATAAGTTATTCACTGGAAACCAAGTTATTATTAAAAGACTGTGGTGGAGTGTGAAACCAAAGAGAAAGTGCTTATTCCAGATTTCCAGCCAAGTTTTTCAATGGTTGAGAATCTTTCAAAAATTCAGTTTGAGATGCTCAAGATGAAGCCAATCCAAAAGCCACAGGGCCCTGTCCTCAGTTCAAATTTCTGGGAAGATTACAGATGGACTCCATCCTCGGAGACCTAACTGAGTCATGTGGTAAAACAAAATCAGCTCTTGGGACATACACACCTATTTAAAGTAACCCCATTATGCCAACAGTGAATCTTTTTCTGGGGCACACTCTTTCATTATTGTTCTTTCCTATTTACTTTAATGACCACCCTTTCCTTAAGGGCAGCCTTATATCCCAAAATGATCATCTGAAATGTAAAAATAGGGCCTCAGTTCCAAGTGGGGCATTACCTCAGGTTTTTCTTTTAGGAAAAAAAAATGCACAACTCAATTTAGATCTGAATGCTTAAATTAGCCTTTCCAAGCTGTTTTCACATATTTCCAGTACCAAATTAATCTAGAGGTTTAAACTTTCTCCTAGTTTTCAAGGATGGTTTTCTTCTTCTTTTCTTCACACGCTATTAGGAATGTCTATGCACTTGCACAGAATATAGGATATTTCCAATTTCTTAAAATAACATTTGTATTAAACCAATCATGGTTCTCCAGTATTTAAAAAAATGGAAGCAGAAAATACTTGGGAGCTAATTCTTGGATTTGGATGAAGAGTAAGCCAATGGGATTCACTACAAATACCAAATATTTTTAAATATATGTCCAAAAATTAATTTCCACAATTTTACAATCCCCTGAATTGTATATAGGTATGCATAGCTGAACTGATTGCTGGGGGTCAAACACTCTGAGAGAGCATATCTCAGCCTTGAATAAAAATCATATTGGAAAATGCTTTTACAGAGCCCAAATGCATCTGAGGAAGTAGAAAGCTCACCCAGCCAACTTCTTTCTTTCTGTTAGGTGCTACAAGATCTCTCTCCATATACAGCCTAAATGGTTTTCGGATGTCTTTGTTTATGAGGAAATTGGGGGGGGGGGGATCAGACCTCAATTTCCCCCTTATTCCTCCTGGAAGAAAAAAGTATTAAGAACTGAAAACCCAGTTGTTTGATATTGCTTCTCCACACATGTAGACATGCTGTCGGAACTGACAAGCGAAAAAGGAAATAAAGGAACTAGCTGAGGAAAGCACTTTTCCTGAGGCAAGGAACGTAAGAGTAAAAATATCCATATGACAGAATAAAATGGAATTCTATCATTGTGGTTTGTGTGTATGTAAGCATGTGTATGTCACAAGAAATCAGGCTGGCCCATAGGACCTGGCGCTACAGCTAACGTTTAATGAGGTCACTAAAACCCAGCAAAATCTAAGAAACAAATATTAACTGTAACTTATTCCTATTCGTTGGATTCAACATTGTATTTCCAGTCCTAATTTGAAGGATCAGGAACAAGCCCTGTTCCATCTTCTCTTCTTGTTTAATACATTTATTTTGTGGTCCACAAATAATATCCAGGCTAGGTAGATGAAAAGCATTTCTGCTAGTCAGCCAAGAACATAGTAAAAATGCCTCCGAACACTGCCTTTGCCTTTCCACCCAGTGAACAGTAACATGAACTAGTTCTGGTGGCATTGCTCTCTGCATGCATCAATTGTCTGCACTGCTCTTTCTGAAAATTAAATATTGCCCTTACTTCTCTTGCAATTCCTACCCCAGAACAGCACAGCACACATCTAATTTCAAAAGCAGTGGTACAGAAACTAGGTGAGACAGTCTTTTGCTTTCCCCTTCTTCCTCCTCAAATCACTCCAGGTGTTTCTTTCTTCTTTGCAGCAGCTTCCTTCCATAACTCAGTTGTTTGTTTGTTTGTTTGTTTCTTCATCAGCCCCAGAAAACAAAACAAAACAGGGATCTTTGAAATTGAACACTCATGTCCGTCAGTTTACAACGCAAACCCTCCTTGAGCCAAACAACAACAGATTAAACTAAACAATAACAATAAATAAATCTACTGGCAATTGAAATGAAGTGGCATAGAAGGCTGCTGATGAGATGTATTTGGGAAAAAACATTATTATAGAGAAAGGGATTGCAAAGGTTCTTTAATAGGCAAGGGGGATAAAAGAGACTTCATTGGGAAGCAGCATTGCATATTAGGAGAGAATAAAACTGGGTGGCACCAGAGAAACTGAAAATGGTGCCGCCAGTCTTCTCTAGCCCACCAAAGAGATCTGTAGTATTCCTGGAAATGGAAGGGGAAAGAGAAAGAGAAATAGCAAACACTCATGGTTACTATACAAGAGAAGAGGCTCACTTAAAAAAGAAAAAAAAAAGATTCCAGGTTTACATGAAGGCATAGTTTGGTCGGATCTGTCGCTGAGTATGTTTTCCCCTTCTGGAAGAAAGAAACTATTGTTTTTGTTATAAAAGTCTTTTTATAACATCCTATTACATTTTGTGACAGGTTTACAAAAGGAATAAAACCATTAAAATTTACATTACTTACTTCGTGGTATGATCAAAAGCTACAGTCTAGATTCTAAGCTATTGTTTCAGCCAATCCTCCATATCAGAATTACAAATCAGGATCAAATCCTGGCTTAGGAAGGCATTCATCATAATTACACCATTTTTTTTTTTGCCAAGATACAATAGTAAACTATTTGATAGCAAATATAGAGGGGGCCCTTTATCCGCAGTCTTGCCATCCGCGGATTTAAGCATCTGCAGATGGCAAGCCACATTCTCCCCAATGGTGGTCCGTGCATGCTGCTGCATGAGCAATGGGCAAGTGCATATCATGCCACCATTAGGGACATTGGGACATAAAGTCCCACATTTTTTGCTATCTGTGGGTGAGTCTGGCACAGATTCTGCATGGATACCAAGGTCTGACTGTATGACATCTGACTCTAGCCAGCAGGATTTAAGTGAGGTGCAATTCATATTGGTTCCATTGGTTTGGGTAGGATTTAATCACAGCTAACAGACTGAAGGCGAGGATGAATAAGATTCCTCCCACTAAATCAGCCAAAAACTCCAAAGAATTGCCCAGAATAAAAATCTTATTAAAGATATTTCATATTAAAACATTAAGAAATATCACAATCATACAGTGAAATAATTGCTGCCAGGTAGTCTTTTTTAATGGCAGTTAACAACTCTGAATATAAAGTCCTCCTGCTTAAAGCCCTTTCATATGTTTGAGAAACCTTTAAAACTATAAAACAATATAAACAAGATGATGAAAAAATGTCAACAACATAATCTATCGAGCATAAGGCATCTGGCTACATTTAGAACGTCCAAGCCCAGATGTTCAAAACAGTGGGTAGTTTTGTTCCAAGTCATTGTTTGCCTGAAACACAAATCCAGTGAATTATCCAAGTCCATATTATTTCAATGAACTAGCTTTCAGCAAAGTGGCTTAGAGTCAGGTTAGGAAAGGAGAGACAGTCTAATATTCTGGGTCAGTCTGGCGATGTTAAATCATATGTCTTCTCCACGCCATTTTTCTGTAAAAAAAATCTTCACAAAAGTTCACATTTATGTTTTGTTCCCTGATCCATAAATTATTTGTTTTCCCCATGATACATATTTTTGAGCTGGGAGCTACATTGCAAAATGCAGGGAACTGTGGAGTCCAAGGGGTAAATTCATTTTTCAGTCCAGAAATTGAATTCTTGATACTTCCAAGTTTTGCCTTTCTTCTTCTTCTTCTTTTTTGCATTTCTTCCAGGCTGTTTGGACCCCAGAGGGTCTCAGGAGAAAAAAAAATTGGCCCAGATCTACCATACTGGCTCAGTCTTGACATAGACCTATAACAGCCAAGCTTCCAAACAAAGAAAAACCAAACAGTGGTAGTTCAAAAAAAAGGAACATCTTCCTAACTGAAAATGAAGCTACTGTGCACTGTTCTGATGCTGCCTAAATAATACCCCCTCTCTGGTTTTATCAGTAGGAGACCTGTGTGGATGTTTCTAAATCGGTTCATTCCATACCACAAAAGACAATTAAAATGTACTTTAGCTTTCACCACTTTCCTATGACAGAGCTCTTCCTTCCCTTTGGAGGCAGTTGAAAGAAAACAAAACCACCATTTGACCAATGTAGGCACGGTTATGTCCATACTTGGCAAAAACTATTGTTATAGTGGTCCTCTCCCCAGTTAAGAGAAAGAGCTTCATCCTCCCCAAACATACCGGTAGCTTCAACAAAGTAACAACTTGCCTGGATGTGACACATCCTCTCCTCACAAGAACCTGGAACTGTCAAAGAAAAGGGAGAAAACATTGTGCATGCAATAGCTCCCTGCTTCCCACTGTTGTCCTGGAATGCATCTGCACTGCAAAAAATAATCCAAGCTAACACCACCCTGCCATTGATCAATGTATGGAATCTTGGGAACTGTAGTTTTGTGAGGAACTGACCCTTCTTAGAGAGTTCTGGTGCTGCAACAAAGTACAGTTCTCAGACTTCCACAGCACTGAGTCATGGCAGTTAAAGTAGTGTCAAAGTGGATTATTTCAGCAGTGTGGACACAGCCCTGGATGTCCTTTACGAGTCAGAGGGCAAGTTTCTACTGTGTTGGTCTCCTGCATAATTTGAAATACCCGAAAATCAGGGTCTTAAGTCACATGGGGAGCATATTCATAAGTAGACCGGTCTCCTTGCCATAGTCACTATCCCCCAAATGGAGGCAGTACTAGCAAAGTTACCCCCAGTATCCTGAATTGCATGAGAAATTTAGAAGGCTTAGATTGGCTTTTTATATTGGAAGAACCATGTGCTAAACACAAGTGATCCACCCAGCTCACATTCTTAATGCACAAATCTACTCAGAGAGGAAGAACAAAAACACAGACTCCACCAGCATGCTGGGGTTCAAGGAGGAGCCCGTCCCTGTAAATAGAACCTTAGTCTAAAACAGAAGTGGAGAAACCTGGCTGTGCAGATCAGGTTCATTCAGATTTTTTGGACTTCATCTGTTGGAATCCATGACCATTGGGCAGGTAACTGGTGCTTCTGGGAGCTGAAGTCCAAAATACCTGGAGGGCCAAGGTTTGAGAGTCACTGCTCCAGATGACAAGGGACATTCCTGTAATTATTTCCTACTAGCCAAGCCACCTAGGGCTTTTTCAAGTGGAAGTCCAAAGCACCTGGAGTGCCAGAGATTTTCCAATCCTGGATTACACAATACCATTTCATCTCATAACATGACTCAAAATATGTCACGGTTAATATGAAGCAGCCACATAAATCATTTCCATATATCTCAGAGTATTTTCATTAAAGATAGCTTTGTATGTAACAGAAATTCAGTTTAATTCAGCTGGCACATTTATTCTATTGGCTAGAATACCATCACCCAGTTGAACTGGAATGCAGAAGGAGCTATGTCGAATTTGAAATGCCACTCAGAAAGCATCCAAAATGATGGACAAAGGGACAGAAACAGTTGGAGACTCACAAAGAACGGAGTTTAAAAGCTGCTGCTGCTTAGGTCAGGAACAAATGACAAGACACCACCAATATTCCCACTTTATCTTTTGCTTATTTAAGGTTATATAATGTAAAACGCCTCTCTTAGCAGCTACAGGAAATTTGGCATTTTGCTCCATTAATTCCTTCTTTGGTTAACAGCCGTTTTAGTGGTATTTAAAACAGTTCTTTTGCATTGGAACTTCTTACTAAATTTTTACCTAAGTGTGCCCATCATTTTCATACATATTTTATGGCTTTTTTTTAAATACACACACACAAAACCACATTATTTTTAATGTCAGAGGGGAAACAGAAACACGGTATGTATTTTAATTCATGCACCTAAGTTCCTGGTAAATATGTAACAAATACATATTTCAGGCACAGTAAAATCCATGTTCTGTTTGGCACAAGTCGCTTAATAAAAGGATAAAAAGAGAAAACTGTGTGCAGGCCAAGCGTTGTCAAGACGGCTAATGCAAGCTTCCAGCACAACAAACTCTCCTTTGTTCTCACTGCCTATCCTATGAAAAGGCAGCAAACACTTCAGACATTTGGGTCAATTTCCTAATAAAGAATGGAGTAACCAAACTTTATGTATATATTTCCACAAAAAACAAAACAACAACAAAAATACTCTGAACTCATTGTGTCATGGAACTACAGCTGTTTGTTTTCAGAGGGTCAGTCTTTACACCAAGGCTTTTTATTAGGCTGGCAACTGAATTTCTAAATGAGCTGCTGCATTTTTTTTTCCAACAGCAAGCTGCCTTTGCATCTGAAGAGAGACAACTGCCCTTTTGGCACTGCGCATGCATCAACTAACTGTAAATGGACTGGGCATGTCACTGGGATGGGCATGCTGCATGTCAGCCTAACAGTAGCTCTAAAAGCTGTCTCGGTGTCTCCTTTTATAATAGGTTCTAAGGGATTAATATTAATGTGATCCTGTATATATTTATTTTACCCTTCTGCTGTGTCACTTATGATCTGAAAGTCACTCAGTTCTCTGAACAGTGGAAGCTGTTGGTGAAACAAAAGACTGTGGATCCAAAAGAGTGACTTTGTGGATTCCTCCCCCTCCTGCCTTACATTCATGATCTTAACTTTCCCCTTTCTGTGGTCTAGTCCACTGCTTCTTAGGCTGCACCTGCAGGGTCTAGTCCACTGCTTTTGATGTGCTGCACCTGCAGGGGTTTTTTTTCTCAATATGCCAGGGACTGGTATCATATTCGTACCTATTGGTTACAACTGTTCCCTCCTCCTTTTCCTGGAAGCTCTCTGGGGATTGTTAGCTAGCAGATATTGTGGATCAGTACTGGTTCATGAACTGCCACACTGAATAACACTGCTTTAATCTGATATGGGTTCAAAAGATTGCTTCATCTCTGGTGACCTATTGGCTCAACCCCATCAGCCATCACCGTATGCCTTAACTAGTAGGATAGTGTCCATTCAAGCTTGTGGGGGAACTGGTTGTGGATCGCCAAATTTATTATATGCATTTCCAATTTTTCTTCTCACCTGCTCTCATCTGTGTGACAAAGTGAATTTACTGAGCCTTGCAGGTTGTGAAAGCCATTTTAAAAATCATAGAGAGAACCAGTTTTCACTCTGGACTTTATCAGACAGGAGGAATTTCTCTCAATTTCGAATGGAGCCAGTTTGCAATTATGTGAATTCGCTAGTTTAGCAAATTTACATGAATTCTAATTGCATTTGGAATGTGTTCAGAATGACTTCCCATTGCTTGAGAATGACTTCCCATTGCCCGAAATTGCATGAGATACTCTCATACGCAATAACGTGAAACCCCATGATTGCATGCATATTCCCATTGGATTATACTTCCAATTTCTGTCGTCTGATAATGTCCTATGACAATGTGACTTTCTGGTGTCAAACACTGGAAAAGACAAATGTTATCTAAGTCATAGTCTCGGCCCTGCCATTCGGCATTTTTATTTTTAACCACTTTTCTTTCTTAGGGGCTTTTCTATTTTTGTGCATATCAAGTCCTTGCATCTTATATAAAGGCCATAGGTTTTCACCATGCATTAGATGCCAGAATTCCTGTTTGTCTTCAGAGAGATTACCCTGAAGCCACTGCCTCTGAATTTTTGTAGCTTCCATATATGATGCATTTGGGGAAAGGGGAAAAATGCCTGCAGATATATACCAAGCACCAAGAACAAGAGCCCTGTGTCAACAGTCTTCTTTACTTAGGGTAGGTTAGAGAGAAAACAAGCTTTAGAGAATGTAAATATTCTGTGTGCATATGTGTTTTCAAATAAGGTACTTCTCTTTCAAGAATTTGATCAGCACTGTCATCAATCCCTTCCATGCTTTCTAATTCCATGGAGACTATAAAGTATACCACACTATAAAAGTTGCAAAGTTGTAACAAAGACATTTTGAGGAACGAGGAAGAATAGTGAAAGCTAAAGTGACATTTTCAGCAGAATGCAAGAGGATGACAAAATGCCAAATAGAAGACTGTGTGTGTGTGTGTGTGTGTGTAAAAATCACCTAGTACTTTATGGCTTTGAAAAGGAAGGAAAACTTGCAGAAATCTTGGCAGTTTCTGATTACGCAATTGATACATTTTTAATGGAGATGTGACTATCCTGGATGTTGAACCAATTAGTTAGGCAAAAAGATAGTCTTTTGTCTGATGGTAAATGATATGAAAGTGATTAACATGTATTTTAAGAGCTGCCCAACCAATAAGCTGGGTGAGGCAGAGTGAGGTTAACACCTCCGGTTACTGATTTGAGATGATATGGAATAGTAGAAACTTGTTAGCTACTCAATATATTTCAAAATTCCTTTACAAAAGTAATCAGCTTTAGAAACATTCAAAGGTTAAGAAAGATAATTATTTACTATTACAGTTTTTTAAGTAATTTCCCATCTAATGACCTGTTGTGGTCTTGCTGAGGCTTTGCTCATGATGCAAATATTAGATGAGGGAGAGGCAACAACTTTTATGAAACACACTGCAATCTGCCTCTCTACATCATGCAGTCCAAGGGGTACAACATCTCCCCCAGGATTGCCCTTTGAACAGTGGAACTGCGCACGTTAATTGCATTCTGTCAAACAAACATCGGGGTTAGTTTGGCCCTTCAAACAGTATGGAGCTCAATGTGACTGTATTGTTAATAACAGAAGATAGTGAGGAGGACGTGCCATATGTTCTAGGATGGTCAGCTTGTTTATTCAAGTTGACCACCCCAGCTCCTGTAGAGCTTGTCTCACTCTCTGCTTTTAACATGCTTTAATACATTTTTAATTGCACACACTTGAGCAAATGTTCATGTTTACATTTTTTAAAAAGCTTTCTAGCAAGTTAAAAACTGAGACACTAACCCAACTTAGAGAAAAGGGATTGCATTGCTCTATGACAAGGGAAAGAGCCTTTTCTCTGATGGTCAACCAGATTTGGAATGACATCTTTTCAAAAGCATGAATGGAACCCATATTACCAGCATTTTAGGATCACATCAAGTCTTCTTTGCTTGCCCAGAAATCTTTAAAACTGGTTATAATTTTGGTCCTTGATGCTCCTCTTGTTTTTGTTTTTTTATAATGGTTTATTGTGTGTTATACTTACATTTTTTACTACATCTCCCAGCCTTAACTCCACGAATACCCCATGCTGTTGAGGTATTATGGGAACTGTAGTACAAACAAAAAACTTTGCCAAAGTTTGCAATCTCCAACAAGGGACACAATAATCTAAGCATATCCCAATGATGATGCAGGACACTCCTCAATAAGTCCTACAAAATTTGATGGGTTTATTTACTAGCCACTATTTTCTAAATTGAGGTTCAAAACACAGTTGCAGTTTACTGTGGCACCACAGCTTCTCTGACAGAGAAAGCTACATGTCTAGCAAAACTACAGTTCCCTAACACTGAGCCAGGGCAGTTAAAGTGGCCTCAAACTGGATTGTTTCTGCATTGTGTTTTGGACCTGTGACTCAGGATTGAAATGAAAGATGAAATGAGATATATATTTCCTTAGGCTAGCTATTTGCCATAATAAATGAAATGAAATGAAATATCACATTTCCATACATTTAAATAATTTGAGAAAAATGAACCCAAGGCAATGAGGAGGTATTCTGGTTCAGGACCATGGAGTGGGCAGAATTATAATTTCTCTTTCCATTTCCCCCAGGGGGAAAAAAATCATATTTTTAAAAAGCAGTTTAAAGAGAAATCCTACCACCTTATTTCATCTTACTCATTTTGATTGCTAGGCTTCCAAGAGTTCTCTGAATCACTACTATAAGCCTAAAATATTACAAATTATACTTCCACCATGTTCCCCATCAATAATCTGTGTGTCATTGGTTTTCCTCCTTTAATTCACCACCAACCTTGATATCCACCCATACAAAATTGTGAAACTCAAAGGGTTTCAATGAGTTGAGATTTTTAGTTGGTGGTCCAAACAAATTCATTTTGTTATGTTGATAGCCCTGGTTAGAGATTGACACATTAGTTTTCAGTGGAAAGAGACAAGCTATCCCATTCACAAATTCTAGATGTAGTTGCCACTGTCCCGAGACGGAAATGCCTGTGGTGGCTCTTGGCAATAATTGGGCTTAAAGAATGCTAGAGGTTGTAAACTGGAAATCAATTTTGGAGCATAAACATCTTTAGTAAAGGACTGACTTGATAGATGAAAAAGGAGAGGCAACAATGCTGCACTGGAAGGATAGTCTAGTAGGTACAAGCAACATTTAAAGAAAATAGGAGTATGCATGTGTACAGAATTTTGAGCAATGATACAACAACGCCTAAGAATGATCAAAAGTGAGAAACAAGACAGAAGTGTTAAGCTTTATTCAAAACTGTGAACCGAAACTGTTTGATGATTTAATTGAAATGTGAAACGGCTGGTGAAAATATTTAGCACCCGCTGACAGTCTGCAAAGAGACATTCAAGCAGTTTGATCTACAAGTCTTTGAGGTATTTTGTCAAAGCTTCATTTTGAACTAAACCTCTAACATGAATTGCAGTTAGAATTCATTCTGCATCTCTGTGAAATCTGTCTTCTGCATACAGTTTGGGGGGAAAAACCTAAACCCAAAGTATCATCTTGAAACCAAAGATGAATGGTGGTATTCTTACAGACGTTTAAGATAGGTGTCAAGGGCTAAGCCTCACAACCATGGACCACCACATCACAAATGAGGTCTGCCTCAAAGGGAGAAGAAATACAATTCATGTGGACTAATTAATGTTAATGCTATATAATATACAGAGCATGGACTGCTGGATAACTTGCAGGGTTTTATTGGGGGTGGGGGTGCACTACAGTTCCCAGCATGATCAGTAAGTACATTTTTCCAAGCTCTGATAACATATTTTTGTTGTTGTTCTTGTTGTTGTTGTTCTTGTTATGGGTTCTGGTACAGGCAGAAAAAAACCTCTGAGAACGTACTGGTTATGAAGACAGGCAGTGCATCAGGAAAAAAAATAGGGGAGGATTGCTAGCCTGCAATCCTTTACCATTACCTAAGGGCAAGTCCCACTGCACTCTGTAGGACTTACTCTTGAATAGACATGCATAGGATTGCACTGTCAAATGAAGGAATAGATCACCTCTCCCTACTTCCACCTCTTAAAACAAGAGCAACCAGCCTTCAAAGAATGGGGGAAAGTTCCTTTCTCTTTACCAGACAGTTGCATGACTGAATGAATCATACATTTAAGAAGCAAAATCTATGCTACTGAGCAGATCTTAATCTTGTGCACATGAAAACATGTGTACATTACAGGATGCCTACTAGACAAATATAGCAACCACAGAGACAAATATAAACTATTTGCTTAGAAACAACTGCAGTCACAGCAAAAGGTGAGGTGCAAATTCCCAACTCTTTTGAAATGGGTCAGAGAAAGCACACCTGTGCTCCTCCCAACTGCTTGAGATGCCTATGTTCAGCAGAGGAAAGCTTTCTAGGCCTAAAAAAAGTAGTCACGAGGAAAGCTTCCCTGTTAAATTTCTAAAAGTCAGACAGTTATTAAAGGCACAGAATGTCTGCCAGGAAAACATCTGGCAACTGTAACAGAGAAGGGGCTGGGTGGAAAAACAACTTCAGTTCTCTGGCTTTTGGCTGGATACAAGCTTAAACAATAACCACAACCAAAACCTAATGAATAATTAGCAATGTGTGAAAATAACCAACAAAAATGACAAATAGTGATGTGGATGCAACCCAGGATTGGGGAGTTAAAATTAGATGAATCAAACAGGCTGAACTAACAAAAAGAAGAGAAAACAAATACAAATACATGGTGGTATGCCAGTTGGGAATAATGGACTTCAAGTTATTTTGTAGGTGTAGTGCATTTGTCTGGTTCTTGATCTCTGAACATGGGGAACACACTGCTAGATTTCCCAGCCTGTTTCACAGTGCCAGAAAACTCATCTAAAAACAGAGTAAATCTAAGCCAATGATAAACATAGGTAGGTAAATTCAGGGTCCTTCTCCCATGCCTAAAACTAGCTGGATGAAAATCATCACTTACAACAACAAACTATAGGGCTCTCATATAACATGTGGCTAAGTTGTTAACTTTTCAAACCTTCATATCATTTGGCATGTTTTTAGAATGAGAATGACTTGCACAAGATGACTGCTGATCCAACCATAGAAAACACTGTGTTCTTAAAGCTTCAGGGACAGTTTGAAAGAGAGGACTCAGTGGCAAAGCACATGAGTTGCTTTCAGAAAGTCCCAGGTTCAATTTTTTAGTATTTCCCTGTAGGGCTAGCAAAAATATGGCAGCCAGGCTGGTCACTGGAAAATCTAGGAGTGACCGGATAACACCTATCCTAAAATCACTTCACTGGCTGCCTATTAGTTTCCGGGCACAGTACAAGGTGTTGGTTATCACCTTTAAAGCCCTACATGGCTTGGGTCCAACCTATTTAAGGGATCACCTACTTCCATATCTGCCCCACACACTCAGGTCCTCTGGGAGGAATTTGTTGCAGCCTTTAAAGACCAGACTAAGTGCAACCTCCCAGAGGACCTTTCCCGCTACTGCTCCCAGACTGTGGAATGGACTGCTGGACAAGATTTGTCAAATTACCAGCTTAGACAGCTTTTAAAAGCTGTCAAGACAGATCTCTTCCAGCGGGCCTTTCCTGAATAAAACCACTCGGCCACAGAAATGATACCCCTCTCACCAGGTATTATATTATTACTTTGCCCATGTTCTGTTTATTATTAATCAGATATTTTACAAGCTTTAATTTTTAACTGTAATATGTTTAATTCTATTTTAAGCGGGGAATGTTGTTATATCATTTTAATAGTGTGTGGGGATTTTTAAACTGTTAGCCGCTTTGATTGTTTTTACAGAAAAGTGGGGTTTAAATAAAAGTTGTATTATTATTTATTTGTCCTGCCTTAAACCCTCCAGTGGCTACCGGTATGGGACAATCAAAAGGACAAATCTGTGTGAAGTAGATGGACCAATGATCTGACATACCTGCCTTTCTTCAGCAAACTGAGTCTGGATTTTCCCCAGCATGGTATAACACTTTGACCACTGGCCTATAATTCTGGAGTCAAGGTTTTAAATCTTGGTCCAAATATGGAAACCCACAGGGTGACCTTGGACAAATCACATGCTCTCAGCCTCAGAAGAAGGCAAAAACAACCCCCCATTCTGAACAGCTCTTGTCAAGAAAACCCCTGATAGGTTCGCCTTTGGGTTACCATAAACCAGAAATTACTTTAAGACACAAAACAACACGAGGTTATGGTAAATGAGAGATCTGATGGAGCAACAGGATGGGAGCCAAAACTGCAATATTCTCTCCTCTCTCCATTGATATGAAAAATGAAATGGAGTGGGGTGGGAGAGTATTGTTCCTTGGCCAAAATCAGATCACGGAACAGGGACTCAGTTTGTGTTGGATTAGCTCACATTACCCATAAAGATTCAGGTTCATAGTGGGATGCAATCTTGGATTCAGCCCTGAACCTAGATGCCCAGGTTTCAGAGGCTGTTACAAATGCATTTGCTTAGATTACTGCACTTATTCCCAGAGAGGTCTGCTCCAACCAAGGTAATGCATGCCATACTTAAATCCCACTGGATTACTGGAGCAAGCTCTGTGTGAGGCTGCTCTGAAAAAATGCTTGGGAATTCCAGGTCGCCCAGAATGTGAGAGTCCTTTGTTACAACAGATTCATTGGCTACCAGCCTGTTTCTGAGAAAAATTCAAAGTGTTTGTTATGACCTTTGAAGCCCTACTCCAAGCTGTACTCCTTCACAATGTATGTTTTACTGAGAAGTAAGTCCCAGTGAATTCAGTGGGCTTTATAACCAATGAAGCAAGGCAGAAACATTAAAGGGCCAGGTAAGAACTCTGGATTGAGACCTGATAACCTTGACTCTTTGGCTTGACCTGTATAAATCTGGCTGTTTACTGAAAATATAATCCAAGCATGTGTTTTCAGTACAGTTACAGAAATTTGATTGCACTTTGACTGCCATGGCACCATTTTAGGACTCTTGGGATTAGTAGTTTCATGAAGTATTTAGGATTTTTTTGCTCAGGAATAACTTGCTCCCTTGAACAACAACACTAGAGCCTTCTAGCAAATATTTCTTTGTCTCTCACCAAACTACAAATCCCAGTGTTCCAAAGCACTGAAAAGAAGAAGTTAGGGGAAACGACAAAACACAGAAAAGCAATTTCCTGTCAGAGTATTGCTAGATTTCCTCTTATCACACAGCTCTTAAAAGCACAAGTGTCTTGCTAAACAAAATGTGGCAACTCTAGGAAGAGCCCTTCCTTATGTGGAATAAGAACACCTACAAAAACATAAATAGAGGTTAACACAAGCAAGAGCAGGAAGCACAAAATTACTTTCTGAAGGAGGAGGTACACATTTTGTTTTAGTCAGTATCTTGACCACTGCTTCTTCTCTGCAAGATAGGGGACAGAAAGTGACACTGTGCAATGAAGAAATGGGAGGCAAGATACAGCTTTTAATTGTTTGTCCTGCCTCTTATTTTAATTCCATAGCTTCCACGCTTCCAAATATCTTTTGCTCAGTCCATACTGCAGGCTGTTGCTTGAGAAAGAAAAATGGCTTGGATTGGGGCTGCAAGGAAAGAGGGAGAGAATCATAAAGGGAAAACCTGTGGGTATTGGAAGGCCACATTTCAAAGGCTTGATTCCTTCCTCTCACCTAGCTCCTCTTATAAGACATCTCAAGACCTGACTTAAAGAGATAAAAATGTAGCTGGCTGCTGAATGCATGAAGCTGAGGCAGAACATGTACTTTGGCTTTGAGATGACAGTCTTAATTTGGCAAGAAAGATGAAATGACTCAGACAAATAAACTGTATCCCAAGATTTTTTTTTTTTAAAATGTAGGCTTTCCTGCCAAATCCCATCTGCAGAAAGAAAAACCCTGCTGATTTTTTAATATGGTCATCAGCTGAACACTGACCACATGAACGGAAACTTTCTAACAATGGTATATTTCCCTGTTCACTGTTCCAACTGGTAGCTCCATGTACCATGATGCCACGTGGGAAAAGTACAGTCCATGGGGAAAATACAATCCATGTCGAACAACCCACTTTATTTGAGGGCCAGAGAGGGAAAACGGACTTTCTGTTCATGAAAACAACAACAACAAGTGGATAATCACATTCAACGCAAGTTCAGAAACTCTGCAGTTTGCTTGTGTACCAAATGGCTAGATGCCAAGTGACAGAAGAGGCTCTTAATACAAAGAAAGCATCTCTTCACAGTACCATAGTCGTGAGTTTGCCCTGGTTCTTTTCCGATTTCAGTGCTTGGGATCAAAAACTGCCTCTCACTTGCCCTTTATTTTGGCACTCATTGTGGTTACATATGAACATCAAAACGAACTGCCCCAGTCAACCAACCTTCCAGCAAACTTTCCAATGGTCACAGAGTGTCAAAGTATTAATATTCCTTTCCTCTGTGACAGAATAACCCATGTAAGAATCCATTCTCACTACAGGCTTAATCCAAGCCACACTCCAGGAGAAACTGTTACTATCCTGTTCATCCACAATGAGCAAAACTTGCAAAGCAGTATAAAATGGAGATATTAAAAAGCAATTCAAATGTGTTTTGGAAAAGATGGTGGGGGTGGAGTAAAGTGTTGAATCACCCATCACTTCCAAAGCATTACAAGGCTTTTAGTATGGCAGACTTTAATGATTACAGAATTTCCTCAAATGTGTGTGGGGTGGTGGTGGCTGATGTGCCATGTTGTGAAGTAGGTGAGAAAAACAATATGGGTCCCACTTGGGGAAATAGCTGACTTAAATCCAACTAAAAACCACATCTAACAGCCTACAATGAACAGGAACATCATCCACTGAGATTTCTGTGTATATACAGTGGGGCACTCCAGATCAGATGCATAGCTTATATCTGCTGCAGAACATTTCCTGGGTTGTATCCCAACCTGACTGGACAACTGTTCAAAGAGCTTGGATGGCTCTACTATTCTTTATTTTCCTGAGAGGGTAATGACTTAGGTCTCTCTGATCATAGTATAAGGCCAAATGTGTTGCTGATGTTGTAGTTCTTAATATGGAAAGGTCACTACTTAGTTATTTTACCATACTTGGTTAACATTTTATGTACAATAGGACTTTGCCATCCACAGGCTTGCCATCCATGGATGGCAAGCCCCATTGTCCCAAATGACATTAACGTGGCTGCACTAGCAGCCATGCACACGTCACACTGCTATTAGGACAACAGGACTTGATGTCTCATGTTGTTGTTTTTTTCATATCTGCAGGGGCGTCCAGAATGGACTCCCTGCTGATACAAAGGTCTGACTGTAAATACATCCTTTTGCAGCAAGTGTGGGCCTTTGGATATCAGGGCGCAGTGGTTAAATGGCTGTATTGCAGCCACTCACTCAAAACCATAAAGTTGTGAGTTCAAGACCAGCAAAAGGGCTCAAGCTTGACTCAGGCTTGCATCCTTCCAAGGTCGCTAAAATGAGTACCCAGATTGTTGGGGGCAAATTAGCTTACAGTTGTAAACTGCATAGACACTGCTTAGGCGGTATGAAGCGGTATATAAATGAAGCTTGTTTTTGTTTGACCAGGGCAACTTAATGTTCTATGGGTTTTCTTCATGGTGCAAATATCTGCTCCAAACCACATGCAAATTAAATATTCACTTTGGAAAAATACAGTCAGTCTTCTGTATCCACGGATTCTTTATCCACAGATTCAAGCATTCATGGATTGTAAATATTATATTTGTGTGTGTGTGTGTCTATAAATTCCCAAAAGCAAACTGTGATTTTGAAATTTATATAAGGGACACCGTTTTGCTATCCATTGTATTCACTGAGACTTCGAACATCCACAGATTTTGTTATCTACAGTGGGTCCTGGAACCAAACCCCAGAGGATACCAATGGCCCACTGTACTTCAAGATGATTTTTCTATGCAGAACAGTCATGCAGAAGTGAACCATAAGTTTATCTTTACTGCCAGCATGGTTAATGGTCAAGGGCCTGGGAGATGTAGCTTAAAATATCAAGAACTGGCAGCAGATTGCTTGTCTGTTGGACTGTGTTTGGTTTTGGGATTGTGTTCATGTCCAGAAGTCAAAGTCCATACACTCATTCTCCTACTGTAAATAGATAATGATTTTGATGGTGGAGGGATTAAACCTTCCTTTAGCCCCTTGGTGCCAATCTGACCTCCCCATACATCAGCAAGTTAGTTTTGAAAGGCACATGTGACTAAACTTAATGATAAAAATTATGATCGCAGATTATTTACATAACTTTAAAGTGGCTATGTAGAAATAGTCCAAGAATTTCTCTACTTTGACTCAGTCATGAACCAAAATTGAGACTGTAATCAAGAAATCAGAAAATGACTATGATGGAACTAAAATCATCAAGTGCAAAAATGTATCATTCAATAACCATTTATGCCACAGCATTTCCAATTTATATCTATGGTCGTGGAAGTTGGATACTGAAGAAAACTGATGGGAAAAAAAATTAAATTCATTTGAAATGTGGTGCTGGAGGAGGGTTCTACAGATACCATGGTCTGCCAAATTGACCAGGAAATAGGTCTATGGCAAATCAAGTCTGACTTCTCATTAGAAGCGAAGACAACTAAATTGAGGATTTCTTAATTTGGACATACCATAAGACAACACAACCTGCTGGAAAATATGCTAACACTTGGCAAAGTGGAAAAGTAGAAAAGAGGGAGACCACATCACAGGTAGACAGGTTCAATCAAGGAAGCCATAGCCTTGAGTTTACAAAACCTGAGCAGACTTATTGATGACTGGTACTTCCAATGAATCAACCAACAGAGCAGAAAACCATCTTGAAGTTGAACTTCTGCTTTGATCAGGGCTTCTGCTTTGGTCAGGCCTCACCTGGAATATGGTGTACATACAGTTCTTGGTATCACCATTAAAAAAAGGATGTTGATAAGCTGTAGCTAAAATGGTGAAGGGTCTGGAAACCATGCCTTATGAGGAGAGACTTATGGGTATGGAGAAGAGAAGGTCAAGGGGTGATATGATAGCCCTGTTTAAATGTTTGAAGGGATGTCATAATGAGGATGGAGCTTGCTTTCTGCTGCTCTAGAGACTAGAACATGGAGCAACAGATGAAAACTATAGGCAAAGCGATTCCACCTCAACATTAGGAAGAACTGCCTGACAGTAAGAGCTGTTTGATAGTAGAACACACTCCCTTTGGAGGTTTTTAAACAGGGGCTGGATGTCCATCTGTCAGGGGTGCCTTGATTGTGTCTTACTGCATGGCAGGGGGCTGGACTGAATGGTCATGTTGAATGGCACTTGTTTCTACTTTGTTTTTGTGTTTTGTGTCTCCTTATTCCCCTCCTTTCTGTTTTCCACTAAATTACCAGAGAAGTTACAGATTTATTCACAAAATTCTATCTTCTTAACTTGAAGAAAATTTGATATCAGCAGCAGGCTGAGAAGATAAGATGAATTTTGACTTAACAGTGTGCCCAGGACCAGACTCACCCACCCAGAAAGGCTGTCCTCTGGATCTGGAGTAGTGCCCTGCCAGCATCTGGGCCAGGGCCTCAGAAGTCACAGACCCAATCTGGAAGCAATTCCTGGGCTATTAGTGGTTTTTAGCCTCTTGGACATTCTTCACACAAATGTGTTCCTCAGCAATGTTGGAAGCTCTTCTACCTCTCTAGGATGCTGCCTTGGCACTGCTAATAACTTCCATAGGCTTCCTCCCTTTGCTTAACCTAGAATGAATGTATATCCACAAAGAAAGGCATCATGCTAGCTAGCAGTAGTGCAGCTGCCTGAAGCATAAGCAAGGACTCCATATTGCATGTATGTCCAGAAACCTTTTCCCTGACAAAACAAATTCCATAGGCAGGTGCCCTCCATTTTGGTGGAGATCTGTTAGGCACTGGTGATATCTGGCAATAACATAACCGAGACATAACACTTTTCTAAAAGCTAGAGAAAGGCTGTCCTGCAAGAGATGAATCTACCTAGTTCACCATGTACATTCATCAAATGACTGCAGTGTTCAGCGATAGCTTACATGGGATATGACCACAGAGAGGAAAGTTCTATCACCACTTTATATGTTACATTTTTTCTGGGAATGAATTCATATATTTTACTGTCAGTCAAATGGGAGAGGAATCAAGGGATGTTCAGATTGTACACCATTGGCAGGTTTTACATTGTTTGGATCACTCTGTAAAGTGCTGTGCAAAACTTACAGTGCTATATAAATAAATACTAATGATGATGATGATGATGATGTACACACAGCCCTCCACATCCATGGATTCAGCCATCCACAGCTTGAAAATATTTCTTTTAAAATTCCAAAATAAAAAGTTTTATTTTGCCATTTTATATAAGGGGCACAATTTTACTACACCATTGAATACAATAGGACTTAAGCATCACAGGAGGTCCTGGAACCAAACCCCATCAGATTCCAAAGGCCCACAGTATGTAAAACGGGTCTCACTTCTTGTTTGGCTTGTAATAGAGACAATAGTGAAAGAAGCCTCAGAAGAGAGAGTTTTCCAACTTCAATTTGGAGAGGTCCAGCACATTCTCCAAGAGATGAGGTCATGTAGCTATCTAAAAATTTGATCAAAGGCTGAGTGGAAAGGCTCTTCTCTTTCTCTCCCCTCTCTTATTTTAGTGTAGTTTTCTGCTGGTAGCTCAAGCCTCCTACATTCCAAATGCTGTACTAATTGGAGGCTGGTTTCCAAACATGATTTAATCTGTAAGGATTCACCCAGGCTGGAACTTTTATTTCTCAAAAGCCTGGGCCCAGAAAGACACGCTGTTCTACTGTAGTTTATCGGAACCAAAAACTCATGCCTGCTGCTTGCTAATATTGGCTCTTTTTCAGACTCTAACTCCATCTGGGGAGGACAGCAAAGATGATTATATAGGCAGAGCCAGAGAGAGACATTAACTAGTGGTTTTGATGGAGCAGCCGAGCCATTTATGGCTACAATTGTAAAGGTGCTGAGAACATACTGTACCAGAATGTCTAAAAGGATGAAAGGGACCCTAACTTTATTTTAATTTTTTCCTATAAAAAGATGGGGGTTGCATGACAATGGGTGCAGTTTTAAAACTGGTTATTTTTGGACAGAGCAACAATAGCCTTGCTGGACTTGGTGGTAGTAGTGTTGGAGTAGTTCTTCAACAAGTACTGCAAAACTAAGAGTTTGGTAAATCCTTTAAAAACAAAGACAAAAAGACAAACGCAGTCATAGGATATACAAACGCAGTCATAGGATATACAAATGCAAATTATACAGCAGCATTTAGAAAATACTACAGTTGCAATCAAAGCTTTAGGTTAGTTTCTCTATTTAAATGATTTTGGAAGAACTAGCCTTTGAATTTAATGATCAAGCCAGAAGCAGATACAGCTAATACAATGACAGATGGCTGTTTTCTATTATGCAAGATGGCAACTGCCTCATAAATAACCAGACAACTAGATATTCATTTGATGTGGAGAGGGGTAAGCAGAGGCTATTAGACTTTAAAAAAAGAAAAAACTTTTGCCCTTCCAGAAAAAAAGGCTGGAGTCTGTTGTGGGCTGAGAGTGCATGTAACTCTGTATTATTTACATCCAGGTGGCCATTTAACTCACTACTTAAAACATTCTGTAAGGCACACTTTAAGTCCAAATACTGAAACCAAGTGGCTGTAGAAATCATGAACCCTCCATGTCCATTTATTTGATTCCCCTAGGTCATCTGGATGCTTTAAAATTTTAACCAATGGTTACCAAAAAAAAGGTGGGGAGGGGAGGACTGGATTTTCCCTAAAACAAACCATTAAAACCACTTGTAAACAAGGCGTACTCTCCCCATGTTCCCTGTTTTTAAAGAAAAAAGAACAAAAAAAGGCCCTCCTGCCCATGCAAGTTGCCCTTATGACACAAGTCAACCTGCACAGGTGACACCGACAGGCAGAAGTCACTGGCAACTGCTACTCCCATGCTAGGGATATTCACAATGTGCCAGTATTTTAGAAACATGCATTGTCCTGACATTATCTGCTTATCTCTCTATCCTCACAAGACAAGATAGAAATAAGTGACAAAGCATTCATTCTCAAAATACTTGGTTATATAACAGTTTGCTTTGGTTGCCAAGATGCTGGTGTTACCCAAATGGGCACATGGCTTCTCGTTCCAAATTATTTATGAATTAAGATAAATAGCCTGGGTCCCACTTCTTGCTTTCCTGAGTCACAAAAATCAAACTGCACTTCGTCTGTCAGCACTCTAGCTGAGCCCAGTTTCTCTGAAGGGTCCCCTGGAGAGGAAATCTTGAAGTTGGTGTCAATTGAGGCCAGAGTAGCATACAAACATCCAGTTTCAGTAATGGTGGTGGGAGAGTGATAATGGTACTCAAGGAGGGGAACCCACCGAGGGGTTCATATCCAAGACCTCCCATACATTTCTCTTCTTTACAAATCCAGACCAAAACTGCTGAATTACGGTTTATAAATTCATTCAGTTCTATCATTTTTGGCTTGGAATAAAGATAATACCACGCTGCACCTGTCAAATAAAAACACAACAAATCTAAGAGGATTACTGTTCTCTCCAGAAGCCATCCGATGACCTCTCCCCAAGTGTCATCCAGATGTCACTCCATCAGCCTGAGCTACCCACACAACATTAAGAATTTGTGGATTTCCTTTTTCTTTTTTCTCCCCCAACTTCTTTTACCTCTGTGCTGTGTGCAGGGATTTTTTGTCAATAACAATAACAGTCATTGCAGTCAACAGACCAGTAGGCACATGTTAAATATGCAGACACGTTGAAATAACACTGCAAAACATATAATGCCATTGGCAAACATATTACTTGTTACAAAACATCATGGTAAGAAAAAGAAGGGTGGATATTTGTAAGACGTCTTTGAAAGTAAGAAAATATCACTTTTATTATTGTCACATGAGCCACAATCATGCATAATATGATGTATAAAAGTATTGATTAACAGATATAAAATAACTAGAAAGACTTTTTGTCTTTTCAAAAACTTTAGCTATGTGAGAGCCTTTCCTGAGGCTTCATCCACATTACAGAAATAATCCAGTTTGACACCACTTTAACCACCCTGGCTCAATGCTGTGGGATCCTGAGAATTGTAGTTTTATGAGACATTATCCTTCTCTATCAGAACGTTCTGTTGCCACAGCAAACAAAAATTCCCAGAATTTCATAACATTGAGCCACGGCAGTTAAAGCAATGTCAACGTGGATTATTTTTCTATTGCGGACACAGCCTGAGTCAAACTATCTGTTCTATCTGGCCATGTAATGAGGGGGTGAAAATGAATAGGTCCACTGATCCACACCCCTCTGCTTGTGTTTTTGTTGCTTGTCCTGCAGATCCTTCCCTACTGAGGGCTGAGTGACTGTATCAGGGAACCTCCTCTAAACATGCAGGATCTTTGCGTGATTTACAGCCTAGTTTTAGCTCCTACTCTTCCCTGCCCACTGATTACACATAAATGATTTTAACTGCTTTATGCCTACTCTCTCTGTTTATTTTGGTGACCAAACGTGGCCCCAACCTGAAACAAGTAACTACCATAACGGAAGTGCACACTGTGGCTCACCTAAACCACTCAAAAAAAGAAGCAATTTTTGCCTTGTAATTTCAGGTTATGCATTTGAGGACTGGTGACAAAAATGCACTAAGGTTAAAGATAAAATTAACAAAAATAAGGGCTCAATTTTTTAAAAAAAATGGGAGTAAGGAAAGGAGAGTGTATCAGTGTGAACCATTAGTGACTCAGTAGCCCTATGAAGAACCAATGTGGTGTGTTTTTGTTTTTCAAAACTAAGGTGGCCAAACTTTTTTCTGGCAGGCTCCTGTGCATTTTAGCAGGCACATTTTTAGCATTTGGTTCATCCCCATACCAGAATCTGCTATGTTCCTGCTTATTAAGAGAGGAAGAAATTTGTCACAGTAAAAAAAAACAAAGGGGGGGCGAGGGAGTTGGCAACCTTTTCATCAATCTACAGGGTGCTCTTCTTTTCATTATGTATCTCTCTCCTCTTCATCCCTTCTACTGCAACGGATAACAATGCTTACATTATTCTGAGATGTCGGAGTCCATTCTGTATCTCAATAGATCACGAAACAGCCTTTAGAGGGTTTCCTTCTTAAAGATGGAAGTAAATGTATTTCCAAAAAGGTACCTTGTATCTGTAGCTTTTTAAAAATAAATCAAAATTCTTTCTATGTTTGATATGGTTAATTAAGAGAAATCCTGGGTAGACACTCTTTTAAAAAAGAAAATGATGACAAGTTTAAAAAAAAAAGGTGGGGAGAGGCATTTGTTTTCATAGTAAATAGAAACCATAAGACTGTAACCCTCCTAAGGCTAGGTATGCTATAAAAAGTGAATGGCAGGAACTCAGAAGAAAATGAGAATTTTAAAGGACATCAAAGGGCAAACACCAGTAATAGAAGCTCATATAATTAGAAGTGAAGGGTTGCTAGGAGGGAGAGAGAAAAACAGATTCCTACAGTAGAATGAGATCTGGAACAGCTTGAGGTGACCCATGACATTAACCAAATATGTCCCCTAAAGATGAAAAAGACAGAAGCTTTCAGCACTTTGGGACACAGCAGTCTCTGGCCAATACATGGCAAATCTACATTAAACAGCTGCACCTCAAGGGGATTCCACACAGACAGGCTTGCTAACGGACAGTATGATATGCCATTCAACTAACAGCACAGTCCTACACAGGTTTACTCAGTAGCAAGGATACAGTTCCAAGCAAGTGCGCACAGAATTGCCACCTAATCCACCCACTGTAATGATTCAGATATTCATACTCACAGTTTCATGGAACCTAGGTATGATATAACATTGAAAGAGAAAGCCAACGTAACACTTAACTCTTTTTAAACCAATTGGTTTAAGGATGTCTAAACATGTGGTGTAGTGTGGCCATTTTTCCCCACTGTGATATTGTTGGTGGTGGTGTTCTTAGTATCAGCAACTACATTGGTAGAATCGTATGTAATTTGGAAGTTTGAACAGAGCAATTTGAAATGTGCATTGACTCAGTAATCATGACTGCCTTGCTTTCTCTATGTGTATGTGCCAATTTCTTATTCTGTTATTCTCACTCCTACTACAGCACATGAAAGCATACATGAGGGTATCGTTTTTAACCCTCCCTGCCCCCATCTATCGTCATCCTGGCTTCCCTGTGGCAAAGAATAAATGTTCTTGGTTGATTTGTGTGGGTTTCCTGCTAGCAGTTTCAAGGAAAGCTCGTTTTAAAACAGATACCAAGAATAGCATATGAGCCTATCCATGCAGCAAAGTTAAGAGGGAGTGGGGAGTAGTCATCCTCAGCAGGCATTTGGATCTGGTGACCAGAGCGTCTTCTTTGGAGAACACAGGAGGGACTGCTGTGATGTTTGCATGACCCCAAGGAGGTGGGATCCAACATAAAGTGCCCCTCCTACACTTATTCTTACAAAATTCCCACCTCCTGTTCCTCCTACTGCTGCTTCCTAGGCTAATTTTAGACGCTCATCAGCCATTTTGGTAGACAGAAAACTTCAGGGGAAAGCCAAAAACTGAACATCCTCTACTACAGTCTGGGAGGTGGGGATGTGGGCTTATTTATCATTCACATAATCACAGAGCTCTGAAGGCTGATAAAAATAAGGATGGGTGTGTGTGCGTGCGTTTCACTGCAAGCAAGCTTAATCCCTTTGCTCTGATGCTGACTATATGCAGCATTTTGGAAGCCACTCTGTGGAAGGTACATAAAAAAGCACTCCAGAGGTCCTTTAATTCTCTCTCACTAAGGCTGATGGGAGATACAATCCAAGAGCATCTGGTAGATCAGACTTTTGCTACTGCAAAAGAAAAAGAGAGAGAGAGAAAGATCTGGGTGCCCACCTCCAAATACAAGCTAAGCAGTTGTGTTCTCAGTAGATGCATAAGTCATGAATCTAGTACTACACAAACCAAATTACTCTCTATTAATGGATCCAGATAAGCTCTCATGGCTTGGTTCCTTGGAAACACAAAGGACTGTTTCACATATGTCATCCCCCCCCCCCGCAAAAAATAAATCTAGCTGTGCCCAACCACCCCTAAATGGACAACTGAGACAGAAATATCCAGCAATAAATTCATGGCTTACTCTTTTTGTCATAGCTATGATAAGGATCCATAAAAAAAATAAGAATAATAGAAGGTGCATGCTACATGATCCTGTAAGAAAAGACAGGCACGTGGGGTCACAGGGGGTGTGGGGGAAACATGTTGCTGTCACCTGTGAACTGATCCCAACAGAATCTCCGTTTATCTGACAACAGCTTTTCACACAGACACACATTTGGAGAGTCATTTGGGGAAACCTGCATTAAACTCAGACCCTTCTGAAACACACAATAGCTACATCTCAGTAAAATCAGAGAACCAACAACGGACCTTATCCCATAGGGGGATTTTTATAAAGATCCGCCTAGCCCCTGCCTAGATTTCCCCAAAGTCTCTAAAATACTCTCCCAAGTATTGGGAATACTCTGTTTTCCTAGTCCTCCCCAAATGCTCGACAGATCTTCAAGTATGGTCCCCCTCCCTTTTCCCTCCTTTTGCCTGCAGAAAATCTGTCAGTGGAAAGGATTAAACTAGGAGACTGCTCTCCCCGCCGCTTCCTCAGTTCAAGAGATGCAAAAGCTGCTCGGGTATTAAAGCCAGGGAGGTTATAGATGCTGGCTGCATTCTCTGCTTCTTTTGTCCATCTCTACAATCTCCTTCCAACCCCAGTGGAGGGGCGGACGCTCCGAGCAGGTAGTAGCAATGCCAAAACTGTCTCATTAAAAAGGAATGCAATGCCACGGCAGATGCCAAATGGGACTATACTGAAAGATCCAAAATTAGCTCATACATTCTTTGCACACACACACATTAACATCTACCTATTTAGACTGCCAGGAAGGGACTCACCTCACTATGGTGGGGTGAGACATCTGTCCTGTTTGGAGCACAGCAAGAGATTTAGACAGCTAGATACAACCACACACATCCCATGCCATTCAAGTATTTTCACAACCTTCCCTCCCTGTCTTAGATTGACAGTCCAGCAACAAATGTGGGCTTCAGCCTAGATTTCACAGTGAACAGATGAGGTTATAATCCTAGTTACACTCACCTGGGAGGAAGCCCTTCTGAACAGGAATTATACCAACAGATAATATGCTTAACCACCATGTAGGGAGATTTTCATATTTCTATGCCCACCCACACCTTCAAGGGCCAAGCATAACCACGAGACCTCCTTCTGGAGGGAGGAGCATGGGGTTTTATTTATTTTTCTTCCCCCATTTTATTTCTTTTCTATTTTTCTAAAGGAGAGTCATGCTGTTTGGGAAGAAAAGAGCTGCAAGGGGCCTCCAAACCAACTCCGATGCCTTAATTTCTCTGGCATCCTTCCAACCTCATGCCCTGGACTGTCCTTCTTTATTACTCCAGGGACAACATCCAAATATTCATGTCTCTCCAAACCAGGCTCCATCCAGCAACACCCCACAAAACAAGAAATCCAAGACACACCCCAGTCGCCAGCAAAAAATTCCCCATTCCCACCATGTCATTTCATCCTATTCTGCAACCCAGACTGAATATGACTGTGGACCTTTTCAGATGTCAGAAATTGGAAGTATAATCCAATGGCAATCCAAATGCAATCATGGGGTTTCACGTTATTACGAATTAAAGCTTCTCACACAATTTCGGGCAAAAGGGAAGTCATTCCGAACGCAATCATGGGTTTTACGTTATTGTGAATTAAAGCTTCTCATGCAATTTCAGGCAAGGGGGGGGTCATTTGCAGGTAATGGGAAGTCAATCTGAATGCATTCCGAATGTAATGGGAATTCACATGAATTCGCTAAACTAGTGAATTCATATGAATTCGAATTGACTCTATTCGCAATAAAGAGAAATTCCTCCTGGTGTGAAAGAGTCCCCAGCCCCATTGTGTGCACCTAAATCTCCCAGTGGCCAAAAAAATTTTTTGTTGCTGTTGCTGTTGTTGTTGTTGGGTGCCTTAAGCCATTTCCAACGTATAGGGATCCTAAGGTGAATCTATCATGGTATTTTCTTGGTAAGTTTCTCCATAGGGGGTTTGCCACTGCCATCCTCTGAGGCTGAGACAGCGTGACTTGAAACACTAGGTCACCCAGTGAGAATCCCATATTCTCCTCAGAGTCCCTGCATTCAAGACCTTGAGCCTGAAGACCCAATGGCAAAATAAAACAAAAACAAACTCTCCTCTCTGACTGGCTACCCAGGGAATTAAAAAACTGGTTTAAGCAGCCACACATTAACTCCTGCCAGTATGGTATAGTGGTTTGAGTGCTGGACTACAACTCTGGAGACCAGGGTCCGAATCGCACTTCAGTCCTGGAAACCCACTCGGTGACCCTGGGCAAATCTCATTTTCTCAGCCTCAGGGGAAAAGCAATGGCAACACTCCTGTGGCTGAGAGCATGTGATTTGCCCAGGGTCCCCCAATGGGTTTCATGGCTGAGTGGGGATCGAACCCTGGCCTCTGGAGTCAAAGTCAAACCACTCCACGCTGGCTTTCCTTTAAAGGAGGAGAAGGCTATCCATCAGGGGGGTGGGCCGACACTCCAACCATGATGCCAGGCTAGGTTAGGGTTAGTAAGAGCAATAGCAAGTACATTTCTATACCACTTATCAGTGCACTTAAGCACTCCCTAAGCGGTTTACAGTGTGTTAACTACCCTGTTTCCCCCAAAATAAGACATAGCCACAAAATAAGCCGTAGCAGGATTTCTAAGCATTTGCGCAATACCCTGAAAATATGACATAGTGATAGGCCCAGTGCGGAACAGAAGCGGATGGGAAGGGAGTGGAAAGATTGGGGCCTATGGTTCTAAGGGAAATGGAGTCGTAAGAAATCCAGGATGGTATTCCGGGCTTGGAGAGTTATGATGCTGTTCCAGAAAAAGATGACTTAACTATATTTGAATAAATGTAGATTGTTGTACTATATGTAATAAAAACAAGACATCCCCTGGAAATGAGCCATAGTGTGTCTTCTTGCGGAAAAATAAATATAAAACAGCGTCTTGTTTTCGGAGAAATATGGTAGTTGCCCCAACAAACTGGGTACTCATTTGACCAACCTACGGAAGGGTGCCAGGCTGCGTTGACCCTGGAGCCCCTGGCTGGGATTGAGCCCACAACCCTACGGTTTGTGAGTGAGTGGTCTCACTAGGAACCGAACCCCCGCGCCACCAGAGGGCAAGTCACACCCTCTCAGCCTCCTCAGGGAAAGGCAGCGGCCAACCTCCTCTGTGAACAGGAGAGGGCCACCTCAGTTGGAGATGCTGGGTGGGTCTATGGGTGCTGCTGGTCCCAACCTAAGGCTGACCAGATGTCCTCACCTCAAAGGAGGAGGGACCTCCAAATGGAAGACATGACCTACTAAAAGCTCCCCATCATGCCAACCCAGGCTTCTTAGTCAGGCTGCAAATGGAGGGCTTTGGGGGGGGGGGATTCCTGCTGTGGGCTTGGAAGGCTGAAAGGAGGGAAAGAGGAGGAGGACCCCTGGGCTTTCATCATCTCAGAGGAGACAGCGTTAGCCCCAGAGGATGCTGTCTGAGCAGAAGCAGAGACAAAAGGGCTGCTCCTTCCTGCCTTACCTTTTCTTCTGGCCCTGGAGGAGAGGACCAGCTCGCCTCCTTCCCCTCTTCCTCCTCCTCCTCCTCCTTCTCTTCCTCCTCTCCTTGGCTGAGGAGGGTTTCCCTTTCCTTGGACTCAGCCTCCCTTGCAGAAGCTTCTCCTCCCTTTGCTTGCTGCCTGGTTCATTGTGGATGGAGACTCCTTCTTCTTCTCTTCTCTGCCTGCCAGTCCCTCCTTCCTTTCCTGCCTCCCTCCCTCCCTCCTTGGGGTCCGCCTTTCCCTCCTTCTCCCTTTTAGGAAGGGAAAAAGGAGGGGGGAGGAGGAGGAGGAGGAGGAGGGAAGGCGAAGCACTAACACTCAGAGCCCAAGGACGCCATTTAAGCTGCTTCAGGGGCTTTGAGATATTGAATGAGAAAGCTGCCACTAGAGCCTGCGCGCAGCGCCCCCTCCTGGCGGACAGAGGCATTGCAAGGGCTCCCCCTCATAAGCCCCAAGGCCAAGCAGAGGGGCCCTTCAGGTCTGGCCCAGCAGTACCTGGCCCTTTCCAGTTGTTCAGCCCTCCCCCCCCCCTCTCCAAATAGCCATGACTGGGAAGCAGGCATTTCTATTGGTATTAATGTGGGGTTTTGTTTTGGTATTTTAAAGCTTTTATTTGGCCATGACCTACAACCATGACCCTGCCCTTGCACAGAGTGAGCTGAGGTCCTCCTTTCCCAGGACCTGCCCTCCATCTCAACCCTCTCCCCTGAAATAATCTCCAGATAACCATGACTTTGAAGCGCACATTTATATGCTACACTCATCCCTCCGTATTCGCTGGGGTTTAGGGTCACAGGATCCCCGTGAATGTGGAAAAACCGCAAATAGCAAAAACACTGTGTTTTTACCTGAGAGAACGCCTCTCTAGGAATCTCTAGGTCCTCCAGTGCCAGATATTGACCATAAAGTTGCACTGGAGGAGTTACAAATGCCTAGTAAAGTGCTCTCTCTCTCTCTCTCTAGGAATCTCTAGGTCCTTCAGTGCGACATTTGGTTAAAGTTGACCATAGAGTTGCCCTGGAGGACCGAGATATTCCTAGAGAGAACATATTAATAAAATCGATGAATAATCAAATCCACAAAAGTCAAGGCTGCAAATGTGAAGGCACAAGTGTATATTACTGTTTGGTGGTTTTTTGTTTGTTTGTTTGTTTGTTTTTGTTGTTTTGTTTTTTGCTTTCTGTTTTTTGCCAATGTGATAACTGAAATAACAGCTACCGTAACACCTTTTCCAGTACATATCTCTGTTGACAGCACTGAGGTTCTAAGGCAAGGATCAATCCATAAAGGGAAATCCATGGCTTTGGGTGCTGGCATGCAGGCTTTATTTGGGCAACAATCCAAGTAAAAGCAGGGCATTTTTATTTTTACTGAACTGCTATGCAATCAATCCCATAATTGTTTCTGTGGTATCTTACATATTTTCAAGAGACGAGGGAAAGGGGAGACTCATATGCAACATCTATATAAAGTAAATAGAAGGATGGATGAATTCCACAATTTGCTCCCACTGGAGTTCTATATGATTATGGTTATAGCAATAAAAATAGTGATTAAGAGAACTGGCAGTTTGAGAAGTGTTTTCACTTTTCCCTCATGGTGTACAATATTCTGTTTTTATATAGCCCCTGTGGCTTTGGTCTAAATTTATATCTGGCAGATGTACAAGGTCATCATAACCCTCACTTAAAAGCCATCTCCAAAAATATTATCATGCTGTTGCTAAAAAAGATGAAATAAAATTACTGTCACAAGGACGAGTCATTCTGGATCTAACAAAAAGCCTATCTAGTCCAACTTTTTTTTCTCCCACACTTAACTGATCAGATGTTCCTATAAAGTTCACAAACACAACAAAGCTAGAACAGTACAGTTGTACTCTTACTCACTTTGCCAGCAACTGGAATTCAGAGCCACCCTGCTTCTGATCCTGGAGATTGCTTACCAGCCATTTTAAAAGCCTAGCAAATCTAAGAACTGTTGCTCGAGGTTTTGTCTGTGGGCTTGTATTGTTCAGTTAATTGCCATTTGGAGAATCTGCCCTTGAAAATATTGATTTGGCTCAATCAAATCAATAGAATTACTAAGAGTTGAGAATTAAGGCATACCTAGACCCGCTTGCCAAGATCATGGGATTACATTTATAGGGAAGACTTCTGGGAGGGAGACAACCTGCTCATTTTCCCATGGAAAAAAATCTTTCAAAGGCTGGTGTTAAACACGCATACACCTGGGGGAAATGAAATGAAAAACAAATGAAAACAGTAGATAACGTTTGCAACGGGGAGATTTGGCCAGAGCAAAGTTAAGCAAACCCATCCTACCCACCAATACTCTCTGATTAATGCTCCTTTCCTATTACCATCACAAAAGAAACACACTGGGACTTTGTACCCTAAAATTCTGCTCTGCATAAAGCTACTTGCAGCCTTTCTTTCAGGATGAATATTTAGGCCTCGTGCAGAAAGATGAGGATCAAAATACAACAAGTGTGAGGACCACTGCATGTAAGGCCCTAAAGGTCAGCAGGAGAATTAAAGGTACAATTAAATGGTACAATAATTGCTTGTCTCCAAATGTATCAGTAACAGTCATAAAGCCACATAGATTTTGCAGTGACACAGGATGGGCCCTGCAGGTGCTGTTGGACTGCAAGTCCCATTAGCCCTAGTTCAGACAGCCAATGTTTAGGAACGATAAAATCTGCAATCCAACAACACCTGGAAGGTCAAACATTCCCCACCTTTACTATAAGTGAAGTTAATAAACATGTTGAAAATCTGAGGGTTCTAATTTCAAAGTGCTGTCAAAAAGGGATATTAATAACACTTTTAATGATACTTCTTTTTGTTTATTTTGATCTGACAACTGTGCATTAAAACACACACATAAAACACCATATGCAGATCTTTATTGAAGATTGTCATATATTATTAATATTTCCCTAATGTGCTAGTACTGTTGAGTACTTAGTACTTAGTACTTAGTATCCCACCATACCTTCCACTATGACAATTGTCCTTCCATATGTGATTATCTCACACTCACACATCCCTGTCAGCAATTGCATTCTGCTTTGTTATTAATACAGTTAAATCTCACTGGCATGATATGCTGCATGCAAAATTCATCTAAGCATTGAAACAAAGGAAGACACGTGTGCAGATTGAATTTTCTCTCCAAAATCTGAGTGTGGTTCTTTGGGAAAGCCTTTTTCCCTAAGCCAACATCTATTCAGTTTGGTGTCTGTTGCTGGTGCAACCCTTTATTTAAAGGAAAGGAAAGCCAGTTCCCATGTGTGTGCAGTCCTGATGCCTGTAATGAGAAACATTCACTGGAATATTGCACTAGAGATATGGCAGCAAAAATATAGAAATATGGTTGTTGTGAATTTCAGGTGTCTTTCCCTGTAGAGTAGATTAAAATGGCCCTTAGGGCTTCAGTGCACTTGCAGTGAATAAACAAGCTTGGATCATTCAAGTGCCATATCTGCTTTGCTCCAGATATATTTCCCTCCTTGCTTGAGGAACATCTTTTCATCAAATCCACTGAATTGTATAGCATCTTGTACACCCACATCCAGGATAGAGTGGGAAGGCTCTTTCCACCCATTTGAACAGTTCAGAAAACTCATCTGGGGAAAAATCACAGAGAAGAAAATTATAAGACCACATAGCTAATCACCACTTTAACTATCATGGCTCAATGCTATCGAATTAATAGAATTTGTAGTTTTGTTAGACATTTGGCCTTCTTTGTCAGAGAGAAAGGTGTCACAACAAACTACAATTCCCAGAATTCCACAGCACTGAGCCACGGCAGTTAAAGTGGTCCAAACTGCATTATTTCTGCAGTTCGGGTTCGGCCTCAGACAAGGAAGCCATAGCCCTGATTCTGGAAGAACTGAACAGAGCTGTTGATGACAGGGGTACTTGGAGGTCTCTCATTCATAGGGTTGTCTTAAATTGAAGTCAGCTTGATGACAATTAAGAACTACAATATAGCTAATCTCTGAAACTAAACGATCTCTCATTGAATCACTTGAGGTTGGCGTTAACACAATACCCTAGGGCTTAACTCCAGTCCAGCAAACACATGTTTTTGCATGTAATTTGCATGTAACATTTGTGTTTGCATGTAATTATATATCAGAGATTGGAAAAGCTAAGTTTGGCTTGGTAGCTTCCACAGTTGTCCTTTTCTAAGTTCTTAATTATAAATAGATAGACAGAGAGACAGAGAGACAAATGGACAGATACAGTGGTCCCCCGGGGAACGAAATCCCCGGGGTCTGAAACCGGCGGGACCGCTAAAATTCCCCCGGGATCCGAAACGGAAAAACCATGCGGCCCCTTTAAATCGGCCGCGCAGTCCGTCCGCTAAAGCGGTCCCCCGGGATACGGTCATTTCCGGGTTACGAAAGGTAATCCGGAACGGATTACCTTCGTAACCCGAGGGACCACTGTAGATGAATATGTAAGTGGCTGTTTACTATATTGTACAAATCCACATGCCTGATCATGCTTGGTATGTTATCTAATGTAACAAAAATGAAAATCACAGTAAGGCTTTGGGTCCAATCTGTCAACTACTGTAGGTACCTACTGAACATATGGATTAATGAACATATGGATTTGAGATTCAAGTATATTATGAGGGTGTTTTTGTTTTGTTTTGTTTTTGCTTACTAATTTTGACCACACTTGAATGTTAGATTTAGGATGACATCCCTAACATTTCCATACAAGTTTTAGACCCAACCATAATTTGGCTTTTTAAAACAGAAAACTGTTATTTGGGGCCCATTTGGCATAGAATGGGGTGAAAAAGTTTGAAGACTGTGACACTACCATCCACTATTTTGTTTCATTCAAATCATAATAATATAAATAAAGATTTTATAATAATTTTATAATAATATAATAATATATAATAATACATAATTTTATAATAATATAAATAAAGTTTTTTGTTTTTGTTTTATTATTTTATAATCAAAATCACCAGCATATGTCCAGGCAAGGCTGGAAAAAAAATTCTTAAATGTTTCCTATGCAATGTTTGGATTTAGTTTCTGGGAAAATCACATCTTCCAGAAGTTGGTTCTCATATCCAGCAACTGTAATAAAGAACACGTATCTGTGGAATATTCCAATCTTTTGCAAAGTGATTAGGCTGTAAATGACAGAAAACTTCCTGTCTTTCATGGTTTCTGAAGTCAAATTCTCTCTTTTTCTTTAGTTTGTCATTTTGAAATAGAATCTAGATTAGATGTCTTATTCTTGATATTTCTTCACACTTTTACTCTTGTAGAGACTTGGGCCATATTTCAGCTGCAATCAGAAACCAGTAGGCAAGCTCCCTTGAGTTAAATGGGACTTGCATCTGAGTAGACATATAAAGAATAATACCAAAAGGGAGGTATCTTTAGGGAAGGTTGCATCTTGAATTCTAGCCGTATTTTATTAACTATTTAATAATGAAATAGAAATACTGATTTCAGTGGGACTGAGTTTTAGGTAAGTAGGGGTAGGATATTTCCCCCCTCCCCCCGGACAAAGTTTGAAACAAACTTCCTCATTCATAAATGAAGGAATATAGCCCAAATATGGTTGTGAGGTGAATGAATGAACAAAATAAAAAGACTTACATATTCATCCAGAAGTATGAACTTCTCATCTGTTAAAAGAAGGGAAGAGAAACAATTAAATTATTTAATAATAGCAACATGTTATTCCATGTTAAAAGAGTGATGAAGACTAATAATGGTTGATTTTAAGAGACGGCTATATCTTTTTATATTATTATTATGTTACTTTCCTAAATAACATAATGGAAACTATAAAAAGAAGGGGGGTCATCTTTACATTGTAAGGAATAGACAGTTATTTCTTTACAAATAATAGAAATATAGGTTTTCACTATACTGAATTGTATACCTCTCATCTCAGTTGCTTTTCTGTTGTGTGTTTTCAAATAATTTCTGACTTATGGCGATACTAAGATGAACCCATCACAGGCTTTTCTTGGAAATATATGTTTAGAGGTGTTTTTTTTTAAAAATTTCATTTCCTAGAGACTGAGATAATTTGACTTCCCCAAAGTCACCCAGTGTGTTTCCATGGCTAAGCTGGGATTTGAACCCTGATCTACCAGAGTCTTAGTCCAACACTCTAACCCACTACTCCACATTGTCTTTCATCCTTGTTGCTAATCTTGCAAAAACAAACAACAAATAAACAAACAAAACAGCTGTAAATTACATATTTTGTTCATAGCATTCATTAACAACAACAACACACATATATTGTTGTAATTTTTAATGTTTAATTTAAACTACACTCTAATTAGGAAATTAATAGTTTTGTAGATGCTGTTGTAACATTACTGTGGCACAATATTATCACCATAATGGTTTACCTTTTATACTGCTAGGATCTGTCAGTCCAACCATCCATATGCGGAGCGCTCATAAACACACACCATAAACTAGCAAGAATTGTGACAAATACCTTGCCCCTCTAAATAAAGCTTTCCAGTAGTCACAGAAAGAAAGTTGTTATTGTTAGCAAGCATCTTTCAGAATATGGGGAAAATATAATTAGCAGAATTTCTAGTACTAAGATCAAATATCTTGCTTTTGCGATGTACAAATATTAATCATTATAACTTTACCTTTTGGTTAGATTCAGGCACCAAGCATGAGACATCTTTATGGTGCTGAAGGAATTGTTCAAAATTGTCCTCGCTGATGACAAATTTTCCAGCTTTTCTCAGAGCATTTTACCCTGTATTTTCTCCTTCAACGAGAAGCAACTGAAATACCTAGGAGACACAAAGTGGCATGATTAGAGACAATGTTTGCTTGCCACAACAATCATAGCAAACAATAATGTGATGGAGAGAGTGCCTAGCTGTCTCTTTCATGATGAAATATACTATTTGAGTAAACACATTCTAGTTATTGGATGTTCACTAGTGTAAAACTGTCAGCTACAAGAAAACACACCTACATGGTTTTGAATTTTTTTCCCTCCAGAACAGTGAAAAGGTTCATTATTCCTATAGCAGTGACAGAATCACTGGTTCCTCCGAAAAAGACTCATTCCACTTGATGGATTCTCTAAAGATAACCTTTTCCAAATAAACCCACAAGACACCTGGAAAACCTTAAAGCTTTGATGCACTTATTATAGCAAACAACTGCTATAATAAATTTAGCATATAGAGGATGCAAAAAATATGTTTGTTTGCATTTAAGGTTCCATAGGGTCCTTTGTTGTTTTGCTGCCACAAATTAATCTGGCTACCCTTTAGGAATTTCAGGAAAGAGACTCATATTTAGTCCATTTCCACAAAAACAGCAAGATGTTCCATGGCAATTTAAAGATTGACACATTGCTAATGCCATGATAGTGTGTTGGTCATTCAGGTGCTGTAGGATGCATTGCTGCATGAAAATGCAACTTGTGAATTACCTATTTTAATCCATGTATCGTTCCTTACCAGTTGTGCGAACACGTCCCTGGTTTCTCAGTCTTAAAAAGTGTTTATCTATCCTTTGTTTTAAGAGAGTATCTTTCTTCCATTGGCAGATGACAAAAATGGCAAGCTAGACAGCTCTAGAGCTACCTTTTCAGACTCATGGAACTCCACTTTCTCTTTTGTGCCATTATTTTTAAGGCTTCCAGTGCCAGTGACTGCTGTCTCCCACGTGAGTGAGCCACTGAATCTACTTTGGATTTTAGTCCAAATTTTAAAGGAATTTTCAACTTGCTGGACCTGTTTAGAAGATATGGTTCAGCACCCTGGATAGCTCATTTAAACTCTTGCCTTTAAAAACTGGAACAGATTCACCGACTGACTGACATGGACTTAGCTGATGAGTCATCTGAGCTTTAGAGAATCAGTTATTTAACTAAACTTGCATTTGAGATATTTTTTTAAAAAAAGAAAGAACATTTGAAGAAAAAATCACTCCATATTTCTGCACGATCCATTTGCATTTTGTAGTCTGTATCCATTGCAGAAGAACCATCTCCTTCTATGTGTTAGGCAGAAGGCAGGATGCTTCTCCATTAAATTCCCTGCCAGAGCTGTCTCAAGAAGTTTTGTGTGTCAGAACAAACTCAAAAAGGCTCCCTGCATGCCCAGAGCTTGAAGAATTACTTTCCTGAACTACAACTCCCAGCCAGTACAGTGGGCCCTTGTTATCCGCTGGGTTTGGTTCCAGGACCCTCTGTGCATAACAAAATCCATGTATGCTCAAGTCCCATTAAATATAATGGCACAACAAAATGGTGCCCCATATATAAAATGGAAAATCAGGGTTTGCTATTTGGAATTCATACTTTTTGGGGAATATTTTCAAGCCGTGTATGTTCAAATCCGTGGATAAAAAAGTCCATGGATAAGGAGGGCCAACTGTATAACCATGACAACATGGAACATATAGCTCTCTCCTCCAGTACACCTCACCCAGAAGCATCAGCTGCCTACGGTGTCTGCTTTCCCTGCTTGCTATCTATACTGCTGCTTCTACTGAAAATAAAATAAAATAAAAATAAGAAAATTTAAAACTGTGATTAACCAGGTGCATATATATTTTTTTTTTTTGATCAAAAGGTCTGAAACTGATGAATCTAATTAGTCAAATAAAAAAAAAGGAAACCCTACAGCTGAAATCATTTTGGACATTTTGGAAAGCTACTTAGAATGACTTCCTGCTGGTTTCAGCAGTGTTTCAATGTGATCATTTGCTGAAGAATCCTGTCTACAATGACTGCAACTGGAACCTAAGGCAAACATTAGGAAACTCAGAGATTCAGCAGCATGCTTAAAATGTGAGAAGATCATGGTTTTGATATGAAGACTCATAAGAGATTATGTTTACACATATTTGTGATGAACACTGCACAAGCCTATCATGGAAGCAAACATTTTTTTCAAAAAATCACACATTTATATTGTCACTAATTTACTGCCACCTACTGAAAAATATAGGCATTGTAAGATAGAAAAGATAAAACAGACTGTTTCTCTGCCAGTAAGCCACAAGCAGATTCTGGAAATGGTACTTTGGGGAATACATCTCCCCAACTCTAGTGGCCAGAGAGAGTTGACTAGCTATATTTCCAAAGTACAATAACTTCCAAAATCTACAAAAAGTGATAGCTTTATTACACCAACCAAAACACACAAAATACATGATGCAAGCTTTTGAAGCTCCAGTGGCTTCTTTATCAGGCAAAGGGTTAAAAATCAAACATGAGAAAAGAAGGGGTGGGGGAAAATGATGATGTTGGAGTCATTTTTTTTGTTGAGATATTGTTATAGTTTTTCTCAGTTAAGCTGGTACAAAAGGCTATTCATGTAGGTAGAGACAATTTCTCTCTTTTTGGCCGTATGGGTTCTGGTGATGTAACAAGTCAATGTTTTACATTTCATTCCTGAAGAGCCAAGTGGATTTTTTAAACTCTTTCTCCCCTAAATGTATTTTAAGTTGTTTGTCCCTCCCTCTCAAGGAGGAGAGACACATTGTTTACAAATTCCCCAAATGATCACAAGGGAAAAAGAGAACATTTATGCAAAATACCTATTGGGTGGTACCGGTAGTTCGATTTGCATTATAATGTGTCTGCAGGCTAGGCAATCCATCTTCCCCTCTCTCTTTACAATTTCTCATTCAAAGCAAAAAGTGACCAGAACAACAATCATGTCTCACAATCTCAGACTTTTCCAAGATGAACCATCAAACCAGCCTGAACCACCAAACTGTCTGAGGATGGAGTTCACTCAAATGTCTGAAATCAACTACACTGATGGGAGTTGTAGTCCCATCTCCCATCAATATAGTTGATTTCAGAGAGACTACAGAAAATATTAACCAGAAAATACCGAGCCTGCTTAACTTCCAAGAGCAGCTCCTGCTGGGCCTAAAATAGCTTAGGAGACCTAAAAACCATTTTTCAATTGTCTCCTAGTGTGCATGTTTTCATTTTAAAAACTGAGAATTAAAAATTCCATGGATGGGGAATACAGTGGGAAAGCACAAGGGGAAAGCTCCAACATTCTGCTAAGGGCCAATAAAGGCCTGGCAGTGGCCTACTACTAGGCTAAGGGCACATGGCAGAGCAACGCAAGATGGGCATTGCCAGATGCTGTTCTTACCAGTTTGGTCATTTCCCCACTAAACAAACAGCTCTGACATTGTATGACTAGGAGGGTAAAGTGCACCCTTCCAGATATTAGCATGACTAATGGGAACTGCCATCCAACCACTTACAGAAGGCTGGACTTTGCCCATCCCTGCTGTGTGACATGACAGCATCAAGAAGTGAGGCCCCTCACTCCTGGAACCTTCTTCCCCCACATGCACCTCATCACATCTCTAACCAATTTAAAAACTGAGTTAAAGGCTATATTGTTTAGGGAAGCATTCTCAGGTGTGTGCCCTTGTCCGCCCCAGGATGCCTCATTTTAGTTATGTATTCAGAAGCCAAGCCCTCCCTCCAGTCCATCTGCCTTGGTTTGGTCCTCAGAGGGAGAGATGAACTGCTAGACCTGATCCCCTTCCACACCACTTTTCCCTTCTCCTTTTGTGTTGTGTCTTTTTAGATTGTAAGCCTGAGGGCAGGGAACTGTCTAATTAACAAGATTTTATGTACAGCGCTGTGTAAATTTACAGCGCTATATATAAAAAGGTCAATAATAATAATAATGAGGTGTATGAAATGGGGTGGGGAAAGACATGACACAATAATGTCACTTCACAGACTGCTTGGTAATACATACTAAAAGGAACAAAGGAACATAAGAGTTGTGGCAATGTAGCAGAAGCCTCATGGCTGTCCAACAGAACTGTACAATGACTGCATCAGTGACATTTTAATGCAGCAGATGGTTTGGTCATGAATCAGGAAAGTCAACTGATTTGAATAGCTCATAATATGGATTACAAAGACAATCCAGAAGTGCACATTGTTACTGTGCATATCACCCCCAGGCATGGGATTTTTTTTTATTTTTAGCAAAAGTCCCCAGGAATGGGATTTTTTCCACCATTCCAGATGGGATCCTGGATATGGATATTTTGGACAGTTTCCTAAAGTACTAGGGCTGGGGATTACTTTCCTGGGTCCCAAAGGTACCCCGGTGAGGAAATTATGTTCACCTTTCCTGAAGGTCCCCGAGTATGGGATTTTTTCACTTTTCTCGAAGATCCCCCGGTATGGGAATTTTTCTCACCGTTCCGGAAGTTACCCTCGATTTGGATATTTTGGACAATTTCCGAAAGTACAAAGGTTGGGGATTACTTTCCCAGGTCCCAAAGGTACCCCGGTGAGGTAATTATTTTCACCTTTCCCCAAGGTCCCTGGGTATGTGCATATTTTCAGTTTTCCCAAATATGCCCAGGTATGGGAATTGTTTCACAGTACCAGAAGTGACACTCGATTTAGATAGTTTTGAAAGTTTCCGAATGTTCTAGGGCTGGGGATTACTTTCTTGGCTCTGAAGGGTACCCCGGTGAGGAAAAGATTTTTACCTTTCCCAAAGGACCCTGGGTATGGAAATTTTTTCACCGTTCTGGAAGCGACCCTTGATTTGGATATTTTGGACAGTTTCCAAAAGTACTACGGCTGTGGATTACTTCCTGGGTCCCAAAGGCACCCCGGTGAGGGAATTATTTTCACCTTTCCCAAAGTTCAACGGGTATGGGAGTTTTTTCACCATTCCAGAAATGAACCTCGATTTGGATATTTTTGACAATTTCTGAATGTACTTGGGCTGGGAATTACTTTCCAGTGTCCAAAAGGTACCATGGAGAGTAAATTATTTTCACCTTTCCCAAAGGGTACGCAAATTTTTTCACAATTCCAGATGGGACCCTGGATATGGACATATTACTTTCCCCGGTGCCAAAGGTATCCTCGTGAGGAAATTATTTTCACCTTTCCTGAAGGTCCCAGGTTATGAGATTTTTTTTTTCACTTTTCTCTAAGGTCCCCAGGTAAGGCAATTTTTTCACAGTTTCGGAATCAACCCTTGATTTGGATATTGTTGACAGTTTCCGAATGTAATAGAGCTGGGAATTACATTCTTGGGTCCCAAAGGTGAGGAAATTATTTTCACCTTTCCCAAAGGTCTCCAGGTATGGGATATGTTTTACTTTCCCAAAGGTCCCAGGGTGAGGGAATTTTTTCACACTTTCAGAAGCTACCCTCAATTTGGATATTTTTGACAGTTTCTGTATGTCCTGCAGCTGGGAATTATTTTCCTGGGTGCCAAAGGTACCCCAGTGAGGAATTTTTTTTCACCTTTCCTAAAGGTCCCTGGGTATGGGATTTTTAAAAAAAACTTTTCCTGAAGTTCCCCCGGGTAAGAGAATTTTTTCACAATTCCAGAATCAACCCTCGATTTGGATATTTTTGACAGTTTCCTAGTGTACTATGGCTGGGGATTACTTTCTTGGGTCCCAAAGGTGCCCTGGTGAGGAAATTATTTTCACCCTTCCCGAAGGTCCCAGGGTATGGGAATTTTTTTACTTTCTCGAAGGTCCCTGGGTAAGGGAATTTTTTCATGCTTTCAGAAGCGACACTCCATTTGGATATTTTTGATGGATTCCAAATATACAAGGGATGGTTTCTGAATGAAGTGGGGCTGGGAACTACTTTCTCCAATGCCAAAGGTACCCTGGTGAGGAAATTATATTCACCTTTCCCAAAGTTCAACAGGTATGGGAGTTTTTTCACTTTTCCTGAAGATCGCCAGGTATGGCAATTTTTTCACTGTTTTGGCAGCGACCCTCGATTTGGATATTTTTTACAGTTTCTGAAGGAACTAGGGCTGGGGATTACTTTCTTGGACTCCAGCCTCACCCTGGAGAGGAAATTATTTTCAGCTTTCCCGAAGGTCCCCAGGTATGGGAATGTTTTCACTAGCGGAATTTTTTCACCATTCTGGAAGTGACCATTGATTTGGATATTTTGGATAGTTTCTGAATGTACTAGGGCTGGGAATTACTTTCTTGGATCCAAAAGGTACCCCGGTGAGGAAATTATTTTCACATTTCCCAAAGGTCCTCAGGTATGGGAATTTTTTAAATTTTTCCCAAAGATCCCCAAATATGGAAATTTTTTGACTGTTCTGGATGGGACCCTGGATCTGGATATTTTTGACTTTTTCCAAATGTAATAGGGTTGAGGATTACTTTCCCGGGTCCCAAAGTTACACTGGTGAGGAAATTATCTTCACCTTTCCTGAAGGTCTGTGAGTATGGGCATTTTAAAACTTTTACCAAAGTTGCCTGGGTATGAGAATTTTTTAACCATTCAGGACATGAATCTCGATTTGGATATTGTTGAATTCCATTTGGTATGGGAATTATTTCACTTTTTCCAAATTCCCAGGTATGGGAATGTTTTCACTTTTCCCAAAGCTCCCTGGGTATCGGAATTTTTTCACCATTCCAGAATCGATCATTTGGATATCTTGAACAGTTTCTGAATGTACTGGGGCTGGGGATTTTTTCCCCACTTTTCTCTCAGGTCCCTGGGTAAGGCAATTTTTTCACCGTTTCCCAGGTTCCCAGATATGGGAATTGTTTGGTAGTCTTGACATGAATGTCTAGTCGTAACTGACTGTAGGAGGCAGTGCTCATTTCTGTTACTAAGTCAAAGAACCAGCATTGTCCGAGGACTGCTCTAGTGGTCATGTGGCCAGCATTACTGTACCAAATGCTGTTACCTTCCCACCGAAGTGGTACCTATCTATCTAATTGCATTTGCATACTTTCGAACGGCTAGGTAGGCAAAAGCTGGGACTAGTGACAGGCATTCACTCATCATGCAGTACTCGGGCCTTAAACTGCCAACCTTCAGAACTGGCGTCTTAACCACCAAGCCATCACATCCCAATCTAATTGTTCTGTGCCTTCAAACAATTTCCATCTTATGGTGATCCTTTTTTTTATTTATTTTCAACAATAAAAACATGCATCTCTTAATTGTTCTCTCCATATACAAACCTCTCTTATTATCTTTACAGTCTTTGCAGTCTTCTTCATAATATCAATCTTTGAGGGACCACCCCAAAAGGGTGGTATGGCACTACCTTTTTTGCTGCAGAACTTTACCGCATCAGCTAGATGCTGCGGCGAAGTGGTGCAGCAAAAAAGGAGCAGGGAAATACTGTTCCTTTTTAGCGCCGCAGTTGCAACACAATACACAGAAAAGGCGCCATTGGGCACCTTTACTCTGCTGCAATTGCGCAGCTCCATTTAGAAGCTGCACAGTTTCAGTGGCACCATTACATTCACCGTCTAAACGGCATTACGTAATGACGCCGGTGCCATTACATGTTAGGGTTTGGGAGCGCACTAATGCTGCGTGCTCCCAAACCCTAATCACGGTGCAAGGGCTGCCCTTCCTGCCCGTCTGTTTTGAGCCATAGGATTATGGTAATCCTAAAGTGAACTTTATCATGGATTTTTCTTGACAAAATTTGTTCAGTGGGGACTTACCTAAGATCATTCAGTAGGTTTCCATGGCTGAGAGGAGATTCAAACCTTGGTTTCCTAGAGTTCTAGTTCAACACTCAAACCACTATAGTATATTGGCTGCCTTGTCTATTCTTATGTAGACAAAATGGCACTGATCAATGCGTTCTCAATTAGCATACAGAATGGTAATTATGTGGGCAGTTGGTAAAATTTACTTCTTGCTTCACATGCTTTCTAGCCAGTTAGCCATGTTCTTTCCAGGATACTTCATTCCACCCACTTGTGTGCCCAAGCAATGAGTCAGTACAATAAACACATTATAGAACATGGTTGGAAGTCATGGTGCTCTTTATTTTCTCCCAGCATGCCCCATCAATGCCTGTGGCACAGTTCCAGCAGTACCTGTAGTGCTACATGTTTTCTATCCCTGTTACAAAAGAAAGAGAAAAAGGAAGAGGGAGCATCTAATTCTTGGTTTTCTCACTGTAACATTTAAACCATCTTTCTTTAGTCATACTTCCACTGATAACAATGCTGACACTTGCCAAGTTCAGTTCCTGTTTGCAAAACTGAACCAGCTTCCCAACAAATTAATCACTCTCATGTAGAAATGGTTCCCCTCCTGAAAATTTTACAAGATCCTTTTGCATATTGATATTCCAGAGTAACACAGCTATGCCTTTGAATAAAATCCATGGCATGTGGAGATTAAAAAGAAAGCACAGTAGATGCCAACTCTGTTGATTCCAAAGGATCAACAAAACACTAAGTGCAAGCATTGATATATCCACACTGCAATCCATTGCACAGTTACTTGGGAAGAAGTCCATTCAACATAATGGGACTAGCTTTTGACACTATACACTATAAATTGAACCAACCTGGGATGGCACTAGACTTGATTTCGAGAAAGTCAGTGTTCTGAACAGCACTCTCCAGAATTCCCCCACCAGCATGAACATGCTGACACATTCTGGGGGAAATAGTCCCAAACTATAACTTTCCAAGCTCTGTTTATGTCATCTGTCCAGACAGAGCAGTGGTAAAGTTGCTTAATGAAATTATTCAACCTCTTTCTTTCCATTAGTCTCAAAGGTGCTACAAGATCCCTTGGCATACTGGCCTCTCATGACAGGCAAAAGAGTGACAGAACCTATCGCCTGGACTACACAGCAAGGTGATATGAACTGTTACACACACACAACATTTCGCAGATGAAAACCAGGACCTGGGCAACATCAGAGTGTGGTTAAAATAACAACTGTGATTCATGAGGAACACAAGAACCAGGAGAGGCTGCAGCAGTTTGCTTTTGCCTCCATCTACAGGGAAAGGGAAGATTCTGCTCCATCTCCCTGTCTCCTACTCATGAATTCAGTAAGTGCAAACTACTTTTACACTTTGAAGTCCATTTAGAAATGGGAAATTCTGGAAGAGGAAAGAGAAACAGGGACATTTCAAAAGCAGGAGGGCAGAGGGTTAATTAGCACTGTTCCTACCACATCAGGATATGGGTACATCTACACCATAGTTGGTGTGTGTATACTTTTACTCTACTCCACCCATTGCTGTGGTTGTTGTCCACCTCTATGGTGACCCTGAGGCCATAACCCTATCATAAGGTTGTCTTGGAGAGGGTTTGCAATTGCTATCCTCTGAGGCTGAGAGAGTGTGGCTTGCCCAAGGTGGGATTTTTGTGTTCCAGTAAGGAATGGAACCCTGGTCTCCAGAGTCCTACTCCAGCACTCCAGCCACTATGCCACATTGGCTCTCTTGACACCCCTTTAATTGCCCTGGCCCAGTGCTAGGGAATCCTGGGAACTGTAGTTTGTTGTGGCACCAGAGCTCCCTGGCAGAGAAGGCTGCCCTGAATCATTTGAGGCCTGGGCAGTTAAAGTGGTCTTAAACTGGATTAAGCCTGGGCAGTTAAAGTGGTCTTAAACTGGATTATTTATGCAGTGTGTTTTAGACCTTACTTGTTGTTATTGTGGGCCTTCAAGTCATTTCCAACTTATGGCAACCCTATCATGGGGTTTTCTTGGCCAGATTTGTTCAAAGGAGGTTTACCATTCCCTTCCTTGAGGCTGAGAACATGTGACTTGCCCAAGGCCACCCAGTAGGTTTCATGGCTGGGATTTGAAACCTGGTCTCCAAAATCATAGTTCAATGTTGAAACCACTATGCCATGTACTGCTGCTCCTGATTTTGAATTGTCATCCTGACTCAAAGTGCCACTAAATCCAGAAAATTTTCTAGGAGCCATAATAGAGTGAAATGAATGTCACCATTGAAAAAAATCCAACCACTGGAAGTTTGTATTTTTTTTTCCTAAAGAGAAAGGAATAGGGTACAAAGAAAACACTAGGCTGAAGATGTTAAGAGCAGCAGCAGCAGCAACAACAACTGGCACGCAACTTGGTGATAAAGTCCTAACATACTTGGGTTGATATGAAGAAAAATGCATTAAAAGGTACCAAAGTGACAACAAAACAGAGGACAGTAACTGGATAACAAGATTATGGTCCCCAATAAAAGGAGAAATAGCATATAAGTCTATGAACAGGAACCATCCATAAAAAGATGTAAGAGGTGAAAATGGTACAAAATGCTAAAAAATCTGATGTTATTTCTGATCCATGTGATGTCACATAAAGTTCAGGATTAGTTGGGGATTGCATTCTGCTAACACATTTGTGCGATCCAGTGTGACATATTGGTTTGAGCACTGGACTCTAAAGACCAGGGTTCAACTCCCACTGGGCTGTGGAAACCCATTGGGTGACTTTGGGCAAGTCATATACTCTCAGCCTGAGGGGAAGGCAATGGCAAACCTCTGAACAAATCTTGCCAAGAAAACCCCATTATAGGTTTGCCTTAGGGTCACCATAAGTCAGAAACAGCTTGAAGGCACACAACACACACAGTTATCCTTTCTTTAATGGTCCTTTCCCCCTTTTCTTTCTTCATTCCCTTCCTACCTCTTTGTATTTTTCTGTGTTGGTTGAACGAAAGAAGATCCCTAATTCATTGCATTAAATAAGACACGAGGGACTGTGTTCTGAATATCCTTCCACAATGACAGGCAGTTAAACATTAATGGTGGAACACAGGATTCCTTGAAACTAAATAAGCTGGAAGGAGGTTTTGCTAGAAAGACGCCAGGTTTAGGATTTGTGTTCTAATTCCTTTCAACAGCTAATTTGTCTGAGCCATTCTTATACCATTTCATGGATGATTTGGCAATGCCATTCTCTGATATTGTTTGCTCACTGTTGTGATTCATTGCATTATTCTTGTGAATGAGCCATCAAGCTTATTAACATGGATTTCCCTTTCTGTATATCATGTCCAGTGTTGCAGAAGGCTAGGGACATACCTCTGAAGTTTGGTCAAAAGGTCAGCATGGTGTATTGGTCTGACTGTTGGATTCCAACTTTGGAGACCAGGCTTCAATTTCCAGCTCAGTCATGAAACCCACTGGGTGACCTTGAGCAAGTCACACTCTCTCAGCCTCAAGGGAAAACAATGGCAAACCCCCTCTGAAGCAATCTTGCCAAGAAAGCCATGAGTCAGAAGCAACTTGAAGACACTTGACAACAACAACTAAGCACTTGAGGACCACTGGGCCAGCCTGCCTGATGGGGATACTATTTATCTTTGGAATTACACAGTCGCTATTCTCATTGTACTCTGAAAAAGCCAGATCAGGGTCGTGGTGTGTGGTTGCCACAGCCCCAATCTAGTGAAGTTGAAGGCTGCTGCAGGCCGCCCCTTAGGGATGATCTGCACAGCCCCTAAAACCCCCAGAAGAATGTGTTTATGACTCTGATAAATTGCATTGTCTCTTTCACATCAACAGCAAATAATAAATAATCTATTTATAACAAATAATCTGCAAACTCATCAAATTAACTACATACAATCTCTTTAGTCAGCTCCCTTTGCATAACAAATTACTCCTTCTTACTCATGAATTAACATTAATTCATTTTAACCATTATTGGCACGTAATGGTTAAAATAATGATTTTTAATTCGTTCTTTTTAATGTTTTATTAGATTAGGGTAACCAATTTTATCAGATTATTTCTGTGCTGGGGTGGGGTAGGCAATGTGTGGACACAGGGGAGGTGGGAGACAACTGCTGTAGGGACAGGAACCATTTTTCCGGATGGCTAGGCGTTCAAGGCCTGCAATTTTCTGGTTTTGTTGGTTAAAGCATTTAAGTTAAAAATACTTTAAATTAGTCAAATCTAGTTTTTTAAAAGGTTTTTTTTTGTTATTTAATCAACTTATTCTTCAAGAAAACATCTGGAAGGCACCTGGTTGTGGACGGCAGAATTGGAGAATAGAGGAATATAGGGAAGAAAGAGCAAAAAAAATTGCTTCTTAGCAAGAATATAGTCTCCCATTTGAAGTTTGTTTATGTTGAGCAAACAGTTTGTGTTTGTGTAGCCTGAACAGCATGACTTAGGGCAAATGTAACGCAGGGTCATTAGCCCTAGAAACTTATTAGAGTGGGTGTGAACACATCAGGCTTTCATTCTTTTCATAACAAACAAGGCCCATGTCTTCCAGTTTGGCTGCCTCCTTAAGTTGAGCTGCGGTAAGGAGGAACTGATCTAAACTGAGAGTCTTTGTAGGGGGCAAGTCTGGTTTACTGATCCCATTTGGGCATAAGACAACTGTTAACTTTATTTGTATACACTATTGTTCTTGAATGCAACTTAAGTATGCAAGAAGAGTACAGCCAAGTATATGTTCTACTTGCAATTTCAGTTGATACTATGCCTGGTATATGGATGCTCTTCCCAAAGAGAAGGTCTTCAGTTGTTCAAATGTGAGTTGGGTTCAGGCTAGCTTAGCCACACCTGAATCCCAATGGGACTTAAGTAAGACAGGAAGAACTTGGTCTGCTCATGTTAATAGGGCTGAAACATGTCTAAGGGTATAATTGTAGATCTCCTTGTAAGGGTATAAGCACCACTGGAATCAAAGGCCTAAACCAAGTTTTTAGATCCAACATGTGTGGACTATTGAATTAATGAGAATAACATAGGTTCCATTAGTATTAGGCTTTGGTATCCGATGGGGTTTAGTTCAAGGATACCAAAATCCATGGATGCTCAAGTTTCATTAAATAGAACAGCATAGTACAATGATGTCCCTTATATAAAATTGCACAATCAAGGTTTGCTTTCTGGAATGTATATATTTTAAAAAATATTTTCAAATTGTGGATGGTTGAATCTGGATAAAGAACCTGCAGATATATTGACTTGACAAGTTTCCATTGATTCAGGATAGTATCGCACTATACTGTTATAGCACTATGATTCCATTTTTACTGCTGTGGCTGCCTCCTGTGGAATCCTGGGATTTGCATTTTAGCAAGGGGTATTTAGAATTCTTAGCCAGAGAATTCTTAGGCCTCACTAAAACAACAAACCCCAGAATTCCACAGGAGGCAACAATAGTAGTTAAAGTGGAATAATAGCACTTTAACAGTGTGGTGTGATAATGTCCTCTGTAAGTGGGCTCTGATTTGGGACTAATAATAGGGTTTTGGCCAAACAGGCTTGCTTCTGAGTGGACATATATATATGATTGCATCATTAATACGGACTAAAGAGTCAAAGAGTCACTCAGATTTTTCTAACTATATGGCACTTGTTCTTTGCATCTGGTGGAGGTGGGTCTTACCCATGGAAGAACTTACTGTAGCAAACAAATAAATTTTTGGTAGTAAAGAACTCTGCCTGAAATTCTGTTGGTTACTTCCAAGTAGAGTAGAGCCATTCAATGTGACAGGTAAATACAATTGATCCCATGACACTGTTCTAATCAAGGATTTGACTGACACTAGGATTTAGACCTTTTAAATTTTTCATCAGGGCATTTCTATTGCGTGTATGTATATGGATTTTTTTTAAGTGAGCAGAAAAAACCACTAGAGTGCAGAAGAGAGCTAGGCACAACATGATCTCAAACCTAGTCCAGCAGCAAGAAATACAATCATTTCCAGATTTTTTTTGTGGTGGTAGTAGTGGGGGTGAAGATGGGGATAAGGAACAGAGATAAGGAGTGCTGAAACAGCAAAATGTCTCTCTCTCTCTCTCTCTCTCTCTCTCTCTCTTGGGCTTCAGGCTGAGCTGAAACAGTTTGATGATGCTGGGACAATCAGGATTTTAGGAATGAAGCGGGAGGGCTTCCCTTTACAAAATGCCTTAAGGGTTAAAATATCCAACACTTTATTTCTCAAAGGAGAAGGGCCTAATCCCCCATCATTGTCAAATTGCAATCCTTCTAATACCAGTTTTGTTGTGGGTTCTTAATGCTGCAAGAACAGCATTTTGTACAGCAGTGTAGTGGTAAATTCTGATGTGCAAAATGGCTCATTGTGTCAGCCACATGCCTCAAAACATGCAGGCAGCTGTTTAGAGCTAGTTCAGCTACTCAGTTTTCATGGTCTTCCTCTCTCCTAAGAGCAGATGTTTTGGAAAGCTAATGAATCTCTATTACCGGGCTCCAGAAATTGGTGTTGTTCTTGTCACTGTAGGCTGTCTGCTTTCCTCTGAGGGTGGAAGAAAGCCCCCTTTCTATTGCCCTTCTCAACTTTTTCTCCCACAGCAGATTTCATCAAGTTGCTGCCACACTGCAGAAATAAAGTAGTTTGACACCACTTTAACTGCCATGACTCAATGCTATAAAATTCTGGCATTTGTAGTTTGGTGGGACATCAGAGCGCTCTGACAGGAAAGGCTAAATAGCTCACAAAACTACAAATCCCAGAATTCCATAGCAATGAGTCAAAGCAGTTAAAGTGGTGTCCAATGTATGTTTACTACCTTTCAAAATCTGCTTTTTACTAAAACCCTGAAGATCTTGTTGGTCTTCAACTTCCATCAGCCCCAAGGCAGCTGATGGTAAGAGAGCATGGAAGTCCAGAAACATCTGAAAGTCACATGTTGGCTTGTGCTTTAGGGTCCACGCCAAAGGTTACAAAATAGTGAAAAACTTTGGAATTCTTCATATGTTTATGATCTATTGGTTGGTCTTAAAAGAGGGATAAAGAAAGTCAAAGAAGAAAGTGCTAAGGGAGGCTTAATGCTGAATATTAAGAAAACAAAAATAATGACCACAGAAGAACTAGATGAATTTTATCCTAGACTATGATAAAATAGAAATAGTCAAAGAATTCCCATACCTAGTATCAAACATTGATCAGAGTGGAGACAACAAAAAAGACAACATGGACAACAAAAAAGACAACAAATCTCTCCCTGAACAGATCAAATCTGACTTTTCCCTGGGAGCCAGGATGACTAAACTGAGGTTGTCATACACCATGAGAAGGAAAGACACTTTGGGAAAGACAATGATGCTAGGAAAAGTGGAAGGTATAATGGAAGACCTCAAGCCATATGGCTAGATTCAGTCAGTGAGAACATGGCATTAGGATGTGAGCAGGTGGTGGAGGAAAGGGGGTCTTGGAGATTTCTCATCCACAGGGTTGTCATGACTCAAGGACAATTCAAGGGGAGCTAACATCAAGAGCAAGTCTTGAGAAAGGTCTCAGTCAGAAAAGGTTTCAGGGTAGGGAGATGTATGCATTGATGTGCATGCCCCCATTTGGCAGCAATGGCATTATTGTGTGGAAGATAAGTGAAATAAGATTTAAAATGAGCTGTATCATCTTGAGTTTTGCCTGCCCATTTTAGCTTCCTTCTTGACGCAATGAAGTGTTCCTTAGTATATTTTTGGTCATGTAACTCATTTTATATATTAAAGGTGCTTTGATCTAAGAAATAGGATCAAATCATGATGCCAGGATCAAGGCAGGGCTTTGATGCCTCTACCCACCTCAGTTTCTCTTCTCATTTGCTCTTCCTCTTTAATTTTTGACACATACATTCCTCCCCTCCTACTTGTGTTTGGTCTTTCTCTTTCCCTTCCTTCCCATTTTCTTCACAGGTCTAACCCATAGGAGTCCCTCCCATTAAGACCTCTCTATGTGTATATGACTTACACAGCATGTATGAGCGTGGTTGGTGATAGGCAGAGCAACCCTATCTAAATCTACTCAGAAGTATGTCTCATGTAGTTTTGTGGGGCTTACAGGTAAGTAAGCAAACAATTTTGAGCCATAGGAAAGAACAAAGATTATTAATGCAATGCAGCTTTTTGAAGAGTTAAACCAGTAGGAGTGGGTTTTTTTTTTCTCAAAGAGCATGATAAGAGGGAGGCAAAACAAGAAGGTATACTTGTCTAGGAATCCTGTTAGCTCAGAGGAAAAGGAAGGGCCATTTTGCCCCCCAAAAACCTGGCCTACTTTTGCAGCTATATGTACCAAGTGTTCATGTTCTTTTAGACATGGACTGTCTAAAAGACAAATGAATAGATCCTAGAGCAGATCAAGCCTGAACCATCCCTAGAAGCCAAGGTGACTCAATTGAGACTGTTGTACCTTGGACATACCACAAAATGATGTGATTCACTGAAAAAGACAATACAGTCTGTCCTCTGTATCCATGGATTGTTTATCCATGGATTCAAGCATCCACATCTTGAAAATATTAAAAAAAAATATAATTTTCAAATAGTAAACCTTGATTTTGCCATTATACATAAGGGATACCATTCTACTATGCCGTTAGATTTAATGGGACTTGAGCATCAATAGATTTTGGTAACCATGGAGGAGGGGTTCCTGGAACCAAATCCCAGCAGTGGAAGGTATCAGGAAAAAGACAAAGACCATACTACAGGTGGATTAATCCAGTAAGTCAAAACTGTGCTCAGCTGGCCAATTTGTAGTCGTGAGCTTCCCAGTTTTGCAAATTGGCCCACTGAGCTCAGATTCTAGCCAAGATTTAGGCAGGTTTTAGGTGGGAGGCAGCATCGGTGGCAAAATGCATATGATAATATCCAACTGCTTCCCGGAAAAGGATTCAAGCTGGGCAAGGTAAACTGGGTTATTTAGCTGTGTGCTAAACTCCTGAGGCTATCATACTTTGGTTATATCATGAGAAGACATGACTCGCTAGAAAAGACAATAATTCCTGGTGAGATAGAAGACAGTAGAAAAAGTAGAAGACTGCATTTCAGATAGACTCGATCAAGGAAGCCACAACCCTGAGTTTGCAAGACCTTTCAATGACCAGGTTATTGGAGGACTCTCATTCATAAGGTTGCCATAAATGAAAGCTGACTTGGCAGTAGTTAATACTAACAACCACACTATTGTTTAATCACTACTGTGAACTCTCCACTACAGCCCCCCTCCACTGCTCCAAACCAGCTCCTCGGGGTATCCTTGTCCTCCAGAGCAGGTTTTCAGGGTGCTGCAGCAGCTTCTGGAGAAAGGAAGAATAGCCCCACTGGTTTCATCAGCGGAAGGAATTCCAACTTTGGAATTAGCCTGTTTGCTGTCTATACAAGTCTTCCAACCTCCACTGTATTCCTCTTTAATATTCAAATTCCTCATGAGTTGACTGATTCTGATTTGCCACGTTGCCATCAATGCTCAGCCTGGATCACTATTTCTTTACTCAGCTGGGGGGGGGGGGGCAGGGGTGAGTGAAGATTCCTGGAACTCTGAAGCCATGTACCGATTGCATTGATCTGACACCACATTACAGAGAGCCCTTCTGTGCCTCTGATGTATTTTATTTTAATGGATTTGCTCATGCTGGCATAATTAAGGGTGTGTCAGACTTTCCATAATAGGATCTTTTTTTTTTCCAATGGGCTATAAAATTTCTCTCTTGGCTGCATCTTGGGATATATACCAGAGGACCTGCTGCTTTTAAAGCATTTCTGGAAGCCTTAAAGCATTCTTTTAACCAAATTGGCTCATTAAGGGAAAGAAGGGGGGGTGTACTCAATAGTACTTTAGCCCTGAAAGAAGTCACTTTGTCTGTCTGTCTGTCTCTCTCTTCTCCCCTTCCCCCACCATTGGGTTGGAATTTCTGTCCACACCCACAGTTTTGTTTTTGAAAAAAGGTATATGCCATGTGAATTATTCTTATAAAAGAACTTATGAAAATGTATTAGGAAAGTTTAGACTTAAGGTCCAAAGGTCCCATTTTGCAGTGGGCAATTATGGGAAAATGGGGAATGGAGAATGAGGAAATGAAATTTCATCTCTGTTTTATGGTTCAACTAATCAGTCCATCCTTTGACATGAATAAGTTTAACCCACAAACAGACAAGGCAGAACACTTGATTTGAGCTATCCAATAGTTTAGTTATTCAGTTTATTGATTTTTTCCCCTTTTTGTTGTGTGCCTTCAAGTCATTTCCAGCATAGGTGTAACCTAAAATGAACCTACCACTGGGGTTTCTTGGCAAGATTTGTTCAGAGATACTTTTGCCTTCCGCTGAGGTGAAAGGAATGTGATTTATCAAAGTCACCCAGTGGGTTTCCATTGGCCAATTCAGGATTCAAACTCTGGTCTCCAGAGTCATAGTTCAACACTCAAACTACTATACCACACTGCTATAGTGATTGATAATCATTGCATGGTGTGATTACAGCAGGTGTGTGAGTACAATCACACTCATCCTTTTAAAATGTATTAATGATCACCTCTGGTTTATTTTGAAGATATGGGAAATTCTCTAAGTTTGTTTAAATGTTCCTTCCTTCATCTTTCTCCAATCATAATTATGCTAACATCTCTAAAAGCAGTCTACCTGTCCTTTTTGCCACTGCACAGTATCGAAGTAGCACTTCATAGATTTTCAATGTCAAAAACAATGGGAGATTCTTATTGCCATGTCTGTTTAAATATCTGTTTAAATACTTGAAGGGATGTCATATCGAGGAGGAGGGAGCAAGCTTGTTTTCTGCTGCTCCAGAGAGCAGGACCCGGAATGATAGATGCAAGCTCCAGAAAAAGAGATTCCACCTCAACATTAGGAGGAACTTCCTGACAGTAAGGTCTTTGGAGGTCTTTAAGCAGAGGCTGGATGGCCATCTGTCGGGGATGCTTTGATTGGGAGTTCCAGCATGGCAGGGGGTTGGACTGGATGGCCCTTGTGGTCTCTTCCATCTCTATGATTCTATGATTTAACAACATGTTTAATGGTTGGCCCTCAGTCACTTTGCCATTCATAGCTCTTTAGTGTACTAAGAAACATCACAGCTCTATATTGGGCAAAGATGTAAGAGAGCCATTGTTTTTGGTGGAATAGAATCCCATTGCATTGCTTTAACTCTTTTGCTAAAATCAATCGTTCTTTAACTATTCTCTAACACATTCTTTTAACTCTTCCATTGAAATCAATGTGATTAAAAAGTGGGTAGGTGAGTGGCAATGTACAACTTTTGTTTCATTGCCTTATCTTAAATTGCATGACTGTTTCCTCTGTCTGGGGGAAAGAGAGCAGAAATCACTGTCCAGGTATTGCAAGGTAAAGGTAAAGGTTTTTGCTTTGACAAGGTTGTAAAGTCATGTCTGGCTGTAGGGGGTAGTGCTCATCTCCATTGCTAAGCCAAAGAAATGCATTGTCAAAGATGATCCCATGGTCATGTGACCAGCATGACTGCACAAAACACTATTACCTTCCCACTGAAGTAGTACCTATTTATCTCCGTGAACTTTTATGCGATTTCAAACTGCTAGGTTGGCAGAAGCTGGGACTAGTGATGGTAGCTCACTCTGTCACATTGCACTTGAGCCACATCCTGAAGATCTGACAATCGTCAGAGTCAGCATCTTAACCGCTGAGCCACTGCATTGCCTGTGCAGGCATACCACAATATTCAGCCATGTGAAAGACCATTTGAACCCCAGGTATTTCCGGTGGGTTACTCCTGACAATTTTTCAGAATTTGGAAAAGTTGCTTTAAGATGGGTACAACTTCAAACTCCAGTGCCCATGAGGATTCTGGGAGGTAGTTCAAAAAATAACTGTTCTGAATTCTGTCATTCCCCTCCCCATTCTTTCCCCCCAGGAGATGATGATCAGCATCAGACCAAGTCCCCTAGTCTCCCTTATGAGGGGAGAAATCTAAATCCACTGTGTGTGCTCTTTTGTTGAAAGCTGGAATTGAAAGCTGAGAAGCTGCTCCATAGAGCACATGCTTGGTTGTTCTTAGCTGCCCTTGAGTCAAGCTCAGCTCATGGGTCCAAAAGACACAGTAAAAATAATCCAGTTTGAGACCACTTTAACTGCCCTGGCTCAATGCTAGGGAATTCTGGGAACTGTAGTTTATTGAGACATTTAACCTTCTTTGTTAGAGAGCTCTGGTTCCACAATAAACTACAATTCCCAGGATTCCCTAGCACTGAGCCAGGACAGTTAACATGGTCTCAAACTGGATTATTTATGCAGTGTGTTCTGGACTATGGTGAGATGTCTCCAAGCCGCTCTACCCTCCACTGTTGTATATCTTTACTCTTTAGGATCTTGTCTAGTTATTTCATCACTGCCCTTCCTATTCCTAAGCCCTTATCACACGGAGGGACTTACATTGCCAAAACATTACTGAACTGTTTCAGAAGTGCAAAGGTGGGATCATCCATTGCACTTCTAAAATGTAATTGAGGCTTCCAGCTTTCCTTCCATTGATGAAGTGTTCATGGAGAAGCCATTTTTTGAACAGTGGATATCCCATAATTGAAAAAAAAAAGGCTTCTCCTGGCTTCCCTGAAAATGCTTCATTGACAGAAGGAAAGCAGGAAGCCTCAATTACATTTTAGAAGCATGGTGGGCGATCCCACCTTCATGCTTCTGAAACAGTTTGGCAACATTTTGGCAACATAAATCACTCTGTGTGATAAAGTCCCTGGTCTTATTTCTAGACTGCAGTCCCCTTTTTCATCAATGATTGAGCCAAGGTATGGGAACTCTTTAACTATTTTGATTTCCTCATTGTCTAGACTGAATTTATTTAGATCCTCCATGGTCATTATTTTTGTTTTCTTTATGTTGAATGAAAAGATTATATAACTTTAAAGTAGATGGTGAAGACAGTTGAAGATTTCCCATACCTTGGCTCAATCATTCATCAGAATGGAGACTTTGCTCAAGCAATCAGAAGATTAGGAATTGGTAGGGCAGCTGGGAGGGAACTAAACCAGATCTTGAAGAATCAAGGACTGAATTTAAGAAACTAGACCTAGAATTTAAGGACTGAATACTAAAATAAGGATTATCTATGCCATTGTATTTCCCATTTCTATGTATGGTGGTGAAAGCTGGACAGTGAAGAAAGCTGATAGGAAAATTAAGTCATTTGAAATGTGGTGCTGGAGAAGGGTTCTATGGATATCCTGGACTGCTATAAAGACAAATGAATGGCTCTTAGAGGAAATCAAGTCTGAATTCTCCCTAGAAGCCTAGATGACTAAACTGAGATTGTTGTATTTAGGACATATCATGAGAAGACATGACTCACTAGAAAAGGCAATAAAGCTTGGTAAGATAGAAGAAGGCAGTAGGAAAAGAGGAAGAGCACATTCCAGATAGATGGACTCAATCAAGGTAGCCCCAGCCCTAAACCTTCAAGTTGAAGTTGATTTAATGGCAGATAAGAACAAGGGTCTGTTCAAATGTTCTAACACGAGATGATTGTATGAATACTATGACACCATATTGGTGTAGTTCTGGAAGTCAGAGGACTCTTTCAGACGCCGGAAATTGGAAGTATAATTTAATGTCAATTCGAATGCAATCATGGGTTTTACGTTATTGCAAAGTAAATCTTCACATACAATTTCGGGCAAGAGGGAAGCCACTCTGAATGCAATCATGGGTTTTACGTTATTGCGAATTAAAACTTCGCACTCAATTTCGGGCAGGCGGGGGTTATTTTCAGATAATGGGAAGTAATTCCGAATGCCTTCCGAATGGAGCAGGGGTTCATGTAAATTCGCTAAACTAGCGAATTTACATGAATCCGCATTGGCTCCATTCGAAGTTGGGAGAAATTCCTCCCGTGTGAAAGAGTCCAGAGAAGTTTCTTTCTGGGTTACAACTCCTAGAATCTTCCAGTCAGCACAGCTGGGGAGTTCTGGGAGTTGGAGTTGCCCATCTTGGCTGACAGTTCAAGGAGGGGACAGAGTAACGACATTACTCCAACTTGTCATTAATGCTTCCCTCAGGGAGGGTAAATTTCCATCGGCGCTGAAACAGGCGGTGGTTAAACCACTTTTTAAAAAGCCCTCCCTGGATCCCTTGATAAGAAATAATTATAGGCCAGTTTCATTGTTACCTTTCTTGGGCAAGGTGATCGAGAGGGCAGTCGCCTTCCAATTCCAAGCCACCTTGGATGAAGCTGATTATATAGACCCATTTCAAACCGGCTTCAGTAGTGGATACGGAGTCGAGACAGCCATGGTTGCCTTGGTCGATGATCTCCCTCTGGGCATCGACAGGGAAAGTGTGACCCTCTTGGTGCTCTTGGACATCTCAGCGGCATTTGATACCATAGACCACGGTATCCTTCTGGAACGCCTGAAGAGGATGGGAATTGGAGGTACTGTTTTGCAGTGGTTCCGCTCCTACCTCTCTGGCAGATTCCAGATGGTGAAGCTGGGGGACAGTTGCTCTCGGAAAAGAGAACTGACATCTGGCGTCCCTCAGGGCGCCATTCTGTCTCCCATGCTATTTAACATTTACATGAAGTCACTGGGAGAGATCATCCAGAGACATGGGGCGCAGTGTCACCAATATGCGGATGACACTCAAATATACCTCTCTATGTCTTCGACTGCTGCAGTGACCCAGGATGGCATCTCTTCTCTAAATACCTGCTTGGAGTTGGTAATGGGCTGGATGAGGGAAAACAAACTTAAGTTGAATCCAGAGAAAATGGAGGTACTTGTGATAGGCCCTCCTTGTCCAGGGATGGAGATTTGTCAACTTGTCCTGGACGGGGTCACACTTCCCCTAAAGGACAAAGTTCGCAGTTTGGGCGTGTTCCTGGATTCGTCGCTCCAGCTGGCTTCTCAGGTGGAAGCGACAGCCAAGAGCGCTTGGTATCAACTACGGGTGATACGCCAACTGCGTCCCTACCTGGGCAGGGAGGATCTTGAAACATTGGACCTTATCACAAGAGACAATTGGGGGGTATACTCCAAAGGCAATCCGAACGCAATCATGGGTTTTACGTTATTGCGAATTAAAGCATCTCATGCAATTTCGGGCAATGGGGGGTTATTTTCGGGTAATGGGAAGTCACTCCAGACGCATTCCAAATGCAACTAGAACTCACGTAAATTTGCTAGTTTAGCGAATTTATGTGAATTCGAATTGGCCCCATTCAAATTTGGGAGAAATTCCTCCCATGGGATAAGGTCCATTGATACATGCACTGGTAACCTCTCGCTTGGATTTCTGCAGTGCGCTCTACATGGGGCTACCTTTGTATCAAGTCCAGAAGTTTCAGCTAGTTCAGAATGCAGCAGCTAGATTATTTACCGGGGCATCCAGAATTGATCAGATCACCCTGATATTAAAATCTCTACACTGGCTACCAATCAGCTTCCAGGCACAATACAAAGTGTTGGTCGTTACCTTTAAAGCCCTGTATGGCTTGGGCCCGAGTTACTTGAAGGAGTGCCTCTGCCTACACAATCTGCCCCGCACCCTCCGAACATCAGGGAAGAACTTATTAGAAGTTATTAATACAAGACTGATGTCAACATAACAGAGCATTCTCTGCTATGGCTCCGAAACTCTGGAACGACTTGCTGGAAGAGATCTGTCTTATCACCACCTTAGATGCTTTCAAAAAAGCAATTAAGATGGATCTCTTCTGGTGGACCTATCCATCTGACCTGCTATGATTGTTGTGATTGACCGCGAATGACAGCTTTAAATTGATTGATGATAGAGGATTGAATTAATGTTAACAGTTTTTAGAGTTTAAATTGTATGTTTTGATGTATTGCATTTTTATACCGAATGTTATTGTAGTTTTTACTTGTTGGAATCCCGCTTCGATCCAAAGGGAGAGGCGGGAAATACAAATTATTATTATTATTATTACTATTATTATTATAAAATGTAACTTCAAGGTGTCAGTTGTACTTAGTGAAATGGCATATGCAAGAAGCCATAATCATAGAAGGATGTTCAGGCATGAGAAGAGGTAGCGGGAGGAACAAATGGTTGGAGCTTGAAAGGAAAGATTTGGCAAACTAGTTAGCAGGGTGCTGTGCAATGACTGTACTAATAAGGAACCCACTTTGGATCTCTTCCTAGGAGAAAGGCAGGGTATAAATCCATTAAATAAATAAATGAGACTGGGGAGATAGTGGTCTGGCTGTTTCTATCAAAGTGTAGGCTGAGGCACCTGCTTTAGCAGATAGCCAAACAGTTGTACATCTATATTGAGGGATAAAAATGTTGGACATGTAATATGGCAAACGGTAGCATATAACATTTATAGTGTCCATCCCAAGAAGTAGCAGATTGGTTTAAATAAAACCGAAGAAAGTTAAGATCCACCATCTTTTCCCCTTCTGGGCATATTTCAGTTCGTGGTATAAATTAAGAGCTGCATTAATGGAGTGACAAATTAAATCTGAGTTTAAAATTTACTTTAAATAAGAGAACAAATCAGCCCCTGCGTTATTTCAAACAGGAAGCACATAATTTACAGCACATTTAATTTCAATCAGTGCTTCTAAATGGTTCACAGAAAGTTCACATATACACACACACACATATATATATGCGCTACAAGAGTATAAAATGGAATGTGGAAGAGGGTGTTAAAATGTAGTTGCATTCACACAGAGAGCAGCTTCTGTGGTGTGTTATTCTTCAGCCGTCTGACGTTGGGAAGAGGTGGTATTTTTATTCTAGAAAGGAAATTTGATTTAAAGTAATATCTTTCATTCAAGGCAAATCTAACAAAAATTCTTTAGGGGAAATATTTCTCTCTCTCTCTCTCTCTCTCTCATATATATATATATATATATATATATACAGAGTGTTATCTAAAGTGTAATCAAATATCATGCCAGAGAGAAAAAGAGGTGAGGAAGCACTAAAGCCTTTTTAATTAAAAGTGTCACACAAGCTTAAAGAGAATCCCACTTACTGTAATTCCTTTATAGGGGTGTGTCTGTGCATCCACACATGCATGTGTATATTTGCAGTGAGAGAAAAGACTCTCATTCAGTCGTGGAGCATATTGTCTCTTAGTATGCTAGATTTGAAAAATGAATGTGCTAATGGCCCTATCATTATCACTTTCTGGGAATATTTGATCACTTAAGCACAATGTTTTTGTGCAAAGCTTAGTAAAATGTTTTTGTTTTTTTTCACAAGGGTAAGTGCAAGTGGTACATCCGGATACTCTTGTAGGTTGATGGGTAAATGTTCCCACAGTCTTTCAATAACAGGAATATTACTTGTAACTCAGATGTTACTACTAACATTTACTGAGATTTAGTTTTACTGATAACGACAAAATGATATTCTCCTTATGGACCTGTCTGTTTCCACCATAGCTCCAAAAACCTGAATACCTGAAACTTGGTGTGAATATTAAGGGGTCTCTATCATGTTTATGCTGTGTGTCTGTCTGTGTTTTAAGAATATGGGTGCATCTGCACTGTAGAAAATGATGCAGTTTGACACCACTTTAACTGTCGTGTCTCCATCAGAAAGAATTGAGGGCCTCATTTCAGCTACCTTTTAAATCAGATCGTGAATCAGTTTGAACTGGTTCAAATGACCCTGGTTCCCACTTAATTCAAATTGCTGAAGTGATTCGGAGGGGGGGGCATGCTCTAGACCCATTTAACGCATATCTTTTGATGCTGATTTTTTCTGCTTCTTTTCAACCAAATTGATTCAACGCATCAGTTCAAATTTCCCCTTCAGCCAGCTGCAACCAAATCATTTTGAATCGATTCATTCATGAATGGGAACCACAAGGGGGTTATTTTGATGCCAGAAAATAACAGAAAATGTGATTGGGGCGTGTGTAGTGGGAACCGCAATCTGATGTCAAATCGATCCATCAATTCGACTTGCACACCGATTTATTTGTAAGTGAAAATGGGGACGAGGTATTTTTTAGTTTTGTGATGCACCAGCACACTTTTGCAGAGAAAGCTAAAGACTGTGTAAAACTACACATCTCAGGATTCCATAGGATGGAGCTACAGTACTTAAAGTGTTGTTAAACTGCATGATTTCTATGGTGTAGAGGCACACTTAATTTAGTTAATTAAAACCTTCTTGTTATATTCAATTTCATTTTCAACCACACGGTGACAGACCCTTTCTAATTATGTGTGACAAAATTTGGGGCAGGTCTGGAAGATTTTTTTTCCCCCTGTAGGGCTCCAGGGCAGTGGCTCATATACTCTGCAGCTAGGTATGGACCAAGCAAGAGGGGGACCTCCAGCTGCCATTTTGGAATGACTTCCCCCAACAAGTCCAGAAGCCATAATTGTGAACCCCTTGAGCTCTTCAAAAAGTCAGAGAGAGACACACAGAGGCAGAGAGAAAGCAAGTATGTGATCTACTTACAAGTAATGGAGATGTGAAGCGGAGGGAGGTGAGCAGAGATAAATAAGTTTATCACATGGACCCTGGGGAACAGGAATGGGGCAGAACAGAATGGACCGGAAATGGGATGGAACGGGCAAATCACACAGATTATCACACGGGAGAATGCCGCCGATGCCGCCAGGAGTCCCCAATCTGTTCCACATCCGTCCCACAGCAGCCAATTTTCAAGATCTGTTACTGTTTTTGAAAATTGGCTGCTGTGGGACGGATACGGAATGGATTGGGGACTCCCGGCGGCATCTGCGGCATTTTGCCGCATTCTCATTCCCCAGGGCCCATGCCATAAACTTAATTGTCTGAATAAGTATCCATCAGGAGTGAGAGACTAGTAAGAAAGAAGAAGGGGGGTGGGAGCAGTGGTGTCCCTAGGGTTGGCATCACCTGGTGAGGTAGCTCATGGTGTCAACCCCCCACCTCCCATTGACGACCTTCCAGACCATTTCAGTAATTACATTTCAGTGTTTTGATTCTTTGAATCACAATGCATTTACCCCAGCACAGCTCTTTAAAATCAAATTATATTAGCAGCCTGTTTTTCTTGATTCTCTCACAATTAAATTCTTTAAGATGTTCCCTAAGGGAATACCTTATTTGGACTGACTTTTATTTATTTATTTATTTTTTGCTTAATAATAATAATAAAAATACTGTTTTAGATAGACATTCCTTTTAGACCCTATCTTCAAGAGATTACTCTCCCAATGAGAGATTGATGGGTATTCATTACTGCAACATTTCTAATTCTATACCTAAGCAATTGAACTTCACATCTTCTTTCTGTTTCACATAAGTTATTGAGCTATGGCTTCATATTAATTTGCATAATTTATTCTGATTTTGTTAATTATAGGAAGAGTCAATAGGATACTGAAGGCATTCAACAGCCTGCCCTCCCACCCGCCCAGCAAAACTTGAGAATTCAGTTGGCATCGCAATTTTAAGCATATCTTTGAGCAATAAAGCTTAGATGTGTGCTTTTTAAAAGGAAAAAGAATTCTCCAAGAAGCTGAATTATGAATCGAGGATAATATCATGTGTATTTTTCTTGCAAGTACTCAAAAATATGGCCCAGTTGGAAGCTTTGCTGAGATTGTCTGGTAGATAATCTTCACTTTGAAAGAACCTTTCAACACGGTGTATGCCCATACATGGGTGTGAATGTCTATAGCATCACAATTAAATAGCATCCTCTGAGCATGCTGACTGGCACACACTATATTTGAAGGGAAATATGTATCAATATCTCTGAGCATGGGAATCACTACACCAGCTGTTTCTTTGGCAGGCTTGGGGGTATCATGGAAGATCACACCTGGTAAAGAATAAGTATGGCTTCAACCTCCGGATGGCTTCCAAAAGCTTTGCCACAGAAGTGTGGATAATACAGTCTGATCCAAACAGCGCTTCTCTGTATCGATTGATAAAGTGTACTTAATAAATAAAATAATGCTTGGGGTATATGGGTGTTTCATTTTCCAATGCCAAATTTGGGGAGTGGGGACTTTGGTGAGACACTATATAATTACACCAGAATGTCAGATAGACACACACGTTGAAGCTTCCTAAGCATGCCAGCTGTTATGAGACGGAGTTGGCTGGAGCATTCTGGGAGCTCTTGTCCAAAAATGTAACTTTTTAAAGCTCTGCTCTGAACTTCCTTAACCGAAGAAGCTTGTAGAGAGAGAAAGTGCAATACAAGCGTTCTTCAGTGCTTTATGCAAAGACACACACGCAGAGAAGCAATGCTCAAGTTAGGTAGGTGGGCCTAGGCAAATGGCCAATTAAGTCCCTCTGTAAGCTTGTCCATGTGTTCAGTCATCTCAGTGCAGGCAAATAAAGAGCATTGCATTTTGCCTCTGCACTTAAAAACTGTGACACCTGGCAATGACAAAAGAGACGTTTCATGGATGGGGACAGGTTGGGGCATAACAGTGATCCATTATCTCTCTGCAACTGCTTAAAAGTGTGGTGACAGAGTGCTGAGCAGATGGCGCATTGGCAAAGAAGGGCTGCCTACATTTGGCAGTACCTCTCGTTTCAAAGGTTCAACCATTAATTCTAACATATGTGACAATATTGGTTGCTGTGTTCCACAGGAAGAAAAGGTATATCAGTGTGTTTTAATGCATGTCTCTATCAGTCATGTTTATGTTCCACTCTTCCTATAAAGAGCTCAAAATAACGTATGTTTCTATTCCTGTGTGTGGTTATGTATGTTATTCATGTGTGCATTTGTGAGTCGTCAAATTGCCTGCTGACTTATGACATCCCCATGAAAGAACTGCCCTGAATCCCATTTTGGGGGAAAAGTGGGATATAAATAAAATTAAAATCAAATAAATAAATAAATAAATAAAGTTTTGCTGGGTTTTCTTAGGCAAGAAATATTCAGAAGTGGTTTTGTTAGTGTTGTCGTCAGAAATATGGCCTGCAGCACCTACTATTTATTGAGTCTCCCATCCGAGTACTAACCATGGCTGACCCTGGTTCATTTCCAAGATCAAACAGGAATCTCATGCAGACAGCTTAATTGACTAAACTAGCTTAGCTTCAGGAACAGAACTACATTAGGAGTTATCTCACTTAACATAAAACAGAAATTAGGGCACTTCATACATGTGTATCATAAATCCCCTTTGAGCCATTCCTTCATCTAATGGCTCACTTGGGGATAAGGAGAACCAATCTGAAAGTGTTACCTGTAGATTCTACAGAACCAATCTGAACGCTGTAGATTCAGCTGAAAGAAACTCTATTAGAATGTTTTGTCATTTGAGTTTATCACATGGGAGGAATTTCTCTCAATTGCGAATGGAGCCAATTTGCAATTACGTGAATTCGCTAGTTTAGCGAATTTACGTGAAATCTGATTGCATTTGGAATGCATTCAGGATGACTTCCCATTTCCCCAAAATGACCCCCCATTGCCCAAAATTGCACGAGATACTCTAATACTCAATCACATGAAACCCCAAGATTGCGTTCGGAATGACTTCCCATTGCCCGAAATTGTGTGAGATACACTCATTCGCAATAACGTGAAACCCCATGATTGCTTTCGGATTGCCATTGCATTATGCCCCCAAATTCCATCGAATGATAAACTCCATTTTGACTGATCTTGAAATAACCCCAAGGACAAAGAGATCCCTTGTGAGAACATGCTTGCTAGATCAAAATCCAACCATTGTTATTCCATGTTTACCATCAGGTAGCAGAAATTCCTGCCTGTGGTAACAATGAATTTCAGAGTCTTCTGGTCATGTGGCAGATCTTTATAGATCTGTGAACTCCACTCATTACAGATAATAGAGAACTACCTTATTTTTTGTTCTCTTTTTTTTATTCCACTTGAAAGAGAATTTAACCAACAGCCCACAATGTTTAAGTCCTGGTTCACTGAATGGTTCTTATCCCAGTGGGCCAGATTTTCTATCAGCTATGTAGCTATGTAACCACCATATTTATGTAGCTGTGTAGTGTTTCCCTGCCCAACCACTCCATCCCCACTTACTGGGCAGTAGCTGCTTTGATCAATCAGTAGCAGCAGAGTGATGCCCCCACTAATGTGAGTAATCTCCATTGCAACAGGTTGAATCAAAGTCCCTGTCACAATTGTCCCTTGCACCAGAGATTAAGCAAAGAGAGTCGCACCAGAGATTGCATGAAGGGGCTTTGGTGACTTTCACATTTTCTGTATGTCACCTAAACTGAGGATCGTGGATACAAACCAGTACATATTAAAACAGTTAAAATACTAAAACACACTGTGATCCAAAACACACTGCAGAAATAATCTAGTTTGAGACCACTTTAACTGCCACGGCTCAATGCTAATAATTCGGCAAACTGTCATTTTGTGATACATTTAACCTTCTCTGTCGGAAAGCTCTAGTGCCATGATAAACTACAGTTCTCAGGATTCCTAGCACTGAGCCATGGCAGATAAAGTGGCCTCAAATAGCATTATTTCTGCAGTGTATTTTTGGACCACGAACAATAAGAATAAAACTATATGCATAACCTTAAAACAAGGTTAGCTCAATAGATTCTCTCCACATTTGTCAATCTCTTTTAGGCATTATTATTATTTGTTCCATTGCATAATTACTGTTGAAAATAATTCAGATACGGACAAAAAGGTTTTCCAAAAATATGTAGATTCTGGGAGGATGCATTAGGATCAATACATCAAATGTATGGGCAGAAAGTGTACATGAGAGGAGCTCTATCACTAATTTCTGTATTTGAAAGCAAAATACTTGCCAAATAAGGACCTTATAGCACTTATGTTTAGAGCTGAAAAAAAAAGAAAAGAAAAGAAATAAAGACGTGGGAAATGTTAGAAAGTATCTTGATACAAATGTGGTTAAATAGGATATGGTCCATAGCTCTTTCAGAAAAATGAACTCACAAAGAGCAGCAAGCGGAAACATAAAAGAATATACATTTGAGATTATTTGGAAGACATTTATTGTTTATATTAAATTCAAGAAAGACTGGATCAAGAGAGATTTTGGAAAAAATGATTTTTAAGGTTATTATTTGGAAGACCATCTATATTTATGGTGATTGGCAGGGATAAGGTTTATGACTACATGACTTGCGGAGTGGAGTGGGAGATGGAAAGGTAGAGGGAGATTTTTTTATAAAAAAAATTACAGTATCTGTATAGGAAGAAGGAATTATTGTACAGTGGATCTTTTATTTTACAGAATGCCTTACCTTCCCACTGAAGATACCACTATAGATACCAAAATCTGCGGATGCTCAAATTCCATTATATACAATGGTGTGTTGTAAAATGGCAAAATCAAACTTTGCTTTTTTAATTTACTTTTTTTTGTGGTGGGGGGGTAGGATTACTTTCAAGCTGTGGATGCCGGAATCCATGGGTGCAGAATCCATGGATACAGAAGACTGACTGTACTTATTATGATTATAATTGTTGTTAAATAACTGGTTTAATTTAAAAAAAAAAAAGACTAGAAGAAAATGATCTACACCAGGTGTCAAATAGGCTAGATATGTCGCTGCAAAGGGGGATGTGTTAAATGAGTGCAATTTTGCACAACTAACAAATGTCTTCACTAAAGGACTAATGAGTGGGACTGGGTTGCCCTATGAATTAGAAGTCATAAGGAAGGAGTAAAACAGACACAACGACTCTTATGGGGATTCAAAATGGAGACTGATCTGTAGCAACAAATGCTTTACCACAAATGTTATTGGATTGCAGCTCCCATCAGCCCTAGCCAGTATAATCAATAGTGACAAATGCTGAAATCCAACAAAGCCTGGATGGGGTGCATGTTACCCACCCCTGCTTTACAAACCTGACCAAATTCAATGCTGCCTATGGTACAATAAAAATATTTTGTTTCCTCTGCAGTAGAAAACTTGCACTGGAAGGGGTGGGTGGGTGGAGGGCTCATCCAGCATTTAATGAGTGGAGACGAGGTCTGTTTCTGTTGTAATGCAGAACACTGTATATAAAGATGGAAATAAAAAATCCCTTTGGTGGATTGAAAGGTAGTAAACCAAGAACCGAATGGCTGCTCTTGTAAAACAAGGAAAAGAATACAAACACAGTAGACTTGTGAGCCCCTGCTATGATTATGTGGAATGCAGCAGCAACAGCACAATGCAGTCTCTGTAAATAAGGTTGCTAGTTGGCCAGAATTTCAACTTATTATCTGCTGGAAAAAATTAAAATGAATGCTCAAATCCACAGATGGTAAGCCCATGGATGGTGAGGTCTCACTGGATAAACTATTTTCTGGGTTTTAGGAGATTATCAGACAGGGGGAAAGGACAGGAAAGAATCGGGATGCCCCCATCCTTATCACACAATTGTGCAAAGATTATCACATGACATCCTGCAATATTGCACTCATCCCATCTTTATCCCGTTAATGAAGTGCAACGTTCCCATCACTTTTTATTCATGGGAGTTTCCCCATGTGATAATCACCTTACTCTTCAGATGGTAAATACAGACCAGATCTAAGCTATGGCTTGAATGTTTGGTGGGATAATGGCCAAGTTAGCACTTCCTATATTATTTTGTACTAACCTATGTTTTAGTCCTGCCCAGTAGGAATATATAGCTCCTGTAGCCCTTCCCAAACTGTGAAAAAACCTGGGCTGAAAATATTTCTCAATCTCTGCTCTATGTGATGACCCTAACATACAGTCTTTTAGACTACAGCCCCATCAGTCCTAGTAAAAAATGTTACTTGTCAGAGATTATGGTAAAGTGTAATCCAAAACATCTAGAGACCCCTAGGTTGCTACCTCCTGCTAATTGACAGGCTTCTGGTTCTGTAGTTAGATGTGAGTACCAAGTACAGAATTCCAAGTGAGATTTCTATTTCAAAAATATATTAGTTAAGCATATAAGCTAGTGGAAATCAAGTTCTGAATGACAGTACATTAACTAAAAGGAATGAGCAGTGCAGAGAAAGCAAAGCTTCTGCAGCAGGAGAGGGAATAAAAAGAAAGCAAGCTGGATGTATTTATGGCTCCACGTCTTTGGTTAGGTTGTGCTCTCTCTCTCTCTCTCTTTCCTTCCATGTGTGTTTGTGCATGTGTTGGGTGAATGTGTATACAGTAGGGAGAAGACAGATTCTTCTATCCTGTTTATCTTTCCCTCAGGAGACCACCACATAATCACTGTCAAAAAATAAGCTCTTATTGTCAGGATCTTCTTAGTCTTCGTAGACTGACAAGATGCAGAAACAAGTTGTTGCAGCTTTCTTGGGGCTATGGAGGCATTAAACAGCATCTAATTATAGTGTCAAGACCCAATAACCCCCTCTTGTTTTAACAAAAGCAACTCCTAATTGAAAGCTGGGTTTAATTATGTGTTGGTTGCTTTCCTAGAATCAAAGGTATTAGAGTTGTAGTCTAGTCGTACTAATAAATACATGTCCACACAATTCTTTATTGTTTGTTTTGGCCAGACTTACTTGGGGAGTTACAGCTTCATATGTCTGTGAGAAAAAGAACTGAACACTTTCCAATATCTATATTCAGCAAGGATTTGCCATGAAGTTACTGCACTAGGGAGGCAGCAAATTGACTGTTGCACATTGCCACTGATTTGCATCAGGACTGATTACAAAATGGGCACACATGCAAATTGGGCTCACCTTGTGGCCATTCAGACAATGACTATAGTGCCGATGTACATTGGTAGATCCCAGGTGCCCTGAAATGTGTCTTTGCCTTTCTTTCTATTTTTCTTGTAATTTTTTAAAAGGGATCTCAGTTACATACAGTAATGTTCTAGTATAATGCAAGGAGGAAAATAAAAACACAAAAGGAGGGAAAATAACCGCATTAGACATAAGTTCCTATAAAAGCTGACAACATGTCCAAATATAAGCCAGTTTGTAAATTATACATCATTCTTTCAAATGTTGCAAGTGTTGTTATCTCTTCTATCCTTTGGCTCCATTGGTGGAGAAAATTTATCTTTCCAGTAATTAAGTATCATGCATGTCTTTACAATTCACCTTGAAGGTTCCATAGCATCTCTGTTATGTAGCTAGATATGTGTAAGGTTGCACAATGCAAACTGCAATATGGAATTACAGCATTTATATATAACTAGATAAGACAAGTATTAGGAGTCCCAGTTAGAGACTGTTAATTTAAGTGCCAACTGTTTGGCACTTAAACGCAGGATTTTTGATCCAGAACTCTTCCAAGGGACAGGAGAAGTAGGAAAAAGTACTCCTAACATGTAAGCACAATTAACTTCCCTTCTCTGACATTGATAAATGAGGAAAGGGATACAAAGTCACTGTCTGCATTTAATATCCAGCTTTGCTAATATGGAATCGGCCATGTGACTTCAAGCTGGCCCAGGAGCCTGTGTTATTTGCCTAAAGCAAGGGTGGGAGTCACATAGCCCTCCACATGTTGTTGATCTGCAACTGCCCACGTTCTTCCCCCTTGGCTATTCTGGACATGATAGAAATTGCAGTCCAAAATCATCTGGATGCCTACATGATACCCAGCCTGGGACTAAAGCAATGGAGCAAATGTTGAGGCCCAGACAATTTTGTTGTTTATAGAGGTGGAAAATGTCCATTGATAATACCTTCCTGAAACTATAATATAACTATATTTTGTGGAGATTGATTAGTGTCCCCAAAGGGTAGATTAAATCAAATTATTAATATTACTAATGAGATAATAGTGGGATTGCTCCTAAATGTCCCCTCCCACAGAATAAAGCTGTTGGTTCACTAGAGAGCTGGTGGCAATAAAATGAGTTGGACAGAGATTACAGCATCGATGGCAGAAAACTCAGTTAATGTGATTGATAATGTGGCAATGATGGCAGCAAAGAAATCATACTTCTGTACATCTGTGCAGCAGCATCCAGTGGAGCTGTCTAGAACATTTATGTTCTACCCAAAAGGAGTATCATAGTGCTGGTTATGACATTAAAACACTTTCATGGCTTGGGTCCAAACTATATGGTAAACCATATCTGTCTATATGACCCTGCCTGTGCATCAACCCGTTCTACTCTGTCCACCATGGTTCCACTTCTGACCTTTTTGAATGCCTGGTTTGGAAAAGCACACACAGTTATGCCTGCCCAAATTTTGTAAGTTCTTTGGCATTGTTTTCCTTAGCTTCTTCCTGTATATCTTTTGTCATGTGCCTCTAAGTTTTACCTTAGACATATCCATGGGTCAGATCAAAATCCATAATTTTGGTACCAAAACCTGTCCTCGACTTATACATGAGATTGACTTATAGTCAGGTGTATACAGTAAAACTAGGGTAGGGATTTAAAGATGCACCTTTCACAGCCTCCTGTTTGTACAGCCCCAATGTCTTGTTAAGCACATCTTTTATGTTAAAGACAGACATCTTTTTTTATGCCTTAAGCTTTTGTGGACTACCGTTCATATAAACCAAGTGCACACATGTTTTACTCTAATGCTTCAAATCTCCCAGCTATACTAGGGAGAGATTTGGGGTACTCTTGTCTCTCTCCACCACCACCAGCTTATAGAATCACAGAATCATAGAAGCATAGAGTTGGAAGAGACCACAAGGGCCATCCAGTCCAACCCCCTGCCATGCAGGAACTCCCAGTCAAAGCATCCCCGACAGATGGCCATCCAGCCTCTGCTTAAAGACCTCCAAAGAAAGAGACTCCACCACTCTCCGAGGGAGTGTGTTCCACTGTCGAACAGCCCTTATTGTCAGGAAGTTCCTCCTAATGTTGAGGTGGAATCTCTTTTCCTGCAATTTGTATCCATTATTCCATGTCCTAGTCTCTGGAGCAGCAGAAAACAAGCTTGTAATATATTGTAAAAAGCAACAACCCTGTAGTGAGCAGGCCAAGGAAACAGCCAATCACAGAGCTCCAGGAGTCCAGCCAATGAGAAGTTGGCTGGGCAGGGCTATAAAAGATCCTTGACAGGGAGAGAAAAGGGATTTATTTTGTTGGAATTTTGAGGGAAGAGACACCTAGGAGGGAGAGTGTGCTCTTAGGATTCCTGTGGGAACATTTGTAGGGTAGTTTATAGACCAGGGAAGGGTCTGAGAAGTCCAGTAGGGACTAGATAGGCTTGAGGGAGTCTGAGGAAGAGACACTCAGAATAAGCCTGTAGGTTTAAGGAAGATTTAGTCTTTAATATTGGAGAAGGTTGCCTGAGTGGCTGTAGTATTGTTGCTTAAGGAACTTTTGTAACTAAGGGAACAAGACAAACAAAGCTTTAATTATATTTCATAAGTTAGTTCTTTATTTTTACAAATAAACTTTATTCATGTTTTGAATTACCACTTGGCCTTGGTTGAGCTTTTGAAACACGCTACCAAAAACATTAATGCCTCAGTAGGAGATAGGTGGTGAGTGAACAAGAGAGAGGGTTATCACGTTCGGTTCAGTTCGCACCACAAACCCTAAAACAATATATGGTTTCAAAAAGGAATCAATCCAAATAAAATATTACTTGTGTTCCATTAATTTAAAACTATATATATGCACACCTGTTGCACATCCTTCTACCGGAACCAGTTAAAGGCTAAAGATGATTAAGGCTGATGAGGATTGTAGTCCAATAACACTATGATTTAAATCATTCATATATGCATTACTATTCAGCAGTTGTTTCAGTGGGTCTGCTCAGTGGCTGCTGGTGAATTCAGTGGCAGCGCTGCAAAAAATCTATTCTGAATTTTACTGCAAACTTTGAAGAAAGTAGCCAGGTTTCTGAATGCTTTTGCCCCAGATTAGTTCAGTCCCTAGGGCAGATCATTTAAAATTTGGGCTAAAATTTGGAAGGATATCCTCCCCAACAGGATGCATCCAGCTGGTCCTGGGACCACTCTTGCTTAGACTAGCCATTGGATTTGGGCTCAAGCCCTTAGTCAAGCCATGAGAGATAGAACAGAATCTCTTGCTGAACTGTGCAGCAGCTGCTCTCCAGTGGAAGTGGGTTTTGAACGTCTTTTGTTCAAGAACAGCCACTTGTTTTATTTTGTTTCTTTTATTTATTAAACTTCATTTTGTTCTGTTCAGTTATATTTCTTTCGATAAACATTGTAAAAAGAAGCCTTGAAATAAGTCCAGAAGTGCTTCTAAAGATGGTTTGAGTAGGAAAAGGGCCTTCTTCATAGACCTCAAAACCTGAGGCAAGCTTGTATGTGTAACTATGAACTGGGGGGGGGATGTTAATTTTAGCTCAAGCAATGGGCTGAGTTACAAGCAGTCCTGGGATCTTCCCAATTGTTTATGGAAGTGCTGGGATAAAGGATTACAGAGGCAAGAGTCTTCAAACAATTGTACTTTATTAAAGGGAACACACCAGATACACACAATGCACATGCACGCACACAAGAGCTAGGAAATGAAGTGGCCTAACAGTGCTCCTGACCTAAAATTATTTCTTCCTTCTCATCTAGTTCCTTGTTTAGTGTTAAAATGCTGACTTCTTTTTCTCAGCTGCTCCTTCCACAATTCCCATGATGGAGAACCAATGGCACATGTGCCACAGGTGGCATGTGATGCCATTTAACCAGGCATGGCAGCAGGGAAATGGAGGAACAGTTGCACATGTGCCCATGGCTCCCCCTCCCTGGCATTTCCTGAGCTGTCTCTCTGAGGCAGCTGGAGGATGAGAAAAAGGCTGGTGGTGGAAGTCCTGCCCCCAGAGAAGTCCTGGAGGCCAGAAGGCCCCCTGCCCTGGCACTAGGTAGAGCCTGGTTCCAGGGATAAATTCATTTGGGGCACACAGTCCTGAAAAGGTTCGTCATCACTGTCTTATACACGTGCACACATAAACTGATTCAGATGTACTCTGTTCAGAGTAACCCACATAATAACTGATCACACCCATGCACACACATGGGCATCTTCTACACACTTGACCAGGGACAGAGTGATCACTCAATTCCAGCAACTCACTTCCATACAACAACATGGCTCCAACTTCTTTTTGAGAGGGTTTCTGACAAGGAAAGACCATGGAAATCTAGAAACATGAGATACACTGCAGACTGGGTAAGTCGGAAAAATCAGCACTAACAGAACACATTAGAAACCATCTTGGGCATACAATGCAATTTGAAAATACTGAAATTCTAGACCATGCCAACAACTATCAGTTCAGAAAACAGGGAAGCCATTGAAATCCACAAACACCTAGACATCTTCAACAGGAGAGAAGAAACCATTAAAATAAACAAAGTGTGACTACTAGTCCTGAAAAAAATAAATAAATAAAATCAAGATCCAGTAAGTGCAAATGAAAACCACCCATGGTGAGGGGGGGGGGTTCTGAGCAGACGATGGATCATTAATCAAATGGGCACCCTGTAGGCCTTGCCATTCAACAACAGAACCATACACAGATTAACATGTAAACCGCTTCCTCTCAACCAACAGTATATATAGCCCACTCTCTTCCATGCTAGCATTCTCTGAAGATGCCAGCCACAGCTGCTGGTGAAACATCAGGAATACACTTTTCTAGAACACGGCCTCATAGCCTAAACACCCCACAAAAAAACTATAAAATCAGTAGGTTTGTGTTTATGGAGAACCTTTTGCTCCAACCATCCAGGACTAGACTGGCAACAGTTTCCCAGAGGATGTTTTCATCTGCTGCCCCCAGACTGTGGAAGGACCTGCTAGAGGAGATACAAGGGCTGAAAATGCTGACTGCTTTTAAAACAGTACTAAAGACATATCTCTTCCAGCAGGCCTACCCAGTCAATTTTAAATCATGATTTTTTTTAATTGGTATATTTTATATTTTAAAGAATGTATTACATGAATGTATTTTAATAGTTTTATAATACTGTATTTTTATTATTATCTTTATTAATATTTGTTTATTCTATACAATAATGAGCATGTTATCATATTTACCAATTCTGGTACAATACAATATGTTTGATGTATCCGCCTTCCTTCTTTAAGTTCGGTATAGAGTACAGAAGTTTTACACTTCACTTCTTATCAACCTAGTCCGATGGCCTAATTGAAAAATATAATACCTTTTGTCTCACTTATTATCTTGTGCTTTCACTGTTATTTTTTAAATTGTATTTTACGTTTAGGTATATTATACCCTGCCTTAAGCCTTGAGGAGAGGTGGGAAAAATAATACTAATACTACTTCTTCTTATTCTTATTCTTATTGCCAGTTCTACTCCAGTCTTTCCTCACCAGTTTCCTTGTTCTTGCTTGCCTGAGAATGAAGAAGGTCTTCTTTGCTTCCTTCTAGCCCATGAACAGCTGAAAGCCATGTGCCAAAAGTGGCACTAGGAAGGGCCGTCTCTGCTACGTATAGTATCCTCTCGGAGATGTTGCCCTAGTTTGCAACCCAAAATCCCTTTCTAATAATTCTAATAATGCCTTTTACATTGTGTTGAAACAACCCCCTTTCTTTCCTGTTCTTTTCCAGAACTCCTGAAGGGAGTCAGTAGACTTCTGCTTCAGAAGCCCTAAAGTAAACAGACATCTGGGCAACACCTGGCTGATGTTTGCGATACCCTAGGAGTGCTTGCAGGCTCTTGCCGGTTCATGCAAAGCCCAGGGACCCGAGTTCTGTTTACATATTCCTGAAGACTGTATAAATAGAAAAGTCTCCTCCTTTCCTGCAATTAGAGACTTAATATACACAATGAAGTAAATTTACTAAGCCTTTTCTACTCAAGTTACTTTGGAGGAAGGTTATATTGTGGCTGTCTCTGCCTCCTCCATCTTGTCTCAGCTCTCAAAAGTTCCAGTCAGACTGGCAAGAGATTCCATCACATCGCTCTTGTCTTGCATGCTCTTACAGAAATTACCTTTCAAGCTCAGTTATGCTCCTTAAAGCTCCTCAAAATATCATGGCTTTTTCCGCACAACGTCTGTAACCTAATGACAGTGGTGAGCAGATGGCTTTTATCTTTTTTTTTTTTTTAAAAAAAGCAAAATTCATCCTAGAAACCTTTATAATTATTTTATCATTTTTGCTACAGTTGCTTAGCAGAATGATTTGGTGAGCTTTGTTGGAGAAAGGGCAATCTAGTCAAGGAACACTTTCAGGGACTCTCTGGTGTTTCTCAGATGATGCATTTGTTCTTTGCAGCCATTTTGGTTCCATTGGTCTTGACATTTTGCTGCTTTCATTATGTGAGCTTTTAAGAAAAAGAATAGTTTGGTCACTGCTGATCCTTTTATCCTAAATGTGCTTGCCACATGCCTTGCAAAAAGTTGCAATTTCTCTCACCCCAGCCACGCACACAAAAGATCTGTGCCACAGTAAGGATGGAAAGAAAATTCACAAGGATGAAAAACAGATTTACAAACAGCCAGTAACACCTTTCTGGAAGGATAACAGACCAACAATTACAAAATTTATTTTGTAATCTTCTGCTGGCATTCAACATCTTAAAGTATTGCCTAGAAATGGTAAAGAAAAACATTGAGGAAACCCCCTGATTTCTTTTTGTGAGATTTCTTTTTGTGAGATTTCTTTTTGTGATTTCTTTTAGATTTCTTTTTGTGAGAAACGTGTGCTTTTCTCCAGAGAATATTTTCTGAGCAATATTTTGGGATATTGGGGAAATATATAAATATATAAATAAAAAATCTCTTAAGACAGCATAAATGACAAGAGTCAATTGTCTCCACTTTACTAAGGGTATACTTTCTTGGGGAATGATCTTTTCAGTCATATGCAAACCATTTTTAGAACAAAGATCCTGTTGCCTTCCAAGAAGTGTTACAGTACTTTAACATTTTGGGGAAAACTTTTCTTATTTGCTAGACAGCAGTAAAATGTATGCAAATATGGCATTTTGAGATTCTAACATATCTAGTTGCTTTTTACTATATGCACCAGTAGGTGGCAGTATACTCCACATTGTTTAACATCTTTCCCAAGCATAAAATTTCCAGGGCCAATGGAGATAAAGACAATATTTGGCAAATGGAAGCACTCAACGACATTTTGAGTTGTGACTCATAAAGCCATGACCAGCTACTAGCTGCAAAAAACACATTACTAAATAAGTGCAGCCACCCAGATGCATGGACTGATCCCATTCCTCACAAGCTGAAGAGCTTCTCCCCCATAATACTTCAATGGGAATCTGTGCACAAATGTTACTGAAGCCGAACACTTTCTTGAAAATTTTCCATGACTATACTTTATCATGATAATTTTTTACATATGCCTCACTTCATACATTTCTTTAGCAACATAATGAATCAACACAACCCGGGTCAAATTGAGCAGCTGGCTATAGTAGTAATAAAGTTTTAAAACCAAATTGCAATATATATATATATATTTCAGGTGACTGTCCCTGCAAAGCACATATACTCAAGTGTGTAGTTCTTAAGGCATGTTAAAATTAGAATAATGCACCCGCTATTATATACATTTGCTCTGTTGTGATTGGACTACTCTAACATGCTTTGTATAGAGCTGCCCTTGAAAACCATATGTAATATGATGCAGGCAAAACTTTGTCCTTAACCAAGAGGTCAGATCATGTCACCTTTTTATTGAAACTGTTCCACTGGCTACCAATTTGTTTCCTGGTGCAAATAGTGTCATTGATTGTTAATGTTGGCATTTACTGGAGACAGAGCTACTTAAGGGATTGTCTCCTTCCATGTGAATTTGCCAATCCCTTAAATTCTGCTTTTACAACACTCTTATGTCCAAACCTAATATAGTTGGTGGTACTGCTACAGAGGGTCTTTCCTGTGGTAGCACTGTAGCACTCCATATGTGGAACTCTCTGTCTCAAGAACACAAATTCTCCTCTGTTATTCTGTTAGCGGTTGAGGGTTTCTCTCTTTCAGCAAGATTTTAGCTCCATTTTTGTGTACGGCTGCTGTTTCATACTCCCTTACCTGGATTCTGAATAGATGTAAGTTGTGTACCACCCATATATTAGGTTTGGACCTTTAGTTGGTTCCAAAAGATTTGTTGGCTACCTAATGAGTTACATGCCACTCACTGATTAGTTGCCTTTCATGGCTCCTACTGACTATTATGGGAAAACAACAAATATCTACTTTTTTTGTCAGAACTATTTACAATAGTTTAGTAACAGCAATTTCTCTCCCTCTTTCTCTCCCTCTCTCTCATATTCTCTCTCTCTTGTATTCTCTCTCTCTTTCTCTCTCTAAATATATATATTAAAAAACTAAAAATAAATAACACATTTAAATCTACTTAGACATACCTACTATATGCTGAGATGTGGTCAGATCCCAAATCCTGAATCAGACGGATGTGGGAGATGTCTAAGGAGTTTATCACATGGGAGGAATTTCTCTCAATTGCAAATGGAGCCAATTCGCAATTACGTGAATTTGCTAGTTTAGCGAATTTACGTGAAATCTGATTGCATTCAGAATGCTTTCAGAATGACTTCCCATTTCCCAAAAATGACTCCTCATTGCCCAAAATTGTGTGAGATACTCTAATACGTAATTACATGAAACCCTATGATTGTGTTTGGAATGACTTCCCATTGCGCAAAATTGCATGAGATACACTCATTCGCAATAATGTGAAACCCCATAATTGCGTTCGGATTGCCATTGGATTATACCCCCAAATTCCGTCGTATGATAAACTCCTAAATTAAAGTGGGATTCCTCTGAAGTGGCCCAATTCTGAATTGAAACTCTATGATGATTCATTTTGTTGTTCGCCTTCAAATCATTTCTCACTTATGGCAAGTCTATTGTGAATTTATCATAGGGTTTTCTGGGGCTGAGAGTGTGTGACCGACCCAATGGGTTTCCATGGCTGAACAGGGAATCGAACCATGATCTCCAGAGTAGTAATCCCATACTGGCTCCCATGATGATTCATTAGCAGTTTGGAATTAGGGCACTGAAAGGGACAAATATTGGATACATTCATCATGCCAGGATAGTGCTGAAACAACCAGGTCCTCAGACTGGCTACAGAACTGTACCAGCCATGGAGCTGGGATAGATCCATCCCTGTGATTGTTTTTAATGGGAGGGGATCTATGTGGTGTGTGGATAACCCAGAGAGGACACAAATAGTGGAAACAAACACTTTTTAAAAACTTACATTACTCCCACTAGACCTTTACTGATACAGTGCTGGATTCCCCAGAGTCTGGCAACTGAGTCCTCTGCAGTGAAGGATTGCTGTGCACTATCTGTTAATTTCTTTCCACAACCATATAGTTTTAGTGTGTGTGCGTGTATGTGTGCACACACTCTAAATCCAATTGCTAGCCTGAATCAATGGCATTTACATAAATGTTGACTTATCATTCAGTAGATGATTCAGTGGGTCTTCTCTAGTTGGGATAGGCAAATTGGACTTAGGCCAATCCCACACCGGCTCCCATGATGATTCATTAGCAATTTCTGCTTAGGGCACTGAAAGGGACAGACATTGGATACATTGACATTTCAGATCTTTGTGCTGCATCCTTTTTAAAAGGTGTGTGACTAATGAACATATGGAAGAAGCATGCTGATCCAGATCTCTACTGATTTAGGGTAGCAGGAAATGTTTCAGAGGACCCATCCCACTGTTTGTGAGTGGTGTGCATTACCCTTTGGAAAGGCTGCTCTCTTAGGGGCTACATTCTGTTATTCAGATGTGCAGAAGGCCAGAAATACACTGGATGAAGCCCTTTGCACATCTGGCTGGCCACCTTTTGGGCAAGAAGAATAAAGAAATAACTGTTGACATTACAAGACAGGTTTTATTGCCAACTGATTGTTGAAAGGGAGTATATGAGCACAGTAAATAATAAACCATTTGTTTTGATGCCACAGGTGGTGGTAAAAAAATAAAAAGGGCTTCTACTAAGCCGAGATTTATGAGGGTAACAGTTATGCTTGCCTCCTTCAAGACTGTAGGTTATACTATTCAACTTCCTCTGACTTCGTACTGATTTAATTGTATTTTATCCTGACTTGATCCACTCTGGGAACCATTTCACTGAAATACAATATAAAAATTCCTTCTCCTCATCCTGTCAAATGTGTGCTTGTGTGTGCCCTGTAGACTTATGGTGACCCAGTGAAATTCATGGGCTTTTCTTAGTCAAGGAATACTCAGAAGGGTTTTGCCAAATCCTTCCTCTAAAATATAGCCTATTGCACCTGGTATTTGTTGCCAGTCTCCCATCCAGGTTTCAGATATTTTATGATTCATGAATATTTAAACTGGTTTTAAATTGTCTGTTTTTAAATTGAGAAGCCACTTAATATATTTTTATTATTTTAAACCCTTTGTAATGAGTCTGTAAGACCTAAGCAGGGTTTCTGAAACAAACAAACAAAACAAACAGCTTCATTTATATACCGCTTCATACCCTTAAGGAGTGTCTAAGCGGTTTACAACTGTAAGCTATTTGCCCCCCAACAATCTGGGTACTCATTTTAGCGACCTCGGAAGGATGCAAGCCTGAGTCAAGCTTCAGCCCTTTGCTGGTCTTGAACTCACCACCTTATGGTTTTGAGTGAGTGGCTGCAGTACAGGCACTTAACCACTGCGCCACCAGGGTGAGGTCTCTCCTTTGTAGGGGCACCATAAATCAAAAGTCAGCTTGATGGCAGTTAACAACAACAAATAATTATTTATTGTTTTAAGTTGATTTTATTGTAAGCTACCCTCAAATCTTTTGGATAAAGAGTGAGATATATATTTTTTAATAAAATAATAAATAAACAAATAAATAAATACTAACCAGGGCTGATCCTGCTTAGCTTCCAAGTCTGACAGGATCTGGTATCTTCATGGTATTTAAGCCACTTCACCCTTCAAATACAAAATACACATCGAATTTAAAAACACACCTTGAATCCCATTATGGGAAAAAGGCAGGATAGAAATCCTTCAATTAAAAATAAATAAATAAAAACACATGGAAACAGTGGCCTGATTTCCACTACCTTTTAAACCAGATCACAAATCGGTTTGAACTGGTTCAAATGACCCTGGTTCCCATTTGAATCGATTATCTGAACAATTCAGAGAGGGGGCATGCACTAGACCCATTTAACCCACATCTTTTTGAAACTGTTTTTTTTTCCCCCGTGTCTTTTTGGATAAATCAATTCTGTGCAAGTGTGAACCAGATGTGAATTGGGATCAGTTTAAATTTGCCCTTTGGCCAGCTGGAGTGGGTCCATTTTGAATTGATTCATTCATCAATGTGAACCACAAGTGTTTATTTTATTTTGCAGCAAGAAAAAAAAAATGCAGTCGGGGCAAATGTAGTGTGAACAATGCTCCGATGTTGAATCACTCCATTGATTTGGATTGCACACAGATTTATTTGTAAGTGGGAATGAGGCCAGTATTGACTTTCCATCTGTAGATACTGTGAAGAGGAATGCAGAACACACACGAAACTGCTTTTAGATGTACACATACACATACACATTTTTGTACCTATTGGGGAAAACATGTGTGTGTATTTTGTACTCAGATTTGTACATTAAAGTGAGAAGAAACATACTCTTTGAGACAAAAGAACTACACATAACTTCAGTTTGCTTTTGTTAGGGGGAAACATGTGGGGTGGGTGGAAGAGGGAAGGATGCCAACCCAATCCACACCCCATCATCCTTACCCACTAATCCTTTGATCTCCTCACGTTGAATTGGGAGTTCTGACCAAAGCTTCTACTCACATTCTACTCACATTCAACAGGGTTACCATATCTGGAAAAGCAAAAAAGAAGACACATTCACTGACTGGCTACTTCAAACCACCAGTCACTATGATGACTCTAACCTTCCTTGCATTTCAATAACACACCATTAATTGTTTAGACATATTTAATAATATAAACAATTGATCTAGTTACCTCAGCAATATCCCACACACACCATCCCTTGCACCTGCTCATACCCAACTCCTGCACTGCAAGTTCCTACAACAACCCTATGAGGTAGGGCAGATGTAGGGAAAACTGCCAAAGGGACCAAAAAGAAGAGCTATGAATGGAAAAGGGACAACAGACTGAGGATTTTGCACAGGGGAAAAGAGAGGAAAAGAGATGTTGGGATACATCTACATTGTATAAACCATGCAGTTTGATACCAGTTTAACTGCTGTGGCTCCATTCTTCAGCATCCTAGGATTTGTAATTTTGTAAGGCAACAGCACTCTTCGTCAGAGAAGGCTAAATATCTTCTAAAACTACAAATCCCAGAATTCTATTGTATGGACCTGCAGCAAGTGGTGTAAAAAATGTGTGATTTCTAGAGTGCAGATGCACCCAGGGAAGAAGCTCATAACCACTGCAGACCATGCAGCAGCTCCATCCTTGCCAAAGCCATATTTGCCCCCATTCTTTTTTTCCTGTTCCTGCACCTCTCCATGAGTCCCATTGGCACAAAATGATGATGTTAAATTAAGCAGCTAATAATTTGGATATCACTGGTGGAAGGATGTTCTCTTCATTTTGAACCATCGATTGACAATAAATAGACTTACAAAGGCTACTCACTTCCAAGTTTTAGGGGTACAGTGACCTTGTAATCAGACATTTTAAAAATTTCCTAGTCAGAAATTTTTGCTCTGAAAAAGAGGAGCAGTCTGGCAGGATATATGCCAACCTTAATTCAAGGATATGCATGTCCTCTGTCAAAATGAAGTGGCCAGGGATTAAGAGGGACGGGGCAGAGGCAGCAGTTCTTCTCACTCTCCAACCATCCTTTTGAATATCAGTATGCAAAGGGATCTTGTAGCACCTTTGAGACTAACTGCGCAAAAGAAATTGGAGCATAAGCTGTTGTAGACTTAGATCTACATCCTCAAATGCATGGAGTGAACTGCTGCAGAAACAGGTTAGTTTTTGGAACTGCAAATGCCATAATCCCCCTGCCAGCATGGAATTCCAGGATGTGTAGTCCAAATAAGTAATTTTGCCAAACTCTGAGTATGATGCATGTTTGGCATACAGCTATTTTAAAAGCAAAGCAAAACAAAACAAAACAGGTGAGTATGCCCCTAATAAATTCTTTCTCCTGTCCCCTCTCCAAGTTCCATGAGAAATAAAATATATACTTCTTTTGAAATTCTCTGTACAGTATCCTGGTAAAAAGCCTATGCCAACTGATTTTCAAGGTGTCATTCCTCAGAAAGCATAGGGCAGCCCCAGAGGCCTCCTCTTGGACATTTTCAGAGGGCCTAGAACTACTTGACTATTTAGATCACCACTGGATGACACTGTTGCACTGCAGAGTAGAGTAAACCATCCCACTTTGCCAATGAAATATGTAAGAAAAAAATGTTTTTTTTTAAATCTCTGTATATGTGTTGGGGGTGGGTGGAAGAACTGGAATTCTGAAAACTGCTTAGTTGATTGTCTGTCCTATGCTATCTAGTTGTTTTGCCCCAGGTCATCTGTGAAGGTACTTTTGCAAGTTTCAAAACCCCTCTTCTTTGCCTGATGCATACAGAGGATGCTTTCAGCCAGGTCTGAGCTGCTAGCAATTGAGTTTTCCAGATCAAGAACATGAGGGAGGGGGGAACCAACTAAAAAAAACAAACCCATATATATAGTAACTTCATATGTCGCACAGGGCGGCTTTCCTTACAACATCACTTAGAAGATTAAAAATAAATTGAAGCATATGTCACTTCAAAGAGGGCAAAAAAAGGACATCTGCATGATTTGGGTGCATTAATGAGAAAGATCTGCTGTGCCTTGATTTGAACTGTATGGGCGAAGATGAGATTGGAACGCTTGTGAATGGAATGTATTTTAAATGATTTCTTCAAGGGCTGGGTGGGTGCAGAGAAGAAGGCTGAGCAGGATTAGGGGCAGGGGGAAGGGAAACTAACTTGGACTTTTGACATATTGTTGGTAAATTGAGCTTTCACCCTTTTAAACTTGAAGAGTTTACAATGGAAAAAAAAATATATCAAAGCAATTTTTGCTCCAAGTATTTGAGGCTGCATATCACTGGAGTAAGCAAGAACAGCTCCCCTGCCTTAGGCAAACCTTATCAGCCATAGCCATCTGTGCTGCTGATACAAACTAACTACATTTGGTTCTGTAGGACTGTATGGAGGTAGTGGTGGCCTGTACAGTCTGAAACTAACAAGCACTTTTCTTTCTTTCTTTCTTTCTTTCTTTCTTTCTTTCTCCTAAGGGTCTTCCTAAAAGCCCCATCCTTTCCTTTTCATCTCACTTCAAACACAATGATATCCTCATAATATCCTGCACCCTTAAGTTAAAAAAATATGGTGGGGGAACGTGTAGGAGGAAACTAGATTTTTAAAAGAGATCAAGGACGACATTTCAAGAGCTCCACACAAATGCTTCAACTTACTACAAGTTCACTTACTATCTCTGGCAGAGATCCAAAGAAGTACTTTAGGTGTACCCAAGGGCAAAGTCATTCCCATGGGAACCCCTCTCTCTCTATGTAGCCAAGCTTTATGCTATTAAGGTGTCTTCTAGAAAGTCCCTTTAGTTTCAAAAGTGAGTGGCTGTGTGGGGAGGAGGGGGAATGTTGTTTCAAAATGACCAAGTTCAAAGTTTTCTTGTCCATAAGGTTCTCTTGATCCCACCTAATACAGAATAAAATCATCAGTAGCCAACATGTCACTGACTAGCTTCGCTGTTCCATTGATTTCATTTCCATTGATTTGCTTCTGATCTGATATGGATTTTCCCAAAAGGTGCACTGGAAAAGTGGTGGCAACTAATTGCGCAGTCACACCGCATGGATGCGGATTATGACCATAAAGTGTGAATTGTTGCAGTGTGAAACAAGAAATCAGGAGCGAATGCGCGGCCAAGTGGAAATGTAAAAAACAACAACTTCACAACAAATTACAATAAAATTCACATTTAACACTAGTGGAAACAGGGCCATGGTGTACCGTGCCACTGACAGAGGGTAGCGAGTATAATCTTGAATATCTTATGTCTAAACTGCAATCTGTGTTAAATGTGTAGTGCACAATTGAAAGTAATTTCTTCTTTTATGCACAAGTGTGTGGGTCTAATCTACAAGAAAAGGGCTCAAATCTCCCTCCTCACAAATTTACCACTTAAATTGGAATCCCCTTCACTGAATGACCAAAAACAAACTCTGTTGGTGCCAATGGAACTGTGTTTTTAATTTCTTTCTACATAAGGCTGGATAGACTTATATGGGGCAAATAGAAGGGAGCTGGTTTGAGCCCTCTCACATGGGCAAAATGACACAGCTTCAGACCTCATTGGGAGCATGCCCTTGACACACACCCCAAACGTGGGCTGAAGCAGTATGGAGGCTGCATCATTTGCAAAGAACCGGGCCAAGAAGGAGCAGATAGAAAGCACTCCTTCCAGCAGCCAGGTCCAGGAATGTGGTGGCAGCCTGGATTGGCACTGGGCACGTGTGATTGCTATGGCCCAAGTGCAAAATGTGCTGGCGCAGTCTCCCACCACTCTATTTGGTCCGTCTGTTTTGGGCATTAACCTATACTAAGTATTCCCCTTCCCTTTTGCTCTTTATAGATTTATGGTATAATATCACCTCTTTGTTTTACCTAACTTACCTACTGGCTCATTCATTCTCAAATTCATATCCCAATTTATAGATCTATCATTTAGGACAGGCCCTCTTTTTCTGAAGAAAATTGTCTGTTTGTAGCTGTGTCAGAGGACAACCTTTTTGGGGGAAAATATTCTTTATCTTGAAGTGCTGTCTGGCCCAACTCTGATTGAAAGATTAAAAAAAATGAAGGAGCTCAGAGACACAGAAATTGTCCATCCATAACTTAATACATGCACAGAAGACTTACAAGTCACCTGGATCTGTCTTCACTGGCAAAGTAAGATGCATTATATCTCTGTTTCAATCATAATCATTTCTATTTTGCATATGTGCATATCAGTTACCATGTGCAGTTTCATCCTCTTTTGTCTTCCGTGTGTGTGTGTGAGAGAGAGAGAGAGAGAGATCTATAAGCAGCCACTGTACCATATGCATGCCATGAATCTACAAAAGATTCCTTTTATTTCTGTGTTTGTCAGGTATATTTGTACACACATAGGTTTGTATACATGTACTCAGTAATGAAGCCTGGAGTCATACCCAGAGAAGCCATGAGGTCAACTCCCCTTAGACTACTAAAGATTTGTGTAAAGGAGGTCTTGTATATCGCTTTCTTTTAACCATTGGTCACAACTTTTCGTAGTCAATTGAATGAAGCATGCTATTTTCTAGCGATAAAATGAAAAACGTACAGAGTCAAAGATATCAAGATTTTTGTATGGGAAACTATGTCTTTACATGGTTTCCTCTGCCAAAGTTGAAAAGGTCTTTCTGTTGCTGGGCCTTTGCAGTCTTCAGTCTTGTTCTCAAAATGGTGATTTATTATGTAGCATTGCTAGATGGTGCTAAAGGTTGCTTTATATTTTATATGATTTTATTAGGAGGAGTGCTTAGAATGTTATACTTGCCAGTGGGTAGACTCCTGCTGCTACCTGTACCTTTAGCTACATGGTGTGATTGACTGGAAGTTGTGATATTGCCAAATGCAGAAGGCTACATCCGAAGCAACTATCTGTGCTTTTCAGTGACTTTAGCAATGCAGTTCCATTGAAATATTTCAGCTGGTATCCTGGATTTAGTTACAAGGCCACCTGCACCTGGCTTACAACAATGTATTCATCTGAAACCATCTTTAAGAGAATACAGTTTCCTCCTTTAGCAGATGGAGCAATGGCTAAACAGATAAAGGGAGGGGGGAATAATTCATGATAGCATCTTCACTCCAGTTCCAACTTTTTACTTAAGGAAGGTCTGTTTTGGATCCAGGCCATACTACAGCACAATCCTACCTACCCATTTCTTTTCCAGTGTCAGTGCCATTTACTTTGATGAGGCTTTTTAATGAAATAAATGGTGTGTAAGATTACAACCTTTGTCCTTCTTGAAATCAATGACTTAACATTGCGACTAAATGTGTCCCATTAAAAAAATTTCAAACTGGGCATAAGTGCAAGACATAGTCTGGATCCAACTGAGTGATGGACACTTTCTTCCCTGGGTGCCTAGTACAGCTGTCAGCTCTAACACTGCAAATAAAACGAGGTTTGATATGCCCCAGTGCACACTGTATAGCCTTGTGAGCAAGTATCAAGGTTCCCAGAAGACCTAGCTTTCTTCCCTAGTTAAAGAAATGGATTATGCTGAGATCATTGGGAATGTAATACTGGACAGATAGACAGGCAGACAGATTTTGCCATTATGGTACTTATGCACCACTCAAGGCAGTTATCAACAAATTGAAACCATTCATGAAATACAAGAGATTTCCAAAACAAATATCAGTATATTTTTAAAAAATTCCTTAGAGTGTGATGGCACTGTTGTTTTTCCAAAAAATATTTTCCTAGACAGTACCTCCTGGACAAGGGTTTCATTACTATGTACTTTCACGTCAGATGTGGTAGACTCCCAGACACCCTTTTAAAAACAAATACTTCAACAGTAAAAACTGAAGGGAGGGGAATGCATTCCTTCAAATGCCCACTGGCAAATTCTCATATTTAAACGTGGAAAATGGAGTTGTGCTCTCAGATTTATTCAGAGAATGGACTGTGTGCTTATAGAGCCCAAGATGGGCAATGTTCAAATATGAGAAGGTAAAACCCTATTGTGTAAACACATATCCTTCTCACTGTTAGAGGTATTATGTGTGATATCTAGTAGTGTTTTCTAGATGCTCTTCGACCTCAGCTGACCTATGGCAAGGGTTAGTGGGAGTTCTCACTCAAAACATCTGATGGGCCAAAAGTTCCCTCATCCCTACTCTATATGTTGTTTCTCTGCCCTGTTGCCCACAAAGGTTCAAGGTTTGGGGAGCCTCCACTACTAGTAGCAGTCTATCTTTAATATGTTGGGGAATGTTATTTTGGCTTGCGAGAGGGTGGGTAACTTCTAAGACTGAAAGCACCTGTTTATACTTGGAACTAGCTAATAGAGACTCCAGACATGGGTGAACTAAGATAATTTTTATTTGGGAGAAGTATGATAGAACACACATAAGAGAATAACTCACTGTAGCATCCCACCGAAATGGAAACGTGAAAGAGGATGGCGGAGATTGACAGTTGGACTGAAGGTGATAGCTACCTGTCGTGAAGTCTATGGACAGCAGGAACAACTTGAACTGGGAGGTCTGTAAGCAACAGCCACAGAATACAAATGCAGAATACAGTAGATTGTGTGCCAAGTGCAAAAACAGTGGCTCAGATGGATGTTTAAATGTCACAGAACATAGCTGGGGGAGTCAACTGTGTGCCAGACTGAGTGCAAGGAGGCATAATTTATACCTTAAAACTAGCCTGAGGCTAAGGTGATTTCATGAGAAACAAAGAGCCGAAACACATAGGCCGAAAAACATGATTTCTGACCATGTTTGGTGCATAGCGTTTAGATGACACGCACTTCTAATGTGGAGGGAAACTGTACCAGACCTGCATCTTCCCCAAATAACTGGGCCAAAGAAGAGTGGTAAAATACTGCTCCTTTTGCTGGCCTGGTTCAAAACAGTGATGGCAACCAGGATTGGGGCTGGACACAGCGATTGCTGTGGCCACAGTGTAAATTGTGCTGGTGTGGTTGCAGACCGTATTTTTCAGCCCATCTGTTTTGGGCCAAAGACTCCATAGCCCTTCAGAAAAAGTGAAAAAAGGGTTTCCAGAGAGATGGATTACTTTAATATCCAGAAGATGAAAAGGGTCAATTTTGGTTAATGGTGGCCTTATTGACTTCACAAAGCAGTGATAGGATCTTGGGCACTCTAAAATGGGTGAGTTGGAAGGGTACTTGGGTGGATACAGTAGGGAATAAAGGGAATGCAGTTGTGTTTGATTTGTCAGTGGGAACCCATCCTTTGCTTTCAATTTTGTTAGGAAATCCAGAGGATTGCCTCTTTTAGCAAGTCCTTTTTATTCTTTGTGTTTAAGTCATCCACATTTCTGAGGTCTATATGCTTCATTCAAAATACTGCCTCCTTGGTTATTTCAAAGGTCATTGCAACCTCCAAAGCACATGTTGGTATCTCAAGGTGCAATACTAAAATATAGCTGAATCCTCATATTGTGGAGATAATTGGTATACTTACAGTCTCTAACCCTCACTACACTTGCTCCACTATACTTTTGACCAGAATTATTACTTAGTTGGTGCCAGATATATCTGGAAAAAAAAGCCACCTGTGAGCCCATTAACAAAGTGATCTTTCACCTTTCCAGCCCATTTTTCATTCCATGGGAGATATAATAAGCCTTTCGCTGTTATTCCATTCACCACCCATTGTTCTTTTGCTTCCTTCTTCATTCTGAGGTCTTTTGACTTCTCTATTGGCTGGCTGTCTCTCTGAAACAGGGCAATAGCACTTGATGGTAAATACTCACACAGTCCCTTGAAAACGGTTGCCACCACCATTGAGAACACAGTTCAGAACCATGCTAGTCTGATCCCATCAAAGAGGTGGAATCTGGGAGCTGGAGTGTCTTGAGTTAGGGAAAAATTAATAATGAGGAGGCTTTAGACTAGAATGCATTGTTTGTGCTAAAGTAACAGATGCTAAGGACATCTGCAGCAGGTTCTTACACAGCAGTCTGCTTGTGACCTCAGTCCTGACCTTGAATTCTGCCAACAAACAGAGGAGATATTTAATCCAGAGTAATCGTGATCACATAATGTATGGCAATTGCCAGCCATGCATGATGGTTCAGAAGGTGTCATAGTATTAACTAGTGGCACCCAAGGCATTATTATATTTTTCATGCTTGAAGCCCAAGAGAGAAAAGTGAAATACAAAGTTGAGAAACTAATCCTTTTATTGAATGATTGCTCACACTGCAGAAGCTAACCTTTATTTTGCTTGAATTGCAGTGCTTAAAAAAAGGAAGGAAGAAAGAAAGAAATCAGCCTGGTATTAGATAAAGAGTACTGTGGTGTCAATAATGTATAGACTTCATTTTCTCACTGTATGTCCCAGTTACTGGCATGCAATGGATTTCCTCGAAATTATGAGACAGCAGTTCACAGCCAGGAAAGCAGGTCAGTTTCAACTGCACTGAGAATTAATGCCTAGCTTGAATTCAGGTCACATTGAGGGAGGCAAGTAAGCTTCCTTTTTTGTCATATGTCTGCAGCAAGGTTCACACATTGCTTTGAGTACTGGGATAAAATGTCTCGAACTGGGAAAGCAAAAGTTAGTCACACTTCAGCTCAGTCACCTTAATAGCAAAAGGTCAACATAATTCCTCACGTGGCTTCTGCCTGGAAGCATAAACTGTTGTAAAGCAGCAAGAAGAACACTGCAATATGTTGTTTAGTTTTCAGATCTCAGGCCAGACCTTATGTATTACAGAAAGATTCATGTCTTCAAAGGTTAGAATCTTCAACATCACAAGGCTTGTTTGGAAACCTGTAATTAGAATCAAATATTAGACACCATTCATGTCTAAGAATGGTCTCAAAGTAAAAAGTATTAATAAATTACATATCTGGTAGATAGAGAAAGAGGGTGGTTGCTGGCTTTGGCCACATGATCAAAAAGACATTAAATGGCTGGGAAGGAGGAATACACAGAACTGAAGTCAGACCTATGTTGATCAGTCTATCATAAGAAACAGGGCAGGCAATACAAAGAGGAAACACCTGAGTGAACTCTGACTCTGTCTCTCCTGATCCCTGTAATGATGGAGTTACTGATGTACATTTGGCTCTACTCTTCTCCACTTCCAAAAACCATATGGTAGAATTATATTGGAAGTCTCCTGAAAGATATACCATTCTGTGCTTTGCACCAGGCCACACCTCACTCCCTTTGAACATAACTGGCATAAAATGTTTTCTCTCTGGCATACAATATTTATGACCTGATGCAACAAATAGGATTATACCTTCCTCATCCAGTCCTATCCACCTGTAAAAGCTGATTTGGCCTGCTGTTGAGTCCTTTGATCAATACTGGAAACAGAACAGCATCCCTATCATACATAAATGCAGCAGGCTAGCTTAGTGGACTCAGGGGACATGGCAGCAGAAGGCTGTTACTACTGCCGGGCTCCCAGAATATGGGTAGGCAACTGCTAATATTTGCCCCATGCCCTCATGTCAGGCTGCATATGAGCATTTTCAGTGGAATATGTGTCCAGCAGATGGCCAGAAGTAACTTCCGGTTTGCACTTCTGCTTTTGTTTCGCCAGGCAAAAATAGGCAGATTTTGGAAATTCCAGGGGAACTGGAGGCATTTTGGTAGTGTTTCGTGATGTTACAAGTGATTTTCCAACCTAAATGGGGGAGGCGGGATAAAATTTGAATGGGTTGAGGTACTTTGAGAGATTTAGTTGGGGGGAACTGCCAATTACAAAAATCGTTTGGAGGCTGTATACTCTACAGTCTGTGAGATGCACTTTCCCCACTCCTGCCCCAGAATCTGCAGTCTGTGGTGTCTGCCTTGATCCACCTCAATGACAGAGCTGGCCTTGATCAAGGGCATCACTTCAGAGGTGTGTGTGGGTGTGTGTGGGTGTTTGTGTGGGTGGAAGGGTGTGGGCAGCACCAGGAGATGCCCTAACTGGGGGTGACACCACTGCTCCTCAAACACCTGCCTTTTGGCAGAAACAGGCTGTGGTATTCACCCGTATCCCTATAAAGTGCTGAATAAATAGTGTGAGTGGGGTAAGGGTCAGTGGGAAGAGAAAGGAGAGGATCCTTGTTTTTAAAGAAAATTTAAATTTGAATTTTAAAAAGTTCTTTTTTAAAAAAACAGATGTTCTTTTAATTGCTTAAGCTTCTATTAGTGATTAAATTCAATGTTATCATTTGAATGATGTGTGATTTTAGCTGTAGATGTTTTAACTTTTGTACGCCACTGTGATTCCTGGGGAAGAAGGTAGGAAATCACCACCACCAACAACAACTCAATTTTCCAGTTTTTAACCATAAATGGCTTGACTGTGTTGCATTTTTATTCAAGATTGTTCAGATGTGTGGCAAAAGCTGAAAAGAAAGCACTGATGATTTAGATAGCTAAGTAAATCCAGTGGGTCCTTCGTATTCACTGGGGTTTAGGGGTGCTGGAACCCCTTGAAAGTGGAAAAACAGCAAATAAAACACTTTTTTTTTTTTTTAACCGGAGACAACACATCTCTAGGAATCTCTAGGTCCTCCAGCACAGCTCTGTGATGAACACCAACCAGAAGCTGATCACAAAATTGCTCTGGCAGATCTACTAATGCCTAGAGTAACCATTTCGGTAGGAATCTCTAGGTCCCCCAGCATGACCTAGGTCAACCTTCAACAGACTCTTTCTGGAGGACCTAGAAAGAACTTATTAATCAAATCTGTGAATGATCAAACCTGAAAAAAATCAAAGCTGCAAATGTGGAGGGCTAACTGTAAATCAGAAAACTCTAAAATGGTTGTTTGGACCCATTAGAAGAAGGCTTGCAAAACAAAAGGCCTCCAAAGGTGGATCATTACAGTGGTCCCCCGGGTTACGAAAGTAATCCGTTCCGAAATCCCTTTCGTAACCCGGAAATCTTCGTAACCCGGGGGATCGCTTTATTTGTAGCGCCGCGTGGCAGATTTAAAGGGCCGGCACTTTTTTTCCCGCAACCTGGGTTTTTTTCGGAGACCAGGGCCGTTTTTCCGGCCCCGGCTCTTTCGTATCCCGGGGATTTCGTTGGCCGGGGGATTCGTAACCTGGGGGACCACTGTACTTGGTGGACAGATGAATACACTCAAATTATTTGATGGCAAAATTTATGAAACCAGGATGAATCAAAATCAGCACTCTCGTTATAATATTGTAGTCTTTCCCTCGTCACTTTTGTCTGCTGGATCACTGATAATCATGAACCTACTTGAGTCTTACAGTCTTTGGAGAGGGCTTTCCTTCCTTCTTACCTACCAACCTCACAGGCTGGTCTAGTAAGACAGCCTTCCTTCCCAGTGGCTGCTTCTATGCCATGGAACTCCCTCCCAAGGGAAGCTTGGTTGGCTCCCTCTCTGTTCTCTTTTTGGAGCCAGGAAAAGACCTTCTTGATTAAATAGGCCTTAGCCTTTCACTTGCAGAAGGATGTTCAATGGGTGTGCTCTTCATTAAATATGCAATGTATGTTGAATGTGTTTTTAACTGTTTTAAATCAATGTTTTAATCTGATTGGTAGTTTAATCATTTTGCCACTTTGTACTACATAATATTTTAGCTATTCTTGCTAGGACTTCATAGATCCTATGAGAACCAGTTTCTAATATTCCCTCTGCATGTTATGGTTGTGGAGCCTCATAGGAGATATTTTCTTTATCTCATTAGCTCCTAACAGTTGGGTCCTTTGATTCATAAGATGGCTTCTTTATAGCTGAAGCTGTGTCTACAATGCAGAATTAATGCGGTTTGACACCACTTTAACTACCATGGCTCAATGCTATGGAATACTGGAATTTGTAGTTCTGTGAAATTTTTTAGCCTTCTCTGTCACAGAAATCTGGTGCCACCACAAACTACAAAGCCCATGATTTCATAGCATGGAACCATGACCATTAAAGAGGTGTCAACTAAATTAATTCTCCAGTGTGGCAGCGGCTCTAATGATCAAGTCCTTCTTCCATCTACTATAAGCAGTTATATGCTTCCAAGATCAGTAGAAATGGTCTGTGATATATCACTATCGTTTTGCTTATGGGATAAGAGCATATAATGCAATGTTCAATTTACTGAAGGAAGAACATAACATAAATGTTACTTGGGTGACTGACTAAATACTTGTGTGAGTCATGAAGCCTTTGGGAATGGGGAGAAGAAATAATGTTGTCCAATAATACAATTTCCCTGTCAGGGTATGGAAGCAAGAATGCAAAATACCAGCAGTCAAAATCATCATGATCACCATCACCATCACCATTACCATCATGCTCATCCTCATTTCTATGTTGCCTTTTTTCCCCCACACTGGGGCTCAAAGTGGCCTACAACAATTTAAAAAGATATCATTAAAATCCACAAGATACAAAAGTTAAAACAAGATTAAACAATCAAACAAATATCATTAAAACACACACACACACTAGCACAACACAATGAGCAATATTAGCAAAAAAAAAAATTACAATTCATATAGTTTATACATTTGGAGAATAATATCACTTACATTATTGCAACAATAAAGAAAGAAAGCTAGCAGTTTAGTCATGGTTAGTTGCCTTGCCAACCATTCCACATTACAGAGACATCCACCATCACCACTACCACCGCCACAACATGTGTGTGAATGAGCAATGCTGCAAACAAACAAAAAATGTACTGAGAATTGTACTGAGAGGAGTGGGAAGCAGTACATTTGATCTACTATATAGTGTGACTTGAGCGTGAGGAGAAGCAGAGGAGACACTAACAAAAGGGATGGGCAATAAAATAGTGTTTAATTGCCTTTGATGAGACTATGCTGATCAAGAATATATAGACTGAAATCAGAGCTTGAACATTTTATATTTCCCAGAATCCTATGGTAAGGCGGGGGCGGGGGGAAGGAGAGTAAAATTCCTGACTGTTTGGTAGGTATGTGGATTCCTTGCAGGATTAATGAAAAATTGAACTAAAAAGTGGTTCTTTAGTTAATTTTTCATTCATTGCAAAATAAGTATGCTGAAAAATGAATGGTCAGGTGTTTCCACCCTTCATCCCTTTCTTATTCTTTCCATTTTCAAGTCCCCTGTCAACTTATGGTGCCCATGAATTTTCATAGGATTTTCTTAGCTATATGCAGAGTGATTTTGCCTGTTTCTCTGAAAAATAGTTACATACAACATGAACAATATTCCCTGGATATCACATGCAGAGATTCCATTCTGAAATCCTGTGTGAAGCCCTCTCTGTTTATATCAATCTGCTGGCCTTGTCTATGATTTTTGTCCTTTTCAAATTTCCTATCTGAGAAGCATGCAGAAATCAAGACACCTGAATTCTCTAAGTGCTCATTGCTACAGGATTCCAGTGTTCACTTGCCTGAAAAGCCCCTGCAGATTAATGCTGATAATCACAATTCCATTCAGCACAGAGAGTATAAATCAGATCACCCAGTGCAGATGTGTGATGCATGCATCACCCTTGTCATTTTTATCACTTACAATCTGACAAAAGGAGATAAATTTTTGGAAGCCTACATTTCTCTCTTCTAAAATATAAATCCCAGTTTTCGACAAGCATTATCCTCCAGGAGAGATTGGTTTATTCCTGATTGTAGACCTCCCTGGTTGTTGGCCTAGAGGACATTCCTTTAAAAAAGATAATGTCCCAGTCTCTCTTAGTTTTCTAACTACAGTACTCAGTGAAATTATGACTTCCTTCAGCTGTTCCTCTTCTCATATATATACATAACCACTTCTTCCTCTCTGAACTGATGATCATAATTGCCCAAGCGATCCCTGAAATATCCTTTCCCAAATCTAATACTCCATGGCATCATAGATTGTGGGTGAAGTATTATTTTAAGTTTTTGGATATCACTGCTTTAAAAAACCCAGAGATGGAAAAACAGCTGTGTATTGGGAGACAAAGAGAAATATGGTTGAGAGAATATTCAATATGAGTGTTTTCAGATCTGGTGGAGGCTGGATATGCTGTGGGAAAATGGAGGAGGCAGGGAAATTTTTTCCCCTTGTACTGCTTTGCTGCTTGAATCACCCTCTTCTCAAGCTGCTCAGCTCCAAGTAGGACAAGTGTTGGGGGTTGCGGCATCCATTTGAATGTTACATGTGTTCTGAGCCAGAGATAGCTTTGAAAAAATGATTCTATGTTCATTGATGATGGCTCTTTCAAACTCAATGATTGTTACACAGAATCTCAAGGTACTGACACATCTATGAATTCCAGTTCCAGGAACAAATAACTAGGAAAGATCTGCATGCTAAAGAACTCAGTCTTTGGTCTACTTCACATTGCACAGTTATAGAACTGCAGTTACAGAATAAGAATTTGTACTTGTAGTGTAAATAGAGTTATACCTGTTTGGAGAACTGCATCATTGCTTGTCTACTCAGTTATGCAATAACCACCGTCACACTTGCTTCCTGACTCCCCCTTCATCCTGCCTCTCTGCCCTGTGCCCTACCCAGTGTGCCTTTGGTTATTTATTTATTTACTTATTTTCACTGTTTCACACAACTCTGGAGCTCTGCTTTGTGATTTGTTTTGTTTTAAAGAGAATAAATATAACAAGGTAACTGCACAGCTTGGGAATAGCAAGTGGGGAGACGAGGGAACATGCACATCACATGACTGCCAATAACATCACTGCCCCGGAGCAACATTTCACACCTGGAGACTTGCATGAGTGAGAGCGCATTGACCTGCTTCCCCTGTGAATAAAAAGGGATGTCTCAATCATGGTGGGGGATACAGCAGCTACAGGTTTGAAGCATTGTCATGCAATATGTATCAACAAAGCTGCTTTTTTTCCAGATCCAATCGTAGTTTAAAAGCTGTGTGCAGTAATCTCTTAGGTCTTGATGCATTTCTGAATAACAAATAACTGGGAAAGGTTTACATGCTAAGAAACCCAGTCCTTGGTCTCCTTTACGTTGCACCATTATAGAACTTTGCAAACTCTTTAACTTGTGTGGCTGCATTCCTATGCAACCCTGAAATCTGTTATAGAAATCTGGCAGAGGATTATAAGTACCCCATAAAATTACAAAACCTTGGATTCTATAGGACAGAGCCACAGCAGTTAATGTGGAATCAAATTTCTATAACTGTGTTGCCATTGCTCTTATAATAAAATCACTTCTTTGGTTTGCTGAAGTTTGGATCAGCATTTCCCACCAGTGCTCAATTCCCTTGGGTTTCATGAGGTTACTTTATAAATAAATAGTTGTAGTCCAGTGCACAAGCCCAGGGTTCAATTCCCCCGCTTGGTCATGAAACCCACTTGGTGACCTTGGGCAAGTCACATGCTCTCAGTCTCAGGGGAAGGCAATGGCAAACCTCCTCTGAATAAATCTTGCCAAGAAAACTTTGCAATTGGGTGGCCATAAAATTGGAAGTGACAACACAATAACAATAATAACAATACAATACAAAAGCACAATAGAATAATAATAACAACAAACTTAATTCTATATGACCAAGACCTAATTCTTATTTCATTGTAATTATATTTCCTTCCTGTCCACCCTTCTCACTCACTTTGTCTGATCTCCAACTTGTAGGTCAATACAGAGTCTTCCTGCTGAACCAAACTAATAATCCATATGTTATTTCACCATCTTCTGTTATGAGCAGGTGTACGTCGGCAAAAAGGAGGAGTCCTATGAAGCAATACTGGATCAGCAGTATTGTTGGTCCCAAGTTCTCCATCCTCCACATTTGGATTTGGGCCTGAAAGACCAAGATAAACTGTGGGCGAATAGAGGGTAGGTTGTAAAGGATTACTATTTGTGACATTTCAGACCATCACTTATGAACATGGGGACATATCTGTTACCCTATCAGTTTTAGGCTACAATTCAATTGTTAATATTAACTAGAACAGACTGGTAGAATCAGCATAACTTATAACAATTTCCTTAATTCAATTGGTCTTCTCTAGTTGGGACTAAGAATTGGTCTTCCAATTTTTCCTAGTTTTGTAGTGCATGAGACTACATGAAACAGCAGGAAGTCTGATCTCAAACAAGCATGCTTTGTGATAATTAATAATAATAATAATAGTTTATTTATAGCCCACTCCTCTGTACATACATTCGGAGGGGGGTACAAGTAAAAAAACATAGATTAAAACAATCCCATGACCCGTTTCCAAACCTCCCACCCCTTAAAAATAGATTAAACCGGCAGTGATTAAAACAGTAATTATTTAAAAACATATAACATCCTAACCCTTCCTTATGCGGCCACGTCATAAGTGGGGATCAGAAACATGGGAGTAGGCAGGAAATCAAAGTCTGGAACCAAAGCCGGGGATAGGGAATTTCAGGGGAAGGCCTGCCGGAAGAGATGCGTCTTTAGGGCTTTCTTGAAGCAATCTAAAGATGTCATGAGACGCATCTCATCCGGCAGACCATTCCAGAGCTTGGGAGCGGTCGCAGAAAAGGCCCTCTGGGAGGTCTGTGCCAGCCTGGTCTTGATAGGCTGTAGTAGATTCCTTCCAGAGGATTGAAGTGTGCGGGGAGGATCGTACGGGGAGAGGCGGTCCCTGAGATAAGATGGGCCCGAGCCATGTAGGGCTTTAAAGGTTAAAACCAGCACCTTGTACTGTGCCCGGAAACTAATTGGCAGCCAGTGGAGAGATTTAAGCACTGGAGTTATATGTTCTCTCCTAGATGTCCCAGTAACTAATCTGGCTGCCATGTTTTGAACCAATTGAAGTTTCCGGGTTAGGTACAAGGGCAGCCCCATGTAGAGCGCATTGCAGTAGTCTAGTTGTGAGGTGACCAAAGCGTGTACCACAGTTTCCAAATCCCTCATCTCCAGGAAAGGGCGCAGCTGGCGTATCAGCCGAAGCTGATAACAGGCACTCCTGACCGTCACATTCACCTGACTAGTCATGTGAAGTGAAGAGTCTAGGAGTACCCCCAGACTGCGAACAGGGTCCTTCGAGGATAGTGTGATTCCATCTAGGACCGGGAATTGTATTCCCAGACCTGGTTTTGGGCCGGTGACTGTCAGTACCTCTGTTTTGTCTGGATTCAGTCTCAATCTGTTTTCCCTCATCCAATCCATCCAATCCATTACCGCTGCCAGGCAGTCATTGAGAGAGGAGACACCATCTGAGGTCTGAGCAGATGATCTGGTCATGGAGAAATATATCTGAGTGTCATCAGCGTACTGATGACACTGAGCTCCATTAAATAGTTAAAGTAATCTTTTGATTAACTACACAGTGAAAGAGAGCAAAGAAGACAAGCAAGAGAAAAACTTTCATTAGCCTTTTGTATTCCAGAGAGATATTATAACCAACTGTAGAATGTGAAATATCTTTATGCTGTCTATACTCTTCAGTCCATGTACAGCTGAGTTGCTGCACAAATACTTTATCAACAAGCGAGAGAGCCACTTGGAAGTCATTTGGAATTGAAAACATGTACACAACCTGCACATACAATATTTCATTTCAGGGGAAAGTTCCAGGAATCCAAATTCATTATTTTTTCTGTTGAAGAATGCCTTCTCTTTCCTCTATGGATTATTTATAAGACCACACATTAGAAAAATATCTTCAGAAGATACTATAAGTATGTGTATGAGAGAGCGAGAAAGTATGTGTGTAATATCACCTAAGAGAATGAGGATGGAGAGAGTCTCTAATCTTGATACCTAGACAAACTATTGGGACTTTTATCCAATATGCAGCATCTACTTCCTTTTTTAGGAAAAAGGCAGTTCAATGAATTTCAAGTAATTCCATGCAGAAGCAGAAAATAGATCAAAATGAAAGGGCTGCCTGATAAAGACACCATGCATTTTTTCTGCAATCTTTTTCTTTTGGTAAACTGTTTCTGTCCTAGGCTGTTGTATGAATATATTTACAGTCTGGTTGCTTTTAGCTTCCCTTCATTTGCACTTCTCTGTGACAGATTTATATAGTCCTGGTTTCTTCATGCTTGCTTATCATTTTATATTTCTATAAAATGCTATGTCGGTGGAGACAAGGTTTTGAGAACTAGCAAATCCACTTTGGAGTGGAGTTCTCCTTGTAACCTTCTCTGTTTAAAAATATGTTTGTTAAGCAGAAAAGACATTGCCTAATTTTAAACCGGTTTGTTGGACTGCATCAAAATCTGGTCTGGAAACCAAGCCCTATGAGGAACGACTTAGGGAGCTGGAGATGTTTAGCCTGGAGAAGAGAAGGTTAAGAGGTGATATGATAGCCCTGTTTAAATATCTGAAGGGATGTCACATTGAGGAGGGAGCAAGCTTGTTTTCTGCTGCTCCAGAGAACCGGACTCGGAACAATGGATGCAAACTACAGGAAAAGAGATTCCACCTCAACATTAGGAGGAACTTCCTGACAGTAAGGGCTGTTCGACAGTGGAACACACTCCCTCAAATTGTGGTGGAGTCTCCTTCTTTGGAAGTCTTTAAGCAGAGGCTGGATGGCCATCTGACGGGGATGCTTTGGGAGTTCCTTCATGGCGGGGTGTTGGACTGGATGGCCCTTGTGGTCTCTTCCAGCTCTATGATTCTATGAAAATAAGAGGAGAATAAAGCTGCTGCTGGCTAGGTGAGAAAGTCACTCCTCTTTCTGGCATGACCAGCAAAGCTGGCAGACCAGGACCTTCCTCACCTACTCCTTCTGACCCTCAGTTGTTCTTGGTCTGAGGGAGCTGCTGGCTGGGACTGAGAGGAAGATTCGAGAGTCCTTTTCCTCACCTGTTCCCACCAGTACAATATGTGACACCCTGCTCTGAGATGCCAGTGCAGTCCACATTCCTCTAGTGACACCCTTGTGTGCTTTCAACCCTCCCCCTCCAGCCAAGAGAAGGGAGAGCTTCCTTTTTTGCACCCCCTCATTGCCCGCACACTGCTTCCACCACCCTGCCCTTGTTATGCCACTGCTGCAGCATGCAAAATTGTTGTCTGGAAAGGATTTTAACGTTGATCAATGCCACATCATCAGTGGAATTCACAGTTGCTGGCAAATTATCATTTTCTGCCACAACAGAAAGAAAGAGTTTCCAAAACAAGCATATCGTAAGTTATTTTTATTTTATTTAAATCCTATGTATTTTAATATTTGAATGCTGTTTCCAACAAGAAACTTTAAACCAGTAGATTATGACAGATGCTGTGCTTAGATGTGTTATATCTTCTGCATTCATGAAGCAATATATACTTTAATTAGTCACTTAAGTACAACAGAGTTTAACTCTGCCTCTCTCCCCACCCTTTCTTCACTATAGATTGAGCACTAAACTCCCTCTCTGTCTGTGAGTTAGCAGAAAGAATGGTACCAGAATCAACACAACATTTATTTATGATTTGTTGCTACTGTGCAGATTGTTATGTGGTGCTGAGCAATTAGTTGTCTTCACCAGTATGAAAAAGAGAATGTTAGAAGCTGCCTGCTTAAGGGTTCAGTTGGTGGATGGAAATGAGGGGATGAGGATGACTGTTGGCCTGTCTCAGTATTATCTATGACAGACATAAGCTTTCTAATGTTTCAGACAAGATTTTCCCCTGTCTATCCTTACCAGGATGGAACTGGGACTTTTTGGTTGGAATCCTCTCCATGACAGAATCCTCTTCAAGACAGGAGTCTGCCTGTGTGTGTAATTTTTGGCTACAGCAGAAGGAGGTATCTTGTCCATATGCTTTTGTGGACTGCACTTCTTTTTGTCAGATGCAAGTAGGATTAGCTGGTTGCATATAGGCTGAGCAGGCAGAGGGTGACATTTCTTTCCACCCACACTACATTAACCACCTGGGGAGTTGTGGCACTATGTGAAAAATGAAGCATTGCATAACCTTTAAAACTGTTTTATTGCATTGCCTAAATGGGCCTCCGAACTGGAGGCAAAAAGCAATACCTGCAAGGAACACATTACAGGTATACCTCAGTTAATAAAATGGATGTACGAGGGAGTATCCAAAAGTTTTAACAATCACCTTTAAAAATTTTGACAGAAAGTTTGTTTTGTTTTGTAGTTGTTAACTTATAGCTATGTAGTCACTATCTAGATTTATAAAATTTTCCCCAGTGGGAAAAATTTCCAGGTGATAATTATTACTTTATGATACCCCTTTGTAAGGCACAATCTGCAGACTTCTACAATATCAGGTATTTGGAGGGTCAAGATATGCTGGAAAAATGTATAAATCTAGATAGTGACTACATGGAGATAAATTAACAACTACAAATCAAAACAAACATTTTGACAAATTTTTTTAAAAGGTGGTCATTAAAACTTTTGGATACCCCTTCGTATTCCTGGGCTTTACTTTAAGGCTCTGTTCAGACCAGCCATTAAGCCAGCCTGGGGACAGAGTCGGGGTGTCACATCCACATGACATACACCCCAACTCTGCACCTCAGGGCACCATAATGCCATGCACTGCTCCACACAGCATGCAGCGTCATGGTGCTCCTCTGGCACTGTGTCCATAAGACGCAGCACCAAAGGAACACTGCCAAGCCACAGCAACGCAGCTATAGTGCCCTTTCCAGGGTGCAAAAATGAGCTGCTTTTTGTGGCTCCTTTTTGCAACCTAGAAGGCCAGATCAGGGCTGTGGCGTGCAGTTGCTGCTTGCCCCAATCTAGCTGAAACAAACAAACAAGCTTCATTTATATACCTTTATATAAATATATAAATATATTTATATATTTATGTATTTATATAAAATATAAATATATATTTATATATTTCAGGATGCAAGCCTGAGTTGAGCTTGAGCCCTTTTGCTGGTCTTGAACGCGAAACCTTATGGTTTTGAGTGAGTGGCTGCTGTACAGGCATTTAACCACTGTGCCACCAGGGGAGGTTCCATGCTGCCCCTTCGGGGCTGATTGAACAGCCCCTAAGAAACCTTGATATTGGAGGGAGAAATAACATGGAAGTATCAAGCTCTTATACCACAAAAAAGGGGGGGGAAAGAAAGAAAGGCAGTTCAGCTATTATTATGCACACGTGAAATGTATTTATTACACCAGGGCTTGCCTGAGGAAAGAGAACCCTTGTTTATCCACTTTTGTAAACCGCTTTGATCTTTTTTGGAAAGGCGGTATATAAAATAAATAAATAAATAAATAAATAAATGAATGAATGAAACAAGCAGTCAGATAAGATTTAACTCAATAAAAAAACAAACACATTTTGAATCTTGTGCAAATCACAAGCTTCTTCCAAAATGTATCCTGGAATATTTTTTTTTCTTTCTTTCAACAGCCTCCAATTTTCCTATGTTTTCAGTTTTGATGGCAAAACTTATAAACCTATGTTTTTCCAATATGCCATAATAGCTGGTGAGGCATGTTGTTTTGATTCCTCCTTTTCTTTCTATTTTGCTCTCCACCCATGCTCAGTAACTGATTCTGGAAACAGCCATTTACCTTGCCTGCTGTATGTAAGCACACTGAGCTATAGTAGGATCGCCTAGAGCAGAATCTCATTCTTTCTTTAGTCAAGCTTTATTACATTGTTTACTGCAGATGAGCTGCTATACTGAACACCTGCCTTTCTCCAGCCCTACTTTTCCCAATGCCAATGCTGCAACCCCCCACACACCTCCAACAAAACCCTCTAGCTAGACAGAAGACAAGAAAAAGGGGACATGCTAGGCTGGCTAGGCTCCCATAAAAAGACGTTGTAAAAAGGAGCTTGTTACCCCAGGCCCAGGGCCCCATCACCCCTCTCATAATTGATATCAATCTTATATTAAAAGAGACACTGGAGTGAGTGACTTGTAAAGGCAACACCAAGTCAGATATCTGGCCATAATCTGGTTGGCTCTAGCAAGGGAGGAAGCAAGGCATCCACAACATCAGCATCAGCATAATCCCTTTTTGTTTATGGAGGATGATGATGGGACTTTGGCCGAAGGAGATGGTTGTGTTTATACAGACAAAGGAGCAGCAGCAAGGGTTTGCTTTGTCTGAGCTATTCACACCAATATTCTGAACATTTACTGCAGCTCCCAACCATTCTTTTTCTCCTGGAAAACCATTGAGCTAAGAGTTCATCCATTCAGTCCTTGATATATGTCCTGGGACATCATTTGGTGTATATATGCCACTGCCTGCACACCAGCAATTTGGTCTACTTTGTAAACAGGCAGACATGCTGTTGGGTTTGACTAGGCACCTCAATGGGACAGCCTACCCACTTCTTTCACAGCCTTTGAGCCACCTCTGTTCTGGACTCCCATCAACTTGAAGCACACTTCAAAATTGGTAAAGTATTACCATTAGCAAGGTCTTTTCTATTCACCTTTTCCCAATTAGTTATTTTGTGTGTGCATGAGTGTGTGCTTGTGTGTGCGTGTTGATTATCTCAATAAAACTACAAAAACATATTTTGAATTGCCACTGGAGTTCTGTGTGATTTAGAACTGTTATACATAGGGTTGTGATCCCAAGGCTGACTGTTGCCCTGGCCAAAACATAATTTGAGCTATTAAAATCCCCATAAGCATATTAATTTTTGGGTGCCCTCCTAAGGCCCCAGCATTTTCATTAACAAGTTTCTTCATTAGAAGCTTTGCCCCGAGACAGACAGGACAAGAGCAACCACATCCTCCATATGGCACACATGTTGATGATGTCATGTGCACACTGCATCCAAACATTGCGGTGTACATGTGACATCACCTTGATGCTCCAGGGGGCTTGTTCTGCCTTGACAGTGTTGCAGGAAGGAGTTCCGTTTCAGAGCTCCTTTTTGGTGCATGCATTGTTGGCCTGGCTGCCCTTTTCTGCTCATGAGTGTTGGGGTGTCGGGGGCGTATCGTCGCAAGGACACTACTTTGGGGGGCATTTTGCCGCTTCTCTGTGGCCCAAAAAAATGCTGGATTAGGGTCACAGGTTGACCATTTGGTTATTGTGGCTCCAATCCAGTGCTTCCAGGGGCAGAATAGAGCTGTGCTTTACAGGTCTCTCTGTACAGCCCCTTTGTTAGCTAAAGTATGCCACTAGATGCTTCTTATGCTAATATATTCAATTATTTATATTCCTTAAAGGGATATATACTAGCTAGGCAATCTATATATGTGTGTATATATAGTTCACCTGTCTTCTTTCTGGACAGCTCACTAACATCTTGTCCTTGACTTCATGGACACCTTCCTTACCTCTCTAATGAGGCAAAATTTGGAAATACACTCATCCCCCCACATTTGCGGATTTGATTATTCACTGATTTTATTAATATGTTCTTTCCAAGAATAACTAGGTCATCCAGCACAACTTTAACCAACAGTCGCACTAAAGTACCTACAGATTCTGAAAGAGAACACTCCACTAGGCATTTGTAGATCCTCCAGCACAATTCTATGGTAAGTGTCTGGCAGATGTTGACCACAGAGTTGCACTAGAGGACCCAGAGATTCCTAGAGAAGTATTATCTCAAGTAAAAACATAGTGTTTTTATTATTTTCTATTTTTCCACATTCATAGGGATCCTAACCCCAGCAAATGTGGAGGGACGAGTGTATACCACAGAAATGGGTGGGATGGAACGCCCTTACTATTTTGAATCCTCACAACTCCACATTGCTGAACAACTGGTAGTAGTGGTTTATACCTTTTCCTCCTTCCATTTCATTTTGGGAATGGACGAAGAAAATGTGCACTATAATTTTGCTCGTTTTTTTGTGGTCCACTGCAGAGATTCACTACATTTTACTCTCCAGTGTAGAATTTATTTGTTGGGCCAAGTTAACAGAACTGAGGCCTATGTTCCTTTTTACTGCCATTGCTGCCTCCTGTGGAATTGTGGGGATTGTAGTTTGGTGAGGCACTATAGATTTCTGTCTGAGAATTCTAAATGCACCTTCTTAACTGCACATACTAATATTCCAGAGGATGTTGCATGACACTTAAAGTAAAATATAGTATGATAGTTCTACACTGTGAAAGGGCTTTGGAGCTGGCTCTTTCTGTTCACCCTGATATGAAGTAGGCATATGGCTTTACTAAGAAGCAAAGTCTGAGTCTGTCAGAAGTGATCCCATCAGTGTGCCACACCATGAACTCCTTGGAGAAAACATGGAATTAAAAATGTGACTAATATGTAATAATCAAAAGATATATTAAGATAATCAAGCTTGTTAAAGATCTTGGAATATCTTTACCTCCCTAGTTCAGCCCTAGTACACAGTCAGGCCGGCATAAAGTGCTGGTCTGTGCTGCCTCTTTGATTCCTCTTGTTCAAAACCTATCGCCAGTCTCATACAAAAATATGTAATATCAAAACTCAGATGTAAAGTACCAGAAATACTTGACTCAATGCACAAAGATGAATCTTTCAATATTTCCAATGAAAACCCAGGTGTTTTGACATATGGAAATGATGTGTTCACTTTGGATTGTTGATGAAATGAAACATTTCATTTCAATATGTTGATTCAAATGTCAGATCAACATTCAGCATCTGAATTAACATATTAATGGTGATTGTTGAGTCATATGTGCCACTTGAATGTTATTTTGTTTTGTGACTCAACATTTGAACCAACGCTTGGAAATGGAAGCATCCTTTGCAAATAAACATGTCTTGTTCAGTGCTTGAATTGAACAGATTAACTGTCTGGCAGTTCCACCTCCTCACCCCAAATGCAAAAAGATAGTCTCTTCAAACAGCAGTTTCTCTTCCTACACAAACAAAATCCAGGGAGATAGAAAGAGGATGAACCATTAGTTATGTCCAGGTATTATACAATGCAGAATACTTGAAACAAGAGTGGGAAAGGGACCTCACACTGGGTGTCAGTCACACTGTCACTTCCTCCAATGCCTGTTCATTTAGTTTAAGAACCTGTAGGCACTGAGCCTTCATGCACATAGCTATAAACATGGAAAGTTATGCATAAATTTTAATGTTTGTTCAAAACACACTGCAGAAATAATCCAGTTTGAGACCACATTAACTGCCCTTGGCTCAATGCTAGGGAATTCTGGAACTAGTTTTGTGAGATGTTCAGGCTTCTCTGTCAGAGAGCTCTGGTGCCACAATAAACTACAATTCCTATGATTCCCTAGCACTGAACCAGGGCAGTTAAAGCAGTCTCAAACTGGACAATGACTGCAGCTGGATTTCGCAGGATTCGCAATGTTATGGTATGATTTGATCCTCCCTCCCTAAAGAAATCTATCTGTGGGCATGAATTAATCCAGAAGTTTGTCCAGATTCCTCTTTTGGCTGTAGTTTGTGATGGTTGCATTACTGTGACTCCCCTGAAGGCTACTCCAACATTTGGGAGTTATTTTTTTTAAATTAGGGCTACTTGCAAGCATGTAAATGGATTCTCAAAGAAACTCCTTTTCATATTCAGTAAAACACCATATATGGGACTTGGGGTGCAGATTCTGCACTGTAGAAGCCATGCAGTTTGATACCACTTTATGTGCTACTGTTCCCTTCTATGGAAATCTGGGATTTGTAGTTTACAAGGTCTTTAGCCTTCTCTGTCAAAGACTGCTGGTGCCTGATCAAACTATAAGTCTCAAGATTCTGTGGGATGGAAGCATGGCAGTCAAAGGCACAGTACAGATGGCCCAAAAGGGCCATCTCTGTGGTGTGAGTAGGGCTGGGGAGTGCGCAGCATTCGCATGCTACCACATATGGATGGCACCATTTTTAAATCGCGCCATCCAAACACAGACGCACTGGTGACGTAACATGTGCACCATGTCCAAACAGACCGGTGCACACCTTACATCACTGCGCCGCTGGAGGGCGCTTGGGGTGCCCATTCAGCGGCGCAGGAAAGATCTCCAAAACTGAGCTCTTTCTGCATGTGCACACTGCTGGCATGGCCTTTACATCGCTGTGCCAGTGATGCTGAAGAGAAAGGGGCTGTGTGGCCCCTTCCTCCTCATCCCCTTGCCTATTGTGGTGAAGCATGAAGCCCCAAGGACACCCTGTTCCAGGCCGTGGGGAAGCGGCGTTTTGCCGCTTCCCTGCGGACTAGAAAAGCAGTGGATTGGGGCCACAGGGGCTGCCCATGAGGCTACCCTGGCCACAATCCGGCATGGGAAGGGGCTGTGACGAACACTTTACTGTTCGCCCCTAAGTTTTCTTGATGACAGCATCCTGGGCCTTTAGATCCCACCACTGTCACCAAAATATGTGGTGAACTCCCAGTCCCTCAGTTCACCCAAACCCAATTCTCCACTGAGGCACTAATATTTGGTAGTGTGTTTTAATATTCACATGGAGGCCAAGTTGTATTTCAAAACATGAACAAGAGTTTATTTGTAAAATACAACAATTAAACTATATAGACTACTTAAAGCTGTTAATCGTCTTGTTGCTTAGTTACAAGAGGTTCCTTAACCCATTAATATCAATACAGCCACTCAGGCACTCCTATCTCCAATACCAAGGCCAAAATCTTTCTTAGAACCACTGGCTTGTTCTGAGCCTCTCTCTCCGAGACTCCCTCAAGCCTATCCAGTCCTTCTCTGGGTTCTTCAGACCCTTTCCTGGTCTCCAAACCAACCTAAAATGTTCTCTCAGGAACCCTAAGAGCACACCTTCCCTTTGATGTAACTCTTTTCCTCAAAAACTAAACTAACCCCCCTTTTCACTCTCTGCCAAGGCTCTTTTATAGCCCCGCTCAGCCTGTTTCTCATTGGCTGGTCTCATCTTGCTCTGTGATTGGTTGATTGGTCAGCCCGTTCACTACAGGGGCACCCAGGGACCGCCCTTTTTGGGCAGTCTGTAAAGCTCCAAAGTGATGTCAAACTGCAGTATTTCTACAATGTAGATTGCTCCCTTGGGATCCTGCCAGAAGGGCATCCTCCACAGAAAGAAGCAGTACAAAATTCAGACTGGGAAAAGTTATTTTTTAGAACTGCAGCTCTCAGAATCCCTCTGTTAGTCTGGGCATTAACCATGCCGGGTGGGGTATTCTGGGAATTATAGTCACCAGAGGTAAATGAAATTGAAAATATTGTTTTGCAAGATGTGGGTTGGCATCAATGAAAATCAGTTGCCAGGTCTTCAAATGCTTTATATTCTAATGCCCTGCTATTGTTTTGTTATTGTATTTTATGGTTATGTGTGTGCTTTCAATTCTTTTCATTTTTGTCACGAATCTTACAAAAGGGTTCCAACTGAAGCAAGATGCATATTTCTTAAATTTGTTGCTGTGTGCCTTTATATTGACTGAGACTTATGACAAGCTTATCCTATGGTTTTCTTGGCTAGACATATGGTGTGGAGGTTTGCCATGGCTTTTCTCATAGGTTGAAAGGGTGTAACTTGCTCAAGGTCATCCGGTGGGTTTTTACGGCTAAGTGGATATTCAAAAAAAGGTCTCCTGGAGTCCTAGTCCAACACTCAAACCTCTACCCTACCTTGTCTCATGAAAATGAATTAGAGATGAAGATAAAAACATACAGGGTGATAACAGATCCGCCAAGAGAAGAAGTGAGCACTGTTGTGTAAGTTATGTGCTCAGCAAAGTCATGCACTTACAGATTTAATCTCTACAATTGATTGCACCTCCCAAAACTGCTGAGGGAGATATGCTGCGTTAGCAATAAATGTGTTGCATGGAGTGTGTCGATATCAATGTTGCTGCCACATCGCAAACGTAAACTTGCTCTGCTGCTCCAGGAGTGTCAATGGAGACAGTGACATCATGAGGAGGGATGTAAACCCTAATGTGATTTGGCCTGCATGGTAAACAGGAAAATGGAAGCAGGGTGGGACTCAACATGATCTCCTATGAGACTGCAAACTCAGTGGTTATAAGGGGATAACCTTGGAGAAAATGTGCATTTTTTTTGCAAGAGGTTTCCCCCTCACATTTATCCAAAATATGACAATGCTGGAAAATGAAGTCTTGAGATTTCCTTGAAGATTCAGAGGGCATAAAAAAGTTAGAAAGTCTCAGATTGTCTTTAAAGGGATTATATTTCCCTAACAAGGAAAATGTCAGGTGATATATGTCAGTTAGAGACAGAAGCACAGAGACAGAGAAGCAGAGACAGAGAAGCAGACAGTACTAACTTTAATAAAAAGTAGCATTGCCCATTTTGTAACAACATTGTGATTTCCTTAGGAGATTTTAACACTGACAAAAAAGACAGGAGCATACTGGTATGCTCCTGTCAATATCATGCAATAATGAGAACATTGTCAGGCAACATTGTGCAATGTTGCAATTATCCTGCAATTATCCCATGAATAAAGAGGAATTCTAGTGCCACTTTTTATTCATGGGGACTTTCCGTGAATAAAAAGCAGCACTAGAATTCCTCTTTATTTACAGGATAATTGTGGGATAATCATGACATCATGCAACATCATGTGATAATCTTCATGTTATCGTGCAATATTGATGGGAGCATACCATTATGTTCCCATCTTTTTTGCCAGTGTGATAATCTCCTTAATCCCAAATCCACAGCTTTGAGAAGTGGTGCAATACTGGCCAGTGACAATTCTTTTTCAGGATGAGGGGGAGTCACATACTCTGTTGTTTTGTTCTTAACTTCTTAATTACTCAAAATAACCCCACACCTTCTGGGGGAATGGAGGAAAAAATATCATTTTGTTTTTTTACTATTATCACTATTAATATTATTAGCCACTTTTTCCTAGTTTGGAACTTGAAATAACTAACAGTATATACACTGTTTTAGGCTCAGAGAGGCCTCCTACCAACCAAGAAATAACAATTCTTCCAATTAAAACAGCTGGGGAGGGCAAAAACTTGGTGGGATTGGTCCTACCCTGAAAATGGTAGGGCTCCCTGATCTCAGGGGTTAGACCCTCTTCTCAAATAATTTCCTTGTAATATGTGTGTTTATGTGTGTGTAAAATGTCGTCATTTGCTACACTGGTGGTTTTTGTTTTGACTTGCATACATTGAGCACCTGTGATTGATGCTCAATGTATTGTGCTTAATGATATCTCCTGAGCCTGCCCCTTGTGACTTTATCCTTGCAACTTTTCCAGGGCCTACCTTCTATGACATGATCAAGGGGCTTAATCCCCTAGTCTTAGCTTCCCGACCTCAAATCTCAGGGCCTGAGAGAGTCTTGACTTTGCAACCATATATGGGGTGGGTGGCAGGATCGTTCACCCCTTCAAGGTGCAGTGTAGCCCCCAAACCTCAAGTCTGTGATGGTTATCATATATTGGCTGCATGTTGTTTGCCTCTCTTGTTATTGCTGCTGCCATCCCCCTGCTCCTACTGTCAAATTAAGGGAGGAAAGTGGGATAATGGACTTGTTGGGAAGGCTTAGATATAGCTTTAGGGTAAAGCGGGATGCTGGAAACAGCAAGTGGAAGGAGTGATAATTCCTCTGCTTCTGGAACACAGAGGCTTAGAAAAATATCTGCCTTACTTTGAGCCTCATCATTGAGTCCTAGGGCAGAGAATTTAACCAGCATTCTTAGTCCCAGTCCTCTGTGCTCATGGAACATTTTGGACAATTGGTACAAGGGGATGTAATGTCAAACATATCCTCTTCCAACCAGATAGCTTCCTGCTATAAATGATTTCCAGCCATTTTTCCTCTTTCCTCTCTGGGTCTTCATTAGACCTTCATAACACATAACACATAACAGGTGTTATGTTCAGATACATATTCCTTCCAATATTCAGTCTACCACTTGATCCCATTAGTTTATGAAAGAGGACCAGAGGCAGCTGATGCTGGCTGCTAATGATCTGAATAACTTGATCAAATGTATGGTTTCCTTAAACTTTGATTACATTTTTCTGCCAGTCCTTATTGTGAGAGATTTACCCCCCCAAAAAAAAACTAATAAAAAGACAATGTAATCTAAAAATCAGTAATGTGTACTGTGGGCAGCAGCACAGACAACAGTTTTGCATAGCTGGTAAGATGGCACGAAAACTTTGAGCCCCCCTCTCTCAGTCCACCTTTTAATTTGTTAAAATTTAAACCTTTTTTTCAGGATTCCCCTGAACTCTAAGAACCTTATCAGATGTTGGAAATTGGAAGTATAATCCAATGGCAATCCAAATGCAATCATGGGGTTTCACTTTATTGTGTATTAAAGTATCTCACACAATTTCAGGCAAAAGGGAAGTCATTCCGAATGCAATCATGGGTTTTACGTTATTGTGAATTAAAGAATCTCATGCAATTTTGGGCAATGGGGGGGTCATTTTCGGGTAATGGGAAGTCATTCTGAATGCATTCCAAACACAATTGGAATTCATATAAATTCGCTAAACTAGTGAATTCACGTGAATTCAAATTGGCTCCAATTGGCTCCATGCGCAATAAAGAGAAATTCCTCCCATCTGATAAAGTCCTAAGAAATGAGGACTCAGGGCCCAAACTGAGAGGCCAAATTAAAGCTGCTTTGGGTTTAAATGACACACATATCTTAAGAGGCCAGAAGTTGCACCAAAGCTGTGCTCCAGTCCTTAAGACTGGAGTGTGGCTTTGGTGCGGCTTCCTACCTCTTAGGATACATGCATCATTTAAACAGCATACCTCCAAAGTGAGCTGAAGCAGCTTTATTTTGGCCTGTCTGTTTGGACCCACAAACACACACTTTTCAACCCATTGCTCTCACTTTGTGTTTCTTCTTCTCCACCCTGAGAACTGGAGCCATGGATCTGATCCTTAACCAGATGCTGAGATTTGGGGACCCTTGTGAATACTCTTGGTCCAATTCAAGTAGCAAGAAAGAAATAGGAGGGTCAGAGCAGACAGGAAAAAAATAGGTAGGGAAAAAATATATATCTTTAAATAGTGGTAATATGTCAGGGCTAGGGAAAATGTAGTGTGAGAGACAAATACAGCCCCAGGGGCATTTTAGTGGCCCGTGGGATCCCAATCAATTGCACCAAAGTGTCCCCAAAGACCCGTGTGAGTATGGGGGGGGGGGGATTTTTATATTTTTCCACATCCTGGGGCCATTTTAGATTCTGGACAGGTGTTTGTTTGGTTTTGTTGTGTTTACTAATGATTGGGGACAATTCTGTCAAAATTTGTTCCCTTGTTGTGAGTACATGTGTGCAAGGGGACAAGTTATTTAGCTACTGCTAAAGATACAGTCCACCTTCTAGAGCAATGGTTTCCCAGTTTGGGGCCACCAGCCTGCATGATCGAATGTTTAGTATTCTGGTACTCATAGTCCAATGACATCTGGGGAATCTAAGCTTGGAAACCTGCAGAGGCATCTGGAATTTATCCTGAGAAAAGCATGAACTTTTCAAAGTTCCTGAAGATACGAGTGAATTCATAAACCACTATTTCCATTAGTCTAACTTGCACCTCAATTCTAGCTCACCAAGACATTGTGTGTTGTTGCTGTATGCCTTCAAATTGTTTCTGAGGCCACAAGTGTGTGATTTACCCAAGGTGACCCAATGGAATTTCATAGCTGAGTGGGGAACTGAACCCTAATCCCCAAAGTTGTAGTCCAGTGCTCAAATTGCTGCACCCTGCTGGCTCACCAATATGACTAATACTAGGACAGCTGAAGCAGTGCTGAATCCAAACTGCTCTCAGACTAGGAATGTAGGAAATTACTTAGAACCATCCTGGACCTGGCCTGATTTTTTGCTAGCCTAGGGGCTATATGTTTAGGCTGGAGGTGGATTGGATATGACATAACTCAGCTTTTTCCCTTACTTCACATCTTCTTTGCCTGCTTTTTTGTTCTTCTGTTAGCTGATCTCCTCCAGCAGAACAGTTGTGCCCTCAGAACTCTGTGTTGGCTAGTCTGAGATCAGCTGGCAAAAGAGCATTATGCTGGCATAAGGGCAGTTCAAATGTCAGGAGGCCAGTTCATCCTCAAGAGAGGCTTTTGCCTGTTCTTAACTCCCTACAGCCAACAGAGTTTTCAGTTAGGATTGTGCTACCCTTCACCTTTTGGATCTAATAAGACAAGGCCCAGAGAGACCCTGGAAAATGGAGATCTAATGTACCACTAGCCAAACAGCTGGTACATTTTGTAGTTGAAGTTTATAGTGTCAGCTCTGTTTCCTGAAACTCACACATAAGGAACAATACATTGCCATTATATTATTGCAGTGATTTGGCATCTGAGAACAGTTATATTTTGGCTTTGTTAACAGTAAGCTTTTAAGTATGCATTGTGTAGTTCTGTTGCATCCTTTAGTATAAGAAAGGAGTGGTCTGGATACAAATTATACATGGTCCAAAGTAAATAACTTTCACAAAGAAATGAATTACTGTAAATACACAATAGAAAATCCCTCAAGGGATCCAATGCAGCAGTACATTTTTAGCTTTTTATGTGACCATAATTGTCAGAATACAAGAGAGACAACAGATTAACTGGAGGCATAACACATAAACCAGACAGAAATCTATGCACTGTGTGCTTATTTAGAGGACTGAAAAATAATTCATAAGGTACCAATACACCTTGGTGAGATAATCTGAGGACAAACACAGAAATATCCATGATTATGATTTATTAATCCAGTTTTCAAATTATTAATAACACAATTTAATTATTCAGCTATTATCACTACCTTTATATTCTCAATTTCTTTTACATTTGTTGCATTACCGACATTCATTTTCATTTTTAATTTCTATTGCCTTTCTTTTCATTTCTGCTCTATTATTTGTCTGCTGTCTAAATTGATACATTGGGTACCATTTTCAGTATCTCATTTGTACACACTCATCAGAGAAGGTATGGCATATTTTTCTCCATTGGGACAGCAAAGCTGGTTTGGGTGGCTATCTCATCAACCTTTTTAATTTTCCAAGAATGTCTTCTGTGGTGGGCTGTTCCAGGCCAGTCTGTGGGGAAAAACTGTGAATCATCAAGAAAAACAGATAAACCCTCACTGACAGTAGGTGCTTCCCAAACCCACAAAAATCCCGGAATGATATGATGTCCAAGAATTCTCAGAAAACAAAATGGTGGCCAGAGGGAAGTCACCATTTGATATGAATAGATAATAAAATAATCAGGATAATAAAAATAATCAGTCAGGCTAGGATACTCTGGGGGCAGCTTGGGGTATCCTGACCCCACAGCTGCCCTGATCTCTCCTCCCCCCCCCCAATTACTTGGCGTCTCATTCCTGTGCCATGGTGGTTTTCTGTGCAGGTGTCTTGCTGGTGCATCTGCTGCTGCCATGGGTCACTCATTTCTCATGTCGAAACAAGTGAACCACAATGGTGGTGACCATGCTGGTTGTCCCAATGGGATGCCAGTTCAGACAAACCCCATGACACAGGAATAGAGAGCTCCAGATCTTCCTGGAATTCTTAAACAATCTGTGTTAAGGGGAGTATAGCCTGGTTCTGGTGACGGACATTGTCTGAACTGCTTGCACGAGAAACAAGGTTTGGGATGTGAGTCTTCTGAACAGGATGATGCCAGAATGGGGGGTTGGGGGGGTAGTATAGCCTTTTGGCCTGTGCAGGCAAGGCCTCATTCTTGTGTTTTCATGGTAAATACATTCAGAAGTGCTTTACTCGTGCCTCCTTTTGTTCAGTACTAACAGTAATTAGATAAAGAGCTTCAGTGTCTCCGACAGCTTCTACCAATGTCACCAATCACTCCTCTTGCTAACCAGTAGCTCTTTGGCATGTTTAGTCTGGATCACCAACAAAAGCCTGTCTGATGTGGGTGACCTTACCAGCATAGTTTCTGCCTTACAGAAGGACACAGTCCCATCACCACAGAAAGGCAGGGCCTAATAATTAATAAAAATATAACTTAAAAAGAAAAAAGAAAGAAAAGCAGGGCCATAGTGGCCCTGAGTTTACAAGAACTTAGTAGGGTTGTCTTGGAGACCTCTATATCACTGCTGTAGGTTGATGCCCACCTGACAATTAACAACAACATTCATTCTTCAGTGCACATGTTCTGTAACTAATTAAAAGGAAGGGAACAATCCCCCTTTGATTCATTTTTTCAAGTTCAGTCCATAATCACTGTGCATCCCATAGAAGAACTAACTAAAGAAGAACTAGCTGGTGCTGGATCTACCAAACTCCAGCATTTTCTTTTCAGCAGTGACTAGTCAAATGTTCCTGGCAGCTTAAAAGGTGATGGTTATCTCCTGTTGCCTCTCCAAACATCTGGTAGTCATTCAACTACCATAGGTAATAACCATAAATTGTGGTATTGAAGCTAACAAGGCATAAAACTACTGCTGCTAAGAAATGCAAACTGGGTTTCAGGAAAGTAAATTTTGGGGCCAAACTGGATGCAAACCTCATCCATTTAAAACCCAAAAGGATGCTGTCAGAGGGGCAACTTGGAATAGGAGAAGCTACAGAGGGAGAGGAGGAAGCCAAGCTTTTCGTTTTCTCTGCCCACCATTTTCATTTTCTAAATCCCTTCTCCTGGATTTTCTGAGGCAAGTTCTTAAGAATGTAATAAAACACACATTTTCAATTCCCATTGGAAGAAAGGCTTTTTTGAAGGCCTGTTTGAGTTAGTGTGGAGTAGAAACAGTAACTAGGAGAAATGCCTTCTCCTCTCAGCTGGTTTTTTTCCCCCTTTCTAATCAGAACCATCCCATTGGTTTCTAGTATAAAAGGGATGCTAGTGGAGAGTAAATAGGACCTTTGCAGAGGTGGCTGGTGGTTCTCATGTTAGTGCAGTGGTGTTGAATCTACTCCAGGTTTTAGTACCATCTTTTAAAAAGAAGCTGCCCAAGGTGTTGGACCTATTTTGGGGATGGTGTCAGCATCTCAAATGACTCCAGTCTGGACTAAAACCTGCAGAAGATTCACTGCACTTGTAACAGAGAAGCCACTGGCCACCTCGGCTAGTTTAGGCCTGAAATTATGACCTGAAGGTCATAAAGGTAAACTCTAACCGGGATGGCAAATTGTGACTGATGGGCTATGTGGAGCTCCTTGTCTTCACTCTTGCAGTCCCCAGAGCACTCCCCTCCAGAGATTCTCAAAATGTCTGACACACATTAAAAATGTAGGCTTTCAGGCAACTTTGTTCTGCAAAGGAAAATGGCACCAAATACTCACAAATGCTGTGGTTTAACTTGCTTACACCAAACCTCCAGCTTAATTGGCCATATGTGTGACTGGATGTGATGTTGGCTGCATCTATCTATACTGCAAAATTAATGCAGCTTGCCACCACTCTAAGTGCCATTGCTCAATACTATGGCATTCTGGTATGTGCAGTTTTGTGAGATATTTAGCCTTCTCTGTCGGAAAGCTGTGGTGCCAGAATAAACTAAAAATACTAGGATTCCATAGGATGGAGACATGACAGTTAGTTCTGTATTTGCCAGCAGCCTGATGTTCCGAGAACATGTGGGTGCTGGCCATGGGGGTTGGAGAAACAAGACTCCCCCCACCCCCATTGCTGCCTACTGAAGAGCATATGTTTCCCAAAATACCCATTGTTTTGGATTTCAGCTCCCAAAAGGCTCAGCCAGCCGGGACAAGAATCAGGAATTATGAGGGCTATAGGCCAACACAACTGAAGGGCCTAAGGTGGAGAACCACCAGTACAGACTGACTAATGTTGACCAATGTTATTGTTGATAAGCTATTCATTTGTTCCTTCAATTTTGGCCTCAAAGAGACTGATTCACCCAAAGTCACCCGGTGACTTCCGTCACTCAGTGGAGAGTAGAACTTGGACCTCCATTGTCAAAGCCAAATATCCTAAACACTGCACCATATTGGCTCTATTCAAGCTGAGATTGCTAACACAGTACCCTATATTACCTTGTAAGAATTGTTTCAAAGTGATGAAGGTCCTATACAGACTGACACTTTGTGCCGGCCTGCGGGCAGAGTCAGAGTACACCATCTTCACACTGGACGCCCTAACTCTGCCCCCATGGTGCCATTTTGGTGTGCACCAGTCCACACGGTATGTGCCATCATGACGTACCTCTGGTGCTGCATCCACATGATGTAGCACCAAAGAGACATCATAAAGCCACACCTCTGTGACTATGGCACCCCTTAGAGGGTGAAAAAAGGAGCTGTTTTTGTGGCTCCTTTTTGCACTCTCCAGAAACTGGATCGGGTCTGCGGTGTGAGGTTGCATGCAGCCGCCCCTTAGCGACAGTCTGGAGAGCCCCAAAGTTTATTGTTGGAATGCCTCAGAGAGACTGGCCTCAGTTCATCAACTTCCACCAATGCAGGCAGTTTTGTTGATGAAGTTAACTATCCTCAAGTCAACCCCAACTCATGGCAACCCTGTGGATGAGACATCTCCAAGATCCCCTTGACCTCCACTGCTCTGCTTAGGTCCTGCAAATTAACTTCCATGACCTCCTTGATTGAGTTCATCCATCTGGCATGTGGTCTTACTCTCTTTCTACTGCCTTCTACTCTCCCTAGCATTATTGTATTTTCTAATGATTCATGCCTTCCCGTGATGTGGCCTCAATTTGACCATCGTGGGTTCTAAGGAGATTTCAGGCCTCATCTGTTCAAGGACCCATCAGTTTGTCTTTTGGTCTGTCCACATTATCCTCAGCACTCTTCTTCAGCACCACATATCAAATGTGTTCCATTAATGCAAGTAGTGTGTATTTGTGTGTGTATTGGGCCATTGTTAGGGAAGCAGCAGAAATCACTGCTCTAAATATTCAGAGTCATTTTGAAGGGGCAAATCAACACCTGCTACTATGCTGGTCCAATCCATGTTCCTGCAAAGAAGAGCTGCGGCAAGATGTGTGCAGGATTTGTGACTACAGGCTAAAGGTAGAAACTGAAATGGATCATACACTTGAAATATAGCAGCCAAACTGTGAGCAGCAGTGAATGAGAAACAAGAACAGACAAGTCCGCAAGACATATTTTTGTGCTCTGATCTGAGTAGAACCAATTAGGGCCACTTGACTTACACAAGGAGGCGAATGGTGAATGCCCTTGGGGAAATCAATAATGACTAAATTATCACAGGGAAGGCTGTCCCCGGCACCAAAGTCTATCAAATGCTATGGGGAAAGGCCATTATCAGGTTATTATCTAGGCCCACCAGATCAAATGACTTTTCCACCCCTAACATGACGAGAGAGATGCTACCTTACTTTTGAAGGCTGTGGGCATGCTTTAGGGAGGTACTGATGTGTTTGAAGGTATGAGTGGATTTGTAACCTAAGACCAAGAGCTTGCATATTTTATCTTCCAGGAGAATTCCAGGAGTACTGAAGATAAATTTAACTGACTCCACCAGCTACTTTTTAACACTTACTCCCATTTTTCAGACTTCATTTTTCATGTTTGTACCCGCACCCAACATATAAGGAGCCAAGTCCAAAGGAATGGTCTTGGGTAAACAGTGGATAAACAAGGGCAACTGTATTAAACATGAAGCAAGATTTATAGCAGTCAAAAGTATGTAATGTGCTAGTACAGAATCTAATTAGTCACTTCTCCCCACTGGAAAAACCAATCCCCAGCTTTGGTCCAGTTGTTGTTGTTGTTGTGTATCGTCAAGTCTGACTTATGGCAACCCTAAGACAAACCTATCATGGGGTTTCTTTTGCAATATTCATTCAGAGGGGGATGTTATATTTGCCTCCCTCTGAGGCTGAGAGAATGTGACTTTTTCAAGGTCACCCAATGGGTTTCCATTGCTAAGTGGGGATTCAAATGCTGGTCTTCAGAGTCTTAGTCCAACGCTCAAACCACTCCACTTATGTATGTCCCTTAAAATTTCCATATATCAGTTGTTCAAATCTGGGTAGTCTATTGTGCACAAGATGAAAATTAATTTGCATAACATGCCCATAACATACCTTAATTGTTAAATAATAAATAATACATAAAATTTTTACTTATATACAGCTTTTTGTTAAGGCAATCAAAGCAGCATACAACTTTAAAAATGATACATCAATATCCCCTTAAAAAAGGATTAAATAGTTTAAGATTGAAATTACAAAGCATTAAAATCAAGAAATCAAAATACAATAACGCAATAACGTATCATCACAAATACGGGAGAGTCTTTACGTGGCTGGGTGCTATTCTGGGAAGTCCTGCTGGAAGAGATCCATCTTGTTGCACTGTATATCTATCTGGCAGATTCTATTGCTGTGTTTCATCCTTGGAACTATTCTTATAGCAAGCACTGATATGACAGAAGTTATAAAGTGTAATGGTTAGACTGTTGGACCAGGAACAGGTAGATCTTGGGATATTTGACTAGTCTCTGTCTCTTGACCAAACCTACCGTACAGAGAGAAAGGACAACCATGTAAACTGGCTGTGCACATTGTGCAGTACATGATTAGCCTGATTTTGAATGGAACACTTCAAGTTGCACCTGTACTAGTCATCTTAAATATCTTCAGTAGAAGTAATGCAAGAGTGCTACCAAAAATAAACCAATTCCCCTCTTTCCAATTGCAGCAGAATCAAGGTTGCCAAGCCAGTTTTATATCTATTCATACCTGATACAGGAAGGTTTGATCCTTAGATTTGATAGTGAAATTGATGCAGCAATTAAGTTACTTTGTGTATTCCTGCATGGCAGGGGTTTGGATTGGATGGTCTCTTCCAACTCTATGATTCAATAATAAACAGACAATTTCAGTCAGTTTGATTTAATTTTAACAGAATCCTAGATAAGCAACTTGGGTACAAATGGGTGCTTTATGGTGCCCTGGGGTTCAGGAGCGTGCAGCATCTGCATGCTCCCAAACCCTAGCATGTAACGGCAGGGTCCGGACATCACTGGCAGGAAGTGGCATCATGGTGGCACCCTTTACTGTTTGCAGAGTCACAAAAAATAAGCTGCTCTAGGTGTTGTTGCAGCATGTGGCTGCTGCAGCACTGACTCAGGGCAAATAATAATTATTATAATAATAGGATTTATTTCTATTCCGCCTTTTCCGGGTGGGAATCAAAGCAAATTACAACAGTTATTAACACAGAATACTGTAAAATCATTCAACTTAAAATCCGCTTGCCCTCTCTCCTCCCCTCCAGAGACATATAAAATTTAAAACAATAATCTAAAAAGGAATTAAACAATAAAAAGAGATAAAATATCAATACATGGAATTTAAAATAGAAATAAATCTATATAAAGAGTCATAATGTAGGAGGAGGAAAAATATTATCCTTGGGGAAAGAGGTGGAGAAGGTTGTCAGGAGGAGGGAGGAAAAAACTGAATAGGGCTAGTCTGGAAAGGCCTGCCAGAAGAGATCCATCTCAATGGCCTTTTAAAAGGCTTTTAGAGTGGTAATGTGGTGGGTCTCGTCTGGCAGGTCATTCCAGAGCCTTTGGAGCAGCAGCCAAGAAGGTCACTGCTGATAATCTAGTCTTTTTTACTTGTAGTAGATTCTTCCCAGAGGACCCAAGGTTGTGGGGTGGATTGTATGGGAGGAGGCATTCCCTTAAGTAGTCAGGACCCAATCCATATAGGGCTTTAAAGGTAATAACCAACATCTTATACCTTGCCCGGAAACTAATGGGTAGCCAGTGTAATGATTTTAGAACTGGAGTAATGTGGGCTGATCGTGGAGTGCCTGCTACCAGTCTGCTTGCCATGTTCTGAACAAATTGAAGTTCCCGAATATGGCATAGGGGTAGCCGCATGCAGACCGTGTTGCAGAAGTCAAGGTTACAAGGAGGTTACAAGTGCATATACTACTGTTTCAAGGTTGCCCAGTTCCAAGAAGGGGCACAGCTGGCGTATCAGCCGAAGCTGATAGCAGGCGCTTCTAACTGTCACATCTATCCGAGCTGTCTTCTGGAGGGATGAGTCAAGGAGCACCCCGAAGCTGCGGGCTTGGGGGAAGTCTTTCAGGGGGAAGTGTGATCCCATCTAAGACAGGTGCACATATCTCCATTCCTGGTTTCGGGGTCCCTATAACAAGTACCTCCATTTTACCTGGATTCAGCTTGAGTCGGTTTTCCTTCATTCAGTCCATTACCGCCCCAAGGCAGGTGTTCAGAGGTGAGATGCCATCCTTAGTCACTGTGTCAATCGGAGACATAGAGATGTATATTTGGGTGTCATCAGCATACTAATAACACCCAACCCGTGTCTCCGGATGATCTCACCCAACGGCTTCATGTAGAAGTTAAATAGCATGGGGGACAAAATTGTGCCTTGAGGGACGCGCAACTTGAGCTCCCTCTTGGCCAAGCAGCGACACCATCTGGAACTTACCCAAGAAATAGGACGAGAACCACTGCAGGGCAGTGCCCCCTATTTCCAGTTCTCTCAGATATTCCAGAAGGATGCCATAGTTGATGGTATTGAAGGTCCAAGAGGTCCAATAGCACCACAGGGTCACATGGAGATCATCAACTAAGGCAACAATAATAATAATAATAATAATAATAATAATATATTATTTCTTACCCGCCCCTCTGAGCGAGCAATCGGGGCGGGGTACAACATGTTAAAAACATATGCAGTTAAAATCCTCCAACATTCCCACCTCCCTCCCCTTAAAACAGTATTAAACTAATCATAATTAAAACAATGGAAGACTCAACTCCGTATCCCACACAAAAGCCGGTTTGAAATGGATCTAGATAATCTGTTTCATCCAAGACAGTTTGGAATTGAATGGCAACCACCTTCTCAATCACCTTACTTAAAAAGGGTAAAAGTGAAACTGGCCGATAGTTGTTTTTATCCAGGGGGTCAAGGGAAGGCTTTTTTAACAGAGGTTTTATCACTGCCTCTTTAAGGCAGGCAGGGAGATGGCCTTCCCTGAGAGATGCGTTGATAATATTTTTCAACAGCATCTTGATTGTATCTTCCCCCTGGATTGCCATTCAAGATGGACATGGATCGAGAAGGCGGGTCGTCTTTTTCATACTGCCAAGGAGTTTGTCCACATCCTCGGTACTTACCAACTCAAATTGATCCAGAATAACAGTATAGGCGGGAGCACTGGACACCTCTCTTATGTAATAAGGCTGGCATCCAGGTCGGCTCTTATCTGAGAGATTTTATCTGCAAAGTGATTATTGAAAGTTTTATTTCTAGCCTGCCCCTCTGAACGAGCAGTCGGGGCGGGTTACAGAAGAGAGTTAAAACCACAGCAGTTAAAACATACTATCCCATCCCTGCTTCCCCCCCTAAAAAGGATTAAATCAAACAACAAGTTAAAACATAGCATACAGTAAACAATACCAACAGTATCAACTAAGAGTCCTTGAGCTGTGTGGGTGGGCAGAGGCTGGAATCTCTACAACCAAATATACCTGTTCCATAAAAAAGATCACATTGAGGGTATGACCTGCACAATGTGTAGGCTCGGAGACTAATTTGGGAGAGGCACAAATTTGTCATGGAAGACATGAAGTCTCGAGCTGCACCATTTAGATTATTTAAACCACTCTCAAGGGGGATGTTGAGGTCGCCCAGGATAAAAAAACATGGGAGACTCTAGCATCAGCTCCGAGACCAGTTGTGTCAGCTCGGCTATGGAATCTATTGAGTTATAGGGTGGACGGTAAATCAACAGAATCCCGACTCTCTCTAGTCTTCAAGCTAAGGTAAATACACTCGACATGAGTCATTCGACGGATAGGTATCCTGACCAAGGGGATGTTATTTTTGTGGACCACGGCCACTCCCCCCCCACTCCCACAGTGTTTGTATATGTCCCCTCCCTCTCATCATCTGCTACAAAACATTGTCCTCAATATTTCCCTTCCCCCACCATGATGTCAGTTGGTTCTGACTGATGCCTTATGAATTATTACCAACAGTGGAGACCACTGTTCTTTTGCTTGATGTTGGGGGGGGGGGAAGGAATTTCAAGACAAGTAATAAGTCCTAATTCCTCCCACACTGACCACACCCCCTTTGTTGCATCGCCTCCTTGCCGCCCTTGTAGCCTGGTATTGTGGGGAGAGGGAAGGGTTGGTGTCCGGCTCCCGGCCTCTGGCGTAGGAGAAAGAATCCTGGGGGCTTGCCTTGCCTCCAGTCCCAGCAGTGGGTGAAGTGCTGGTGTTCAGGCTTCTGGCTGCTGGCTTCTCTTCAGGGCCCTCTGAGGGTCAGGCAGGTGTTGGGAGGGCAGAGTCTTAATAGTCTCATTAGGCCATGCCCCCTGCCTTGTCTTGCCTTGCCTCCAGTCCCTAAGTGCCCGTGTTCAGGCTTCTGGCTGCTGGCTTTCCTTCAGGGTCTCCAGAGCTGCCCATCTGTCGAGCCCCTTGGTTACATCTGTGCAACAAAAATCAGGAGTAATTATCACTGCTATAATTGGGGTGTAGTTCACTAAACAGAGCTTTTCATAGAACATCTCTTCACATTATCTAAAAAAAAGAAGAAGAAGAAGAAACAAAGAGATGGGAACGCTATTTGGTACCAGACATCAAATTGTACCATTAAATGCCTGATCTTCTACATTAGTAATTCACTCAGTAAGATAAGTTTGACACCTATGAGAAGTAGTATTAATAAGAGATAGAGGAGTAAATGGCAAATGCATAGTTCACACTCATCTTTGCCATGCACTCATTAACTAATAACAGCCAACCCATCTATTAGGCTGAATGAGGTTGCCAGGAGCAATGAATTGCCTCATTCCACTCCTTCTTGTTTTGACTTACAGTATTTGTCAGTTCTCCCTTGTGCTGTTTCCTCTCTTCCATCTTCACCTCATCTCCCTGACTTGCCTCTTGCAGCTGTCCCTGTGCTTCCATCTTTTTTTCCTGCTTCATCATTCACCCCAATCGTGCCTCACTTTTGTCACCTGCCTGCCTGCCTATCCTCTACAAACCATTTGTTTTCCAAAGCAAATGCCAATACTGTATGGCAGACTTAAATTTCCTCTTGTAATATGACCATCACATATTTTGCTTCCATGTCCTGGTATAGATCTTTTCTACACCCACCACCCCATTGCTGATTTTGAAGATGATCAGATTATTACTCTCATTTGCCAGGACAATGTCTGGATCAGCACAACATCATCTGAAAGTCCTTCCCGCTGTTGCGCAAGAAGGATGGGGAAAGGACAGCACAAGGAGAGCCCATCCTTTTTCTGTCCTTCCCGCATGACTGCAGGAAGGACTTTCAGATAATGTCGTGCTGATCCAGACATTGTCCTGTCTGGGAAGCATAAATAACAGTGATTGTGCAAAAGATTTTCATATGACATCGCACTGATCTGAACATTGTCCCATCTGGAAAGTGCAAATGTCAGTGATTGCACCAAAGACTTTCATATAATGTTTTGCTGATCATGTCATTGTCCTGTCATTGAGGTGGAATTGTCCCATTGTTGCCCATCATTTTGCATTAACAGAAGAACCTGTTAATGCAATTCCACTTCACTGACAGATTTATGACAGGATCAACATGTCAAGTGTGAATGTGTTTTATGTGATTGCTGTCATGGATGGAATAAGGGTGGGCTTTGCTCCTGTCCCCCGTCTGATGATCTCCATTGTTAAATGCATTCTTTACTGCCAAGAAAGGGTGGATGGCCGAGAAGTCAAACAAATGTATTCCTAATAGCCAGAACTCTACCTGGAATTCAGGATGATTAAACTGAGACTGTCATACTTTAGCCACATAAAGAGAAGGTATGAATCATTAGAAAAGACAATGATGCTGGGAAAGGTAGAGGGCAGTAGAAAGACAGGAAGACCAGATGCCAGATGGTTAGACTTGATCAGGGAGGCCATGGTCCTAAGCCTACAAGACTTGCTCAGGGCAGGGAACCTTGGAGATGTCTTCTCCACAGGGTCGCCATGAGTTGAATTTGACTCAAGGGCAGCTAATAACAATGACAGATATATATTATAAATATAAAAAATTAACACACATACCAGTCACTCAAAACATTTTCCAGGCTCACCTGCTGTGCCTCTGTCCTAACTGGTCCCCTCCAAAAACCCATATAAAGAACTTTCACACACACACACTCCTTTCAACAAGCAATTGGGCATACTGGGGCTGAAGACAACCAAGCATGCTCCAGTCCAGCTGTAACTGGAGGCTTGCCATCACGTTGATGAGCTGCTCCATTTCTGGGCAGCCTTAATGTGCAGTTCCTTCACACTTTCACTCTGGTTACTTCAGTGAAAAAAATTACTTCTACTTCTCTCCTTTCTCTCTCTCACACAAAGGTACATAGCAAAGGAATTCTTCAAATCCTGCACAGCAGACCAACCTTCAGAGTTTGTTGGCTGTGCTTGGTTTTGGTGCTGCTGCCATTTTGCTGGGTCCACCTTGTTCACACATGCCCTCCATTTCTCCCACCTCCTTCCCTATCTTCTCTTTCTTCTCTGGTCATCCTTGCTTCAGTGCTTGTGCAGCATTCTCTCTTATAAATATTCTTTCTGGCTCTGCCTTGTTCTCCTGATCCTTCTTGTCCACAAATCTATCCAATACAATGTGGCCAACCAGAGAGTACAACAGAGTGGAGATCTTTACCTTTAGACATGAAGAGTGTATTTATGCATTTAGGGTGGCACAGAGGAAGGTTTTAATGTACTTGCAGGAAGGGAGCTACAACCCAAGCATGTGCCATATGAATATAAACTGGTTATATGTGTTCATAACACACCTCTGCTTACTATAGTGCTCTTCTATAGCATTATAAACAAGTTGTTTTCAAGAAGAATGTACAAGGACACAGTAATGGAGGTGAGCTGAAGCCATGAATTTTATGAAAACTTTGATGGAAACCACATTAAAGGCCAACATCAGCTCACAAATCAGCCTGGTAATGCTCTTTGCTCCAGGTTGGTGTACAGCATGATTCATTTTGAATTTACTTCTTCATGGCCACCCTTTCGTGCAGTATCATTTATCAGTATATCAGCCACTTGAGCCAGAAAACAAACTGGATCATTATTTTTAATGGCATTAAGTAGCACTTTTGCAGTTGTCTGTAGGCTACCACACATACCTTGCCATCAAGTTATTTTAGATGTCATGGGACCAATTGGCCTGTACATACACTATTTGCAGTATCTATGTTAGTTACATAAATATTTCCATTGCACTGGTGGAAAACACACACTGAAATAATAAAAAGACTGAAGAGATGCTCAAATGAATGTGGATTCTTAGGGCTTTCCACAAGGTGTCAAGCCAGTGTGGTGTAGTAAAAATGTGACTGTGGGAGATAAAATCCTTGTTTGGCCATGGAAACCTACTGGGTGAACTTGAGCAAGTTACTTTCTCTCAGCCTCAGAGGAAAACAAAGACAAGCTTCCAATTCTTATCCCCCCCCCCAAAATGGTAGGTTGTCCTTATTAACCTTTATTTATATAGCACTGTAAATTTACACAGTGCTGTACATACAATCTTTTTTAATTAGACATTTCCCTGCCCTCAGGCTTACAATCTAAAAAGACACAACACAAAAGGAGAAGGGAATGGTGGTGGGGAAGGGGATCAAATCACTCACCTGGGAATGCTTCCCTAAACAATATAGTCTTTAACTCAATTTTGTAACTGGTTCTCTCAGGTAAAAAAAAAATAGTGGATTTTTATTTGTAGGTTTTCCAGTTTCATCAGTGAATGTGAAGGGCCCACTGTATACAGTGGTCCCCCGCCTTACGAATCCCCCGGGTTACGAAAACCCCGGGATCCGAAAGGCGGCGGACCGGCATTGTATCCCCCGGGATATGAAATATCCCCCGGGATATGAAGAAAAAAAAGCCGCGCGGCCCCTTTAAATGGCCGCGCGGTCCGTTTAAAATAGCAGTCCCCTGGGAAACGAAAGCTTCCGGGTTACGAAAGGTAATCCGGAACGGATTACCTTCGTAACCCGGGGGACCACTGTACTTCTACAGTACAGATGCCTTTTTACACTTCTTTACACTTTTACATTACATTTCCCACATTTCCCACTTACAAATAAATCGGTGTGTGATCAGAATTGATGGATTGATTCGACAGCGGACTTTGCTTCCCACTACATTTGCCTCGATTGCATTTTTCCCTCTAAAATAACCCACTTGTGGTTCCCATTCACAAATGAATCAATTCAGAATGATTCGGTTGCAGCTAGCTGAAGGGGAAATTTGAATTGATTCCAATCCACATGTAGTTCTCATGTGTGCAGATTCGATTTATTGAAAAAGAAGCAGGCGAAAAAACCTGCCTCAAAAAGATATGGGTGTAATAATAATAATAATAATAATAATAATAATCCTTTATTTATATAGGGTTGTAAATTTACACAGCACTGTACATACAATCTAAAGAGACACGACACAAAAGGAGAAGGGAATGGTGGTGGGGAAGGGGATCAAATCCAGCAGTTCTTCACTCCCTCTGAGGCCTGGACCAAGGCAGATGGACTGGAGGGAGGGCTCAGCTTCTTAACACATAGTTAGAGGACAGCATCCTGGGTCAGAGAAGGGCACTCACCTGGGAATGCTTCCCTAAACAATATAGTCTTTAACTCAATTTTGAAACTGGTTAGAGAAGTGATGAGGTGTGCATGTGGGGGAAGAAGATTCCAGGAGTGAGGGGCAGCAAGTGAGAAGGGATGAATCTGGGACAGGGCAGTGGGAATCCTAGGCTGGGACAGGAGATCTTGACTACCAGAGCGGAGGGTACGAGTAGGAATGTTAGGAGGAAGAAGTTCAAATAAATAAGGAGGGGCCAGTCCATGGAGGACTTTAAAGGTCAGCAACATAAGCTTGTACTGGATCCAGAAGGGGAAGGGGATCCAATGAAGGGAGGTGAAAAGAGGAGAAACATGGTCAAAGAGGTGAGCAGATGTGATAATACATGCAGCTAAGTTCTGGACATAGATTAAAGGATGGAGGTGAGAGAGAGGAAGCCCTGTCAGAGTTAAATGACTGTAGTGCATGGCCCCCCTCTCGGAATCACTTCAGCGATTCAGATTAAGTGTAACCAGGGCCATTTAAACTGGTTCAAACCGATTCATGATCTGATTTAAAAGGTAGTAGGCATGAGGCCTTAACACTACACTGTAAAATAGGCAATCCTACCTACGACACAGATGCTAAATAGAGTAAGCAAAAAATAAAGGATGGTATCACATTGTATGCCAAAGCAACCCCATTTTTACTATTGAATTTGTCCCTTCAGCATGAATCCACTGCCAATGCTGGCTACTTTATGAACATTCTACCAAAATACATGCTTGTAAACACTTCCCTGTCACATTGACATTTCACATTTTTCAGGCACACACCATAAAAAATGTAAAAGGGGTCAGTTAAAAAAACAGAGGTTCTGTGTTTAAAACAGATTCTCTCTTGGATATGATTATAATATCTAGATCAGGTTACTGGAAGATTCAATACCAGATACAAAAGCATACAAAAGCAGCTTTCTTGGTAACAAAACACAGAAGAGGGCACTCTTGGCTTGGCTGATACCTTCCCTTGCTCCCTTGACTCTTTTTGGTCACTGGCAGAAAAAAGCCACAGACATATCTTAGACTTCCTCATTTCTGAAGGAAAGCTTCCAGCTATATATTGGAACTAACATTGCTCTCTGCAGTTGATCTATTGGGTGCTTGTTTGGTTGTGTCAGCAACACTGAAACTTTAATAAGCACACAGTGGAACAGTTGCTATTGCTTAGGCTAACCAGAACGCTTAATAACACAAGAAAAGAGTTGGCCATGCACTTCTCTAGATTAATTCCATATGATCCTATTTATGGAATGCACTAATTAGTTTCTGAATGTGGTGTCCTTGGCGACCTGAAAATTACCTAAACTCATTTTTGTTAAATAAGAGCTGTTACAATTTTTTTTTAAAAAAAATGGCCATTCTTTTGAAGGTCCTTTAGCCATGATACATCAAGTAATTCAGTCAGAGTAATACTAAGAATTCATCCAAAAATAGGAAGGAACTACTGCTTATCACAGGTCAGGACTGCTCTACAGTGCCTCCTTCTCAACTCAGATAGTTCACTTCTAGAAACCAGGAAAACAGATCTGAAGCCTCAGCACACTGAGTACTAACACATTTTTAAAAATTGACCCTCATCACTGGCATGTTCCCCTTGCCCTCTTTCGTCTAGCATTATGATCTCCATCAATCTTAGAAAAAGGATAACAGGGAAAAAACAGGACTCATTTTTTTAAAAACAAAACAAAACAAAACAAAAAACCCAAAAAAACAGGGACGTGCAACAAAATTGTGACTGTTTCTAGCGTATAGGGTAAGTTTGTGTCTTTGGTCCTGTCTGCACTGGCATGGGGCAGCCCAGAGCATCCTGTCTCTAAAGCTGCCCTGACCCTTTCCTGGTGCAAAGTCCTCCCTTCTATATCCCATTGAGCGTATCCCACTGAGCCACCAGGCACTTGGCTGGGTGTCCCATTCTGCCCTCAAACTGAATGACTGGCAGCAGCACCATAAGCGTTGGATGGCTCAGCAGGACACATGTGCAGTCAGTCATCCGGCATCAGAATGGGGAGTTCCAGATGTTCACAGAAGCACCAGAGCAATTGGTGAATTTTAAAAATCAGAAATAAGAAGGGTAAAACCTAGTTCTGATGTTGAATGGGCCAACTGTTGTCCAGTCTGCTCACATCAGAACTGGGCTTTAGGCCATGCATCATCTGGTCTCTCTGCCAAGGGAATGGAGGAGGCCATTGCATTTGGCCAGTTCAGACAGGGCCTTTGGTATGGTTGAATTTTGCCACACTTGAGTTCTTTTCTTTCCACCTGTCTCATGATTCACTGACTTTATTTCTGCAGAGGACCACGGCTGGAATCCAAGGTGGACTTGTAATCTCATAACTGCCGAGGTTTCACATGTAGGGTTATTAATTACCTACAAAACCTACTGTGTCAGTGCTTCAGCCAAAGGATTCTGAGGTGCTTTAGATTGGGACAGAGAGCAATAATGTCTGTGGTGCTCTCCTGGTTGCAGCATGCCTTGAGACAAACAGACATCACAGGGTCCTAAGAAAGGGTTTCTCAATCTCCCTGTTCTTAACTCACACCCTGACCAAAAGAGTGCTGCAGACATTATTTCCCAGTGGCCTGATCTTCAGTGTTTCAGAAACCCTTTGGCCAAAAAGGGAGGGTTTTTGGAGTGGGGGGCTTGGTATCCTCAGATGTAAATACAGCAGTAGAACTCCATCACTGTAATTATGCCTGGTAATGCCCATGTGTTTTCCTGTGCATGCTGAAGGCCTGAGAGATAATGCAGAGCAGATTTTATAGCCAAAGGGTTTCTGCATAAAGAAAGGCAAATAAAGCCAGAACAGCCTTATTCAACCTGGATTACCAGATATTTTGAACTACAACTGCTATGAACCTTCACCTTTGCTCTTTCTGTCACCTCTCATCAACCATGTTGGGTAGGGGCGATGGGAGCAGTAATTAAAACATTTGGAAAGCATTTGGTTGGGAAAGTCTGAACAAGAGTCAACAAAATTAACCAACAGAGATTCTTTAGAGGGCAACTGTATTACTCCAAGGATCCATTCAAACTACATAATTGTTGAGCTATAATTCCATTTCAATAGCTATGAAAATATTCTGGGATTTGCAGTTTAGGGAGGCATCTTTAGAATTGTCAGCCAGAGAGCTCCTGTGCCTCAACATTATGTAGGATGCTGTCATGGCAGTTAAAGTGGAACCATTGTGGTTTAACTGTGTAGTGTGAATGGGCCTCAGGCCTTCATGTTGCCATGCCTTTTATTTTTTTTCTTGGAAGTCATTCTTTATTGTGTTTGGTGCAGCAGACAAATATCAGTCGACATATGTTCATCCCACTATCTGTGACAGTGGGAGTGGGTGAGTGGGTTTGAAATCAACTAACACTTATTTTCCTACATTGTCTTTAAAAACTAGCACTTAGGCACACAAGTGGTCCTCCACCAGAACCTGCTTCATTCTATTTCAGCTGAGAGCACCACTTGAAAAGTATAAAAATGTTGGCTTGCCCTGTGATTTGCACAGAGAACAGCATTAGGAAGGCTCAGCTTTTGTCAAACAAAACTGTTATTTTTAGAGTTTGTTTTCTAAATCTTCTTGACACTGCAGGAGAAGCACCTGAAAATTAATGATCTACCTTCCATTTCAGCAGAGCATGTGTAGGACATGATTCTTTAGAAAGGCGCATGCAGGATCCTTGCCACTGTTTTCTAATATGGTACAAGTAACAGTACTTCACAAGGAACCAGTGTGGTACACAAGTATCGTATTAACTTGCTAAGGGTTTATCTGAATCATAACTTGTATTTCAAGGGCAGAATCCAATTGTTATTCTAGTTCCAGCTGGAGCAGACCAGAAAATCAATGGGATTTATATAAGCATTGCTTTCTCAATGGCTGCCCTAGGCTCTGGTACTCCCTTCCCAGAGAAGCTAGACTGGCACCCTCCATACTTTCTTTTCACAGACAAGCAAAGACTTTTCTGTTCTGACAAACATTTGATAAATTATTATATAAGTCCCATTTTACACAGTGTGCTGGATATTTCTAAGTGTTGCCCAGGTGTATGTGTATGTATTTGAATAATATATGTTTTAATCTGTTGTTTTTTTCTGATTATTTAATTGTGTTTTAACTTTTATATCTTGTGGATGTTAACTATTTTTGAAACCACTGTAAATCACTTTGAGCCTTAATCTGGGTGGAAAACAGGATATGAGATTAACAACAACAATATTCAGCAAATCAATGAGTCTGCTCTACTTGAGACTAGCAATATGGTTTAGTCCCAGTTTCTCCGTGACAGCCAATAATCTTACAATTTCTTCACATCACCTACTTCTTCCATACTCCCCCCCCCCCGTCAAATTACAGACATAGCTATTCTGCTATCATTATGTGAACTGATCCAATGGAAGGTGAAGTGTGAAAGAATGTATAACTGGAATTTAGTCCTTGGATCTCTTAGGAATTTATCACACTAGGGGCCAATTTCGAAATTAAAATGACATTGAAGTGATGTTAAAGCAAACTTGAGCCTTTGCAAATTTAAAGCAAATTTAAATCGAATTTGAAGTGGAAATAACGTTATTTCGCAATTAACATTCATGCGTGATTTCGCAATTAAAGCAATTTCGAATTTATACTTTTTGTAGAGATCTGAACTTGAAAAGATGTGGATTAATCCTCCTTTAAATCTAGTTTAACGGTGTTTTTTTCACGACATCGTGTGAAATAGTGTCACTTAATTCTCCTTTAAAGCTAGTTAAACTGCCAGTTTTTCATGATGTCGTGTGAAATGGTGTCGTGTAATTTCGCGATTTCTCCAGGATATCTTTGGATTAACCCCTTGATCTCCTTGTGTGATAAAGCTCTTAGACTTGCTTTGTAGTCTGAGAGTATCCAACAGTAGGCTACACTTCTCCTTCTAAATGTTTTGTGGGTAATTGTCATACAAATACACAATAGAATTGGCCCAAGTTAAAGAAGCTGTGAACCTTTAGAAGGACAGGTGTAAAATTTAGGGCATAAGGAAAGTGGTTCAGTTTGGGGTACAGAGTGATTTGCTTCTCTTGCTTGGCTGTGGGCAATTTGTTTGAAAACAGTATCTGTCATAGAGGAATCCTAGGCAAGAAACCTGCAAAATGTGAAAAAGGTAAGTGTAGGTGTTTATAATAAAATGAAAACAATGTAATACTTTTTTTCCCTTGGTCCCATTACATTGACTTTATCCGCACTGCAGAAATAATCTGCTTTGGTACCAAAACAAACCACAGTTCCCAGATTTCCATAGCACTGAGCCATGTCAGTTAAAGTGGTATCAAACCAGATTATTTCTGCAGTGCAGATGCACCCCTTGTCTCTTACACTTTCTCAGCCTCAGAGGATGGCAATGGCAAACCCTCTCCGAAGAAACATGCCAAGAAAATCCCATGTCAGGTTTGCCTTAGAGTTGCCATAAGTCAGAAATGACTTGATGGCACACAACAACAACAACAAACAAACAAACAAAACATTGGGCGATTCTAGACCACCCAAAAGGGACGGTCCACGATCGCCCCAGGAAGCAGTGGGATGGGGCCGAAGCTGCCATACCGGCAGCCTCCGCAGCCCCATCCCGCCGCTTTCAGAGGCCACGAGGAAGCGGCAAACTGCCGGTTCCCCGCGGCCTCCAAGCGGGATGCAGCAGGCGCCCTGGGTGCCCGCTGCACCCCACTTGTGGAGGTGGGTCCGAAGGGAGGAAGGGGCTGCCACCATGGCCCCTTTCTCCCTGGGTCTTTGCCGCAGCTGTCTAAAAGCCGCAGCAAAGACCCGACGCTAAAAAGGAGCTCCGTTTGGAGCTCCTTTTTTTGTGCCGAGGAAAGGGCGCGATTTGATTTTAAAATGGTGGTGTCCATACGCTTTAGGGTTAGGGAGGGTGTGAAAGCTGCGCCCTCCTTAACCCTAAAGACTCACTTTCAAGTGCCCGTCTAGATCGGGCCATTGACTCTAAAGTCACAGGTCAGGATCCTACTGAATGTTATATTGGCAGTATACTGTTATAATAGCAGATGTACTTTTATGAACTTGCTTAGGATGTTCTAATTGTACAAGCAGTTTCCTTAGGGCACTATCTAATTGTACAAGCAGTTTCCTGACAGCCCAACAGTTCTGGGAAATAGTGCCTCCCAATGGGCACTAGAATCACATTTTGTCCTGTGGAAGTGTCATTTTCAGAATCTTGCAGTTGAGAGCTAGGATCTTCTATGGCTACCTTGGTCACCTCTGACATCTGTCTTAAGCATGCCAGTAGAGCTTTCTGCTCCATCGATTCTCAATAGCATCTTTTGGTCATAGACAGTGCAATAAGATAGGGAGATGGATGTGGAGCATAGAATTTTAGAGGCAGAATAACTTGCATACTCAGCAGTTCCCACACAGACTCCACAGAAACTTCTTAGATAAGTCTCCTCTTGTAGTAATGAATTACCAGACAGTACAAAGTGTTGGAACAGTCCTGTGATAGATTATGACAACCTCCTTCCCTGAAAGCACTGTGATGGCAGAAGCCTGGTAAAATAATTCAGGGTGATCAAAGAATGGAGCTATCACAGAATGGACCCCTTCTGTTCGCTTTCCCCTGTCTTAACCTGAGGTTTTCCTTATAGTGAGAGCTTGGGGTGGAGAGGTCCCCCTCCCTTTAAATAAGATCTATCTGAATTTGAAGAATAAATATGATGAGAATGCATATTTGCTCTTAAAAAAGTCCCAGTCAGTTGTTATTTTGCTGTTGTTGTTATCATCATCATCACCTGCATCATCTGGATTATCTTTCTTAGACCCCATCTTTTCCTCCAAAGAAGGATGAAGATGATGAAGCCATCTTTAACTGAGTAGTGTTAGCATCACATTCTGTCCAGGACCATCATCATGCAAGTGACCTAATGACTTCATCATTTTAGTATATTCATTCTCCTTAAAAGTACTTTTCTAAGGGTTAAAACAGATGGCCCCTTTGTGATAACAGCTTGGGGGCCTGTCATTTAGACGAGGCATGCCCCTAAGCCGGCAGGAAGCCACTGTGAAGCAACCCAACCACATGGAAGGCAGCTTTGCAGTGCTGTGGCAGCATGGTGTTTAGATACAGCACACTGCAGGAGTGCTGCAAAGCCAGTGTAGTGGTGGAAAAGCTGGTGTTTTGCTGGTTCAAAAAGGAGCAGCTTTCTGAGAAGGCAAACAGCCGGTTTGGGGTCATGGCATGCGGTTGCTGTGGCCCCAACCCAGCATTCAAAGGGGTGGCATCAAGCCACCCCTTTATGCCATCTGTTTCAGCCCTAAATCTTATTCAGTGGAAGAATGTCTTGTCGAATTAAGTGAATACTGCTTATTGAAAGATATGGATAGGATTGAATCATAATTCTCCTCTTTTGGGCCATTCCCACCCTTTGAATGTTTTAGCCTCTAAGACATGATGAAAGTACAACTAAGAAACCAATATCAGGTTTTATCCAGGGTTTAACTGCTCACATGCCTAAATAGATGTTAAGCAAAAAGAATGGCACTTCATATTGGCAGCTGTTGAAGAGAACCATTGCTTAAATCTTCTTGTATCATCTGTAAATTCTAACCTGGATTGATTTTCTGACAATCTTCTACATAACCTCACGACAAGGTAAGTGCTTAAAATATCTAGAGGAAAGAGTCAACTGTTGTTTTGATCTAACAGCTCAGCTTTTGCAAAGTTATTCTGCTTCATAGCTGAGCTGCTTGCCTGGAAGCTTATCCTGAAAGGCAAAGGAAGATGTGTATTTTATTTTATTTTTAAATGGGTTGAAGAAATGTCCAAAATGATGAATCTTTAACAGCAATATGATGAAATTTGGCTTGGGAGAGCTTGAAAAATGAACACCACTTTTTCTGAAGGTTCTGCCAAATATAAGTAGAACCCAAAATTTGAGTGTGGTCTCAGTTCACTAGCACCAGATTCATATTCCAATGTCACCAATATTGCAGCATGTTTGCTTGCTTGCTAACCAACTTCCTCTCTCAATTCTGCCCCCCCAAACCTTCTTCTCTTGCCATATTTCCAGTTTCTTTGGTGGCAGGGAAAGAGTAATGGTAGAGCAGAAGCAAGCTCTCTCTTTCTCTCTCCCTCTCCCCTCTCTGTATGAGGGCACCCAAGGTTCATTAGGAAATTGAGTTTTCAAAAGGTCCTGAACCTAACAACTCCCATTGAACACGGTTCCCAGGATTCCCTGAACCTGAAATATTATTTCTTCTTGCACCTTTTTAAATGCCTTGGCCAGACTGTGGGGCTTTCCCATTCATGAAAAGCTGAGGGAGAAGCCCAGGTTGCACATGGGCTGCCTACTGCCTGGCAATGGAGCAGTGCAATAAGGTGTACCTTCTTACAGATAAATCCCACATCTGTCCCAAGAGAAATGGTAATGCGATAAACTCCATAGTCCTATCCTACAGAAATTTTGAATTTGCAGTTTAGGGAGAGGTATTTAATAAGAGGGGAGTTCAGCCAGTACATAGGTCTGGTTCCCAGAGAGTAAGGAGAGGCCTGTGAATTTCTGACTGTCCCCTCCCTAAAAAAACCCAACAAACCAAACCAAGCCCAAATCTCACAGTCCTTTTCTACTGCATTATTTTACACATGCTAGCAAACATGTAGCCTTTGGGGTATTTTGGGGGACTTTTTGCTGAGACTTGCCTACTTTTCCTATGAAATGAACAGGTCACTGCATCCTGTGAAATAAGGTATATTCTCTTAGACGTCTGAATTCTGGCTATTGGTTCACATTGATATTGTAACTAGGAAGGCCACCATTTCTTTATATAATATATATTTACTATGTCTTTCAGGTCCAAATTTGGAAAGTTATTTTTTTAAAAAAAAAAAAAAAAAACCCACCCATTTGGAATGTATCCTAACAAATCAAGATGCTGAAATGACAGAAAAGGATAAAAAGAACCAGAAAAGCTCATTTCAGTAGCTGATTAGGCTTATCATTGTTTTGTATAAAATATATTGTTATTCGGTCATTCTGGTGCAAAAAGAATGAAGAATTTATTAACGTTTACCAGTGGTCATATTCAGGTAGCCTGAGATTAGCCATGAAGTTCAATTATGCTTTCAAAATCATAGGCCAAAATCTGCCTACTTTGTTCATATTTTACCATAGCCATATTTTTCTACAAAGAAGGGAAAACTTACAGCTTTAACATTTCATGTTAAACTATTACCTTTACTGAAAAACCTTGAGGATTTAAGGTCCTTTTGTCCATTAAATCCTCAGTTTTGAGAGGAGCATCTTCATCCCCAGGGACCAAACGCAGTCTCATTCTGCCTGTAGTATGAAAGGGTTGCAATTGTTCTCTTCTCAGCACCATTCAGATCTTTTCCAAGCTGGAGGTGTGAACTGATATAATGTGATGTGCATGCTGTCCTTTTCTGTAAATCTCTGTTAAAACCTCAGCCTATTCTATCATGAATTACACATTCTCTTACGCACATAAACCAAACATATTGACAGATTGTGCTATTATTTGACAGCTCAAAATATTAGACCATCAGTCAATGTCCATAAAATGCTGCATAATTCTGGGACTTATTCATCCTATCAAGATTTAGCATGGTTGCCAGCCTTCCCTGACTATGTAGTCAAGGAATTTGTGGAATATTAAAACCATACTCCATTTATTTTTATCCTAGGTACTTAAAAATAATCTTATGTTAATATATGGAACTGTATGTACCCACCACCCAATATCCACTTACATGACAAATCAAGTCATATTTGAACCTGAAGTATCTTTTCCAACCCAACAATCTATATACCACCAGGAAAATAGTTATAATAATTTTCCAGGATTCTTTTTTTGGGAGGTAAAACAGTATCTTCTGAATTCAGTCAAGTATATAAGAGTATGGTGTAAGAAGAGCTGTACTGGATTAGACCAAAAGCCTATCTAAGTCAGCATATTGCTCCCAAAGTGATAACCGTGTATTTCCAAGAAGTCTGGAACCAGGGCTTAGGTGCAATCCCTACTCATGTTCCTCAATAACCAAGATTTAGACAAATTCTGTCTCCAATGGAAGCAAAATATAGCCATTGTAACTAGCAGCCAAAGACAGGTTTGTCCTCCATGAATGGTCTAATCACCTATCAAAGCTATGCAAGCAGGTGGGCATAACTATTACCTTGTAATAATGAATTCCATTACTGGATATAGACTGTAGAAAGAAATACTTCATTTTAACTACCTTGAGTTAAGATTTTAAAAAAAAACTATCAGAAACTGGATCAAGGAAAGAAAAAGTCAGTTCACTGGTTAAAACGGTCCTCCAAAGAAAACAAGAGCAAGGAAGTAGCATATTTGCTAGCTTCAACCACAGTGAATCATGCTCACATGAAACCAGATTTTAAGAAGATAGGTTTAGCTAGGCTTTGGGTTGCTTCAAAAGCTAGGAAATAGTAATGAGGCCTGCTTTAAAACATCATCCATTGAAGCAGATTCTGAAGTAAAGGGCTCAGGTCTCAGTATATTTCAAAACTATAATTGGAATTGAACACTGTTATCAAATATTCTAGCATATCCTTCAGGTGGCTACAAATGACAATTTACTTTGGGATGGCTACACCTAATAATTTCTCCTATGGTTCTTTAATAATAATAATATAATAATACATTATAATAGATAATATAAATAGTCCCACAGACAATTTCTCCAACTTGTCACTGACCTATTCAGATCCATCTAATCCTAAGATAGTGCCTATATATCCTCAGCACTGAAATGTCACCCAGGATGTTTTAGCATGATCCAGGCTAAGACCACTATGCATGTAAGAGCAATCCTGAAGCTTGTTTGTCCCCTATTAATTCTGTAGGACAAAGTATATGGGTAATTTGTGGACTATTGGAGTTAGGCTCCCAAATAGTTATAGTAACTCAACTGTTCTATTCAAGGTTATATACAGTTCCCTGAAAAGACTCTGGGGCTTGACAGACAGGTGGCACAACATTGCCCCTTTCAGCCCTGGAAGCAGGCCACAGCAACCACACGCTTTACCCTGCAAATGGAGCAAAAAGAAGCCCCCAAAAGGGGCTTCTTTTTGTGCCATAGAAGGAGCACCAAAACTGCCAAGGCATGGAGTTATGATGCCCCTTGTATGCAGCTCTGTTTGGGCACTGCACACAAGGAATGTCATCTTGGTGCACACCATGTAAACGGGCATGTGCCAAGATGGTGCCCCAATGGAGGAAGAAGGGCTTGGAGCATATGAATGCTCAGCCCTTCTTCACCCCTAATATGCAGTCAGGCTGGCACAAATTGCCGGTCTGTACTGCCTCTCTGTCTCACTTTCATTACATTTTTTCTAAATCTGACCTACATTCCCAACCCATTACTCAGGCCATCCATTTCACACTTTTCAAGGCCCAATGCAAGACGAAGAGAGTGTTTTGCTTCACAAACACATACTTTTACAAGGCTTGCAGTACGTTTTAGAGAAATAAAGCATGCACACTTTCATGCATGCAATTTACAAATGTGGATGGACATCTTTTGTAAGATATACGTTTTTGTCTACCTATGCAGAAATGTGTATGTATTTTTCCTGCACATTTTTCCCCAGAATGTTTGCATTCATTATTAATACAGTTTCCCTAATGTACACATTTTAATGCATTTCAGCCATTGTCGAGTGTGTGCTTGTGCATATTCTTCAACTGCATACATTTCAGCCATTCACACTTTTAAAATTGCACATAGTTTTATATGAATCTTACGTGTGCAAAATGTACTGCAATCTTGGCAAGTGAGTACATTTCTGAAGCATAATGCACCTTGTCTCACAAAGGATCTTGGAAGGTGCAAAATGGTTTTCAAAACTGTCAAAATCTTCTCCCATGCTAAATATGTCAGCAGCAAATGCTGCAGCTGCCATCACTCCAGTTCTTTCCTACCAGGGGCTATCCCCCTTAAAACAAAACAAAACAAAACAAAAACAGCTAAAATTTTACAGGCTTGTCCTGGAGATATGTTGGTAATCCCACATGTGCTAACCATCAGAACACAGGAATTGTCCATTGGAGTATTCTGGTCATTGTAGTCTAGAAAAGTAATTTGTCCAAGCTCTGCCACTGTGGGTATACTTACACTATAGAAATAATACAGCTCTGATACTATTTTATATGCTGTACCTCCATCCTATGGAATCCTGGGCTTTGTAGTTTTACAATGTCTTTAGTCTTCCTGCCAAAAATTGCTGGTGTCTCACAAAATTCCACATCCCAGGATTCCATAGGATGGAGCCATGGCAGTTAAAGTGGTATTAAACTGCATTATTTCTATACCTTGTGCACCTTTGGTTATCTCCAAAGTTAGCTTTTTCGTGCAAAATACATAGACTTGGTTTTTTAAAGTTTATTTCAGGAAGGAAATACACACACACACACACTTGCATAATGTTTAATTAGAAGGTATGACTCCAAACAGGCTCAACTATTCCTAAACATTTGGACGCCTAGCATTGCCTTTGGTTGAATTGCAAAACTGTCTTTATCTTTACCAGGCACAATGCACATAAACTCTCTTCTCAGCCTCTTGGGCTCTCTCTGCCTTCACAGATCACCTGCAACTCCCACCTCCCATTTCTCGCCTGTCTGCATTACCATGGCTGCTTAGCCTGTCCAAGAGCCCAAGGCTGCCAAAGAGATTGACAAAAGCAGTTTATTAAACAGATGGGGAGGAGTAAAGCAAAAGGACTAATGGCAGCCATCAGCAGAGGCACTGGTGGGGAATGGAGATCTGCAGCCAAATACCCAGCTTGGGTACATCAACATTTATCAGATGAAGCTACTAGAGGGATAGCATTTTACACTTCACTGGAATCTGGCCCAGAAGCAGAGTGATTAATATCACAAATAATTTACCCAACAGGACTGTACACATCATTATTTATTTCAGCAGGAACGATAATGTCTCGGCACCATACAAAGCTGGCCTGGTTTCTTGTCTTAAATCTTGTGCCACTTCACTCCTCTGACACTCATGTGCTAATCTAAACACATTGGGCAGAAACCAGCAAAAGTTAGTTGCAAACTAACCATGCAATCCTCAGCATTTTTCCTCGGGAGCAACTCCCACAGCTGCAGATCAAAGGAGCCTAGCTTAGGAAAAGCTCATGGTTAGACCTTGGAAGTAGTGAGTTACAGGTAAAGGTAGTTACTGGAACAAATGACGTGGAGAGGGAAAAGAGGACATGGCAAGGTCAACTACTTTTCAAATTTCCTTTTTAAAGTTTAAAGTTTAAAAAATAGGTGACTTGACAACTGAGCAAGGATTTCAAAGCAAAATGATGTCATTATGATTAGCACATGAGCATGTATATACACGCACACATACCAACTGTGAAAGGAGAATACTATATTTCAAACTGTTAGGAAATTATATCAAAGTAATGTTCATTGAAATGGAGATGATGTATAGGCAAAAAAATAAACAAACCACATTTTATATCAAGAAGCTCTACTCTTTAGCTTTCTCATTTAAAAGTATATATGTATAAATATGATAAAATATGATATAAAAGACTAATATATGTTTTTGAGTTAAATATAAAGTAGAACGTAATCATAAATATGAGTCACACCCACAGAATCTTAATATATGTCTGTTCTGACATATGGGGGGTTGTTTTCTACATTTTAAAATCTATGGATGATGCCAAAATATCTTTAAAAATAATAAATCCAGAAAATAAGATATATTATGGTGTTTATAACACACCAAATATTCATACATTCAGGCAAATAAATAGACTAGCATGAATTTTTCAGGTCTGACAGCTGCTAAACCTTGAAAACCAGTGTAATACATTACATCCAACTTTCCTTCTCCATCATGTTCCCTAAAAATTAAGGTACCCAGAGGTGTTTTTATAGGCTAATGCAAGTCTGTTTGGATCTCTGCTCACATAATTCCTTGTGTTACTCTTCTGATCTAAACACATGCCATAAAATGTCATTTCAATCGCCTTTTGCTTTAAACAGACTGTTATCACCATTGTCCAAGTATTGTAAAAAGCTTCATTGGTTCCACCTAGTGTGATCTTGGTCACCCTGCAGCCAATCTCTCTGACTTTTATCATTAATGAAATCTTGGCTATTAAAAGGAAAACTGGGGAGGGGAGGTGGAGGAGTATGTTTTATTGAAATAGGTAGCCCCCAGACTCTGAAGCAAAGATGATGTAGCTCTTCATTGTCTCCTTGTGTGAAAAGCAAGGGAGGGTGCAGGAAGCTGTGATGCACAACAATGGATGTATAAGATGCTTCCCAAGGAACCAGGAATGAAAAGTGCATTGTTGACCTCAGTATACCGAGGGAAAAGATGAGAGATTTTTGTAATCTGCTGGTGTAGGATGCAGCTGAATAACACTATTCTTTTTGAACAGAAGTAAACAGCTGTCTTCAATGTCTTCAGTGACTGCATGTATTTCAGTTCATCCTCACTGGCTAGTTAACCTTATGGTTCAGCATCTGGGCCTTTTCAGAGTTGATTTTGTACCTGACAGTTTCAATTATTCAGACATAATGCTAGCATTCAAACCTGAGACCTGTTTCCTCTGTTATTTTCATTACATTTCTTTTGGTGAAAGTTCTCTTTGGGGGAAATACCCCTTATTCTTGCACATTCTCAGTTCATCATGCTTCTGCTTCAAAACCTGATCAGATATATGCATCCAGTCTTTAGGAAAGAGATCCCTTTACTGTACTATATACATACACTCTTCTGTATAAATACTAGGATGAAATAAAAGGATGAGATCCTGTTTAAGTACTGGTATGGCAATCTTTATTTGCTTAATTCATTTAAGTATCATTGGCTAGCTCTCTTTCTGAGTTCAGCACATATGGTTGTCCATTTGTATTGATTATAAATCATTTTAATAAAATGATTGATGGTTGTAAACTTGACACAATGAAGACTAATTCAAAGCTAGGTTAGCTGACAGGTTTAAGGATCAGTGAAAGGCTGCTGTTTGGGATGCAGAATCCCAGAACACTTTAATATCTTTTTGCCAGGGATGCTGAACAATTGCATCATGTTTACTATATTTACACTACAGATGTTGTGTGGCTTTAAGTCATTTTTGATTTATAGCAACCCCAAGGCCATATCATGGGATTTTCTTGGCAAGGTTTGTTTAAAGGGGAGTTTTTGCTTTCCTCTGAGGCTGAGAGACTGGCACTTGCCCAGGGTTACCCAGTGGGTTTCCATGGCAGAATAGGAATTCAAACCCATGTTCTAGTCCAACACTAAAACCATTACACCAATTTGCCTCTCACTACGGACAAAAATCATATAAATGTTGTGGCTTCTTCCAAAGAAACTTGGGAATGACTATTTGAGTTTTTTGAGAACCTTCTGTATGATAATCCCAACAGAATTACAGTTCCAAGGAATTGCAAGGGAGAGTGAACTATTCTTAAAACAATTAAAATCTATAGTGCATATAACATACTTTAATGCAAGTCACACATGTATTAGTTCTGCTGCTACTGCATTCCTTTCATGTGATCTTTTTACCACGTAATGGTAAGAAATAGGAAACACTGTTAATAAACAAGCTATATGCCTTTGAAACTATGGTCCAAAACACACTGTTGAAATAATCCAGTTTGAGACCGCTTTAACTGCCGTGGCTCAATGCTAGGGAATTCTGGGAACTGTAGTTTTGTGAGACATTTAGCTTTCTCTGTCAGAGATCTCTGGTGCCACAATAAATTACAATTCCCAGGGTTTCCTAGTACTGAGCCAGGGCAGTTAATATTAAACTGTAGGGGCTGTACAGATGGGTGGCATGCAGCTGCCCCTTTACTGGCCAGATCAGGGTCATAGCAACCACACACCGTGGCCCTGATCCAGTCTCTGGAAAGGGCAAAAAGAAGCTGCAAAAAACAGCTCCTTTTTGTGCTCTCCAAAGGGCAACATAGCTGCAGCAGCACTGCTTTATGATGCCCCTTTTTTGCTACATCATATAGATGCAGTGCCGGAGTTGCGCCATGATGTCATGCGCCGTGTAGACTGGCACGCACCAAAATGGTGCCCTGGGGGGCAGCACTAGGGTGTCTGGTGTGCAGACACTCCACCTGGGTTGCACCCACAGGCTGTCACAAAGTACCAGTCTGAATAGGCCCTACAATTCCCAGGATTTCCTAGCACTGAGCGAGGGCAGTTAAAGTGGTCTCAGACTGGATTATTTCTGTGGTTTGTTTTGGACCATTGAGACTGCTTTAGGCCAACACATGAAAGCATTTACTATGTGATTAAGAAATGCTTGATCCAAAACTAAAACGAGTACCCAGCTTGTTGGGGGCAATTAGCTTACATATTGTAAACAGCTGAGAGAGTGCTTAGTTTACTGATGAGTGGTACAGAAATGTATTTGCTATTGCTATAAACCAGACTAAGACCAACAAATAAAAGTGTTAGATCAAGCAAGACACTTTAGGACACTTCATTACCTGTCTCTTCCTGCCCATGAATGCACATAATTTCTCCACTTCCAATGAACATAATGCCCAACAAGACAACTGACCCAGGAACTTAACGGAAAAGAAAGCTCTTTCTCTGGGTCCTTTGCATAGCTCACAAACTTCACATCCAAGGTAGTGCTCAACTCTTGTCTGTTTTTCAACTAGCTGTATGTGAAGGTCACAACACAAGTGTAGTTACCTGAAGCCAGCATGGTATCTATGCTAAGAAAGAGGCCTCTGGTGAATTCTGTTTCTTAGGAGTTTATCACACGACAGGAATTGGAAGTATAATCCAATGGCAATCTTAATGCAATCATAGTGTTTCGCGTTATTGCGTGAAAGCCGATCACACACATTTTCGGGCAATGGGAAGTCCTTCCGAATGCAATTGTGGAGTTTCACGTTATTGCATGAGAAACTATCACACACAATTTTGGGCACTGGCAAGCAATTTCAGGCAGTTCCGAACACGATGCGCTGTCAATACGCAATTACGTAAATTCGCTGAACTAATGAATTCACACAATTCCGAACTGGGCCCACTTTCATTTCTTTCGAAATTGAGAGAAATTCCTCCTGTGTGATAACGTCCTTAGAGCAAATGGTGTCTTCCCTTTGACCCAGATATAGCTGAGCAATTTGTTTGAGGACACCTCCCCTTCACTGCATTGCTAGAATGAATACTGGACAGGACTTCTGAACATTTAGACCAGTCTCATTACCATTCCTGAGCAAGGTGATCGAGAGAGTGGTCACCAATTAACTACAAACAGTCTTGGAGGAAACGGATTTTCTAGATCCATTTCAAACCAGATTCAGGACAGGATACGGAGTGGAGACTGCCATGGTCGCCTTAGTCAATGATCTCTATCTGCGCATCGACAGGGGAAGTGTGACCCTGTTGGTACTCTTGGACATCTTAGCGGCCTTCAATATCATCGACCATGGTATCCTTCTGGAACGACTGAGAGAGTTGGGTATTGGAGGCACTGCATTGCAGTGGTTCCAGTCCTACCTCTTGGGCAGGTTCCAGATGGTGTCACTTGGGGTGTCCCTCAATGAGCGATTCTGTCCCAAATGCTGTTTAACATTTACATGAAGCCGCTGGGTGAGATCATCCGGAGACATGGGGCGGGGTGTTTTATCAGAATGTTGATGACACCAAATTATATTTCTCTATGTCTCGGACTGAAGCAGTGACTAAGGATGGCATCCCCCCTCTGAATGTCTGTCTTGGGGTGGTAATGGACTGGATGAAGGAAAACCGACTCAAGCTGAATCCAGGTAAGATGGAGGTACTTGTTATAGGGACCCCGAAACCAGGAATGGACATATGTGCACCTGTCTTAGACGGGGTCACATGTCCCCCTGAAAGACTTCCCTCAAGCCCGCAGCTTTGGGGTGCTCCTTGACTCATCACTCCAGATGACAGCTCAGATTGATGGGACAGTCAGAAGCGCCTGCTATCAGCTTTGGCTGATACGCCAGCTGTGCCCCTTCTTGGAACCGGGAGACCTTGAAACAGTAGTACATGCACTTCCGGAAGGCTTTTCCAACCTAGCTACCCTCCCCAGATATAGAGATATCTGCCCATTCCTCCCCACTTGTTTTTGTCTTTTTTAATGTTCTTAATGTTTTTAATGCTTTTAATGTTTTATACTATTACCATTTAATTCCATTTTAGTACTGGGAATGGGGGGTAGGGGAGGTTTAGGGTTTGATTCTAATGTAACTTCGGTGCATTTTATTGTTATAACCTGCCCAGATTCTTCGTGATTGGGCGGGCTAGAAATAAATTATTATTATTATTATTATTATTATTATTATTTGGTTGAGTAGAAGCGGAAGTGTCAACAGGTGTTGATTGTTATCTGGTTGTGTGACAAGCAACGCTTGCTAAAATTCCCTCTACTACACCATCATTAGAGGTATGAGAACTGTCTCCAGTTTTCACTTTGGCAACCCTCCCCAAACCTCTGGAATACTGAGTAGTACTTTTCTGTGTTGTGACAAAATAGTGCTTCTCCAATTATTCCACAAAGCCCCCAAAGAATGAAAGAAATGGACCACTTCCAGTTGCAATTTTGGGGGACTTTTTTGATGGAGGTGAGTGGGTTCTGACTAATGTGAGTCTTGTGGGGGCCTGGAGACAAGAATTAGCCTCTTCAAGATTAACAAGAAGTAACTAGCAATAGAGGAGATTTCCTCAGAAGACCAACATGATGAATTGAAGAGCCAGTCACTACCAAAGATTGGAACCAATGAGCCTTAATTGGAGGATAGTTCCATTTAAAGCAATGGGAATTATTTCAAAGTCAATAAATTTAGAATTAAGGAAGACGTGACTTGCCTGATTTTGTAAGGAAACGCAAAAGTTATTCAGGTTATGCTGCCTGGTTTTAAGATATGAATGGGACTAAATTTAATTCACTTTAAAATTAATTTGTTACTCCTAATTTGTCAAAAATTTCAGCAATAATTTAAAAATAAAAATGGATTACTTAAATGGTTAAAGTCCAACAACATTATTTTTGAATAACAATTACCATTTCTCATTGCTTTAATTAGTTTCTGGCTCATTTTTTTGTAATTTAAGGCCAAATTTTCCTTTAATGACTTATTGCATTAATTATCGCGTTAACCAATGAAATAATTTTCTAAAATCTTCTTAATGGCTGGACATTAAAAAATTAATTTCCTTTAGCTTTTCAACATTTATGTTAGTGTTAACGGTAACACTAAGCTTTCAGTTAGACATGATTAACTCCTTCCCACAACCTGAATAAATTCACAGGGATCAGAGGAACCAATTTTCTTTGGGTTCAGACCATTAAGTTCAGGAGAGAATTCTATATTCTTTTAAAGTCTCATCTTCAAAGATCAAGTGTTAATAGTTGAACATCTCATGAGATTTTATTATCCTTTTACATTCCAGACTTTAAGAAGAATAATCTGGAAGTGTGGTCTGCTGTCAGAATTCTAAGGTTCCCAGTATTTGAAATTCAGATCTTAAAGGCAGCAGTTTTAAAAACAACATCCCACTTAATCGTATTGTTGTCAAGAGATTTCAGTCTCTTTCTTGCAGTTAACATAAAAGCCGATACGCTTTGTTCTCCCAGGGTTTGAGTCAACCATTTGCCATTCCCAAAACACAACACACAAATGGTGCCACATTTCTTTCTTCTCTGCATTGCTAGTGGTTGTAATATGTCTATCAATAACATTCTGCAATGGAGCTTTCCTTTATTTAAAGCAAGACTCAAAGCTCCTGAAAATGACAATTATCTTTTCAACCTTCTATTGAGGTGAGCAGCATAGACAGAGCAACAAGTCATCCTTTGGCTCATTTCTAAAAGTTGGGATGAAACTCACTCAACCAAATGTGTGGATCAACAAGAGAGTTAACATGAAGCAGTTTGCTTAGGTTTTTAATTCAGGATCACAAAACTGTCTGCTGCAGCTATGCCTTTATCAGCATTATTGCAGCTTTAGATACTTCTGTGTTTTTGGAATTTAATTTTATGCTCTTTTTTATTGCAGCTTTTATTGCAGCTTTAGATATTTCTGTGTTTGGGGAATTTAATTGTATGCTCTTTTTTTAAAAAAAAAAATGAAGTGACTTTAACATCCCTCACTGATCCTTCTCCTAACACCTTTTGGAGGGTGTTATACCTAGATAGTCTTAATATTTTTTCACCAGATTGAGTTCAGAAATTTCTTGGAACAATTACTCCACCATCCCAGGAGATTTTCCTTCTTTTATGGGTCATTCAGTGATACCGTTTGCAGTTGTCCTATACCTTTCTTTGTCCTCTTCTGAAGATGCCTAGGCAAAGGGTCACGGGCGCTCAACTCTGCTATTTTTAAATGAGCTAAATGTAATGGTTGAAATCCAAAGAATTGTGATAGAAAGGGAAAATGGGTTAGTTAAAGCTGTAGTGGGAGATTCCTTCCTGGACAGAATCTTGCTGTATCAGGTTTGTGTTGCATTATGGAAAACATGGTAGTCAGAGATAGAACTGGCTACAGCATGTAAACTCTGCTGGACTGTAAGAAGAAGGTCTTAAAGGAGAGGGTCAAATTACATACTCTGTTCATATATATAATTTGTAGCTTCCTTTTTATATTTTTACTCAAAATCCATGATCTGGATCAGGATTGCAGCAACATGGAAGGAGGCAGATTCATTTTCTTCCCAGGGAACTCCCTCTTAATGCCTTTCCCCAATGTACAGCTGTTACTGACTGGATGTTTCCAGTTACCAGCTGGAAAAAGAATCTCGCTTTGGTACTAAATCAAAAAGGGAGCTGCACAGCACATAATTAATGTAATAAATGGTTTGAACCAGAGTTTGTACAAATGTTGTGGAAATGGAAAACCATGGGTCCTTTCATACCACCCAATTATAGCACCATGATTTCATTTTCACTGCCATGGCAACATGCTATTGAATTTTGGGAATTGCAGTGTTGGGGAGGGATATCCAGATTTCTTTGACAGAGAACTCTGGTGCCATGAGCCTGAGTTCTTGGTATAAATGCCCAATTTAGTCACATGGGCTGGAGAATTCACATGACATTAAAGTTCAGCCATTCAAGACATCCCTGTGGGACAATAAGGAGCAACCACAAGCTAACCACAATGGCTTCTAGCAAATCTAGGAGTCTGAATAAAGAGGAGGATATATATGCATGCATTTAAAACTTCATCAACTTTCATTCTCTTCCTGAGGGAAGACTGTTATAAAAGCATGCCTTTTGCTGAACAGATTTTTTCTGTTCAGTAAAAAGCACATTTTTATGACCATCTCCTTTTGGGAACAGAATGGAAATGATACAACATCATGGGGAGCGGCATGGACAAACCACTACTCTCCTGATCTGTTTTGACTTTAGCAATATCAATAGCAAGTACATTTCTATACTGCTTATTAGTGAAATAGCACTCCCTAAGCATTTTACAATGTGTAAGCCAATTCCCCCCTTCCAACAAGCTGGGTACTCATTTTACTGACTTACAAAAGGATGGATGGCTGAGTAGACACTGAAACCCTACCTGGAACTGAATGCATAACCTTGTGGCTGCAGTACTGGCATTTAACCACAACTCCACCAAGGATCCTTTCTTTTCTTCAGCAGCAAAGTCCCAAGTCTACTACCTGACTCAGCTGTATCACTCTGACTAATGGTAGGACTGGTTCTGATTCTTTGATTTTAACACTGAGTCTTATAGGCTGTCAGTAAATAATGACTTGCCATCTGATTAGAATTTTTAAAAAAGAGGAGTGAAGATGGGAGAAAGCAACATTAATTGCTGAGTAAGTCCGGCCCAAGAACCACAAAACACAGGATTGGAAGAAAAGGAGGCCACAACTTTATTAACAACTCCAAACAAGAGGAGCAAAACAGTAGGGTTGGCCTAAAGCATAAGGTCTGGATCTGGACATCAGCAACACCCCGGTTGGTTGATGTATTAGGTATGGTTGCTTGCAGCCGCAAGCATCGGGATGATGTAGGTGCCAAGCTCCGCCCTGTTGCGCAGTTAGGCAACTGCGCTGCTTCAACTCGAATTGCAAGGCATCCTAGTCACCAGGTGTTAACCGACTGTGGCCCCCGCAATGGCCACAGCAAACCGCTCCATACCCGGGTCCGAGGACTCCCGACCCAGTGCCAGCAGGCCCTGGAAACCCCTACCCCAGATTCAGGCCTATGCTGCCGCCCACAACCAGTTGTGACAATCAACTCCCAGGCAGGGAGGGAGGGAGGGGAGCAATCAAGCAAAAGGCGCCGAGGAGCGCCACACCAGGCCTGATAAAGGCCTGGCGACCAATGAAAACCCTGGGAGGGCAAAGCCCCGCCCCTCCCAGGGCCAGGACCAATAGGGGCAATGGAACAGGCCCCAGGAGAGCCAATCAGGTGGCCCCAGGCTCCCGCCCAGGCGCAGCCAATCAGGGGCAAGCCCGCACTTGCCCCTGATGCCACGCAACTGCGCGGCCGCGCAGAAGACGCAACTGTGCGGCTGCGCAGAAGCGCAACAGCGCGGCAGCGCCGGAGCGCTGGGAGGCTGGGCCTCCCTACGGCAGCAACAGCGCCGGCCCGGTAAGTCGGGCGGTGCCATCAACCTAAGATATGCAGACAACACCATAATATTTGCAGAAGACATTCAGGTGTTGGAACAGTTAACAAGAAAGGTCTAAGATGAAAGTGCAAAGTCTGATGCTGAACATGAAGAAAACAAAAATAAGGACTGTAGAAGAAATACACAAATTCAATCTAGACAACGAAGAAATTGAAATAGTTAAAGAATTCCCATATTCCCAGAATGGAGACTGCAGTCAAAAAATAGGAAGAAGACTAGGAATGGGAAGGGTAACTATGAAGGAACTGGAAAAGATACTGAAGAGCAAAGTCATACAACTGAGCATTAAAGTCAGAACTGTTCATGCCATTGTATTCCCAATTACCATGTATGAATGTGAGAGCTGGATAGTGAAGGAAGCAGACAAAAAAAAAAACACCTCATTTGAAATGTGGTGCTGGAAAAGAGTACGGGGGTTATTACACAATGGGAATTGGAAGTATAAACCAGTGGCATACCGAACATACTCATGGGTTGTCATGTTATTGCATGAGAGATTATCTCACACAATTGCTGGCAGCAGGAACGCATACCGAACACAATCATTGGTATTCACGTTATTCCATGATAGGTTATCACATGCAATCGCTGTCAGTGGGAACGCGTTCTGAACTCAATCCCACATCAATCCCAAAGTAAGTAAGTTCGGGGAACTAGCAGATTCACAAATCCTCTTTGCAAACTATCTTTTCCCAGGCTATCTTTTCTTTCAAAATTGAGAGGAATCCCTCCTGTGTGATAACCTTTCACATAATTGTGTTCATTTCTGAATTGACCTCGCTATCTTTTCTTTCGGAATTGAGAGGAATCCCTCCATGTGATAATGACCTACTTAGGATACCATGGGCAGCCATGTAGACAAACAAATGGGTTCTTGAACAGGGCTGTCCTTGGAAGCAAAGATCATCAAGTTGAGACTATTGTACTTTGGCCACATAATGAGAAGGCATGGAGCACTAGAAAAAACAATAATGCCAGGAAAGGTAGAGGGTAGAAGACAGAGAAGAAGATCACAAACCAGATGGATAGTCTCAATCAGGGGGGTTATGGGTAAGGGCTTGCAGGATCTGGACAAGGCGCTTGTGATGACTGGAAATTTGAATTTGAGTTTATGAGGTTTCACCAAATACTTTCTTACTGCTTGGGTTTCAGTGTCACTATGAGCATACTGTAGTCTTTTGATTATAAGATATACCAGTCAAGCCTGTCCATTCCTCATTTTTTCCTCTTTGCAAACTGTATGCAAACAAATGTGTAAAACGTGCATAATGATTTTGCTCTTCATGTGCAACTTTTTTAGCCTACAACACAATAATATAATCGTGTTTGGATATTTCCATATCTTTCTGAAATCTCAAGAAAACTAAACTATATCCGATCTCTGCTTAGGCAGGGCAATTATGATATATTTTTGACCTTAGGTAATACATTCCACTTCTTGTAACTAGGGTAATATGTATGCATAAAAAGGCAACCTCAAGAAGAAAAATATTTCTAAATTGTCAGGTTTTGATTGTTTGCTTTCTGGGATTCTGCAAAAAAAAAAAAAAATATTTTGCTAATGTGTAACATCCCTGCACAAAATGTATAACAAGCAAGAGTTATAGGAAAATGCTAGGAGTTGTAAATGTGGATACTGCTGTGCGAAAGACTGTTCACAGCATCTTAAACTTACCACTGGAATGCAAGCATGAGCTCTGATTACTCTTATAAAGTAAGAGCTAAACCTCTGCCAGGGCTGAGCATACACTTGCTTGGCATTGGTAATGCATGGACGGGGCATAATTTAGAGAAGAGAAATGGTGTGGGTACGCTTAACCATTCCCCTGCACACTAATTCTCCCATGCAACCCTTCCAACAAACATTTAGCAGGTGAGAGGGCAAATAGGAAGGCAAGCTCGGAATCAGGATGTGGAAAATTAGTGTGGTGCAAGGAGAGTTAAGTAACTCATAGTAACTATTGATTCCCTCCTATAAATTCTTCCCTCTCCTATGCTAGAATTATGATACAATTGACTTGCACAAAATCATATTCCAAGCCAAGGAATTACTAAACTGGCCATGTTTCCACTGAATATAGGATTTCAGGTCATATTATCTGTTCTGAAAGAAAGTTTTAACAAAAATAGTATACAGTATACATATATTCAAGTTGATATGGTGTATGAATTGATGCCAAACGAGTGAATAATTGTTGACATTATTTTAAAACACCCAGTCTTTCTAAACTTACAATTTACAATCCGTGAAGCATTTCTAGTTGGGTGGGGTGGGAAGGGGGGGGGGAATGCACGGCATGTAAAAGAAATTAATGGCCCTCAGTAAATTTAGGGACTGTTGGCAACTCAGCTTTGCATGCTGTAATAAAAATGGTTTATTGGACTAACGTCAAGCCAAGACTATTCTAAGTCTATACTCAGCAACCTGGACAGTTCTGAGGGCACTGAGGGCTAACCCCAGTCAAAGGCTTGAGTTTCTGCCTGGGTGCAAGGCTTAAAAGTACAAAAGTAAATATCTTTCTTTTCATTTTGCCATATTTATTTTCCATGGCTTCTGTTTGCACTGCAGTCACTCCCATGTCCCCAGAGCACTAGAACCCATTTATTTCCTGCCTGCTTTCCTGAAATGGAGCTAATGTACCCCAGAAGGCTTAGAGGCACTGTCGGTTGTAGGAGGAAAAGCACTCAAAAAAGATTTCAGGGCCATTTGTTGTCAGGCCAAGAAAATAAACAGCCCCGGGATTTCACAAATGGGAATGAGAAGGCTGGAGTGAAGCTGAGAGGAAACTGTGTAAGGAAGAGAAATTGATATCTTGGCAGATGGCAAATCTTACACCAAGCTGGGTGAAGATATAGGAGCCACATGGAGAACCAAGACTTTCTTTAAAATAACAATAAAATAAAAATTAAAGTACAAGCCAGAGCAAGGGATTTGCTGTTTCTATCCATGGATTAATATCTGGAGGAGGGTTCATTTCTTAGAGGCACTGCAGTTAGGCTCACAAGTCACAGTCATAGACATAAACGGACATTGTGATCAAAGTGGTTCTGATACACATTGTCCCCCCAAAAGAACTATAATTAGAAGACAGTAACATTATAAGAAGAGCTTGCTGTGAAGAATTTGCTCACCGTTTTGCTGATAAAATCACTCAGATTTGCTCTGATTTAGACCCCAGAGTTGATACAGTGTCAGCGGATGTAACCTTGGCTCCCGCTTGTCCAGTCTTGATGGATATGTTTCAGTTTGTGCAGCCTGATGATGTGAACAGGATCCTTGACGAGGTGAGAGCCATGACATGTATACTAGACCCTTGCCCTTCCTGGCTTATTAAACAGAAGAGGACTGGTGGAGTGGGTAAGGGAAGTGACTAATGCCTCCTTACAGCAAGGCAGGGTCCCAACATGCCTAAAGGAGGCTGTGGTAAGACCTCTTTTGAAAAAAACCTTCCCTGGATCCTACTTTACAAGTGTTTGAGGTGGGTTGTTCTGAGGCTAAGAGTGTGTCCAAGATCACCCAGTGGGATTCCATGGCCAAGTGAGGACTGATGCCTAGAGGTCCTAGAACAGAGCTCTCAAGCAGGCTGGTAAAAAGAGGGTGAGGTGCGGTGGCTGAAAGATAGGAAGGCGCTAGGTTGTGTAGAACTCTGAAAGTTAAAACAAGATGCTTGCACTGAATCCTGGAAGGAACGGCTAACCAACAAAGACACACCAATAGTGATATGCTACAACTCCAACCATCCCCAGTCAGCATGACCAATGGTGGCTTGTTCCATTTGCAGATTCCTTAAAAGCTACTCTCCAGATGCAGTGTTCAAACCCTGAAATTCTGGACCATGCCAACAACTATTAGGACAGAATGCACAGGGAAGCCATGGAAATTCTCAAACACCTGGGACAATTTTAACAGGAAAGAAGGAACACGGAAAGTAAACAGAGTTTGGACACCAGTCCTGAAAAACACCATAATCAAGACCCAGTCCATACAAATGAAAACCAACCAGGGTGAGAAGGGGTTCCCAGCAGACAATGGATCATTAAGTAAATGGACATCTAACAACAGAACCATACACTGATTAACATACAGGTCACCTCCTCTCAACTAACAGCATATATACCCCACACTCTTCCATGCCAGCATTTTTTGAAGATGCCAGTCACAGCTGCTGACGAAACATCAGGAATAAACTCTTCTACAACATGGCCTCATAGCTTGCAAAACCCACAAAAACTACCATCCAAAAATTTTACAATTCCTTCTGCCTTTCTTTGGCACTGCCATGACAATTTCTCCAAGTACATTTCTAAGTGTATCTGCACATATCTGAATACTTTTGGGAAATGGGTAGTTACTATCAGGATAAAATGAGAAAATAGTTAGCAACTAAATTTCACTGAAATCAAATTCATAAAATAGGTTTAACTTGCTTAAGTTCCCCTAATCACTACCCCATTCTCAATTTTATTCAGTAAAATAACGTAATATGAGATGTCTCAACCTGGTGATCACTGCCAAAGAAATAGGCAACCCTGGTAGCTATGCAATCCTGAATAATGACCTTGCTGGGAAAGTGTGTGAGGAATCTATTACCAAAAATGACATGAGGCCTTTGGAGGTTTTCAGGATTTCTGATGTATCACTATTTGTCATATTTACAGTATATGACAAATGAGCTAATGGGAAAAATCCTACCCTGAAAAAAAAAGCTTAGCTCACCCAGGGTGAAAATTTGCCAACACTGAGGCTTTATACCATGTAATAAAGCCTTGCATAAAACAGAAAGCTTTTAAAGTTACAATCTAAAACTGTTTCAAAATGCTACCTTATGGAGAGGTTGTTGTTTTTGTTGTTTTGCTCTCCCTGTACAATGTACTCATGTTAATTATTGGACATTGCCACAACTCCCCATGATCCTGAAACAACAAGTTGGCCTCAAAGACCTCTGAGGTTGGCAGACTAGAAAAGCTTCGTTTATATCTTGTGCAGAGCACCGCTGTATCTGGATATTCAAACTGAGTTCTACTCCATCTACAAGGGCTCATTCCCAAGTAAATCTGTTGTTGTTGGACAATATTATACAGTACTACACTGTTATAGACCTATCATTCCACTTTAACTGCTATGGCTGCCTCCTGTGGAATCCTGGGATACACAGTTTACAGAGGAGCATTTCACTGTAGTGCATTCATTGCAATAATAATAAATAATAAAACTGTTATTTATATCCCACTTTTTGTTAAAACAATCAAAGTGTGTGGGTGTGTAGTATGAATGGACCCCTGCTTGGGGACTTTTGGCCATTGTGATGGGTTTATTTTAACAACTTCTCATTTTCTTCTCTTTGGACAGCCATAGAACATTGTCTGTGTGCTTCTACTATGCTAAAATATGCTGTTATCATTTGAGCACTAATGATTCTAAAGATAATCTCAACACCTGAAATAAACTTTCTTACTTTGGTCCCATTGGTGCCAGCTAGTAAATCAGGCAGTATTCAGGTTTCTTGGTATCTTTGAAAATTCCCATACATTTTAGATCTTTTAGGAACTGGGCCTTGAGGGGGGGAAATCTTTTTCTTTTCTTTTCTTTTTCTTTTCTTTTTTTTCCTTTTTTTTGTGATCCATAAGGAACAGAAAATTTAATGCTGATGTGATTGGAAAGGGTATGAAGTATATGTTTAAGAAACAAGCATTTTACTAGCTGGCACCATATTATTTAATGCATGTAATAATGTTTTCCTGAGCAGAAACATATTGTTTCTATAAATATGGACATACATTACATAAAAAGAAAAAAATGTGAAATAAGCAGCTGTGACAAGATGCAGTCATTTCATAAAATGACTTTTTTGGAACATCCTTTTACTTCCTAAGATATTTTCCCCCTTTCTCTCTGTTTCCACCCTTGCCAGATCACAGTCCTACAGTATTAAGAGCTATTTCCCCACATCTGTGGATGTAATCATACTATGTGCATTACCAAGAATTGAAAACACACTTTTAATGTGAAATCAGAATCCTCTGTTTAGGGTATGTTCTAGGACTTAACAGGGCACTGCATTTCCTTCCACAACAATAAGAAACTTGTTGTTGTGTGCCTTCAACAACAACGTCTGACTAATGGCAACTCTGAGACAAACCTATCACATTGTTTTCTTGGCATGAATCATTTAGAGAGGGTTTCCCATGGCCTTCCTCTGAGGATGAGAGTCTGTGACTTGTCCAAGTTTACCCACTGGATTTCCATGGCCAAGTGGGGAATATATATATCACACCTTATCGAATTTTCACTTTAATCAAACGAAGCTACGTGCATGTAAATACATTTAGGATGTGTGTATGATATTGTAATTTAAAGATATAATTCTAACTTTGCTAGTTGTTTATGTCACAACTATTGCCATTACATCCAGTGATACACAGGAATTAAAATTTATGAGTAACATTAGTACGAAAATCATTACTACATATTCAGTATGATGTGACATGAGAGAAGGTCAATGGGGGAGGGGGGACACCATGAGTTACCCTACTGGGTGACACCAACTCATGGAGGCAGCCGGTTAGAAAGCTACTGTGGAATGATGAGGAAATGGGACAATTTTATACATGCATACTTGGAAGTAAATCTCATTGAGATCATTGGGGCTTGTTCCAATGCAAATAGATTTACAGCTGTAGCCTAAAAATATGTGTGATTTCTAAGGTTCAGAGCAACAAAAAGCTTCTGTGTCTTCCTAATGGAATTGTGATTTTAAAACATATGAATATTACAGCAGATTGGTCCATTAAGCTGCCAGACTGAATCTTGGAGTCTTTCTTGACTAATGAATGGTGCCTAGGAAAGGTGGAATGCTAGAGTGACAATGAAAAGTGAAGTTGGCCATTATTTCCCAGGCCTCCAACAGTGACTATATTGCTGTCAAAGTAGTGTCGTTGTACACATTCTGGCTCCTCAGGCATGCTAGCATAAAATACAAAGATGATCCAATTATGCTTTTCTGCAACGGCATCTTATTTTGCTAATGCTCACAAATTAATGGTGTCTGTCAACCCTACCCCCACCTCCTGCTACATGAGAAGCAACATAGATAGCATTTTAAATCCCATGCATTTTAGAGTTTGCATTACTTAAATGCAGAAACAACCCATACTGCAAACAGTTGACACATCTCTCATAATCTCTGTCTAGTCAACATGAAAATGTAACTACATGGGGGAATACAAAACACCGATTCTGCAATGTAGTCATTTACTAACCAAAATGTTATTTATTCCTTGCAATTTATTGTTAGAAAATTTATTTCTGGGTCTCCATTAAGGCATAAATTCTTAAGTGCTTAGTCAATTGATTACTATGCATCTTCCCGAATCACTGTACCTTATTTTTCTATGCTGAAACTGTGAGAACTCCCATCACTTTTACCATTTCTGTCATTGATTTCAAGACCTAAAATCATTATGTCCTCATTTCCTGGTCCAATAAGGGAAATATGTAAATCTTCTGTACAGCCTCCACTAATAACATCCCCATCTACACACATTCATTGTCTGCATGGTCCCTTATACAGTCTTCAGTGATATGTTTAGAATCTGCTTAAATGGACCTTCAATGCATCACATAAATGTTGAATAGACATACATAAGTCAGGGCCCTGAGCTTGCTGGCTCAGTCTTGCCTCCTCTCCCTTGAAATGTCATAAGTGTGCACAGCCATCATGTGCAGGCCCAAGATGTTTTCAAGCTGGGGATTGAAAAAAATGTTCAAATATATTTTTGGGGTATGTAAAAGGAAGAAGAAGGAAATGGTTGTGCCACTGCATGCAGAAGATGGCAAAATGCTAACAGGGGACAGAGAAAAGGTGGAATTACTCAACACCTTCTTTGCTTCAGTCTTCTCAGAAAAGGCAAAGGGTACTCAACCTAAGGATAATGGAGCAGAAGACAGAATAGGGGAATTTCAGCACAGAATAAGTAAAGAGATAGTACAGGAATACCTGGTTAATCTAAATGAATACAAGTCTCCAGGACCAGATGAACTACACCCAAGGGTACTAAAAGGACTGGCAAATATAATATTGGAACCATTGGCAATAATCTTTGAGAAATCCTGGAGAACAGGAGAAGTCCCAGCAGACTGGAGGAGGACAAACTTTGTGCCCATCTTCAAAAAGGGGAAAAAAGAGGATCCCAACAATTATCACCCAGTTAGTCTGACATCAATTCCAGGAAAGATTCTGGAACAGATTATTAAACAGAGAGTCTGCGGATATCTAGAAGATAATTCCATCATCACAAAAAGCCATCATGGGCTTCAGAGAAACAAGTCATGCCAAACAAACCTGATCTCTTTTTTTGATAAAATCACCAGCTTGGTAGATGAAAGGAATGCTGTGGATGTAGTATATCTTGATTTCAGTAAGGCCTTTGACAAAGTTCTGCATGACATTCTTGCAAACAAGCTTGCAAAATGTGGACTAGACAAGGTAACCATTACATGGATTTGTAACTGGTTGACTGACCGAACCCAAAGGGTGCTCAACAATGGTTCCTTTTCAACCTGGAGAGAAGTGACCAGTGGGGTTCCACAGGGTTCTGTCCTGGGCCCAGTGCTATTCAATATCTTTATTAATGACTTGGATGAAATTATTGAGGGCCTAGTTATCAAATTTGCAGATGACACCAAATTAGGAGGAGTAGCTAATACCCCAGAGGACAGGATCAAAATTCAAAATGACCTGAATAGACTAGAAAGGTAGGCCAAAGCTAACAAAATGAAATTCAACACAGACAAATGTAACGTTCTGCAGTTAGGGAGGAAAAATGAAATGCACAGATATAGGATGGGGGAATGAGACAACATGTGAAAAGGATCTAGGAGTCCAAGTAGACCACAAGTTGAACATGAGTCAACAGTGCAATGCAGCAGCTAAAAAGGCCAATGCAATTTTAGGCTGCATCAGTAGAAGTATATTATAGTGTCTAGATCAAGGGAAGTAATAGTGCCACTCTATTCTGCTTTGGTCAGGCCCCACCTGTGTGTCCAGTTCTGGGCACCACAATTCAAAAAGGATGTGGAGAAACTGGAACGGGTCCAAAGGAGGGCGACTAAAATGGTGAAGGGTCTAGAAACCATGCCCTATGAAGAACGCCTTAGGGAACTGAGGATGTTTAGCCTGGAGAAGAGAAGGTTAAGAGGTGATATGATCGCCCTGTTTAAATACTTGAAGGGATGTCACATTGAGGAGGGAACAAGTTTGTTTTCTGCTGCTCCAGAGAACAGGACCTGGAACGATGGATGCAAGCTCCAGGAAGAGATTCCACCTCAACATTAGGAGGAACTTCCTGACAGTAAGGGCTGTTCGACAGTGGAACACATTCCCTCCTTGGCCACATGTTTCCTAGTTTTTATCCATGAAATGTTGGAGGTTATGCTATCCCTTCCAAGCATGCACTACATGCTAATAGAGAAAACTAGAGACTTTTAGCAAGAGTAAAAAAGAAAGCTAGATTTATGTATTGCTTTTTAAAAAAACCTCCTCTGTGGGTGTAGCTACACTCTAGAAATAATTCAGTTCGACACCACTTTTAAGTGCTGTAGTGCCATCTTATGGATTCCTGGTATCTGTAGTTTTACAAGTTCTTTAGCTTTCTCTGCCAACGAGTGTGGGTGTCTCACAAAACTACAAATCCCAGGATTGTGTAGAATGGAGCTATGGCAGGTAAAGTGATGTTGAATGTCTTTATTTTTACAGTGTAGTTGGCCGGTCATGAAAACCACTGGGTGACCTTGGGCAAGTTGCATGCTCTCAGCCTCTGGGGAAGGCAATAACAAACCTCCTCCAAAGAAATCTTGCTAAGAAAACCCCATGATAGGTTCCGCCTTAGTGAGAAACGACTTGAGGGCACACAACATCAACAAAGATGCACCCTGAAAAGCTTTACATAGTTTCCCTGTTTTCCTTAGGATAGCACATGGATATGAGCACTTTAAAATGGATGGAACTGTAGCCTGGACAATAAGGCTGAATTTTTCGGCCTCCCTTGAATCAAATGAAGAGAGACAGGTTTAACTAAGCAGAGAAAGCCACTAAATGTATGGTGCTTTTGAGCCCTGCACCAACTCATTCCTTCCTTTATACCACATATTACTGGTAGCCTCCCAAATAGTTCTGGTTTAAAGGAGTGTTTTCCTAGCAACCCATATAACTGGCTCTTTCTAGGCACTAATGGTTGCTGTTTAGAAACAAATGAGCTTAATGCTGCCTCTTCTTGTATCCATAGCAGCTGAAGACAAAAGAACTCAAGGGGAGTTTTAAAGAGTGGTTGTTATGTGTATTTTTAATACTTGTCACAGCTTTAGTCTGGGTCAGGGTAGAAGCAAACAATGTGACAGGGACAGAGAGACCTGCCTTCCATTTTTAAGGCTACAAGATGCAGCTACTCCAGAAGAGCATCCCAACACCCTAAGCAATAATTTGTCAAGAAAGGGATTTGGTTTTATTATGCTGTCATTTCAGAATGAAATACAGAATATTACCAATGGTTGAAGAATGCCATGTTTGTCAGGGTCACCAGATGTCTTCCTTTTCCAGGACATGTCTTACATTTCAGGCTTCTGGCCAGGAGGAATTCCAAAATGTGCTCTGTTTAGAGCATGACTAAGAAGCATAAATTTATATTTATTTGAGTGTTTTGAGCTTTTATTTTGTAATATCCTACATTTTCCCTCAATGCCCTATATTTTGGGGTGCCTTCTCCTCCTTTACAGTTATGACATCTGGTCAACCTGCATCTTTGTGAACTCTAACCAGGAATTGGAAGTGACAGACCAAATAACAATATTACTTGTGTTGTAACAAGTAACATCGTAACATTTGGGGCTAATAAAGGAGTTAACAATGGGAGTGTAACCTAATATAACAACTGGTAACACCATTGAACCAGTATGTTGTAATGGGTTGGGCATAGGATTTTGACCATAGAGATTGGTGTTTGATTCATGGCCATGGAAACCCACTAGATGATCTTGAGTGAGTCACACACTCTCAATCACAGAAAATGATAGGTTCACCTTTGGGTTGCCATAAATTGGAAACAAGGGCACGCAACAACCAAACACCTTTGCTTTCAAAATAGCGTAACATGTAACGGTTGCCTGCTACTCCTAAAACAGTCCTTTGAGAAATTTAGTTTGGAAGATTCTTACCCATAGGGGCCATTTTTGTAATACTATTACTACTACTACTCATTTTAGAAGTAACTAGAAGAGACACTCCATATAGCTTAAAGACTATATTGTTTAGGGAAGCGTTCCCAGGATTGTGCCATCTGCCCCAGGATGCCTCCCCTTAACTATGTATTAAGAACCCAAGCCCTCCCTCTAGTCCATATGCCTTGGTCCAGGCCCCAGAGGGAGAGAAGAACCACTGCACTTCATCCCCTTCCCACCACCTTCCTCTTTTCCTTTTGTGTTGTCTATTGGACTGTAAGCCTGAGGGCAGGGATCCGTCTAACTATAAGACTGTATGTACAGCACTGTGTAAGCTTACAGCGCTATATAAATAAAATTATTATTAATAATAATAAATACTGAGTCCGGACACAGTGACATGGATGAGACTGATTCAAAGTTTTATTTTTTTTGGGGGGGGGGGGGGATTACTTTTTGAACTGCAGCTTCCAGCAACTTGAGTTTATATGTTGCATGCTGGCTCAGGAATTTTGTGAGCTGTAGTCTCCAAAATGATCCCCGCCCCAAGCTCTGGATTCAGCCATCCCTTAGTAGAAAGCTAACTTGTACTTAAGAACTCTAGGCTCTCTCTCTTTGTCTTTCTCTGTGTAAAAAAGTTTCCATTTATCCTGCCTACACATTTCTTTTGCCATTATGCTTCCTTGGTAAGGATAGATAACTTTACCCTAGGACCTTATCACATCAGACCAATTCAGATTGAATCTGAAGTGACCTTGGAACTGATTTCTGTGAATTCAGTTGTTACTGAATTCACCGAATTCTGGGGTGACTTTGGATTGGCTTTGGAATGGCTTCATAGTAACAGCATTCACATGTGTATAATCCAATGTGCATTCGTGTGAATTCACTTGGATGGATGCGGAGTGACTCTGGACTGGGGCTGCAAAAACCCTTGTCTGATAAGGGCCTTAGAAATGTTGCTGGACCATCTCCAGTCATTCCTCCCAACTGGCCATGTTGACTAGGGATGATGGATCTCAATGCAAGCATGGATGGCATGTCCCTCCAGTGGGACTATCTCTATGAGACCCAGACAGGCATTTAAATAGCTCTCACATTTCCTTGCCTACAAATCTTTGGGGAGGCTCTGTTTCTGATATACAGAGGGGAGAGGAAGAAAGTTATGTCAACCTTTGCAGCATTGCCAATGGCAAGGAATTCTAGGAGCTCCTGTCCAATATATGATATGAGAACCACATGATTCCTACCCTTAAAGTTGCTCTTCACCATGAAAGAAAAAATTTAGTTCAATCTGGGTATCTGTTCAATTCAAACAGAGCCTTCTAATATGTTTTCTTACATTGTTGTTGTTGTTACACACCCTCCTGTAAAGACTTACAGAAACCCTTATGTAGGCTATACTTGGCTAGAGTTCTTCTGAGGAGGGGTGCCATTCTTCCTCTGTGTCTGTGCGTTCCTCTGACACTGAGAGAGTGTGACTTGCCTAAGGTCATCCCATGGGTTTCCATGGCTGAATTGGGAATCAGACCCTGGCCTCTCAGAGTCCTAGTTCAGTGCTCAAACCATTACACCAGGCTGGCTCTATTTCTTACCTTACACCTGTACAGCTGTCTTTTTGGATTGCTAAAACCTCAGAGGCTATTTCTCATCTGAGATATGAACAATATTTTCCATTCTGTTTTTTCCCACTCTTAAATTGCTTGCAAAAGGATTACAAACTCAGTTATGGCAGGTTGGAGGACCATGCGGGACATTAAGTAATTGTGATATACAGCTCTCTTTCAAGGTTGCAGCTGGAGGTGCTCAAATGGGTGCCAAACATATTCTGCTTAGTTGAGGGTATTTGTGGATGAATGCATGGGACATCAATTTTTGTTCACAGATGTGCAATCTTTAGCCCACCTAAATCTCTATTTGTCATTTTTCTGTTTCTTCCATATTTCTTTTATTTCCTTTCTTCAGCCAATTATTTCATTGCCCATATTTTTCTTAAGTAACCACTCATGTTCTTGAAACAATAATACATTATTCTACATCAGTCAGCATTTCTAGACTTTTGAAATAAAATTCCTCTACAGCAATGATGGAAGGTGGTCATCAAGCAATCGGTCAGCTCAGTTCTGGAAAAGTACCAAAGCAAGGAGGTTTTCCTAGGAACATCTGAAAATCCCAGCCACATTATTTTTATATGGCTCTGTTTTTCCCCAGTTTGATTACTAAATATTAGACCATTAATGTACCATAAGCTTTGCTCATTTTCCTTTTATTCTATATCTCATGTCACATTACTTAGTTGTAATCCAATGCACGTACACACTGATCTATTCAGTGGCTTTTATACCATATTTCTTAACTGTAATAAATGAGGCCGCTTTTTGTTTTGGCACAAGAAAAGTGTTGGTTAGCTGCCCACTGCTGGCATGATGATGCCTGAAGAAGTGGCCAATAATTTTTGCCTTCTTTAGTGATCAATTACCTCCAGAATAGGTTTCTAATGGCTGCACTATTACAGAGTAATAGAACTGGCTATAACAATTTCTGTTTGCAACATTTCTCAAACCAGACGGTGAACAACCACATGCCAGCAAACATTCAGAGTGATCTCTCGTTCCCCTGGAGGAACATATTTAGAATGTTTTCCTCCTCAACTTCCACTCTATGTTATTTATTTAAATTGTTACTTATTTTCTTGAACAATTTCTCTTCCTAGTTTCCATCCAGAAATTCTCAAAGCAACTTGAGAAATTCTCAAGTTGCAAGCCACAGGGGAGATCTTTGGGAAAAGTTACTTTTTTGGAAATTTTGTTCGGGGCATTTGGGAAGCTGTAGTCCAAAAAACATAATAAAAGTCAGCATGGTATAGTGGTTTGAGTATTGGACTGTAATTCTGGACCAGGGTTGAATTCCCCACTCAAGCATGAATCCCATTGGGTGACCTTGGGCAAGTCACACTCTCTCAGCCTCAGGGGAAGGCAATGGCAATCCTCCTCTGAACAAATCTTGCCAAGAAAACCCCATGACAGCTTTTCCTTAGGGTTGCTATAAGTCAAAAATGACTTGAAGGCATACACCACCAACAGCAACAACAGTCCAAAAATAACATTTCTAAGCATTCTGAGAATTTACACATAGGCATTCACAATATATGTCAGAGTGCTTTTTAAAAAAAAATGCATTTCCAATGCAATTGGCAGCTGGAGGCTGGGAAGAGGGAAGAACGCCTCTTGCACATGATCCTTCATTGACAGATGACTATTCTTGGAAGTGCAACCTCTCTGAGCCTCCTAAATTTTGATATTTTGGGGCCAAAATCAGATACCTAGATACACATCATGGGCTACAGTTACGTTCAAATAAAACACTATGACATGGATCCCAGCTTGAGTAAAACCCACTGATCATTCTGAGTTGCATGATTCAGCTGTTATGTAAATCCTATTGATTCAATGGGTCCACTCTGGTTGGGACCACAAATAGGATTCAGGTCAAAGTATAATAAATCAAAAAAGTTTCCTTAAGTTGGAACTTAAGTTTTTTCATCCTCTGTACTGAACAGAAGTAAATGTTTCCTAGTTGTGCTTATAACATTTTTACAAGTGCTATTTTTAATGGCACATGGAAACTATAGTCCAACCCAAGAAATCTTTCTAAGCTATTCTTTGAACAACAAAAAACCTATCTATGCCTTTAACAATATAGGTATGTTGGTATCACAGCTTTCCTGAGAGAGCAAAGGAAAAAGAGTTTGAAAGACAAGAGAGGGAGGTAAAAGAGGACCTTATCACATGGGAGGAATTTCTCCCAATTTCAAATGGGGCCAATTTGAATTCACATAAATTCGCTAGTTTAGCGGATTTATGTGAGTTCTAGTTGCATTCGGAATGCGTCTGGAGTGACTTCCCATTACCCGAAAATAACCCCCCTTTGCTTGAAATTGCATGAGATAAGTTATTACACAATTATGTGAAACCTTATGATTGCATTCGGAATGACTTCCAATTGCCCGAAATTGTGTGAGATAAGAGGAGGAGTATTCTTGGAAGAAGGAACAATAGAAGGATGGAGATAGAGAGAGAGGAATGGTGAAGGAGGGAGGAGAAAAATGTAGGCCAGAAATTTGGGGTAAAGGAGAAGGAGAAACAACATGAAGGAAGAGGATTAGATCTAGAGAATGAGATATCTCTTGCCTTAGAGAAAGCTCTGGATTTTATAGAACCTACACCTTACAGGGCATTTAAACAATTTTCCGATTAGTGAATTTGTGGCTGAAGTGAAGTTTGAACTGTAAATATACCATTTGTTTTGTAACGTTCTTATATCTGTATCATATCATCTGTATCTGTCTATATTCCAAGGAGAGTGTTTACCCAATGCTTCTAGAAATTGTCATCTGTGTGGGAGTTCTGCATTTACAAATGAAGAAGTGTAAAGAACTTGCATGTTGTTTGTTATTGCCTGGAATCTATTAATATAATAACTTTGTTTGAGCTGTATAAGAAATACTATTTGGCATTTTGCCCCACAGCCGTTGATGTGGAGCCTTCCTAGTCACCAGTTGCAAATTAACTCAACAATAACTAATGATATAGGATAACAAGAAGTGTTAGTTTACCATCTGTCCTCTCGGGTACTTCACTTCGGCAACAATATACCAGATCATCTGGTGCTTTGAAGTAAACCAAATAACTGTGACATACGGACAGAGATTTCTTTTCAAGGCACAAAAAGGAGGAAGGGGGAGAAAAGGGGGAAGAAAAGGAAATGTGGCAGCATCTTTAAGACTAACTGGTTTTTATTTTCTCATGTACTTTTGTGGTATAAACCTGTTCCTTCAGCTGCTGTACTTAATGTTATTAAGGCTTAAGATCTAAAGCAGATTTATACAGTTGTGGGAGTGAGATAGAATGTAATAGGATCCAGAAATGCAAATCATGTCCCTTACCTTAAATTTTCAAAGGGCTGAAATAAAATGGTGGTCACTTAGTGGTCAGTTAGTGTGGATATGTGAAAGCAATACAGCTGCTCACCAAAAGTTAATTTTCCATGGCTCAAAACTATATCGGAGAAGATTCTTTTTGCTACATGTGCAATAGGATATAGGAATGACTCTTGTATTAATAAATGTATTGTGCCATGAAACCATTATCTTTGTTCATACCTCTGCCAATTGACTGGAATTTGTAAATATAATTCAGCAGTTTCACTTTCTAGTCTTCCTTTATAATTTTCTTGTTCAAGGACCACAACCTCTAAATTGCTAAACTGTGTCTAGGAAGGTTGAAATATTCTGCAACTGATTTTTGGGTATTACCATTTCTAAAGTTAGATTCATGTGCAGTAATCCTCTTGTGTAGAGTTTGTCCAGTTTGTCCAATGTAGAGTGTAGCGGGGCAAGCACTAGAAAACAAAATAAAAACCAGTTAATCTTGAAGGTGCTGCCACATTTCTTTTCTCCCCTCCTTCCCTCCTCCTTTTTATGCTGCAAGAGGTCAACATAGCTATTTCTTTGAAAACTTTTGAAAGCAGTATTTCATCAGTGAAACAAGTGAAGATTGTTAATGCATAGAAGTACAGTTTTAGAATCCCTTCATGAATACCCAGGCAAGTCATTTGTTGCTTTCTTATTATTTCCCCTAGTCTTTAAATGCTATTATGCTCCAGATCCAGGTTGGACAGAGCTATGTTTTACTTCCCTGGCAACCTTGAAAATGTTTTATATAAAATGTAAAGCTTAAACACAGGCATTTTATTCCAATGGCATTTGTGTTTTGGGACTGGCAACAGGAATTGCTGTTCAAATAAATGAAGCTTTGTTGAGGCTAAAAGGCTCTGCTTGTGCTATTACCCACCAGAATTCTTTAAAAATCAATTCAGTGTATGTCTGCTCTAAAACAAATCACATTCAATTCAATGAGATATTCCCAAATAAGTGTGTGGAGAGAAGTGGGCAACTTGCAGCATTCTAAATGTTGGATTGTAATTCACATATTTTCACCAGGAAAACCCCTGGATAAGCTGATCCAAGATAGAGAAAAGAGAGAGAGAGAGAGAGGGACAGGACACAATGAGAGAGCTAAAGGGGCATGTCATGCCCAGCCTAGAGGAGGACTCGGAGGACTCAGAGGATGAGCCAGAGCCTCTAGGACCTGAGCCTGCAGCTTTGGAGCCTGAGTCTGGCCCTAGCTCTGCTGTAGCAGAGTCTGTGGCTTCTCGGGAGGTTCAGCAGCCAAGTCTGCCTATGGTAGAGTCTTTGGACAAGGAGGATGATCAAGGAGATGTGCCTACCTTCAGACAGCATTGAGCTGAAAGGGAGTGCCTTCAAAGGTCACAAAGGCTTTATGAGAAATGTGCTGGCAATCAGAAATGCCTGCAGCCTGCCCGTATAAGCAGATGTGGGGTGTTTGTCTAATTATCCGACCTTCTTGGGGAAAGTACTCCGTTTCTGGCTCCCGTTACTCTTTGAACTGAAACCTTGCTTCTTGGACTGCTGACCCATCTTGACTTTCTGGAAACCTTGACCATTGGACTGCCTTATCAACCTGTATATCAACCTGTATATCTGATACCCTGGACTTCGGACTTCTTGACAACTCTTTTGGTAATACCTCTTGTGATTCTGCACTTAGACTCAAAGACTCTGTTTGCTTTGCACTGGTTCTGCCAGCCAGTGGTCAGTTTGTTTGGGAACTCAGCTGGTCTTATCAGCCATTTGGACGCTTTTCCGGATGGGGCAGAACAGAGGGCAAATACAAATAGAGGTCAAGGGCACAATAGAACTAAATAAGATGGAAAACTTATTTATACATTCATAAATGAAAAGAAGGTCTGAAGCTGTGCTACTCATGTCATAGGTACATGGTATATGAGAACCATGAGTCAAGGGAAACTAGACATAGTTTAAAAAGGGAATGGAACACATAAATATAGTAGTTGCAGAAGTGAATGAGTTAAAATGGAAAGGAATGGGACATTTTGAATCAGATTCAGTGTTCTACTCAAGAAATGAACATTAGCATTAACAGTGAGAAAAGACATAGCAAAATCAGTCCAAGGACATAATGCTAAGTCTGGCCAAACCTTGTCAATAAGGTTTCAGGGAAAGCTAATAAAAATCACCATAATACAAGTACATGTGCCTACCACAGAAGCAGAAGAAGAAGAAATCGAGAATTTCTACAGAGTCTAGGAAGAAATTGACAACACACCAAAGTAAGACTACTGGGCAATTGTATGCCATTAGAATACCAAAGTAGGGAACAGAACAGACTAAAAGACAGTAGGGAGATTTGAGCTTGGTACAAGAAATGAAGCAGGAGACTAACTGACAGAGTTCTGTGAGGCCAGCAATCAATTCATCACAAGTACCTTGTTCACACAACTGAAGAGAAGACTGTACATCTGGACATCACCAGATAATCAACAGAAAAACCATATAGATTACATAAACAGGGAACAGGATAGAGAAGCTCCATTTTTGTGGCAATATATCAAGACCAGGTGTAGACTGCAGCAACTATACAACGATAGCACTAATCTCCCATGTGAACAAAATCATGCTCAAAATTCTGCAACATCTGCAAAATTCTGCATCACCCTACCTATTCAACTTATATGCAAAACATATTGTAAGGAAAGCAGACTTGGACATGGAAGAGGGAGGAGTGAAAATAGGAGGAAGAAATATCACCAATCTAGATAGCTGCTGCTGCATCGAAGTTCCACAGCAAAAAGAGGTGGCTCCAGACCTCACTTTTTGGGTGGTCTGTACTGCCCCATTGTATCTATCAGACACATAAACTGTAGGCACCTCATATTTCCCTGACCAACCATCTGGAGCCACAGGAAATGGTGCAGTAACTGATATTTGTCTACATACCTTTGACATGCAGAAATAATGCATGATAAAGCATAAACCACACCAGAATTCTGAAAGGGTACTCATTTTTTTTTTTTACAACAATCCCCCAAATCCCCTAGCTAGAATAGCCATTGTCCCCACCCGATATGCACACATAGCTGGAGCTTCAATTTGTTGTTGTGTGCTTTCAAGTCATTTCCAACTTTTTTTAAATGGCAACTCTATTGTAAGTCTTTCAGAGGAGGTTTGCCATTGCCTTCCTCTGGGGCTGAGAGCATATGACTTGCCTAAGGTCACCCAATAGGTTTCATGGCTGAGAGGAGACTTGAACCCTATTCTCTAGAATCATAGTCCATCTCTCAAACCACTACACCATGCTGGGTCTCCCCAGCTTCAATACTGTGGCTGAATAGTTCCCCTTCAGTAATTCAAACTCTGGTACTTTTCATAGCATGTTTTTGCCCTTGACTGGCTTTGCTGTGGGCACCATTTTTTTAAATGTCATTTGCTACAGAAATTGGACAACAGATGCCCTGTGGCCAATTAGATTTGGCAAGGAGGTGAAGCTATCAGTGGGAGGAAATAATATCTCATTCGGTCTAAATAGCTTTGTTTTCTCTCAGTGACATTATGACATAGCTACATCTGATTGGCTGAGTAATAACCTCCCTGTTTTAAGGCTGAAGTAGTCATATTAGTAGTAGTAGCAATAGTAGAAGAAGTAGTAGTAGTCATAGTAGTAGTAGCAATAGAAGAAGAGGAGGAGAGGGGGGAATTTGGACGAGACAGTGCAGAAAGTATATATTCAGAGAGAGGTTCAAGGACCTCTTTATTCCACTACAAGTACAATCCTGTGTATTTACTCATACACTTGAAATAAGCCACATAGTAAATGAAAGGATTTACTCCTTAGAAATTGTGTTTAGGACTAAAGGTTTAATCGACCTTTTCATGCCCAAATTTTCATACGGAGAAAAGTTGGCACACCATATTACTATCAGCTGCTCAACAAAGGTATTATACCAAAAAGACAGGGCATGACCCAAGTCAAAATACTCTACAGTCTGATAACCAAGACATGGATGAGATATTAAATGTAATCATGTTTGTATTTAAGAGCAGGCACTGATTTATGATCTAAGAGCTATCACCAGATTTTCTGGCTCTTCTACATACGTATGAATATGTGGATGAACAGATAAAGAGACAGTGAAATTATGTTGAAAATTACATGGCATCAAGCCTATAACATATCTCAAGATTCATTTAATATTGCACAAATGTATGTGTGTGTTTTCCAGAGCAGTTCTCAATGAATTCTATTTTATGATATGGAAATCAACAAAATGAGCAAATGTCCTATTAAATATGCAGTTTCAGTGTGCGGCATCTTTAATTTTGCAGTTCAACAGTCCTTAGCAAACACTACCAAATAATGAAAGCTGAGAGGCTATGATTTTTTTAAAATGTTGTTCTTCATTCTGGTATCATGGTATCAGAATATGAGACAAAATCTAGTTGTCTATTTCCGATGGTGGAACAGCAGAATGCAATGGATTAAGGGGGGGGGGGGATCTATCCCTACTGCTCCCAAAACTAACTTTGGAGTGCTGGAATATCCAAAGAGCCATTTTTCAGATGATACTGACCTGATCTGGTGTAGTTATAGTATAACTTGGTCCAAATCAGCCCAATTCTTTTTTGGGGATTTGATCAAATCATATGCACACTCCTATTCCTCACACCTTAATAAACAACTAAGAAATGCTTACACTGAAGCATAGAGGGGCACCACTGCTGTATCTTGTTTGGTCTTCAGCCTGAAGAATCCTGCCCTCGTAGAACTTTAGAGTATATTATGGAAATTTTATGGTACTAAAATATGATATTTTAGATTATACACCGTATGGCAGGTTTTATTACTATTTTATTCTATCTCGATCTATATCATGTAAAGTAGTGTGCAAACTTTACAGTGCTCTATAAATAAATGTTGATAATAATAATAACTCCAGGTTACACATCTGTAAATGTGATGCTGAATACTTCCCAAAATTTACAAAGATTTACATTCTTAGTGTAGATGCATTCTCACATACTGTACCAATGGTCTTTGAGAAATGCCTTTGATAAGTTCTGCTTAGTTTTTTTTAATAACTAGAAAAAATAACTAGTTGCAACTAATCAATCCCTAATCCCAATAGTTAAACTATATTACGTTATATTTGTAATTTAATGAGAGATAACTTCAGTTCTTTTGTGGTATAATTGAAACCTTTTAGACATTTTCATAGTTACTAGTGGCCTCATGAAATAATGCAAGAGGAATATCATACGGTTCAGCTGCTGATTTATGTTAATAATAATAATAATTATTATTATTATTATTTCTTACCCGCCCCTCTGTACGAGCAATCGGTGTGGGGTACAACATATTAAAAACATATACAGTTAAAATCCTCCAAACATACCCACCTCCCTCCCCTTAAAAGAGTATTAAACTAATCATAATTAAAAGAATCAAGATTTAAAATACATTCATTCAAAGTCCCCTGTAGGCGGCTGGATGGGGGCAGGGAGGAGTGGGTCATCAGGCAATGGGAAATTAGTTACTATCCAGGAAGGCCCGCCGGAAGAGATGCGTCTTGGTCGCTTTTTTTAAAGCTTTCCAAGGTTGTAATAAGACGCATCTCATCCAGCAGGTCGTTCCACAGCCTGGGAGCAATAGCAGAAAGGCCCTCTGGGAGGTCTGGGACAACTTAGTTTTTATAGGCTGAAGCAGATTCCTCTCAGAGGACCAAAGTGTACGCAGGTGCTCATATGGAAGGAGGTGGTCTCTAAGATAAGTTGGACCCAAGCCATGTAGGGCTTTAAAAGTCAAAGTCAGCACCTTGTACTGTGCCTGGAAACTGATCGGCAGCCAGTGGAGAGATTTAAGCACTGGTGTTATATGCTCTCTCCTCGATGTTCCAGTGACTAGCCTGGTTGCCATGTTTTGAATCAGTTGAAGTTTCCAGGTTAGGCACAAAGGTAGCCCCATGTAGAGTGCATTCCAGTAATCCAGACGTGAGGTGACCAGCACATATACCATAGCCTCCAGGTCCTTCATTTCCAGGAAAGGGCGCAGCTGGCGGATCAACCGAAGCTAACAGGCACTTCTGACCACCGCATTCACCTGACACGTCATGTGAAGCGATGAATCTAGAAGTACCCCCAGACTGCAAACAGAGTCCTGTGAGGAGAGTGTGACTCCATCCAGGGCTGGAAGATGTATTCCCAGACCTGGTTTCAGGCCGGTGACTGTCAGTACCTCCATTATGTCAGGATTTAGCTTCAATCTATTTTCCCTCATCCAATCCATTACTGCTGCGAGGCAGTCATTGAGAGGAGAGACGCCATCTGAGGTCTGAGCAGATGATCTGGTCATGGAAAAGTATATCTGAGTGTCATCAGCATAATGATGACACTGAGCTCCATGCCTCTGTATGATCTCACCCAGAGGCTTCATATAGCATCGGGGACAGGATGGCGCCTTGAGGGACGCCACAATTTAGCTTGATTTTAGAGGAGCAGCTGACCCCGAGCCTTACCCTTTGGGACCTGTCAGAGAGGAAGGAATGGAACCACCGCAAAGCAGTGTCTCCGATACCCACCCTCCTCAATCGGTCCAAAAGGATGGCATGATCTATAGTATCAAAAGCCACTGAGAGATCCAAGAGCACCAGCAGGGTCACACTACCCCTGTCGATACTCAAGCGGAGGTCATCTGTCAGAGCAACCATGGCAGTCTCAACTCCATATCCTGCTCAGAAGCTGGTTTGAAATGGATCAAATGGTGTAGAAGTAATAATACCACTTGCGCAAAGTAACCACTCTATTCTTGTCTGGTCAGACCTCACCTGGAACACTGTGCCCAATCCTGGGCACAGCAGTTCAAGAAGGATGTTGAGAAGCTGGAGTGTGCCCAAAGGAGGGTGACTAAATTAATGAAAGGTCTGGAAACCATACTCTGAGGAGTAGATTCGAGACTGGGTATGTTTAACATGGAGAAGTTAATTGATGATGTGATAGCCATGTTTAAATATATGAACAAGAGTTGAGCAAACATGCTTTTCACTGCTGCAGACACTAGGATATGGAGCAATGGATTCAAAATACAGGAAACAAAATTCCTCCTAAACATTAGTAAGAACGTTCTGATGGTAAGAGCTATTTGACAATGGAATATGCTGCTTCAGAGTGTGGTGGAGCCTCCTTCTTTGAAGGTTTTTAAACAAAAGCTGGCCACCTGTCAGGAGTGCTTTGATGGTGTATTCCTGGATGACAGAGAATTGGACTGGATGGTCCTTGGGGGGTCTCTTCCAACTTTATGATTCTATGATTCTATGTTATTATATTGTACGGCGACCTTGTGCTCTGTTTTGCAGGTTAAGCATCATTTTATGCTACTGAACAGGTGCTTATAGTATTCAGATATTTTCAAAAGTATAGAAAGGATAATTGATTTAATTACTTTTGTTTAACAAAGCATGAAGTTATACTGTATACATAACAATAACTGTTCCTAATTACATGGACCCTCAAGACTATAAGTGCACAAGTACGTATTTTAAAATAGTTTTTCAAGCATCTATTAGCTCAGCCAAACATTTCTGTACAGTGAATTTGTGTGATAAAAATGCATGGATGACATTCAGGTCAGAATTAAAGAATTGGAAAACAGTCTAAATGAAAATCAATTCCCATCTTAATTAGGTTTGACTCCTTCAGTGTGCCTGATGTTGAAACTTCTAAGCCTCTGGTTGCTCAGGGATTGTCCAGGACAAACAAGAAAGGCAATACCTGAATTCATAAAGCCAAACACATGCACAAAACCAGAAAGGCTTGAAACAAAATAAGATTGCTCATCCTAAACATATTTATTTAGAAATAGGTCTTCCTTATTGATTCTAGCTGAGTTTATTTCTAAATCCAGTTTTATCCAATTCCTGATGCCTCTTAACTATTACATAAGGAAACAAACAAAAAATAAAAAAGGAAGTGGACCAGCAAATTTTGCAAGTGCCTTAAGCAAAAGCAAAGAATAAAGGAAGGGAAAGAATTGTGATAGTAAATGAAAACACCTTTCTTTGCACAATAGGCAAAATGTCCAGTTTTAGCTTCAAAGTTTCTGGATTTAATGCAGAACTATATAAAGATGAAATCCAGGAACAAGACGAAGAAACAACAAAAGTGGAGAATGGGAGGTTGGGTATCTAGCCTTAGACACACCTGGGAGCACCATTTGGCTTTCACTCTTACTTTGTAGATCCTTTAGTTGGTAAAAGAGGACTGAATGTCATCTACTAAGGCATGATGTTTTATGGCCGGAAATTAGACTTGTTGTATTACAAGTCATTGGCCTCTTTATCATCTGTCACAGGATTGGGTTAAATAGCGGGGGCTATATTACATCCAGTTGCCCCATTCCGCCAATGGCTTTATACTCTGTCTTTTCTCCTGGTGTCAGGAATGAGGAAGGGGCAGCTATTGGAGTTGTGCTGGGGAAAGGGAGATATGGTTGGTACGGAGTGAACAAATGTTACAAAAGAAGACGAGATCGCTGTTTGAAAGCTATCTCGTCTTCAGTTCCCTCCATTTCCCAGAATGGCTTGGAGAGCAAACCAACCATTCCACCTAACCTCACTCTGCTCCTTTGCAATGCCAGGTCGGGAAAAAGTAAGACTCATATTATCCACGATCTTCTTTTAGATGAGGATGCCGACCTGGCTTGCTTCACAGAAACCTGGCTGGGGGAGGATAGCGCAGTTACTTGGGCGCAGACCCTCCCAGCCTGTTATTCTGTTTGTGAACAGCTGAGGGGAAGTGGACAGGAGGGCAGAGTGCCCTTGGTTTATAAAAACAATATGACGTTGACCAGGATACCTGTCCGGAACACATTCCACTTCGAGTATAGGTACCTAAGCATAAGGACCAGGCTAGTCTACCAACCACCCCATTGTCTAGCAGACTCCCTGACTGAGCCGATACAGCTGGTCTCAGAGCTGCTATTGGAGTCCCCCAGACTTCTAGTTTTGGGAGACTTCAATATCCCGCTCAAGACCAGCCTGACAGGTGCGGCTCGGGAGTTAATGGAAGCCATGACAAACATGGGCCTATCCCAATTGGTCGTCAGGCCTACACATTGTGCGGGTCATACACTCGATGCAGTCTTCTGTACGGAACAGGAATATCTGTGGGCGGAGGTTATTGGTACCTCCACTCTGTCATGGACAGATCATTTCCTGGATAAAACAAAACTGAGAGCCTCTATCCGCCCCACCGGGGGTGGTGGACTGATTAGAATGGTCCGCCCTCAGAAGCTAATGGAGCCAATTGGATTCCAGAAAGCCTTAGAGGGTTTAATGGTTGGAAATGCTGGTGATCCTGTCGACGTCTTGGTTAATACATGGAACACCGATCTCACCAAGGATATTGACATGATCGCTCCCAAGGGTCCTTGCCAGCCCACCCCAAATTGTAAGCAATGGTATACACCAGAGCTTGGGAAAATGAAGCAGGTTGGACAATGACTAGAGTGCAAGTGGCGGAAGACTCGACTTTTAACTGACAGAACTCACCATAGGAACTTTCTTCGGTCCTATTGGGAGGCAATATGCACAGCGAAGAGATCTTTTTTCTCTGCACGTATTGCATCTGCAGAGTGCCATCCAGCAGAGCTGTTTGGGATGGTAAGGGAGCTGATGCAGGTACCTCCTGCGCCAAACCCCTTGCTTAACCCAACGATGGCCTGTTGTGATGCATTTAACAACTTCTTTGCAGACAAAATATCTCAGATAAGAGCCAACTTAGATGACAGGATTTTAACAGAAGCCATAGATGAGGTGTCCAGCGACTACGTCGATGAAGTTGTTCTGGATCAGCTACAATCTGTGAGTACTGATGACGTGGACAAGCTCCTTGGTGGGGTGAAGAAAACAACCTGCTCTCTCGACCCTTGCCCATCGTGCCTGGCCATCTGGAGGGGGGGGGGATGCATTGGGGATGTTTCTCATGTACATCATCAATGCATCCTTCAGGGAAGGACACATGCCATCTTGTTTGAAGGAAGCAGCTGTTAGGCCGCTTCTGAAAAAACCTCCCCTAGACTCCCTGGATATGAATAATTATAGGCCAGTCTCATTACTACCATTCTTGAGCAATCGAGAGGGCGGTTGCTCTTCAACTCCATGCTGTCTTGGATGAAACCGATTATCTAGACCCATTTCAAACTGGCTTCAGGACAGGCTTTGGGGTTGAGACTGCCATGTTTGCCTTGACTGACGATCTGCGTCTGAGCATCGACAGGGATAGAGTGACCCTGCTGGTGCTCCTAGACCTCTCAGTGGCTTTTGACACAATAGATCATGGCATCCTCTTGGATCGCTGTGGAGGGGTTAGGTATCAGAGAAACTGCATTGCAGTGGTTCCGGTCTTTCCTCTCGGGCAGGTCCCAGAGGGTGCTGCTTGGAGACAGCTGCTCCAGTAAAAGGGAGCTCACCTGTGCAGTGCCTCAGGGCACCATTCTGTCCCCGATGTTATTTAACATCTATATGAAGCCGCTGGGTGAGATTATTCAGAGTTATGGTGAGGGGTGTTACCAGTATGCTGATGACACTCATATCTTTTTCTCCATGTCTTGGTTGTCTCCTCTCTCAATGAATGTCTTTGGGCAGTAAAGGGTGGGATGAGGAAAAACAGATTGAAACTGAATCCGGACAAGACGGAGGTGCTCACAGTAGCGGCTCCAAAGCCAAGTATTGGGCTGCAACCTCCAGTCCTGGATGGGGTCACACTCCCCTCCAGTGACTGTGTTTGCAGTTTGGGGGTCCTCCTTGACTCGTTGCTCCTGATGACAAATCAGGTAAATGCAACAGTGAGGAGCACCTGTTATCAGCTTCAGAAACTGCACCAGAGGGTTCTACCAAAAAAACAAAACAAAACAAAACAAAAACACAAAACCCCACAATATCAATATTACACTTCCGAATATGAAACTGAATCCGGACAAGACGGAGGTGCTCACAGTAGCGGCTCCAAAGCCAAGTATTGGGCTGCAACCTCCAGTCCTGGATGGGGTCACACTCCCCTCCAGTGACTGTGTTTGCAGTTTGGGGGTCCTCCTTGACTCGTTGCTCCTGATGACAAATCAGGTAAATGCAACAGTGAGGAGCACCTGTTATCAGCTTCAGAAACTGCACCAGAGGGTTCTACCAAAAAAACAAAACAAAACAAAACAAAAACACAAAACCCCACAATATCAATATCACACTTCCGAATATGAAAGGACAATAATGTGAAAACCTTAATAGAAATAAACTCAAGAGCAGAAAGAACCAGTATAATTTCTAAAAGGGTAGCAATACCTCACTGATAGTAAGCAAATGCTAAAAAAAATTAATAATAGAACTCAAGGGCAGACGTGTTTCAACAGCAGTCTTTTTCAGTGACCTATAAGTATGCAAAATATGTAGAAAATTATCAAATCCACAGCTCACACGTGCATGAAGAGGTGCCGTAAGGGCTCGAAAAGGCACCTTTAGGGTTAGGGAGGACGCAGCGTCGGCACCCTCCCTAACCCTAAAGTGTATGGGCACTGGCATTTAAAAATGGCGGCGTCCATACAGGTACGCCATGATGTTGTCATGGCACGTGCAGCGTTTAGAAATGCTGTGCGAGCCATGACAACTTTGCGCCTTGGGAGGGTGCCAAGTGCACTCTTCCCACGGTGCAAAAAAAGGAGCTCAAAAACTGAGCTCTTTTTTTGCGCTGGGTGTTTGGAGCGGCATTCAAATGGCCGCGCCAAACACCCAGGGAGAAAGAGGTTGTGGCGGCGGCCCCTTTCTCCCCTCAGCACCGCCGAGGGAAGCAGGTGCAGCGGGCGCCCAGGGCAACTGCTGCACCCTGTTTTGAGGCTGTGGGGAAGGGACAGTTTGCCGCTTCCCTGTGGCCTCTGGAAGCGGCGGGATGGGGCCTCAGAGGCTGCCGGTGCGGCAGCCTTGGCCCCATCTTGCCGCTTCTTGAGACGGCTACAGACTGCCCCTTTTGGGCGGTCTGTATTGCCCCAGATGTGACTCTGTTAAATTCAAAAGTAGTCTTTTGAATTTTACAGAGTCACATTGTGTGAGCTGTGGATTTGATAATTTTATACATATTTTTCATACTTATAGGCCACTGAAAAAGACTGCTGTCGAAATGCATCTGGCCTTGAGTTCTATTATTAATTTTTTTTTAGCATTTGCTTACTATCAGTGGGGTATTGCTACCCTTTTAGATATTATATTGGTTCTTTCTGCTCTTGAGTTTATTTCTATTAAGCTTTTCACATTATTGTCCTTTCATATTGGGAATTGTTGTATTGATTTTTTTTTTTTTTTTTGGTAGAACCCTCTGGTGCAGTTTTTTGCCAAACTATTTACTTTATCATCTTTACTTTTATCATCTTGGCTTTCAGTGAGAGTTCAGTCTTGATCTGTTTTAGGACCCATTTGTTTGACTTTTTGGCTATCTATGGTATCCTCAGCACTCTTCTCCAGCACCACATCTCAAATGAATTGATTTTCTTTCTATGTGCTTTCTTCACAGTCCAGCTTCTACATCTGTGTATGGTGATGGGACATACAATGGCTTGGAGTATCCTTACTTTCATGTTCAGATGTATATCTTTATACTTTAGAAACTTGTCTTGTTCTTTCCTGTTTAGCTGCCCTTCCTGGTCTTAGGCTGATTCTGATTTTTTAAGTGCAGTTTCTGTTTTGATTGATGATTGAATTGAGGTTTCAGAAATCTTTAACTATTTCTGTTTCCTCATTGTCTAGGTTGAATTTATGTAAATCCTCCATGGTCATTATTTCCATTTTTTAAATGTTCAACAGTAAGACTGCTTTTGCACTTTCTTCTCTTTTTTAAAATAAAGGTTATTATATAAATATAATATATATACGCTTGTTATTATATAAAGCAAAATAGAAAACATAGAAATAATAATTTAAAAAAGCACTTAATGAGTACAAAACAATAAATACAACTGGATATAATTCATCTTGAAATTGTGAGGTCTGGATTTCACTGCCTGCTTCCAGAGTGCTTTCCTTTCATTTTAAAGAAGACAGTTCAGATTTTGGAGGGGTCCATGATCACTGATGTTAAAATATCTAATGTTAAAATGTCTGACCATAAGTTCAAGTGGGTTGATGGTCTTATCTGACGCAATGCTATATTAACAAAGTCAATAAATTATTTACAAATGCTTCCTGGCCAATGTGTAACTTTCTTCTTTAGCTTTCCTTAGTAGTTGTTCCAGGTCTTTGTTGTTTTCTGCTAGTAGTGTGGTGTCATCTGCATATCTTAGACTGCTGATTTTCCTTCCTCTGATTTTCAGTCCTCCTTCTTCTGAGTCTGTATAGATGATGTTTTCTGCATGCAAGCTGAACAAGCAGGATGATCGAATGAAGCCTTGCCTGATGATTTCTCAATCATTAATCAATTATCCATAGTAAATTATTGAGTTTTTTTTGAAGAAAAAAATCTCAACTCAACTTGGCCTAACTTAAGTACATGCTGGTTTGCAATGAAAGGAAAAAGTTACAATTGTTTTTGACCTTGATGAGACATGATTAACCACCTGGGACACATGCCTATAAACCTGATGGCCTAGATGATGGTGCCCATTTCACTATTAGTATGTAAACAATAGGAGGTTGAATGAAATATGTTGGTGGGATTAAATCACAAAATATTAATATTAATATCACAAGAACTGTGGAGAGACAGTGTAGTATAGTGATTTATACGTTTTCAGATCTCAAGATCTAGGTCAGTGTGTTGCAATGCACAAGACCAGGCTGTGATGTAGGTCTAATATTAGTATGCTTCAAGGTTTGTATGCAACATTTGTATGCAACATTAAAGAAAGCAGAAGAGAGAGAGAGAGAGAGAGAGAGAGAGAAGATTAAATGTTACATACATTTTCAAATATGATTTAATTATTTAGAAACTAGAAGATTAGCATTATCCTGTTGGATAGGAATAATGAACAGCAAAGGAGCAAAAGTCCTGCTACATGAGTGCCTCCAATATCAAAAGGGAAATTACTCAGTGTCAGCATTAGGATGTCTAAATGCAAGAGTATTTTAGAAACTTAGAATGCAGCTTATTGGAGGGAATGGAGGATGGGATTCAGAAAGCATTTTTTTAAAAGAAATAATTGCCAACCATCAACAAACTTCAGCTTCAGTATCTCCTCTCCTCCTCGGTGCCATCTGTCTCCCACAGTAAATGAAGCCTCAGAGATCCCCACTGAGCAGAAGCAGCAGTGTTTTAATTATAAGCCAAATCCACCAAGATGACTATCTTGCTATAACTCATCATCACCCAATGGTGGAAAGGATTTATAAGGGGAAAAAAAAGAGGGGGAAGTCCCCTTTCACTGTTGAGAAGGCGCCCACTGTCTTATCAAAAGTGTCTTCAGGCAGTGGGGATATGAGAAATTTGCATAATCCCACAGTAAATAAAATCTTGCATTTTAAAATCATTGCATTAATAAGGGCTACAGATGGGCCCCATCCTTATGTCACTCCAGTGGCATGACAACATTCTGTGATTGGCTTTTTCTCTTCAGTAATTGGAATGATGACACCGCATATGCTTGCCTCCATCCCAAGGAAGCTTTGAAGCAGTCAGGGGAAGCATAGCCTGTTTTTAAAACATAGATATTATTGAAATATCAGTCTTCGTGTCATCTCGGGGATATCTGGTTATTTATTTTGGAAATCGGGATTTTTTTTTAACAATATTTATTTGTCTTTATTATGAAATAATGATGATCATATCCTAAAGTGCAGTTCAGGAAGCCACCTACATTTTTCTTTTTAACTTTTTTTAATTCAAAGTTTTGAAACAGTTATAAAAATTACAGACAGAAAAGAAAGAAAGAGAAGAGAAGAAAAAAGTGACATCTGATCTTTCTTTCAGCAATATGACACATATAATGGTTGAGATATATACCTCTTGATTAAATTAAAACAATTTCTTTTCTTTCAATAACTTGTTTTTTCCCCCTAACCATTAACATCAAAAGTTACCAAGTCATTTTCTTTTTCTCACAAAAAAACTATAAGGGGTTTCCAATCTTTGAGAAATGTTACCAACAACCTTTCTCTAATCAAACTAGACTATTTGTCCATTTTTGCTCGATCTGTTAGTTTCAACAATCATCCCTCCATAGTGGATAGTGTTGGCTTCTTCCATCTTTGTGCCTACAACAGTCTTGCTACTGTAATCATATACTGAAGTAATCTTCTGTGACTATTTTCCAAATGTACACCCATCAGTCCCAATGGAAAAAAACTCTGGTTTTAATAGAATACTAACTCTGCATCAATGTATATATCTTAATCTTTTATTCTCTTTTCTTTTCTTTTTACCATTTTCACATGTCTGCCACATGTGATAAAAATGTCCCTTTATATTGCATTTTGGAACATGCTATTCTATGGCTGAAAGTAATCCTTTAAGTGGAATGGGCAAAATAAAGAAATAATAATTAGTATAGATCATGTTTTTCCTTTTTTGGATGACAACTATCATCACTTCCAAGTAGCATGGGTATTGTTAATTATGGGAACTGGAGTACAAACATCTCTGGAAAATGTCATATTGGGAAGTCTGGTTCAGATAATTAGATGCTTCTTTAGCCTAGAGGGTTGATACTAAGACCAGAGAGAGCCTATTTCAAACATCTACCTAGCTGCCAGGTTCCTCAGATGATCCTGACTAGTCCAGTCATTATTTCTCAGGCTAATGTTGCTCTAGGGCAGTGATGGCAAACCGTGTCAGGGCCATGTGCCCCAACTAAGAATTTTTCTTGCAGTGGGTGTTACCCAGTGCGGGGGGCAGGACCTATGGGGTGGGACTTCTCTCCCCATGCCTTTTCCAGCCTCTAGCTGTCTCCAAAGAGACAAATGAAGGCTGGGAAAGGTCCGGGAAGAGGAGCCACCGGTGCATGCCTGTGGATCCTTCTCCCCTCATGCTTTTCCCGGCCTCCAACTGTCTATGAGAGGCTGGGAAAGGTCCAAGAGGAGGAGTCATGGGTGTGCACATGCTTGTTCCTCCTCCTCCCCTCCAGGTGCCAGGCAAAATGGCGCATGCCATAGGTTTGCCATCACGGCCCTATGAGGTGTGTGAAGATAAAATAGTATAAATCCATGTAGCAATCTCTTCAGCTACTTGGAAGAAGAATGATATATAAACATGACACATATAATGGTTGATATAAGTGGTATCAAGGCAAGAATGACTTTTTGGTGACCATAACAACTCATAATTAAGTAAGCATTTAAAGATTTTTGTGGAGTGAGATAATGCAGTCTTTCTCTACACTAACTTTCCCACAAAATGATATGTTTAGAGGTTTCTAAATGGGCTTTTAACATTTTATTATGCTCCTGTCAAAACCTTTTCATTATTCCTGTCAAGCTCTCTGAGTGCTTGTTTCTAACAGATTTAAACAGCAGCAATTTGTTACCCAGCAGGAGTGATAAGAGAAGACAGCAAAGAACCTCTCCTGTTGTCAGCCAAGAGGGAAAGACAGTCACCTATCTCAAAATAACACCACTACCACCACCATCCTGTGTCAAGCTAAGCCCAATATGATTACCTATTTGTTTTGGGTTTGTTAAAAACACTTTCTGCTGTTTAACAGTGGACGTCTGCTCCTCCTGCAGGTTTTGTTTCTGCAAAGGTTATACTGGAATCTAAGCCAACATTTACCAAAAAATGAGCTGCACATAATTTTTTCTCAAAATTGGATTGTTACTTTTTTCTTTTCTTTAGAAAATACAGTTGTGGAGTCTACAGTCTGAGGTGGTGTGTGTGTGTGTGTGTGTGTGTGTGTGTGTTGGCAGTTGTATAATAGTTTATGTATAATTGTCTAGTCATTATTGCCTATTGACCCCATATCTCTTGTTTTAGGTGCTATACTAGCACCTTAGTTAAACAAGGCTATATACTAAGTCAATTCACAAAACATTAGGACTACTGAATTTTTACACTTCTCTGCACCCCTATAGCTTTCTTAAAGCAAAGCAAAAACAAACAAACAAACAAAAAAAGATCTTTTTGCTTGCAGTAGGCAATTCCAAGAAGGGCATCGTTCTCCCAGTGCTGGGGGTGTCAGATAGTAATGCTAGGTTGGATGAAAGTAGGCTTGCACTCAGATAAAACTATGTCAGTAGTATTTAGCATGCAAGGACCCAACAGCAGAACATCACCTCATTAACTCTTGTTGCTCCCTTCCCTTAGTACAATCCTGGATCCTCATTTATATTCATGTATTCTTCCTCCTGCTGCTCAGAGAATACAGGGACCTAAGGCCTTCACAAGGGATGCTTGTATTAAAAGCAGCACGCTCATTTCCACTGCCATGTAAAGGGGGGCAGGGAGGCACTTTTGTCTGCTGCACAAGGTTCTGCTTCAAAAGATATGGGTGCTGTGCAGGGAGGGGGAACTGAGCTTTGTCCCCAGCTTAACAGATGTGGTAGCTAATGCAGAAATACGAGCTGCCAAGAAGCTTGGCAATAAGTCCTGCAGCACTCAAGACTGATCAAGAAAAAGACCCGGACATGCTGCTTATCACAGTGCAAAAAGATGCACACTGCTAAGTGTAGTTCTTCATTTTAATTGAGAAGGCAATATAATTTGTCTGACTTTTTGACTGTGTGTCTGGTTTGCATTTTTAAAAGTATTTTTAATTGACATGCATAAGAACTGATAAACAGAAAGGGGAGAAGAACATCTTAAGAACAGTGAGCTGGATGCTATTTAAAAACTAAATGCGCAATGGAATCTAAAAAGAAGTCCAGGAAAGAACATGAGACTCTGAGAGCCATGGACTCTGAATATATAATTAATTATGTATTCAGAAGCCGAGCCCTCCCTTCAGTCCAAATGCCTTGGTCCTGGCCTCGGAGGGAGAGATGAACTGCTAGACCTGATAACCTTCCCCATCACTATTCCCTTTTCCTTTTGTGTCATGTCTTTTTAGATTGTAAGCCTGAGGGCAGGGAACCATCTAATTAACAAGATTGCATGTACAGTGCTGTGTAAATTTAATAATAATAATAATAATAATAATAATAATAATAGACAAGATCCTGTTGGCTGCTGGCAGAGTGTAAAACTCCATCTATGTGCTGTTGGTGGAAGTCTGGAGAACAAAGCTGTTCCTTTCCTTGCACACTGCATACCCACACCCACACATCTGCCAACCAATGATTCTTTGCATTCAGGGTACCAAAGCTGTGGCTGGACAGCTGCTGCTGCACAACTAGGCAATGAAGCAGGGAGATACAGGATACCTTTTTGAACCATGCCTGAAAAACTATAACTTGTAGTTAAAAAGGTAATGGATTCCCCTTGACATAAATGTCTAGTTGCAACTGTCTGTAGGGGGCAGTGCTCATCTCTGTTACTAAGCCAAAGAGCCAGCATTGTCTAATGACAGCTCCAGTGGTCATGTGGCCAGTATGACTGCACTGAATGCTACTACCTTCCCACCAAAGTAGTACCTATTTATTTACTTGTGTTTGCATGCTTTTGAATTGCTGGGTTGGCAGAAGCTGGAATTAGTGATGGGAGCTCACTCTGTCATGTGGCACTTGGGCCTCAAACTGCCAACTTTCCCACCTTCTGATTGTCACAATTGGCATCGTAACCACTAAGCGTTGGAACCTGTAATTGCGCCCGCATGATTTATCAAGAAGATTCCCTCCTCTGGCTCTACTACACTACTGGAGTAATGCGTGGAGCAAAATCGTGATGGCAATATCTAGTGCTGTGTCTAGTGCTGTGCCTAGTGGGAAAATATCTAGTGCTGTGTTTAGTGGGAAAATATTGGGAAAAGAGAACTTAATACCTCACTACATAATATTTTTCCCATCCAGAATCTTCAGACCTCTGTTCCTACTTCATGTTCTCCATATTCTTGCAGCCCTGATGAACTACCTAAAATGGAATCATTGTTTGAGATTTGAACCCATTAATTGAAGGCCATCTGTGCTCCAGATATTGCTGTAAAACAGAATGGTCTATAATCCTCCTACAATTTCCATCTCCTCCCCACTGTTTATTTAACTGAGCTGCAAAAATACATAAAATATGCTAATAATGTAGCTGTAATAAGCTTGGGGGGGAAATGCTCTCTCTCTCTCTCTCTCTCACACACACACATATACAGAGTACATTTGTATTAGGATCACAGTAGCACGAACATACAAATAATTTAACCCTCTTTTCCCTGGAAAACTCCCTTAGCCACTCTTAATGAGAAGTAAATGACTTTGTTGTCAGTTGAGGGCTATTAATGGTAGTGAAATTATTCACTCAAGGATCATCAGCTGGTAATTGCTTTTCCACACTGATAGAATAGGATGCATAATACTGGTACCAGGACTGGGGAGAAACTAGAAGTGCAGAGACAAGGAAATGCTCCTTTACATGTTCTCATTTTCTTCATTTCATATGGCATGCCCAATGGGAGATGGAATGATTTTTTCCCAATGGTCACCGGCTGGATAATCATAAGTCATTCATTCATACTTAAAATGACTTTATTACCAATCCATGCAAACGGCTAGAAAATAAGAACTAGTTGTCCTGAACAGCTGAGGATGACAGGTGAGAAACACAGAAGGCGAAATGTCTCATAAAACTATAATTCCCAGAATTCTATAGCATTGATCCATGGCAGTTAAAGTGGTGTCAAATTGCCACCACTTTATGTTCGCAGTGGTGGAGAGCTTCATACATATTGCTGTGTTTGTGAAATCATCCATGTGCTTCAGAATGCTGGAAAGTCAGGTCTCTGACTATGCTTGGCAATATTATCGTTAATAACACTTCCCATCAATTTCCCTGAAAGAAATATCATGTTAACTGGCCTGTAATTCCCTAATTTCCACTAGATCCTTTAACATATGTGTGTGTGTTATGTGTGTATACACACACATAAATACACACACACACCAGCCACTAATTAAAATACCAGCAATGTTATACCTGAGTTCTTTAAGAAATCTCAGATGGATACCACCTGCATTCGTTTTATTTTATTTGTATTTTGTCAATAAGGTCAACGTTTCAATTTCTGTTTCTTTTCTTTTACTTAGCCTTCAGCCTGAAGAAAAGTTCTGGGAAACTCAAAAGCTACCTGAACTATTTTCCCATAGTGATACCAACAAAGTTCAATAATTTCTGGGGAAATTTACTTAGTTTACAACATAATAATGTATTCTGAGGCAAGCTCCCTTGCCCACCCATCCCCAAATGGTTTTCTGCTCACAATTTAAATCAATAACAATTCAAGCTTGTGTGGCTGTTTGTGTTTTTATACTCTGAATTCCTTCTTATATGCAACCCCAAGAGCAAGGCATACATCAAGTAAAGAAGAAGCAAAACATACTTTCAGTTCTGGAAGAAGAAAATGAGGGGGGGGAATCTACCCATTTTGAGGTGGGGTACCAACTTCACAGTCTCATAAACAACCAAGCTATCCATTTATTATCTTCCCAGTTCGCATTCTATAGAGCAACTTTCGTGTCCCAATCCAATCTTTTTAATGCTGTTTTAACTTTTGTTTTTGAATCAGAGTTAGTTTAATTGTATTTTAACTTTTATATTAAGGGGCAATGTATGCCATCTTGAGTCCCATACTAGAATAAAAGCAAGATATAATGTTTTTTGTGGGTTTTTCAGGCTATGTGACCATGTTCTAGAAGAGTGTATTCGTGACCTTTCACCAGCATCTGTGGCTGGCATTTTCAGAGATTGCTGGCATGGAAGAGATGCTGGTGAAATGTCAGGAATACACTCTTCTAGAATATGGCTACATAGTGCAAAAAACCCACAAAAGAAACATGGGTGCTGGCCATGAAAGCCTTCAACTTCACACAAGATATACAGTAATTAAAGGAAGAAATACCAATAATTACATTAAAAGAAGCTAGGGTGCCTCCGCTAGCACCTAGTAGATTGAGCTCATAATGAAACAGATGAAGTCTGGGGAGAAATTACAGGCGTCTACTCTCAGATGTAAGGACAGCTACCAGCTTCCATGTCAGTGACGCAAAGAACCATCTCTAAAGGAGCTTGCCAGTGTGCTGAACCTATTTGGGGGCCTAAGGGTTCAGCAAATTGGACTTCACTTTCAAAGTTCATCCTAAAATTCAGAACAGGTTTATCATCCCACTGACACAGTAGCTGTCAACTGTTATTGCTCAAGTGGTAATTAGAAAGGTAACAACGGCTTCAATCCTATGTGCATATATCGGGGAGCATCTGAACAGGACTTGGCTTTTGAGTAGATCTGCACAGGATTGTTCAGAAGACAGTGGGTCCTTGCTATATGCTGGGTTTTGATTCCATGGTCTCTCGTGTACACCAAAATCCATGCATGCTCAAGTCCCATTAAATACAATGGCATAGTAAAATGGGGTCCCTTATATAAAATGGGAAAATTAAGGTTTGGAATTTATATATCTTTAAAATATTTTTCAAGCTGCAGATGCTTGAAACTGTAGATTTAAAAAAACAAAACAACCATGGATATGGAGGGCTGATCGTTTCTTTGATCCACCTCTCAGTGCCTTTCACTCCCTATCCTACAGTTCAAGTTGGCTGCCAGAGCAATAATGTTGGATACTAAAATAAAAAATAAAAATGAGCCTTTTTTAAAAAAATAAAAAAGACAAAGGTAGTGGGCCTGATGTGATACCACCATTAATTCAAACCTATGATTGCCTGTCCTATCAGAGTTGCTCAAAGCCAATCAAACAAAGCCTATTGGTCTATACACTCTTTACAGCTCCTAATTAATCAATATCTAATTCTCAAATGCCTGGTCTTACTGTTACACTGGGTTCTGTAAATTCAGAGAGTTGTACCTTGCAAATTATACACACACACACACACACACACACATACATATGTATATATGATCATCCGTGCCATTTTTTAAAAGAAAGTATTTTTCTGTACTGTCATTTGAATCTTTGTGGAAAGTACTATTTTGGTAGCAGTAGGGGTGTTTTTTAATCATAAAGATAAAATGAATACCAGATGTCTGTCATGAGGACTATTCCCAAACCATCTTGCTCTGAGAAGTAAGTCAAAGGGGCTGTGGAACTGTAGTCCAGCCATAATATGTATTTAAATTGCTGACAATGCATTGTGTTGGAAGATTCTGACAATTGGAAGATAGGAAGGTTGGCAGTTTGAGGCCCGAGTGCCACATGATGGAATGAGCTCTTATCACTAGTCTCAGCTTCTGCCAACCTAGCAGTTCAAAAGCATAGAAATGCAAGTAGATAAATAAGTACCACTTTAGTGGGAAGATAACAGCATTCGGTGCAGTCATGCTGGCCACAGGACCACCAGAGCAATCCTCAGACAACGCTGGCTCTTTGGCTTAGTAAGAGAGATGAGCACCTCTACAGGCAGTTATGACTAGACATTCATGTCAAGGGATTACCTTTAATTTTAATTTTACTAGGCAGGAAAACAACAGAACTGGCAAAGAACTAATTATCATAAGAATAAACCATCACACCTACACTTGAACTTTGTACAGAATAAGTCATGTCTGGAGAAGGCTGGGGCTTGTAAATGGCAATAGTAATAGCGTGTACATTTCTATACTGCTTCTTAGTGAACTCTGCCCTCCCTGAGCAGTTTAGAGTCTGTAAGCCAATTGCCCCCAACAAGCTCATTTTACCAACCAACAAAAGGATGGAAGTCTGAGTCAGCCTTGGAGCCTCTCGGATCTCGGATCTAACTCATAACCTTATGAGTACCAGTACCAGTACCAACATTTTAACCACTTTGTAAAGGTACAACTCTCAAAAGATCCAAACTGCACTGGAAGAGAGGAGGGCTTTCCTCTTCCATCCACTCCCCCATTACCCTATCTGAATGTATAATAGGAATGAACTTCCAACAGCCTCTTGGGTTTTAGGTTTCTCCAAAGGTCACTACTTGTATCTGTCTTTGCCATTCATATTTTTTTTTTCTTTTGCTGCTTTTAACTGCCCTCAGCCTTGACTCATGGAAACACTGTGGATGAGACATCTCCGAGACCCCCTGTTCTCCACTGCTCTGCTCACTTCCTGCAGATTTCAGGCCCTAAACCTCCCTGATTGAGTCTATCCACCTGGTGTCTGGTCTCCCTCTCTTTCTATTGGTTTCCACCTTCCCTAGCATTATTGTCTTTTCTATTGAATCATGTCTTCTCATGATGTGGCCCAAATATGACAGCCTCAATTTGATCATCTTAGCTTCTAGGGAAATTTTAGGATTGATCTGTACAAGGCCCCATTTGTTTGCCTTTGTGGCCATCCATGATATCTTCAGCACTCTTCTCCAGCTCCACATCTCAAATGACTTTATTTTCTTCTAATCTGCTTTTTCCACTGTCCAGCTCTTACATCAGTACATAGTGAAGGGGAATACAATGGCTTGGATAATTCTAGCTTTAGTGCTCAGTTGTATATCTTTAAACTTTAGGCTCTTGTCTAGTTCTTTCATGGCTGCCTTTCCCATTCTTAGTCTTCTGATTTCTTGACAACAATCTACATTCTGATCAATGTTTGATCCAAGGTATGGGAACTCTTTACTATTCCAATTTCCTCATCATCTAGGTTGAATTTATGTTGCTCCTCTGTTCATGATACAAAAACTTTATTCCAGGCATGTGGTTCTGCTCATGCTTTCTAGGTGAATCACAACTATCTTCCATTTAAAGGAATGAATACAGATTGTTCACGGTCACTGAAATACTTCCACAAGTTATGCATCATATTCTTCATAAATAAAGAATGGATTAAAATACAGATACATTAAAATTCACACTAAAAACCCCAGAGTCCATGGAATTTAGGAATTAATCAAACATCCCTATCAAATCTGATATTTTAAAAAAAAATCCCCAAGAAATAATGTATTCCATTAATTTATTTTACTAGCTGTTATTAACAGTTATTGGTTATTTTCCAACAGTGAATAACAATGAATTTTAAAACAAAGAGCCACATTTATTCTTGTCACAAACAATGCAAAATGCCAGGTGTATTAATTTGCACAAATTTGCAAATGCAGCCTATCAACAGTGCAAGAAATGTCCTATGTTTGCTAATTTTGAGATATAGAAAAGGATTATTAAGCTCATTAAAGCTGTCAATACATGGAGTCTGGAAAAGTTATTTTTTCAGATGACAACATCCAGAATCCCCCCATATTTCTAGCACTGCAGTCACTTAAAACTTCCATTAAGCATTTCGACTTTCAGGTTAGGCCTCCACAGAAAAGGAGTAATCAAAAGTACCAAGGGAATGCCAACAGAGTAAAAGAGAAGAGTTGTAGGTGTGAGCCATTTTCAATGTCTGGCTCTTTGCAATGCTAAACATTTGGGGATTAAAGGAAAAAATTATTGGGGAGGTAGAATTCTTGTTTGGTGGTTCAATAGCTTCAGTTTGTCTCCCCTCCTTATCTATACCCAATTTTGGGTCAAATAGACTACAGGCTTGTAAAGTTACTTTTCTGGAATACAGGTCCCAGAAAAGTAACTTTCCAAAATGCTAAAGTGGACTATAGGCTGAGTCCACACTGCAGAAAGAATGCACTTTGACTCTACCTTAACTCCCACAGATCAGTATTATGAAGTCCTGGGATTTGTAACTTTGTGAGCTATTTAATCTTCTCTGTCAGAGAGTTTTGTTGCCACAACAAATTACAAATCTCAGGATTGCATAGCACTGAAACATGACAGTAAAATTGGTGCCAAACTGCATTAATTCTACAGTATAGGTGCATCCATAGAGTCTAACATCATATAAAACCTTTTCTGTGTTCCATGACCAGGGAAGTGAATCCCAGAGGCTGAACAAGCATGGTGCGGAAGGGAAGGGGTGGTCTTTCCAAAACAAGGTAAAATGTATGGAAGCTGTTCAAAGCTTTGTTTGTTTGTTTGTTTGAGAGCAGATGTCCAGGAGGGTGGTTTTTGGCAGGGCCCACTCCATCAAACAGTCTAGCCTTGACAGTTGCTTGCTGGAGGGATGGCTGAAATGCAAAGCATTTTTGATCGGGATATCACATTCATCTGGAAGTTAATTACTGTGGCTGCATTGGTATAAATAATTAATTATGCAAAAGCCCACGCAGCTGCAGCTGGATGGAATGAAGTGACTTGCCGTTGGAAGACAGCGGATAAAGAGATTTGGGAAACCTAAGCCTATTTCACTGTTTGGCTGTGCTGGTTTGGGGTGTTTTTTAAAATTCCTTTTAGAAAGCATCCCACTGAGTGTGCCTTTCAGAACAAAATAAAAGGGGATTCTTGTATGTCTTCCCCAGCTCAGCCAACTAAGCCTCATTAACAGCCAACTTTCAGTGTCACTCCTTCCCCAACTGGAAAAACAAATAAACCAGCCCTATCAGTTGTTGTTATTGTTGTTGTTGTTGTTGTTGTTTTTGTTGTTATTATTATTATTATTAGACTGGTATGGTGAGAGTGTATTTGAAAAGGAGCAAAGCTGTAAAAAGTTGGTTTTTGGACTGTTATTCCAAGAATGCTCTGCCTGGCACAGCCAACAATCATACTGGCAGATTCTGGCAGTTGTAATCTTAAAAAAGTAACTTTTCCAACTTCTGAAGAGATTTTTTTGTATGCACATTGGCTTCATTTTATGGTCACATACTGAAGAGAACCTCACTCAGAATATTTGAGTAAACATGCTTAGGATTGTGCCAACATAAACTGTCACAGTCCTCACAAAGCCATGCACCACTCCAGCCAACCCCTTTGCAACACTTCACATTAAAGGCTGAGAGGTTCACTTTCTCACTGCAAGTGGTCATCAACTGGCCATGAATTGGCAATCAGTTCAGTGCAGTCATCCCCAAGATAGTGCCCTCCAGATATCCTGGACTGCAATTCCTGTGACCTCCAGAGAACATGGCTATGAACTGGCCATCTGTGCACTGGGTCATAGCTATGGACTGGCCATCTGGAGAGCATCAGCTCATGGGAAAAGGCTGACACAGTAGATGCTGAGCCACAGACATTGGGTCATGATCTGACTTAAGACAGGTCACATCGTAAGTGCTGCCACAGGAAGTCAGATGTTCCTTAGCTTCTGATTTTCAAGAAATAAATGGTGCTGGTGGCCCTTGTACAGAAGCAGCAAGAGCAAAGCTCTTTGAAGGACAAGAGAGAGCTGTGGCTTAAGGTTATTATGCTAAGTGCAGAACATATAAAACAATATTAGGCCTTTGACTAAAAGTGCAGCATAAGTAATGAGTACCTCCATTCACTTACTAAAGTGCAGAAGTAATAGCAATTGGCTTCTCTGGCTCTGAGGAAAGAGAACTGCCAAATGGATAATACTGACACATTGGGTTCAAAGGTGTTTAGCCGCTAGCTTCGACAGGAGCAGCATTCATTCTTTTGTAGTTATAAGGAAAGAATGCCATTACACTCAATTTAACAGTTCGGGCATCACTGTCATCAAGAGGCAGCTGAAAAATTTATGTGAACCCTGCCAAAGTGTTATGGATCTCTCACTCTTTCTCTTTCTCTCTCTCTCTCTGTGGTGAAAAGCATCTACTATAAACAAAGCTCCATGTTGCAAGCATGTATTTAAAAGTCATCTGCTTGTGTTACCAATCAGAGAAGAAGAAGAAAAGGATTCATGCTCTCACTCAGTCTGTCATGTAATTTATGGAAACAGTGCTTCAAAAGAAACATTTCAAAACATCTCTGTCTCATCCAAAAGAGGATATGTGTACAATGTGGTTTACACATTACATCCACTACAGGGAATATGCTTAAAAATGCTTCATGTGGTACTGGTTCTTATCACATGCTGAGGGCTGTTTCTCCCACGCACATGCTTCCTCTGATTTCTCACAGCCTGATGGCCAGCAGCTGAATATACACACTCACTTCACCAAAAAAACTGTTGTGGAGAGATCAGAGGGCAGGTAAATTCTGTTATCTCAATTGGATCTATGACATGTCATTCATTATTGTTCCACATGTACATAAACACACACGCACACAAACACACATGTCTATGAAGCCTTAAAGCAGGATTTGACAACTCTTTTCCATGAGAGCTGTATGCACCAATGGGTGGTGAGCTGGGGGCCGTACAAACATACACACACAGATACAAGAACTCTTGCTTCCACACATGCTGCAAACAGTGAGTAAGTAGCAATCTTGCGGTAGCTTTGGGGTAGATGGGAAGGAGAAACAGAAAGCCTCCACTCTTACCATCTTGACACTGCTAATCTAAGCACTAGTTATAATGGTATGTTTCTCACTGTTTAGGTGATGAATGGTCAACCAGGAAGAAGGAGAAGGTGGATGGCTCTGTGGAGACTAGATCCTTATCACACTACAGTGTTAGGGCACTATATTCCACTTTAACTGCCATGGCAACACCCTGTGGGATTATGGGGTTTATAGTTTGGAGAGGACCAAGAGCTAATAAAACTGCTAGATGAAACAGAGATGGATAAATTGATTAACTGGTTAAATGGAAAATAATTGAAAACAACAGAAAAAGAATGGAATGGAATTTAACCACAGAATACTGCAAGAACAAATGGAGCTGAACAAAACACAACTAGAAATAGACAGCCCAGACCATATTAGGAAAACTAAGAAATCAATATACACATTGAAACTATTCACATTAAAAAAATGAATACAGAACTGGGCAAAGGTAAAGGAATAAATCACACAAACCAGTGAGACAACTGCAAGTCTAGAAACAGAATATAAAGATACCACACATACACACACACACACACACACACCAATGTTTTTAGAGGTGACCTTTCAGCATCGCTCCATGCCAAATCTATCTATCACTGTAGTACAGCATCTGAAACTCATGGATAGCATATCCAGAAAAGAAAATTTCCAAAGAACTGGCTCGGATTTAATCCTAACTATTACGACAGTTCCAATCACTACCCATTTCGGGGAGATTATCTTCTCCTTCCAGGAGGTTTGGTCTGATAAAGTGACTTCAGCCTCTAATGCATTATTAAATGAGAAGAAATACCAAGCCTTTTTCCTCATTATAAACTTCTGCTCTGATTTCCCAGCAGGAATACCACAGGGTCAGAGAGTCATCATTAACCAATAGATGGCAGCTAATTGATTTTATACCTCTGTGTATCAGAGATTGCATTCCATCAGTTTAAAAAAGCTAATTTCTCTCAGTCCTCTAATACAGGTGATCATCACAAAATTGTATGTCATAGTTATTTTTTTTTTAAAGTCATAGTTCATAGTTCGCTTTTAAAAAAAGTCTACATCCAGATTGCATTACTGAAACCCAGACTCCCTAGGCTACTTATTCCTATAAACTGAAAACAGTGAACCAGTCTTTAGCACTCATCGAGGCATTTTCAAAACTAAAACCACTTTAGGATAGCTATTAATGAGACACTGGGCTTTGCTTTTTTTCCAAGAAAGACTGACAGAAACACATTTTAAAGTAGGAGACTTCTGGAAGGGAGCTCAAGCAGGCAAAAAGCCAAAAGTGTGTTTTTATGCAGACAGGTAACACCACCATAGCTCCACTCAGGACTATGTATTTGATTAAAATTAGTGATGTACACACTATGAAAAACAAAGAGCTTTCCCTGTGTTTACTGAAGCAACCTCTTCCTGTGATTCAATAAACATTTCAATAACCTTGACAATAATTATACAAATACACACACACACACACACACACACACACACATAAACAGCAGCTGCAACTTTTCAAGATGTGTAGAAAGGCCCTTATTCACAGTTTCAGATGAAAATGTAATTTCCTGAAGTTTCATTTGTAAACAGTGGGAGAAACACATTCCTCCAAGCCATTTCAGGGGAATCTGGATTCCATAGTGACCAGCACAACTTTGCATGCATGCACATGGACGAAGCATTTTTATCTCTGTGTTCACAAGGCCCATGGTAGTAGTTGTTCTAGAAAACTTTATCTTAATTAATATTTGAAATTCAGTTTCATTAGATGGTTTTAGCAGAATGGGATAAGTGCATCAGTGGTGAAACAATGTAATTTAAAATGTCTATTTTAGGGATTTTAAAAGGTCTAATCTTAAATTAATGGATTTTGTTGAAATCTCTCTCTCTCTCTCTCTCTCTCACACACACACACACACACATTTACATTTATATGAACTTTGAGAGCTTTTCAAATTTATTAAGGAATTTTTCAGGACTATGGTCCCAGAAATTTGCTCAGTTAACAGAGGGATGAGTGGGCTTTGTGTGAATTATTGATGTCATTTCAATATATTGCACGCACAATACAGCTATTATTGGATATGACTCTTAAAGTTCAATAATAAGAAAATTTTTAAAGCTTGACAATCAGAGATATTCCACAGACTTCAAAATAACTCAGGCTGGCTCAAAACATTTTGCTTCCAGAGGCAGAAAAGGTTGTGTCTCCACCCACATTGAGATGCATCATACCTTAAACCAGTCGATTTACTTGGGCATCTATAACATCTAGGTTCCAGGTCACTGGCTGAGGTCTTAGCAAATTAGTGTCCCTCTGTTCCTAGGAGGAGAGACAGATCTCAGTCTCAGGGCAAATTGTACTGGAGAAGGAGAAAAACTGACTTTTGAATGTTATACAGCTTAAAAGCCTGGGCACCTGTCCTCACTCATTCCCTACTGGAATCAGTGCTCTTTGGCTCCGGATGAAGATGTTTGCTTGACTGTTGTCCTTGTTTAACACTGGTGTGCTAAAAATCTAGGATAAAGAAAAGGGATACAGCAGAGAGAGAGAGTAAATGTACTTAGCCATATTTGGAACAAGGTACAGTGTGAAGTTCCAGCATTGTGGGTAATGAGCAAAGTGTCTGTTTGTGTGGTCCACGTGCGCAATATTGGTGTGCCTAAAACAAAACAAAAACACAAGTGATGAGAAGAGAATGGGGATCTACATAATGCATAAATTCACCTGGGAATATTTACTATTTGAGGCAAGGGGGAATGGGGACCAGTGTCAGTGAGCTTCATTGATGTAACTCTGGTGGCAGTTGCTATAGGTCTTTAAATGAGGGGGGGGGATCCCTGAAAGGCTGTTTGTGAGCTTTCCACAATCCCCAGAAGCAGCACAGGGCCTGGAAATCCTCCCACATGGTGGAAGGTAAGCATACCCTGGGACATGTATGGCCAGACAATACTACAATATGGTCAAAATGACAAATGTATTAATGAGGAAGAGCAAACAAGCTAGTGGAGACTGCAGCAGGTTGCTGTGCCTGAGTCTACTGGGAAGGACAAGATTCTACCACTGCATTTCCTCTTCCCCTCTGAATTTAATGAATGCAAACTACTTCTGCACATTGAACTCAGTTTATAGTAGTTGAAGTAAGCCAAAGACAAATGGAGGAAATGGGAGGATCAAAGAGAAACTGGTACCTTTTAAAAGCAGCTGAAAAATGGGATGAGAGATTATTGACTCAAACTGTCTCTGCTCAGTCTGGACAATTGGAGGGTATGGTTAAAGCTGCACAGGCTGAGAGTTATGGTTGGAATGGTGGCAACTACTATAGCTACTAGGTGCATTTTGCTCCATGACTGACTACTAAAAGATGATTTGTGCTTTTTGTTTCCTCTGCTACTGGGTTGCAAATTACCTTTTCACTTGGGATTTACCCAAATTCTGGAACTATTTACCTGGATTGCATTGGGTGCTGTTTCTACAGTCGGCCTGGAAGCAGTTCCATCCCTCATCTAACCCTTCTCTGCTCCACCTCAGCGACAACACAAGAACTCATCTTCTGGTATCAGGTTTACCTGGATTGTATTGGATACTGTTTTTACAGTTGGTCCAGAAGCAGTTCCATTTCTCATCTAGCCCTGCCCTGCTCCACTTCTGTGACAACACAAGAATCCATCTTATGGTATCAGGTTTTGGCCTTAAATATTGGAGGATGCGGTGTGACCCTGTATGGCACCAGAAATGTAAAAACCCTTGAGGATCTTTTCCTGTCTTATAAAAGTACAATAATGAAATAACTGAAATACAACAATGATATAAAAAGTCTAACAATTTGTTACTCTTTCTTACCCTTTCTAATGCCAGAGGCAGCAATTTACAGCTTTATTTTTTATTTTTTACAGCTGATAACCACAATTGAATATACTCTTATTATTGCATATATTTTGGGAGAACCATTTACTATCTCAAATGTTTAAAGCATATCTGATAGTCCACACCAATCAAGAGGATTTCATTCTGAGAAGCTGTGATAGTAACTGGTTTCCATATCAGGACAGCACTCAACTGAACTGAATTTTAAAAGAGACCAGTGTTTGATTCCCAGTTCAGCCATGAAACCCACTGAGTGACCTTAGGCAAGTCACATACTCTTAGCCTCAGGGAAAGACAATGGCAAACCTCCTCTGAACAAATCTTGCCAAGAAAATCCCATGATAGGGTCACCTTAGGGTCACCATAAGTCAGAAATGACTTGAAGGCTCACAAAAACAAAAAATAGAGTAGACATTTAAGGTGTTGAGTTTTTTTGGAGGTGGCAAGACTCATTGCCTTGGATAGCTCCTTTAAAGTCTAGACACAATCTCCTTGTGGTTTCGCTCTCCCACTGGCACGGAAGTCCCCAGCTGCAATTGCTGACACCAGAAGAAATCAGAAATATCTACAGGTGTTTCTGAACATCTTTACCACTACTAATGGCTATACACAATACAGAACACAAAGAGAAAAAACTTTTAGTTTGGGAATAGAATCCTGATAAAAGAGGAGGGAGAGGAAGCATGTAGTGGCAGGCAATCTAAGGGTGCACCTGCACTGTAGAAATAATGAAATTTGGCACCACTTTACCTGCCATGGCTCCATCGTACAGCATCCAGGGATCTGTAGTTTGGTAAGGCACCAGCACTCTTTGGCATAAAAGGCTAAAGACCTTGAAAAATGGAAAATCTCAGGATTGCATAGGATGGAGCTACAGAACTTAAAGTGTGTTTGAGACTACTCTAACTGTACTGGCTCATTGCTAGGGAATTCTAGAAACTGTGCTTTTGTGAGACATTTAACCTACTCTGTCACAGAGCTCTAGTGCCACAATCAACTACAATTCCCAGGATTCCCTAGCACTGAACCAGGGCAGTTAAAACACTGTCAAACTGGGTTATTTCTGCAGTGTGTTTTGAACCAGTGCTTTGGTTCTGCATCATGTGTTAAGGTCATGATGAAGACTGGGGGAAATTGGTGTAATTGGTCCATGTAGACATACCCTATACTTTCTATGGGCTTCTGTCATTGACTTTCCAGTGAGTTCTCAAAGAAGCAGGGATGTTTCTGTGTGTACAAATAACTGGGAAGATAATAAACTAAGCAATAAAATAGCATATTGAAATGTTATTTTATTCATTTTTTGAAATGGGGAAAATCTAAAGCATCCTGGCAGGAAATGATCTTGATAGACGAGACCAATGGAGATTTATGATGAACATTTCTAGAAAAAATGTTGGTTACAAATGTGCATGTAATGTCACTTTGCAGCTGTAAACACAAGTGAAGCCAGAAATAGTAAGAAAAAAATCAACACAGACTTTAAGCTTAACCAATTTTGAGAAAAATGAGAGCAAGCTACACCTCAGCCACCTCACTTTAAAACAACAAAGAACAGCTTGAAGTAAAGAAAAGTCATCCACACACTCAACACATAACAGCTTACAGCTCTAACTCTAGTTTCTAACAAAACTATGCATTCCAGAACAGGATTTAACAGCTTCTTTCTTTTCTTAATCACCATTTAATGAACCTGAATGGCCTTCAGTTTAAGGGGTAAGTCCCATGTCTTCCCAAAATCAGTGCCTCAAGGCCATTTTCCAACCCATTAGGCTTTTTTGTTAAAGTTAGGATGTCAGAGGAGAGAAACAGAAAGAGGACAAAACACATACACAGCCCCTTAGAAGACAGCTGGTTTGTCAGTAAAGAAAATACAAAGAAGAATATGGGACAAGCCTTGTGTAAACCTCTTCTCAAATCTCATTGCCTGAAATGCAATTTAGTACTGTCATAAAATTAAAGGCTAAAAATGTCACAATGGCCATGGTTACCAGCCTCCATGAGACTCATGCGACTCATGCCATTTTTAATTTTGATCACAAGACATTTTCCTTCATGTTGGATCATGAGCTACATAGTCTGTCATAGGGAAAAAACATTGTCCTCTCTCCATCCATCATAACCAGGGATGGCCCTAAAAGATACAAGGCCCTGAATAAGAATGACACTAGATTTCTCCATGATCTCCCCCCTCCCACCCAAAATTGTTATGGGGTCTGTGGGAGCTGTGGTGTTAGGGTAAACCCTACAAAGAACCATGTATATGTCTACAAAGTGCCACATGTGAAAATTACTTCAGGCCCATTTATATGGGGAATCCCTAGCTTATCTTGGGATCAAGCAGAATAATCATTGTGCCCCTTTTTTGTTGTCATATATGTAGAAAAAGGAAAAGGACCTGAAATATACTTCTACAAAGTACCTTCTCCACATTCAAAATCCCCCCTAGATGAGCTTCTTTCTGCTTGCTTGGGCTTAGTCTCATGCTGCAGGTGTACCATAGAAATACAGTTGGCCCTCCTTATCCACGGATTTTTTTATCCACTGATTTGAGCATACATACACACTTTGAAATCATTCCCAAAAAGTATAAATTCCAAATAGCAAGCCTTGTTTTTCCATTTTAAATATGGGACACCATTTTGCTGTGCCATTATATTTAATGGGACTTGAGCATACACAGATTTTGTTATTCATGGAGGGTCCTGAACCCAAACCCCAGGACCAGTTTGACCCCACTTTAACTGCCGTGGTGCCATCCTATGGAATCCTTGTAGTTTGTTGTGGCACCAGAGCTCTCTGACGAAGAAGGCTAAATATCTCACAAAATCACAAATCCAAGAATTCCACAGCATTGAGCCATGGCAGTTAGTGGTATCAAAACTGTATTATTTTGGCAGTACAAATACAATGTCAGAGGCCTTCTGCTGGTGGCCTTGAGGTGGTCATCTCCTCCACTGACTCAAAAAGGATTCCTCCCATACTGACACAACTGGTACGGGCAAAGCACTTGTGCAAAGGCTTGGTCAGTGGCCTGCACAAGCCAGATCAAAGTGCTCAAATGATCATGGATTAAAATGGAGTTTCTGCAGGGTGGAGAAGATGACATTTTGTACTAATGACATTGTTGTATGCCTTCAAGTAATTTCCAACTTACAGCAAACCTAAGATGAACCTATGGTATAATGGGGTTTTCTGGGGCTGAGAGTGTGTGACTTGCCCAAGGTCACCTAGTGGGTTTCCATGGATAAGTGGAGAATAAAAGCCTGATTTCATAGTCCATTCATAGTCATAATCCAATGTTCAAACCACCACACCATGCTGGCTAATGGAATTCCAGTATCATGAGTTTTTAATTCAACATATTCTATTTTATTTCTTAAAGAAATTGCTTCCAAAGGAAATATTCCCTAAAAGGGAACTGATTAATATCTATTTATGTAGCTAGCCAAACAAACAAGCTGAAATGTTATGTGCACTTGACACAATTTATCTTTTTCATTACTCAAATAACACCTGACCACCTAAACTAGTTCTCTACATAATTATTTTATGGTGTTTCACTGTATATTCTTAAAATAATTTCAAATATTAGAATAGACCACTTCTTTACCTAACACCACATAGAAGACATATTCTTCATTAATTAGATAATTAGATTCCATCTCAGCACCCTTTTCATGTTTCTTGTTAATGAATAAATAGCCATTAATCTTTACTCCTTGGTCCAAAGTTATTCATACAATAACATACTGCAGCCAGTGGATCCATAAGAACTTCTTTCCTGCAATATAAAAAAATATTTCTATCACTTTCCTTCCAAAATGCCTTATGGGTAAAACTTTTATAAGTAGCGTATCTGCATACACAGCTCAACAATGTCAGCTCTTGGCATTTATATATATTAAATCTTCATGGTGTTGAGTACAATTTAGTAAAACAGTTCTCTGCCCAGTTAGCACACCATGAGATTCTAAATTCTGTTTTTCTGATATAATTATTATTGGCTCTCTCAACTCGTGTGTGTGTGTGTGTGTGTGTGGTTACAAAAACAAAATATAAAAATAAAGGAAAGAATCTAATCAGAAAGGTTTTCCTTAGTGTTGCTTTATAAAAAGCTGCATGACAATTGTCAAGAGTATTCACATAAAAAGACTGTTTGCTCTGTAGAACACTGCAAAGGAACTCATGCGAATGGACAGGTTGACAGTGCACCCCTGGAAATGTATTCTTCTTAGAGAGAAAATTACAAAGGACTGTTCATCGCATGTCAGAACAGAGTATCAAATGAGATGGCTGTGTGTGTACAGTTCATAATTTCAAAGGATGGGAGGGGGGCGGATAAGAAAGAGGAATTTGAATACTGAACCATCCTGTTGTGCTCTTCCATCTTTTGCATCCCTGTGGTAAAATGTCATCTTTCTTATTACAGTAGCAAGATGTTTCAATTGCCAATTGAATCGTAAATGCTCATGAAGCAACAGTCTACATAGAAGAGAATTCCTTATATGAGCATATTTATATTTTGCTATGAGATCTGGCAGCAAATGGTTGCAAAGCTGCATAGGAAGCAGCGGGCTTCCTATTTTAGAAAAGTCACTTTCCTTTCTTTTTTGAAATAGATACTGAATAATTAAGTTATGTTTGGAACCGGAAGGATGTTCCAAGGAAATAATATAATTTGCTGATATAAATGGAAGAGACACACTCAACACTACATGCACATTCCATTTCATTGTGCACAGTGTTTATGGTTATTTGCAAAAGGGTCACATTATTAGACTTATTCCAGCACTGTCTGAAGAAGTATCTCTGTTTGTTTTAATGTGATATAACTTTGCCTGATGTATGCTCTGGATTGTGTCAGGCTATGATAAAAGCTGCCATCACCTCACCAGGAATTTTCTGCAATGTATAAACACTTCACTTCACCCTAAGCTTCCCTCCTTCCTCCAACGCACCCTTGCTTGCATATCAATGACTGCAGAAAAGGGCACTGCTGTGTACCAAGGCCTAGTCAACAGCCAGGATTGATGAAGCCTAGAGGATTACTCCACTTCTGACTGCTAATCAATAGGTATTGAGTGCAACCTTAGGCTCTACATTCAACTGGGTTAATAAGTGTCTACACAAAACAATGGCTTGAAATACAATCTTTCTATTGAATGAGCGAAAGGAGAGGTGGGGATGTTTGCTCCAGCAGCTGCTGATAAAGCCACTGAGAGACCAAACTATCTTCTGCCTGAAGCATTCCTGATCTGCTAAGTATTCTGTGCTTCAGTACGGACAAAAGGGAATACCCCCACAGTACAGTCTGGAATTTCAAAATAGTTATATTACAAGGCAGAGGCCAGATGAACAATTCCCAAATATGATGTGCACTGGACAAATTTTTTTAAAAAAACCTTGAATATTTGCAGCATGAAATCAACAAATGGGACAGGAGGGAGGGAATCAGGAAGAATGGCTTGGTGACCTGCCTGCCATATCTGTCCTTAACTAGCAAAAGTGCTTTCTTTAGTATGGTAGATAAAACCTTATTATATAAAAGTAGTCCTTTCCCTCCACAAATTCATAGCGTCTTCTTTAGTTTGGAGCAGAAGATGAATCATTCAAAGCCTACAATGACTCAGAAGCTACACTTTTGTATTGCACTTTGAAATCCCTGCCAGGATGGAAACTGTCCACTTGGTTGTGGTAATCTGTACAATGACACCTCAGATATTATGGCATTAACACAGGCTTGCTGATATCTGAAAATGTTGCCAGCATTCTTCGTGTGACAGGCAGAATGTTTGAATCCACCATTAGTTTCCTGCATAGGCTGGTCTCTAGCAAAGAATGGTGGGGCGTCAGAAATAACAAAAAACAATTGGATCCTCTTCCCTCTGTATAAGGATACAGGTTGAGTCTCTCTTATCCAAAATTCCAAAATCCAAAATATTCCAAAAGCCAGAATTGTTCACATGCATGGATGAGATAATGACACCTTTGCTTTCCGATGGCTCAGTGTACACATACTTTGAAGATTTTCATACCTGTCTGCATCGCTACTAAAATGTTCCTGAAACATCACTTAAACGTGGAGGAAGTGCCAGTTTCTGAACGCCAGACGTGCTTCCTCAATCATCATGCTATCACTGTTCCCTCTAGCGTTCCTGAATCATTCCTGAGGAGCGGATTTCCTATGAATGCAAAGGTCATAGGAAATCCGCTTCCCAGGAACGATTCAGGGACGCTAGAGGGAGAGAGGATTGCATGACGATTAAGGAAATGCACCTGGCATTCAGACATTGGCACTTCCTCTTCATTTGAGCAATGTTTCAGGGGCGTTTTAGCAGTGATGAAGGCAGGTATGAAAATCTTCTTTGTTTCATGACAAAATTATTAAAAATATTATCCATAAAATTACCTTCAGGCTATGTGCGTAAGGTATGTATGAAACATAAATGATTTTTATATTTAGATTTGTTTCCTATCTCCAAGATACCACATTATGTATATGTAAATATTCCAAAATCTAAAAAACAAAACAAAACAAAAAACTCTGAAATCTGAAGCAGTTCTGGTCCTAAGTATTTTGGATGAGGGAGATTCAGCCTGTATACACAGCCTGAGGCTTTTGGGCTCATGAGAATTGGAGTACAGGATGCCCAAAGGCCACAGGTTCCTTACTCCAATATTTATATACATATTCAAATGTAACACATTTTATTTTATTTAAGATATATTTTTATCTACACCCAGCTGATAAGGGCTCCTGAGGCAATGAACAAAGAAAAACAATTAAAACAATACAAAGATAAAGATATTTTTAAAACCCATTAAAACAATCTTTTAAAACTTATAAAAACAATCTAAAAACAATCCTAAAAGCTGATTTTAAAACAATTAAAATAGAGCAATTTCAGACTTTAAATATCATAAATATCAAGCACTGTTTTGACTGCCTACAGAAAGCTTAAATGAGATGGAGCTAGTCAAACAATTTTTATTCCTAGAAATCACATGTTGACTCTGACATTACTCCCATGTGTGTTAGATTTTTACTCAGTTACAAGTGGCTTCTGCATCTTCCATAGTCCTTTAATGGTAAACAGATCAGTTATTTTTATTTGGCTTAATCGACATCTTGTTGTTGCATGCTTTCAAGTCATTTCTGATTTATGGTGATCCTAAGGTGAACTTATTATAAGATTTTCTTTGCAAGATTTGTTCAGAAGAGGTTTGCCACTGTCTTCCCCTGAGGCTGAGAGCATGTGACTTGCCCAAGGTCACCCAGTGGGTTTCATGGCTGAGTTAGGAATTGAAACCTGATCTCCAGATTTATTGTCCAGCACTCAAACCACATACCTCAGGGACAAGAATGGCCAAGCTTGGATCGTCAGTGGTTCAATTGATACAATTGCTAGCTTGGCCCACCCACCTCTGTAAGGGAAAAAGGCATAGCTTTCTTCCTCTTCTTCCTCGGTCATTTCCAACATCTCCAGATGCTTCTCTTATCAAAATCTTGTTTGTATTTCAGTAAAAATGCATAAGAAAATATTGCATTATTTGAGTAAAAATACATAAAAATGCATTGAGTAAAAATGCCTAATGGCTATTAGACTTAATGAGTTTTCAGGGCTGAAGATTTCGTGTGTGTATGCTGATGTCTAATGTATTTTGTTATTACAGTCAGCCCTCATTATCCACGGATTTTGTATCCATGGATTCAAGCATACAAGGCTTGAAAATATTCCCAAAAAGTATAAATTCCAAACAGCAAACCTTAATTTTTCCATTTTTTATAAGGCACATCATTTTGCTCTGCCATTATATTTAATGGGACTTAAGCATCCACGGATTTTGGGTCCTGGAGCCAAACGACAGTGGATAACAAGGTCCCACTGTAGTATTATTTATTTATGGGTTTGTTTAATTTCTATGCCACCAATTCTAGAGCCGGTCACAGGGCAAAAGCAGAAAGAGCACTCTACTTTTAGAACTGCTACAAAGCCCTAACCACCATAATTTGACTTTGGGGATGGCTAAATAAACTCAATAGAGATGGCCAATATCAACCAGTATCTCAAGACATCCAGAATTTCTGCTGCCACTTTGCTGTCCCCCTTTCCAGTATATATGGATTTTCATTTGCTCCTTTTCAGGGCCTTGGTACAAATGGATGATGCATGGTTGTAAAAGATTAAGCATGTTTATGTTGTGTCCCCAAACTTTGTCTTGAGCTGATGATTGATTCTCTAGAAATGGACGTATCCTTTTACTGATCAGTACCAATGAATGATGGGCTGTGCAAACAACTTCCTTGTGAGGACAAGCATTTGTTCTCCACTGAGCTTCAGGCAATTCATCACAAAGAAGAATCAGCAGAGAGCATGATTTTCCTTCATTAGAGGAATTGTGCCCAGGAACTGAGGAGGACATTTTCTGAGTTTTGAGGGTACTTGGACAAAACTATCATTACTTCCAGGTACAGATATACTTCCTTTAAAAGTTTCTGATCAAACAGTGTTTTTTCAAAATGTGGTGTTCTGAATTATAATTGACAAAACGATACACTGGAAAACATGACACCATAGACAATAATAGATATATCATACTTTCAGATCTCCTAAATACCAGTGACTATATGCAACTTTGCTTAATAGATTGATTCTAGTGAGGTGGTGTCAAACCCACATGTTCCTGGAGTATTATCCTAGGGAAACTATGGGAGCATCTATATATTAGAAATAAGGTAGTTTTACACCACTTTAAGTACTGTAACTCCATTTTATGGAATCCAGCCTTCTCTGACAAAGAATACTGGTGCCTCAGAAAACTACAAATCCCAGGATTCTGTAGGATGAAGCTATTGCAGTTAAAGTGGTGTCAAACCACTTTACATCTACAGTGCAGACGCACCCTTTGGAAGCAGTAGAACCTAGCAGGAATGAAAAAGAAACACATGTGAGCTGCTTGGGGGGGGGGGGGAGAGATTTATCCAGTTTGCTCCCCACAAGGCTGTTAGTGAAAATGTGAACATATTTTTTTTTCCTTTCCCCAGGAGAAAATCATCAACTCCAGATTCACCTCCCCCACTTTTCTTCCTTCAAAATATATATAAGGAAATAGGTGCAATTAGAAATAGGTACACACATATTTTAATCAATTGCATGAGTGCTTTCATAAAGAAGACAAATCAGTGCAAAAGTTATGTACTTTTGGAAAATCTTCCAGGGTGTTAAACTGCTGGAAGAAAAAAAAAAGCTTTCAAAGACTATTCGGTTATATTTGACATAAGCTTCCATGAATAGCAGCAGCCCAGTTGCATTTGATGAGTAAGATGGTATCCACAAAAGCTTCTGGCTTTTGAAAAAGTGTGTATCAAAATAGCCACATATATTTTCATGCTGCAAACAAACAAACAAAAGCAAGTCTTGCAGCACAATACAGAACTTGGACATGATCAGTATGCTCCTGGGATTCTGAGAAATCCAACAAAGATGAAACTGACATTTCTACAATACACATTTATTTTATTTTTTCAGGCATTTCTTGGTTTCTCCATGACTAACTCCTAGCTTGTTCTGTTTTTAATTGTTTTTATCTTTGTATTTTATTCTTTTAATGTGTGAAATATTTTAAAGCTGTAATAATTTAATTCTATTTGGATGCTCACATGTTGTATGGTTTTAATTGTACTGCTTGTTTAAACAGAGATCAGTCCCAATTTGGTGTGGAAAGCAGGATAAGAATAAATATAATAATAGTAACAACAACAACAACAACAGCTTGGCTTCTCAGTTAGCCAATACTAAATATTTGCTTCCAGGAAACCTCCCTCATACTCTGTAGATGTCTTTTTGTTTGCAGGTGAGAACAGCTTATTGTTTTCTTTAGGAACCACTATATGTGGATTTACACAGAAGATATATCCTAGTTTTGCAGATGTGATATTGAAGTACTAAACCACAAGGGGGAGTGCTCTGACCTTTTTAAAAAAGGAAAACCTGGCGATGGCCTCTGCTCTCCTGACCCCAAGAAGAGAAGTGGACAAAGGCTGAGTCCACCAGTCTATTTAACACTTGCAACCACCTTTTCAGAGTGTGGTTGACAAAGTAATTTATTTAAACTGTGCGCATGCAAACAGGCCAGTAAATCGTTTCATCCAATTCCACCTTGATCAGGGTGATGCTTGTCATTCCTGTGAAAACCTACATCAGATACAGCCCCAGCGTGTTTGTGTATTTGTCTGCTTAGTGCCTTTTAAACTGTCATTTGCCACTTATCGGGTTCAAATGACTGGATGGATGGAAAGAAAACAGGAGACTCAGTCAAAAGTGCAAAATTATTAATCAAGTTGGGCAAACAAATAAATCTCTCGTCAGCTGCTTCTCCAGACACAGACTTCAGGGACTTGTGCAAAAGAAAGGGGGGGGGGCTACTGAGGAGTTCTGTGGCTTATCAGCCTGGTTTTTATCTTTGCTTCATGTTTACTCTTCATTAGCTCCAAGCCAAAGACAAAATTGCCCTGTAAAGGATGCACTAGGCCCCCGTCATGTGCTGTGCTTTTAATTGCTAACACCATTCATTAATCAAACAAAAGGAAGCCATGCTCAGGGGTACCGCTGGGGACTGGCACAGTTTGGGCCTACCTAGTTGAGTATGCTAATGGCAGTTGATTTTGTTTTAATAAGCCAGTCAAAAGCTACTCCCTCAAATCTGGCATAAGCTGCTGTGACAATCGGAGCATACAGTGACAGCTGTGAAGTCAGAATGGCGCGTCCCACTCCGAGGGGCTTGAGGCTTCCTTTTCATATCTCCTGGGGAGTTTGGCCAAATGGTGGATGAAGCCTGAGACTGCACTAATATCCACTCTCTCACACTCTTGCAGGTTATGAATTTCAATCAATATGTGCTCTCAGTAGCAAAGGAAAGCAGCAGGGAGGAGAGGATGGAGTAGAACCAGGGAGAGAGAAAGAGAGCTGCTCAGAGTAAAGACCAGCATAAAATAAAATAAAATAATAATAATCCGTGCTACAACAATTTAATGATCATGTGATAATAAGCATATAGTTACCAATGATGGATGCAATCCTGCACATGTTTAGGCTTTTTAAATCCCACTGAAGTTAAAGGGGATTTAAAAAGCCTTGTTAAGCCTAGCAATTCCTGACTCTGCAGCCTTAGAGTATAATGGTTCAAAACATCAGTTATTGGTATTTAGAAGAAGCCACATTATGTAATCCCCATAATGCCAAAGTTTCAGCTTTACTCACAGAATATGTTCTTACTATAATGATGGAATGGCATGGCTAATAAAAGTACACTTTTAAAGCAATTAATAATTTTTTTGGGGGGGGGGGGGTTACAAAACGATATACAATCATGGAGACCTGTGCTACTTTGGAAAAACAACACTACCTATATACAATTTATTGTTGAAAAACAGGCTGGCAGGTGAGTTAGATACAGTATTCCCCCCACAAAAAAAGAATATCCCAAAAACAAATCTTGATTTTGACATTTTATATAAGGAGCAACACTTTACTATGCATTTTACTATGATGGAACTTGAACATGCACAGATTTTGGTATTGACGGGGGTCCTGGAACAAATCCCCAGTGGATGCCAATGGCCAACTGTACTTTCATTCCTGATCTGAATAAAACAAGATTAAACAACCCTAAAACAGGATTAAAGAAAAAGGGATGGTGTAGGACCACACAGAGCCATTATAAGCTGTGTGTCCTTTATGATTCAGAACCATGACAGATCCATGAAGGACCAAATGGGCCAACAGATACTGTCTGTTGTCAAGTTGATTGCAGATGGTCTATGCAGCAGAGTTTCTAGCATCAACTATGGAAGCTTGTAGCTTCCATGTCAGTGAATTTGCTCTGGGTTGTAAACCAAACCTTAAAGTGCTTAACTTTGACCCAAATAGTTTTAACAGCTTTAACAGCCTTTATAGTCAGGGTGAAAACCTGGAGCAGATTCACCAGCCCATTGACATGGAACACCACTTATGTCCAGTGACAGATAAGGCTTAAATGTCCATCCTTCACCATCAGGAAATGGTGTTGTTTTCTAATGGTGAGAATACAGTCATGGTACTTGTTAATTTGCCCCCAGACTTCTCAAGTCAATCTAATGCAGTCACAGCTGATGGCTGCCAATTTACTGGAGCAGTGAAACTGTTCTGGGGTTTAGCCCAAAATTTAAGGATTCTATCCAAGGTGCTGAATACTGTCTCCAAAATACGTTCAGCATCTTGGATAGCTTCTTTGTTTTTTGTTGTTGTTGTTTGTTTGTTTTTTACTATAATCCAAAGTAGATTCACCACCCTATTATCATGGGAGACAATAGCTGCCCATGGTTTAAGGATGAGCTTGTGCTATAGTGTATAGATAGGGCTCAAAGGGTCAAAACACCACACTTTCTGTTTAGCAGGCATGAGGTTGTCATCTACCCCCAGCTTCCCTGTTCCCTCTGAGCTTTTCTGAAATGCACTCAATAGAAGGAGGGGAAATGGTTTTTTTCTCCCAGTAACACCATATTGCTGTAATTAACTTAAACCAGTGCTTCTCAAAGTGGTGGTCCATGGACCATTGCTGGTCCTTAAACCATTGGATCCTGATCCCTTGCAAGTTTCCAGGAAAGAAAGAAACAATTGCAGCCAATAGGCAAAAATATGGTGCTGGTGCTTGGCACACTGGGGAAAAAGAAAACTGGTCCTTCCATCAAATAACTTGACATGCACTGACTGAAGCCACCAACAGCAGCAGCTTCAGGTAGAGATAAAAGCTTCCAGAAATGGTTTATTGATATGATCAACATGGCTGCCCATATTTATTTATTTATTTAGGTTGCTAACTGCCCTTGAGTGAATTTTGACTCATAGAGAACCTGTCAATGAGACATCTCCAAGAACCCCTGTCCTCTACTACTCTCCTTAATTCCTGTAACTCGTACCCATAACCTCCTTAATAGAGTTGATTCATCTAACATGTGGCCTTCCTTTCTTTCTGCTTCCCTCCACTTTCCCTAACATTATTGTTTTTTCCAATGCATCATGCCTTCTCATGATGTGTACGAAGTATGACAACCTAAGTTTTGTCAGCATGGCTTCCAGGGAGATTTCTGGCTTGGTTTGCTCTAGGACTCATTTGTTTGTCTTCTTGGCTGTCTATGGCATCCTCAGCTGTCTTCTCCAGCACCACATGTCAAATGAACTGATTTTCTTCCTTTCTTCTTTCTTGACTGTCCAGCTCTCACATTCATATATGATAATAGGGAATACAATGTCTTGTATGACTCTAACTTTTGTGCTCCATTATATATCTCCACATTTTAGAATCTTTTCTAGTTCTTTCATAGCTTCTCCTTAAAATTGTTATCAAAATGAGTGCCTGCAATGTAGTGCCCTGTTCCACCCTTTATACGTCATACCATTTCTGCATCTTCTGTCACAATCTTGTCATCACTTATAGGCATCCTTCTCATGTCTCATACCTGGCATTTGATTTTCAGACTCCCTTTTCATAGATTTGGACATCTATATAGCTGTTACATTTGCTCAGTACATTAGTGTACTGAGTTTGGGCAAAGAGTTTGCATAAATTTGCAATCAAAACAGAGAGAATCCAGAGTTCTGCCTGATGAAAAACAAACCAAGCTTTCTTACAATTTTGTCAGGTAGCATGTGGATTCTGTTTGTTTGTACTGGTAAATTAAATGTAAATTCCAGCTTCAGTCTTTTAGTGACATTAAATCAAAAACTCCTTTACAAATTTGATAAGTTTGTCATTTAGAAGATATTGCTTTTTCAGTATTTGTATGTGTCTGTCTCCAGGAAATTTCTCCAGAATGGAATGATATGATTTCAAATCACCTTGGGAGAAATGAGCTTTCTGAGATCAACTGATAAGGTCACTAATGGAATGTTAAACCCAGCCAAAGGCAACTGAGTCAGGGTGCAAGGGTAAAATTGTTGGTTTAAGATTTATTTAGCTTGCTTCTTAAGGAGATTAACAACGAATTGTTACAGGAAAAGGAACCCGAAGGGGTTTAGCACACAACCACCTGAAAAAAAAAAGTTATGTTCTGGGGCTGTCAAGAGAATGCATTGTGTGTTTTTCAAAACATTGTAATTTTTTTTTTCTGACAAGAGTCGTGTGGGAAGTTGAAATTTCAGAGCAATTAAAACCATTGCTTCTAACAGACAGCACCTTTCTGATAGCATACACTGCAGAAAAACTTTCTCAATCAAAACAAAAAAGTATTTGGCTTAGTATGATAGGAGAAGTTAGTGTGGTGGAAAGGCTTGAACATTGGAAGACCAGGATGTGAATCTCCCATCAGCCATGGAAAACCACTGTGTGACCTTGGGCAAGTCACATGCTCTCAGCCTCAGGTGAAGGCAATGGCAAACCTCCTCTGAAGAAAGCTTGCCAGGAAAACCCCAAAATAGGATCACCATATATTGGAGTTGACTCAAAGGCACATCACAACCAGAAAAACTAATATGGCATTAATATTATATGGTAGAAAACTAGCTTAGAAGCAGTTCAGGATTGTGAGAAAAGACTTATTTGCACAATGAATTTGCCTACCTATAGTTAAATAAAAAGACTAGTGTGACACCATCACCATAGTAATAAACATTTGTTGAAAACATGACTGACCCTCAGTCTAGCAAATTATTTCCAGGAAACACCACTCATTGCTCTTCATTGGCCCTTGAACTTGTTTTTAATTATATTTCAGATATACTGCAGCAAAGTCTTTGAACCACAGAATCCCACTAGCATTGCTTCTCTACTGTCATCCTTTTCTGTCCTAGACCCACTATTCATTGTCAGGCTCTGACATTTTTATAAGCCACCCACATCTCTTTCTGTGTCATAAGCTCTCTGGGTAGCAGCAACCAAATGTGATTTAGATTATGCTATGCACAAACATAAGATGTGCAAGAGTCATACCTCTGATATTCCTGCATATCAACAACATTCAAACCAGAGACCCATTTATCTCCTTCAAGTAGAAATCTTCATTGGATAGTCAAGACTTTGTGGTGAACATGAATAATATGAAATAGTAAGTCAGGCACAATTCCTTGCACATTTCTTGTATATGTATATGAGTGTTTTTTAAATGCAAATTTTCTGATTTCAGCAAGGAAGTCTGTCTCAACATTTATTTATTTTTTACTGTATTTAGTAAAATATTTCTACCTCACTCTATGGAGATTATTGCACAAGACACTACTGATGGAATTGAAGTGGAATTACAACCTATGATTCTTCTCCTTTTCACACATTATCACTCATCCATTGTTATACCATTATTATCACACAATTTTACATTGACAGATATCATTAATGAGAAATTGTGCAATAATAATGGTATAATGACAGATCAGCAACCGATCAGCAACAAATTAGTGATGATGTTATGCAAAAAAGAGAGGAACCATAGATTGTAATTCCATTTGAATTTCCTCACTAGCACCTCATAATCTCCTATAGAAAAAAGACCGCAATACAAGTAGAGTAAAACAAAAATGAACAAGACAAAATAGTTAATAATGATAATAAATGTACTAAAACATATTAAACATAATACTTGTAAAAGGTTTAAAAGATTTGGTTTTTAAAAACAACTGTGTAACACCAGTATTTGGGATTAAATGATGAGACTCAAAAGCCTTAGTGAAAATCAAGTTTCCATATGACATTTAAATAAAATGCAGGTTCGGTGCCAGTTGGGCCTCCAGTGGGAGGGCATTCCACACCTGGGATGCCATGGTTGAAATGGGCTTCCTCCTGTCTCAACAGAGTGTATTGACCTCACTGGGGGACACAGAGGACTCTCCATAAACAGGAGATATGGGCAGGCATATATAGAGAAACATTGTCCTGCAAATATCAAGGTCCCAAGCTGTTTAGGGTTTTAGAACAGCCCTGGTGGCGCAGTGGTTAAATGCTTGTACTGCAGCCACTCACTCAAAACCATAAGGTGGCGAGTTCAAGACCAGCAAAGGGCTGAAGCTCGACTCAGGCTTGCATCCTTCCGAGGTCGCAAAAATGAGTACCCAGACTGTTGGGGGGCAAATAGCTCACAATTGTAAACCGCTTAGACACTCCTTAAGGGTATGAAGCGGTATATAAATGAAGCTGTTTTTAAATGTCATCACAAGCAACTTGAATTCAGACCAGAAGCATCTTGGCAGTCAGTGCAATTCTTTGAAGAGGTCAATATATGATGGTCATGATGATGATGATGATGCACATTTTTGATGAGTTTCACATAGTATGATTTGCTTTTTGAACATTCTTCCCAAAACCTTTGGGGCTTTCTAGATTGGCAGGATGGTGTGACATGAAGTTGCCTTTTCCTTAATGCTTAGCAGCTGCACCACAGCCTTTAGATGGAGCTGCACTGTTCCATAGTTTTTTTAAAAAGAAGCTGGGAAAACCAGCACCTTTTTAAAGGCACTTCTTCTCCCCTAAAATGCAAAAAAAAAAAAAAAAAAAAAAAAAAGGGGGGGGGGGTTCATGGCACACTTTCCCTTTTTCTCAGCCAAGGGAGGAAGCAGAGGGACTCCCCACTTGCTCTCTGTTTTGGCCCCATTGCCTTGGAGGTGGCTCAGCTGGCTCAGACATGACTTGGAACACACAACAATAACAATAACAAACCTTTTATTTGGATTACAACTTTATTTGGATTACAACCAATTATTTGGATAACAACCTCCATAATCCTCCATCCAACATAGTCATTGATTTGTGGTATTGTGATGTCCAAAATTCATCCAAGATCGAGATTATTATAGTACTATAGAGTACTACTGATACTCAGTATAGCTTTCTTTAGCTATGTAACAGTCTAGCCTGAACTCTGTTCCCAAAACTTTTAAAATACAGGCTTACTCACATATCCTTCTGGAGAGAAAAATCAAGAGTGACCACTATAGTCAGCAAGCTTTGCTATGTGCAGTTTTCATTAACCCCGACCCTTAGGTCTTAACAGAAATAGTAACTTGATTGATCAGGTCAGTGCTTTAATAATAATATTTTAAAAGCCGCTTGGGTTTCTGCCAGCTGTCTGACTTGTCCTTTGAATAACTCCTGTTTTATTGTTCTTCCTTAGTTACAATAAAGAGATTGTACTGAAAGGCACCAACATGGGTTGAAAAGCCTGTCTTCAGCCTCTGCAGCTTTAACTAGTCACAGAATGGCAAATGGTTTGCAAGCTCTCAGTTCTGTACAAGACTTGGTGCATGGTCATTGGACTGGAGTGGAGCCAGTGAATTGGAGCCAAGGCTCAGAGGGTGAAAGTGCCATACACATTATGTTTAGCTGGAGCCAAAGTGTCTTTTGTCCCTCCCCCCATGGGATTTTTGGTCCCTTTGGACTAAGCTGGAATAGCAAGGGATTGAATTTTCTCAGAAAAGCAATACTGTCATGAGCTATTCTTGCTGTATTGTATTGAAAGTTCATTGAGTTGGCTTGAGTTGAGGAGGCAGTTGAGACCAGTGGCAGCTGCTGCCTCTCCTTTAACTTGAACAAGGAATCCATTCTAGATTTTGATGTGAATTTAGCGGAGCCATGTCTCTAGAAACCAGGATTCGATTCCCAGCTAAGCCATGAAACCCACTTGGTGAACTTTGGCAAGTCACATGCTCTTACCCTTGGAGAAAGGCAAAGGCAACCCCTCTCTGAACAAATCTTGCCAAGAAAACCCAATGATAGGTTCACCTTATGGTCACCATAAGTTGGAAAAGACTTGAAGGCATGAAAAAGCAACAGCAACAACCAGCAAAATAGGTTGAGCACCATGATGTGTATGTGTATGTGCTTTCAAGCTGCCTGCCAACTTACAGTGACCCTATGAATTTCACAGCAGTTTCTTAGGCAAGGAATTAACAGAGGTAGTTTCACCACTTCCTTCCTCTAAAATATAGCCTAGAGAACCATGGATAACTCCTGTAACTGTCTGAACTAAAACGGAGTAAATTCACAGCCTTACAGACATGGTGACACAAGCCTGCTACTGGTGGATAAGAACACTGTTAGAACTAGTTTGCTGATATGAATCAACAGAACTGCCTGCAACTTTGGATTCTTTCTGAGGCTATAGAAAATAACGTTAGACACTCACTGTGAACTTGGTGCATGGGTGTTTCTTAAAAATGAGATTGAAGGCACTGTTACAAATAATTCCAATGTGGGAGAAAAGGGAGAGGTGTCTGAAGAAACCAGGGTCAGTGTACATTGAACTTTCAGATTAGCTGAGATTTAAAAGAGACATGTATAAGAAATCAAAAACCACCTAAGAGGAATGCCAATCAACAGCCAATACTTGAAGTGGGAAAGTCAGAAAAATTAAAGTTCAAAATGAGTTCAGGCTCAGTAGAGAGGATTAAAATAATAAAAAGGGCTTTTGGCTATGCTTAGAGCAAGAGAGAGAGAAAAGAAAATGGTAGGACAACTGTGTAGAGGAAATGGCATAATAGTATCAGGAACTGAGAGAAGGTTGAACTGTTAATACTCTTTGCCTCAGTTTGTCTCCCAAAAGGAAAACAGTGCTCTAGCTGCTGGAAATAAAACTAATGATGCAGTAAAGGGACATCAACCTCAAACAGGTAAAGAGGTAGTAAAGAAATGCCTAGCTACTCAAGTTTCCAGGGCCAGATAAACTACATTGAACAGTACTGAAGGAACTTCCAGATGTAAATTTCAGAGCTACTGTCAATAATCTTTGGGAATTCTTAGAGGACAAGAGTTGGCCCAGCTGATGGGAAGAGAGCAAATGTTCATATCTTAATGTGTGTGTGTGTGTGTCGGGGGAGGGGGGAATCCAAGCAACTACTGACCATTGATGGTGATGTATAGTATTCTAGAACAGATATGTAAACAGTCATTCTGTGAATATATATCAAGGAATACTTTAATTGTTTCTCAAAAACAAGTCATGCCAAATTAATCTAACTGGACTTTTTTGTTAGAGTTACAATTTTGTGGATGTAGAACATCTTGATTTCAGTAAAAATTTTAAGAAGATCCCCCATGATGTTCTTGCAGGGAAGTTGGTGAATTGTGAGCAAGTCAGTGCTAGTGTTAGGTGGAATTGTAATTGGTTGATTGACTGAACCCAGAGACCAATCACCAATAGTTGCTCTTCAACTTGGAGAGAAGTGACTAATGGGTGTCCCAGGGTTCCGACTTGGATCCAGTGTTGCACAACATCTTTATAAATGAGTTAGATATTGGAACAGAAGGCATGCTTATCTAATTTGCAGGTGACATGAAATTGGGGAAGGGGGAGTGGATACCCCAAAGGTCAAAATCAGCATTCGAAATGGCCCTGACAGATTGGAGAGCTAGGCTAAAATGAACAAAGTGAATTTTAATAGGGTTAAGGCATTACATCTAGGCAGGAAAAACAAAAGGCATGAATACAGGAGGGGTAGCACCTGGTTTGAGAGCCAGAATTATATAGTGATCTGAGTGTTGGGCTACAACTCTGGAGATCAGGATTAGGTTCTCTGCTCAGCCAGGAAAACCCATTGGATGACTTTAGGGTTGCCATAAGCTGGAAATGACATGAAGGCACACAACAACAACACCTGACTTGAAAGCAGTCATGTGAAAAGGATCTAGGAGACAAGAGTTAACAATGTGATACAGTGGCCAATTCTAGATTGCATTAATAGAGACATAGTATTCAAACAAAGGAAGTGCCACTTTATTCTGCACTGTTTACACTTTGCCCGGAATACTGTTTTGGAAACAACAGTTTAAGAAGGCTATTGCAAACTGAAATGTGTTCAGAGGATGGTAACCAAGACAGTAAAAGTTCTGGAAACTGATCCCTATGACGAATAACACAGGGAACTCGAGAAGAGAAGTCTGAGAGATGACATGATAGCCATCTTGAAATACCTGAGGGCATTCATGTAGAAAATGGAGTAAGTTTGTTTTCTGCTTCTTCAGAGACTAGAATGTGGAATAATAGATACAAATTGAAAGAAAAGTGATTACGTTTAATCATTAGGAAAAACCACTGTAGGAACTGTTCAGCAGTGGAATAGACAGTCTTGGGGAAGTGTGAATCATCTTTTGGAAGTCTTTAAATAGAGGTTAAATGGCCATCTTTCAGGAGTACTGTGGTTATGTACTTCTGTTTATTAGGGAATTGGACTTGTATATTAGGGAATCTAGCTCAAGATTCAAAGAGTCTATGACAAGGCCACTCGTTTCAACTTTAGCAATTACAGCACTGAAGGTGAGCCTTTTTTATTATTTATAAGAACCCATCTTATATTCATTTTAATAGAAATGTCCTTTGCACATCAAATTCCACACACATAGACACAGACACCCATAACAGCGAGCCAGCATGGTGTAGTGGCTTGAGCATTAGACCTTTACTCTGGAAACCAGGGTTCAAAACCCAGCTTGGCTATAGTAGATGGTAGTCATCCCGTTTACATGTCCTGCTGTGCCATCAGCCAATGCCACCACTGCCACAAGTCAGTCACTCTGAGGTCAAAATGAGGCACCCAACAATGTGATTGATGCTGGGTATCTCATTTTTACCTCACAGTAGCAGCAGTTGCATCAAACAGCACAGTGCAATATGTATGCAGGCTGCTTGGCATTGCATTGCCCAAAGTAACAGTGGGACATCAAGGCAGCTTTGGGGCCAGAATACTCCAGGCTTGTAGGCTTAGGATGGAGGGAGAAAGGGAAGGATTCTTTCTTGAAAAGCACTCATCATTTTCTGAGCAAGCATAGTGGTTCTAGATAGCCACTGTTACTCATTGTCCTTCCCAAGCTTGAAGAGGTTTGCCACAGTGGCAGCCAGAGGCTTCTAGGTTAGTAGTTCAGTGAATCTGCTCTGAGGTTTAGTCTGAATTTTAAAGGATTTATCCAAGATGTTGACTTCAACTTCTTGGATAGTGGAATTTGAAGTTTGGTCAAAAACTTGGGAGCCACCACCAGTTTACTGATATTTCTAAAGGTAAAGGCTTTCCCTTGACATGAATGTCCAGTTGCAACTGATTGTAGGGGGTGGTGCTCATCTCTGTTACTAAGCTGAAGAGCCAGAGTTGTCTGAAGACAATGTTGTCTCTGATTATGTGATGAGCATGACTGCATGGAATGCTATTACTATTAGCTCACCACAGAAGTAGTACCTATATATCTACTTGCATTTGCATGCTTTCGAACTGCTAGGTTGGCATAAACTGGGACTATGACAGGAGCTCATCCCATCATGCAGCATTTAGGCTTCAAACTGTCAACCTTCTGACCTTCTGATCATCAGAGTTGGCATCTTAACCACTAAGCCACCACATCCTTCTTGATATATCTACAACAGCATATATCCGTGTTGTTTCTATTTCTAACTGCACTGTTGCCAACTGTTACCTGATAGGAAAAGGCATCAGGCCTGCCTCTCTCACCAGTTCTTGCTCATTAGCTGCAGTCACAAGTCGAAGCCCTTCTGGCATTGCATGAACCTTCATTGAATGGACACTTGCTTATTAATGACATTTCATTTTGAAGGGAAACCTGTCCTCAATTGGGAAGCAAAAGGTAACCTGGAAATAAATGATAGGCCTTTTTATATTTTATTTTTTCCCCACTTACAAAAACTGTATGATTCAGCTGGCATGATATAACTGAGGCTTGTAAATAATAAAAATGACGGAGGAAACTTCAGCTTGGCTGACCTTATTAAATTTGAATTACACTGAACAGTACTAACCTATGTGAAAATGTAAAGGTATTATGGGGATAATAAGCAGGTATTTCCATAGACACATTTCTCACTTGATAATTGCAAGCATCATACAATAGTAAATTGGCTATGGCAGTCAGACATGAACAGTGGGAGGGCAGTTGGAACATCAGCTTGCTCACATGGATTGCTTATAATATTTTCTCTTTCTCTCTCCTCCCCCCTTACTCTTGGCTACAGTTCTCTGAGCCAGCATGGCCAGAATGTTGGAAGATAAATAAGAAATCATTACAGCTTTTCATTTTATGTGTATCACAGTAATCTTTTGGTATATCTTTCAGTCATATTTGATTTTAAGCACTTTGGAGCTTCCCTTCAATTCAGTTTGGACAGAATTGGATCTAATCTATCCCAATTTGGATGGGGATCTAAACTGAAATCTGCCTTGCTTTGACTTGCACGGGAAAACCAAAATGGCTGCATCCCCCTACCCCACATATGTGCAGAGGTTAGCCACTTCAGAGGGGATTAGCTCAGCCAAATTGAAGGCAAGTAGGTAGAGGTCTGTTGGTTTGTTTTCCTGCTGGCCACCTTTAACATTTGCATTGCTATGTTTCTTGAAGCATGGTGGTGTCTGTGATGCACGTTATGTCATTTGTGCACTGAGATATACTCTATGGAGATTATCGCACACTCCTTATCCTGTCTTTTCCCAGATGGGATATGGATTTTCCCATACTTGAAAAGCCATGGGATAAGTCCAGGTTGTATATGGGCTGTATTCAGGCTGCATATGCCTGGCCACAGGAAAATGCAATAAGATCCGTTATTGATAGTTAAACATGTGTGTATCTCATTGGGGAAAAGACTGAATAAGTCGTATGCGATAATCTTCTAGGTGGATAGCTGACATTCATAGAGTGAAAACAATCACAAGATAAAACATAAACACTATCTTTCCACCATGATCCCACAGTAATAAATTAAAAGATTAAATTAAAAGATGAAATACAATATTGTAGTAAAAACACAAAAAAACATACAATAAGAGCTTTGTTAGTCAAAGGTCAGTAAATTAGTCCCGACTTACTTCTGACCTTGTCAGACAGAAAAAGGGTAGTTGACTGGGGACAAGGGTGGTTGTAGACCCCCCTCAAACCATTTGCTACAGTGAGGTAACTGCCTTGGTCAGAAAAGTTTCAATGTCATGGATGGATAACAAATTAAAAATAATTTGCTTTGTCTTCTTTCCTTTTCTTGCCTTGAAGATGAAGACATACTTGTGGGACTTCATGCTTTGTGTGCTTAAAATAACTTGCCTAACTTTGCATACTGGGAATGTTGATTCTGATGCATTGTAAAAATTGGTGCCATTGGTTGCTATGCTTCTGTCAGCAAAATGTCAGAGATGACCTCAGCTTGAGAAAAGGAAGAGACTGAGGCAAACTGTGATGTGTACCAGGAAAGTAAGAAGAAAACTGAGCAATATTCTTGCTGATTTATTAATCTTCTTTAGGCTGTTCCCAACAGTCAGGAAACCTGTTTTTTCAACCAGGGAATGAATAATTGCAAATATTCTTTCCATCCCTATCCAAAAACACCTAGACTCCATGTTCACATGAGATACAGCTGGTTTGCTTGCTTGCTTGCTTGCTTTTAAGTGATCTAACTAGGACTGGGAAAAATATTTGAAAACATTCAAAAAAAATGGTCAAAAGCATGTCAAAAATGTTTTCTGTGCATAAAATTCTGTTTCTTGCACAAAACAACCACATGAATTTTGTGATAAATAAGACCCAAACGGCAAATATTTTTCAAAGATAGAGAAATGTATTGTACACACATTTTTTGCCTGATCTGGGCACAGGAGAAGATCAGGCTGCAACAGGAGAAAGCAGGTGTTATCACACATGAAATTTCTGCTGTGCTGCCGGCTGACCACAACCTGTCCCCGAGCTGGCCAATTCTGAAGGATGGAAAGCTTCCATACTAACTTGTTTCCCCTAAAATATGACATCCTCTGAAAATAAGACCTAGTAGAGGTTTTGTTGAATTGCTAAATATAAGGCCTCCCCTGAAAGTAAGACCTAGCAAAGTTTTAGTTTGGAAGCATGCCCATTTTTTGTTCAACAATAAATGTGAATTCTTCTTCATGGAAAAATCAAACATCCCCTGAAAATAACACCTAGTGCATCTTTGGGAGCAAAAATTAATATAAGACATTGTCTTATTTTTGGGGAAACACAGTACCAAAATTGGCAGGACAAGCACGGCTCAGGGATAGGTGGTGGCCAGCCAGCAGCAATTTCATGTGTGATAACACCCGTTTTCCCCCATTGTGGCCTGATCCTGTTCCATGCCCAGATTGGGCAAAAATTGCTGTTTGATAAACTCCAGAGAGAAGAAAATAGCTAAAATTACTTCATGCTTCAGATCTGTTGTGCCATTTTCCCCCAGCCTCCATTGTCACATTTTTGTCTGTTTAAAAAAAAGTTCAGGTGGCCAAAACTTGGGGACAGTCTTTGTTCAAGTGACAATGTCATAAAATTCCTGAATCTAGACATCTGCCATATGGTTTTCCTCTCTTTCTTTCCTAGCATTAATGTCTTTTCTAATGAAGCCGCCTTGCGTCCCCTCTGGGGAGAAAGGCAGGATATAAATCAAATAAATAAATACATACATAAATGATTCATATTTCCTCATGATGTGGTCAAAGTACAACAGCCTCAATTTAGTTATCTTGGCTTCCAGAGAGTGTTCAGGCTTGATCTGTTCAAGAAAACATTTGTTTTGCCTTCTTGGCTGTCCATGGTAGTCTCAATACTTTACTCTAACACCACATTTCAGATGGGTTTATATTCTTCCTATCAACTTTTGTTTTTACTGCCCAGATCTCAGATCTGGTGATGGGGAAATACAATGGCTTGGATGAGCCTCACTTTACTGATCAGAGTTATGTCCTTACATTTTATTATTTTGTTCAGTTCTTTCATAGCTGCCCTTCCCAGAATTAGTTTTCTCCTGATTCCTTGACTGCAGTCTCCATTCTGTTGATCCAAGATATAGGAAATTTTTGACTATACCAATTTTCTCATTGTCTAGGATAAATTCTTGTAGACCTTCCATGGTCTAGATCTGGTCTTTGTTTTTCTGCCAAAAAGAAAAAGAAAAAGAAAAAGAAAAGTCAGGGCCACCTCATATTTAAATATAAACTCAATACCATTTGAGAGTTCTTCTATTTCATCCAATTTCCCAAAGAATAATCAACCCTGAAAGCCTCTCCCCAGGTCTCTGTGAAATACTTTGGCTGAGCACTAAAGGTGTTACAGATCCTTGGTTAAGAGTTCACACACTGAAAAGTAAGCATGATAATAGCTTCAATACTGGCTGCAAGGTCTGAAAAATAAGCAAATATGCTGAATGGTTTTTGAACTTGAGATTCTGCCTCTTTCTCATTTCTTAAAACACTGCACACTATACTGCTGCTCTTTTGACTTGAATAGTAAAATGGCATGATGAGAAAGAGCTCAAGACGAGTTAAATATCTTCCTACAATGATGCACAATGTTTTGATTTTTGCCTGTGGGGAATTATTTTTTTTAAAAATTACAACTCTTATTTCAGCCAGAAAGGAGCTTACAGGAAAAATATGTATTAAGAATTTTGCTTCTGGCCATGAAGTCTTTCACTTTCCCACCCACAAACATAGCTTTTATTCTCAAACTTCTTGAACAGGCACGTGAGTGTCTAGGTGGACTTAAGTAGATCACTAGAGGGGTATGCTGTCTCCGTTCCTAATGAACTTCCCCTCAAATTTTATAAATGTACAGAAACACTTGAAAGGCCCCATCAATAGTCACAATGCTCACTGGAATGGGTGCCTTCAAAGGTCACTGCTAGAGTACTGCATACCTGTATTCCCATGTGAGTTGTTCTATGATTCATCTCTCCATGCTCATGCAATAATGAATCACTTATAACTGTGAGGATGGGACTGATCAAATAGGGTTTTCCACAGAAACCTCAAAAATATTGAGTGACGATTCTACGAGAAAATCAAGAGAAACAAAACTTTTACTCTTCAGATTCCTTTGGCCATGCTGGTTGAAGCTTTTGGGAAATGAACTCCTATCAGACTAAAGGTTTCCAACTCCTGGGTAAAATCCAAGTAGCCCTGGAAATTTTATTCTAGCAATATGGACTCAGCAGAACTACATTTCCCAGAATTCCATAGCATTGAGCCATGGCAGTTAAAGAGGTGTCCAACTGGATTATTTATGCAGTGCAGATGCAGCCAAAGAAGATAAATGGTCCCTTAATTGTCAAAATAGCGCACACACAGTTTTCCATATGAACAGGGCAGAGCAGGCACATGAATAATATGTGCCAACATGACATCTCATTTACCTGTACAGTACACATTTCCATTCTAGTACCTTCAAGAAGTACTGGACCACTTTTCCCAATATCCACATGTGGTATGGATGTTGTAATGGGAATTGCAGTTAAGTATCACTGGAAAGAATCATGCTAGGGAAATATAAAACAATTGATTAAGGACAGAAGCTGAAAGAAGACAATCTATCACTAAAAAGAAAGGGCAAAGGAAAGGGGTCTTTGGCACATTTCCCACCATTCAAGGCCTGAGATAGAAGGGAAGAATCTTCATATAAGAGATCAGCCTTGAAATGAAAAATAATAAAAGTGTACTGTTGGTCGCTGCTGCTACTAGTACTGTGTAGTTACTAGGAATTATACTGAGGCTGCTGCCACACTGCAAAATTAATGCACTTTGACACTGCTTTAACTGTCATGACTCAATGCTATTGAATTCTGGGATTTGCAGTTTTATGAGGCATGCAGCCTTTTATGTCAGAGAGCTCTGTTGCCACAACAAACTAAATATATCTGGATTCCACAGCATAGAGCCATGAGAGCTAAAGCCAGGGCCGGCACATCCATATAGGCAAACTAGGCAGCCGCCTAGGGTGGTTAAATTTAGGGGTGGCGTGACGGCTTTTTTTGTATATTTTTTTGCTTAATTAAACAATATTAAAGTGAAAACTCATTACAGCAAGCGATGTAAAAGCAAGCTACCATATGATGGTTTCTTTGTACAATGGCCAAAACATTATGGTCACATGATACATCATCCGCCTACCGCATGTGCCTTGAATGTAACCACAAGGTCAACAGCCCCCTCTCCTCTCTCCGCCAGTCGTCTTGAGTTTACTGTTTACAACAAACAAAATAGTCTTTGTTTGTGTTTTGCATTTTTGGTAGTGATCATGCAATAGTGTTTCAGTGTTTGTGTTTTATTTTTAATGTTTACCTAGTACGTTTAATATTGTGTTGCATTCTTACATCAAGTTTTAAACTGAGTAAAGAGGAAGTTTTAGTTGTTTAGGTGAGTACTCTTATATTACATTATATTAGGGGATAGATGGGTGCACAGCCACCCAGTATGCTATGTCTTTTATCATTACATAATCAGAAATCAGAAAAAGAATGTTGTTCTATAAAAGGCAATAAATTAGGCTACAAGCAGACAATACAAGCAGAAGGCTAAAACTTTAACAAAAGGAGACAAACTACTTATATTGACTAAATTCCCCAACCTGTGCAGTAAAATAATACAAAGAATGTTCATTAAATAGCAAAACACAATTGTAACAAACCTAGTCATCTCACCTACTTAGTATAACCTAACCTAACCTACTTAGTAAATGACGAAATACATTTATGTTCTATAAATGGCATTTTTAAAACTTGTATTTTTTTTTAAAGTTTAAGCAATAAAACTCATCTCAAATTACAATTAAAAAGACCGAACCTTTATTGCTATATAAATGGGTAACAAGAAGGCTACTTTGATTTGTGTTGAATTTTAAACACATTTTAGTAAAAACTATACCAATACGGTGTAAATAACATTGAAAATATATTTGTAATTTAATTAAGTTAAGCTATGGTAGCATGGTAGGTTCTAAATATCCTTTTGAAGTGCTCGTTTTTGGCTGTGATTTTTTTTTCCTCTTAATAAAATAATTATGAGGGGTGACAGGAGGTGCCAAAAATATTTCTTGCCTAGGGTGGCCAAATACCTATAGCCGGCCCTGGCTAAAACTGTATCAAACTGCTTTAATTCTGCAGTGTGGCAACAGCCCTAGTCAAGTCCTGTCTTCCTTCCCTTTTCAAATTATTTCATATCACAGTAGGCATTGAACATTCACTGAGAGCAAAGAATCAGCTTGGGCTGTCCTACTGTTTGCTGTCTTGGGAGTCACTGCATGAACTAATATGAGATTACTGTTTTGTGCCTTTTCCTATCCAGTTTTTTCCCTGTTCTGTTCCTATCTTGCTCGCCCTACTATGAATGGTTGAACCCACAGCACAATTTCTTTGTTTGGTCTAGGTGTCCACAAGTTGCAAGACTGATAGCAAGAAGTGTGGTACAAAAGTCTTATTTTGGTATTTCCCTAAACTATGTACGTCCTTAAAAGTTTGGAATTTCAAAATTCCAAAACTGGTGTTTTTAGAACATATATTTTTGAGCAAATAAATAAATATCACAATTTATGAGGGAAAAAAACTAATTTTGAACAAAAGTGTGTTACTTTAAATGGAGGGGGAGTAGGGACATGAGAAACACACACACAAACCTACCACAATTTTTTGGCACAAAACCATACATGCATTTCTGCACAGAATAATTTCTTAAAAACTGATTTTTGTTTTGTGTATTATTGTTCCCAGCTGGGTTTCTCATATGTTAGGAAATATCTTTTTGTTTTTGCCTGAGTAAGGAAGAATGGCAAATATTATTCCCATCCCTAGCCTATACTCATCTTCTCCCTCATTCCTTGGTTAGATCTTCTTGGAGGGGTGCATTGCCTGAGATTGCCCAGTGAATTCACTGCTGAAATTAGATATATGAATCAGACATTTCCCATCTTACCACTCAAAACCTTACATGTTTAAGTATGTTTACTCAGAAGAAACTCCCACTGTGTTCAGTGAAGCTTAATACATGGTAATAAATGTGTTTAGGATTGCAGTCTTAACCACTATGGTGCAACAATACTCAACAGCACTTCTTCTGTCCCTGTTGCTACAGTACAAAGACAAATCCACAAATTACATGCTGCTACAAATTGTCTGAAGGCAAATTAGTTGTTTATATGCCGGAGCAATCAACTCTGCAGTTTCTCCCATCTGCAGTTGGAAATGATACCGCTTAGCAAAACTGCATCATGATAGTCTGAGAGTGTGTTTTAGATTAAAATCAGCTTTCCCACCTCGATAAAGCTTGCTACCATGAGTAACTTTCCCCTTTTATATTGCGGATGGAAGATTTCCCCTGATCTACAACGCACAGTGAATATTTTAATCTACAGAAAGAACAGCTGCTAAAGTGGAGGAAGGTAGAGAAACCAATAACATGGTATATTTGTATGGAAAGAATCATTTTACTTTATTTATTTCAAACATAGAAGGGAAGGGAATGTGTTTTGGTGCAGGTCAAAATATTCCTTACAGGTTTAATAAGCATTTAACTTTCTTTTTTTTAACATCATGAACTGGCAACAGATTTTTCCACATGCATACACACCCTTCATGAGGTGCTTCAAGTCATTCCCCCTGATTTGTTGCCATTTATTGCAGCTGGGTAATGACTATAAAACTGAGCAAAAGCATAAAACATGAAAGAAAGGTGTTGAAGTCAGCCTTAAGGTACTAAATTCTTGACAGCAGCTTGTAAAGTAGTTGAGATTTAGGTGCTACAGAGACATAATGGGGGTTTGGTGGTAGGTGAGAGAAGGAGCTGAAAAGCACCAGGCCATGAAAAAAAAAACCAAAAAAACAGGAGGGGTGAATTCTTATTCAGAGTTTCTGTATCAGTGAAAGGGAAGCAACTGAAAGAGTCTGGGAACAATAAAGATAGGTGCAAAGCCATCCCAAGGTATTTTGCCAGCTGTTGCAGAACAATTGCTGGTTCTTTTCTTAAGGAAAGCTACAAAGTACTCAAGGCCAGCCAAATTATTTAGAGACTGGGATTAACAAATAACCCATAAGGACCTCTCCCTATCCTTGATAATATTAATACAATTGAACACCATTCGCTGCCCTTACAACCAAAGCCCATTTGTGTCACACTCTGTCTAATGTTAGGGCAACCCATTTATAGATTACTGTTTACTTATGTGTTCTATAGTGTTTTAATAATTTTGTGCTCAGTGATGTTTTTGCAAATGCTCAGTGGAAAATAGAAGTGTGATTGATCCACTTTTATGGGAAGGGGAATGAGAAATTAAAAAAAAAATAAACCCTGCTTCTAGAGTTGGTGGCCACATGAGAATATATGTCTGGAAAATTCCTTTTTCCAAGGTCCTGAACCATGTGGCACCAGGTGTTGCTGAACTGCAGCTTCGACATTCCTCAGCATTGGCTGTTCTGGATAAGTTTGCTGGGAGTTGTAGTCCATCAACATCTGGAGGACTACAGGCTGCCCAACTTTCTTGATTCTAAATGTTAATGTACTGAATATTTGAAATAGTGTTAATTTCCCATCTAATCATGGTCTTTTTATGGTATAAATAGCTTGAAATTTTCTCTTCTGTGTCCCAATGGTTGTCTGCCATTTTACCTTAAGAAGATTGTTCTGGAAATGATGAGAAACATGTCACCTAGCTTTGGTGCTATTTTCCCTATTATCCTGTCTGATCTGGGAAACTGAGCAGGGTCAGCCCTAGTTAACAGTATGTGGATGGGAGACCACCAATGAATACAACTTACTGTAATTATATTTCAGAGGAAGGGATTGTCAAAACCACCTTTGAGTACAGCTGTCCCTCCGTTTGTGCAGACTTTGGATCCATGTCCCTCACTTACTTGCAAGGAGCAAACAGAGGGACTTAGAATGGGGCACATGCCCATGGGCTTGAATAGTGGTGGATGTCCATTTCAGCACTGAGTGTGTGTGTCCAGAATGGATCCCCTGCAAAAACTGAGGGGCGACTGTATTCCTCTCCTAAGAAAACCCTGTGAAATTCATGGGGTCTCCATAAGTTGATAGGTGACCTGAAGATGCATCCTTGCGTAAAAAAAAATTTTTTTTTGAGCTCACAGATCTTTGGGATAATCTTTGTCTTAGTCCCATGATTTTTCCCATGTTCATTAAGTAGTAATATGGGAGGAGGCCTTCTCAGTGGCTGCTCCCAGACTCTGGATCTCCTTCCCTTGGGATGTTACCTCATTCACCTTTTCTGATAAGCAAAAACTTTTTTACTCTGTCAGATTTTTCAGAACTGAGTGTGATGGGCTTTTAAGCGTGTACTATTTTGTTCAGGTTTTTAAAAAACAAACAAACAAACACGCTTCCTCTTAATAAATTTTACATGGTTTTAATTCTATAGCTTGTTTAATTTTTTCTAAAATAATTTTATGTTTTACTCATTTTTAAAATGTTTTTAATAACTGCACTAATTTGGGTGGGTGGGCGATGGGCCTTTTGTCCTGTGTCCCTTAAATAAGCAAAAACTTATATTCTTATGTCATGCACTAAGTAAAATGGCAACTGAAGGCTTTCTTCATATAATGTGACAGAATATAGGTTGTGATGCAACCAAAACTGAACCCTTTTAGATTGAAGTGTTTTATTAGATGGAAGCTACCTTGCACATATGTGTAGTTCCCAAACCACTGGAATGTGAAAGTGTGTTCTGCAAAGTGAACCATGTACATTGTGTTCATCCATTATGAATCTGACAATTACTTTTTTGGGAGACTATTTTTTAAAAGAAAGCAATAGGAAACATTTCAAATGGAAGATGATGGGACTTCCTTTTAATTCTCTATACATCCTAAAACACAATTTACCACTATTTAAATTTATGAATATGGTATGGATTAATATAAGAAACATGATAATGTGATTTCATCTACATGATTTACTACAGATGTATTCCATTACCCTTTATCACCTGTGGTCATACAGCTTTTTACAATAATTCTTTTTTTTTAAAAAAAAAATCATTTATATTGAAATCCTGCTAATGGTATAGCTAAAAGCCTAAAGACTTTGAAAATGCAAAATGAAAGCAAAAACAGTCTCTCTTCAGAGATCTCTAACAGTAAATAATATATTATAGATAACAGCAAAGAGCATTTTACGTAACATCCCAGCATGGAATAGAACAGAATCACAAGTGCTAAGTGGCATCTACAATATGAAGACTGATTGCTATTGGGTTTTTTTAAGAGACATTCCGTTTGGCACCTGCACTTAAGACAATACAAATCAGTACCTTGAAAAAAGTTCATAGTGAATGGGGTGTGAAGCAGCCATCCAAAATTGGGAGAGTTGGGCCCTGTACAGACCAGCACTTTGTGCCGGCCTGCGGGTGGAGTCAGGGCGCAGGGTCCTGATGCTGGAAGCTGATTCTGCCCCCGGACATCATGATGCTGCACGCCATTCCAGATGGCATGCAGCATCATGGCACACCCAGTGGTGCCATACAGCCATGCTGCTATGGCTACAGCACTCTTTGGAGAGCGCAAAAGGGAGCCGCTTTTTGCGGCTACTTTTTGAGCCCTCCAGATGCCAGATTGGGGCCGTGGCATGCCTTGGCTCCGATCCAGCCAGGAAAGGGGCGGCTCAAAGGGGCAGTCTGTACATCCCCTTAGACTTTGAGGACATATGTGGGTGTGATGCATGGCTTCAGAAGCTAATTCTTCTCCCTTCCTTCTGGCACTTTAACCTGTGAATAAAGGTTTACAGGTATACCATGGAATTATATACCATGAAGAAAGGAGGTGTGTTAAATCTTACTGGCCTTGATTCTCTACAAATACATCTCCATGAAGAACAACTGGTGCTATAGATTCTCCAGCAGGGGCTGTCACTAACCCCTAAACTTGATCACCAGAGCCTAAACTCAATTTGGTAAGTGGTGAGAGAAGAGGAAGCAGAGGACAAATTCGTGGCTTCATCTTCTTGGGGCCTTTGGAGCCAAAAGAGAGAACAGGGCTTTGGTCATAACAGTCAAAGTGGCATGAAACTGCTTTATTTCTGCAATGCGGCTACCCCCTTAGTCAGGATTAAGACACTATTGCCATGATTGTAACTACGCCCAACCTACTTTACCAGGCATCAGCTGCATGGGGAGAAGAGGCCCATTCTTCTGGGTGAATAGCATTTCTAATAGGTTTGGGGTGGACAGGCCAGGAGAGGTCACAAGTAGTAGTAAAGTAACTGAATAGCTGGTGTAGAATACTGATCAATATATGTACTGCTTGGTGTTCAGTGATGCTATTTATTGAGGGTATGTGTATGTGTTTTGTTTCTTGCTGTTTTTCTTTTTTCTCCCTCCACAACATTTTGGTTGTTTTGATTTGTATTTGTTGTTTGTCATATACCACTGCAGCCTCTCTGCTTGAATGGAGTGCCTTCAGAGGCTCACATGAGAGACTGCAGTGGCAGCTCTCCTGCCCCTGTGAGGTTTTCAAGAGCTCAGGAGATGTTTGTAATCATGCTGCTTCCGTTTAGTTTCCAACCAAAGAGCATAAGTTGTTTGCAACTGGATAAGATCAAAAGTCAGTGTCTTTCTGCTTTCTGCTGGCTGCAGATCCCACAGTAGCAACACCACTACTACCCCACATCCCTGTGCTCCTCAATTGCTGATACACAGAGGTACAGGATCACTGGGATTACATATTGAACATCACTAGTAGCCAATAATAGCCTTATACTCTGTGTATTTGTCCAATTTCCCCTTTAAGCCATCAGACTCTAACTTTACTTTGTAAACTTAACCAGATACAGAGCCCTAAGAATACTCTTGTGCCATATTGGCTATGTCTTATCTTTCACATTTTTTCACCTACTTGTTCTTAAGTATTTTTGGAAGTTTTGAGCTGCATCTGCACAGCAGAAATAATGCAGATTGACACCACCTTAACTGCCATGGCCTACTGCTATGGAATTCAGGGATTAGCAGTCTGATGTGCACAGTGCTCTCTGACAGAGAAGGACAAATATCTCAAAAAAACTACAGATCCCAAAATTCCATAACATTGAGTCATGCCAGTTAAAATGGTGTCAAACTGCATTATTTCTGCAAGTGTAGATACAACCTAAGGGGCTGAATGGGAAGAGAGGGAAAAAAACTGCACTGTCGCCAGGTTTTCCAGATTTGTCTGAAACTTCCACTGTCCACGTGACCCACTCTGAGGGTAGGCCGAACACCCAAGGGCAGTCCGCACAATGCGATGTCAAACTGCACCTCTGCATTATTTTTTATCTCCCCACCCCATGCATATACATGATCACAAGAACACAATGCCTGTGGCCAGTTTTTCTTCCACTGGACACCCGTGTGACCGGCCACACAGTGGCCATACCATTTCTTCTTTCTATATCAGGCTGCATATGGATGCCAGATAACCCTGAATGCTATATAGATATATATACACCTAAAAAATTATTGATACTATCCTTTAAAGCCTCTGGGGATGCAATTTACCATTTTACATATTTTTGCCTTCTTCTTTTTAAAGAGGGGGTGTAATTACATTAAAATGTCAAATTGAACCCCCCAGAGGTATGGCAGAGGGGAGAGCCATTTTTTTCTTGGTGTCAATAGGGGCAGAGCCCTCTAAGTTTCAGTAAAGGGCCAAAATAATGCCCAGATCCAAAGAAGTTGACTCTGCCTCCCAAAGAATTACTGTATATTATTTGTCTTCCAGTCCTTTGGTAACCAGGTCAATTTTATTATTTTTGTTGGAAGACCAGCAGTTTCTTTAAGTGTAGGCCACCCAGATCTAATCACTTTGGTTTTGTTTTGTTTCATTTTTTGTAATTGATTAATTACCCCTGAAAGTTCCTCTTTTGCCTATTCTGTTTGGCTTAGTTCTTCAGCTATTCTGGAGGAGGGGGGCTCTGTTCAAGCATCAGAATAAACATCACAGTATCTGACAACATTATCACACTAAACATGTGATATGTAAGAATTGATTTAACTTCTTTGCTGTCCTCCCTTCTTGTCATCCTTTTACAACCTTGTCATCTAATTGTCCAGCTTCATAGTTGATTTCTATTTTTTAACAGATTTTAAGTGTTGTTGCATTTTTTTTTTTTAAAAGTCAGTTTTTCTCTTCAGCTTCTTATTAACAGCTCTGAGTTGTAAACCCTTTCAGGCTCCAGAGGAAGGACTTGCCTGCAGACAACAAGGAGCCATCTGAGCAAACAAGCACAAGTTCAGCCCAGAAGATAGTAAGACAGCACTAGCTGATTGTTTCTTTCCCACATCATTTGTGGCTTCCTGTTTTCACCTGCAATTTTTTGTGTGTGATGTGGATTTAGGTGAAGTTAATGTTTAAGCTTAGTGCTGCTGGAGAGGCAGAGGAAAGGGACATTATTTCCCTCGTGCCTGTCAAGAAACTGTTAGGAAATTAGACCACAACGCCATCTTCAAGATGAACAGACACAAAAAATTCCTGACTCCTCCCAGAAACACTTAGTTCAGCACCATCTACTGACTAATCCATATAATGAAAAATTCTAATTCTATCCACTTAGTGTTTTTATCCAGGTGGCAAATATCACCCAGGTGCTTAAAATGCTGGGTTCCTTAACTGGTCCTTGATGCGTCTCCATCCAGAGTTCCTTGTGCTAACAGTTATACCCTTCCGGTTAGTTGGAGGGATCTATAGATCCACATCAGAAGAAGCCAGAGAATCTTCATCCTCACACCACGAAAGAGATTCAATGAATTTTGGATAGCTGCTTTTACCCTGGCCCCCAAAGCAAGGAGTCCAAGACAGTGCCAGACAAGTAAATCCCACCTAAGTATTCTGAAGGAGCCAGTTCCTGGACTGACAGTTTAATTTCCTTTTCTTTATTTGTTCAAATGAATAAGCAAACTTTGACAAATTTTGTGCAGCTGGAAAATCAAAAGAGAGATAAGCTTTTATTTTCCCCCTTCCCTATTTTACTACAGTGATGTTAAGTGCTTACATGGAAAGATTCCTTTGATGCAGAAAGTTAACAGCTGATGCCCTGTCTCCTGAGACATCACAATCACCAATTTCTTTCGGTTGCAGGACACTGGTGGTCTTTTAAGATGAAAGAAAGTATTTTAATGGAGGGAAAGACAGTTGAAATGATTCTTAACTGAAAGGCCTTTGTTTTCTTTTGCTTTCAGTTTCCAGTACCTAAAAATATGCTCTTAGTATTTTTACTGATCTTCTTATGCTGGCAAAACCTCTGAGTATTTCTTGCCTAAGAAAACCCTATGATATTCATCGGGTCACCATGACTTGAAGGCACACATGCATACACACACAAACACACACATGAGCAAAAGATAGCATTTAAAAAAAGGGATTTGTGAAACATTTAAATCTTAAAAACTACACAGAAAAAATAATATTAACCCGATGTTGACGATGATGATGATAAAAAAAAAAGAATTAGAGTCTCCCACCTTTTCCTTTAGATTGTTTTTTGTGTCAGTTTTCAAAACTGTCTTCCATGTTGCTATTGCCTTAGGGGAGCCATAAGTCAGAAATGACTTGAATACACACAACAAGAAGAAGAACAAGAACAAGAACAAGAATGACTGCGTGGTGCTGCCATAATTAATGGCTCCCATAGGTCATTTGCAGAAGGCAAGCAATCTTCCTAACTTTAAATAATAACAATAATAATAATAAATTTTATTTCTACCCCGCCCCTCTGCAAAGCAACCAGGGCGGTATACAACAGGATTAAATCAATCAATCAGTTAAAACATTCCCTCAACCCAATTCCTAACCCCCCCCCTTAAAATTAAATTAAACTAATACATGATTAAAATAACAAATTAAACAACAAATACAATAAAATCAAGTTCCTAGGGCAGCATAGGCAGTGGCAGCGGAGGTACATAAGCCGGAGAATTTAGAGCTGGAAGATTAAGAGAGTTTAGAGCTGGGAGGTTATTCCAGAAATAGAAACAGGCAAGTAGCCCAATAGGCTAATTTAATCATAACATGACACTGGCATCCTGAAGAAGTCACCATACTTCATGCTCATCATTCTTCATTGAAAAGTGAAGCTGAGGCAGTTTGCAGGTGCCAAGGAACAAAAAACAATGAGATAGATCTTTGTTTAATACTTGGAAAAGATGTTGGATCACTTCCTGCTTCCTCACTCCAAACATCCGTCTTTCCCACTTAAGAAACACATTCTTACATAAACAATGGAGGAACCTCAAGCACCTTAAAGCAGTGGTCACTAGGGGTATGTATGTGTGAGAGATGTTGCTCGCACTGGGTGATACCACATGAGCAGGCCCTCCTCCTGCTGTGGGGTGAGAAAGGGTGAGCATGCTCTTCCCAGTTTTGCTATGTGTAACAATGTGAATTTCTGATTATTTTTTTTAAATCTGCACAAAACCCCACAGTTTTTGTGCAAAAAACCCAGGCATTAAAATACAAGGAGAATACAGCAAAAGCATATTCATTTTATCTCACAGCGAAATCTGCCATAATCATTTGTCCTTGCATGTAAGGATAATATACTGAGGATTTATCTCCTGAGCTATTACAACAATTTGCAAACAATCCTGTTCTAGATGCTGCTATGGATAAAAGTACTTTGGGCATGTGAGATGGTAGCTTTAAAAGTCAGGATTGTGTAAAACAGAAACCACCTGTGAAGCAAAACGCCAATAAGATGTCAAGAGCAGGAAGTTTATGAAGGATATGTGTCTTGCCCCGTAAGCACCACTGTTACTTTGACATTTATAAATGCTTATACTGTGGCTTTATTTTATTCTTCATTCCACAGCAGGGGACATTATTTAGAACCCTGCTCTTCTCGGGCATAATAGATTATTGCTTGATTTTATTTGGCTTTTTTATGCCAATGTAAAAAGGACCCCCACTGCTCTCAGTGGCTTTGCTGCTGTCAAGAACACCATGTAACTTAACCTGCCATCATAAATTAGAAGATGAGAGAGAACATAGGAAAGGATTTGGCCAACAGATCTTCCTACTATTGTCCTTAAGTAGCCATACTCACCCACTCCCCAAAATTCTTACATTGCAAACTAGCAAACCTAATCCTAAATGCCTTAAGGCACTAGCAGCATATTATTGATTTACATTGTCTTATGAGAATTTAGGTTAAAATAATGAGTGCACATGTGTGTGAACATCAGTATGAAGCATGTGAATGCATCTGATTGGCTGTGACAAGGAGAGATATATAGGCAGACAAACAGACAGATAAGACTTGGGGCTGAAACAGATGGCCCTAAAGGAGCGTTTGACACCACCCCTTTGATTGCTGGATTGGAGCTGTGGCAACCACACACCACAGTCCCAATCTGGCATTTTTCTAGCCCAAAAAGAAGTGGTAACATGCCGCTCCTTTTTGCACTGGAAAAAGCCATCCTTTCTGCCACCACCATGGCTTTTTGGTGCTCCTGCAGCATGCAGTGTTTAAATGCTGTGCCACCGGAGCACCGAAAAGCTGCCCCCATGTGGGCAGCAGGGCAGTGGGATGCCATCTTCAGAGCAGCATCAGGGCATGCGTCATCCATATGACACACCCCCATGCCACTAGGAAGCCGGCAAATTATGCTAGTCTGTACCAGACCTTGGTTTTGTTTAAAAAAAGAAATCTATCAGTGAAAAGCACAGATTACAGTCCTTTAACATCTTTCCATTTAAGGATCTAGGAACAACATAGATCCCATTCATTTCTTTAACTGATTTTCTTCCAACTTCAAGCTTGGCAGATTTGGGGTGGTAGTGGTGTGTCCCTTCAAGTCATTTCCAACTCACGACAACCCTAAGGCAAACCTATCACAGGGTTTTCTTGGCATGATTTCTTCAAATAAGGTTTGCCTTTGCTTTTCTCTGCGACTGAGAGAGTGTGACCTGCCCAAACTCACGAAGTGGATTTCCATGACTAAGATAAGATTTGAATCCTGGTCTCCACGTCTCTACCCCAAAGCACTGTGGCATGTTGGTAAAGTTACTTTTTGGAATATTTTGTCCGCATTAAAGCATTTACCATATAAGTTGACCTCATGTATAAGCTGAGGGCAGGTTTTGGAGCCAAAATTATTGATTTTGCCATGACCCATGGATAGGTTGAGGGTACAACTTTGGGGCTCCTTCAGTGTGTGCATGTGTGCACATAGCTAGAGGGACTCTAACTGAGGCTTTTTACTCCAGCTTTTCAGCCTTGTTTTCAGCCTTCACTCCCCAGATAGGGGCAAACAGCTGGTGCAGCAGGAGAGGGACTCTGTTTAACAGCAGTCAGTCACTCAGGACTCTTTCTGCTTGGCTCAAGAGAGAGAAAAAAAAACTGCTCTCCACCACATGGGGAAATATGAAAGAACTGCTATCACATTATCATACTGGCCCATAAATAAGTCAACCTCGGATTTTGGGATCAATTTTTGGGCATAATTTTTTAAACTTATAAACAAGTATATATGGTACTGTACTAAGAAAAATAATAATATAAATAAATAATAAAAATAGGATTAATGTCCTCAACAAAGAAATCCAGAGTTTGGGAACACTCACCAAGAAGAGGTTTCCTTCCTCTTCTTGCCTGTAATGGTTAATGTCTGTAAATCCTTCTCAATAATCTTAAAAATATTAAAAAAAAAAAAAACAACTTCCTCACTCTTTCACCATAATTAGTTCACTAGCATTGCAAATAGAAATAGATGGATTCATTTTTTATGGTGTCGGATTAAATTCCTTAGTAGATGGGACTTCAGTGATGCATATCACAGATTGCAGAAATACAAGTCATTTTAAGGGTAATCTACCCACAGCGACAATACTACAAATCTAAAGTACTCCAAGTTTGTCAGGCTATCCTTCTGTTTTTCTTCCTTAGATTTTTTATACTAAATTTATGAGGCTGTACAAACTGGCAATAATTGGACCAGTGTGGGAGTGTGGCATTTGGATGATGCACAACCTGATGCCACCCCGATGTTGGCATCATGCCACCCACCTGACCAAAAAAGTGGCCAGAGTTGCAGTACTCCTTTGGTGCTGTATTCACATGCTACATGCCAAAAGGAATGCCAAAAAGTGTGGTGGTGGCAAGGGCATCCTTTTTCAGGATCAAAAAGGAGTAGCATTTTGCTGCTTCTTTTTGGTCCTGAAAAATGTGTGTGGTTGCCATGACCCCAATCCAGAGTTCAAATGGGCGGTGCAGAGCTGCTCCTTTAGGGTGATGTGCTTCGCCCCTACCTCTTGCAGGGCTGGCTGGCTGATTTGCAACAAAATCAGTGGCAAACATGTTCTGGATTTCATTGCTACTCTTTTTGCAGCTGCTCTAAGTGGAAAGAAAGCTCTACCACAATACAATTCTGGCCATTATGATGAACCTGTAGATGTCAAAAGGAAAGAGACAGAGCGCACAGATGACAATATCAGGTACTTAGCCAGCAATGTGATCCATCCTCCCTCTAGGTAAATATAGCTTGTATGTTTTGATGTCTACACCTCGGAAAACCGCTCTGAGATTCTTGTTCCCAAAATCCCTGAGTCAACATGGTCACTAGCAATTTCTCCATGCTCTGAAAGATGCAGACAAGATCTGTAGGAAGAATTGCAACACAGATCACATATTTATCTTAATATATATACCTTACATATATAGAATACATTTTCCCCCTAGGGTGATACCATTCAGAATTCAGATAGGAAAGAAGAACAAAAGGCTCCACATTTGTAGAACTAACATCTGAGTCTGCATCTGTACTGCAGAATTAATGCATTTTAACACTGTTTTAATCTCATGGTTCAATGTTATGGAACTTGGGGATTTGTAGGTTCATGAGATAGTCTTCTATGTCAGAGAGCTTTGATGCCACAACAAACTACAAATCCTAGAATTCTATAGGATCGAGCCATGATAGTTGAAACAGTGTCAAGGTGCATTAATTCTGCAGTGTGGCAGCAGTCTTAGGAACATTTAAACATGAACTCCTCTACTATCAAGATGAACTGGTGCTGTGCTTTTGTTGAATACATACTTTAAGTACTGGAATCAAACTGGAAGCATGCTTTTAGTGAAAAATTATCCTCCTTTGAAAAGGAAAAGAAAAGCGCCTGACATTTCCCTTAAGATGCTTTTTCCAGCTAGCCTCTTAGTTGAGGCTTAATTGTTGCTGAAGTAGTTAATCTTATAATGAATTACATTCTTTTAGTCCCATTTTCTAGGTCATTTAAAACACACTGTAAGTATAACCTATTGCTGTTCCTGTAAAACACTGAACTGAGCCTGGGTAATCAGGACCTCTGGAAAATTGTGGCTGAACATAAAATTGCAGATATAGTGATTTCTGGCTGTGGCATAATTTTCTGTCGCATTATTTGGTCCAGAGCCAGCTACTCCATTCTTGCTACTCTTCCAACACTAACTAGGAGACAAAGGCATTTCCATCTCTCAGGCAATGCCACTAGTGCATGCAACCAGTCTGCAGAAAGTGTGTCTAACCATGCCCAAAGTAAATACTCTTAAAACAGCATGAGAGAAAGTGCTGCAAGAAGAGATGTGGGAGAAAACACAAAGAATCAAACACAGGGCTATATCTAGAAAGGAAAGTGAAATGCCAGACTTTGTGAGTGTGTAGGTTAGAGCTGGAGCTAAGAAGTTTTACTTTTGGGATTACAACTTCCAAAATCTACAGACAGTATGGTCACTTCTGGGAACTGTAGCTCCAAGATCTTAGGCCATCTATATGTCTAAAGCAAAGAACGTGTTAGAGCATTCCATGTGGACTACAGTGCAACCAAGCAAAGTGTGGAAAGCTAATTTTAGACACAGGACTTCAACGACTTGGATGAGGGGTAACTGTAAGATCAGACTTGGGAAGAAGGTTGTTTTTAAAACAGCTTGGGAAAAGTTTTCTTTTTAAACAACTTCCATAATCCACCAGACAATATAGCCAATGGCCATGCTGGCTAGGAAATTCTGGGAACTATTATTCAAAAGGTGGCTTCTCTAAGCTCTATTTTTGTGTTTGTTTATTTGTTTGTACTAAAATCATGAGACCAACTCACATCAGAACCTGGTGAAAAAAGCATATGCTTAACCTCCTCCTGCTCCTGTCACTCAACACTTGGGTCCATCCTAGGGAAGAAAAGGCTACTAGACAGAGTCAATATGACCTTTGCTTGGTAAAAACCTTGCCATTCTTGTTGCTTCTGGCCACAGTGCTCATCTACAGCTTTCCAACAAGCAAAGATTCCTTCAGTTATGGCTGGATTTCAGTTCCCAGTCACTCCAGTCTGCATGGATTTGGGTGAAGCATGATGAAAGTGGTCTAGAGGTCTGAAGTTTTTCCACCCTGCTCTAAACTTCCAGAGTATGCCCATGGATGTCCCCATTCTCTTTTCTTATTCATCCACTAGCTTGACAAAGGAAAGAGCCATTTGTTGGGTTTCAGGATTTGGGCTGATGTTTCCATGATATCAAAGATGCCATTCTAGGTTTACTGCTTGCTCATTTTCATTTACCGTATATACTTAACTATAAGTCGACCTCATGTATAAATTGAGGGCAAATTTTGGGGCCAAAATTATGGATTTTGATCTGACCCATGAATAAGTCAAGGGTAAAATTTAGTGGCATGTAACAAAGGATCTGAAGGATGAAGCAAAGGATAACAATGCCAGAAAACTTACAAAATTACAGCAGGCATCACTGTTTGTGATCATGAATGGATGAGAGAATAGAAGGGGGTCAGTGAATCCAGGACAGATTATGCTCTTGCCTTTCATCAGGGGATGGTTTCCTTTTTTATAGGCGTTAAAGTACAGGACTTGCATTGACCCATGGATAAGTCGATCCAGGTTTTTGGAGTCAATTTTTGACTAAAATTTCTAGACTTATACATGAGTATATACAGTATTTCTTTTCTGATCTTTTTTTCTTTCTCTTTCCTGTGTGTACTTTAGGATTTCCTCATCAGAGGCTACCACCTTCATTTCCTTGCACTTATTTTCACTTTTTAAAATAATGGCTATTATTAGTGATATTAGTGCATTTTGTTTAATTTCTGTTATTCATTGCAATCACGTTTTTCTCTTCCCTTATTTTTGCAAATTCCTAAAAGCATTTCATTTCATGATTACGCACAACTGAAAGGGAGTTAAAAAAGAGATGCTGACTTTTAAAAGAACCTTAGCAAGCAGCTGATTCTCAAACAGAAAGGTAGTTTTAATGTGACAAGGGGAGTCTTTAAGTAGCAGGTCTTTCTGCTTCCAGAAGAAATCCAGCTGAAAGACTCCAACATTAACTCAAACATTCAACCTTTTTGCCTCTGTTGCAAATTTGTACATCTAATACTTCAGAAGAGCTAGATCAGTGATGGTGAACCTTTTAAAGATTGAGTGCCCAAGCTCAAAAGTGTTCCCACATCAGGTGATACCTGGTGCCGGGGTGCAAGACATCCACCTTCTGGGGGTGAGAATTCTTCCTTCTGGGGGTGGGACTTCCAGGGGCATGACTTCCTCGGAGACAGCTGAAGGTCTGGGACAGCCGGGAAGAGGAGGAACAGAGGTGCACCTTCCATGTGCCCTCAAAAATGGCATTGCATGCCGCATGTGTACCATAGGTTTGCCATCACAGAGCTAGACCATACTGGTGTTTGCTGTTTTGCTATACATCACTTGACAAGTCTATCGAGAAGTAAGCCCCACTGAGTTCAAAGATACTTACAACAAGGTAACTGCATAGCGGCAAGATCCTTACTGAAGGAGGGACACATTTCTCCCTCTCCCTGCTGCCCTTTGGGAGCTGTACTCTGCCATCTTTTCTGCTGCTACACCACCAAACCAACAGAGTGGGAAATATGGGGTTCAGGGCATTCCTATTTGGTTTTCTATTAGCCCATTGGAATGACAGTTCTGTTGGAAAACAAGGTGAATACTCCCAGCGCTTCATTTTTCACACTGCAGTCATACCTAAGATTTTTTTAGGCAGAGCTTTGGCTCCTTGTACTGTGTGTTTTTTAAACGGATTTAGCATGAACCCTGTTCATTTACTGTATTTATTTACCTTTTGTATCAAATACGATTTAGCTCTGTGTGTATCTATGTGCCTTCAAGTTATCTGTTGACTTCTGGTGACCCTATGAATTTCATAGGGATTTCTTAGGTGAGGAATACTCAGAAGAGGTCTTGCTAGTTCCTTCCTCTGAAATGTAGCCCACAGTGCCTGGTATTCCTTAGTGGTCTCCCATCCAAGTACTAACCAGGGCTGGCCCTGCTTCACTTCCAAAATGAAATGGAATTTGTCACCTTTACAGTATATCTGTTTTAATTTGTTGCAAGCTGTCATGGGTCCCATACTGGGAGCAAGGAAATAAATAAATTAAATAAGCCCTGGTGGCGCAGTGGTTAAATGCCTGTACTGCAGCCACTCACTGAAAAACATAAGGTGGCGAGTTCAAGACCAGCAAAGGGCTGAAGCTCGATTCAGGCTTGCATCCTTTTGAGGTCGCTAAAATGAGTACCCAGATTGTTGGGGGGCAAATAGCTTACAATTGTAAACCGCTTAGACACTCCTTAAGGGTATGAAGCAGTATATAAATGAAGCTGTTTGTTTTTGTTTTGTTTTTAAGGTTCACAGCTAACTTTAGTGGGAAGTCTGAAGGGGGTGGTAGATGACATCATAATAACTGATAATAATAGAGTCCCTTTGGCCCTATTAGCCTTGGTTCCATTACACCACAGCTAGATACCAGTGTCTGCATCAGACAGCAACAATTTAATTGAACTGTTTAAATCATTTAACATTCTGTCTGTCCTCAAACATTTCACGATGACTTACAAATATTTTAATATGATACCTTTTAAAATGTGTTTTTACCTTTTTTACCCTCATATGTTTAAGTTATATCTTGTTTTATTGTAAGCCACCTTGAATCACATGCTGGGAAATAGGTGGACTAGAAATTAGATAAAAGATAGATGGACAGACAGACAGACAGACAGACACTAAAAGGCCTGTAATCAGTTATCAGTCCAATCTGAATGACTAAATAAATCAGTGAGCACTTGTAAAGTCTACACTTATATACATCCCGTGGATTTAATGGGTCTGTTCTAATTAGGACTAACAATCGGATTTAGCCCTATATGCAAGAAAATAGCCACAAAACATTTCTGTGACAAACAAAAAGACCCACAATAAAAAGGCAGCAGTCAAAAAAAAAAAAAAAGATCATAAAACATCATAAAAAACAAAAGGGGTGCATTTATGGCAAGGCCAAGTGACATAATCCAGCTTCTAAAGGTCAAAGGCCTTCCTAAATAGGATGTGTTTTAGCATTTTGTTGGAAGGCCAGCAAAGATCCATTACTGAAATATATACCCTGCCCTTTCAATGCCCAAATACTTCCAGAGTAACTGACAATAAAAGAAGAGAAAGGATACCATAAACTACACAAAGCCCTCAAGAGAAAACTGTTTTGAAAAGTGCTGTGTGAAAGCAATGTTAAAAAATAATAACACAACAAATTTTAAATATTGTGGTGGCTTAACATGTGGATTTGTCTGGCACTGGCACTGAAGTGACATGTGTGGAGGCACCAGATGAACTTCTTTGTGGGAAGTGTTCCACAGCTGGGATGCCACAAAGTAGAAGGCAATTCCTTAGACAGTAGAGGTATTATTGTTGTTGTTGTTGTTGTTGTTGTTACCTTTATTTATAAAGCACCGTAAATGTACACAGCGCTGTACAAAAACCAATAAAATCAAGAATATGTAAAAAGCCTGCCTATGGTGTGCAATCTAGAGATTAAAACAACAAGTTAACAACATGATAAGAAAATAAGTTAAAACAGCAGATATCAAATATTGAATCAAGCATCAAAACAGCCAGGTCACAATCACAAAGTCCCTAAACAATATGGACTTTAACTCGGTTTTAAAACAGGTTAGAGACATTTTGAGCCATCCTTGTAAGGGGAGGAGGTTCCAGGAGTGAGGGTAGCAAGCGAGAAGGGATGAAGCTGGGACAGGGCAGTGGAAATCCTGGGCTGGGACAGGAGACCTTGGCTACAAGAATGGAGGGAACAGGTGGGAATGTAGGGAGAAAGAAGTTCTGAGAGATAGAGAGGGGCCAGCCCGTGCAGGGCTTTGAAAGTGAGCAAGAGAGGCTTGTACTGAATGTGGAAGGGAAAGGGGAGCCAGTGAAGGGATGACAATAGGGGGGGAGACATGGTCATACCAGCAAGCGAGTGAGATAATACGAGCAGCTGACTGCTGAACAGAAATTAATGGGTGGAGGTGAGAGAGAGGAAGCCCTGCCAAGAGAAGGTTACAATAATCTAATCGTGAGACCACTAGGGAATGGACCAGAGTCTTGGCAGTAGAAGCCGAGAGATATGGACAGATTTTGGAAATATTATAGAGAAAAAAATCTACAGACCTTAGCTGTGGCCTGGATCTGAGGGATAAATGACAGAGAGGAGTCAAAAATGAAACCAAGACTGCGGGCTTCCTGAACTGGCTGAATAGAGATATTGTCGACAGAAATAGAAAAATAATATTGAAGGGTGGGCTTAGGAGGGAAAACAAGAAGCTCCATCTTGGACATGTTGAGCTTCAAGCGCCGATGGTGCATCCAGTGGGAGACAGCTGTCAGGCAAAATGAAACTTGCTGCTCAAGCCTTGGAGAAAGGTCGGGGGTGGAAAGATAAAGATGAGTATCATTAGCATACAGATGATAAGAGAAACCAAAAGAACTAATAAGTTTAATGAGAGGCAGTGTGTGTAAAGAGAGCAAGATGGTGCTCACTTATATGAGGAACTGGTATGGGTGAAGGCAGTCCCACAAATACATGGGTCCTAGGCTGTTACCTGGTGTACATTTGTCATATCACATTAGGGGGCAAACAGGATTTAAATGAGAGTTAAACAGGAAATGTCCTGTGATAAACATAGGGCATTTCCTGTTTAACTCTTATTTAACTGTTGTTTAAATTCTGTTTGTCCCATAGTGTGATAAAGCAGATTGTGCCAATCTGGTTTACACTTGCAGAATGAAATATAGTTATCATTTGGTTTTGTTTCTTCTCTCTGTTTATTGATGGATCTGTTGGCACATGACAAAGATTCCAAAATGCATATAAAAATGGTCAGTTCAGGTTAAAATCTGTACATTTTAAATGCACAATATAAAATAACATGTGAATAAACATGTGTCTTGTGATACTATGCTTGCAAAATCCATTTTATTTTACAAAATAAATCATTAAAAGTCAGGCAAATAGTTGTGGGGGGGGGGAGATGGGGCAGAAATGGGGTGGAAAGAACTTGTAAAAGAATACATGCAAATACTAATTTGATTCTAAGGCATTTGTTAGTCTTTGAAAGTGAACACCAGTGCTTTGAGCTGGACTCAGAAATGGATCTACATCCAGTGCGTTATTACCAGCAGAGAAGAGAGCTGAAATACGATTCTAATATCTGTCCCCCTTTGAACTAGTTGCTGTTTCCAATGTATCTTCAAAAGCATTTTTCCTGAAACAACGTTTTAAACCTTAAATTATTTTCATCTAGAAGAAATTTATACATTAATAAGTTCTGGCTAAAAACTAACTGAAATAAGATTTCCCCTGTTCGCACTAGTGAAATTCAAAAGCACAACTATTTACATCATGCTTGATTACCGTGTGTGTGTGTGTGTGTGTGTATGAGCCTGTCATTTAAAAAAATGACATGATAACACACAATACTAGGTTAGTTGAATATGCATATACAGGGATTCCTGTATATATATTAATAACTAAGCACTCCACACTCTGGAGAGAGATAAACCAGCATGGTGTGGTTTGAGTGTTGGACTAGGATTCTGTGAGACCAGGGTTTGAATCTCTCCCTGGCCAGGTAAACCCACTGGCGGACCATGGGCAAGTCATACCGTGTTTCCCCGAAAATAAGACAGTGTCTTATATTAATTTTTACTCTCAAAGATGCACTAAGTCTTATTTTCAGGGGTTGTCTTATTTTTCCAAGAAGAAGAATTCACATTTATTGTTGAACAAGAAAAATGAACATTTATTATATACTGTATATATATTTATATACAAAAACTTTGCTAGGTCTTACTTTCGGGGGAGGTCTTATATTTAGCAATTCAGCAAACCCTCTACTAGGTCTTAATTTCTAGGGATGTATTATTTTCAGGGAAACAGGGTACTTTTTCAGCCTCAGAACAAATCTTGCCAAGAAATCCCTGTGGTAAGTTCACCTTAGGGTCTCCATAAGCTAGAAATGACAACAACAACAATAACCATACCCTGGGCCTGCATGCATGAATCTTTCAGACGTTTTTTGTTGCTGTTGTTGTTAAATAAAAACCAGAAGTTATATACTCACCCAACTCTTAAGATATAACATTTCACAGTTATCCAACCACCATGGGACAGGATTGTCACAAATATATGAGCTCACCTGTAAGGTATCAAAGAAAAGTAGATATTTCAAAGAGGAAATATGGGACACATTCTTTTCTGTTCTCCCCAGTAAAGGTGGAAACAATATTAAAAAGTATTTGAAATACGGTTGAAAAATGTATTTCTTGAATGTCAGGAAACAGGTGAGGAGAATACTGCATTCATGGGAACTTTTATAGTCTGGGATTTATTCTGTGCAAAATTCAAAATTTCTGTGCAAAGCGGTCACATCTGATTGTTTTGCAGAATAAGTCTTGCATTGCAAATAGTCTTCAATAGCTGTGCAGCTTTCAAATAATTTCTTGCTGCAGGAAGAAAATTGCTAAAATTACTCATTGCTTCCTTCAAGAATGAAATTAACAAAGAATTACACCACCACCACCCATAGCAACTGGCCTTCAATGGGCCAGAAGGAAAAGAGTATGGTATTCTAATGGATGTTAAATGTTAACAATTAAAATGAACAGGTGTGTGTAATATTGTTACAGTTTCCACAGATTTTGAAAATGTGAAAATATCTTAGGGCACTACTAAAACAAAAACAGTATGTTTTGCTTTCTCACTTTTTGAAGCACCATAAATAGCATGGATATTATCCCACTGCAGTGTTTGGCTAGTGCAGAGGTAGGTTTTTATCTGGCTTTTGCAGGCTTATTTAGGAGATGCTAATATATTAAGGAGGTACCCAAAAGACATCCAACCTGACCAGAAGGCCTGGCAAAACATTGCAGTATCAGAACAAAGCAGCCTCAAGTCTTTCTCTGGAGACCAACTGTGTTTAGTCTGTGCCATATTTTGCTTTCCATCTGCTTTGAAATGGGAAGGTTATCCATATGGCAGGAGGTTGGACTACTAAGTCAATACACTCTTTCTCTCCTTCCATGAAACACTGCTGAATATTAAGTAATGAAAGAGGATAGAATCCACATGCTCGTTGAAGGTGAAATATGTATACTATAATTCTATTGCTCCTTTTTTTCAAGCTAATAATGGAAAGTAATAAATCATCCATTGGTGCATAATTGTTACGTTTAAATTAATAACTACCTAAAACCTTGGAACAAGGTATTTCCTGAATTATAGAGTTTGGAATTAAATTAAGAGCATAATCACTTGTAAAGAATTTGTAAGGAAACATTACAATTTTCAATGAGTGCAAAGACATTTTATTATTTGTATTATTTGGATCCAGCAGAAATATTTGCACAGTAAGATAATTGCAATGCTTGTGTTTGCTAGTTGTTTACTATGTAGATTTATTCTGGGTTGGAATAAAGGATGGTAGAGATTCTGAACCATTTCCCATTGATCACATAATGAAACTATTTCTTAATTGCAGCTGTAACTAGGCAGATTTTAAGATTTCCCTTGCCAAATTCTTAATATCCACAATCAAGCAGGGAAGCAGATTCATGGCAATTCACAATAACCTAGTTAGAAATTAAGTGTATGCCTGCTTGGGTGTCATTCCCTACAAATGCAGGGGGACCTACAAATATGCATGCGACTAGGCTGCCCAGGGGAAGAACAAGAATTTGAACATGGAAAAATCTACTCTTTGGAGCTACACTTTTCAGACTTTTTCCAGCCATTATGCTGTCCAAAAGGCAAGTTTCTCCAGTTCTGGAAAGGATTAAATGATTCCTTTCCTTTCTGCCTGTTTCAGAAACTGCATTTGTACTAGTTCAGTGGCAGTTTGTACCCTCTTCCATCCAAGACAGAAAAACAATCTGTGGGTTTCATTTAAGAGACCAATTATATCCTATGTACTGTATGTAGAGAGATCTTGTAGCACTTTTGAGACTTACTGAAAGAACTTGGCAGCATGAGCTTTCATAGACTTAAGTCTACTTCCTCAGATGCATTTGGCCAAATTCTGATTCTATAAAACCACTATATCTTTGAAGTGCAGGATATGTTCAGATTTATTCAAATAAATTACTATCACACAGTGTATGCTTATATTGAACTCCAGTCCAAGGAAACTGTAAGAAATACAGTCTTACTGAACCGAAGGTTCTTGTAGCTTAGAAGCAGCCTAACAGATCTACAACAGTTACTGCGAAATGGAGCACAACTCCCTGTGATCTTCCTTTTCATTTCTTTTTCCAGATTTCTAGTCACAGTGATCAGGCATCTTTCTTTTACAGGACGTATCCTACATTACAACCTTCTGTCCAGGAGGGATTTCAAAATGTCCTCCATTATGTGCATGACTAAGAAGCATGAATTTATATTTATATAAGTGTTTTTAGCTTTTATTCTATCTCCGTTATTTTTCTTAAATGTCATACATTTTGCAATGCCTTGTTGTCCTTTGTGGTTAAAACATCTGATCATCCTGCTCTTGCCTTTTGACTGTCCCCTCCCCTTTCCCTTTCCATTTTTTGAACCATACATATTTGCCTCATGAAGAAATGTGTGGTTTCAAAAAGCTTCCACAGAAACTGTTGCATTTTTTTTGATTGGGCTCATAAAAAACTACTACCACAATGTAGATTTTGGAAGTAACATTAGTATCATCTAAGAAAGAAAGAAAACAAATGGAATTGGGTGATCAAGGAAGTTTCTCGGTTGCTTGCACTTCTCTGACCTGCACTGTGCATATGGTCTACAAGAAAATTTTTGAAGTCCATTCTTTTTGTCTTCGGTGAGATATATGACAAAAGTACCTAGCAGATTTTGGAAGAGATGCAGGTTTTGAATCAAAACAGATGTAAAAAGGGGTGCATTTGTGGTTCTGATTAATAAAGATAGCATGACATAAGGCAATGAGGGGCAAAGGAAAGAAATTCACCTGCTTAGATATGACAGGGCTACAAAAATAGGCTATGAATAATTTTGAATAACTTCTACATTTTATTATCCTGTAGTCTGGGGTGTAATCTTCACTCCAAAACAGGCCACTTAGGGAAACAATGTGTAAGACTATGACAAAAAGATGTGCAGGCTGTATCACCTCTGGTCCTACAGTGCTGTGATTCTCTGTTTTGGGTTTTTCATCTGAATGTCCAAAGGAACAATTCTTGTTTTCCACTGAAAAGAAACCAAGGGGAAAACAAAACACAACACCTGAGCTAGCACTTACAACCAAGGCAAGACTGGTGAGAAATGAGAGCTGGATCATTTTGGCTTTCAGGAATGTAAGAGCCAGATTTATAGTCACCATGTTTATACTATATCATCACATGTGTGGTACTGTACAATATCTGAGCAAGAAGGCCTTCAGGGCTACTACCATTTTGGATGAAAAATTGTTCTTCAGTAGGGCATAATGCACCACAGATGGCAAATTGTGCTTTGCTGTTTTACTGTTTCTGTGCATTACCTAAGCAATAAATACTGGTCAAATCAAGCAATCATTTCTAAGGTTTCATATAACTTATTTTTGCCCATATCCACTGCTGCAGTTATATATTCCCAAGAGTATCTGCTTAGATCTCCAGCTTTTCTAAGTCATTTCAAGGAGAGCTAACAAATAACACTGGATGCCAAATACAGAAATGGTTTTTAAAACTTAGACCTAATTCTACTGTTGCATAGTGGCAGCTTTCACATTTTGCTTAATCCATTTAAATCTCTCTTGATAAAAGAGCAAGATGCAAAACAACATGTTATGTTGCATTACAGTGTACTTGGTAGGACCCTTAAGTGGTTTTAAAAGAATGTGGATTTCATCACCACCACCACCTTGCTATGTTAATCTATGCATATCTCCAACATTTCACAGATAAAAACTGGGATCAGTGGTGTCCCTACCTTTGGTGATACCAGTATAGGAGGCAAGGCCAAAAGGGGGCAATCACTCTTTCTCCTTTGCTGTGCCTTACTCACAGGTAGACCACCCCCACCTTCCTGTTCTTCGTGGATAGACCTCTCCCTTATTTGTAAGTAGACCTCTGCCACCCCTGCAGTGACCAGAGCCTCTTGAGAAAGGGATGGGCATGCTTAACACTCCCTTTTTGTGAGAGGAGGGCATGATCAGGTTCACCTGGTGTGACCTGAATCACTGCGCGCGCGCACACACACACACACACACACAATGCTACTGACTGGAATACGTGTGGCCAAGTAACAGAGGAGATTCCTTTTTTTATTTTCATCAATCATCTGCAGAAGAAGGCTTCTTGATAACATAAAATAGACATAGGTCTGGGAGCAGAAGTGGGGAAGATCTTGACTGGCAACATTGTGGCCACATTTAATTCATTTACAAGATAAAGTGGCCTTTGGAGCCACCAAGGTGGTTGGATTCCAGTGGATCTATCTGTCAGCAAAGGAGACACATCTGGCACCATTACCTGCTCCCACTAAAAATCTGCTCTCGTTCCATCTTTAAAATCTCCTGGAAGAAATGAGAATGACTCCACCCTGGACAGTGCTGAGCTAGATGGACCAAAGTCTGGCTTGATATAAGGTTGGTATTCAAATCTAAAATATATGTTGTGCCTGAATACCACTTTTCATTCCAATATTCAACAGAGTTAACCCAGTCCAAAGAAATGCACAACTCATGTACACACTGATTCAGTTAAAGCAGGGTTATGCAAAATGTGTATTGCAAGCAGAATGTGCCACATTTTTAAAAGCCTCTAGGAGCACAGTTGTTTAAAACAAGGTGCATGCTTCCTGAACAACTATTTCATGTGAAAACAGCAGTTATATTTACTGCACACTGGTAAATTTGATAGCAAATTCAGCAGTGGCAGGGGTGGGTGTGTCACCTAGGCAGTTCGAGGATGGCCAATACAGTTTTTTGGCTGAAAAAGTTTCCCGACTCTAATGAAAGCAAAGACGTTGCTTTTCTTGGCTGAAAAAAACTCTTCTTCATCAGTATGTTTCTTTGCTCATGTGTGTGTAAGTGAATTTTACTCTGAGCCATGACCCATATTTGACCTTTGCTACAAGCCGGCTGAAATATCTGTTTCAAATCTATTTTTCCACTTTACTAGATGAAACCATGCAGCTAGTCCTTGCAAGTTCTGAAACAAAACAATCCTTTAAAAAGAAAAAAAAGGCTTTTGAAAAGGGACATTTCTCTCTTGCATTTAGTTCAAAGGAGAAAGGGTTCACTCTTGTCAACACAGCAAGAATAGCTGCTTTGCGAGAATGATGGGCAAAACCCAATAGTGACATGAGTTAAAGTGAAGATGTACTTACTGGTATGAAGTATTCTTCATTAAACACAGGAATAGATTTAACTTGGGAAGTTTCTAAACAAAAGAGCATCACCTCCACGCTAACCCTTTCTTTGGTTTCTCTTGTTTGCCCTATTTCATTTCACATTTAAAAACTGATATTGCTGGAGGGGGTACTTACTGTGCTGTGGGGAGGAATGGAATTCATGACAGCAGGCCTCCAACTGAAAAGAGAAAGAACAAGACTGTCAAAGTTAAAGCTAAATGTATGTGCTAAGATAAGCCAGATAATGATGTCAATTTAAAAGATGTGCTTTTGAGTTCACTCTAGAAAGGGGAAAAAAATTATATTGTGGCAACAATGATTTCCCCCCCATGCTTCTCGTATGCATGGTGGTTTCTTTGCTTTTCTTTAATGGTCTGGGTTTTGAACAGCAGCTCCAGACTGTGTCCTGTGATAGCTATGAGAAATCACACACATATACATCCTTCAAAGTTGCCTTTCTCCCCCTAAGATTGCAGTCCTATTAAATGCCCTGAAATTCCCTTTTGAGCTGTACATCTAAGCCAGGTTTAGGTGCTATTCATCTTATTATTTCAACATGACATTGCTTCAGTATGAGAGCTAGAGAGCATCTGGGCCCTCTCTCTCTGCTATCATTTTCTTTACAAAGACAGTAATGTGTTTGAGAAGGAAAGGTTCCTGCTCATTTGGAAGCTTTTTATAGAATCATAGAATTGTAGAGTTGGAAGAGACCTCAAGGGCCATCCAGTCCAACCCCCCTGCCATGCAGGAAGGCACCATCAAAACATTCCTGACAGATGGCCATCCGATCCAACTTCTGTTCAAAAACCTCCGAAGCAGGAGACTCCACCACACTCTTGAGGCATCATGTTCCAATGTTGAACAGCTCTTATCATGAGGAAGTTATTGTATTAGAGTAGTTTTCCTGTAGTTTGAATCCATTGCTCTGGGTCCTTTTTTCTGAAACAGCAGAAAGCTAGTTTGATCCACCTTCAGTATGGTAGCCTTTCAAATATTTAAACATAGCTATCATATCACCTCTTAACCTTCTCTTCTCCAGGAAAACATATCCAGCTCTCTAAGCCGCTCCTCATAGGACATTGGTTTCCTGACATTTTTCACAGCAGAACCTCTAATTTTCTAGTGTTCTTGGTCAAAGAAAAAACCTCCATGTAAACAGGAAAATTTCCTCCTCATATACTTCACTTTCAATGAGAGGAAAGCAACAGTGGAAAGGTTGGGTCAAAGCAGGAACAGAGGGCCTTTGTTGAATTAGGGTTGCCTGATAGTACTGTTCTGGTGGGGTGGGGTGGCTTCAGGAATACACACACACACACACACACACATATATATATAGTCAGCCTTCCATATCCAGATTCTTTATCCATGGATTCAGCCATTCACAGCTTGAAAATATTACCAATAAAATAAAACAAACCTTGATTTTGCCATTTTATATAAGAGACACCATTTTACTCTGCCATTGTATTTAATGGGACTTGAGCATCTGTGGATTTTGGTATCCATGGTGGGGCTGGTAGGGTCCTTGAAGCAAACCCCAGCAGATACCAAGGGCCCACAGCATAGCAATATGGCAGTTCTGTGAACCATGGGTTCATTCCCTAGCTTTATGTGTTGTAATTTAAAGCACTTTCCTTGACACTGTCCCCACCCCAGCCTCATGTACATTTGCCCATTCATCCATTGCTATTTTTATGTATAGGTTGTAGTTGATACAGTCAGTCCAGGTAACTGATGTCTCATATTTTCTTCACTCTGGCACTGACACTAGTCACCTGCTTTGATACAATCAATATTCTGCAGTTAATACAAATTCCAATCATGGATATTTGTTGGATGTTTTCTGCCTTTGCTGTGCCACCCAGCCACAAAGCCACCAATCAGAACAGGGAGTAAAATATTGTATTCTTAGAAACTAAAATATAAACAAAAACAGAACTCAATAGAGGGATAAGTATGCCTTTATGGAAGGCACTATCCTATCACCAATGCTGAAGGATGATTAGCTGTCCCTTGCATCATAATTCTATTCAAACTGCAAAATGTCAGAGGTCAACACTGAATCTTCCAGTCTACATTTATTTATTTGTTTGTTTGTTTTAAAAATCTTTAGTTTATTCATAAGCTTCCTTTATTGCATCGGGTCCACTTTGGGCAATTCAGATATATTTCCCCCCAACGTTCAGTACTGCAATTGTACTTTGGAGAACAGAGAAAATACGGACACAAAAATGGAATGTGGAGGGTGGGGGAACAATCAAGATATTGTTTTCATTTATCCCATTGAAAAATAAAGTTAACCTTCAAATTACTGCAGGGAAAGGTAATTAATATCTATATGCCACCTGGTGGATTCTCCCTATCAATGCAGTTAAAAGGATTTATTGTGTCATTTTCCTGGTGTGGATCCAAATCCAAAAGAACTGGGCTGGATAGAAGAAGGACATTGGATTTACCTGTTGGCTTGAACTGGGGATGAATGAGTCAGTCTATTTCTACTCCGTGCTTGCTTCACATGTGTCTAGTCAGATCTTTCTTCTATTCTGTTTCCTGAAAATTAACAAACAAACATGAAAGTTTTTATTTAAATTGTATATCTTCCCTGACCCCTACTATATGCAGTGCGGGCCTAAATATATTAAATACACCAGATCTCATCTGACCTTGGAAGCTAAGCAGGGTTAGCCCTGAATAGTACTTGGATGGTAGACCACCAACAAATATCAGGTGCTGTAGGCTATCTTTCAGAGAAAGCAATAGCAAAAGCAAGTACATTTCTATGCTGCTTATCAGTGCACTTAAGCAATCCCTAAGTGGTTTACAAAGTGTTAGTTAATTGCCCCCAAGAAGCTGGATAGTGATCTACAGAAGGATGCAAGGCTGAGTGGATCCTGGACCCCTGCCTGGGATCGAACTCACAACCTTGTGGCTGTGAATGGCTGCAGTACCGGCGTTTGACCACTACACCACCAGGAAGGAACTGGAAGAATCACCTCTGAATATTCCTTGCCTAAGAAAACCCTATGAAATTGATGGGAGTGTCACCATAGGTTGACAGGCAACTGTAAGGCACAGACACACAGATCACATACAATACTTTTGTGGACATTTTTTTTTCCTGAGCTGAGAATTATAATAGAAAATCAATGGATACAATTTCCAGCATGCATATTAGTCTAGGAATTGTGAGTTAGGTCAGTTTGTTTAAAACTGCAGATTGAATTACATTTTCCAGCATCCCTAACTTGGACCTAACCCTATATCCCATTTCTTCTCCATATTGTTTAGTGTAGAAAGATAGGAGAAGAGTGGTTGGATGCTATCCTGAAAACAATTCTCTCACTATTTGTGCCTGATGCCAGTTTCAGACTAGTCAATTAGTATTCTTTCTTGTTGTGGATGATTTTAATGCTTTGTGACTTCAGTTTTAATCAATGGAGCTCTAAAAACTCTATACATTTGAATAAATTATTATATGCAAATACAGAGATCATGGAATATTGATTACAAAGAGACATGGATACACACACCTCAAGTTACATTATTATTATTATTATTATTATTATTATTATTAAAATTTATTTATAAAGCACTGTAGGTGTACACAGCGCTGTACGTACAATCAATTAAAATAAAATAAAATAGAGACCTGCCAGTGGTGTACACTCTAAAAAGAACAATGGAGATTAATACATATAATAAATCAGAAGCAATAAAATAAACAACACAGATTAAAACAGCATAGGCTAACAATCATGGTAACCAAGGCTTGGGAACACCTCCCTAAACAGGATTGTTTCAGTAGCTATAAAAAGGTAAAGCTAAAAAATAAAACAACAAAATAGTGATTTAGCCTCAAAAACATTCAAAAACATAATTAATATTGGTGATCACCCACTGTGTATAAATGGAATATAATGCATAATCTCAAGACAGACTGCATCTACACTGCACAATTAATGTAGTTTGACCCCACTTTTAACTATCATGACTCCATGCTATGGAATACTGGAATTTGTAGTTTGATGAGCCTTCTCTATCAGAGAGTTCTTGTGTCCCAAGAAACTCCAAGTTCCAGAATTCCACAGCATGAATCCATGACTGTGGTTGTTAAAGCAATACAGCAGCAGCCAAATATCTCGATTTGTTGATAATAATAATCTGAAGAAAAAAGGATGATATTGGCCAAGATCATACAAATGTTAGACATAACTACAACTACAGAACTCTGTCATCATAGCTACCTATGATGATGCCACCTTTTGAAACCAATCTTTTTCAGCCAAGCAGTGCTGCAACCAAAGGGTTTCTGAAGTGCTCCAGGTTGTTGTTCCAGGAAATAATGACCGATACTCTCCAGGCCTCTGAACACTTTGAGGACAGGGAGCTGGAGAGATCCCTCCTCAGGATCTTGCCATAACTGCTTGTCTCAATGTACCCCGAGACAGTGCTTCAGATGTCATTTTCCAGCACCTTGATCTGCAGTGCTTTATAAACCCTTTGACTGAAAGGGTTGGCTGGAATTACCATAATTGTGAATCCCAGTAGTTACAAGATTATAAATCCATGTTATAATCTTGTCAGTACTAAAAACGATGCCAGCCATATTTTAGAAACCATGTACTGTTCCTGTTTTAATTACTATACCTGCATTCTCTTGTAGTCATTTAGATCAGATATTTCCTTTTTATTTTATGGTGTTTCCAACAAATTTGATGATACACGGTCATGAAAACAAATATTTGTAAAATGGGATTGGGATGAAATGAGTTTGCATTTCAAATTGACCTTTGCCTTATTTCATTCTTTTGAACCAACAGATGAAGTGAAACAGTTTTTGGAATTTTAGGATAAGTTCCTAGCAACATATGTTTTTACAAATATGTGTACATTTTTAAAAAATGCACAGAAACATGCATACATTTATGAACATTTAAAAAGCATTGCACTAGGGTAATTATTTGCAAAACACATTTGTAAGAAACTGAAATTAAGACTCTGTGTGTGTTTGTGTGTGTGATCTTGGGGGAAGTCACACTCTCTCAGCCTCAGGTGAAGGAATGACTAGCCTCCTCTGAACAAATCTTGCCAAGAAAACCCCATGATAGGGCACCCTAGGGTTGCCATAAGTTGGAAATGTCTTTAAGGCACACAGCAACAATACATGTTGCCTTTGTATCATCTGTCACAAATAGAGATGAACAAATCTGTTGGTTACAGCCTGAGAGCAAAGAGTTGATGCCTTTTCATGAACGCATGCTATAGTCCTATCCTTGACCCCCCCCCCCCAATGTGACATGGCTGCTAAGTACCAAGTGATACCAGGCTCTGCATTTATAGCAACTCCAACTGCAGTGTGGCTGTCTGCCAAAATTAGTAGGGAAGGCTAACACACTTCCCATCCCTTGAGCAAACTTTGTGAGGAAATGTGTTGTGGAGTCTGACTGCATTTCTAGTAATTTGTCTTCTCACCCACCCCTCCTGAAATCCCCCACCACAAGCTGGCCATAATTCAAAATGTTAATGGGTAGAAAGCTCTTTTACTGTAAGCGCCTTTCATATGTTATCCAGCCTAACTGGAGTGGGTGGGGAAAATTCATGAACGGACCCTCAGCCCAGTCGGCCATGGAAAAGGTGCCATGTTCATATCTTGGGAGGCAAAGATGGGTTGACTTTTACACAAAGTGTGACACTGCTGATTACCTCACTGCTGATTGCAAATGCCACAAAAATAATCTTTTTTCTTCATTATTTACATTGCTGCTTTGGTATTTTTACTACCAGAGATGGGAAATGTGTTTAAGAACAACCCTCTTGATGATGCAGATTAAGAAACTATGTGGATATCTTGAGCTATTGTACCTGATTCATATTTTGCATAAACTGCACTTCCATCCACTTTTTTCAGTTGCTTAAATTCATTTAACATAAAATTTCTGATAAGACAGAATGCCAGGAAAACCCAAAGCTACAAAACCACATGTAGGTACCTATCTGGAAGTGCTGCTTAACGCTGAATAGACATGTGTAGGATGCTGTTATCAGCGTGTCTGAAAAATCCGCAACTTCCTCCAGTAAAAATGGGGTGGCAGGATGTGACAAGCAGTTTCTCCAGGATATCCATCTGTAACCAAGATTTTCTGAAGACCCTTTTTTATATGCACATGCAGTTTGGAAACATCTATTAGGGTGCTTGCTGAAATTGCCTTTTTGTCTCAATCAGAAAAGTCAGCATTAACAACAAGCATACCATGACATTTCTATATGATGACATTTATTATTGCATTCCATGATTACATTATTGCATTTTGTTGCAATAAAACAGGAGTAATTCTGTAAAATTATTAAGTTGCACAATTCAGTACAAATATGGAATAAGTGCCATACGTTGGGGTGCCATACAGGGGAAAGGTATATAGGATTGCCCTTTTAATTTGTGCTTCTTTACATATTTATGTGTGAGTTGTTCCTTTGCGCATTGTTTTACTTAGGAAACATTTGGAAAGTGGCTTTTTTTTTTACTCCAACTCATAGAAACTTACATTTAACATCACCTTTTCCCATCTATAAAAAAGAAGAATATCACCATACACTCACACCTAAAAAGTCTGTTGGTGTGTGTGTGTGTGTGTGTGCACATTTCTATAATATTTGCATATTCTAAATGGCTTGTATAGATAATATACAGTTATTTCCTTATAATAATAATAATAATAATCAGAGTGGGGGAGATTTTGACCAGGAGGCAACCAATTATTTTGCTGTGCTGATAACTTTAAGACGCTTCCCTACTTTCCCTTCTTACAATCCTTTATCTTTATGTTATTACCTTTTATCTGCATCTTTTTATCCCTTACCTTTGAATACTTCTTCAAATAAAGGTCCAGAATCTTGTTGGCATCCTAGGCTATGGGATTCCCTTGCTCTTTACTTCCTGCTCTGTTTTTGTTTACAGGCAAAGACCTTTCTGCTTAGTAGTAGTAGTAGTAGTAGTAGTAATTTTATTATATCCCACCTTTCTCCCAATATAGGACTCAAGGTGGCCAACAACAAGAAAAAAAATACAATTTAAAAACAATGCAACAATATTAAAATATATAATTATAAAATTTAAACAGCAGTTGAACAATTTTAAGAGTTAAAACAATTATAAATTATAATATAACATGTTACAATGCAAATCATTAAATTTTATATCACACAACATTAAAAACCCAGGCCTTATCAGTTTCCAAAGACCTGCTGGCACAAAAATGTATTTATCTGCTGCCGGAAGAACAGCAGGGATGGCGTCATTCTGGCCTCCCTAGGGAGGGAGTTCCAAAGCATTGGGAGCAGCCACTGAGAAGGCCTGGTCTCTTGTTCCCACAAATACATCTGAGAGGGTGGTGGGACAGAGAGAAGAGCCTCTCCTGATGATCTCAATACTCTGGGAGGCTTGTACAGGGAGATACAGACCTTCAGATACCCTGGACCCAAGCCATATAGGGCTAAATGGGCCTTCAGCCTTATATGGCTGGGATAGAGGGACATGTAATAGGTAGGCTGTCCTTAACATGGAATATGAGTTTTGTACTTTTAAATTGTTTTCTAAATTATTGTTTTAGTCTGCATTGGCACTGCTGAATTAATGCAGTTTGACACTGTTTTAATTGCCACAGCTCAGTGCTATGGATTTCTGGATTTTGTAGTTTTCTGAGGCATTTAGCCTTCTCTGTCTGACAACGCTGCTGCCACAACAAACTACAAAGTCCAGGATTTCATAGAATGGAGCCATGATAGTTAAAGCAATGTCAAACTGCATTAATTGTGCAGTGTGGAAACAATCCAGGTCATTGAGAAAAGCAGCTGCATCAGGACCCTGAGGGTTCTCTCCAGCAGCTTGTCTGAACATGCTCTGAGTTGCAGTTATAATTTCCCAGAGCCTCAGTGTGCAGTGCTTTGGAAACTTTCAACTGAAATGCTGAAAAATTAGGTATTTGGGGGGATTCATCAGCAGAAACAGCTATAATATTAGATGCAGTATATTATTAGCCAATTCCTGTTAAGCAGGAAATGTTACCACCCTGGTTCTAGCACACCTCTTGTTCCTAGTTGCTTTCTTCACATAAAGTGCAGAAATTCTAGAAAACTGGCAAGTGCCCAGAGACAGTGTTCCCAAATTAACAAGAAAACACTTCATCGTAAACAGAGGAGCACTGTACTGTGACTGTCAAATATACACAGCTTTATTTCTGTAAGCATTGGACTTTATCGTGTTATGTTAATATGCCGACCTCTTTCTTTAGCTGGTGTAAAGCTGCCTCGGCAGTCGGAAAGCCAAACAAAACTGAGACATAATGCTGGTGTTTATCACAGCAGTTTGCTCTTCCTGCTGGAACATAAGCCTGGCAAGAGTATTTTTCAAGGATAAAGTGTCTGTTGAATGAGTGCAAGAAAATCACTGTTTGTTTCTGATGAGGCTATTCAAATACATATTTATGTGTTTAACTCTCCCTCCACCCACCTCCCTTGACTTTCATTTTATCTCTTCCTTCTTGTCCCTGTTTTGTTTCTTATTTACAAGGATTTTTCAAAGACAAGTTACATGTTAAATAAATCTCTATTTTGTGATGTGTGTGTGTATGCCTTCATGTTGCCTGTTGACTTATGGTGATCCCGTGAGTTTTGTAGGGTTTTCTTAAGTAAGGAATACTCAGAGGTAGTGACATCAGTTTATCACACACTACACTGTTATAATGCTGTTACTCTAATTGTTATGACTGCCTCCTGTAGAATTCTGAGATTTGTAGTCTAGTGAAGCCTAAGAGCTCCTTGGCTGACAATTCTAAATGTCCCTCCCTAAATGGCAAATCCCAGGACTCCACAGGAGTTAGCCATTAGCCATGGAATAATAGTGCTATAACAGTTTAGTGTGATAATGTCTGATGGACATTATCACACTACATGTGATAAGGATCACCAAAGGAGCTATTCTACTATAAATGTTCACTGGATCCTGCCTCCAGTTAAATATTAGCAACAGTTTTAGGCAAGGGATCCAAGACATGGTATTCAGTGGTGACACAAGGTAAAGATTCTCCCAGCCATCATCAAGGTTCTCTTCCCTTACTGCAGCTGATCCACTTGCAGGAAGCAGATCAGGGCTGTGGCAACCACATGTTGTGGCCCCATCTGGCCTTTCCATGGCACAAAAAGGGGCCCAAAAAAGCTCCTTTTCGCACCATGGAAAGGGCACCCTAGCCACCACTGAGGCACCCTTTTGAAAATACGGCATGATGCCATCCACTGTCTGGTCAAGCAGACAGCTTGGGGGGTGGCATGGGGGCAGTATCTGGGTGGCCGGTGTGTGGACACCATGTCCTCACTCCTCCCCGAGGCTGGCTCTTTATGCTAGTCTATTGAGGCCCTCTGTGTGTCAATTGCATTTACTATAATGCAAATTGTCTGTGATTGCTACAGTGAAGTTAAAAATATTACTCCACTGCAGTAGCAAAGTACAGCAATCCAGCATAGAGATGGAAAAAAAATATTCAAAAATATTTGGACACTGGCCAAACACACACACACACACACACACACACACACACAAGACATGCTTTTCAAGTGTTGAGAAACCCTGGTAAGAAGAATCCTGGACAGTTTGGAATTTATTCTGTGAAAATTTGCACATGGTTTTTTTGCACCGAAAATGGCGCTGCCCGACTTATCGGGCTGGCGCTGTTGCTGCTGCGTGTGTGCAGCAGAAAGGGCCCGTGCTTGCAGAGCCATTGCTCCTCAGCAGCTTTGGTGCCGGTGGGCTCCTTGGCTATTGGCTGCTGGGGGAGAGCAGGAGTGGAGACAGCAGATTGGCTGGCTGGTTCATTCCAAGACACTGGATTGGTTGGGAGGTGCAAGGAGGGTGGTGCCTCTATCATCCTTGCCCTCCTATTGGCTACTTGGCCTATATAAGGCCTATCACACACCTGTCAGTGGCAGTTTCGCCAGGGGCATGTAGTGAACAGCTGATCAATCAGCCTATGAGAAGCCGGCTGGGCAGGGCTATAAAAGGGCCTTAGAGAGAGAGTGAAAGTGGGTTTTTTTTTAGTTTTGGGGTTGTTGATGAAAGGAGTCACATCTAAGGGAGGGTGTGCTCTTAGGGTTCCTGAGGGAACATTTTGATGGTGTTTGGAGACCACAGAAGGTTCTGAGGAGTTCAGAGAGGGCCTGGATAGGCTTGAGGGAGTCTAGTAGAGAGAGGCTCAGAACAAGCTAGTGGTTTTAAAGAAAAATTTTGGTTTTGTTACTGGAGATAAGATTGCCTGAGTTATTGTTAAAAGAACCTTTTGTAACTAAGCAACAAGACAAGTAACAATTTTAAGTCTACTTTATAGTTTACTTTTTGTATTTTATAAATAAACTTTTATTAGAGTTTGAAATATAACTTGGCCTCCATTTGAATATTAAAACACGCTACCAAATATTAGTACCTCAGTGGAAAATAGGTTGTGGGTGAACTGAGATTCAGAGAGTTCAACACAACAGATTTTGGTGGCAGTGGTGGGATGATAAGGCCCAGGGTGCTGTCATCATAGAAACTTGGTGGTGAGAAATAAAGGGTCCACAACAGGGCGCCCTGCTCATGCAACAGCTGGCAGGAAGGAGGGAGCTTCCTCCTTTGAAGCTGGGGGGGGGGGGTTCAGGGGGGCCTCAAATTATTCTCCTGCTGCTTACAGCCCCTTTTCTTTGACTTGCACCCCTATTATTCTTCCTGCCCTCCTTCCTTTCCTGGAGTTCTACCCTTAATGGGAGGCTGCATCCCTCCTCTCTGATGGTTTTTCTCATGGCTTCAGTATACCCGTTTCCAAGCCTCCCCCTCCCTTTGAGGCAAAAAATTTAAAGTCAGCATGTGATATGCCTCTCGATTTTACTAAGAAGAACAAGGAGCATGGGGTCGGTTGTATCAAAGGTCCTTTTGATTCCCCCCCCTTTCCTGATACACATATTTCACCGCTAGGAGTGGTGCCAAAAAAAGACCCTGGGAGAATTCAGGCTTATCCACCATTTATCACACCCGCCTGGTGCTTCAGTTAATGATGCCATTCCGCCCTAGTTGTGCTCAGTTAAATATGCATCTTTTGATCATGTGGTCGGGCTTGTCTGTTCCTGTGGTCAAGGAGCCTTAATGGCAAAATGTGACATTCAGTTGGCCTTCCATTTGTTGCCTGTGCATCCTGAAGATTTCCATCTTCTGGGTTTCAAATTCCAAGGCCAGTGATATTTTGACAAGGCTATGCCAATGGGTTCCTCTGTTAGCTACGCTGCTTTTGAAGCATTTAGTACCTTCCTCAAATTGGAAGTCAAGCGGAGGGCCTCCTCCCCGCTTGTTACCCACTACTTGGATGATTTCCTCTTTCCTGGTCAGGCCAACTCAGATGATTGCCAGAAACTCTTGTCCAAATTTACTGAGCTGGCAAAAGAAATTTGTGTCCCCCTTGTGGTGGAAAAAACTGAAGGGCCAACCACCTCCCTCACCTTTTTAGGCATGATCGATTCAGTATTGGCAGTTTTATGCCTGCCGGAGGAAAAGCTGAGGGCCATTCAGGCCATTATCACAGAAACAGCATCAGCTTGGAAGGACACCTTAAAGCATATCCAATCACTTTTGGGTCATTTAAATTTTGCTTGTCAGAGAGTGGCCCCAGGTAGAGCCTTCTGTGCTAGACTGGCTAGGGCCACGGCTGGTACTAAGTTGCCTCATCACCATGTCAGGGTTTCAAAAGATATTAGAGAGGACCTTAATGTTTGGCAAGTTTTTCTCAATGAATTTAATGGGGTTTCCATCTGGCAACATTCATGGCATTTGAGAGACAGCTTGTAGGTCAATTCGGATGCAGTGGGCAACTTGGGATTTGGCCTTTTCTTCCAAAGGCATTGGTGTGCCCAACGTTAGCCTTCAACCTGGGTGCAGGCTGGCATCCTTCAGGACTTAACATTCCTGGAGTTATTTCCAATCGTGGCTGCTGTTCACATTTGGGGGGTGGAATTCTCCAATAAAAAAGTCCTCTTTTGGTGCGTCAACCAGGCCGTCATCACCATTGTTAATAGTCTGTCCTCTAAGTTGGAGAGGGTTATGTTTTTGGTCCACCATTTGGTTCTTACCTGCTTGCTTCACAATATCTCATTTTCTGCACGTTTCGTACCTGGCTTAGAAAATAATATTGTAGACGCCCTCTCTTGATTCCAGGAGGACAGGTTCCACCAGCTGGTGCCGGATGCAGACCCCTTTCCCGGAGGACCCTTGGGAGATTGGACAACTGTCGTGATGCAGGGCATTTTTGCTTCATTGGCCCCTTCCACTCTCAGAGCTTATAAGAGTGCTTTTGCCAAACTTTTGGCTTTCTTTGTTGAACCTGGCACGCAAGCTGGGTGGCCCATCAATACTAATACTGTGCTCCAGTTCCTGGCATGGCTGAAAGCGTCTGAGGTCTCACCTCGGACCATGTCTGTCCACCTGGTGGGCATTTCCTTCTTTGTTAAGGCAGCGGGAGTTGTTGACCTGTGAGCCTCTTTTCAAGTGTGCAAGGCTTTAGATGGTTGGAGGCATTCTCAGCCAGTGCAGATGGATGCCAGGTGGCCTATTTGCGTCCAACTATTAAATCAGATTGTGTCCCAGCTGCCGGATGTTTGCTCTTCCCCATTTGAGACCAGCTTCTTCAGGGCAGCTTTTGTTACCACCTTCTTTGGGGCCCTGAGGGTGAGCAAGTTGCTTCCAGGAAAAAAAAATGATGTTTCCATGAGGTCACTCCTGGTTGGAGATGTTGTTTTTGCCACTGATGCTGTTCAACTGTGGATCTGCAGGTTTAAGACAGATCAGGTGGGGCAAGATTCAACCATTACTCTGAGATTCCTTAGAGGGTCTCACCTTTGCCCTGTGCAGACCTTGTGCAGATTCATTGCAGATAGGCCCCCATGCCAGGGCCCTCTCTTCTGCCATTTGGATGGAGGGCCATTAATTAACTGCTCAGAGTGGACTGGCAGCTGATTTCATTAAGCAGCTCGGTAGTTAGAAATCGAAGGCTTTCAAGGGTTATGTTCGACCAAGCTTGGACCAATGCAAAGGACATTAAGCATTTCCTATAGGGTTGGCGGCAGAAGTTCTTGCAGAACGGCCTGTTGTGGCAGTAGCATAGGTCTGTATCTGATGGGCGTGGTTTACAGGGCTTGATAGCTCTGTTTCGGGAGTCAATGGGACTCGGGTACTATGAGCGATTTGGAATGGTCATTGCGGGGGCCACAGCCAATAACCACCCAGTGACTGGGTGCCTTGATTATCAGTTTGATGAAGCAATTGCGTAATTGTGTGTTGGGTGTTGCTTGGCACCCACGTCATCCCGAGGATCGTAGTTACAGCTATATACATCAATTAGCCGGGGTGCTGTTGATGTTCAGATCCAGACCTTATGCTTTGGGCCAACCTTATATATGCATATTATTTTCTGGTTACTGTTAATAAAGTTGTGGCCATATTCATCCAAGATATAATGTTGTGTCTTTTCTTGGTGCACCACATGCAAGGCAAACAATATTTTAATGCAGAAGTATTATTTCCTGTGTAGAAAATTCTGGCACCTTCCAAGCACTGCTGTAATTGGGGATTTATTCTACATAAAATTTGCATATGGTTGATTTGCACAGGAAAAACTGTCTGCATTGAAATATTATTTTAAATGATGAAAATGCCCCCCCCCCCCATTACAAAATGCATAAAACAACCATGTGTGAGCAAGTCCTGAACTGTGAATAGCTTTCAAAGACTGTGTGAAAGACCTTCTTGCAGTGGGAAGAAAGTTACTGAAATTACTCATTGCTCCCTTTAAGAAAAAACTTAGTGAAGAATTTCATCCTTATTCCAGAGGACATTGGGCTGCACATCCCAGCATCCCTAACCAGCATATCCAACAATGAGGAATTTTGCGAGTTCAGATCAACCATATCTTGAAGTCTGCACATTGCTGACCCCTGTTCTAAAGTCAATCCTGTGGACTTAATTTTGATTTGAACAGCCAACCATGTCAATTCAGACACTAATGTGCTGTTTTGCTTCAAAACTAGAGCAGTGTACATTCTACAAGCTGTGACAACTAAACTCCATTAATTCTCAGGTTGGGATTTGGTTTGTACCCTGCTAAACAGTTAAATGAAAGAGATGGGTTTGTAGATGTCTCTAAATGACTTTTCTAAAAGCTTATTTTGCTACCAATAGGTAGTGCTGAAACCAATTTCAGAAGTCATTCAAAATGGGCTGTTTATTACTTCCTAAATGCATTTATTGCATGCCAGATGTCTGTTGCAAAGCATTCTGCTGTGTGGCTTTTCCTGTGGCCCCTATACCAAGAGACAATTGCCCATTTTCATTAATCTAGAAATGGAATTAGTGTAAGAGTATATTTGCAACACATTAAATGGTGGGGAAAGTGCTGGATTTATGTTCAAGCTAAGGAAGCTACAGTTTAGGGTCTCCAGTTATGAGGGGGTGGTATAGACAAGATTAAAAAAAAATCTTTAAAACACACACACACACGCATTGGGCGATTTTTATAAACTGACATAACATGAAGCCTTCACAGATTTTCTTTCTAGCCAAGAGGACAGGCCATTCCTTCAGTCAGATAAGTTGTGGCAATAATTCATTGCATGCTTATAAGAACAGATTTACTAATATGCTTTGGTACTGTAATACTGTTGAAGCATGGGCTGACATATTACTTTGATGATTGCTGGGTACTCTTTTATACAAGTAAATACTGAAATGGACATATCACTATTTTTTTAAATTTTATATTTTATTGTGTCTCTGGTTATGAATTACTTTTTTTTTTTTGCATTGTACACAGCTGTGTCAAATTCTTTTCTCAAGCTGTAGAGTCAATTGATTGATAACTTGGATATAGATGTGAGGGCAATCTGGCTGCAACATCTATCAGCCCATTGATCACCAGGGTTGATTTGGCTGATCTGACTGGCTAGATGGGCATCCCCTTCTTCCCCCACTGCTCCATGTGCATCCCTCCCAAAGTTGCAAGCTCAGTGGAAGATAAAAGGAGTGTACCATTCTTCGATAACTTGGCTAAGACAAACTAACAGATAACAATAACATTTGTGTTTCATCCATGTGGTATGATAACATAACTCAAGATAATGATTTAAAGCAAACTGAGTAAAATCCATTTTCTTTTTTCCCTTTTTTCTATTCCTTTTTATTAAGTTTACATGAATAAAACAAAACATAAGACAAGACAAACAATCAACCCAACATCCCACACTCATACACTATAAACTAGTACATCAATACAAACATACTGAACAGACACTTCTAAAACATAACTTCCTTGTGAATGGATAATATTAATCAATTCCTTCTTTAAATGTTATACCTTATTGCTTGATTTTTCCTTGCAATTATGATTCCTAACTTTGCTTATCTTAGGAATAGAATTGCTCTTAATAAGAAAGCTTATCCTGATATAATTCCACCCGTCCATACTAACCCTATAAGGCTTATATTTAGCCCGTGTCTGAAGTAAATTCCAACCATAGTCTAAAAGATTTAGTTGTCTGATTCCCTAAATATGTTGTCAGCTTGTCCCTTTCATAAATATCAAGTAGTTTTGTACACCATTTTTCTATTTTTGGTATCTTTGAGTTTTTCCAGGCTGGCAGCTGTACACATATAGAGTAGCGACTTTCCATTTTTTTTTCTGTTGAGTAATCTAACATGTTCAACATATTCAACAAATAGAATTCCAGAACTAGAGGGAATTCTATTTGTAAGTTGCTCTTTATCCTTGTAGGTATTTCTTCCCAGAAATACTTCTCTCTCCCACATTTCCACCACATGTGGAAGAACAAGACATTTTCTTTGCTTCATTTCAAACCGTCATTTTTCCTGTCACTGTAAATTTCTGCTGGTCTTGCTGGAGATAGATGCCATCTATATAGAAGCTTGTAATAATTTTCTTTCCATTCAAAGCTTCTTGTAAATTTAATATTTTGATTCCAGATCACTCGATGTTAGCAAAAATTTACATCTAGTAAATTTTCCAGTCTAACTCACAGTTTGTTATGCCTTCCATTCAATTAGAGACCTTGAGCACAGGGCTGTATTGCAGACCTACTTTTCCTAATCCTTCCCCTGGGGATCCATCATGAATTGCCTTGAAAGTTGGAACTTATTCTGCTGATTTGTTATATTGACTAAAGTTCTTTGAGCAGAACAAACAAACAAAAGATTATTTATTTATTATCCTGCCTTTCTCCAAAAGTGAATCCAAGGAAACTAACATATATAAAACACATTAAAACAACAATTAAAATTGTACAATTAAAATTGATTTTTTTTTTAAAAAAGTTACCAATATAAAATTTAAAACATACAAAGTTAAAAATAATCTAAAACAGACCCCCTCACCCCCCAATAAAACTAAGCCTGCAAGATCTTAAGGCCTGTTTAAATAAAAATGTCTTTGCCTGCTGGCAAAAGGCCAGCAGTGAGGGGGCCAGCTTAGTCTCCCATGGAAAAGAGTTCCACAGGGTGGGAGCAGCCACCGAGAAGGCTCTCTCTTGTGTCCTCACGAGGTGTGCCTGGGATGGTGGTGGGACCGAGATAAAGCCTTCCCCTGAGAATCTTAGAGCTCTCGGTAGTTTGTATGGGGAGATATGGTCTCTCAAATAATCTGTACCTAAGCCATGTAGGGCTTTATAGGTCATGACCAGCACTTTGGAGCAAGCTTCCTTTCTCTTTGTCTTTCTCCTTTTTGTCTCAGCATTTTCTCTTCCTCCTCCCACCTCCAGAAGTCACTCTCACTGTGTGTAGTTTCCTCTAGAGGTATAATCAGCATGGTGGATGGGGCTACTCCTTGTTCATCTTCCTCCTCTATTGAATATCTTTAGTTTATATCAGGTGAGCTTTGTCTTTTCTTAAGTGAAGTGATGTTATGATTATTTATTTCTTGGAATCACAGAGATCTTGTTTCTTTTCTTTATTTATGTCCGAGAACTAGTCCTCTTTAGAAACTATAGTTGCTTTAGGGTTAGAGTGTTTATTTTCTCCACTTGGGAATTAAGTTAGTCCACTTCCCTACTCTCTAGTTAGCTTTCGCCTAGTGCTAGGCAGGATTGGTTGTTGGTTGTCAGAGACTCACTAACAAGAACTCCCAAAATATCAATGATGTATTAAACTCTTCTTTTGTGAAGTGGAGGAGTAGTGCCTTTTGGCTCCAAGACCAACGTTCGGCACAGCTCGCTAAAACCCCTTGGCATCTTCCACACCTTTTGGAGTATTCTCTGGGTGCTAAATGCCTTTGCTGGGTTCCGCGAGTGCCTCTGAGCAATCTTTACTGGGGTGGGGTGGGGGAATATTGTCCAACCAATGCAAAACCTTGTTCCGTGGCTGAGTTTCTCAGTCAGTTGCCCTGTCATCTCCACTGGATGTCCTCAGTAAAATAAATTTTCTATGGAATCACACAATGTCAAATGACTTCTATAGCACTGCTGCAGTGCATATCCTGTAGAATGCAAAGGAATACTTCAAAAAGAGAAACCTGATTATTATTTTTTCCACTCCAAGAAATGAATTATTATTTTATGGTCACTGCAGCCACACTGCAGCATCAGGCCATTACACCATCACACATGTTTCAGGCCCAGATGCCAGTCAGATAAATGCTCCCCTTCCTCTCCTCCTGGCCTTAATCACATTGCGAACACATTTTTAAAATACTGAAATGGTTAGTTGTTATCCTTCCCTTTTCTGACCAAAGTGTTCATTGCATGAGTTAGAAATATCACTGGTCTGTATTTTTGTATTCTTGACATATCTAATTGTGTTGCTGCTATTAGTTACATCTTGTGTACAATTCAGTCAAAGTGAAACACTATAATGCCCCAGTGGATTTCCGTGGGAGAGATTTAAGAACCTACCTAGTGAAATAAAAACTGTTTAATTTTGCCTGGATACCATTAAAATCTGATTAATACTAGAAATTTGAAGGGCATTTATAAAAGAACTAGATAAGATTTTCAAGTGTAAAGATATACCATTAGATATCTAAGTTAAGATAATAAATTCCATTGTATTTTTAGTTTATATGTTTGGAAAAGCTGGACAGTGAAGAAAGCTGACAGGCAGAGAATCAACACATTTGTGGAGTTGAGAGTTCTAAGGACTCCCAAGAAGACAAATAAATGAGTCCTAGGAGATCAGGGTTCAATTCCCTGTTCATCTATGGGTGACCTTGGGAGAGTCACACACTCTCAGCCTGAGAAAATCTCACACTTTGCCTTAGGGTCACCATAAGTTTGGAAACAATTTGAAGGCACATATCAACAATGACAACAACAAGAGCAAATCAAGACTGAAATCACACTAGAAACCAAATAGACCAAACTGAGCTTCTTATTTGGATAGATAGTATAACTCAGTGGCGTACAATATTGGACAGACAGCATGACTCATTACAAAATGTGATAATGCTTGGTAAAGTAAAAGGCATAAGGGAAAAGGAAGGATGCAATATAAGTAGATCGAGTCCATCAAGGAAGCTGCTAGCCTGAGTTTGCAAGATATAACCAGGGCTCTCATTGATAGGTTTGCTATCAGTCAAAGTCAACCTGATGGCAAATAAGTATTAAAATTATTTGCAGTAATTCCATATTTAATTTCATGTCCAATTACATTTCATTTTTCTCCAGTGAAGGAAAGAAAACCCTCTTCATAAATGATATATTGCCCTGAAGTGAATAAATTACACAAGTTATATAAGCAAGGAATTTAATTACATAAATAGAGTTGAGCATGAAGTGGTGTTAGGGTGCCCTTTCTAGATTACCAATCAATGCCACTTAAATCATGTATTATCTTACATTTTTGTGCAATACATAAAACATAGCACAGTCACATTATTCAGAAGGAGTTTGAAGGCAGCTTATATAACATTTTTAAAAAAATTCTCTTGAATATAGCAATGGGACACAGTGCTTCGGGTGAATTGCTGGTGTCAGAGACAGCACTTCTACCCACCTACTATGGAAAATTAATTGTTCTAGATAACTAAAAGTGAACTGAAATTATCACTCTATTAGATGATGGTGGATGGAGGACTTCACATTGTGTTAGCAGCACTTAAGACAAACCTTCTGCAGAGAACAGAACATATTCTCTGTGAGGGGAGAGGGAAGTGTCTGCATATAAACATGAACACAGTGAAGACATAGAAAGTAGATAAACTGAGAACAAATAGAACAATTAAAGGCTCTGTTTTAAAAAGTAAACTATCACTCTTGTCCCCTCTTTTTTGCATCCTAATATTTTGATTTATAGGCTGCTTTTCTACTTTGAAAACAACTTGCAAAGAAATAATTGAAAACATCAAGATAATTTAAAAGCATTTATAACTGGTGCACTTTTAAAAAGGCTCTGAAACCTAATCAATGATAAAAGGCATATGTGTGTTGAACTTGGGCCTATGGTGCCTTGGTTCAAATTTCAGCTCAGCTACAAAGCTCACAGACTGACCTTAGGCCAGTCATCAGTACTTGGCCAAATGTACATCACAACACTGGTTTGGAAATAAAATGAGGAGGAAAACAGAGGTATGTGGCGAACTCTAAGCAATTTGGAAAAAAGGAGGGGGCACAGTGAGATAAGTAAGAAATGACATTCTGAGATCACAGTGAAATATATGCCAGGACTGGATCAGGGGTCCATGGGAGTTGGACCCATTTGTGTAAGTTTCAGAAGGCAAAACAGTGTATTTCCTTGAAAACTGGCATATATTATTTGCTTTATTGCCTTATGACTTGCATGTACTGTGATCAGCCATGTATTATGTTTCCACAGTGGAACTGACATTCTGGATCAAACCCAGGGTGATCAATTAATACCAGAGCTTGAAAAACAGTTTTTTAACACAGCAATTCCCACAATATACCCAGAGCCTAGTTCTACGATTCAGAGTCAGCTGGAAGAATATCAGGGTGAGACTGCTGCCTTGAAAACACACACACCTGGCCATCTCCTCCTTTTCTTCCCAACTTAATGTCTCTTAAACTGTTTTGTGAATTATCAACTGCTGGTACTAGGTCTTAACAGGAAAGAGCAGTCACCAGAGTTTTATGGAACGTATGCACTGTGGTTTGTGCAGGGACATCACTAGGTGGGTGTGGGGAGTTCAGACCATTACACATGGCAGTGATAGGGTGAGTGGGGTGTGGGTCAGTGGAAAAAGAAAGGAGAGGCTCCAGTTTTTGTTTTTACTTTAAAATAAATTTTTAAATATTATTTTTAATTTTTTATTATTTTTAAATTTTCTTTGAAAACATCACCTTACCAATTATTCACATTAACCACATGAAAAGATGTATGTAAATACATTTAGACTGTACATATTGTAATTTAAAGATATAATTTTAATTTTGCTAGTAGGCTACATCACAACTACTGACACTACATTCAGTGATACATGGGAATTACGATTTGTGAGTAACATTAGGACAAAAAAAATATTACTAAGGATTCTGAATGGTGTGACATGTGAGGCAATTAATGGGGGAGAGGAAGGTGACACCATGAGTTACCACACTGGGTGATGCCAACCCTAGTGATACCACTGTGTGTGTGTGTGTATGTATGTGTGAAGACAAAAGATCACAAAAACAACACTGAGTACTTCAGCAGTGCTGAAAAGTTATGGAGATGATGTGTTTCCATGATGATGTGTTTTCTTACAGTAAATTTCTTTGATTTTCTTTTTCAAAAAGAGCAAAAAAAGTCTGATGCTTAATTCATCACAGTTAATGACAGCCTATCTCCAGGCTTCAAGTGTAGGTCCTGAAATATTAGGACCTGGGGCAGCATGCTTATTGGAGATTCTGGTCATTAAAGTCCATACTTCTGTAAGATTTGATTATACTTTCCTCTAAAAAAAGTGGCTGTATGATAGGTTCAATAACCTTCCAAAAAGGATACAACCTACTGAGAGTTTGAGAGAAACCAGATTAAACTGTTGTTGATTTACTATGACAAATGCTGATGTTTCTGAGGTTCTTTCCTTTATGCTAGATTTTCTACACTGTTTGCAGAAATCTTGCAGATGTCTTTGAATGGAAGAGCTTGGCAGCCATCCTTGGAGGTCTGGAACAGATCTCATTTCCATCTGAGCTACAGTGTATCTGGATTCATGTACCTGAGAACAATTCAGATAAGGAATTTCAATTCTAATTGTGTTAAAAGTCATCAATCCTTTGTAGAAAGATGGAACAAAGACTCATAACAGTTTGATGAAAAGGTGTTAGATTTAGGTGGATATTTAAGAGTAAACCCTTAAAAACCTGTGTCAGACATCAACAGATTCTAGAGAGTTTAGTTGAATGGTTTCACACCAATGTAACAGATAGATGAGAAGGATTCACTGGCCGTAGTGAAAGAGAGAAGGGGAAACAGTTGGGGAGTTGTGACTTTCCTCTCACATCTACTTTAATACTGAGAAATCTAAGGCCACTGTGTGAGGCAGAGAGTACCTTGATCTGTTCCACTAAGGGGCTCAATGTCACGGTCCAGATCCAGCCTTTTGAGGGCACAAAAAGGAACCACCTCGAAAGGGTGTCATAGGGGCTTTACAGACCGCCCTTTTGAGGTGGTCTGCAGCTGCCCCTTTAAGCGCTGAGATAGGAACAAGGCTGCCGCACCAGCAGTCTCAGAGGCCCCATCCCGCTGCTTCTGCAGGCCTGGGAGAAGCAGTGAACTACCGCTTCCCTGCAGCCTGCAAGCGGGTTGCAGAAGGTGCCCTGGGCGCCCGCAGCACCAAGCAACCAACGGCACCGGCAAGGGGAGAAAGGGGCCACTACTGTTGTCTAAAGGGGCTGTCTAAAGACCCGTACCGCAAAAGCTCCCTTTGCGAGATCTTTTTAACACCGCAGGAAGGACGCCATTGGAACATCATGGTGCACCCGTATGGACGCTGCCATTTTAAAATGGTGCCGTCCATATGCTTTAGGGTTTGGGAGGGACTAAATGCTGTGCCCTCCTGAACCCTAAACACACCGCAACGAATCCTAATTGCGCCTCATAGTGCCCGTCTTATAGGACCATTGCCTATGTATGCAGTGCTGGAGGAGCATCATGATGCTTCATACTGTGTGGAGCATCATGGTACCCTGGTGCAGAGTCAAGGCACACGTCATCTGAACGCGACACCCTGACTCCACCCCTAAGCCAGCCTTTCAGGATGTTCTGTACAGGACCTAAGGCAACTAATGCTGAATTACTTATTTAATATCCTAACTGAAAATTGATGCATAGGATGACCAAGCATACATTAAACTTTTTTAAAAAAATGACTACAAGCATCCTGAGGATGGATGGATGGATTGAGTGACTGATAGACTCTCCTATCTTTCTCCTGGGATGGGGCTCAAGAATTCTAAGGCTTTTCTTTTTCCATCTCCAACCCCCTATCTTCAAGACCATGAAACAAGGCCAAAAAGTGTTAAGCAATGACTTATGAAATCTCAATGGATAGAACCAACCTTTTCCCAAACATGGCCTTTCCAAATAGTTCCCAACAGCTTCAGCCAGGGAGGCCCAAGGGACAAGGAGGATAAGAATTGAAGTGAAAAACTTCTCAGGCCATTGGGTTGGGGAAAGCTGAACTAGGTGATTGTAAATAGTGCCAAAGTGATCTACATTGCAGAAATAATGTAGTTTGACACCACTTTAAGCATTTTAGCTCCACCCTATAGAATCCTGGGATTTCTAGTTTTACAAGGTCTTTTGCCTTCTCTGCCAAAGAGTGCTGGTGCCTCAAAAAACTACAAATCTCATGATTCTATAAGATGGAGCCATGACAGTGAAAGTGGTGTCAAGCTGCATTATTTCTGTAGTGTAGATGCAGCCTTTGATGTTTTAAACATTTTTTCTTCTCTCCACAGCCAACAGCAGTAACAACAACAAAAATGGAAGGGTGGTAAGAAAGAAACCAGAAGCTTGGGAAAAGTTACTTTTCTTGATTATAGCTCCCAGAATATCCCAGTCAGTATGACCAGTTCTGCAAAAAATTTACAACTAAATATGCATGACTGGGCCTACCATTAGGCTGACTGAAGCAGTTGCCTCAGGCAAGAGATACTGTGGAGCATCAGTAAGATATCAAGGGGCAGACCTTTCTGTACTATGCATCCTGGCTTGCTGCTCTTAACCTAGCCTGCTGTCTTTGGTTGGGTGGGGGGAACAGTGCCAGCAGCAATGTTAATATAAGACTGAAAAGCCAGCCATGTTAGCTTGAGTATATGAAATAGGAGAAAGGACCATCTTGTTCTTTGCTTGTAACAGCATAATGTGCAGATTCTATAAACCCAGAGCATGCTCAGCCTGTATATATAAAACCACACACATAAGAAGACTGGTCTTTGTTTTGTGCCTTCTAGTCATTTCTGACTTATGGCAACCCTGGGTTTTTCTTGGTGAGATTTGTTCAGAGGGGACTTGTCATTGCCCTCTTCTGAGACAGAGACTGTGTGATTTTACCCAGCGTCATTCAGTGGATTTCCATGGTCTCCTAGAGTCTGAACCTAGCATTCAAACCACTACACCACACTGATTCTCGGAGACCACACTCCAGGTAGCCATAATTTTATGCATAGCCATTTGCACTAATTGTCTGTTGTTGCATTCAGAAGCACAAGAGGATAAATCAGATTTCTTTGTTTTAGGAATGGGCCACCATAGTGCTCCTAATGTTATAAAACCGCAACTGCCATCAGCCTTTCCCAGTAAAGCAAATGATGAGGGATTATGAGATATATGGTTCAGAAATGTCTGAATAGCCACAGTTCACCTGCTCTAATTATAAGATCAATAAATTAATGTATTATTTTGCCCCTCTTTTCTATTGCACAATGACATCAATCTGACTCTTCCCACCAACCAAGTTTATGGAAATGACAGTCTTTTGAGTCCATGGGAGCTTGACAGTCTTTTGAGTCCATTTGAGGGCTGGCATACAGTGAGAATTTTGATCTCTGTTTGTATGACATCTACCCTGCCCCCTCTTACAGACCCAGAAGTGTCATAACTCTCAGCAGCCAGGCTGATCTCTTCCTAAGTGCAAACCCTTGCAGGCGAGGGAAGAATTTATATTACTTTTTATTTTCCACAGCTGGAAGTGATACATGTCTTCCAATTCAGCAGCTGGTGCTGAACATACTTAGCTCCTGGCAGAAGAGCCTGTTTGCTAGTGGTGTGTGTGCATGCGTGCATGCGCACACACTCACACACTCACTCACTCGCTCACACACATATGTAGGGTGTTTAAAGCAGAAATTACTCTGTGCCTTTCTCATTCATTAACTAAACTGCACCCACTTCTTAGACAGAGATTGTATAAAACTGCAGTAATGCAAACAATTTAGCAATAAGGATGTGGCGTGCATTCCAAGCTATTTGTCACATGCAACCAGTGCTTGGAAATAACTATTTTCATATAATGAATTTTTATACATACATTTTCCAATAACAATGCCCGATACAGACAGCCTTTTTGGGCCGTCTCAGTGCCATAAGTAGGGCTGGAGAGTGTGCAGCAACTGCACGCTCCCCAGCCCTAGTGCATATGGATGGCGCCATTTTGGAATCACACCGTCCATATGCATACACATCGATGACGTCACAGCATGCACCACATCCAGATGGACCGCCATGCTCTTGATGTCACTGCATCGCTGGAGGGCACTTAGGGCGGCCTTTCCATGGCACAGAAAGGAGCTCCAAAATGGATTGCCACGGGAACAAAGTGAGGGAGAAAGGGGCCAAGAGGCCCTTTTTTCACTTGGCTCTGCCGGTCAGGCTGTTCTTGGGGCATGAAGCCTCAAGGACAGCCCTTTCCAGGCCATGGAGAAGGAGTGTTTTGGCCCTTTTCCAAGGCCTGGAAAAGAGGCAGATTGGGGCCTCTGGGATTTTCCATGAGGCTGCCCTGGACCCAATCCGGTGCTCAAAGGGTCTGTAAAGCCCCAAAAGTAGGATGTTATTAAATAATTGATGATTTAACCTTTTGTTGTTACTGTTGTTATCGTTGTCATTGTGTGCCCTGAAGTCATTTCTAACTTATGGTGATCCTAAGGTGAACCTATCATAGGGTTTTCTTTGGATGAGAGTCTGTGACTCGCTCAAGTGGAAAATCAAACCCTGGTCTCCAAGGTCCAATGTGGAGACCACTACATCACACTGGCTCTCTAGTTAACCTTTTAGTTGTTGTCATCATTATGGTGGTGTGGTTTTCCAAAATGGAGAAGGAGGACTATCACATGTTTCTGTTGTTAGTCTTTGGTGCTTCCTGATGAGGTAAGAGGTATAACTAGTGAGGTATAAGGTAAAAGGGAAGAGTACGTGTTTTGTATCACAAAACAGGAGCTTTTAATGATTCACCAAATATTGCATGCAGTGTTCTTCCTGCTCCTCATATGTTCTAACAAAGTGTCCACTCCACTCTTCAAACTCTAGGCCAGTTTCCCGTATCACAGAAGACAAATCTACTGGCTCCATAAAGTGCTTCATAAAGTTGGAGAACACCTCCACACAGTTTTGTGTCCAAGCATAGGGAATGATTGAGTTGAGTTTGAAGGGGGGGGGGGGAGAGCATCATCCTTAGCCATCTTGTTTAGTTTCCTTTAACATGTGGTATAATGTTAACCAGCATTGAGGGGCTCTACAGATGGGCGGCATCCAGCTGCCTCTTCTTGCCCTGGGTTGGTGCTGCAGTGTGCGGCTCCAGCACTTATCCGCTGCCTAAAATAAGCTGCTCTGAGCAGCTTCCTATAAGGGGTGTCACAGGCATGCTCATGTGCCATGATAACACCCCTTCCAGCCAGTGCCATTTGGGTGCTGCATGCTACAGACGTCATTATGGTGTGCAGCATGTGGATGGGCACACACCATTATGGCAGCAGCATGGCATGGTGAGGGTTTCTAGCATGTGGACGTTGAACCTTAGTCTGCATCCAGGCCAGCACAAAGTGCTGGTCTGTGCTGCCTCTGAGTCTTTTAATTTAGCCCTCAATGTAGAGGTACACTGTCTCTCTTAATCCAGAGTATTATGCTCCAGATATGATGGGTTGACATGATAAGACTGCATCATCCCACTGGCCCACAGTGCTGCAGCTTCCACTGGCCAAGAACATGTCCATCACCATTGCTTCTTCAAATGGGGCTCTCTGATATGGAATAAACAAGGTGGGGGTGCTCTAACTTTTCGTCATTGATTGCAAGGATGCCCCTTTCTGACCTCTGGAGAAGCAATGGCCAAACTCTTGTATGGAGGACAATGTGGTGGATGTGTAGACACATGGACACTGATCCAGCCTTTTCCAGTTGTTGTCACATCTAACACACCCAGGTTCACTCTGGAGTTTCCTGAAAAATACAGCATAAGCAGTGTTTTCTGTTAAACCAGATGAATGGTTTAAAGAAGCTGGTTCACTGTGTGCATCATGAGGACTCATTGCAGAGGGTATGGTATTAGTGTGGAGTTTATGGACAGTGTCTACAAGCCCTAATAGTGTACTAATTCTATGCATGCCTACTCAGACACAAGTACCACTAAATTTTAATTCTAGTTCAGTTCTTGGTTAGTATGCATAAGACTTTAGCCTTTTGTGTGGGCCCCATATTGAGAGAAAAGCAGCATATCAGCACAACACAACATAATGCAGTTCAGTGCAATAAATCTGACACCACAAAATAGAGTGTGGAAATCCATAGAAAAATGCACATGTCATTAAGCTTTCTTCCCCAGTCATATATTGTGGCCAGCTTTCTTCTATAATAGACATGCTCCCCTGGTGATATTGAGATGTTTGGGGCTACAACTTTCATCATTAACATCTAACATAGCCATTCCTCAGATATGATGGAAATTTTATTTAAAAATATATCAAAGGCGCTACATCAATGAAGGTTGATATGAAACATGACGGGGTGTGCTTCGTTTAATCAGATCACTCAGGTTGCTGCCACACTGCTGAATTAATGCAGTTTGATGTTGCTTTAACTGTCAAAGTTCCACCCTATGGCATCCCGGGGTTTATAGTTTGTTCTGGCACCAGAACTCTCTGACAGAGAAAGATAAAGATTTCACAAAACTATAGATCCCAGAATTCCATACTGTTGAGCCATTACAGTTAAAGCAAAGTCAAACTGCATTAATTCTGCAGTGTAAATATAGCCTCAGAATGGGAGCAATAGTCTTTATAACTGTAACACTGAGTTTCAAATGCCAAAGGTGGAACAAAGCATGTACTTCAAAGCGTGCACTCTCCTACTAAGCACTAACCTCTTCTCTTATGGAGTTGACTGTAACCAAGAAGCATCTAAATCTGTTGTTCCCTCAAGCAGATGTGCTTCAATGAATCACCTGAAAGGCCTCTGCTGCTATATATTCAAAGAATCTAAACTATATGCAGAATTAAAATTCCAGTTTAGTTACACAGTAGGAAGAAAATTATTAAAACTGCTTGTTGCTTCCTTCTAGAGCAAAATTAGTGAAGGATTACATTCCCACTCCTTGCAATACCAGTCTGTACAGCTTTTCTTGGTATGGTTTGGGGAAGTGGTCACAATAAAAGTCTGTCAGGTACCTGGTAAATCTAATTCTGAGGGGTGTGTGTGTGTGTTTTGTCACAGGGGAACCCATAAATATTTTTGATTGCTGATCTCATACCATGAGTCAATAGGGGGGAAAAGGGAGGGAATTAAGAGCAAATTCTAGTTCTTATGTTAACAGCCATGACTGGACAGCTAATTGAAACCTCAGTTGACATCAGTTTCTAGATAGTACTAAGCAAATTGTGTTATACTGTAGTCACAGCGTGATCTTTTAAGATCTGACTATCGATTTCCTCGTGTTTGAAGTATGAAATGTTAATGCAGACCTGTGAAAAGCAATTGCAAATAAAAATATATGCTGGCTAAAGGTTTAAATGTGTTTTTTCATAGCTACAGAAGTATATAGCTTACACAACTACAAAAGATCCCATTTCCTCAGTTCCCCAGAGGGAAAAGAGGCATTTGACCAACAGCTAACCTAGTAAACTCGAGTTTTCAACTTGAGATGTCAACTAGACATTCTTGGCTTTAATTTCATATCAATCATGATTTATGAGAAGACAGAAATGATCAGAGAAAGACAATAATCCTTGGTTATGTAGAAGGAAGTAGGAAAAGAGGAAGGCCTCATTCCAGATGGATAGACTCAGGCTGCATCTACAGTGCAGAAATGATGCAGTTTGACCCCACTTTAACTGCCAGGGCTCAGTGCTATGAAATTCTGGGGATTGTAGTTTACTGTAGCACCAGAGCAACCTGACAGAAAAGGCTAAATATCTCACAAAACTACAAATCCCAGAATCTCATGGCAGTTAAAAATGGTGCCAAACTGTATCATCAAGGAAGCCACAGCTTTGGGCATTGCAAAGGGAGGGAGAGAATACTAATCCCTACAGCACCCAATGATGGCTATCCATATGTGTACATTTCCCTTACACATGTAAATGACCCTAGCAGAATTCTGGCTCTTAAGTTCCAAACTGCAAAAATTCACATCAATCCAAGATAGAAACATTTTCTTCCCAACCAATTCAAAAACAGGTGAGACCTATTGCATACTTAAGTTGATGATTTTTATTTTGCAGGCATGAGGGCACATGTGTAGTTAAAGCAGATGGGTCAAACAATGTTATACCACTATAAAAGCCCAAGCATTAAAATTATTATAAAATCGAGACAGCTCTCAGTTATCTGAAATCTGGCACAGAGATTCTCTCTTGTAAGCGCTATAAGCTGGCCATTAAAAAAAAAATACAATATGAAATAGTTGAGTTAAAGCATTTTAAGGATTTCCCCTTGAACTATTTTCCACTCAATGTATTTTATTACATGTTTTATTGTGCATTGGCATGTAACACAGTTCTGCCTTCCAGTATTTAACCATTTGAGATCAGGAGCAGAGGGTTTAAATCTGAACACTTTAATAAAATAAAATAAAAATAATAGAAAAATCTCCAACTTCCAGATCCAAATGCAAACATAGACTAAATGGGGTAATATCAAAAAGAGATTTTTCATAATAGGGACTGTCCCTGGTAAATGGAGAAAAATAAGTGTGTGTGTGTGACTGTGTGTGAAATAGAAAGGGAGACTGGTAGAGACAAGGTTAGGACTTCTTCTTTTTCTGATGGTGGCATCATGATCATGCAACTAGGTTGCCAAGTCAAAACCTTTTGAAGGCTCTGAGATTTCAAGGCCAAACTCTAAGATCCAAGAACAACCCCTTGTAATATCACGCAGGGCTGGCTTTGGTGATGTCCTGAAGCAAGGATTTGTTTTTGTTGTGTGCCTCCAAGTTATTTTGTTTTTTAAAAAACTTATGACACACTTCTGCAGAGTGGGTTTGCCATTGCCATCCTCTGAGACTGAGAGAATGTAACTCACCTAAGGTCAACCATTGGGTTTCTATGACCAAGCAGGGATTTGAACTCTGGTCTCTAGAGCCATAAGGGCTCGATAGACTGGCCATTAAGGGGGCAGAGTCGGGGCATGGTGTCCACATGATGCATGCACCAACTCCACCCCCAGGCCAGCATGACGCTGCACACTGCTCCACATGGTGAATGGCATCATAGTGCTCCTCTGGCGCTACATATACATGATGCAATGCCAAAGGAGCATGAAAAAGTCATGCACCAGTAGCTATAGCACCCTTTTCAGGGCACAAAAAAGGATCCACTTTTTGCAGCTCCTTTTTGCTCCACAGAAAGGAGATATTGGGGCAGCAACGTGTGGTTTCTACGAGCCTGATTCGGCATAGATAGATGTGGCTGCAGGCCATTGCAGGCCACCCCTTAGGAGTGGCCTGTACAGCCCCATAGTCCAACACTCAAACATACCTTAAGCATTAACCACAGACACTTTTCAAAGCAGTGTCCTTGATTTCCCCCTCCCACTTCACCACCACATCAATGGGTTCAGGACCTGAGATTTGGAAACCGAATATGGAACTAGGCATTACCACCTGGTGGTATATCATGCCACATCTTCACAGTCCTTCGTAGCCCTTCACAACCAGAACCCTATGGAGTCATTTCTTTTCAGTGTCCTTCTCCTTAGGGTTTTTATGGTACTTCTGAATAGAAATCAATTGGTTTTCATAGCTGGTGAGAGCCAGCATGTTTTAGTGGTTTACACTTTGCACTACAACTCTTGAAATCAAGGTCCAAATCCCAGCTCAGCCATGGAAAGCCACTGGATGATCATGAACAAGTCCTACTCTTTCATCCTCAGATGAGGGGCAAGCCCCCTCTAAACAAATCTTTCCAGGGAAACTGCATGATAGGGTCATTACGGATTGAAAACAACTTGAAGGCACACGTCAACAATTCTACACCAGCTAGTTAAGCATACCTAACCAGGTATCCTCTCCTGACCCAACTCCCCCAAACCTTACCAAAATGTCATTCACCTGTGCTCTGATCACTGGGGCAATGGACCTCCTTCTTCTCTTGCAGATAATAAGTTGATTGGGAGGATGGTTATGATTGTGGCAATAATGTCACAATCAAGACTAAATAACAACCATAAACACAGAACAGTTATGGATAACAGCTAGCAGATAATAATTAACTCATTTTTAGTCTAATTTAATTTCATTATTTTTGTTTTCAATTTTATATGGTTTTGAACTGTTTAAGTAGATTTTAATTTTATATTGTCCTAAGGTATCAAAGTACTTAAATGAATTAGCCAAATTTTTCAACCTCTGCCTTCTTCAGCTGCTTAAAATAAAAGTGAATTTGTATGTGAATGGTGATATAAAGTATCTTATCCTCTTTTAAGACCATATGGTGTTAAGGTCTTAAGTGTACAGATCTAGACATCTACTATTATGTTCAGAGTATTTGAAATAGAATGGATTTCAGATTCCAACACAGAAAAATCAGAGTAGCTGTGGAGTTCTCAGTTAAAATGTCTAGTCAATAATTGCTCAAGTTACCTGCTGAGGATTACACATTCGTAATTCCTGAAACATGTGTACAGGACTGCAGTTGTTTCCCCCATTTACTACAGGTGCCGTCCTGTACATCTGCATTCAGTCGCATAAGTAATTTATTTAATTATTTATTTATAAACAGATTATGTATTTGTTCTGTTACAGAGACATTTACACAAAGACACATGCACAACCCCACACATTAGTGACGGCTTTATGCTAAATGACAAAAAGGACAGGAGCTAGTACCAAATATGTTTTACACCTATCAATTCAAGAACGTCAATATTCCTTTCAGTGACAATCCCAAACATCATTAAAATAGCTTCTTTGGCGATACAGATTCATGATTTGCATACTTTCTAGACTGGTATTTAAGGGTTTGGTATCTGACAGAAGAGTCTCAAGCCACCATTTTCCACAGTTCTGTAGGAAGGACTTTTCCCATCCTGCCATTCATTTACCAAATGTTTCATATTCTTACACAGGACAGATTATACATGTATTCTGTCAAATAAAACCAGGTAACACAGTTTGATACCAGAAAGCAATTCCAAATCAAATGTGTAGCAAAGGGTCTTATGTTATTACGCATGCACTGAGCCATTCTTAATATTGGAAACTGAAACTTAACAATTTCCTTTTCCAACAGAAGGTTCCTTAGATGTGCACAAATGCACGTGCGCACGCACACACCCACACACACACCATATACACATACACACACATATATATGTCTAGAGAGAGAGAGAGAGGCACACACATATTTCAAACAGCACTTTCTGGAGAAGAGTTTCCAGCCTCCGGCATGTAGGATCTCATAAAACAAGGCAAGTTAAATTCTCCAGACGCAGCTTGGCTTTAGGATGTAAATAATGTTCAGATACGAGTTTCCAGAAGCCCAATAAAAGCATTAAAATTGCAACTTAAAACTATTTGCTAGGAAAAGAGAGAGAGAAAAAGGGGGAATCAAAATACATTTTAAGGAAAGATGTATGTTATTTCTGTCCAGCAAGCTCCAACTTGTAAAGCTTCTCCCCTGCATTACAGGCTTAAGCTTGCCTGAGCTCTTCCCCAACAAGGATTTATGTTCCAATTTACCTCACATTGGGCAAATCTCATAGATTCTGGGGAGACTGGCCATCAGTAAAGAATGCGCACAGGTGTGGGCCTAACATTATAGTCCAAGCAGTCCATAGCAGGGGTCAGGGCAATCTATAACCTGCTAGGCCAAGTAAAGATCAATATTCAGAAAGGCAGTTCATAGTCAAAGCTTGGAATGTTTCTTTTAAAAGATGATTAGTTACCATTATGTATCAAGATCCCCCTAAACAGGTAGCAGAGCTTAGAAATATTGTGTTTTTGGAGCCATGATATGTTGGCTGGGGATGACATGTTGTTGTTGTTGTTGTTGTTTTGTCCCAAAAGCAACTGATTAATGATCATCATCATTACATTATTAAAGCTCTTTACCTTCTTGTTATTCAAGTATAAACAAGCAAACAAACAGTGTAAGCCCACTTATAGTGGGCCCTTCCCATCCTTGAGAGCTTGAATTCAGCGGAAAATATGGATAGTCATGACCCATGTTATTTCATGGGTGGAAATTGTGCGTGCTTGCATTAGTTAGATCCATGTGCACACGCTGCCTTTGGATAATATGGAGCCTGACAGTCCATGGGTGGTCAAATCTGTCGATTGCTAGTCCGCTGTTGTGGCAGGCATACAATACTCCTTTTTAAAGGAAATATCAGAATGCTGCTTGCAACAGTAGGCCACACACCCATGTAACTGTAAAAGTAACTCAAATAGTTATATTGTAAAAGCAATGACTTTATCCCTTGTCAAGTTGCAATCATAATGTGATATAGTTATTCACTGGTACTGAAAAAGTAAGTAATTATAAACAACTAGTTGTTTATATCTAGTTATTTCTAAGTTCTCTCCTTGGTGCAAGGGCATGGTGAACACTAAAACTAGACAGGAGTTGGAAGAAGAAAGGGCCGAGCCTGGGAAGTGTAATGCATGGCAAGGTGAGACATTTAAAAAAATAAATAAATCCAGCCTATTACCACACTTCTAAATTCCAGTGTTTTCTGCTGACTGATCATAAAATCACAGAATCTTAGAGTTGGAAGCATCCAAAAGGGACATCTAGTCAACAGTGTGATGCGGCAGCTAAAAAGGCCAATGCTATTTTAGGCTGCATCAAAAGAAGTATAGCATCTAGATCAAGGGAAGTAATAGTGCCACTCTATTCTGCTTTGGTCAGGCCCCACCTGGAATACTGTGTCAAGTTCTGGGCACCACAATTCAAAAAAGATGTGGAGAAACTGGAGCTTGTCCAAAGGAGGGCAACTAAGATGGTGAAGGGTCTGGAAACCATGCCCTCTGAGGAGCGCCTTAGGGAACTGGGGATGTTTAGTATGGAGAAAAGAAGATTAAGAGGTGATATGATAGCCCTGTTTAAATATTTGAAGGGATGTCATATTGAGGAGGGAGCAAGCTTGTTTTCTGCAGCTCCAGAGACTAGAACGCGGAACAATGGATGCAAACTGCAGGAAAAGAGATTCCACCTCAACATTAGGAGGAACTTCCTGACAGTAAGGGCTATTCGACAGTGGAACACACTCCCTTGGAGAGTGATGGAATCTCCGTCCTTGGAGGTCTTTAAGCAGAGGCTGGATGGCCATCTGTCATGGATGCTTTGCCTGGGAGTTCCTGCATGGCAGGGGGTTGGACTGAATGGCCCTTGTGGTCTCTTCCAACTCTATGATTCTATGATTCTATGATTCTGCCATGTAGAAATTCACAGTTACAGTATTCCTGAAAGATATCCATACAATCTCTGCTTAAAGACAACCAAAGAAGGATGTTTGATTATGCATAAATATAACCCATACTTTTACAAATTTGCAGCCACGAAGCATCATTCCAGCTGCTATTGCAGAGATAGCAATGAAGCAACAAGCTCAAGAAATAAAATGTCAGAACTACCCATTTTTCTGTACATTTACATGCACACCACTATAAGCAAAAAAAAAAAAAAAAAAGTTCCTTGACCCGGATGAAAATGTTTAGAAAGTCCCCTAAAACAGGTTTGGCGTTCTGAGAACTGTGCCCCAAATACAGTCCCACTTTTACTGCTTGAAAAGACACCAATGATAAAAGAGGCTCAAGAAAGCCTGGCATAACATACTGTTCACCAAAGTTACCCCATTTTTCAGGTTTTTACTCCCATGGACAGTTATCCCCCTGTGTAGACATGTGTGGCAAGAGTGAATCAGTCACAGCGTCACTAAACTTTCTTTCATACAAAAATGGCTGTATTTCTGTGGCATGATTTCTCCTGAAACTAACATTGGAAGTGAAGTTAGCTCTCAAAAGAGCAATGTATCAAACAGCTGCACATCAGAGTCAGAACACAAATAATAATTATTAACATCAGTGGCCGTGTTGCAACACTGGTCTTTGCCAGAACATTATCTGACCAACAGCTAAATGAACTTAGCAGAACATAAGAAGCAGGCTAGAGTGTATACATAAATCATGTATAGGTTTTTGTGGGTAGCACAAACCATGTCCAGACTTCCAGACAAGGAGTACTTTGGGATGGTGCCAGAAGATTTATGGTAAAGCACAGATGTGACTTTAAAAAAAGAAAAAACATGTGAGTTTTATTTAAAAGAAACATGGGGTTAGTCCTGCATCTGCTCGATCTCTTCCCTCCCACTCCTAAGATATGTTCAGCTTAAAGGCTTGGTTGTCACCATTTTCAACAGATGATTTGTTTGTAGGTTTCTGTATTGGATGCATTCAGTATGCTGGTAGTGTATGAAAACAAATCCATCAGAGTAGTTCCCAGATACCTGTGGAATAATAAAAAGAGTAGCCAAAGGAAGTTGAATAGCAGCAAATAATATGTGAAATATCTAATACGATGTGTGAATTGAATGCATATTCCTTGGCCTGTTTTGATGATGCAGTGTCAAGCCATACCAATGGCTCAGTTGGTGGAGAGTATTTGACAAGGCCATGTCCTAGTGACTTTCCAAGAAATCATTTCTCAGTGGTGAGAAAGGACTATAATCACTTTGAAAAAAGCAGGACATAAAGCAAAGAAATATTAAATAAACTCCCATATGGCACAAAACATCTTACTATCTTTGTCATTGTTTCCAGCCTTCCCAAACACTTAACATTTTCCCCACATCCCATGAGGCTTGAAATGCACTAGGTGTGTGCAAAAAGGAAAGAGAGAATATGTACATATAGAGGGAGAAACCATATTTGGACTCCCTCTTTGAGTGTGAAAGGTAGGAGAGAACCGGAAGACCACAATGGTGTGTTCTTTAGTGAGGGGCCAAAGGATCTTGGAATGGAAATGGTGATACATATGCAGGTAGGATGGGTATTGGAAATGTTCACAGTCATAAGAGAGCATAAATGAGAACATCAATGTAAACCAAAACATCCTCCCCCCCCCCCCCGAGAAAATATCAACAAATAATTATTACAATATAATGAGGATAAGAATACTTGAACTGGAGGGAAAGAAACAAGACCAACACAACCAGGAATTGTCCCCTGGTTATTAGTACCCACTCCCCCAGGTGCACATTGTTGTGGCCCCTGATATTCCATGCATCTGAAGAAACAGATTCTGGTCTTTAAGGTGCCTCAAGATTTTTCATTCTGAACAGAACAAGATGTTCTGTCATCTGAGGAAGGAGGACCATGGACAGTGGAACACACTCCCTGGGACAGTGGCAGAGTCTCCTTCCTTGGAGGTCCTTAAACAGACCTTTTGCCATCTGGATGGCCATCTGTCGGGGATGGTTTGATTGTGAGTTCTTGCCTGGCAGGGGGTTGGACTGGATGCCCTTGTGGTCTTTCCCAACTCTATGATTCTATAATTCTATGACCCATGTCACTCTCCTGTCTTCGCCTTCCACTGTTAGACTAAGCACTCTATTCCTGCTAGCCGTATGCACAATGGTGAGGTCAACCTCCAGAATGCCCTCATTATTGTATGTCTGGCTACAGTCACATGGCCAGACATTTCTCAGCCATTACTCAATCTCACTGATCACTAGGTTGCTGGGTGGGCAGCACAGTAGGAATGGGGGTTGTCAGGGGGTTTCGGTAGTTGTGTAAGGGAGGAATTCAGACCTCTGTGATAACAAGCAAACAAACAAAGGCACATGCAGGCATAAATTGGACTTACACCTAAATAGGTCACTAAGAGGATGCCAGGCAATGTTTTTTTGTTCAAAGTGCCAGACCATCTTTTGATACCCAGAGGGCAGGGACAAGATTGAGATCCGATACAGCAATTGCTTCGCTGTTATGTCTGTCATTTCACTTCACTCTGTTATTTCAGTTCCAATGCTGGTTTCACACAACAGCTGAAGAATGAGCTGTGAACTCTGTTTTTATATTGCATTTGTCTTCACTGTAAATATATCTTCTGTCTGTGTTCTTCAAAGCAAAAGGGAACCACCTTTTGACTGAGCCCTTTTCCCATTCTGGCCATGACATGGAGGCCATTTTAAATTGTTCCACATGCTGTGCTGTCTGCAAAACCTCAACATGCTTATTTTCTTCACACCACCACCCACCTGTTGAAAAGAATGATTGTTTATTGGGGCAGGCAGGGAGAAAATGGCCTGATCTGCGTGGTGAGTATGGCATGCAAATCGTCCACCATGTGGAATCATTTAAAAGGGCCACCATATTCAGGCATATTCACTACACAAGGCAGTAACAATGGCAAACCTCTGATAGACATCAGAGGTCATGTTTCTTTAGACGTGGCTAGAGTTTCAGAGAAAAGGGACTTTAATCTAAACACACATTTTGCGAAGAATTCCCAAAGGAGCATGTATATATTGATTCCCCCTACTTTGAAGAAATATAGTATCATTATGATATTGCAGTCTTTCACAAACAGCTGAATAGAGACTGAAAGAGACAGAAAGGTTAGAAGAATGGAACTAAACAGAAGATCTGTATGGACGATCAGCAGCTGCAAGGTTAATTGTCTCTGCCTTTTCAAAACACTGAAGCTTTAGAATTTTAAAAAAAATGATAAGAAATTCTTTAGTGTAATTATGGGTTGCTATTGCTTTGATAATAATAATAATACCCCCACATCTGACTAGCTTGCTGCAGAAAGAGAGGGTGACAGTAGCATGATGCATATTGAAGGAAATAATTAAAAATCTGCTTTTTCTTCCTATCTTGAGTGAGCTGCCAATCAATTGGAAGAAGAAAAGAGCTGCTAATAAAATATTAATGTATCCCTCTTTCTGTTATTTTCTTTTCCTCCCCCAAAGACAAGAAAGAAATAACATGCTTTGGGGCCCCATGCTTATTCCTGTTTGTCAATCAAAAAGGTAAGAAACATGAAGAAGGCAAAGCAATGAGGCAGGGCTGTTGGAGGGTGAAGGGGGCTGGGTGCGGATGGAAGCTAGTGGCCATTGATGCTTGGCTTTGGCAAGAATTTATTGAGGCATTAAGCCAAGTGTCATTGGGAAAGGGTTTTGTGGGCTGGGGTAAGGCGGGGAATCACTGAATGAGCTTTAATTCTTTAGAGAAAATTATACCAAGGAGGGGAAGTAATTTCTTATCGACAGATATTTGGTGTCAGTTACCATGATATAGTCAGTGAGGGTGGCTTGAGAATCTGTAGATAATAGGCAGCATCAAAAAGATAAAGAATTACTTTAAAATATTTCTAATATTATTATACAGTCACGCTCACTGCATGCATATCATGTGCTCTCAGGGTGTCCATTTCAGGAGACAAAACAGGAGGGATGGTGAAATGTATTTCTTCACTTGGTCTCTGTCTGTCTTTCTGTCTTTGGGCATGTCTACGTGAGCCAAATGAACCAGTTTCCCCCAGCCCTCACAGTGCCCTGTCTGCGTGATGCAGGGCCAAAGCCTCAATTCGAGTGCGGACTGTCATCACAACCTGAGACCCGTTCTGCACCAAATCTGGGATGTCCCTCCCTTAAAGACTCCAGATCTTCCAGGAAATTCCAGAGCACCCCGGAGTGATACCAGGTGGCTGTTTACACACATGCCCTGCTGTGCTGCTCAGCACCATTGGTGCTACTGCAGATAACTCTCTATGAGGTCTGAGAGCCTTGTTTTCATTCTCAGAGGGTACGACCCATGCCGTTGGTGGTGGCACCAGGTGGCACAGCCAGACGCATGTGTAGAGAGCCACTGGGCATCACTCCAAAGTGCAGAGGTAATGGGGGTAATTTGGGCAGCTCGGGGGCTAGAATACTCCAGGAGCAAACTCTCTCTCTCTCTCTCTCTCTGTTCCTGTTGCCACTCTGGAGATGCTTCCTGTCATTGCACTTCTCCAGATTGGGCCATTTGCAGGCTCTGGAGAGCTATACCATCAGGAAAGTGTCTTTTCTGCTTTCCCTCTGCACACTGCAGCCAAACAGCACAGGTGATCTCCCAAGCCACTTTGGCTAAAAATCTGACAAAAGACTTCTCCAAGTTACCATATATACTTGACTATAAGTCGAGAAATTTATGCCCCCAAATGGATGCTAAAATCACAGGTCAACTTATCTACGGGGCAACAAGTTAATACTGCTTGAAAATTTTCTTTAAAAAGTGCTGCCCACCTTCCTCTGCAGCCAGGGGTCTTTAGGAGGTTCCTGTTTCAGTTCCCGGCTGCTCCCCAGCGCGCTTTCCTCTCTTCCCTTGTGTGTGTGTGTGTGTGAGAGAGAGAGACAGACAGACAGACAGACAGAAAGAAAGAACTCCAGTCCTCAGACTCCCCTCACAGCCAGAGCTAAGAAGGAGCTGCTCAGGAGGAAAGGGGCAGAGAGCATGCCCAGGCTTGAACCCCATTTGGCAAGCCATGAGCCTGGAAATCATGGGGGATAGAGAAGAGAGGGAAAAAGGTCTGTCACCCCTTTTGCAATGTCCCCCCCCCTTTGCAAACAATGGAATCCTAGGAGTTATGGGCAAAGAAGGAGAGAGAGGTTTCTGTTTCCCCTCTTTTGCAAGCAATGGAATCCTGGGAGTTATGGGCAGAGAAAGAGAGAGAGGTTTCTGTCCCCTCTTTTGCAAGCCATGTGTTTTGGGAATGCTTTTGGTAAAGGGAAAGTGTGTGTGTGCATGTGTGCTGAGGTTTGTTTCCTCTTTTATATGCTGAGACCGTGGAGTTTATCACATAGGAGGAATTTCTCTCAATTGCGAATGGAGCCAATTCACAATTATGTGAATTTGCTAGTTTAGCAAATTTATGTGAAATCTGATTGCATTCGGAATGCATTCAGAATGACTTCCCATTTCCTGAAAATGACCCCCCATTGCCCGAAATTGCATGAGATACTCTAATATGCAATTACGTGAAACCCCATGATTGCATTCGGAATGACTTCCCATTGCCTGAAATTGCGTGAGATTCACAATAATGTGAAACCCCATGATTGTGTTTGGATTGCCATTGGAGTATACCCCCAAATTCCGTTGTATGATAAACTCCTATGACCCTTGGGACTTGGGAGAGGTCCAGAGAGGGAGATGTAGGGAGGGAAGTGGTGATTTGTTTTCCCCTTTAGATCTTTTGTAACATGCCCCAGTGTTTGACCCTTGACTTATCCATGGGTCATATCAAAATCCATGATTTTGGCCCCCAAAACTGCCCTCGACTTATACATGAGGTCGACTTATACACGAGTGTATATGGTAGGCCTTTGACCTTGGCCAATACTGTGGAGAGTCGTGCTGGCTTCATTTCTGGCCAGTGTGTCTTTCCACTGCACTTTTTCTTGCTTTCAAGGTGAGACAGAAGTCAAGTTATGGTGATGGAGAATGGCAAGATTGGACTCACGTGGCAAGACAATTTTGACACCATTGGATGTTGTGTCTGTGATAAATCTGATCTATAATCACCAAGATTTCTAGAGTATGGTCAGTTCAACATTGGAAGATTCTGAGGGGTTTTAAAAGCCTAAAGTTCCCTTTTGCAGAGTCAGTAAAGCTAGATTGTCTTAGAGGCTAGTCTCTGGTGTATTTACTTTGAATCACACACACACACAGCTTACTACATCCTGTTTATATAATGCAGACTAAAACCCCAATTTGGTCAATGACTATCTTCACAACATCCACACCTCAATTCGACATTTCCTCTCTTTAATCCAAAAGGAAAGTCTCTCTCCACAGTAATAATGGGCAGCCACCTGCCCACTCAATCATTGTAAGCCATCCAACACCGCTGCATCTATAACATGGCTGGGCATCTATAACATGGCTGGGCACCTTGTTGTTACCTCTGTGGCAGTGCCAAGCAATGAATGGGAATCATGCAGAAAGACAGCCACCATTATCATTGCAGAGAGAGCACAGGTAATGGGGGAATTCAGGGGCAGAATATTCTGAGGCAGCCATACCCATGTCATGGAGAAGGGCCTATTGTACATTTCTTTTTCTCTTTTCAGGCCTTTTTGGCACAAAATAAGAATCTCTCCAATTCTGCCACAGGCAGTAGCAGAACATCAGCAACAAGGTAAACAAGCAAGTAGAAAGGTACAAGATGTTTGGAGACTTGCAAAATATGTAGGAAGAACATGTGAATAAAACTATTCCTTGTTGTGGTTATGTGCCTTAAAGTGAACTCCACCTTACAACAGCCCTATATTAGGGGTGGGAGGTTATTCAGAGGAGGTTTCCCATTGCCTTCCTCTTAGGCTGAGAGAGTGTGACTTGCCAAAGGTCATGGCAAGTCATGCTCTCTCAGCTTCAGAGGATTGCAATGGCAAACCCTCCATGAAGAAACGTGCCAAAAAAAAAGCCCTTTGATAGCTTCACTTTAGGGTCACCATGAGTTGGAAATGATTTTAAAGCACACAGCAACAATAGCTGTACTGATGGTATTGTTGTGCTACTGTGCGCATGTGCAATCAGCTTTCATGTCTGCAAAAGAAATAGTGCTGGAGGAACCACACAAACATGAAAGTGACATTTGCTCACCTGCCAACATTCTTCCATTCTCCCCACATCAGCATGGGGTCCACAGGTTCACATGATTTTCTGGAGTTTTTGTTCTGGTTTGGGGCAACTCTTTTTACTCCAGAGAATCACCCTGGAGTGCCTATTGGGCCCATGTTTCACCCATTTTAGCCCTCTGTGTGTCATCTGGTCCGCATAGGAATGGGGTGGGAACATTTCTTTTCCACCATTCAGACACAGTCTTCACTATTCAACAAAAATAGCTTTCCCAGGGAAAGGGGTGCTACAAAGTTTGAGGTACTATATATATATATATATATATATATATAAAAGAACTATCAGCAAAAATGCATTTTGTAATGCATTTGTTGAATAAGGCTTCAGTCCAACAACATCTGGAGGACCACATGATTCCAAGTCCTTCTATTGTGAAAAACTACATGTGTAATGATCTGTGAGTGGCATTAATCCCTCTGTGCTTGTGTGTATCTGTCTCTGTGTGTACATGTGTGTGAAATGAATGGGAGGAGAAAGCTGCCAGCTCTGATCACTGCCAGGATGCCTGGCTTTTCCCCCTCTTTCCTCACAGCCACTTCTATCTCTGTCACAGCAGAGGTATAGGATCACAGTTTTTGAGTTCAGTTCTTAGATAAGTGGATACAGGATGGATTGAAGCCAAGACGACAAAGAGACTCTGAAGAAGACTTATACCCCCATTCCTTTTTCTTTCCCTCTCACCCTCCCTCCCTCTCTCCAGCTTCTCCTGCCATATGAAAGCAAAATGCAAAATGCAGTTGTAAAATACAAAAACTGTGTGATTAGCCAAGAAAAGAAGACAAGAAGCACTTACTACCAGCGGTTTTCTTCCTGAAGTTAACATGCCTACAACATAAAATCTTGTTCTGATTAGGGAACTTGCTGTGTGCTAAATTTCTTTTATGGCACTCCCCTGCACAAAAGAAAGTCCAGTGAGCTTGATTGTTATCAGAATGAATATGAAGAAAGGCTCTTCCAAGCTTCCCTTGCTTTTTCTGTGGTTTTGGAAACTGTGGTAAAGAAAAAAGAAAGGGGGTGGGGAGAGAATTACGATCCTGAAGTGAGTTCTGTATTCTACTGGAATCCAAAAGAGCACATTGGATGTGCTCAAATTAATCTGTGTTGCCGAGGCGACATGCAGCTTCATTGGGAACCAGCTGGGTTGTCCATATGGATGAGAGCTTCATGCCCGGCAATGACACATCGCTGTAATCCATCTGGAAGGTGATAAGAGAGATGTGTAACTGGAGCTGTCGTCAGCCACAGGACAGGCTAAAATTTCCCAGCCAACTGGAGGTGACAGGATGAATTATTTGCCAGAACTGTGAAATCTTTCATGAATATGCTACCCCCCTCCACCCTGTAGACCTGCATGCTCTGCTTTCCTCTTGATGATATCTAATGTGTGGTTTGATAGCTCTGGGCCACTAAGTTTTGGTATGTTTTTAACACACACAGTATTTATTGTCCAGTTTCATATGATTTGTTGGTTGTATAAACCACTTTTTAAACACAGGATGGCCTAAATTGCCACTGCAATCGGTATAACCATGAAAGATCTCTCTCAGCTATGGATTTAAGGGTGATTCTTATTAGGCAATGACCTTCAGAATCAACTATTTAATTTCTATCACTGCCTTACAAACAAGGTTGCTCAACACAAAAGTAGTTGATGACCACCATAGTGACCACCATAGTTACATGTGATGAGGACAATTTAAATACAGGGGATTCATGTGGCTTTCTTGTTCATTAGTGCCATCACTACATAAAACATTTACATAAATATTTCTTGAAGCGGTTTCCTGAAGAGCAACTGCTTCCATGCGAGAAAAAAAAAAAGGTATAGTGGATTGAAATCTGGGAAGTCTCTTTTCTAGCCCCAACTGGCCACAGAACTTTCTGAATGACCTAAGCCAGCTTCTTGGTCTCAGTCTAACTTACTTCACAGGGTTGTTATGAGAATAAAATGAAGAGGGGAGTTATGTATACCACTTGGAGCTCATTGAAAGAAAAGTGGCCCACATATGACTAGTAATGAAAGAGACCTCTAGCCATTTGGTTTCAGGTTCTTGAGGTAGGGGATTATCACATTGAGTTTCAGGTGCCTTATGCCTGACAGGATATAGGCGCCTTTAATTTTAAAAAACGGATGTTATCACAGGTGCATCTGAGTGAATGCAGCCTGTATATAGCCAAGATACCAGCTGGGCTTAATTTGCTGCTTTGCAAGAATGGGAAAATCCCTCTTTCGAAAAGCCACAGGATAAGCCCAGTTGGCATCCGGACTGTATACAGGCTGCATTCACCCTGCTGCAGCTGAGTGCGATAACACCCATGTTTAAAATTGAAGGCACCTGTATCCCAGATATGTTGAACTCAATGCAAAAATCTTCACATTTATAAAATGTGAGATCTGTTGGAAGTTTTGTCACAGAATGATGCAGGTTCCTGAAATCTTGTTAGATGTATCCATATTGATATAACAGCTATCTTAGTGCCAGCACGCTGTAGAGCAAGGATGCATGACTGTAATGGGTCCAAGGGCCAATCTTTTGCATCTGAAGCCCTTCATAGACCACAGAGGCTACCAATAAGACTATATGTAGTCAGAATCCCACTGCTGGTTTTCAATATATTTTTTATGTTAAACTGGGGGGTGGGATGCAACTTATTTAAAAGGAAAATGCTATTACTGGAGGCTTTTAGAAAGAAAATTCACCATAGATGTGGAACAGAAAAGGAGTCTGCAGGGTACAAAGACCACAAAAACAGTTTCTCTGTGGCATACTGTCTCAGAGCTGCATCATGCCCATTCCTGATGTGAATTCTCAGATTTAGTGCAGGGAAACTCAAATTTAAATCTCAACTTTAGTGATCTCTGCACTGATGGAAAAACTGGCTTACTATCACAGCTTCCATATCTGCAGGGAGGACAAGCTGTCTGCTCAACCATCACCCATAACAGGCTGATATCAGTAGTACTGATCATCACACCAGGGCCAAATCAGCAATAATCATAGTAGTGAACACTAATGCAATAGTAATGCTATAGCGCTCAATATTTTCGCACTGTAGTGCAATCGTGTGGTAATTCCAACATAACTGCCAAATAATGAGATTGCATTCCGCACACATCCATGAATGAATCATTAGTAAATTGCAATTGATTCTTTTGTGCATGCACCATTTCGGTGCTATGGTGCATGCCTGCAAATTATGTTTCAGTCTTGCACAGAATAAAATACAATATAATAAAATTTATTACTTCACCACATTCTTTTAATCAAGTGTAAACAAAATCATGCCCCATAAGAAGACAGATATCCACTGCAAAACCAATTCTGGCAATGAGAACAGATTGCCTTCACCAATAACATGAATGAAGCACAATTAACTTTCACACTTTCACAATCATGCTTCATTTGCGCTATTGAAAACCATTCACGAAGCTGCTTGTGAATGGTTTGTTGCCGGAGCATGCTAGGTTCTTCATGGGAAAGTCCTGGATGAGCATAATGTTGTCTGAAAATCTTTAGCTCAATTGCACAATTATGCCAGGATTATGCTTTTTACTCCCCCCACTTTTCCCCATCTGAAAACCTCAATTGTCTTCATACTCCCCAGAATACCCTGTCCTTCTTTTCCCATGGCTTGTGGCATCAGTACACTGTACTGATGGTATTGTTGTGCTAAAGTATACTTGTGTGCTCAACTAAAATGTCTGCAAAAGAAATGGCAGCAAAAGAACTGCACAAACTTCAACATGAAACTGCTGTGGCATGACATTGGAAGATCCAGGCAAAAAGAGGAGCTAATGCTCCTCTTCTGTGTCTGCGCTGATGTGTCTGCACACTTAGGAGATTATCTAGTTTTTGCACTGATTTGGGGCAAAGGGGAACTCTTTTTACTCTGGAGAATCACTCTGGAGCATGGGTTTCACCCATTTTGGCCCCATGAGCCAATTGAAAGTTCACTGCAGAAAGAGGATGGGAATGTTCCTTTTCCTCTGTGTGGACATAGCCTTTGTCATGATGTTCACTGAGAAGATTAAGGATTTTTCTCTTCCTCAACCAAACCTGCCTCACAGAAGCAATATAATATTTTTTTTATTATGTTTTTTAACTCCATTGTGATTTAATTCTTTTTTAAGGGAGGGTGGTAAGGGTAAGGAAGGGGTATTTTAACTTGATATTGTTTTAACCTCTGCTGTACTCCGCCCCGATTGCTTGTTCAGAGGGGCAGAATAGAAATAAATATTATTATTATTATTATTATTATTATTATTATTATTATGAAAGGGAGAGAATGATGCACATCCCTTGATCTTCAAGGATGAATGACTGAATAATAAATGGGGACACCAGGGAAGGCAATGCCAGGAAAAGTGAATGCAGTGGGATCTAAGCAAGCTTCCAGCTCAGAACACTGATTATTTCTGCTACGACTACAACAAGAATAATAAAAGATTTCTTGCTCCAGATTTGTAGTCCCTTCTACCCACTCACAGCTTTAAATTTAACTTCACATTGATTTCACTTCACGTCAAACATGCTCAAGCAACATTTAGCTTGTTAACCATAATAACTCATTGAGTCTCCTTTGTAATAGGCTCATTGAAAAATACCTTCCACATTATAGGAACAGACAGATGGAATACATGTTCAGCCTGTAGATGCTCTTCCAGGTAACATTTGTTTGCCTTTAGATGTACAGCAGCAGCAGCCCCCTGCCATCACCACCAGCAACTCATGCATGAATTTTATCACTTTGCTAATTTCCCCATCAGTCACGGTACATATTGATTGTCCCCATTTTCTAAATGAAAAGTTATTTATACAGTCAGCATGACATTTCATTCCTTAAATAGGTAGTCAATGTGTTCTGTTTCAAATAGCATATCCTAAGTGTGATAACAGAATTCCAAAACTTGAGAGACTCCTGCTTGAAAACTATTTGATTCTGTAAAAAGAGTGTGTGCATGTGTGTTTGTGCACATGTATTTATATATCTATATCTATTATGCATTTATCTATTTATTTAATGTGGTTAAGGAGCTGTCACTCTGATTCATCTCATTCGGAAACAAGGTGTCTGGCTGCACCCACATGTCTAAGTGCCCCATTTCCACATTGGATGGGGTGATGGCAAAGTAAGGAACTCAGGCGAATGGGTGACAGCGGGGGTTTGCCACCGAAATGGAGCTCCTTTTTTGCGGCGGGTCTTTGCCACGGCCTTTAAACGGCAAAGACCCAGGGAGAAAGGTGCCACGGCGGCGGCCCCTTTCTCCCCTTAGTCCCACTGAGAGAAGGGGGTTGCAGCAGGTGCCCAGGGCACCTGCTGCACCCCGCTTTGAGGCTGCGGGGAAGTGGCAGCTTGTCGCTTCCCCACGGCCTCCAGAAGCGGCGGGATGGGGTCGCGGAGGCTGCCAGTGCGGCAGCTTTGGCCCCATCCTGCTGCTTCCTGGGGCAAGTATGGACCATCCCTTTTGGGTGGTCTGGAAAGCCCCATTGAAACCTAATGTAGATATGTTGAACAGTCTTTCAGTTAGGTATTAAGGAAGATCTTTTGGTGGGGACTTTGACCAAATAATTTTGGCGAGTATATCTAGTATCTAATAGTGAACTTGGAACAATTATTCCTTTGTTCTTTGTGGGTTTTTCAGGCTATGTGGCCACGTTCTAGGAGAGTTTCTTCCTGACGTTTTGTCATCATCTGTGGCTGGCATTCCTTTCTTTCTCACAGCCCTTAAAAACTATTCCAGAAGGATGGGAAGTTTTCCAGAACAGGTTTCTGTTGCTCTGGAAAGGTGGGGATTCCCAATACTATCGTAAAAAAAGCATGGAATTTCCTTCTCTTTTTCTATGTTGGGTCTGATCTTGTGATGTCTTTTGCCAAAAGGCAATTTTGATTTGAAATAATGCTTGCTGTTGTATAATTTCAAGTCAGGATACACTATGCAAAATGTCAGAAAGACTTATATTTACTGGCTAATATTAATTACATTTCCCTCTGGGCAGCCTTCAATCTGAATCTGTTCAAATATTACAATTACTGATTATTGTGTAGATGTAATTATGTGTATAGATATTGATTTGATTCTAATGTTGCATTTATGATGCAGCGTAAATAGGATGAAACAAGGAATATTTCTCTGAATCTCACCTGCTGTCCCATTCCATTCTTTGTTTCCATGGGAAACGGGTACACATGTTCTATAAAGTCCACTTAATCTTACCACTGCTTAAAGTGTACTGTATTTGAAATTGTTTTCAATAGCATATATTTTTAGCTATATATTTAAAATGTATGAATAATTTTGTATTAACAACCCATAAACCAAGTCTCTCAAACATGCATGTTTGTGAGACAAAGGACACTTTATCTCACAAGTCACAAAACCACTAAATGCTCTATAGTCAATGAGGGACAATGTACGGCAGTCAACAGTGGCTTAAGGTTATTATGCTAAGTGCAGAACATATAAAACAATATTAGGCCTTTGACTAAAAGTGCAGCATAAGTATGGAGTATATGGAGGGCCAAATGTTTATCCAGCCTCTCCCACCTATACATCTGATATTTCCTTAAGGCTGCCCATAAATTCTCATTGGAGATACTGTATTGTTTTAAGGTTTTATTGATACTGTTTTTAATTCTGTGTTAGTTTAATCTTGTTTTAAGGGGTGGGAGGCATGACTGGGTTGTAATATTTTAACTGTACCTGTTTTTAAAATGTTGTACCCCGCCCCAATTGTTCATTCAGAGGGGCTGGTTATAAATAAATAAATTATTATTATTATTATTATTATTTTATCATTTTTAAAAATATATTTAACAATAATTGATTGACCAGGTATGAGTGGAGGATTTTATATGTTAACAATGAATTTGATATTTTTTAAAATGAAGAACTGACATTTAATTGATTTCAAATATTTTAAGCTGTTTTACATGTACATAGCTTTAGATGTATTTGAAGAAGAAGAAGAAGAAAAATCTTCTCCCTCTGCAAGCAATAAATAAGTGTAGTCCCTAAGCAGCTGACCAACCTGAAAAGTTTCCTCCAGTGTTTCCCTGCAGCAGTCATCCACCTGTGGCTTAGACAGAGAACAATCCCCCTTGTTGTCTTCTGGCCTTCAGGGTTGGTCCCTAAAGTCCATTCCTCCACATTGTGAAGCATCCATGTAATAAATCTCCCAGACCAGCTTCTGCAGTCCAGACTGAAGCATGGCAGAAGTGAAAAGAAGTGCTCTAGTCCCACAACAAATTACAGATTCCAGGATTCCATAGGATGGAGACATGACAGTTAAAGTGGTGTCAAGCTGCATAAATTCTGCATCGTGGTAGCAGCCTGAGATGTCGTTAGAAAGTTGGGGGATCCGATCAGTGGGGATGTATCAAGCACTTGAAGAGACCTCTGAAGTTCCTCTGGAATCCCTGTATCTGACATCCTTGCAGCTCATCCAGCTACAGGGAAATAGCTGGACACTTCCCCACTGAACCCCCTGCTCTCCAATAACATGGACATCACAGCAGGGAAGCACTGCTTACAAAGTAGGTTTGGAGAAGGATTTTTTTTTTTTTTTTTGGAAACACTGCATGATCAAAACAGAATTCCAACCTCTCCAATGACTATAAAAGTGAGTTGCAATGGTGTAAATCTGACTTATACCATTGTAATTCACTATCATGGAACCATGCATGTTTATTAGCATTTAGGATACCTTCATGCACTGTTTCTCTAGATATTGTCATTAGGGTCTATCTGTGATATGCCATATATATATTTGTGCAGTTGGACATGTCCTGGTTGGGAAACAATTTTAACAACCCAGTATCAAAATATAAATGAAAGAATAATGTAAATGTTTCAGAATGAATTTCTCATTCTGATACCTAAGTATTTCATAGAGCTGCAGGGAAATCGAGATAGAAGAGTTGCATGGGACTGTATGAGTAATAACTGATGTTCAAATAATGGCTGCTGCTTCTTATGGTCATAAGGGAACAATTCAAATTTTAATGTTATGCATTTCTACCTATAAAGCTGTTTTACTGAAGGCAAGTGGGTTTGCTCCCAAGTAACTGGATATAATATTGTACCCTTCATGAGATTTCTTTTAATAGGGGATAGGAAGTTTCATTCTCGTATTAAACAACTCACACATTCATGGATGGACACACACATCTTCTGTTTGAAAGCTCTGTATGCCAACCACATCAGTCACTTGTTTGTTCCTATAAGGCACTTACTGCAATATATATATATATATATATATATTCTAGAAACTGCACATGAAAATTTCATGCCTCCAGGTGCTCCATGGATTATTCATGAAGTGTTTGGAGCTGTCACCATGGGAGCCAATAGGCTACAATGTATTTAGCATATTAATGCTTCTTTAAAATTTATTTAGTGCATGAAGAGCTCCATCACACCACCTGGAATGTGAGCACAAACTGCTGCTGGCTCAAAATAGCATTGCAACATGAAATCAGGATTTGAGAATAGTTTCTGGAGTGGAGGGAGGCTTCATTCCCAAGCACCGTCTTCCCCATGAAATGTGAGCTTCCTGAAGATTTGTTTTCATAATAATGCTTTCTTTTATCTGCTGGGAGCTTGGGGCTCATTACATGGTCTGTCCTACTGCTGAAGCACATGCTCTGGAAAGATTTTTTAATAGGCAAGCCATATGATTTGTCAGACATTACATCAGAATGATTTAATACACCAAGGGCAAGATTGTATGTCAGGTCCAGCTGCTATTACAGTTTCTTCAGCAGCTTCACTGGATGGGCTTCAGAAAGCAACTACAAAATGATAAACATTCTTTGTTGTCTCTGTTTTTTGGGAGAGAGTGTGTGAGAGAGAGGGGATGAAAGAGAGATTTGTGGTGCCCATCACTTTGGCAGATCTTGTTTGGCAGCTAAATTGTGCTTTAAACTTTAAACTGAAACTAAAAATGTTGAGAACAAGAAAGATAGTGTCGGTAGGAGAAGGGGGATTAAAGGTTTCAAATTACCTGTATGAAGGCATGTTGAACATTTATAGGTTTCATATTAACAGTGTGCTTTGATATCTGAGTATAGAGCACTCGGATGGGGTCTGACAAGAGGGAGCTGGAGAGAATATTTCCGTTTTCCAGAATAAACTAGAACATGCAATCAAAAGCAAGCAGAAAGAGAGATGGTTAGGTCTTGGATATGAAGTTATGAGTTTATTACTGCTCATCTCTTCATCACTGAGGGCTGGAGCAATGCAGAGGCTCAATGAACAAACAGGAAGTAAGCAGCAGCTGCAATTACAGTTGGCCCTCTGTTTTCGCAGGGGATCCATTCTGGAACCCCAGTGAAAACGGAGGTTCACACATATTCAAGCCCCATAGGCTTGAACAGGTTGTGCCCCCAGGTGAGTGCCATTCAAAATAGCGGAGGTCTCCCCCCCATGGGTATTCAAGGTCATGGATCTCAGATCCACGAGTTAGAAGGGGCGATTGTACATCACTGACACAAACAGTTGTTTGACTTTCTTTTAGAAGCAAAGATCTGGGTGCATACTACACTTGAGAGATTCAAGTTTGCTTCCTTGCATTCAGCAACAAGCAGATTCCTATTCTGCTTTTCTATATCCTTGTCCACTTCTCTGCCAAACTGATTCTTTCTGTCTATACCAGCATTTTACCTTGTTTAAAATGTCATTATTTATTTGTACCCTCAAGAAAATGTTCTTCTCTCCTCTCTCCACATCCCCAAACACCTTTCCCCACTTTATTCTGGTTTTTCTTTCTCTCCAACCTGATTCTTGTTTGGCCTGTACCCTCTTTCCTCTTCCTTTTTGCCTGCCTGCCTGCCTGCCTTCCTTTCTCTTTCTCTTTCCTTCCATCCTGGTTTTTGATCATTTTTTCCATTGCCTCTCTTCTAGTTCCCCTGACCCAAACAACTATATTTGCACATTAATCAACTTATTTCCTCGTAATAGAAATCGTGGTGAAGTTGGGTTTTTGTTGATTCCTTTCTTGTTGTACAGTCTGCAGGCAGCAAGTTCTGTGTGGCCAATGACCCTCTTTTCTTTACTGCCTTGATCTCCAGTGCCATTAATACCTGCCGGAAATACAAGTATTTCACAGTATCAGCTTCCAGGAATGGGGATTTCATAGCATTTAGGATCCTGCTGGAAGAAACTAAAATTACTCAGCTACATCTATGTTCAGCTGCAGCATTAACATCATCAGCAGTGTGTTTATTTGCAAGCCACTTCTCTATGTCAAAACCACAGTAAAAAAAATGGCTTACTGTAACATCAGGAGCAAGTCACATGATTAATACCAAAAAGTCACATTTCTAGATAATTCACTTAATAAAATAAAAGCTCAAAATTTGAATAATCATTCAGTGGGTAACATTTTGCATTAATAACTATATACACTAAGGCACTAATAGTTCAGAAAAAGGTCTAATAAAAGAAGAAATATGGAGAGGGGATGAAACAGAGAGAGACTGAAATTCAAATAATGGCTGGAGTCAGTCAGGGTTACTGAGCTAATATAAAGAAACTGCTTTATATGCTCAAAAACACTTTGGAAATACACAATGTTAGATGTAGTAACACTATAAAATAATAGTCATGACAGAATCAAATAATGTTTCTCCTGAGTATCTTTCGTCTGACAGAAGAGTTGGCTTCTGCTTTCAAAATTGGATCTGAGGACTAATTGCCTCTCAACACCTCTGGATGACTTTTCATCTTTGACATAAAATTACTTCCTTTAAAAAAAATCAATGACCAGTGCAATCCAATACATGTATATTCAAAAGCAAGACTGTAATGCTGCATATTCCTCGGTAACTGAGTATAGAATGGATTGCAGCCTCTCTCTCTCTCCCTCCCTCCTTCCATCTCTCTCTCTCTCTCTCTCTCTCTCCTTTCCTTCTTTAATTCTTTTTTCACCCCTCTACTTCTTACAGGTATACACACACACGCACACACGCACACACACTTATATTGTTATAGATCTGGAATGGACAATGCTATGGTTCACACAGGGCATTCTGAGATCCTGGTTGGAATCAGCAAAAGATCTTCAACAAACGTTACACTAACACATGGATAAATTAAAAGCCATGTTAACTATGTAGTTTGTAGCTGAGCTTCAGTTTATTTCTTACTTCCATGTAAGTGTTTAGAGGTCTAATTTGCATTGGTATCATTGTAAATTGGGAGCCACCCTCCCCTTCCCCTGCCTTAATCCTTGAACATGGAAAGCCAGGGGATGAAAGAAAACCCTCAGGTGGTTCAGTTCTTTCTTTTTTAGGCTCCACACCACACCTGGAGAGACTTGAAGAGGAAAATGGCTGGGGAAGGAGCTTTAAGACTTCCCCACCCATACATGATGGATCCTGTCCAAATGGACCCAGTCTCATTCTGGCTCATATACACGTTTCCTCTTCAGGAGGAAATAAATTAAGTCTCAGCTTCTGGCTACACATTTAATGCATATGTATCTTAGCCCCTGGTTCTGCTTTGAAATCCATTTCCATCTGAGATCAGAGCTAACACAGTGCTTTGGGAAGAGAGAAAGGCTACTGTGGGCTTTCCAAATATGTGTTTCTCTCTCTCTCAAATATATAAATAGTTTATAGCACATTGTAAATAGAACAGATTTTTAGATTTTGTTACCTAATCCAAGTATCTCTTTATCAGCCTTTGGTAGCCTATTTTCAATTGTAAGTTCACTCTAGAGTAAAAACACACTGAATCAATTACAGAAAGGTAAGAGGCCCCAATATATATTTCAGTACCCAAGTAAGAAAACACCAAGGACTGTAATAATTATCAGGCTATTGTATTGATCTCCCATGCAAACAGAATGATGCTCATATCTTACAAGAAAGACTTTTACCATCTATGGAGCAAAAAATGCCAGATGTCCAAGCTGAGTTCAGAAAAGGAAGAAGCACTGTATTGCAAACATAGGTTGGATAATTTCAAAAGGAAATCAATCTATTCTTTATCGATTAAAACAAAGCCTTTGACTTTGCAGAGCATGTGAAATGGACAAGAAACAATATTTTCTGAACAAAAAATAATATTTATGTGCAGAAATATCATTTTCAGTGAAGAGCAATAATTTTCCTCACATAAAATTTTGTTACCTGTCAGGAGGGGGGGGGGGGGCAACACATTTTTGCAGAGTAAAATTTTTCTACAATTTCAACTGTGAAATTTTTGCACAATTTCAGCTATCAGTCCAGGATTCTTCTTGCCAAGGTTTTCCAACACTTAAGAAACATATATTTGCCCATTTTAAAAATAATTTTTAATATTCATTCCATCCCTAGGGTTCTCACAGATTGTCATTGCCGACTGTTGCTGCTCATCCTCCTCCTCCTTCCTAGTAATATGTGTTTCAGATCATTTCCAAGCATCACCTCAAACTCTTTGGTAGAAATTGTTTTGTAGCAAGGCCTCCTTTCCATTTCTGCCATGCTCCAATCGAGACTGCAGAAGATGGTTTGGGAGATTTGATACATCGATTCCTCACAATGTGGAGAAGTGGACTTTGCTAGAGAAATATTACTTTAAACAATTGTGAAGATATTTTGATTAAGAGATGGCATCATATCCTATGGGACTGCCATAGAAGGTGGTGTCAGAGCACATGGCATGATGCAAACTTACTGTAGAGGTTGTATTATGCTATGTGGGGCCAGAATATGACTCATAACCAATACATTATATAAGTGGACCAGGAGGACAGAGATCACATGTGGATTGGAGCTGGACGGATAGTTGGTTGGACTGCTGATGTACAACAGATGTAGAGATTGATGAAAATCAGAGAGGAGAGATTGTAAATATTTATATTATATTGCAACTCATGATAACCTCCAAGGACTTGGATGAAATCAACTGTGTCTGTGAGTTATTTTTCAGTGTGGAAAGTGGTCAGTGTAGTGCCAATACCTATATCTGAATTTTTGCTTCCATACTCAGCTATGTTATTGTTGAGCTGCATCTGGCTGCATTGTCCTCAGATTGTGCTGAAAGTTGGCTTGTGAAATGGGACAGGTTAAGACAGAGTCAACTGACTTCAGGATATTTTTGAACATCTCAGGCTGCAGAATTTATTCAATCTGACACCGCTTTAACTGTCATGGATCTGTCCTATTGAATCCTGGGATCTGTAGCATTTGTGGCACTAGCACACACGGACAGAGGAGACTAAATAGCTCACAAAACTGCAAACCCCAGAATTCCATAGCATTGAGCCATGGTTGTTAGAGTAGTGTTGAACTGCATTAATTCTGCAGCGTAGATGGAGCCTCAGTTCTGGTATTCTATAGGACATACCTTCTGTGACAAACAGTATTAAAATATTCTTTTAGAGTAATTTAGAATGTTTAAAACCTGTAACAAAAGAGCTGAGTGTTAAAAATAGGCTTTTGACAAAAATCTTCTAAACACATGCTTTTATAGACTGTATTTTATTTTATTTTACTTTGTTGGCAACAGAAACCTCAATTTCAGATATATGTGACGCAGAAAGCTTATCTTGTTAGACTGAAAAATCTGAATGCAAAGGGATTTTGTAGCACCTTTGAGACTAACTGGAAAAAAAAAAGCCGGTAGCATACACTTTCATAGGCCTGAGACTATGATTCCTAAGAGTGGAAAGTAGACTCATGTCTGGGTAGTTCATGCTACCAGCTTCTTTCTTTCAGTTAGTCTCAAAGGTGCAACAAGATCCCTTTGCATCCTGTAAGTGAAGTGTGTGTTCTTCATACAGATGGACTTAGGGATATGATAGAGATGGATCCCTGTTTATGCAGGGGAGGACTATGTTTTACATTAAAATCATCCTCATTTATTTACAGTACTTTTATACCACCATTTCTTGGAATAAGTATGCTCAAACCTCCTTACAGAAACATTAAAAAAAATCAAAATACAGCATCATTTCCAGATCATTTGTTAACAATTAAGACACATTACATTATTTTAATAGCTATACAGATAGCCTAATCAAAATATCTCAAATTAATAAATATACATGAAGATTAAGGAATCCACTAGGAGTTCACATTACTAGGGCTTTACTGCACAAGCCCCATTCTTTTAGCAATCATATCAGTTAAAGAAAAAGAGAGAGGGGGGGGGGAGGGAGAGAGAACATGCCGCGTTCAAAGCAGCCAATATCTCACATCTTTGGAATCATGCAACTAGAGCTGCTTCTGCCATTGCATTTTCTTTCTGACTTCGCCTTAACTCTGCCTCCCTCCCTTATGTGCCATCCAGCATGCATTTTGGTTATTTTACTTTACAGTCAGTCCTCTATACCCATGGATTCTTTATCCATGGATTCAAACATCCATGGATTGAAAATATTTTTTTTCAAAAAATACAAATTCCCAAAAGCAAACCTTCATTTTGCCAATTTATATAAGGGACACAATTTTACTATGTCATTGTATTTAATGGGACTTGAGCATCTATGTATTTTGGTATCCATTTGATGTCCTGGGACAAAACCCCAGCAGATACCAAGGGACAAGTGTATTTTTATTTATTTATTTTCACTTTTTTTGTACGATTCCAGAGCAATGCTACTGCGAATTACTGCAAGTTAAGTTAAAAAAAAAGAAAAAAAGAAAAGAAAAACAAGGAATCAGGCTGCTTGGGAATAGTGATGGGGAGGAGGCAGGGAGGGGAGGGGACACTGAATGAAATCCAACCATGGTTTTCTTCCCAGGCAGGGAAAAGTGTCCACCTGTCTTTCCCTGATGCCGGTGAGGTTTCAAGAGTGTGCAGCTCTCAATAGAGGCTGCAGTGGTCCCAGCTGGTGCTCTGGTGTGGTTTGTACTTCAGCTCACTAGTGGGAGGGGGCCTGAGTACATCGGCCTTAAGCATCCCACTCACTACTAGCACTTCAGATCACCTTTGTTGATGCAGCGGCCTGCTTTTAAGTTGTGGTTTTAGAAGGTCAGGTTGGGAGATGGATTGTAATACATGTAATATTCTCATGCAGGATTTTGGTTCTTGTTTTTTTGTGCAGAAATGTTTGGCTATACAGTAAACAGCATATTTTTCACAAAACAGCATATTCTGTGCAAAAAGGCACTTCCCCATAAAAATGTGGCATCTCAAGATACCACAATTTCATCAAAAATCTCACCCAGCAGGCATAAAAATCTGGAAATACTTTGCTCAGGCCTGGAATGAATTGAGCCAAGACTTATATTCTGAAACAGTATAGAAGATTAATTTTTATCCAAAATTAAAAGTTGTTCCAGTCTTTAGCAAGACTCTACTGTGACATTCTCAGCAGTGACAGGAGATTCAGTCAGAACTCAACTCTTCCAAGCCAGGTGGAAATGAATTAAGGAAGCAGGGAGCAGATCTTGCAGCAAAAACAAAATTTGTGTTTTTAAGCACATTTCTCCCAAAACATGCATTTTAAATATATATATTGCTTTTAAAAATTCAAAATATATTACATTTGCCATTTTAAGGTCTTTGATGCAGAGAAGGAAAAGCAGAGTGTAAGGTGAATACATGAAATAAATCAATGAATAAATACATTAATACATTTAAACTGCCAAGCAAGACACTGCAGGATTCAGAGATGTGTGAAATTGGCTGGATATCTGAGATCTGATGTAAACATTACTCTGAGAGGCATGGTTAAGGTTAGATAATACGGTAATTTCCAATATTAAAATTTCTTTGACTTACCTAATAAGAATTCTTTAGATCTAAGAGAAAGAGGAAGGAGAGGAAAATGAGCCATTTATAAATAAAAGTCCATGGATAATGTATCTTAGTTAAGTGAGTAGCAACAGTCTGAAAATAAGCTGTAGGAACTTAAACAAATTGAAATGAGATATTTCAGGGTGAGAGAAAATGTATAAATTATGGTGTGGGGGGAGGCTTTTAACAAAGGTGCAAATGATTCAGAAAAGAAATAGCCAGAAATTTCAAAAGTAAATTGCATATACTCAGGGAAAGAAACAAATATGTATTAAAAATTCAGCAAAAAGGTACAGAGGGCTACGGAAATTCTGTGAACAGAAAATATATTGACAACAGTACCAAATTTCTACAAAGCAAGCAGCTGGCTTTTTTCCTAAAATGAATGTAATATGTTTGGATGACGTACAGCCAGTTGAGCAACTCTAGTCCTCACATTGACAGTGACCAGAGGTCCTAACCACAAAGTACAAGGCACTGCAAAATGTAGGGTGTGACCAAATAAAAGCTAAAAACACACATATAAACATAAATCCATGATTCTTAGTCATGCTATGTAGGACATGGCCAGGAAAAGGAGGACATCTGGTCACATGGCTAATAAGGGTCATGGTCTCCACTCACATTGAAATCCCTCCATAACATTTTAACCAACAACTTCTCAGACCGAATGTAGGCTAACATCATCAGTCCCCCCCCCCATCATCTAACATCATCAATTTCCCCCTCCTGCCTGATGAAGAAGCCAGTGAAGCTTCAAAAGCTTGCATTATGTTTTTATGCTTTGGAGTTGGCCTCCAAATCATATCGTTGCTTGTGGATTTTGGATTTTGTTTCATATAAAAGTGTGTTCAAGGAAGGATGTTCACCCTGACTACAACTTTTGCCCTCACATATGCAGGCTCAGTAGTAAGGATGGAGAACCTCCTTCAGCCTGAAGGCCCAGTGGATTTCCATGGTTGAGCAGGGATTCAAACCCTGGTTTCCAGAGTCATCATCCAGCACTTGATCCAGTGCACCATGCTGGCTCTGATATACATATTAATGGAGGCTTTCAGGGTGTTTTTTGTTTTGTTTTTTTAGAATAGAAGGAAAGTTGGTTACAAAAACTGCAAAAGGATGGTCTTGTGGGGGGGAAATTGTGGCCATCTGTTGTGAGATTCCAGATGGCTTGTTTGGTATCTCAGGAGGGGTTGATTCAGCCCCAGGGTCTCAGGATTATCACAGAACTAATATGAAGGAAAGGGGGAATTTGTTTCATTTTTGGTCACCCTATATTAAATATGGTCAGATCAAAGTGGAAGAAATAGTAATAAGCTCATACAAATTTGAAATAAAATAAATGCAAAGAAGAACTGTACGAGGGTTATGCAGTGCTCGCTCACTCTCACACACACAGAGTGAATAAATAAAAACACTTTTTAGTCATCAGCATAAATCAAAGTTTAAAAGTAAGATTCTAATCAAAAAAGTGTTCTGTTTAATTTGTTATGTTTAATTCATAGTAAAATAAAAGGGGAGAGGGATGTAACAAAACAGGGAGGAGCAAAAGACACAAACCTCAAAGTTTCTGCAGGCCTTTGCTTGTTATACTATATTTACCATTCATAATGAATCAATACTGTTTGACTTAGGGATTCATAAAAATTGAGACAGCTACATCAAAGGCATTTCAGTCTAATTCCCTTCAAGACATCTGGGAAAACATTCAGGTTAGATAATCTTTTGAGAAAAATGCAAACGTGTGAAAAACTATCCATTTTGAAATATATCCACATGCTTGTTATAGCTTCCTACAGATTAGTGACCCCCTTTTGTCTTTCTTTTTTCCTTTTTTCTCAAAGGTAAAATCCCCCACTCTGAGTATTATATTGCTAGTGTAAATATTTGGTAGGGGGAAATAAATCAAAGATCTGAGGCTTTTTTTTTTAACATTATGCATTTAACTCATGGCCACCCTGGCCTAGTCATTCTCTCACAGCCCTAGCCTTCCTCAAAGGGTTGTGGCAGTTTCCCTTTGTGTGTCATCCTTCTGAATTGTATCGTGAACTATACCTGTCTGATTCCACTGTTAGAAATCTGCAACAGAGGATCCAGTTAAAATTGTGTGGACAGCAACAGTGAGCATATCAGGACATTATGCCTCCATCTATATAATAAAATCTATTATAGCAGAGCTGGGGAACATGTGGTCCTTCTGAAATTGTTGGGCTACAGATCCCTAGTTGTGCTAGGACTGATGGGAGGTACAGCCCAACCACATCTGGAGGACCACACACTTCTCATCTCTTAAAAATAAGTGTGGTAGGACAACCACTCTAGGACTAGAAAAAGAGCACACTAACCTATCTTTTAGATTAGCCTGCCCTGTAAGGTTGTTGAGATAGTAAAAATTGGGATGCCTTGAGCAATCTTGAGAAGAGTTGGCATAATACTGTATATACTCGCATATAAGTCTAAACATTTTAGTCAAAAAAATTGACCCCAAAAAACTGAGTAAACTTATCCACGGGTCAATGTGAGTAATGTACTTGAACTCTTATAAACAAGGAACCATTCCCTGGTGAGGGATGTGAGTACAATTTTTCCTGGAAGCACTGATCCCCCTCTACTCTCTCATCCATCCAGCCTTTGAGGTGAGAATCAATAGTTATGCCTGCTAGAATTTTGTAAGTATTTTTGTACGTCATTGTTTTCCTTTTGCTTCATCCTTTGGATCCTATGTCTCATGCCCCTAAATTTTACCCTTGACTTATCCACAAGTCATATAAAACCCCATAATTTTGGCCCAAAAACCTGTCCTCGACTCATACATGAGGTCAACTTATAGTCAAGTTTATACGGTAATTAATTGTCAGGATCAGAGTTCCTCAGATTTCCTGCCATGCTTGCTAGCTATAGGTTTTGGCATGATGTTGGGATGTGCTGTACTATTGGTAATGCTGATTGTTTATCATTCATGAGGCAGTTAGCAGGCAGATGTGTGGGGAATGGAGATAGAATCATAGAATCATAGAATCATAGAGTTGGAAGAGACCACAAGGGCCATCCAGTCCAACCCCCTGCCATGCAGGAACTCCAAGTCAAAGCATCCCTGACAGATGGCCATCCAGCCTCTGCTTAAAGACCCCTAAGGAAGAAGACTCCACTACACTCCGAGGGAGTGTGTTCCACTGTCGAACAGCCCTTACTGTCAGGAAGTTCCTCCTAATGTTGAGGTGGAATCTCTTTTCCTGCAGTTTGCATCCATTGTTCCGCGTTCTAGTCTCTGCAGCAGCAGAAAACAAGCTTGCTCCCTCCTCAATATGACATCCCTTCAGATATTTAAACAGGGCTATCATATCACCTCTTAACCTTCTCTTCTCCAGGCTAAACATCCCCAGCTCCCTAAGGCGTTCTTCATAGGGCAAGGTTTCCAGACCCTTCACCATCTTAGTTGCCCTCCTTTGGACCCGCTCCAGTTTCTCCACATCTTTTTTGAATTGTGGTGCCCAGAACTGGACACAGTATTCCAGGTGGGGCCTGACCAAAGCAGAATAGAGTGGCACTATAACTTCCCTTGATCTAGAAACTATACTTCTATTGATGCAGCCTAAAATTGCATTGGCTTTTTTGGCTGCCGCATCACACTGTTGACTCATGTTCAGCTTATGGTCTACTTGGACTCCTAGATCCCTTTCACATGTGGTCTCATTCAGCCAGGTGTCCCCCATCCTATATCTGTGCATTTCATTTTTCCGCCCTAAGTGCAGAACCTTACATTTCTCCGCATTGAATTTCATTTTGTTAGCACTGGCCCAGCTTTCTAGTCTATTCAGGTCATTTTGAATTTTGATCCTGTCCTCTGGGGTATTAGCTACTCCTCCCAGTTTAGTGTCATCTGCAAATTTGATAAGTATGCCCCCAATTCTGTCATCCAAATCGTTAATAAAGATGTTGAATAGCACTGGGCCCAGGACAGAACCCTGTGGGACCCCACTGGTCACTTCTCTCCAGGATGAAAAGGAGCCATTGTTGAGCACCCTTTGAGTTCGGCCACTCAACCAATTACAAATCCATGTAACAGTTAACTTGTCTATCCCACATTTTGCAAGCTTGTTTGCAAGAATGTCATGGGGAACCTTGTCAAAGGCCTTACTGAAATCGAGGTATACTATATCCACAGCATTCCCTTCATCTACCAAGCTGGTAATTTTATCAAAAAAAGAGATCAGGTTCATTTGGCATGACTTGTTTCTCTGAAACCCATGTTGGCTTTTTGTGATTATGGCATTGGCCTCTAAGTGTTCACAGACTCTCTGCTTAATGATCTGCTCTAGAACCTTTCCTGGAATTGATGTCAGACTAACTGGACGATAATTGTTGGGATCCTCTTTTTTTCCCTTTTTGAAGATGGGGACAACGTTTGCCCTCCTCCAGTCTGCTGGGACTTCTCCTGTTCTCCAAGAGTTCTCAAAGATTATTGCCAATGGCTCTGATATTACATTTGCCAGTTCTTTTAATACTCTAGGATGTAGTTCATCTGGTCCTGGAGATTTATATTCATTTAGGTTAACCAGGTATTCCTGTACTACCTCTTTACTTATTCTGTGCTGAATTTCCTCTATTCTGTCTCCTGTTCCATTATCCTTAGGTTGAGCACCCTTTGCCTTTTCTGAGAAGACTGAAGCAAAGAAGGTGTTGAGTAATTCTGCCTTTTCTCTGTCCCCTGTTAGCATTTTGCCATCTTCTGCACGCAGTGGCCCCACTGTTTCCTTCTTCTTCCTTTTGCTGCGGACATATCCAAAAAAGCCCTTTTTATTGTTCTTAACCTCTCTAGCAAGCCTGAGTTCATTCTGCGCTTTAGCTTTTCTGACTTTACCCCTACATGTGCTGGCTATTTGTTTGAATTCCTCTTTCGTGATTTCTCCATTTTTCCATTTCTTATACATGTTCCGTTTAAAACTTAGCTCAGTTGAAAGTTCCTTAGTCATCCATCTTGGCTTCTTGAGACATCTTCCATTTTTCTTCCTCATTGGAACTGTTTGAAATTGTGCCTTCAATATCTCCCTTTTGAGAAACTCCCATCCGTCTTGAACTCCCTTTTCTTTTAGTATTCCTGACCATGGGATCACTCCCAGTATTTCTCTAAGTTTATTGAAATTAGCTCTCCTAAAGTCTAGAGTGTGTGTCTGACTATGCCTAGCTTCTCCCTTCCACTGTATTACAAACTCCAGGAGAACATGGTCACTTCCACCTAAGGATCCAACCACTTGCACCCCATCAACTAGGTCTTCCCTGTTGGTTAAGATCAGATCTAAAATGGCTGATACCCTTGTTACCTCTTCCACCTTTTGGACAATGAAATTGTCTTCCAGGCAAGTGAGGAATTTGCTAGACTTTGAGGATTTGGCTGAGTTTGACTTCCAGCAAATATCAGGATAGTTGCAGTCACCCATCACTACTACATCTCTCCTTTCTGAGTGTGTGGTCATCTGTTCTAGAAAGGCATCATCCAATTCCTCTGCCTGAGTTGGGGGTCTGTAGTAGACGCCCACAGTAACATCCCTGTTATTTCCCTCTCCTTTAATTTTTATCCAGATGCTCTCCACCTGACTTCCAGTATTGACTTCCTGCATCTCTTCACTGGTGTAAATATCCCTGACATATAATGCTATTCCTCCTCCTTTCCTGCTTGGCCTGTTTCTCTTAAAAAGGTTATACCCCTCTATTTCTACATTCCAATCATGAGACTCATCCCACCAGGTTTCAGTGATGCCTATTATATCATATTTCCCTTGTTGTGCTAGGAGTTCAAGTTCATCCTGCTTATTTCCCATACTCTGTGCATTAGTGGAGAGGCATTTAAGACCATGTGTCCTCTTTACTTGCTGCTTTTGCACATTTTTTTGCCTCCTACTGTTGGGTCCTTGCACTGTTTGCCTTGTTCCCTCTATGCCACTTGGACTATTCTCTCCATCCCTTTTGCCTTCCAGAATAATGTCTCCCTCCCCCACATAACTCAGTTTAAAGCCCTCCTGATCAGATTCTCCAGACTGTTGGCAAAAACGTTTTTGCCAACTGGCGTGAGATGCAGTCCATCCCTTGCCAGAAGTCCCTCCTCATGGAACCGCAGCCCATGATCCAAGAATCCAAACTGTTCTTGGCGGCACCATCTACGGAGCCAGTTATTCACCTCTGCTATTTTCCTCTCCCTTCCTGGACCATGCCCTTCCACCGGGAGTAGAGATGAGATGACAACCTGTCCATCCATCTCTTTCAGCTTCCTTCCCAGAGCCTCATAATCCCTTTTGATATTCTGAAGGCTGTGCCTTGCAGTATCATTGGTTCCCACATGAACCAAAAGAAGGGGGTATTGATCAGTAGGCTTGACAAGTCTTGTCAGCCTCTCCGTCACATGATGGATCTTTGCCCCAGGGAGACAACACACCTCCCAAGACATCTTGTCAGGCCCACAAACCACTGCTTCTGTACCCCTCAGCAAGGAGTCCCCCACCACGACCACGCGCCTCCTCCGAGGCTTAGCAGTGGCTGTTCCTTTTCGTGATACTCTCAGGCTCTCCTGCTCTGTCCCTGATGTCTGTCCCTGCTGCTTTTCCTCATCATCTCTGACAACAGAGAGAGATTCAAAGCGATTCTGTAGCTGCAAGCAGCTCACAGAACGTTCCCTGGTTTCCTTACTTCTGTGTGTGACCTTCCTCCAAGCATCTACCTCTGTTGTATGTGGAGTGACCTCCTCCACCCCAACAACTTCCTCTCTCTGTTTCCCACCCAAGACATTCTGGTCTGACCTGTTCAGGAGAATCTCCTGCTCTCTATGATGCTGGAGTGCAGATCATATTGAGAGCATCAACATCAGTCATGAACATGGCAGATATAGGGATGAAAGGAGGGGCAAACCCCTGAAGAGGTGTATTTAAAATTGTTTTGAATTGTGGGCAAATGGGGTGGAAGCGTGGTCAAAAATTTAAATTGCTGATTATTAAAAGTGACTTCCCGCTTTCTACTCTTTGACCTATATATGATTTAAACATGATTTATGCTGGGTTTGTTTTTGTGGTTTTGTGTTTTTTCTTTGTTTTTCCTTCTTTTGTTTATGATGGGAGTTGTTTATTGAAAATTGTTTTAATATATAAAATATTAATATATATTATATTTGAAAATTGTTTGAATTGCTGTGTACTTTTATTATACTGTGCCCCTGATATTACTTCAGTCCAAACAACATACTTATTTCATTTCCTAAATAAAGCCTGCACTTGTATACTGAAGCTTGGGTTTTCTGAACTGCAGTGATCCTGTAAAGGTAAAGGTACCCCCTTGACATGAATGTCTAGTCATAACCAACTGTAGGGGACGGTGCTCATCTCTGTTACTAAGCCAAAGAGCCCACATGAGAACTAGCCATGTGGCCAACATGACTGCACTGAATGCTGTTACCTTCCCACTGAGAAGTGGTACCTATTTACCAACTTGTGTTTGCATGCTTTCAAACTGCTAGGTTGGCAGAAGCTGGGACTAATGACAGAATCTCATTCCATCGTGCAGCACTTGGGCCTTGAACTCCCAACCTTCCGATCTTATGATCCTAAACATTAAATTAATTGAATAATATATTTGTATTCCTACCAAGTTGGCACTGGGGTGCTGTGTGGTGGGTAACAGTGTCATTTACAGTAATGCTACTCAGAGTGATGGTCTGTGGACTAGTGCTGGTCCAGGAGGCTGCCACTCTATGGTGAGTTTCCCAGGAAAGAAAGAAATGTAGTTAATGGGGCACAAATATGATGCTATCTGGAACACTGGAGGACATGTCCTACCAGTCCCCCATACCAGATAGCTTAAGCAGCATTGGTTTATAGTATTGGTATTTTTATGCTCTAAAAACAGTATGTTTATATACATAGTCAAAATTCCCGACAAAGATACAACTTCTGGTAGTCCTCCCCATTTCCTTCTCATCTTCTTTTTTTTTGGTCCTGTCTCACCCCCACCCCACCCCTTTCTTATTGCAGGAAAGTAAAGTGATGAACATAGTGGAAATCCATAGTGGAAATCCACTCCCATGGAACAGTTCAGGGACACTAGAGGGAGCGACGATTCCATGATCATCGAGGAAGCACACCAGGTGTTCAGACATGCATGCTTCCTCCACATTTGAGGGACGTTTGAGGAATGAGTTACCTGTGATTCTGCCAGGTTTGGAAATCTTCATACTCTAACACTCAAACTACTACACCACACTGGATCTGGCTTCACTGACAAGGACCTGCAAAAATAGTGCTATCTTTCTTTCCACTCCATTGTCTCCAACACTCTGTTGGAGTCATCCCATCACTGTAAATGTTGCTCTTTTGGCTTCACACAATAGATTCAACTACTCAACTCTGCATCACAAGTAGTTTTAGACTGACATAATGAGATCTTCAAAAACTATAACTAGGGCTTGAGAAAATAGCTTTTTGGGATAAAGGCTTCCTAAATACCCATGCTCGTATGGCCAGTTGAAGTCTTTTTAAACATTCCAAGTTCTGTGATAGAATCTTATTGTTTTACAATCCAGCCAGTCTGTGGATGAGTTCTTCTAAGAATCAACATTGAACAGGAAAGAAACAACAGGGTGGGATAATAAAAGGGATGTGTTTGTATTTTAGGGGCTTGTCTTCTTATGTTGTAATGTAAAACATAATGTATTCATGTACAGTACTCTCAGGGTATTACAGGCATCCACTCTGAAAGTTGTCCTTGCAAGAAAAGTACAAAACTGACATTGGGATTTCTTCACCTTAATTTGGCACTGGATTTGGTTCAAGAGTTTAAAGAGAGCTATCTAGATCTATTTCAAACCGGCTTCACACAGGATATGGAGTTGAGACTTCCATGGTTGCTCTGACAGACGACCTCCACCAAAGCATCGAAAGGGGTAGTGTGACCCTGCTAGCGCTCTTGGATCTCTCAGTGGCCTTTGATACAATCGATCACTCCATCCTTTTAGATCGGCTGAGAGAGTTAGGGATTACCGGCACCGCGCTCCGGTGGTTCCGGTCCTTTCTCTCCAGCAGATCTCAAAGGGTGAGGCTTGGGGACAGTTGCTCTTCCAAAATCGAGCTTAATTGTGGTGTTCCTCAGGGTGCCATCCTGTCCACAATGCTGTTTAATATTTATATGAAGCCACTTGGTGAGATCATTCGGAGGCATGGAGCTCAGTGTATTCAGTATACCTCTCTATGACTAGATTGTCTGCTCAGACTTCAGGTGGCGTCTCTCCTCTCAATGACTGTCTTGCAGCGGTAATGGACTGGATGAGGGAAAACAGATTGAGACTCAACCCAGACAAAACGGAGGTACTCATAGTTACAGGACCAAAACCAGGTTTGGGAATACAACTTCCAGTCCTAGATGGAGTCACACTCTCCTCAAAAGACTCTGTTCGCAGTCTGGGGGTACTTCTTGATTCGTCCCTTCACCTGACTAGTCAGGTGAATGCGACGGTCAGGAGTGCCTGTTACCAGATTTGGCTCATATGCCAGCTGTGCCCTTTCCTGGACATGAGGGACCTGGAAACTGTGGTACACGCTCTGGTAACCTCACGCTTGGACTACTGTAACACACTCTACATGGGGCTACCCTTGTGCTTAACCCGGAAACTGCAATTAGTTCAAAATATGGCAGCCAGGCTTGTTACTGGAACACCCAGGAGAGAGCACATAACACCAGTGCTTAAATCTCTCCACTGGCTGCCAATTAGTTTTCAGGCACAGTACAAAATGTTGGTTTTAACCTTTATAGCCCTACATGGCTTGGGTCCATCCTATCTGAGGGACCACCTCTTCCTGTATGAACACCCCCCCTCCGCACACTCCGGTCCTCTTGGAGGAACCTGCTACAGCCCATGAAGACCAGGCTGGTGCAGACTTCCCAGAGGGCCTTTTCAGCTATAGCCCCCAAGCTGTGGAATGACCTGCTGGATGAGATGTTTCTCATAACATCCATTGAAGGCTTCGAAAAGCCTTAAAGACTCATCTCTTCCGGCAGGCCTTCCTAGACGTTGTTTAATTTTCCCCGGCTCCAAACCTATGTGTTAGTTTTTTGTCAAGCTCTTCTCTTTTCACATTTAATCTTGCCCATACAGCCACAGGAATTTTGTTTTTAAGGAATTGTTTTATATTTTGGTATTGTTTTAATTCACAGCTAATTTAATCTTATTTTAAGGGGTGGGAGTTGGGATGGGATTGTTTTTAATTTTGTACTGTTTTAACTCTGTTGTAACCCACCCCGATTCCAAGGGACATCCAGTCCAACCCCCTGCTATGCAAAAAGATACAGTTAAAGCACTCCTGACAGATGGCTATCCAGCCTCTATTTAAAAACATCCAGAGGAGATTCCACCACACTCCGAGGGAGGGTGTTCTACTGTTGAACAGCTCTTACTGTTATGAGGTTCTTCCTAATGTTTAGGTTGAATCTCTTCTCCTGTAGCTTGAAGCTTGAATCCATTGCATAAAACAAGCTCAGTGAAAGATTCTGGGCACGGCTGCTGTTTACCTTGTCTGTTATGAGCAGGCTACAGTTGGCTAGAGCAGCATCCTGCTATTTCTCAAGCTTTATTTATTGGATTGCTTACTGCAGACAAACTGCTGTGACCAGTAACATCAATGGGAGGTGCTGGGAGTGTGGACTACACCAGGTGACACCAAGAAGGGGAGGGTGACACCCAGATGGTCCCTCCTCCCCCTTCAAGGTACGAGGGACACATGTGTGCCCTTCCAGGCTGCTCCATCAGTCCAGGGATTCCTCTCCAGAGAGAAAGCCCAAGATAATAGAGAAGGGCTAGTATGCTGCTGCTGCCCTCCTCCCAACTGCCTTCTGAGTCCAGCATGGACTAAGAAAGCAGGGAGGGAGGGAGAAAAAGGCTGCCCTCTGAGATCTTGGAGGACACATGCACATGATCACATGCACATGAAAGCAAGGAATGCAAGATCAGAATGTGCCAACAAGAAAAGGATTCCTCCTCTTCCTGGTATATCCAGAACTTCATTCCTCTTTTAAAATCAGTTTCCATTAAAATTAAGTATGCCCCCCTCCCGCCTAAATTGGCTAGCCTTATCTTACATCATTGCTGTATTACATGAAGCCCCTTGAACTAGAAATGTGAAATTCTATTGCTACCTGTTTCACTGTGCTAATATGTTCAGCTCAAAATGCATGACTATTATGAGCCAAAGGGATTTTCTTCCCCTTGGCATGCAAAGTAAGATTCTGAGCATGTGTGCTCAGTCTTCCATGGATCAGGCAGCCAAAGCCAGATGCTTCCATACACAGACGTTATTTAATATCAACCACTTACTCTTGATGAAAGTCTCATTGATTCGCTGACTCTTGATGAAAGTCTCATTGATTCGCTGTGAAGTATGTGACCAGGCTACCCAGCCAAGAATCCTTTTGTTTGACAAGTACCTTTTCTCTTTGGATCAATCCATTCTCTTGATTAATTCTGGCATTTGTTTTGTGTTGTTATTGCCTTGCATCCACATCTAAAGCACTCTCTTGTTCCCAGGTGTGTTTGGTGGTGATAGGTTGGATTTCCATGCAGGAAAAGCAAGCTCACATTATAATTCCTATTAGCCAGTACCATTGTGCACATCTGTGTGGCATTGTAGGCACACATGCACAAAACTTATAAGAATAACAAACAATGCTTATCCAGATGTTTGTGTAGTATATGGTTAAATGCAAGAACAGTTCCAAGCTGAAATGGGAGAAGTTTGCATGCTGCCACTTTCAATAATCTGAAACAACAGGAAGATGGTGGTGTTGATGATATAACTGGAGGCTGTCACTTCACCTGTGATAAAGTGGACATCAAATGCCTTTCCCTTCATGGATCCACCATTTGAAAGGAAATAAAGATTAATTCAATGAGTCTTTTTCATCCTTCAGATAACTTGGGCTTGTAAATCTGATTCAATAAAACAATTCTGAGCATTCCAGTGGAATCATGACTTTAGGTCCAGATTTACAGCAAAGCTTTCAGGGACCTGAATTATTCCCCATACTCTGTGTGGCATTCATGAGTAATTAGGGATTCACCTTCTCCTTAGGGCTCACTAACAGCTCCTAGCTGGAGACATGCACTCGCACACCCATGCCTTGCATTTGCCCTCTATTTGGACAATCCCTGACTTCCACCATTGCCAGCCAGACTGGACTGCACCTAAGCGGGGTGACCTGGACAGGACTTTGCTGAGATATAGGAAGGACTGTTGGAACCTGGGTGGAATGCTGCACCCTCGCTATAAGTCAGATAAATGGAATATGGAGCCAGTTTTGACTTGTATCTTTGAAACAGAGAGATCCTTCTTGGCAGCTGGTTCCAGAGTTTGAGAGACACTGTCTGGGAAGGCTACGATGGCTCTTTTCTTGCTGTCCTTCCTTCAGCAGTGAAAACTTTTCTACAACAAAAGGAATGGACTGCAAGAGCTGTTTTACTGAATCCTGTCTATTGCCTTTTTATTGTTTTGAATGATTTTACTTATGTCTTTTTATGTGCTTTTATTTATTTATTTTTGTTTGAATTTATTTAGGTTGAATCCCTGTTTTGGAGAAAAGGCAGGATTATTTCATAATACTGCATTGATTCCTGGATTCCTAGATAGAATCCAAAATATTAATTAATAACATATTGTAGTCTGAAAGTGAAAATGATAATTATAATAGGCACCTGCCAAGTGAACTTCAATCCTCTCCCAAACAGGAAGATGTGTCTCTTTTGGCATTTGGTCTATTCATCTGAATCAGGCTATAGCCACACTTCAGAATGAAAGCAGTTTGACACCAATTTAACTACCATGATTCTATCCTACAGAATCTTGGGATTTGTTGTTTTGTGACATATTCAGCCTGGTCTGTCAGAGAGCTCTGGAGTCTTGCCTCACTTCAGTTGGACTTCCATATCAATGGGCTAGCCATCTGTGGATTGGATCATCCACAGATGACCCCACTCCATTAGTGTCATTGGTGGCATGTGCATGCTGTTGTATCAATGTGGCCACATGCACACTGACACTAATGGGACTTGAGACCTCATGTTGTGTAGTATCCACGGGGTGGGGGGGGGGAGTTGTACAGCACAAACCCCCTGCCAATATGGAAGGCCAACTGTACAAATCCTAGGATTCTGTAGAATAGAGTCATGGCAGTTAAAGTGGTGTCAAACAGTTTTAATTCTGCAGTGTGGCTACACCCTCAGACACCCGCTGGCCTAATTTGACAACTCCACAAATTCACAATTAGGTTCCCAAGCACTTCACTCCCTGTGTTCTGCTTCAGGTGGTTCTAAGCAGTCTTTCTTGGTCTTATTCTGTTCTATCTACACTAGCTTTTTTCATGTGTCCTTCACCATTGTCCTTTCCTTTTCTTCTTTCTATTCCTTTTCCATAGCTCTGTTGCTATTCACCTCTGGATTCTCTCTTTTTTGTTTCCCACTCGGTTAATCTGTCTGATTTCCATCTCCTATTGTAGTAGTAGTAGTAAAATTTATTTGGTCATTGACCAATACAAAAATTGATAAAATAATAACAGTATAGTTATTAAAAATTGTTAAAACAATTTCAAATAAAGTTTCAAATCAGCTATAAACATGCCCGTTTCTGTCAACCAGTTGGGCTCGTAATTTGCATACAATGTAGCAAAATTTTGCTACTTTATGAACATCTCCTATTGTGTCTTAGCCTTGTCCATCTCTGCCTCCACAGACCTTTCTGATGGAGCCACAGACCTTTCTGGTGGAGCCACAGACCTCTCTGGTGGGCACTACAAGTAAGCTGAGTGAAGGATCTACCTCCGGTGGCAGGTGCTGAAAAATGTGGAGCAGTGGCAAGACTTTTGGAGGCAGAGTGATTTATTCCCTTCAGTCTGTCTTGCACACCCTTATTCAGTCTGTTTCCCTCTAGTGTGGTGCAGAACATTGTTCCATCTCTGGTAGAGTAGTATCCAACTGCCAGTCACCTTTTGTCTGTGGAAAGGAAGAAGCACCATCTTGTTCTTTGCCTAAGGCAGCAAAATGTCTTTGGACTGCCCGACATTGACCCCACCACTGTTTACCATGGTGACTGCAACTGCAAAATATTGTGGCATTTAAGATGGATGGTGCTTCCTAGTGAGGTCACTTTCTGATACAGCCATTAGCTACTGTTATGGCTCAGGCTTTGCCACAGAAGGGAAGAAGGTGTCCATCACAGTGAGCCCCAGTGTTTGGGTCCAATCTGCACTGCAGAATTAATGCAGTTGGATACTGCTTTAACCACCATGGCTCAATGCTATGGAATTCTGTGACTGTAATTTGGGCAGGTATTCAGCTTTGTCTGTCAGAGAACGTTGGTGCCACAACAAACTACAAACCCCAGGATTCCATAGCACTGAGCCATGGCATTTAAAGTGGTGTCAAACTGCATTATTTCTTCAGTGCAGATCAGATCGCTAATACTGTTGAATCTATGAAGACTGCTACATTTAAACTAAAGGTCCTTACATGGAATTATGTCATCTCCCTTTTTCACTAAAGGCTGAATGGTGCTGAAAATACAATAAGGCCTTGCTTTTGTGGATTAAAAAAAAGGAAGGGGAAAAATGCTACAGGACCTCCCAAATGGAAGGGAATCCATAGTCATGATGCCTCCTGCTGCTCTTTTGGAGTCTATAGCCTGTGGTGTATACAAAGTAGGGTTATATAGACCTGAGAACTGCAGGTTCAATGCACAGATAGCTATTCAGTGAACACTGTCAAATCTCATTTATACAGCAAGTGACTCTTAACAAAAGGCTAGTTGCTTGTTTTCTGCATGCCACTAAAATGACAAGCACTTGTGATATTTTAAATGACAACCTCATTAAAGCAAAAAGAACATAACTGCTAAGATAAAGATCAGAGAATCTAGAGGGGGTTAGGGCTTGAATAAATCCACCACAGACATTTGAAATCCAGATTTTTCCAATTTAAGTGATTTGGAATGCCATGAAAACATGTTGCTTTAATTAGACAATTGTACTGTTTAAAAATAAATACTGGCATTTGTCAGGCACACTGCAGTGGTGAGGAGACAAAAACATTTTTTTCTGGAGATGTTTGCTGATTTGCTATCCTCTTCCTCTTAAAAGGGGATAGGGAAGTGATGGCCTGCAGATGTTGTTAGACTTCATTTCCCATCATCCCCAAACAGCATAGTCAGAGATAATGAAACTTGAAGTCCAACGAGATCTGTAGGACCTCTGATTCCCTACTCTTACGGGAATTTACACTATAGTTTTATATCATTTTGATACTACTTTAACTGTCATAGCTCCATCCTACAGAAGTCTGGGATTTGTAGTTTAAATAGTACTTAGAATTCTCTGCTAGAGAGCTCTGGTGCTTTACTTCAAAGAAACAGAAATTGGCTGTTAACTTACCTGACATATCCTGTATAGCATATCTGACATATGCTGAATATGGGGCTTCCATATTTTTATATCTGGAGCAAGGCATGTTCTTAAGAGATCACAATGACATTTGGAACACTAGGAAACATTTTCATGGAAAGGCTATGTAGACCCGAAGTGAAGGACTCAGATAACACCAAGATAAAAGCTAAATGGATTTTCTGATCACTCCATCCTCCTCCCGCATTTTCCACATATCCCTCTGAGTTGCCTCTCTGGGATAGGGCTTGGAGGTACTGTTCTACAGTGGCTCCATTCTTTCCTGGAGGGAAGGTCTCAGAAATTGGTGCTGGGGGATTCCTGTGTGACTGCTTGGCCATTGGCCTGTGGGATCCCTCAGGGCTCAGTGTTGTCCGCTATGCTATTTAACACCTACATTGGGAGAGGTTGTCTGGAGTTTTGGAGTAAGGTGTTACCTATATGCTGATGATATCCATCTCTAGCACTCCTTTCCACCAATTCCAAGGAAGCTGTTCATGTCCTAAACCAGTGTCTGGCTGCAGTAATGGACTGGATGAGGGCTGACAAATTGAAGCTTAATCCAGAAAAAGCAGAGGTACTCCTGGTCAGTTGAAAGACAGATCCAAGAATAGGGATTCAACCTGTGTAAGATGGTGTTACACCCCTCCTGAAAACTCAGGTTCGTAGTTTGGGGGTACTTCTGGATTCAGCACTGATCCTGGAAGCCCAAGTATCAGCAGTGACCAGGAGTGCATTTCCACAGCTAAAACTTGTGCACCAACTGCACCCATTCCTGGAGAAGTCAGATCTGGCCACATTACATGCCTTGATTACATCCTGTTTGGCTTACTGTAGTACGCTCTATGTGGGGTTGCTTTTGAAAGTGCTCAGAAATGTCATCTGGCTCAAAGAGCTGCAGCCGGGCTGTTAACTGGAGCTGGCTACAGGGAGCATACAACTCCCTTGTTGCAACAGCTCCATTGGCTGCCAGTCTGTTTCCGGGCACAATTCTATATGGCTTGGGCCCAGGTTATTTGAAGGACCATATCTCCAGGTATGAGCCCACTAGAGTCTTGAGATTGTCTGGCCCTTCTCTTTTCCACCACTCTCTCAGGCTCATTTGGTGGGACCAAGGCAAAGGACCTTCTTGGTGGCTGCTCCCAAGGTTGAGGATGGCTCCATCTTTGCTTTCTTTTCAACAGCAGATAAAAACATTTTTATGTCACCAGGCTTTGACATATTGACATAAGTGTTGTTCTGTTTTTGTTTTAAAGACAAAAGTCTGCAGTGTCAACCGGAAAAACCAGCAATACCAGAACATGCTATAAACCAGCAGTTCAAAATGCTGTTTGAAAACACTGAAATTCTGGACCATGCGAACAACAACCATGTCAGAATGCACAGAGAGGCCATTGAAATCCATAAACACCTGGACAATTTCAACAGGAAAGTGGAAACCCTGAGAGTTAACAAGGCTTGGCTACCAGTACTGAAGGACAGCAAGGTCAAGACTCAACCTATGCAAATGAGCAACAGCCTAAGGCCAGGGGATTCCCAGCAGACAATGAGCACCAGTTAGCAGACATCAATCCTTGTTTGCTTATCCTCCCACCCTGAGGACTGCCATTAGCAACAGAACAATACATTTGCAAATTACTCCTTCCTTCCCAGGGTCACACAGGATATATATCTCCAATCCTTTTTCAGGCTATTATTCTCTGAAGATGCCAGCCACAGATGCAGGTGAAACATCAGAAAGGAACTCTTCTAGAACATGGCCACATAGCCCGAAAGCTCCACAAAAAACTATGGATGCCAGCCATGAAAGCCTTCGACTTCACATTGTTTAACTGTTATTTTTGTATTTTTAATGTTTCATACATTCAAAATGATGATGATGATGATGATGATGATGATAATCCTCTTGCACTAGAAACAAAAACCAAGGCGAGTAAGTCAACATTTCCTGCCTACCCCCTGTTGTGTTCCTAACCAACTTCTCTATCCATCTATTTTGGGGTTGTCCTAAATCCAATCCAAAGCCTTCAATCATTCCATAATCCCATTGTGGATTCCCTGAGAGGACCATCAGGTCTTTGTTCCATTGCACAATAGCACCTAGCACCCCTTGAGGCTAGGATCTCAGATATAAATATCAACCCCAGACCTGTCTTGCACACAGCTGGCACCCAGTTAATGTTTACAGTCTGCCCTCTGACTGTGTGAGGCCTCAGAATTTTCCGGTGTGTCACCCTCAGATACAGTCCAAGCTGTGCTCTACTTTCCATGGTTTCCTCTTTAACACAGGTAAATGTTACCCTTCTAATATCCTAAACTTTTGCTATCCAATTTCCATTCCTATGTTTTGATCAGCTTTGTATGGTGTTGCTATTTGAATTACTATTGCATGTTTGATTGCACTCTTGCATACTTCTAAATAAAAATCCTCTTTATTTACCAAACATGGAGTCCTCCAGCAGTTAGTCCTTCTCTTACATGGGAGATCCATTTCGTCCCCCGCCCCCCCTACCCCCACGTAAAAGAAAAAAAGTGTACGCTCAAGCCCCATAGGAAGTAATGGGGCTCGTGCCCAGAGCGCGCCACATTAATCCTTCTGGGGTGTGAGAGGCTTTTTTTCTGGCATGGCTTCTATGTATGCTGGAAGCTGAGTAAGGCATGCTTGCGTATGATGTGGGCACGCTAGTAGTATAAGCACTTGGAAATGATCCTCAAGTTACCCAGCCTCTTGCAAGCCTCCTTGAGCTAAGCAATTACCCTCGAACATTTAAAAGAGATGCAAATGCAGTTGGTGGGGACCCCCAGCTCCCTTTTGGGGTGACACTGTCCTTGTTGAGAATATTAGAAGGTGCACTCTGACATACTGGGAGGACACTAAGTTGGTGAAGAATATCCTAGCCATGTTCTCCTTTAAAATTGATTCGCTACACAAAAAGGAGCATACTCAGTGGTTTTAACTGATGTTAAGGTTTCTTTTCCCTTAAAAATAAAATCACCAAGCAAGTAAATGAATGCTACATTTTCACAGGAGAGCCTAAAACAAATAACAAGGGTAGTTTTCTTCAGCGAACAAGAAGCACTTCTTCATTTCAGGGTTCTCAAAATCTTCAAAGGGACTTATTAGCTGCTCATGCGGCTCCTTTGTTCACTTCTGAGAAAATAATTATGGTCCAATTTTTTCTTGTTTAGCTTGTGTGCCTTGATTAGACCGAACACAATCTTGCTTTCAAACAAGGTGTATAATTTTGCGGAGGACATGCATTCAGCTTTCCATCTTTGTGGATTATAACAAATTGCTCAATTTTGTCTTTGTGGACTGTAAAATTTGGGGCATTCAACTTACCTGCTTGGCATATGTTATAGTGCCCTCACTAATGAATACCATTTTAATGCTGTGAGCCTGAAGGGAATTTGTTTTTGATCTGGCATATCTCAGTTCAGTTAAAGATTGCATTGTATCAAACAAGGAGCTCAGGGTCTGAGATTAGACGTAAGTTCTCCCATCAGTGCCACTTGTCCTTTAATATCATTTGAAAAATTAAAAATGGAAGAACTACACATTTCTTTATGCACATCCAGATATAAAATGAATGTTAATAATGCAAGCTGGATATTGCATTGTAATGAATATCAGTTGTAGATATCTAGGAAATCTCATTATGCTGCCTGATTACCATTTAGGAATTTGTCAAAGTAAAAACTTTACTTCATAATTTTATTAGTCCTGATCACAGTAGACCCATTCCATCCATTGCACTTGTCTATAATAATATAATAATAATAATTTTTATTTCTAGCCCTCCCCTCTGAACAAGCAATTGGGGCGGGTTACAACAAGGTTAAAAAACAATACAAGTTAAAATATCCCATCCCATTACCCAGCTCCCCCCCTTAAAATAGGATTAAATCAGAGCAAAGTTAAAATAGATAATTAAAAATAAGCTAAAACAGCAACAAAAAGTTCCGACCGGGTGATATTCGCTATATAGGGTGGAAACGCTGGAGAGAAGGTGGAAACGCACAAGACCAGCATTTCGGAGTCAGGAGGTATTAAACATCTTCTGGGTAGGCTTGCTGGAAGAGATGCATCTTTAGGGCTTTTTAAAAGGCTTCAAGGGATGGAATAAGACGCATATCGTCCGGCAGGTCATTCCACAGCTTGGGAGTGACAACTGAAAAGATCCTCTGGGAGGTCTGCACCAGCCTGGTCTTCATGGGCTGTAGCAGGTTCCTCCCAGAGGACCGGAGTGTGTGGGGGCGGGGGGGGGTTATATGGGAAGAGGAGGTCCCTCAGATAGGATGGATCTGAGCCATGTAGGGCTATAAAGGTTAAAACCAACACCTTGTACTGTGCCTGGAAACTAATTGGCAGACAGTGGAGGGATTTAAGCACTGATGTAATGTGCTCTTTCCTAGATGTACCGGAGATGAGCCTGGCTGCCATGTTTTGGAACAGTTGTAGTTTCCGGGTTAGGCACAAGGGTAGCCCCATGTAGAGCGCGTTACAGAAGTCCAGACATGAGGTTACCAGTGCATGCACCACAGTTTCCAGGTCCCTCATCTCCAGAAAAGGGCACAGCTGGCATATCAGCCGAAGCTGATAACAGGCACTCCTGACCGTCGCATTCACCTGACTAGTCATGTGAAGTGACGGGTCAAGGAGTACCCAGACTGTGAACCGAGTCCTGTGGGGAGAGTGTGATTCTGTCCAGGACTGGAAGTTGTATTCCCAGACCTGGTTTCGGGCCAGTAACTTGCGAGTACCTCCATTTTGTCTGGATTGAGCTTCAATTGGTTTTCCCTCTATGTATTGATCAACTATTCAAAAGTTAATTGAATGGATCTACTCTAGTTGGGATCAAGAAACAGGATGCTAGCCATTTCCCTTTTCATTTCTTAATATAGGTGCATGTGTGTGTGTGTGTGTGTGTGTTGTGTGCCTACAAGTAGTTTCCAATTTATGGTGACCCAAAGAGAAGCTATCACGGAGCTTTCTTGCAAAGATTTGTTCAGAGGAGGTTTGCTATTGCCTTCCATTAAGAAGGCTGAGGGAGTGTGACTTGCCCTAGGTCACCCAGTGTGTTTCATGGCCAAGAGAAATCAAACCCTAGTCTCCAGAATCCTATCTCAGTTTAAAAGATAACTATTTTACACTTACTTGGTCATATGTTGATATCCCTCCTCCCCAGTTTAATATATTACAATATTTTATTTGCTATTTTATAATTACCACTATACTAGCAAAATCATAATTGTTTTCCTTTTTATGTTTTAATCATCATCATCATCATCATTACTCTTACTTTTAATACAATATATTCTGTCTTTGATGTTTCTGTCAGCATTTCTGACTTTTCACTATTTTATCTGTTATGTCAATAATGTCAAATTGATTTTATTTTTAGCATGTTTCTGGATAAGTCCTCACTCTCCATAAGCTTAATGGAGCAAAATGAAAAGAGAATAAATAACCATTTTCACTAGAGGAGGAGGAGGAGGAGGAGGAGAGGAGGAGGAGGAGGAGGAGGAGAAAGGAAAGATGTGTCTCAGGGCCTTGTTAATTTGGGTTTCCAGAGGCAGAAATAGCATGGATGGAACTGGAATAGTTTCCTACACAACAAAAAAGGAAGAGCAATTTGAACATGTTTCAGCAAACTTTTTATTCAGAACTAAAGATATATACATACAAAATAAAATAACCAAGTCAGGTAAGTATTTCATGAGTAAACAAAAATATTTTAAATCTTCTAGAGACCACTTCAAGGCCTCTTCCAAAATACATCCAGGGATGATTGTTCTCCCCTTCATCAGCCTCCACTTTCCTAATAAATTCCATTTTAGTGGCTAAGTTTATAGATCTATGTTTTTTAAAAAGACTGGTACTAAGGCTTATCTGTTTTCTCCTTGACTTTCTGTTTTGCTGTTCATGCATCCTTTAATAAGGGATGCTGTTTACCCTCCCTGTCATAAGGATGCCCATGTGGCTACAGTTGGGTCAGAAATGGTAGCACCCCACTATTTCCCTGTTTAAAACCAAACAGACAGGTTTCTGCAACCCAACACTAAAAGGTTGTGTTTCACAAGCCCTCCTTCACCATGCTCCCAATACTGATGCTGCTAAAAAACATCAAACTAGACCAAAGGACTGGGAAGGCTTTTTTTGCAGAGACTTTGTTAATGGAGATATGCTGCACTTTTTGATAAATAAGTTATGCCTTGACATGAACCAGAAGAAGTCTCGCCGCGGCTCCAATAAAGCTCTCAGACTGCTGCCAAACTGCAGAAGTAAAGCACTTTGCCGTCACTTTAACATCTATGGCTCAATGCTATGGAATTCTGGGATTTGTATGATGCTAAGATATTTAGCTTTCCTTCTCAGAAAGCTTTGAGAGCCAGCATGGCGTAGTGGTTTGAGGGTTGGGCTATCACTCTGGAGACCAAGGTTTAATTCTCAACTGTACTGTGAAATGCACTGGATGACCTTGGGCAAGTCACATGCTCTCAGCCTCAGGGAAAGGCAATGGCAAACCTTCTCTGAACAAATCTTGCCAAGAAAACCCGATGATAGGTTTACCTTATGGTTGCCATATGCCGGAAATGAAGGTCCACAACAATAACAACAAACTCAGGGAGCTTTGCAATCCCAAATTGCAAGTCTCTAAATCCCTTAGTGTTGAGCCATGGAAGTTTAAGTGGTATAATAATAATAATAATAATAATAATAATAATAATACTTTCTTACCCCCCCCCCCCATCTGAACAATTGGGGCGGGGTACAACAAGGTTAAAAACAGTTACAGTTAAAATAGTTCAACAATCCCATCCCCATCCTCCCATGTCTTAAAATAGAATTAAACTAATGAAGATTAAAACAAACAGCTTTATTTCTGCAGTGTGGCAGCTACCTACATCACTCTACTACTGAGTGTTGTCGGGAAAGGGTGGTCAAATGTCCTACCTACAAGAGAGCACAAGTCATGACAAAATGTAGGACATAACAACAAAAAAAGAAGAAGCTAAAAACACTAATATAAATGTAAATTCATGCTTCTTAGTCATGCTCAAAGTGGAGAAAAATTTGAAATTCCCCCTAGACAGACAGTTGACATGTAGGACATGCCGTGTTAAAGGAGGACATCTGGTGATGCTGTGTTAAGATTATTTGTCTCTGAAGAAAGAGAAGAAGGTGGGCTTGTGTTTGGGGGCAGATCAGCATTGTCTGTTTGGCTGTGCAGTTTTGAGACTTGTGTTGGTGCTCTTGTGTGGTTTTGGCCATGTGTGCTTCTTGAGCACATGGTCAAAGGGGATGGGACTTTTGCTGGGACACTGAGTTGGTTGGAGTTAGAGCTAGCAGCTGCTGCCCACAGTGGAGACCTGTGTCTATAATGGTGGTGGGATAAAGAAAAAGCCATTCCCTGAGGATCTTAAAACCTGGGCATGCCCATATGGGGAAATATATCCTTTGAGATAGCCCAGATAGGAGTTGTGTGAGGCATGTTTTTTCTGAGTACAGTCAGCCCTCCACAGCCATTGATTCAACCATCTACGGTGTGAAAATATTAAGAAAAAAATCTGAAAAGCAAACCTTGATTTTGCCATTTCATATTAGGACTAGAATTTTACTAGGCCAGTGATGAACCTTTTAGAGACCAAGTGCCCAAAATGCAACCCAAAGCCCCACTTATTTATTGCAGAGTGCCAACATGGCAATTTAATCTGAATACATGGCCCGACGGAGGGGGGGGAGAGAAAGTGGGAGAGGAGAGGAGAGGAAGAAGAGGGAGGTAGTATGTGATGGTAAGTGGGAACGGAGGGAGAACAAGGAGGACAACGAGGATACAGCATGGCAGGTGAAGGAGGTGGAAAGAAAGATGAGGAAGGAGAAAGAGGTGGTGGATGTTCTTGGGGCACCAGATCATTTTGAAAATGGAGGCACCTCCATTTTCATAACAATTTCCTGTGTGATCCAGATCTCTCCTGTTGTGAATTCTCACTATCAGAGTTCTGGATCATTGTGGCAGCATGAAAAAGACATGATAGGTAACCTTGATAGGGTCACCTTAGAGTTGCCTTAAGTTAGAAATGACTTGTAGGCACAAAAGAACAACAGCAACAGAAAGCCAATGTGGTACAGTGTTGGAGTGATGGCGCACATGCCCACAGAGAGGGATCTGAGTGATCCTTCTGGCATGTGTGTCATATGTTTGCCACCACTGTACTAGGCCATTGGATATAATCGAACATGAACATTGATGGATTTCAGTATCTGTGGCAGGGTCCTGGAACCAAACCCCAGTGGATACGGAAGGATCACTGTAGGTGATATGTGGCAGGCTTTGCATTGGTATTTGAGATAAATAATAATAACAATGATAATAACAATAATAATAATCATAGGTCTCATTATCAGAAAGTATTGTTATTGGCTGCATCCTACTTCAGAACCAATCCAGTTTGACATCAATGCTATGGAATTCTGGGAACTCTAGTTTCTTGTGGCACCAATTGGATTCCATCTGCATTGAGGATGCAGTCAATGAGTATTTTTATTTTTAGCTTCTAGTAATGTCTGTTCCGTGACTTTGCTATTTGTTTAAGCAATTCAGGGCAAACTGGGAGAGTTTAATTGTTGGGGGACAAGGGGGATAACTCCATAATAGTTAGTGTAGGGCCATAATATTTACAGGAAGTGAAAATGGAAGATATGTGTGTTTAATTGCAGCACAATTGAAGTTATCACCGAAAAAACCCAAACCGAAACCCAAAACCGAGAGAGAGAGAGAGGATTTATCAGAATATCTTTTTACAGAATGATTCCTTTTAATGAATGAAGAAACTGTCTCTTTCGGAAAATGCATGCAATCTGAAGGGTTGCTTAAGAATGCCACTTCCCAACGTGTCTTTATTTTTTAAAAAGACAAGAGATTCAAATTCTTTTCTCTGTGGTAATTTTACAGTTCTACAGTGGAGGCCTAAGTAGAACTAACTTTGCTCCTGGTGTGACTTCATTGAAGTAAATGGAGCTTTGCCAACAGTGTGTTTTCCTTTTGAGAAGTCAGGAAATGCCGAAGTCATGGTTGAATGCAGAGCAACACAACCATATTTTTTACATACTTTCTCACTCTCACACAGCTCAGGGGAATTTACTGTGGAATTTTGAAAGGGTGTACACAGACCTAGCACAGCTCTCGGGGTATATAAAGAATGTTTGATCTCATAATCAGGACAAAGTAATTCTTGTGTACAGAGTATACATTTGGTTCCAGGTAAATGTTTGTCTTATAATTTGATCCAGTGATGATTGTTCAGAAAAACTATTGATATCAACAGAAATTATTTATCAGACAATGTGTACTTGTGTATTTTCCAGGACAGATTAAGAAAAACATGATTCTGGAAATAAAAGCAAATGCTAGAAATCATCCTCTAGAAATTGAATATTTTCTAGAGGGTACACCAAAGAAGCAGAAAAGTCAACATTTCACCAAATGTCTTGAGAGAAAAGTACAATCGGCTCTCTGTATCCATGGATTCTCCATCCACGAATTCCAGCATCCACAGCTTGAAAATACTAAAACAAAATTCTAAAAAGTAAGCTTTGATTTTGCCATTTTATGTAAGGGACACCATTTTACTGTGTTATTGTATATAATGGGATTGAGCATCCATGGATTTTGGTATCCACAGGGGATCCTGCAATCAAACCTCATTGGGTACCAAGGACCCACTCACTGTAAGCTCTTATGAAGCTATTAAAATTCATGAGATAAATGCTAAAGAGACTTCTGGGGATGTACAGTTTAAAATACTTATAACAAGTAAACTTGTTGATTCAAATGGGCTTATTAAAAATATGACTAAAATGGGTTCTAACTCTGCATTTCTTAATTGTAGATCAAAGTGGGCAACTGTAGTGCTCCAAATGCTTTTGGCCTACAGCTCCCATGAGCTTTACTGTACATAGTCAATTGTTAAGGGATCATATTAATTAACTTATTAACTTATTAATGGGTCAATAACTCCTATTTTTAATGATCCATTCTCAAAACTTTTGCAAAACTTTCATGTCTGGGCAATCTACATAATTCCATGATTGAAACAGATATATACAAGAGATGCATAATCACAAACCACATGATGCAGTGCCATAAGCAAATATGTTCTCTTGAACCAAAGTAAACTATTTATGAAACTGAAAAAAGCAGTTGCAGTGCAAGAGTTTATAACCAGCTGATGCTTGATCAGACAGGTAACTCCACCATGGACATGCACTGCCGATGAATTGGGAAATGGAATGGAACAGAGAAAGCCACCTGAAAATTTCACATTTGTTTTAGAATAAATTATTCCTTTTCAGTGTTATCACATTGATGTCCTTCACAACGAACATATCCTTTCTTTTAATAGTTCTCCTTCTCCTATTTATAGCTGACCATAATTACATGCACAGATTTAGACCTATAATTTAATATGTACATAATAAAACTACTTTCCCTTCCATCTTATTCCTCCAACATCTGTTCATAAAATATTCATATTTTCAGCCACTTATAAAGGCTAATAACAAAAATTGAAATGATGAAGATGACAACAACAACAACGAAAACATCAACAATGGAAGCTTGGAATTCTCAGTAGAGAATTAATAGTAAAGAATTCTTCTGTTGTTACTACTATTAAGTTGTAAACCTACTTACAATCACTCAAAGACATAGGACCTTATCAGACATCGGAAATTGGAAGTATAATCCAATGGCAATCCGAACCCAATCATGGGGTTTCACGTTATTGTATATTAAAGTATTCCATGAAATTTCATGCAAAAGGGAAGTCATTGTGAACACAATCATGGGTTTTACCTTATTGTGAATTAAAGCATCTCACACAATTTCAGGCAATGGGGGGTCATTTTCGGGTAATGGGAAGTCATTCTGAATGCATTCTGAACGGAATTGGAATTCACGTGAATTCGCTAAGCTAGCAAATTCAAGTGAATTCGAATTGGCTCAATTCGCAATAAAGAGAAATTCCTTCCGTCTGATAAGGTCCATAGCTGTGTTAGTCTGGAAAATCAATGAACAAAAGAATCTTGTAGCTCCTTTGAGATTAACAAAAAGAAAGAAGTTGGTAGCATAAGCTTTTGTAGACTTGAGCCTACTTCCTTAAGATACATGCATCTGAGGAAGTAGGCTCAAGTCTATGAAAGCTCATACCAGCTTCTTTCTATCGGCTAGGAGCTATACATACAGCCTTTCCAAGGTGGATTGGTGCTGTGGCAATTGCACATCATGCCCCTGATCTGGCCTTTCCATGGTGCAAAAAGGAGCCTTAAAAAGCATCTCCTTTTTTCAATATGGAAAGGGTGCCATAGCCGCCAGCTCTGTGGCTTTTCAGCACTCCTTTTGGTGTGCATCATCTGGACGCAGTGCCAAAGGAGCGCCAGGATGCTGCTTGCCATGCAGTTGGGTGCATGGCATGATGCTGGCATCAGGGCAGTTTCAGGGCATGTATTGTGCAGACACCACACCCCCATTTAGCCCCAAGGCTGGCGTTTAGTGCCGGTCTGTTGAGGCCCTTAGTCTCAAAGGTGAAACAAGATATTTGTGCATGCTTACACTCATTCAATGAGCCTTTCTTCTTAGCAGGTGTGCCTGGGGATCACATTGCTAGACTAATACCTAATTTAGAACAGTGAAGCATCCAGAAGACACAACAAAAATCCAGACCATTGATATATTCTTGGACAAAGGTTAGATTCCTTGTGCAGGAACCAGGGATGCATTTTCATTTTGCACTTGGGTTGTGTGCATTTCACATGGAGGTTTACAGGTGTTTGGGGTTGCTGATTCACATTGTTCTTCAAACACAGGATGGATGATAGCCTAAAACAAGGGGCAAAAATCCATATATATATATATATATATATATATGCCTTAAGGCTGAATTCAGTTATTGAGAACCACATTCCAGCAGTGGGTGGGATCAAAGGGAAAAGGCAGGGAAGAGTTACCAGCATATTTTAGTTTAAAGCTCTTGCTGACATTAACAAAAACTTATGAAATTCAACCTTTTTGAATAGGAGAGGGGAGAAAAACCCTACAAAAACCAAGAACCCATCCAGTGATGGTATCATGGAGAAAAGGGCAGCGTCATCTAGGAAACTCTAGAAAACTGGTGTGAATCCCAGAAAAAAACTATGTTTAGCCCTTAGACCTGAGATTCCCCACCTCTGACCTAAAACAAATCTAAATTGTGCAAAGCATCAATGTTAGAGTTTAAAGTGTGTTCACAATTGTGACAAAGGAATGCCTTTGAACAGACATTCAGTTCCTGCCCAAGAAGTATCAGAACATTAGAATTTATTTTTATTATTCTCACATGAACTGAAGCAAACCCTATTAGGACATGCATTTGAAGGTTTATTCAGGGGAAGAAAGGCCTTCCTTTTTGTTTCTGTCTATGTGTGATGTAGAGATATGAAGAACATAGCTCTAGATTTATTTCAGATCAGGAACAAGGATTTCAAATACTAGAGTTGCCAAGTTATTAACCATACTTCTTTGTATTGGCAAGTGAAGAGACTGGTAATGTAGTTTTTATGTTTTGCTGTTGACTGTGGCCAGTTAGCACACTTTTCAGAGAAAGTAACACTTCTTTCCATTCCTATTTCTTTATCCACCCTTCTTCCAAATGAGACCCAAGGTGGCTCACACATGAATTAAATCAAAGTACACGAATGTTAGTAGTAAAACGTTTTCAAAAATCAAATAAGCTGCCATCTTAAAGAACCAAACAATGTGAGATCATTTAAAACCATAAAAATAAAAAATTACAACATGTGCACCCATTAAAGATTTTTCCATGTAACCACTTGATTAATAAAGGCTTGCTCAAATAAAAACAGTTTTTATCTGCTAGCAGAAGGAGAACAGGGAGTTGGCCAGCCTAGTCTCTCTTGACAGGGAATTCCATAACCTGGGAGCATCCACCATGAAAGCTCTTTCCCTTGCCCTCACCAAATGTGCCTGTGAAGATGAGGGGACCAAGGGCAAGCCCACACACTATGGAGCTTTCTAGATTGGCAGGAAAGGGTGACATGAAGTTGCCTTTTCCTTAATACTTAGGAGCTGCACTGCAAGTCCCAGGTATGTAATAAAAAGGCATAGGGCAGCTACACTGAGGGGGTGTGGGGACGACTTATCTGAAGTCATTGGAAGCTGTCAGGATGCTAGAAACACAGGCGGAGCAGCTGCATGGGTGGCAATGAATGGGGCTTTTGGCTGCACTGAACCTTTAATATTTTTGTTGTTGTTGTTGCTGGCTGCAAACTGCGCTGTTGCACCGGTACATCATACAGGCAATTGTATTGCCAGCTGCAAACTGTGCAGTTGAGCAGGTACATCACACATGAACTGTGCAGTTATGAAGATCTATCAAATTGCCATTGTGATTTTGCTTCCCTTTTTAAAGTGCGCAGTTGCATCGCTGCACCATGAATAAAACCCATTATTATTATTATTATTATTATTATTAAACAAACAAACAAACAGCTTCATTTATATACCGCTTCATACCCTTAATGAGTGTCTAAGCGGTTTACAATTGTAAGCTATTTGCCCCCCAACAATCTGGGTACTCATTTTAGCGACCTCGGAAGGATGCAAGCCTGAGTCAAGCTTCAGCCCTTTGCTGGTCTTGAACTCGCCACCTTATGGTTTTGAGCGAGTGGCTGCAGTACAGGCATTTAACCACTGCGCCACCAGGGCTGATTATTAATACCCCACCCCTTTGAGATCAACTGATGCGGCTTACACATTAAAATACTATTACATCAATAAAACAAACTGCATCCCTCCCCCCTTAAAAAGATATTAAATCCGTTACAATTTAAGTTTATTAATAAACTTCTTTATTTTATGAATGAATTGACATTTTATGTGCAGTTGCATAACAGTTACAGCATCCCAGAGTCCCTACTGCACATGTCTAGGGTTCGGATTAGGGCTGGAGATAGGGTTTGGGAGCTTTAAAAAACTGCACAATTGCACTGCAGCATTTAGACATAGATGCGCAGTTACACCCTTTTTTAAAAAAAGCTGGGAAAAGCAGGTCCTTTTTAAAGCTGCTTTTTCCCCACTAAAATGCAAAAGAAGTGCGTTCATGCCAAACTTTCAGTGTGGGTCATCTAAAGGCTACACTTTCATGCAGGCATGAACACACCCCTTTTTTGCCAGTCTAGATCAGCCCTATGATCTTAAAACTTAGGCAGGCTCATCTTTTTTGTGGTGGGGTCTTATTTTATGCAATCACTTTCAGATTTTCAGATTTCTTTTTAAAAGCTTGGTTTTTTAATGGTTTGTATTTCTAACTAAAAGCACTGGCCTAAATCGAGTATTGTGCTAGCCTGGACTACTAGCAGAACAGAAATTTCTTCCTTGTTGCCTGCAGTTTTCCATATTGGCTAGAAACCAGCTCCTATAATGTTCCCAGCAGAAAAAGAGAAGAGGAGAGAAGGGGATGTGCATCAGAGCTGCAAGGAGTTCTGTTAATGGGATCAGTTCTGTCAGCTGAATCATCCTATTAGATATTAGCCATTGAGTTCAATAAGCTCATGTTATTGTTATGTGCCTGGAAGTCATTTCTGACTTATGGCAACCCTAAGGCTTGGGGTTTTCTTGGCAAGATTTGTTCAGTGGTTTGCCATTACCTTACTCTAAGGAGGCTGATAGTATGTGACTTGCCCAAAGTTACCTAATGAGTTTCATGGCCAAGCTGGGAATTGAACCCTGGTCTCTGGAGTCCAACACTTAAACCATTATGCTATTCTGGGTCTCTCAATACGCTCATATTATTTAAAATTTATTGTGCAATTTTAATTTGTATGTTGATTATTTCGTTGTTTTGGATGCCTATGTTTTTGGATGAAATTAGAACATCTGCATCTGTGTACAAACACACAAGATCACACATCCATTCTCCATTGAGGGATTATTTATGGGTTCTTGGGGACCATACCTTCCCCTTTCTTTCCTTCTTCACTGGCTAGTGACAGTGACAGAGACCTGTCCTAGGCTTGTCACTGCAGGGCATGGGAGGTTTTTGGAAAGAGTAAAAGTGGAAGAAAACTGTCATCTGTGCCACCATCTAGGATGTCTGTTGCATTCCATTCATTATATTTTATTTAGTTGGAGAATCAAAACAAGGGAGGTAATGTGGTTACACCAAGTCCTGGTTTATACAAATACCTGGATCAGTCTGACAGAGTGCATCTACACTGAAGACATAATGCAGTTTGACACCACTTTAAGTGTTGTACCACCTTCCTATGGAATCCTGGGATTTGTAGTTTCACCAGATATCTAGCTTTTTCTGCCAAAGAGTGCTGCTGGAAAACTACAAATCCCAAGATTCTGTAGGCTACCATGGCAATTTAATGTGGTGTCAACCTTCATTATTTCTACAATGTACATGTACCCAGAAACAGACCTTAATGGGCTCTAATTCTCATTGATGGGGAAGGTGCACCTGGTGAACGTCTCTTTATAATGGCTGGGCAAGAGACAGAGAAAAGATACAGGGAAATTGGTGTAGTCCTTCACCCCAAAATGTGTACATAAGAGCTGCCATTTTATGCATGTTATATACACCACAAAACTTTCTGAAATGAGGGAAATTTAGATGAGTGAAACTGAGTTTGAGATCATAGCTGTAAAGTAGAAAGCATTTGGAGTATTCTGAGATGAAGATTGTTCCTGCAATCTAAATCCTTGTTATAGTTTAAAAGGTTAGCTTTTCCTTAAAAAAAAAAAAGTTTTATTTTCCAAGCAAGATACTCTCTCTTCACCTTCTCCCCTATGTAAATCCCAAGTGGGTCTGTTGAAGCCTTGATTTTCAACGAATGGATTGCAAACCAACAAGGAGTATTAGATTCCTAATCCTCATATGGCATTCTGCTTATTCCTGAGTTGATTTAGCTGTTCTGAGTAGGCCCTTTCAAGGGGCTCAGCTGGTGTAAACATTCAGCCTGCTCGTCTTCCATTTGTTAAGCAAAAGGAAATAAAGAAAATGCAAATTTTGGAGTCTGGTTTATATTATACCCTTGCATGCACATTCCTTTTTGGGTGGTTTGCTGTATTTGTTCCACTAATTATCACTGAAGTGTGATGTACAGCACGGGTTACAGTGATATCAAATAACAAGTGAGCCCACTGCAGATGTTCTGGTTTAAGGAACAGAGCAAAGAACTAGCAGCAAGTCTCTGAATTTTTGAAATATAATACATATTGGAATCTGTCTGTAGGATCATTCATCTTTACTCTGTTTGGAGGGTGAACAGATCCAAAGGATGACCAAGTTTTTGAAGCATAGGCATATGAACATACCTATACTACACAGCTAAAGCAAATTGATATTGCTTTAATAGGCATGCTTCCATCCTAAGAAATATTGGGATTTGCAGTTGGGTGACTTACTTAGACCACGTCCATACTGACGAGAAAACCTGACTTACCATAAGGATGTCCAGATCCAGAGGAAGGACAAGTTGTCTGCACAACTGGCACTCACAATGAGCCAACGCTGGCAGCACTGTCCGCACACATCATTGTGCAAATGTGTACCTGCATGAACAATCTGCATCAATGTTGTTGTGCTCATGTGCACTTGTGCAATCAATCTGCATGTCTGCAAAAGGAACAGTGATGGAGGAAACATATGAAAGTGCCGTGGAAGGGAGTTGGAAGTTGGTCAGTGGCTCACCCTGCTTCCAACGCTTTTCCCCTTACCCCCACATTGGCGTGCAAGCTACATATTCAGGGCATTCTCTGGAGTTTCTGCCCTGATCCAGAGCAAAAGGGGACTCTTTTTACTCTGGAGAATCACCTGGGAGCATGAATTGGGCCTGTGTTCCACCCATTTTAATCCAGTGTATCATCTAAACAGGTCAGTGCAGAAATGGGGCAGGAAACATTTCTTTTCCTCTATGCAGATATGACTTGCATCCCCTGCTGACATAATGAGATGCTACCACCCTAGTTGTCCAATTAGAAATTGGTTTGCCTGGTTTTAATGCTGTTATTTTATCTACTTGTTTTAATTTTGCCTGCATTTACCGGTAATTCTTTTTTAAGGGGTGAGAGATTGGGATTGGGTCTTAATAATTTTAACTGTACTTTGTTTTTATACTTTACTGTACCACGCCCCAATTGCTTGTTCAGAGGGGCGGATTATAAATAAAATGTATTATTTATTATTTAGATTTCCCTGCTTGAAAACCCTGCTGCTGGAGTCCAGAGCTGTGGACTAAGAGCTCCCTTCAGCAGATAAGTCCAAGTCCTCCACCAGACTACAAATCCCAGAACTGCATAGTGGTATTAAACTGTTTAAACTCTGTGATATAGATAGCAATAGCATTTACATTTCTATACCACTTCATAGTGAGCTAAGCACTATCTAAGTGGTTTACAATCTGTAAGCCAATTGCTCCCAACAAGCTGGGTACTCATTTTACCAACCTACAAAATGAAGGCTGAATCAACCTGGAGCTCTTTGGGATTGGACTTGTTGTGGCTGCAGTACAGGCATTTTACCACTGTGCAGCCAGGATATAAATTCACTCTATGCTTGTTTCTTTAGAAATCAAGCATGTGGTTGTGGCCTCAGTACTTGACTAGTTGTACATAAGTGAATCAGTTGCATCTATTATAATATCATATTCGTTTGGTGTATGTGTCTGTGGTGAGAATGAAAGTGAGCTAAGCACAAAGTCCTGGACCTGGATGAATGAATCCTCCTGTTTTACTTACTCCCACATTCAGATTTTGAATCTCGGAATTTTTTTCAATCCTGAATATGAAGAAAATACAATCACCAGCATTTTTTAAAAAAACAAACAAAAACAAACCCCAAAATGAATGGCAATGGCATTCTCACTCACCCAACTGCCACTGAGTTCTGTGTTTGTGTACAAATGTCACCCGTTGGAACTACAGCACTTGCCTCATTTTGGATAATCTGACTCTTAGCATGGCTGTTTGGGCTAGTGGGAGTTGTAACAATCATGCCATTAAATTACCCTATATTTTATCACAGGGTTTTTTGTATGGCATGCAAATAAAATCAATGCACATAATTTAAACTGCTTTAATGTTTGGTACAGAGAATAATTTGAACCAACTGAAAGAATAGTAAATATTCTGGCCCCAGATTAACCCGCTAGCCTCTTAGAACTGCCTCCACCTGAAAACATCTTACTTCAGCTGTGTCTTTGGGATGGAGAGTAGCCATCGTTTTCAGGTTCAAAACCCCTGAACTTATTATATTGTTCTGAACAGTCTCCTAACAATATCATGTGAAACACCTTGTCCTCAGCCAGGGTCTTCCTGTTCTCTCTCTGCTTATATGCAATCCTCAGTTGCCTGGGAGAAGCAATGGGTTTTCCCTTAGCAACAACATGTTGGCTGGAATTCTCTTAGTGTCTTAGACATACATAGAATCCCCTATAGGAAGGGGGGGACATGGAGTATGATGTTGATTCCATTCAATGTTGTGAACATGAGCATGTGTTGCCATTGCATATGGGGTATGCAGGAATGTACTGCGAATTACGCATGGTTGTCAACAATTATCCCTGTTAAAAAGCAAAATATGCTGATGTGTGTTGGGCTGTATCCATACTGCAGAATTAAAGTAGTTTGACATCACTTTAACTGCCATGATTCTATTCTACAGAATCCTGGGATTTGTAGTTTGGTGAGCTCTCCAGCCTGGTCTATCAGAGAGCTCTGGTATCAAACCAGGATTCTGTAGAATACAGTCATGGCTGTATTCTTTGTTGTTGTTAACTGCTCTTGAGTCGATCCCAAACCATGGTAACCCCATGGATGAGAAATCTCCGAAATTCCCTATTCCCCACTGTTCTGCTTAATTTCTGCAAACCTATACCTGTGACCTCCATAATAGAGTCCATCCATCTAGCATGCAGCCTTCTTCTCTTTCTACATCAGTTTCCTGGCACAATACAAGGTGTTGGTTTTAACCTTTAAAGCCCTACATGGCTTGGGTCCATCTTATCTGAGGGACCACCTCTTCCAGTATGAACCCTCCCCCCCCCCAAACACACACACTGTGATCCTCTGGGAGGAATCTGCTACAGCCCATGAAGACCAGGCTGGTGCAGACTTCCCAGAGGGCCTTTTCAGCGGTCGCCGCTAAGCTGTGGAATGACCTGTCGGATGAGATGTGTCTTATTTCATCCACTGATGGCTTCAAAAAAGCCCTAAAGACACATCTCTTCCGGCAGGCCTTCCCGAAAAATGCTTAATACTTCCCAGCTCCAAACTTTGGTCGTAGCGTTTTCCAGCTTCTGCCCACCGATATAGCTCAGGGACTTTTAGTTTGATACTGTTGATATTGTTTATTTTATACTATGTTTTAACTTGTTGTTTGATTTAATTCTTTTGGGGGGTGGGGGTGGGGATGGGATTGGATATTTTAACTGCTGTTGTTTTATCTCTTTTTCTGTACCCCGCCCCCATTGCTCACTCAGAGGGGTGGGCTAGAAATAAAAAATTATTATTATTATAATTATTATTATATATTCCCTCCTCCTTTCCTAGCATTATTGTTTTTTCCAATGAGTCATGCCTTCTGTATTCTGCATGGCTGTACTGGTGGTGTCAAACTACTTTAAATCTGCAGTATGAATACACCCTTGGTCTTGATAGGTCAACGAAGACCCATACTTTACATAAGACCTGCTTCTCGTGGATGTAGACTTGGCTAGAACTGGCATGTTCATACGGATCAGCACAGCTATACTTCGCTCTCCTTGAAGGTATGGTTATAGGCTGTCAGCTCTTTAAAAATTCCCACAACAGTATTGGTTTCTTTCCAGTCAGCAACCAGAGTTTTGTTTGCCTTACCGTCAAAATAATATGGTGGGTCAATGCTGTATCAAGGCAGAACTAAAAACAAGTGCTGTGAAAATCTTTGTATTATCCAGTTATCATGCAGAGCTTCAGTTTTGTAGATGGCCATTTGTCAGATGTAACCGAAATGTCAACTGGGATAAACAGTCAGTCCAGGAATGTTCTACCTCACCAGTCAACATTGCCCTATGGGTGTGTGACACTACTAACATTATTTGTCTCTGGAAGTGTGAGAAATTGATTTGTTGCTGCTGCTTCTTTTTGTCCTGTCTTCTGCATACATCTACAAATGTTTTTTTCCCCTCTCCCCTCTCCCACAAACACTCCTCATCTTTTTTCTTAGCATAGAGAGAACTAAAATCTGCTATCAATTGTCCTTATCACTGCAAATGTAATTCTACACTTCACCCCACCCCATAATCTTTAAGCTCTTGTTCTGCTCTCATATTTCCTTCTCTGAGAGTTCTTTGCGGTGAGTCTTGCATACACCAAGTAAACACATAAATAATTTCAATTGTACAAAAGAAGAAAAAAAGCCACTTCAGATGGTGCATTTCCAGGAGAAGAGCAGTACTTCTCTAGTGAATTAAATCCAACAGACATAGGCTACGGAACTGTTGCAAACCCAAGGCAAGTGTTTCAAAAGTGGTACTGGAGAATTAAACAATGCTAGGATTATTACTATTTATTAAAGAGTTGCTATCACGTGCTTTCAAGTTGTTTCCGATTTATGGCAAACCTCAGGTGAACCTATCAAGTGACTTTCATGGCAAGACTTGTTCAGAGGGGGTTTGTCTTTCCCTTCTTCTGAGTCTGAAAGAGTGTGACGCGTTCAAGGTCACCCAGTAGGTTTCCTTGGCCAAGTAGGGATTTGAACCCTGTTCTCCAGAGACGTAGACCAACACTCAAACTATTATACCATGATAACTCTTACTAAAGAGTTGCTACTTGGTAAAAATTGTCTTTGCCTCAGTGAAATGGCCAAGAAATGCATATTCATTCTTTGATCATACATTCTATGGTTCTCCAAGGTTTCCTGAGGACATAAAATTTGTTTTATTGTGTTGCATGTCTTTTACTTAATGTTTTTACTATTTTAAAGGGTTTTAATTTCATGAAAGGTTCATTACTATTTTAATCTTTTTTTAGCTACATGTGATTTCATATGTTTTTCTTTTACTCTGCAAACTGCCTTGAGTAACAAACTTGGGTGGTGGAAAGGTAGGACTGGCGTGTGAAACACACCGCAGAAATAATCCAGTTTGCAACCACTTGAACAGACCTGGCTCAGTGCTAGAGACTCCTGGGAATTGTAGTTTGTTGTGGCCCCAGAGCTCTCTGACAGAGAAGGCTCAATGTCTCACAAAACTACAATTCCCAGAATTCTCTAGCACTGAGTCAGGGCAGTTCAAGCAGTTACAAACTGGATTATTTCTGCTGTGTGTTTTGGACCTGACTGACTGAGTGGCTGTGAAGAGCCAGCAGATGCCTCCATTTTCAGCTGAAAAGGCCATGGCAACCACATGCCATGGCCCTAATCCGGCCTTTCCAGGGCACAAAAAGGAACTGCAAAAAGCGACTCCTTTTTGTGCCCTGAAAAGGGCATGATAGTTGTGGTGATGCGGCTTTACGGTGCTCCATCTGTGTGGTGTCATCTGGATGTAGTGCCAGAGTAGCACTATGTGGCATGGCACGCAACATCATGCTGCCCTGGGATCAGAGCCAGGCCATGCATTCTGTAGTCGCTATGCCCCAACTCTGCCCCCAATCCAGCCTTTAAGGCTGGTGTGTACAGGAGGTGACTGAAGCAGGGCAAAGTGGGTTAGCTCAGCAAAGCAGATGTGCTTCCTTTGCTTTCCTGCAGTCTTCTGCATCAGAATAGTACATGGGGAGAAGATAAGAATCCCTTTCACTTTACACAATTACAGCACTATAATTCCTCTATTACATCTCTACCTGCATCCTAGGGAATATGGGGATTTGTAATCTTATGAAGCACCAGAGAATTCAAAACTGCAAATTCTAGGATTCCATAGGATGCAATCATAGAAGTTACAGAGGAATCACAGTGCTATAACTTGCAGAGTTAAATGACACAAGGTGAAAGATAAATCCTACATGTGGACAACTAATCTTATGGATAGAATAGATGTTAATGCATTCTTTGAGAAAAGGCACATGAGAACATGATGATTAATTTAGACCAGGACCCCTGAACTCCACATCCCATTATTCCTTAAATATTGGCTATGCTGGCTGTGCCTGGTGTGAGTTGGAGAGCAAAGCTACCCTGGAGCATCATGGATTTCTCCAACTTGGATTTAGATGCATCAGTTGTATCAAGGAATGCTTTGAAAACAGCTTTTTGTTTAAGTCCCTTGTTTGTCCATGAAGATGTATGTCAGTAGCTATTCCAGGGCTGAAAGCCACTTTTAATCCTAGTATATGATGTGGGGATGGCTTCTGCTATTTTGGCTTGTATTATACACCTTTGTTATGGAAAAACTCCAGGCAACCAGATATAGCCATCCACAGATCTAGAAATTACTGCCATAGCTGACAGGCCTTTCCTTTTTTCGTGTTCTCTAATAAGCCACTTGGGTTGTCAGCCCAGCCATTGAAATCTTCATAAATTTTGTTCTGCTAGTCAAGAGGTAACAATTTTATCATTTCCACCCTCTCCCAATACAAGAGTCCTCAAAAAAGTTTTAAGGACTATTTGCAGTTAGGGATTTATTCTGCCAAAAACCACACATGAGCTTTTTGCATAGGAAAAAAATGGTATTTTATGTGCAGAAAGCATGGTTTTCTTAACAGAAATGCTATTTTCTGTGTATTTTCTGTGTATAAATTTTAATATTTTCACAGAAAAACAGAAATTTTCCCAGAATTTTTCTTCTATGCAGAAAATGACTTTTTCCAAGCAAAAAATGTAAATGCAGAATGAGTCTCATATTGTAAAGACACCATCTGTACAAAATACCTCTTATCACATTTCCCCATAAATCAGGAGAAACATTTTCATCTATTATTCAAATAATTTGAATATTCTTTCCATCTCAGGCACGATACATTTACCAAATGAAGATCAATAATATAGATCATGAATGATCAATTCATTAAGATGTATGGACTCCTTATTTGATTTCTGCTTTCTGTTACATCCCCTCCCCTCATCACTACTGAATAAGCTTTCTATTGCATTTTTGCTTTAGATCAAGGCTGTGATGAGTTTACATCCTGGTTGAACATGGATTTTTACACAGAGAAACCTCTCAAAAGTAGAGATGGAAAGAATATTTGAAAATATTTGGGGGGAAAACCCACCCATATTTCTCATCATTTCTCAAATGTCAGGAAACTCTCACAAGGATCACCCTAGATCAGGAAACTCTCATAAGGATCACCCTAGAATCTGTACATAATTTTGCATGTGGTACATTGGTGCAGAAACCAGGATTTTCTGTGCAGGAAAAAAAAAAAATTCTGTACAGAAATGCTGCTGCAGAAATGCTGTTTCCAGTGAAGTTCTATTTTCTGTTCAATAAAACCATGTGCAATTTTTTTACACAGCATGTTCCCACTACAGAATTTTCTGTGCACAAAACTGCATTTTCTGAACTGAAAATATTATTTGCTGCCCAAAAATGCTGTTTTCTGTGCAAAAAAACCAAAACAACTATGAGTGAATTTTGTGAAGAGTTAGTCTTGAACTGTGAAATCTTCCAAGTATTCAAAGACCTAAGAAAACTATTAAAATTGCTCATTGCTTCTATCAAGGATGAAAATAACAAAACATTGCATTCCCATTCAGAAGAAAGCTCTACTTAAACAGCAGCCTTCTTTTGCCACTGGTAAGCCTAAAAGCCAGCAGTGCAATGTCCTTCTCCTGTTCTGAGAGAATGATATAGATGATCTCTTGCTGTAAAGTACCATACTTGCTCTAGTGAACCATTCCAAAATTCACTACCATGATATTTCTCTATAGTTACAAAATTGTTCTCATAAATACCATAGTAGTGGTAACATAATCTTGTTAATACCCTCATTAGTTTCACTATGGGCTCAGCCCCAAGCTATTTCTATTTTCTCATATGAGCTAGCCTGAGCTTTAAGATTTAGTGGGGAGGTATTTCTCTTTCTCCCACCACCTTCTTAGACATGGTTGGTGGGAATGTGGGAAAAGGCCTTCTCTGTGGCTGCTCCTATGTTTGATGGAAGCAATGAACTTCCTCCCTAAGGAAGATAGGATGTCTCCTTTTTTTGTTGTCTTTTCAGGAACAGGTTAAGCCCTTTCTTTTCTAGCAAGCCTTTGGAAATTGAAGGGCTATACAGATGGTAGGCATGCAGCCGCCCCTTTTCGCCCCAGATTAGTGCCTCAGCAACTGTATACAGTGGCATTGATCTGCTCTCTGGAGGGAGCAAAAAGAAGCCGCCCCAAGCTGCTCCCTGGAAGAGGTGTCAAAAGCACCATGGCACGGCATTATGGCACCCCTTCCGTGCTGGGCCATTTGGGCACTGCAGCAGATGTGCATCATAAGGGTGCACAACATCTAGGAGGGTGCATGCCAAAATGATGCCCGGGCAGCAGCATAAGGGCTTGGTGTGCGGACACTCAGGTCTCACCCCATGCAAGGCTGGCACAAATTGCTGGTCTGTATAGCACCTGATTTTCATTAAGAAAAGGACTTTTTATGTTGCTGTACTGCTCAGCTGTGGTTAGTCCTTGGGTGGAAAATTACCAAGAAAGACCAGGTGCTGTAGGCAATATTTCAGAGGAAGGAACTGGTAAAACCACCTTGGAGTACTCCTTGCATAATACCCCAAGGAACTCATGGGGTTGCCATAAATTGAAGGTGTGTATGTGTGCACATGCATGTACAGACACACACACAGACACAGAGAGAGAGAGAGAGAGAGAGAGGGAGAGAGAGAGAGAGAGAGAGAGAGAGTTTTTAATCTTTGTTTTAAAGTAAGATTTTACATGGTTTTAATTCTGTTGTTATTTAATGCTCTTTGAATCTTAATTTAATCTTAACAGTTAATTTTGTATGGCTTTAACTGTGAGTTTGTATTGTAATCTTCTACCTCTTTGTAAGCCACCATGAGTCCCAGTCTGGGAGAAAGGTGGGATATAAATAAAATGATGGAAGGATGGATGATGGAATATTTCCTCTGATATTCAGTGAGCATGTGCAAACAGCTAAGGTTTCCTTCATTCAACAGAAGGTTTTGTTTTGTTTTGTTTTGTTTTTGATAAAAAGACTCCTTCCAGTGTGGGGAGGATTCTTTGGCTAAATCCAAGTATTAGACAGTGCCATTACATTTGGCAGGCAGGTTGGCCACCAAAAAAACTAGGAGTGACCACATAACACCTATTTTGAAATCACTTCACTGGCTGCCTATTGGTTTCCAGGTGCAGTACAAGGTGTTGGTTATCATCTTTAAAGCCCAATATAGCTGGGGTCCAACATATTTAAGGGATCATCTACTTCCATATAATCCACACCACACCTTCAGGTCCCTCTGGGATGAATCTATTGCAGCCTATACAGTAAAGACCAAATTAACTGCAACCTGCCAGAGGACTTTTTCTGCTGTTGTTCCCAGTCTGTGGAACAGCTTGCTGGAGAAGATCTGTGAACTTACCAACTTAGGCCCAAGAAAGACAGTGAGGAAGCGCCGTCATGTGGCCAATACAAGGGTTCAGGACCCTAGTGCATGTGGGCGGCGCCATCTTGATGCAGCTCCATCCATACAACATGCACGTCCATGACATGGCTTGTGTGACGCATCCAAACGGCACATCACAGGAGACACATCACTGCGCTGCGCCAGGGCACTTGTGGCGCTGCAGCTGTGGCACCTGAAGGAGCTGCATTTTGCAGCTCCTTTTTGGTGCATGCATCATTGGCACAGCAACCACATGGCCACACCAACTATGCAGAGGAGAAAAGGGCTGCCCCTTTCTCCTCATGCATTTCAGGGTGTTGGGGGTGTACCGCCACAATGGCACCCATTTTCTAGGCCACAGAAAAGCAGAATTTTGCCACTTCTCTTTGGCCCAGAAAAACACCGGATTAGGGCCACAAGGCTGCACTTGAGGTTACTGTGGCCCCAATCCAGTGTTTCCAGGGGCGGCACAGAGCCACCCCTTTCAGGGCTCTTTGTACAGCCACTTAGGTAGCTTTAAAAAAGCTGTCAAGATGGAGCTCTTCCAGCAGGCCTTTCCTGAATAGAATTCCTTGGCTATAAACAAGCCCCCTTATACTTGTATTATTCTGCCTCCCTGCCCAACAGACCATTTGCTATTAATAGATTTTAACAGACTATATATTTTAAACTGTGCTAAGTTTAATTGTTTTTTAAGGATGGGGAGAGGAAGATATATTATCATGTATTGTTATTATGTATTATATTGGTTTGTTTTAACATATAAACTGCTTTGATTGCTATTATAGTAGAAAAGTGGGATAAAATAAGTTTTATTATTTATTATTATTTATCATTAGAGTAGATATATTGCTCTCAGGGCTCTAAAACTGTGAATGGCAGTAACTCTGGATTAAGTAAAGTTTGGGAAGCCTATTTTTCTGATACATTGCTGCTAATATTGGTTGTGAGGTGTAGTGTGGATCAGTGTGGATTGGTGTGTGGGACTAATTGCCTTGACATTTTGCCTTATAACAGGGAATTGATAGAAACTTCCTGTCTCAAAATAATGTTTTGAAAAGATGAGAAAAAATTCATAATAATTAGACACCCTAGTACCCTTGCAACTGAACACCGATGACGTGAAAAGAAAGAACTTTTTGAATTTGTGTATGGCACACACACATTCAACTGGTGCTGCATGAATAATGCATATTTATTAAGCACAGGTGGGTACTTTGAAAGGGGGGAATATTTGGGCAATAGAAAGTTAAACTCCCTCCTCCGCTTTTTCTTTTTTTGAAAGAAAGTTCCTCTGAAGCAGACTGGTGTTTAGATTCTCTGTGGGTAAACTTTGAAATGCTGAACTACAGTAAAAGCCCCCATCAAATGTAGATTTCCGGGATGAGCTAAAATGAGGGAAGCAAAGCAGACAGCATGATTCTTTTCAAGTGGGGGCTTGGGGGTAATTTTCCAAAGGGCCACTGGAGGAAAAATAGAAGAAATAGTTGTGGTGGGGGAAGAATTATATATACTTTTGACACTACAACCTTAGAGTTGGAGAATGCATGCCATATATTGAAACGTCTTTTCAGATAGCTCTGCTGGGTATCAAATGAACTTTATTTTGAGTGACACTCTGCTATTTTCTTCTCCAAATTTTCAGTCTAACTCTATTTCATGGCGTGTCGACTCCCTATATGATTGCTCCAACATTCAGGTGCAGAGAAGTAAATGTTTCATGAAAGTGGTATCCCTGTCAGGAGTGTGCATATCATCTTGGCCCCCTGAGCTGTCAGTGAACAGATTGTCGAATTACCATTAGAATACGGCAGCCCATCGCTGCAGGCAGTAAATGGAGAACTGGTAAGCATATGTCGCCAGTGCGATATTTTAGCTTCATATGAATTTGTAAAGTGGAAATCAGCCAGAAGTACCACAGCAACTGCTAACTGCTCTGTCTACCCATGTATGCATATTATGCTGTATGTTTGCAAAATTTGTAGTAAAAGGTTTTGTTTTAAAAAGCTCACAATATATTACATATATTAAGTGCTGAAATGCTTATATGAGTGAAGGATGAATGAAAATGATGCTATGATTTTGTTCAGATTTTACCAAAAACCAAAGCAAAGTAAAGACGAATCAATATTCAAATATATGATAAAGCAAAACTGAGAGACCACATATGTCTATCATTCTTGTGATCCTTGGATTAGTAACCTCTCAGAGCCCAAGCAGAAATCAGTAGCATTTAGGGGAAGTTGTTTAATTTTGTTTTTAATTCTAGAAACTCTTTAAGAAGCCTACTTGAAAGGGCAAAATAAAGTCATGATCTATCTCATTTATATCTGTGGACAATATTGTCTGGCACTTGAAAGACAAAAAGTGAATTTTCACTTAATATGTGGTGAAATTTTGCCAGAAAGGAACCCACTTGAAAGGTTCTGGTTACCACTGTCTGCCAATTACCGGTACCTCTTCTACCATCCTCATAGTGTTCCCGAGTCTTACTACATTATTAAATTTATTGCTTTTAAGTAAGCTGAATTGCCTGTGCTAAAAAGGAAGCTTTTATCCTAAGCACCGATGCTTAAGTCATAAATATGCAGATCCTTCCACTCCTCTCCTCCCACATTTTTTTCTCTCTGGACTTCTGCTGATACAAATTTTTCAGTTTCCAGTATATAGTGGAAGTGAAGAGGAAGCAGTTGTCATGAGACCTTTTCATCCTGGCATGGAAAATGTGTCAGATTCACATAAGCAGGATTTATGACAGCTCCGACTACAGCATCGTGGGGAGAAAACCTGAAGGTGTGTAAGGACGAGAGGTAAGAATGTAGTGACATGAAATATAGAAAACGTCCTCCTATTTGACAATTGTGAGAGGGAGGGACAATTCAGTCACTCCTTTGGGATGAACTATGGGACTAATTGGTTCTTTTCTCCCTGTTTTTGTTTCCTCCAGTTCATTCCTCTGTTATAAGGGTGGGCATTTATTGGCTTTCCAAATTTTGCTGAACTGGAAGGTTCACCCTTAGCACTGGCTATGCTGGCTAAGGCTGATGGGAAATGAAGCTCAGTGTCATAATTCTCTTGGGAATATGAGAAGCCGGGTGGTCAATTAGTAGTCCAAAGGCCAAGAGCCAGGAGATCAGTCAGACAACAGGAACCCGAAATCAGTAGGGGCACACAGATGCGTAGTCTGGATTCAGGAACAGGGCTGAGTCTCTGAGCTGGCTAGGATGTCTCTCACAGAGTGGATAATCAACATTGTTTCTTGTAACCATACAACATCTTGCTGCCTGCCTTATCTAGGGAGGCTGACTTTTCAGTGCTATCGGTTTGGAGTACACTAACAGAACTGCAGGTGTGCTGAGACTCTCCACAAACATTTCGGTCCGGTTCGTATCCTTGAGGAAGACCCAAGATTCAGCCACATCTGGAAGAACCCAGATTTCCTGCTCTTGCACTTCTAGATGCTTTCTAGGTTGTAGAGGAAGCACCTTCTAATGACCTAGCAATGGTTAGAAATTTAATCACAAATGTACTCAATGATAACCAACATTAGAGGTGAATGTATCAATTCAATATTTCTAGTCCATTCCATTTTGTGTGTGTGTGTACATGATCACCCATAAATCATTTCCATCCTATATCCATATACATCTGCAATTATTATTTCCCAATTTAACATGAAAGTGTATGCACAGTGGTGGAGGATATATGTACAAATACAGTACACATTCACATATCAAAATTTGTAAAAGTCTTCCCTCTGAAAATATGTATCTATCAAAATTTTGCCACATCTTTTGAGCTGAAAACTGCCACAGAACATTCCAGAAGTTTGCAAGCTGGTGGGTAATTAGGTTCTGATCCAGAAGATATTAATCTTGTCAGTTTGCAGATGGATTTGCCAAGAGCTAATTTCTTTATCCTGGAAACTGGTTCTTGGCAAGTACAGAACTGTAATCTGATATGCCTTGTTGTAGTGGTTCTTAAAGGAGTAAAGGAGTCGATCTCATGGTATATGTGTGGAGAGATTACAAACAATAACTTTCTGTTTTATCCCAGGGTATATCTCGACTGGGACAAAGGATCCAATCCTCCTCTTTCTCATTTGGTGTGCTGTGGGAAGAACTGGTGACCATTCTGTACTGTCCTTTGCATCTGATTGATGCTTTTTTAAAGATCTGGATCCACCGCTATCTGAAAGGCGTGGTCTACAGATCCCATTATTCTCAACCAATGCACTAATGATGGCTGGACATGAAGGGAGTTGTTGAAGGTTATTTTTAGCTTAAGAGTCAGCATGGTGTACTGGTTTGTGTGCTGGATTACAATTTTGGAGATCAATTCCCCACTTGGCCAAGGAAACCCACACTCCCTCAGCCCGATGATAGGTTCTCCTTAGAATCACCATAATTTGGTAATGACTTGAAGGCACACAACATCATCAACGACATTATTAGCTTGATAATGCTGAAAGTGCACTCATGAGATTCACGTCTGTTTTGTTTTAAATTGCACCAAATATAGGACTTCAGGATCACCAAGAATGGAAATTACCTGATTTCAGTGCTGCACTCCTACATTTACACTCAGCAGCCTTGATGAATGAGCTTGCCAAATTCATGGTTCCAGCTCAGTGGAAATGACAAAAATCAGCACTATGCCTAGAGCAAAAATGTTCATTTCCCACAAACAGAGCAGCTGATGACCTTTCATTTTCAACCTGAAGGACTCATCTGCACCTTAGTATTCATGCAAGGAACCTTGTCCATATGCTCTGCTTGTGAATATCCTCAATTTTTATTTCTAAATGAATATGAATATTTTTTTTTTGTATTGCGAAAGATATCATTGGAGGGGATATTTTTCCTATGTTGTTGTTTACCTGTAAATGATTAATATGCTACATTTTCATTACCACTTGAAATGAACAGATTGCAAACTGCACTTGAGCTGTTCGTATGGCAGAGATTTTCATGAAAAGGAGATGGGAGGAAGGAGAGAGGGGAGAAGGATATGCTATGATATTGGCCAATCGCTATTGCCTTTAAAACACACACACACACACACACACACACACACACTATTCTCCCCAGGAGAATATTTGGTTTCTCTTAGAGAGTAAACCAAGGGAATAAACCAGTTCATAAACTGGCTCTGCTATCTAGTATGGATTCCAACTATCACTGATGGAAAATACTGCAGTCTTTCTTCTTGACCATGTGCTGTGTTTTCATATTAGGAGATACACCTTTCTCAAGGGCCAGCCCAGAAAGAAAAATGGAAGAGATTACATTTTCTTTTCTTTTCTATTAGAGATTAAGGAGATCACAGGAGAAGGAAGGAAAGCCTTTATTTGTATGGTTGTGTGTACGAATAGGATATGTGTATACAAGGAAGGATGCATCTGAATAGTGTGTATGGGGACTGCTGGAGATATAAATTAGGGGTGCGTGTATATAGGGCTTTTTGTGAGTAAATGGTGGATGGGTAGATAGATGTGAATGGTAGTATATGGGTGGATGGATGCTGATGACTGCGGTATGTAGGGTTGCTGGATTGAGGTGCATGAATATCTGTTTGAGTTGGAGGTGCATGGATGGATTGAAGTGTGTAAGGGAGATGTGCAGAAGGATTTGGTAATTTATTTGATTCTAGAATTTTATAAGTAGATTTTTATAAATAGACTTGATAAGCTCTCCTATATCTGCACAGATATAGAATGGGGGACACCTGGCTGAATGAGACCACATGTGAAAGGGATCTAGGAGTCCAAGTAGACCACAAGTTGAACATGAGTCAACAGTGTGATGCAGCAGCTAAAAAGGCCAATGCAATTTTAGGTTGCATCAATAGAAGTATAGTGTCTAGATCAAGGGAAGTAATAGTGCCACTCTATTCTGCTTTGGTCAGGCCCCACCTGGAATACTGTGTCCAGTTCTGGGCACCACAATTCAAAAAGGATGTGGAGAAACTAGAGCGGGTCCAAAGGAGGGCGACTAAGATGGTTAAGGGTCTGGAAACCTTGCCCTATGAAGAACGCCTTAGGGAGCTGGGGATGTTTAGCCTGGAGAAGAGAAGGTTAAGAGGTGATATGATCACCCTGTTTAAATACTTGAAGGGATGTCACCTTGAGCAAGCTTGTTTTCTGCTGCTCCAGAGAACAGGACTCGGAGCAATGGATGCAAACTGCAGGAAAAAAGATTCCGCCTCAACATTAGGAGGAACTTCCTGACAGTAAGAGCTGTTCGACAGTGGAACACACTCCCTCGGAGGGTGGTGGAGTCTCCTTCCTTGGAGGTCTTTAAGCAGAGGCTGGATGGCCATCTGTCGGGTATGCTTTGATTGGGAGTTCCTGCATGGCAGGGGGTTGGACTGGATGGCCCTTGTGGTCTCTTCCAACTCTAAATTTCTATGATTCTATGATTCTAAGCTGATGTAGAGAAGGATGGATGGTTAGCCATGTGTTGCATGGGTGGCTATGCAAATAGGCCAATCCTGCTCGATATTGGCTTTGTGCAAATTTGATCACTACCATTGAGAGTATGGCTTTCATCTTCTGATTTTAAACCTACCCAGGTCAGTTCCAAAATGCTTCCATTTAGATGTTGCAGATGCAGTGCATGTAAAATCCTTTTAAATCAATAGTTTTGTGGGGTTTTTTTTCTTGAAAAGATATAGGATGTTGAGTAGTCATAATGTGGCAGCTGACAACAATTTTATCATTATTGTGCAACACTCAGGTTCCTTAGGAAAAGTTCTCTTCTCTGTAACCCTTTCATTCAACCATTACAAAGGTACATTTATGAAAAAAAGTGCTATAGGTTTTGTGGAAATGGTAAAAAGAGGGAAAAGCTATCTCTTCCTAAAATTGCAGATATCAGATAGTAGCAGATCTGTGAAGTAATTTATTATACATGGATTTTTACACATATGCTGTGAAGTAGATTTTTAAAATATTTTTTTCTCTGAAGTAGATTTTTTTACACATGGTTTCCCTCCAGTTCAAACTCTACTTTGGACGTGAGCTGTTTTTTAATTATTCATGTGCAAATAAAGCTTGACAAACAGCTGTTTCTGTTTGTATTTGTATATGTTATAAGCCAGTTCTTTTAAAAAAGAAAGAAATCTGGGAAGTTCTCCTCTGCCATATTTTAGCTGGGGTCCTTAATCCTGTAGCTGTAGAGCAAATCCTGAATATAAGGTTTACAGAGGAATTACTGACAGAATGCAATCCATAATTACTGCAGGCTCTGTAAATATAGATCTCTATATGGCATACACACACACACACACACACACACGTAGTATATATGTATATGCATAAGCCACTTGAACTGTTTTTATTGTCCTTGAGGCCTTCAGTGCCTGACATATTTTTGGTAAAGTTAAAAATAGCATAACCTTGAACACATTTTAAAAGAATTTAGAATGAAGAAAAATACACCTCTCCTTGAGACTTTTAAGATTTACTGTATATACTCGTGTATAAGTCTAGAAATTTAGGTAAAAAAATTGACCCAAAAAACCTGAGTTGACTTATCCACGGGTCAATGTAAGTACTGCATCTTAACTCATATTTAAAAGAAGGAACCATCCCCTGGTAAAAAGCAAGAGTATAATCTGTCCTGGAAGCACTGACCCCCTTTACTCTCTCATCCATCCAGGCTTAAGAATAAGCACAAAGAGTTATGTCTGATGGACTTTTGGAAGTTATTTGTCATTGCTTTGCTTTGCTTCATCCTTTAGATCCTTTCCTATATGCCCCTAAATTTTACCCTCGACTTATCCACGGGTCATAGCAAAATCCATAATTTTGGCCCCAAAATTTGCCATCGACTTATACATGAGGTCGACTTATAGTCGAGTATATACGGTAAGCTTTAAGTGAGTTCTTTCAAATCAAATTGTGAATCTCTAGCTTTCTGCAGACTGTGGCTATGTTTCCTCCCTGTTGATTCTCTCCTTCCCACTTTCTTTCATTTCTTTGGATTGCTTCTTTCCTGAAATTCGACTCTCATTTCTAAGCCCCCTACCACTTCCCATGGCCTGTTCTAAATTCCTAGGTCATCTCCCTTCTTAAATTTGTACTTTTTATATCCCCCATCATTTCTTTTCAAGAGCCTCTGCCTGTCATATCTCTATGATTTGATCATCTTGCTCAATGACAGCCAGAGATTCTTCTGTCTGACCACCTTTCTGTGACATGATGGGACCAATAACTTCCACAGGTTCCACCATTACCACTGCAAATGAATATAATTTACAACCAAGATTGACTTGTATAGCACCTTACAGATATATTTACCCAGTGATATATCAGACCATTTGTGTTTTCAGGAAGGGAATAACAGGTAATGGCAATTCTCAAGAGATCGGTTCTATCCTCTATTTTATTTACTTCATAGGGGGAAAAGGGAGGGAGAAAGCAAAGGAGAATCAGACAAAATTGTGCCAAACAAATATATACTAGGATTTGTTTTCCAATATAATTAAATAGTTTTGCTCTTGCATGCTTTTTTTTAAAAATGGTGAGACAGTTTGGATTCCCTCCAGTTATATTGGAGAATAAGGCCATTTGTATGGAGTAACCTATAAATTCATATGGGAGCCAGCATAGTGTAGTGGTTTGAGCATTGGACTGTGACTCTGGAGACCAGGGATCAATTCCCGGCTCAGCCATGAAAGCTACAGAGTAGCCTTGGAAAGATCACAGGCTCTCAGCCTTGTAGAAGGCAAACATCTTCTGAACAACTCTTGCCAAGAAAACCAAATGATAGGTTTGCCTTCGGGTCACCATAAGTGAGAAAAAACTTGAAGGCACACAGCATCAATAAAAACAAACAACAACCTATCAACAGCTAATCATAATGTCTATGCATTCACAGGACACTTTCACACTGGAGGAATTTCTCCCAAGTTCGAATGGAGCCAATGCGAAGTCACGTGAATTCGCTTGTTTAGCGAATTTACGTGAATCCCCATTGCATTTGGAAGGCATTCGGAATGACTTGCCATTACCCAAAAATGACCCCTCCTTGCCCAAAATTGTGTGAGAAGCTTTAATTCGCAATAACGTGAAACCTATGATTGCATTCGGAGTGACTTCCCTTTTGCCCGAAATTGCGTGAGAAGCTCTAATTCGCAATAACGTGAAACCCCATGATTGCGTTTGGATTGCCCTTGGATTATTCTTCCAATTTCCCACATCTGAAAGAGTCCACACACTCTCTCTGAGAAAGAGTCCACAGAAACTTGTGTTGGGAGACAGAGTCGTTTCATACTGCTGGAGCATGAACACTGACATACCTCTGTACCTTAGGAATTTAATACACACCACTTTTAAACTGCTGTTAATGTTGGAAATAGCACTTTTGGCAATACTTATCACACAGTGTCACCTCCGACCCATCACTGCAATGCCTCCAAAGCATAGTTAGAGTGCATCTTGTCAGTGATGGGGAAAAATGTCAATAAGCTCCCCATTGTGCTGCTTTGCCATAAGTTCTTAGGCGTGATAAATTCTTCCTGCAACAGTTCCAAGATTGAGCAGTTACAAGGTGCCAGTCTCCTCCTCTTCCCCACTCTTCCTCTTCCTCGCTATTTCCAAACAGGCTAGTTCCGCCCTCCCCCCCACACAGACACTTTTTTCTTTCATTTTATCTTTGTTCCATTAAATTGCATTGCCATAATTCTGGAACTGCATTACATTTTTTTTAAAGGCATACTGGGTAGAGCATGCGTCACATCTTCAATCCCTATATTGGGAGAAAAGAGGGATATAAGTAAATAAAATAAAATAAAGATAGGCCATAGAGCATAGGGCAGGGAACCAGGGTTAAGGGAGAGCACAGAACAGAACAGACTTTTGGACACATGTGGCTAGAATTGTTCTATTTTCTATTTGCATGACTATCATAGGGAGAAATAGCATCACCCTAGTCAAGGGATGTGTGATATGCTCCCAAACTGGTTAGTATCCATTTCTTTTTACTAATGTGATGAAGGTGAGAACAAAGCTTGTGTGATAAAGTCCATACTTAAATATCCTTAATAAGCAAAGCTTCTTTTCATGAAGACTTTTGGACACATGTGGCTAGAATTGTTCTATTTTCTATTTGCATGAGTGTATGTACTCCTCTTAAGCAGAAGAGGAAAGCCTTCCACAGCTTCTCAGCTAACCTCTGTACTCTCCATGCTCCTTTCTTTCAATGGCTGCAAGCTGGTGAAGAAAAGCATGTTGTGGGAATACCAATACCTACTCATCCTGACCATGCAACAGCAGCAGCAGTCACAAGGAGAGTGACTATGGGGACCTTATCAGATGGGAGAAATTTCTCTTTATTGCGAATGGAGTCAATTGGAGCCAATTCGAATTCATGTGAATTCGCTAGTTTAGCGAATTTATGTGAATTCCAATTGTGTTCGGACTATGTTCAGAATGACTTCCATTACCCGAAAATGACCCCCCATTGCCCGAAATTGCGTGAGATGCTTTAATTCGCAATAACGTAAAACCCATGATTGTGTTCGGAATGACTTCCCTTTTGCCCGAAATTGCGTGAGATACTTTAATTCACAATAACGCAATGATTGCGTTCGGATTGCCATTAGATTATACTTCCAATTTCCAACGTTTGATAAGGTCCTAAGAGTCATGCTTCATAGGTATGTCAAGAGTAAATGTGGGTTCAGCTACTGCATAAGCTCTGTTAACTGCACGCATGTGAATGCAAGCCAGGGAAGATCATAATTCTACTGTAGCAGTGTGTGCCACAACTATCAGTAGCATGCAAGGCAAATGCAGTTGGCTAAGAAGCCCCTACTTAGCAAGCAAGGAAGAGCAAAACAATGAAAAAGGAGAGCACAGGTAAGTCTGCCCCAGGAGACAATAGTAGCAAACACCTAACCTATATACAATATTGAAAAGTCTGAAAAAGTATGCAATGCTGGGATGAAGTGGTGTTGCTGTGCATAACAATTTCCATAGTGAACAGGCAGAAACAGCACTTTACTAAATGTTTCCATCTTCCCTAAAGTGAAAATATTAAAGTTGTCAATCCAAATATTTTTCTTGGGCATTTGTTATCCTAAATTTGTTAAATTTTTAAAAGAGGTTTGCCAACACTTCCTGAAATGTTGTTGAACTAGCAAATGTTAAGAATGGTAAGGTTCATACACCAAAAACCAAATGCTCACTGTGAGCATTGCTCAGTCAGTCACTTAGATAAATTCCCCTTTTTGGTTCATATTTGGCTATTTCAGATCATTACACCTTGGGAAAAGTTACTTCCCCAAAGTAATTCATTACATTAAATAAAAAAAATATTATTGACTAATTCATTATGAAACCCTCCTTCAACTCCATTCATTGTAGTTAAAATTTCAATAAATAAATAAATAAACAAGCAAACAAACCATGCCTCTTTCCAGTTACTTTAAATTAAGAAAAATCTTAGGATTAATAAGTTAATGGTGTAAAAATTTAAGCATACGTGCCTAAAAATGAACTTATTTAGAAGTATGAAAGTAAATTACACCTGCCTTTTATGCTCATATCTGAAACGTTGTTGTTGTTGTGTGCCTTCAAGTCATTCCCAATTTATGGGGACCCTATCATGGCTTTTATTTTTGGCAAGGTTTGATTAAAGTAAGTTTGCCATTGCATTCCACTTTTTTGCACAAGAAGCAGCACCAAAAACAAAACAAAACAAAAAACAGATACAGTTTTCTGCACAAAAATTCCATGTGCATTTTTAACCGTCCTAGTAAATTCCAGCCAGTATTTACTTCACAGAAAATGCTGTTGTTGGGTTTTTTTAAACATAAATATACAATGTGTAAATTTTGCAGAGACTACCACTAAGTCCAAAATGAGGTTTTCTTTTAGTAAGGAAAGAAATTGCTAAAAATAATTCCTTGCTTTCTTAAAGAATGAGTAGAGAATTATGTCCCTAGAAAAAAGAGATTTCTGGCAAAGTTCTGCAAAGCCTTAATGCCCCAGAAGCTCTTGGATAAATTCAGCAGACATGCTGCTATTATCTGTGAGTGGATCTGAAATCCCTCTGAATTTCTGTGTCCTTCTGACTGTTGTCTCCTTACCATGGATAAAAATGAGTAAGGTAATTTTACATGTGATTTTTTAAAATGAAAAGGCACCAAGTTGGATAAAGAAAGATAGGGTGGGGTGGGGGTTAAAGATTGAATCCCTCCCCCCAAAAAGACCCATCATTCTTAATTGCTTTTTCAAGAAATCTCTGTATTTGAAAATTTGAGTTTTTAGTGGAAAAGACATTAAGATGTAATTTTGTCTACACTTGTCCAAGGGCAGGTACCATTAATACCATGGTACTTACTTCTGAATACTGTATGTGGACACTATATGGCTGTATACTCACTATTAAACTCAGCAGGTTTGAATAAACATGTATAGGTTCAGGCTCCGTGTTTCTGGTGCTCTGGAACATTTCTAAGCAATTACTAGAGAACCTAATTCCAGAAATGGATGCTTGCCAACTCTTTGTATTCTGTTTAAAATCATATTTTAAAAAGCATAAATCTGTCCAGTGGGCCTGCTGTATGTTGGGAATTTCCACCCGTAGTTATAATTTACTAATGTGGCAACCTGAAATTATGGAATGGTTGGGACACACATGCATCCAAACCACAAGGCTTTAAACATCCTCTTGCATTTCACTAGATAATTTATTTTATATATGCACCAAGGCTGTAAGTACAGCTTGGGTTAAGAGACAAATTGGCCTCCTTTAGATCTATGTTCCAAAGCCCCAAAGCTGCTACCAGTGCTATGATCTGGATCTTTGCCAGCCTCCCCAAAGTGAACAGATGAGCATGAGGTTCAGACAAGCTAGCAAAACTCCCAGATGTTGTCAACCGTTATGTTACTTGATCATATGTGAACAATGTCATTCCAGTCAGGTTTGATGGACTCATCCCAACCTGTATGTCCTGGGCCATCCATGGGACAAATATTATACTTTGTATACCAGACTCCTTATTCCTGGGGCCTGGGGGCAGGGGGAGGCAGTGCTTTGAAAAATCCCCATTGAAACAAATTGCACATTTCAAATGTGTGTGAAATACAGCTTAAATATACTTTAGTCAACAGGCAGAAAATGCATTCAAGGAATGTGTACATTTATTTATTTTACTTCTGGATTTATCCATCCCTCTTTCTCTCAGAACTGGGACTCAAGGCAATCCTTGGAGGTTCAACAAAATTGAAATAAATGCAGATTTATTTATTTGTTTATTTATTGCCAAGAAAACCCTGTGGATCACTGTAAGGGTTACTGAAAGTTGGAAATGACTTGAAGGTACATAACAACAACAACAAGAACAACAAACAGGTAAAAATATACATGTCTGCATACTGTTAAAACAACAATGAAATAGAATGTTAAATTACAGTTGAAAACACAACATAAAGACAAAACAAAGCCAGTGTAATTAAAAAACTAAACTAAACTAAATGTCTCTTTCTTGCAGAAAAATCAACAAGAGAAGATAGATCAAGAGTCTAACCTCTCTTGAAAAGGAGTTGTATAATCTGGAAGGAGTCAGTGCGAAAACCTCAAGTGTGCACACATCTGAAGGGAATAAATTGCTAAGAAAGGAATAGGCCTGCCCCATTTTAAAAACAACCACTAGAAATACGACAACAAATGGTGGAACTGGGTACACATGGTGTATGGAGATGAAAACGGGAGGACATCTGTGGATTTGAGCCTAAGATGCACAACTTCACAAATGAAGCCGACCCTCAGATTTATTTCATTACTAACCAAAATTGTCCAGTTTTGCTTGAGTTAATTTCTCGGTTGTCCCAGCAGCAACTACTTGAATTGAATTTTGCATATGCCGGGTAGCCTATATTATAACTCAGGCAATATGCCAAACACCTTCTCTATTTGGTGCAAATCCATCCAGCTGTTTCTGAGGAAATTAGAGAGGTGACCCTAAATGCACCCAAGTGGATTTTGTATACAGCACATTGTGAATGGTTAAATAAGATCTCAAAAAACCTGCCAAAATTGGTGGAAATCAATCAAGCTACAGTAACATACGTAGAACTTAATTTTACTTACGTAGCTAGTTGTAGCCATCATCTCCCTCAGCTCCAATTTATTTAGGTGAGGGGAGGGTGGTTGAATTGCTCACCCAATAAATATGTGCTGGGCTCACCATAATTTTTTATAGAAAATATCAGTTTAACACCAAGAAGAAGGCCTGACACCTAGCATACCATATTCCGAGCTAATACCCCTCCCTGCAGCATACCCATTTATTTATTTACTGGTAAAGTAGCTTAAAACCCTATTAGTTCTTCCCTCAGCTCAGTGTTTTTTTGCAAATATTTGTGTTCTAGGTTGAGAAAGTGTGGATTTTGTTATGTTCACCCACAATGTAGCCATGTGGCATGAAAAGAGGGCATTGTTCCCCCCAGTAAGAATCCTGCCCACTCAAATAATATTTCCCTCTAGTCCCCAAATGTCTAGCATTGCAGAGAATTAAACACTGGATATCATTCACACCTAGAATGTATACAGTTGGCCCTTGTCATCCCCTGGGATTTGGCCTCAGGATACCAAAATCTGTGGATGCTCAAGTCCCATTATACACAATGGTGTAGTAAAATGGTACCCCTTATATAAAGGGCAGAATCAAGGTTTTGTGTAAGTAGTTTCAAACCATGGTTTTTTTGAACCTGTAGATGCAAAATTTGTGGTTGTGGAGGACCAACTGGCTGTATTTGCTGTATTCACATTCCCTAGGGCTGCATCTGATCTGCAGAAATTATCCAGGTTGACACTGCTTTAACGGCCATGGTTTAATGCTATGGAATTCTGGAACTGAAGTTTGTTGTGGCACCAGAGTTCTCTGACAGAGAATGCTAAATATCTCATAAAACTACATCTTCCAGAATTCCATAATATTGAACCATGGCAGTTAACAACCTGGATTATTTCTGCAGTACATATGCAGCTTTGGTAACTTTACCTTCCCCTTTTCTTTGGATATTTGAACTCTTTTTCTAAATGCTCAGCTGAATTTTAAGTTAAGTGCTATAAATTGGGAGGCAGAATTCTTATTTGAGGGGAGCAATGCCTTCACTGCCACCCCCAGCTACATGCCTCATGCAAACACAAGCACATTTTACATCCACCTCTAGTTACAATGCACTTCAGTTAATCATGTGAGAAAATATTTCAGAGACCATTGAAATTTCTTATTTCCTCTCCCCTCCCCCCTTTTCAACTTTCTGAAAGACTGCTTTCTCTTGCAAACCGACGTGTGGCTGCATTAGCTCTACTTTCTTATTTATTTACTGTATGATCCTGTTTATCTGTTGGTACTTGGTGCTCCCTCTCTCGACAAAGAAACATCACTGCACTCAGTATCCAAAGCCCAACACAAGCTGCAGTCATTCCCACAATTAGGTGCCTAAGGGAGGGGGGACCAATGTTGGAGGGAGGGATTGCTTGTGTGCTGTCAGAAATCATTTAATTAAATAATTGTTTGTTACTCCTTGCTTATATTAAAATTTAATTAAAGGCATCTGTGACCATATTGGTGCATCTCCTTGCAGGCAAGTTTCAGGGAATCTGGATTGGATCTGAGATGGGATGGGGAAGGGAATGATTTATGTTTAAGCTTTGTTAATTGAACTAATTTGACCATTTTCCTTACTGATTAATTACAAATGGGTAAATCATTTCAGCGTACACTTTAAAATCAAACCCTTTTCCAGTTGAAAATTAAGTATGCCTCCAATTAATGCAACCACCAGCTTGCCCAAATAGTTTGCCTCAGCTGTTCAGGAAACACTGACTTAAAGGAACTACAATTTAATGAGCATTTGAAACACAAGTACTCTGTTTGTCAGCAGTACCAAAGGTATTACTGCTTGGAATATTTTCCAGCTGTGATTTGCTCTTAGCACCGTAAGCTATTTCCATTGATCACATCTCCGTTTGCTTGCGCTGAATAATGAACATGGGGAGGCACTTGTAATTTGAACCTGACTTGCCATAAAGTCTTCCCAAATACTTACTTTCAAGTAAAACTGTGTGTCCTGTAGCAAAACATTAGAACTACCAGAGCCTGAAATTCCACTCTAACTACCCTGATGCACAATTCTTTCTTTCTCACCTAAAAGGAAACCATGCTTCTGGTCTGGAGATTTGTCATCCCAGAAGGATGTTGTCAGCTTGCTGAAGGCTGTGACAGACACAAACCATAACCAGTAGTAAATTCAAAAATGTGAGAGAAGGGGTAGAGCTTAGCAAGAATGAGGAGCATCTATAATTTAGTTTGTTGTTGTTAGATGCCCTCAAGTCAGCTCTAACTCATGGTGATCCTGTGGATGAGAAATCTTCAAGAATCCCTGTCCTCAACTGCCTTGCCCAGATCCTGCAAGCCTTTGCCCATAAACCCCCTGATCAAGTCTATCCATCTAATTTGTGGCCTTCATCTCATTCTTCTACCCTCAACCTTTCCTAGCATTATTGTTTTTTCTAGTGATTCATGCCTTCTCATCATGTGGCCAAAGTACAATAGTCTCAACTTAATCATCTTACTTTCCAAGGAGAGCTGTAGTCTGATCTGTTCAAGAACCCATTCGTTTATCTTCTTAGCTGTCCATGGTATCCTAAGCTCTCTTCTCCAGCACCACATTTTGAATGCGTTTATTTTCTTTCTGTCTGCTTCCTTCACAGTCCAGCTCTCACATTCATACATGGTAATTGGGAATACAATGGCTTGAACGATTCTGACTTTAGTGCACAGTTGTATGTCTTTGCTCTTCGTTATTTTTTCCAGTTCTTTCATAGGTTCCCTTCCTGTTCCTAGTCTTCTTGACCACAGTTTCCATTCTGGTCAATGTTTGATCCTGCATATGGGAATTCTTTCAATTTCCTCATTGTATAGATTGAATTTGTGTATTTCTTCTGTGGTCATTATTTTTTTTCTTTATGTTCAGCATCAGAACTGCCTTTGGACTTTCATCTTTGGCCTTCTTATTAACTGTTCTAATTCCTGAATATCTTCTGCTAATATTATGGTGTCATATGCATATCTTAGGTTATTAATGTTCATTCGTCCTATCTTAACTCCTCCTTTTTCTGATTCTAATTCTGCTTTTCTTATGATGTTTTTAGCATATAAGTTAAACAAATAGGGTGATAGGATGCAGCCTTGCCTGACCCCTTTCCCAATTGGGAACCACTCTGTTTCCCCGAATTCTGTTCTGACAGTGGCCTCTTGTCTTTGGTACAGATTCCTCATCAGGACTATCAGATATAGTGGCTTTGAGTGCATTCCATAGTTTTTCATGATCTATGACAATCAAATTCTTTGCTGTAGTCTGTGAAACACATGCTGATTCTTTTTGGGAATTCTTTGGTGAATTCCCTTAGCCATCGCATATTTGCAATGTGGTCTCTAGTGTCCCTTCCTTTTCTGAATCCTGCTTGAACTTCTGGAATTTCTCTCTCCATGTATGTTTGGAGTCTATGCTGCAAAATTTTGAGCATTATTTTGCTTGAATGTGAGATTAGTGCTAATGTCCTATAGTAACTGCAGTCTTTTGTATCTCCTTTCTTGTGGATTGGTATGTATATCGAACGTTTCCAGTCTGTTGGCCGCCAATTTGTTTTCCATATTTGTTGGCAGATTTCAGTTAGCAAAAAAGTTGCATCTGTCTGTAGGCACCATAGCAGTTAAAGTGGGATATCATCTGTTCTCTGTAATTTATTTTTTCCCATTTGCAATGTGGTCCCTAGTGCCCCTTCTTTTTCTGAATCCTGCTTGTGCTTCGGGAATTTCTCCATGTATGGTTGGACTCTATGCTGCAGAATATTGAGCATTATTTTGCCTGTATGTGGGATTAGTGCTATGGTTCTATAGCTGCTGCAGTCTTTTTCATGTGGATTTTTATACATATTGAGCATTTTCATTCTGTTGGCCACCTTTTTGTTTTCTATATTTATTGGTGTCATGGCCAGCCAAGAGGTGGAATCAGAGGATGAGGAGGAGGATATGGCTCTGCAGGTGCAAGAGGAGTTGGAGGCTTGACTAGGTCCCAGTTCTGCCATGCCAGATCCCAGCCCTGTCATTTCAGCACCAGGAGTGGAGGCTCAGCCAGGCTCTAGCACTGTGGAGCTCCCTTCAGAGGCTCAGCAGCTGAGTGTGGCCTCTAAGGAAGAACCAAGCTTGAAGGTCCCTTCCTTTAAGGAAAGGAGAGCTGAGAGTGCTTGCCTGTGTCGATCCCGCAGGCTTGCAGAAAAGCAATCTGCAGATAAGTCACAGCTGGCAAAAAGGGGGTGTCTCCTATTTAACCATCTGTGGGATGCCATCCCTTTGCCAGAACTTATTGCAAGTATGATTGCTTGCCGGCACTGGCACCATGTTTCTTGAACTCTTGTTTGCCTTGACCCTACAACTGTGGAACGAACTGGACTACTGTTGCCTTCTCCTTGCCCTGACCTTGGACCGAACTGATTTCTGTGACTTCTCCAGTCCTGACTGGCTTTGACTTCTGGTTTACCCTTTCAGACAATACTAACAAAATCCATGGGTGGTCAAGTCCCATTTATATTCAATGACATAGTAAAATGACGACCCTTATATAAAATGGTAAAACCAAGGTGTGTTCTTTCAAATGTATACACTTTGAATATTCTCGAGTTGTGGATGCTTGAATCTGTGGATAATTAATCCATGGATATGGAGCACTTCCCTGAATAGGAAAGCTTCCCTGAATAGAAAAGTTGTTGCTTACCAGTGGAAGGCCAACAGGGATGCAAACATCCTATCGTCGCTTAGAAGGGAATTCTATAGGCTGAGAGCAGCTGCCAAAAAGTCCCTCTTGCAAAGTTACTGATGCCCTTCTTATGCAGCAATCTAGTTCTATTATTTCATTAATTGAAGCCATGTTTTCAATATATTTAGTTGTTTTCTAGCATATTGAAATAATAATTATAAGAAGAAGAATAAATTAATTCATTTTAAACTTTGGACATTCATATTTTAGCTATAGCTTTTAAATTGTTGTAAGCCACCTTGAATCCCATTTGGGACAAAGGCGGGTGGTGGTGGTGGTGGTGATGGTGATGATGATGATGATGTGCCCTCCTTAATGGGAAGGGGAAAATAATTTTTATTTATTTAATATCCTTCCTTTTTCCAAACATGGGATGCAGACAAAAAAGAAAGAAGCAGCAATGTGAAAGCACAAAAGATTCCATGAAGAAGGCAGGGCTTTTGCACAGTAAAAACCTTGTCTGGAAGTGTCTAGCCATAAGTAGTTTTCAGTTAGAACAGGATATGCTTGGAAAATGAAGGAAAAAAGAAGAAGAAGAAGAAGAAGAAGAAGAAGAAGAAGAAGAAGAAGAAGAAGAAGCAGCAGCAGCAGCATTTCTTGAGAGCTACTGATCCCACGAAAGTTAGCAACAGACCCTCCAATGTGCAGAAGATTTTATTTACTATAGAGCCAGTTCACTTCTGCTTGTTGATATGGAATGCATTCAGCAACAAAGGCTGGCTTGCTGGGAAAAAATGAGGATTTACATGACTGCTTGGAAGTGGATTGCCAAGTACCTACCACCCTTACTTACCCTAAGCATAAATCAAAGGAACAAGAAATGGAGAGCTTCTGTAGTAGAAAATTGTCTTCTGTCTGAACAGGAAACAGAAAAAGAGATTTTATCAGTGTTGTGTCAATTTAAATTTATTATTTGCATCCCTGAATAAAATGCACTCTCTTCTATGCACTTTCTACAAATTATTGAACCAATCCATGCATTACTTTCACACTGTTGTCAGAGCACATTTCTGGGTAACTGAAATCAGTCTGATGTCATTGATACACTTACTGCGCTCTTAGCCAGTCATATGCATTACTATGCAGCAAAGTAAAGCTATTGCTGTAGAAGGCATCAAGCGGAGGTTGATTGATGAAGGCAGCAAGTGGCATGGGAATGGTGCAGCAAGATATTTTCAAGCAGCCATCCCCAGACTGATGTGTTGGACTACACAATGGGCTGGAGAATGATGGAATGCCCAATCCGACACATCTAGAGAGCAACAGAGAAAAGAGAGAGCTGTTTCAAAGCTGCTGGAGGGGAGGGCTGTTTGGACCCTGCTTCAGTCAGAGGGAAAAAAACAACAACAACCCAAAAACAACCACACAAGAGATTTTCAGTATTGCTTGATTTTCCACAACCAACCTTTAAATTTCAGTTCTAGAGAGGAAAGTAATTTTCCCATTTCTCCTTAAATTGCTCCATGCAAGACAAAAGTTCATGCACAGAGTGGAAGAGAAATCACAGAAACAGAGCTGAGTTAATACAAATATAGGTATACCTCAGTTAACAAATCAGATCTATTCCTGGGAATTACTTCTTTAACATGAATGTGGGTACCAGAGACAGGAAGAACATGGAAAAAGATAGGTTCCTGTATCACAAAAAAAGAAAAGAAAAGGAGCTTAATATACGTCAGCAAATTTTTCATTTGAAGTGAACAACATGCACATTTGAGATTAAACAACCATGCCACATTAGCTTTGCATAGGTAAACACCAGCATTTTGAATCTTCTGGAGATCATTGGAAGACTTCTTCCAAAATACTTTCAGGGCTGGCTTTTGCTTTTGCCACTTACACTTTTTTAAAAAACGTATATGCTTTGATGACAAAATATACAAGTCTATGCTTTTTTAACATGCTGGAAGTATGCTGGGAATACCTGGAGAGGCAGGCTAGTCCTCCTTTCCTTCCTTTTTATTTTATTTTATTTTTTGCTCAGCAAAGGATTTTGGAGGCAGATGCTTTTTACGTTCCCTGTGGTAGGCAGGGGCACATAGCTACAGCAGGATTGGCTATAGTAGCAGAATCCCATTCTTTCTCAGTTCAAGCTTTCTTTCATTGATTGCTACAGACACACTGTTGCAAACAGAAACAAAAAATCTGTTTGTCAACCCCCACCCACCCAATCATCCTGTCAATGCAGATGCTGTTAAACAACTTCCAGCTAGATAGAGGACCAAGAAGAAAGGGGAGTGGGCAGATATTAGAGCACAATAATATCTGGTTAATTTAAATGAATTTAACCCCCAGGGAATATATGAACTACATTCAAGAATATTAACAGAACTGGCAAATGCAATCTCAGAACTATTGGCAATGATCTTTGAAAATTTCTGGAGAACGGAAGAAGTCCTAGCAGACTGGAGGAGGGCAAATGTTGTCTCCATCTTCAAAAAGGGAAAAAAGAGGATCCCAACAATTATTGTCCAGTTGGTCTGACATCAATATCAGGAAAGATTCTAGAGCAGATCATTAAACAGAGAGTCTGTGAACATTTAGAAGAGAATGGCATAATCAGAAAAAGTTAATGTGGCTTTCTCAAAAACAAGTCATGTTGGACTAATCTGATCTCTCTCTTTTTTTAAAAAAAAAAAAAAATATCAGCTTGGTAGATGAAGGGAATGTTGTAGACATAGCATATCTTGATTACAGTAAGGCCTCTGACAAGGTTCCCCCATGACATTCTTGCAAACAAGTTAGTAAAATGAGGGCTAGACAATACAACTGTTAGGTGGCTTTGTAATTGGCTGACCAAAGGGTGCTCAGCAATGGCTCCTCTTCATCCTGGAGAGAAGTGGGGTGCCACAAAGTTCTGTCCTGGTCCCAGTGCTAGTCAACATCTTTATCAATGACTTGGATGGAGGAATAGAAGGAATGCTTATCAAATTTGCAGATGATACCAAATTAGGAGGAGTAGCTAATACCCCAGAGAACTGGATCAAAATTCAAAATGACCTTAATAGATTAGAAAGCTAGGCCAAAACTAAGTAAATGAACTTTATCAAGGAGATAAAGTGTTGTACTACACTTAGGCAGAAAAAATGAAATGCACAAATATAGGATGAGGTGGGGCACCTGGATTGATGAGACTATGATGTGAGTAACTGGTGTGCTTCCTCATTGTCATGGTATTGTTGGCTCCCTCTAGCGTTACTGAATAATTCCAAGAGAGCAAATTTCCTTTGAACACAAAGTTTCTGTTCAGAGGAAATTCACTCTCCTAGAACGATTCAGTGTCTCTAGAGAGAGCCAACAATACCATGACGATGAGGAAGCACACTAGGTATTCACATCTGCGCAGTTCCTCAATGATCCAGCAATGTTCTACCAGCACTTCTGCCTGGTATGAAAAACTTCATAGTCTCCAGTCAGTAAGTGATGTCAGAAGCATAGCATTTACATTTCTATACCACTTACAGTGAACTGATCACTCTCTAAGTGCTTCACAATCTGAAAGCCAATCGCCCCCAACAAGAAAGCAACCTACGAAATGATGGAAGGCTGAGCCCTCTGGGATTGAACTCACAACATTGTGACTGGAGTATCGACATTTAACTACTGTCCCACCAGGGCTTCTAGTATCACTTTGGTCTGAACTCACCTAGAATACTGTGTCCATTTCTGGGCACCACGATTCAGGAAGGATGTTGACAAGCTGGAGCATGTCCAGAGGAAGGTGATGAAAAGATGAAAGGCGTGGATACCATGTCCTAAGAGGAGGGGTTTAGGGTATGAAAAAAAAGGGGGGGAGGATTGCAACTAAACTTTGGGAAGATGGAACACACTACCTCCTCTCCTTGTCTGGACATTTTTAAACAGAGTTGGGATGGCCATTTGTCAGGAGTGCTTGGATTGTGTATTTCTGCATGGCAGGGGCTGGACAGGATGGCCCTTGTAGTCTCTTTCAACTCTATGATTCTATGACTTCTAGTTCTGGTGGGAAGATAACAGCCATGATGACTAGCAGTTCTGGATAGCTCTGTTCACCATGAATTTCTGCAATCCCCTCCCCTCTTAATGTCATCCAAGTTGTCAACCATCGTGTGGTAGCAAATACTACAGTTTAAGTACACACTATGCAAATTTTCAGAAGATGATCCACTATTTGAATTTCAGTTCTAGGTTTTAATTTCCATCAATATATGTGTTTCTTTTTTCTGTTTTTACTCTGGCAACATGACTAAATCCTAAACACTATATATACTATAAACACTATATTATCCCACATTCTGAAATAAAACAGCACAGAAATTGTGATTGGTAACATAGATACTAGTGAAAGAGCATAGAGGAAAATTGTTATCAGTGACAATTAACAATGGAGACTAAAGTTCTATGCATTTCTCAAGGGAAGTATTTAATCTTCCCCTCCATCTTCTTCCAACAGTCAGACACACATGGAAATCTTGGTCTTTGATTAACCCCTGAGCTACAAGTAACCTTTACGTAGACAGCTCTGCTTTCAAAAGAACCGGACTCTGTAACCTGAACCTTTCCAATTATTCATGTTCAAAGTGATGGGGGGAAAGCCAGGATGTCAGGTTCAAAGGAAGAGCTATAATTTGGAAGCAACTTCCTGTTTGGACATTCTGTTGGTTTTGATCTTGCAATGTCATGAATGGAAGGAAATTACATAGAGGAGATACTTTCTCCATCTGTGTGCCATGTCATTATTTGCAATTACATAATTTAACAAATGAGGGTCAATTGTTCACTGTGTCTGGTTTTAGAACACTGACTCCCGATACATGTGTTTATGTGCTTATTCTTGACAAATCTGCATGCAACAATGCCTGAAATCCTATATTCACCTACCTGGGAGTAAGCCCCACTGAATTCAATGGGACTTATTCTTGAGTAGTCATGCTGAACATGGTATACTTTGTGAACCCTATGATACACTAGACAGAATCATTGTTTGGGGCCAGAAATATATATTTTTAAATCATGAATTACAATGGTCAACAAAAGATGAAAGTTAATGTTAACCATTGGCAATCTCATATGAACTTATATTTTCGTATCAAGCATGACCTAAAACAATAGCATACATTATTATAATACATTAAAGTTGTGTTAAAACATTTATTAAATTTTCACAAAAAAAGGGCCAAAACCTTGCAGCTGTTGATATTTTATCAATGTAGATGCATAAATTTACAAACATTCTTTATGTCCCTGGCACTGGCTGGTAGGTGTTCTTCCCTATTTGTTGCATCTCTGCCAAGACCTGGAGATGTCAAGGACTAAACCTGTGAACATTCTTCACTAAAAGCATTCCTGGATATCCAGACCTACCTGGGTTCCCTGTTTGCACCCAATGATCAGTATGGCTTGTCCAGCAATGGAGCAGCAGACTGGCTGCTTTTTCCCATGAACCTTTGTGATTTCATGGGCTCCTGAAGAATGGCACAAACAGTCAACTAATCAGGGTTGACTGGTTGCCAAGAGTAAGGCTAGGCAGGTGAACATGACTGATGAAGGCTTCAGTCAGGCCCACCTGTTCTGCATAAAACTATCATTTGGCTTTGAGCAGATTCAGAAATTGATAGATGGTGGTGGCAGCAACAGGAGAAGGTGCAGCAGTGGTGGCAGCAGAGACAGCAATGCTAAGGAGAAGGAAGAGGTAGTGGCAGAGAAAGTGTTGGGAATGGTGGCATGAACAATGGCATGGGCAACAGTGGGATCAGCAGGCCCCAAGAAGCATTGAAACCAATGGCAGAATGCATGGGTAAAGAGAAGGTGGTGTCAAAGACTTGGATATTGTACACTGATGTGCAACTAAAGCCCTAGTAAGAGGTAATAGAACAGCTAGTCACCGAGGCTGCTCAAAATGTGGTTGAAGCCATGCTCTGACACCCATATAGCACACTCATAAGGACTAAGTGGAATAAATAGCCCTTGTAAAAAAAAAAACCCACACACAAGCACATCTCTGTTTTGTGGGTGAACAACCAGATTGGGGGTGGGTTGAGGAAGGGTAGCCGAAGAAAGAATCTGAAGGAATGAATCTCTCAGCAAGACGGTTACTGAGAGGTTTAAGTCTGGGACCTAATCACTCCTCACTTTTGGTTTTACTTGCACTTTCACGACAAGTCTTGATGAGACCAGCATCTTTCAAACAAAGACCTGTTCCGATTCTAAATTGTTGTTAGGCAGGTCTAATCTGTATTGCAGAAATAATGTAGTTTGGTGCAACTTTATCTGCTGTGGCCCAATGCTATAGGATTCTGGGATTTATAGTTTTGTGAGATATTTAACTTTCTTTGTCCGAGCACTCAGGTGCCACCAAAAACTACAAATCCCAGAATTCCATAGCATTGAGCCATGACATTTAAAGTGCCAAACTGGATTAATTCTGCAGTGCAGATTAGTCCGTAGAGTCTAAGTACACTTTGGCTTGAATGCTGTTGTAAATCCTAACAAGAGAAGACCCTTTGAAAGATTGGGATTTAGCTATGGGTTGACTCACTAGAGCCCTCCCTCTCCCTATGCCGACTGTTTGGGGTGTGTGATCTATATCCAGAACTTAACATGGGACAGAGACTTATGACTTTTGCCATCCTACACCTCATTCCTTTCAATGAGAACTTGTTTTGACAATTCAAACTCTGTCAATATAACTGGGTGAAATATGTGACTACTCAGTTTTCCTGTCTGGTGAAGATGAAGGTAACATTTTAAGCATGGTGGGGATGGTTTCAAATAATCTGTGATGTACTCTTTCCATACCTCACCCCATACCTTCACAGTGCTCTTCCGTTCGTCTTGAACTGCCTCACCACTCTCTCACTTTCCTGCTACTACCTTACCTTCCCTCATGACCTTCCAGTGCACCTCTCCCTCTCTTCTTACACTTCTCCACATACACCTCTCCCTCCTAATCCCCTCCTATATCCACCCTTGCCTTGCTTCACCTTGAACCCTTGCAATGTGCCCCTTCCTTGCTTACATTCTTCCATTCACACTGCTCATTCTCCATTCTCTTGTGCCTGAAATTCAGGGGTAGATTTGTTTCTTGCAGGGGAGAAAATTACAGAAAAGTGCTTCCATGATTTGCTTCATATCTCATCTCCTAATAGGGCTAGAGACTTAACTTTAAAAAAAGAAAAGAAAAGAAAACTTGCAATTTGGACCAGATGAGGGTCCAAATGAGCACCAGATGGCATGCCTAGGATCTGAGTTAAAGCCATCTAAACTAGGAGTATAGTAACACTCTATGTACTGCCATTTTATATTTTAAAATGAATTGTATGCCAGTGACCATGCTGTGAGTAAAGGACAGGGGGGATTGTCAATTAATCAATCAATCAATCCAAAATAGTTTATATATTTCAAAAATATTGTTGTTCCTTTGCTATCCTTGGGGGAATCTGTTCTGGACTGCCTCCCCGCAGATAGGAAAAAAGTGGGATGTGTCTCCACTGAAAAAGCTGGGGTTTGCCATCCACAGAAGCCCAGATCCATGGATGGCAAGTCCACTGTTGGCTCAGACACACTGTAGTATAAGTACTAGAAGTATCCAGTATGTTGAAAGAAAGCCAATTGAGGTGGGAGCTATCTCCTCCTCCATGAAGAACTACAGTATACACACAATTCCTGTTAGGTTGTAATGTAAGTAGGATAGCAGCCTTCATGACCTTGTTATATTGTCACATATGCTCCTCCTTTCTTTTGGTTGCTCTTTAAAGAATACTATTTCACAATAAAAAAAATTCAATAAGAAAGAAAATATTTCAGAGTCCCCATTTTGCTCCCTATCCAATGCTTCTTGGATTGGAGGTTTTGAAAATGATTACCCTGAAACCAGCTAGCCATCATGGCTATTGATCCTGCTGGCTGAAGGATTCTGGGAGCTATAGTCTTAAAATGTTACATTTTCAAGTTCTGCTTTTCCACACTTCAGGAAAGAGCAAATCAGTCCTTCTTGCAGTGTTGCCAAATTGAGTGGCAAGCAAACATGGAGAACACCCCTTCTGCATACGTCTGAACTGAGCACTATATTACCACCCAAGCACCATACCGCCAAAACTGTCTGATTTCATTTTGTAAGTGCCCAGTCAGTCTGAATCTTCTTTCACAATTTGTACAATTATCTTTGGAATGAAAGGATATGTCTAGACCTTTGTATGAGAATACATGAAATTTTAATACTTCTGATGAGAAAGTTCACGGAACTGGTATCTCAGTTTATACAAACAAACTGAAAGTCAGGAGGCTGATGAGCTGATTTCTATCTACCACATGTTTGGGTGACAGGCCACAAAACAGCGCCCGCTTTGAAGCTTGTGGAACAAAGGCTCTTTTATTGCTTATATTAAAGACACACTTTCAAGAAGGAGCACTTCATGATCTAAAAAGCAACATATTTGATACATTAATGGTGATGTTAATCATCATTAACCCAAAGAGAATGATTTAAGCATTGGGCATAGATATTTGCAGGTGTTTTCTGTCTGTGTATCTATAGAGGGACCTTGGATTGATACTGGTTCTTAAAAAGTAACACAAGAAGAGGGGGAGGCTTTTGTTCATCTCTCCCCCATCCCCCTGTAAATCTCATCGTATTTAATGTTGCACCATTACATAGCTCTTATTTTGCATAAATACATGATGATTATAGCAGTATAACCTTGGCAACACACTGTCCCTTTGAGGCAGCCTGAAATAGAACAGAAATGCAGATTATGCCATGTAATCACCCTATTGGGAGCAATATTTTATTGTGCTTTATTTCCTTTTCCATAAGATTAAATGAAAATGAAGGTAATTTGGGCTCTGGTAGAACAATAAGCATGTGAGCAAGAAGAAAGTGCCAAAAGGTGCATATCTTGGTCAGAACTTTATGGAAATTTAGAAAAATAATCATTTAACACCCAGTTGTTCTGTTGGCTTCTGTAACTAAGAGTGCCTCTACACTATCAAAATAATGCAATTTTACACAGCTTTATGTGCTATAGCTCCAGCCTGTGTAATCCTAGGATTTGTACTTTACAAGCTCTTTAGCCTTCTCTGCCAAAGAGTGTCTCACAAAACTACAAATCACAGGATTTCCATAGGATGGAACCATGACAATTAAAGTACTGTCAAACTATAGTATTTCTACAGTGTAGATACACCCCAACAAAGAAAGATCTGAAAGAAGAACAAAATCAAAATTAGTGATGGTAGCCAGTATGGTATAGTGGTTTGAGCATTGAACTAGGATTCTGGAAATCAGGGTTCAAATCCCTGCTCGGCCATGAAAACCCACTGGGTGACCTTGGACAAGTCACACTCTTTCAGCTTCAGAGGATGGCACTGGCAACCCCTCTGAAGTAACTTGCCAAGGAAACTCTGTGATAGGTTGCCTTAGGGCTGCCATAAGTCAGAAATGACTTGTAGGCACACAATACACACACAACCTCTTCCCTTCACAGTTTTCTTCCTAATGTGATAAACATTCCCCAGTGTTCTTTCTCTTTAAGACAACATAGAGTCTTTCTGAATATTCTTGGAGAGAGGTAGAAAAGCCAAGGAGTCAGGACAGGCTATATTGTTAGGTAAAGTAAGGGGTGAAATAGATGGCTCGGGGCCAAAAATGGATTGGGGCCACAGCAACCATATGCAACATCCAATATCTGCCATGAAACTGGCCCAAAAAAGGAGTGGAAAAGATCAGCTCCAGTGGTGTGTGGCATATTAACACCGCACCACTGGAGCACCTTGAAGCCACCCACAGCTGGGCAGCTTCACACTGGCTTCAGGGCATCATCAGAGTGTGTGGCATTTAAACAACGTGCTCAGATGTCCCCTGGAAATGTTTTTTTTTCCCCCATCTGTTTGGGCCCTAAGACAGATGCCTCAAATAGCAGATGTTGGGAGAAGAATAGATTTTGGTGAGGTGTTGGAGGACAAGTGTTACTTGTGCCATGCACCCTGTCTACATCCCCCAGAGTAGGCCTGCTGCCCTCAAGTTCACTGGAGGTCACTATCCCATTTCTTTTGCTGAGGTTAGAGTCTATGTCGCACACAGTCACCTTCTGCATGGAATGAAGAGAAAGCATTTTGTTTTCACCTGAGTTAGCAAACTTTCTTAGGTTGGCCCTGCCTAAAGAAGCCCAATCCAACCCTCCCTCCCACTCCACTCTTTGCTTTTCTGTTCTGTTTCAGGCTGCCTTAAGGAAAGAGTGTCTTTCCAATGTTATACTGCTATAATCATCATGTATTTATGCTAGAACTATGTAATGGTACACCATTAAATATGATGAAATTTATGGGGAGATGGAGCGTGAGGAGCAAAAACCTCCTTTTCCCGATGTTACCATTTAAGAGCCAATTTCAACCAAAGGTCCTTCTCTTCTGTAGTGAAGTGAAAGACTATTTGGTATCAATAATTTCCCAGGAATCTTACATATTTCCTAGCATGTTCAGGGGCCTCTATTGCTGCTGGAAACCTTGGGAAATTGAGTTCCCAGTGTCCTTCAGGCCAAACCATTAAGAAGAGTAATCAAAACTCCATTTATCAGATTTCATGGCAACAGTGGATACTTTGATGGAAAATTCAGCATCAAAGAGAGTCCTTTGGTGAGCCTGTTTCACCAAGCCTTTCCTTTGCCTCTGCTTGTGTCGGTTTCCTTCTCCTTTTTACTGGTGGATGAGGACAGGGAAACCTGGTAGAGAGAAATGTTGGAGGGAGAGATAAATATCAAACTTTGTGAGATTTGATGATTTTGCTTGTAAGGGCTCACTTCAGACTTGATCACATTAGACTGAATAGCAGAATTCAACAGGATAAAAGTATATTTGGCTGGTCGTTATCACATGTTGTTGCCTTGCATTTCATTTGTTACTATTGTGCACCTTTTTCATTGACAGGCAAAACCTATCAATAGGCTCTCGATCTTGCTGGTATTCCATGACTACCTTTGTGCGATAGGTCCCTTCCACTGCAGTCCATTGAGTTGGTGTAATTTTGCTCCTCTCCGCTTTTCCTCCCTCCCCCTCACAGCCAATCTGGCCACCAACCTGTTCCCGAAGCCAGCTTCTGCTTTCACATTCACACAGCAGCTGGCTTTGGACGGCGGTTGGCAGTGGTGATCGCTCACTACCTTCTTCCTCCTGGAAGGCAGCATTTGGCAGTGTGGAAAACAGATCATGCAATCATAGATGGTCAAAGCACTATAATGGGGGAAAGTGTGATAAGAAATAAGACCAAACCAGCATGCTTCCATCCTTAAACTAGCGTAATTGTGGTGGGCCAGCAAAGTCCAAAGAGAGATATTTATTTCTGAAAACTCTCTCACACACACATTTGGTATCTGTAATCTGAACCACAATCATTGAGACACAACCGCTTTTGAGTTTCTTTCATTTCAGACAGATAGAATTAAAGTGCATGCTTAATCCTGCCACTGAAATTGATGGGATTTAGAGCTCTTAACTTTACTGGGCCATAGCCTTTATTATTAACTGAATCATATCAAAATGCAGAAAATACTCTTACCCATGAGCTTGAGACACAACATTTTCAGAATTGAGCAACTGCTCTACTGAGAAACAGGGAACCCCTGTTAAAAAGAAAACTGATAGTAAATAATATTCCTTTCTAGCTGCATTCTGTGTCAGTGCCCACAGCGTACATGCATCTTCTTTATCATGCATGGCATACCAGCATTTAATCAGATTTTTTATTTTTTATTTTTTTATTTTTGCTTTGAAAAAAATACATGCACCCAGCTTGAAAGAACCAGGTCCTCTTTCCCAGGCATTGCTAAGAAAAGGGTGTTTTACACCTTTACGTCCTGTTCATAAGAGACAAGGGCTGCCATCCTGTTAGTATACTATGATGATGTAAGACTGCCTTATGACAACTCACTTTGTCATTGTGTAATTAGGAATTCCAACCACAAAATGATGAAAAGCACTCCGCACACCCACCTTGCAAGCTGAGCAGTCCCCATCCCAACATGTCTACTTCCATGTTGCTGGAGAGCAGGGGGATTAGTGGCCACACATCCAGCTATTTTCCTTTAGCTGGACATTACAAGGATGTCATTTGCAGGGATGTTCCATGGATCTGAGGAGGTCCCTTCTGGTGCCTGTCACAGTATGTTCAACTAAAGGAAAAGAGCTGGATGCATCACTGCTAATTCTCTTTCTCTCTTCTCAGGCAACCCAGAAATAGATGTACTGGGGTGACTACGTAGCTTATAAAGTAGATTTGAGGGAAGAGCATCAGGAGACACAGCAACAATTAATCCCTTTAAACAGGTTGTAGGCTGTGCAACATTTAATAAACAGATAAAGAAGTATTTCAAAACCAGATGTAAAATTATGGCAACTTCCTTCCCCCCCCCCCAAATTTATTTATTTATTTATTTTTGCCAGTGTGTAGTTCCTGGAAGGTCTCAAAGGTGGAAAATTAGTCTCTGGACTAGCCACAGTTGCCCAACCTTCGTCTAATGGTAGAGTGACCCCTGGACATGGTATTTCCAACATTCAGTGGCTGTAGCTTCTAGTGCACCTTATGCATATTCTGAGGATACAAAAATCAATTCAACACTCCAAGAAGACAATGTACACTGCCTTGAATAGGAAATGGGAGCGGGTAAAATACTTGAAGCTAGAATCTTGCAACTTGGGAAGCACACAATTCACCCATCACTGGATGGTGCTCGCAGTCCTTATCACAGAATGAGTGCTTCATTAACATGTAAACCCATTAATCTCATAGTTGGCATATGAATTCCCACTTGATTTGAACATCTGCCTGGAAGGCGCATCTCTAATTAGAACAGACATGTTATTCCACGATTAAAATAAATATCAAAACACATTTCTGCTTCTTCCAGTTAGCTTTTCCTCATACTACTGTAGCTGAAATAATCATGGCTAAAGCTTGTCAACTCTCAATGGTGCTAAGATTTCATTAAGAGAGGGGCAATGCAACAGAGTAATTCAATACACATTTATGGGATAAATGTCCACAGGGTTTTATTACTGTCAGATCACGAAGAAAACCAAACAAGCCTCTTGAACTGCAGTTTCCCACACTTTAAAATCCAAATATCTTCAAGTTAACTAACTTCTGTCAAATGCTAATTTGTTAAGCATTTTTAAAAATTTACAAAGTCACTAAAAACAAATCACCAGATTAATGTGTGTCACATCTCAGTATTTGCATGTCTTAATGCCTGAAAATGACAAGTGCAAGCTAGAATACACTGTATCACTTGTTTCATATGGACACAGGAAGGTAGAATTTAGGATTCAAACCCAGGGGCTTAGTCAAGAATTGAGTTTCTCACTTTTTTGAGTCATAAATTCAGGAGCATTGCTGAATTCCCCAAAGCAAGCTTTGATTTTGCCATTTTATACAGTACAGTATAAGGAATATAATTTTACTACACCATTGTATCCAATGGGAATTGAACATCCGCATATGTTGGTATCCTTGGCGGATCCTGGAACCAAACCCCAGCAGATAACAAGGGCCCACTCTATATGCAAACAGACCTTGTTGGAAGCAGGCTAGTAGGATCCTCAGGGAAGGCACTGTTCCTTCTTGTCTGAAGGAGGCGGCCGTAAAGCCCCTCCTGAAGAAACCTTCCCTTGATCCCCTGGACCGAAACAACTATAGACCAGTTTCCTTGCTGCCATTTTTAAGCAAGGTGATCGAGAGAGCAGTCGCCTCCCAACTCCAAGCTGTCTTGGATGAAACCGATTATCTCGATCCATTTCAAACCGGCTTCCGGGCAGGATATGGAGTTGAGACTGCCATGGTTGCTCTGACAGATGACCTCCGCTTGAGCATTGACAGGGGTAGTGTGACCCTGCTGGTGCTCTTGGATCTCTCAGCGGCCTTTGACACCATAGATCATGCCATCCTTTTGGACCGGCTGAGAGGGATGGGGATTGGAGGCACCGCCTTACAGTGGTTCCGTTCCTTTCTCTCCGGCAGGACCCAAAGGGTGAGGCTCGGGGACAGCTGCTCCTCCAATATTGAGCTAAGCTGTGGCGTCCCACAAGGCGCCATTCTGTCCCCGATGCTATTTAATATTTACATGAAGCCGCTGGGTGAGATCATTCGGAGGCATGGAGCTCAGTGTCATCAGTACGCTGATGACACTCAGATATATTTCTCCATGACCAGATCATCTGCTCAGACCTCAGATGGCGTCTCCTCTCTCAATGACTGCCTGGCAGCGGTAATGGATTGGATGAGGGAAAACAGATTGAGACTGAATCCAGACAAAACGGAGGTACTGACAGTCACCGGCCCGAAACCAGGTCTGGGAATACAACTCCCGGTCCTAGATGGAATCACACTATCCTCGAAGGACCCTGTTCGCAGTCTGGGGGTACTCCTAGACTCGTCACTTCACATGACTAGTCAGGTGAATGCGACGGTCAGGAGTGCCTGTTATCAGCTTCGGCTGATACGCCAGCTGCGCCCTTTCCTGGAGATGAGGGATTTGGAAACTGTGGTACACGCTTTGGTCACCTCACGATTAGACTACTGCAACGCGCTCTACATGGGGCTGCCCGTGTACCTAACCCGGAAACTTCAATTGGTCCAAAACATGGCAGCCAGATTAGTTACTGGGACATCTAGGAGAGAACATATAACTCCAGTGCTTAAATCTCTCCACTGGCTGCCAATTAGTTTCCGGGCACAGTACAAGGTGCTGGTTTTAACCTTTAAAGCCCTACATGGCTTGGGCCCATCTTATCTCAGGGACCGCCTCTCCCTGTACGATCCTCCCCGCACACTTCGATCCTCTGGGAGGAACTTACTACAGCCTATCAAGACCAGGCTGGCACAGACCTCCCAGAGGACCTTTTCTGCGACCGCTCCCAAGCTCTGGAATGGTCTGCCGGATGAGATGCGTCTCATGACATCTCTAGATTGCTTCAAAAAAGCCCTAAAGACGCATCTCTTCCGGCAGGCCTTCCCCTGAAATTCCTTATCCCCGGCTTCGGTTCCAGACTTTGATTCCTGCCTACTCCCATGTTCTGATCCCCACTTATGACGTGGCCACATAAGGAAGGGTTAGGATGTAGCTATATGTTTTTAAATAACTGTTTTAATCATTGCTGTTTAATCTATTTTTAAGGGGCGGGAGGTTTGGAAACGGGTCATGGGATTGTTTTAATCTATGTTTTTTTACTTGTACGCCGCTCCGAGTGTATATACAGAGGAGCGGGCTATAAATAAACTATTATTATTATTATTATTATTATTATTATTATTAAAGACAGAAAAGCTCCTGATCCTGCAGCAGAATTGTAGCCTACACTCAAGCCTTCAGGCCACAGTCTGTGGGACATGCTGTCTCAGGGATTTGGGGACTCCAAAAAGACATCTGCACAAAGACTGCTTCCTAGTTACATAGATGGTGCCTTATATTCAAACAAACATTTCTAGCTGATTCTTGTGGCCAACCCTAGATTCTGACTGGCAACATTTCAAAGGATAGGGACAGGAAGAGACAGAAAGGCCAGATCATTAAAGTCCATTAAATCCTTTTGAAAATGTCTTTAGCCATTTTATCCCTCAATTTTGTCAACAACATAGGGGCTTTCTAGATTGGAAAAAAGAAGTGTGTTCATGGCTGCATGAAACTCTAGCCTTTAGATGAGAAAAAGGGAAAGTGTGAAATGAAAACGCTTTTTTGTGTGTTTTACGGGAGATGAAGCGCCTTTAAAAAGGTGCTGGTTTTCCCAGCTTCTTTTTTAAAACCTGTGGAACAGCGCAGCTCCATCTAAAGGTTGTGGTGCAGCTGCTAAGCATTAAGGAAAAGGCAACTTCATGTCACACTTTCTTGCCAATCTAGAAAGCCCTATAGTGATAGATCCATTTCTGATAATGTAAACAGCCACACATCCACCATCCAGAGGGAGAGAAAGGCAAGCCAGCTGCATCAGGCCTTGTCTGAAAGAAAAAGGCTCTCCCTCCACCCACCATCATCCAGAAGGAGAGAAGAGCAGGCCAGCTGCATCAGGCCTAATCAGAGTAAGAAAAAGGGCTCTCCCTTCAGTCCATCTGCCATGGTCCAGGCCTCCGAGGGAGAGAATATCCCCCCCCTCCCCACTGCCATTCCCTTCTCCTCCTGTGTCTTGTCTCTTTATTCTTGTAAGCCTGAGGGCACGGAAATGTCTAACAATTTGTAAGCTGCTCTGATAGCCTTTTGGCTGAAGAGAGTGGTATAAATTATTATTATTATTATTATTATTATTATTATTATTAAACATAAGCAGCTTTTTAAAAAAATCAGACTCAATTATAGGCTTGGGTACTGATGTAATTATCGTTTTAACTATCCATTAAGTTATTAAATTTATATCACTCCCTTTGTAGTACAAAGATGAAGGCAATGATAATGCAATCGGCCTTCCTTATCCATGGATTTTTTTATACACAGATATAAGCATCCATGGCTTAAAAAATTCCAAAAAAGTATAAATTCCAAATAGCAAACCTTGATTTTTCCATTTTATATAACGGACATCATTTTACTATGCCATTGTCTTTAAGGAGACTTGAGCATTCACAGATTTTGTTATCCATGGGGTGGGGGGTCCTGGTACCAAACCCTAGCAGATAACAAGGGCCCAGTGTATTGAAATTAAAATTGACAACCAAAGCACTTCTGCAATAGGCAACAACAGCACCCAACCAGTTTAAAAAGCCATTATCTTTAACCCATCATACACCAAAGACCTATGCCAAAGACAATTTAGCAAGCCCAGTTTTCTGCATATATGGTAAATGTCACCACTTGGTTTCCTGTAATATGGAACACCACTTTCAGTTGCTTGCTAGCATGAGATGCATGGTCTACGTGGGCCTACTCCAGTGAACACACACATCTGGGACTTAGATCCACAACTCTGCAACTGATAGTCTTTCAGCTTCAAGGCTGTGGTGAACGTGGAAGTAACTACAACATAGAATACAAGACCATACTTTTATTGTCTACAAAAAGGAATATGTTACAGGTAATACTCCTTAAGGGGTTCACATTTTCAGCATTTTGGAGCTTGCCTGAGAATGGAAAGACCATAACACACCATGAAATATATGAAAACATTTTGATTTTGTTTATTTGAATGGGGCAGAAAACAAAAGTGACATATTTGTCCACCTCTACATCTGAGGTGCCTCTTTTTTTGATGCCATGCTTGTACGACCATTACAGTTTCCTGGAGGTTGTTCCGATTCCGGTGGCAGTTGCATCTCTGTTGGCTAACCCTTCTTAGAGGTGAATAGTGACACCAAACTCTTCAAAAAGGAAACAAATAAAACATGCCCTAAGCTGAACCCTCAGACAAAGTGAAATCAATCACAGTAGCACTAAGCAATATAGAATGGACACTCTAAAGTTCAAGTCAGATTACTTGATTGGCAGGCAGCTAAGCTTGCTATGTCTTCTTTATTTCATCTATTTATACCCAGCCTTCCCCATCGACTTGGTGTGGCATACAACCCAAGGCAGTGCACAAGTGGATTCCCAGCTGTGGTCTCCTAATCAGGCACCAATGAGGCATTGCCTTTGCATGAAGAAAGTATCATATGCCACCAAGATATGCCTTGAGGTTCCTAAAAACTCAGCAGGTGATCTTACTCCCAAGCAGATCTCCTGGTGCAGGAACAGAGGGAACACAATTACACACCCGCACACTGACAGATGGAAATGTGCCTATTTCTATTGCAGCATATTCTACCTGAGAAAGATTTTCAATTGAGAAAGCACTCATTTGAAATAATTTCTTTCTCACTGGGGAAATGCACAAACCGCATGGGTTGTTTCCCTCATTGCCCACTAACTATGAGTAAACCTCCTCCTCACACCTACCCTGCCCCCAGTCCTGAACAAGGATGCAGTCCAGCCACCTGCACACTTCTCAATGAACTAATTGATACAGACAGCTGCAACTTGTTAGTCAACTAATGCAATCATCAATGAATATAAATAGTGGATGCCCTGTTGTAAATGACAGGCAAAGGTTTGAATTCTTGTTAAATGACATGTTTGACTTCTTCTGTAGCACACACTTATACAAGTTGGGGAAAACAGTTTAGGGGTTGGAAATACTGAGTCATCTGCATATGAGTCAATAGAAGATCAGCATGGAAGCCTGGGAGAGGTTATAGGCTCTGTCGCCATATACATAATAAAGTATATAAAAACAGCTCTGGTTGACAGATCAAAGGGATGTCTAGTCCAGCATCTCATTTTTCATAACATCCAACTGTATGCTTCTGAGAAGCTCTGGAGAAGGACATGGGACCAATAACTCTCTCTGATTGTTGTTCCTCAGTAAATGATACACATTTACTTCTTTACTTTTTCAGCTCAGAATATATGGATATGTGGGTGGAGGTGACTAATACCTGTGAGTTGTCATGGACAGATTATTTTCTGGTCATAGCTACACCCTGCCCCTGGAGAGGTGAAGGACCTATTAAAGTCATGCACCCTTCAAGGCTAATGGGTCCCTTGAGATTTGAAGATACCTTGGCTGACATTACTGTTGACCCTGTTGTGCTGGTTGATAAATGGAACCAAAATCTAACCAGGGGTATTGACACAGTCTCCCCCAAATGTCCTTTCTGACCCATTTATAAACAAGCTCCTTGGTGTACAGAGAAATGAAGTAGGAAAGGGCAATGACTAGATGCAGATGGCAGAAAACCTGACTTCTATGCAACAAGACACAACATAGAGAATATCATTCTGCCTATAAAGTGGTAATTCTCTCAGCAAAGAAAGCGTTCATTTCTGCACAAATTGTGTCTGTCAATTCACATCCAGCTGATCTATTCAGGGTGGTGAGATGTCTAACTTAGGCACTCTCCCCCATGAACCTGACCTTAGAACCTTCATTAGCTCACTGTGACAATTTTAATAATCATCTTGCAAATAAAATCTCTTGTATTTTTGCAGAAAAAATCTCTCTCATAAGTGCCGACTTAAATGCCAACTTAAACTTATTACTCCTTAGGCCTTGCTCCTAGCTTTCAGAAATATTTGCAGATTTCTTGCAGAAGTACATCCCTGTACCATATAGCATTGCTGTAGAAGTTGCCCCCAAAGCCATCAGTAAGGGTCAGAAGAAGCAAATGAACCCCCTTCCAAGATGTGAACATAGAAATTTGTGGCTGGAAGAGACCACAAGGGCCATCCAGTCCAACCCCCTGCCGTGCAGGAACTCCCAATCAAAGCATAGCCGACAGATGGCCATCCAGCCTCTGCTTAAAAACCTCCAAGGAAGGAGACTCCACCACCCTCCGAGGGAGTGTGTTCCACTGTCGAACAGCTTTTACTGTCAGGAAGTTCCTCCTAATGTTGAGGTGGAATCTTTTTTCCTGCAGTTTGCATCCATTGTTCCGAGTCCTGTTCTCTGGAGCAGCAGAAAACAAGCTTGCTCCCTCCTCAATGTGACATCCCTTCAAGTATTTAAACAGGGCGATCATATCACCTCTTAACCTTCTCTTCTCCAGGCTAAACATCCCCAGCTCCCTAAGGCGTTCTTCATAGGGCATGGTTTCCAGACCCTTCACCATTTCTTATTTGTGTGCAATTTGGCGGGCCTAATCTCCTTCTAAGGGGTTACTATACTATGACTTCAAATGTTAATTAATTTATTTATTTGAAAAGTGTGTATACAGGTATTGTGTATGTCTGCTACATGCGGGCAAACTGCATTGGCTTCAAAGTAAACTGGTTTGAGCTAAAATTAATTTCAGTTTGATAAATTCTCAACTACATAATTCCACCTTCACAATCATCTACTTCCACTCCATTCCCAACCCCCTTCATCCAATGAGCTGAGACACCAAGTGAGCTGAGGCAGCAGCAGAAGCATTCTTGCTACAAAAAGAGAAGAAAGAAGGTGGTTAGATTTTTTCTATTCATTTCCCTCTCCAGCACTGTGGTAGCATGCAGGAATCATGGCAGGAGTGTAGGCAAGGGAACTCTAGTGGCCATTGGAACTGCAGTTTTGGATTTAATGGCTTGGTACAGGTAAAGCTGGGATTCTTCTCCAGCTGAGATTTTAACACAGGCCACAGAAAGATAGGGATGCCTCATCATGATGTTTGCTTCTTCATTGAGACTAATGTTAGCATCAGGGTTTAATCATTGCCACTTCAGGTGCCTGTTAGCTTATTGGCATCTCATTGACATTGCAAGTGCCTGTTGATATCAGCAGTTCCACGAAGTTCCAAAACCAAACTCTTCCTGAACATGTGAAACTGTTTTCAGTGATTTCCTCTTCCCCTTCCTTCCTTCCTTCCTTCCCTCCTGGCTAATAAAGCTCTCTGACTGTGATAGAAATAATGATTATCCTACTATAGAAGCAATGGTTTTGTTACACTGTAACTGTTGTGTTTACTCTCAGTGCTTCTGTTCTTGTTATAGATCTTGTAGACCTAATCTAGATGTTATAGATTAGGTTTGATCATTTTTATTTATGGTTTTCATTTATTGTTATCTAGGACAGGGTTTTGCTTTGTGCATTGCAAACTAGCCTGAGTTACCTCAAAGGAACAAAGTGGTGTGATATTCTGATAAATAAATCAAATCAGACTAAAGAACACATTGTTCCAAAATAAAAAGACATAAAGGGCCCATTTTAGATTGGCAAAAAGAGGTGTGTTGATGGCTGCATGAAAGCCCAGCCTTTAGATGAGAAAAAGGGAAAGTGTGCCATGAAAACACTATTTTGGAGTTTTAGGGGAGAAGAAGCGCCTTTAAAAAGTAGCTTGATTTCCCCAATACTTTTTTAAAAAGGGCGCAACATTGCTATTGCATCTAAAGGCTAAGGTGTAGTTGCACGGTTAAATGGGGCTCTGTCTCTTTAAAGCACCCATTTAAAGGCAGCAATACAGTTGCAGATCATAATGGATCATGGATTGGGAGCATGCGTAGTGTGGACTTCACTTCTAATTAAAACGCTCAATGCCCTGCAGGTGTAAAAGCTGGGGTTTAACCACGAAGTTTTTTAAAGCTCCCAAACCCTAGCTCCACTCCTAATCCAAACCCTAGACATGCGCAGTAGGGACTCTGGGATGCCGTTGCTATTATTCTACTGTGGATAACATGCCAATTCATTCACAAAATAAAGGGGTTCATTCATGATGCACCAGTGCAACGGCACAGTTTAAAAAGGCGGAGGAAATGCAATGATAATTTGATGGATCCTCATAAGTATACATTTGTCCTGCGCAACTGCGCAGATTTGCCAGCTGCCAGCTGCGAACTGCACAATTGAGCAGTTCGCAGCCGGCAATGATAATTTGACTGTATGGTGTAACTGCGTTTGCGCAGTTCGCAAACCTGCGCAGTTGCGCAGGACAAATATATACTTATGAGGATCCATCAAATTATCATTGCGGCTCCTCTGCCTTTTTAAACTGTGCCGTTGCACTGGTGCATCATGAATGAACCCCTTTATTTTGTGAAGGAATTGACATGTTATCCACAGTAGAATAACAGTAACGGCATCCCAGAGTCCCTACTGTGCATGTCTAGGGTTCGGATTAGGGGTGGAGCTAGGGTTTGGGAGCTTTAAAAAACTTCGCGGTTAAACCCCAGCTTTTACATCTGCAGGGCATTGAGGAATTGCGCAGTTCGCAGCCAGCAAGGAAAAAAAAATTTAAAGGTTCACCGCTGCTAAAAGCCGCGTTCATTGCCGCCCATGTAGCTGTTCCGCCTGTGCTTGTAGTGTTCTGACCGCTTCCCATGTAGCTGCTGAGCCACAGAAAAGACTTCAGATAAGTCGTTCCCACACCCCTCAGTCTAGCTGCCCTGTACCTTTAAATGCACACCTGGGGCTTGCAGTCTAGCTGCTGAGCATTAAGGTAAAGGCAACTTCATGTCACACTTTCCTGCCAATCTAAAAAGCCCCAAAGGTATCCAGTACCACCTTGAGATAAACTGAGAAGAAGACATTTCCAGCACAGGGTTTTCTGAACTCAGTCAACTACATGAGACACATGGAGTAATTCTTCTCCCAGGAAAAGTTATGCTAGAATTTTTTTTCCTCCTCTTTAGTCTGAAAAATGCTACTGGATTCCTTGATGTCTTTTTAGACTAAAATAGACTAACTCTTTGTACCACTATGAAATGTTACACAAAACCCACAGTACTTCTGAAAAGCAATATCAGCACTTGCAGACCTGCATGTATACTCAAAAGTAAATTCCACAGTAGGTAATAAACAGAAAAGATTCATTTTTTAAATTGCATTTCTCAGTTTCCATGCCAGCTTGGGATTCTGAAGATTACATTCCAAACAACTAAGGTCCAAAACACACTGCAGAAAAAAATCCAGTTTGAGGCTGCTTTAACTGCCCTGGCTCAATGTTAAGGAATCCTGGAAATTGTAGTTTACTGTTACATCAGAGCTCTCTGACAGAGAAAGCTAACTGTCTCACAAAATTACAGTTCCCCAAATACCCTAGCATCGAGCCAGGACAGTTAAAATGGTCTCATTCTGGGTTATTTCTGCAGTGTATTTTGAACCTATATTTTCCAAACTCTGGCAGTATGTGAGTATGTGAGATCCAGACTGCTGCCTGAAAACCCTAGGTCTGACCCAGTGCCTCCTGTTTTAAAAGATCTAATTAAAAGATTTAAAAGTGGGAGCACATCTCTTTCGGAATGGTGTCTTCTATCCCATGGCAATGTTCCTGTAGCCTGCATAGTCTGCTTCATAGGAGGCAGGAGAGATTCTTGTCAGGCCTTCAGTCTGCATAATTTGTAAGCAACCATCAAAACCATACTTTCCAAAAGGTAATCTAAGCAACTGAGGGGTTTGCTCAGTAGTTTATTATTTTTAATGGCTTAACATGTTAATAATGTGACTGTTAGTTCTCAGTAATCAAAAGCAGTTGAGTTTACTTAGCCTGAAAAGGGCTGTGTTTGTTTCAGCATCACATATAACAAGACTGGGCTTGCATATCTTTTAAGATATATTAGTGGCTCAGACTAAGTGGAAGCCCGTATTGAAATGGCACAATGATGGACATGATAAATAAAGCCCATAGCAACCGTAAGTACTACATGATTCAGGACAAGGAGAAATAAATGGAAAATTGCCACTCTCAAGGAGGATTTTCAATTTTCACTCACCTCTCATAAGCAATTGAATTGGAGCACATTTTAATGGCATATTCCACTTTCTACCATTTGATTTTTTTTTTTTATCCATGTCATTGAATCTCTTGCTTGCAACAAAATGAAATATCACTTGCCTCATTTTCTGATCAAGCTTTTACAATGAATTTGTACACTGTGTGCTTTTCATTTAAATAAGTATTGATCAGTGATGGCCAGTGTATATAGTCCATGGTGTTCCAGTCTGGCATCCTGTTAGTCAGTTACAATGTCCTATGTTACACTTGGGATATTGTAACTGTTTCATATTCTCGTTTTCAATTGTGGCACTATTGCCATGACTGCAAATCACCCTGAAAACCACCTTAAAAGCCAGCCAGATCAATGTTCTGCTGGTGCTGGGGCACTGCAGGATGATATGACCAGACCGTTCCTTGTGAGCGATGCTGCAAGGAACAGATGCAGGAGGACCTGTCACGACTCTTCATCACAGCATTGCTCATTGCCAGGAGGTGGCTGGTCCATCATTGAACCATGCCCTGCTCACCAGCAGAACTAACCTCTCTCTCTCCAGATAGCTGACTGCCTTTTAAGATTAGTTTCAGGGGTTGGATGGGGAGTTAAACCATAGCTACAACGTTATGGCTACATGTTTGATGCACCATCTCAGACATTATTTTTGGAGCAGTAGTCATGATGGATGGGGTATTCTGGGAGTTGTTGTTGCTCAAAAAAACCCCTCCCCAACTCTACCAGATGATCCTTCAGAATTTTATTTATGAAAAATATATTCACAGTTTCACTGGAGAGGGGGGAAATGTGTGTATATGTGTGTGGGGGGGAGATATCATTCATTTTCATGGCTGGTATCCTGACTGTGAATCATGATGGTATAGATCATACTTATCCTATTGCAACTGATTTTTTTTGGACATTGCAGAGGCCTGAATTCTTTCCTGATCAGAAAATAGCTCCTCCAAAACCTACTTGTAAGCAGTGCAGCCCTGTGCCAACATGACCATTTCTGTGTTGTTGGAGACTGGGTAGGGATGAGTGGAGATGCATCCAGCTGTTTCCCTCTAGTTGAGCATAGTGCAAAAGATGTCATCTGCCAAAATGTTCTGAGCACCCCAGAGGTCTCTGCAAATGCCTATCATACTGGATCTAACCTCAGGAAAATAGCTGGATGCATCTCCACTCATCCCTCCCCACTCACCAACAACACAGAAATGGTTATGTTGGTGTAAAGGTGATGCACTGGTCACAAGGTGAGTTGCAGGGGGTATGGAGACATAACTATGTGATAGATATGCATTTCCCAATCTTGTGTCACATTTATTTATTTATTTTTAAATATATATAACATGTGTGATATATATAAATATATGTATGTGCATATAATAGTGTACCTGAGTACCTATCCTTGGTAACGTTGTAGTGATTTGGACACTGAAATATGACTCTGGAGACCTGAGTTCAAATGCCTATCCGATCACCTGCTAGGTGACTTTGGGCAAGTCACACTCTCTGAGCCTTACAGGATGGCCGTATGTCATGAGGGTTGATGTCACCCGGTGTGGTAACTCATGGTGTCACTCCCACATTGACATCCTCCCATACAACACCCATAAAGAACCTTTTGTAGGAGCTTATTGCTCATCCTAAATAACCCAGCTTATCTCTTCTTAATTGAAGCTTAACTCGAGAGGCAGGTGGATTTTACCACAAGGATTTTGCTGGCAAAGCCGCTGGGCGAGTACAGCCCAGATGCATCTTGAATCCCGGGCAAGCTCCAGTGACCATTTTTCCAAGTCATAAAGCTTGCAGCTTCAAAATAAGGCCACTAGAGCTTGCCTGGGAAACTGGGATGCAGCTGGGTTGTACTCATCTGGTGACTTTGCATTAAAATCCTTGTGGTAGGATGCAGCTGCCTCCTGATTTAGGCTTCAGTTCAGAAGAGGTAAGCCAGGTTATTTAGGCTGAGTGATAAGCTCCAAAGTGGTTTTGTACTAATTTACTCATAAATAGTCATTCCCATATATCACTGAGGACGTTATCACACAGGAGGAATTTCTCTCAAATTTGAAATAAATGAAAGTAGGGCCAGTTTGGAATTGAGTGAATTTGCTAGTTCAGCGAATTTACGTGATTGCGTATTGATGCCGCATTGCATTCGGAACTGCCCAGAAATTGCCTCCCAGTGCCTGAAATTGTGTGTGATAGTTTATCATGCAATAACGCGAAACCCTATTGCGTTCAGATTGCCATTGGATTATACTTCCAATTCCCATTGTGTGATAAACTCCTGAGCATAATGGTAATAGTTGTGACATAAACAACTAGCAAAATTAAAATTATACCTTTAAATTACAATTTCTTATGCAAAGAATAAATGTGTCTACGTATGCATAGTTTCATGTGGTTAAAATGAAAATTTGGTAAACTGTGACATTTTTAAAGAAAAGTTTAAAAATATTTTAAAAACTTAAATTAAAATTTGAAATTGGAAATTGGAAAAATAATTTAAAAAAATATTTTAAAAACTTAAATTAAAATTTGAAATTTTATTTTAACAAAAACCTGGGGCCTCTCCTTTCTCCTCCCACTGAGCATCTCCCCAGTCATGCCATCTCTTCAGCATTTTAAAGAGATGCAGGCAAATCCTACAGCCCATTTCTGCCCAAATACAGATATTTGAAGAGCAGTGGTGTTACTGCCCCCGCCACCGCCCCGTTTTGGTCTGCACCTCCCCACACTCCCCCTAGTGATGCCACTGCAGGAAGGCAAAAGCCAACCCTTATGAACAAATCTTACCCTCACAATTCTGTGATAGGGTTGCCATAAGCTGGAAATAACGTGAAGGCACACAACATTTTTTTTATATTAATTTATTTTTTGTTGTTTGTTTTTTAAAATGTGCTCCATGTATTTAACCATAAGATTCTCCAGACCAGCTTTCAACCCTATAAAAATTCTTAAAATAATAAAGCAGTCAGAGATAATATAATAAAACTGGAAAATTCCATCATTGTAGGAGTGATTGAATGAGCAACAAAGACAAGAGAATTCACTCCAGCTTTTTTCAACAGAGTGAATTCCCTTAGCACAATGAGAAATAGCTAATGTCTGACAGTTACGCTGCCAACCTTCTTTTGCTCATTCTTACCAGCCAAACAAGGGCAGCTGGTGGTTTCAATGTCAAGGAGGTTAATGTGCTTCATGTTCTAATCTGAACTTTAGAGGAGCTATCCAAGATGCTGAATCAATTTTGAGGATAGAGTTCAGCATTTTGGATTGCTTCTTTAAAGACTAGCGTAAAACTGAGAATGGATCCACAGCTCCAATGACATCAGAGCCACAAGCCAAGATGAAGAAGGTTCAAGTGCAGATATTATAGGCCTTATCTCTCCAAGAATCACAAAATCATAGAATCACAGAGTTGTAAGAGACCACAAAGGCCACACTTTTGAAACAACTGCCACTCAGGAATAAACAATCCTGCCAGGTACAAAATATCAACCTGCATCCTGTCACGTTGACTACAAAGTATCAATCAAAACTTACTATTGTATCATCATAACACTAGTCAGAACCAGCTGCATGTAGTCCTTCAGAGCAAAAATGAATGAGTCTAACTTGAAATGTTTTGCAAATTGTTCACAACAAACTAACTAGGGGCCCAAACAGACAGGCCAAAATAAAGCTGCATCAGGTCACTTTGGAGGTATGCTGTTTAAATGACACAAGCATCTTAAGTGTCTAGAAGCTGTGCTGTAGTACTTAGGACTGGAGAATGGCTTTGGTGTGGCTTCTGGCCTCTTAGAACACCTGCATAATTTAAACAGCGTACCTTCAAAGTGCCCCGAAGCAGCTTTATTTTGGCCTGTCTGTTCAGGACCTAGGGCTGCCATTTCACACCTGGCAAGGCAGAATATAATAAGTCTTGAATTTCACTGTCCAACACTAAGACACAAAGGAGGCAAATGAGTATGTTTTCCTCCCACTGTTGCTGGCACAGAATTAGCCTTGCTCTGATTGTTTGGTTAGATTTATTATTCATTTAATTCATTATCCATCCATTATGCTCTGCTCCTAAAAAAGTGAAGGAGTGCATTGGATTCTATGAAGATGTTTTGGGGCAATTTTATCAACTGGAGCCATTTCACTTCGGATCTAGTCAAGATTTCTTTAGGACCATCAGCTGGCAGAGCAGGAAACTTCCAGACAGGAATCAAGAAACCCTCTGAATCCATAATTCTCTTGGAGTGAACCATCTCAACATGTTCCCCATATTTGCAGAAAGTAGGAGTACCAGGTAGGCAAAACATGACATGGTAATAACATAGCTACTTTTAGCTTCTATGGCAAGAGGTCACATTCCTCCTACATAAAAGAGGACATGACACCCTGTCATATGCATGAGCTCCACTGTTGGTAATATAATCTTATGTGAACTTTTGGACAAAACTTCTAGGAGAGACAGACCTCCTAAAGGCCTGGGAAACACCAACATCACATTCTAGACCACCTTCAGCAGCTCAGTAGGTAGGGAATACATAGAAGAGAGTATCCTAATGAAGTTCTCATTCTCTTTCAAGAGCTCAGCCATGTAAATTAGGGATTGTCTCTTATTTCATTGCTGCATGCAAGAATAAATAATTTCAAAAGTTTACTCCCATCTGAGTGATATTACCCGTGTTTTGCACATTTTCAACTATTCCTCACACTTTTTCTTGTTGAATTTGTGGGAGAAAGATGTGTAAAGAAAACTAGGTTGAAGGATCCACTTTTGATAGTTTGAATTTTAAATGCGCTATCCAAAGCGTTGAGCCTATTTTGATGATAGGATTCAGTACCTAGATAACTCCTTTAATGTTCAGACTTAAATAAAAACAAAACAGTTGGTGCTGTCTGAAGGAATCTCACAAGTATAGCTGGGAAAGATACCTCATCACCATCTTCCTAGATCTTTATCAAAACAGCACCTAAAATTGTTTCCTAATGCAAAAACAGAGGGCTTCTTTAGAAATTCAGCTCTCTCTTCCAAACAAAGGAGCCTGTAGCTTCACAGAAGACAGAGGCAACTTAGATCTCAAGATGAACATCTCTTTTTGTCTTGCTAATTGAATTTTTTTTAAAAAAATCTCCTGCAGAACCCACGTGGCCAGAAGGAGAAGTGACCTGGCTGCTCCCTCCAATACCACCTGAACTGAAAACAGCCACATCTTGACAAAATGAAGGCTTGGGACTAACATCATCTCTCCCCCCCCCACCCCAAATATAATTTTTAACATCTTTGCCCAGTGAAGAAGCCAGTGGGACTTTGAAAGGTTGCAATGTATTTTGTGCATGTTGGTTTGTCTCGATAAAGTTATTACTATTTTGTGGATTTTAAATATTATTGTTCTTTCCTAGATAATAGTTATATATTTCAGGTCAGCAAACATGTTTCGGATGTAATGCTAGATAGCAGAGGCCTATTGTTCATTGACCAGGCATTTAGCAGAAACAGATGCGCACCAAGAAGACTAATGCTCTATTGTTAGATAGTCCAAATCCTCACCTGTCAGACCAATGGAAAATTGGGTGGTCTTCAAAAGCATCCCATTAATTTAAAAATAGTGTAATAGGTTTGATCATCTTACCTGTCAAGAGTTACCAAGAATAGCTACATATTTGCAACATTGGTTACTTATGACTCTAAAAACAAACAAACAAACAAACAAAAAAACCACAAGAGTGCCTTATGTTCATTATAAAGGTTGGTTAACTTATAAATCCATGACAGTACATTCTAAACAACTGTGATCTATTATTTATAACTAACAATATTATGCAAATATAAACGTATGTGAATTGTATTCAGGAGATTGAACAATTCTGCCTGGAACCCCAGGGATATTCCAGACATTTAAGAGCTAAATTAGATGTGACACACTGTTGTGAGTATCTTTCACCCATTTTTTAAAAACCAAAAGCAGCCTCTGGAGGTCGAGAGTTTACGAAGTGAAGGAACACTTTGGAAGCTCTTGTGTATGTTTCTGTGGGGGGGGGGGGGAGGGAAGAAGAGAGAGGGAGAAGGAGAACTCATGAATGAAGTTCATCATTTTTTTTTCTCGAAAACTGTCTACTCTTTTAAAAATATCCCCAACAGCTTTGCTCCTTGCAGTGAAAAACAAAACAAAACAATATGGATATTTTCCCAAATAAGAAAGGAAAACAACAACAACAACAACTGGTTGGAAAAGAATTTTGAACAGAAAAATGGCTGGAGAGAAATGGATTGAGCAGCCCTTCTCACCACAGTTCCTCTCCTCAACCCCAAAATCTCAATCTCTTGGAACTGTTTCTAGTTACTTTGTTTTTAAGTCAAACTGCTTATCACATATATTTTGGCCCAATGCATTTTTAAAAAATGAAAAATGCTCATAAACAGTATGCAGGGTGCAACTATAAAAGAAAGTCAAGTTTTACAAGTGGCCATCCATGTATCTTAGAAATGGAGTCGGGTTTTTTTCTATAAATTAGAATCTAGATTAAGAAAGAAAACAGGTGCATATGTTTGTGTGTGTATTCATGAACTAACTACTGCAGAGCCAGAGAATAAGTAGCCTGACTTTGGCATTAGCCACACAACACAGTGGAAGAAGTAGGCTGCTGAGTACACAAGGCCATTGGGGTTTTTGTAAAACATTCTTTGACTGCTTTTAACTCATATACAGACATCTGGTCAGCACTGCCATTCATACTGCAGGCCTGAAAACCCAAAAGAGATATAGAGCACCCACTGCTTCTGGAGGCTGCGGGGAAGCGGCAAACTGCTGCTTCCTCGTGGCCTCAAAGCTGGGTGCAGCAGACGCCCTGGGCGCTTGCTGCACCACGCTTCCCTCCATGGGGCTGAGGGGGGAAAGGGACCTCCGCTGTGGCACCTTTCTCCCCAGGTCCTTGCCGCGGTCATTTAAAGGCCACGGCAAAGACCCGGAAACAAAAAGGAGCTCTGTTTTGGAGCTCCTTTTTGCACTGCGGAAAGGGCATGCTTGGCGCTCTCCTATGGCGCAATCATGTCACAACGTGCACAGCACTTCTAAACGCTGCATGCATCATGACGCCAACATGGCGCGTCTGTATGGAAGCTGCCATTTAAAAATGGTGGCATCCATACACGCTAGGGTTTGGGAGGGACTAAACGCTGCTCCCACCCAAACCCTATTTGCACACTAAAGAGCCCTAATGGAGCTCTTTAGTGCGCATCTAGATCGGGCCAATGATTCTAGTCTTAGCCACCAGGCAGGTTTCAGAGAGCAGTATTCTCCAGCTCTATGATTATTAAGCTATGGGGTGCTACAGGATTCCATCTTATCCCCTATACTGTTTAATAGTCATAAAAAGCTTACAACCGTAAGTTGAAATTTTGCTGTCTGAATCAAGTGGAGCTGTGCTTGGATGCTGCAATGGACTGGATGAAGACCAAGAAACTAAAGCTAAATCCCAGCAAGATGGAAGCTCTGTGGATTGTTGAATCTTTGATCCCACAACCTTCCCTTGATGGGGCTCCTTCTCCCAGGCTTGGGTGGAAACATTATTCAAAAATATTCCACAAAATGGTCAAAAACATTTGAGAAAACCTGATGAGAAGAATCCTGGATGGATGCGAATCTTCACAATTTGAGATCTGTTCCCCACAAAATTCACATGTGGTTGTTTTGCAAAGAAAGCAACATTTTCTGCACTGAAAACAGCATTTTTTCTGTGTTGAAAATAATAATTCAATGCAGAAATATTAATTCCTGTTTAGAAAATGCTGTAATTGGGGATTTAATCTGTGTAAATGGTTGTTTCCATGCAGAAAATGCTGTTTCTTGCACAGACAATTCTGTTTTCTGCACCAAACAATCACATGCAAATTTTGCATAGATTAAGTTGCTGAAATTCACAGAAGTTACTCATTATTGCTTTTGAGAAGAAATGAAGACTTTATCTACAGTGCAGAAATTATGTGGTTTGACAGAACTTTGACTGCCATGGCTCTATGCTATGGAATTCTGGGAATTGTAATTGTAGTTTGTAATCGGTTCTAGTGCCATAACAAACTACATTTTCCAGAATTCCATATGACTGAGCCATGGCAGTCAAAGTAGTGTCAAACTGGATGAATTTTGCACTGTGGATGTAGACTAACTGTCTGAACAGACTGGCAAGAAACGCCAGCATCAGGGTGGAGTGGGGATGAGATGACTGCACACCAAATGCCCTGACTCTGCCCCAATGCCAGCATCATTCTGCATGCCTGACAGGAAAGCAGGCAGCATCAAGCTATTTCTTTGGTGCAGCATTTAGACACTCTTTGGCCAAAGAAATGCAAAAAAGCTGCTGCTACGGTGGCAAGGGCGGCTTTTTGCCATTTTAAAAAGGAGTGGGATTTTGTTATTTCTTTTTAGAGAGGCGAACTCCCAGATGAGGGCCACAGCATGTGGTTGCTGCAGCCCTGATCCGGCACTGAAAGGGGTGGTGGGATGCCACTCTATTGGGGTGGTATGTTCAGCCCCTTAGTGAAGAATTATATCTTTTACTTGGGAGTACTCCCAGATCTCTCTGTGTCACAGCAATCCCAGATGGACTGCATTTCATGCAGTGTTTGTGGCCAGCTTTTACAAGTCTGTCAGCTACAGCTTTTCCTGAAATGGCATGGGCATTTGCATGGGGCTGCCCCAGAATTGTAGTTCGTGAATTGGCATGGGCTTTGCATTCGACTGCCCATGAAGACAGCTCAGAAACTGCAGCCAGTGCAACACAGAGAAGATATAATAGGTTCCTAACAAAAGCATCATAGAGAAATCACAGGACACTGACTGTAAAGAAGCTGCACTGCTTGGCAAGGGGTTGTTGATAACAGCCTGGGGTATTCTTTGGAAGCACCACTTCCTCTGTATGCCTGCCTGAGGACTCAGGTCCTCTGATGCTGGCTTTATTCCAGTGCCAAATTAAAACGTGGCTTTTTAGCAAAGCCTTTGAGGCCTAATAATTTTACACAAATCTGCATATGTACATGATTTTGAACTGTTTTAATTAGTTTTAAATTGTTGAATGATTTAATATGCTTTTGTACTGTTTGAATTATCCCTTTACTGTTCTACGTTTCCATTCTGTTAAGACTGGTGCAAATTGGTTTTGCTATATGCCATCAAGAGATCTTGTGATATGAGGTAGGGAATAAATATTTCAATAAATGCATAAATAAACATGTATGGAAAGCATCCAGCTGGAGAAGACTGCCTCAAACTCTCTGACAGATAGCCCAATCCACTGTCTTCCATAGATCCAAGGGACAGGCAGTCTAGTAGCTTTTAGAATACAGCAAAGGTAACTAATAGTAGTCCTTCAAATATTTGTGGCCTGTAGGTCCCATCATTCTTACTCCTTGGTCAGCATAGCAGGTGATGCAAATTGCAATCCACAAGGCATCTGAAAGGTCATAACTGCCCATCCCATCTACACTGTGGAAATAGAGCCAGTGTGGTATGATGATTTTAGTGTTAGATGATGACCATGGAGACCAGGGTTTAATTCCCAATTCAGCCATGGAAACCCATTGGGTAATCTTGGGCAAATCACACACTCTCAGCCCCAGAAAATCATCTTGGGGTCACAATAAATTAAGAAGTGACTTGTAGGCACACAACTACTACACTATAGAAATATTACAGTTTGACACCATTTTAATTGCCATGGCTCCAGAATCCCAAGATCTGTAGTTTTATGAGGCACTCGCATGCTTTGGCAGAAAAGGGGAAAGACCTTGTAAAATTACAAATACCAGTATTCCGTAGGATGGAGCAACAACTTTTAAAGTGCTGTCAAACTGCATTATTTCTAGAGTGCAGATGCACCCTTAGGAAGGATCCCAGAATTTAGTCAGCTCTCTCTCTCTCTCTGTATGTTTTCCAGTCTATCTCCCTGACTTTCTCTGGTTTCTTTTTATGTGGGGGCCAAAATTAAATTATCTTTAAGTGGTGGGGGGTAGGTATAACCCTCCTATACCCTATGGTTGGCCCAAGCCCTTTGCTGCCTGAAGAGAACAAGAAATAATTTCCATCCAAGTCTAGTTACTAGGTCAAAGTACAGGGAAGGAACATGGTTATGATCTTCCCCAGAGGCTCCCCCTCCAGTCAAGGTTTGTAGACCTCATGTCAGAATTCAGAAATTCATCCTTTCTCTCAATCTAGGACTTTACCCTCTTTTGGGGGCAACAGGCCAGGAGGTAGAATTAATTTTCACCTTCTCCAGGCCTTTTCCCTCAACTCACATCCTGCAGGCTGTGCTTGTGAAGGGGAAGAAATAAATGTATGTGGAAAGTTTACACATAGTGGCTCATGAAATTTTCAGAGCTTGGTCAGTGGCTCAAAGGTTCCAAAATCTTGGAGAGCCACGATATTACATTTCTGGAAATCAATGTCTCTTGCCCTGAAGGTGTAATAGTTAATTCTGCTTGCAAATGTGAAGGACGGTAGACAGGACATAGATCTTCTTTATCCAATGCAGCATCCAGGATTTTCGTTCTTTCTAGCAATCACAGTGCTCAGATGTTTAATGGAGAATTAAACTGAGCTCCAAAGGAATAGATAACACTACTACTACTACTACTACTACTAGTTGTTGTTGTTGTTGTTGTTGTTGTTTAAAGGTCTCTGCAGTACATGTAGCTGAACAAACTGAATCCAGATTTGCCAGGAATTGTCTTGAAAGTAGTATACAATCTGGCTAAGTGCACAGCTATAGAAGTCTGACTTTATCCATGCATACCTTAGGCTGGACTGAGGCTTCTTTCAAACTCAAGATTTTCCGAATTTCTTTAAATCTCCTTAATTTTTATCAGAATTAACACTACCATTTTACATTCAAAAGAGAAAATTCGTAAGCATCTCAATGTGTTTCAAGAGCAGAACATGGGGACAAGAAAGAGTTTGTATTTTAAACTAGCAAGTATTCATTTTTTAAAAAGAAAAAGATAATTTGTAGAAACAATAAATATCTTACCAAATACCTACCTGCCATTTCCTCGCAATTTTCTTTGGTAAATGGGCCTTAATCCCACCATTTTTGTAGCAATTTCCTAGTGGCTTTGCTCATTACAGCCCCAAAATTGTTATCTCATGGACCTCATCAGATACTTTTCTGCAGATTTGGTATCATCTTGCAAGACAGAACAATTGTGAGCTTCAATCATCTTTGCTTTTATACCCAGAAATATCAGATACATTTACCGGTCTTCTTTTTTACTTGGACTTCTAAAAAGTGCATATCGTGTGTGTGTGCATGAGGAGGGGGAGAATAGCTTTAAGACATCTCTGAATATATAACTGAAACTTCTTTTTTTAAAAAAAGATATTTCAGAACAGTGTTAGTTTTTATTTTGCACATACAGTTTGAATGAACATTTCCTTTAACGTTTTGATTACCAAAAGGGTGAAATTTTAATTCTGTGGCACCTGTATCATCTATTAATGGGTTTCTGCCTTTAAAAAATGGTTAAAGTAAGAATTTCTTAACTTCAGAAAGCTTTCAAAGAAAAGTGTCAGCAATCATTACCACAGTAGTTATTGGATATACTACAGCTGATACCTCTCATATGTGCTAGCCCTATTTTTTTTCTCCCTGTACCAAGCAAATATCATTTGTCTTCTGCACCCTCCAACCAAGAATTTAGGAAGCAATGGGCCAAATTATATTGTTAGATCCACCTGGAACACACAATTGAATCAGAGGGACTTACCACCATGTTGACTCATCATTGAACAATGAGTCAATGGGTCTTTTCTAGTTGGAATTAATCAGTAGGATTGAGACTAGTGATTTTGGATTACAGAAATAAAGATATCCTGTGAAAATTAAAAATAGATTGTTATATTTTAAAATGATTATCATAGTCAAAACATATTTTATTTTTTTATTTATAAAAATATAAAACTACTTTTATAAACTTGAAACAATAATTGTAGTAACTATCTTGGTATGCCCAGACCTATTAACAATGCCAAAAATTGTTTGTAAGATGTGAATCTGTTTCATGTTCCATAAGTTTCATATGGTCCATAAGTTCCATAAGGTTCCATAAATTCCATAAGGTTCCATAAGTTCATAAGGTTTTGGTTTTAAGTTTTCAAAGACTAAACAGCTTAAAACCTGGCTATCTAAGGAATTACTTGGCTTGCTATGAACTTAACTGATTATCAAGAGCTGCAAGAAAGATCCTAAGAGCCTCTTTTGACAATCCAAAGCGTTTCTTTTGATGATCCTTTGATGAAAAAAGAGCCTTTTTTGACAATCCAAAGTGTTTCTTTTGATGAACCTTTGATGAAAAAGTTTTATTTGTTGGGTAACAGGAAATGGTGGAGCTTGGAAAGTTAATTTATGGAAAGTAACTACTTGTATAACTCATTTCAAAGCCTACCACAAAGTTATAATTTATGATTAATAAGAGAATGGTATAACAGTTGACGTTCTCATTCAAAATAGCTCTTTAAAAATCACCTAAACAATCCTAAAGGTGCTGTAAAAAATAAAAAGAGATATAAAGAATATCTTCAAACTTTTTTTTGTCCTTGGCAAAATAAGAAGATTGTACAGAAAAAGTCTTCTCAAGCACCTTGCCTCCAATGGCCTCATCTGCAAACCAGAGATTGGACAAATAGGTTACTTGGAGCCTGCAGACTTTTTCACCAATGGAATAATGGTTGAGTATAACTTTACATTCATGGAGTTATGCAGCATTTGCACACTGCTGCCTCCTTGGTGAACTGCATCATCATACATTTGAAGATGTATTTTGAAATATACTTTCATTTGCACATGTACATATGCAATCATGTTCATGGTGTGCACAAACATACAATACTATATTCAATGAATATGGACAGTCATGAATAATGTAGAACCATGCACAACTCTGTTCTGAAACCTTGAATTGAATACAGCCATTCTGAATCAAAAATATGTCCAATCACTTCTGCACAAGAATGTGCACATGAATTAGTTACCCCCCCCCCCAAAAAAAAGATTCTGGCCACTGACTATGCTGCATCCTTAGTGCAGAAATAATCCAGTTTGACATAACTTTAACTGTTATGACTCCATGCTATGGAATTCTGAGAACTGTAGTTTTGTGAGATACTTAGCCTTCTCTGCCAGAGAGCTCTGGTTTCTCAACAAAGTACAGTTCCCAGAATTCCATAACATGGAGCCATGGCATTTAAAGTTATGTCAAACTGGATTATTTCTCCACTGGGGATGCAAACTTTGTCTTCCTTCCTTTAACACAGGCAACTGCAAACTTATACTGCACTAGTGTAGTGTACCAAAATAATTTTGGCCATACAGTTTTATTTTGTTTTTAATATTTTAACAAGTTCTATTGAGTTTTTAGAAAAACAATGTTTTGATGATCTTTTTTTAAAAAAAGTTATTAAACTGACTTGGTGGATTTTAATAAAAAGGTAGTGTACAGTTAATAAATAAATAAATAAATAAATTGTTTTTACTTTAGAAAACATTACCTTGGTACTGCAGTAGGATAGGGTACAGGAAAATAAGGCTCATGGACCATCTAAAAACATCACTTTCAAAGACATTTCACTATGCTGGCACAATTACACCATCATACTGCCCTAACTAGATTTTTGCTCAATGACTGTTGGTTTTTCACCCTTTGACAGATTTGGATTAGTTAGTTGGGTTATAATTTGGCTACTGGATGTACATGGAGTGGGGAGGTGGAACATACAGCATGTTGTAACCCTGAAGAACCATTGGAAAGAGTAAGACAAGTACTGTAGGGATCAGAGGCTGGTGGTAGTAATGGCATCTCTCTTCCAACAATTCTTCATGAAACCTCTGGGCATTTCATCTTCTTGGAGGAGAGAGCAGTATCTGTTCCAAATATTGTCCCTCAGTTCCTAAATCAGTCTGACGCCTTTATTGCATTTATATACAACTTTTTTCCCCCAGGTGTTCAGCTGTGGGAACCCAATGGCACTCACAAACAATAAAACATTTTTTTTAAAAAAAATCCATGATAAATTAAAACACAATAAGATCATCATATTAAAATTATTTAAAACACAAAAAGTTAAAACTAGAGTGCCACCCACTCCTGCCAGAAGGCTCTATGCAAGTATTTACTCATGAAAAGGCTGGTTGAACAAGGTCTTTGCCTGTTAGCAAAAAGAGAGCAGTTAGGGACCCAGCCTAACTGTGCAGAAGGAAATTCCAAAGGTTAGGAATAGCAGCTGAGAAGTCCCTTTCCCGTGTCCTCACCAGATGGACCTGTGATGATGGTGGGACCAAGAGAAAGCCTTCCCCTGAGGTTCTTAAGACTGACAAGTTCATATAAAGAAGTATGGTTTTTCACATAATCTGGACCTAATCTATTATCCTGTTGTCAGTGCTGAAACAGGATAGTTCACCTAAGTTTTGAATGTCAAGATGTCCTTGTGCTTCTGCCTTGGGCTGCAAAATTATCTTTGACCAGCCCTGGTAAGATGCATTCATTGCACTGTTTGTAAGGGACCCCAGGTGTTCAGCTGTAACACAAAAGGCTCTTTGAATGTGGTCAGGAATTAGTTCACTGTCTGCACACACTGGAATTCTGTTCAAGTGCAGATGAACACATGTATGAGAAGTGTGAAACATGCAGGACTCTTCACATGCATTCAATACCAACAGATTGTGAATTAACAAAATAAGATAACATTTTATTTTATTTTTTATTTTGCACATGCAAATAACACTGAGAAAAACTAGAATTTTCCTTCCTATTATGGGAACATGGCCTCTGTAATGCACAAAAAAATGTCCAAAGGAACAAGAATAATTTTTGGGAAAACCCCACATTTTGGAAAATGTTAAATCTGTCAATGTAAAATTTAGGGCAAACCATTAAAAGGGCTGCATTGAATGGTAAGGACTGTCAGAATAATAATAATAATAATAATAATAATAATCATCTTTTATTTATATCCCGCCCCTCTGTAGAGAGCAATTGAGGCAGTTTACAAATTAAAACTTACATACAAACCAATGTCTCCAATTCCACCCTCCCTTAAAACATCAATTAAATCTTAACAATTTAAAATCATACATTCAAACATCAAAACTAACATCCATTTCAACATAATGGACAAAGCAAATAGACTGTAGAAAATTTAGAGAGGAATAATAATAATAATAATAATAATAATGTTTTATTTATACCCCTCTCTTCAGCCAAGGCGCAGTTTACAATTTGTTAATTAGACATTTCCCTGCCCTCAGGCTTACAATCTAAAAAGACAGGACACAAAAGGAAAAGGGAAAGGTGGTGGGGAAGGGGAAAGTCCAGCAGATCTTCTCTCCCTCGGAGGCCTGGACCAAGGCAGATGGACTGGAGGGAGGGCTCTTCTTCCCTTCAGGCAAGGCCTGTTGTTGCTGGCTTGCCTTTCTCTCCCTCATGATAGTGGAGGGATGGGGGCTCTTTCTCTTTTTAGGCAAGGCCTATTGGAGCTGACTTGTTTTTCTCGCCCTCAAGATGGTGGATGGAAGGAGGGCTCCTCTTCCTTTCAGGTAAGGCCTGTTGGAGCTGGCTTGCCTTTCCCTCCCCTAAGATTGTGGATGGAGGGAGGAGGGATCCTCTTCCTTTCAGGTAGAGGATTTAATTGGGTGACCGGGTTTTCTACTTGGGAAAGGCCTGCCGAAAGACATCCGTCTTGACAACTTTCAAAAAGCTGACTAGACTGGTAATGTGATGGATCTCTTCCGGCTGGCTGTTCCATAATCTGGAAGTGGTTGGCGAAAAGGTCCTCTGGGTGGTTGCAGTAAGCTTAGTTTTTATAGGTTGCAATAAATTCTTCCCAAAGGACCTGAGTGTGCGAAGTAGATTGTACGGAAGAAGGAGGTCCTGGAGATAGGTTGGACCCAAGCCATTAAGGGCTTTAAAGGTAATGACCAACACCTTGTACTTCACCAAGAAATTAACAGGCAGCCAATGAAGTGATTTTAAAATCGGTGTTAGCTCATCGTTTCTGGTTTTACCAGTGATCAGCCTGGCTGCTATGTTCTGAACTAATTGAAGTTTCCGAACTAAGCACAAGGGTAGCCCCATCGAGAGTGCATTGTAAAAATCGAGTCATGAAGTTACCAGCGCATGCACTACAGTTTCTAGGTAACCCACTTCCAGGAAAGGATGCAGCTGGCGTATCAGCCGAAGCTGATAACAGGCACTCCTGACCATCGCATTTACCTGATTTGTCATCTGCAGCAACGGGTCTAGGAGCACCCCCAGACTGTGAACACAGTCCTTTGAGGAGAGTGTGACCCCCTCTAGGACTGGAGGTTGTATCACCATATCTGGGTTGGGGCCCCTACTGTAACTACCTCCATTTTGTCTGGATTCAGCTTTAGTTTGTTTTTCCTCATTCATCCCATTACTGCTTGAAGACATTCATTGAGAGGACAGATGCCATCTGAAATCAAAACTGTAGACCGAGACATGGAGAAATATATCTGGGTGTCATCAGCATACTGATAACACCCTACCCCATAACTTCAGATGCTTTCTTCCAGTGGCTTCAAGTACATATTGAATAGCATCAGGGACAGGATGGCACCTTGAGGGACACTACAATAAAGCTCTTTGTTTGCTGAGGAACTGTCCCCAAGCATCTACCTTTGGTATCTGCCTGAGAGGAAGGAACGGAACCACTGTAATGCAGTGCCTCCTAGTCCTAACTCTATCAGTTGTTCGAAAAGGATGTCATGGTCAATTGTGTCAAAAGCCGCTGAGAGGTCTAAAAATACCAACATGGTCACACTTCCCCTGTCAATGCCCAGACAAAGATAATCAGCTAAGGCAACCATGGCAGTCTCAATTCCATATCCTGTCTAGTTTGAAATAGATCTAGATAATCGGTTTCAATCAAGACAACCTGAAGCTGAAGGTCAACAGTCCTCTTGATCACTTTGCTCAAAAATGATAGATGGAACACTGGTCTATGGTTGTTCATATCCAGTGGGTCCAGGGAAGTTTTTTTTTCCCCAGAAGCAGCCTAACAATCTTGAAAACAAGATTCGCTAAAGAGGGGGAAGTTACAAATACAGCTGCCCTGAGGTTCAGCAACAATGAGAACATGTGAACCCATTTTATCAACCTTAAGGAACATAGGTGGTCACATTAATTGTGCTGATTATAAAAGGACACTTCCACAGACAGACGTATTTCCAGTGTTTCCTTTCTGACCTAACTAAACAAGCACTGCAAGCATATGCTTTAGTATCCACTCTGTATAAAAGAATCAGTTGCCTGATAAAGTATCTTCTGCTATACACTGCTATACACTGCACTTTTCTTTTCCTCCCAAATCCCCTATAACCATAGAATATTTAGAATGTTATAAAAAGATGTTCACTGTTTCTTTGATGCCCTAAAGATGACCCAACCAGTCTTGAGTGAGCATTTGGGAGAGGCTGTTTGTCTAAGGGGCTGGACAGATGGGCAGAAAGGGGTGGCAAGATGCCATCCCTTTCTGCCCTGGATGGAGGCCGCAGCAACCAAACACCGCAGCCTCTGAGAGGCCTAAAAAGAACCTGCTCCTGGTGGGTTCTTTTTAGGCCACTTCTGGGGCACCACTGGATGTCATTGTGGTGCACCCCATCTGTACAGGGGCACATCAAGACGGTGCCTGGGGTGCGTGGTAGGGTTGCTGAGTGTGTAAACACTCAGCTCCCGCACACCCCTAGTTCGGGCCCAGGCCGGCACAAAGTGCCAGTCTGTCCAGACCCTACATCACCTGATTATCAGTATAGTAGGGAGCCATTTAATGTTCTCTGTTAGAGAGCTCTGATGCCACAACAAACTACAAATCCTAGGATTCCATAGGAGCCATGAAAGTTAAAGCAGTGTCAAACTGTATTAACGCTGCAGTGTTGCAGCAGCCCTGGGCTTATTCAGCAAAAAATTAACATGTTAAAGCTGTGCACAGAAAACAGCGTTTTCTGTGCAGTAAATTACAGTCCTAATTTAAGAGGAAAAAATGTTTTACCTTATTGTTTAAGGATTCAAGACACACTGAATCTCAAAGACAGTAGCTTTTTGTCTTGCTAATGGAATTTTAAATTTATTTCAGGGACTAAATTTCCCATTATCCATATGGCCAGAAGGAGGAAGAGCCCATGTGCATTAAAAGCCTTCCATAACTGGTCTCAGGAAAACCTCCGCAACATCTTGACCAAATGCAGGGCTAAGACTAACATTCTCAATTATTTTTCCTCTTTCTCCTGTATGATTTTTAATACCTTTGCCCGATGAAGAAGCCAATGGAGCTTTGAAAGCATGCAACATATACAATGTGCATTTTGGCTGGCCCAACAAAGATATCACTTTTTTGTGGCTTTTGGATAATACTGTACTTTGCTATATGGCCAATACGGCTATTCCTGGATATGCTTTCTGCATGTCAAGATACCATATTTTAGCCACTGCAGGGGAAGCTTAAAGAGACAGCCAAATGACTGGGACTTTACTATTTAAGGTTTTTGCCTCGAATAAAGGTAAAACAATTTATTTTCTTTTAAATTGGGATTGCACTATCATGTTTTGCCTTATCAGCACCTAAAAGATTTCCTGATACAAAAGCATGGAGGCCTCCTGAGAAATTCAGTGTTCTCTTCTTAACAAAGGGTCTTGTTGCTTCACAAAGGATTTGAGACAAACTGGGTCTCAAAGACAGTAGCTTTTTGTCTTGCTAATGGAATTTGAAGTTTATTTCAAGGACTGAATCTCCCAGGACCCACATGGCCAGAAGGAGGAGGGGCCCACCTGCCTGAATATTCTTCCATACCATCTGAACTGAGGACAACAACCACAACATCTTTACAAATGCAGGCTATGATTAACATTGTCATATTTTTTCCTCTTTCTCCTGTATGATTTTTAACACCTTTGCCTGATGAAGAAGCCAGTGGAGTTTTGAAAGCTTGCAACATATACAATGCGCATTTTGGTTGGCCCAATAAAGGCATAACTGTTTTGTGGACTTTGGATGATACTGTACTTTGCTGTATGACCAACACAGCTACCTTGGATATGTGAAGATTCTGTCAGTCAAAATTCTTTTTTTTTTTTTACATTTTTTTGGAATATTTCCAGATGTTCTTTACATACCTAATGGGTAGTAAGGAAGATTTCACAAAGGTATACCATATGATGAAGCATACGTCAAAATCATCATTTGGACTCACCTTCTATGTCAAGGGTGAGCAGATGATGTTGGACTGCAACTCACGTCAGCTATAAATAGTATAGCCCAGCAGTCCCCAAAGTGTACCCTTTAAGAGATTTTGGACTTCAGCTCCCAGAAGCCTCAGCCATGTTGGCCAATAGTCTGGGATTCTGGGAGCTGAAGACCAAGATCCCTTAAAGAGGATAGTTTGGGGATGACTGGTATAGCCCATCGTAAGGTATTCTGAGAGCTGAAATTCAAGAACTTCTGCCCACTCCTGCCTTAAAAGATCACTGTTGTTTTAAGAGCATATCAAAAGTATGGTGCTTTGCAAGTTTTATAAGAGCAATGTGTTCCTTAAAGAAAGCCAAGGAACTGTAATTTGTTGAATGGGTTTAGAATTCTACATAATAGTAGTATTAAAACAAAGTTTGAAATATAGCAGTTTCCATCATTACATGTATAGCGATGAGCACAATTCAAAACCTAGAGAGCTGATATATTCCAATCTAACTTTTCTTGCAACTGAAGTTTCAATAGATTCACAGGAAGATTTTTCCTCATCTATTTTCATAAGAATGATTTTGTGAGGTGGGTTCTTTATTAATTATATGTGACAGGCAAGAAAACTGATACCAAGAGACAGTAAACTATTCAATCTAATTGCCACTAATTTCCTGCAAAGCTTGGGTCAAAACGTACGTTTAGTAAGGTAGTCTACCCAGACACTACAGAAGACTTTCTCTCCTCCTTGTCAATGGTCGTGTTGATTCTAATGCGTAAGTTATTCTCTGAGATGCAGTCTCCTTTCCTTAAGCGTTTTATGCTATAATATGTCTTAATGCCCCTTAAGTTCCAGTTAATGTTCTCTAAAGTTCAAATCACCTTTCATCAAGTAATTCGTAAGCAATAAGCCTTAGTGTCCACGTATCAGAAGCATGATAGAAGTGCTCTTAATCTCCATTTACCAGGCATGGTTGCTAGCTATTTGCATAACAAAAGTGATCTGCTCATAAAATAATGTCAGCTAAGCAAAATCAGAGATATTTATACCTTTCCCCCTTGTTAGCGTGCAGTATTTACGACCTCAGATGAGGTACATTTAGTTGTCTATATGAAGAGTCAAGAAGTACAGAGCCATTAAAAATAGAAAAGTTGAAGGTAGGAAGATGATTATGTCTTGGTTCCACCCATTATTCTTAATGAGAGATAGATACTCAATGGTGCACATTACTCTAGCATAAGAAATATACCTCATCTTCCTTCATCCTCTTTCTCCACACCTCCACAAAAGGGAATCTGAAAGCTGATCTACTTTTTACCCAATTATTCCAGCTTGATTTCTCCTTTGGTAGTGTTTCCACACGACTCCGTTAGCTGGGTTTTATATGGACTATAGGCATACCATTCTGTGTCCATGTCAAGAAGTGCCCTTTCCCCCCATGGTTCAGTGAACCAGCCTTCTGTATCTCAAACAGCAAGAACTTTATTCCAGTAACCATAGGTGTTAGGAGGAATATGTTTGCAGACAGAAATGCTCTCATCCGCAAACAGCAATTCCACACTCACAATTCCCTGCCCTGCTGGCTTGGCTATGATTTGCCCATAAATGAATACATATCCATGTACCATCCTTCTTGGTCTAATGACCCAGCCCCCCCCCCTTAAACACTTGGGTTTCACCATCTACATCTTTTCTCCTGTGAGAAACCACATCTTACACACATCTCTGCATTCCTGTACCCAGCAATTATCGTCCCTGTAAGCCACCATAAAGGTTCTGTCCAAACACTACCTCTCATAATGATAATGATAATAATAATAGCTTTATTTTTACCCTGACTTTCTGTTGGAGACAATCGAGGAAGCTTACAATTAAAACAAGAACATATATACCCCATATCCCAGTCATTCCCTCCCCCCCCCAAAAAAAACCCATAAATTAAACAGATTAAACATTAAAAGCAACACAATTAAAATAATCAGGAATGGGCAGATGGGGCACAAGTACTCAGTGGGATGGTAGATTCAGATTCGGTTGGTGCCCGGGTTTGCTATTCAGGGAAGGCCTGCTGGAAGAGATCCGTCTTGACAACCTTTTTAAGGCTGTCCAGGTTGGTAATATGATGGATCTCCTCTGGCAGGCCATTCCATAATCTGCTATTTAACACCTCTCATATCCACAATACACACAAGTTAACAATTTTAAAATAAACCCCCTACATTGCTACGTTAATAACTAATTACCTGACCATACACACAACCTATGACACATTTGATCAGATGTTGACTCCTGTTTCTGTCATCTGACTAGGATACCAAGCTTTCATATATTTTTTGTTGTGTGCCTTCAAGTAATTTCCAATTTATGGTGGCCCTAAGGCGAACCCATCATGGAGTTTTCATGGCAAGTTTCTTCAGTAGGGTTTTGCCATTGCCATCCTCTGAGGCTGAGACAGTGTGATTTGTCCAAGGTTACCCAGTGGGTTTACATGGCTGGGTCCAGCACTGAAACCACTACATCATGCTGCCTCTCTCCCTCTCTCTTTCTATATGTCTCTAGCTTTTGCAGGAGCCAATGTACGGTGAAAAAGTGTAGGTACTCTTCTGTTAAATTATTCTGCCAGAAATAAGTCTGTCCCTGCTGTTCAGGTGAGAGGGAAGGGAGAGTGAGGAGTGCAGTGCAAGATGTAAGGAGGAGTGCATTGCAAGGGCATTAAGTGAAGTGAAGAGACAGGAAGTAAGAGTGAGTGGTGTGCATGGCAGAATCTAAAAAGCAAGGGAATGGATTGTTGTGATGATTCAAGGTGAGCCAAGGGAGATAGTAGGAGGGAAGTGAGAAATAAGCATGGGAAGTATTTTCAAGGCATGAGGTGAAGCAAGAGAGTGAGGAGGAGGGAAGAGGGAGAGGAGTGAGAGAAGGAAAGTAGGGTGAGAGATACAGTAGCAGAGTGAAAGGAACAAATAGTTTGAATAATCTGTATAATTAGAATAATTAGAATAATTTGCAGAGTATGCAAAATAGATGCCCAGATTTTAGGCAGTGGACTATGTGGTCTGTTAAGTGAAGATGTGCTGTACACATAATTTATATATTACATTTTAATTTATATATTACATTTATTCCATAACTAACTCTCAGCCTCTGAGGATGGTAATGGAAACCCCCCTCTGAAGAAACCTGCCAAACTATAACAACAATAAACCCTATAAGAAGTTTGCCTTAGGGTCACCAGAAGTTGGAAACAACTTGAAGGCACACAACAACAACTACTACTTTGCTTCTCCTGAACTCCAAACACTACTATGGCACACTTATTCCTATACACTCATCCCTTTTAAAATGTAGTTAATTTAGATTTTATAAATATTTGACATCAACAATCTAAGATATGCAGATGACACCAGACTACTAGTGGAAAACCTGGAATAGTTACCGAAGATGGTCAAAGAATAAAGTGCAAAGACAGTCTTACTGCCGAACATAAAGAAAACAAAAATAATGACCACAGAGGATCTATATTATCTTCAACCTTAATCATCATCATCATCATAGTTAAAGAGTTCCTGTACCTTGGATCAAACATTGATAAGAATGGAGATTGCAGTCAAGAAATAAGAAGACTAGGAATGGGAAGGACAGCCATGAAAGAACAACTAGATGAGATCCTAAAGTGTAAAGATATACATAAAAGCATTAAAGTCAGAATCATCAAAAGCATTGTATTCTCCATTACCATGTATGGATGTGAGAGTTGGACAGCGAAGAAAGCAGACAGAATGAAAATAAACTCATTTGAGATGTAGTGCCAGAGAAGTGTGCTGAGGACACTGTGGACAACCAAAAAGCCAAACAAGTGGGTTCTTGATCAGATCAAGCCTGAATACTCTCTAGATGCAAAGGTGACAAAACTGAGGCTGTCGTACTTTGGCCACATCATGAGAAAGCATAACTCACTAGAAAATAAGAGAGGAAGACCACATACCAGATGTTGTGTCAATCAGGGGGGTCATGGGCCTGAATCTGCAGGATTTAAGCAGAGCAGTGAAGGTTAGGGAGTCTTGAATATGTCTCATCCAAAGGGTCACCATGAGTCAGAACCCATTTGAGGGTTGTTATCATACACACAGATGTTCTATGACAGTACAAATAACCTCTAAGATCCTGCTTCCCATTGCGTAGCGTTGTTATATACATAACTACAAATTCCACTTATGCAAGTGACTCTATCACTAACGGATGACAGTCATTATGATAAACGTTCTTACAGATTTTAGAAAATGTTGCATGAAAAGTCCACATGGGCTTTCTAAACAGATGCTCTGTGTGGATATATAGAGAGTCTCTGAATATGAGAACTTCCTTCCCCACCCAAGAATAATTACAGCTGACACTCAAACCTCTCATGCTAATGGGAATATATCTGGTTCAGGTTTAAGCCTTTGCACCTCTCTATTTACAAAGGATTTAGGCAACAACAGAAATACATTTTCCAACTAAATATGGCAGTGTTTCGATACAGAATGGGTAAATCTTCAGTTTTCAATAGGCACATTTCAGATTTTTGTGAAAGTCCGAAATAGGTTGATTTATGTGATAGAACTAGACAACTGGACAGCCTTTCCATTGTTTACATTGCAGGTTAACCACAAGTGTGGCTGTGATGTGAAACTCCATTGCCCTCACTAGGCTTGAGCAGGTATGACAGAGAGAACAAAAATGCAGATGCTTCTGCTTCTCTCCCACTGTTGGATATGCATCAACTCTATTGTAACTAACAGATGTGGGGAAACTGTGGAAGCCCTTTTACTCAAGTGACTGTATATGACTTCAGATGCACATCATCAAAGTACTGCTATTACTCAAACTGATAACACAGATTTAAAGTGTATTATAAATAGATTTCCTGGAGGACACCTATAAACATCTAATAACATTAAATGAGATAGTAATTCTCTATTATAGACTGTGTTTGGAGTCCTGTAAACAGGTAGGTCTCTTGAATCCTGCTCAGTGGCTTTACCTGGGATTTAAGCAGCCTAATTTGTGCATAAGATTGAAGCACAGGACATCATTTGGCAGCTTAAAGGATTTTACTGAGACATTTCCAGTTCTGAAGATTTCCCAAGAATCTCCTAACTAAATACAGTATGTAAACATGCATCATAGGAATGCTGGATGAATTCATTATCTTTATCTGTTTCCAATCTCTTTCAGCTTTTGTGTGAAGGAAATTATACTGATCTTCTGAAGTTTCAGTCTTCTACACCAAGTGCAAGAATCCCTTTCAGCCGGCGGACTGAATTCAGTTTCAGAGGGATCCTCAGAGATGGGTGGCAAGAAAGCCAAAAGGTGGGCGACACTGCAAAAATAATCCAGTTTGATTCTGCTTTAACTGTCATGGCTCCAACCTATAAGACCCTGGGGTTTGTAGTTTACTGCGGCACCAGAGCTCTATGATAGAGAAGACTAAATATATCACAAAACTACAAATCCCAGAAGTCCATAGCACTGAGTCATGGCCGTTAAAGTGGTGTTAAACTTCATTAACTCTGAAATGTAGATGCAGGCCAGGTCACCTTAGGGAAGGCACACAGCAGCAGCAACAACAACACCTACTACTACAATATGTAGAACCAACAGCAGCTGCAAAAGTCACTTCCCTCCAGAGCATTCTGGCCCTTGTTGTACCAGGAGGAGTCCTGGTGGCACAGAGGATAAATGCCTGTACTGCAGCCACTCACTCACAAGTTCAATACCAGCCAAGGGCTCAAGCTCAACTCAGGCTTGCATCTTTCCATAGGTTGCTAAAATGACTACCCAGCTTGTTGTCTGCAGTAGGTTCATTTAGCTTACACATTGTATACCGCTGAGGGAGTGCTTAAGTGCACTGATAAGCAGTATAGAAATGTACTTGCTATTGCTATTGCTATTACTGAATTTGTGACAAGTGTTCCTTAAACGTTTCTGCTAATAGTAGCATACTGTACCGCTCTTTCCATGGGCCAACTGAGTCTTCAAAATGGATGAAGACAATAAGAAGGGATGTAGCATTCACTAATCCTGATATTTGTAGAACGCATCCAATTCACCTTTAATTACCATCTTTCAAATCAAAAAAGTAATGGGGTGCATTACCAAGGCTACTGCACATACAGCGATAAATTCATGTTTGCATTTGTGGTGGCTTTCCTGCACCACACAGAGAATAACATTTTAAAGATAAAATAAACATGAAGGCAAAACCATATAATTATAATCACTGTACAATGCTCAAAATCACTTGTAATATGTAACTGTTATCCAGTGGTCATGCTTGCTTGAAACAAATGCACTCCCATCTTATAGTTCATTGAATCATTTGGTGAATTTGCCACCAGCTAATTTTGGAAGAGGTGCAGCTTGATAATTAAAAAGTATGTTATCTCTTGCCAGCTCATTATAGCCAAGTGTAAACCAACCTTAGCTTTCCCTAATCCCATCAACCCAGTCTGTACGAAGGGTCAGGGGTCAGTAACTGCTTCTAAAAACACTGTTCAATTGAATTCAGACACGCTGTTACCTACTAAGCAGCTGCTCACAAACAATTCAGAATCTGTCCTCATTACCAATTGTGAAGGTCTCCTATTGCAAGAAAAGCAGCGATTTGAATGGGGCCCTCATTCACCACCAAGGCTTTAAGACAGTCCAAGAGCTAAAGTCAGCATTTCCCCTACTGGCATTTTTAAAAAAAATGTTTTCCAGGCCAGTTAAGAGTACCTGGTGCTGTGGGACCACGAGTACATGTTTTCACAGAGAAACAGCTGCACAGAAAACTAGAGCCTCTCACTGCAAAACTACATCAGCTGCAATGAGATCCAGAGAGGTGAAATATATTAGAACATGTCTGCCAGTTCTGAACGTAGTCTGGAAAGATTCATGAGAGGCTGCATCTGCACTGCAGAAATACCGTGTTTCCCCCAAAATAAGACAGTGTCTTATATTAATTTTTGCTCCCAAAGATGTGCTAGGTCTTATTTTCAGGGGATGTCTTATTTTTCTATGAAGAAGAATTCATATTTATTGTTGAAAAAAAAAGAACATTTATTATATACTGTATATATATTTATATACAAAAACTTTTCTAGGTCTTACTTTCAGGGGACGCCTTATATTTAGCAATTCAGCAAAACCTCTACTAGGTATTATTTTATGGGGATGTCTTATTTTCGGGGAAACAGGATAATCCATTTTGACACTACTCTAATTGCCATGGTTCAATGCTATGGGATTGTGGGAATTGTAGTTGTGTGAGACAATTAGCCTTCTCTATTTGGTTGTTGTGGCTCTGGTGCCACAACAAACAACAATTCCCACAATTCTATCGCATTGAGCAATGACTGTTCAGGTGGTGTCAAACTGCATTATTTCTGCAGTGCATATACAGCTGAGTGTTCTAGAATATGTTTTGGAAAAATTTAAAGTAAACTGAATTGCCCAGAAGGGTTGTAAAGAATACTCACAAATGGAGACACCCCACTGTGAAAATGCCTGTCTGAATATTTTATGTAATTTTTCCCCCACAAACAAACAAAAATATTTGGGCAAGAAAACTGATCATGTACAAGAAAATTACAATGTTTTCTGTGCAGAAAGAAAGAAAGGAAGAAAGAAAGAAAGAAAGTCCTGAAGTGCAGAATTAAAATAATTGAAAAATGTGCAAACAAAACAAAACCCACACCCTCTCATGATTTCACTCAGCAGGGAGAAATTATTCATTCTTCAATGCATGCAAGAATGAACTGAGCTAAAATGTAGATGTTATTGCCCGCATAACTTAGTTTTGTTACGTTTCAAGAAGAGATCTATCCCAGGGGGTTGTTGGGATTTATCCATGGATGCCTTAAAAATGTAATGCCAAACAACAGGTGAACCAGAAAATATATTTCTCACAGGCCTTTTTCTGCTTTTTTTTTTTTTTAAGCTACTGGGTAATATTGAAGAAGAGCAGATTAGTTTGATACACTGAAACTTTCTGGCTAAGGGGCTGTGGCATGGAAAGGAACCGCTTTTTGCAGCTCCTTTTAGTACCAGATGAGGGCTGTGGCAACAGCACACAGCAGCCCCGATCTCGCCTTTCTACAGCACAAAAACGAGCTGCAAAAAGTGGTTCCTTTCTGTGCCACAGAAAGGGCATGGGTGCTGCTGGCGCCATGGCTTTTCAGCGCTCTTTTGGTGCTGCATCATCTAGACGCAGTGCCAGAGGAGTGCCATGACACCCCCCACCATGTGGTGTGGCATGAAGCGTAACGCTGGCCTGGGGCGGAGTTGGGGCATACGTTGTATGGACATTATACCCTGACTCCACCTCCAGGCCAGCCTTAATAACCAATCTGTACAACCTCTAAGTTACACAGCTCTCAGAATTTTTAAAAATGTGCTTGACTCATCTAGATGAAGACATGGCTGAAACAGAGGAAGAAACCTTTAGATTATCTCCACCCTTCAGTTTCATAGGTATCATCTTAGAGGAGAGTCTGCCTCCTAGTGACTAAAGATGGTACTGAAGACTTCAAACATATAGGCATACAGTAGTTACATTAATCAAAACAAATTAACGTGCTTAACAAAAAGCAAACAAAACAAACAAACAAAAAAATCAGAGGTACATTCCTCAGTTACCTCAGAATGTATTCACATTTTTTTGTCTAGGAGCCCTGATCTTAGAAGAAGAGAAAGGTTCTTTAACTTTTTACCAGTTTGGGTACTGGGACTGTAAAGGAACTGCAGGTCAGGGATCGGTTAATGGTTGATTTCAATTAAGCCATGATATTTATGTTCCCCTTTCTAAGGGATGTTTCTTCATGTTAGTAGGAAGATATTCCCATAATGCTTATTTGGAAGACTGGAAGCTTTTTTCCCATGATGCCAATGACCAGCACCATATTTTTTCCTGTTGGCTACACATGCTTTTGTATTTCCTGGAAACTTTCCAGGACTAGCAGCCAATGGCTCAAAGACCAGCATGGGTCCAAAGGCTACCACTTTTTGAGTGTTGTTGTGATGGTGGTGGTGGTGATTGTGTGCCTTCAAGATGTTTCTGACTTATGATGAAGCTAAGGCAAACTGATCATGGTGTGTTTTTGTTTGTTTGTTTGTTTGTTTGGTTGTTGAAAGATTGTTCAGAGGAGATTTGTCTGAGGCTGAGAGCATGTGACTTGCCGAAGGTCACCCAGTGGGTGTCATGGCTGAGCTGAGAATGAAACCCTAGCCTCCAGAGTCATAGTCCAACACTCAAACCACTACACCAAGCTGGCTCCTATAAAATTAACATTAAACTTGCTTCCACAGTCTGTTTCTAGGTACTAAAGTTAAGTTGGGCAAAAAAGGAGATTGGGACTTACAGGTAGATTTCTGGATAGTTTTCCGCGGATCAGTGAGGGTTTCTGATTCCCATTCTATCCTCTATAATTAACATTTTTGGGAACAGCTTCCACCCTTTAGGACACCATTATCCATCAGTTCCCCCTCCAGCTACTGTTTTTGAACATAGTTTCTACTGATATATCTTGAGGTTCAAAAACAAAACAAGCTGTACAAACTGAAGTGTGCCCATACCTGCACTAGAGAACAGGTATCTGTTTCAGGAACCTAAACCTTTCAATTCTCTATCTTGCTTTATGGTGCCTCCCACCTTGCGCGGGCAGGCACAGTTATCATGGGGCTTGGAGCCCCAAGCTGGCTGTTGGGCGCCGGCGCTCTTCCAGCCAGCGGGAAGCCTGCTGATTCACTGTCTTCCCACCAGTGGGAAGAGCTGTGGCTCATGCGCTCCTCCACGCATGCGCTCGCCTGGCCCTGGGATTCCTCGGGGCCACTCAGGCGGGTGCCACGAGGGATTGGAGGGCATATTCCTGCCTCCTCCTCCCATTGGCTGGGGGGCCTCTGGGAGGAGGGACATTTGTTAGGCCTCCACGGTTGGAGGCCTATTTAGGTACAGCGCACGGCTAGCGCCGTGCCATTTGCTAATCACTCGGCTCCCCACCTTCCTTCCCTGGGATTGGTGTTGCTTGTCACAACTTGTTGGGGTGGCAGCACAGGTACTGGATCTGGTGGGCTGGTTTCCAGGGCTTGGTAGCTCTGGATAGGGAGTCCTTTGGACCCTAGGAACATCAGGTGCGATGTGGCCAACCATGGGTCACATGGAGTATATCCTGGGGACAAGAGGCCTTCCTCTGATAGCTGCGTAATTGGGTAATTGCACAAGGGTGTTGCGTTGCCTCAAGGTCATCCCAATGCTTGGTGTACAAGCAACCTCACATCAGGCAACCTCGGTGTTGGTGATGTGCAGATCCAGACCTCATGCTTGTGGGCCAACCCTACCTTGCATTGCTATTAATAAAGTTGTGGCCTTTTCATTGCCAATCTGCTTCATGTCTTTCTTGGGACAAAAACGCCTCCATTGCAAATAGCATTAAGTGTTGAATATCTAAGGAATTTTTTAAAATAAAAAAATAAAATACAATTTCCTCCATGGGGAATATAACATCCTTTGGTTTGATATAACATGAAGATTGTATAATCATCTTTGGACACTACTATCTTTAGGAAGGATTTACCAGTTTCTTCCACTATATACAGTCATGGCCAATTGATCTATCCATCTCTGCTACATTTGACCCTGAAGGCATATTATATGTACAGTATTTGCATTTGGTGAATTAGAATCCCAAATAAAGTTCCAAAGAAAATATTTCTCATTTTTAGTGATGACACTAGATTAATTGCTGTTTTGTTTGTTTGTTTGTTTGTTTTTCAAATAAAACACCATTTTATTCATAGCTTTTAAAAATCCCCATGTCTGGAGGTTTATTGTGAAAAACAATCAAAGGCCATTTTAATGTTTTCCTTTTGCTCAGTTCCTTTTTTTTCACATTGGCCTTCATATTCAAATAATTCTCTGCAAGGGAATCCCCATTGGTTTCTTAGTTAAAAAAAGAAAAGGGAAATAAGATTCCATCTGCTTAAGTTTAGATTATACTGTTGAAATGTTTATAGTGAACTTCTGCTCAAAACAGAAGCTGAGCCCCTCTCCAAGCAACTTTCTACATAAATCAACAAAGTAGTAAGTCTGGCTGCACAGAAATATTTTATTTACTCGGCTTGGGTTATCTCTTTCTTTTGAAAGCCACTGTTTATTTGCCTTAAAGTCTTAAGTGATAGTAACTTGTTAACAACCTGGGCTTGATTTAAAACAGTGTCATCCAACCAAGAAGGCAGACAGAAAGACAGATAATGCTGCAGTTTTGTTCCTCCTATATATTTTTTTAACAAAAAGAGGGCCTTTAATCATTTTTTGTTTAAAAAAGACTTTTCTCTGCCCCTTCTCTGCCTCATCTTTATACTCTCTCCCTTAAAAAGATGGGGAGGAGGTAAAAAAAGAACCAAGAACCAAGACCATCTTTGCTAAAAGTTTATTCAGGTGGTATGAATCAGGCAGGGCTCACTGAAGCCAACTTTCACCTCTGCAAGAGGGCTGCCACCCAACACAAGGGGGGAAATACCTGCAAGAGGAACAGGCTTGCAGTAATCTCCTCACCCTTGGCAGAAAACAGGGGTGAGGGAGAGCTGCCCTCTCATTATAGTTTGGGTCTCAAGGTTAGAATTAGACCCTTAGGGTAAGCAGCTGTCAATTAGAGATAACTCCAAGCAATGCTTTTTCTGAAATCTTGGACTTATCTCCTAGCAACTCACCCCCCCTTCTCATTTTTTTTTTCCTTTTCAGGACAGGAACCACCTCCCCCTTGCTCTGCCATCGGCTCAAGAGTCATCTTTTGAAGACAGCAGAAGAAAAAAAAAATCCCTTTTCAGTTTGGGCAGATGCATAAAGATTTCTGTGTTCGCAAGCAAGTCAGGGGAGACTTGGCCTGTGACGTTTTGTGAAAGGTTTTTTTGTTTGCGGTTGTTGATCACAACATTTTTGCTCGGGTCCACTGAATTTAAGGCATACACGGTGAGTATGCACCAGATTTAATGTTGTAACAGCAACAACATTAAATCTGATGCATGCTCACCATGGAGTAAGCCCTTTTCAATTCGGCGGAAATGAGTCAAAATGGAGAGGAAGGAGTTGTAAATACAGGTCTCTGTTTTTCTTTCCATCTGCCGTCCCAAGTTGCTAACATGAAGGTTCTAGGGTTTGTAAGAAGATTATATGGGTAGAAGATTCTTGCTAGCAACGAAGATTTGGCATTGGAAAACAATGCCACCAAAACATTATCTAAGTGGTTAGTTAGACAGTGGGCCGGGATGCTGGGTGGGGGGAGAGAGATACATAATGATATTAAGGTAGGGAAAGCTGTCTTGTTTGTATATCTGTCAGTGTCTTCGCATCCATTGCCTTTTGAACAAGAAAGAATTTGCCAACAATTGAGATTTAAGAGTGGCCATGGTTACAACAGGAGCCCAGGGCTCTTTTTTGTCTAATGTGGCAGCCCATCTCGAAAGCTGACAAGGATAAATCCAATTAAGGTGGGGGAGAGGGCAAGGCTACATATCATTTGTGTAACCACAATTTCAAATGGGGAGGGGGGATATGAATATGTAGTACTAATACAGTAATACTACTACGAATAAAATAACCCTTATTCTTGTTCTTTGTGTAGGTTAGATTTTTTTCCCCCTTTCCCTTTTTTCCCCTTTTATATCCACATTGTATAGTTTCTCTCATCTCAGATTGTATGGGGGAAAAAAATAGAAGATAGAAAAGAAAGGTATCCAGAAGGGTTTTTTTTTTTCTTAAATGTTGTCTTTGATTCAGCTGGGGTCCATATTCACAAAAGAGTCGCGCAGAAATTTTGCACAAATCACATGCGCAGAATGCAAGCCTTCCGAGGGGGCCTAATGTAGGCACTTGTCCTGCAATCAAAGATTCAGCTCAACACGAGTCCTTTGTGTGACAACAGCATCCCCCCATCTCTCTCTCTTTCTCTCTCATACACACACACACACACACGCACATACACACGCCTGAATGCAGAGATGCTTTCTAATGAGATGCATAGAAAGCCACCCTCCCTCTTACTCGTGCCCCCATCCTTTTGGTGAAATGCAATGACTTCTCAAATTTTTTAAAGATAAATCATCTTTTAAATTTAGTCTTTTATTTCATTCCCGCTCCCCAGCTTTCCCAGAGAAATGGTGGTAAATAAGAAGAGACAGGAATGAGGAAAAATGCTTCTGACTGTCATGGTGGACATACAGCTCCAGTCTGCACTTCATATGTATGTGCTTCAAAATGGCTGACATTTATATGCTAGTGAACGCATGGAAACGGAGATGAATGGATTTTACAACACACTGTGAGCTCCAGTGATTCTCAAGAGCTGCCAGCTACACATATCTTAAACATGCATTCCTTGCTTTTTTAATATATATATATATATATATATATATATATATTCCTTGTGGTAGAATTTATGAACCTCCACAAAGACTTCATCATTTATTTTTATTTTTTGCCATTTTTCTTAAGAAGACCATTTCTGGCACTGGAAATAAAAATATCACACCTCTCTCTCTTTCTCTCTCTCTCGCTTTTGGAGAAAGAGACAGAATTGACTTCTACTGAAAGATAAAAATTAGACAGTAATTTCTACCTAGTTACAATTCTGTGCCTTTTTAAAATTATGACTGGGATTGATGAATTTTGAAAATTGGCTTTTATTACCCAAGAACAAACATATGCACACTCCAAAGCATTTATGCCATAAATAAGGCAAGACAAAATGTGCACAGATTATATTGACAATGATTATACAGAAAACTGTAGTATAAAATTCAAGTTTGTAAATTTGTCATTCGCATTTCATTTGCAGTTTGAATGCTTCTGAAATCATAGCGAGCACATCTTAATAAATAATTACTGCACTTTCAAGAAATGATCACTGTGCTGCAAACTTCAATTAATTAAAAATACAGATTCTTTTTTCAAGTGACAAAAAGTGGAATTAATTTTGCTTCTTCTGCACAGCAATGCTTGATTTTTTTGGTAAAGAAGGAAACTGTGTCTTAGTTTAATATAAGACTCTTCTATTCAAAGTTTGGATTAGAACTAGAATCTTTTGCATTGCTTCTTTTGCAAATGTTTACCAAAGAAGGAGACAAAGTTGCAAACCACCAATATTATTAATATATATATATATATATATTTACTTTTAAACAGAACTACTAATCTACATGTACAAACTTTAATTTCTAAAGTAAACAGAACTACCTCATATTTGAAAACAATGGTTTCTGTCTTCAAGTAAATATGTACATTTAATATTGAGGGGGGAGGGGGAGTCCAAACATTTTTGGATATCTTTCTCACCCAAGTGAATGAGCCATTTCTAGGAGGTGTGTGGCCAGGCACCAAACTGACTTGAAGCTGACCCTCATATTCTGAACACATGTTTACAATTATGCTTCAGTAATCTTACATATATACAGTGCATGTTCATAGGTTACACTTTTAAAGATAAATCATAGTTACAGTGAAAGGTTTTACCAATGACATCACTTATGTTTTTTGTGCTAACCCTTTACCCTCCTCTTTGGCGTACAGCGATCTTTGGATGATAGTTATTTCAGGTGTTTTAAACTGCTTACTGTCACTGTCAGTCATTGTCTTTTTCTTCCCTCCACCATAATGAACAGAAAAATCTTGTTTAAATTATTGTAAGCACAACAAGCTTCAATAATGTGTTTATTTGTTGATGTATTTATGCATTTCTTGGCATTGGTATGATCAGGCCTCTCGTTCCAAGTTCAGTTCCTGGCATCTCTACCTGAAAAGAATTATGTGCTCAGTGAGATGTCTGCTTTCAGAGAGGAATGTCTTGCATGTGGAAATTCCTATTTCTTAAGACCATTCTCAGGCACCTCTAGGTAAAATAATCAAACAATAGAATTTAGGAAAGACATGTCCCTGTATCCCTGGGGAGCATCTTGCAATCTGACTCACTACACAATTCTATGTTAGTGGCTCTGTACATGTGCCATCATTTTAAGACTGGATCCATCCCTCATATTGTTCCCACCCCATGACTCCATTTTAGTGGTGATCTAATTAATTTTCAGCACTTTCAAGTAAAATAAAATAAATAAATAAATAAACTTTATTTTTATACCCCGCTTTTCTGCTGCAGCAAGCCAGGTGGCTTACATGACTAATATGTATTGGAATAATACATACCCTTAATAAATAAATTGACCCACCCCTTTAAAACAGGATTAAATACAATACAGTTTAAAAATTCAACCTATTAAATTGATAACCATCTTCTAGTAGAGGCAGTGGTTACATAAAGTAAGGAGAGTACAGAAATTAGAGAGTAAAGAAAGTAGGATCTGCATGTACGATTGTAAACTTTTATTTCATTCAAGCATGCAAAAACCTGTATAAAAAAGAAATTAAAAGTTTTCTTATTGATGAGTGAGATTATAATAGGTTTGTTCAGTCTTGGTAATTTTTCACATTTCAGGATGTTTTTGCAAACAAAACTGTATGTGCACAAAGCACTGTTTTGTGCAGAAAACATTTTTGTGTGTGTAAAATATGTTTTGGAAGGCAAAAACATTACACAAAACCCAATAAAAAAAATTAAAAAGTTTTGTTTTGTTTTGTTTTTGGTATTTTCACTCTTGCTGCAGGTCAAAATCTAATATTGGTGGCTGGGCAATTTCAGTGCCCCTGCAGAAAACAGATTGTCTGGATCCATATCAGTCTAGTTTCAGGCCAGGGGATGGCACTGAAATTACCTTAATTGCTCTGAAAGGTGACCTGCTCTGGGAAGAAGACAAGGGGAGTGCTAACCTGTTGATCTTCCTGGCTTTTGATATCATTGAGCAATGTATCTTAATGGACCAGCTCCTCAGGATGAGAGTAGAACAGTGGTTCAGCTCCTACCTGGTGGGCTGGTTCCAAAGAGTAGTACTAGAGGATCCCTGTTCAGCCCCATGACAATGAAGCTGTGAGGTGCCACAGCATTCCTTCTTATCCCTCATGGTGTTTAATATCAACATTAAGCCAGTAGGAGAGGTCATAAGGGGGTTTGGAGAGTATGCTGATGACACTCAGCTCTACTTCTTCTTGTCACTGGAGCCAGTGGGGCTGTGGAAATGCTGGACCAGTACCTGGATGCTATAATGGGCTTGATGACTGTCAATAAACAAACCGAATTCCAATGAAACAGAGGCTCTTTGGATTTATGATTCGCAGGTCTGGGAACAGGATAAACAACCTGCTCTGGATGGTGGTGCAATCCTTTGAAAGAGCAGATATGCAGCTTGGAAGTGCTCTTAGATTCTTCTCTGTCACTGGAGGCCGAAGTGGACTCTGTGCTCAGATTGCTTGGTGCCAGCTTCGACGGGTAAGCCAGCAATGTCCTTTCCTTGTCAGAGATACCCTAGCCATCATAGTCCATGCACTGGTAACTTTCTGACTAGACTACCGTAATTCACTCTACTTGGGATTGCCCCCAAAGAAGAGTCAGAAGCTGAAGCTAATGCAAAATACAGCAGCTTGACTGTTGACTGGAATATCACATAAGACAGCATGCAATGTCAAGCTTAAAGTAGTTGCAATGGCTGCCAATACATTTCCAGTCTGAATTCAGGGTGTTTGCAATGACATTTAAAACTGAAATGACTAGGGACCTTGGTGCTTGAAGGAGCACCTCTCCCCATATTTGGCCTACCCAAGGAATAAGATCTGCTGGGGAGGGGGGTCCAAAGCCTTTGGGCCTTCTTAATGTAACCCAAAGTCTGTTATTTATAGTTTAATAAACATTTAAATTTTTAAAATCTGTTTTTATCTCAATATATTTTAATATATTTTAGCTTATTTAAACTACCTTACACTTTTTAGCCCATTTAACTTTTTTTAATACTGTTGTAAGCCATCCTGAGATCTCTTGATATAGAATGGAGTACAAATATTTTAATTATATTAATAGTATTTTGATTTCACTTGTACAATCTATAGAGCAAACCTTTGTAGAAGTGAATTGATAACTTATGATTATTTAATTATGCTAGATGTTGTTTTTGTGATAGTGAACCACTAATGGAACAATGTTATATCTTGCCCCTTCTGCATTAAAATTACAGCAAATGGAGAAAACTCTGTATTTGTTTCTTCTCAAAACACAGTTTTATTTCTATGGTGTTACTGAAATAAAATAGTCATATTTATATTTGATCAAAGACAGGACCAAATTTTAAATGAAAATATATTTACTGTGGTGCAAGTCCTATTGATTTATATGTAACTTTGCTTTTAGCTTGGGCTGATGTGTAATATGTCTATCATTGCTGCAATACATGCTACATGAGGCTCCCTTGAAGATACATCAGAAACTGCAGTTACTATAAAATGCAACAACTACATTGCTGTGCAAAACACCATACAGAAACCATATAACACTGGTTTTAAAAGAATTGCACTGGCTATCAGTTTGCTTCCAGTGATGCATTCAAGAGGTTTACCCCAAGTCAAATTCAACTCTCTACATTCAAGCCTCAAGTCAATGATCAAGTCCTTTCAAGGTATTTTCAAGTCAAACTGAGATTTGACTCTTAAGTCTGGGAGCCACCTTTAAGAGAAAAAAAAAGGTGGTGGTGGGGTGGGGGGAGGACTTGAGGTAGAAGGATAATTCTAGAGCTTTTTAAAAGCTTTAGAAGGCTTCTCTGATGTGCAGTAGGGACATGCTGCTGAACTCCCCCTTCATGCCCACTGCCTAACGTGTTTGCTGTTCCCCTCTGAGAAACGTGCCCCATGCTCTGTGCTTGAAGTAAGGCTTGATCTATCCCCACTGCACATTGGAGGAGCCTTCTAAAACTTTTCCTAGGATCAGCAGACATGACTTGCCCCTATAGCATGGGAACAGCAAACACATTAGGAAATGGACTTGAGGAGCTGCCTGTACAGCAAATATAAAGTATTACCGTATATACTTGTGTACACGTCAACCTCGTGTATAAGTCGAGGTCAACTTTTGGGGCCAAAAATATGGATTGTTATATGACACGTGGATACGTTGAGGGTCAGACTTCAGGGAGTAGCCCAGCTGGGGAGAGGCTTTGGGGCAATCGTGCACCCTCCTCAGCATCTCCTCAGCCAGGCTTCTTCTGCAGGGAAAGAGCCCAGCTGCATAGAGGCTTTTGGGCATGTGATCACCCTCCTCAGTGTCTCCTTCGCTGGGCTTTTCCCTTTGAAGGGAGCCCAGCCAGGGAGATGCTGCAGGGTGATCGGTCACCCTTCCCAGTGTCTCCCCAGCTGGGTGTCCCTTGCAGAGGCAGCCTGGCTGGAGAGATGCTTGGTCAAAGGACCGATTTCCCTGTGGATAAGTCTACCCAGGATTTGGGAGGCCATTTAGGAACAAAAATTTCTTGACTTATAGTCAAGTATATACAGTATATGACTAGTAGGTGAAAAGCAGTGAGTTAGAAGCATTGTTCAAAGGAGGAAAATCGTTTTCCATCCTATGACATTTCTAGATGAAGTTAGGCCAGCGGGGCAGTTGCTATAAATATACAAGTTGCAAGTCGAGTCACATCAACGCCTCATTTAATGTGGAGTTGAGTACAAGTTGAGACATTGAAGTGACTTGAGTCTGACCTGAGTCCAAGTCAATCGACTTGAGGCTAAATCAGTGTATGTGTCTGGTCTGAATTCCGAGTGTCAGTAATGGCATTTAAACTCCTAAACATCCCGTGACCTTGATACGTGAAGGAATACTTCTCCTTACACATGCCTGCTGGAGGTCTGAGGTCTGCTTGAGGGGACTTCTGTGTTCCATGAATCAGAGCAGATGCTGTTGGAGGATGCTTTCTTAGCTATGGCAGCCCAGTTAAGGAATATCCTCCTCTTAGGAGCCCAGTTTGCATCTACATTGCTGTCATTCCAGTGCAAAGTGAAAACATGGATGTTAGGGCCTAACTGGATTGATACAGAGCCACACGTGTGTATAGCTTTGAACTGTTTTAAAGTATTTTAACCAGTTTGGAGGTTTTTTTATTCTTATTTGTTTAACATATTTTGGATTTCAAAAATCATTTTATTGTTTGAATTGTTTTAAATTGACCATGTGTAACTTTCAAAGACTTTCTCGAAGCAAGAAAAAAATTGCTAAAATTACGCATTCAAGACAAAAATTAGTGAAAAAATGCATCCCTATGGAACACACAAATGCTGGGCAGTTCTGCTCATTGTGGGAGCAGATATATCAGGGAGGCTCTGCTCTCGTGAAGGCCTGATGTCCTTTTTTTCCAGCCCCAGAGAGCCCTAGGACATCCTCCAAGCCCCCAAACAACCTCCAAAAATTGTATCTTCCCCAAAGTCTTTTTTTTTTTTTTTTGGTCCCCAAATCTTCAGTTATTAGCTATTTCCATTAAAAGCAGGAGTGAATGGGTAGCATGCACTAGCACACTACTTGCGTACAAAAGGTCATCAGTTCCTAAGTTTCCCTAACTTGTTTTGTCTTCTGACCCTATACAGATTTTGTATGCTGCAACATTTGCAAAAGGATAACATCTGTGTAAATTAGTACCCACAAATATAATGTCAAAAGTTAATAGGTAAGAAATTTCCCAGTTTTCTTAGGAATGATAACTTTTGGGAAGAAATTGATTATCAGTGGGTGTTTCCACACTCCAGAGTTATAGCACTATTATTCTACTTTAACTACTATGGTTCCATCCTATAGAAACCTGGGGATTGCAGTTTGTTGATGAGGCACTAAAAAGGCTAACTGTCTGAGGTGTAATCTGTAGTGCAGAAATGGTGACACTGCTTTAACTAGCAAGGCTCAATGCTGTAGAATCGTGGGATTTGTAGGTTGCTGCAGCATCAGTGCTCTCTGACAGAGAAGGCTAAATGTCTCACAGAACTACAAGTCCTAGATTTCCATAGCATTGAGTCATGGCAGTTAAAGCGGTGTCAAACTGCATTATTTCTGCAGTGCAGATAAAACCTGAAGACTTTAAATGACCCTCCCTACAGTGCCAATCCCAGGATTTCATAGGTCATAACCAGGGCAGTTGAAGTGGAATAATAACACTATAGTTGCCTAGTGTGGGTGGGCCCAATATTTTATTTCTAAATATTATAATTGAAGTCAAGGGAACAAGATTTCTATTTTCTGTGGCTGTTGCTTGTCTTTCATCAACATCTAATTCTGTTCTGAAGGTCAAACTATACACATGACTTTAAATGTGTATCTGGCATAACAGATCTAGCTATGTAAAAAAGCTATAAATGGCTGCTAGTGGGTGAGGGTCAGGATGACAATGTAATGGGAAAAATTAACCCGCCACTGTGGTTCCACTGAAGCTACTCTGAATTCAAAGAACAAATAGTTCATGGGTGCCAATTAGTACATTTTTTAATTGTGGGTCTTTAGAAAAAGGTTAATTCAGAGAATGCAGAAATGGTGAAGAGAAAGTCATGTAATTGATTCTAATGTGGTACGACATTAGCAATGTCATGTTGCCATTTTTCCTTTTCCACGGCCAAATGCTCTACCAAGATGATGGCTGTTTTGAGTAGGGTACAATTAGCTTACCTTGTTCATGGTATCCTAACCATTTGGGCGGGGGGGGGCCTGGGAATGGGACACCGCAGAAATAATTGCATAGAAAATTTGTACATAAATTGAAGCTCTAAGTTATAAAATCCATCTTTACAATATGTGTGTACTTTTAAAGAAAGTAAAACCTGGGATTCATTTAAATACTTTAAACACATTATTCATCCATACTGAAATCATTCTGTCAGATCATATGAATAACACAGACTGATCAGTGTGCCTGTGTACTAGCAAAATTCACCGAAACACTTTTTCCCCTGGTTTAGGGTAATATTGAATATTTATTTTTTATTGTTACACTTAGCTCTCTATATCCACGGATTCAAGCATCAATGGCTTGAAAATAATCAAGTTCATATATTTAAAGGTCAAACCTTGATTTTGCCATTTTATATAAGGGACATCATTTTACCGTGACATTGTATTTAATGGGACTTGAATATCCACTGATTTTTGGTATCCACGAGGGAACCTGAAACCAAACCCCAAGAGATACCAGGGGCCCCTTGTATTATTTTTAAAGGAAATTTTCCACTGCCATTTCATCCAGTGTTGCATTACTATTGGCTGATTAATACACTTCCGGACTGACTGGTATGTCCTGCTGTGTTTAAGTGTAAGCTGTGTAGAATCTGCACAATTAGCTCTACATTCCTCTATTTGCTTTCCTGATTTGTGCCTTCCCTTTCATCTATCAGATGTTCACAAGCTTTCCATTAGATGTTTCCTGCTTCTAGTAGATGTTCACAATTTGTCCCCCCCCCCCCTTTGTGCTATGGTGGAGACTCCAATATGTCTTGGAATAGATGGATTTGTTTGAGACCAGGGTGAGGTAGGGGGAAGAGAGTTAAGGCATGTAATTGTTGCTTTATGGGAAATGCTTTAGGAACTGGGCAGACATATTACTCCTAACATTACTGAAGATATAGTCAAGAATAGCTTATGTGTTCTCCCCAATCAAACTGGTCATGTTGAATTTCTATTGAAATCAGTGGTATGAGTTAGTTGTGAATAATTTAGCCCCCTTTAATGTCAATTGGATTAAAAGACAGTTGCCTTTCATTGAACGGAGGGCATTTTCTTTTAAATTGTCCTTCTGAAATTCAGCTGCTCAATGTATATATGCATTGTCGACTTACATATTACAGACGTCTCAGATAAATATCATGAGCTGTCTATGCAACAAATACTAAAAATGTAGTGTGATTTCTGTGTGTCACTTTAATCAATCAATAAATTTAGATTGTGTCTCAATTTAGTTAAGTGTGCAGATATTCCATTAAGATCAATAGGAGACATACTTCATTGTTACAGGTTTTCTTTTTTAAAGGTTGTGGGTTTTGTTTTGTTTTGTGCTTTTTGCTAAGTTTGATTTGAATGAGGTAACCATAATATGTATGTCTTTTAGAAACCATTATGGTATTTGCTAGCCCTTGCACAGACAGGTGACAGGTTGATAAATATGTAGATGAATATAATATCTCCCTCTCCTTAAGTGTTCAGACCTATTACTGTTGGGTCAAATGTAATCTTCTAAAATTAGTAGAAAGCTAGCTGACTGTGAGACACCCCTTCCTAAAAGCAGTAATTCTGACTCTTTTTTTTTCTTTTATGTTTTTCCAATAAATAAGACATTGATGCATCCATTTGTTCATACCTATTACAATTTTGAAAAGCAAGAAATACTTCACCACACCAAGAAAAACCTCTCGCTTGTTTCATAGGGGAAAAAAACCTTGATTCTTGATCTCTCCCTTTTGCTTTGAATGTAGAGATGAGCTGAATGATGGTGGTTTATGATGTTTTTGTTTGCTTGTTTGTTTGTTTGTTTTTTTAATGCTGATGTCAGGAACAGGATTTGATTTTCAAATATAACAGCTTGGGAGAAGCCCAAGGAAGGATTGCTGACTCAATAAACCTGCTGGGACTTTGTGGCCTACTGCTAGGCAACCTCCCATCCCCACCACAGCAAACATCTGACCACAAAATGGATGATCTCATCTCTAAATCAGCTATTTGATATGCAGATTGCATGGCAGCAGTTTTCCTTCCACAATACAGCACTGCTCTGGCAGCAGGTGCAGCATAAAAGTGCATGGGTCTTTCAGCATATTTTAAAACTAAAATTGGTCCCAAGCAATCTTTCCTTCTCGATTCTTCACAATTCTTGAAATGCCATTATTTTCATTGGTTTTTTTTTAAAAAAAATCAGTCTTTCAAGCTAAGAAAGCAAGGCTTATTCTGAACATCTTTATCTTGAAATGCTTCTTCTCCTTACACGTAGAGTTCATCAGAATGAACGCAGGAGGAGATTCCAAGATGAAGAAGCTGTTCTAGGAGGGAAAACATTGTTTTTCACCTTTAAACCAAAGTATTATCAAGGATCATGCTGAAAAGTATCACCTCTGTTTGTGCCAGCAAGAAGTATATGTCTCCTCATAAATAATAGTGAGTAGTTCTGGCAATTATAAATGAAGGGTACCGTTTGAAAATAAGGAATGTAGCAACTCATATTTCTTAAGGCAGTAAATAACTTGTATTTCATAGCTGTTTTCATGCTATGACAGCTCGATGTGGTGCAGTTAGGGTACTATATTTGATAATGTGGGCCACTCAGTTGAAGCATTTTCCAATAAAAGGGGGAAGAATAAAAAGCTACTACCCATCCCTGGTGTGACTCTTATTGTGAGTCTTGAATATCAATAAAGCACATTGTAATATAATTTATATTGTCTGTGGTTGCAGGTTAGGTCCTGAAAGTCATAAACTGTATTACAGTTTTATAGCCATGCTGCTGTTATTAACTAAATGAAAGGGGCATTTGTTCTAAATCTGTAGACTGTATGATAGCTAATCTTAAATTCATCAAGAGCCACGGATGAAAAAGGTGTTGAAAATGCTGCCAGGATGCTAGACACCAAGTGCCAGATCAACGGAGCTGGGGACAGGGGAGGGAGGGCTTGAACAGAACAAAGCTAAGGGATTGCATGGTGCATATTGATTTGAAGCTTCTGGAACATGCTTTTGTAGTGGGTAATTGATCATCTGTGCAGTTGCAAGATGCATTCAGCTGCTGGTGCTTAAGAAAGGTCTAAGTCACCACAGTGTTAAATAAAAGAAATATGAATAAATAGATCTCTTTCAGATGTGGGTTGCATTAAAATTTAAATCTGAATAGAAATGCTGCCTCGGTGGGGGAAGATCTTTGGAGATTTATTCCTCCTGTAAAGTTATGTGCCAGAAGATAATTCCACAGATATTTCTTGGTGATCTTCAGAAGCCACTGGTTTGTAGCTGTACCATATTTGCAATTCATGCTGCTTTGATCATATACAAGTTTTGAGCCATATAAATCCCTCTTGCTGGCCAGAAGAATAGAGCACCTATATTTCTAATGCAAATCCTTGGGTGGCTGAATTCAGAATTTGACTATAGCTTCAAATTCTTCCTTAGTGCATAGATTCTTTCTGTTGGATTCATTCACATGAAATAAATACAATGGCATAAATGCAACCAATGCACATTTTGTTTTCTGTTACTCTCTCTCTCTCTCTCTCTCTCTCTCACACACACACACACACACAATGTAATCATGCACACATTTGCATTCTCATAAATCCCCACTGACCTAACAGGATCCTAAGGTTTTCAATCCTACCTTTAGTTATGCATGGGTAATTCCAACTGACTTCCATGGGATTTATTCAAGAGTAATATACATGGTATAAATCTCCTTGGTGACTTATATGACCAGTCATCAAGTAAGGATGTTCAAGTATCTTATTAGAACTGAGGTACTGGCAAATGGAAAGGTTTGGATTACAGATTTGCTGGTGCTATTTCTTTCTTGCTGCAGCTAGTATCCAACAGGGTGAACTTTCTGACAGAATACTGTTCTGTAGGGCTGCAAAGACCCCAACACCCCCTCCCCCAGACCTGTCTTTCAGTCAGTGGGTTGGGCTGCCAGAAGACGGGAAGGGAAGAACTTTTCATCATCCTAGTGGTCAGTTGTCAGTGCGATTATAGTTTTGATTACACTGGTGGGTTGGGTGCTAGCATGATGAGGCCTGTGATAACAATCCCACAGCATGAGTTAGAGAAGATAACAGAATCAAGTGTGTACTGATTGCACACACTTCTCTGAGGATACAAGAAGGTCTAGTAAAAAACTTATTCATCCTTTCTTAAACTGTCCCTGTTGGCAGCAGCCATTCCATCATACTGCAGCCAAGAGTAGGAAAGGAAGTAGAACGTGTCAGCTTGGAGGAGAGACCAGCTTGGCTTTTATTCTCTCTGACTTGTTTGCATTCCACCTGAACATTACAAGTGCTGTTATTTAAGATCTGGGGCTTGGGATTTCTTGTTTTCCTCTTCTCCCTGTATACCCTTTCTCTTGTTTTGCCTCTTTTCGGAGCAAGACCTCCTTTCTAGACCAGTTCCTGCTGGAGAGAAGGAGGAGGAGAGCAGTTCCTGGTGGGATTTTTATCACTAGCAGTGATTGGGAAAAAGCCCAGGTCAACAGGGGCCTTTAACCTTGTTGTTCAGGGGATTTTTTTTTTCTGAGGAAGAAGCCCATAATCCTATTTCAAGGACTAAGACTTCTCAGTATGGATACTGAGGGGATTGCCGTAGTCACCTGCAAAACTTGTGGGATGTTTGTCTTCTTGCCTACCAATGTGAGAAAATTCACATGCCCTAAATGCAAGTTGGTAGCCCTCTTGGAGGAGAAAGTGCAGCAGCTGGAGGCCCACATAGCTACACTTCAACATATAAGGGAGCAAGAGGTTTTCCTGGACAGAACAGAGCAAACAAACACACAGGAAGTCGCTAGGGAGGAGACTGTCACTTCATGTACACAGGATGAAGACAGCTGGAGGAATGCCACACACAGATAAAGGGAAACCAGGGATCATTCTGAGAGCTTGCAGCTACAGAATCGATTTGAAGCTCTGTCCCTTTTCAAAGAGGATGAGGAAGAGCAGCATGGACAGGCTTCAGAAACAGAGCAGGGGAGCCTAAGAGTTCCATCGCAGGGAACAGTTGCTGCTAAGTCTCGGAGGAGGTGTGTGGTTGTGGTGGGGTATTCCTTGCTGAGGGGTACAGAAGGAGTGATTTGTGTGCAAGATGTCTCGGAAGGTGTGTTGTCTCCCTGGGGCAAAGATCCAAGATGTGACGGAAGCTGACAAGACTGGTCAAACCTACTGACAAATACCCCTTCCTTTTTGTCCATGTGGGAACGAATAACACAGCAGGACACAGCCTTCAAAATATCAGAAGGGACTATGAGGCTATGGGTAAGAAGCTGAAAGAAATGGATGCACAGATTGTCATCTCGTCTCTTCTGCCAGTTGAAGGGCATGGTCCAGGAAGAGAGAGGAAAATCACAGATGTCAACAACTGGCTCGGCAGATGGTGTCGCTGAGAATAATTTGGATTCTTAGATCATGGGCTGCGGTTCCATCAAAGAGGACCTCTGGCAAGGGATAGGCTGCATCTCACGCCAATTGGAAAAAATGTTTTTGCCAACAATCTCAAGAATCTGTTCAGGAGGGCTTTAAACTGAGTTATGTGGGGGAGGGAGACAAAAATGCTTGAGAAAATAGTTATACTGTCATAGATGGAACAAGGCAAACAGTGAAAGGACCTAACAATAGGAGGCAAAAAATGTGCACAGGCAGCAAATAAAGGGGACACATGGTCTTCGATGTCTCTACACTAATGCATAGAGCATGGGAAATAAGCAAGATGAACTTGAAATCCTACCACAACAAGAGAAATATGATATAATAGGCATCACTGAAACCTGGTGGGATGAGTCTCATGATTGGAATGTAGAAATAAAGGGTTATAACCTTTTTAAGAGAAAAAGGCCAAACAAGAAAGGAGGAGGAATAGCATTATACGTGAGAGATATTTACACCAGTGAAAAGACCCAGGAAATCAATACTGGAAGCCAGGTGGAGAGTGTCTGGATAAAAATTAAAGGAGAGGGAAGCAACAGGGATGTTACTGTGGGAGTCTACTACAGACCCCCAACTCAAGCAGAATTGGATGATGCCTTTCTAGAACAGATGACCACACACTCAGATACTGTTGAAATATTTGAAGGTATGTCACATTGAGGGGGGAGCAAGTTTGTTTTTTGCTGCTCCAGAGAACAGGACCTGGAACAATGGATGCAAGATCCAGGAAAAGAGATTCCACCTCAACATTAGGAGGAACTTCCTGACAGTAAGGGCTGTTCGACAGTGGAACACACTCCCTCAAATTGTGGTGGAGTCTCCTTCTTTGGAAGTCTTTAAGCAGAGGCTGGATGGCCATCTGTCAGAGATGCTTTGTTTGGGAGTTCCTGCAAGGGACTGGATGTCCCTTGTGGTCTCTTCCAGCTCTAAGATTCTATGATTCTATGATGATGCTGTGGCTGCTGTGAGGTTGCAAGAAGTATTGGGAAGTATCATTACTTCTTTAGCCATCCATGCTAATTGCTAGCTAGTATTAACAGGAGCTATTCCTGAGTGCACAGCAGGTAGACTAACTTCATAGGCCCTTCTTTGTATTAATCACATGGGAGATCTTTGTTTTGAAACACTGTGTTATTGTAGTTAGCTCCAAGAATCACTGTGATCCAGAGCAGTGCTTCTCAATTTTTGCTTCACCAGACATTTTTGACTTTAACTCACAGAAGTTCCCAGCCACCACGGCCAATGATTAGGAATTCTGGGACCTGAAGTCTCAAGCAATGGGTGGACAAGTATACAACCACTCAAGAGGTACATTGTTACGGTATCTACCAGCCTTATTGGCAAAAAGATGGCAATGAAATTATAGTTGGCCCTCCACATTTGCAGTTTTGACTTTTGCAGATTTGATTATTTGGGGGTTTTGATTAATATGTTCTCTCTAAGAAGCTCTAAGTCCTCCAGCAAAATTCTGCTGGAAGTTGAGCATAGGGTTGTGCTGCAGAATCTAAATGTTCCTAGATAAAACAGTTCTCTATGCATTTGTAGGTCCTCCAGCAGGAATGTGGAGGGGCTGCTGCAGATAATCTGCTATAGCCCTCAGATCTTCAGGAAAGGCCTCTCTCTTTATCCCACCAAGATCACAGGCTAACTTGGTGAAGACAGAAGAGAGAGCCTACTTGGTGGCTGCTCCCACCCTCTGGAATTCCTTTCCTCTAGAGGTTAGGTTGGCCCCCTTCCTGCTGGCCTTTTGCTGGCAAGTAAAAATGTTTTTATGCAGGCAGGCATTTGGTATATACAGGTTCCCCTCCATTTTCATGGACTTGGAGTCTGTGTCCCTCACCCGTTTGTGGGCAGCAATGGAGGGGGACAAAATGGCATGTGCACCACCATTCAACCAAAGGGGCTTGAATATTGGCGATTTTTTCATTTTCGCAGAGGGGCAGTGGAACAGATCCCCCTTGAAAACGGAGGGGCGACTGTAATGCATAGCAAGATGGGTTTTATGGAGCAGGTGGGGTTTTAGTTATGTTTTAAAACTTTTGTATATTTTTATGTGATTTTATATTGGGGTAGATGTTTTTAATCGTTTGGAATTTTATTGAGATCTTAAATGTCTTGTCTGTGAGCCACCTTGGGTCCCTCCGGGGAGAAAGGTGACATATAAATGAGGTAAGTAAATAAATAAATAAAATAATCTAGGATGAGAGGGGGAAAATAATGACATGAAATGAGGAGCAAGTCTAAGTTAGTAATGAAACACAGGTTTTACATTAAGCCAAAGTATGGGCTGTGGACTGTGTGTGCCTTTCCAGCTGTTTTTTTTAAAGTCCCTTGGTAGCCCTGAGGGCATGTGCTGATACTACTTGTATAAAAAAAATTAAAGTATCACTGAAAAAAAAAGTTTTCCTCAAGTCTTCTGGAGTGCTGATTCCATGCTACAACAGGACATGGTGCTTCTCTTCCCACCCTAAACCTTTGAAGTGAAAGGGGGAAAAAGAAACCAGAAGAAAGAAGTGGACCTCTAGGCCCTTCTAGTTTAGTTTTTACTAAATTAGTTTGTAATTTTTACTAATTTATTTGCCATGGGTGACTCATATTGGGTCGTTGGGAGCAAAAATCTTGTCCCTGTATCCTCTGACATCATCCATCCCTGCTATAATCCTCAGATTCAAATCCCAATATTTGCAAGTGAAATGGATCTTTCTGTTCTGTCATAACATGCTTAGGAAAATCTCTACCTGAGACCTTGGAGGGTTTTTTCCCAGCCAGAATAATCAGTATTCAGTTTAATGGCCTAGTGCTCCTCAGTATGGCAGTTTCATAGCAGTTTCATATGTGTTAATAGACATGCTAATGCTTTTTGTGCTAAAAAGCTGTGAAATGTAAAGACAACCTAGGAAATCCAAAAATAAAAAGTTGTGTAACCTCATGCAGCAGGAAAAAAAACAGTGAAAATGTTTTGTTGCTAAAGGTACCTTGCTAAAGGTAAACCTAGAGCTTCTCTGTGTGCCTTTTGATTGGGTAAGACCTTAAAATTTGAAATTGTGAGCCATTTCATTGGTTCATTGGGGAGGAAAGACAAATCTCATTTTATATAACTGTTTGGAGAGGATTTCTGGGCCATACCTTGCTAAAGGTAAACCTAATGCTTCTCTGTGTGCCTTTGATTGGGTAAGACCTTAAAATTTGAAATTGTGAGCCATTTCATTGGTTCATTGGGGAGGAAAGAGAAATCTCATTTTATATAACTGTTTGGAGAGGATTTCTGGGCCATACCTTGCTAAAGGTAAACCTAGTGCTTCTCTGTGTGCCTTTTAATTGGGTAAGACCTTAAAATTTGAAATTGTGAGCCATTTTATTGGTTCATTGGGGAGGAAAGAGAAATCTCATTTTATATAACTGTTTGGAGAGGATTTCTGGGCCATACCTTGCTAAAGGTAAACCTAGTGCTTCTCTGTGTGCCTTTGATTGGGTAAGACCTTAAAATTTGAGATTGTGAGCCATTTCATTGGTTCATTGGGGAGGAAAGAGAAATCTCATTTTATATAACTGTTTGGAGAATTTTTCTTCTGATACTCATTTTTATCTTTGATAGCCAAGGCAGATTGGAAGTACAGAGGGGAAGGTAGTCTGAGCTCAGTTTTGGAGAACAACTCATTCAATCTTTATACTTTTCAGTATTCCCTTAAGGGGCTGTGAGGATTCAGAGGAAGTGAATCAGCGACTTGCCTGTAGAAGGAGCTAGCAGCCAGGAGCTCTCTCTAGATAACTATAGGCCCAGTTGACTGAGCTCACTAACAGCCACACAGGGATTCTTTACACTGGTGTTTAACAGGAAAAGCCCACAGTCCTGTTTCATTGCCTCCTTAAGACTTCTCACTATGGACACTGAGGGACCTGCTGCAGTCACCTGCAACACCTGTGGGATGTTTGTCTTCTTGCCTATAGATGTGGGGAACTTCACCTGCACCAAGTGCAAGTTGGTAGCCCTCTTGGAAGCGAAAGTACAGCAGTTGGAGGCCCAGGTGTCTACACTTCAGCATCACAGAGAGCAGGAGGTTCTCCTGAACAGAAAGGGCCGGACGGTCATGGACAGGAAACACACAGAGAAAGTTGCTGGGGAAGACGAGGTCACTTCACACACAAAAGAAGTAGATGGTTGGAGGAATGTTACACACAGAAGCAGGGAAACCACGGTTCGTTCTGTGAGCTTGCAGCTACAGAATCGCTTTGAATCTCTCTCTGTTACCAGAGATGATGAGGAAAAGCATCAGGGACAGGCATCAGGGACAGAGCAGGGGAGCCTGAGAATAGCACCAAAGGGAACAGCCACTGCTAAGCCTCGGAGGAGGCGTGTGGTGGTGGTGGGGGACTCCTTGCTGAGGGGTACAGAAGCAGTAGTTTGTGGGCCTGACAAGATGTCTCGGGAGGTGTGTTGTCTCCCTGGGGCAAAGATCCGTGATGTGACGGAGAGGCTGACAAGACTTGTCAAGCCTACTGACCGTTATCCCTTTCTTTTGGTTCATGTGGGAACCAATGATACTGCAAGGCACAGCTTTCAGAAGATCATAAGGGATTATGAGGATCTGGGTAGGAAGCTGAAAGAGATGGATGCACAGGTTGTCATCTCATCTCTTCTCCCGGTAGAAGGGCATGGTCCAGGAAGGGAGAAGAAAATAGCAGAGGTGAATAACTGGCTCCGTAGATGGTGCCGCCAAGAACAGTTTGGACTCTTGGATCATGGGCTGCGGTTCCATGAGGAGGGACTTCTGGCAAAGGATGGGCTGCATCTCACGCCAGTTGGCAAAAACATTTTTGCCAATAGTCTCAAAAATCTGATCAGGAGGGCTTTAAACTGAGTTATATGGGGGAGGGAGACATTATACTGGAAGGCAAAAGGGCTGGAGAAAATAGTCAAAATGACATAGAAGGAACAAGGCAAACAGTGCAAGGACCCAATAGTGGAAAGCAAAAATTTTTGCACAGACAGCAAGATAAGGGAACACATGTTCTTAGATGTCTCTACACTAATGCACAGAGTATGGGAAATAAACAGGATGAACTGGAACTCCTAGCACAACAAAGCAAATATGATATAATAGGCATCACTGAAACCTGGTGGGATGAGTCTCATGATTGGAATGTAGAAATAGAGGGATATAACCTTTTTAAGAGAAACAGGCCAAACAGGAAAGGAGGAGGAATAGCATTATATGTCAGGGATATTTACACCAGTGAAGAGATCCAGGACATCAGTACTGGAAGCCAGGTGGAGAGCATCTGGATAAAAATTAAAGGAGAGGGAAACAACAGGGATGTTACTGTGGGAGTCTACTACAGACCTCCAAGTCAGACAGAGGAATTGGATGATGCCTTTCTAGGACAGATGACCACACACTCAGAAAGGAGAGATGTAGTAGTGATGGGTGACTTCAACTATCCGGATATTTGCTGGAAGTCAAACTCAGCCAAATCCTCAAGGTCTAGCAAATTCCTCACTTGCCTGGAAGACAATTTCATTGTCCAAAAGGTGGAAGAGGCAACAAGGGAGTCAGCTATTTTAGATCTGATCTTAACCAACAGGGATGACCTAGTTGATGGGGTGCAAGTGGTTGGATCCTTAGGTGGAAGTGACCATGTTCTCCTGGAGTTTGTTATGCAGTGGAAGGGAGAAGCTAGGCATAGTCAGACACGCACTCTAGACTTTAGGAGAGCTAATTTCAATAAACTTAGAGAAATACTGGGGGTGATCCCATGGTCAGGAAAACTAAAAGAGAAGGGAGTTCAAGACGGATGGGAGTTTCTCAAAAAGGAGATACTGAAGGCGCAATTTCAAACAGTTCCAATGAGGAAGAAAAATGGGAGATGTCTCAAGAAGCCAGGATGGATGACTAAGGAACTTTCAACTGAGCTAAGTTTTAAACAGAACATGTATAAGAAATGGAAAAGTGGGGAAATCACGAAAGAGGAATTCAAACAAATAGCAAGCATGTGTAGGGATAAAGTCAGAAAAGCTAAAGCGCAGAATGAACTCAGGCTTGCTAGAGAGGTTAAGAACAATAAAAAGGGCTTTTTTGGATATGTCCGCAGCAAGAGGAAGAAGAAAGAAATGATAGCACCGCTGTGTGGAGAAGATGGCAAAATGCTAACAGGGGACAGAGAAAAGGCAGAATTACTCAATACCTTCTTTGCTTCAGTCTTTTCAGAAAAGGCAAAGGGTTTCAACTTGAGTGCAGAGGATAGAATAGGAGAATTTCAGCACAGAATAAGTAAAGAGATAGTACAGGAATACCTGGTTAATCTAAATGAATATAAGTCTCCAGGACCAGATGAACTACATCCAAGGGTATTAAAAGAACTGGCAAATGTAATATCGGAGCCATTAGCAATAATTTTGAGAACTCCTGGAGAACAGGAGAAGTCCCAGCAGACTGGAGGAGGGCAAATGTTGTCCCCATCTTCAAAAAGGGAAAAAAAAGAAGATCCCAACAATTATCGTCCAGTTAGTCTGACATCAATTCCAGGAAAGATTCTAGAGCAGATCATTAAGCAGAGAGTCTGTGAACATTTAGCAGGGAATGCCATAATCACAAAAAGCCAACACGGGTTTCAGAGAAATAAGTCTTGCCAGACAAATCTGATCTCTTTTTTTGATAAAATTACGTTTGGTAGATGAAGGGAATGCTGTGGATATAGTATATCTTGATTTCAGTAAGGCCTTTGACAAGGTTCCCCATGACATTCTTGCAAGCAAGCTTGTAAAATGTGGGCTAGACAAGGTAACTGTTACATGGATTTGTAATTGGTTGACTGGCCGAACTCAAAGGGTGCTCAACAATGGCTCCTTTTCAACCTGGAGAGAAGTGACCAGTGGGGTCCCACAGGGTTCTGTACTTGGCCCAGTTCTATTCAATATCTTTATTAATGACTTGGATGACAGAATTGGGGGCATACTTATCAAATTTGCAGATGACACTAAGCTAGGAGGAATAGCCAATAGTCCAGAAGAAAGGGTCAAAATTCAAAATGACCTGAATAGACTAGAAAGCTGGGCCAATGATAACAAAATGAAATTCAATGCGGAGAAATGTAAGGTACTGCACTTAGGACGCAAAAATGAAATGCACAGATATAGGATGGGGATAATCTGGCTGAATGAAACTATGTGTGAAAGGGATCTAGGAGTTCAAGTAGACCATAAGTTGAACATGAGTCAACAGTGCGATGCGGCAGCTAAAAAGGCCAATGCTATTTTAGGCTGCATCAATAGAAGTGTAGCGTCCAGATCAAGGGAAGTAATAGTGCCGCTCTATTCTGCTTTGGTCAGGCCCCACCTAGAATACTGTGTCCAGTTCTGGGCACCACAATTCAAAAAGGATGTGGAGAAACTGGAGCGGGTCCAAAGGAGGGCAACTAAGATGGTGAAGGGTCTGGAAACCAGGCCCTATGAGGAACAACTTAAAGAGCTGGGGATGTTTAGCCTGGAGAAGAGAAGGTTAAGAGGTGATATGATAGCCCTGTTCAAATATTTGAAGGGATGTCATATTGAAGAGGGAGCAAGCTTGTTTTCTGCTGCTGCAGAGACTAGAACGCGGAACAATGGATGCAAGCTGCAGGAAAAGAGATTCCACCTCAACATTAGGAGGAACTTCCTGACAGTAAGGGCTGTTCGACGGTGGAACACACTCCCTCGAAGTGTAGTGGAGTCTCCATCCTTGGAGGTCTTTAAGCAGAGGCTGGATGGCCATCTGTCGGGGATGCTATGATTGGGAGTTCCTGCATGGCAGGGGGTTGGACTGGATGGCCCTTGTGGTCTCTTCCAACTCTATGATTCTATGATTCTATGATTCTATGTTTATGCATGTGAGAATGAAATAAGTGAAGTTTTACATCCTTGGTGAGGAGGCAGAAATGTATTATAAAATGTAAAGCAGACACAGCAAGCTTTCGCATAGAACTCAACAGAGAAAAGGACTGGTTGGTTCATTTTACCTGCATATTATTCATCATCCAGTGGCTACAATTTCAAGTATGCCAATGGATTTGCTTATGGCCTGATATAACTGCCTAATCACCTGAAACCTAATGCTCTTCAGTAGAGTCAGTCCATAACTTTTGTGTGCATGCATTGTGTGCCTTCAAGATGTTTCTGACTTATGGGGACCTTAAGATGGGGTTTTCTTGGCAGGATTTGTTCAGAGGAGGTTTGTCATTGCCTTCTCCTGAGGCTGAGAGAATGTGACTTGCCCAAGGTCACCCAGTCGGAATCAAACCCTGGTCTCCAGAGCTGTAGTCCAACCTTCAAACCACACTGACTCCCATAACTTTTATCTGACTCTAATCTAGTAATGAACATTACACAGAGAGTGTATCTCTTGTGATTGCTTGTTTCTTTCTCCCCATCTAAAGGAGACTTAAATTAAAATTTAAATATTTGGTTCACATACCCTTGAACAGTCACTGAGAATTCTCTCTCCCCTTCCATTCTCATGGGTGGGTTTTAATTCCAAAAGAGAGAGTGTGTTCAAACAAGTTTGGAAATGATTATCTGGATCACAAGAGTGTATGGAAGACTTTCTGAACCTGTTCAGTGGTATATGCTTGGAATGTGTGATTTGCCCTTTCTCCCTTTTGACATCAAACTGCACAAACACATTCATACACATATGCACAGAGAGAGAGAGAGAGAAAGAGAGAGAGAGAGAGAGAGAGATCAGCCTAAACAAAATCTACTGCTGTCCATAAACTGAGGGGGCCTGGAAGGGGCAGAATCTTCTGCTTTCATTCTGCTGTAGGGGGAGAGGGTGGTGTTGGTGGAATTGAATGAGGGAGATTATTGTTCATGTCTCCTTCAAACAAACAGCAGAGCCCTCCACCGCCTTAAAGCAGTGAGAAAAGAGAATCTTGGCATGGAAAATATGATCACAGACCATACCATAGTAGAGGTTCTCGTCTTCCATTGCCGGAAGCATCTTAATGCTAAAGAAACAAACGGTGGAGAGTGACCTCTTGCAAGAATTTGATCTAGCAGGCTGTGCTGCTACTCTGACAGTTAACTCCTTCACTCCCTGAGACTGGTTGCAGTAGCCAAAACGGAATGGCTTTACAGAGTCATTCATGCACCGAGGAAGAGCAGAATTCCACTGTCCTGAGTTAAAAGAGTTAAAGCTTGGTGCTCATCTATATTATTCCGAAGAGGCTTCCAGTTTCTCAGACTGCTGCATGTGCTATTAACAGATCTAACAATGAAATGTCAGTGATGCCCACTGCAAACTAAAATGTGCAATGTGGGAGATAATAGTGCTAGAATGGGAAGAACATCTCTCTCTTTGTGTGTGTTTCTTCTCCTGGGCAACTGGATATTTGAGCCTTGAAGCAAAGTTTGTTTGAATCAAGCTCATGTCAGCATCAGCACATTTGACTGAGTTAGTCACTACCTCATGTATAAAAGGCACCATCCTAGGTGGTGCCTGCAGAAGGCAGAATATTCCAGGAGCATCCTGGCACCAGAGCTGCCCTGACCTCCCCTGGTTACCTGGGACCCTCTGTTCAAACTGATCACATGCATGCTGCTGCCGTGGGTCACTTTGTTTTGAGGTCAGAATGAAGCACCCAGCCTCAGTCACATGGCTGGGTGCCTCATTCTGACCCCAGAGTAAGTGATATATGGCCGCAATGACCATGCCAGGTGGCACAGCAGGATGTTTTTTTAAAAGCCACCTAGCATTGAAACAGAGAGCTCTGGATCTTCCAGGAAGATCCTGAACAATTAGTGACTTTTAAACACTGTTTTAAGAGAGGTATACCCAGGGCTTGGGGCTGAACAGGTGGGATGTTTACACCAGACGTATGAGTTTACCACACTCGAGGGCTCCCGTCATGCTCCTGTCACCCAAACATCATCAAACTGCACCGGGAGCCTCCTGGTGGGATCGCTCATGGTGCTACGCTTCCATTTTCATCATGGAAGTGTTAGCGTAATTATTAGAAAAAGGGCCCTTTTTTAATAACAGATCAAATTGTTATGAAAAAAGGATCCCTTTTCTAACAATTACGCTAATGTTTTCATGACAAAAATAGAGGCATTCCCCTTTTATAGTGCCATGTGCAATCCCACCAGGAGTCTCCCATCGCAGTTTGGTGACATTGGGCAACAGGAGCATGACAGGAGCCCTCACATGTGATAAACTCAATAGGGACTGGGCCCTGTATCATACAAACTCCCTGCCAAGTGGACAGACCCATGCAGACAGGACCCTAGATGAAGTAATGGGCATAGGCCTTTCAGCCTACATATGCGACCAGAAAGTTGCAGTCACTGCTTGCCTTTTGAACACAAGGGAATACTTGTGTCATCTGAACTTTGCCCCTCTGAAAATGGCTAGGCTCAATTACACTTCTGGATACGAATGCTGGGGAAATCTCTAGTTTTTCATGTTCTCCTTCAAGTAATTTCTAACCTATTGTGACCCTAAGGAGAAGCAGTGGTGGGGTTCTTGAAGAGATTTGTTCAAAGGAACTGTGCCCTCACCTTCCTCTAAGACTATAAAAGTGGGTTTCCATGGCTGAATGGAAATTCAAACCTGGGACCCTATTGCATGGGGTTAAAACAACAGCTTATATTTCCCAAATTGCTAATTTGGGAGGCTAATTCAGAAATCGCCACTGAATCACCACCTGTGTCTGTCCCAGATGCAACCTGGGTCCTGTAAACTGCTTCAGCAGCCATTTTTAGAAGTCAGAATCTTCTGTATTGAAAAAAGACTTCTAAAAATGGTCGCCGAAGCAGTTTAGACAACCCAGGCTGCATCCAGGACAGACCCAGACAGTGATTTGGCGGTGATTTCTATGTGATAGGATGCGTCTGCTTCCCAAATCAGCACTGAATTCAGGAAACGTAAGTCCCAGAGTCCTAGTCCAACATTTATTTACAGGCAACATTTTACTTTAACCATATGAAACTATCTACATGCCAGTACATTTAGACTGTGTGTATGATATTGTAATTTAAAGATATAGTTTTAATTTTGTTGATTGTTTATGGCACAACTATTGTAATTACATTCAGTGATATATGCAAATTACAATTTATTCATGATACATTAGTCCAAAAACATTACAAAGGATTTGTATGGGGTGGTATGGGAGAGGATCAGTAGGTGGATAATATCATGAATTATTGCAGTGGGTGACACCAACACTAATGACACCACTGGTTCAAACAAAGAATAACAAAAAATTACTTTGTCGACAAATATAACAGGGGGAATCCATGATTTTATAAGAATCCATTTTTTTCTGATTTAACAGCACAGAATCAGAAACAAAATGAAAAAGCATTCATTTCCTGCAGAATATTTGACCGGCAGAAATTAATATAAATTGTATTGCTTAGTGTGGATTTATATGCTTTTTCTCACATCTGGGTAGATGGTAGCACTTGCAGATTGTTGGCAACAAACAGTAAGTAGCAGGAATAGCAATAATTTCTGTAGTTACAGTGTCTGTCATATAGATTTTATGCATTTTTCTAGTAGCACAGTAGGCCCTCAGTATCTGCGGGGGATCCATTTTGGATCTGCCCACAGATACAAAAATCCATGGATGCCCAAGTCCAATGGTGGTGTGGCCATGAAGCCATGCCACCATTAGGGACAATGGCCCTTTGCCGCCGCCCCCCCCCAGCCCACCTATCTGCCCTCACTGTGACAGCTCTTCTCACCGCCATCACCTCTTCTTTGTCCCTGGCAGGGGGCTGTCTCCACTGACACCACCAGTGGCTGAAATAGAGGATGTGTCTGGTCAACCTGATCTTGTTTCCTCTAGAGGGGTGTGTGTGTGTTTCCCTTTCTGCCCAAACTAGAGGCACAAAGGAGCACACATATACACCTCTTAGAGGAAAGCCAGGCCATGGTGACCACACACATCCTCCATTTCTAGTGACGGCGGTGGCAGTGGCAGTGGAGAAGAGGCACCTGTGGTGGGAAGAGCTGGAGGAGGAGGAAAAGGAGGCAGCCCCCTGCCATGGTGAGAATGGCGAGGTAGTCGTCGGGCAGCTGGGGCAGAGGGAGCCAGGCTGAAGGGAGGGAGGGAGGGAGGGAGGGTGCAAGACATGGAGGGACCATGTGTGCAAGAGAGACAGATCATGGCTTCCCCCAGCCTCTCCCTTCTTTCTCCCTCATTGTTGGTGGCACCAGATGCCTCCCTTTCCAAACCTTCTCCTGGCCCTCCTCCTCCTCCTGCTCCTCTTCTGCTGCCCCTTCCTCCTCCAACTCCTCCTCCACAACACAGGCTTGCCATCCACTTGAATCCACAAATGACAAAGGCCTACTGTAGTACTTTTCAGATGTTATATGACTCACACACAACTGTCTTCCCAACATTCCTAATGATGTCTGAAAAGTTGTGTTATATAGGAATACCTCAGCATAATCTACGTCCAAAACACACTGCAGAAATAATCCTTCTTGAGACCACTTTAACTGTTCTGGCTCAATGCTAGGAATCCTGGGAATTGTAGTTTATTGTGGTACCAGAGTGCTCTGGTTAAATGTCTCACAAAACTACAGTTCTCAGAATTCCAGGCATTGATCTTGGCCAGTTAAAGCAGTCTCAAACTGGATTATTTCTGCAATCAGTTTTGGACCCTACAGGCTAACTCTACTCCAGGAAACTCAAGCTTTCAGGAGATTCAAAAATGCTTTTTCTTCTGTAAGCAGAGTACATCACAGTACATTGTTGTTGTCAGGACTGAAGAATTTTTCAGTTACACTGTATATTTGAAGTTCAAACAATACACCTGTTACAAAATCCCTCATCCCTTTGTCAGCAAGTCAAAGCAAATAAAAACATACTGACTTCCCAGCTCTTACCCTTCCTTCTTTCCCCCAATACCATATTCCACCTTTCCCACAGGAATGACTTTAGTGATTTACAACACATAGGCCCTGTCCACTCCCCAGAATGATTCAGGGCTCCTTGATGCCATGCACTGCTCCAGATGATGAAGCGCCAAAGAGGTGCCATAAAGCAGTGCCACATCAGCTCCTTTTTGCGCACTCGAAAGGCTGGATTGGGGCTGTGGCATGAAGTTGCTATGGTACCATCCGGCTAGGAAAGGGGTGGCTGGAGGCTGCCCTTAGGGCTGGTCTGTTGAGCCCCACACTTCCTCCTTACACATCTGTTCTCTATCCCAGGCCACTATAACCAATCTTCTCTTTTCTCAGCATCGCCAATGTGCTAACAGAACTCATACTCCCATATGAACACACATATACTCCAAAAATACCAGGGGCAGGATCATGTCTGACCATGTCAATGAAAGGAACATGACAACTGAAAGGGATTGGGAAGTACTGTACAACCCAGCACTTCATTATCTTTCCCCAGCTGTTTTGATTTTTGAAGGTTTTCATACCTTCACTGCTAAACACCCACAAAATGTCTCTAAAAGGTGGAGGAAGCATGCATGTCTGAATGCCAGGCACACTTCCTCAATCTTGGCTTATGGAAATGTGGCTCCCTCCTTTGCATCCCTGAATCATTGTGGGGAGCAGATTTCCTATGAATGCAAACTTTGTGTTCATAGGAAATCTGCTCGCCTTGCAATGATTCAGGGATGCTAGAGGGAGCCACGTTTCCATGATGATTGAGGAAGTGCACCTGTTGTTCAGACACATGCACCTCCTCCACCTTTTAGGAACATTTCACAGACATTTTAGCAGCGATGGATCCAGGTATGAACATCTTCGTTGTTGTTGCTGCTGACTTTTTTGCTACTATCACAAATGCAAAAACCCTGCAGAGTGCCTTCAAGTCTTTTCAGATTTATGAGGACCCTAAGAGTGAACCCATCATGGGGTTTTCTTGGCAAGATTTGTTCAAGGGGCTTTGCCTTTGCCTTCCCCTGAGCCTGAGAGAGTGTTGCCTGAGGTCACCCAGTGAGTTTCCATGTCTGAGTGAAGATTTGAGTCCTGGTCTCCAGAGTCAGACAGGCTGTGTAGACCACCCCCCAAGGGGCAGCCTGCAGCCACCACCTTGTGCCAGACTGGGGCTGTGGCAACCACACACCACAGCCCTGATTTGGACTTTCCGTGGCACAAAAAGGATCTGCAAAAAAGCAAACAGGGTGTGATAGCCACAGCGCCATGGCTTTAAGGTGCTCCCTTGGTGCTGCGTCATGTGGATGAAGCACCAGAGGAGCACCGTGATGCCATGCCGTGATGCCATGGAGGTGGAGTTGAGGCATGCATTATATGGATGCCACACCCTGACTCCACCCCCAGGCCAGCTTTAACGGCTGGTCTGCACAGCCCCATAGTCCAGTGCTCAGACTTCTACACCATGCCAGATTCCTAAGGACTAGGTTAGTATTATTCTTGTTTTCCAGGTACCTGATGCCACTCCATGTTTTTCAAACCGCAAATGAAATTATGGTTTAAAAAGTCAGGATTTTATTGGGTATTCACCATGCCTCACTGCAGGATAGGTAGCATCATATTCATCTGTAACCATTCCATGCTTTCCTATCACTTTTTCCATCTTCCTTATCGCTCTTGTTACAAAAAGAAAGACAGAATAGCTGTACAATGCTCTTTCATTATTACCACCAGGAGCTTTCCATCTAGAAGTACCCCAGCACTTTGCCCAAGTACTTCAATTCATTTTAAACAAATGAAAGCTCTGCTTCTCAGCACTGGAATAAATATAGTTACTGTTTAAGACTTTCAGCTGCTCAAGGCAATGAGGCAACTGGGAATTTTCAAGAGTGAATTGGTGTCAGAAACCCAGCTTGTTTCCTTCTTTCATTTCAGTATACATTTGAGCCCTCAGACAGGTAAAATTAAGCCATAGCAATGCTCATTTATTTGCATATGCATTTGTGCACGGAAGAGGAGAAAAAGTATCCATTGCAAGATGCCCTCACTTTAGACTGAACTTTGAGAGACTCTGGATAGGGAGGTGAGGTGTCCAAAAGGACAGCATGAACAAACAAACTAGCAAAATACTAAACAAATTCAAACAACACTTCCAGAAAAGGTAGAAACAAGGACAAATCTTTGACACTGATTATCAAGGATAGAGTTGTTGTTGGGTATTTTTCAGGAAAAATAAGAAAACCAAAATGGGGGTTGTTGATGGTGTTTACTAAGGGACATTTGGGGTGCATATTATGTGTCTCATGGGAGGATGGGCTGCAAAATTCAAAATGGGCATTTTGCGTTGTTAGAGTTAGCAATCTTTGTATGTTTGGTTACCAGTTTGCATACATCTTGTTTGTTTTCTTTGCCAGCTCCTCCCTGCACCTACAGATTTTTTTCCCTCTTTGTGTCACTACCTCTGACTGGGTAGTTAAGCCATCATAGTATATTTATTTATTTGTTTGTTTGTTTCATTAATTTACATCTCATCTTTCTTCTTGCACCGGATGCAAGGTAGCTTGGTATTCTGACCTATGGCAGTATCTGGCCAATCTTATCAACCAGATGTTATCAGTATGTTTTATGTACTTCCCCATTGACTGGTTGTCTTTGGGACTAGTCTCAGTTTTAATGTTCTCTGTCTATCAGATGTACAAATGGTTTCTAGAAGTTTAATAAACAGACAAACAAACAGAACAAAAAGCTTCATATATAAGCTACTTGCCCCCAACAATCTGGGTACTCATTTTAGCGACCTCAGAAGGATGCAAGCCTGAGTCAAGCTTGAGCCTGTTTGCTGGTATTGAACTTGCAACCTTATAGTTTTGAGTGAGTGGCTGCAGTACAGGCATTTAACCACTGCACCACCAGGGCTCCTGGTGTATATAATGCATATTGACTTGTAGCCTTTGGTTTGGTTCATTTTTATGAGTTACCCTACATTAAGGTTGTAGTCTGTTGTTGTTTTTTTAAATGGCCCATAGACAGCCAGCATGGCATAGTGGTTTGAATGTTGGATTGTGGACTGTGACTCTGGAGACCAGGATTCGATTCCCAACTCAGCCATGAAACCAGGGGCTCATTCCCACTATGGCTTAAACTGGATCATACCAAATCATGATCTAGTTTAAACCACCATGGTTCACACTTGGGAATGGATTTGTAACCAATTCAGAAAGGGGGGGGGTATGGTTTCCCCCCATTTAACTCGTATCAAAAAGACGCCGAGTTTTTCTGCTCCTTTTGGGCTGAATCGATTTATTTTCAAATAAAGTAATCCAGCCCATTGGAAACCAGCAGATTCAAATCCGCTGGTTCCTGGGGCAGGGAGAAGCTGCAAGGACCCCAGCCATCTCCCCTGTCACCAGCCTCCCTTGCCTCCCTTGCCTCTTCATACCTGACCTAGACTTCTTTGTAGCCTTCATCAGTCTGCTTGCTGGCTTTCCTTTCCTTTTGTGACCTCATTCTCAGCCTCCCCAGCTTCTCTGCAACCTTCTTCTGTTCCTGCAGCTGGGAAAGCGAGTAAAGAGGTTTCAGGAAGGTCGCAGGGCTTCCTGGACTTCCCCGGCTTCCCTCCGACCTTCCTGCCATCTTCTTACCGGCTTTTGAGATCTTTTGAGATCAACCAGGGTGGCTAACATCAATAAAAAGTACAAAACATTACATCAAAATACTTCCTCCCCACCCTTAAAAAGTTATTAAATCAATTGCAGATTAAAATCCAACAATTAAACCAACTTCTACTAAAAACAATAACACACAGATAACAGCAGCTATTCCATCGTATCTTCAAAGAGAATTTGGGAGCCCTTTTTTAAAAAAAGGGGTTCCTGAGGCCAGGATTTTCTATTCTGGAAAGGCCTGCCGGAAGAGATCCGTCTTGACAGCCTTTTTGAAGCTGTCTCAGGATGTCAATTGGCAAGCCATTCCATAATCTGTGGGAAACTACAGAAAAAGCCCTCTGGGAGTTAGCTGAAGGCCTGGATTTTTGAGGCTGTAGCAAATTCCTCCCAGAGGACTGGACTGCGCAGGGAGGATTGTAAGGGAGAAGGTGGTCCCTGAGATAGTTTTGACCCAAGCCATTTAGGGCTTTAAAGGTGATAACCAACACCTTGTACTGGGCCCAGAAACTAATAGGCAGCCAGTGGAGGGACCTCAATACTGGAGTAATGTGGTCCTCCTTGATGTTCCTGACACTACCCTGGCTGCCATATTCTGTACTAATTGCAGTTTTCGGTCCAAGCACGAGGGCAGCCCCACATAGAGTGCATTACAGAAATCCAGATGTAAGGTTACCAGCGTGTGTAGAACAGTTTCGAGATCCCTTACTTCCAGAAAAGGGCGCAGTTGGCATATCAGCTGAAGCTGATAACAGGCGCTCCTGACTGTCGCATTTGTCATCAGGAGTGACGAGTCAAGGAGCACCCCCAGACTGCGAACACAGTCACTTGAGTAGAGTGTGACCTCATCCAGGACTGGACGTTGCAGCCCAATTCTTGGTTTTGTGACTGCTACTGTGAGCACCTCCGTCTTGTCTGGATTCAGTTTCAATCTGTTCTTCCTCATCCAGCCCATTACCGCTCAAAGACATTCATTGAGAGAGGAGACGCCATTGGAATTTGAGGCCGACGAACGAGACATGGAGAAATAGATTTGGGTGTCATCAGCGTACTAATAACACCCAGTTCCATAACTCTGGATAATCTCACCCAGCGGCTTCATATAGATATTAATAACATCAGGGACAGAATAGCCCCCTGTGGGACCCCACAGGTGAGCTCTCTTTTGCTTGAACAACTGTCCCTGAGCAGCACCTTCTGGGACCTGCCAGAGAGGAAGGACCAGAACCACTGCAATGCAGTGCCTCCGAAACCTAATCCCCTCAAGCAATCGAAGAGGGTGCCGTGATCTATAGTGTCAAAAGCTGCTGAAAGATCTAGGAGCACCAGCAGGGTCACACTGCCCCTGTCGATGCTCAGACGCAGATCATCAGTCAAAGCAACCATGGCAGTTTCAACCCCAAAGCCTGTCCTGAAACCAGTTTGAAATGGGTCTAGATATTCGGTTTCCTCCAAGACAGCTTGGAGTTGAAGAGCAACCGTCCTCTCAATCACCTTGCTCAGGACTGGTAGTAAAGAGCCCCAAGTAATTTTTCATGTCCAGGGGGTTTAGAGATTTTTTTTTTTAAATGACAAATCCTCTAGACAAATCCTGCCAAGTAAATTCTATGATAGGGTTCCCATAAGTCAGAAATGACTTGAAGGCATGCAACAACAAGAAATTATTTGTTTGGGACTGGAAATTAAAGGTATAATTACAAAGATGGTGCCATTGTTGTAGTTGAAAGAGTGCAAATATATGTGAAGGCCTAAGATCTTCTCAAGTCATTGTTGGATGGCAGGGGGTGTGGAAATTCATGAAAGGTGTTTTACCGCACAGCTATGCAATTGTATATGCATTTAACTACTCAATTGTACTTTTCTAGCATTTGGGATCAATTTAAAGAATGGCCAGAATCCTTTTGTGAAGTTGCATGCTCATAAGTGGACTTGTGTCTTCTGGCAATAGAATTGTGAAGATGTAAAATGTCCACAACCAATAGAGACTTACCGTTGTTTTACTATGCAGCAGCGGTAGCAAAAGGATTAAGACACAACAAGACCAAAATGAACTGGGGCCAATGCACATTGTGCCTATGATGAATATTGGGCATTCTTGCTGGTATACCTTTACACATCTTCACAGTTCAATAGTTAGATTTCCTAGTGTTTCTGGTACTTAGTTAAGTGCATGCAAATTTATGTTGAGTGACAGGTCATAGAGGATTCTGACCTGCATCTTTATTTTGAGAAAACAAATTGCAATCCTTGAGGTGCCTAAAGCAGAAGCTTTAAAGATATTCTGGACCAAAACAAAATTACTGTGGTCATAAGTGAATCCAAAAGACCCAAGTTCTCTTCCGTGATTATATCTGTCTTGTTCCCCCCCCCCCCATGTCCTTTAATGTAGATTAGCAGGAAAATAATTTGGATGTAAATTGCCTCAGTCAATCGTGAATTATGAATGGGTATGTTTCAGGCCACTGATACTGCCAATTTGCTCAGGGCATAAAGCAAATCCCATAAAAATCTAAGAGTTATATACTGCAGTCAGAAACACTGTTGTAAATTTGGAGTAAGTGCATTTAAACAAGTGTTGCTATTGACTTCAGCTAGTGCGAGTTCACAGAAAGGCTGTGCTACAAATATTATAGATTCATCTGAAAGAAAGCCTTTCTGTGTGGGGTGAAAACCTTGAAATTCAGAAAGTCTAGATTACCATGTCACGATGGAATACATTCCTACTGTTTCACTGTGTCCTTGTGTGCTGCAGAACCAGCACATGTATGTTATATGCAGCAAAAATTACACTGAATACATAATGCATGAGTTGTTACATTGGAGCCTGTTCAAATCACAAGCCAGAGCTGAAATCCTGGAAAATACATAAAACATGATGCATAAGTACAGCCTTATTTATCCTAATGGCCAAAAGAACATATATTATGTTCCTTAAAGCATGTGGGTGTTTTCCCCCCATTTTCTTTTTAAACAAAAGCATTGCTTAAACACTTCAGTATTTACATGACAGGAACACAGGGGACTCGTACAATTACTGAGCGAAGTAATAGTATTAGTCCTGCTATGGTCTCACCTATTCAGTTGCATTCATATTTAGAACTGCAGTATCACATTAATTGTTTAATAGTCACATCCTTTGCGCCTTTTCGTGATTACTACACACTATAATGCAGGTTTGTTTTAAAAACATATAGGCATTTGAATTAATATGTTGCATTCTGTCAATGCAGCTGTTCATGTTTTGGGGACTAGTACTACGTTTTCCTTCCTTGGATTAGCTAGCAATAATCCATTTTTAAAACAAACAAATGCTCATTCGAATTTTGTAGGATTCGTTTTGGAGTTCCCTAAAGCTTGTTTTCCTGATCACCCAAGAAACACAAATCCAGCTAATGCAGCCTCTGCATTAAATTCACACATGATGTGATTTCCTTCTCAGTAGAGGAGGCCAGAGAGGGCAGTACAGCACAAGGGGAAAAGAAGGTCCAGATTAGTTGCAACTGTTTTCTGTAAACTTGTTTGTTAAGGGGACCAGGAGCTGCTAATTAGTATTGTGATGCACAAATATTTTAATGGGGTTAATCATCAGAAAACGTTTATCTCTATTGACCGAGGTAACATGTCAAAACCTTTCAGCTGTTGAAATGACAGTCAGCAACCTTTGGAAAACAAAACTGAGCTTCACAATGTGTGGTTGTTTGCATCTGTTTAAGTCTCCAGATCAAATGCAGAAATGTGATTATCTTTTGGCTGTTTCTGAGGCCTCCAAGAAACATATTCTCACTGTTCTCATAATGAAAAGCTAAGTATGCTTTCATGGAAGTCAATCTCATATAAAACAGTGACATCTACGTCTGTGTAAGCAAGGCTTGAATAGGTCCAAAACTCTGGAGGAGATGGCAGTTGTTGCTATTATTATTATTATGGTTTTTGCTTCTTGAGAAGAACTATTGGCAAGTTTTGTCAACATTATCATTTCACTAACATTACTGATCACTTGTTGGTTTTAAAATAGCGCTCCAGAGCTGTGACAAGAAAAGTTAGCTGTTATTTTTTTCTAACAATTGCTATTATTAACAATAATGATATCTATTATTTTCCATTAAACTAGGCATGGTGGGCTGATAAGTAACTCATGTGTGACTATCAGATGATTTATGTTGCAACATTTGTCCAGATGTGGGAGATCTGTTAACAGCAGCCATAGAGAGAGGCAGGGAAGCAAGCAGCAAGACAATTTTTACTGGAGAGGCTGTGACAAAAATTGGGGGGGGGGGGTGGGTATTCAAAAGGATGTGGGCATTGATCTCTATAAAAGAGGCTTATGTGAAAAAATGTTTTCATAAGTAATGACAAAAATAACACCCAGTTTTAATTAGGAAGCATGTTGTGAAGCTTCCAAAAAATTAAATCTATTTAAAATACGTTTTCCACATACAAAATAATCGAGTAGACTAAATAATAGTGACTTAGAGGTAAATACATACTGTGCAAGGTATCATATTAAAAAATATTTGACCTGTTCCATTTGAAACAGGCCTTGGAAAAGTAGTGGAATGGCAATTACCTCTTTTGCATCACCACTTTATTTGTGTTTCAGTGATGTTAGTTCCTGTGTTTGCTTTCTCACACTTGAAAAAATGGCAATACCATTTACACTACCCTGTTTGCACTGCCTCCTGCTCTATGATTAGTGAGTTGTTGTTGATGATGTTGTTTTTAAAGGAAGCTGTAATTGTGCAATTGCACAACTGTGAAATTAGTGATACTATTATGGAACTATCCCTGCTTCCTGCCCAGAAATTAGCACACACCAAACTACTTCCATTGTTTTTTTCTGTGCCCTTTTGTATGTATTAACCCTTGCCTAGTTCTGCTTTTGTATGACATTCCTTAGATTTCTGTATATTTACTCTTTATTTACGCTTTAAATTTTTCCTGAGCCCTGTGGTTTCTCTGGGAATTAATTCTTAATAGGATAACATTAGAATTGTGCTATTGTGCTATTCCCCATATTAAGAAAAATTAAAACAATTAAAAAAAAATAACATGCTGAAGAATGGAAAACAAATGTACAAGAGTTCTTTTGGGACTCCCAGGCCTTGTTCAGATGTTGTTTTTAGTGGGTTTGTTGTTTGCACTATTTTTTTTAAAAAATCAGAACCACATCTATGTTCTGTTCTGTTGCTCACATGTCAGCACTGCAAATAAAGATGGAGTTGATATTGCAGATGTATTTGAAGCACATTTGAAGAGCAGTTCATCCCAGGCCTATTTGCATCAGTTATTCACACAGCTGACAATGCAAATCTTTTAGGAAAACATGGGGAAACCTTCCAAGTCGATTATCCTGCATTAGGTGGGTTTTTTGGCAGCCTCCCTCCAAAAAATTTAATCAGATGCATTCAAAATGTATGTGAACAACAAAACTCAACCTACATTCTACCAGGATTATTTTCACCAGCTGGATAACCCCCCCCCCCCCGGTCCTCCCAGTCCATCCACGGGACATAGTCTGGGGTTTCCTTGCTGGGGATCCTGAGGGAATTCCTCAAGAAAGAACAATTAAACAACACCACATCCCATACCCATTGTGCTCCAAATACGTATTGCAAATAGGTGGAGCCAAACATTTGCACTCACAATAGTTTCTAAACCATATTGAGATTGGGGGCCATGAGTAGACTGTTTCAACTGTGTGGGGGGAATCAACAGTGGTGAGATACAGCATGGCACCAAGAGAACCACAATGTTGTGTGAAAAATTGTGTGAAAAATTCCAAACAAAGGCAGGACTAATTAAGTCCAATTGCAGTATAGCAGTATTGTGTATTAAGCTCCATCGTCCAATGTCCACTTGAAACGATGTGTCATAAGCCAAACTTACTAAATTTATTTTTCTCTGATGAAGTACCAAATGCCTGTATGGTGTCAGCATACCGTGTTTCTCTGAAGATAAGACAATGTCTTATATTACTTTTTGCTCCCAAAGGTGTGGTAGGTCTTATTTTAAAGGAATGTCTTATTTTTTTCCATGAAGAAGAATTCACATTTATTGTTGAAAAAAAAAGAACATTTATTATATACTGTATATATATTTGTATACAAAAATATTCCTAGGTCTTACTTTTGGGGGAGACCTTATATATAGCAATTCAGCAAAACTTCTACTAGGTCTTATTTTGGGGGGATGTCTTATTTTTGGGGAAACAGGGTATGTGTCAAACGTAAGAACGAATTTTTATACACAACTCTAGCAGCACCAGAGGTGAGCACTACAAAGTAAGGCTGCATGGAAAGGGAACCTTGTATGCATAGACTGTTTTAGTAAGTTTTTGAAGTGCTAGCAATGGTGTCTTGAATGTTTCCACCAAATCCCTTCCCAAAACTGCATTTGTAGATGCTCAACTACAACACTAGAAATTTGGGGACTGAAGATAAATTCTATGGGGGGGGGGAATAGAATGCTTATCTGGGGGTGCCAATGTCCTCCTTTGAGAATCAAAATGATGTAGTGGTTTGAGTGCAGGACTATGATTCTGTAGAACACTATGTGAATCTCCACCCCACCATAGAAACCCACTGGGACCTTGGACAGACCTTAGATATGCTGCACACTCTCTCAGCCTCAGAGATGGTCAAAGGCCAAAACTCCTCTGAAGAAATTTCCCACAAAATCCCTGTGATAGGCCTTCTATAAGCTGGAAATAACTTAAGAACACACAACAACAAAATGCCCTCATTTGTCCTCCCTTTTGCTATACCCATGGAGAGAAGGATACTCAAACTGGACCTGGACCACTAGAGGGGCTGTTTAATGCATTCTAATGCAATATTACAAGTTCAGCTCCCCTGAGAAATGCACCCCAATAAGCAAAAACCCTATTCTCCTTTAGTATGCTTCTGTTTCTTTTTGGGTGAAGTTGAAAAAAGAGAAAGACATGCATGCCTCATGTGTCTGTGAAAAGCCCCTCAGTAAGAAGCACAGTCTCTCTCCCCTCATTACCCACCAAGGCAAAAGATTACTTTTTCTGCAGGAGACTCAGGAAAACAGCAAGGATGGTTGGGTTACACAATGTCCAGGTTTAGGAAGCAATCTTTGTTGGTAGCATCTGTTCGTGACCTTTATGGCTGTAACTGAATTTATTTGTTCTCTTAAGTAATAAGTTTCCCCCTTTTCTCCAGTGAGCAACAAATATCTAAAACATCTGTTCTCATTTTTATTTATCATCTGTTGATTTTTACAGATTTTTTTCATCTCTGTAATCTCATGCGGAAAATGCACATGTCTATTGCAGGAGTCCACATATTTCAGAAAGCAGGACATACCCAAGGCCCATGGTCTTCACATCCTCCCCAACAGTTCACAGATTCAAGCTGGTAAAACTACATGTGGCAAAACTACATTGGGGTGTGGTAAAGAAGGCAAAAGTTGTTAATGAGAAAGAATACACAAGCAAGGAGAGGCTATGGCAATTTGCTTTTGTGCAATGTTGTCCTCTCCTCTCCTCATTTCCCGCCCCTAATGAATTAATTGAGTACAAACTGATTTTTTATTCTGAAGAGAAAGGAGGAAAGTGGGAAGTATAGAGAACAACTGGTTCATTTTAAAAGAAGCTGAAAAGATGGGATGAAAGAAGATGAATTGAGATTGTCTCTGCCAATTGGAAGGTCTCCCTCTACGCAACCACTGTGGGGTGTGAGGTGCCCCTTGCTTAGACCAATACAAACACACAGAGAGAAAAGAAAGAGCAGAAAGGGGTGGGTAGGAAAGGATGTTTGGCTTTAGCTGACCCAAGATTACTGAACTACCCAGTACAACCCCTGAAGATAATAGCCAACTTGGCCTGGAAAACCACACACACTCATGAGGAGTTCTTATCCAGATGTCCTGTCAAAACTTCTCCTTCTTGATATCTGCTTTCATCTTGAGGAACATATTTTTGTACAAATGTGATCTCTGGCATGGATCCATAAAAAAAATTGCACCACCTGATTCTGCAGGTTGTTAACAGTTGGTAATTTTGCCATTTGGGAAGAAAGAAAAAAAGGTAGTGAGTGGTGTGGAATCAGTAGCAGTTGGCAGGGAAGAGGAACATGCTAGTTGTTGAAATATATGGCATGTCTTCAGTCAGCTTGTACTCCCATGATAGGTACCATTCTGTGAAGTGACAGGACAAGATCAGGCCAATACGAAATTACATCCACCAGCCAAGTTCTTGTAGGGATAGTGAACAGAAATATATTGCATTGGTTTGGTGTGTGAGTATATCTGACAGAACTCCTACAGGAGCAGCAGGAGCATGCTTTGATGAGACTGCCGATCTGTGTTGGCAGCTTTTAGCAGTGGACATGTTCATAATGCCCTTATGGTTATGACAAAGTGTTTTTTGGTTGTTGTCTGTCAAATGTCGAGACATCTGGTGCAATGTCCCAATGAGTTGTGACTGCCACTCACATGCCAGGAAAAAGAAAAACAGACACACGTAAACAAAACACTCTTTTATTATTATGGATTTTAGTTTAAAGGCTGGGATTTTAATTTAGAGATGGTGCAATGATTTGACTGTTGGACTAGGACTCCAAGAAACCAGGAGACTTGGCCAAGGTCACCCAGTGGGTTCCCATGGATGGGCAGGGATTCAAACCCTGCCCAGCAGTGGAAATCCAGGTTGAACAAGTTTCAGTCTCTCAATTTCAGAAGAATGCAATGGCAAACCCCCACCTGAACAAATCTGGCCAAGGAAACCCTGTGATAGGTTCACCTGAGAGTCACTGCAAATCAAAAATAAGTGGAAGACACATACCAACAACAATATAAATCATCTCCTCCTCCTCCTCCTCCAACTAGTAACAGTTTGGGACTAAAACACCTAAAGGCCCACTTCTTACCAATCCAGGTCTGTTTAAGGATTAGATCCCTCCTCAGAGGCCTTGCTCTACCCCTCTTGTCCTTGATTGGCAGCAATAACATTTTGTTGCTGAATGTTCTTCCCAAGGAAATTTAGCTATATCACTTTTTATATGTTTTCCTCTGCCCAATAAAAACAGTTTGTCTCCTTTTAGTTCTACAGGGGTTAAAAACAATTGTGTGAAGCTCTATTTGTTATCCATGCTGCTTGCCCTTATGATCCTACACACACACTCACACACACACACACGGGCAGGCGGGTTTGAGTGTTGTTGTTGTTACTATTTTTATTTTTGTTTCCTTTTGCTGATTGTCAGACACTCTGTGAGTCTTGGCTGATGGAAGAACAGGGTAGAAAAATGTTGTCGGTGGGTAGCTAAATAGAATGTGTTGAATAATAAACAAACCTACGGAGGATTAAGCTGTAAACTGTGCAGCCTGGCTCAGTGGCCTCCCCCAGCAGACTCTGAAAAACTCTAGTTTAGCCCATGAAGTTAATTCTTTTGAAAGCACTCTTAGGGCACTGCAGCAGCGTCTGGAATCTGGAGTTCAGATGAAATTCTCTTGGGGAAGTTCATGCTTATTTGGCATGCAATTACTGTGCTGCTTCAGGAGAATGAGACAAGTAAGAAAGGTGATACCTTTTATTGGACTAGGTTAGCTCAGAAGATTGAACACACTCAGTAACAGAAACAGTTCCAGTAAAACTTATTGCCTTTCCTTGATTTGTTCCTCTCCCAGTGGCTCTGAGAACTGCATTGCTTCCTGGTTTTGTCAGAGACCGGGAACCTGCCTGTAGTTGTTCTTATAAAGGATGGAGAATTCACGATGATACATCTGTATGAAAAACATGGAGGATAGCTTGCCCATTCATTAAGAGTTTCCTTCACATATGGAAGCTAGGCACAGAATCACAGGGGTAGGGGGTGGGGGGACAGGACTCTTTCTGCTCTCAAATTGTGGGCCATCACTCCAGAAAACTTTGTTTCATGTCCTCTTTGCTGGCATCAGATGACAATTTGAAAATGATATTGGCTGGAATCTCGTTGGTTAGTCCCAGCTACAGTAAACCCATTAAATTAATTGTTGAATGATGGGTTAATACCTAGGTAAACCCAAGTGATTTAATGGGTCTACTGTAGTCAGGACTATTAGTAAGATTTGTTTTTGCTCAGGTATTAAGATTGCCATTGTTTGCTCAGGTATTACGATTGGCTTTTTATTGGGGCCGTTTAACAGATTTGGTGACACATGGAACCAAATCCTGTGAATTTTGACCAAAGTGTACCAGCTCCAGATTGGATTGGGTTCTCTCAATTCAATTTGGGATCAAACAGTACAGTGCATCTCCAACATGACCGTATAAGACAAATATCAAAATTGTCTTGTCTTGGAGACCAGCTATGGGCAAAGTACCAAGCAAAGTCCCCAGTTGTCTACTGAAACTTACAAGCCAGTTATAGTTTTATAGTTTTGATATGATTTCCATGTCAAAGAAGGACAGAACTTCACAATGTTATGAAGATAAATGGAAAAAGGCATCAAAATTATGGGAAGGAAAAATCAAGGGATAATCAGGAAGAAATAGTAACACATTCTCTATTTAATGTATGGTAAAAAAAAATTGAATTGTATGCTAATAGATGTTTCAATAAAGATGAAAGAAAAAAAGTTATAGTTTTAAGAGCTCAGGCAGTCCATGTCAGTAGGATACATTAAGAAAGACAAGGCATCAGTCTGAAGGAGCGTCTGGTATAGGCTGGCCACACACACTGGTCTGTGAACAGAATCCCTGTCTGTAAATAAAATGGCTATGGCTGGGGTGGATATTTATATACCATTTCATACTCTTGAGGGGTGCTTGATGTTACCACATGTTCTAACAAAAGCTTTGATGGTTTTTCCATGGAATTGAAAAAAAAAGGGATCCCGAACAGTTAATTGCTTAAGCTCCAGAATGACAAAACATTGATTAGATTTGAAGCAATCCCTGATGGTCAGTAAAAAGGGTGAATAGGAACACGTCAGGACCTGAGGTGAAAGATAGGGTCTCAGATTGGTTTGTCTCTATCGCAAGAAGAAATGTGAAGAGCTGGGGGAACAGTGATCAACAAATCCATTTAGAGTTTATTTTAATACTATCTAGGGAGTTTTTTGCTTGGACAAATAAGCTGACTTACCTCTTCTGGCTTCAGTTCTGGATCTGGGATGCCCCTCGATGTTATTCCTAAATTGCCAACAATTTAGCTTGGGATGGCACCGTTTGGATGCATCCTGGGCTGAAACCTCACTCAGTTAGCACTTTTTAAAGTTGGGGAGTTTCCAACTTCAAAAATTGGCTGGCTGAGCAAGGCTTCATCCTGGGATGAATCTGGGTGGTGGCATCCTGCCTAGATTGGTGGTGATTTAGGTATGATAACATTCAGGGGCATCCCAGATCCAGATTTGAAGCCAGAAGAGGTAAACCAGCTTATTTCCCCAAGCAAAAAGCTCCTAGGTCTCTGCATGGCCTCATGCCAGCACAACTCCTTCTCTACCTCTCAGGTCTGTGGTCTCTTTGATTCTGTGATTCTCTTCATCCTTACTCGCTAATCATAGCATCCAAGGTTCTGATTATGCATCTCTCTCCATTTTCTTATACTTCTTTCTTTAACTGCTTTAAGCATTTTGCTGGTCTGTTACTGCTCTGGAGTAGAAAACCTCCTGAAAACTGCACTGATTTCGTTTGTCATCCTTTTTTGATTCTCCTTCTTTTAGGCCACCGGTATCATCATTTTGCATTCTTCTTTGACTTGGTCCTTGACTTTTGTCCATAGTTCCTCTGGTTTTCCAACAAGGATAAAGTGTAAAGGTTTTCCATCAGGGATAAATAGCTCCAGCAGTCTGGTATAATACCCTTAGACACAGTATTGAACAAAAAAGGTCCAGTAGCCAGATAGCAGGGACAAGACTCATAGGATAGAAAAATGATACCTCCTCAGGCAGCAGCTGCTCCTTCTCTTGCTCCCTGTAAGAAGCATAAGAATTCGTCCATGGAAGAGATGAGCTTGAGAAAGTATAGTGTTATGAGATGAAATCACCATTGCCAGCCTAGATCACCAAAAGCATTGACTAGATGCCCCTCGCTGTATTAGTCAGGATCACACTTCAACTCTGAACCACATAGGCACTCTTATGTCTTAGTTGTGAAAATACATCCCAAATCCCACTTTCATGACTGCTAAAGCAGCCTAGCAGGCCTTCAAAGATCCTACCAAATTGGGAAGGGGGGAGTCAGTGTGGTTTTCAGGAGATTTTCTACTCCAGAGCAGTACCAAACCAGCAAAACTGGCCCCCATTCTCCTGCGGTTGTCCACTTTTGCTACAGGGGATCTCATAGTGTCCGTCCAAAATTATTGGGGATTTGGCATGCAAATTAGATCCAAGACACACTGCAGAAATACTCCAGTTTGAGACAGCTTTATCTGCCCTGGCTCAGTTCTAGAGAATTCTGGAAATTGTAGTTTATTGTGCTACCAGAGTGCTCTGGCAGGGAAGGCTAAATGTTTCACAAAACTACAGTTCCCAGAATTCCCTAGCACTGAGCCAAGGCAATTAAAGCAGTCTCAAACTGGATTATTTCTGCAGTGTGTTTTGGACTTAGTTAATCTTACTTAGCCTGTCCATTGCCTATCCAATTTCCATCTCTGCCAGTCAAAACGGTCTGCCTATCCAGTGCTCCTTGTGCTATCTTTCAAACAGTATAATCCTTGAACACATTCTAACTATTGGTCTTCAACTGGCTCTTCATTTTGCAACTCTTCAGCTATAAAGGCTTCTAGTAGGGAGGTGCTTTCAGTACATATGCAAGGGGACAGTGTCAAGACAAAAGTAGCATGAACTGTCAATACTTAACACTCACCAGGGTGTATATTGTTTTAAAATATTCTGTGGTTATTTTGGGGGGGGGGCATTTTTGGTGTGCTTGCGTCTCCCCAAACTACCTGTTAATACCCTATATAAACACCATCCTGGGTCCAGGTTTCAAAGAGCTGAGTGAAAAAGCAGTTACAGTCATTTTGCTTTTCTGTTACACGGCAGAGGGCTGACCAGTAGCTCTAGCTCTAGCTTGCCTCTGTAGTGCACAGCAACAAACAGGTCCCCATAGGAGCTGGTCCTGGTCCTGTCTTTTTAACAATGTTATTTATTTTACCTAGCTATTGTATTTGTGTGCCTCCAAATCATTTCTGACTTATGGTGACCCTAAGGTGACCCTATCATGGGGTTTTCTTGATAAATTTCTTCAGAGGGGGTTTGCCATTGCCATCCTCTGATGCCAAGAGTGTATGACTTGGCCAAAGTCACCCAGTGGGTTTACATTGCTGGGCTGGAATTCAAACCCTGATCTTCAGAGCCATAGTCCAACACTCAAACCACTACATCACGCTGACTCTTTATCCTTAGTCTGTTACATTTATATCCCAACTCTTCTATGGTGAGCTCAGGGTCACGTACCAGGCTCTCCTCCCTGGTCTTGTTGAGACAGGTAAAGATGGTCTAAGATCATCCAGTGAGCTTCAGGGCTCCAAATGCTACACCACACCACACTCCACCACACCACACCACAACACATGAGTTCTGTAGAAATAGTGTACTTTCAGTCATCTTTCATACTTCATATTTGGAGGTGTACAATGAAAAATCCTAGTAATATGTGAAAAGGCCTTGGGACCTCTTATGCTTAACCATAGCTTTCTTTCAACAGCATGAAAGCATCACATACATCAGAACATTCTTGAGGCAATTCACACATAATCTCACAATCTTCCATAAGTAGTGTGTTTTGATGGATCCGATGATTTCTCTCCCTTGGGGGAAAAATGTGAATGTTACTTCCTTGTAACATTATCTCAGCATTCAACATACCAACCATTCAAAATCCCAGAAGCTGATTACATAAATGAGAAAAACATTGTAATTCAATTTGCAGCCCTAGATTTGGGTCTCCTCTCTTCCTAGTAACAATTTTTGTTAACTGAGCAGAATTGTTGTTGTTTATGTGAAGTTATTTTCTATCTTGCTAAGTGATTAAGATGACTGTTTATTGCACTGCCACATGAGGGAAAATATGCTCCCTGTTAAATTGGAACATTTTGAATTCCGTTGCAATTCAATTTTGTTCCTCTGCTTAAGTTTGGGTTTATAGTAAAAGTAGGCACAGAAGGATGCTCAACATGAAAAGGTGCAATTATCAAGGGATCTATAAAGACAAAGACACATTCTCTAAAACATTTCCAGAATGGAAAGGGTTGGGAGTGGGGTAAAGAACCATTTTATTATGAGTACATCATTTGGGAGAAGAAAGTGTGGAATGAGAATCAACAGATGAATTGACTATGTATCAGGTTCACCAATAGTTGTGATTGTTAGCAGATTAGTGCATGGTCCTCTCGATGTACATTAGAGAAGAGATATAAAAGTCAACATTCTTATTTTTTGCTTAAGACTGCTGGCTGGCATGCACTAGACTCTACTAGACTTCAATCTATAAAAGACTATACACACACATCCTACAGAGGATGTTTACTTGTGTGTCTATGGGGATTATCATACCCGAGACTTAACGTGGTTAAATTGCCAGTAAAATGCTCCAGAAGTGGCAAGGTGTGGTAGCTGGTTGTGCTTCTGAAGTGTCACTGAAGCATCCCTTCTCCCCTCCTGTTGACAAAGCATTCACAGAGCAGCCATTACTTCAATAACAGGAACTTCTGTTATGAAGAAATGATTGTTCTGTGAATGCTTTGTTGACAGGAGAGGAGAGGGGAAGCTTCAGTGACGCTTCAGAAGCATGACCAACTACCACACCTCATTGCTTCTGGAGTGTTGTACCGATGATTTAACCACGGTAGGCCTCCATGTGATAATCCCCTATGAAAGACACATCTCATTGGGACAGCATGGAACATTCCTTAAAATTTTTGAATTGTCATTTGACGTTTAACATTTTGAATTTTCAAAAATTGTCATCCAAGTAGCAGTGCTCAGTTTCAACTCACAATGTCAAAATTCTAAGAGAGCCTTCCTAGATGGAATGGGAAGCCTCTCATATCTCATCAGGGTATTACCATATTACTTCAGCACTTGACACAAGTCTTTTGGTTGTTGTCCAATTGGCAGTGGCAAGTTTCAAGTCAGAATTCCAAGCAGAGGGCTAAATAGAACCAAATTGAGACTCTGGGACTTGTGGTCAATGGAGAAAATTGCAGATAATAACAATAGAGCAAGAGGTTTACACTCTGGATTGAATTTTCATAAGATTTGGCACCCACTTATTGAATATATCCAACAGGATTTACTCTCTAGATACCCTCCAATATTAGCTAAATTTTTATGGAAAGATGTCTTTCAAGATCCCTGAATACACCTCTTGTTTATAATCTTCAGGACATTAGCTGGGTTAATGTCTTTTATTTATTGTTGTTTTGGTATACCGCTTGTTGTCTGTTGTTCTGTTTTAGAATGCATTAATAAACTATTAAATAATAATAATAATAATAATAATAATAATAATAATAGAGAGGAGATAGCCTGGCATGTGCCATGTTTTAAGGACATGGACATACCAGAGAAAGCTCATGGTGGCAGTGCTGCTAAGACTCCTTAATGGTGGAGGAGGGCATTAAGGCAATTCTGCTAAAATTCCAGATATATAAAACCAGGTTTTAGATTGTTTTTAGAGTTATTTCTGTATAAAAAGCTGTTTTTAGCATTATTTCGAGTGTTTTAGGGCCTAAACAGACAGGCCAAAATAAAGCTGCTTGGGGTCACTTTGGAGGTATGCTGTTTAAATGACACACACATCTTAAGAGGCCAGAAGCTGTGCCAAAGCTATGCTCCAGTCTTTAGGCACTGCCAGTACATTTCTGCAACTTTTGTCCTAAAATAGTAAATATTCTGGAGTGATAAACTGAGCATTTCCATTTTAAAATCACTTATTAAGGATGTGATCAGGCTAATACTGAGGATTTTTAAGTGCCACTTATTTTGGTGGAAGAAATTAAAGCACTTGCTTGGCTTCTCCATTGGAATCAATGAGATATAAATGAGCTTCAGTGGGTGAGTTGTGTCCGTAATCATCTGGTTCTTGTTTTTTAATTAAAACATTTGCTGCATTCCTGAGTGGATGACTATATGGCTGCCTCTGCCAGTCTTTTCCTTTAGCATAAGTAATCTGTTCATGCAGAGCTCTTGTTTTATAATCCTAAATTTATTTGGTACTTGGGCCTACATGTATGTGATCTTTGTTTAGTCTGAATTGTTTATTTGGTACTAAGTCCACACACCAAATGTGTACATAGTTCCCACATGCACACCATAAATGCTTATTTTGCTAGTAGTTATTTCTTCTTCTTCTTCTTCTTCTTCTTCTTCTTCTTCTTCTTTTTAATGCAGATATTCGATTTAGTTTCTCAAAGGAAAACAGTCTCCAAGTGCCAATCAGCTCCAAACTGACAAAGGACTTAAAAGGCACTTGGAGATTTACCGAAAATGACCCCTCCTTCCTTTCTGAACTGTGAACTGCTCCCTTTAATAGTAGAACCTGTAGAATTTGATGGATGAAGACTGCATTTTCTGTTTGCTGCAGGTTCCTTGGCAGGAAGCCCAATGACTGCTTGAAGATTACTAGATAATGCCTAGATCATTTTGTCTAAGACAGGGATGGGAATTGTGTGCCCCTGTTGCCGAAATGCTGCTGTTAGATTGCATTCCCTAGCATTATTCACCATAGATTGTGCTGGTTAGGGCTGATAGGACTAGCAGCCCAGTAACATTTGGAAGGTCATTTGATTCTTACCCTTGCTCTATGATGTCTATGATATCCAAATTGTGGGTTTTTTTAATTACACTAATAAGCCTTTTGAACTTCATGTTCTCCAGATGTGTTAAATTAAATTCACACCATTGTCTTCTAGCACAGCATGTGCTGTTGCTGTTATTTGCTGTGAAGTTGACTGTGACTTATCGTGACCTTATGAATGAGAGACCTCCAGCCACCTTGGTCATCAACTGCCCTACTCAGATCTTGAAACATCAGGGCTATTAGCATACTCAACAGCCCCTGCAATGTACATGTGATTTCATATTTTCATATCTGGCACCAAGCACATTTTAAGAGGTCACAATGACCATTGGAACACTTGGAAATTCCCCATGGGAAAGGCACATTGATCCAAAGACATGTGAAAGATCTAGGTAGAAACAAAATACAGTAAATGGGTTTGTTGACCCCTCTATCCTGTCCCCAGACTCTCTGCATATCTTCTCGCCCTGGGGATAAAGGTGGTCCCATTGAACTAGGGCAAGAAAGACCATATCTCCTACCTACCTCCTGCTGAATTCCCAGCCACCCTTCCTATCCAGCTGTCTTGAGGTTGTCCCAGATCCAATCACAGTTTTGTCAATTAATACTATCAGCCAAAATTCTCCTTTGTCAATCCCATGAGAAAGCAGTCAAACTCTTTTTACTTTGTGTTGGAATGTCAAGTAACCCTTTGGGACACCATTAAGGATAAAAATATCCACCCTGAACACGTCCAGTTTGTGATTGCACTGTGTGGCCACTAGAGCTCTGTCCAACCTCCTAGAGCCTCCTCTTCCCATGTAGGCCTCAGAGCCACACCACGTGAGCCACACCCCACTTTCCTTGGATTCCTCTACAGGACTGGTAAATATTACCCCTTCTACAACTCTAATCCTCCACTATCCAGTTATGATACCTCAATTTCAGTTAGCGTTGGTGATATCTCAGACTGAATTGCTACTATGTGTTTGTGTGCTCTCTTGCATATTTCTAAATAAAACCTTTATTCACAGACTTGGAGTCCTCCCGTAGTTAGTACTGGTATACACAGGTGAAATGGACCCTTATGTTACACAAACTCTCGCAGGCATCTCTGAGCTAAACAATTCTCCCAACTTTTAAGGAGATACTGACACAGTTGGTGGGAACCCCAAATCCCCTCCCCATCTTTTTGGGTAACTGTGGCTTCCTTGTTTGAATCAATCTACCTGTAGTAGAGTCTCTTTCTTTTCCTATTGCCTCCCAATTTGCCATGTCTTTTCCAATAGTCACATCATTTCATGACATGTCCAAAGTACAACTGCCTTAGTTTAGTCATCCTGGCTTCTAGAGAGAGTTCAGGGTTGATTTGCTCTTGTCTCCTTCTTTGGAGGTTTTTAAAGAGAGGTTAGATAGCTATCTTTTGGGAGTGCTTTGACTGTGTCTTCCTGCATGGCAGGGGATTGGACTGGACAGCCATGACATCTTTTCTAACTCTGTTACTCTATGGATCTATGAGTTGGTTTTTTCCCCTGGCAGTTTTCTTTACTGTTGCGAATGAACACTTTCACATCTGCAGGACCACTGAGGAATACCACACTAATGTGAGATGAAAGAAAGGAAAAGAATATGTTCAGTTGAATGATATGCAGATGAAAGACAAATGTGCTTCTGGTGTTAATTTTCCATTGGATCCAGGATGGCCAGGAAGAAAGGAAGATGTACATCTCATTCTTACCATCAGCACCATAGCTTATTTATATTGTTTCACAGCTTCTGGGTATATTGATCCTGTGCTGTTCATTTCTGCAGGGATGTCTGATAAACAACATGACCTGACAAGCTTTCACTTCCTGGGCTTGAGTTCATGGTGCAAATCTATAGTTCATTACTAAAGAGCTGTCTTCTAGGAAGTTGGCCTAGCAAGTCCATCTAGTGATCACTCAGCATTTTAAACTGGGCCCAGCCTCCTGGGCTGGAGCCAGAATGCAGGATGGAGGCGGGGATTATTGCACACTAAATCACTGCCACATCACCAGCTGCCATCAGCCCAAGTCCAAGCTGTGCTCTGCCAGCACTTTTTAGAAGTCGGAAAGTTTTCCAAACAATAAAAAAGTTGTTTATTTATGTGTTGTGAGTGCTATACTAGCACAGCATTCAGCAATAATGTTGCAAAGTTCAAGCTTCTCATCACTGATGTTGATAACATTTGGTAAGTGACAATTTCTGATTACAAGTGGCACTGTCACCTTGAATGGCAGAATACATAGCACATGGGCTGGACCATGAGAACATGCTCTGAAATAGGGTGTGTTTCAGCTTCAGTACAGTATCCATCTCACAATAGGAACTGCCCAAGGCTCTTACTGGTAATTTGAATACCCTCCAACTTTCTCAATTTGGCAGAGATGGTCCCAGTTAATCCTCTGCCATCCCACTTTCTTAGTTACTTTTAAAATGTCCCACTCTCTTTCATTCTTCAGTTTTCCCCCTGTGTCCTGCAAACAGAGTTCAAAATACAAAAGCAGTTTGCACTTAGGGGCTGTACAGACTAACCCTAGGAGGAGGCTCTGTGCCACCCTTGGAAGTGCTGGTTTAGGACGCAGCAACCACATGTCACGCCCCCAGCCTGGTAGGTCCACAGCGCAAAAAGATGATGCAAAAAGTGGTTTCTTTTTGCGTTGTGGAAGGGGCACCATAGCCACCCCCACTGTGGCATGACGCTGACCATCATGCAGTGGGGTGCATGACATGACACTGGCATGACACCAGCATGGGGGCATGCAGCATGCGGTCACCACACCCCCACCCTGCCCTCACACCAGCATTACCTGTTGGTTTATTGAGGGCTTTAATTAACTCAGCAGTACAGTCTTGTCCTTCCCAGTAGGCTCATTATTCCCTCTATCCCTGGATTTCCTAAATTCAGTACTTAAACTCCAGGTTCTCTTTCCTTAAAATGGTAGTTTTCTTCCTGATTAATATCTTTTGCTCTCCTTACCTGGGGACTTGCTTTGACTATATCCCTCCCTCCACCATCTTAGGGAGAGAAGGCAAGCCAGTTTTAGCAGGCCTTGCTTGTGAGGAAGATTCCTCCCTCCACCATCTTAGGGAGAGAAGGCAAGCCAGTTCCAGCAGGCCTTGCCTAAAAAGAAGAAGAGCCCTCCCTCCAGTCCATCTGCCATGGTCCAGGCTTCTGAGGGAGAGAAGATATGCTGGACTTTCCCCCTTCCCCACCACCTCTCCCTTTTCCTTTTGTTTTGTGTCTTTTTAGAGTGATTCTATGTAAGGGAGATGTCTAATTAACAAATTGTAAGCCACTTTGATAGCCTTGGCTGAAAAGCGGGGTATAAATAAAAATTATTATTATTATTATTATTATTATTATTATTATATTCTGGTATTGATCCACCAAACATGTCCCAGTGTTCATCTGTGAAATGATGGAGGCTTTGCATTTGCAAGCACAAGAAGTGTTTGTCCATTCCATTATCAACTATTTTCCTATCCCTTGATATCTTGTACCATGGCATTCACATTGATTCCCTTTCTGTCACTCACTAGAAAGACGGCCTATTTTGTCGCCCATTTCCAGAGTACAGGATTCATTGCCTTCCTAGTTAATTGAGCTTCTATATTTGAATTTCAAGTGCCAAATGTTTCAAAGGTCTGAAGACCATAGAACCTGAAATTCAACCCTGTGAGGTAGGGCCAGGCTGAGAAATAATGCCACCCAGGGAGTTTCTTGATTGAATGGGAATCCCATCTGTATTTCATCTGCCCCAGTCAAACATGCTAACCAGTAGGGCACACTAGTCTATCATGCCCATCCCTGTATGTCTAGCTATCATTGCCTAGCATGAAACACACATACACACACACTTCTATTGAAAAGAAATTGTAGGCTGAAGGAATAAACTAATTTAATTTGCCATCACTTCTATTTCAGTGGGTAGTCATCCCATAGCAAGTTATCCAATCTAATAGCAGTCGTGTGTTGAAAAATTATCAGCTCTCTTCATAACCTACGGGTGAACTTGGCTTTGCTTTCCAAGAATGAGATTGTGATAACAGAACAGCTTTAGCAATTAAAATACTGTAAGGTTCACAGGAGAGGCAAATGACTGCTCACAAAGTACCGCAGAGCACAATTTATGACATCTTTTATTTTAGTGCTGCTCAGTATATCTTGTAAATGTGTTCATATGCTTAAACCAGTTTATTCTTTTGTTAATGGGCCATGATTGTAATCAGGCAAGCCAACAGATAGCTTCACACTTCCTTATAAGGAATCATTTGCTTTTCTTTCTTTCTTTTTTTCCTCTCCTTCTAAAAAAAAAAAAAAAAAGCCTTTCTTTAATCAATAAATCTAATTTCTTCTCTAGCCAGACACTGTTACATAATGACTCTCCAATGTGAGCCTAGAATCAATTCCCCTTAATGGGAAATAATCTCTATGAATCAGAAAGTTATCCTACAAAACCCATACAACTCAGCTCTAAATGCTGCGTTATAGAAAGAAATGCACAGTTTCTACAGGTCATGTATCATGGGTAAGAGTGCAATACAGAGGCTGAAAAGTTGCTTTTAAAAGTAACTAGTAAACATTATAATTCCAAGATTTGTACAGTACAGGGATAAGTATTTTTAGAAGGAACTTCCTTTCACATTCATAAACATGGCTAAAACAATTACTTTTTAAATTACACTGGGTTTTTTTTGGGGGGGGGGGGCGGGGGGGGGAATCCTGAATGCTACATATCTCTGGCCTGAAGCATAAATCACCTTCTCCTCAACATGTACAGCAAAATTGTTGTCATGAGATATTTCTTCTCCAGCATGGGACATTTTTCCTCCATCATTTAGTGAGATTATATCCTTGTAAACAGTTCCAGTCCCATTTGAAAAGGCACAAAGCTATCCCATGTTCAGTGAAAATCCTAATGTAAAGTAGTTAACTACAAAGAGTAATTCTGCTTCCCAAAGTGGGTCCAAAACAGACTGTAGAAGTAATCCAGTTTGAGACCACTTTAACTGCCCTGATCCAAGTGCTAGGGAATCCTAGAAATTGTAGTTTGTTCTGGCACCAGGGCTTACTGACAGAGAAGGCTAAATGTGAAGTCGAAGGCTTTCATGCTCAGCATCCGTAATCTAAAATTCTTCCAGAACATGGCCGCATAGTCTGAAAAACCCACAAAAAAACTAAGGCTAAATGTCTCACAAAACTACACTTCCCAGAATTCCCTAGCATTAAGTCAGGGCAGTTAAAGCAGTCTCAGGCTGAATTAGTTCTGCAGTGTGTTTTGGACCATGGCCAAACAAATAAGAGTATTAGAACTCTTATTTGTTTGGTCCTGTTAAGAGATAAAGAGGATGTGGGATATTAAATAAATAAATGCTCCAAATCTTCTCCTGTGCTCTGTATCTTGCAGTACATGTGACTATTATTATTTAGATTAATAAAATATTTAACCATCTTATTCCTATCTCTCTTATCAACTGATTCACATTTTTTCAATTCACTTAGATGAGCCTATTGCCTTCAGCCACTCTAAAAACAGCAACAGACAACTCAACTCTCTATCCACACAACTCAACTCTCTATCTCAGTGGGTTGGTAGATCCTTTCTGGGTTTTATTTCACATTTTAAAGGTGCTATCTGAAATTCAGAAGCCCTTAGCATCGTGGGTAGCTCCTTTAAAGTTTGAATTAAACTTTAGAGTGGATTCTCTGACTCATCAACTGCTACTGATATAAATCCATTGCATAGTCCCTGAAGCACTTTTCTGTGCATGGATGCTGTGCCCTCTCTATACAGAGAAAAAAGAAATTGATTCATCCATTCATAATGGATGCATTCATGGATTAATTTATTGCTCCAGAAAGAATCGAGCAGGGTGTAGGATCTCAGTTTGTGTGCTTTAAATCTGCTTTACCAGGGAGACACCTGTGTATAAATGTGATCTCCTTACAGCATTTGGAGGCCCAGAAATGTTTACAAGGTCAAAACAGTTTCATCTTTTTAGAATCATCTTAACAATGGATTTTGCCATTATTTCCCATTCTGATTGAGCTTCAGTGGTAACAAGATCGAAGAAAAGTAGTTTCCCCACATTTCTATTAAATTTAGTAATAGCAGCCATTAAAACAAAACAAAACAGGAATGACAGTAGTACAGCCTCAGTCGTAATCAGATATTACACAGCTGTAATAAAAATAAAGTCATATTCATATTTTATAAATGTATCTCATACCAGTGGGAAGACATCAAGCACATGTTTACGATTCCCACTGATACAACTGGGCTTAAAGTTTCTTACCTTGGCCTAGTTGCTGCTGTTTACTAAGAAACAGATTACAGTCAACTGATCAGCCATTGATATTGGAATTGTCTGGCCATTTGCCTTCCACCCCAGGGCATTTTAAAAGCTAGAAACAGGTTTTTTTTTCTTGCTTCAGTCATGTTATAATGCAAATAGAAACCCAGCACTGTACGAAATGGTAATTGTGTTTACTACAAATTTGTAAATGTGTTGTCACCTCTAAACCTATGCCAAACTTCTGTGACAGTTTTGTACCTTTTTAAAAACTTTTGCACCACCACTTGCAAGTGAGTACTGTCACACTGGTTTCAAGGTTAACACATGCACATGCACATGCGCACACACTTGTTGTCATATTGTCAAACTAATATTGTCATCTCATCTTCTAGCCCATGTCAAAGATTTGTAATATTTTGATGTTTTTATGTGCCACAAATTTTGAATTTTGTGTTATCATCACACAATTATTTTCTTATCACACAAACATCACATATATATCACAATCACTAGTTGTACAGAAAGTAGCACCATGAACTGGGAAAGCTGAGCACACAGTTGACTGTAGAAGTCTTTTAAAATGGGAAATTTGGAAAGTAAACATTTTCCAAAACCCCTGGATGTACTTATCTGCAATCTGACAGGGACTCTGTTCTGAGACTCCAGGTCCTGTCTGACCTTTGAAGGTAAGCAGGGTGACCCCTAGTTAATACCTGGATGGGAGTCAGCCGGTGAATATTAGGTGCTGTAAGCTACATTTCAGAGGAAAGAACTGGCAAAAACACTTCTGCATATTCCTTCCTGAAGAAGACCCTATGAAATTCATGGAGTTTCCATAAATTGACAGGGAATTTGTAGGCAGAGTTATTATACACACACATCTGTTCTGAAGAGAAAGGACAGATTATCAATGGTGCATCTGATGCAATGTTCCAGACCCTTCCCAGTGCTGAAAGGTGTGTGTGTGTGCGTGTGTGTGTGCGTGTGTGTGTGTCAGAGAGAGAGAGAGAGAGATTGCTTCCTCTACTTGCTCAGTCATTGCTTGGATCGCATAGTATCTGTGTTGTTATGAATATTTTATATGTCGAGTAATTGTGCAAAAATGCATGGGATCAATTTCAGCAGGACTGTTGGTCTAAAAATGAGTTTGCACAGGAAGATTTTTGTGTTACTTTCTGTTGTACTATTTATGTGTCACTACTCCTAAAATGGCTCACAGATATGGGCAAAGAGAGATCAATTTGGGAAACTACACCAAGATCCCAAACACTTTATTCCACATTGCTGATGGAGCTACTCTAAATTTCATGCATTTGTGTAGGAAAAAAGGAAAAGAAAAGAAAGGTACTGTATATACTCGACTATAAGTTGACCTCATTTACAAGTCGAGGGCAGGTTTGGGGGGCTAAAATTATGGATTTTGTTATGACCCATGTATAAGTTGAGGGTAAAATTTAGGGATATGTGACAAAGGATCCATAGGAGGAAGCAAAGGATAATGTTGCCAAAGAACTTAAGAAAATTCCAGCAGGCATAATTGCTTGTGCTCTTGCTAAAGGCAGGACAGATGAGAGAGCAGAGGGGTGTCAGTAACTTTCAGGACAGATTACATTTTTGCTTTTCATGAAGGGATGGTTCCCTTTTGACCCATGGATAAGTCAATTCAGTTTTTTGGGGGTCAATTTTTTTGACTAAAATTTCTAGACTTCTACATGAGTATATACAATATAACCATTCTGATGCCCGAGTGAAAGTCAATGGAAGACCCACAAACACAGAATTCTAAATCACAATTTGGATTCAAGATCTGAATTTAGTTGGATCCAAATCAGTCTGAAATGAATTGCCAAAATAGCTCTCAGCCAAATTTCACAACTCTAGCAGATAACATTCCACAGATTGAATAGTAACTTTAAAAAATAATTTTATGATTCTTTTATGTTCCATTTTCTTGAAACTAATATAAATGTAAATTAAAGCTAATATAAATATTTACATTTTAATTTCCATTTTTATATAAAAATATGACTATTAGATGCTGCTAGCTTGTGATACCATAAACAATCTCTCCCACTCATGTTGTCATCACATCAACACCCACAACTGAAAATGAACCAGCAGCACAAAGCAAAGCATAAACCACCACTGGATCCACGTGGTATACCTCTTCCACCATGGAATAAGGCCCCATCTTTATAATGGTAAAAGTAATAAGTTGTGGCAAATAATATTTATTAATTAGTTACTTCCAAGACCTGAGCTGTACTTTAAACCAGACTTCTCCAAACTTGGCTCCTTCAGGAGGTGCTGAACTACAACTACCACTAATCAGCCTATATGTCTTTTGGTTATCTGACTGGAGATGTTGGGAGTTGTAGTCACACATCTTTCAAGAATACCAGGTTAAGGAGCATCTCTTTTTGTCTTGCTAATGGAACTGAATTTTTTTTCCTGAGTATCTACATAGCCAGAAGGAAGAGGAACTGGCCTGTATGAATGTCCTCCAACAACATCCAAACTGAGAACAACAACATCTTGACAAAATGCAGGCTTGTGGCCAACATCATAATATGTCCCCCCCCCCCGGTATGATTTATAACATCTTTCCCTGGTAAAGAAGCCAGTGTAGCTTTGAAAACTTGCTACATGTATTTCATGCATTTGGGCTGGCCAATAAAGGTATCACTGTTTTGTGGATTTTGGATTTATTGTACCAGGTTAAGGGAAACAGTTAGAAATGTACTGTGGTCCTTTTGTTTTCCCTTAAGAAAAGATCAGGCTAGTTGGATCTTCTATAGTGATTGCACTTCAATCTACATGAGTATATACAGTATAACCATTTTGATGCCCCAGTGAAAGTAAATATAATAAGAGAAAAAATTCTTCAAATGACAATACATCATATCGGTAAGAAGAATAAACGTGTGCATCACATTATTCTTTTTTAAGGGCTATTGAATGATTTGTATATTGCTTTGCCACATCAGCATGCATGGAGGTGTACAGAGTACAAGAGAAAAGATCCCTGCCAGAAAGCACTTACACTGTGATGGTTCCATGTGATGAAAGTAACAACGAAAGGGAAGAAGCCCAGGTTTTTAATGAAAGGAAATATAGCAAACCTGCTCATTTCTCTCAGTGAGACATTTTCAGCCAACTGTCATAGGTTTCTTTTCAAGGTTTGCTTCACCTAGTCACCAACTATTTTGGTTTTCCTTCATGAGAAATGTCATGTCTATCCTTAGCCAAACATTTTTGTGATAGGAAATATTATGATTAGATTTGAGGGGGAGGGATACAGGATAGGTGGATGTATGTGTGTCGGAGAGGGGGAGATGCTTGGAATTTTCTAAGCAACTCTAATTTTACAGTCTCTCTCTCTGTGTGTGTGTGTGTGTGTGTAGGTTGCTTTTAAGTTTAATGACACAGTAATACGAAACAATCAGCATCCATCTTGCAGCAAAACTTCAACAGCACAACTTCAAAGGGAAACCACTGCTTCTCCTCCCTGTCCAACCTCTCTGCTCACCAGCTTCAGGAAGCAGCTGGTTTTCTTTGAACTCTGCTTTAACTTTACTTTAGGACGGGCATCCTCCCCCCCCCCCCCCGCCTATTTACAATGAAAACTAACATGGCAAATATAAAAGGAGCCCTTAGAAAGGAGCCTTGGAAGGGATGGAGTGGGGGAGAACAGCAAAGGAATGTGACAGACTCAAAATGTGGCTGTTTTAGCTGCAAATGGCCAGGGGAAGTTTGGGGTGGGGGTGGATAGAGAACAGTACTGAGCCACCTCATTCACTAATACAAGAGTAAGATTGATATTAATTTAAATATATATTAGTATTCAGTTCTTAAGATTCTCCACTTCTTTATGCAGTCTGTGTTAAGTTTGCATAGTATTTTCATCGGACATTCGTTCAGGGGGGATAAGCTCGAGAGTGGTGGGCGTGACTGAAAAATCAATCCCCTTGATTTATTCACTTGTATTTGCTGCATTCATATTCTTTTATCTTTCTTTTAGGAAGCTCAAGGTGGCTGCTGAAGATCTCTCTCCTTCCCCTTTCCTTTATCCCCACAAAAACCTTGTGGTAGGGCACACTGATTGTAACTGGCCCAAGTTTATCCATTAGCACTTTCATGGCTTGATGGAGATGAGAAGCTAGACTTCTCCATTATGAGTACAATAGTCTAAGCCCAAGGGTTCAAGGTCATGACTCTAGAAGTTGTTGGATCTTAATAGCTAACAGCCGTAGCCAGCACAACCATGGGAATAACGGGAGTACTTTCACAACATCTGGAGAGCCACCAATAACCACTGCACCATGATAGCTGGTTTGTGGCCAGGGAACATAGAAAGGGTTAATCAGTGTCAGTGGCAAGGTGAGATATAAATAAAATAAATAAGACACTTCCCCTTTTGGTATTCCCCGCCCCCTTTTTTCCCTTTAGATATCGGTATGTTTTTCTGTTTTGCTATTAAACAACAAAGTAACTGATTCAAAACCACATTTGGCTTTTAACAGAAGTATCACCCTATTAACAAGACAGTATATTAATAAGATCCCCAAGAGAAGCCACAATTGGTACCCCAGCTGGCTAGGGGGCTTTGTGTAATGTAGTCTCCAAGAATATCTTTCCCTAAACTCTGCATTTATATTTCCAGATAAATCAATACACAGATGAGGGTTCACTTTTTCCCCAGATTGTTGGCTGCTCAGAAAAATATAGTTTGGGACTACTGGCTGCTCAGGAGAAATTGCTGGGCGCAGGGGGGCAGTGGAGGAGGTCAGGAGGGAAGGATAATGTGGCAACGGCACAGCCCTTACAACTGTGTTGTTCAAAGGTTGTTGCCTTGCTCTGCTGAATTTTAGGCGTGCTCCTGAAAAGGTGGCTTGAGGAACCACGCCAGTCATTCAAGATATGGTGAGCATCTTTTTTTTAAAATGGATGTGCCAATCTGGTGGGCCCTTCCAAAACAAAAAACTTTCAGAGTCTCTGAATTTAGTTGACTGCATCTTGTCATTTTAAAAAGGAAGAAAAAAATGGACATTTCCTTAGGATTGACCGGTTTTTATTTTAGCGTGAGCTTTCAGGAATATAAACTCACTTCACAAAAATTCATGCTAAAATAATAATTTAAAAACCCCTGAAGACATAGCTGTGTTAGTCTGGAAAATCAGTATGCAAAGGGATTTTGTAGTACCTTTGAGACTAAGGATTTTAGCACACTGCTAACATATCCACCTTACTTTGCCTGGTTTGAATCCTCTTCTGGGATGCAGCCAGATATTATCATATGTATTTTGCCACTGATGCTGCCTCCTGCCTAAAACCCACCTAAAAACTGGCTCACAGCCATGCTCACCTGACTAATTTGCAAAGTTGGGAGCTTCTCAGCTTTCCCAATCAGCTGGCTGAGCTCAGATTCTAGCAGGGTTTTAGGTGGGTATTAGGTGGGAGATGGCATCAGTAGCAAAATGCATATGATAATATCTGGCTGCATCCTGGAAGACGATTCAAACCGGGCAAGGTAAACCAGACTATTTAGCTGTGTGCTAAACTCCTAAGTGAAAGAAAGAAGTTGGCAGGGGCATCACTAAGAAGTGTGGAATGTGTGGACCATACCAGGTAATGCCCTAGGGGGGAGTGGCACCACTGCTCCACAAACATCTGCCTTTTGGGAGACCACACCAGGTGATGCCAGGCCTAGTGACACCACTGGAAGTTAGTAGCATGAGCTTTTGTAGACTTCATCCTAGTTCCTCCCCATGCATATGAAGAAGCTCAATTCTACAAAAGCTCATGCTACCAATTTCTTTCTTTCAGTTACTCTCAAAGTTGCTACAAGATCCCTTTGCCTACTTTTTTTATTTAAAGTTAGTCTTAAAATTCCTTAAAATTTCACTTCCTCCTTTTTATACTGCAAGAGACTAACAGAGCTACTTCTTTGGAAACATTCTGCCCTTTGATGCTTTCCAACAATGCTAGTGAAATGATATAGCATGAACCAGGAGACAGTGATAACAAGGTGGGCAGAGAGTAAAGTGGGCCTTTTCCTGCTGTCATCCCTTGGTTGTGGAATACCTTGCCTTTAGAGGCCTGACTAGCACCAGCACCAGTGTCATTTCAGCACCAAATCAAAACATTTTATCATTTGTGGCCTAATTGATTTCATCTGTGCCTGTACATGTGTGTAACTCTAAATGGTCTAAATGGACAGTGATAACAAGGTGGGCAGGGAGTAAAGTGGGCCTTTTCCTGCTGTCACCCCTTGGTTGTGGAATACCTTGCCTTTGGAGGCCCGACTGGCACCAGCACCAGTGTCATTTCAAAATATGCCATTTTATCATTTGTGGCCTAATTGATTTCATCTATGCTTGTACATGTGTGTAACACTAAATGATCTTAAACTGTTTTATCTGGTTTTAAAATACCTTATTATATTGTTTTTGTCAAATTGTTTAACATGCTTTTTTTTCTCTTTTGTTGATGCTGTTGTTGTTGTGTGACTCCAAGTCATTTTTGACTTATGGCAACCCTAGGACGACCCTATCCTAAGCTTTTTTCTTTTCTTTTCTTTTCTTTCTTTCTTTCTTTTTTTTTTTTTTTTTGGCACGTGTCTTCAGAGGGGATTTGCCATTGCCATCCACTGAGGCTTGCCCAAGCAGAGAATTGAACCTTGATCTCGAGTCATAGTCCAATGCTCAAACTGCTGCACTATGCTGGCTCTCACAAATCTTATTTCTTTAAATTGTTTTAAACAATTTCGGTTGATGTTACTGTATACCACCCTGAAATCCTTGGACATTGGATGGGCTATAAATATTTAAGCAAACAAACAAACCCATGTGGAGAGATCTTGGAGGAAAAGGAGGCAGCAGCCCAGCCTTTTCAATACCATGCAAAATAATTTATGACAGGTATGAGCAATTTGTGGACTGCCAGATTTTGATGGAAGCTAGAAGCCCTAACTAGCATATCCAACAGTGATGGATGGAGGGTGTTGCAGTCCAGCTACTTCTAGAGGTCCCTCTTTCCCCCAGATTCATTGCAAAAGATTATCCCCTAAAGCTCTGCCTCACTGATGGCGTCTAGCCAAGGATGGAAACTTTTAAAATGCCAACCAAGATCTTTGAAGCCACAGAACTCATACCAAAACAAAGTGAAGCTTCTCTCTGTAAGCCAGCTGGTATGAAACTAAGATTCCCTTAGAGAGACCAGAAGGAGAAAACAAACTTCAAAGAGACTCCACGCGACATCCCTTAGTGATGAGGGCTTCACAAGAACTGTGCAACATGCACTAGAAATTTTAAAAGCAATGTGGAGAAGGAGAGAAGAAAAGGAGGGGAAAAAACTGGATGCTTCTAAGCAAATGCTGCAAAGTAAGAGCGTTTCAAAATCCTGCACCTCATGAGTGAATGACACCAAACAAATGGTTGTGATCATGAAAATCAGGCAGAGAGAAAGATCCAGGGGTAGGGAGCTTCAGCAAAAGCAAAAGAAAAAAGCCTGCAGAATGATAAGAAACTACTCAGAACCTAACGAGAAAATCTCTGTGCATGGAAATCTGACCAATGAAGAGCAAAAAGAGAAACTCTAGATAGGGCTGGGGGAGAGACTGTACTGTTCAAAAGAATTTTCTGTGTAATAACTCTGTTGCCGTCCTTCTAAATACTCACTGATTTTAATGGAACTCCCTAACAATGATGTTTCAGGCTCAGGCTTGGTTATGACATGAGACAAATGGCAGATGATTGGAAGAACACACACCAGCATATTAATAGGTGGCAGTAACAGTGTTGCCTTTTCCTAAGTCACTGTGCTGTGTGTATGTGGATCTTTGTTTTGCTTTCAAGGAGTTCTGCTATAGGTTTCAAATTATTTAAAGTTGCTTCAGTAAAGACTTTTTCCATTAGGATGGGAGTGTCTGTGAATTTTGTTATGCTTTTCTTCAAAGAAAAGTGGAATTTCCCCAAATTTGTTGCCTTCCCGTCAAATCTCTGCAGACAGGAAAATTAGAAACCATGTAACATATTCGGCTTTAAACAAGAATGTCAATCTCGCTTATATGCCATGGGAAGTAGAATCTGGAGAACATAGAACACAAGGAACACAGCAATATTAAATTCTCTTTTTAAATAGATAGATACAGTATATACTCAACTATAATTCGATCTCATGTATAAGTCGAGGGCAGGTTTTGGGGGCAAAATTATGGATTTCCCTATGATCTGTGGATAAGTCGAGAGTAAGACTTGGGGTCATGTAACAAAGGATCTAAAGGATGAAACAGAGGAAGACAATGCCCAAGAACTTACAAAATTGCCGGAGGCATAGCTGTTTGTGTTCACACTGAAGAATTGATGGATGAAAGAACAGAGAAGGGTCAGTGCTTCAAGAAGAGGTTACACTTTTGCCCTTTACCAGGGGATAGTTTCTATTTTTATGAGAGTTAAAAGTACAGTACTTAACCTTGACCCGTGGATAAGTCGACTCAGATTTTTTTGGGTCAATTTTTTGACTAAAATTTCTAGACTTATACATGAGTATATAAGATAGATAGATAGATAGATAGAATATTTTAAGTCTGAAAATCTTGATCACAGATTCTAGAATATATTGTGGCATTCAAAGGCTTTGCTTTCTTCTTTTATTTACACACTCTTTCAACAGGTAGGCTGGAAGATATTAATATTGTATTTGGTGGGGTCTTTCTCTGGTTATTTAGTTTGATTATTGGGTTTTGGCGAAGTTGTTTTAATTTTAATTCATTTTTAAAAGCAAACAAACAACTGTCTAGTAAACCATGATGAACAACCAGTAATCTGTCAGCAGTTTAACCAATAAATAATGTGTCCAAAGCAATCTAAATGAAGCACAAATTAAATGTGAACATAGTGGATTTTTATGTAACAACTGGGTCTCCACTGATTTCCTGTAAAGCATTGTTCTGGGTCACTTGTAGCAGAGCAGAAGTGGGCAGGGAGGTGTTGAAACCTTCTCTCACACCATCATGCTTCAACAACTGACTCTGAACATTGATTTTTCTCCTGGTAGTGTTCTGACAAAACATTAAAATTTACTTCTAAAAGTACAGTTGGCCCTGCATATCCATGGATACTGCATCCACATACTCAACTATCCACAGCTTGAAAATATTAAAAACAAAATTCCATAAAGCAACCCTGAATTTTGCCATTTTATATAAGTGACACCATTTCACTACACCATGATACCACAGATTTTATAGATACCACAGATTTTGGAATCTACAGGGGTTCCTGTAACCAGCCCTCCCGCAAATAACATGCACCTACTGTACGTAACTACAATTAAAGTCCTAATAAGGCACAAAGCAATTAATTACCATGGTACGTAATGTGTGTGTGTGTGTGTGTGTGTGTATGAAACTGTTACTTTTTAGTTACTGTACTTTTAAAAGCATTTGTATGCTACAAACCACAGCCATGTGCCACAAAACACACACTCTCCCTGTGTACCTCGACATTGACCACAATTGAGCATGAGGCACAACATGAGCCAGCACTTCTGATGTTTTTCTTCCACTATTTGATGTGTCCAGAACCATGTAATTTCAAATGACTATTTGTCAGTGGTTATTGTCAAATTCTGAAAAGTGGTTGTAAGTTTGTTTTGGGAAGGGGGAATGCAGAAGGAAGGCATGGGTAAGAAAAGCACCTTTCCCACTTTCTCTTCTGCCATGCTTTCAATGATCTCTTGTGCTTTTTTCCCCTTTAAAGTCCTCCTTTATAAGAAATCCTCACTACCTGCAAAGGCTCAGCTGCAAAGGCTCAGCTGCCATAATGGTTGTTTTGATCTTGAATTGAAGTCTTCTACAGCCACCGGTGTCCCCATACGAAAAAGCCAGAGGTGGCTGTGGATTTCAACAGCAAATACAGCATAAAAGTACTTCTTAGCAATATTCTATAGAGTAACCTTGAAAAAGAATAAATACTTGATAGAACTGTTGTTGTTGTTGTGTGCTTTCAAGTCATTTCTGACTTATGGCAACCCTAAGAAAAACCTATCATGGGGTTTCTTAGCAAGTTTCTTCAGAGGGAGTTGCCATCCTCTGAGGTTGAGAGCATGTGACTTGGCCAAGATTGCCTGAGGGTTTCCATGCCTGAGCCAGGATTTGAACTCTGGTCTCCAGAGTCCTAGTCCAATGCTCAAACCACTACATCATGCTGGCTTTCTAAATTTCTGGAAACTATATATGTGATTAGATTTATTAAAGAAGTGGCAAGACTTTTCATACCTGTATAAAAAGTTATACATGGTATGTAAAAGAAGCAAGGTTCTTGCTTTTTGCATAATACTGGAAACCCAGGGTCATTTTATAGAATCAACATGGTGCTGTGCTTTTAGTACTGAACTAGGACTGAGGGATACCAAGCTTTGAATCTCTGCTTGGCCATGAAAAATCTCTGTGTTTTACACTTTGGCCTATGATAGATTCATCTTAAGGTCACTATAAATCAGAAAATGACTTGAGGGCTTACAGCAACAACAGGGTCATTTGTTAAAGCTGAAGGGTGGGAGATTCAGGACAGACAAAAAGACGTTTGCCTTCGCTCTTCCATAGTGCATAGTAAAACTACAGCTTTCTTATCACAAGATGGATATTTGGCCATCAACTTTAATAACTTTAAAAGTGGAGTCAACATGTTTACAGAGGACTGTGCTGTGTCTTCTAGTGATGTCTATATATTCCCTCCAGGAATGGAGCAGACAGTACCATTTGCTGGGGAACAGGAGGTGTATTATTACTCCTTCTTGGCCTCCTATTAGGCTGTCCATTTGTCCATTGTGGGAATGAGTAGAAGCTGCTGTGCTCCATGCCAGAGTGCAGTGAATCTGCTCTTTATTCCAGATTTTAAATGCACTGTCTAAGGTGCTGCACCAGTTTGGGGCACAGGGTTCTGCATTCTGGGTAGCACCTTGAAATCCTTGTATAAAACCCAGAGTGGATTTACAATCCCCCTGACATGGAGCTCACCAGCTACCACTGGTGGAACAGAAGGCTGGACTCTCTGGGTCTTTAGTCTAATCTAGCACAACTCTTCTCATGTTCTCAATTCTAAACTCCTTCTTTATGTGGAGATGTCTGTCGACAAAGATAATTCAACTTCCTTCCTTTACTTGGGATGATTCTTGGCAGAAGAAATAAGCTTGAATTCCAGCTGGTACTCTCATACAACCTTGGCTGCTGAAAGAGATGCTGTGAAGGAAATATATTATTTAAAAATGTAACAGTGATCCAGCACATTCCCCTTTAGCCAGTGAGTCATATCCTTGCCCTCTCTCTTCACAAGCAATTCTATTTCTCTCAGACATCAGTAGGACTGCAATTTGATGGTAATGATCACTGAAAATAGAGTAATCATTTTCTTGATGGCAATGATCACTAAGCACTGAAAGAAGTTTCTCCAAGGTTTTATGCTCAAAGGTAGCATCTTTGCTTTTCTTTGCATAGGAGTAAAAGGAAACATTACTTGATGTACTCATTGAAACATCTGAGTTGTGGTGTTTCCCCATTATCTTTGCTGTAGCCAACTGCCTGTGACACTGACAACACCAGCTATGGCACAAAGAAGTATTTGAAGCCAAGCCTTTCACAGCCAAAGCCAAAGCCAATAGGATGTTGGACTTGAATGAACTGGTTGTGTGTCTTTGAACATTATCACAGAAGCGTCATTCTCATACATAACTGGTTTGGTAGCATTCATTATCACATATCTCTTCAATAGCACGATTGGGGCTGCTTCTCCCATTGATGGTCCCTTGCACTGTCTTCTGCATTCCTCAACCCTGCCTTCCTGTCCTAGCCAACATGCCTTAATTTTTAATTTTTATTTGTAATGCAGTTTAGCAATTATGGCAATGCAATTTAGTAAAAAAGAAAAGAAAAGACAGTAAAAAAAGAAGAAAAAGAAACAGCCTACTTGGGAATAGTGAGAGGGAGTGGGGAAAGGAGGTTGACGCCATGTGACTCCCCAATAGCAGAACAACAGTTAAGGAGCTTGTCACAGCTGAGAACTAATGGGATAGCAGCATGACTGGGAGCTTATTGATGGATCTCCCTTGTCAATGGAAAGGGACACTCTAACAATGCCTCAAAGGCAAAGCAGCAATGAGACGGAGATGGTGTCATGTGATAAGTATTGCCAAAGGTGCTATTCTCTAGCTTTAATATCAGTTTTAAAATCTTGTGTGATAATCTCCTCTGTTCATCCATAAAACTCATTGGATGACTTTAAGTTAATTGCAAATTGGTATTGTCAAGATTTATGCAAGGTGATAACAATTAAGGCAGAATGATAATAATGTGCATATTCATCATTCTGGATAATATAATTGAATAATCTCTCCATGTGCATGTGTTACATTCATTTAAAAATCTGCCATTGAGTAACAATAGCAAAGAGTCTTAACATATTAAAAACTAACCAATATATTATAGTGTATTTTTTGTGTATTAAAGCCCAATTCATCATGTGCATGAAATGCTATCCACAGTTTCACATGCCTATACAAGTAGCTATGGTGGTAGAAGGACAACTGTGGACAGTAAGGTAAAGGGAAAATTAAATGCAGAAAATACAGTACCTTCTGCATGTAATTGCTCTCTGCCCTCACTGTCCGTAAACTTACCCCACACCATGTACTTTATCTGTGGTTGAAATTCCATCTTATGAAATGGATTTCAGTACGTACATTTTTTCCAGGGCTAAGAAACCTGCAGTGCACTTTGAGGCAAGAATGAGACATCGGGTGCCTCACAAGCAGAACAAAACTTTCTGTAAATGTTGTTTTGGGTGAGGGACTGGCCCAGACATTGGTGAATGGCAGCATCTGCATCTCCCAGGCAGTGATCTGCCCTGGCTCTACAAGCTCATGGAGTAAAGGCAGTGGTGGCTTACCACAGTAACATTCACAGGGACACATGTAAACTGCTACTGCAGGGAAGCGGGATATTAATAGAGCTTTTATTTTATTATTTATTTTTATTAATACAGGTATGGGGTGGTTCTGGGACAGGTGTGGAGAAGAACAGATAGGAGTCCATTTGGACCTCCCCCCCCCCCAAGTGTAAACAACCCCATGTATTGGAGACTGTGCCCTGCTTCATGAGGATAAGGGCAGACTCATGGTTTTTAAGGAGAACATGGTGTTCTGAGCTACTGCTGAAAGACAATCCCAAATAAGGATGCTGAAGTTCCTCAGCATAATAAATTGAAAATATCCAACCCAGTCCTACAGAGACCAGCTCAAATAGCTCAGAAAGGGAGGCTGTTGAAGAGAATCCCTCTTCGGCCTTAGGTAGACACCTTCAGAAATGCAGACTCAGAGCCTCAACAGAGGAGCCATAAAGGCCAGCATCGGGGCAAAGTGGGTGTGTGGCATCTACACAATGCACACCCTGACTCTGCCACCATGCCAACTTGATGCTGCATGCCCCACCACACAGCCAACAGTATCATGGTGCTCTTCTGGTGCTGCATCTAGATGTTGCAGTGCCAAAGGAACAGAGAAAGCCGCAGTGCTGGTGGCTAAGGTGCTTTTTCTGCGGCACAGAAAGGACCAGCTTTTTGTGTCTCCTTTTTGATCTGTGGAAAGGCCAGATTGGGGCTGCAGCATGTAGATGCCATGCAGGCCATGGTCTGTTCAGCCCCTCAGTCCCAGACTCCAGTACACCTCAGTAGGACAGAATTGTGAAGAGGCACTACAACTCAGCATCTCCATAAGGCTGAACAGGCTGCCCCTTTCAGCACCATATTGAGGATGCAGCAACTACATGCTGTAGTACCAATCTGGCCTTTCTACAGTGCAAAAAGGAGCCACAAAAAGTGGCTCCTTTTTGTGCCATGCTGATAGCACCATGGCTTTCTGTGCTCTTTTGGCACTGCATCATCTAGACACAGCACTAGAGGAGCACTGTGATGCCACTGGCTGTGTGATGGGACGTGCGGCATCAAGCCAGCATGGGGCGGAGTTGGGGCATGTGTCATGCGGGCACCACACCCCCACTCTGCCCCGATGCTGACCTTTATTGCCAGTCAATTGAGGTCCCATCTCCCCAAGTCTCATTTGCTGTTGCTATTATCTCTCAGCATTGACCAGAGTAGCAGCGGCTGATGGGACCTGGATGTCAGCAACATCTTGATGTCCACATGACTAATTTATATGCCATAAACATATTAGTTTTTAAAGTGTGGAAGGATACCTTGTTGGTTTAGCTGCAACAAACTAATACAGCTATCCTTTAAAACAAGCCTCCAGATGTTGTTCAAGTCCTAGCACCACTACCCAGCAAAGTCAATAGCAAAGAATCCTGGGAGCTGCAGTCCAACAACATCTGGAGGGACACGTGATTCTTATCCTGCTTTAAAAGATGGGAGTAAGTTTATGCTGGACTCAGAAACATGTTCTGGCATATAATACAGCACATAAAGTGGTCATTGTTTTTCATTTAGAGCTGTTAAATTCAATTAGACACCCTGAGGCTTTGTGTCAGTTATTTTCAATAGAAGTGTGAAAAAAAATAGCTTGTCATTCTAAATGCACTTTAAAACTTCTTAGGGATTCACATATTTTGCCTGACTTTTGGGAAACTGATGGGGACACAGGCAAGATCTTCTGAATGTGTAAGCTGAACAGGAGTTGTCCCCCAAACCTAACCTTTTTAAAACTCTATTTAAATGGTTAGATTAACCAAGACACAATTCAGAACTCTCTCAGATGTGTATACCAACCCCAAGAAAGGGATTCCTTGTTACCCTTCTAATACTTTGATTTCTTTTCCTAACATCAGTTTTGTATATTCCTGCAAATGTGCTGTTCCACAGCCTAAGGTGGTTTCTTCCCCATCTATTTTGGATCAGCTGTATTCTAACTGACGAATAAGAAATATGTTCTTTATAGCTTTGGGGGAGGGGGGTGAAGGAGGGGGGAATTATCCATCCAAGAAATGTCAGAAGGGAAAACATATACTGAAAAGTTATATATAAATGATTCCAAGCAGAAGTGGAACTCTCTATGGTTTTGGTTTCAAAACTCAGCATATGCAAGGTTCATAAATTAAAGTAATAAAAAGCAGGACAACATCTGTTCCTCTGTATGAAAGTAAGGGGGAATCTGGACATCTGAGAAGTTGTTATACAGACGTTCTATTTTGCATGGCAACACAGGCAGAGCACTTGTACTAAAAAGGTCTTCTGGTGCCTACTTGTATTTCTTGGATACATGTGAACGAATGCATATCTGTTTTAAAGATTTCGGGTACACAAGAACTACACAGTAACTTTGACTCCAATTTGTCTTTTGGATCCATTAAAAAACTAAATAGGCTGCCGTTCACTCTATAGAGAAGGAAAGGTGTGTAACATTTTCCCCCATAAAGCTTTTTTTTTTTTTTTAAGTGAAATACTTTCCTGCATCTCCTTCCTGTGCCTTGTGGATCAGCAACTGCTCTTTAATTCAGTGTCAAGTATGTGAGAAATATGTGTCCCAACCCGGCACAGTATTTTAAAGCTTCCCAGCACCATATTCCTGGCTATGTTAACCACTAATTACTACTCCTCATAAAATCCCATGGTAGGCTGATTTAAAGTGAGGTGTGCTTAATTCCAGATCAAAGCCCAGCCTTCTTTAATTCATATCTTGAGAGATGAAGGATGTAATTGAGTTCATACACGGGCTGTTAAGTCAGTTGAATATTTGCTTCGTACTTAAAGCAACTTCCTGAAGCTGGGATGGTTAGCCCTTTTTATCTACGGTATGTATTTCAAATAGAAACACTCCTGAAAAGTAGGCAGTAAAGAGGAATGAGGAGGGGGAAGGAATTCCTGCATCCTGATTACACAAGATAAGAGGGTACTTGGGGTGGAAAAGAAGGTGGTGAGAGGTAAATTAGATTTGGGCCTGGGAGATAAAGCTTCCTTAAAAGTAAACACAAACTAAACAGTTGCATCGCCTAGGCTCCTCCTCTGTGAAAAGAATGGCTGCCCAGACAGGAGCCACAACCATCACTTGCTTAAGGTGTTCTGGGGATTCCTCTATGCAACAATGACTTTAGTCAACAACACTGTGCAATCTAGACACAATCTCTTAAGTGATAAGCAAGGGGGGCACTAGCCCAGTGCCATGCTTTCCATGACGCCTTAACAACCAAGATACAAAGGGCTTGTTAACAATATCCAAGAGCCCAGGGAGAGAGATTTTGCAATCTAGTCCCGTGTTTTTCTGAACCCAGGAGGAAGTTTCATTGAGGCTGCATCGCTGCCGCAAAAATAATCCAGGTTGACATCCCTTTCACTGCCATGCCTCAATGCTATGGAATTCTGGTATCTGTAGTCTTGTGAGATATTTAGCCTTCTCTGTTAGACAGCTGTGGCACCACAACAAACTACAAACCCCAGGATTCCACAGCACTGAGCCATGATGGCCATCAAAGTGGTGTCAACCTGGATTATTTCTGCAGCATGCATGCAGCCCGATTTTACTTGAGGTTTAGCTCCATATGCTTGAGAACAGGATTGTAGCCTATCTTTCTTTAATTGTAGACACCCAACTCCTGACCATGTTACCAAGTGCTTTTAAACTGTGGAGAAACTCATAAGGAGTTTGTGACAATGCATGTCAGCTGTTCAAAAGGAGATGAGACAGTCACCTATTGTATGGTGACTAGGAAATACACAGCGTTCCATGCCTGATCCTATCTGTGTTTACTAGGGAGTCCTACTGGCTTCTTTTATTTTCAGCTAAAAGTGTGTTGGATTGCAGCATTATCTTTTCAACACATACATGTAGAGGTAGGTCACCCAGAATATAGTGGGCCTTAATAGCTACCTGAACCATGCTTGTTCTTGCCTTCCTCTGAGGCTGAGAGAGTGGTTGTCCAAGGTTGCCCTGTGGGTTTCCATGGCACAGTGGGGATCTGTTTATCCTGGTCTCCTGGAGTCCTGGTCCAATACTCAAACTACTAGACCACACTGGCTCCATGTATTGTTGCGCTAGCAGGTTAATTAGTGTTCTGTTGCTCGGACCACAAATGAAAATGCCACTTGCATTGTGGGACATGTTCTTTAAGAGAAAAGCTTTGGAGACATGCTACCAGTGAAGAATTTTCTTGGAGAAGACAAAGGGTACCTCCACACTAAGAGAATTTAGCTCTACTAGTCAAGATGTGTTTGGCAGTTACATCTTTGGTAACATATTTCACCATTTCTCTGTGTGGAAAAAGAAGTGGGGAAACATGGGAGAGTTACAGATAGAGGATGCCTTGCATTCCTTGAATGAGGTAATGATTATACCATTAACCAAGTGGCCAGAATTATACATGGGCTACTTAGTTACATTTTTGTAACTAAGGGGCGAAACAGATCGCCCAGAAGGACCAGCTTCTTGCTGCCCCTTTGCTCACTGAGTTGGGGCCACAGTAACTACATGCCATGCCCCCAACCCAGCTTTTCCTGACTCAAAAAGGAGTGGCAGAAGGCTGCTCCTTTTTGCAATGGGGAAAGAGCTCCTTTGCTACTGCAGCATCATTTTTGCTGCATCACAAAAATGCTGTGGATCGGCTACATGTGCAGTTGGTCATGTGGCTTCACAGCAGACTGGGGCGTGCTGCTGTCTGACTGCCACGACCCCATTCCACCAGGAAGCTGGCTCTTTTTGACCATCTGTTTCACCTCTAAGTAACATCTTCTGGCCTCACGTCCCCAAACCTACAAGCCTTGTGGATGATGGTTTCACCCGCTCCCACCAGCGAACAAGGTTATGATCTGGAAGTGTGACTACGCATGGATCATTAATAAAGCCAGTGTGATGTTGTGGTTTGAGCACTGGACTAAGACCCCGGAGATTAGTTTGAGTCACCTGCTCAGCCATGGAAATCCACTGGATGGTTTTGGGCAAGTCACACTCTCTCAGCTGCCAAAACCCCATGATAGATTCACCTTAAGGTAGTCATAAATTGGGAATGACTTGAAAGCACATAACTACAGACAAAGGGATAATTAATACAGATCAGTTATGGATGTGCAACTCCAGGTCAGTCATCTGTAAGTGTGATACTGAATTTTGGTCCTGACCTTGAAGCAGCCAAAGATCAATATTACATTTTATTTTATATCCTACCTTTCATATAAGGCAGATTACATGGCTCTCCTTCTGTGGATTTTATCCTCACAGTAGCCTTGTACGATATGCAAGAGTAAGGGACAGGGATTGGTGCAAGGCCACCCACAAAATTTCATGGCTGAGTGGGGACCTGAGCCCAGATCCTGCAAGTCCCAGTCCAACACTGTAACCACTAGACAACACTGGTTTTCAAGTTCTTTAAAATCCCACCTCTGAAAAAAAGTGGTATTGCAAAGTTATTTTTTTAAAAAATGTGAACAAATGTGTTATATTGAAATCCTTAGTGTGGTTCACTGATTATTGATTCGTGGGCTTACTAAAAATAGAGATCCTTCTACATCCATTCAGGTCTCAAGCTTCTCGGAAGTCCAAGTACCTTTATGGAAATCTCAATCTATCTAACAAGGGGAAATAGGCTTTTTTTTAATTCTCTTTTTTTTTTTCCAAATGTGCCAGGGACAACTACCATATTTGTACACATTGTCTACAGTTGTTTCTGTCCTTCCTGGAAACTTACCAGGGCAAGAAGGAAATGGTTCACAGATGGGCGCTGGTCCATAGATCACAATTTTGAGTAACACTGGTGTAGATCACTTGACTGTGGACAGAAAGTGTGAGCTGTCTCCACTGAAATGGATTTTGGTTGAAGTGATGTTAGTAATTCTGAAGTTTTTACAATGCTTTCATACATTGTTAAAGTTGCATTGTTTGTGTAATGTTATCTCCAAAAATGCGAGGAAGAAGGAGGACAGAAGCAAGGGGTGGGGGAGCAGGGGCTGGCCACCTGCAGAGTTTATGGCAGTATTGTGGATTAATTCAGAGGCTTCATAACTCAGGATGCTTCCAGACAAGGCTTTCATTGTGTCCAGTCTAATGCATGGAATTTTATTTGGGCTCCAGATATTGCCAGCTTCTTTTTGCTGCACTCCCATGTTTTCCCACTGCTTCTTCCATGCTTCTTCTTATCAGAGCAGGGGAAAACAACTTGTCAAGAAGAAAAACATAGAACAGTTGCACAATCTCTTAACTGTAACACTAGGACACTTATCTTGGAATACCCACCACACACAGTTTCTATAAACCTGGTGGCGCAGTGGTTAAATGCCTGGTGGCAAAAGGGCTCAAGCTCAACTCAGGCTTGCATCCTTCCGAGGTTGCTAAAATGAGTACCCAGACTGTTGGGGGCAAGTAGCTTACAGTTGTAAACTGCTTAGACACTCCTTAGGCAGTATGAAGCAGTATATAAATGAAGCTGTTTGTTTGTATAAACTTGACTCCACATCAATTAAGAAAGCTCTGTCTCTGTTGTTTTATACTAAATAGCTATTTCACGCCTACAAGTTTTGAACATTGCTGCCCTTGCTGAACAGTGAACATGTCACAGCATTCACATGAAAAGCTGCATTGAGGCCTACTTTCCTTTCACTCACACTGTTTACCTCTTCTACCCTTCCCTCTTTGAAATGAGTTTGAGCTGATATGTATAGTACACTTATCCCATTCCTGCAACACCTATATTATAGACTACAACTCAACAGGTGAGCTGGGGCTAACATGGAGTCATTCCCATGCCAACATTCCTCTTTAATGACATTCACTGATGATGCTGGGAAACTCATGGTCTTTTACAGTGAGTTGGAGGTAGCCGTGGTGGGAAGATTTAATGAGAATGAATATATTTTCTGTGTCAAATCAAGAGCTTTGCGAAATCACTTGTTTGGACTATAACACCCCAAATCTCCTAACTGCTTACTACAGGCTAACTGGCTAGGGTATTTTGGAAGCTGTGGTGTTGAAAAGTAAGGTTGGTTCCCATGTTTTTGTCAAATGTAACATTTAGAGTAGACTGTCTCTTGCCTTGTCTGCCCTGGAAAGGTTACTCCTAGCCTTGGAATTGCCCCAACCTCCCTGTTACCTGGCCCTCCATTTGTGCACTGAGGAGGCTGTCTGCATGGCTGTACTTCTGAGCCACTCAACGCATTTGCTTCTTTTACCAGTCACTTGCTTTTGAGGTCAGAACAAGGTGCCCAGCAACTATCACATGGCTGGGTACCTCGTTCTGATTTCAAAATGAGTTACTTGTGACAGCAGCAGATGCACCGGGTGGCTAAATGGGATGCCCATGAAGACAGCTGCCCCTATGCAAAAATGTCTGGAGTAAGAGGTAGATCATTTTAAACTTGTGTAAGGGAGTTGTATGCCAGATCTGGTGCTTAAAGTACAAGGAATTATCCATATTGTTTGCATCAGAACAGTTTTGGACAATGCATTGTCCAAACAGGATGATGCTTGAATCAGAGGGAAATGGGCCTCTTACTCCAAGAAGACAAGGCCACAAAGATGAGGTGTGATACAGAAAAAGACAACCATTTTAGAAATGGCCATTTTAGGCACAGAGAAAAATCCCTGTTGTATTGAATATTTTTGTTTTTGTGGCAGGAGAATAGAGCAGCCAAGTCCCTTTGAATATCATTCTGATATTATCAGACCTGTGACAGAAACTCCCTAGAAACAGGAGAGGTTAGCTGATGGTCGTTCCCATAAGGCACTTGTGGGGTCTCTCTGGAGCTAAAGAACACAGAGAAATAAATTCTCCTGTGCATTGCTGTGCATTGCATCTGCGTAACAAGAAAGACAAAGCTGCCTTATGCCAGTTTAGAACATAGGCCCATCTAGCTCTATGCTGTTTACTCTAGCCTTCCCCCTCATTTTCATCCAGGATGATATGCATTGTGAACCAACACATAGGAAAGGCACAAAGCTGGGGGAGGGTGAATTAGAAAGTTCTTCAACGGGTGAGGATTATAGTCTGTCCATACATCTAGAAGGAACTAGGTGGGAGAAAGTTGGTTTCCTTTAACTGGTAATGGCTCTTCTCATCCTCCACAGGAATATCAGTTGCATCCCAGTTACCGGAGATCCATTTAATTGGAGACACTGGGCTTTGAACCTCTGACCTCGGTCATTAAAAGTTTCTGTTTCAATGCTGACTATGAGAGAACTACCCCGAGAGAATGGTGATTCTCTAATAATAATAATAATAATAATAATAATTTAATAAATAATAATAATAATTTATTATTATTATTATTATTATTATTATTATTATTATTATTTCTAGTCTGCCCCTCTGAACAAGCAATCGGGGTGGATTACATCAAGAGTTCAAAACAGTTACAGTTAAAATATCACATCCTTTCCCTTACCACCACCACCCCTTAAAAAAGAATTAAATCACAATACGGTTAAAAACACAGAATGGCTAAAATAAACAATAAAAAACAGCAGCAGGGAAAACGGACCTAAGACCTAGGTTATATAGAAGTGGAATACAAGGGAAGGAAGGATGGGAAAGAAAACAACTCTAGGGCCTAGAATATTGGAGCTGGGAGATATTCACATTCTCTGGGAAGGCCTGCTGGAAGAGATGCATCTTTAGGGCTTTTTGAAGCCTTCTAGAGGGCAGGGGTGAGCAAATTGTGGCTCTCCAAATGTTCCATCAGCCTTAGCCAGCACAGGTGAAGAATGTTGGCAGCTGCAGTCCAAGAGTTTCAGATCCCAATCAAAGGTCTTGGGACACTGTATATATAGCTTGATCCAAAGGCCCCTTTGCAGTGATGACAGGAGTTTCCTCTGTTGGAGCAAGACTTCTATCAGAGGAAGCTCTGCCATCAGATGGAGGAAATAATTTGAATGGATATTTACACAGAATGGATCCAGCCTGTTGCAGTGGTTTCTTTCCAAACTTCCTTGAATGTCCACTTGGCAGAAAGTGGAGATATAAATTGGAAACAGATGAAGAATAACACCCAAGGAACAATTATGAAAGAAGAAGAAAATACATACAAGCAGCAAGGAAGCGGGAAGTTCAATTAAAGCAGTCATATTCTGTGAATGTATTGATCCTCTACTCCCATTTCATATGTCTGACGTTGCTGATTTGAACCCTTCTCCTGGAGGACATTTTTCTTATTCCCCTCAGCCTTTACAAAAACAACTTCTACACAGTGAGCAGTTCAACATAACTCCCAGGAAACATTTGCACACCATGCAAACAGCTACACTGCACAAGATCAAGCAGTGTCAAGCATCAGAATTCAATTCCAAGGTGTGAACAATATCTTCCCCCTTCCCCCAGTAGGAAACACACAAACCAAGTCAGACAAACTGATTGTAAGCCACAGAATCCTCCTCTGCCTCAGGAAACACATTAGACTCCCCTAGCCCTTGCAAGGAAGGTGTGGTTCAGATAAACAACTGAGACAGAAGGGATATGGTGGCTGATCTGCAAAAGTGCAACAGGGATCTGCTGCCAGAAAAATAAGCAAGAGAGGAGAAGAAGGAAGCTGGCAGGCCAGACAAGCATTCTGGAAGAGGATGCAAGAGTAGCCCCGGCTATGACAACAGAAGCAAAGAAAGGCAGAGAAAGCAAGCTGCGCCATCTGTGAAGGCAAGCTGGGCTTGTGCCAGTCGAGACAGTGCTTTGTAACTTTGCTCATGACCCACAAACTGAAAATGCCATTATCCAGCTGAAATCATCCGCCACTCCTATGGTTATGAGCATCACAACCGAACCTAAATAAAATCTCACTTTATATTAACAGGAAGGAAATTTCTCCTCTAGCAAGGCCAATATACTGAAATTGTGAGTTAAGTGACATCCCTCCCCCCACAAGTCATAATGCTCCACTCATTAGTCAAACTGGCCCATTTCCAGCAACATCTAGGGTGCTAATTGCACAGTCTCCAGTATTTTTTTAAAATATAGCATGTTTACCTGTGAAACTGTGTGTACTAACGAATGAGAATCCTCACAGCAAAAGGAGCTCGAAGGCCTGCATGTTGCTTTCGTCCAAAAGCTCCAAACCCCTGAGGTTTAATTATGGAGTTCAGTCTAGGGTTGAACTGAGTGGGGGGATCTGTCCCTGTGATTGGATGGCTTTCTTATGGATACCCACAAAGGAACAGGGCCATTAGGTGATGAGCTCAAACTAGGGTGGAGGAGAAAGCAGTGGTTCCCCCTTTAATATAGGGAGGGACTGCAACCAAAAGATAAATCATCATACTTCAACGTGCTATTGGCAGACTTAGAAAAAGAAGAATATTTTTCCTCCAGTGGCTTGTAGGGATTGAAACAAATAGGATTAGATGTATCTTCAGAGCAAACCTGAGAGAAATTCACTGGTTAACATGAAAGAGGAGGTGGGGGTGAAGAGAAGGGAAATTCCACCCTCCTTACTGGGCTTTCTCTTTAGCTCATTTCAAGTTATGTTACTCGTTTAGCAGAACTAAAGGGTGGAAAAGCCTCCTTGCCATTATTCACTCTGCCAACTGTGTGACCTGAAGAGGATTAAAGGTTTGTTCAGTCTCTTTTCATAGTATTCTTAAAGTTTCCCTCCCCATTCCTGCCTGAAAAGGACTTTAAAAAAAACTTACATGCTAAGCCCCCCTTTTGTTATTATCTATTGTATATTTGTACACAGTCTTTCCAGCCTAGAATAATTGGGTGCTTCCATTTTCAAAGGAAGCTATAAAATACATGGATATAAGAGACAAATGGGATATGGGTTAATAAAGCTTCTTGTCATCTTCTAAAGTCAGGCACCCTGTAATTCTCCAAATGCTTGCTGAGAAATCAAATTTTGTGGGCTGATTATTTCCCTCCAAATATTAATGTTTGGAAATATATACATATTAATATCAGGATGATCAGCATGTCATTTGGTCATCATTTCTGTTTTTCTGTGTTTCAGCTGTTTGCATTTCATGCAAATCACTTCCAAGCTTGCAATCAATTCTTGGAAAACATTGGGCATATCTACATCAGAGTACTTGGCTCCAGAGCTGCCTAGGATTCACTATCAGTGTGCTACAGATGCAAAGCTGCCTTGCCATCTAGATGGTTGGTCGGGCTGACAAAGTATCAGAACTGGTGACTTGTCCTTCTCAAGGTCACTGACATCACTATTGTCTTACTGGCCAGCTATTTCCCCATTAAAGCCATGCTGGTGATGTCTCTTCTGTTGAGGTCAGAATGGGGTGCCCAGCCATGTGATCAACAAGAAAAGGGTTGACCACATGGCTGGATGTCCCATTCTGACCTCTCCAGAAGGGACGTCACCAGCAAGGCTCTGCCAGGGAGCTGCCTGGTCAGTAAGACAGCAATGGCAGCAGTGGTCCTAAGGAGGCTTTCCAAAGCCAATCTGCCCTGGAGGTTGTTTGTGACATGTGGACAACTGGATCACCCCAAATCCAATCTGATCCAGCTGTCCACACCTCAGAAACACTAAGGTCACACCAGAGTTTCCTGGAAGCCCTGGAGTAACCTATGGATTTCTTATGTTAGCCAAAAGGATTAAAAAACAAACAAACAAACAAACAAACAAAAAACAACAACAAAAAAACAAAACAGTTTTGCTGTGGAACGAGCCATGTTCACTGATCACACCAGGTTCAGAGTGAGTACAGTACATTTTTGTTTTCCCTTGTGTAGGTGTGCCTATTGAGTCATTTTGTCATGTGTCATATTTTACAGATGGCAATCCTTCATCTGAATATGGAGTCTGAAAGTCTGCCTCAGGACAGGCCTCCATTTGACATCATTCTTTGATTCCAAGGTGGAAAAAATTATAATCCTGCTGGTGTTGTTGGATTGCAACTCCCAAGATTCAGTGGTGAGGAGTACTGGAAGCTGCAATTCGCAACCTTTACAGGGATGCATGATTCCTACCTCTACTCAATTTGAAAGATTGTCTAGTTCAAGTCTCTTGTTTAAAGACAACAATTCTGGTTTAAAGATAAAGATCCCTAACAAAAACAGGGAGGCTTGAAGATGAGCTTCAACATTTGAACAGAAGCCTAAGAGTGAAATCTACAGTCGCCCCTCCATTCTCGCAGGCTTGAGATCTGCGGTCTTGCATATTCATAGAGGGGCAACCTCCGTTATTTTCAGTAGGGTACACCTACATTTAAGCCTATGGGAATTGAATATCAGCAAGTCTCAATTTTTACAAGGAGAAGGGTTTGGAATAAATCCCCCCCAGAAAACGGAAGTCTGACTGTAATTGTAAATCCCAATCAGAGTAAGGATCAATATGCCTATTCTTGTCAGGACTGCAATTGGATTTAGGCTTGAGAAGGCAGGGATTTCATATGGTCATAGTCTTCCCACTAGAGTAAGATACACCATATTTCTATTTCAATTTGCATTTAAACATATGAACAAGCAAAGGCACATTGTGTCCACCTCTGTTGTATTCTTCTTGCGCAGAGGACACATTTCCTCTTTTTGTCAGTTAAATGACCTTCCCACATCAGAGCAGTGACAATAGTGTTTATCTACTTTTGTTTTCTTTTTTAAAAGGAAAGGGAAATAAACTAGATGAGCTACTTTTTGTTAAATAATGAGAGTGATGGGGTGAAGTTAATGACACTGACTGCTGAAGTGACAGTCAGAGTCATTTGAAAATAAAGTAAGGTTCTCCAAGGAGCCAAGTCAATGAATCCAATCTAGTCTTCATGCCATTGTATCTTTCAGCAGAGTGAAGCAGTCACTTCAGGGTGCAGGATTTTAGTATCATGAGAACCAGGAAGTAGTTACTAATTGATAACTATTGCATTATTGCTGACAGGTGAAAGGGATGTAATGTTATATTTATAGACATTGTACATATTGGTAGTGCATTGCCCCCTCTAAATTGTGGAGTTAGACAAGGTCTGACGAAATGCAATTGTGCGTCTACATGCTCACTGCACATCAGTTTAGCCTACATACCTATACACATATCTGTGCAATTAGTACCTGTAGGCAGTGACACTGAATATCCTTCCACAAATCTGAACTTAGTGTAGTCATTCTACATTGGACAAAAACATTCAAATGTTCATATAGAGAAATGCACACATATGTAAGACAGAAACAGAATTTTCTCCTATGTACCCTTTGGCCCATCCTCTTTTCCATGCACAATAAAGATGTACCACAGTGGCTTCACTCCCTCCAGCCACATAATCATACAGAATTTCACTGACTGTAGAAAGCAAGAACAAACTTTTGGAATTTTTTCCCACCAGTGTAGACTTTAAGTGACCCCACAGTAGAATGAACTTCTTTAAGCTTTACTCATTTCATGGGAAGTCCATTAACTCTCAAGAGCAAAGAGTTTAAGAGAGTGGGAATGTGTCAGTGAAAATCATGGTTCCTTCTCAGTCAATCTCACACACAGCTCAAGGCAATGTACATAGCTCTCCACATCTACACATTATCCAGACAACAACCTGTGAGTCAGGGCAGGCTAACAGAGACAGTGCCAGGACAGCGTAACTGAGTTTCATGGATGAGCAGGGAGTAGAAGAATCTGGATCACTACCCAGCTCCAGTCCTCAAACCAGTATATCACATTGGCTTTCATTGTATAACTTACATGACAACGGCATATTTATTGGAATAACTGTAGATATGCTTCTATAGTCAACATTGTCCCACAAAAGAAAGAAAGAAAAGAAAGAAAGAAAGAAAGAAAGAAAGAAAGAGGAACTGGACACAATTCAGCAAGCACTGCTACTGAGGTCTCATTGGCAAACATATTCCCCATTGACATGATGCACCGTTATTATCTAACTGTTACAGGCACTCCATTCCAACTGGAAGGATTCCAGCTACCTCTACTCTTTTCTAGAATAAACAGAAACACTTCACTGATTCATTGTTGGATTGTTAGGTGATTATTCATGTCTGCACCCAACGAGTCTGCTGTAAAGGAAATATTCAGTGTAGATTTAGAGCTTTGGGCCTCTGCATCAATAGAAGTATCTGCAAGATTTGTTTGGATGATTAGACTAGCTGCAGAAGAAGGCACAGAGTCAGTGTGGTGCAACGGTTTGAGTGCTGAACTAAGAATCTGGGAGGCCAGAGATTGTATCCTCAGCCAACTAGGAAAACCATCTGGGTGACCTTGGGCAAGTCATATTATCTCAATCCTAAGAAGAAGGCAATGGCAGGCCTCCGAATAAATCTTGCCAAGAAAATCTTAATTGGAGTCAATTTGAAGGCACTTTACAACAAAGAAGAAGACAGAGAGAACTGAAGTGCTTACCTCTAAGACATTATTTTATGGCAATAGGTTTGTTGCTATTAACTGCCATCAAGTCAGCTTTGACTTGTGAAACAAGAGACCTCCAAAACACCCTCTCATTAACAGTCTTATTAGATCTTCACGACTCAAGGCTGTGGTTTCCTTGACTGAATCTGTGCACCCGTATGCAGTCTTACTTTTCCTACAGCCTTCCACTTTACTGAGCATCGTTATCTTTTCTTGAGAGTTATGTTGTGAGATGATGTGACTAAAGTAAGATAGCCTCAATGTATTCATTTTGGCTTCTAGGGAGAGTTGATGTGCTGTTTTTTGTTGTTGGGTACCTTCAAGTCATTTCTGGCTTACAATGACCTTCAAGCTAATTTATCACAGGGTTTTCTTGGCAAGATTTGTGAAGAGGGGGTTTGCCTTTCTCTGTGTCTGAGAGAGTGTGACTTACCCAAATTCACTCAATGGGTTTGAATATCCAAGTAGGGATTAGAACCCTAGTCTCCCAGTTTCCTAGTCAAACACTCAAATCATTACCTATAAACCTGGGAAGGAAATAAAGATATTCAGTAATGATGTAACACAGCAGCATCACAGCAGCAGCATCAATCCCTCCAGGCAAGTAATTGTACAAAACTCCATTGACTGTGTAAAGCAATAACAATTTTTGTATGTATTTTTCACTTTTCTTTCCCCATTTATTTGTTTGTTTGTTTTTGGTGTCCATGATATATGTAGAACACTGCTCCAACACCATATTTTAAATGAATTGATTTCTTCTTATCAGCTTATCAGGTTTCTTCACAGGCCAGCTTTGACAAGCATTCATAGAAACAGGCAATACTGACCGGGTTTGGGGGATGGCAGTATAGTTGTCTGCATAGTTGGGAAGAAGATAGATCTGGGTCTATAGATTTGAACTCTCAGTAAGGTATTTTGAACATTTCTGTTCTTTACCATTACTAACAACAGTAGATGACACCTTGCCAAAAAACAAAAACAGGATACTGAAATAGTGAAAATGCAAGAGACAGATGTAGATTTATGTATAATAACTGCAAGCTCAGTTCTGGTAAGTCCTGTCTTCTCATGATGTGGCCAAACTACAACAGTCTCAGTTTAGTCATTTTGGGCCGGTACAGACTGGCCCTTTAAGGCGCCCCTGTCACATGCTAGGGTTGCCTCGGGGCAGGGCTTCCACATGCCCCACAATCCTAGCACGTGACAGGGGCATCAAGATGGTGGTGCCCTGTTTACATGGGCGCCGCCATCTTTACATAAGCACATGTGGCATCTACATGGTGCAGCATGGTGCTTATGTTATGAGTGCCCCACTGGTGCACTACGCTGCAGCAGCACACCACTGTGGCTTTAAAAGAACCTGATTTTTGTAGGTTCTTTTTCTGCTGGCAGGAAGCCGCATGGTTTAGCCACTGCGGCTTCCCTCCAGAGGAAAAACAGGTGCCCGGGGGGCGCCTATTCAGGGCAATAAGTACTGCCCCAATGGTTTCTAGGGAGAGTTCAGGGTTGATTTGCTCTAGGACCTATTTATTTGATTATTTAGCAGTCCACAATATCTATAGAACTCTTTTCCAGCACCATATTTCAAAATCAATGAATTTTCTTCCTATTTTATTGAAAATCCTAGCTGCAGCAGAGATTGTCTGCCACAGACCTAGTGGCAGGAGCCCATTTATTCTCTGCATGTCTCTTTTTGTACATGTATTTCAACCTTCAGTTTGAAATAGGAAAGGAAAAAACATCGAAGTCCACTTTACTGATTTGGCATGATTTGGCCTCCAGGTGTTGAATTCAAGCAATTGTGTACGGAAGATATGGGAAGAAATGCAACACAGTCAACACAGTCATTTCTCTGTTACATTTATTTTTCTTTTGTTGTTTTGTTTAAAGCAATTTGCTCTGCATAAGAACTTCAGTTCTGATAGGAATAACAATTTCAGTGCTGGTCATTAGAGGAAAGCAGTCCAGCTGCCTGCTTCCTAAAACTGTCTCTTCTAGTGGCCTGTCTATCTGGATGCTAGCTAACATACATGAGATTTGCAAACAGGAGCTCTCCAGATGTTTTGGACCATCCCACCCTGACACTCCCCACTCCCTGTGAACATTGTAGCTAAGCTTGGGGGGAGCAGGGAAGTCCGTACCCTCCAACATTTCACAGAGGAAAAATAGGACACACATGGGTAAGCATGGTGTGGTCAAGATGGCAGAAGTTATTAATGCAAAAGAGCACACAAGCTAGGAGAGGCTGCAGCCTGAGATGACTGGAAAGGGCAAGATTCCACCCCCTCCTCTCACTTTGAATTCAGTTTTTAGCAACTAAAGCAAGCTGAGGACTAGGGGAGAAAGTGGGAGGAGGAAATGGAAACTGGGACATTTTAAAAGCAGGAGAAAAAGTGGGAGAAGATTAACTGGGACTGTCTCTGCCAAACTGGGACAATTGGAGGCTATGGAAGCCTGAGTGGTTCACAAATGATGTAATTGTCCCTGTTAATAGGTTTGTCCTGGGTCTTCTCTTCTGTGAACCTTGGCTCCACTGCACCACCAGGCAGTATCTCTGGAGAGTAGGGCATGATTTTTAAACTCCTGAGATCAAGGTGTCTAGTCTTAGCATAGGCAACTTAATCTCAAGAGTTTAAAAATCATGTCCTATTCCCCATAGATACTGCCTTCTTAGCATGAGCTAGTGGTGTAGTAGTTTGGGTGTTGGATTGAGACTCTGGAGACCAGGGTTTGAATCCCTGCCCAGCCATGGAAACCAACTAAGTGACCTTGAGCATCACACTCGCTAAGCCTCAGAAAAAGGCAATATCAACCCCTCCTCCTGCACAAATCTTGCCAAGAAAACCCCATGATAGGTTCTCCTTAGAGCGGCCACAAGTTAGGAACAACTTGAGGGCACACAACAACAAGAACAAATTCCTAGCATAGTGAATTGGGTTCAGTTTGGTTTCAGCAAAAAGCCCCACTTACATCAGACACTGTGAAAATCTGGCCTAATGCCATTTCTACCCTTGTTGCTTGCATTCCAATGTGCTGAAAAGGCAGTGCTACCGGCAAGAGATTACTACCTTCCTTTCTCTGTTTTTGCTCCTCATGATATCACCAGTGATTCAGTCTTGTTGGGCTTGCTTTTATATAAAATCCAAAAGGATGCCACTAATAATTTTGCCGGTGGGGGTGGGGGGTGGGGTGGAGAGCATGAAATCTCAAAGATGTGTAAAGTAAAGATGTTATTGGCCCAGTATCCTTCCTTCAGTGACATTTTAAAAGCTAATAATTGTGTTTTATTTATATATCAAAAACATCTCTGGCTGCATCTGCACTCAGAGGTAATGCAGTTCCACACCATTTTAACTGCCATGACTCAATGCTGTGGAATTCTGGGGTGTATAGTTTGTTGTGGCACCAGTGCTCTCTGACAGAGAAGGCTAAATATTTCACAAAACTGCATTTCCCAGAATTCCATATCAAACTGCATATTTCTGAAGTGGTGATGCAGCCCCAGTCTCAGGACCACTGAACAACATGGGCTCAATTTCCAAATACACAAGGAGGGGGGGGGGAGACTGGGGGGGGGCAGTTGATAAAGTTCCAATTTTTATCATGACCTGCTTGGATCGAAGAGAAATATCAGGTAGCCTAATAGAAAATCACCAGATAAATGACAGGGAGTGCTGAAGACAGAATTTGAAACCATTTTAAAAATATTTTGTGCATCACTGAGATTTCATCTCTATCCCTGCTCTGCCACCCTAGACTTAAAGAGCAAAAGTTTCCTGTTTTATTGCTAACTCGATGAAAATTTGCATTCCTCCTGAAACCACATAAATGTTTTGTGGAATGGAGACTGCTTGTCTCATTCTAAAAGTTTCAAATGGTTGCAAGCAGTGCTTCTAAATAAGCCATTGCTACATAAGTGCCATTTCTGCATGGCTGCATCACACATCTTTGAGAGCATCTTCCATAAGGATTCCGCTGGTCCATTAATTGGGCACTAAAAAAGATGGTTTCCTCCCTTTAATTTCTCTCCTGTTACTTTGAAAATTGTTGAAATATGATATTCAGTTATTGTTTCACTCCAGATCAATTCAGGGTGACATGGAATGCTACTATACAAGGTCAGATAACAGGTACTTATCATTGCCATTATGTAATAATGTTTCCAATCTGATGACATAAATGATATTCAAAATGTGGTGTGTACGTACAGTAGTTTCATCCATTTTTATGTAGGTAGGAGTCCATATCTTTCTTCATATTCTCATAGGGGTTCATGCCCCCCCCCAGGCCTAAGAATGACACCTATATCCTCTCTTTGGTTCACTCTGTTTCCCAAGATAGGTTGGAGTGCATGCCAGCCGTTCCACAATCCCTTAATCTGCTCCTCTGCAATGTCAGGTCGGCCAAAGGAAAGACCCACAGCATCCACGATCTCCTTGTGGATGAACGGGCTGACCTGCCATGCTTTACCGAGACTTGGCTGGGGGATGCCAGTGCTGCCACATGGGCGCGGGCCCTCCCAGCTGGTTATACATTTAGTGAGCACATAAGGGAAAGTGGGCGTGGGGGCGTAGTGGCTATAGTCCATAAGACCAACCTAACTTTGATCAGGAAACCTGTCCGGAAAACAACCCACATTGAATGCATGTTCCTCAGCCTGAAGACCAGGAATAGTTTGGGGATTCTGTTGGTTTCCTGACCACCCCATTGCTTAACAGACTCCCTAACCGAGCTGATTCAGCTGGTCTCTGAGTTGCTGCTGGAGTCACCCAGACTTCTGGTCTTGGGCGACTTCAACATCCCTCTCGAGACCAGCCCTTCTGACTTACCTGGAGCAGCTCGGGAGTTCATGGAATCCATGACAGGCATGAACCTATCCCAATTGGTCAATGGGCCCACCCATTGCGCGGGTCATACACTCAATGGGATTTTTCATACGGAACAGGAGCATCTGAGGTCGGAAGTAACCTAAACCTCTGCACTGTCATGGACAGACCATTTCCTGATCAAGATGGAACTAAAAGCCACTGGACCCATTCGAATAGTCCGCCTTCGAAGGCTAATGGAACCAATTGGTTTCCAGAAGGTCCTAGAGGTTGGCAATGCCGGCGATTCTGTTGAAGCCTTGGTAAATACATGGAACACTGATCTTCCCAAGGCTCTCGACTCAATCGCCCCCGAGCATCCTCTCCAGCCCGCTCCTAATCGTAAAGCCTGGTTCACGGAGGAACTCAGGGAAATGAAGCGGGCTGGATGACGACTGGAGTGCAGAAGGCGGAAGACTTGTCTCTTATCCGACAGAATTCGCCATAGGCAGCACCTTTGCGCCTATCATGAGGCTTTGCGTAAAGCGCAGAGATCTTTCTGCTCTGCACACATTGCGTCTGCAGAGTCTCGCTCAGCAGAGCTGTTCAAGGTGGTGGGGGAGCTGATGCAGGTTCCCCTGTGACAAATCCCCTACTTAACCCCACAATGGCCTGCTGTGACACATTTAACACCTACTTTGCAGATAAAATCTCTCGGATAACTTAGATGCCAATGTTTCAGCAGTATCTGTAAACGAGGCACCTAGCAACTCCGTTGTTGTCACTTTGCTGGATGAGTTTCAATCTGTAATTACTGATGACGTGGACAAGCTCCTTGGAAGTGTGAGGAAAATGACCTGCCCTCTCATTCCATGTCCATCATGGCTGGTTGTCCAGGGAGGGGACACATTGAAGACATGCCTCCGGGATGTAGCCAACGTGTCCCTCAGGGAAGGCACCGTTCCATCCTGTCTGAAGGTGACAGCCGTGAAGCCTCTCCTCAAGAAACCTTCCCTTGATCCCCTGGACAGAAACAACTCTAGACCAGTTTCCTTGCTGCTGTTTTTAAGCAAGATGATCAAGAGAGCAGTTGCCTCCCAACTCCAAGCTGTCTTGGATGAAACTGACTTTTTTGATCCACTTCAAACCGGATTCCAGGCAGGATATGGAGTTGAGACTGGCATGGTTGCTCTGACAGATGACCTCTGTGACCCTGCTGGTGCTCTTGGACCTCTCAGCGGCTTTTGATACTATAGATCATGCCATCCTTTTGGACTGGCTGAGAGAGATGGGTATTGGAGGCACTGCTTTGCAGTGGTTCCGTTCCTTCCTCTCAGGCAGGACCCAAAGAGTGAGGCTCGGGGACAGTTGCTCATCTAAAATCGAGCTTAATTGTGGTGTCCCTCAGGGCGCCATCCTGTCCCCGATGCTATTTAACATTTATATGAAACCACTGGGGGAGATCATTCGGAGGCATGGAGCTCAGTGTCATCAGTACACTGATGACACTCAGATATATTTCTCCATGACAAGATCATCTGCCCAGACCTCAGATGGCATCTCATCTCTCAATGACTGCCTGGCAGTGGTAATGGATTGGATGAGGGAAAACAGATTGAGGCTAAATCCAGACAAAACCGAGGTACTGACAGTCACCAGCCTGAAACCAGGTCTCGGAAAACAACTCCCAGTCCTAGATGGAGTCACACTCTCCTCAAAGGACCCTGTTCACAGTCTGGGGGTACTTCTACACTCGTCGCTTCACATGACTAGTCAGGTGAATGCGACGGTCAGGAGTGCCTGTTATCAGCTTCAGCTGATACGCCAGCTGCACCTTTTCCTGGAGATGAAGGATCTGGAAACTACCACATGCTTTGGTCACCTCACGTTTAGATTACTGCAATGCACTCTATATGGGGCTGCCCTTGTGCTTAACCCGGAGACTTCAACTGGTTCAAAATATGGCAGCCAGACTAATCACTGGGGCATCTAGGAGAGAGCATATAACACCAGTGCTTAAGTATCTCAACTGGCTGCTGATCAGTTTCCAGGCACAGTACAAGGTGCTGTTTTTGACCTTTAAAGCCCTCCATGGCTTGGGTCCATCCTATCTTAGGGACCGCCTCTTCCCATATGAGCCCCCTCGTACACTCCAGTCCTCTGGGAGGAACCTATTACAACCTAGGTTGGCTCAGACCTCCTGGAGGGCCTTTTCTGTTGTCTTTCCCAGGCTATGGAATGGCCTGCCGGATGAGATGCACCTTATTACAACCCTGGACAGCTTCAAGAAGGCTGCCAAGACACATCTCTTCCGGCAGGCCTTCCCAGACAATGATTAACCTTTCTGCCAACTACTGTCCCTCTTGCCTCTTCCACTGGGATATCTGATATTGTCGAGGCTGCCCATCATTTTTAATTAGAGCTTTCCATTGTTTTAATGTTTTAATTGTAATGGCTCTGTTTTAGTATTTTTAAATCTTATCGTAGTTTAATTTATTTTTAAGGGATGGGAGGGGAAATTGAATTGTTATATTCAGATGCTTCCTGGTCCGCTTGCAGACATCAGGCTATTGTTGAGCTTGGCAAGCCAGTTGGTATATGCAGGTGCTGATCATATGAATAAATTCCAAGTAGTGGCAACTTGTGTAAGTGTAAGGCTCCCCCTCCCCCAAGTTCTTATGTTTTCAGGTCATGTAGCATTAAACTCCATCCACACAGTTTGTGTCCCATACGCTCTAACATTTCTCAGATGAAAACCAGGACATGTGTGGCTAAGCAACATCAGAAAATAGTCAAGGTTGTAGAATTTATTAATGAGGAAGAACACACAAGCTAGGAGAGGCTGCAGCAGTTTGCTTTTGCCTATCTCTATACAGAAGGACAAGATTCTGACCCCTGCTCTCCTTTCCCCTCTGCTTGGTTAACCGAGTGCAAACTACCCTTGCACTTTGAACTCAATTTGCAGTAACTGAAGTGGTGAAAGGAAGGAGAAGGCAGAAACTGAGATGCTTTAAAAACAACTGAATAAATTGGATGTCAGAAGATTAACTGGGACTGGTCCTGTCAAATTGGGGGGGGGGGGGGTATGGGACGTGGCCATACAGAAGGCTTTTCCATACTATCTCAGGAGTTTATTGCATGCAGTTTTTGTATTTTATTGTCTGTAATCTGCCTCAAGACATGGAAACCATATACAGTAAAAATATATTGATTGATTGATTATAATAAAAGACACATGAGTGGGGTAATTTCCATTTCTTTTAAATTTCAAGAAGGTGTTCAAATTAAACCATCCCAATTGAGTCTTAATTTGGTTCAAAGAAGATGCATGTTGAGCACAAAATTAGAGGATCTCTCTGTGCTCAAGACATGTGATGCTTTAAATGTTACATTCACTCTGCAGGTCTGCCTATGAGCAGATAATCAATGTCACATTGGCATATATGTACTACCAAGGCAGGTTTCAGCTGTGCTAAGCTTAATCTTTGTTCCAAAAATGGAAGTAGAAAAAAGCAGTTCCAAAAATGGAAATAATCTATGAAACATTGCCTTTGATATTACCTCTGCCTTTCCCAATGATCTGTTGAGTACAAAGTAAAAATTCAGTCCAGCTAAATGATTTTAAGGACACCCAGTTTGTTCTTAATAAGCCACCCACAACCTAGTTTGTCCTTAATTTTAACTTTCAATATCTTAGGCAAACAACAATTGTTGCAATCAGTACCCTGCTTTTTTTTTTTTTAATGTGGCATAATTTTCTGTTGCAAAATGTGATTTCATTCCCACCCACCTGCCCCTGGCCTGGTTTATTCTTAATTTTAACTTGTAATATCTCAGGGAAACAAAATTCTCTTTTTGTAATCAACTCTCTGCATGAAACTTTCATTACTCATCCCCCCACACAGCTCCTGGAATTGCCTTCCCATTTTTAATAAAAGCTTCTATCAGAAGATGTCACATTTTCCAGAGGTCATGCCACATTCCATTGTCTATAATGGCGATTCTGGAGATTACAATGGGACAGTTTGGGCACTGGTGGAGTCCTCCTGGAATCACTATTTGGGTTTCTTATTTTTTTTTCCCTTTGGCCTCTTAGTTAAGTGAAATGTAGGGTTTTCTGAAGTACAATTTTCAGCTTGAAGTGGATAGCTAATCAGAAGAAGCAATGGGTGGCCACACAACCAACAAAGGCTTAGGAGCAGAACTGGGAAATGTTACTTCATTGAACTGCAGCTCCCAAAATCTCCCAACCAGTACAATCAGATGATAGATATAAGCTGCCATCCCATATTGAAGTTAAAGATTTGTGACCTAAGCTGCATCCACAATGCAGAAATAATCCAGTATGACAACACATTAATTGCTATGGTTCAATGCTATGGAATTCTTGGAGCTATAGTTTTGGGAGACATTTAGCCTTCTCTGCCAGAGAGCTCTGGTGCCACAACAAATTGAAGTTCCCAGAATTCCATAGCATTGAATCATGGCAATTAAAGCGGTGTGAAACTGGATTATTTCTGCAGTGCTGATGCAACCTTTAGTGATGATTACAGATCTGTAACTGCTCCATATTCAGTTGTACTATGTATTGACAATCATAACACTCTTGCCGCAATTATAAATGCCCCTTTCAAAAAAATCAAAAGAGTTGCTCAGAGCGATGGAGCTCTGTTCTCCTATCAATTGGGGTTCAGCAGGAAGTAGCACTGCTGTTGTAACTTCTTGTTGCAACTGGAGGTTATTGAGAGGGGGCTGGTAATATGCTACAGTACCTTGATCACCAGCAAAGCCTGGTGTGGCTGCTAGCTGCTAAGCTAGGTTTGTGGGGTCAGGCCAGGTGATGATACCTTGAGTTAAGTATTAATAACTAAGTTGTCATGTAGGGTAGCCATGCTTTGGTCATGCTTTGTAGATCAAAGAAGATGGACAGAATTTGTCTAATATAGGAGACAGCCGGGTCCATCTTCAGTAATGAAAAGGAGAAGAAGGTCTGTTGAAGGCATTGCAGTAAAAAGAATTTCTCTTTATTTTTTATCAGTAGTTTAAAATTGAGGGCAGGGAACATCTTTTATGTGGAGCGTCAAGTTCATTAAAAAGAGCGTCTCAACCTCTGCATTTTGACGTTGACCATCAGGGTCACAACATTGTATTTAGGGCCCCAATGCAAATTTGCAGTAGAGGTCCCTTTCTCACACAAATATAGCAATCTCTCATACAGACTGTTTCACCATGAGCCATGAAAAAGTGTGTTCTTGACAACATATTTGCATAGTTTATATTTCTGAAAAACACTCTCCTTTTCTATTTTTGATTAATAAAGACACAACCTCTAGAGTTCTACAAATTTGCTGACTATTTTCTAACTTTGTGGTCACTAATTAATACTATCTTATCACTGTCATGATTTTTTTTTTAAAAAAAAAAAATTCTACTTCACTGTTGTGGATATGTGGCCACTGGGTGACCTTAAGCAAGTTACTGTCTCTCAGCCTCAGAGGAAGGCAATGGCAAAGCCCTCTCTAAACAAATCTGGGAAAACCCTGTGACATGGTTTTCCTAAGTGGGAAATGACTTGAAGGCACACAACAATAACAATGTGGTTGCAAACATGAAAGTCATTCTTATGTATGCATGTGTGTGTGTACATGGTAAAGTTGAGGGCAATAGGAAAATAGGAAGACCACATTCCAGTTGGATTCAATCAGGGAAGCCATTGGCATGATTCTGCAAATGCTGAGCAGGATTGTTAGATGACTTGGAGGTTTCTCATTCATAGGGTTCCCATAGATTGAAATCAATTTGAAGGCAGTTAACAACTCTTTCTTTGCTTTACTTTACTTTTTCCTTTCCTTTTCTTTTCCCCTGGTCATTATTATTGCAAAATTATGTCTCAGTCTTCCTCCTAAGTGAACTCCCCTTAAATACACTCAATGGACAACAAAACGGTTAGATTCCCTAAATGTCTTTGTTCAGTTGTAGGATACCAGCAGTTTTTGATGGCTGTCAGCTTGCTGAAACTTCTTTCAGTTTCTCCCACAGTGGAAGTGTGCAAATAATAATCCACAGGGCTATACACACTCCATTAAGTATTAGTAGCAGTTACTTCTTGTAAATCTTCTCTAATAATACAGTTGGCACTCATTTATATTCCTTTCCAAAAGGAGACTTGAAGATTCTTTGTTGGTGACACATTTCACAGGGAACATTCTCAGACAAATGTAAAAGATACTTGTGAAGCAAAAACTTAGACTCTTTTTGGAGTGCCCCAGGTTCTAGTGTCATATACTTTAAGATTGAGCATTAGTAACACTAATTTTATTGGTTGTCTTTGATCTAAATTATAATGTAGAGCTTCTCCAACTATCTGACGTGGGGACCTGACAATTATTATTTTTCCATAATATCAGCAATTGGCATGATATTTGTGCCCATTAGCTACAGCTGGTCCCCCTCCCCCCTCCACCCACATACAGGAAACTTGCCAGAGACCAACAACTAATGACTCTGGTCAAGGGATGACTGAGTATCACTCCTCTAATGCATAGCTGATATTATCCAAATCTAAATCTAAAACAAATTAGACACTCTAGGGCCTGAGTATCCTACCAAAGAAGTTGCAGCAATTGCATTCACTGTGCTTTACATTGCTCATCATCCAGGCATCCCTTCTTCCTGCTTATGCTCAAGGAACTGTGCGTTTTGTAGTTCTTGACACAAGTGCTCATGTCGAAAAATGGAAAAGAAATGTGTCTGTCTCTCGGTCTCACTCAGTCCCATTTTCCCTTCACAACCCAACTCTCTGTTCTAGAAAAGGGCCTGAGGCAGATGGCAGGCCAGGAAGCACAGCAGTTCACACTGATGCTTGAGATTGCTGGCTTCAGCAAACCTCAAAAGATCTATACAATGGCTACATAGATAGAAGGAAATTAGTTTCTATAAATATCCTCAGGCATGAATTTACAGTTCATCTTCAATTTTCCTTCATAATAATGGGTACTGCATTCAGGGTTGGGCCCTCTGGAATTTTTGCTCCCCTTCCCTCAGCCATGGGGAACTTAGTGCCCAGGGCCAAGGGTCAAAGCTCATTTTAGCTGAAAGCAGTTCCTCATAATAACATTTCAGTTTTTTGCAGGGCGGCTCACAACTATTTGGAAACCACAAAATGATGACATACCCTTAAATGTCTAGGAAATTACGGGAATGTTCAGGGAATCCTACAGGGTTCCTAGTATACCCGTTGTCCTGGCAGATTCACAGAGTCAGGACACCAAAACAAAAACAAACATCTTCATTTATATACCTCTTCATACCGTCTAAGGAGTGTCTACGCAGTTTACAACTGTATGCTACTTGCCCCCAACAATCTGGGTACACCAACATTCAGATCTCCCATTTCCAGCATTAAAACTACTGGACATTTTTTTCCCCCAGGGGGAATCCATCAACCCATCAAAAGGGGCAGTCTAAAGGGCAGGGGCACCATAGCAGTTAATTAAACATAGGTGAGTCAGGTGGCATCTCTATTTGCTGTTCCTGATCACAAGAACAAAAGGCCACAACAAGCTTCCAGCCTGTGTGTGTCAGAAGACAACGTGGGAAGGTGTTTATCCACATGTGGGGGACTGTGAGAGCTGGGGGACAATGTGTGCATTTGTTGATATGTGGGTAAGGGGGTGTATATTTGTGTATCATTGCAAGGGGAAGAATGTTTGTATATGTGTGTGTGAGAGAGAGAGAGAAAGACAGACACAGACAGATTGTGTGAGCATCGGTACACTTATGTAAGGGGAGATGTGATTCTATGTGAGAGAGACAGAGAGATGTTGTGTGTTGCTACATTGGTGTGGTGTGTGGGAAAGAGAGAGAGTATGTGTGTGTGGTTGTGCATCTTTGTGTATGAGAGAGAAGAGTGTGGGTTTTTCACATCCTAAAAGGTCACTGGGATGTATCACAGTCTTTAGAGAAATCATAAAACACAACTTTTTGCCAGAATCCTATTGGATAGCTACAAATGTATAACTACCATAGTTATGGAGTTATGTACTGAATTCCAGCCCAACCTCCTCCCACATCTCCACTTACCAGAAAGCAGCCACTGTGATCAATGGGGAAGTGACTCTGTCACATGTGAAACAGCTGGCTGAGATTCCCTTCCCCTCCAAGAGCAGTCTCTTTTTTTGACAGGCAGTAGCAGGGCCACTGTTGCAATTCCCTTCATGATAGAGTTGCTCATAAGACGGGGATAGAAACATCAGATTGCTGTTTCTCACACAATAGGAAAGAGCCTCCCCTATCAATCATGGTGGCTGTTTCTGGTAAGTGGGGATTGGGGGACTTTTTTGATCCTTAGATGGATTACAATTCCTTGTACCCCTAAACTGGATGATGAGGGTTGTACAGTGGACCTTCCCATCCACGGGGTTTTTGTTCCTCCCTCTACGTATGGTGGATGGGGAAAAGGCAGATTCTCAAGCCCCCATATTACACAATGGGCAGTAACATGCGACATTGGATAATATGATGATCTGCAGATGGTCCAATCCACGGATTGCTATCCCACCAATGCAGTGGGCCAACTGTAATTCAAATTGCCTTGGGGACTCTTCATTAGGGAAAGCTGCTCTCTGAAACATACTAGCAGACTACACAAACTAGGCTCAAACAAGGATATCTCCCATTGATCTGTGCACACCTTATTCCAGCCAGGTAACACAATGATAATTCCTGTTTCTCCACACAATCAAAAGAGAAGGTTTATTGATTTCCCTGGTGGACCACTATAGCTCACCAATGTAAGGATATAAATCTTCAATTATTTTTTCTTACATACATGAACAAATAATTTTGAAAGTTTTCTTCCCCTAGGTGAAATTGCAAGAGTGTTATGTCCAACTCCTGCACGCAGGGATATACAACAAAAGCACTCCTGTGAGATTGACATCTAACCTCAGTTTAAGAAGAAGAGTCCATCACTCTCTGAGGCAGTCTATTCCACTCTCAAACAGACATTACAGTTAAGAAGTTCTTCCTCAAGTTTAGGTGACATCTCTTTTTTTTTCTAATTTCAATCCACTGATTATTGTTATAGGGGATCGACAGACAGCCCTGAAAGGGTGGGCTTGGAGGCACCCATTTTTGCTCCTCGGGGATGCCATAGCATCCCTCCATGCCCCTCCAAATCATGTGGCATCCCTCCATGCCAAAAAGAACCTGGAAAAACTGGATTCTTTTAGGTGCGTGGGGCCTACACAATTAGTGTGCCATTGGAGCACTGTTGAGTGTCAATGACACAAGCATGGTGCCACAATGTGTGAATGCTGCATTGTGCTTCCATCATCATGGCATCCCCCATGTGGAAGAGAGGCCTCCATGATGATGACACCAGAACGTACTAGGGTTCCGGAGCATGCGGTCGCTGCGCACTCCATAACCCTAGAATCAGTGCCAGGACATAGCTTTCTGCCCGTTTGTACCTGACCTTAGTTTCTGGAACAGATGAAAACAAGTTCATCTTCTACATTATATTCTTTCAGATATTTAAAGACAGCTATTGTATGACCTCTCAATCTTCTCTTCTCTAAGATTTAATTCTTTGTTGATTTTTCACACTTTGGGGATTTTTTGTGAAAAATTCATTCTTAAACTTTTTTTGTGTAGGAAAGAATATTTTGGACAGAAAAAATGTGTACTTTGTACAGAATTTCGCACAAACAGATTTTTTTTTTCCAAAAAAGTCCAATTCAGCAATGAAAATTCTCACAGTCGTTGATTATTTTCCCAGAGAGATTGCTCAATGTCATGACTGTTGCGGTTTATGTTGTGGTTTAGAAAAATTATGAGTATTCTTTATATCCCTACAATCAGATTTGGGGGGGGGGGGGTGATGTTTAATGGTTTAAGTAAATGCAAGTGTAGACTTTAATTGACCCTATTGGTTTTTATAATGTTGGGTGTAGCTAGCTTAAGTTGAAAATTGCCTCTTGGTTGAAAGCATATTTTTGAGCTGTTCTAATGATCTAAAAATAGAACTATTTTCCTTTAAAATAGAGTCTGGTGTGTCAGGCCCCAATTTAGCTTAAAGCCCCACATGCTGACCTGACATAGTTAAAAGAGGGAAGCACATTCGACATTAGAATCACTTTATGCGAAGTTCTGAGCTATTTTACTCTGATCTTGCATTAAAGATATTTTCTAAGAGAGAGCCATGTTAATCTGTTTCAGTATAAAAAGAAGGGGAACAGAAAAGTATTGTGAATTCTTTAAGATGAATCAGTGCTGAAATAAATTGGATTAAAAGTGCCAAAAAAATTTCTTCCCCCTCCATCTTTTTATGCAACAAAACATTTGCTTTGGTCACTGATTCCCCACATATTTGATTAATATACACAACTCTGCCTATATATCCCCCTTAAGTTTATAGCAACATGAATCTCAGTTGTGTATTTGTTTAATATTAAATTTTATACCCTGACTTCAAACAAGGTTTTTTTTTTTTGTTATTTTGGGTTTTTTTGTTTTGTTTTGTTTGTTTTGTTTTGTTTTTTTGCAATGGAATATGAAAAGAAACCATAGAAAATTACTAATACATAAAAATAACCCAAAGGCAGCAAAGCCAGAATAAACAACTTACTGTAATACCTAAACCAGAAGAAAACAGATCAGAAAATGTTTAAAAACTGGAGACACAAGGCCTTCCTCTATAAAGACATTTGAACGCTGCCAGAACATTGCAAAACCAAAGCTCTTTTCTGATAATCCCTGTCTATCCTTCAGATGCTGGAAGAACCTAGTGAAGAGTTTCTAGTAATTATCTCAAAGAATAGGCATGGACAGGGACCAGAGTACAGCTGAGCAACATGTAATGCTCCAGATGTTGCAGCATAACAATCATTATGTGGCAACATCATATGTGCAGCCCAAAGTTGCTGGGAGTTGCAGTGAAGCATCTGGAGGACCAAGCATTGCCCACCCTTCTGCAGTACAGACAGATGGTCCTTAAGATAGAGAAATTTGGTCCACCAGTTGTGAAGGCTTTACTGTGCCTGCAAAGCTTGAGTGCTGGCGAAATATTAATATGAGATTATCATGATGTTCTTAGGCTTTACTTTCATGAATCATATAACCTGAATGAAGCTGTATCACACCAATGGAGCTACCTTGATTTCCTCTTCATTTTTGTACTGCTGATTGTCGAAGATGCAGATATAAAAACAGAGGTATTGGGAAAACAAAGTGCATTTTGCTGTGTTAATGTGCTAAAATGGCTGCTAACTGAATTGGAAACCTGTCTTGTACCAATGCACGTTCTCTTTCCATAGTTGGTGTTGTTATTATGTGCCTTTTAAGTTGTTTCAAACTTATGGCAATCCTAAAGTGAATCTATGGAATTTATCACACCAGATTAATTCAGATTGAATCTGAAGTGACCTTGGAACTGATTTCTGTGAATTCGATTGTTACTGAATTCACTGAATTCTTGGGTGACTTTGGATTGGCTTTGGAATGGCTTCATAGCAACAGCATTCATGTGTGACAATTCAATGCACATTCATGTGAATTCACTTGGATGGATTCAAAATGACTCTGGATTGTGGTTGCAAAACCCTCGTCTAATAAGGGCCTATCATTTTCTTTTCTTTTCAGCATGATTTGTTCAGAGAGGGGGTTGCCTTTGTCTTCTTTGAGGCTAAGAGAGTTAATTTTCCCAAGGTCACCCAGTTGTTTCCATGGCTGAGCAGGGATTCACATGATGGCCTTCAGAGATACAATCCAATGTTCAGACCTCTACATCACTCTAGCTCTCTCTTGTCTCAGTGGCCCTCTGCAATCATCTTTAGGACTGGCTGGTAGGTTGAAGATGTATGTTGATTCAGCTATATTCTTTTATTCTTCACCAATAAAAAAATTAAAATGTGCTTATTTGGCAATCCATTTGGTATGCATTGACTGGATAACAAAACAAGCAGATTTAGTTGAGGAATGAAATCTAGTCAGAAACGTAAACAAAATGAATATAATATGAAACTGTAATTAATGCCTGCAAAAGTCATAACTGCAACCCTTAACAAATACACAGAATATAATCCCAAGCAAATTCAATAACAAATATGTATCTACTCTTGTAAAGAGTCTACCCTTTGTACACAAGATGCCAGATGGAAAAAATATTTTCACTTTCAGTGTATGAAACATAAAATGTCATAAAGAAATTCAGCTAAAAGACACAGTTTATATGTGGTTGAGATTTTAAAGTGTAGTGGAAAGTCACTTGCCAATATCTCATCTCTGTCTTGAAAATGGCCACTACAAGCTACACTGTGATATAGAGATGACAATAACAACATTGATTTACCTTTTCTCTATTGCAGATAATCAAAAAAAGTTATTGGCTTGGGACTATCCTACAGCTATGTTAACCTTGAAAGAAGGCTGCAGATTTCCCCAATGAACACAGACTTAAAATGGATTGGCGTTGTTAAAGCCCAAACCCAATTCTTAAAATGTTTTCTCTCCCTTTCTCTTTCCCTCCCACTCTGTATGTGTTTGTGTGCACCCAATTGCACATGTATGTGTAAATTGTCTCAAACTCTCCAACATTTCACATATGAAATCTGGAGCATGTATAACCAAGTAACATCAGAGTGTGGCCAAAGCAGCTCAGTTTATTAAGAACACACAAGCTATGAGAGACTGCAGCAGGAATAAAACATAAGCTATAAGAGACTGCAGCAGTTTGCTTTTGTCTGAGCCTATTGGGAAAGGCTAGATTCTCTCCTCTCCTCTCCTCTCCTCTCCTCTCTCTCACTGATTTAAATGAATGCAAACAACTTTTGTACTTTGAAATCCATTTGTCATCATTGAAGTAAGCTGATGACAAAGAGGGAAAGAAAGCTGATGACAAAGAGAGAAACTGAGGCATTTTAAAAACAGCATAAAAGTGTCCCAGCAGACCATTAATCAAAACAGGCAGGGGTTGGATTTGATGGCCCATGACGTCTCTTCCAATTCTATGATTCTAAGGCTGTCCTTGCCAAATCAGGAGGGTATGAGAGATATTTGTTCTATCTGACATTAAGTCAACAGAAAAATTAGAAAGCACATTGCTGTTTCACTAGTGCAGGGGTAGGCAAGTAGCTTCATGCACGCCAAGCAGCCATTCCATCCACAACAAGAAATGATGTTGTTGCATAACTTCTGGTTCTAGTAGCCAGACTCAATATGGCTAATTCTCAAGTTTGGGCTGTTGTGGGGTACGTAGGGATCCAATCTGACATGTTTTTGTGATGGTTTGGGTTATGTTTGTCTTAGAAAATTAGTGCACTCTTTTTAAAGTGCCTCATCCATGACAGGATAGAGGCACATTTAAATTTACAAATGGGTCTTATTGCATTCACCCATGGCCAGGTGAATACAGCCCGTATACAGCCCAGATGCCAGCCAGGCTTATTCTGAAGCTTTTCAAAACTGGATTTTCCCATTATTGAAAAGCTGCAGAATAAGCCCAGCTGGCACACAGGCTGTATACAGGCTGCATTCATCTGGCCACAGTGACTACGATAAAACCTGTTTGTAAATTTAAACAAATTTAAATTTCCCATGGGGGATAAGACACTTTAAAAAGAGTGCACTAATCTCCTTAATTAATTGTTTTTTCTAGCTGAATTTTTTCTTTTGAGGTAGTATGGTGGCCTTGAGAGCTATAAAACAGGGCAAAATGAAGGCATGAGGACCTGTGCAGCCACATGGGGAACAGCTTGTGCTGAGGAACTCAAAATATTGGGTGTGACAAAGATGACAGCAGGGTTCCCACACATGATTGAGGCTTTGCGCTTATGGAATGATGCAGTCAATTGGATACAACCCAGTTGTCCTGAGAACACCAACCCCCCATCAACATTCAAGAAGAGCATGTGTGCAGTTTATGTGTGAGAGAGTATTTCCTCTGCTACTTTAGAGCTTGCTGCGGCAAAAGGGTCAAAGCTAAGGCACTAGCATCTGCAGGCCTCGAGCGTCTGGTGCATGAAGGAGGCCTGCTGAATCAGGCTTCTATGAGAAGGCCTGCTATCTCTTGATCTTTATTAGGCTGCCTCAGATCAATAATGCTTTATGACTGTGCTCCCTTGTGTGGGGAGAGCTGCTCTGCAGTGCTGTGAGGTCACTTTTCCAGTCTCTGTTAGTCATTTTCTTTGCTGAAAGGGATCAAAGCAACTTTATAGATTGACACAGCCAGTCAACAACGATCCCACGTCCTTTATGTTTTAGATCTCAGGCAAAGCAAAACTAATTGTTTCAACCAGACAGATATGTGATCTTTCCTCTGAGTTCCTTCCTCCCCCTCTCTTTCTTTAATTCTTCTCAAATGGAAACATTAATTATAATTCTGTACAAAGGAACAATAAATATTATGTTATGTATATTTTGGGGGGGGGGGGAGGTGTTCCACAATCCCACTTTTTTCTTTTTATAGAATGCAGGTGCACTGCAAAGATTGTGAGTGTATGCATCATGTCTGGCTCTCTTTCTTTCTCCCTCTGTATGTATGAATATGTGCTTCTTAGATTACAAATGGAATGCATTATGCATGTATACACTTGCCTTTCCTTACAGCCAATATAACTCTCCTCCCCCACCTCTGGGCACTGGGGAATTTTAGGGGGCCTTTCTAGGGTTGGTTTCCTTTGTGGAAAGAGAACCAGGCTTTCAGGATGTAGTGTGCAAATGTACTTACATGTTGCAGCTTGATCTGTACATGCAGCAGAATGAGAGGGAAATCTGTTCACTAAATTAAGATGAGTGTAATGTGCAGAAAGTCCTGAGTTCAGTCTCCAATCTGAAAAAAGGATGAGCTCAACAGTGATGAGAAAGTCCTCACAGAGCATGGAAGGCACTGATCTAAGAATATTTCTTCCTGAAACGCTGCTGTTCTTTTGTCTGTAAGCTTCTTAATGTAGAGGAGCATCAAAAGAAGTAAGGCCCCCTGAACAGTCTGGACCATGCCAGTCTATTTTACCATTTCAGCACTCTGCCACCTCAGGGTGCTACCAGATGTGACTTTAATGAAAACAGCATGCTTTATTTGCATAGTCCCAGATGTTACCAAACGTCATCATCCTATGGTGATTTCTCACTGCTGCTCCATCCTTTTTCTTATCCTAGAAAATCTATGAAGTCAGGAAAGAGCAGAAAATGAACACAATCTTTGGACAGACATGGATTAAAAAAAAAAAAAGACACACCTGAAGAACAACAGGTGGGGTCTCATCAGAGAAGCAAGTTCAAGGATTCCACTCTTTTCTCTAGTGCCTGACATATATTTCTAGTTCCAGACACAGCCTACTAACAAGGCAGGGAAATCAAAATGCAATATTCTCTTTTTGGATTGTGAAATTGATTAGATTGGATTGTCAAATTAGACCAGGTTGTGACACTGACGAAACAGAAAAGCAGACATTCACAGATGAAACTGACGGAAATGGCCATTTGTAATCATACCTACTCAGAAGTAAATGTAGCTGCAAGCCTCTGGCATTGAGCTACAGGCATTTTTTTAAAATACAATATTTAGAAACATCGTTTTGCTTCAAAAACTTCAAAACTATACATAGACATTTTCTCATAAAAAAGAGAGTCCCAAAATGGCACAAAGAAGAAACTCCTTCAAATTGTCAGGAAAAGAGTGTGTGTTCTGACCAATTAATGGTGACAAAAAGAACGGTGTCAAAAAGAGAAGGAGCAGTACTTCTCAAAAGCTATGCCACACGCAAACACACATAAATACACACAAAATCATTATAAAATTTTGAAGAATAGACAGTACAGGGGGTTGTATCACTAGGAGGCTGCCATCTGGAAACTTCATTAATCTGATACATGGATAGTCCAAAATATATTCTAAGAAAAATGATACAGCTGAACACAAAAGTCTTGTTCAGATTTGGGGGGGGGGGGCAGTGGGAGAGAAATAGGTTCCTCCCAATAAGTTCTGAGGAAGGGCATTCTCTCAGCTTCTAGACATCCAGGGCTCCTGCCTTCATATCAGTACTCAAAACAAAAGTAGATTGTAACAGAAACGATGAAGGAACAAGAGGACAAAACAGACCTGGCAATGTAACCTCCAAAACTGGAGTTAGAAATATGCCATGTTCTATTTTACAGGAATAAACTAATCCATGGAGGTATCACTGGGACACTATCTACAATTCTTTTCAGGTCTCTAACTATATACCATTTGGAAGATGTGGAGAATTCTGACCAATGTTCAAGGCTCAAGGCTGCATGTGAACTGTACCAGAACATAGAAAGTTCCCAACATTCCCTCTAGAAGGCATAGGGAACAATTTAGCTGTGGCCCCCTGTCCTGTGTTTTAGGTCATTTTTCAAAATGGGGGACCTTTTTAAAAAAACAGAAGTAGCCTAGGAATGTGAAAAATTCCCCCAGCACATATGCGGCCCTTCCTGCTCCTGATATCCCCTATTTTTGAAGCAAAAATGTTCCTTGTGTTATCCCGAGGTTAGAGGGAATAACCCTGCTAGGTTTTCACCCTTTTTCTACATGCTTTAGCAAAATGATGATCCCAGTCTCTTCTGTTTTTGTAAAATAGTCTCTCATGACTGTATTACTTCTTTTAATTCTCTTGTGTTATAGGTTGGGTTGTTGTTGCTGCTGCTGCTATTGCTGCTGCTGTTGTTGTGTGCCTTCAAGCCATTTCTGACTTATGGTGACCTTAAGGAACTTATTGCATGAACTTTTAAACCATCTCAAGCCTCCTGGACTACAACTGGGATGCGGGATGGAGGTGGGTACAGTATTATCGAATGCTAAATCACCAATTAATTGCCGCCTGCCATCAGGCTGGGTCCCAGCCACGCTCCGCCAGCACTTTTTCAGTGTCACTGATGGCGGGTGGTGATTAGGTGGCAATTTACCATGCTTGTCATGATTCACCAGCATGGTTGTAGATCATGTCAATGGTATAGCTCCCTTGTTGTAATTATGCATGAATAGTCCATGAATACTTGAGTTCTTCCCCCATTTGAGTAGGTGAATGGTGTGATGAGCTAGCAAAAAATGGAATAATGTACTAGCAACCTATGGATGGAATTCTGTTACCCATCTGGCCTTGCAGAAGCAGAAGCAGTTGGGCATATTGATCTGACACAGAATGTTCTAGGTTCTAGGTTGCAGACATGGAGGTGCACTTGCAGTGCCATTGCACATACACATTGCACTTTGCACATACATGCACTGAGAGTGTTTCTTCGGAATACAATCAATGCGTCCCTCTGGGAGGGCATCTTACCATCTTGCCACAAGGAGGTGGTGGTTAATCCCATCCTGAAAAAGCCCTCCCTTGACCCCCTGGACAGAAACAACTACAGACCAGTGTCCTTGCTTCCATTTTTAAGCAAGGTGATTGAGAGGGCAGTTGCCACCCAACTCCAAGCAGTCTTGGATGAAGCTGACTACCTTGATCCATTTCAAACCGGCTTCAGGACAGGACATGGAGTGGAGACTGCCATGGTTGCTCTGACCGATGACCTCCGCTTGAGTATTGACAGGGGTAGAGTGATCCTGTTAGTGCTCTTGGATTTCTCAGCGGCCTTTGATACTGTAGATCACTTCATCCTTTTGGGTCGGTTGAGGGAGTTAGGAATTGGAGGCACTGCTCTTCAGTGGTTCCGATCCTTTCTCTCTGACAGATCCCAAAGGGTGAGGCTCAGGGACAGTTGCTCCTCCAAAATCGAGCTCAATTGTGGCATCCCTCAAGGTGCCATCCTGTCCCCGATGCTATTTAACATTTATATGAAGCCGTTGGGTGAGATCATCCGGAGGCATGGAGCTCAGTGTCTTCAGTACCTCTCCATGACTAGATAATCGGCTCAGTCTTCAGATGGCGCCTCCCCTCTAAATGACTGTCTTGCGGCGATAATGGATTGAATGAGGGAAAACAGATTGAAGCTAAATCCAGACAAAAAGGAAGCACTAACAGTTACCCGTCCAAAACCAGGTTTGGGAAGACAGTCTCCAATCCTAGACGGAGTCACACTCTCCTCTAAGGACTCTATTCGCAGTCTGGGGGTACTCCTTGACTCTTCGCTTCACATGACCAGTCAGGTGAATGCGACAGTCAGGAATGCCTGTTATCAGTTTCAGCTGATACGTCAGCTGCGCCCTTTCCTGGACACGAAAGACCTGGAATCTGTGGTACAAGCTCTAGTAACCTCACGTCTGGATTTCTGTAACATGCTCTACATGGGGCTACCCTTGTGCCTAACCCGGAAACTTCAATTAGTTCAGAATATGGCAGCCAGGCTTATCACTGGAACATCAAGGAGAGAGCACACAACACCGGTGCTCAAAGCTCTCCATTGGCTGCCGATTAGTTTCCGGGCACAGTACAAGGTGTTGGTACTAACCTTTAAAGCCCTGCATGGCCCAGGCCCATCCTACCTTAAGGACCGCCTCTTCCTGTATGAACTGCCCCGCACACTTCGGTCCTCTGGGAGGAACCTGCTGCAGCCTATGAAAACTAGGTTGTCTCAGACCTCCCAGAGGGCCTTTTCAGCTACTGCCCCTAATCTTTGGAATGGCCTGCCGGACGAGATGCGTCTCATTACATCACTGGCTAGTTTCAAAAAGGCTTTAAAGACGCATCTTTTCCGGCAGGCCTTTCCCTGAAGGAAGGGATAAATGGAACATATACTCCCTGCTCTGAAAACATAAATAGAACTGGGAATTAATCTCAGCTGCTCCTTTACCTAAATCTGCTGAGTTTATTTAATGCAGACTTGCACATGGATTGTTCATGAGATTGCACTTTGTTTTAATAACTGTCGACCAATTTTTACTGTGTTAATTTTAATTTGTCTTGGTTTAATTCAGTTTTAAGGGGGGTTGGGGGGATATGATTGTTGTTTTTACTGTGTATCTTATTTTGCTGTACCCTGCTCCGAGTATTTTATTAGAGGAGCGGGCTATAAAAAAACTTTATTATTATTATTATTACATTGCACATACACAGTATACCCACCTTGTGCATGGATACCTATGGCTTATTGTGCCTGCATACACATTTGTTCATTGCACATAGAGATGCACACCCATTTGATTGTGAATTCAGTTGCATGCTTGTTGTCTTGGGACATTATCACATGAGCCTCAGTCTCACTGCAATTGCCTTAGTAAAAGAAAATGGAAACATACCAGTTTGGGAACTTTTATTATTTCACATCTCCGCAATAGCATGACTGGGAAGGTTTTTGTCATTGATGGTTCCTCGTACTCTCTTCCACACTACTCCTTAATCCCACCACAAAACAAAAAGCATGCTGGGTATGGCATAGGGCCCTACCCTATGCCATACTCAGCATGCTTTTGTTTTGTTTTGCTTTGCTTTTAATTTTTAACACAGTTCTGGAGTTATGCTAATGCAATTTAATAAAAAAAGAAAAGAAAAGAGATTGGTTAAAAAAAAAAAAAAGGAAAACAGCCTGCTTGGGCATAGTGAGCGGGAGGACACTGACACCAAAGGACTGCCAATATTGGAATTGCTGAGAGAGTGATGTTTCACACCTGTGGAATAATGGAAAAGCAGTGTGAATGGGAGCTTATTGACAGGTTTTTCCCCATCAAAAAAAAGGGATGCTCCAGCAATGCTTCAAAGGTGCAGCAGCAACTAGACAAAGATGATGTTGTGTGCTAAATATTGCCAAAGATGCTATTCTACCATTTCAATTGCATTTTAAAGGCCTTGTGTGATAATATGCTTTGCTCAGTGTTGTACTGTTGCCAATCCACATAATACATAACTCCGTGTGTGGAGAATTTTACTGCACAGCACTACTGTCAGATCTCAGCCTCCAACTCTACATTTTGTTATATTTAATTTGCAGATGTTCTAGATTTTGCTCAGTGGGATCCTGAAGAAAAGAAGAAGGTTGTAGTATAAGGTGTGAGTCTCTAAGTGGGCTGTAATAGAAGAGTTAAGTGCTTTCCTCTGATACTCATTTATTCATTCAGAGTATTTATACCCCACTCTTCTTTTGATTAATTAGACAGTTCTTTGCCCTGGATCAACTCTGTCCCACAGGGCTGAGTTTAAAATAGTTCTTTTTTTCTGCTTCTCTAGGCTAGGTGTGTGTTCCTCATCCTTTTAGATAATAAAAAGCATTTCTGCTATGGCATGGAACTCTGTATCAATGTTAAGGGAATCAGAAACCAAGAAAGAATGGTAAAAATATCATTTTAGACTGTATTTACTGTTGTGTCCCAACTATCACATTGCTTCCTAAGCCTTGCTGATGAATAGCCAATACCAGTTTGTCAGAACACTTAAGGTGCAAGCAGACCCATTCTTCTGGGAGAAAACCCTGTTGAATTCAATGGGACATTTCTGATTAGGTCTGCAATGGCTAGAGGGTTGCAGTTGCTCAAGGGGTTAAGACACTGACTCTCTTCATTGCAAAATTGGCAGGTTGGCAGTTCAAGGCCTAGGTGCAGCACAATGGGGTGACCTCCCATCACTAGTCCCACCTTCTGCTAACCTAGCAGTTTGAAAGCATGCAAATGCAAATAGATAAATAGGTACCACTTTGGTGGGAAGGTAAACAGCATTCTTTGCCATCATGCTGGCCACATGATCACAGAGTAATCTCTGACAATGCTGGCTCTTTGGCTTAGTAACAGAGTTGAGCACCACCCCTTACAATCAGACACGACTTGACAACCTTGTCTGCAGGGAATAATATAAATCTTGCCTTTATCCAATACCAAACTCCATTTATATTAAAAGGCCATATGTTAAAGGCTAGCAGAAAAGAACAAAGACTTTGAATGATTACTGAATAAAGTCAAGAAAGAAAGTGTAACGGCAGCTTTGGATCTGAATATTACAGCAAAAATAATGACCGCAGATAATTGACATAACTTTAAAGAAGACAATAAAGATACTGAAATAGTTCAAGATTATCTACACTATAGCACAGCCTTTAGTTAGAATGGAGAGTGCAGTCAAGAAATCAGAAGACAGCTAGGTCTTTGAAGGGCAGCAATGAAGGAACTAGACAAGAGCTCCAATATTAAGCTGCTTTTACACTCATGTTTGCTTTTATCTGGTACTAGCAGATTGTTTGCTCACTGATTTATTCAGCAAAATCCCGACAACTTTTTCTCATTCAACTCCCTTCACAGCTTCTGGACCTTTTGTTGCAATTCCAGGACAATCCTTGTAGATATAAGATGACAAGTTTACACTTATCTCCCAGCTTTTTGTTCTTTCCTGGTCAAAGGTGTGGGTAACTGTGACATGTTTAAGGAGATGGTGTGTAACCTGGCTTCTTTCCATTACTGAAATTACCTGTTTGCTAGATTTGAAACTGTAACTGTAACTTCAGTGCAAAAGAGACAAAGAAGAAGAAAAAATGAAGTGAGATTGACAAGAATGTTATTAGTTTCACCTCATTCCCCATCATCACTACCACTACAAAAGCTTGAAACTAGAGAGGTACTGCAAAGGGTGTCAAATGCACCCTTCATTGTGTAATGTATGTTGGTCAAGTGCATTCAGCTTGCTTTTGGAGGAAGGCAGGGACAAAAAAAAAGTGAAAGAGTTATCTCTCCATCTATAATTTTCATGCTATGACAGCAGGATGGGAATCATGCAGCCCTCCTGTTGTGGATGGACTGCAACACCCAGCATGCCTAGCCAGCATATCTAATGGTGAGGAATGCTGAGTGCAGCAAGCTTTTCACTGCTGCACTACAGTTTCAAGCTTTAAAAAAAATAATAAAATGAAGCAAAACTGGAAACCCCTTTATAAAGTTCACCCTATTTTACTTTCCTCCATGAAGCAGTAGCAGTAGGAAAAGAATGTAGATCAGCATCCAACTACCCAGCAGGAGCTGCTGGCTGGAGCTAAGGCAAGAATAACTTTTCCCCTCCCTGGAGGAGAAGCAATGGAGGTGTGTGTCCATGGGCAGAGGATGTTTTTTACAGGCAACTGCCATGGGGAAGGGCTACAGAAGGGGAAAATGAAGTTGTAAGCATCCCCAGCTTGGTCATTCTGAAGAAAGCAATCCATTGTGTGAAAAAGCCTAGCCTGGCAATTAGCACTGCATTGGACTAGCAGTTCTATAGCATTAGTAAAAGAAAAGTTGGGGGGTATGTGTGTGAGAGAGTGAGAGAGAGAAAGAGAGAGAGAGGAAAGAACCTTTCATTGTCTAGCAATATTATAATATGCTTGGTTAAGGTAGAAGGTGGTAGGAAAAGAGGCAGACTGCATTACAGGTTTGCTGCTGTTGTTAACTGCCCTCGAGTTGATTTCAACCCATGGCAGCTCTGCTGATGAGACACCTCCAAGATCTTATGTCCTCCACTGCTCTGATCAACTCTTGCAAACTCACACTCATGATCTCTTTAATAGAGTCCATCTTGCAAGCAGTCTTCCTCTCTTTCTACTTCCCACTACTTTTCATAGCATTATTGTTTTTTCCAGTGATTCATGCCTTCTCATGATGTATCCAAAGTATGACAATCTGAATTTTGTCATCTTGGCATCTAGGGAGATTTCTGGCTTGATCTGCTCCAGGACCTACTTGATTAATTTGTCTTTTTGGCTGTTGATGGAATTTTCTCCGTCACCACATTTCAAATGAGTTGATTTTCCTCCTATTCTCCATGTTAACTGTCCAGCTCTCACATGCATACATGGCAATAGGGAATACAATGCTTTTTTATTCTTTTGTGCTCAGTTGAATATTCTTGCATTTTAAACAACTAGCAAAATTAAAATTTTAATTACAATATTATATGCACAGCCTAAATGTATTTATATGCATATAATTTCAGATGGTTAAGGTGAAAATTTGGTATGATATGATGTTTTAAAGAAATTTAATAACAGTAAAGATTTTTTTAAAAAACAGAGTCCTCTCTTTTCTTCTCCCACTTAGCCTCCCACTTAGCCTCATGTCAGACAAACCTGATCTCTTTATATATATATATATATATATATATATATAATGACCAGCTTGGTAGATGAAAGGAATGCTGTGGATATCGTATATCTTGATTTCAGTAAGGCCTTTGACAAAGTTCCCCATGACATTCTTGCAAACAAGCTTGTAAAATGTGGGCTAGACAAGGTAACCATTACATGGATTTGTAACTGGTTGACTGGCCGCACCCAAAGGATGCTCAACAATGGTTCCTTTTCATCCTGGAGAGAAGTGACCAGTGGGGTCCCACAGGGTTATGTCCTGGGCCCAGTGCTATTCAGTATCTTTATCAATGACTTGGATAACAGAATTGGGGCATACTTATCAAATTTGCAGATGACACCAAATTAGGAGGAGTAGCTAATATCACAGAGGACAGGATCAAAATTCAAAATGACCTGAATAGACTAGAAAACTGGGCCAAAGCTAACAAAATGAAATTCAAAACGGAGAAATGTAAGGTTCTGCACATAGGGTGGAAAAATGAAATGCACAGATATAGGATGGGGGACACCTGGCTGAACGAGACTATGTGTGAAAAGGATTTAGGAGTCCAAGTAGACCACAAGTTGAACATGAGTCAACAGTGCGATGCGGCAGCTAAAAAGGCCAATGCAATTTTAGGCTTCATCAATAGAAGTATAGTGTCTAGATCCAGGGAAGTAATAGTGCCACTCTTTGGTCAGGCCCCACCTGAAATACTGTGTCCAGTTCTGGGCACCACAATTCAAAAACGATGTGGAGAAACTGGTGTGTGTTACCCCACCACCACCACCACCACCACCACCACCTTAGATTGTCACCTGTGTGGTCTGAACTCCTCTGGTGAAGTCCCTGGTTTCATAAACAAAATTATTTAAAATAATGTATAATATTATTTCCAGGCTATGTGTATAGGGTGTATATGAAACATAAATGAATTTTTGTGTTTAGGCTTTGGTCCTATCTCTAAGATATCTCATTAGGTACATATATGCAAATGCAGGTAATCTAAAATATTTCTGGTCCCAAGTGTTTTGGATAAGGAATACTCAATCTGTAAATGCATTAACAACAGCAGCAACAACCAGGGATCTAGTACAAGGGGTGAACAGTCTGAATCTGACAGTTTAATTTTCAGTCGGGCTTGAGAAAAATAAAATGAAGCACTGGGATTTGCCAAGCACCTGTCTGACAGGTTGAAGTCCTATGAATACCCACTGGCAGCCACCCTCCCCCTTGGAAACAGCAGGTACTACTTCAGAGTAAACAACACATACGATTGCACTGTAAACTACCATTCTGCATATGTGTGTGTGTGTGTGCAGCACACACACACACAAACACAGTCTTTAAGGCAGACCACAGAAGGCAGGGCAGGGTGGCACTTGCCAACAAGTTCAATAACATCCAGCCTAATCAGTCTCATAATAAGCCATTCACAGCAACAAATTATCCTTGGCTCTGCTCCAGGAAGAGGCTACAGAGCAAAAGCACTTGGGGGCAAAGGATCAGAGGAGCTGTCAGTCAGTCTCCCAGACCTATTTTTGTTTTGTGCAGAGAATCAGAAAACTAAACATGCTGAATTTAGGTTAGTGAAAACTGTGTGATATACATTTGAGGGGGCACAACATCTGGCTAATGAGAAGCAAAGCAACTTGTATCAGCACAGGGAGGTTTTCTGTTTCATAATTATGACATGCAATTTGCATTAAGTACCCCCAAAGCCACCTCCAACTATGCTATTCTCCTCCCCCACAAACACATTTCATAATTTATATTATAATGTAAAGATACAGTTACCAATGCATAACACTGTATGAATGGGCCACCTTGGAATCATAGAATTATAGAGCTGGAAGGGACCACAAAGCCTATATAGTCCAAGGCCCTGCCATACATCTAAAGGAGTCTTGAAAGATGCTCATCAAGCCTCTGTTTAAAAACTTCCAAAGAAGGCCCATCATCTTCTGAGACAGTCTCTTCCATCTTGCTATTCTTGAAGCACAGATGGCAATCATATGCATCTGGAGGGCACCCATTGCAGATGGTTGACTCTGTGCCCTTCAGATATTGATGTACTGTCTGGCCAGGCCACAGCATCCCTTATTACTAACTGTGTTGGTTGGGACTGCATAATTCCCAAGTAATTCTCTCAGTGGGGCAATAGGGCCCTTATGGATACACTATCCCCTTTGGCCACAGGAAAATTATTACAACAACAACAACGACAGTTTGAGTATCCCTTATCTAGAAAGCTGAAATCCTAAATACTCCAAAATCCATAATTGTCCACAAGTGGCTGAGATAGTGACTCTATTGCTTTCTGATGGTTCAATGTACACAAACTTTGTTTCATGCACAAAATTATTGTAAAGCATTTATATGAAATTACCATCAGTCTATGTATATAATGTATATATGAAACAAAAATGAATTTTGTGTTTAGAATTTAGATGGGTTTCATTGCCAGGATAGTTCATTATGTATATACAAGTATTACAAAATGGGGGGGGGGGGGAATCCAAACTCCATTTTTTTTTTCCTGGTATCAAGCATTTTGGATAAGGCATAGTCTACTACTACTACTTCTATGTCTTCTTCTTCAAGTGACTGGATCACACAGGTACAAGCTGAGTGTTCAGCAATGGGTAGTTCAAAACAGAAATTATTTTAAATGAATTAACCAAGTTATATGAGTAGTGAATGGAATTTGCTTTCTTCTGGAAAGAGAGCAGCCTGGCCCTGTTTTAGAAAGAGAAAGCTATTTGCCCTCAAGCCCTTTTCATAAATGCAGATGTGGTAAAAAATAGTAATATTTTGAAGTCACGGTTCTTTTCTTGGCACCATTGCAAGCTGGCAACACTACAAAAAACACAGCAGGCCCAAATGCAGTTGGAGAGGTTGTCCACCACCGGACCCCTGCTGTTTGCAGCTTAGCATCACCTGAAAACAAAATTAGTGGTCAGTATCTACCTGTGCTTTCTGGCTCAGGGTGTTTAGGTTTTGTGTAACACCCTTCATTCTATACCCAAACCACAAAAACGTTTGTGGAGATGGAGCCTTTCTATCCTATAAAATGCAATGGAATTTCCTTGGGTTCAAAAAATACCCTACAAGTCACTTAAAGCAAGGTATTTTTAATGCATGCATTTTAGAATTAATTTGTGTTAGGCTATGTGGACTAAGACTCTGGAGACCAGGGTCCAATTCCCTGCTCAGTGGAATTTATTTATTCATTTATTTATTTTTCAAGGATTTATATCCCACCTTTCTCCCATAATGGGATTCTTTTTCCCACAAAGGGAATGCAACCTATTGGGTGATTTTGGGCAAGTCACATGCTCTCAGCGTCAGGGGAAGGCAGTGGCAAAACTCCTCTGAACAACTCTTACTAAGAGCTTTATCACACATGGGAGATCAAGGGGTTAATTCAAAGATATCCCGGAGAAATCGCAAAATTACGCGACACCATTTCACACGACGTTGTCAAAAACCCACAGTTAAACTAGATTTAAAGGAGAATTAAGTGACACTATTTCAAACGATGTTGCGAAAAACCCACAGTTAAACTAAATTTAAAGGAGGATTAATCCACATCTTTTCAAGTTCGGATCTCTACAGAGATCCGTTCATGTTTTAATTGAGAAATCACGTTCATGCTTTAATTGAGAAATCATGCATGAACGTTAATTGCGAAATAATGTTATTTCCACTTGAAATTTCCTTTAAATTGACGAAGGCTCAAGTTTGCTTTAACACCACTTCAATGTCATTTTAACTTCAAAATTGGCACACAGTTTGTTGTGGCACCAGATCCCTCGGATAGAGAAGGCTAAATATCTCACAAGACTACAAATCCTAGAATTCCATTCCATGGAGCCATGACAGTTAAAGCGGTGTCAAGCTGCATGAATTCTGCAGCCAGAGATAACCAAGAGGAAGCTTAACTGCACTTTTGAAGAGGAATAGGCTTGAAAAATGTGTGCTGGCTTCCAAGAAATGACTTTCAGCTGCAGAACTCTCTTGTGGCCCAAGCACAGCATTTTGACTCGGGACTTATGTTTGAAGGCCTGGCTTTGACTAGAGACCCCACTGTGATATCAAGGCCATTTAGGCTGTATGCACTCCAAAAATATTTTCTGGTCTTGCTTTGAATGTTAAGAGATCAGCAAACTCATTTATGTTCCTCTAAGCCAGCATCCAGGGAATTGGTTTGTTAGTTCAAAATCAATATGGGAAATCTAGGTTTGCCACATCTTGCCCCAGTGAGTTGCCAGGTTACACAGTGAAACAGAAGCCACGGCTTCCAGATTTCTACTGATTAGACCTAACACCGCTACATTTTAATTCGTTCCAGCCTTTGCCTACCAACTTCTTCTTTTTTCCTCACAGGAGCTGGACAGCAAATTGATTTAAGCTCCCTGGGCAAGGGAACATTCCACCTTCCCCAGTCAATGGTAGAGGCTTCACAGCCATAAGCAAAATAGTTCATTACTGGGTATTGTTAACGAAAGCCTGTTTAGTGTGTATATACCTCCATTGGTGCCTCCATCTGTATTTTATTGTGGTTGTTTTTCCTTGATCTATTTTAAGGATTTGGGTCAGGTACGATGCTCAATCTGCATTACACCATGCAGTTTTTGAAAGCTGTCAGAAATGCTCAGGAAAGAAAAGGCAACAAATGTGTGATAATATCTCCTTCATAGGGTGATGCCATTATCAGTGGGGTTAGGGAATGTTTGTTTCAGAGCTGTTAAAAAGTCCTTCTATGCCAGTGTATGCATGGAGGAAAAGAAAGGTTCCCAGCTTATTTTCACACTAATTGGTTTAGATTATGCATGGGGCCCAAACCAGGTGAAAAACAGGTCCAGTCTGTGCTCTAGGGTGACTCTCTGGAGTAAAAATAGTTCCTGCAGGCTACAGATTGCATGCCAGCGTGGGAACAGGAGGAAGAGCATTGCCAGGCAGGCAGTTCTTCCCATCTGGCAATTCCAACTTCTGCACACTGCACAGGAGGGGAGAGTGTGTAGACAATGCTGCCAGTATGGGGCCATTGTAGATGCCAGTTATGTAGGCAACTCATCCTCCCCATGGATCCAGAAGTCCTGACACTACACTGGGTTTTCTTGTCAGTGCAGACATGGCCCATGTGAAAAGGGCTTTAAGGTTCTTCTTTTCCTGCTGTACTAGCTTTCTTTATGCAAGGAATTTGCTCCAAGGATGATTCAACTATACAGCAATCCCTCAGTTTTAATAGCATATCCTCCAACTGCTCCATTTTGCCATGGGAAGGATCGAGTAAACTTTTGTTGTTTCATCTTTTCCCACCTGTTTCTAAAATGTCTAACTTTCTCTCTCTTTCTCCTACTATCTCCCTTCATTTTCAGCTTATTGCTGCAAACTGGGTTCAAAATCCAAAAGTAGTTTGAACTCAATTATTTTAAAGGGGGAAAGGGTGGAATGTGGTCCTTTGCCGGAGGCTCAGGCAAATACAAACTGCTGCAGCCTTTCCTAGCTTGTCTCTTCTTCCCCCATTAAACACCTTTGCTATCTTGACTACACTGATCCTGCTTGGCCACACGTGTCCCAGTTTTCATCTGTGAAATGTGGGAGGATATCAAATGGGCTCATACTCTACTGTAATCCTGCCATGCAGTGATTTCAAAAGAAAAGAAAAGAGGACAAATCTCAATTCAGAAAAGGGGCTGTGTAAATCTTATGCATCTGCCATCAGTCTTATAATGTGGGAGGAGGTTGCTCTACTCACAAGACCCTACTGGGATTGGACAGGTTATGAAAAATTTAAGAATTTTAAAATTAATTTTAAAATAAAACCTGGGTCCTCTCTTTCTCATCCCACTGAGCCTTTCCCTACTCACACCAGCTCTTGAGTGTTTTCAAGGGATGCGGGTGAACACCACAGTCCATTTCTTTTTAAAGATGCAAGAGCAATGCTACTAGCTGTACTAGCATTAAGATGTCTTGCTCTGTTAATGCTTAACCTCTAAAAAAATTAGATAAAATTCAGCTAATTCAGGTATTCCTTTATACTTCATTTGGGGTTTATAGAACACTAATTTAATTGTAGTTTGATGTACTTGCAGATTTCCTTAGTCTAGACAGGCCTTAAAATCTCATCTGATAGTAGCAGGATGATTCCTGTAAACTTCAAATCTTATTAGCCAGCCTTTAATTCTTTGTAATGTCAATCTGTTTGTTAGACCTTTTAAGAAATGGAGCATGTGTTTATCTAATGCTCACAACATATCAGATATTTATGCACATTTATACAATACCCCCCCCCCCAATTACGTTACTACTAGCAAAACATGATTCACTTTGTCCCTGGTTCTTTGTAACTTTTAACAACTTGCTCACAGGCAAAAAGCTGACAGGTGACGTTTTCTGTGGGATGGAGATGTAGCGAGGAAGCTGCTAAACCTGTTTTATCTCTGTTGGCCTTATAGCTGGAAATGCACAAAGCATCTCTCAGTTCTCTGCATCCCTTGAAAACAACACCAGACTGAGCCAGCTTAGCTGACCAGCCACAAACTATGTAGCTCCACTTCAAGGGAAACTGGGACTTCTGTGGGTTAAAAAAGACCTCGATTTGTACTGCGTCTTTTATGTAACCATCTGGGCTGCATAACTAATAACAGGACCCCTAGTCATGCATGTAGGATCTAAGGGGAGGGATGTCCTGGGGTAATATGGCAAGGCTTCTAAGGACCCTGTTTCCCATTTCAGAGGCAGGGGCTGGTGGAGGCAGCTGCCTCTGTAGTCAAAGGAACACTTTCTCCCTGTGGTTTTGTTTCTTGGTACAATCAGCAACTATGTCAATCTGGGGGAAACTCAGCAGTGTTGTCCAGGCTTTTGCAACCTGTGACCAAAGTTGCAAATTCTAACTTCTCAGCTGGTGTGTCTAGCAGTATCTCTGACAGCAACCTAAGGTGTTTCTAGATGGAGGGCTCCAACTGCTCACAACTGAAAGGCCTTGCTCAACTGTTCCATCTTTCTTCCCTGAAGGCATTTTCTATGGTAAGAAAAAGTGGAAGAAACAACAGGGAGGGGGAGCAACAAAACCCCTGAGAACTGACAGACTGAAGATGATTATACCTAGATGTTGATTAGATCCCTCACAAACCTGAGTGCAGGGGCCATTCTGAGGCCACAATAAAAGTGTATCCCAGTGTAGCACTTATCCTTAGTATTCTGGCCTCCCCTCCTGATAATTGTGTTATTCAAGCATGATAAAATAAGTGCCTATTTTAATATCCAGCTGAGATCTAGGGTGAGTGGGTGGTATCTGTTGGGCATAGTACTCTGCCTTATATTGGAATTTTTAATTCAGTGTAAATTAATTAGCTATTCAGGGAAGAGGAATGGGGCTGCTTTTGGTGTGATCATGGGTAGAAGGAAACATGGTACTGAAAAGTTACAGGGCTAGTTGACAGAACATGTAACCACTGTTTCTACTGCTGCTTCTCCTGACCAGATATTTTTGGATTGCCATACCAACTCATCCTGCTAATGAATGCCAGGTCAATCCAAAAGAAAATCTCTGACATCATGTCATAATCCCCAGCCAAAGAGACAATTATCCTGCTCCAACTGAGATGTACTGCCTTACGTGATAAAGTTCTGGGATGGGGAGGGTGGCTAGTAGAAAAAATGGCCTCTTCAGTGCTAGCACTTTTGTCATTGTGGGATGCTCTCCACAAAAATGTGCTGACTTTGTGGCCTATACAAATGCTAGTTACAATCTTTTAATTTCCCCAGGAATCTTATTCCTTTAGTTTTTAAACCTCTTAGTGATTTCTAGATCCATGTACAGCTGCTGTGCTCTTCTCTTGGCTGTGGCTAGTTTGAATCTGTTCTGGTCTTATGTTGTCTTTTATTATATTGTTAGATTTTGTGCTTTTGGTTTCTGAATTGCCAGAACTTTGGTTCAGGGGGTGTACTGACTCTCAGATTCTGTCTTAACCTTCCATGTCCCCATCCCTCAAGCTCGTCCCATGAACTGATGCTTATGCTTTTCCAGGGAGCCCTTTTACTAAAGTGGACACAGCATGGGCAAACTACTTTTTTAGACTACATCCCTTGCAATGCTCTATCCAGTATGGGCAGCATCCAAAGGGAAAATTTTTTGCAGTCCCAAAAAGAACATTTCAATCTCTGTGCTTATATCCTCAGCAATTCTGTGGAGTTTGATTCAGTACTAGAGAATTCAACAAACAAGAAATACAGTCAACCCTCCACATTTGTGTCTTTGACTTTTGCAGATTTCATTATTCACAGATTTGAGTAACACGTTCTCTCTAGGAATCTCTAGTTCCTCCAGCATGACACTGCTGGAAATTTGCCACGGAGTTGTGATGATTCCTAGAGATTCCCAGAGAAAGCATGACCTGGAGATTCTGGAGAAGTGCTTTATCAGGTAAAAAAATTGTGGTAGGAAGGGGGGGGGATGAATGCCACAATAGGAAACACCCCAGGCAATAAATAGGAAGGGAAAAAGGCCACAACAGGCCTTTATAGACTGCTCAAAAAGGAGCGGTCTGTAGGAGCCCAGAGAAGTGCCAGACTGGGGCCAGGGCTGCCTCACCTAATCTGCCACTTCTCCAGGCCACGAAGAAGTGGCAAATTGTTACTTCTCCATGGCCTGAAGCAGGGTGCAGCGGGCACCCTGTGTGCCCGCTGCACTCTGCCATCCACAGCATTCCCAAGGGGAGAAAGGAGCCACCACCGCAGCCCCTTTCCCCTCAGAATCCTTGGTATGGCTGTGTGAAGGCCATGCCAAGGACAAGCACCAAGAAGGAGCTCCATTTTGGAGCTCCTTTTAGTGCCACAGAAAGGGCGCCCTAGGCGTGCACCGCGCCATCTAAACACGGAGCGCACCATGATATCATGGCAGCATGCCTGTATGGATGGCACCATTTTAAAATGGTGCTGCCCATATGTGTTAGGGCTAGGGAGCGTGCAAATGCTGTGTGCTCCCCAGCCCTAATCACGGTGTGGGGATGACCCTTTTGGGCCATCTGTACCATGCCAATTTTATGTATTACAGCTGACAGGTGGGGTTGGCCCACTGCATGGGTCCGGATGTGGCATCAACACACCTGACTGTTAATCAATGAACCCATTGCCTAGTCACAGCAGGGCCTCAGGATGACAATGGGGGGGGGGCAGATATGCATATGTTTGCATCTCCGCCCTTAGTCAATGGGGGACACTGCTCAGGAGTTGCCCCCGCAATGGCAACTCCTCTTCCATCTCCAACTCCACCAGGTACCCTTGGTGACTCCTGATACCCATGTTCTGCAGCACCAATAGCCACACGAACCAGAGTGCCTTCTAGGACCAGCCAGGGCTGAGTACTCCTTGCTGTGCGCCGGAACCCCTCCCCCCCCCCACAAATCGGCTGCCCCGGTAAGTCAGGCAGCCTCACTAGTGGGTCTTTTTTTATTTGCCATTTTCCCCTTTTCATGGGATCCTGCACCCTTAACTCCAGTGAATGTGGAGGGCCCACTGTATTTTTCATTACTCTCCATGTGGTGAAATTATTTTTACTTGCCTGATTTCTGCTGTTAAAAGCTCAGGATCCAGTTCATTTGGCAACTCTAGTTGTGACTCACGAAACTGACAAATGTAGGCTGTCTGCTTTGGTTTGCCAGGAGACTAAGGCTGAATCTTCATTGCAGAATTAATGCAGTTTGACACTGCTTTAACTGGCATGCCTAAATGCAATGGAATTCTGGGTTTTATAATTATGTGCAGTATTTAGCCTTCTCTTAGCAGAGAGTTGTGGTGCCACAACAACCTACAAATCCCAGAATCCCATAGCATTGAGCTATGGCAGTTAAAGCCGTGCTGCATTGTTTTGGCAATGGACATGCAGCCAAGGTCTAACCCTCAAACACACACACACAGGCAGGAAGAAAACAACAACAACAACACAGGAGTGATTAAACTGGTCATAGCAGCTGTTATTCTTGCTACTAATAACCAATGAATGTGTCTAAAAAAGGAAACTATTGCATTTTTAATCAATTAAAGTAGGGTGAGGAAGCTCCCAGGAATAAAAGTTGGAAAGGTAAGCTACAAATCAGCCATCCTATGGTATCATATTCAGCAACTTCTGATATACTGAGTCTGGAGCACCTCCTTATTTTCCCACACTGACTACTACACCTACTGAAACCTGATGCTGGCTTTATTTTGAGGAAGACAATTTTAGGGGAGGAAGAAGAAATGTCTGGGTAGATCTCCTGAAGTTTCTACCAAAGCGGACCTGAAGCAGCTTGCAACAAAGATGGATATGCAGTAGGTAGAAAGGAATAAAATCATAGTTTCACAGAATTAGAAGAGACTCTATGGGCCATCCAATCCAATGCAGGAAGATACAATTTACCATGCAAGAAGACATTATTTAAGTGAAATTTTATTGTGAAATGCTTAGTGAAAGCATTTGATCATGAACCATTTAGATTTAAAACAGTGCCACCAGGACGTGTGTGAAAGAGCAGCACTTAGGGCCATTTTCTTTTATTACTCCATGGATTTGTAACAGAATGAAAGGGAGAAACAGAAATATTTTTCTGTGGATTCAGCAAGACACATGCTCCTTGACCACAATAGGTTTTCTGATCATGATTTTGTTTTCTTTCCCATCAGACTTCATTCCAAAACTCAGCAATCAATGTGCCTTTCACAGAGCTGATAAGCCACTTTTCATGTTTGAAACTTTCTTCTCTTAGGGTTGAGTCTGACAGTTTCAAGATGTTGGCTGGAATTCGCAGCAAGGTCATTTGGATACAACTAAGGCCTAATTTACTTTCCTTTTCATACAGCAAATGAAGTACTGTTGTTGTCGCAATTTAAATTACAGGTCACAATGGTACCATCTAGCAATACTTCCAGCATCACACCTACTGTTTGTGTAAATGAGGTTACAATCCCATACCCACTTATCTCAAGCAAGCCTCATTAGGATTCCACTAATTTCACAAGTTCATTTCTCATTATGAAAGCTCATAAAGATCCTGATGATGGCCAAGACCACATCTACATAGTGTAGTTTGCATGAGGAAATTTAAATTACACTGAAGGGATGTAGGTCTGAGGTCCTTGTTCTTAAAGTGTAAGATACAATACGGCTTCATATCTGGAGGAATACATTCCTGGACTTACCATATAATCTGCCCCATGCACTCAGATCCTCTGGGAGGAACCTATTGCAACCAGCGAAGATCAGATTGGTGGCGACCTCCCAGAGGACTTTTTCTGCAGTTGCTCCCACTTTATGGAATGGCCTGCCAGACGAGATCCGTCAAATTACCAATCTGGATGGGTTTTAAAAAGCCATCAAGACGGACCTCTTTCAGCAGGCCTTCCTGGAATAAATCACTCGGCCACAAATATCCCCTCACATAGGCACATAGGAAAACGCCTCTGCCACTGTTATTGATGGGAACTGTTGCAATGTTATTTTTAATTGTTATGAAAATTTTAAATATAATTTGTTTAATTCCTTTTTAAGGGATGTGTATATATATATATATATATATATATATTGTTCTGTTTTAAATTTTGTAAGCCGCTTTGATTGTTATGGTAAAAAGCGGGGTATAAATATTATTATTATTATTATTATTATTATTATTTAAACACAAAATCACAGATAACAGCAGACCCTATTGAAATGATTGACTTCCAGAGGAAGTTGACCATGGAGTCATGCTGGAGGACCTTGAGATTCGTAGAGAGAACACCTCTCTAGGCATTTCTAGGTCTTCCAATGTGACTCTATGGTCAACTTCCACCAGAAGGATAAAACAGAATCACATTGGGGGAATCTAGAAAATGTATAGAAAGAACTTCTTCTTCTTTCTTTCTTTTTAACATTAGTGTGTCAAACTGTGGGTAGCAGTTCCATGAATGCAAGGGTCATATTGTATCAAGCTATACCACTGAATGCTCTAACGAAAATGGAGAGAATGTTATAAACCAATACACACATAAGCACATACACACATTTACTGATGGATGGCTTCTGAATATAAAAATATTTTGCATCTTAATGTATACAGGTCTGTTCACAAAGTAGTCATTTGTACACGTACAGAAGTGTGTATGAGCTATGAACAGAAATCTGTTAAGTTCCACCAGACCAGACGTCTGCATTCTAGAAGCCTTGTTGCAGCTAATAAATTGGGTGAAAGCTTTTTTTTTTTTTTTTTAATTTTATGAATTTTGCTGTAAAAGCAAATCTTCTCCTTTCTAGACTTAGCATAATTGCAAGACGCTGCTCCTGGTGCCAAAAAATGGTAACTGTGAGTTGCAAATCTGGACACACTTAAGTAGAACCAGATGTTTGCATGGAAGGAATGAAAGTAAAGCAATCAGTTTACCTTTAGCTGAGGAGTTAATTTGCAAGAAAACCTTTTAGCAATAAGGAGACTTAAAGTGCAACCACTAGAGAACTGCATACAATCCACCCTGCATGCTGATTCCAAATGCAGTCTCTAACAAGACACAAGCTGCTAGAGATCAATAGATCTTCCACACAAATGTGTATAAGGTGAGAGCCTTCACTGAGAGGCAGCATTATGTATCATATTCAAGGAATTATAAAAGGAATTATGTTCATCACACTGGGGCAGAGAATATTACTAAAACCACCATGATACACAATTGGGTATTTCTGGTGATAATAAAACAAACAAACAAACAAACAAATTCTATTAGCATTCTTGACTCTAAAACCCTCCCACAACTTAAAAGTCAGAATAAGCACAGTAAAAACAAGCAATAAACTTCAAACACTAGGCATAATCTTGGAAATGTGATGTGCTTTTAGCTTTTGATTTCAATGGGACAGCTGAGGGTGTTTTGCTGTTGAAAGCTAAGTTTCATAAATGTGCCTAGCTTTGCTGGACTGTGCTGAGTTTTTGAAAATAGCCATTGCACGTTATTTTCACACATCATTTTTCATCCATCAATTCATTCAAATAGCCCTCTCACACACACTTTTCAAGGCAAAAAACTTCACAGAGTAGCTTACGATATAACTAATAAAAGGTAAACAAAAGAGAAATAAACTAATAATTCAATTTACAAAGATTCTCTTTGTTCCTGTCTGTTCCTGTTCCATGACCAATATTTCCATTATGAGAATGAGTACATTAACAAAACATTAAGAGGTAGAATCCTTCCTACTCTCAAGAAAGACAGGATCTTTTTTTTTTTTTTGAGATTATCTGAAATAAAGCTTGTTTAGAAATGTTACAAATAGGAATATGACATTGGTAACAACTCCACAGCTGCTGTTCTTTCTGAATATGAGTTCTTAGCTGTATGCGAACTCTACTACATGGAATAGGAGTTCCTAACAAGACAGTAAAGCCAGAACTTCATGATCTAGGACTTCATCACACAGGCTATAAAAGCATAATTTTAACAATATAAAAGCATCATTGGCCAGTTCTTATCACACAGTGTTGCATTCCTCCTGCCATTGCCTTGCATTCCATTTGTTACTGTAGTGCACCTTTTCATTGACAGGCAAAACCAGTCAATAGGCTCTAAGTCTTGCTGCTGTTTCATTGCTGCCTTAATGCAATAGGTCCTTTCCACTGTAGTTCTGCTTCTCAGGTTGTCATTTGGTGTGATTCTGCTCTTCATCCCCTCCCTCTCACAGCGTTCATATTTGCCAGCACCTGCCTGAAGCCAGCTACTATGTGCACATTCACACAGCAGCCAGCTTCAGGAGGCAGTTGGCTGCCATGATTGCTCATTTTCACCCCTTTTCCCAGAAGGTGGCATTTGGCAATGTGAAAAACAGCTCATGTGACCATGGATTGACAAAATGCATTTATGAAAGAAATTGTTGTATGAAATTATGCCAAACCAGTATGCCTTCATTCTTAAACTAATGCAGTTGTTTCAGGACAGCAGGCTAGTGGGCTAAAGATCCTAGTTTGGTTTTCTTGATTCTCCATTTCAACTGGTCATAAACTCTGTTAGAACAAAAGGAGAAGTTTCTGTGGGAGACATTATTTCAGATAGATGCAGGACTGTGATTCTTCATGGAAGTATTCAGAGTGGCAATGTCCCCAGACATAAACTGAGAGTTTACCCACTAGTTGGGTCTTATTGCTATGAAACTTTGGCTTATGCATGAGCTACAGGATTCCATGTTGGCAATACTACCATGCTTCAGGACCATTCAAATGCTTGCCATTCCTTGCCATTGTAACAGGCAAAGGAGATTATTGCATGAAGAAATACTCCCGATATAGATGCGGGATTGAAAACTCAAAACTTTGTGTTATCCCACATGCCAGCAGCTGGGCAAGTGCAGCCCAGATGTAGCCCAGACCCCAGCTGTACTTGTCCCATGGTTTTTCAAAAACTGGAACTTGCCGTTTTTGAAATTCAGCCAGATAAGCACGTCTAGGGTCCGGGCCTCTGAGTTGCACTCATCCGGCCACTGCTGCATGCGCTAACACCTGGTTTTCGGTCCCACATCTATATCTGGTGTATTTCTCCATGCGATAATCTCCTTAGTTTCCCATCAAAAACACTACTTTCTGCCAGTGGAGTCTGATGCCCATTGGGGCTGGTGGGGTAAAAGGATCTGCACAGGTCACTAGTGGTGGAGACAGCTACATCCAGATTGTTTCTCCTGTCTTGAAGTCCTTGGTATAACTTCTAACTCTCTGCTGGTTGGGAGTGTTTGGGAGCCAGGTAGGTAGTGGCCCCTTTGCTCAAACAATAGAACCATCTCTGCCTTCTAGTATTTTGGTGCTAGAAAAGCTTTATAGGAGCTTTATATATTTCTAGGTGCTTGACAGAGTCAGCTGCTCTGAACAGGTATCACTTCAAGCTTTTGGCAGGATGCAGCTAACATACAATTCCTGAGAGAAAGACAGCTCCTTGCTTGGAACTGTGATCATGAGCTTTCCTCTTATTGTAGCTTTCTATTCCTAGATGTGGTTAGTCAAGTGATTTTGAGGTAGCCCAAAGAGAAGGCAGGCCTAGTTCTTGGAGGGGATGAATCTTACATCATGGGTGAAGGTGTATGTTTTGTATTTTGCCTCCTGCTGAGTTGTTCAAACCATTTCTTGTAATGGTGGGACAGTTAGTAGGTCTGATCCCCTTGTCCCTGAAAAATAATCACCATGGGGTTTGCCATGTGACAGCGCTCTGAGGAGTTACCTGGTAATTTGTCACATAATATCGTTTCATTAGGCTTCAGGACAAAGATGGATTCTGTGAAGCTGTTGGAAATGTCACTGTAATCAATTTTGCTAATAGTAGTACTTTAGCCACCCAGTTTTAAAGGAGATTATTGTGAACAGTTGGATCACTGGGGAAAACAAGAGGAAGTATTGTGATGTAATCTTCAATCATCCTGAGCGTCCCAATCATTTTCATGCAAAGTCCCAGCAGCTATTGCAGTAGCAAAACAGAGTAACCAGCAAGAAGTCATCCGGGAATCCTAGAGTGGTATCAGCTGTCAGGCCTGGTGGGACTTCCTGACGTAGGCCATTAATTCTAAGTATCAGAGCATGTGGTGCATCACTGTTGGTGGGCTTGAACCTGAGCTTGGAAAGTTATTTTTAATATAATTAATTACTGTCACAGTTCCTAGGCCAAAAAGTGACTAATTACCATTATCACGTTTTTTTTTAAAAAAAGTTCCCTTTTCTCCAAACCAAGTAAAATTGTTATTTTTTGTATAAGCATAGTGCAGCAGCCTGATCCATGTGATAGTCTTCTACCATTTAGTGAGAGTATATTATGTAACGATAAATCTAGCAGAACATCATTATGGTATAATCATAAAGTAACCTAGTTGTACCTTTATTATTCAATAAAATAATTTGTTACAAGTAATTGATTGCTTGTAACTTGTTACTTCAAAGCTACAGTTGCCACCGAAGGAATGAGGTGTGGAGGGGTGTGGAGGAGGAGTGTCTTTGAAGCAAGAAACTTGGAATGGAGAATAATAGCCCATTTGTTTTGTGAATTATATGTCTGTAAATTGAGATCAGCACATTGCCAAAGTAGCCTCCTTGGCATGGCTTGGAGCAGCATGATCACTCTAATGGTGATGAACCAGGGGTCCTCAGCAGGACCTGAAACTCTCAACCATGGTTCTTTTCTGACCCAGCTGTTGAGTCTTTTATAAGGGCATTATTGTGGTTCTAGTCTTCCTTAACAGTCAGTATCGGAAGGTAGCATTGGGTCATTTCTATTTAATCTCATTTACTTTGCCTTGCAGGATGCCATAGAGCACCATTCAATCCCCCAAACCTTTTAAAAGCTATATGAAAGCCATGGAAGACAACTATAGAAGAGTTTTTAGTCTGTACAATCAGTACATAGAGAGATCTTCTAGCACTTTTGAGACTAACTGAAAGAAAGAAATTGCAGCATGAGTTTTTGCAGACTTCAGTCTACTTCCTCAAATGCATCTGAGGAAGTAGACTGAAGTCTACAAAAGCTCACGCTGCAATTTCTTTCTTTCAGTTAGTCTCAAAGGTGCTACAAGATCTCTCTATGTACAGGGGTTTGTACTTGGTTGTCACCAAAATGCTGGTGACATAACTGTGGTGCTTTGTAAAATGTGGTGGATTATAATATAATGGATTTGTATTTTGTAAAGAGTTTTTATATGATGGCTGGCATCCTGTTCATGAATTACGATGCATTTTTATGGAGGCTGCAAAGGTTGGAGATCTCTTCTAACTAGGTGATGACCAAAGGTCCCCCTAAAACCACCTTATAAATTGGGGAGCCCTCATCACATGGCTATTTCTATTTTGGTAGAGATGATGGGGAGGGGGGCAAGCAGAGGTGACTCCAGCTCTTTCCATTGGATATATTAGGGCAGCTGGAACTCACAGTCCAATGACCCATGGAGGACTGCAAGTTCCCACCTTTAGTTTAGCTAGCCCCAATACAGTTCACTGGCTCATTGATTTGTCTGGCTGGGAGAAACATCAATCTGTAAAGAGAATGGGATAACTTCCATGCCTACTGTCCAAACTCACTGGAGGTGTGCAAACGTAATTTTTTAAACTATTTTTTTTTAAAAAAAAAATCATGATACAGCAGTTTCCAAATCTTTGTCAGGATAGGTCTCATCCCTGACTATACATGTAGTAAACATTGCAATCAGTGGGTCCACTGAACCAAAGTGAAGCAATTTTACCTTTCAGTTATTTCAAGGGAAGAGATTTAACACTGTGTTTAAATATCTCTCCCTGAGGTTAATAGGACTTTTTAAAAATGCTTCACTTGGACTAGATCATGCCCATGGTATGCTGTAGTTTACCTTCTCATCATCACTGCCTGTTTTATCTCTTAGCACACATCCCCTGTAGTTTGTTTCCTTTCTAAACAATCTTAACCTTTTAAACCTCCCTTCCCATTATTTTTCTTTTTCTGTTTCATTGCCTATCACAAGGCTTTGTATAAATTGCCCTTCCATGTGAAGGATTCAAAGCAAAATATACTATTTACATGCAGTGTTGATTTACATGAGATTAGAATATTCCAAGTTATTTTTCTATCTCTTTTCTCCTGCATCTTATCATTCTGTTTGCTTTCATTTTCTACATGTAGACAGGAGGTTTTCATTAAGTTGTCTCCAGGGACAATAAAGTCTTTCCCCAATGCAGCTACACTTAATTTAGAATCCAGAACGGTGTGTGAATAACTGGTTCCCCTTATTGTCCTGCATCATAATAAAAAGGGAATCCAACAGAAAAGCTAAGGGTGATCCTGAAATCATATAAAGTTGGGGTAAGATTATTTGCAACAAATGTAAAGGCATAAAGAGAAAAGTGATTAATGTGCTCCCTCCCAAGGATGAAAGGAAGTGGTAAAGGCTACTTTTGCAATTGAATTAAGAGAATGTTGTGATTGCAGCTGCCTTTCAGCATTTCCTCTTGATGTGGTGGTAACATCCCATTTTTCATGTAAGGGTTCTTTCACACAAACATAGCTCAGTGTAAAAAAATGGCATGAAACATATCCAAACCACCAGCAAACTGTGTAAACAAAGTGATGCTGCATATATTTTTGCTGTTGCAGTATTTGAGAAGTGTAACCCCCATAACCCTCAATGACTGAACAAAAAAGTAACATTGCCAAGTTCTTCTGCCTTCTTGTTCTCCATGCATTTGGTATCATTTAAATTGGGGTTAGCAAATTGTGGCCCTCTAGTATTCTTGGACTGAAACTCTCATCACTCCTAGCCTGCATTGTGAAGGATGAAGGCAGCAGCACTCCAACAACTGGAGAGCCACAGGTTGCCCACCCCTGCCTGAATGAATACCTCCCCTCCAGTTTTCAAAAACACAAGTATTTTGAGGTATACCATATCTGGAATCATAAACTCAGAGTTGGAAGGAATCATAGTAGCCCTGGTGGCGCAGTGGTTAAATGCCTGTACTGGAGCCACTCACTCAAAACTATAAGATGGTGAGTTCAAGACCAGCAAAAGAGCTCAAGCTCGACTCAGGCTTGCATCCTTCCGAGGTCGCTAAAATGAGTACCCAGATTGTTGGGGGCAAGTAGCTTACAGTTGTAAACCACTTAGACACTGCTTAGGCAGTATGAAGCAGTATATAAATGAAGCTGTTTGTTTGTTTGTTTGTTTCATAGGGGTTATCTAGTCCAAGTCCCTGCCATGCAATGACACAACCTCTAACTGTCCTAATTTGGTAGAGACCGATCCAGCTAATCATCTGTCATTCCACTTTTTCATCTGCTTTTAAAATGCATTATTTTCTCCCTCTTTTTCCCCCTTTCCCCCTTCATCCTCAGCTGACTTCAGTTGTTGCAAACCGAGTTTTAAGTGCAAAAGTAGTTTGCACTCAATTAATTCAGTAAAGGGAGAGGAAAAGAAGGGGTGAATCTTGCCCTTCCCAGTAGGTTCAAGCAAAAGTAAACTGCTGCAGCCTCTCCTAACCTGTTTGTTCTTCCTCCTTAATAAATTTGCCACCATGGCCACCCTCTGATGTTGCTTGGACACATGCACTAGTTCTAATTTGTGAAATGTTGGAGAGTATGGAGGAATACACAACTCAGCAAATATAATCATCCTGAATTGTTTAGATTTCTAAAGAAGGAGAATCCACCACTCTTTATTCCACTGCTGAACAGCTCTTGCAAGCAAGATGTTCTTTCTGATGGTTTGGTGGAATCTGTTTGCTTGTAGGAATATAAATGCTTTTTCAAACATGACATGGGCACCTGGTCAGTTCATCTGCTACTGTGCAGCCATCCAGTGCATGCTTCCCTGGATGTAAACTCCACTGAACTCACAAAACTGGCTTACATGCCTAGGACTGTGCTAACAGTTGCCAGTTTATAAGTAAGTCTTTCACAGAGATCTGTGTCAAGGCCATCTTCGCTATCTGACGCCCTTAGTATATGTCATGAGCCAGAGACATGACACAGAAGCAAGAAATTACACTGCCCAAAACACTTAAGGTTTACTAAAGTGAAATGACTGCAGCATAAATTTTTATAAGAAAACCATCTTGTGAGGGGTGACAGGGGGATAGATTCTGCTGCCAAAATATCTACAAAGCACTCTCGTAAATCACTCTAAAGAAAGCCCAAGTGATGAGTGCCAACAGAATTGTAGCCAAAATGGGGCGAATGAGAAACAAGAAGGCAGTATCAACATGCTCAGGGAAGCCCTGTAGGTTGCAGCAGAAGTGCAATCCCGAAAAGGAAATAAAGGAGGGTGGGAGGAAGCCCTATAAACCAAATAATGTAATGAAAACTGAGCATGCTCAATAACCAAAGAGTGACAATTGCAGGTGGAAGATAGAGACAAGGAGTTGCAAGGGAATTGTTACCTGAAACCCACGCCTTTCAAGAGGGAGAATGCACTGTAATTGGTTTCACATTTCACTTACTTTTACTGTCACTGAGTGACACTCCATGTGCCAGGTAGGACTAATTCAGCCCTCTAGATTTGTTAGACTACACCTCCCAGCAGGCCTAGCTAGGAGGACCACCTGCCCCTTTGGGAGCCACCCAACAGCCCAGCTGTTTTTTTGGGCAGAGTGGGAGAGCCCATCAGTGACTGAGACTTACTTTGTATTGTTTGATTTGCTATGCTACTGCTATGTATTTCATATTGTATCTGATGTCTAATTGAATTGCCTTATTTCCTTGCTTTTCTTATGTAATTTTTATCATGATAGATGCATTGTATATTATATTGATGTGATTTTGTATTGCTATTTTTCCTTTCTTTTTGATTACAATTGTTATTGCGATGTACTTCTTTTATTCGTTGTAACCCGCCTGGATTCCAAGTGATTGGGCAGGATATAAGTAAATCGTTGTTGTTGTTTTTATAGCCAATTGTGAGGAACTGGTTTTGCAGTCCAACAAAAAACAACAACTGGAGTGCTAGATGAGGTAAGATTGTTAGGTGTGTCTTATGGTAAGGGAAGTTCCTTATTTAGTTTGTCCCATATGAACATTAAACAGGACACCAACATCCCTTTATTTTTAGGTATTTGGTGAACATGCTGTCCTCAGATTATGATGCATCCCAACTGTCCCAATTTCGTTTCTCTCTTCTGCTTCCATTTTCCTCCTTTGTCACTAGTTTTGTCACTAGTTTACTTCAAATGCCAAAAACTTAAAGAGTTCAAAATGCTAAAGTAGTTTGTACTCAACTCAGGCCCTGTCCACACAGGCCAAATAAAATGTCTCCCCCCCCCCCTCCTCCTCTCAACAGGCAGTCCCTATGACATCTGACTAGTTTTGGTGCAAACAGTCCAGATGACATCTGGCTAGTTCAGCCCCAAACATGGGGTACAGCAATCTTATAACAGTAAAATAAGTCGATGACAACACTACATTGTTATAGTGTTGCTATTCCCCTTTTACTGCTCTGGCTGCCTCCTGTTGCATCTTGGGTTTGTAGTTCAGTGAAACAGAATAGCTCTCTGGATGAGAATTCTAAATTCCCATCCTAAACTGCAAATCCCAGAATGCAACAGGAGGCAGCAAGAGCTGTTAAAGTGGAATAGGAGCACTATAAGAGTATAATGTAGTAATCTCCTAAGTCACCTTTTGCTCCAGATCTTCCCAGAATATCCACAGCCCTCCCTTCCGAAACCGGCCAGCTGTTTTCAAGGGAGTTCTGCTATGCAATTCGGCACAGCTGCTGCTGCTGCAAAAAGTCACTTGCTCTGATGTCAGAATGAGATGCCCAGCCACGGGATCAAATCTGGGCACCTAATCCTGATCTCAGATTGAGTGAATCACTATGGCAGCAGCCCCGCCAGGCGGCACAGTGATACATGTGTGCAAACAACCACCTGGCATTGCAACAGAGAGTCCCAGATAATGGGGTGACATCAGGGAGCTCTGGGGCCAGGTTACTCTGGGCTGCTCCTGGTGTATTCTGATCCAGGCAGATGCCACCTCAGTTGAGCAGTGGAGGATGGAAGAAGACAGAATGTTGCCCTTCTCAATTGGCTGGGGTTAAAGCAAACTGATGCAGCCTCTCCAGACCTGGGTGATCTTCTTCATTAATAACTTTTGCCATCTTGACCACATACTGATGTTGCTTGAGCATATATGTCCTGGTTTTCATCTTTGAAAAATTGGAGGGTGTTAACTTAAACACATAAAAAGTTGGGGTGGGAGAGATCTATCGTGAACATCACTGCCTGCTCTTTCAGAACCAGACTAAATGGCATGCTTAGACTGGCACCCATAAAATTCCTTCCTTTGTGCTGGCTACTGGCCTGCTATCACCAGATTTCCAGTGTTTTGGGAGTTCCTATGAGATCTGAATCTCACAGGATTCTGGAACTCTTCACTAGAGGCCCTCCTTTCATGAGACTTGAGATGGCCTCTTATAGGCCTGCTTCACATGTCCCAGCCAGTCTTAACTGTCCCCTATTGCTATTGTGAAAATCTGGTAGCCTTAGTCCCACTTCTGCCCAATGTTGTAATGATGCGGACCATTTATTTTATTGCATTGTAATAAGGAAGAAGGTAGATTTGGTCCTGCTGGTGGAATTCTGTCTAGATTACTGCACTTCACTCCTATAATGCTGCTATTCCACTTTAACTGCTCTGGCTGCCTCCTGTTGCATTCTGGGATTTGAAGTTTAGGAGAGGCATGCAGAATTCTCAGCCAGAGAGTTATTGGGCCTCACTGAACTACAAACCTCAGAATGAAACAGGAGGCAGCCAGAGCAGTAAAAGTGGAATAAGAGCACTCTAAGAGTGTAGTGCGATAATGTGATGAGTGATTTGCTGCAGATCAGCAAAGAATTCTGCTTCTGAACTGTTTGATAGTAGCAGCAAAAATAGGAAGGAAAGAGGGAGAAAGGAAGGAAGCGAGGCTTCCCCTATGTAATTATACTTCTGAATGAAGACAAAGGTGTGGGGACATCCTGGACTCAGAATACCTTAATACAGTACTACGTGTGTGTCTTTCATACCAACCATTGGTTGCCAGATACAGTGGTCCCCCAGGATACGAAGCCCCCGGGGAACGAAATCCCCGGGAGCCGAAACCGGCGGGACAGCAAAACAGCCCCCGGGATCCGAACAAAATCCTGGGGTACGAAAGGGAAAAACCGTGCGGCCCCTTTAAATCGACCGCACGGTCCGTCCCTTAAAGCGGTCCCCTGGGAAACAAAGATTTCCAGGTTACGAAAGGTAATCCGGAACGGATTACCTTCGTAACCTGGGAGACCACTGTACCATGGTTTTAGGAAAAAAAAAAAAAAAAAAAGGAGCTTGGTGTTTTAAATCTGTTCCAGCCTCCGGGGTACAGCCAGGACGCAGGATGAAGGCAGGGATTATCACACATTAATCACTCCGAAATCACCAGCCGCCATCAGCTCAGATCCCAGCTGGGTCCAAGCCATGCTCTGTCAGCACTTTTTAGAAGTCGGAAAGCTTTCCAACTTCTAAAGAGTGCTGGTGGAGCACAGCTTGGACCTGGCTGGGACCTGGGCTGATGGCAGCCAGCAATTCCTCAGCAATTCCCAGGAGGCTGGAGTCAATTTAAAATGTCAAGCAATATGCTCCTAATTGTCTCAGGTCTCAAGTGTATCTACTACAACTTGCAGCTGTATCTGTTTTGACTGACAGTTCAGACATTGCTCAACCAGTTTGCACCATGGAGCATGCCTACATGGGTGAAATGACCTGGTTTCACCCCATCCTCACCATGACCTAACTTCCTGATGCAGGGCCAAAACCCTGATTTAACTACACGCTTCCTTTATGATGTATGGTCAGTTGTGAATTGAATCCAGGCCATCCCTGCCTTAAACTATATTTAAAAAACCTACACTTTGCTCTGGATTTAAAATTCAGAGTTTTCTAAAGAGATGCTGGGTGGTTATTTACACAGAGTTCCCCTGTGTTATCTGATGCCAATGCTGCAGACTCAAGTTGCCCCCTCTCAGGTGCCCAGCCATTTGACTGATGCTGGGCATCTCATTTTTTTTTTAACTTCCAGGGGAATGTTTTGCAGCAGTGGCAGTGGTGCCAGGTGGCACAGAGGTACTATGTGTAAATGTCATCCCAGCACTGTTCTTCAAAGCATAAGTTATAGGGAAAATTCAGGGCAGTTTCAGGGCCAGAATACTCTGGTCTCAACTGAAAACACATGATGCTCAGCATAACTAATTTCAAAGCTTAGAAAAGTTATATTTTGTACTACAACTTCAAGCATTCACCATATGGCATGATCAGTAAAATTCTGGGCCTTGTAGTGCAGAGTTACAATGTTTCTAAGCCATTCTGTCTGGTTTGCATTGCAAAGGCTCATAATGCTCAGATGCAACCTGCAGAAAAAAAGCATTTTTGTTGCTTTGTAGCTTCATGTTGTTTTTTGATTTATGGAGATCCTAAGGTGAACCAGCATGGAACTAAAAAAAAAAACTGTCATGGGGTTTTCTTGGCACATTTCTTCAGAGGGGGGTTGCCATTACCATCCTTTGAGGCAGAGAGAGTGTGACTTTCCCAAGGTCACCCAGTGGTTTACATGGATGAGCTGGGATTCAAACCCTGGTCTGCAGAGTCATAGTCCAATGCTCAAACCACTATACCACACTGGCTCTCAAGGCTAATTTTACCTCCCAGAGATTTCCAGGCTGTGATATAAAACAAGATTCTGGTAATCTATAATCCATATACAAGCTGGTTCATAGGCACCAGGGTTTATGACCAAGAAAGTGAAGATATAAACAAACCCATTATTGAGTTTACACTGACTGCCTATCCTAGAGACTCACATATGCAAATTTGGCATGATAGATCATCAGTTTTCAGTGTAATACTGGGCACATGTATTCAGAAAGTGTAACAATCTCCAATAGAGGGTTGCAGTCTACAAACTAAGAGACTGATGGAGCAGTATAGAGCTGAAAAAAGAAAATTACTTTAAAAAAAAAACACCAAAAACAACAACAACACAAAAATCTTTTTAAAAATGAAATAGACTGTTATATGATTATGCTTCTTGTTGGGGGATATCTGACCAGAGGAAAAAAAATTAGAAAAGTTACTTTTTGAACAGTTCCACAAATTTCACAGTCAGCATGTACAGAAACCATGTAGATTGGACATTTCTAAAAGTTGTGATACACAAACACACACACACACACCAGCAAAAATAACTTTCCCATGATCGGCACTTAACCAAGAATAAGAAACACAGCTAGAGAAGCCTGATTTGGGCTATGCAGAATATGTACAATGCATCTGGAGGTAAAAGATTCTGCTTGGGCTATTATCCTTGCATGCTGACAAAATGAAGAAAAATGCTTCTGATGCCACAATTGTCCAACACAAGTCAAGAGTTGACTGTTTATCAAAAATGATCTTACAGTTGTCAGGGATTTTGCTGGTCAAGTTTCGGATGGAATTCCACCAGGCTCTTTGATCCTGCTCCAATGAATGTGAACAATGATGTTCCATTACACACAGTGCTGTGTCTTTGTTTCTGAATATGGCAAAAGGGGGAAAACATGTCTAATATAAGTAACAGTAATGCCTGAGAGTGTCGATTAACCTACTTCTTCAACCAAAAGTGAATTATAAGGATCAACATATTTTCTTGAATCCTTTATTATTCCTCCAGGAAAACAAAGGAAGCATTTAATTAGTTGCCATCTCTCTGTGAAGAGGAACCACAATGAAAAGAGTTTAAATTTACACTGGGACTCAGCTGTCTTAGCTGGGGATGGTGGCAGGTGTATCCCCAGGTGTATCTTGAGGACATCAGATCAAGAGAGACTGTTCTCAGGCTGCTGAGCCCTTACCTACTGAAAATGATGGATGGTTGTGATCCCTGAGAGCTGGTCAGCACCGCTGCTGTGGACTTGAGTCGTTCTCAAGTCAGAACAAGGTGCACAGCACAGTTCTGACCTTCAACAATCCCAGAATTATTTGTGTTTTTAGACCAACTCAGCGGGGACACTGCCCGTCACCACCCATTGTCATTGCATTTTGCTCCAGGTTTTTTGGGGAAAACCTGGAGCAAAAGGGGAATTTTTAAAATGTGGAACAAAGGGTGGAAACCTCAAATCAGTTATGAACATTTCTGTAAACAGCCCCGATCAGGGATGAATGGTGTAAACAAGACAGACAGCCTGGGGTGGTGGTGAATTTGGGTTATATAGCTAATGTAGGCAAGCCCACTGAGAGCCAAGTGACAGCAAACAGTGACAATGTCTGCAACCAAACGAAAATTTTCTTAGGCCTGTGATATTATGACTGTGTGAATTTTAGCAGATCAGTCATGGTATAGTGGTTTAAATCACTGGGAGACCAGAGTTGGAAATCCCTACTTGGCCATGTAAACTCTTTGGGTGACCTTTGATAAGTCACACTGTCTCAGCCTCCTCAGAGATAGGCAAGGGCAAACCCCCTCTGTACAAATTCTGACAAAGAAAACCCTGTGATAGGGAGGCCATAATACCAGAATGACTTGAAGGCACACAACAACAACAACAGCTACAACAATTTGTTTAGTATCTTGAGAGTATGAATGATCAGCTAGAGTCCTTGACTCAAACTTTATCTCAACCCAGGCTTCTATGTCAGTTAATTTCCAGTTTATGGGGTAGGGTTCAGCACCTTGGACAATTCCATTCAAGTTCAAACTAAAACCTGGACTAGATTATTGCCCCATTCCCATTAGCCATCACTATCTCAACCATAAGCCCACCATGGAGGTTAAAGGGCCTATTATTGTCTCACCTTTGGCTGTTCTTTTCCCCTCTCAATAGCTCCTGCACCATGAAGACAATAATAATACTGGTCTATCTTGTATTGTGACTATTTGCCATCTTCAAAATATGGCAACCCTATGAATGAAAGACCTCCAAGAGCCCTGGCTTGTTCAACTGGCTTGTTCAGATTTTACGAAGTCAGGATGGTGGCCTCAGTGATTGCAATAATCTACCTGTATTGCAATCTCCCTCTTTTTCTGCAGATTTACCCAACAAGTGTGTTACTGAGATCATAGACACAGAAGCATTCAGAGTATTCAAAAATCCTATATACTGTAAATGCTGTTTGTGTTTCATTTCCAACTAATGTATGTTTCTCTAGAGGAAAAGAAAAGTGAAAATGTTAAGAGAAATAAATAGACGTGTGCATTGTTGCTCCTAAACCCAGATGGCAGGCAACCATAAATATAGATTCCTTTATGGGTATTCTTCAAAGCAACTAAACCACTTCTGTAAAGCTCTAATTGGCAGGAAATGCATCTTCAAATGGTGCTAAGTATTCATTGCCAACAGCAAGAGCCCAGGATACCTGGAGTTGTTAAGCAAATCAATGCACTGATTAAGTCAGACTTGCTTTTTATATTCTTACAGATGCAGGGGTGGCCTTTTTCATATTTAAAGGCACCCACTCTAAAGGAAAAACCATAGCCATGTGAAACAATGGATTGTTCACCACATGAAAGACCTACAACTATTGGCCACTAAAATATATTTCATTATCATGGGCTGACTTCAGTTCATATTAAGAAATAGGTATATTTATATGTGCAAATTGTGCCTATCTTCCTACAGGGATATAATGGTTGTCTTGAAGGACAAACATTTAGCCGGCTGAAATTTATCTTTGTAATTGTGCAGCCATACACTTAAGCAGCACTGCAATAAATAAATATTGATTGTTTCAATGAAACTAACTATGGCACTGTTACTGTTAGATTACTTTGACAAGAAACAACTGAAGATTTCAGTTTTAGCTTATATCAGGAGCACAGTGGCACGGCTTGGAAAAGTTACTTCTTTGGACTATAGCTTCCAGAATTCACCAGCCAGAATGGGTAAGTAAAGAAGTTGGCTTCAACTAAATCAATGCACTGATCCATCTCTGAATTTCCTTCGTACTGTCTGAATTTCCTTCCAGACATAATTCATAGTGCTGGTTGTGAGTTCTGGTTTGTTTTGTTTTGTTACTTACCATCAAGTCAACCTCCCCTCTATGAATGAGAGACTTCATTGATCCCCATCAACTACTCTGCTCATGTCTTGCAAACCCAGGGCTGTAGAGTCAGCTCTCTTTTTGCCTCCACTGCCTTCCACTTTGCCAAAGATTATTGTCTTTCCCAGTGAGTCATATTACCTCATGATATGCCCAAAGCACAACTGTTTCACTTTAGTCATCGTCCCATCTAGTGAGCACTCAGGATTGATTTTTTTCTCAATAATAATAATAATAATAATAATAACAATAATGATAGATTTATTTATGTCCCACCCAGAGCTTTTAACAGAGTGCTATCTTGCTTTTAATTGTACCCTTTTAAATTATTTTAATTGTGTATCACATTGTTTTAAATGACTTGACTCTACTGAACATATTAATTTTAACTTTTTCTGTATTTGAACTATCTTGTATCTTTAAGCCACTTTGATTCCCACTTTTGGAATGAAGAAGATGATGAGGATGTTACACTGAGAGGCAGCAGGTCTACAGGTTTACAGGCAAGGGAACATTCCTAGTTCTATCTGTAGGCGCTAGGGACGGAAACTGTGCCCATTTGTATGGAAAGCATGTAATGTATACTGCTACTGAACCAGTGGCCTTTTACCATGTGGGCAGGGAGGAAAGAAGCATAAATTTGATAAAGTTGTTCCGCACAGTATGCTTATCAGGAAGTCTGGCCAGATATAATTTACACCTCATGGCAGGAATAGCTGGGGGATTTTGTATCTGTGGTGTGGTAAATCAGTGCTAAATTTTATTCCAAACTTCAAAGGAGCTATCCAAGGGGCTAAACTCAAACCCCAAAATACATTCAACATCTGAAACAGTACAATTTAAACATCAGACTAAAATCCAGAGCAGATGTAAGAGCTACAATTCAGCACTTTGGATAGCAGCTTTTAAACTTTGGACTAAAATCCAAAGCATATTTCAAAAGTAGAGTTCAGCACTTTGGATAGCACCTTTTAATGTTGAGACTGAAGTCCAGAAAGAATATAGTGGAGCTTTCTAGATTGGCAGGAAAGTGTGACATGAAGTTGCCTTTTCCTTAATGCTTAGCAGCTGCACCACAGCCTTTAGATGGAGCTTCGCTGTTCCGCAGTTTTTAAAAAAGAAGCTGGGAAAACCAGCACCTTTTTAAAGGCGCTTCTTCTCCCCTAAAACGCAAAAAAAGCATTTTCATGGCACACTTTCCCTTTTTCTCATCTAAACGCTAGACTTCCATGCAGCCATGAACACACTTCTTTTTGCCAATCTAGATCAGGCCCCTGTCATCTTGAGAGGGAAGCCAGTAGCGCCACTGCTTCAAGGCTGACCAGGGTTTTCCCTCTGTGTAATGTGTAGAATGGCCTCAAAATGCAGAGATTATAGGAAAACTTATTTGCACAATTAAAAAACAAAACAAAAAGAAATTGTGCCTATATTATTTTAAAAAATGCATCTCCCAGAAACTAGGTATTTAGAGGATCAGTCTGTCAGCTCATAAAATGTAATCAAATGCCTTGTAAAAGAAAATAGGGAAATTCCTGTCACTCCAATCATAAAAGGTTTTTGTTTTGTGGGTTTGGTTTTCCTTTCTTTCTTTCTTTCTTTCTTTCTTTTGCATCTTCAGTCTTCCAGGGTGATCTTTTCTGTCTCAAATACAGTTGTGGGTATTCTTAGCAGGTATCCTTCAGGATGAATCATAGTCTGGGAAGATGTGCAGCATTACACACTCAAGATGTGACTGGAGATTAAGTGGGAGCTGGATTCTGCCTTGCTGCATTCCTGCTGAATATGAGACATGATTTAAAGTGAGTCCTAAAATCAGTTAGTTCCAAGAGGTCTGAAGGACACCATTTTCACAATGGCAGAAGCATTGCAAGGTGCTGCATTCTCTGCAGTACTAGAAATTTGGGGAATGATGAAAAACTTCATTAGGGGGAGGGCAGAATTCTTATTTTGGGGGCAACACCCTCATTTATAACCCCAGTAGCTACATCCCTGAGAGTGTTCAGATAAACTCCTTCATTCATTCAAAGAATGGGGGAGAGGCAGTGTTGCACCATTCTCTAAATACCTTAAAGGCACCAAATCCTGTTTGATAATGAAAATTAAACAGGGTCAGCCCTGGTTAGAATATGGATGGCACACCGCTAAAGAATACCAAGTGTGTAGGCTACATTTCAGATGAAGGAACTGGCTGAACCAGATTGGATGTGAGGATAATCTGGCAGTGATATTTGTCCCCCCATAGATTGCCAGGGTTGATTCGACTTATCTGGATGGCTAGGTGGGCAGCCCCTTCCTTCTTCACTGCTCCATATGCATCCCTCCTGCTGGAAGAGGATGGCCATTCCAGAAAGAAGGAGTGTACTGTTCCTCAATCAATGGTATCTGATAGTAGCCAAACCACTCTTGAGTATTCCTTGCCTAAGAAAACACGATGGAATTCATGAGGTTGCCATAAGTCGAAAGGTGACTTGAAGGTACACACATATACAGTACAAAAATCCTAGAGCTGAACACTCTCAGTGTTCATGTTCCTGCTGGCTGCATGTACACAGGGGTCTTTGACCCTAAAACCAAATACACAGCTGCTGGGGCAGGGGGCATGGCCACCAAACATTTTGTATCTGTAAAAAATATGGTATGGTTATTCTAATGCAGTGATTCCCAAACTTTGATCCTCCAGGTGTTTCGGACTTCTATTACCAGAAGCCCCAGCCAATTTGGCCAACAGTCAGGAATTCTGGAAGCTGAAGATATTCAAGATATTTGGAGGACCAATGTTTGGGAACCACTGTTCTAACACTACCATATAGCCACCAAAACAAAAATACAGTCCATCTCTAAGGAATATATATATATATATATATATATACACACACACAATATTCAGACAACAAAAAACTGACAAAATGATAAGACACTAATACGTAAACATCAAAAACCCTGAAGCCCGAACATAACTTTTTCCTTTCATAGAAGGAAGCTAGAAAGAAAGCAAGCAAATACTCATCAAAAGAGTCAAGGAGAGACCACAAAAAAGAATCCATTTCATGCTTCCATTGGATTAATACTCCTTTCTCTGTAGCAGGTCTTAATAAAGGTCTCTGAAATGGAGGACAGGTTTAAGGCAAAGATGATAGTGTGAGAATCCATTTTAATTTGTCAAGTATTCTTCCAAAGGAATGGCAAGGCACAACCCAGTGTCCCTAACACTGGGCCACTCTTGATAAGGTAATCTGTGTTTTCCCCTTGCAATGATAGCAAAGTTTTTAAACAGCATTAACATTGGCACAACCTACTACTACCTCATCTATTTTATGGTAATTCCCCCTCCCTTTAATTTTTTTAAGAAATGTCTCTCCCAACATCCATGTATCCAAAAGTGCCCTCCTACATACAATTTGTAGGAGATGATAAATGGCTTTTTTTGAGAATCTACAATAATCATGAAGCTGAAAATGTAGAATGAGTCTCTGGATTGCTAATCATTTTACATTCCAGGTTGTGGAATACTCCCTACAAAATTCTGCAACCCATTAGTTAGGCCAGCAAACCACATTCAAGGTTGTGAGTCATTAAGATTTATTAGAACCAACATTCAAGTGATTACAATCTAATTTAAACATAAGGAAGTTACCGGCAAAAATAGAAGAAAGAGCAAAGGATAAAGGACATACAGCATAAAAACAAAGATATAACAGTCAAGAAAAAAATATGCCATTTTTAATTACATAGCTCCCTTATTTTCGGCATAATGGTGTTTGGTGGATTATACTCCTCTCCATTAACCTACTTTTTCTTTCCTTTTCATTTTCTTGGTTTTTTTCTATGAGAGACGAGCCATTTAAGGTTCAGACATAAGGCGAAATGGGACTTCTTTAGGAAGGCATGGCTAAGGAATTACACACACACACACACACACTCAGTCTCTTTGTATGTGTGTGTGTGTGTCCCTCGTGCAAATGCTTAGTTCAGGATCCTCTAATCCATGCTGTGTTGATTGGCAGTTTTGCCTATGACAATTTTCTTTTCCTTTTTATTTCCTTCCCCCACCACCCTTCCTTTCCTCCTGCAATGGGAACCACTCCCATTTTCAGCATAATTCAGGCTCCTGCCATTTTCCTTTTGACCCAGCAGTTCATTCACAGGAATAAGAGTGGGCTGATGCTGAAACTCACAAACCCCATCTGTTTCACACACGCCCTCAGCTATTCTTAGAGGAAGCTCGAATCAATAGCATTTTTCAGAGCATTTTCTCCTAGCAGGTCACTGCTGTAGCTGTGGATGTGTGTGCTTCAGGACTGACTCCAGATCAGAGGAAGCCCTGGTATAATGTTGGACCTCTCCCATCAATCAGAGTGAATCAGTCCCTTTAATGGGTTAAGCAGCTAGTATGAGTTTGGAAAATGGATTGGAAACAGTCCTCATCTTTATATTCTCTTTCTCTGTATCTTTTTAATGTGTTCAGTTTTAGTGTGTTTCAGTTCTGTCAACAACTGAAAACATCCTTGTGTCATCAGGATTTTAGAAACATAATGGAATGGGCTTTTAATGATGTGCTGTGCTCTTTTACTTAATTATTAATGTTTTTAATGTTTGATGTATTGACTTTGTAAATTGTTTAAATGTTTTTTAAATAACATAAATGTATATTTCATCAATTTTTTTGTTTAGTTTTTAATCTGTATTGTTTTTAAGTATGTGGTTAGCCATCCTGAATCCCATTATTGGGAGGGATACAGAATATACATGAACAACAACAACAACTTCTTTGTAAAGAATCAGTCTTGCTTCTTGGTAAATCCCATGCTCAGCTGCACACAAGCTTATTTCACACTTCACTTTTTAAAAACAGCAAACAAGAAGCACCTAGCTGCTTGTTAGAAGAAATTCTAGTAAGAACACTGTTCGGTCTCCACTGACACATAATGGAAAACATGCAGAAACAGAATTCTGTGGTTGCTGAATGGACCACTGTGGTTTGAAAGAGATAACACTGAACCTATCTTATGGAGGCTTTGTATGTCGTGCTTCTCAAGTTCACAGTTGAACTGTAGCAGTTTACATGGCAGATGAGACTTTAAAAAAATCAAATGTTCCTCATATAAAACATATTCACCACTAAGAAATCTGGATGGCAGAAGGAAAGTTTCTGTTCTAGTCTTCTACCTGATAAGACAGTGTTCTATGTAGGGATGAACATTGAATCCCGTGGACTACTACCCACAATCTGAACCACTGCAACTGAGAAATAGACTTGATGCATGATATGCTGTTTATGAAAAGTAGGCTTCAGAGAATATCTAATTATGTTAGTTATGTTGCAACCAGAACAGAAACAAAGAATCTATGCTTCCATGTGGCATAAGCATTTGTGGACTGCAGCCCACCTTATCAGATGCATGGAGCACTACCAGATCTGGCAGATATTATACACATTCTAGAGTAGGAGCAGGTTGCAGAGGAACAAAAAACAAAAGAGTACAGTTGATGATTGTCTTAACAGTGGTCCTCAAACAGTAACCTCAGGGGATCCTTAAAAGTGGTCCTTATCTTAATAGTAATGTGCTGGACACAGGCTTTACATCACCATATGATTGGCTAGTCTTAGTTAGAGTAGACCAGCCAGTGTGGTGTAGTGGTTTGAGTGTTGAACTATGACTTTGGAGTAGAGAAGTGAAGGACCATGGAAAAATTAGGAAGAGAAAAAACACACACACATTTTTGTCTGTGTTTTTCCAGACTCATGCTAAAATAAAATATACCATGACTGATTTTCTTTCTTTTGTTATTTTTTCTTAATTTTTTCCCACTTTTTACATTTCTCCCCAGGAAAAAAAATGGTAAAAATGGGGAAAAGAAAGAAAAATTGGGGGGGAAAAAAGTAAGAAAATAAATTGTGGAACATTTTATCTGAGCATGATTCAGAAAAATATGGGCAAAAAAAAATGTTCCCCCTAATTTTTCCATGTGCCTTCACATCTCTGCTTTGGAGATCAAAGTTTAATTGTCAGCTTGGCCATGGAAATCCACTGGGTGACCTTGGGCAAGTCACACTCTCTCAACCTCAGGGAAAGGCAAATGGCAAACCTCTTCTGAACAAATCTTGCCAAGAAAACCCCATGATGGTATTGTCTTAGGGCCAGCATAAGTCAGAAATGACCTGAAATCATACAGCAACAAATAATAAATAAATAAAAAGAAAGCACACAACAACAGTAATAAAAAGTCAACATGTAGGTAAATCTCATTGATTCATTGGGTTTACTCTAGTCAGGACTAAGGATTTAGGCCTATATCTGTTAATATGCATATCTATGCTAGGATGTCCTTGTTACTTCCCACTGCTTTAATTGCCACTGTTAGGATAATCACCAATGTTCATGATAATTTGCCTAAACTGTTTGTCATTGATATCTTAGAATGTCTAGTCTAGAGCACATCCGCTTCACAGGCTAAATAACATATCCCAGCTTTGCATTCTGTTGGTCAGAAATCAGAATTCTGTTTTACAGATTTGCACATGGTACTTGTATGAAGAGCATAGGCATGATAAAAGGGGCAGTGCTTCATCCTGCAAGTCCTTTATTCTATACAATTCTATATTCACAGAGGCTCCCCGTTTGATTTAGAGTCCTGCCTATGCAGAGTTGAAAGTTGAAACTACTGACTTCTGAGTAAAACATGCAGAGCAGGAGTGGGGGAAATCCATACCCTGGGCCAGATGTGACCTCATGCCCTGCTTTTGTCTGTCCTGAAACCTCCCCCCCCCATTCCCAAAGCCCCTAATACTCCAATTTAATTTTGCAGACAATTTTCCAAGGTTTTTCATGCCGCTGCAGCAGAAACTTCTGCAAATAGAGCAGTTTAATACTTCCTTAGATTACCACCACCCCAAGTGCTGAGAAATGGCCAAAAATGGCAATTGGAAGTGATGGTACTCACAGTTTTTATGCTCCCAGACATTTTAGGGGCTCATTCCCACTTACATTTAAACTGGCTTGCAATGCGCCTTTGCTCCGTGTTGGTAAATCGATTCTAAAAGGTTCCCACTATGAAAGTGGATCTTTTCGTTATACCCTTGTAATTGCTTCTTTTTTGACACGATTGTTGCCTCCACTAGTTTCCACTGCTTCAACATGCATGACGTAAGTGGCAACCTGGGCAGCCCGGCTTGATAGAAGATTTGATTCATTGGTTTTGCAACTCCACACCTTGCTCTGAGCTGCTGTTGGATTGCCCAGGTAATTGCAAGTAGTTGCAAATCCAATAAATCGAATCTTCTACCAATTTTTTAAAAAACAAATCATGTACCCACGAGGGGGGGGGGATAGTGGCTCTACCAAAAACTGAAGAGAGATGGTAAACAACTCTCTCCCATTAGTCCCTCCCCCCCGTAGAATGATGCAATTCAGATCTGTCATTCCCACTTGTTGAACATGCTTCCGAATCAATTCTTTAAAAAAAAAAAAGCCAAAGAGTGGGCTTTTTTGTGTTTGCCTCACTTCATCATAATTGAAACTGATAACAGTTGGATCAGAACTAGTTTCAAATTAGAATGACGGTCATATAACCCAATCAGCAATTTGCTTTAAATCATAGTGGGAACGCAGCCCAGGAGAGTGGGAGTGATCAGAGGGAGGGAAATTGGTCCCTGCCTCCTTGTTGTCCACCCCTGGCTTATAAGATAAGACTATATGAGACATAAATAGGACCAGTTGGAAAAAAGCCCCACCTAATTCAGCTGGTCTGAGTAAATGTCTACAACATTAGTGCATTAGGAAGTAAATGCTAAACTTGACTACAGTGGTCCCCCGGATTACCTTTCGTAACCCGGAAGCTTTCGTTTCCCGGGGGGCCGCTATTTTCAATGGACCGCACGGCCAATTTAAAGGGGCCGCACGGTTTTTTTCGTATCCCGGGGGATCTTTCGGATCCCGGGGGATACGATAGCGGTCCTGCAGCTTTCGGATCCCGGGGTTTTTGCAACCCGGGGGATTCGTAAGCCGGGGGACCACTGTATAACATTTATTTTAAACAAGAAACAATAACAAGAAAAATGCTCACACTCTTTTTTTTTCCTCCAAAGAAATTATATAGCTGAGCCAACAAAACAAAACAAAAATAAATTAAAGACTGGGAAATATGATGCACATATAACTCAAAGTGAATATTTTCATAAGGCACATCTTCATGGAACTAATCTTTTAAAAACAGGGGGGAAATCAAGTCCTTCCAAAAAGATCTGCCCTGAGAAACACTGTACTGAAGAATTATTGTTTATATATGTATGAAACATAAACCACTTATCAAGTCCAATTGTACTCCTTCATCAGACACCTGAATTTGTTCAGTCAATTTACCCATCACGGCTAAATGCCATAGCCTTGTGTACCACTGAGCTAGCTCAAGTGTATTATTACATCTCAATTTCTGAGCAATTTCTAAACATGCTGCCATCAACAAAAGTGAAAGGCTTCGATCTTACATGTGCTTCCTGGGGAGAAAGTTCTGCTTAAACCAATAAAGGTTAGTTCTTAATAAACATGCTTTGGGGGTATGCTTCATGACCACAACCCATTAACTGTAAAGCTGCTATAGGAGAAACATTATGGTGCTGTGTCTTGACTGATTAGGGTGAAGTTCAGTTCCTTGCTCTGCTGTGAAGCTTACTGAGATAGATTACTTAGAGCTGTTGGGAGGACAAAATGGGGCAAGCCCACCGACTGGGGTTGGAAAAGTATGTATTCAACCCCTTGTTTGTGGGCCACGTTCCCTCCCCCCCCCGACAAGATCTCCAAAGCCCCTAGACATCCTCCCCCCCAAAAATTTTCAGGTGATTTGGGGCCTCCAAAAACACACAAGACTACTCCCAAATAGGATGCTTTTGCTTCCAACCTGCCTTATAAACTCCAAGATCTGCTCCCACAACTTTTGCTCAAAACTGGCCAAAATGGAAACTGGATGTGTTCTCACTTCTAGCTGGAAAGAAACATTGCTGTGGCCCACCAGGGGCATATGGGGGCAAAAATGGGCCTTTTCCCCAAAGGGCCAGTGTGCCATGCTATGGACATGGAGCAACCCTGCTCAAGCAATATGAAACATCAGTCAAGCAGAATGTCCTGCAAGGACTTTTCCCTTTTCCTTCCTCCCCTCCTGCCATCCCTGCATTTCTCCTGAGCAGAGATTAGAGACAGAGCCTCGGACATTACTTTTAAAGCATTATTTATTCCCTTTACTCAGCATTATCATTGCTTGTTTCAGTGCTGACAAAGTAACCTATGTTACTTGTTGCAATGCTGACCTTTTTATTCCTATTACTAAAGTAAAAGATTGATAAGAGACTGGCATAAGACTAAAAGCATTTTTATCGAAGTCCTTCTGAAAATGCCTTTGGAAGTAACCAAAAATTGTTACTCATTACACCAAAAAATAGCCATGCTCCTCCTTAATTATATTACTTATGTAGCATGACTTCATTACACTTTTGCTACCCTAAAAAATAGCTAATTATAGGGCATTGTGTTAATTGTATTGTGTTGTTTCCAAATATTGATGGGAGAATGGAGGTAGCGTGGAGAGGAAAAAGGAAATCCGTTCCACCAACAGTGCATGTGCTACTGGGAAATAGATATCATTGGATTTCATCCATTTTGAAGAGATAAGTAAGGCCTTGATTCTAGATAAATATGTGTAGGATTGAATACCCTGCAACATTTGACAGATGAGAGCCAGGACATACATGGCCAACCAACATCAGAGTATGGCCAAGATGGTAAAAGCTGCCAAGATGATAGAAAAGGTAAACTAGGACAGGCTGCAGTGGCTTGTTTTTGCCTTAGTCTACTGGGAAGGCAAGATTCTGTCCTCTCTTCTCCTGTGAATTAAATGAGTTTTGCACTTTGATCTCAGTTTACAGAAATTGAAGTAAAGTGAGGACAAAGTAGGAAAGTAGGGGAAGGAGTGAGAAACTGGGGCATTTTATATGCAGTTGAAAAAGTGGAATGACAGAGGGTTAGTCAGGATTGTCTCTGCCAAATAGGGACAGTTGGAGGACATGGGATTGCTCTACAAGGTCTTCACTGGCTAATGAGCTGTCAACCCAAGACGAATGTCAAACTGCAGCCTGGACCTTTTGGACATTTGTCTATGATAATCTTCTTCATAAAAAGCTTACCTGGGAAAACAGAGACTGTCAAGTTCTGCTTTCATTACACGGACTGCATTTGCAACTAACAGAGTGCTGGAAACAGTCTTCTGTTTTCACTACATTTGAAAAACCACAAGGCACTAAAAAAATCCAAAAGAAAAACATAAACTCTAATCCTTTGTGAACCATAATTTACTTTCCCTGCCAAGTCTCTACCAAGGCACAAACTACAAACTGAGGGATTGACAGATTTACCCTCATAAGTCATTTTTGCTCCATAGCTTAAGAAGAATTAACATTTCATAGCCAATCAAGCAGCCCAGAATAATTGTTTCTTTTTCAAGACCCATTTTGATGCTGTTTATACTAAAACTGCACAAGTGTAATACTAGCTGATGAACTCATTTTCACTCCACTGGCTTTTCTTGGCAACAGCATCTGTTCCAAAAGTATTCTGAAAATCCATAGATACACTCAATTCTGTGCATCTATCCATTATCTGGATGATGATATAGGACCAACTCTACTTTTTAGAAAAATAAACATTCCTGCAATTTTTTTTTTATTTTGGGAAGGAGCAAACTGAAATCTGATTCAATACCTGTGAAGCAAGAAACCCAGCAGTCTCACAAAGTACTTGAGATATGAAAACACATACTTATGTTTCAAGATGCCAGAAATTCTCCTTTCAAAACTGGTAGGTATAAGAATGAGATTGGTATAATACCACACTGCACTGTGATTAAATTTATTTCAAAAATATTCAGCACAATCAAAATTCAACAATAGGTTCATCCATTCAGGTTTTGTATCAGTAACTTGACTACATATTAAACCACTTAACCAGAGTCTTGGATGTGGTGTTGAAAATTTTGATCCATCGCTAATGGAGAATCATGCATACTATGAGAAGATAATAAAAGGATACATCACACATGAGTTTTTTGAAGATAAATCAATTCCCTTTATTGATTACATCAACAATATCACTGCACTACATTGTTATAGTGCTGTTACTCCACTTTTACTGCTATGGCTGCCTTCTGTGGCATTCTGGGGCTTGTAGTTTAGCAAGGCCTAAAAGCCAGCATGGCATAATGGTTTCAGTGTTGCACTGAGAAACACTTCAGGCCATGAAACACTTGAATTAAATGAATGAATTAAACACTTCGAGTTCCATAGGATGAGGGGAGTGAGCAGAAAGGTACAACTGCTCAAGTAGGCAGCTCAGTTTTCTAAGACAGAACAAAATAAGGAAGCCAAACCTTCTGGCCTTTTGCTGATACCGAATCTCTCCCATCCTTACCTTTGCCTTTGTAGCAAGGAGCACTACCTTTGATTTCAAATTGTGTTAGTGAGCAACAATTTTTCCAGTTTGTTTTCCTATTCCCAAGGTAAAAAGAGAAAGAAACTGGTGCCCCCGCACACCCAGAAAGCTCAGAAGCCCAGTTCCAGGTGTGTTGCTTAATCTCTGGTCTTTCTGGAGCAGCAAGTCTGAGGTAGGCTAGCTTAGCAGCATTGCTATGTCCCACTCCCCACCACCCATCCCCCTAACTTTGTCTAACAGCCAGAAGTGCAGGTGGGAACAGCAGGTGTGTGCTTGGCTCCCCTGCGGCAGAATGTTTCCATGAGCTGCCTCTGAAGCAATTGGCTTTACCTCTCCCTAAATGTAAACCCAATGCCCATAAGGCATGCTTAAGAATGACACCATGCAGTTGGCTGGATAGGCCAGGCAGCCCCTTTGCAAACGGGGAAGAAGGAAGAGAGAACATTTCACTCCTGACTGATCATCACCATTATCTTCCTCACTACTGCATGAGAAAGAACGCTGAGGGAGATGGGCAATATTGATTATGCCCCTACTGCCAACTAGCCTTTTGGGGTTGGCTGTTTTTCAGGAAAGTTTCCCTGCCCTTTAGTTATAATCTAGGAATGCAGTTGTCTTCCGTTCCCTCCACCCACACCTCCCCAGCTCATTCCTCTCAGAGCTAAGTGTCAGGACATGCCATGTCAGCTGTGTCTCGGCAGTGCCTCTTTATTTAGAATGGGTGCCTTGTTTTACAGCTTACAGCCGCTGATAATGCACATACGCGCACACACATTCATACAGGCACAATTAGCACACTGCAGTGGCAACAGGACTGAAGCAGATATAAACAGGTTTCCAGAGCTCTCCGTAGCGCTCAGCATTGCACCCAAGAGAAATTGTTGAGAGATCCAGCTTGTCAGGGAAAAGTGTGAACGGCTGCACCTGCTTTTGCATCATCTTCTTTGCAATTTCTTAGGTTATAATAAATAAATAAAAAGACTCCAGGCATCCTAGAATTAAAATATATAAACATGCAGCATTTTCCTAGACGTAATTGTGCAGGCCTGATTTCTAGTGTATATTTTGTCCTGATATTCAAATACTTTCTCTATACCATGTCAGCTTCTCACATAATAATTTTGCCCATCGCCCCCCAGAACCTTATCAAAACCTTAAGATACATTTGACTTAAAGATAATAAAGGACATAACAAGGAAGAGCTAGATAGCCTTTTGCTTACCTGTAATTATATATTTGTAAAAAAATAGAAAATTATTGAAAATTGTGAAATAATTTTTATAACAACAAGCAAATGCAATAGAAATAATAACAACCAAACAAGTGTCTACTCAGTTCTTCTTCACTCTCTTTCTCTATGGAAGTCCTGTCTCTCCTCCTGCCATAAATATTCACATTTGCTGAAACACTCTATTCATTGCTGTTCAAATCTTCCTCAGTCTGATTATTCAAGATGTTTTACATCACAGTTCCCATCCTTCACATCTATCCATGTATTGTCTAGGGATGGTCAGTGGGAGTTATAGTTTAAAACCAAATTGGTTGAGCAAGACTGCTTTATTCTTTATTTATTTAGCAAGCTCTAACATTAGCATCTGGTACTCAGGGGGCCATGGACAGAACCCTAGCATCTCAATTCCCATGGATAATAGCATTTGCTCATAATGCTGTTGGTATAGAATTGTTTCTGGGCATGCCATGTAGGAAATTTCAGATGTTGGCTTGTGTGTGCCAAATAAGGGCCTAGGTATGTGAGAAGGTTAGTAACCAATGCTCCCCTCAGATTTAGCACTGACTGGCATTGTAACCCATCCAACCCTGATTCCATTAATAGTCAGCCTGACTCATTCTCTACCATACCTAGCATCCATATCTTAGAACAGAACCAATTTTTGACTAACTGGTTAGCCAACTCATATGTTGCACTAAATATGATACTAATGAGACCCAGCATGGTGGCGTGGTTTGAGTGTTGGACTACGATTCCAGGGAACTAGGGTTGGAATGGCTACTTGGCTATAGAAATATACTGGATGACCATGAGCAAATCACACTTATGCTCCGAGGAAAACTTCCTCTGAACCAATCTTGCCAAGAGGCCCCCATGATAGGGTTGCATAATTCAGAGTTGTCTTCAAAACACCTAAGAAAATGAAACATGTAATTATACAGAAAGTAACAAAACACACAATAGCCTGCCCCAGGAACATCCTACCATTTGGGGCAACTGAATAGAATAAAATAATAGAATTTTTATTGCTTCACAATATATCAGGTATTTTAAATGCTGTGTAAACAATTATTTTCTGGGAGAAAATTACCAGAAAAGTCCAGAAAAAAAATAGAGACACACACACATACACACACACAAAATTCAAAACAAAACAGAGAGTTCCACTTTGTGTTACAATAAGGCTGGAATTAAAAAGATAGACAGACAAAGAACTACCCTTTTAAAGTAGAATTCCCAGAACTGATACTGGCTTTTCTGAGCTCTTTATTCATAAAGGAAAAATCCATAAGCACTTTAATGACTTCTTATCACTTTGGACTCAGAAGGGTCCGATCTGATTATAAACACCTAATATTTAGCAAGTGTTAAACAGAGATATGCATTTGAACTATTTCATCTGCATGCCAGCTTTTACCACACAGCAGCAGCAACCATGTGCTGCTAAGAGTAGTAGCTATGTGACATGTTATGTCATGCCACATAGTCTTCTGAAAAAGGCCCATAAAACAAGGGAAGGGCAGATACTTCTGCTATGCCATCAAAGTGTTCAAATTACACACCAGCTTAGACGCTTCTCATGCTGCTCTCTTATTTGTAAAAAGATGGTCCAGCAATAAGATAGCTCTCTGTTCAAATATACTGGTCTGGAAAGGGATGATGTTTTTCACCAAGTAATCCTAATCCTTCATCACAAGCAGAAATATTCATTATAATTTAAGGTTTTTTCATGTTATTTTCCTTTCCCACCATAGGTGGATTGCTCTAGGTCTGTTGCTTTTCTCCCACTCATTCCATTGCTATCACTTATAACAGGGGTAAGTAATGAGTGGATCTCCATATATTATTGGACTGCAGCTCTTATTGTCCTTCATAATCCAACAACATTGGGAAGGCCACCTTATCCCTGACCTCTCTCACTCTTGTTCTTCTTATCTAGATGTATTTGTTAGGTCCAATGACAGAGTAACCCACTTGCGAAAATTAGGACTTATATAACTCCATTGATCCAGTGTGTCTATTTTCTTTGGACTAACAGTTGGATAGTTGTCTGTCTATATGTCAGTTTCCAAAAATCTCTACATAAGAGAATTTCATGTCATGGTATGTAAAGCTATGACATACCGGGAGTTGGTGTCACCTGGAGTGGTGGCGCAGTGAGGGGGGGGGGACTGCTTTGGCCTCTGGTGGTCTGTTTGGGCTCCACCATGGCTACAGCCATGTCAGAGCCCAAACGAAAGGGACTGCCCCTCCCAGCAGCCACAGTCTTTGGAAGGGGGCAGTGACAGTCCCTCAGAGGTCTCTTTGGGCTCTGGTGTGACTGCAGCTATGCTGAAGCCCAAACGGAAGGGATTGCCATGGCTGCTAGGCAAGTGAGAAAGGGAAACAACTTCCTTTTTTACTTGCCTAGCAGCTGTGCTAGTGTATCAGCCCATTAGGTGACAACACCCTCTGGAATGTCACCCAATATGGTCTGCATCCTTAGTGACACCACTGACATGTAGAGAGAGTGCGATTGAGGTTTCGGAGTGCTCTGCCTTCCAAGGAAATGCCCTTGGCCTCCTCATTGCTTACCTTTGCATAAGCACCTGAGTCTTATAGCTTAGATCCAACAGACAGTTAGGCATGTTTAACCCATCGGTTTCTGTGGGCTTATGCTTTTCTAACACCATTTTGGAATTAGGCCTACATTTTTTTGCAACTGCATTTCAAAATAATTTTTTCAAAAGCCATGCAACACAATAGCTGCTCTTTGATTTATAATTGTAGGTTTGTAAATCTTACTTTAGTGTAATGTGAACTTGAAAAAATTAAGTTCATTGTTTAAATTTTTGCTTCCTTGAATATTTCTATTGAATATTCTATTGAAAATTTCTTCTGTTTCCTTAAATATTTCTACCTCCTTGAATAATTCTACTGATAAAAAATTGTGAAAAGAATCAAATTATTTAGAAATTCAATATGCATTGCAATTTTATAAAACCTTTAAAAAATCAATAGTTTTCACAATTAGATTCAAATAATATTCTTAATGTAGGGAAAGGACTTGTTGAAGCTTGCTTTAAAAAATCAGTGGGCTTTAATGGATTTGGAGCCTTTCCTCTCCATGTTATAGTTTATTATTGATTTTCACCAAGTGTTTCCACAGTGTTTCTACAGATTTAAGTACATGCATAAATGTACTCAGATACTCACTAAAATTGAGTCAGGCATCAGCCCTGAACATATGTATTATGAGATACACATTTGGTGTTATTGTTGTGAATTTTCATCAAAGGAAAGCAAAATGGGGGGGGGGGTATTCATATTAATTTGCCCAGTATGTAGGGAAACATTATTCTAGAATTTATATCAGTATTCTTCTATGTTTGAAACCTGAATTTCAAGTAAGGGTTTTGTGATAGCTGATCTGCACACACAACCTTTGCACTGCACACACACACCACTATTGTAAACTGAACATTTACAGATGACAAGGCTTAGCCACTTTCTTCTAGGCCACCAAATAAGGGGAGGAATCCCAGAGTGAGGATGCTGCTTTGAAAATAATCAGTCTCTCTACTTACTTTATGCTGCTACAAACTGCTTTGGAGTGGTTGTCCTAGTTTAGTGGTTTTTCAACCTTTGGTCCTCCATTTGTTTTGAACTTCCACTCCTTGAAGCCCCAGCCAATTTGGCCAACAGTCAGGAATTCTGCTAGATCAAAGGTTGGGACTCCCTGTTCTAGACTCTCCCAGGGGTCAGCCTCATCACATCTTCCCATTGTTTCTCCTCCTCTCAAACATTCTCAAACTGCAATTGGTACCCAATGAAATGAACTGATCAATATGGGGAAATACTGCACTGATTCCATAGTCAGTGCTTCAGGAGTTCTGAATATGGTATCACCGGAGTGCTACTTTGTGGCTTTTCCTATCTTATTTTAAACTTTCCTAGTTATGTCCCCACCTACCTCAATTTTGTAAATGACTGAAGCACAAATAAAAATTCTCTTCTTGGTCTGAGCTCCATTTGGGTTTACTATTGTTTACAAAAATCCTTGTGTTGTTTATTTAAATTATATTCCACATTGAATGAATGCTTTTCCTCTTTACCTGTGCCTAGATGTTTGATTCCTTTCTCTTTTTATTCTTGATTTCACTTCTTTCTCTTGTCATCCGTCACTTTTGGGGAAAAAAAAGTGTTTTTTTTTGTAAATGTCTCAACAGCAAAGATCCCACTTTAATACAGAATGTTCATCTTGTAGTCTGTTATTTTATTTCCAGCTGTAGCTATGTCCAAGCATCTGGCTCAGTTGCCTCTGGAAGCATAGCATGATGGAGACATCCATTTGTTGTTAATCCTGTGAATGTGGTAATCAGCAGTATATTAGTTTAAAACATGGAATTTCCTTTTCACTGTTAATTCTGCAAATTGTTATTGATATCTCCATTCTCTCTGTCTGCTCCATTTTTAAAAAGCCACCTAAGCAGTGGTCTCTCATGTCTTGTAATAACAAATCTTCTTCATTAGCTATCAAGTAGGAAGCAAAATATCCCAATGTGATCTGAACTTCCTTGTGTACATCACTTTCACATTTTTTGGGGTTTTAGAAATCTCTTCCATGCATTTGAGAGGAACCCCACCATTCTGATGAAGCATACATTTCACCCCATCCAAACATTTCTCAAATGTGTGTGTATTTGTCTACAGGTCACCTGTCGACTTATAGTGACCCCTTGAATTTCACAGGGGTTTCTAAGGCAAGGAATAATTAAAAGGTCAGGTTTTTTTTTTCAGTTCCTTCCTCTAAAATATAGCCTACAGCAACTGCTATTTATTGCCATTCTCCCATCTAAGTACTAACTAGGGTTGACTCTGCTTAGCTTCCAAGATCAGATAGGATCTGGTGCCTTTAGGGTGTACAGGAATAAACTGAAACTGAAAACTATTCCTGAAAAGTTAAATGTGTGCCCCCCCCCTACATATAATATACCACTGTGGAAAGAAAGTTGCAATGCACATCAGTCTTTGCTATCTTCTGTTACATATATTGACATGTTAAAACTGGTTTTCAAGAACTTGGTGCTCTCCAAATCCCCAGCCAGCATAAGCAGCATTAGAAAGGAAATGAGCTTTAGTTCAACATATCTGGAAGATAACAGAAAGACTGAATTACAAAGAACTATTTATATTTCCAACACACCTAAAGTTTAGGTGTAGATGAGACTTACCATTTCAAGAGCAATCACTGTGAATTCTTCAGGCCTGGTGTGAACAGAGCTGCTGAACTTTGCACATCAAAAGGGCCTCCCCAGTGAATTGCTTCCCATATCCAGGATGTGTTTCAGACCTCAGTTTTGGCCCACTTTTACTGCATCAGATGGGCTGTCAATGACCTGTTCAGTGAGTAAATACAGTTAACCATTTACTAAGGAGTATCTTGCCATAGTGGGCATGTAACTACCCAGTAAATTGATCCCTCTATCATGTTTCCAAGTCTGAAAGGAAGCTTTAATAGAGAGGCATCCAGGTGGAGATGCTGGGAAGTGGTGGAGTAATGAGCTTCTCCTCACCATTTGGCAGAAAACTACAGGTGACAAAATGAACTAGTAGATGCTGTCTGCAGATCATCCAGTGTCAGGTGTGGGGAATAAAGTACAACAGCATACAAAATCAACAAAATGGCAATACCTTTAAATAGGCCAACCAAAATGCACAGTGCTAGCTTTTGAGCTTCAAAAACTTTAATCGTATATTTTGTGCTTTTTAATTGGCCCACCAAAGGTATGGCTGTTTTGAATTTTTGATGTTATTGCACTTTGTTGTATGGACAACATGGTTACCCATGGATATGTGTGAGAATAGTCTCTCTTTCCATTGGATCACTTCAATCTACATAACATTCAGGATTGTAGATAATGAAAAATCTTATCTTCATATAATTATTATTCAAAAAGTAGTCCTCTACTAGCATTTCTCATGGTGATTGCAGATTGGTGACCACAAATGATGTTTTAGAACTTAAGTGCCTTCAAAGTACCAGATCCTGTCTCGTCTTGGATGCTAAGCAGGGTCAGCCTTGGTTAGTACTCAGATCGGAGACTGCCAATGAACACCAAGTGCTGTAGGCTATATCTCAGAGGAAGGGACTGGTAAAATCACTTCTCTGTATTCTTTGCCTTAGAATATCCAATGAAATTCATGAGGTTGTGATGTGTGCCTTCAACTCATTTTTAACTTCAGTTCACATTCTGTATTTGCAACTAAAGCTTTAGCAACCATACATAAAAATCAGAAATATGATGACATGAATGATCATTTCATTCATATTCAGTGATCTAGCTTTACCTCCACTAGTTCTTTCATAGCTGCCATTCTAAGTCTTGGTCTTCTTCTGATTTCTTGCCTACAGTCTTAATTTTGCTATATTATTGAGGTATAGAAAGTCTTTGGCCATTTCGATAGCGTCATCATCCACTCTAAAGTTATATAAATCATTATCAAATGCATACATATAATTGATAGTAATAATAATAAAAATAATATTTCTCTGAGAGAGCAATCGGGGCGGGGTACAACATATTAAAAAGATATACAGTAAAAATCCTCCAAACATACCCACCTCTCTCCCCTTAAAACAGTATTAAACTTACCATAATTAAAAGAATCGAGACTAAAATATATTCATTCAAAGTCCCCTGTAGGCGGCCGGAGGGGGGGGGGTCATCAGGCGATGGGAAGTTAGTTACTATCTGGGAAGGCCTGCCGGAAGAGATGCCTCTTGGTTGCTTTTTAAAAGCTTTCCAAGGTTGTAATGAGACACATCTGATCCGGCAGGTCGTTCCACAGCCTGGGAGCAATAGCAGAAAAGGCCCTCTGGGAGGTCTGGGACAACTTAGTTTTTATAGGCTGAAGCAGATTCCTCCCAGAGGACCGAAGTGTACGCGAAGTGTAGTAAGATAAACCACTCCAATTGAGCACAGTCCAGTCCTGTACACATAACTGAAATCCTCTTGGTTTCAATGAAGAGTTGTTGTTGTTGTGTGGTTTTTTTCATGTGGGTTTTCAGGTTGTTTTTGACTTATGGTGGCTCTAAGGTGATCCTACAATGGGGTTTTCTTGGTAAGGTTTGTTCAGAGAGGGGTTCCCATGGCCCTCCTTTGAGGCTGAGAGAGTATGACTTGCCCAAACTCATGCAGTGCATTTCATGACTGAGCAGGATTCAAACCCTGGTCTCCAGAGTCCTAGTCTGATGCTGAAGCCATTAGGCCACGCTGCCTCTCTAATCCTCTTAGTTTCAATGAGTGAGTTTAGCACATGCTTTTTCAGTGCAGGGAGAGAGAGTTTAATATTATTGATATTTGAACAGGGAAACAGATCAAGGAAATGTTCCTGTTGGATCGTCTACCTGTTCCTATAGTTCTAGGAAAGATGATTTAAACAACCAGATAAGACTGTCTTTTTCTCTGAATGTTCAGAGGCAATTCTTAGCACAAACAGAAACATTTTATTCTAGTTGGCTTTTTAAAAAATCTTCCAGCATACATTGCAGTGATAAAAACCCATTTGAACAGCATATATAGTTTTCTTGCTCTGATTAAAGAGTATTTCTCTTTCTCTTTACTAGATGGGAGGTGGAACACAGGGCCTTTATGCTAAAATAGTAAGATTTTTGGAAGAACGTGTCTTTAAAAATGAAAAAGAAAAAGGCATGCCTTTTTATGCAAAGTTATGTGCTCCGGGAGTGTTTTAGATTACATTTTTTTAAAAAAACTTTTGCATGTTTTTAATCTTAATTTCAATTTAATTATTTAAAAAATGTTTTTAAAGTGTTTTTATCTTGTCAACTGCCTTGGCTCCTTTTTGGGAGAAAGGTGGCATAAAAATGAAATAAAATAATAATAAATAAATGCCTATGAAAGTCTCCATAGTCAACAATGTGCAAAGACACAGAAGAGCACCATGGTTTGCCAGTTGTCTATAGCATTATGAAATCTGAATGTTTATTGACCAAATTGCACTGCCCAACTTTCTTCATCTTCCTTGCTGGTAGAGAAGTCCATGTAAATTGAAAATGCTTTCCAGGAAGGTCTAAAAATGCTTTCCAGGAGGCTGTTGTGAGAATTCTTGCTTTATTGAAATACTTTAGACAGGTCTTGAGTGCCTGTTATTATCCACGTTTATGTGGATTATATTTATACTACATGTATATTCTGACTATACATTTCCTGCCTAACGTCCCCAAAATTCTGATACAAATTGAGTCTGAACTTTGGATCTGGGGATTGGAAACAAGATATTTTTCCCCCCATGTACCAAATTTGCATAATCACTAGCTAAAAGTTTGGAGCACTTGAGGTAATTTAAGGCTTTTTATTTTATCCTGATATGAACCTAATGATTCAGACTTAACAACTCATGACTCATGAAGTTCAAACCAGGCTTCAAACGTTTTACCTCAGATTTCCCCATGTTCTTGTGATTCAGGTCCATCTGTAGTTAGAAAGACCAGGCAACCTATAAAATGTGGTAATTAGATGAAGGGAAATATAACACTTCTCAAAGTTGAAATCTATCACTTTTTCTAAACAGTAATGCATGGCATAAAGACAACTTTAAACATTATTCCTAATTACGAACCATCAGAACTGGGAATATGCGCCAGTCGCAAGAATCAGTTTGGACACTGATTGAGAGTTTTAGACACAGGGCCTGAATAACTCTCTACTCAAGAAATATAAATTTGATCAAAGTTACTATGCCACCTCCAAAGTACACTAGTTTGAGAGTGTTTAGTAAAATATGCTCCAGGATTAGAGGGTAAGTCTGAAAGTCATTACACAGTAGTCCTACCGGGAATTTCTTTGTGTCAGCCACTTACCAGACAAAGCTGCTGAAATAGTAAAATGAGAACAATCCCAATTTGAGCCAAATATGCAAAAGATAAAGAAATAAATCACAATTTTTTTTCTTAAAAACAAGACATGACATGGAATTTTACACAGTACTTTTTTTCTTTCTTTCATTTTTCTTACTTCTCAATATAGGGCAAACAAATGTCCTAGTCAGGACACTTGATGGGAAAGAAGATGCTGAATGCTTCTACTGTTGTCAATGTTTCTCATTATAATATCATCAAACACACTTTCTCTGCAGGAAGAGAAGGTATACGTCTATGGCTGCATAGAAATAGTTTGGTTTGACACCACTTTCATTGCCATGTCTCAGTGCTATGGAATTTTGGGAGCTGTAATTTGTTATGGCTCCAGAGCTCTGAAAACTACAATTCTCAGAATTCCCCAGAATTGAGCCATGGTAGTTAACGTGGTGTCAAACTGGATTATTTCTGCAGAGCAGATGCAGCCTATATCTGAAATTTCACTTTTATTGTTTTTTCTGTCTGTCTGTCTATTTATATACTAACTGAGGACATTTCCCAGTTGTGCAGTATCTAAACATCTTAAGGGAAGAAGAAAAGAATTGACCTGCATCCAATTGCTTGCCTTGTTCTAGCTAAATATTCAGTACATAGGACAGAGATGGCTCAGCGATATACTTCGATGGCCTCAAACAAAAAGCATGCTGAAGCTTCCATGATCCTATAGAATAGATCCAGGAGAATTCCTTGCAAGTTTCTAAGGTTCAAGGCTGGTGCACTCAGCTGTCTACCAATGTTCTTGCAACCGTCTCTCTGTCAAGTACAATGGCTTTATTTTTCCATTCCCAGAGATGATTAGCATATGCAGAGTGTCAGCTGTATCTCTGAAGGTGTCAGATGGAGTTTCCCCAGGCTGACAAAATTATAGTGGCAGTCTGTGGGCCATAACAGATATACCAACAGTGACGGAACAGTAGGCCATTGGAAAATTTTTGCTCCAGCCCCCAAAAGTGATTTATTTCCTTTGGTGGATACGGTTTGTGTCTTCAGATGTTTGGAATACACGGGGCATTATTATTATTATCCGTGTTTTAATAATCTCCTAGGAAACAGAGAATGAAAGAAGGGAGCACACAGTTATAATTGTCTAAAGACAAGTATGTTCAAATTACAAAGTATTGTGTTAATAGGTTGCAAGCAGCTTCTAATTATAATGGAGCATAAATGGAGCTGTCAGGCCATTATTGAAATTGCAGTGTTCCTTTTGACTTTCCAAGAAGAGGAAAAACAATGTTGCACACAGCCATGTCCTCATTTTACTTGGGGGCAGGACGTTCATGAACAAAACTCATACATAAATAAAGGAATCTGTGGGCTCGCTTCCCTGCCTTTTCCCCCTTCATTTTTCTGGAAACAGTTCTGCTTAAAAACATAGTAGAGACCATGAAGCTTGTTAAACTGAAGCTTTGACCATTTATCTCACAACAGTAACATTTGGTATCCATCATGATACTGTAATAAAAAATTACCCCATCACTACAGACACACATATACCTGCAAACTAATAGACCACCCTATGGTTGTCTAATTTTAGTTTTGTGTGTTATGAATCATATGGAGCAGGGGAAGAGGAAGCCTGAGAAAACTATTTCAGGAGAGAATTTTCCCATATGAATTAAAGAAAACAATGCTTAACATAACAAAGCTCCCCCGCCACACACACACATACCCTTGCACAGCTAAACTAAATGAAACCCATTTCAAGGCTCATAAACCAAGAGACAAACCCATTAACTATTCATTGACTGATAAAAAAATCCCCATGATTTCAGTACAAGGGAAATCATGCATGGGTTTTGCAGGGAGAATTTGGTTCTTTCTCACACACAGACGTTCACCTTCTGATGAAGAGGCAGAAGAAAAATGGGTGGAAAAATGAAAGGCACAGATATAGGATGGGGGACACCTGGCTGAACGAGACCACACATGAAAGGGATCTAGGAGTCCAAGTAGACCACAAGTTGAACATGAGTCAACAATGCAATGCAGCAGCTAAAAAGGTCAATGCAATTTTTGGCTGCATCAATAGTATAGTGTCTAGATCAAGGGAAGTAATATTGCCAGTCTATTCTGCTTTGGTCAGGCCCCACCTTTGGTCAGGCCCCCACATACTGTGTCCAGTTCTGGGCACCACAATTCAAAAAGGATGTGGAGAAACTGGAGCATGTCCAAAGGAGGGCGACTAAAATGGTGAAGGGTCTGGAAACCATGCTCTATGAGGACCACCTTAGGGAACTGGGGATGTTTACCCTGGAGAAGAGAAGGCTAAGAGGTGATATGATAGCTTTGTTTAAATATTTGAAGGGATGTCATATTGAGGAGGAAGCAAGTTTGTTTTCTGCTGCTCCAGAGAGTAGGACTCAGAACAATGGATGCAAACTGCAGGAAAAGAGATTCCACCTCAACATTAGGAGGAACTTCCTGACAGTAAGGGCTGTTGGACTCAATGGTCCTTGTGGTCTCTTCCAACTCTATGATTTTATGATTCTATGTTAAGTGACTACAACAGCAGCTCTAGGATTTGTATGCATGTGTGTACTGTCACGTCACCTGTTGGCTTATGGTGACCCCATGAGCTAACAGGTGACTTGAAGGTACACATTTCCTAGGGTGTTCTTAGACAAGGAATACTCAGAGGTAGTTTGCCAGTCCCTACCTCTGCGATATAGCCTGCAACACCTGGTATTGGTTAGTGGCCTTCATTCAAATACTATCTAGGACTCACCCTGCTTAGCTTTCAGGTCAGACAGGATCTGGTGCCTTTAGGGTATCTGAATAGTGTCCCACAAATGAGCCTTTAAGACAGGATTTAAAATCCTGTAAGCTGGAAGTGGAAAGGCAGTGGCTCCTCTTTGACTTACATTTTTGTTCAAATAATTCTGTACCTTTAAAAGAATGGTAAGAACATCAGCAACTGTTTGTGAGTCCTACCAAGTAGTTAAATATCTTTTCTCACAGTGAGAACACACAACTTGTCTTCCTCAGCCCCACTGCACTCTCCTCCAACAAGAGCTCCATTTATTGTGCTGCCATAGTTATAGCCGGGAAGGGCATTGGTGCCATGTTTAAGTTATTTCTGCTGTTGTAAAAACATCACACTAGTTATGGTTTTCATATCTCAACAGTGGGATGCTGGGTGTGTGTGGGGGGGGGGGGGCTATATTTATTTTAGAGGAATTTCCTGCAGGATTCCAGGAGATTGAGTCTCCTTTTTAAAAATATGGAGAAAATAATGTAGAACAGTAGTTGTCATCTGATACTGTCCAAAATAAGTACACTGGATGATACTTGGGGGCACTGTTTTATAGTATCTCCGGTCTTTATTGGAGGAGTGAACTTAGAAGATGGTGCGGGGAGATTCCTGTTTGACCCCTTGGTCATTAGCCTGGGGGGAGTCTTGGGTCTCACTTTTGTCCCCCGTGATGTTTAATTGGGAGAGTTCATTCAGAGTTTTGGCACTTGGTGCTGCCAGTATGATGATGAGACCCAACTCTAGCTCTTCTTTTCATTTCACTTCAAGGAAGTTGTTTCAATGGTAAGATGAAGACAAACAAGTTGAAGCTTACACCTGGAAGGCAGATCAGGGAATAGGGATTGAGCCCATGCTGGTTGGGGGTTACACTCCCCTTAAACCTATGGTCTCAACTTGGGAGTGCTCCTGGACTCAGATATGAGTCTGAATGCTCAGTGTTCAATGGTGGCCAGGAGTGCATTTGCAGAGCTGAAACCTCTACCTGGATGTGTCAGATCTGCTTAGGGTGACACATGCCTGGATTACATACCATTAGGATTACTGCAATACATTTTATGTGAGGCTGCTCTTCAGGTGCATTTGGTGAGGGCAAGGGAAAGAGCCTTCTCAGTGGCTGCCCCTAATTTGTGGAATTCCCTCCAATAGGAAGCTTTGTTTGTCCCATGTCTGCCTCCTGGCAAAAAGAGAATAGATGCAGATTTTTCCCCCCTTCTTTTTGCTATATTTTAACATGGGGCTGTTCAACAGTGGAACATGAAACCTCAGAATGTAATGGAGTCTCCTTCCTTGGAAGTCTTTAAAAAGAGGCTTGATGGCCATCTTTCGGGGATGTTTTGATTGAGAGTTCCTGCATGTCAGGGGGGTTGGACTGGATGGCCCTTGTGGTCTCTTCCAACTCTATGATTCTATGAGTTTTAAAGTATTCTAATTTAGTATCTAATGAAACTGTTTATTTCATTTTTAAAATGTCATCAAATTGGTTTTTAGGGTACTTTGCTTTCAACTTGATGTGAGCTGCCAGCAGAAATGCAGGATATAAAATAAATTAGGGGAAAACCCTTCTTTAATTCATTCGCTCTTTTTCATGGTGTGGTGCATGGCAGAACACTTCAGTTCAGCAGCTGGGAGTGTACTGAATGCAAACCCCTCTCTCTATCGCTCATGCATATAGGATGAGATTTACTACTTCCCAGGCTATTAATACAGTTACAAGAGTCTCCGGGACTATTGCTCCCACCTTTTCCTACACCAGGTTTAGTGCCAGAATACTCTTTAAACCTGGGCTGAGACTAAATTACTTTTCAGGTACCTATTAAGGAGCCTGACTATTACTGTTTTTAATGTTTCTCACATCCCTCCTGCTGTGCCAGTAACAATACACTAGATTATACAAATTGAGTAAGTAATTTATTTCTCAAGTAAGTGTGGTGGTGTTGGACTATGACTCTGGAGACCAAGGTTCAGTTCCCAGACCTTGGGTATGTCACACTTTCTGACCCTCAGAGGAAGGCAACAGCAAAAGTCCTCTAAACAAATCTTGCCACAAAAACCCTACAATAGATTCACCTTTGGTTTGCCATAAATTGGAAACAACTTGAAGGCCTTAGGCAACAAGAAGTTGTTTTCTGTCATGGCAAAAAAAGTGATAGCAAAATGTTCACCTGGAGAGGGATGTTATTAAATGCCTGTTAATACTACCTGTAGGGGCTAAATATATTAAAGGCACCATATTTCAACTGATCTTGGAAGCTAAGCAGGGTTAACTCTGGTTAGTCTTTGAGTGTGAGTCTACCAATGAATACAGAGTGCTGCTGCACTATATTTCAGAGGAAGAAACTGGTCAAACCACCTCTGAGTATTCCTTGCCTAAGAAAACCCTATGGAATTTATGAGCTTGCCATAAGTTGATGGGACTTGAATGCATGTACACACACAGAATACTATCCTCCAGTGATATAAGTATTTGGTTATCTACTCCTTGAACATCCATGTGCATAACATTTACACATACATGTGCACAACATGTACACATAAATAAACACATAGGGGTGGAATAAAATTAACTTCATCAGTGTGGATATCAGTTAGTTTTTCACACCTTACCTTCATTTATTCATTTATCAAACCTTCCTGGCAACACTATATAATCCTCAATCACGCACACACACACACAGTTGAGGAAAAGCTGCTGCAGCCACAATCTTCCTCAAATGATATTGAATTTAATATTTATAGTTAAATCACCTGGATGGTCCGATGAATAAAATGTGACAATTAGAAACCTAATTAATACTGTAGCTCCATTGACTTCAGAGGAGTTGCTGTTAGTAGTTACAATGAAAAATGTGCTTTAAATGCTTTGCTTTATCATGAAGTTAAATAAAATGTTACGGGATGTTACTGTGGGAGTCTACTACAGACCCCCAAGTCAGACAGAGGAAATGGATGATGCCTTTCTAGAACAGATGACCACACAATCAGGAAGGAAAGATGTAGTAGTGATGGGGGACTTCAACTACCCAGATATTTGCTGGAAGTCAAACTCAGCCATATCCTCAAGATCTAGAAAATTCCTCACTTGCCTGGAAGACAATTTCATTGTCTAAAAGGTGGAAGAGGCAACAAGGGGATCAACTATTTTGGATCTGATCTTAACCAACAGGGAAGACCTAGTTGATGGGGTGCAAGTAGTGGGATCCTTAGGGGGAAGTGACCATGTTCTCCTGGAGTTTGTTATACAGTGGAAAGGTGAAGCTAGGCATAGTCAGACACGCATTCTAGACTTTAGGAAAGCTGATTTCAATAAACTCAGAGAAATACTGGGAGTGATCCCATGGTCAGGAATACTAAAAGAGAAGGGAGTTCAAGATGGATGGGAGTTCCTCAAAAGGGAGATACTAAAGGGACAATTTCAGACAGTTCCAATGAGGAAGAAAAATGGGAGATGTCTCAAGAAACCGGTATGGATGACTAAGGAACTTACAACTGAGCTAAGTTTTAAACGGAACATGTATAAAAAATGGAAAAATGGGGAAATCACCAAAGAGGAATTCAAACAAATAGCCAGCACATGTAGGGATAAAGTCAGAAAAGCTAAAGTGCAAAATGAACTCAGGCTTGCTAGAGACGTTAAGAACAATAAAAAGGGCTTTTTTGGATATGTCCGCAGCAAAAGGAAGAAGAAAGAAACGGTTGGGCCACTGCGTGCAGAAGATGGCAAAATGCTCACAGGAGACAGAGAAAAGGCAGAATTGCTCAACACCTTCTTTGCTTCAGTCTTCTCAGGAAAGACAAAGGGTGCCCAACCTAAGGACGATGGGGCAGAGGACAGAATAGGGGAATTTCAGCACAGAATAAGTAAAGAGACAGTACAGGAATACCTGGTTAATCTAAATGAATATAAGTCTCCAGCACCAGATGAACTACATCCTAGGGTATTGAAAGAACTGGCAAATGTAATATCGGAACCAATGGCAATCATCTTTGAGAAGTCCTGGAGAACAGGAGAAATCCCTGCAGACTGGAGGAGGGCAAATGTTGTCCCAATCTTCAAAAAGGGGAAAAAAGAGGATCCCAACAATTATCGTCCGGTTAGTCTGACATCAATACCAGGAAAGATTCTGGAGCAGATCATTAAGCAGAGAGTCTGTGAATATCTGGAAGATAATTCCATAATCACAAAAAGCCAACATGGGTTTCAGAGAAACAAGTCATGCCAGACAAATCTGATCTCTTTTTTTGATAAAATTACCAGCTTGGTAGATGAAGGGAATGCTGTGGATATAGTATATCTTGACTTCAGTAAGGCATTTGACAAGGTTCCCCATGACATCCTTGCAAACAAGCTTGTAAAATGTGGACTAGACAAGGTAACCGTTACATGGATTTGTAACTGGTTGACTGACCGAACCCAAAGGGTGCTCAACAATGGTTCCTTTTCATCCTGGAAAGAAGTGACAAGTGGGGTCCCACAGGGCTCTGTCCTGGGCCCAGTGCTATTCAACATCTTTATTAATGACTTGGATGACAGTATCGAGAGCCTAGTTATCAAATTTGCAGATGACACCAAATTGGGAGGAGTAGCTAACACCCCAAAGGACAGGATCAAAATTCAAAATGACCTGAATAGACTAGAAAACTGGGCCAAAGCTAACAAAATGAAATTTAACACAGAGAAATGTAAGGTCCTACACGTAGGGCGGAAAAATGAAATGCACAGATATAGGATGGGGGACACCTGGCTGAATGAGACAACATGTGAAAGGGATCTAGGAGTCCAAGTAGACCACAAGTTGAACATGAGTCAACAGTGTGATGCAGCAGCTAAAAAGGCCAATGCAATTTTAGGTTGCATCAATAGAAGTATAGTGTCTAGATCAAGGGAAGTAATAGTGCCACTCTATTCTGCTTTGGTCAGGCCCCACCTGGAATACTGTGTCCAGTTCTGGGCACCACAATTCAAAAAGGATGTGGAGAAACTGGAGCATGTCCAAAGGAGGGCGACTAAAATGGTGAAGGGTCTGGAAACCATGCCCTATGAGGAACGCCTTAGGGAGCTGGGGATGTTTAGCCTGGAGAAGAGAAGGTTAAGAGGTGATATGATCGCCCTGTTTAAATACTTGAAGGGATGTCACATTGAGGAGGGAGCAAACTTGTTTTCTGCTGCTCCAGAGAACAGGACTCGGAACAATGGATGCAAACTGCAGGAAAAAAGATTCCACCTCAACATTAGGAGGAACTTCCTGACAGTAAGAGCTGTTCGACAGTGGAACACACTCCCTCGGAGGGTGGTGGAGTCTCCTTCCTTGGAGGTTTTTAAGCAGAGGCTGGATGGCCATCTGTCAGGGATGCTTTGACTTGGAGTTCCTGCACGGCAGGGGGTTGGACTGGATGGCCCTTGTGGTCTCTTCCAACTCTAAATTTCTATGATTCTATGATTCTATGATTCTAAAAGTGTTGATAAGTACTTAAGATAACCTTAAAGTTGTTGTGTTGTTGTTTTGTGCCTTTAAGTAATTTCTTACGTGTGGTGACACTAATGCAAACCTATCATAGGATTTTCTTGGCTGAGAATATGTGATTTGCCCAAGATCACCCAGTGTTTCCTTAGCTCAGCAGGAAATCGAACCCTGTTCTCCAGAATCATAGTCCAATATTCAAACCACTTCAGCACACAGATTTTTAAAGACCTTAAAGTGTGGATCCATATTTCAGCTTCCCTTAACCAGTGGGCCATATTTAATATATGTAAACTAAAATGAGAGGCACACATGTAGTCCTTATCTGAAAAAAGTATTTATTCAAAATGATTGTTGCTATCTTGATGCTAGATAGAAATACATTTTAACACACACACACACACACACACATGCAGAAATATAATAATGTTATTCTTGCCAGGTTTATTCAAGAAACGGATTCTAGTCCTTCATCTTTTCTAAAAACAGAAGCATTGTCCCTGCTGCACTCATCAAAGAAGATAGGAACATTACCTGCATATTTTTTCCTCTGGCCTTTTTTCTTTTCTTTTTTGTCTTTTTTTTTTCTTCAAATGCATGCCCAGCAAACCCATAAATCTTCAAGTTACTTGTCACATTTCTTGTGAAACAAAATGACTCCAATCCATTCTCTAACGGTGCACCATGTTATTAAATTATCATTTTTTTCTGGTTAAAAATAAAATAAAAACATTGTTCTGAGAAATTCATAGGTATTGCAGAATGTGTTTTATGAACCTTCTCCAAGAGCAAAGGGGTTATTATAGTAAACAGGGAACACACAATATATGGTTGTCAAGAAACTATCTAGTGTGAATGATTCTCTATCATGTTCCCAATTTATTTATAAGATGCCTATATTTTTTTTTTCTTTTAAAAATAGTTTCTCATCCTGTTACGTGGGTCACTATCCTCGGACATCAATTCTTCATTCTCAGTTTGTCTCAATTGTCATATGAGATAATTTGTCATGTGAGAAATGGACACAATACATAGACTATCCAAGGAGCAGAGTAATCTACACTTAGCCAAAGTAGCTTGTATGAGATGCAAACAATGGGGCTTTACAGACCGCCCAAAAAGGGCGGTCTGAAGCCACCTCCTTTTCCGGCACACCTTCACCACAGCAACCAGATGAAGTGGTGAAGGTGCGGCGGAAAAGGGAGCTTGAAAAAGCGGCTTCTTTGTGCATTGCACTAGCAATGCAAAAACCCCCAAAACCGCTATAGGGCGCCCCTATGACATCACAATTGCGCAGCTTAATTTGGCTGCTGTGCATCTGCAGTGTCATCGCTCCACACGCCATGTGTATGGCGCTGCAGAGCCAGGATGCCCTCTTCACATGCTAGGGTTGTGGATCATCTATTAGCCCCACTCCCAGACAACCCTAGCATGTGATGGGGGCACCCTGAAGTGCCTGTCTGTATTGGGCCAATCTCTCCCTTTTAAGCAGCAGAACAGTGGAGCTATGCTTTTCATAGTCCAATATACAAGCACCACTCAGGGCAATGTTCTCATTTGCCCCCTTTCCCCCACTTCTCTTTTCCCTCTGAGTCTAGCAACAATCCTCACAACAGATTATTGTGACCCCAGTACCTGGTCAGATTTAGACTCATTGGCCCAATTGAGTTGGGCAAAAAGAGCCACAATAAGGGCTCTTTGAGGCCCTCTTAGGGTTAGGGAGGGTGCAGCGTCCACACCCTCCCTAATCCTAAAGCGTATGGGAGCCGCCATTTAAAAATGGCGGTGTCCATACGGACGCGCCATGATGTTGTCATGGCACGCACAACATTTATAAACACTGCATGCACCATGATGACTTTGCACTGCGGGAGGGTGCCAATCGTGCCTTTCCCATGGCGCAAAAAGGAGCTTTGAAACGCGCCAAGGACCCAGGGGAGAAAGGGGCCGCAACAGCAGCCCCTTTCTCCCCTCACCAGCACCGAGGAAAGGGGGGTGCAGCGGGCGCCCAGGGCTCCTGCTGCACCCTGCTGTGAGGCCGCGGGGAAGCGGCAGTTTGCCACTTCCCCGCGGCCTCCAGAAGTGTTGGGATGGGGCCTCGGAGGCTGTCAGTGCAACAGCCTTGGCCCCATCTCGCTGCTTAAAGGGGTGAGTACATACCACCCCTTTTGGGCGGTCTGGAAAGCCCCATTGGGACTCAGAAAGTCTGCAGGGATGTGGGACCAATTAAAATGGTCCATACCAGAAACCTATGTATCCAGAGGTTTCCTGTTGCCTGAGCATGTGATTCTGCACAGCCCTGGTTGACATCTGGAATGAGGAAATGTCTCGGTGATGGACAGAATCACTTCTGGGAATCCCATCTCACAGAGTAGAGCTAAACCAGCCCCCTGGTTCTCTATTTGCTAGTAGAAAAGAAACAAGTGAGATGGCAATTACAACATTCACAGAAAACTTGGAGAGAATCTGACCAAACACAGGCTAGAATATACTTGAGGGCCTACTCCATGGCCACAGAAAAGTCTTTCTCCTCTGCCACCCTTACACCTATAAAAAACTGTGTAGCAGAATTGTTTACAGTCATTAGGAGCCGTTTACTCCTTGGCCCACAAGAACAGAATCTAGGCCACATGATAGCCTGCTGTGAACAATTTGCTAAGCACTTTGCAGATACAGTGCTTAAGATCTGTTCTGATGCTACAGTTAATTCAGATTCAGTGCATGTAAACCTGCCCCCTGCTTGTCCAATATTAATGGATAATTAATGGCTAATTTTCAACTTGGGCAGCCTGAGGATGTGGAGAACTGGATAGATGGGTAATGGGGATGTGTAATGCCTCCCTCCAACAAGGCATGGTGCCATTCTGCCTAAATGAAGTAGGTAGTTGTAAGACCCTTGTTAAAAAAAAAAAAAAGCCTCCTTGGATCCCACTCTATGGGTTAACTACCAGCCAATCTCCAGTGCCCCATTTTGGGGCAAAGTTATGGAGTGTGTGGTGGCCTCCACGATTGAAAATTAGGTCATGATTGTTCTCAAAGGGGTGGGATATAAATAAAATGTATTATTATTATTATTATTATTACTACTACTACTATTAACATGCTCAACAATTTCAGGAGTTGAATGCTTCCCAGACTGTGTTCTCAAAATCTCCATGCTGAACATTGGCACACAATTTCTTTACAGCTGAGTATGATGGGGACTTCAATCAATGTTTGCATCATAAGGGATTATTACACAGGGGGCTTACCATGGGTTAAACGATGGCAAAACACTCCTGAAGTGTGAAGGTGTGATAGCCAGTCACACTTTCGATTCGTCATTGAGGCATCCCCTTGATTTTCCTATCCTCAGCACATTTGCCGAGCAGACATTTCTTCAGTAATGGGAACTTCTGTTATGAAGAAATGCTTGCTTTTCGAATGCTTTGAGGACGGGAGAGGAGCAAGGACACCACAATGATGATTTAGAAGCATGACTGGCTATCATACCTTTGCACTTCAGGAATGTTTTACCAATATTTCACCGACGGTAAGCCTCCCGTGTGATAACCCAAACACTCATGGATGTCCTTTGGAGTTTTCTTCTGCAGTAACATCATGACAGTTTGGAGTTCAGCACTTGAAAACTCCACACTTTTTGTTAACATGGTTCTTTAAATGATCTGGGGGGTGGGGGATCAGAGCTACCATCAGCAAACTGGTAATTTACAATTCAAAAAAACACTCTTTCAAAAACACTCTTTCAATCTGACAAAGGAGTTTATCACACGGGAGGAATTTCTCTCAATTTCGAAAGAAATGGAAGTGAGGCCAGTTCGGAATTGAGTAAATTTGCTAGTTCAGTGAATTTACGTTATTGCGTATTGATGCTACATTGCGTTCGGAACTGCCCAAAATTGCCTCCCAGTGCCTGAAATTGCATGTGAAATTTTCTCACACAATAATGTGAAACTCCATGATTGCGTTCAGAAGGACTTCCCTTTGCCTGAAAATGTGTGTGATCAGCTTTCACACAATCACGGGAAACCCTATGATTGCATTCAGATTGCCATTGGATTATACCTCCAATTCCTTTCGTGTGATAAACTCCAAAATCACTCCTAGATTTTGGGAACTGGGTCAGGCTGAGAACTTTTCATCACCCACTTGTCGAGTCTATATCCAGGGCAGGCAACATGGCACTGTCTAGATGTTTGGGGACTACAACTTCCATAAACCATGCCTATTCATCATACTGGCTTGGGTCTAAGGTCCAAAACATAAGGAGGCATGTAATACTTGGCTCTTCACATACTTACTTTCTGTAAATTCATGCTAATATAAGTTATATAAAAAAACAGGATCGCTTTCATTGTCATACTTATGTCTTAGAAGCAGACTAAAGAACAGCCAGAGTAGAATCCTGAACTGAAAAAAGTCATACCTACGAACAACACTATCTGCTGGAATGTGTATATCCTAAGTTCTACCCCCCCCCCCCCAGTTAAAAATGAACAAAACCCTGAAGGCAAATCACATGAAAAAGTACACAGAAATTTTGCAACTGTGCATCCCTCCAGCAATTGGAATGGGCAATGTTCTACATTCTACCACTCAAGCATAATGTCCTGTCAAATTAAGCCTTCTAAAGTCTCTTCTGGCTCTCTTTCACTTTAGTCTGTCACTTTGGAAAGATCCTCTTTTTTACCTTTAGAAATCTGAACTATTTTTTAAAAGCAGGCCTCAGATTCCAGTGCTTGGTATATTTGGCTACTGTGTGAGCTGTTAGGAGGATTCCTCCTCATGTTCAGTCCTGCAGGAATAATAATAGTGATTCAGATTTCTTTCTTCAGCTCCCTCTCCAAAGACTCCACTGTGTTTTGATTTGTCTCACGGAAACAGTAATCTTTGAAAGAAACCTCATTCCTCCGGCCTCCTTTCAAGTGGGCACAGTTGTTTTGTGACTTCTGTTTGTTGTGGTCACTCTTGCTAAGCAGAAGCTATTAGGAAGATAGTCTGGTAACAAGCTCTCCCCCCCCCCCCACTACACACACACACACACACACACACACGACAACCCCCCTTCTGAAGAAATTTGCCAAGAAGACCCTATGATAGGTTTGCCTTAGGGTCACCATAACAACTTGAAGGCACACAACAATAACAACAACAAATACGTATACATATACACATGCACGCACACATGCGCGCGCGCACACACACACACACACACATTCTTTGCTTCCTTATGAATTGTCCTCTGAATACAACAATAATAACCACATTGTACATCTTCAAGGATTTATCCTGAATGAATTCAGCATGCACAGACAGCACTGAAATCTTTATTTGCTTCTGTTTCCCTCTCCTTTGGCTTCATCCCCGGATATTCATGACTGACTCTACCATAAGGCAGAGTGAGGCAGCCGCTTCATGGTCAGATGATGGAAGGGAATCAAGCAGTGAGGATTCAGAGGACAGAAACATGTTTTCACACACCCCCAACACTGCTCTGTATATTCAACACTAGGCTACTGTGGTGGGGACAACCAGTATGGAAATAGGTTTCAGCTGTCTGGGTTGACAGTGTTTTGCCTTTTCTCTAAGGAAGCAAAACATCTTGGTGATAGTGTGTGTGTGTGTCTCGGGAGGGGTCTGCAGCTTTTAAAGTGTTTACAGTCTTGACTGGCTATCTCTTTGTCCTTTGTCTCATCTGAAATGGCTCTGTAAAATTCATGTCATTTGACTTGGAAGTCAATGTCTCTTGGAGGGATAGCTACCAGATTAGTGATGGATGAAGGCCCATCCGGGAGATGCAGTGGTATAGAACTAGGGAACTACAGAAGGCTTTTTGTAAGGCAAAATGCAAAGTAAACTGAATTACAGATCCCTATATAATCTCCTCCCCCAGTTGTACCAGTCGCAAATTGTGACAGGCAATGGCTGGCATCCTGTTCATTGATCCCGACTAGAGTAGATCCATTTAATCAATTGTTGGATGGTGAGTCAACACAAAGATAAATACAGTGGATTCATTGGCTCTATTCTCATCAGGACTAAAACAGGATTTAGACCTATATCCCCATCCTGATTCAGAATAGGTTCAGTTAATACATACCCTCTAACAGCTGATAAAAAATGGGACATATGTGACTGGGCCACATCCAAGTGTGGTCAAAAGGGTGTAATCAGCAAAAGTTAGTAATAGCGAAGAACACACATAACTACTATTTTAAGCATAATCCAGGTACAGTCCTATTTCAATTTTAAAAGCATCTGACAAAGTGATTAAAAGGATCTACTCTATTCAGGATCAATGAACAGGATGCCAGCCGTTGCCTGTCACAATTTGTTTATAGATTTTTCCCAGCATATCTTGATCCTCTGAATAACTAATATTGTAGAAGCCTGCAGATTGCACCTGATGAGGATTTTACACTTTAGTCACTTCTGGCACAGCCAGTCACAAAAATAAAGGATGCAATGAGATGATTTTCTCAGCAATGTGTACTTAGGGACCAATGATGACACTGACAAAATTTCATCAATATGCCATAATAACTTCCAGGCGATAATTATCACTTTGCGATACCCCCTCTAAGGCACAATCTGCAGACTTCTACAATATCAGGTATTCGGAAGGTGAAGATATGCTGGGGGAAAAATGTATAAATCTAGATAGTGACTACATAGAGATAAGTTAACAACTACAAATCAAAACAAACTTTCTGTCAATTTTTTAAAAATGTGATCATTAAAACTTTTGGATACTGCCTTGTGTGTATGGTTTGGTATGGGGAGAAATCATGGGGGGGGGGGGGGTGTGTGTGACACCATGAGTTACCACACTGGGTGATACCAACCTGAGTGATACCACTACTGTGGCATACCCAGCAAACAATGCCTGTTCCATCATGATCACTTGCCCCCCCCCCCCCCACCATCTTGCTCTCCCCTTGCAGTTTGCCCACTGGAGCTCAGGATTGCCACTATTCAGGGCCAGCTCTATGGCATTCTGGGCAGCCTCGTGGCTTTCCTGACTGAGTCATTCCACTTATAGTGTGTTATTCCACTTTTTGTACGGCCTTCAATTTTACTGAGAATTATCATTTTTTCCACTGAGTCATGACATCTATGTCCAAAGTAAGACGGCCTCATTTTATGGTATTTTAATAATCTGTAATATTCTGCCAAGATTTCAAAATCATTTATTTTACTTTTCCTCAACTCCTTGTCAGAAATTTGGAGACCAAGCAGTTCATCGCCCTTTGACAGGTATAACACACAACCATCTTCTGAAGTAATTGCAAGCACAACCTGATATGTTGCAAACGGTCATCTGTATTCCCACAGGTCAGTACAAGTTGGAAGAAGGAACAAAATTCATCAAAAGCAAAGATTAAAATCCTATTGCCAAAAGTCACACTGAGGGCTTAATAGTTCTCTAAAGCCAACTCCATTCTGACAGATCTTACTTCAATTACTCTGAACGCCATCTTGAAAATAGCCCTACTGCACTTAAAATGTACATATTAATTGTAAGGTTTCTGAAACTGTGAAGACTGCCATTTGTTTTAACGCTCTGGCGTACGTTATTAACAAAGCCCCGGCTCTCTGAGCTCTGCTTTGGATATACAGAATCTTATTACTGGATGTGTTTTGAAAAAGCTGCTTTATTCTGTCCTTTTAGTGACACATTCACATCAAGGAAAGCATAGTGGGAATATCAACAGTAAGTGGCATTTCCAATAATGAAGGAATAAACCTAGATATCCACAGGTCTGTTTCCTTGGCAACTGAATGGCACAATCAGAATCTCTCAATTGTACCACCATTAAAGAGGCTTTTTCAAAAAGAAAAAGGAAAAGGGGGGAAAAAAGGAAAGGAAATTGGTGGTGGTGGTGTGTGTGTGTGTGTGTGTGTGTGTATGTTTCCACAGACCAGTAAAAGGGAAGAGGGGGAGAGAATGGTAGAAGAAGAAAAGATGTCCAGCAGGAGTTTTCCTGGAACACTTTAGAAGCCCATAGCTAGGTAGTGATCTGGGAGAGGCTGGAACACAGAATAGCTGCCTCCCTACCATAAATGTGATGACTGCAATCAGATTTTTTAAAAAGCACTAAGAAGGTGCCCGACACATAAAGAAACACAAATGAAAGAAACACAGGTTCCCCTCCTCATAGCCATACCTCAAGGGTAAAGTCAGTTATGGCACAAATAAGACTCGGGCATCCTCAGAGGGCAGTGGTAAACCCACTTACCTGATTCCTGGAACAACACATTGTCTATCAGTATGCCCAGAAAATTCCTTACTCAAATGTTACTCCACTCTTGAATTTCCCAGATGTCCTTAGGTAAACTGTTGTTGTCTCAGCTTCAGTCTCTGCCACTTAAACCTGCAACAGAATAATACCACCCCACAGACTTACAGGCCTCTTGTAACGATTATTTATCTTTGAAATAAATATTTTGGGGATTATTTATCTATGGAAGTATTATATATTTATTTGCTTAATACCATTGAAGGTAGCCCAAAGGCTGAAGAGTTACCTAGGAATTTTGCTAATGCTACAGTCAAGTTCATCTTTATAAAAATTGTTTGATTTTTATTTCTTTGACAAAATACTTCTACTTTAATTCAAAAGGACTGGATAACATCCATCTAGCTAGCTAAAACAAACCAGAAGTTTGCTTTACTGTGCTTCATGCCTCCTTTCTTTTTTAGGTTGGTGGTTTTCATGCTCAGTCTTTGGAGATAATTTGTTTTTCTTACTCCAAACCAGATTCCTAATGAACATCAAAGTAGTTATTCTGAGGGTGGCCACATCAGTGCAAAGTCTGTATTTCGACACAAATAGAACTGGTAAGTATAGTATATCAAGTGGAAACACACTCTGAATTTGGTATCTTGCCAGTCCTTTCCTCACATCATTTTTCTTGTCAATATATTAAAATAAAATTAACTTACTCTCTAAGATTAGACATGAGAGAAAGAGAGAGAGAGAGAGAGAAATGATGCACACACAACTCAAACAGCAAGGGTTGAGATTTCAACTGACCTACAGGAGTTGATGCCATTCATCCACATATAATATGATAGAGGCTTAGGCACATAGCCTACTTCATACAACCACTAACTGTCCAGCTAGATCAGTGTCAACTGCACTAACTAGGCCTGGTTTTCCAGGGCTTGAGTGCACAGCAGGCCTATCATTTACAGACCTATTCTTCACTGAAGAGGCTAAGGATTGAAACTTAGACCTTCTCCATGCAAAACCTGTAGACTATCACAGATCTATGATCTAACCCCTGCAATGGGTGAGTCCACATATAAGTAAAGAACTAGCATGGTATAGCAGTTTGAGTGTTGGACTTGGAACTGTGTGTGTATATATATATATATATATGTCTTCGAGTCACCTGTCGACTTATGGTGATCCGATGAATTTAATAGGGTTTCCTTAGGCAAAGTGTACTCAGAGATTTTGGTTTTTGTTTTGTTTTGTTTTGTTTTTTGTCAGTTTGAATACTAGGGCTCAAATCCATGGAAACCCACTGATTAACCTTGGGCAAGTCCCATTCTCTCAGGGCAATGACATACCTTCTCAGAATAAATCTTGCCAAGGAAACTCTATGATAGAGTCACCATAAATTAGGGTTGACTTGATGGTACATAACAAAACAGGAATGTGTGGGTAACTCTCAGTGATTTGGTGGGTTTACTCTATCTAACAAGAGGATTCAAGCCAATGCTTTTGTGCAAACAAAAGGTTTGCCCCCAAAATAAAAAAAAAATGTTAAAAATCCTCAAAAATGAGAAAAACTTATAATGTGCTGAAATATATCAAGACACACTTTCACGTTGAGAAAAAGAAATTTTAAAATATCCATAAGGCTCTGTGAATATAAATCAACAGAAACAACTAAGCTTGGACTGAAATGGTTGAGGAGAATTTTGTTTTTAATGAACTTCATTTTTAATCCTGCTCCCAGACTTTGCCTCTCTTTCAGCAATGGGGTGGTGGGGTGATGAAATGTTGCTATCATCAAGGCAACTTAGCCAATTCTCTTGCCTGGCTGCAAAGCAATGGGGCCATCACAATGCAGCAATGGCCAGGAGCATTAGTTCAATTGCCTTGGTGTTTAGGGCACTCAGTGCACTGCAAAGGATCCTGGGTGGAACTCATGAACAAAATGTGTGTATTGGGGCTTTAAGGGAAACTGTTTGGCAGCCAAAAATCAAACACTTCAGTTTTATTGGAATACTAATTCTTATCCTTGGAGCCAGGCAGAAATCCATGATGGAGGTGTGGAAGATTTGTGTCAAAGTTACTATACTTATCTTTGCTGTATAAAAAAAGAGTTTTAGCAGGTGCAGTTTGTTGACATAATTCTGCAAGTATAAAACCATGTGTTACAGCTGTAGTCCAAAAAAATAACTCTTCTGAACTCTGGGCACTGGCAGTGATGGCACTGACTGTGGTATTAATTTTTTCTTTCCAGACACCAGGCAGGTGCAGGAAAATACAATCTCGGTTTTGGCATTACCACCTCACGTGCCTCTCTGGTCAGCAGTCTTTCTTATGTAGTGGCCAGCATAAACCCAGACAATGTTAAAGATATGGGCAGGAGATGGAGCTTCTTTTGCATTAGAAGACTGTTATCCAGATAAGCACATGAGCTGGGCTTCACGTCTGATGAATTCAGCACCAACAGTGTCTGAAGCAGACTCTTACGGGCAGACATTGGCGCATCCCTCTTACTCTTAAGCACAAAAGCTTAATGCTATCTTAGCTGTGAAAGTAACCTGGCAACATAAGCCACCTATTAGGGTTTCTACTGAAAGGAAGGAGCTGAGTGTTAACCCCCGCCCATACATGAAGCATTTGCTATTGTTGTTGTTGCTGCTGATGCTGATGCTTTTACTAACTGTAATCTTACATCCCAATTCCAAATGCTAGGAAGCAACAGCATAATGGAACGGGTTGGGGTTGGTAAGGAGGAATTTTGTTCAGCAAATGCTGAGGTTTCCAAATTGTGTTTCTCATTTGATCTATTTTGTTCCTTTGAGTTTGATTTGTGGGCTTAATTTTATGGAAAGGGAAGGCAAAGAAATGGAATTTGAAAATGTCCCTAGCTTTTTACTATATTTTGCTGATTTATCACATGTGCAGCATGTTTGACAAGGAATCAGGCTGGTCTTCACATCCTTGAATTTGCCTTTTTCTCTTGTCTTCCATTTTGAAGCCTTCCTGCATTACTTTTTACCTAGGCAGGTGTACATGTTATATTCTTGGATGGATGAATTAATCAGACAGGGCTATAGAATCTGGAACATGGTGGTTTTTAATGCAAAACTTGCAAATAAAAGGTAACATTTGAATCTGGTTCTCCATTTCTTCAGTTTGATAGCCGTAAAAGCCCTGCCCCCTTTCAGTTCCCTTACCACAACAAAAAATGGGAATAATGCAGATCATAGGTTGCATATAATTGACCCAGGCTGCTCCATGACTCCTGAGGTTCCTCTCCAACTGCCTTTCTCTAAAAAGATTTGTTTTTTCTGCAGAAAAACAGACCATTGTGCTTCTGGAATCTTTCAGAAGCTACAATCCACAGCTGAAAGAACTTGCCCCTGTTTCACTTCTAACAGGGATTGGGGTGTGTGTTTGAAAAATGATTTGGGTTTGGCTCCTGAACACATTGTGGTTGCCCATCCTTCCCCTACCATTTGTAACATTAGATTGTTATAACTGTGGAGTACAGTGGTCCCCCGGGATACGAATCCCCCGGGTTAAGAAAACCCCGGGATCCGAAACCGGCGGGACCAAAAATTATCCCCCGGGATCCGAAGGATCCCCCGGGATCCGAAAAAAAGTCCCTTTTCCTCCGAGGCCAGGCTTCGGAAGAAAGGGGACAGACTCCCTTCCCTTTTCCTCCGAAGCCAGGCTTCGGAGGACAAGGGACGGACTACCGAAAGGAGGCCCGATCCACGGGATCGGGCCTTCCTTTCGTTAGGCGCGGAGGCCCGGCCAGGCTTCGGGAGCCAGGCCGGGCCTCCGCGCCCAACGAAAGGAAGCCCGATCCCGGGGATCGGGCCTCCTTTCGTGTCTGAGGCGCGGAGGCCCGGCCAGGCTTCGGGAGCCAGGCCGGGCCTCCGCGCCCAACGAAAGGAAGCCCGATCCCGGGGATCGGGCCTCCTTTCGTGTCTGAGGCGCGGAGGCCCGGCCAGGCTTCGGGAGCCAGGCCGGGCCTCCGCGCCCAACGAAAGGAAGCCCGATCCCGGGGATCGGGCCTCCTTTCGTGTCTGAGGCGCGGAGGCCCGGCCAGGCTTCGGGAGCCAGGCCGGGCCTCCGCGCCCAACGAAAGGAAGCCCGATCCCGGGGATCGGGCCTCCTTTCGTGTCTGAGGCGCGGAGGCCCGGCCAGGCTTCGGGAGCCAGGCCGGGCCTCCGCGCCCAACGAAAGGAAGCCCGATCCCGGGGATCGGGCCTCCTTTCGTGTCTGAGGCGCGGAGGCCCGGCCAGGCTTCGGGAGCCAGGCCGGGCCTCCGCGCCCAACGAAAGGAAGCCCGATCCCGGGGATCGGGCCTCCTTTCGTGTCCCAGGCGCGGAGGCCCGGCCTGGCTTGTGGAGCCAGGCCGGGCCTCCGCGCCCAACGAAAGGAGGCCCGATCCCGGGGATCGGGCCTCCTTTCGTGTCCCAGGCGCGGAGGCCCGGCCAGGCTTCGGGAGCCAGGCCGGGCCTCCGCGCCCAACGAAAGGAGGCCCGATCCCGGGGATTGGGCCTCCTTTCGTGTCCCAGGCGCGGAGGCCCGGCCAGGCTTCGGGAGCCAGGCCGGGCCTCCGCGCCCAACGAAAGGAAGCCCGATCCCGGGGATCGGGCCTCCTTTCGTGTCCCAGGCGCGGAGGCCCGGCCTGGCTTGTGGAGCCAGGCCGGGCCTCCGCGCCCAACGAAAGGAGGCCCGATCCCGGGGATCGGGCCTCCTTTCGTGTCCCAGGCGCGGAGGCCCGGCCAGGCTTCGGGAGCCAGGCCGGGCCTCCGCGCCCAACGAAAGGAAGCCCGATCCCGGGGATCGGGCCTCCTTTCGTGTCCCAGGCGCGGAGGCCCGGCCTGGCTTGTGGAGCCAGGCCGGGCCTCCGCGCCCAACGAAAGGAGGCCCGATCCCGCGGATCGGGCCTCCCTTTCGCGTCAGGCCCGGAGGCCCAGCCTGGCTGGGGAAGGGAACCTTCCCTTCCCCAGCCAGGCTGGGCCTCCGCAGCTGACGAAAGGAAGGCCCGATCCGCCGGATCGGACCTTCACTTCCTCAGCCAGGAGGCCCCCGCCAGGCCTCCGGAACGGATTACCTATTTCCCATAGGAAATAGGCCCCGGGTTACGAAATTTTCGGCTTACGAAAAAGTAGCCGGAACCAATTAATTTCGTAACCCGGGGGACCACTGTACTTTAAAACATATTAATGGAGGTGAATGACCATAGCTAAAGAGGTGATGCTAGGCTGGCAGAAGTCCATCACTGTAAGGAGAGGAAGACCAACGGCCTGAATGCAGTAGTGCTCCTGCAATCGCGATAGTGCAATTGAGTGCCATTTTCCACTGGGCAAACCAGTTGCCTAAGAGATCACAGAATCACAGAGTTGGAAAGAATCATAAGATCCATCTAATCCAACTTCTGAAGTGCAGGAATAAGCAAGTAAGCACTTCTGAGAGGTGGCCATCGAACTGTTTAAAAACCTCCTAAGAAAGAGAGTCCATCACCACCACCTCAAGTCAGTCTATCCTACTGCCAAACAGTTTTTAAATCAAAGATGTTCCTCTTAATATTTATATGGAAATTTCAATAATTTTAATTCATTGGTCCAGCAGCAAATAAACTCAGGGGCTGTACAGACCAGTCATTAAAGCCGGCCTGGGGACGGAGTCCAGGTGTGGTGCCCATATGCCACAAGCCCCAACTCTGCTCCCATGGCAGTGTGATGCCGCACACTTCTTCACATAGCGCACAGTGTCGCAGAGTTCCTTGGGCGCTGTGTCCACATGATACAGTGCCAAAGGAGTGTCTTAAAGCAGCGCACCAGTGGTTACAGCACCCTTTCCAGGGCAGAAAAAGGAGACACATTTTGTGGCTCCTTTTTGCACCCTGGAAAAGCCAGATCAGGGCCGTGGTGTGCGGTTGCCATGGCCCTCATCCGGCAAAGATGGAAGCGGCTGCAGACCACCCCTTGGGGCAGTCTGCACAGCCTCTCAGTCCATATTCTACATGACATCCCCTTAGATATTTCAAGATAGCTATCTCTAAGCTAGAGCCAGGATGGGGTTGTGGTTTGACTGTTGGACTAAGACTTTGGAGACCAGGGTTCTATTCCCCGCTTGGCCTGGAAACCCATTGGGTGACCTTGGACAAGTCATACTCTCTCAGCTTCAACCTCCTCTGAACAAATCTTGGCATGAAAATTACCACAATAAATTCACATAAGGCTTGCCATAAGTTGGAATCAACTTGAAAGCACACAACAACAGCAACAAATCTCTAAGCTAAACATACCTAGCTCCCTAAATCATTTACTATAGGGCTTGGTTTCCAGACACTTAACCTTTGATCCATTCTGTTAGTACCATGTTAGCTCTGAACCTATTGGCCCATTTTAGATTGGCAAAAAGAGGTGTGTTGATGGCTGCATGAAAGCCCAGCCTTTAGATGAGAAAAAGGGAAAGTGTGCCATGAAAACACTATTTTGGAGTTTTAAGGGAGAAGAAGCGCCTTTAAAACGTAGCTTGCTTTCCCCACTACTTTTTTTAAAAGGGCGCAACATTGCTATTGCATCTAAAGGCTAAGGTGTAGTTGCATGGTTAAATGGGGCTCTGTCTCTTTAAAGCACCCATTTAAAGGCAGCGATACAGGTGCGGATCATAATGGATCGTGGGTTGGGAGCATGCGTGGTGTGGACTTCACTTCTAATTAAAACGCTCAATGCCCTGCAGGTGTAAAAGCTGGGGTTTAAAGCTCCCAAACCCTAGCTCCACTCCTAAAAAGGTGGAGGAAACACAATGATAATTTGACAGATCCTCATAAGTATACATTTGTCCTGCACAACTGCGCAGGTTTGCCGGCTGCCAGCTGCAAACTGCGCAATTGCGCAGTTCGCAGCCAGCAATGATAATTTGACTGTATGGTGTAACTGCGTTTGCGCAGTTCGCAAACCCGCGCAGTTGCGCAGGACAAATGTATACTTATGAGGATCCGTCAAATTATCATTGCGTTTCCTCTGCCTTTTTAAACTGTGCCGTTGCACTGGTGCATCATGAATGAACCCCTTTATTTTTTGAATGAATTGACATGTTATCCACAGTAAAATAACAGTAACGGCATCCCAGAGTCCCTACTGCACATGTCTAGGGTTCGGATTAGGGGTGGAGCTAGGGTTTGGGAGCTTTAAAAAACTTCGCGGTTAAACCCCAGCTTTTACACCTGCAGGGCATTGCGAAATTGTGCAGTTCGCAGCCGGCAAGGGAAAAAAAATTAAAGGTTCACCGCGGCTAAAAGCCGCGTTCATTGCCGCCCATGTAGCTGTTCCACCTGTGTTTGTAGCGTTCTGACCGCTTCCCGTGTAGCTGCTGAGCCACAGAAAAGACTTCAGATAAGTCGTTCTCAAACCCCTCAGTCTAGCTGCCCTTTACCTTTTAAATGCACACCTGGGGCTTGCAGTCTAGCTGCTGAGCATTAAGGTAAAGGCAACTTCATGTCATACTTTCCTGCCAATCTAAAAAGCCCCATTATCACTCATTTTGTAAACTGGTGCACCACACAAAAATGAAATCTTACCTTTTATCATTCGGCATCTGTTTGGAAAATGGTAGTATAAGATAACTGGGGCTGGCATCCTGCTCAGTATTTATGATGTTGTAAACTGCATGTATGACATTGTAAAGTTCTGAATTCATGTTTACAGTCATTGCGCTGGTACAATAACTGAGAGTGCCCCCTGTTACCTAAATTGGGGCTAGCAACACTCCATCAGCCAATCTTAGACACCAGGCAGTGCTACTAAAGAGAGATTCCTGAGGTACTAGGGAGCGAGATAATGAATGAAGAGGAATTCAATCCTTTCCTAGCAGTGAAGTATTTTCCAATAAACAGTTATGAGATGATCTCACTGGGTTTGCGGGGGTGACATCAGAGCTCCCAAAGAAATCTGTGATGGTGATGTCAGCTGTCTAACTTCCCTTCATTCCCCTACCAAGGTTATTAAGCTGTTACCTCTGGGCCAACCCAAGGTATGTTGTTGTCCATGTGGAGCAGGAATGATGCCCCCTCCAAGTCATGGTGCTTGTTACTCACCTCCATTATTTTAGCATCTGAACTAGAAAATCTCAGAAGTTGTTGTTGTTACTGTTGTGCATTTAAGTCATTTATGACTTATGCCAGCCCTAAGGCAAACCATGGGGGTTTCTTGGCAAGATTTGTTCAGAGAGGGTATGTCTTTGCCTTTCTTTGAGGCTGAAAGAGTATGACTTGCTCAAGGTCACCCAGTGGGTTTCCATGGCTGCGTTGGAATTTGAACCCTGGTCTCCCGAGTTGTAGTTCAATGCTCAAACCACTACACCACACTGGGTGTCTTATCTAAAGCCTTACCTATATAAAATGAAGTATATCACACCAATCCAGCTATGGTTACACATAAGAACTTATGACTCCAGATATTGAAACTATCAAACAATGGTTCTCACCAGTTCAGTGGGTCTAGATGGGGATGTAGGTATAGTACAGGTCCAGATGTTCATCCGCATTCACATCTGCACTCACATGCCCACAGAATGCTCCCCCCCCCCCAGATGGATTCCCCCGATGACTCAGAATAATTGTTTCCTTTTCCCACCCTATCTTTTTTCACATGCCTGTTCTCATTATGGGAGTGGGGCAATTTAGCCATAAATGGCCAGCCCAGCCCAGCACCATGTACTGTGTACTTCCTTGAGCAAACAACAGCAACAAACAACAGGATGCCAGAAAGTCTATCTGGGATATCTCCTTTTTTATTTTTATTTTTTTGTCATGCTAAGGATTGCTCCATTTCCTATTTATCATGTGTGCATTTTCAAATATATGTAGTTATGAAGACTGTTTAATGTTAGTGCTCATTTGGTCCTGGTATTCCTTGCACAGAAATCATTGCAGAGGTTTCACCACACACATCACAGCTTTAAGACCACACACAGTCCCTGAAAGCATAGACTGAAAGTCAATGGGACATGGGCAAAAAATGCATAATCCTTTTCTTTCCACTTTTTGGAATATCAATGACCCCACCCCCACTGCCACACATACTGCAAAGAGAAAGATTTAGATCCAACCCCAGGCTGTAGTTACTGGGAGAAGGCAAACTGAGGATACTATCCCCCCAATGAAATTTTGTCCCCTGGTGCCAAACTGTCTTCCAGTGCCCAGATTTCTGGTATTCTCTTGTGCACTCTAGAAAGTAAGACACTGAATATTGTTCACACCCAAACACTTATGTTTTCTGTGTTAGTATTCCCTTAGTCACTTTGCCTACCCATTTTATTTGGAGAGCTAAGCTGTATTTTTAAATGCACAACTCAAATTCTAAGTTACTACAATGCTAGAAATTCCAAGATGGAATGAAAATTTCATTGGGGAGGTAGAATTTTTATTGGGTGGAAAATAACCTGTTCCTCTATGCACAGCTACACCTCGATCCAACCTCAGTGGCCTGATCGCCAATAAGAGTTTGCAAATTCTACACCTATAATGTATTCAATATTGTGTGGTTTGCACATTGGGTATTTTAAAACGCCTTCCATACTTTTTTGACAACATGCTTAGTTATTTTGTCAAGCTAATTAGAGCCAGTTCAGACGCTTTCAAATGTCTGACTCTCATCTACCACACAAGATAGAAAGTAAGTACAACAGCAATAGGTTTTACTTCCTTCTGTCTTTCTTTTTTCATGAAGCAATCCATGGCCTAATCATTTATCCAAGAAAATTTTGCTGCAAGGTGCCAACTTCAAAAGGGGTTGGGATGGAGAAAACACTAGATTTTCTGGGACAATGAAGAGAAGAAGTGAGTTTTGCAATTTGTACCACCAGATGCTGTTACAAAAGAAACTATGACAAAGAACTTGAAAGCCACAATCCATGCATTTCACAGGTGCAGCCAAGTGAAACAGCTTATGGAGGGGGGATAAAAGGGAAAAGTTTGCAGTGGTCAGAAATTCCAGGGCTGAGATGCTCACATCTCTCCTCCTCCTCCTCCCACCCCACCAACTCTTGTATGTCTCGCTGGTGGTAATGCAAAGGAGCATATACATTATAAGAGACTGCCTGCTCCTTCTCAGTCAACTGTGTCTCATTATGTCAGTCTCAATACTTTCTGTGTTCCTGAGCAAGACAAATGCTGACTGGGGTGGGGAGGGGAGAGTAGAAAATCTGAGCTGAGATACAATCAAGCCATTTAAGGAGACATCTTGCCCCACAAAATGGAAATTCAGTTCCAGCACTTCATAATGGCAACAATGGACATCTGCTTGCTTCTTGGGTGTTGTGAGTTGCTGCTGCTTGACTTGACGTTGCACTTATCCAGTTTATGAAGCACTGGGCCACACTGACAACAGGGCTAAGCTGGGCCCCTAAAATAAGAGAGCAGTTTATACTTGCTAAGAATCTAAAGTCTGATCTGCACTGCAGATAGAATGCAATTTGACACGGCTTTAACTGTCATGGCTCAGTGCTATGGAATTATGGGATCTGTAGTTTTGTGAGCTATTTAGCCTCTCTGTCAGAGATCTCTTGTCAGTGCAAGAGGATACTGATTCAGAGTGAACAAAAAGATCTACATAACTATTGCCAGGGTTTAAGAGGATTTATTTACAAAGTTTTCCTTCCCCATGAAGTGAAAATCCCTTAATTCAGGATTCCTCCATTGAATCTGGAGCCTTACTCTCAAAAGTCATTTCTTGTACTGTAGCGTGAGATGTGGTAATATATCTACGTGCCTGTTAGTTTGCAGCCTGCACAGATTTTCAAATTAAATGCTTTTGTATATAGGTATATATTTTTGCCTGATATGATTTATTCTACTTCATACAGTGACCAATGAGAGGCACTATTTTTCCCTCTGGACCACTGTAGCTTTTATTTAACAACATTGGTAAAATCTCCATATTTTGCATATTCTGGAAAGTCTTTCTCTGAGGCCTTAAAGGCTATTAACATGTTTGTTTGCTCTCTCTTTTTAGAAAAGATACCTGAGCTATTTAGGGATGTGAATGTTGCACCCAGTCTGCACAGTTCTTTCACCTGTGTGGAATTGTACATTCACACACAATGCTGCAGATGAAGTAGTCAAAGCAGTTATAAGAACCTACCTTGCAGTCACTCTCAGGACAGCTGACTGAACCTGAGAACAGCATAGTGTGAATCTATCAAAAACTGAGAGAACAAGTGAGGCATTAAATATCATCATACAAAATCATAAAGTAAATAGAATGGGACCAGACAGGAGACAGGAAAGACAAGCAAGAATGATAATGGATTCATGTTGGGCCTTCCACTGTATCTTGTCAAGAGGTAAAATGCATGCCAAAATTTAAAAAAAAACTGCAAATGAATATTAGGACTTTATCAGACGACGGAAATTGGAAGTATAATCCAATGGCAATCTGAACACAATCATGGGGTTTCACGTTATTGTGAATGAGTGTCATGCAATTTCGGGCAACGGGAAGTCATTCTGAATGCAATCATAGGGTTTCACATTATTGCGTATGAGAGTATCTCATACAATTTCAGGCAATGGGAGGTCATTTTCGGGCAATGGGAAGTCATTCTGAATGCATTCCAAACACAATTAGAATTCACGTAAATTTGCTAAACTAGCGAATTCACGTAAATTTGCTAAACTAGCGAATTCACTTAATTGCATTGGCTCCATTTGAAATTGAGAGAAATTCCTCCTGTCTGATAACGTCCTTAGAATAAATGTCAAGTCAGAAGCATCCAAAGCCCTGAGATTCTAGGGCCAAAACCTGAGACCTAGGGACTGCCCTGGTGATATCAAAGGCATGGGGACACTAGTGGTGCTTTTTACATTGGCAAGAAAGTGTGACATGAAGTTGCACTTTCCTTAATGCTTAGCAGCTAGACAGCAAGCCCCAGGTGTGCATTTAAAAAGTACAGGGCAGCTAGACTGAGGTTTTTTCTGTGGCTCAGCAACTACATGGGAAGCTGTCAAAACGCTACAAACACAGGTGGAGCAGCTACGTGGGCGGCAAGGAACGTGGCTTTTAGCCGCGCTTTAAACATTTTTTTCCCTTGCTGGCTGCGAATTGCGCAATTGCGCAGGTACACCATACAGTCGGAGCTTATCACATGGGGGAGTACAGGACCATTCCGAAAGAGGGAGAAAGTGAGGTCAGTTCGGAAATGCACATGATTACGCACAAGCTCATCACACACAAAACAAGAGAGCATCTACACAAAAAGAAAATGCAAAGTCAATACGAAAGAATTCATCACATGTGAACATACTGGTCGGCTTTCTGTTGCAAATTAAGGCATCTTGGGAAATGGTAGCAAAGGCTCATGGGAGTTGTAGTCTGTGTTCTGTCAGAGCATTATATTGAGTTGTCTTGAGGTTTCAGCCCTCTGTCCAGGAGGGATTCCCATATGTCCTCCATTCTTGAGCAGAGGCCCCCCTTTTCCAAGTTGACCAGGCACGTCCTCCTTTGCCAGGACACGTCCTACTTTTCCAGCCTTCTTTTTGAAGAGGAAGCAGGAGGGCCAGGCGTGCTCTGGCCAGGCTCTGGGGGTCTCTTCCTGGCTCCTTCCCTCCCTCCCTCCCTCCCCGCTGCCTTCCTCCTCCCTTTGGCTGAGAGAGTGTGACTTGCAGGGAGGAAGGGCAGTGGTGGTGCTCCAGCTCCTCCTGATGCTGGGCCAGGGCAAGCTGGAAACAGGAGGAGGAGGAGGAGGAGGAGGAGAGGGACATGGGGCCCCTCTGCTGCCCTGCCTCCCTGCAAGTCACACTCTCTCAGCCAAAGGGAGGAGGAAGGCAGCCAGGAGAGAGCCATGGAGCCTGGCCAGAGTGTGCCTGGGCCTGCCTTCTCCTCCCCCCTTCGGCTGAGAGAGTGTGACTTGCAGGGAGGCAGGGCAGCGGAGGTGCTCCAGGTCCCTCCCCTTCTCCTCCTCCTCTTGCCAGCTTGCCCTGGCCTGGCTGAGCGCCTCCAGTGCCCTGCTGTCTCCCTAGAAGTCACACTCTCTCAGCCAAAGGGAGGAGGTGAAGGAAGGTGCAGGCGCACTCTGGCCAGGCTCTGAAGGTCTCTTCTTGTCTTGGCACCTTCCCTCCCTCCGCACTTGTATCGCTGCCTTTAAATGGGCGCTTTAAAGATACAGAGCCCCATTTAACCGTTCAACTACACCTTAGCCTTTAGATGCAATAGGGGTGCTTTTTACATTGGCTAAAAGGGGCGGTCCAAACTCGCCCCTTCTAGCGGCGAGATGAGGCCTAGGCTGCCACACGGGCAGCCCCAGAGGCCTCATCCTGCCGCAACGACCCGCCGCAAAAAAGAGCTCCGGGATCGAGCTCTTTTTTTGCGGCGCGGGAAGGGCGCGATTGGCGCCCTCCTGCGCCACCAGAGCGTCAAAACGTGCGCAGCGCGTCAAAACGCTGCACACGTGATGACGCTTGTACGGCGCCACCGTGTAGACGCCGCCATCTTTAAATGGCGGCGTCCATGCGTTTTAGGCTTAGGGAGGGTGTAAAGGCTACGCCCTCCCTAACCCTAAATGCGGGCTTTTTAGCCCTAAAAGCGCCTTTTTTTGCCCGTGTAAAACGGGCCAGCAATGCTGCACCCTTTTTAAAAAAGTAGTGGGGAAATCAAACTACTTTTTAAAGGCACTTCTTCTCCCTTAAAACTCCAAAATAGTGTTTTCATGGCACACTTTCCATTTTTCTCATCTAAAGGCTGGGTTTTCATGCAGCCTTCAAAACACCTCTTTTTGCCAATGTAAAATGGGCCAGCTCCTTTTTAAAGCACTTCTTCTCCCTTAAAACTCCAAAATAGTGTTTTCATGGCACACTTTCCCATTTTATAATGTAAAAGCTGGGTTTTCAAGCAGCCTTCAAAACACCTCTTTTTGCCAATGTAAAACGGACCAGTGATTTTATGAAGCATGTTGCCTGGCAATATCATTAAGTATCAACCACATTTCCTCAGAGCACATCATTCAAATACAACATACACACACACTAAATATATTTCTCTGTTTGGTGATAACAAAGCTATATTCCATTTTCAATCATTTTGTGCATGGTGAGGAAGATGGGAACAGTTAGGAAAAGGCATAGAGCCTGAGATCCTCTTGCACTCAGTAGCAATAGAAAACTATCCTATCTATCTATCTATCTATCTATCTAGTCATCTCCCTCATTGACAAGTTTGGTGTAACTGCCAGCTTCACTGAAAACCCTTGTTTTCATTCCTCCAATGCCTGTTTATATATCATGTTTTAATTGTCTCAGCTTCTAGCAATGTCATAATTATGATTTTCTTTTCCTGGGGAAAAGAAATGGCAGCTAATTGGCAGAGGCTGAGTCAAAACACACAGGTCTCATGGGGAGAAAAAGAAACAATTTGTCAATGTATGCAGCATTTGGCCTTTTATTTAGTCATCTTTCAGTCAGAAACGTCAAGGTTGTTAAGTGGTGCCCAGGGATTCATGTACAGGGAGGCTTTTTCTGACTCACTAGCCTCTCATCTTGATGTGACATTATATGCCTCTCATCGTTGTCAGTGGCATTAGCTACATAAGCATTTCCTGTTTAGCTGCAGCATCTTCAGTGGGTAACCTTTAAAATGTCAGTCAGTGCACATTCTTCCTTTCCACGCTTTCCAAGTAGGTAGCAGCATTCAGAGTTTCTTGGAAGACAATGAATGTTGGTAAGCGTAAAAGGCAGGCAGGCAGTGGTTAGTGAAAGGACTTGGGGGTGGGGGGTGGGCCTGCATTGTACAACAGGGAACTTGTCTTTCCAATGAATGAGCCATATCATGCTTTTTGCCAGCATTCAGACTCATGCAGAGACTTGTTGATCTGGCCCCTTTCTCGCCCATGCTAATCCCATCCCCAAAAACTACTGCAAGACCATTTCCCATTTGCTGCTATGCAATCTAGCACTATCTTCAGTCAGGGCTCGATTAAGAGGGTATCCACACCATACAATTATAGCAGTTTGGTCCTATTTTTAATATCATCACTCCATCGTATGGAACCTTTGGGGTTTGTAATATAGAAAGGCAGTAGGAATTCCCTGATGGAGAGTTCTTGTAGTCCACATGCCCCCAGACTACAACATTGCCACTCCCTAACAGAGAATTGTAAATACCTTTCACCCAGCTAAAACTCCCAAGATTGCACTGGATGGAGCTGTAACAGTTAAAGTGGGGTCAGAGTGTTATAATCATGTAGTGTGGATACACTCTAAGATATGCTGAGGCTTAAACTGTATCTCTCCCTTCTCTGTGTGTTTATGCAAGAGAAAGACAGAATTATTTAAATATTTAATTTGAGGTTTTGCTAGTTTGTAGTGTGCAGTAGTGGCTCGAGTGTTGGACTAAGACTTTGGGGAACCAGGGTTTGAATGCCTGCTCAGCCATGGAAACTCACTGGCTATCCTTGGGTATATCATACTCTTTCAGCCTTAGGGAAGGCAATGGAGTAAGGAACAGTGCTACTGAAAATGGTGATCCCTGGACCTGTATTGGTCTCTGAACCATTGTCTGTCAGTCTCCGGAGAGTTTCCAAAAAAGAAAGAAGCAATTGCACCCAATGAGCACAAATATGATGCTGGTCCCTGGCACATTAGAAAGAAAAATGTCAGTCACTCATATCAGATATCTTGAGTAGCACTGATATGAAGCACCTAGTTAACAGTAAGCAAAGAGGAGATGTATCACATTTCTTTTGAGCAACTATTCCATAGTTTTTGGTGCTGCTGTTGGAAAGACCCCTTTCTCTTGTCTCCAGCTACACTTTTGTTGGTGAAGAGCCAAAAAGGAGAGCTTTAGAAATCCAGTAAAGTGTTGAGTAGGGGGAATTTTCTGACATATGCTCCCAGTAGCAAGACCATAATGCACACCAATGCACATGTACACACACAGACACAAATTAGTTAGACATTTTAAAATAATGTGCTGCTTATGGATTTTGAAAACTGTCTAGAAATTCCATTGTTGAATGGCTGCTCCTTGCTAACTAGACCCAGGGTATTGGGAGCACATTCCACTGGTCCTTAGAAAGATATACTTGGTTCCAGGTGTTTTCCAGCCCCATTTCAAAGTGTTTGCATCAGCTTTTGAAGCTGCACATAACTTAAATATCCATTTATTTATTTGCAATCTGGACTTTCTCCCAATATGGGATCCAAGTTTAAAAATGTATCTTGTACCAAGTAGCAGCTTGCAGTTTCTAGATAAGTGTAGCAGTGAATCCACCCTGGCATTTAGTCCAAATTTGTGGTTCCCTTAAAATTTTGACAAAAATTTGGAGTGGATTCACTTTTCCAATGGCATGGAATCCACTGGCTGCCATTGTTCCTACCTCACCAGAAGCCTCCTTGCACACCAAAGACATTCTTGGAGGTTCTTTTCTGGGAGTCTCTGGTGACAGAGATATATGCAAGTGATCATGTGATGATGATGCTTGGGGAGAGGGCCTTCCTGGTTGTGGAGTGCCATCTGTGGGGTATTCTGGCCACATCCATCTCAGGGTTCTTATTTTTTTCAGCACCAGGCAAATTGTGTACTACAGTTTGAGGACTTTTTGGATGTTCTGTTTAAAAATAACCACCCCATATTCCATTTTAGACAGAGGGTGCATCTGCATTGCAGCAATGATGCCACTTCACACCACTTTATCTGCCTGGGATTTGTAGTCTTGTGAGGCACCAGTGTGGTGTAGTGGTTTGAGTGTTGAAGTACAACTTTGGTGATCAGGGTTTGATTCTCCACTTGAGCATAAAAACTTACTGAGTGAACTTTGGCAAGTGACACTCTCTCAGCCTTAGAGGATGGCAATGACAAACCCCCTCTGAAGAAATGTGCCAAGAAAACCTTATGAGGGGTTTGTCTTAAGGTTGTCATAAGTCAAAAATGACTTAGAGGCACACAACGACAACAGAGGCGCCAGCATTCTTTGGTACCAGCATTCGTTGACAGAGAAGATTAAAGACCTTGTAAAACTACAAATCCCATGATTACATAAGATGGAGCTACAGAACTTAAAGTGGTGTCAATCTGCATTATTTCTAAAGTGCGTAGAAGATGAATTAAGTCGCCCGTCAACTTGTGGCAACTCCATGATTTTCATAGGGTTTTCTTAGGCAAGGAATTCTCAGAAGTGATTTTTTTTCCAATTCCTTCCTCTCAAATATAACCTACAGCATCTAGCATTCATTGGCAGCCTTCACCCAAGTATTAACCAGTGCTGACTCTGCTTAGGGGTATTTGGCTAATTTTCAGAACAGCAACAGAACAAACAATCCTATAAAGAACTCTAGATGCATATCCCCAAAGACTTAAAGGGACATTAAACTTTAAATTTTCTACTCAGTGCATAAAGAGAAAGCAAGAGAAAGGCAGGTGTCAAATGACAAGTGATTATCTGATGTTACCCCTTTCTCCCCAATGATGCAGTTACATACCAAGCCCATATTCAAGGCAGGGCATATAATTGCAGCTTAGCCCTTTGTTAGAGCTGTAAAATCACATACAATGACAGGGAGGCCAGAGAGGTAACAAACAGCAAACCTCATTCTTCTGTTTCTCAGTATCCAGCTGTGCTGCTGGTGCCAGACTAGCTAGAGATTTTTTTTTAAATGTGAATAGCATAATTTTTTTTTAAATGACCTATAGTGTGCTTGCTACTGATTGTGTTTGGCTGGGACAGGTACTGCTGTATCCTCATTACAGATGTGAAAATATGCCAGTCTCCTGTTATTATTGTTTTTGTCCCAGGATCAACCATCATTCTTGTCTTGTCCCTGTTCTGGCCTGGATTCCCAGAGCCTCCTGCTGTCTTTTCAGAATGTGATTGAGTTGTTGTTGTTGTTCCCTTTTGCCTCCCTTTCCCCCCTGAGACACATCTGTTTGCGTTTTCTTAAAGATACACATGTTTTAGTTGTGCACATTTTTCAGAAACGCACATGTTTTTCTATGCATTTTTTGTTTGTTTAGAATTTGTCACAAACTTCAGACATGTACAGATTTACAAGGCAAGATTACTTTTATCGCACTGCCAGTCTTAGGAAATGTGAAACTGATACTTTGAAGTGCAAACCAAGGCCTAAATCCAAAGACCCATTGAACTGCTGAATGGACAACTTCTATGTGTTCTTGTATGTTGCAATAGGTCTATCCTGAACTCCTTTTGCCACCTCAATCCACATTTCTTGCTCTCAGTATAACACAATAATACTCCATATAACATGAGATCATAGTACACAGTTTCAGTTATGCTTCCAACAGAAGTTGACCATAGAGTGTGCTGGAGGATCTAGAGATTTCTAGATTCACAGGCATTTCTAGGTCCTCTGGTGTGCCTCTATGGTAAATTTCCAGCAGAGGTATACAACAGAATTGTGCTGGAGGACCTAGAAAATGCCTAGCGAGAACACATCATTGTTCAATTCAGATTTTTTTAAAAAACAGCATTGCAGATAATATGCAAAAATTGTACTATGTGCAATGCCCTAGAACTAATCACTCGCATCATACAGGGTCCCACTGTATAAATTCAGTAGACTCACATTTCTCATACATTCTGTTTCTTTTTCTCCGGAACATTGCCATGTTTACAATTCTCTGTAAATTGCTTTAAGTGAAACCCAGACTGATCTTTTGTTCATGACACACACAGGTGTAAGTCCATCTTATGTCTGTATGCTTCTTTTTGTGGGTGTTGCACAGGTTGTCATCTACAATGACCAAATCTCTTTCCCTCCATGACACACCGTTTTGCTGCTTGAGTTTCCATGTGGCTGTTTAATAGTTGATGGAGAGTGGGCAGGATCAGAGAAGAGCTTTGTCCCTGTAGCCAAACACAGAGTGATTACATCACCCACTGAGACCTCCAAAAGATCCAGGAAGATCTCCGTGGATGATGTCACTGGCCTACATCTGGCTCCAGGGACATAGCTAAATGCTTATTCCATCTCCTTGCTCTGCACCAGCCACGGAACAGTCAGTGAGTCTGAGGGAGGGTTGAGTGCAGTCGTGTAAGGTAGTTCTGCCTACAGGCCTGCTATGCTATGCTATGCTGTGCCACATAGGATCTTTGTCCATGAGTGTAACATCACTATCTCTAGTACTCTTGAGAGATCTTCTTTCATTTAGTCTCACAGGTGCTACAAGATCTCTCGACATACTGAGAGATCACATCACTGTGGGCACAATAGCATCTCGTGCTTTGCAAGTAATACAGAAGCAGCTGCCCCAGACCTTTTCATTTCCTGGCATTACCCTTCCTCCTGGCATTGGAGATAGGCTATGCCTTACCACTGACTTTCAAAGGAACTGTATCATTTTAGTTTCCTAGTGAATCCCATATGTCGGTTTGTCTTGAGTAACTTGAAATGTGGCCAACTTATGTAACCAAGGTTGTTATTTAAGAGCTAAGTGTAAGTAGAGTACATTATAAAATCATTCCCAACAATTGACCCCTTGCTTTCTTTCCTGTGTCACAGCAAAACAAGCATGCTTAGTAGACTATTCCGGACCCCTGCCAAATGCTTGTCACCAGGGGCTAAAGGGCTGCTTTTGAGGAAACAGAACTGATCTCTTATTAAAAATTATAGGCATATGTAAATAGTATCTTTATGTGGAAGACATTGATTATGAGGATGGTAACAATGTAGCCTAAATATTCTAAAGGCACTAAGTCCTAATTGATCTTGGAAGCTAAGCAAGTTCAGCTCTGGTTAGTACTTGGATGGGAGACCACCAATGAATACCAGGTGCTACAGAATATATTTCAGAGGAAGGAACTTGCAAAACCACCTCTAAACATTCCTTGCCTAAGAAAACCCTATGAAATTCATTGGGTTACTATGGGGCTTTCTAGATTGGCAAAAAGAAGTGTGTTCATGGCTGCATGAAACTCTAGCCTTTAGATCAGAAAAAGGGAAAGTGTGCTATGAAAACGCTTTTTTTGCGTTTTAGGGGAGAAGAAGCACCTTTAAAAAGGTGCTGGTTTTCACAGCTTCTTTTTTAAAAACTGCAGAACAGCGCAGCTCCATCTAAAGGCTGCGGTGCAGCTGCTAAGCATTAAGGAAAAGGCAACTTCATGTCACACTTTTCTGCCAATCTAGAAAGCCCCTATAAAATGATAGGTGACTTGAAGGCACAAACACACAACAACAAGGCATTACTGCTATTAATGGCAGCATAACTTCTGAATTAGGAATCCCATGACCTCAGCAGAAATTATGCTGGTATTTGCTCCCAGGCATCATAGGGCTTGTTTATTGAAGTTAACTGCTGTCAATTCAAATTCAAGTTATGGCAACCCTCTATGAAAGCGAGACTAGGCCTCATGAACTTCATACCGTTTTCTTATGCAAAGAATATTCAGAGGTGGTTTTTCCAGTTCCTTTCTCTGAAATGCCCAAAGCACCAGTATTCATTGACATCTTCCATCCAAGCACTAACTAGAGCTGAACCTGCTTATCTTCCAAGATCAAGTGGGATCTGGGGTGTTTAAGGTATTTAGTCCCCTTTTGATTGAATCTATTCACCTGTAATGTGGACTTCCTCTTTTCTTACTACAAAATTGGGCAGAAATTAATAAAATGAAATTCAACAGAGAAAAGTGCAAAATTCTACATTTAGGCCACAAAATCCAAATTCACAGATATAAGTTGGGGGTTACATGGCTCAGCATGTGAAAAAAACAACTTGGAATTACTGTTGATCATAAGTTGAACTGCAGCAAAGAAAGCAAGTGCTATTTTAGCTGTATTGACAGAAGCAATACTAAATTGAGAGAAGGGTTTATCACACTAGATGGCAAACAGGATTTAAACAGGAATTAAACAGGAAATGCCTTATGTTTAACATAGGGCATTTAACATGCCTTATGTTTAACATAGGGCATTTCCTGTTTAATTCCTGTTTAAATCCTGTTTGCCCTCTAGTGTGATAAACCATATAGTCTCCTTCTATTTTGTGCTGGTCAGGCCTCATCTGGGGTATTGTGTTCAGTTGCGGGCACCTCTTTTTTTATGTTTATTTTACAAATGTTAATAAATAACACATATAACATACCAACATCTCAAACAAAATCTCACTAACATACACATAACATTACTTATTGACATACTGACAATACATAATAACATTCAAATGCAGTAGATAAATATGAAGTTCAACATATTCTAAGTTCAACACTTCCAAGATAACCTGTGGGCCTTTACAGACCACCCAAAAGGGGTAGTCCATAGGTGCCCAGAGAAACGCCGGAATGGGTCCTGGGCTGCCTCACTGGCAGCCCTTGCAACCCCAATCCACCGCTTCTCCATGGCCTGAAGTGGGGTGCAGTGGGCACCCAGGGCACCCATTGCATGGGTGGCACTCCCGAGGGGAGAAAGGGGCTGCCACCGTGGCCCCTTTCCCCTTTGCATCTTTGGCGCGGTCATGTGAAGGCGGCACCAAGGATAAAAACGCTGAGAAAGAGCTCCGTTTCAGAGCTCCTTCTTGTGCCACAGAAAGAGCACCCTAGGTGCCCTCCTGCGGCATGATGCCATCAGGTGCGTGCCACTCCATGTAAACGTGGTGCATACGATGACATCGGTGCACACGCGTATGTATGGCGCGCTTTAAAAATGGCACCATCCATACATGCTAGGGCTGAGGAGCATGCAAGATGCTGCGCACTCCCCAGCCCTATTCACACCGCAGAGACACTCTTTTGGGCCATCTGTACTTGGCCTCTTTTAACCTGGTTACTTAACTTAAAGAGTATTCCTCCTAGTTTGTTATTGTTTAAATCTCTAAATCTCACCACAATACACTCATATAGCTTTACTAATTCTACAGTAGATCATCAGCGAATATTTTTTTAAGATTTACTACCTACTCTTTCTAGACTAATTGATATTTACAAACCCCTTTATACCAATTTTGTTCCTCAGAAGAGATCCAGACAATGCCATTCCTCTTTAATCTTATCTAATTCCCTGTCTCTCATAATTGCTGTCAATATATCTAATCTTTTGACTTCCCTTAACTTAATTATCCATTTATCCTCCAATGGCATCAGGCCATTTCTCCAATACTGAGCATATAAAGTTCTCGCTGAAGTAACCATACAGAAAATTAATCTAGAGTATTTTTGTGCCACTTCTTTTTCTAGCTTTCAACATTTTAAGAAGAAAGTGCTGGGAGAGGACAAGGAAGGAATGTGCATGGGGGAGCGCAGGATGGTGTGGGAGGTTGAGATAGTGCTGGGGGAGGCCCTGATCAGGCTGTAACCCAGTGCAGGCCGCACCACTGCACCCACATTGCTTCTGTGAACATCTTTAAAAAGAGGCTGGAGAGCCACCCGATGAGGATGTTCTAGCTGGAGATCTGCTCTGAGCACATGATGCCTCTTCCAGCTCTATGATTCTGTGACTCAATTACTCTGCTGCCTTCTACCTTACCCAGCATTATTGTCCTTTCTAGTGAGTCATGTTTTCTCGTGATATGTCCAAATTACGACAGTCTCATTTTAGTTATCTTGGCTTCAAGAGAGAATTCAGGCTTGATTTGCTCTTGCACCCATTTATTTCTCTTTTTGGCAGTCTTCCAGCATTTCAAATTAGTAGATTCTCTTCCTCTTAGCTTTCTTCGTTGTCCTACCTCCACAATTCCCAGTGCTGAAAAAGACACTGCAGGTGTCATTGTGCAGATGGTGTCTTTTTCACAGCCATGTGGGAGGAAAGAGTTTTACTAGGGCTTTTCCACCCAACACAGTGACATCAACCTCATTACCAAGGTATTCCCCCCTCCCTTTTGGGAACAGAAAGTGTAAAAAAAAATGAGTGTATACAAGCAGAGTATAGGCAGAGACAAACTCAAAATGATCTGAATTTGTGTAAGAGCTAACTTTAAGTATGTTTAGGAATCTGCAGATCAAGCTGAGTGTACAAAAGGGACTGAAATACAGCGAATTTCAGTGGAACTCAGGCCTGGTACACACCGACCATTAAGGCCGGCATGGGAACAGAGTCAGGACACAGCGCCCTCATGATGCATGCCTGAATCTGCCCATGCAGGCCGCCCTGACGCTGTGTGCCGATCCACATGGCACACAGTGTCATGGTTCACTGAAGGAGTGCCATATAGCCATGGCAATGCAGCTATGGCTCCCTTTCGAGGGCTCAAAAAGGAGTCGCCTTTTGCAGCTCCTTTTTGTGCCCTCAAGAGGCCAGATCAGGGCTGTGGCTTGAGCTTGCTGCAGCCCCGATCCAGCGAGGAAAGAGGTGGCATCCCGCTGCCCCCACATGAATTTGGAATTGCAACCCAAGAGTTCCATGGAATTTCACTTTTCTTTTTCCCCATCAAAGAAGACTGCAGCCATGATATAGCCATGTCCAATTCACAAACATATGAGCTAGCCATGGTCTTTCCACAATGGAGGAGCATTATGGCCATTTCATCATCACAGGACAGATACCATGATATGGGAACTCTACCTGAACACTTGAAACCCCATGAATTTCACAGGTTTTTCTTAGGCAAGAAATATGCTGAGGGGGTTTTGCCAGTTCCTTCCTCTGTAATACAGCCTACAACACCTGGTATTGGTTGGCGGTCTCTCATCCAATTACTAAACAGGGCTGACTCTGCTTAACTTCCATGATCAGACAGGGTTTGTTGCCTTTAGGGTATTTAGGAACACACAAATCCCTTGATTTATCCCCCTCCTCCTCCTTAACATATTCAACTGGAAAGTTTTCACTCTACATTTGAACTGATAGCTGTCCCAAAATAAAGATTACGATCTTATCCCCCCCCCCCCCCCATGGTTCTAGCAGTCTTGGCAGATGGTCTTTCCTGAATGGTATATGTGTGGAATACATTGCAGCCTAGAGTTACTTAAAAGGAGGAGGAGGAGGAGGAGGAGGAGGAGGAGGAGTTAAATACACTATTCTACCAGCTTCCTGAGGATATTTCTGCTCAATAATCTCTCATTGCACAGTTTCTATGTGATGTAGTCCACATATACGAGGATCCAAAATATTCTAGTCTTCTTCTTTACAGTCTCATCTGACACTGATATCTTTTGTCACCCAGAGAGGTCTGACTAATGTCATTTAATGCTCCAAGTCAATATTTAGTCCCTTGAGTTTAGCAGAGTTTCCTGAAAGCTGTCAAAGAGCTTCTATAATGCACTTTAAACTCATGCACTCTATTTAAGATATACTTTGTAGCATGCTTTAGGCAGACAAGTGAGTTTAAAACTGTTCATGGTGTTGTTTTATTCATCTGAGAGAGAGCAGGAAAGAGAGGGTGAGAGAGTGCTCAGGACAAATATATGAGCAAAAGAGAGGCAAGGAAAGGGAATTGTGAAATTGTTCTCCTCATACTCTGTATATTATCTGTCATGCAGCAAATTGGAAAAGCAGTTCATGTTTAATTCTATACCTAACAGAGAGGCCTGTTGTTAAGTGGTGGGTCCCTGGACGTCACAGTCAATTATATATGGTAGTCCATTTCTTCATTAAATGGAGATGTGCTGGAAGGTTTAGTTATCATGGGATGTATTGAAACTCACTGTAGATGTTAGACATGAAATTCCAGGCAAAGCATTTATCCTTGGATTTCTGAATAGATTCCCAGTTTTAACTTAGAATGAGAAGGATACAAGTTACACATCTGGAGACAAGCATCAAGAAACGTAGGCAGAAGGAGCAGCAACACCAGTAACAGGAACATCTAGTGAAAAATAGCACAACACTGATAATATACTTTCTACATGGTGTGTGTGCGTGTGTGTGCGCGTGCATGCACAAAAAGGCCCTGAAAAAGACCTCCTCGCTTCACTTATTGGTTTTTCACATTTTCCCCCAGAGAGAGGTGTTATCCAAGCTCATTTGCAGCCCTGATATGCTTTTATTTTACTTCTATTTCTTTAGCTTCTTTCTTCTTCACGGCAGGATCCCAGCCAACCAGAGGCCACAGATTCCATATGATGACACTGCAGTGTAGCCAATCTGAATCTGGCTGTGTGCTGATGTTGCTAATGGCCGTCAAAGCATTTCTTTTGCCATCACTTTCAAGGAAGGGGAAGCAGAATGTGTCCTTTTAATGCTGAGGCAACTGGGTGACACTCCCTGTCTTACTGCACCACACTGAAATTTTCATTGCCTCCCAATGGGCATCACAATACCCAATTCTGCTTGCATGAATTTGGGATGGGGACATGTCTTTGAGTGATCATCTGAAGGTTATTTCCATTGAAAAATAGGGCTTTGCATGTGCATTCCACGAGGGTGGGGCTGACTGCAATGTGAAGAGAGGAGAACCACATCAAGATGCAAATAACATCCATCTAGGCTCCAGTCCTTTCAGTGGGGATGGGCATTTGAATGTGAATCCGCACTGACCATTTGCTTCAGCTAGTTAACTATGCAGGGAAATCTGGAGGAGGGGGTTGGGATCTGGTGGCCTTGGCAACCGAGACTGGTCCCCTTTTTCTCCCTGACATCTGCCCTCTTGAGAATGCTTTCACACTCCTTTGCAAAGGACTGCGACAACCACTGAAAAGGGAAGGGTGCATTTGGCAAAGAGCACAAATGTCTTCTCTGATGGTTGGCTCTCACATTTCCCACCCAGCACTCGTTTTCTTTTTCATAACGTATTTATTGATTTATCACACATACAGAAGATAAATCAACATGAAACGACAATTAATCCACATGAAACACACTATGTCACAGGAAATATACATGCACAACAAATACACATCTACAATATGATAAAAGAGACTTCTCAAATAACATGGGATCAGCCTATGTCATTATAGTTAAGTACACTTTCTTAGAATAGAATTGATAGTACAGTTTTATCATTTTCCTTTGAAAACTTCAGAATTTTAATTAAACTATCCGCTGCATACACCTGTCTCCTATGAACAAAAATCAAACCGTTCAATTGTCTTCGAATCCAGAAGTAATCAAATTATCAAATGGACATTGTAAATATACATATAACTTTTCCCAATCTCTGGAAAATTTGTTCCATATTAGCTTTCCCTTCAACAATGTACAGTCCACCCTCCCCTTATGTAAGCAATCCGTTCTGGACCCCCCGCATATGGGGAAAACCAGCTATGCTCAAGTCCCATTAATTGTTATGGAATTGTGATAAAAATGGATATAAGACTCAGACTAACACTGAGTACTAAAAGGGTGGAGCTTAGGCATATATTTATCTATGTCATCAATGCATGAATTCCCCCATCAGCTTTTATTATTTTTATTATAAAATTATAAAATTCATTATAAAATTCATTATCATAATTAATTAACCACAAAAAGGTTTCATATTATTATTCCTACTAAAATTCTTCCCGACTCATAATCCCTTGCATTCAGAATAAATTGTTCTTTTAATTTCTTACTGATCATTAGTCAAAACAACCCTCCAGATTGACTTTAAACTTCCCCAAAGTACTCTTTATTCAATTTTACTCCTAAAATGAATTTTCACTCGCTTATCACCTTGCTGGATGACCTACACAGGGAACTGGACAGCAGGACTTCTCAGTGGCTTTTTGGTACCATTAACCATGGTATCCTTCTGAGCTGCCATCTGTGATGGGACTCATTGGCACTGGTTTGCAGTGGTTCTGATCCTTCCAGAAGGGGAAAACCTAAAAGATGATACTGTGGGGCTACCATCCTATCCCCTGGCCATTGACCTGTGATATCCCTCAGCGCTCAGTTTTGCCCCCCATGCTGTTTAATATCTACATGAAAGCATTGGGAGAGGTCCTCTGGAGCTTTGGGATTTGGTGTCACCAGTATACGGATCACATCCAAGTCTGTCTCTGTTTTCCATCTGATTGCAAGGAAGATGTCTCAGTGCTGAACCAATGTTTGATGTCAATAATGGACTGGGTGAGGGAAACATACTTGAAGCTTAATCCTGACGAGATAGAACTGCTCCTGGTCAGTTGAAAGCCATATCAGGGAATTGTTGGATGGGGTTACAATCCCCCTGAAATCTCAACTTCACAGCTTGGGAGTTATGATGCTTTGACCCTGGATGACCAGTTTTCAGCAGTGACCAGGAGTGCATTTCCACAGCTAAAACTAGTGCACTAGCTGTGCCCACTTCTTGTAAACAGAGCTAACAAGGGGACAACAGAATGATAGATAGGAGCAGACAGCTCTGGAGAATTGTAAACTGAAAATAAATACTATTTTCAGGAGCTATTATGTTGCTGTTTTTAATTTATTGAAAGTAATACATTGTGCAAACCAGCATAGTGTAGTAGTTTGAACATTGGACTACAACCTTGGAGATGATGGTATGAACCATGCTTGGCCATGGAAATCCTTGGCCTCAGTCACCTTGGGCAAGTCACACTCTCTCAGCCTCAGAAGAAGGCAAATTCCCTCTGAAAAAAATCTTGCCAAGAAAACCCCATGATATGTTTGTTTTAGGATTGCCATAAGTCAGAAATGACTTCCAGGTACACAACAACAATATATTATTGTACTCTTATGTAGGAATCTAATTCATTTTCCTTTAAGACTGGCTCCTAATTGTTCTAGGCACTAGAATTTGCTACCAAAAATCAGCAGAAAACCATTGACATTACTGTAATAGTCAGTTCCCACCATGACAACTCCTTTCCCATAGTGGTGGAATTATGTACTCCTGTGAGGCTATGCTGACAGCAGCAGTGCTACTGGTTGGTTTTCTGTGTGTGGTTAGGAATTTTCTGTATATGGTTATGAAAGTTGAACAGTGAAGCAAGCTGACTGGAAGAGAATCAACTCATTTGAAATGTGGTGCTGAGTAGAGCTCTAAATGGACTGCTAAAAAGACAAACAAATGGGCCATGGAGACATTCAAGCCTGCACTCTCACTAGAAGCCAAGATGAACATTAAGACTGTCATATTTTGGTCATATCATGAGAAGACATGACTCACTAGAAAAGACAATAACGCTAGATAGGGTTGAAGCAGTAGAAGAGGAGGTCTCTGGTACAGGACTCAATAAGAAAACTATGGCTCTGGGTTTGCAAGACCAGAGCAGGGCTGTTGATGGCGGGGTGACTTGGTTTCTCATCCACATGATCACCATAAGTCAAAGTTGACTTGATAGCATTTAACAACAACAAAATAGACACCAGTGTAGTGGCTGAATGGGATCCTAGCCCAAAACTGGTTCAAATTTCTCTAAGGATTATATAACACATGGCTGAGGCACTCAGGGCCAATGACCCACATATGGACAGCATAGGGAGTTGTAATTGTAGACTTTATGTATGGGCCAGCGGGTAAATGGTATGTGAACTGCAGTGGTGAAAATGGCAGCCCTATGAAATGGACTAATGCATAAGACCCACAAGTAGATCATTTTTAAAATGAAATAGACAGTTCGTGAAAATCTAAAAAGGATTGTCTCATTATGTTCAGTCTGAGTACCCCATGGCATCAGTTTAACAAAGGTGCATAAATTAAAACTGAATTATAAAAAAATTGTGACATTCTGTGCACACTGCAAGTTTTTTTTTTTTAAAACTCATCTAAGGAGGTGAATTTTCTACTCTATTCTAGATACAAGATACTAAGATTCTGTAGATGGTGATGGTGACAGTGACGATAATGGTGGCAGTGACAGTGAAATAAACCATTTATCTACTTTTTCCTCTGCTGCTTCTAAAGTGACTTATAAGGATAATGGCAACAATAAAACAAGGTAATTGTGACACGCAAATAGTATTCATTCTCAAGAATGGCTCACAGCAAAGGGATTCTAGGCTTCTGTTAATCTGAGAGGTGGCACTTCTGCAAAGCAGCCACCTAATGGAGAAGGTGCATCACTTGACTGGAAGAATCACATCTGCTGCATTAATCCCACTAAAATGAAGACAAGCTTCCCATTAACTAGTGGGAGAGTAGTGTCACATGGAGTCCCACCAGAGACACCAAAATGCCATTGAATATCAACCTGATTGATTGAGAATGGATCCTCAGTCATGTTTGAAAAGCAGCCCACTGTGGGGTGGCTATAGTAGTTCTTGTGGCTACCATATCACCACTGCAGGAGCCCTGGTGACACAGTGGTTAAATGCCAGTACTGCAGCTACTCGCTCACAAACCACAAGGTTGTGAGTTCAATACCAGCCGGGGCTCAGGGTCGACTCAGCCTTGCATCTTTCCAAGGTCCCTAAAATGAGTACCCAGATTGTTGGAAGGGAAACTAACTTACACATTGTAAGCCACTTAGGGAGTGCTTAAGTGCATTGATAAGCAGTATAAAAATGTATGTGCTATTGCAGTGAATTTGTTCTACATTTTAGTTGAAAGGATATATCCAAAGTGGTGTGCCCAAAATAGATTTTGGATAGCTCCTTCAAAGTGTGGGTTAAAATCTAGAGAAGATTCACCATTCTTATTGACATGGAAGTCAACGGTCACAACCCTGGGGCCAGGAACGTCTAATCATGTCCTGCCATCAGAATTGTGAATTAACTCAGTTCCCCATCCCCCTGAAGGTCATTCTGTGTGTCCCCAAATCTGCTGTGGAAGAAGAACATCCAGAGGAGAATAGGGGGGTCAAATGGGAGGGGGGACAGCAAAGAGAAGTTCATTTGCACAATATGATGCTGACCATCTGATTTTCTCTTCAGATGCTTCAGCAATAGTGGCCTGATCAACTGTGTCAATATATTTGGTTTCAGATAACAAATTCCCCCACTGTTTTAGGATTTTCCTTGGCCCCTGAATGATTAATTCCATATTGTGGGCAAAGAGAACACATTTGTGGAAACTGTGTGAATTGGAAGTCCACGAAAATCAAACGGAAGAACTTTCACATGTAATATTTTCGGATCTTGGCTGTGTACAGAAACTGAATGGAATCAAGGAGTGCATATCCATATCTATAACTAGCATCATATCATATCTAGTATCATATCATATGTGTTCATACTCAGATTTATGAGTGCATATCCATATATAAATAAGGATGCACAGAATTTCATGTACAACATAAAGCCAAAAAGAAGAGGAAAAAGAAAAATCTAACGCTGTATACCTTTTGTCTCTTGATAGTTTATACTCCCAGGTTTACACCGACCTTCACTGTGTCCATAATTATTTTTAAAGAAGGAAATGCCTGCGTCTGGCACTTGGGCAGTTCATGAGGTAAAATTGCACTGTATGAGTCACCTTTGCCTCCTGAGGAGATGCATTCATGAGCTGGTTTCCATTAACAAATCTGAAATAATGGCCTTTTACCTAATAGCTGGTAGACTCTGAGGATCCAGAATGTTTAAAAACACTCTGGTCAGCAGGGAGCAACTTCCAGTTATGTGGCCTTTTAGGAATTAATTAAGTGGCCATCAAGCCTAAGGGCCTTATTAAATGTTCGGCCTTTTAACAGCTTCCTTTACCTCAGACACGGACTCTAACGAATTAAAAATCATGATGAACTGAAATGAAAAACTGATCACTTAGAAATCATTCATTTTTTCTTTAAAAAACTTCTGTTTTATTACCAATGATAATAACATTTCTTCTGAATGACTTGTATTACTGAATATTTAATTTGCCAGTGTTTATTTTCACTAGCCTGTGCTTGCAACCCAGACTTAGTTTTCACTTCAGTCAGCAGGAGTTTAAATCGTGACTCACATGTCTCATTGATTTCATTGGGACTTAAATCTGGAGGCAACTCATTTTATTTAATGGGGAACAAAGGTTTTATTGACTCACTGTTGTCAAAATGAAGTTTTTCCCATTCCAAGGTGAATTAGTGAGGAATAATGAAACATAAGGACAAAATATGCATGTATTTTCAGTATATATGCTTTGCATTTAACATTCAAAAAGGTTCTGGAGGCAGTTCAGATAATAAAGGTTATTGTTTCCTTCTGCCAAAAAAAAACAAAAAACAAAAAACCAACAACTTTAGAATACTTCAAAATATTTTAAAAGAAACTCCAAACCACAAAACATGGGGCCCTTTCACACTGCATAACTACAGCAGAATTATTCTGCTTTAACTGCTATGGCAACATCCTATAGAATCCTGAGATTTGCAATGTATAGAGGGCCACTGAGAATTTTTAGCCGCAGAGCTCCTTTCATGCTTCTGACCAAACTACAGATCCCAGGATTCTGTAGGATGCAGCCATGGCAGATAAAGTGGAATCATTGTGCTACAATTGTGATGGTTTCAGTTTATTCCATCAATATTCCAAAGCCGTGCAGAATAAAAAAGCTTTTATATGTCTCCAGAAAGAAAGTTAAAAGGACAGACGCTAACCCTTTCAAAAAGAGTATTGTCATCCTTCAAAAGCCAAAAGTTGTTTTTCCTTAGAGAACAATTTTAGTTCTCAAGAAGATGGCACCTAGGCTCCATCCACACTACAGAATTAATGTAGTTTGACACTGCTTTGCCATGGCTTGATGCTATGGATTTCTGGGATTTGTAGTTTTATGAGACATTTAGCCTTCTCTGTTAGAGAGCTCTGGTGGCACAGCAAGCCAGTATATAATTCGCCCTGCACATTCAGGTCCTCTGGACAGCAAGCTTAGGGGCAAAACAAATGGTCAAGAAGAGCCATCTTCATGGCAGACTGGGGGTGTGATCTTCAGACAGCAACATACCCCCAGTCCACTAGGAAGCCACATGGCCAATTGAACATGTCGCAGATCCATGGCATTTGGGTAGCACATTGTTTAGACATGCTGCACTGAAGAAACACCGTAGTGGCGGCAAAGGGACCTTTTCCTTGACGCACAAAGGAGTGGCTTTCTGCCACTCCTTTTTGCACCAGGAAAAGGCTGGGTTGAGGGCATGGTGTGTGGTTGCTCTGGCCCCAACCTGGCAAGCAAAGGGGCAGCCAGAAGTCGCTCCTTCGGGGTGGTCTGTTTCGTTTCCTAGATATCCTAACTTTAACTAGTACAGTACTAGAAATAAGTGTTGGTTCTTGCAATGGAAGGATGTGGTTAGTGAGATCGCTTTTAGGGAAGTGTATTGTGAACATTGCTTTTTAACTTCTTTGTAAATAATCTGGACTCATCCAGGCCAACATATTTCTGATTTATACATATGTTTGTGAAAGCTGGAGAATGAGGAAAGCTGATAGAATGAAAATCAAGTTGAGTTTCCCATAGGACAATCAAAATGTGCTCCTAGAGAGGAGTTGTTTGGCTACCATGGAATGACAAAAAAGATCAACAGAATGAGTCTTGAAGCAAATCAACCCTGAACTCTCAATAGAGGTGAAGATGACTGAACTGAGGATGCTGTACTTTTAACATATCATGGCACATCATGACTAAGTGAAATAGATTATCACGATTAATAAAGCAACATCACATATATACATGGATGGGATCTTTGATGGTGCTTGTAAACCAAGAAAGGCATTGTGAGGCTGTGGTAGATAGCTCACTGAAAATGTCAACCTAGTGGAGGGGGGGGATCTGCTGCTGCTGCTGCTGAAAAAAAAGCTAATTCTACCTTGGACATGATTAGGAAGCTATATTATTTATAATATTTGTACTACCCTTATACAAATTCATAGTATATTTGTGCCTCTGTTTGTGCAAACTTCAAATCTGCATCCCTTGATTATGTTCAAGGGGCAAATAGAGGGACATAAAATGGGGTGCACACCCATGGTGTGTGCCTGCAGGCTATTGTGCTCATTTTTGATAACTGGCCCTGAAAGAATAATGCTGAGCTGGAAAAGAAGTAGAAATGCGCAAACAAAATGGGCAAGGGACTGGCACAATTGCCCTATTTGGACAAGTTACAATGTTTGGGACTGTTTAGACCAGAAATAAAGATAAAAACCCAGGGTTGTCCACTGAAACAACTGTGGGAATGTTTCTTCACACAGCATATACCCTGTTTCCCCAAAAATAAGACATCCCCATAAAAGAAGACCTAGTAGAGGTTTTGCTGAATTGCTAAATATAAAGCTCCCCTGAAAGTAAGACCTAGCAAAGTTTTTGTATATAAATATATATACAGTATATAATAAATGTTCATTTTTAGTTTTAGTTTTTGTTCAACAATAAATGTGAATTCATCTTCATGGAAAAATAGACACCCCCTAAAATAAGACCTAGTGCATCTTTGAGAACAAAAATTATTATAAGACACTGTCTTATTTTCGGGGAAACATGGTAGGTAAATTGTGGGATTCACAATGCAAGATGTAGTTAATGTTGTCAACTTGGATGGCTTTAAAATAGTGATTAGATAAATTCATAGATGAAGAGACTATCAATGATTACCAATGATATTCCTATATATCACTTCCAGTAACAGAGAGAATATGCATCTATTTATTAGTTTCTAGACAGTGCAAGATGGAGGATGCAAGTTGAATTCTTGTCCTGTGGTCGGATAATCATTTGCAACTGAAGGGTCACTGTGCGCACAGAAGATTCAACTAGCTAGGCCTTTGGGATGTTCCATTAAAGGATCATTAATCTCACCTGTCTTTAGACTGAAGACATCACAGTTATGTGCTTTGTGGATCCCTAAACAAAAGTTTCTGATCATTTCCATCTAGGGGCCACTGGAAACCTCCATTTCAGTGATGTGGTAAACTTGTTCTGGGTTTTATTCCAGAACCAGTGTGGGACACATATGACCTACATAAGTCCTACCCCTGTTCTGGAATAAAAATCAGAAAAGGTTTACCATAAGTCGACAGGCAACTTGAAGACACACACACAGTGTAGCTAAGCCTTTGCTTCTTTATGTCTTTACATACTGCTAATAGAAAGCATATGGCAATATATTCTAGGAATATGGGAGTCACACCAAGCCTACTGATCAACACCCCTTTCTTCTGGTTCATGTGGGAACCAATGATACTGCAAGGCACAGCCTTCAGAATATCATAAGGGATTATGAGGCTCTAGGAAGGAAGCTGAAAGAGATGGATGCACAGGTTGTCATATCATCTCTTCTCCCAGTAGAAAGGCATGGTCCAGGAAGGGAGAAGAAAATAGCAGAGGTGAATAACTGGCTCCGTAGATGGTGCCGCCAAGAACAGTTTGGATTCTTGGATCATGGGCTGCGGTTCCATGAGGAGGGACTTCTGGCAAGGGATGGGCTGCATCTCACACCAGTTGGCAAAAACATTTTTGCCAAAAGTCTCAAAAATCTGATCAGGAGGGCTTTAAACTGAGTTATATGGGGGAGGGAGACATTATTTTGGAAGGCAAAAGGGCTGGAGAAAATAATCAAACTGACATAGAGGGAACAAGGCAAACAGTGCAAGGACCCAACAGTGGGAAGCAAAAAAATTTGCACAGGCAGCAAGTAAAGGGAACACATGTTCTTAGATGTCTCTACACTAATGCACAGAGTATGGGAAATAAACAGGATGAACTCGAACTCCTAGCACAACAGAGCAAATATGATATAATAGGCATCACTGAAACCTGGTGGGATGAGTCTCATGACTGGAATGTAGAAATAGAGGGATATAACCTTTTTAAGAGAAACAAGCCAAACAGGAAAGGAGGAGGAATAGCATTAAATGTCAGGGATATTTACACCAGTGAAGAGATCCAGGAAGTCAATACTGGAAGCCAGGTGGAGAGCATCTGGATAAACATTAAAGGAGAGGGAAACAACAGGGATGTTACTGTGGGAGTCTACTACAGACCCCCGACTCAGGCAGAGGAATTGGATGATGCCTTTCTAGAACAGATGAGCACACACTCAGAAAGGAGAGATGTAGTAGTGATGGGGGACTTCAACTATCCGGATATTTGCTGGAAGTCAAACTCAGCCAAATCCTCAAGGTCTAGCAAATTCCTCACTTGCCTGGAAGACAATTTCATTGTCCAAAAGGTGGAAGAGACAACAAGGGGATCAACTATTTTAGATCTGATCTTAACCAACAGGGATGACCTAGTCAATGGGGTGCAAGTGGTTGGATCCTTAGGGGGAAGCGACCATGTTCTCCTGGAGTTTGTTATACAGCAGAAAGGGAAAGCCAGGCATAGTCAGACACGCATTCTAGACTTTAGGAGAGCTGATTTCAATAAACTTAGAGAAATACTGGGGGAGATCCCATGGTCAAGAAAACTAAAAGAGAAGGGAGTTCAAGACGGATGGGAGTTTCTCAAAAAGGAGATACTGAAGGCGCAATTTCAAACAGTTCCAATGAGGAAGAAAAATGGGAGGTGTCTCAAGAAGCCAGGATGGATGACTAAGGAACTTTCAACTGAGATAAGCCTTAAACAGAACATGTATAAGAAATGGAAAAATGGGGAAATCACGAAAGAGGAATTCAAACAAATAGCCAGCACATGTAGGGGTAAAGTCAGAAAAGCTAAAGCACAGAATGAACTCAGGCTGGCTAGAGAGGTTAAGAACAACAAAAAGGGCTTTTTTGGGTATGTCCGAAGCAAAAGGAAGAAGAAGGAAACAGTAGGGCCACTGCGTGCAGAAGATGGCAAAATGCTCAAAGATGACAAAGAAAAGGCAGAATTACTCAACACCTTCTTTGCTTCAGTCTTCTCAGAAAAGGCAAAGGGTGGTCAACCTAAGGATAATGGAGCAGAAGACAGAATAGGGGAATCTCAGCACAGAATAAGTAAAGAGATAGTACAGGAATACCTGGTTAACCTAAATGAATATAAATCTCCAGGACCAGATGAACTACATCCTAGAGTATTAAAAGAACTGGCGAATGTAATATCGGAACCATTGGCAATAATCTTTGAGAACTCCTGGAGAACAGGAGAAGTCCCAGCAGACTGGAGGAGGGCAAACGTTGTCCCCATCTTCAAAAAGGGGAAAAAAGAGGATCCCAACAATTATCGTCCAGTTAGTCTGACATCAATTCCAGGAAAGATTCTAGAGCAGATCATTAAGCAGAGAGTCTGTGAACATTTAGAGGCCAATGCCATAATCACAAAAAGCCAACATGGGTTTCAGAGAAACAAGTCTTGCCAGACAAATCTGATCTCTTTTTTTGATAAAATTACCAGTTTGGTAGATGAAGGGAATGCTGTGGATATAGTATATCTTGATTTCAGTAAGGCCTTTGACAAGGTTCCCCATGACATTCTTGCAAACAAGCTCGTAAAATGTGGGCTAGACAAGGTAACCATTACATGGATTTGTAACTGGTTGACTGATCGAACTCAAAGGGTGCTCAACAATGGCTCCCTTTCATCCTGGAAAGAAGTGACCAGTGGGGTCCCACAGGGTTCTGTCCTGGGCCCAGTGCTATTCAATATCTTTATTAATGACTTGGATGACAGAATTGGGGGCATACTTATCAAATTTGCAGATGACACCAAATTAGGAGGAGTAGCCAATACTCCAGAAGACAGGATTGAAATTCAGAATGACCTGAATAGACTAGAAAGCTGGGCCAACGCTAACAAAATGAAATTCAATGCGGAGAAATGTAAGGTTCTGCACCTAGGGAGGAAAAATGAAATGCACAGATATAGGATGGGGGACATCTGGCTGAATGAAACTATGTGTGAAAGGGATCTAGGAGTCCAAGTAGACCATAAGTTGAACATGAGTCAGCAGTGTGATGCAGCAGCTAAAAAGGCCAATGCTATTTTAGGTTGCATCAATAGAAGTATAGTGTCTAGATCAAAGGAAGTAATAGTGCCTCTCTATTCTGCTTTGGTGAGGCCCCACCTGGAATACTGTGTCCAGTTCTGGGCACCACAATTCAAAAAGGATGTGGAGAAACTGGAGCGGGTCCAAAGGAGGGCAACTAAGATGGTGAAGGGTCTGGAAACCATGCCCTATGAGGAACGACTTAGAGAGCTGGGGATGTTTAGCCTGGAGAAGAGAAGGTTAAGAGGTGATATGATAGCCCTGTTCAAATATTTGAAGGGATGTCATATTGAGGAGGGAGCAGGCTTGTTTTCTGCTGCTCCAGAGACCAGAACGCGGAGCAATGGATGCAAGCTGCAGGAAAAGAGATTCCACCTCAACATTAGGAGGAACTTCCTGACAGTAAGGGCTGTTCGACGGTGGAACACACTCCCTCGGAGTGTGGTAGAGTCTCCATCCTTGGAGGTCTTTAAGCAGAGGCTGGATAGCCATCTGTCGGGGATGCTTTGACTGGGAGTTCCTGCATGGCAGGGGGTTGGACTGGATGGCCCTTGTGGTCTCTTCCAACTCTATGATTCTATGATTCTATGATTCTATGACCATTTGTGCAAAATTCTTGTTTAAAAATTGTTTTGGTTCTTGCAATCTGTGGTGAAACTGTTTTAAAATATAGGCCTACTTTGTCAAATTCTCCACTGTCATTGTTGGAGGGGTGAGAGAAATCTGCACATGCTCTACATTTTTAGGCTGATTGGCAATCCATATGTGCAATCCATACTTACAGCTTTCTTTATATACCGCTTCATACCACCTAAGCAGTGTCTAAGCAGTTTACAATTGTAAGCTAATTGCACCCAACAAGCTGGGTACTAATTTAAGCAACCTCAGAAAGATGCAAGCCTGAGTTGAGCCTGATACATGATATAGGGGAGATCAAAGGCACATGACACAGCTCATGTGATGCTGTCCTCTTGAATTCCTTGTAAAATGTAGTTTTAAAAAATGATATGCCAGCCACTATCTAGATGTGTCCAATCTTGATGTAATTTTCTTGGTTGTTGTTACAGTGGCCCCTCTACATTTGCTGGGGTTAAGGGTGAAGGACCCTTGTGAATGTGGAAAAAACTACTATTTTTTTTACCTAAAACAAAACAAAACAAAACAACCACAAAACCCTCTCTAGGAATCTCCAGGCCCTCCAGTGCAACTCTATGGTCAACATCTGCCAGAAGCTGGTCATAGAATCATGCTGGAGGATCTACGAATGCCTAGAGAAGTGTTTTCACTAGGAACTTCTAACATCTCCAGCACAACTCTGTGGTTAACTCCCAACAGAATTACACCGGAGAACTTAGAGATTCCTAGAGATATCATATTAATCAAACCCACAAATAATCAAATTTGCAGAAGTCAAAGCTGCAAATGTGGAGGGCCAATTGTATTGTTGTGTGCCTTCAAGTCTATGATTCTATGATTCAAGTCATTTTCTATTTATGGCAACCCTAAGGTGAACGTATCATGGGATTTTGTTGGCAGGTGTTTTTGGAAAGAGTTTGCCATTGCCATTCACAGAGGCTGAGAGTGTGTTGCTTGCCCTCAGTGGGATTCGTAGCCAAATTGGGAATCGAACCTTGGTCTCCAAAGTTGCAGTCCAGCACTCAAGCCACTACACTACATTGGGTCTCCTAATTATCTTAATAAAATGCTGTATATATTTAGGACAAAAGTACAGCTTTTTTAAAAAAAAATAAAAAGGCATAAACATTGTCACTGCAAATGGAAAATAAAGTTGTTGGGGAATAATGGCATTAACTTTAAGAAATCTCTGTCTCTGATACATACAGTGTGTGTGTGTGTGTGTGTAGGGGGAAGCATGTCTTTGTTCCAATTCAGACTGGCACTTTGTGATGGCCTGTGGGTGAAACCACGTCCACACGCTAGATGCCCCATCGTGTCATGATGCCACACACCCTTCTAGACAGCGTGCAGCATCATGGCATGACTCTGGTGCTGCTTCCAAACGGTGCAGCACTGAAGAGGTGTCATCATGCCACCCTGTCATGGCTATGACACCCTTTAGAGGCTGCAAAAAGGAGCCACTTTTTCCAGCTCCTTTTTGCGCTCTATAGAGGCCAGATCAGTGCTGTGGCATGTGGTTGCCGCAGCACTGATCCAGCCATTAATCAGGTGGCTGCAGACCACTCCTTACTTGCACACAGATTAGTCCTTGCTGTCATTTATGACCTTGATATTAAAAGAAATAAAAGTGCTGAGCAACTGACCAGAATATCAATATTTCCATCTTCTTTATAATATATGATTGTCATGAGGCAGAATGGAGAAATTATGTTAACCCACTCACTGCTTAGATGCTTGCTTCTAAAAATTGTATAATCATATACTTGCTTCTGTGTAAAGTGCTTTCTGCAGGATTTGGAGGCTGATGTTTTTGTTACCACATGCAGTGTTTTTTTTCTTGAATTATGTTTTAATTTTATGTTTACAGTTGATGACACTATTGTTAGCTCAATTTTTGGAAGATATGAGAGGCGGTGCTGTATTATTATTTTTAAATAAAATCTACATAAGGAAGTTTTTTGTTGTTGTTAACCACTCTTGAGTCGATTTTGACCCATGGCGACCCTGTGGATGAGACATCTCCAAGAAGCCCTTTCCTCCACTGTTCTGCTTAGCTCCTGTAAACTCATACCCATGGCCTCCTTAATAGAATCCATCCATCTAGCATGTGGTTTTACTCTCTTTCTACTTCCCTCCACTTTTCCCAGCATTATTGTTTTTTCTAATGAGTCCTCCCTTCTCAAGATTTATCATCTTGGTTTCTAGGGAGATTTCTGTCTTGATCTGCTCTAACACCAATTTGTTTGTCTTTTTAGCTCTCCATGATATATCCTCAGCACTCTTCTCCAGCACCACATCTCAAATGAACTGATTTTTTTCCTATCTTCTTTCTTCACTGTCCAGCTCTCACATCCATAGATGGTAATACGGAATACAATGGCTTGTATGATTCTAACTTTTGTGCTGAGTTGTATATCTTTGCATTTTAGGATCTATTCTCGCTCTTTCATAGCTGTCCTCCCCATTCTTAATCTTCTGATTTCCTGTCTGCAGTCCCGATTCCTATCAATATTTGATCCCAGGTATGAGAATTATTTTACTATTTCTATTTCCTCATTGTCTAGGCTGAATTTGTGTAAATTCTCTGTGGTCATTATTTTTGTTCTCTTTAGGGCAGTACATACTGCCCTGAATAGGCACCCTCTGGGGGCCTTTTTTTCTTCCAGAGGGAAGCTGCAGTGGCCAAAGCATGTGGCTTCCCACCAGTGGAAAAAGAACCTGCAAAAAGCAGGTTCTTTTAAAGCCATGGCGGTGCACCGCTGCAGTGTAATAACTGTGCCACTGGTGCACTCATAACGTAAGCACCGCGCTGCACCATGTAGATGCTGTGCGGCACTTATGTAAAGATGGTGGCGCCCATGTAAACAGGGCGCTGCCATCTTGATGCCCCTGTCACATGCTAGGGTTGTGGGGCATGTGAAAGCAACCCTAGCATGTGACAGGGGCACTTTAAAGGTCCGGTCCATACCGGCCCTTTATGTTCAACAATAAGCCTGCCTTTGTTCTTTCTTCCCTGATCTTTCTTAGTAGATGTCTCAGGTCTGGGAGGTTTTCTGCTAGTATTATGGCATCATCTGTGTATCTTAGATTGTTGATATTTCTTCCTCCTATTTCCTCTCCTTTTTCTGTGTCCAAGCTTGCTTTTCTTACAAGAGACTTATTCCACAATATCCAGGAAATCAAAGGAAAGTTCAAACCAAGGTCTGGGACACTCTATGACAATAAAAATAACATAATTCAAGACCAGGAAGGAATAAAAAGATGTTGGATGCAGTACACAGAAGCGTAATATAAAAGAGATGACAAAATGAAAGACACATGGAAGGAAGATATGAAGATGAACCCCAAATTCTAAAAAGCAAGGTAGAAGCTGCAACAAGAGAAATGGTGAAAACAGATTACCAGGAACAGACAATATTCCAATTGAAATGCTGCAACAACAATAGGACCATAGCACTAATGTCCCACAAAAGCACAATCATGCTCAAAATTCTGCAACATAGAGAAATCCCAGAGGTCAAAGCAGGGTTCAAGAAAGGAAGAGTCACTAGGCACCACATTGCAAACATTGCATGGCTAATGGAACACACAACAGAATTCCAAAATAAAATCAGCATTTGCTTTACAGACTAGCAAAGCCTTTGACTGCATAGATCATGAAAGGCTGTGGAAGACCCTTAAAGACATACTGGTAGGAATGCCAAAACATTTGATAGTCCTGATGAAGAGTCTGTACTCAGGACAAGAGGCTACAAAATACAAAGAAACAGAATGGTTCCCAATTGGAAAAGGGATCAGACAAGGATGCATCTTATCACCCTACCTATTCAACTTATATGCAGAACATAAGGAAGTACAATTCAGATATCACTGGGCCATTAAAGAAAAGGTTGTCATTGAGACATGGTTGGTGAATTTAATTTACATACTATTAATTCTGCATTGTGAACTTGAGTGATGATGTAATTAGTCAGGCTCCCCCAAATTCATGCCTTCCAAATGTGTTCAACTATGTTGTTGTTGTGTGCCTTCAAGTCATTTTTTTGACTTATGGTGATTCTAGTCAACTATCTCAGCAGAGGGAAGAGAAGAGGAGGGGAGGCAGAATCTTGCCCTTCCCAGTAGGTGCAAGCAAAAACAAATTGCTGCAGCCCATCCTGGCTTGGCTGTTCTTCCTCATTAATAACTCTTCCCATCTGCACCACACACTGATGTTGCTTGGCCACATGTATCATAGTTTTCATTTGGGAGATGTTAGTCTATATGCATATGCCTTTTGAGGACAATTTGATTAGTTCCAGAAGCCAGTCACTTCTTTTTTTTATAAAAACAACTTTTCTGATGTAGTGACCCTTAGGCCCATAGTGAATACATGTGTAAGACAACAACCTCTGTTTAATTAAGCCCAGCTATACATAGGAAGAGTAGTAAATTATCCCCCCTCCGCCAGTATGCAAAGGAGCTTCATTTCCATTCAAGAAGTAGTTCCAATTTATAGAGCAAATGTGAGAGTTCTGCAGCGATTTATGTAGTTGAACTCAAAGTCCTAACATTCCTGACTATTGACTGTGCTGGCTCTGGCTGCTGGAAGTTGTAATCCAATGACATCAGGAGGATCCCATGATTCCCATGTCTGCCATACAAAATGTGATGCTTTCATATCCCACAACACCACATGAGTCGAGTATCAGTTGGGCTAGATCAGGAGATTTGCAGAAGCCTCATTCAGTTATTCTTTCAAGTATGTTAATACAACACACAAGGGTTGGGGGGGGGTGGGAAGCACATGCCCTTTTTGATCAATTCTCTTGGTCTGTTCACATGACCAAGAGAATAATCTCCACTACCCATGCAACCTTTGCATACTATCAGAAACCTCGTTTTTTTCTTTTCAGAGTTCTGTACCATATGTCTATGATGTCTATCAGAGGCTATGTCTATCAGATGCTCTGTTTCAGATTACATTCTACATGTGAAGAAACTGACAACAGAGTCTAGCCTGCTCCCTCAAATCACATGCTCAAATTAACCTAGCCAGAATATCTGAGCAGGGTTCTAGTGATACAAAATTATACCACACAAATATTCTTCTACAGGTGTAGAAGAGGGAAGGACTTTGATGCAACAGTGACAGGATGCAGACATCTCTTCAATAAACTTCTCCCAGGTTCCATCATTCTGTGTATGTGTACAGCCAAACCAAGGATGATAATACTCTGCATGTCTTCTGAACCCTTTATGTTGGTGTTCTTCCTTCCTGTCATTTCCAACTAACAGAAACCCTAAGATTTGTTCAGAGGAAGTTTGCCATTGCCTTCCCCGAGGCTGAGAGTGTGTGACTTGCCCAAGGTCACCCAGTGAATTTTATGACCAAGCAGGGAATCGAACCCTTGACTCCAGAGTCATAGTCCAACACTCAAACCACTAAGTCACTCTACATTTAAAAAGAAGGAGCAAATGTGGCAATAGTGGTATAGTATAGCCAGGGATGACATAGTCTGACCCTAATAGCTGTGGATTATAAAGACAGGTGATGTCATCTTCCTCTAACACCATTATCGCTACCATCTCAGGTTCTTCCATTCCTTTGGAGTTAGCTGTGATTCTCATGGTGTCATGACCAGGAAAGTGGCTTTTCCCCAGCAATCATATACTGTAACTTGCTAACTTGTTGTAATGCAAAGGGGTAAGGTTGATCTTAAACATAGTATTAAGACCTGCTAGCTTTTAGCCCATTAGGTGATCTTTGGCAAGTCACACACTCTCAGCCCCAGAAAACATCATGATAGGGTGTCATAAGTCAGAACAACTTGAAGGCACAGAACAACAAGAACTAATACTACTACTACTGCTTCTACTACAACCAAACTTTACGAAAGACCTGCTCTTTAAGTAGGTGGGGACTAGTTTGCTGAGTGCCTTTTCAGCAATTTAAAATGCACCAAGAGTAAGAAAAATCACAAAACAAACAAACAAAAAGGATGAAATCAAGTGTGCATATCTGAGTTTCTACATATACCCTGACCAAACAAACAAACAAACAATAACAAAACAACAACCCTGCTTTTCTTACTGCACAGGGAAGAGTTTGACTGTGTGTGAAAAGCAGATCTTTGCCATCCTCATTTGTCTTCTACTTGACCTTTCTCCATCCGTCTTAATAGCAAATATCTTGCTATTGATTAGTTCATTTAAGATGCTACTAGAGTAAATGTCATTCCACTTTAAATGGATGAAAGAAGTCAACAAAGAATCATCACACTAATTGTGATGTTGAAGAATGCAGATCACAAGTCTCTGGTGCAGAAAGCTAATGTGGCCACTTCCCTTGATGTGAAATATAAGAGAAACCAAGAAACAAAACAAACAAGAAAAGATAAGTGGAATGGCTCTCTCTTTATGACTTTCCTCTAATGGAAGACTGATCCTTTCCATTTCTTCCAAGCTCACTTTTGTTGCAGGGTTTGCAACTGCATATCAGATCAATACATATTCTCAGATAGGATAATTCATTCATAAATCATCGTTTGGAAAAATTTTAAAAGTGTGTATGTGTGTGTGTGCACGCGCGTACACACACACCTATCTAGCAATGATAAATTTGAAGCAGGAAAGGCTGAAGAGGAGACTGGTTAAGTTTAAGGAAAACCCCTGTTATGCTCCTTGTGAAATGCAAGGCTGCTTATTGACACCTGCTTTGGGAAGATGTCTTCACAGTTGCCAGCTACTGAATGGCATAGCTTTAATTCAGAAAAGGATTTTATCATGCACCTTCAGGAAGCAGCCATAAATAATTCTAGCTGGTGTTCAGGGCACAAATGAAGATCCTTTGGGGGGGAAAGGTCTGTTTGTCTTAAATAGTTGGAATATGATGCACATAATGTAGATGCAAAGTTGGCCAAGTATGCATAAGAAAAATGGAACCAAATGCATATTTTGTGGTTTAACTACAAGATTAAGAAGCAAATTACTCAGACTATTTGTTTTTCTTTGGACCTCAAATTCATGGTTACTGTAAGTTATATGGCTAAAGGCACCAAACTAAGTTCAACAAAGGACAAATAATGTGGATTCTTTATTGACAATGACATGAACTCTTAGTTGTTTGGAATGGAAGGGATTTTAAGTCCCTCTCCCTACCAAACCTTTCTTATACCAGGTGAAAATTTGCTCAGCTTAAAGAGTAAGATTTTCTGACATTGTAACAAGGCAAGAACATTTGTTTGTGACCACAAACCGTACAGTAATTTGCCTTCACATTATGAAGCACATCGCTGTTAGCATTCCAAACATTAATAGCAAAATCCTTCTCTGAGTGTGAATCTATTAAGTAGCCAGAATAGCACCATCCACATATATGTTGTTGTTGTTTTGTGTCTTTAAGCCATTTCTGAATTATGGTGACCCTAAGGTTATCTTTTTAATTAGGCTTGAGTGAACTCCAGCACTTGTAGAAATGTATACAAGTGTGTATTTTAAAGAGGGGGAGACTACTAATGTGTGTTTAGTTTAGAGGGGACACCTGAATACTACAGTACCATTCAACAAGCTGTACAGTCATGAAATTCTTTGGAAAGCTGGTATCCTCTCCATGAAATCTTGGGTTCTTTCACCAGAAAGACAACACGCCTCCTGAGATACCCTAACAGGCCCACAAACCGTTGTCCTCTTGTCCCCTTCAGTAGGGAATCACCAGCAACCACCAAAGTCCCCTCCTCCTCCAAGAAGGGACAGGGATCCTTCTATCTAGAGAATCTATCAAAACTACCTTCTAAGGTTTGTGACTGCTGTGTGACCCAGAATCACTAAAAATCTGGAACAGATTTACCAGCCACCAGCTGCCAGGGATGTTATGATCCTGTCTTTGGCTCAGATTATGATACCCTTGATCTGTCCTTATCATGAGACCCACAAATCACTTTCCATGGGCCAAAGGCAGAAGAAAAACTGTGTCATCCTCATTAGCCACTTCAGGAAAAAAATAAGTCGGGATTGAGAAATCCTTTGTATTTACCATAACAAACAAACAAGCTCACCTGTAGTGGTGCTTTCCCATTCGATTCAAATACAGCAACAATTGCCCTGAGCATAAAGCAAGAATCTTTATGAGAGAATATGCGAAGTTTAGACAAATGGTCTAGCCCAATGCTTCTCACACTTTAGGTCGTAAGGGATATACTGATGGGTCCTGAAATGTTTCTGGTGGATCATAAGGCTGTCTTTTTCTTAAGAAGGTCTGGGAGAATATTGCCAATGTTGCATGCTTGTTTAAGAACAGATTTATCCTCTCCGTCCTTTCTTCCATCCTCTACATCAGGGATGGACAGCTATACCCCACCGTGTGCTTTTAGCCCCCTTCTCTACCCAACTAGGGGGAATTGAGGGTTTTGAGAGTTGAAGTCCAAATACAACTGGAGGGCATAGTTGCTCACGCTGGCCCTAGGCAATCTGACATCATACATACACATGGGGGAACGGGGTGAGAAATAAGAATGGTCAAACACTGGACAATGGCAGGTGTAGTATCTTGAGACTCAAAAGAAGCTTTGGGGTAATTTAAAGTATTATATTTCAAGTAAAGTGTCATACAGATTTTAAAAATATATGTAGACTTTTAAATAAACTAGGGAAAGTTAAGATTAGTATAGTTGAAGAACCATAGTCAGGTAAGCTGGAAGTGGTTGTTCTCCTGGTTTTGTTTTGTTTTGTTTGTTTGTTTTTTTGTATTTAATTTTAGAATTGTTTTAGAGAGTTTTAATTTTTTTGTTAATTAGATGGCTACTTCCTTGTTTATTTTTAGATGGAGAAAATTTAGTGCATATTTATTTTTGGGTGTTTAATAAAAATATTTGGAAGAAAACTAAAAAGAAGGCAGAACTAAAGTATTCCTGGTTTGTACTTTGACCTTTGGGCTGTGTATCCAGTAGAAGGCCTGGGATGGATTAATGGCCATCGTGTTTTTTCTTGGAATCCTAACTAATATTAAGATGGGATGCATTGTAAACATTTAAAAATTAACAAACTTCTGTAGTCCCATAGTCAAGGAGACTTGGGGGATTCTAAATGTTCTAGTTCCGCCCATAACATTAAAAAAACACATTGAATGTGATATATTTTTCAATTGCAACCAAAGAGCATGGTTCTCCTTCCATGTGAAGAAGCTAACTAGACTGGTAGCTCAGTCTTATGTCAACATTGGCAATGGTAGCATGTCTTACAACACCACTTTGGACAACGGGGGTGTTGAAGGCATCATAGAACTTCATTGTGCACTCAGCTGGGTCTTCCATTACTCACTGCCACTCACTGTCTCTTAGCATTTGCCATCTAAGGCAGCTACTTCACAGTTACTTTCTATCCTGAACCATACTTGAGCAAAACAGAATGCAAAATGGCCTCTCCTCAGGACCTAGTATAGTAACCCTTCCCATACAATGGGACTTCTGTGTTTGGTGGGCCGTTTGCTTTGGTAAATGTACAGGCTGACAGCTCCTTATGAAAATGTTCCATCAGCGCTGATCCATTTAACTTGTGATTTGATGTAAAATCTCTTGCAGAGGGTGGTTCTTCTCCATATAGAAACAGGCGACAGAACCGTTGCCAATGTTGTATATATCTGGCACTCACTTCAAAGCACTCAGTGACTCAAAATTCTCCTGGGTGGGTTTGCTTCAGATAGATTACATACTATTTTTGTTAGATGTATAGTTCCAAAATACAGATTCCTCTGACTGAGAAGGCAGCATTTGGGGAAAAAACAGCTGACTTGCCCACTTGCTTGTTAAATTTTCACATATTGTATTTTATGAGACACTTGTCTTTTTGGCAACGATGCCCAGATTGGAAAGACGCTATCATAAAACATTGCCTGGTTTAAAAGGCAACATTGTTCATTTTATAAGAATTGATTCGACAGGATTACAGAAACAGCAGATAGCACTAGCATTGGGCTGCCTTCTGATGAAACAGGAAACGGTTTAGCCTTAAAATACTGAGTTACACTTTTGGGAGAATAGGGGCAAGGAGGTTAAAAGGTGCCAACCAGTGGCAGATGGTGATTCCCTTGACAATGGGCTGGTGAATGTGTTTTGGATTTAGTGTGAACTTTAAGAAAACTATTGTAAATGTGGTCTGGAGATAAGGTTCAGCACTTTGGATAGTTCATTTAAACTTCTGGCTAAACCCCAGGATGGATTTACTATCTCACCTAGAAGCTGCCAGCTATTACTGGTGCAAATCTGATTTTCAAGTAACCAGTCCTCAGTGGGGTGGGAGAGTGCTCTTCTCCTATAGACACATCACAATAAGAGACCTTATTGAATTCTCTCTCTCTCTCTCTCTCTCTCTCTCTCTCCAAATGTCCCTAGAGTTTCCACATTTTTACTGTTCCTAGTGAAACCAGAGTCATGACACAGAGAGAAAGTTATGTGAACATGAATGTAAATAGCAACTAGGAACCCATCCACAATGCAGAAATAATCTGGTTTGACACCACTTTAACTGTCAGGGCCAGTGCTATGGAATTATGGGTTTGTAGTTTGTTGTGGCACCAGATGAGCACTGGAAGGTAAAGTGGTATCAAACTGGTGTGGTCTTCCTCTCTTTCTACTTCCCTCCATCTTTCTTGACATTATTGTCTTTTTTAATGAGTCATGTCTTCTCATGATATCGCCAAAGTGTGACAGCCTCAGTTTAGTCATCTTTGCCTCCAGGGAAATTTCAGGCTTGATCTGTTCTAGGTGCCATTTATTTGTTCTTTTTGCTCTCCACTCTTCTCCAGCACCACATCTCAAATGAATTTATTCTCTTTTTGTTCATTTTTGTAACTGTCCAGCTCTTATATCCGTACATGGGAATGGGGAATACAATTACTTGTATTGTAAGTGCATGTTGAGTTGTCCCAAAATGGTGAAGTATATTAACAAACTATTGTTACAGTGCAGTCAAACAATCCATAGATTTTACTCTGATGAAAACAAATCTATTAAAGCAGTGCTTCTCAAACTGATGTGGGAGAACAATAGTTTTTTTGTCCCCTCAGTGTGCCAGTTGGCTACAAGCATATTTGTGCCACTTGGCTACAACTGTGTTTCTTTCCTGAAACTCCAGCAGGGACCAGCAACTGGCTTGTGGACCAGAACCTGTGCCTGAATGATCACACTGAGTAGCTCTGCAATTTTTTTTTTAAAAAAAAATGATGAATGAAAACCAGCAAAAGTCAGGACTTTTTGATTTGTCACATAGGCTGCATCCTTTGTGCTGCTGCCACAATAAATGGCAACTCCCAGAGTTCCATAGTATTGAGCCATTGCAGTTAAAGTAGTGTCAAACTGCAGTGTGGAAGCAGCCACTGTGGGCGTATGGGGTGTGTGTGGGGATTTCCTGCATATTCTTAAATCTGGTTCATTTAGAAAGGTCACAGAGGAACATCAAAAGAGCCCGGAAACTTCAGAACTGGTTCAATTCTTGTTCAGTGCGGAACCAACCAAATTACTCAACCAATAAAATAAATGAAATGAAATGAAATAAACCAATAAAATAAATGTCCTCAACCAATAAAGGCCCAGTTCAATGCCACTGTTTCCATACCACCTGTTTTCACATTATGCCAAATGCTGTGTGCAGGCCTCCATCCTAAAAGAGTCAATTGCCACCTGGAAAATAATGTGTGTGGGGGGGGGGCGTTGCTAATAGTAATTCAACCCCCTCACACACAAGCAGTCACAATAAATTATTCATTCGCCCTCTTCCAACTCAGTGCCTTTCAAATGTGTTGGAAGTCAAAACCCATCATCCTCACACAGAACAGCTGTGATGATGGACCTGTAGTCCAACAAAGGTGCCAAGTTGGGAGGAGTTTGGATTCAGCAGTCACTATACGCTGGTTTTATAACTCTGGTTCCCTTGCCAGGTCATTGGCTGGATGATGATGGGGAAAATTGCACTATTGCAGAGACAGCCTCCTATGGACTGGCAGTTTTCAGGGTTGTAAATCTGGCATCTGTTGCAACCGCAAAAACTCACTTTAGTGAAAGTGGGGTGGGTGGGGGTGGAGTCTCTGATTTTTTTCATTCATCTCTTTTTTTACAGAAAGTGACAATTGATGTACCGTTTGTGGTAGGCTGGGGTGTGTGAAAAAGTCTCATGCATACAGAAAGTACAATCTGGTATTTCACATGGCATCAGGAGGAGGAGGAGGTAGAAGAGGAGAAGGGGGAGTTTTTAACCTAATTTTATACCTGCCTTTCCTGATGCCTATTGAGTTACACTTAGCCAAACTATACATTACTTTGCTGCAGGATGTAATGTTAACCTAACAGCCCCTAGTGCATTGCAATACATCCAGGTGAAGCCTTAAGGAAACACTTAACCCTTTCTCTTCCAGTTACTTCCCCCTTGAAACTCCCTCAAACTGATGTTCCTTCCAGCTGTAACATCCTTCCTCCATGGACTTCAATATTTGTATTGCCTTTGCTTTTCCCTGAAGCTGAGAGAGTGTGACTTTGCACTTCATGGCCAAACAGGAATTGAAGCCTGGTCTCCAGTTGTAGTCCAATGCTCAAACCACTGCACCAAGCTGGCTGTCCTGTAGATGCTTATGTATTTCTAAACCATAGGCCTGTGACGTGGAATTTGCACATAGAGTCAACAAGGTTGGATCTTGCTTGTCCTTTCAGTAACTGAGGGGTGGGCAACTTGCAACTTCCAGATGCTGTAAGACTGGAATTCCCATCAGTCCTAGCAAGCATAGGCAATGGTGACCAGGTGAGGTATTCCGGGAGTTGCAATGAGGCTTGGAAAAACAAAAAGCGTCCATAGCAGGAAAAAAAATCTGCAGATATATATAGAGTGCATTCCTGTAGAGACCTTCCCCTCCATTCCTGAAGTGAGTGTAGGTAGGACTACAAAGGAATCATTACTGAACAGTCTGGATTCTCTTTTTCCTAGATGGCAAAACTTGCTGTTTTTAGAAGCAGTGGAGAAGCTGAAAGAAAGAGACGGCTGGGGTAAATAATAGATAGGCTTAAGAGCAGGACTCTAGCTGCCCCTCTAACCAGTTCTTCATTTTGTTGAATGAATGATTTATGGCATGTCTGTGAATCCAGCACCTTTTGCAGATGATGTCACTGTCCTCATTTATTACACATACGATACTCCATATGATTCTCTAGGGAGGAGAAGCAGGGATTTTCTGTGCATGTTGCCACATTTAGCTAAGCTCCACAAACCTGCTTTCACAGCCTGGGAAGAGCCTGCATTGCTCACATATACATTTCATTGGAACAGTGTTTGTGTGTTTATGTGTGTGTGTGTGAGAGAGAGAGAGAGAGAGAGAGAGAGAGCGAAAGGAAGAAAGGAAGCCATCCTACAACAACAAAAAAGGCAATGAGGCATAGTGGTCTTAAGAGTTTATATATGCTCATCTTTTAAAGTTACTGAAAATATGTTCATAGAGTCCTTTTAAAAAACATGGAACGCTTTTATCAATTTTATAAATCAAAGAAGAGGGGATACTGGCATGATAGGATTTGAAGCGTAAGTAGAAGCAGTGCTTTTTAGGACAGAAACGTAGACTTTTGGTAATGAAAATAGCTGTGTTGTATTAAAGATGATAAAAAGATAAGAGGAGAAACCAAGGATAATCATTAGGTTACAGTTAGGAAGAAATGGGAAATCTTTTTATTTTTAAAGGGGGGGGGGGGAGGACAGTTCAGGGTAAGGGAAAATATTGTAATGTGTTGTGTGTATGTGTGTGTGTGTTTATGTGTTTATCTGTGTTTATGTTTTCTGTATTATGTATTATTGTGTTTTTGTTATTTTTGAACAGTGAATAAAATTATTTTAACATAAAAAGTATAAAAAGAAAATATGTTCAATTCAAAGATTATTCACCCATGTCATTTGTGCAGGGGCTCTGCAGAACGGCTTGCCTTACTAAACAGGAAGAGTCATCTGTGAAGGTCTGTGGCACTGGTAGATAAATTCAGAAGACAAAAGACATTGACAGATTATAAGCATATTAATATGTGTGTTAATACAGTTGGCATTTCATATCCAGAGATCCTGTACCTACCGATTCAACCATCCATGGCTTGAAAATATTTTTTAAAAACGTCCAAAAAGCAAGCCTTGGTTTTACCATTTTATATAAGGGACACCATTTTACTATGCCACTGTATATAATGTGACAAGCATCCACGGACTTTGGTATCCATGGGGTGTCCTGGAACCAAACCTAGCAGATACCAGGGGGGCACTGTAAATAGGTATTTTTTTTAAGTTGCCTTAGTGCTTGTTTGTCATAACAGCCTTGAAAATAAAGTCCTCTTTAAGAATCAACAGCACAGAAAAATAATATTCTGAAGTGCTTGGTGGAACAGTCCCAGTCAAGAGCCTAAATCCAATTGCTGGTCCCAATTGCTAGTTCGATATAAAACATATTTATACATTTGTGGGAGTGGGATGCAAATCATGATTTTACACTAATTTTACCAAATGGACAGGTGGTTAACAGCAGGCCTAAGACCAAACAAACATTGTGGATCAGAACTGGTGAAACTTGAAATGATTGTGCTCCTTTCTGCATGGGAATGCTGCATCCATTAGTGAGCTCTACTAACAGATCAAGAAAAGTAATAGCCAACTAAATATTTTATTAGCATTTTGTGCAATTTGCTAACGAGCAGACCAGTTGCTACTGAGTATCTCTTTAAAGAATATCAGACGACTCAATGAAGATAACACCCAGCTTTGATTCTAAAATAAGTTTCCTCGTGAATGAATATTCACAATTATTTTCACATTAGTAGACCTCTTCTCTCTACGGAGAGAGAGTAGGCTATATTCCTTGATGGCAAATATTGATTGCTCTATCAGTATGGATTATAATGAAGTAAACAGGACCACATCAATCACAACCCCACACAGTTCTCTCTCTTTTTAAAAAAATAATTTGAAAGCAACAGTAGTTATTTAAAGTTCATCTAGATGAGATTAAATAATATTCTGAAAGTATATCTTATCTGTGTCTTCAAATAACATGCAAAGCATACAAATACTGGACTAATTTATCCAAACAAAATTCAAAGTGTAATTCAGATTTGTTGTGCATTCTAATTAATGAAATATTTCTTACCTCTAGTAACTCTCTCGGGTGGGAGTTACATCTGAGGAAGTAGGCTAAGAGTACACCTAAACTGTAGGAATAATGCAGCTTGACACCACTTTATGTTCTGTAGCTCCATCCTATAGAGTGCTGAGATCATGGTTCTACAAAGTCTTTAGCCTTCACTGCCAAAAAGTGGTGGTACCTCATAAAATCTTTAATCCCAGTATTCTTCAGATTGGAGCCACAGCAGTTAAAGTGGTGTCAAACTGGATTATTTCTAAAGTGTAGATGCAGCCTAAGTCTACAAAAGCTCATGCTGTAACTTCTTGAATGCAGGCTGTATCTGCACTATGGAAATAGTGCAGCTTGACACCCCTTTAACTGCCAGGGCTCAATGCTATGGAATCCTGAGATTTGTAATTCGTTGTGGCACCTAAGCACTCTGACAGAGAAGGCTAAGTATCTCACAAAAGTACAAATCCCAGAATTCCATAGCATAGAGCCATGGCAGCTAAAGCAGTATCACACTGCATTGTTTTTTGCAGTGCAAATGCAGCAGTAAGGCTCAAAGGTGCCACAAGATCCCTGTGTGTATTGATATTCCTGACTAACATGACTGTGTCTCTAAATTCAGAAGGTGGGATTCATTCTTACCTATAAGTCTTAACTATACTACATGGCAGAGTGGTTTGACCATTATTATGGCTCTGGAGAACAAGGTTCAAATACCTGATTTGGGTGACCATGGGTAGTCACACCCTGAGCCTCAGAAAACGCTGTGATAGGTTCACTTTAGGGTTGCCATGAGTCAAAGACTGCTTGAAGAAACACAACAACAACAACAACAACAACGACTCCATCAGAAGGTGATGCTCTTGTGTGCCTCCATGCCATTTCCACCTTTTGGAGAACCTGAATTTTCTTGGAAAAATTTGATCAGAGAGGGTTTGCCTTTGCTTTCCTCTGAGGCACTTTCCTTCAATGGGATTTTTAAAACAGTGGTTGGATGGACACGTTTCATGGTTACTTTAGAAGTGGGTTCCTGCATTGGCAGAGGTTAGGAGTAGACAGTCTTCCGGGCCCCTTCCAACTCCATGGGCGATTCTAGACTGCCCAAAAGGGGCGGTCTGCAATCGCTTCAGGAAGCAGCGGGATGGGGCCAAGGCTGCCATACCGGCAGCCTCTGCGGCCCCATCCCGCCGTTTCCAGAGGCCGTGGGGAACTGGCAAACTGCCGGTTCCCCGCAGCCTCTAACCAGGGTGCAGCATGCACCCTGGGCGCCCCTGAACCCCACTTGCAGAGGTGGGGCCGAAGGGAGAAAGGGGCCGTTGCTGTGGCCCCTTTCTCCCTGGGTCTTTGCCGCGGCTGTCTAAAAGCCATGGCAAAGACCTGTCCGGAAAAAGGAGTTCCGTTTGGAGCTCCTTTTTTTGCGCCACGGGAAGGGTGCGATTTGCGCCCTCCCACAGTGCAAAGGCGTCATGGTGTGCGCAGCACGTCTAAAAGCTGCGCACACCATGACGCCATCATGGTGCGCACGTGTGGATGCCGCCATTTAATAATGGCAGCGCCCATACATGCTAGGGTTAAGGAGGGTGTAAAAGCTGCGCCCTCCCTAACCCTATTTGCACCCTTTTGGGTGCTTAAAGCGCTTCAAACTGCCAATCTAGATTGGCCCCATGAGTTTATTATTCTATAATACAAGATACAACCAGTGAACATGCAGCCCTCCAGAGACTGTTGGACTCTAACTCCCATCATCTGCAGCCAGTTCAGCTGATATTGAGGATTTGTGGACGTTTCAGTCCAACAGTGGCCCAGATCCTACATCAAGCAAGAAGAATGTAATGCTAGAGTACAGTTCCTTGTCCTCCCCTTCCCTAGTAGCTGTCAAGCTCTGGGAGGGGACACTTGCTGCTACTTACCAGGTTGGAGGAAGGGAAGGAGAAGGCGGCAGTTTGGAGAAGATTTATGTAGCTGGTCTCAGCTTTGAGAGAGGGAAAAGACTGGGAGGGTACCCTTTCAGAGCTGAGACCAGCCATATTTTCATCATGGAGTCGAAGGCTTTCATGGCTGGCATCCATAGTTTTTTGTGGAGCTTTCGGGCTATGTGGCCATGTTCTGGAAGAGTTCCTTTCTGACGTTTCACCAGCATCTGTGGCTGGCATCTTCAGAGAATGATAGCCTCCCCTTTTCCTCCCTCCTATCCCACTGGTAAATAGCAGCCTTTTCCAGAGCTGCACAGCTGCCTCTGGCGTGAAGGGCTATAGAATAGCTCCTTGCAACCCAGTAGCAACCCAGTGCAGGGGGTATGGACCACACCAGGTGACACCAAACCTAGCGACACCGTTGCTGCACCCCATCCCAAATGTAGTATGCATGTGTGTGATCCACATGTAAGCACACCGGTGTCACTAATAGAGTTCCATCCAACCCCTGGAAGAACCACTCCTGGCCTATAATGATTTCATAGGGTAAAGCTGTATATCTATATCCACCATTTCTCATGCAAGTGTGAAGTTCCGATGCATGCAAGGATCCCCACAGAGTTCAATAGCAAAATGATCTAAGAAAAGAGGAAAGCATTTTCTATGGAGCTCTGGAGGGAAAAATCTCATCCTGGCGCATAGGCTTCATTAGGAGAAAGATTGTGCTTCTAGTATTTTTCCTTAGAATTATTTCACAGAGGTCAGTGGTACTAGACAAGGATAAATGGTTTCTGACATGCAGCCTGAGTTTGAAATTTTAGTATAAGATAGGTAGGCTGAAGCTCTTGGAGGCTGATCAAGTGTGGTCCTGCCATCCGTGTGGTTGCTGCAGAGTTAATGGAGGGTTCAGTGTTAACAATCTAATACCTGCTTATGGACTAACCTGCACTGCAGAAATAGTGCAAATTGATACTACATTAACTACCATGGATCAAAGCTCTGGAATCCTGGGATTTCTAGTTCGTTTTGGCACCAGAGCTCTCTCAGAGAGAAGGCTAAATATCTCACAGAATTACAAATCCCAGAAGTCTATAGCATTAAGCCATTCCAGTTAAAGTGGTGCCACACTGCATTAATTCTGCAGTGTAGATGCGGCCTGTGTCAATGATACAATATCCTTTCTAATAATAATAAGTTTATCTTAGTACTGGTTTGCAGTTACATACAGGAGGTCTGCAGTCACATGCAAGAGGAGTGCAGTGTGTATGTGTGTGGGGGAGTATCTGTGTATTCTTGAGAAAATTTTCTTACTTTGAACATTTATTCTAAAACATATGTGTGGTATTATGGGGTACTTTAAGGTTTTGTGCCTCTCTGGGAATATTATCTGCATAAATTAAAGCCCTTGTTAGATGCTGGCTGTAAACAGAAATAAATGCATAAAGTGTGATTTACTTGTGAGATTCCTGTACAAGTAATAAATACATCCCATACCAATGGTGGTTTAGAACTCTGATGCATCACATTAAGACTGTCATTATTCTTATTGGTTCCAACTCTGGTGAGTAGTTGGGCTACAAGTCACCTGTCACTTATGGTGACCCCATGAATTCCATAAGGTTTTCTTATGCAAGGAACACTCAGAGGATGTTTTTTTTCCTGTTCCTTCCTTTGGAATATAGCCTTCAGCAGCTTTTATTCACTGATGGTCTCCCACTCAAGTACTAACCATAGCTGACATCCTGCTTAACTTCCAGGATCAGAATGGCCCAATCTAGACAGGCACTAAAAGGCGCCTGGGTGGCGCCATTAGGGTTTGTGAGCGCGCAGCTTTCGCACACTCACAAACCCTAGCACGTAATGGTGCCGGCGCCATTACGTAACACTATTAATGATGTACGTAATGGCACCACCGCAACTGCGCAGCTTCCACACGGAGCTGCACAGTTGCGGCAGCGCAAAGGTGCCAAATGGTGCCTTTTCCCTAAATTGCGCTGCAACTACTGCACAAAAAAGGAGCGCAGTTCTCCTGCTCCTTTTTTGCAGCGGAGCTTCACTACGGCATCTAGCTTCTGCAGTGAAGCTCCGCAGCTAAAAAGAGTGATGCCAGACTGCCCCTTTTGGGCGGTCTGGAAAGGGCCATAGAACCTGGTGCTTTAATGGTATTTAGTTTAATGGCTTCATATAGTGAATATGATACTAGGCTGCATCAATAGGAGTATAGTGTCTAGATCCAGGGGATTACTAGTACCACTCTGTTCTGCTTTGGTCAGATCTCACTGGGAAAACTGTTACCATTCTGGGCACTATAATTCAAGAGGGATATTGACAAGCTGGACTCTGTCCAGAGGAAGGTGACCAAAATGGTGAACAGTCTGAAAACCATGCCCAATGAGGAGTGGCTTAGGGAACTGGGTTATCTTTAACCAGGGGAAGAGAAGGTGAAGAGGTGACATGAGAATCATGTTTAGAAAGAGAGCCCTGGTGGTGCAGTGGTTAAATGCCTGTACTGCAGCCTCTCACTCAAAACCATAAGGTGGCGGGTTCAATACCAGCAAAAAGGGCTCAAGCTCAACTCAGGCTTGCATCCTTCCGAGGTCACTAAAATGAGTACCCAGATTGTTGGTGGCAAGTAGCTTACAGTTTTAAACTGCTTAGACACTGCTTAGGCAGTATGACAGTATGAAGCACTATATAAATGAAACTGTTTGCTTGACTGCTGTAATCCACTTTGATTCCCGACTGGAAAAGGCAGAATAGAAATAAATCCTATTATTATTATTTGAGGAGATGTCATATTGAGGATAGGGCCAACTTGTTTTCTGCTGCTCCAAAGACAAGGCTATGGGGTCATAGATTCAAACTATGGGGGGGGGGGAGTTCCACCTAAACAATAGGAAGAATTTACTGACGTTAAGAGCTGTTTAACAATGGAATATGCTACCTCAGAGTGTGGTGGAGTCTCTTTCTTTGGAGGTTTTAAAACAGAGACTGGATGGCCATCTGTTAGGAATGCTTTGATTGTGTATTCTTGCATGGCAGGGGGTTGGACAGGATAGCCCTTATGTTCTCTTCCAACTCTGGGATTCTATGATTCTAGGACTAGAACTTTTCTATTTTAATTCCTCTCTAGGTGTTTCTTGATTTTACTGTGCACTCACCTTGTAATTTTCACTGATCCCATTTTTACAACCTATTGTGGTATTATATTGTGTTGTTGTTTTTATTTAAGGGAATATATAATTGCTTTATTTAAGCAACACAACAATTAATTATTAAGTCCTCAATAATTAAAACTTTCTGATGATTTCTTCTAAAGATCAGTCTATAAATAACTTTAATAATACACGGTTATTTCCTTTACCAACTAGCTTAAAGTGTTTGCAAGGCAAAATATTTGATCTTTGAACTGATATGTGTTAGGAGTTTCACACAGCAACAAAAACTTAAAATTTGTAGTGTCTTGGCTCTATTTGTTTCCTTCCAGATGGAGGCATATAAAACAAGAAGAGCTGCATGTAGATGCTGCCATTGCATCTACAGGAGCAGCTTCATGAACATAAAATCATACCCAAGGGCTATCCAATCCAAAATCTTGCCATGCAGGAATACACAAAGCACTCCCCACAGGTGGCCACCCAGCCTCTTTTTAAAAACCTCCAAAGGTGACTCCAGCAGCATCTGAGGCAATGTATTCCATTGTGATGGGAGAAGGACAACTCCCTCTCTTGTACCCTGTGTGTGCATGTATGTCTTCAAGTCGCCTGTTGCCTTATGGATTTCACAGGGTTTTCTTAGGCAAGGAATACTCAGGAGCTTATTACACGATCAATTTTTTCCTGAAAAACCGAACGCAATCATTAGGTTTCGCGCGATTGCGTGATTTCTCATTACATGCAATTGCTTGTTTTTGCGAACGAAATGGGAGTTTTCACGTAATTGCGTGAAAGGTTATTATATGATTTTGCCTAATATGCGAATGTGGTCCAAACGCAATCAGAAAATAGGCAAATTCGGTGAACTAGCGGACTTACAATTCCTATTCCCTGGCAATTTCGTATTCATTTCGCTTTTTGGGGGTGTGATAGGCATTTCTATTCATCCCCAATTTCGCCATCATTACTACAATTCCCATGATCCTTCATGGCACTGGCTTCTCCTTTTTACTTCCTGTAGTGCCCAAAATGTTTTGCCATGCATGAACAGGTGGCCAGAAGAGGGAGCACTTTTATGCTCATCTAGTGCCAGCTTTACCCTCATCTTTTTGCGTGATTGCTGGCTTCCAACAGTTGCCATAGCAATTCCTCCTTCACTTGCCCAGTTAAGATGAGGTACCCAAGGGCTATCCAAACAGACCCCCCATCTGCCCTGGTTCCCATTCATTCCATAGAATTCATGCATGGCACCACTTGTCCGGGTAGATAAGAATTGGCACTGTTACAGTGATTTCAAGATGACACTCACGTCATGGGGCATGGGGTCCTGAGAGTCTTCTATTCTGACCAATAACATGCAGCATGATTTGATGGGGAATTCCTGCATGGCACACCAACATCTCAGCGCACATGGGGCTTTGGGCACTGGTCCAACATGGAGGATGCTTTGATGGGGAATTCCTGCATGGCATGGCACACCAACATCTTAGCACGCATGCGACTTAGGATGCGGGGCCAACATGGAGGATGCTTTGATGGGGAATTCCTCCATGGCACACCAACATCTCAGCGCGCATGCAGCTTTGGGCATGGTCCAAAATCATAGATTCATAGAATCACAGAGTTGGAAGAGACCACAAGGGCCATTCAGTCCAACCCCCTGCCATGCAGGAACTCTCCATCAAAACATTCCCGAAAGATGGCCATCCAGCCTCTGATTTAAGACCTCCAAAGAAAGAGACTCCACTCCAAGGGAGAGTGTTCCACTGTCGAACAGCCCTTACTGTCAGGAAGTTCCTCCTAGAGAGAATCTCTTTTTATTAATATGGTAGAATCTCTTTTACTAATGTGGTAGAATCTCTTTTTATTGAGTTTCCATCCATTATTCTGGGTCCTGTTCTCTGGAGCAGCAGAAAACAAGCTTGCTCCTTCCTCAATGTGACATCCCTTCAAATATCACCTCTTAACCATCTCTTCTCGAGGCTAAACATCCCCAGTTCCCTGAGGCGTTCCTCATAGGGCATGGTTTCCAGACCCTTCACCATCTTAGTTGTCCTCCTTTGGACTCGCTCCAGTTTCTCCACATCCTTTTTGAATTGTGGTGCCCAGAACTGGACACAGTATTCCAGGTGGGGCCTGACCAAAGCAGAATAGAGTGGCACTATTACTTCCCTTGATCTAGACACTATACTCCTATTGATGCAACCTAACCTCTAAACAGAGGCTGGATAGCCATATGTTGGGTGTGCTTTGATTGAGAGTTCCTGCATGGCAGGGGGTTGGACTAGATGGCCCTTATAGTCCCTTCCAACTCTAGGATTCTATGAATAGCATTGGCCTTTTTAGCTGCCACATCGCACTGTAGACTCATGTTCAGCTTATGGTCTACTTGGACTCCTGAATCCCTTTCACACATAGTTTCATTCATCCAGGTGTCCCCCATCCTATATCTGGGGAAAAAGCACAGCAAGTAAAACCCTTAGCTGCTTGCAGGCTTTCATGTGAAAATGAGGAAAAAGTACAAGTAAAACCCTTAGCTGCTTGCAGGCTTTCACGTGAAAATGGGGAAAAAGCACAGCAAGTAAAACCCTTAGCTGCTTGCAGGCTTTCACGTGAAAATGAGGAAAAAGTACAAGTAAAACCCTTAGCTGCTTGCAGGCTTTCACGTGAAAATGAGGAAAAAGTACAAGTAAAACCCTTAGCTGCTTGCAGGCTTTCACGTGAAAATGAGGAAGAAGTACTTTTACATTTCAGGGAGGAACCGGAAATTGCAGAGGGAATACCCAAACTCAATGACCTGGAAGTACATGAGGTCACCATGGCATCGGTTGAGAACTGGGCATGTGCAGGAGAGCAATTTCGCATTTAGAAATCCACTGGTGTAATAAGATATTCCTGAATGTGTTTGTATAAATGTACAATAATGTATAATAAGCTTTCGCGCAATCGCGTGATTTGCGAATCCATAGCGCAATTTATTTTGCGAAATAACCTAGCTATATCATTGTGTGATGCACTTTCACGCAATCACGCGAAATTTCGAATTGAATACGAAAATTACTATTGCGAAATTGAGAGAAATTCCTCACATGTGATAAGGTCCTCAGAGGTGGTTTTGCCAGTTCCTTCCTCTGAAATATAGTCTATAGCACCTAATATTCATTGGTGGTCTCCCAACCAATACAATTCTAACCAGAGCTGACCCTCTATAGATTCCAAGATCAGACAGGATTTAGGGCCCCTTCTTGCACCCTCCTCCCAAAAGCCTTGCCCTAAAGGGTTGGAAAAAATCATGGAGTGCATTTTAGGGCACTGCAAAGGGCTGGCTTGGGGAGAGGCTCCCAACTCATGCTAGACTTGGCAACACATGTATAGAAGCAACTCAGTTTACATCCACAAGCCACAATGAGATTCTACTAGATGTGTTTTGGGCATGCTTGACCCTAATGGCCTGACACTATTAGAAAAAATGAGAAGGAAATTAACTAAGACATATTTTTGGAACGGGTTGGTGTTATGCAGCCTTCTGGAGTGGTTGGACTGCAACTCCCATCAAGCTTAGTCAGCAATGAGGAATATTGGGAATGGAGAATCCAACATGAATCAAACCCTGCTCTAGAATTACTTCTGTCATGCAGCCACCCAACAGGTTTCCAGTTTAATATGACAAAACAAAATTAGTGGCTTATCAGAGGTGCCAAATAATGACATACCAATATAGTAACAGATATTATTGTAAGGATTTTTCACTAATAATAATCCCAATCTATGATTCACCACAGAATTCTAAACGTTTACATCTCTTGTGTTGACCAGGCACGAATGAAACCACTGCATTCACAGCTGATTTTTAACTGCTCTCATAGAACAGAGAGCTTTGTCACTTGAAGGAGAGCTATATTTCTGCATGCAAAACTAATACCTGCCAAGTCCTCATCAGGGTACGGTGTATTTTCAGTCTGTTTGATCTCAGTAACCTTATGTACACTGAACACTATGCTCCATCCTGGCCAAAGAACACAAAATATGGTAATAGCTGTGCCAGAACATTTCAAGCTTATTGTTCAAAGATCCTAATAGAGTTTTGATAGCGTTATTATCCAAGTATGCCACTTAGTTTATACACAATAAAAATCTGTGTTCTTAATCAAAGGTTATCATACACAAAAATGGACCTTTCCTTAGTCTCCTTTCCCATATAGGCCTCTAAGTGTCCCCAAAATCTGCTCTGGAGGGTCCCCAATGAAGGATCGGGGATAGGGGAATTTCCCTGTGCTGTTCACAGGTCACAAGGATACAAAATATCCTGAGTATAAAAATGAATTTCTCCAGAGCTATGTCTTACTTTATGAAATGAGAACAGATCCAGTTAAGCTAAGCTCAACTGTCTTTACAAGAGACTCATGTAGCCTACATTCCAGGAGGGATCAATAGCTGGCAAAAAGGATTTTTATTTCAATGGTCGGCTGAGGAGGGAGAAATATTTCATTACACACACACTTTGTTGTGGGAAGACTTGAAGCTACTTAGGGAAATGTTCGCTGAAATGAAATTAAAAGAAGTTTTAGATAACAACAAGCTAGACAGTGTAAATGGGTTGTGTTAATTGTCTATTTTGAAATGTCTACAATATAACAAAATCATTTATATAAAACCATATTTAATATACAACAAACTTCCACCACATAAACACATTTTATAAACATATTATAGTTCCAATTACAGATTTTCATAAAAACATTTTCATATCAAGAATCTTAATACAGAATGATTTATTTCTATGTCAAAATACATTTACAGTGTAAATTGTCTGTAGAAAAAAGATACAGAGAAATGGAGTTTGCTGGTATTTAATCCAAGAGTAGAAACTTCTCTTATTTCTTTATTTCATGTTCAGCTTTAAAACATTATCTGAAAGGGTGAACCAAAGGGTTATTTTGCTTTGGTTTTATCCAAAGCTCCAAAAAGCAGGAAAAGAAAATTACATTTGTCTTGTTTCCAGGGCATCATAGGCAAACACAGGATAGCATTATGCTCAAGCTATTCTGGTCAGAGCCATGAGCCATGTTTACTTGGAAAGACAATATTTCTGAAAAAGTTGGTTGCCCCACAAGATGCAGAGCAGAGCCCTTTTTTATATACATAAAATACGGAACCGGCTGAAGGGGAAAAATCCACATACAAACACATATAAAGATTGATCACACAGTTTTATTAGAATCTTTTGAGCAATTGTATCAAGTGATTCCTTTATTTGATTTGTTGAATTTTTTCCCAATGGAGAAAAAAAGAAAAAGAGAGAAGAGACATTGGAGTGGACTGTTTTTCAACCCTGAGCATTTAACACTGCATATCAAGTACTGTAGTAAAGAAGCTGGTTAAGAATGTAGCACTAGCACAAGTAAATGATATTAATCCTCTAGGTGATCAGGTTTGTACAAAAAAAAATACATAGTTTTCAATAAATAATGCTTAACTTTACAACTTTGATACAGCAATGTCATACACTGTTTTGACACATACTAAACTCTGCATGCTATATAGTCTACTAGAAGACAAAACTCTGCCATGCATTTTCTTTTTTCCTAGTGCTAGAAAACACTTTTGTCCTCCAGTGCATTGCCTCAAGCAAACCTTACTCTCTTCTTTTTGCCCCCCTTCTTACAGCAATAGGCCCGTGCACTGGCATGCAAAAACCTTTAAGAAGGTCTCCCCCCCAACACCACCATCATTCGGACTTCTAAACAAAAGTACTTTTCAGCGTTCCTCCCTCCCCATACCTGGAGTGGCTATGAAAAACTACATTTCATGTGGCCTTTGAAAACTTTTTTTTTCTTTCTTATTTTGAAATTACATTTTTTTTTAAAAGTGTCATGCTGAAAAAAAAAATTGTTCTAAAAGACATTCAGTTTACTCCACCTGTGGCCATCATGCAACATCTCATAAATGTTGTAACCATCAAGATTCCCACACTGGTATAATAGGCCTCCAAACTTAAAACAGCCCACCAGGGAAAAAAAGAAATAAAAAGAAAAGATTGTAGCTTTATGTTGATTCGAAACTTCCAGTATATGTAGAAGATTAAAATCCAGAAATTGCAAAAGAAATGACAATGGTGCTAACTTGTACTCCTGCATTAACCAGGAGTTGAGGCAAGCTGGGTGTGAAGATAATTTATGCAGGAAGATGGAAAGAAAAATAAATTGTGAGAATGTGAGTTCCTGGACTAGAATTTATAACATCATCACATTTCAGCAGATATTATGGATCTAAATCCCAACCTTGTTGAAAAGGAAGTAGTGAGTTTACTCCCACTGAGGTACTTAGAGAAGTTACATTGAAATTAATGGGACCTACTAGCAAGAAAGAATTGTAAATCAGTACATTCCGATTTCTTAAAAAGCATAATTAGAGAGTCCACTTAGAAAACGACTTCTAGGCTCCCATCTAAGCAATATCTGAGTATAGAAAATAAAGTTTTAAGAAACAAACAAATCAAGAGGTGTGTGATGATGTGATAAAGACAGGGAACTCCATTTTCAAACTTCCAGGTTGTCTGTGCATCCTTGAGAACCACCAACCCCTTGGACATATTGATTTAGGGGTTGCCTTTATTCATAGAAGTCATTCCTGTGAAATTGCTGTCCATCATCATTTCCTAGGAGACATTGCAATAATCCTAGCTCCGCACTGGCATAACTATTGGGTCTTTCTAGGAGGATCGATACCCAATTAAGGTATTTCTTTTATACATGAAATAGTATGGACTTTTACTTCCCTTTTTGTAAGTCATTCTACACTTTCTGCACATTTGTGCTTTATACTGAATATAAAAATAGGCTTTTAAAACTCTGTTTACTTTTAAACTCACTAAAAAACTACTTGCTTGTGAAATTCTCTTAAAAATTCACTGCATCCATGAAGGGAGGGTAAAAATCAAGTAGGCAGTTAATTGCTATAGGTAGTGTGTGGGGAAGGAGTGGGAGAGAAATCCCCACAACTTGTGTGGGAGAGGAGATAAAAAAGATTGGGTGTCTACAGTTTGGTGAAAAACAAGGATAGATTAATGGAAGGAATTTCTCCTTTCCTCCTGTAACTACTGAAGATTAAGGAGGTGGGGCTGTGAACAACAACCAAGTTTTCAACCTACTGGAGAATCAAGGCCCAACATTGTAAAATGTTAAAAAATACAAATCAGATTCATACAAAGGTGTGTTTTATTTTCTTCTAAGAAGTGCAGGATGTGGATCTTACCAGGCCATAGAATAGGGATGTGTGACAAAGGTGGAGATATAGAACAAATAGAGTTCTTCTGACACTACTAAAGACTAACATAAGTCTGTAGTGTCTGATTCTGACTTCACATTCAATAGAGATTCATGTAACTACATTTTTATAACCAATTTACATTGGCATGAATGGCCATTAAGGCCTCATAGGTTCAAATCACTTTCTATAGACACTACACTAGGAAAAAGTTAACTTTTGCATGTATGGACATCTATATTTAGAGTAAATACAATTTTAAAAGACATTTTAATCAATCTTTCTATTTAATCTGTCATATATATTGCCCTTAAAGAATTAAACATTTTTGTGAGAATTAGATTTTTCTAACATTAGAGAGGAAGTAGCCAGAAGGAAAGATATAAACTGGATTTCACCTTTCAAAAAGTGTCTTCAAAAATCTTAGGTTGCTCTTTGAAATGAGATCCTGTAGAGATCAGAGTATTTTCATATATTAAAAAGCTGACAATCATTAAAACATTTTGTTTTATGCACTTCAACAATGCATCCCCTCACCCAAAGGGAAGAAATGTGCTGAGGAACTCTTTAAAGAAGAGGAATGGGAAGAAGACAGAAGTTCAACTTGAGGAAGTATTACTATGCCTGAAGTTAAGTCTATTTTACAGGAGAGCAGTTGGGGGGGGGGGGAGGATACATGCACAAGGAAGAATTAGTAATATACACGCGTAATGGTTTGAGCAATGTACTACAACTCTGGAGACCAGGGTTTAAAACCCTGCTTCAGCATAAAACCCCACTGGGTGACCTCAGGCAAGTCACACTCTCTCAGCCTCAGAGGATAGCAATGGCAACCTCTCTATTCAAAGAAACTTACCAAGAAAACCCTATGATAGGTTTGCCCTTGTCAAAAATGACTTGGAGGCACACAACAACAATGGTAGTAAACATCAAATGCAATTATCAGCATGTTTATACAGAAGTAAGTCCCATGAGATAAATGAGCACTACTTCCTAGTAAGTAAGTAAGTAAGTATACTTAGGATTGCAGTCCCTAGAACTGGAAAGGAATCTGCCCAATGCAAATTCCAGTGGCCTTAGGACAGTGGGGATTTTGGCATCAATTTCAACAGCAGGGGACCCCCCCACACACACACACACTGTAAATCGTTCATATCTGATGAATTATTATCCTTTCTTCCAAAAGGCAGAAAAATCTGTGCATCAAATAAATTACTTTCCATATGAAACTTGTTCTCTTTCCTTGTGTATTGCACCTTCTCAGATTTTACATAGCATTTTTAGTTCCTTCCCCCAAACAAACAAGCGTAAAGACTAACTGCATAACCTCTTTTCAAAAAGGTGAGTCCTGAATACCTGTCCCATGCCACCAAAAGTAGAGGACTGCTCAGCCTAAGTATTTCCTTATCTAGATGAATTACACACAGAGAGATCAACATTTACACATAATGGGGGAGAAAAGAAGGAAATTTTAAGCACAGTTCCTGTTATCAGTCCAGGCCACCCTATGGAAAATGCAATTAGCATATAACTAATGAAAAACCTTAGCACATACACACATTCAATTCCACCGCCAAATCATTTTAATAAACCAGGCTGAATATATGACAGAGGTGCTGGGAGACCATGTCTTTAGCTTGGAGAATGAAAACATTTTGGCTTGGTTTGGGTTCAACTGGAATTTCAATATGTTCATGAACCTGATGGTGTTCAGCTCCAGATGCTCCAACCTTGTATGCATGTATTAGGGCACCCTTTCCCCACCCATCACCTTGCAGATATGTTGACTACAATAGCCAGCATATTTGCTGAGGAAGGTGGAAATCTAGAATTCTAGAAATCTAGAAATCTTGAATTCTAGAAGAATCAGGGTTAGAATTGACAGAGGGTAGTTTATTTACTGGAGTGACAACTCTACACCCAGTTTACAAATGAGCTGAAAGAAATGGATGGGCCTCCAGGAGTGTGCCTAAAAGTCAACTCACTACCTTCACCAGTTCCCCACCCCAAAGTGTAAGACTGAAATTTGATCACACTTTATAAAAGAAGAGCACAATTTTATTTTATTTTTTTTAAAAAAGTATGCAGCAGAAGTTCAGCTGCCTTGGCCCCAGCCCTGCTTGACTGTAGCCCCTTTATGGGCCCAGGTCTCAGTAAAGAAAAGGGAACTGGAGCGTGTCTCATTGGCAAAGCGGCTCCCTGCTGCTCTGGCGCTGATGAAGCAATGGTGGATTAAGGCAAAGAAGAGGCAAGCCTCCTCTCTCTCAGAGCACCTTCTGCAACAACAGAGGGCTCTGGCCAGGCCCAGTCCAGGCCCAAAGCAGAGTCACTGTAGGGAAAACAAACAACTGCTGCTAGTCTAGAGAGAGAGGAACTGACTGCCTCAAGCATTAGTCTACAGTACAGTATAGAAAAATTACATCTTAAAAACAAAAAGGTGAGTGGAGGGGTGTGGGATTACTTCACTGGAAGCAGCACACTATACAACACAGTTACCACCGACACCCCGCAACCCTAAACCCTGGGTGACCAGACACATCCTCCTTTCCCAGGACACGTGCTCCATTTCAGCCTTCTGTCCAGGAGAAATTCCAGAATGTCCTCCATTGTGAGCACAACTAAGAAGCATGAATTTACATCTATATTTGAGTGCTTTGAGCTTTGATTTGGCCATGTTCTCCTCCCTCCCCCCCCCCGAAGGCCCTACATTCTGCAGTCCATAGTTTTTTGTGGGTTTTTCAGGCTATGGGGCCATGTTCTGGAAGAGTTTATTCCTGAACTTTCGCCAGCATCTGTGGCTGGCGTCTCTGAAGAGGCCAGCCACAGATGCTGGTGAAAAGTCAGGAATAAACTCTTCCAGAACATGGCCACATAGCCCAAAAACCCACAAAAAACTATGGATGCAGGCCATGAAAGCCTTTGCCTTCACATTCTGCAGTCCCTTACTCTCTTTGGTGGTGAGGAGGACCTCTGGTCACCCTGCTCTAAAAGCACACAGCACTGAAAGGCTCTTGGAGAAAGGAGCTGAAGGGGATGGGGAGGAGAGGAGAGGTGCTCACTGGAAGCAACACATCCCACACAACCAAGTGATCACTGATACCCCTCAACATTAAACCATACCCCACTGAAAAAGGAAAGGAGAGGTGGATAGAAGGAAAAGAAGAAGGGGAAGAGGCAGCAGCAGCAGCACTCTTCCAGCAGATGGGGGAAAATGGACCTGTTCCCTCCCTCCCTCCCTTTACAGACAGGAGGAGCTGGAGGGGAAGGCAGATGGATGCTCCCAGTCTCCCAAGCTGGGCATCCTCCTTTTCCAGGACCAGTCCTCCATTTCAGCCTCCTGTCTACAGGAGGAATCTCACAATTCCATTTTGAGCATCATTAGGAAGCATGAGTTTACATTTCTATCAAGTGTTTTGAAGCTTTTTTTAAAAAAATGTATTCTCCTCCAGTTTTTCTTGAATGCTTTACACTTTAGGGTGCCTTGATCTCCTTCAGGAGGACCTCTCTCTGTCTCTGCAGGGTGACCAGGTGTCCTCACCCCAAAGGATGAGGACAAGTCACCTCAGAAGGAAGGACCTTAAAAAAGTGGAAAAGATTACATTTTTATTTTTTTAATTTATTTTTTTTTTAAAAAAATGGAAGAGACCACAAAATAAAAAAGCACCTCTATAAATAAAAATCCATGCTTCTTAGACATGCTCGAAATGGAGGACGTGTGGGAATTCTTCCTGGACAGAAGACTTGAAATGGAGGACATGCCCTGGAAAAGGAGGACCCTGCTCTCTGGGGGCCCTCAGCCACCAAACCATCACAGAGTCACATCACGTTTGCTTTAACCAAACCCTTGGACCTCTGAATCCACAGGAGTTTTTAAATCCATGGCTTGAAAACACACACACACATTTTATATTCCAAAAAGCAACACACACACACAATTTCAAAAAAGCAAGCCTTGCTTTTGCCATTTTAAATAAAGAGCATCATTTTATTATTCCGCTGTATCTGCTGGGACTTGAGCATCAACAGATTTTGGTATCCACTGGGGTCCTGGAACCAAACACCAGCAGATACCAAGGGCCCACTGTATTTGGATTATATGTTATCAGTGCCCAAAATCCTGCTGCCTGACTAGACTACACCCATATCGGGATTGGAGAGAATGGGGATGAAAATATTCCAGAAAATACACACATTCCAAAAAGCCAGCCTTGTTTTTGTTTTTCATTGTATATAAGGGACACCATATCATGAGAGTTGAGCATCCATGGATTTTGGTATCCAAGGGGGGTCCTGGAACCAAACCCCAGCAGATAGCAAGGCCCCACTGGAATAAACATGAAGCAAAAGAAAGAGAGAGAGATTCATGATGATTTGGATGTAGTTATTGGATTCCCCCATCCTTTTGAGTTGTTGTTGCTGTTACTGTTAATGGGCAGGGAAAACCCACACCCCAAACATTTTAGACAAGTATCTTTTATGCCAAAAGCGTAAGTACATCATGCCAAAAGTACATGATGCCAAAAGGGCCCAGTGTATTGGGGTGGCTGGAGAGAACCAGTGTGCCTTGGTCCTTTCTTGGCTTTTGTTGGTCTCCTGGAACCAAACCCCAGCAGATACCAAGGTAATTGAATTGGTACCTAAATGGTGGATGAAAAGATACTTCTATAAAACTCTCCCAATTTCTCCCTGGCTCAGGTTTACAATAACCTGGTCCTGCTAATGCCATGGGCCCACTGTGGTAGTGAGCCAAGGCTTCGCAGGCTGCATCCACACTGGAGAAATAACCCAGTTTGGCACCGCTTTAATTGCCCTGGCTCAAGGCTATGGAATTCTGGGAGTTGGAGTTTGTTGTGGGGCCCAGAGCGGAGCTCCGCTCTGGGCCCCACAACAAACTCCAACTCCCAGAATTCCATAGCCTTGAGCCAGGGCAATTAAAGCGGTGCCAAACTGGGTTATTTCTCCAGTGTGGATGCAGCCCCAATCTGAGTATAGCCCAGGGAAAGAAGGTGGGAGAGAGGGACATCCCTCACAGTGGTCACACTCTCTCAGCCTCCTCAGGGGGAGGCCATGGCAAACAGCCCCTCTGAAGAAATCTTGCCAAGAAAACCCTCCCCTTAGGGTCGGCCTCAGGGGGGAAAAGGCAAGGGCCAACCAACTTCAGTCTGAACAAACCTGGCCAAGAAAACCCCAGGATAGGTTTTCCTCGCCTGTAGGGTCATCCTAAGTCAGAAACAACGTGAAGGCACACAACAACTACAACAACTACTCCAGGAAGAAAAGCATATAGATAGATAGATGGTTTCCTCATGTATTCCCTTCCCCCTACAAGTCTTTTATAACAGAGAATATAGATGCTAGATAGATAGATAGATAGATAGATAGGGTTTCCTCATTCATTCCCTTCCCCTTATCAATCTTTTATGGGGGGATGTGTACAAGTCTTTTATGGGGTGGGGTGGAATATATACAGTCTTGACAATTTGACTAATTCCCCCACTCCCTTACAAGCCTTTTACAGGGAATATATATATATATATATATTCTCCCTATAACAACAAATTCAGAAAAACCATATATAAGGGGAAGGGAATGAATGGGGAAACTATATATATATGGTTTTCCCATTCTTTCCCTTCCCCTTACAAATCTTTTATGGAGGGATGTATACAAGTCTTTTATGGGGGGGGGGAGTATCCCCCCATATATATAGTGTAGACTTGTAAAGGGAACTGAATGAATGTGTGTGTGTGTATAGAAACCCAATCGAATTATCAGTTTCTATCAGCATGCATGTATCTTTCCCCATTTTTTCCCTTCCCCTTACAAATCTTTTATGGAGGGGGGGGGATAAATACAAGTCTTTTAGAAGGGGGATATATACAGTCTTGACAATTTATATATATATATATGGTTTCCCCATTCTTTCCCTTCCCCTTACAAATCTTTTATGGGGGTTATATACAAGACTGTTATGAGGGGGAATGTATACTGTCTTGTCAATTTGAATATATATATATATATCCCCATTCATTCCCCTCCCCTTACAAGCCTTTTACAGGGCTATGTCTATATATATATATATATAGAGAGAGAGAGAGAGAGAATATATATACTGTATGTGGGTGTGATATACATATATATGTGTGTGTATATATATATATATATATAGTATTTCCTCTATACAGTATTTCCTCTATAAAAGACTTGTAAGAGGACGAGAATGAATGGGGGCTGGCGAGGGAAAAAAAACAAGCAAGCCAGCCCTGAAAAGAGAGGAAACACTTGGGCTCCAGCAGCAGCAAGCAGCACACACCCACCAAACACGCCCCACTGAAGGTGACCCACCCAGCAGCCAGCATCCTCCTAATGGCACAGAGACAGTTGAAGAGACAACTCCTCCACAGACACACACAGAGACACACAAATACAATTCCCCAGTTAAAGGCTGCTGAGACCTTTCCATCCTTCCTTCCTAGCCATTAATTAACCCAAAGCACCCCAGGCATCCCTGGATGGTTGGTCCCTCAGGGCCAGCTTCTCTGGGTCCCAGAGCCTCAGGAAGAAGAAGAAGAAGGCCATTGAAAGAGCTTCTTTCCCACATCCCACCCTTTTATGCCCCGCCATTTTCCCCTCAGGATGAGCCTCCCTTGTCTCAGCCCACAGAAAAAAACTGGGGAGAAAGGGGTGGAAAAAGGTGGGGGAGAAAGAGAACAAGAAAACAGTCTCTAAAGAAAAAGAATATGAAGAGGGTCAGCCCTTGAAAGTCCATTTCCTCCCACTTTCTCTCCCTCCCTTCAAGCCTCAGCAAAGGTTCCTCCATCATGGGTGACTTTCTACAGACACTAATAATCCTCCCAATCGAGTTTCTATCAGTTCCAGCTGATTTATTAATATTATTATTATTTCCTTTTTTTTAAAAAAAAATGTCCAGATACAGACTTTTGGCATTGGAAAAAAATTATTATTATTTTGCAGGCAATGATGCTGAGAGTGCACAAGTCTGCTTTTGTTGTTGTTGTTGTCTGCCATCCTTTGCTACAAAAGATGCAGATGGTCTACTTTTTTAAGCATTATATTGCACAAAATGAGAAACTTCTTTTTTTCCTTTTTAAAAAAAACTATGTGCCTTTCTTTTCCTCCCATTTCATTTGTGTGTGTGTTTGTGTGTGTGTGTGTGTTTTCCTTTTTTTTAAAAAAAGAAAGTTGAGAATCCAGTTTGATACCTTCCATCTGGGCCCCCATCCACATTTATCACAGCGTATGAGATACATAAAATTCCTACTATAGTACAGTACATATACAATCTTTTAAACTAAGATAACAGCTCTGAGGTCTATATCACCATTTTCAATAAATCTTTACCTACAAATATGGAACAAATCTGAACTAGAACTGTACAAAAAAAAGTGTTTTGTTTCTTTTTCTTTTTTTCTTCTTCTTTTTAAACCACAAGGCCTTTAGATGCAAGGATTCTTAATATTTTTTTTTTGTAAATCCTTTTAAAACCAGGACATAAAACGTACCCATATATAATAACTTGCATGCTAAAAACAGAAGGAAAAAAAAATAAAAAAATTAAAAATAAAAGGGAAGAAGTGCCTGAAAAGTCTTACTGAAAAAACACAGCAAGAATGTTCCCTTTCACTGTACAAAAATACGCCTGAAAATATATTAATTTTTAAAAAAGACTGAGGTCTGTTATGTATCAAAAATGTTTCAATACCTTTGTGTACTGAGGTCTAGGCTGTCTGGTATTCAATCAAGGAGGTATAAGGGAACAAGTTACAAAAGGAAAAAAAGTTGGCAAGTAGAAATCACATTTGTAAAACCATAAACAATTTGATCTGAAAAGTAAACTCTGATCTGGTCAGTTCACAGTTTTTTGCTTGTTGTAAGCGTTTGTACAGTCTGCATTTTTTTTTATTTTTATTTTCAAGCTCCCTGCAGCTTTGTTAAGAATCGGATGCATAGAAGACATCAGTTTTCTCCCTCCAAACAAACCAAAAAAACAGTTGCAATGGTCCCTTTTATAGATATAGATATAGATATAAAAAAAAATTAAAAAATATTTTTGTCTTAAAAGAACGGTCCTTTAAAATCTTTGCGAAGGAGAAACAAACGAACAACCCAAAAAAATTAATAATAATAAAGAGAGAGAAAAATCCACAAACCCCCTTGAGTAACAGTTGTGCTGCCAAAAAGACTTCCTTTTCCTTTCCTCTTATTTCTTATTTGTTTCTGCAGACCATTATCTTCCAGACTTCAAAATCCCAAGACCGAAAAAAGCGCCTTCTGGATCGTTGAACCCCCAGTCCTCCCATTTTTTGCCTTTTTGTTGTTGTTTTTCCTCCTTGCTTGCTTTTGCTAGTTGTGATCTCCATATTTTTTGAAAAAAAGGGGAAAATATATAAAATTTTAAAAATCAATTTTTTAAAAAAGAAAACTCACCAATGATAAAATAAAAAAACTCACCGAAGATAAAATAAAATAAAAAAACTCACCGAAAATAAAATTTTAAAAAACTCACCAAAAATATTTTTTTTAAAAAAACTCACCAAATCAGAAGACGGGGTCAATAATAATAATAATAACAACGACAACGATCAACTAAAATCACAACTCCGGACTTGGTTTGGAACTAACTTCGAGACATGAAAAAGAAAAAAAGGGGGAGGAAGGGGAAAAAAAAGAACCCAAATAAACATTATTTGTTTGATCATCACTTCAAAACTCCACCAACGTTTAAGCGTATCATAGCATCATCACCTTATTTTTTTCCCCTCCTTTTTAAAAATTTTCTCTTTTTTTCTCCCCCCCCCCCCACCGTCCATCGTATCCTCTTCTTCTTCTCCTCCTCTCTCTCTCTCAAAATCTTGGCTTTTTCCAGTCCTTTCCTTCCCAGCTTGGTTCCTACCCGCCTCCAACAACCCACCCATCCATCCATCCATCCATCCCTCTCTTCTCCTCTCCTCCTTTTCCTCCTCTTCCTCCTCCTTCTCAATAAGTGAAAACCAAATCGGAAAAGTTCGCCTCCAGCCAGTCGCCGGCGATCATCTCGCTCAACTCCGGGGTGCAGTAATCGGGGAACTCGAAGTGAGAGCCCAAGCTGCCTTCGCTGAAGGAATCCAAATCCTTATCCACCAGGGAAAGGGAGAGGTGGGTGTTCCCAGAGGCAGAGCTCACCCCCAAATCCGAAGATGGGTGGTGGTGGTGGTGGTGGTGATGCTGCTGGTGGTGCTGCTGCTGGTGGTGTTGGTGGTGCTGCTGCTGCGAGAAATTCAAGCTCAGATCAAACATCAGGTCATCAGCATCTTCTCCAGATGAGGATGATGAGGACGATGAAGAGGTGGAGATAGACCTGGAGGAAGCCGGGGACAAGCTCTGCGATTGCTGTTGTTGCTGATGGTGGCTGCTGCTACTACTACTACTCTTGCTCGTCTTGAAGCCGTAGTAGAGTCTGCTGGAGCTGTTGGCACCACTACCATTACTACTACCACTACTACTACCTCCTCCTCGGACCTCTTCGTAGAGGCTGGCCCCTTCGGTGGACTCCGCAGAGGAGCTCAAAGTCGGGCTGGCGGGGACTTTGGCCACGTTGTGTAACCTCCTCAGCTGCTGTTGCTGTTGTTGCAAATGATGGTGCTGATGGTGATGATCTTCCTCTTCTTCCTCCTCTTCGTCCTCCTCCTCCTCCTCTTGCTTGATCCTCAGCTGGAGCTCGTCCTCCTCGGGGTCCTCCTCCTCGGGGTCCTCCTCCTCCTCCAGGAAGACGCACTTCTTGCTGCCGGGCTTCAGGGACCCGAATTGAGGGTAATCCTCCCCAGAAGAAGCAGCAGCAGCAGCTAAATCCCCGGGAAGGTGAGGAGGAGGGACCAGCTTCGTCCCGGCTTTGCTAGGAGAAGAAGAAGAGGAGGAGGAGGAAGAGGAAGATTTCCCTTTGTTGTTACACTTCTTGGAGGAGCCTTTGGAGCTCTTGCTGCTGCTGCTGCTGTTGGTCGAGTTTGTTGGGTTTTTCTCCGGGCTGCTGTTGTTGTTGTTGTGATTGGAACCGGGTTTGTTGCTGTTGTTGTTGTTGGAGGCAGCACCACCACCAGCAGCAGCAGCAGCGGCGGAAGGGTCGATTTTGGGTTTCTTCCTGGGCCGGTACTTGTAGTCCGGGTAGTCGGCCATGTGCTTGAGCCGGAGCCTCTCGGCCTCCCGGATGAAAGGGATCTTCTCGCTGTCCTTGAGCATCTTCCAGCGCTTGCCCAGGCGCTTGGAGATCTCGGCGTTGTGCATGTCCGGCGACTGCTCCATGATCTTGCGGCGCTCGATCTTGGACCACACCATGAAGGCGTTCATGGGGCGCTTGATGTGGCCCGAGGCCGTCTTGCACCAGTCCGGGTCGCTCTCGTCCAGAGCCACGGGGCTGCAGGCCATGAACTCCCCTTCCTCCATCGTCTCCACCATCGCCTCCCGACCGGGAAGGTGGTTGCTCTCCGACTCGGGGCTCTCCGCTTGCTGGACCATAGTGGGCGGGGTGGAGGTGGACCTGGTGCTTGCTCTGCGTCTGCTGAATCCTTTGGAAGATCCTCTGGTCAAAACAGGTGCAGCAGGCAGCAAGCTCCTGGTTGTTTCTATGATCCCTCCAAAACCAAAGCGCAGCCCCGGTGCTGGCTGGCTTTCTTTCTTCCCTTCCCCCTGCAGCCCCAGCCCCAGCAGAGGAGACCTCTCTCTGGCTGCTGCTGGAGCTCCACTCTCTCTCTCTCTCTCTCTCTCTCTCCCCCTTTTTTTTTTCTGCAAAAGTGGACGGCTCCCCGGCCGAGGAGTTATCAAGGGGCTCAGGGGGGTGACGTCACTCCCAGGGCCAGCCAATGGGGAGGCTGCAACGCCTCCCCCCTGGGCCACGCCCACACGCCCACCCCCTCCCTCCCCTAGTCCCCCCACATGGCTGCTGCTGCTGCTGCGGCTGCTTCTGCTGACACACCCCCTTCTTCATGGCTTCGAGAGTCTATCTAGGATAGCATCCTCCTCCTCCTCCTCTCATGGTTCCCTACATGGTTCTCTCTCTGCAGCCAGGTTCTCCTTTCCATTGCTCCTGCCCTCCTAGCCTTCCTCTTCCTCTGCATTGCATAGAGAGAGACTAGAGGGACTGCTGCTGCTGCTACTGCTACTGCTACTATTCCCATCCATATCATGATGACCCTTCGTTATTTATTTGCAAGACTCCTTCTTCTTCTTCTTCTTTTCTCTCTTCCCCAGCAGGACCGTTTGGAGCATCGCTTGGAGTCGGCTTTATATAAGAAGCCTTACTCGTTTCTATTGCTTCTATTATTTATTATTGTTCTATTGTTATTATTATTTCTATTATTGAGATTTGGCTTTGGGGTTTTTTGTTGTTGTTGTTATTATTATTATTTTTAAATGGGGGCAATGTCCTCCATTTTCCTGGGCACGCCTTCCTTTTTATTTTTATTTTTAATTAATTTATTTTTCTAATTTTAATTTTATGTTTTTATTTTTTATATTTTTTATTTTTATATATTTTTATTTTTTTTTATTTTTTTTATTTTTTTAATATATTTTTAAAATTTTATTCTTAAGAAGCCTGCGTTTATATTATCTCCAGGAGTGTGGGTTTTGTTTTTTGTTTTTTAGCCCTTTTTAAAAAATTTATTGTATTTTAAAAATGGGGTCGTCCCCCTTTTGCTTGAAGGAGCCTCGCTTAGAAGCAGCTTGAAAGAAAGCCTGAGTCGTTTCTAATGGAGTGGTTTTAAGGGGGGTGTGTGTGTGTATGGTTGTGTTGTTGTTGAAATAGGGGGCAACGTCCTCCATCTTTCTGGGCGCGTCCTCCTTTTTTTTTCTAGAGGCAGAGCTGAGGAGGATATATCTCTATAGGTTTGGAGCTCTCTCTCTCTTGTTTTTTTTATGGGCTCGTTGCTTTTTCTTTGAAGGGGAACACAGCAGACTTTTCAAGGGGTCATATTTCTGAGGGAGTGCTTTTTAGCTTTTATGGGGTCATCATCCTCTTCATCATCATCATCACTGCCCTCCATTGTCCTCCATTTTGGCCAGAGCTAACCTGGATTGCCATTATTCCTTTGGAGCTTTTCTGGCTGTATTTTATTTTATTTTTTTCCTGTCCTCCATTTTATATGTTATTTTATTTTTCTCCTTCTTTCTTTTTATTGCCTCTGTAGGTGGCGCTTTGGTACCGCTGGCCTGTTCTTCAGGCAGAAAGGAGGCGAGGTGGCTTGAAAGGCTGCATCCACACTGGAGCAATAACCCGGTTTGGCAACGCTTTAACTCTTTGTCTGGCTCAAGGCTATGGAATTCTGGGAGTTGGAGTTTGTTGTGGGGCCCAGAGGGCCCCACAACAAACTCCAACTCCCAGAATTCCATAGCAACTGACCCAGACAAAGAGTTAAAGCGTTGCCAAACCGGGTTATTGCTCCAGTGTGGATACACTCATGGTATCACACACTTCCTTTAATACCACACCAGACAGAATACCAATATTAGTTCCATTTATATACCACTTCACACAGCCTAATCCTCTCAGAAATTGGGTTTTTTGGACTAATGTTACGCATAAACCACGATGCCAGTGTACCCCCTGGATGTCACTATCGACAACAACGAACCAAATTTATAATTGTACCTTTAAGTGACAATAGCACCCGCGTGGCCCGGATGTATTTACTACCAGGAGCTTAACCCGTGGCGTTTTGATTCGGTTTAAATCTTAATTCGGGCAGCGTCCTGATCTTATCAGATGGTTTTTGCCACCAAATTTGCCACCCGAATACATCCCAAGTCCATCCCCATTTCCACAGCTGCTCTTTCTGGGCTCTTTTTTGAAATCTCAAGTGTTTTCTGGCTTTAGAAAACATCCGGCGGTATTCAGGTGGCAAATACGGTCTGATAATATCAAGATGCCACCCAGATTAAGGTTTAAACTGGTTAGAGGTATGGCAAATTAAAACGCCATAGGATACACTCTGTAGTTTCGTGTAGTTAAAATGAAAATTTGGTAAGAGGTGATGTTTACTTTCTTTTAAAGAATATATTTTATTGTGGAGTCAAATGCTTTCATGGCCGGCATCAATAGTTTTTTGTGGGGGATTTTGGGCTATGTGGCCATGTTCTAGAACGTCAGGAAGAAACTCTTCTAGAACATGGCCATATAGCCCGAAAACCCCACAAATATATATATATATATATATATATATATATATTCTTTATAGCTTTCTTTCCCCATTTCATTTTAACAGGCACACATCAAGTCAGTGTCTTGCCACTAGGGTTGGCATCACCCAGTGCAGGAACACATGCAACCTTATCAGACATTGGAAATTGGAAGTATAATCTAATGGCAATCCGAAAGCAATCATGGGGCTTCACTTTATTTCGTATTAAAGTATCTCACGCAATTTCAGGCAAAAGGGAAGTCATTCCGAACGCAATCATGGGTTTTACCTTATTGCGAATTAAAGCATCTCACACAATTTTGGACAATGGGGGGGGGTCATTTTCGGGAAATGGGAAGTCATTCTGAATGCATTCCGAATGCAATTCGAATTCACGTGAATTAGCTAAACTAGTGAATTCACGTGAATTCAAATTGGCTCCATTCGCAATAAAGAGAAATTCCTCCTGTCTGATAAGGTCCCTGGTGTCACCTCCCCCTATTGACCTCCTCTCACACCACACCATACAGTATCCTTAGTAATGTGTGTGTGGGGGGGGGGGGGTGTACTAATGTTATACATCATAATTCCCCTCCATCCTTGAATGTAATGGAAATCGTTGGGACGTAACAACTAACAAAACTGAAATTATACTATTAAATGTCAATACCATGCACACAGCCTGAATACACTTACATCTATGTAGTTCAATGTGGTCTAAGTGAAAATTTGGTAAGATGTGATTGTTTTTTACAAAATAAAATATTAAAAATATTTTAAAATACTTTTTTTTCATTTTTTCAATTTTACTATTTTTTTAAAAAAAACCCTGGGACCTCTCCTTTCTCCCCCTACTGAGTCTCACCACACTCACACCATCACAGTGTTTTAAAGGGATGCAGGCAAATGCCATGGCCCATTTCTGGCAAAGGACAAATGCCACAGCCCATTTCTGGCAAAAGGCAGATGTTTAGGAAGCAGTGGTCTTACCCCCCCCCCCCGGGTGTCACCTCCCTGCTGTCATTAATGTAGTCCCCCTACCCCTTTTCATCACAAAAGACATATCCAGGAGTAGCCCTGTTGGCCTTATAGCAAAGTACAATAACATTCAAATTCTACCAAACAGGGATACCTTTATTGGGCCAATATACATGTAGCAAGCTTTTGAAGCTCCACTGGCTTCTTCATCGGACAAAGGTGTTAAAAATACAGGAGAAAAAAAATATGATGATGTTAGTCATCAGCCTAATTGTGGTTGCTGTTCTCATTTCAGATGGTATGGAGGGGTATTCATGCAGGAAGGCCCATCTACCTTCTAGCCATGTGGTTCCTGGGAGATTCTTGAAGTCCAGGGGGAAAAAAGTTCCATTAGCAAGACAAAAAGACATTCCCTTTTCATTACAATTTTACTACCCCCTTGCATATAATGGGATTTGAGCATCCACTGATGTTTTGATATCCCTGAGGATCCTGGAACCAAACTCCAGCAGATACCAAGGGCCCACTGTACTTGGTTTTGCTTTGAATTTGCTAATTCCAGTTTGGTCTCATAACATCTTTTCACTTGAGTAAGAACTCAAAACAATAAAAAGTGGCATCCTTTATGACAAATACAGAAAAGCTTTCTTAGGGTATCCAAACACTGATTATATCAGTTCCTAGACAAGAGGCGATATTTCCGAAATTACTCCGGGATGGTTGAGTGGGACTGCTGGCAGTGCCAACAAAAACATGTTTGGAAGAAGGTGTGCCATGCTGATGCAAATTCCACAAGCCACAGCTCTACTGTAAACACTTCAATCTATAGTTTGGATCGTCCACATTTGTAATTAAAATGTAAAAGGTACCTTGGCTGGATTTCAATTCAGACATTTCCGCAAAGAGCCCAAGAGAGTCTCAGAGGTGCTCAAAGTGCTTTGAATGCAGACGTGCTTATAGGATCAGGGCATAATGACACTTTGGAAAATTAAGATATATGGCCTCATCTTAAGGCTTTCTGCACCAGCACATGCATACTTAATTAGGATTGGCTATACGAACACAACCACATCACAAAGTGTGTCATTCCAATGTCACAGCAAAGTTAATGAGAATGTCATGACATTTATTTTCAGGCAGCCTTCTGCAAAAATGGTATTTTGAAAGCAGACCTCAGTAAACAGAATAAATAAAAGAAAATAAATGATATGCAGTGACCATAATGCAAATGCATAGTAGTCAACTTTTGGAAAAGAGAGAGAGAGAGAGAGAAATCTCTCTGAGTTTGTACTGAATGCATACTGACGAAAGTGTAAGCCTTCATTTTTAAACTTTTATTGCAATCCTATGCAAGTTAGAAGTTAACTCCATTGACTTTAATTCGGCTTACAATCAAGTGAATATGTATAAAATTATAGTCTTGATGGGCTTTTTGTCAAGCCTAGTATCACAGAAAAGATTCCTAAGTGAACACACTTGTCTGGCCTGAGAAACGTTACTATCATAATCATTCTTTCTTTAAAAAATAAACTCAGGAAACCCTTCCCATGAAGTGGATCTAACATACATACAAGCACACATCATCAGCAACCCTCATATCTACATTGCACAACTACACCATTTTGATACCCACTAACTGCCATAGTTCTATCCTTAGAAAGGTCAAGTTTTGTAGTTTGGTGTGGTATGCTCTAGAGAGCTCTGGGTGATTTAGTTACTGGACTAGAGTTCTCCAGTAGAGAATTCTAAGTACCTCAGACTACAATGCCCAGGATTCTTAAAAATGGAACTAGGATAGTTAAAGTGGTATAAAATTTCTATAATGATGTAATGTAGATACACTGGGAGAAGGAGAGGAGTTCTGAACTGAGAGTGAGAGAGGAAGGAGTGGGAACTGTATTAGGCAGTTAAGATTTGGTTTGTTAATAGTGTATTAGACTACAATTTTTCTTATGTTGTTGACATCCATTGTAAAATTAGCGAATTTCAAAGAAAAATAATAAAGATATACAACAATCTGTTTTTCCTTTGGATTTCTGACTTATTTCATGGATTTGCATTTCAACTGAAGCATTTTCATGTATTTTAATATGAAACAAATCTAGCGGTTTCTTATCAAAGGGTTGCCACAAGTCAGAAACAACTTAAAGACATGCAATAACAACCAGGTTAGGTTAGTACACAGTAAGGTCTGTTTAGTATGTGCCAGATTGCCAGGTGCCAGATTTCCTGGTGCTATGGGCTATATTCAGGACCAGATAATGACAAACCTTTTCTCTAAATAAATCATGCCAAGTAAATCCCCTATGAGATAAGGTCACCATAAACTGAAGTCAGCATGAAGGCACATTAACAGTAAAATCTATGTTGGTAATCATAGACTCATAGAAATTTAGAATCATAGAGTTGGAAGAGACCACAAGGGCCATCCTGTCCAACCCCATTCTGCCATGCAGGAAGACACAATCAAAGCACTCCTGACAGATGGCCATCCAGCCTCTCTTTAAAAGCTTCCAAAGCAGGGGACTCCACCACTCTCTAAGGAAGTGTATTGCACTGTCGAACAGCTCTTACTGTCAGGAAGTTTCTCCTAATGTTGAGGTGGAATCTCTTTTCCTATAGTGTGAATCCATTACAGTGGTCCCCCAGGATGCGAAGCCCCTGGGGAACGAAATCCCCGGGAGCCAAAAGAGCCGGGGCCGCAAAAACGGCCCCGGCTTACGGGAAAAAAAAAACGGGATACGGGTAAAAAAAAAAAACCTTTAAATTGGCCGCGCGGTCCGGCAAACAAAGCAGTCCCCCGGGAAACGAAGATTTCCGGGTTACGAAAAGTAATCCGGAATGGGGACCACTGTATTATGTGGCCTAGTGTCTGGAGCAGCAGAAAAACAGCTTGCTCCTTCCTTCCTATGACATCCCTTCAAATATTTAAACACAACGGTCATGTCTTAACCTTCTCTTCTCCAAGATAAACACACCAAGCTCCCTAAACCACTCCTCATAGGGTTTGGCAGTTTCCAGACTTTTCACCATTTTGGTTGCCTTACTGTGGACACGCTCCAGCTTGTCAACATCCCTCTTGAATGGTAGTGCCCAGATTTTGACACAATACCAGGTCAGGTGGGAGCAAAGCAGAATAGAGTGGGACTATTACTTCCCTTGATCTAGGCTCTAAAGGTACCAGATTCCATTTAATCCTGGAAGCTAAACATGGTCAGCCCTGGTTATTACTCAGTTGGGAGACCACCCAGGTGCTGTAGGCTACATTTCAGAGAGCTGGCAAAACCACCTATGAGTCTTCCTTGCCTAAGAAAATTCAATAAAATTCATGGGGTTGCTATAAATTGACAGGCAACTTGGAGGCACACACACACCCATAGTGAAAATAAACAGACACACTCCATGGTAATTTCTCCATATATGCCTTGAGAACGTAGTGGGATCCCAGCAGTTTCACCTTTATAAACTCCTGGAGAACTATATTGTAAAACAGGTAATGGTGGGGAAATGTGCAGAAAATGGAAAAAGATCAAATTAGACATTAGCATCAAATATTTTTCAGGCAAAACCTTCAAAACAGGTGAGACACTAGGAGTATGTCAGTTTAGGCCTCAAATGGGTTGTGGTGTGATTGCAGGGAAAAGACCAAAAATACTGTAAAAGTAGAAATGCTGAGGGAGGGGGAAACACATATAGAATGACATCTGAGGGGGAGAGAGAGAACGAGACTTTTAATGGTTTGTTAGAAATGTCATCTGGATTCTCAGGGGGAGAAATGAGTAAGAGAATGTTGTCAATACTGGAGAAAAAGGCAAGTGTTGAACCCCACAATGTCTGCAGTCATAAATGTCTCCCCGCCCCCAGCCACCAAATGTGCTCTACTAAAGCAAAAACATGCCAATATAATTGAGTTTGGGATCACAAATTGCCTGCTATGCAATATTATATAATTTTATTGTCAAGCTGGCAAGAGGTTAATATAACCGCCACAAGGCATGATACAGACACCCAGGGTGTTTGTCAAAATTAAAAATTTAATTATGCAACTCTATCTTTAACCTGTTCTACAGAGACTTTATGAAATATACAAGAGGCTGTGAATTCAGTGTTCTGAGAAATACAAGCAACGAAGCATTTCTTTCTGTTTATTCAAAATGGAGGGGGAAAAAAATAAAACTAGACAGAAGGGGATGTTTAACTTTTGGGCTGCATGCACAAATTTTAGGAACAAAAGAGATGATGATGATGATGATGATGATGATGATGATGATGATGGAGACCAAATATTTATGTAGTAGTAATTCTTATTTGTAATTGCATTTTTTTGGTACTCAAACTGTTGTAGAGCTTCAAAAGTTTCTTTTAAGAAGAATGAATATACATTAATAAGATGCTGAATCCATGCATAACTAAGAATTAATGCAGTTTGACACTGCTTTAACTGTCATAGCTCCAAAGTATGGAATCCTGGGATTTGTAGTTTGTTGTGGCACCAGAGCTCTGACTAAAGGTTTCCCAAAACTCCAGAGCCCAGCATGGAGCCATGGCAGTTAAAGTGGTGTGAAGCGGCACTAATTTTGCAGTGTTGTTGCAACCTAAGCAGTGTTATAAAGATGCTCCAGGACCCTAAGTGCAGACTAAGCTGATGGTAAGAGGAAAACGTGAAAAATAGTTAAACTGAAAGCATAGGGTAAAACCTAAATGAATTTTTACTGTCAGTTTGGAAATGGATGTGCTTTATTTGTGTTATATTTGTTAATTATTCTTATGAGATGACAACACAATGCTTTGTGTTCATGCAACTGGTGACTAATGTCACTTTTAAGTGACAGGACTGGGAAGGCTTTAAAAACCTTGACTCACAGATTTATAGACCTGTTTAAATATGCTGGACTATTGGGTTTTGATGGGTATTGACATTACACATGTGTCTGCATTCATTCATTTTAGAGTGATCTGTCAGACGTTGGTGAAAATGGAGAGGGGAGGACTAGTTTCCTGTCCTCACTTGCCCTGGTCAACAGATCTTGGTTCCTTAGTATGCCACATTCAAATGTTACTGCTATTCCTATGATTTGAACAGATGTTTAGGCACTCATGTGTGTGGATACATACACGCACACTCCTGAATAAAAAGCACTGAGCGACTGGGGGAGCTATATGTATTCCCCAGAAGAGGATATTCATGGGTTATGGGGCTACTTTTGAAAAGGCCCTGTTTCTGGAATGCACCCACTGGCTACTCATAGCTACCCTTCCGAATCCTAGTCTTTCTCTGATTTCTTGATTTCAATATCCATTATGATAAATGACTGAGCCACATTACATAAAATATTTAACTATTTTTTTCATTGCCCACTTTAAAGTTGTGTAAATTATCAGATAGCCATACAAACACACATATCAGCATTGTCCATGTGGGGAAAAGTTTTCAAACAATATAGCAGTGTTTATACAAACATCAGGACCAGATAACTATTCAGGGGTTATTATGTCACCTTACTCCCAACTGAGCTACTCATTTGCAAACCCAGATGTACAAATCTAGGTGGCATTACTAGTTCTTAAGCTGAAGTGCTATAGCTACCTGTATCACATCTTAAGAATTACGGAACAGTGATTTCACCACAACTTGGAGGGGTTGATAAATTTGCCCTTTCTCTGAAGCTTGGTGATCCTTCTTAACAATTTTGAATACTCCTGTTACTGTTGCTGGAGTACTGAACTACAGACCTGGACTTTGCACACTAGTCCCCACTGAGCCATGAAACCCAGTAGTCAAGACACTATCCCTCAGCCTCACAGGGTTGTTGTGAGGATAAGCAGGGGAAAGATACAATGTAGCCCTCCTTGGGAAAGAAGGCCTGTGCTCATTGGGAAAGAAGGTAGGATCCATTTGGATCATGCTGTCAAGTAACATCACTCTCTATGCTATAACTAACAAATCATTTTGAAATGGAAGAGCCAAGGAGCTTGAGATTGCTCCTTTTTCAATTGTCTGTTGTTGAATGGGACTGACCATCCCCTCTAATCCTGACTTACCAGGTATCAGTTGCTACAAGCTACAGGGGTCTGATCTCTTGTCAATCAAGGCAAAGCAGACTGATGTTTCTGCCCCTTTGCAAGCAATATCTGGTATGACAGTGAGAAGGAGGATCCCTACCACAATTCTAGGGAGGTTGTTTGTGTAAACATCAGTCTGCTGAGTCCTGATGAGCGGCTGAACAGACTCCTGTTCACTTGCGGTGACTGCTGCCCAGTAAGTGAGGATGAAGGACATTCATAATCCCTATGTATTGTCTACACTATTGCATATGTAGGGATCCTGACTATGAATTATGTAATATGTAACTCTAGATTACATATTCATAATTGCAACTATGAATTCCAACCTCTGTTTTTAAAAATGGGATATTTTAGATCTCTTCCCCCACTGCGCTATCCCTTAGGCTTCAACATGTGACACAATAAAGATACAGATGTGAAGTTATATACTGATGAAATCACTCCTCTGAGTGATATCACACCTGAAAGTATTCTGTTTTCCCTCAGCAAATCTTGTTTATTCAGTCTGATTTCTGAAGTCAAGCTGAGTGCTTTCTGTCTTGTTCACCTTACCTAGTAGGACAAGTGTTTCATGGTCCATGTGATTCCTTCATTACACCTGTGCTATCCTCCTCGATGTGGTGCCAACACAAAATCCATGGATGGCTTCAAATTGCCCTGGTTTGTGTTGCTGGGGATCCTCATTCGGCCTGGACCATATTAATTACAGGGAGTGAGGCATGAAATGGAAGGAATCCAGCATGACTATGAAAGCTCAGTTAAAGTTTGTGCAGCTGGAAGTTTAGAAATATACTTGCAAACTGAGCTCATTGTATATGGAAATAAATGAGATAATAAATCTGGAGTCATGCCATGCCATGCCATGCCAGGTTTCTGAAAAGTCAGAAGCACTCTTCAGAAAGGGGTGGGTCTGTCATTTACAATGGTTGCTAAACTGAATTGCAAAGCCAATGGAAAAGTGTTTAAAGTACAATGATATCATGCTTAGTTGGTAATATCCATCCATCCACCCATCCATCCATCCATCCATATTTATTTATTTTACAAAAGAGATTCACTATGAGCCTCTACAGACTAGCCTAAAAGGCCAGTCTGTGTGTGGAGTCACAGTGGAACATCCACATTCTCAATGCCATGACTCCTCAGGGATCCATTTTGGCGTACACCCATTTACATGGTACACGCCATGATAACACACCTCCAGTGCTATATCTACATGATGCAGCATCGAAGGGGCATCATCATCACCCCTCACCTCACCACAGCGGATATGATGCCCTTTAGAGGGTACAAGAAGGAGCTGCATTTTGCCATTCCTTTTTGCATCCTCTGAAGGCCAGATTGGGGCTGTGGTTGGCACAGCCTCGATCCAAGGTGAAAAGGGGCAGCTGCAAACCGCCCCAAAGGGGTGGACTGTATAGCTCCTATGTCAGGAAGTTGCTTTTCAATGCAAAAGAAGTCACTGGTTTCTGGAGCTAATGGAGGTTTCCACCGATGCCTTGTATGTACTTGTCCCCAGATGAACATTTCTCAGATGAAAACTGGGACACATAGGTGGCCAAGAAACATCAAAGTTTGGCCAAGAGGGCAAAAATTATTAATGAGGGAGAACACACAAACTAGAAGAGGCTGCAGCAGTTTGCTTTTGCTTGAGTTTCCTGGGAAGGGCAAGATTCTGCTCCACCTCTCCTCTTCCCTCTCCTGAATTAACTAGGTGCAAACTGCTTTTCCACTTTGAATTCAGTTTGCAGCAACTGAAATAAACTGAAGATGAAGAAGGTGAGACAAGAGGAGAGAAACTGGGTCATTTTAAAAGCAGGTGGAAAAGTAGAATGACAGAGGATTATCAGAAATGCCACTATCAAATCAGGACAGATGGAAGGTATGTTTATGTACTCAGAGTGGAGAAGCTGCACCCCTGATGTGACTTGCATCCAACTGTCATATATGGCCTGAGCACTTTACATTATAAGCATGGACCCTTCCACGTCCGTGCACAAAGGCATTCCTGCCTAGGCAAACAAGGGGTAGATTGAGGATTAGAATTCTACTAGGGAAACAGAGTTCTCTAAAACCGTTCCAAGTGGATTTGTGCTTTCAAAGCATGGGGAGAAGAGCAGAGATGTTTTAATAGATGCCTCAACCAGGGTGCTAGTAGGAAAGGAGAAAGAAGATATGGTGGAGAGAGTGAGATAGGAGGGAGAAAGAGGTTTCTTTTAGACTGATCTAATGAAACATGATTTCTCACAACATGAATCCTTTGACTTTGCCAGGTTTGACTAGTTGTTTTCATCTCCCTGTTCATTCATTTCATTCTTTGGGGAACATGTTTTAGTAGTATCTTAAATCTTTTAAAGATTTCTTACATCTGCACTAAAGATTTTCCAAGAGTTAAAAAAAAAGTGGATCATGGTTTGCTGAGATGGTTTGCTGGTTTTCTTTTGAAAAATGCTATAGTGTAAAAGTGCCATTTCACTGGTGCACTGCAACTGTTTTAAAAAGAAAGAAGCAAAGGATACTTTTTGTTCATTGTCTTGGAATTTAAAAAAGAAATCTACTTGAGGTTGAGAATAAAATGTTGCTACTGGTACTGGGAACTGCAAGAAAATTGGTCAAGATAGAAGAATGTCATATTTTAAAACGGCCCTGAAAAGTACAACAAAGAACACAATCTCCTTATATATTTGCCCCATATTGAGGAATGCTGAGAGTGAGAAGAAAGGAAAGAGGAACAATAAAAAGAGGAGGGGAGGAAGAAGAAGAAGGATAACCTACTCTGTCAACAGCACAAAATCCTTGGAAGATTATTATGGAGGACTGTACACCTTGACCTGTAAAGAAAAAGTTTCTTCCCTTCTGATCTGTGTGCTATTATTAGGGAAAAAATGCCCAGCAGTTTGAGACAGACTTGTCTTCTTTCTATTGCTTGAATCATCCACAGCTGTTTGTTCTGCAAGCAGTGATTGTGATGTTCCTAATCTCTGTTTGCAGCACACTGTGACCAGACTGTGTGAGCTGATAATAGGAGACTAATGAGCTAAGAGATTGTGTGGTGAACCTGAAAGTCCTCAGTTCAAATATGACCTCCTCTATGAACCCATAAGCCAGTGTCCCACAGCTTCAGCCCCCAGTCTCTATAAGGGGGGAAATTGCCCTCTGAATTGCTCCTGCCCAATGTCATGGTCATACGTGCATTGATTAAATGGTTTCTCACTTGATGTTCAAGGTGGTTGTCAATTATTGTTTAACAGTTGTAATGTTGTGTTCCCATATACATATACATATTTATTATGGCATTTGGCCAGCACATGTTCCCATATACACAAATATTATTCTTCCATTTAGGTAAAGCAGGCACTTATACTGTTATCAAATAAAAGTGAGGGGGTCTTTGTTGGAAGAGATAGACTCCTCATCAAGAGCCTTCTGTGAGATGGATGTTGTGAAAGGCAGGCTGATGCTACTAACATCCAGTAGCATCAGTGAGGGTGTGCAGGTGTTCACAATTCACCAATTCATATAAAGATGATGATGATGATGATGATGATGATGATGATGATGATATATTCAGTGATATATGGGAATTACAATTTATGAGTAACATTAGTACAAAATACATTACTCGGGAGGGGGGGGGATGAGTAACCACACCGGGTTACATAAGCCCTAGTGATTCCACTGCTAACATCAATGTTTTATGGTATTATATACTATGGAGATAACTGAAGTTCTTAATAATTCTGGAATTTTTTAGCCCTCCCATCCTGAACTGTTCCCATGGTGACATAAGCCAAGGCAGTCTTGGGCATACCAGCCTTGTGATGATGGTGCTCAACAGACCGGCACTTTGTGCCTGCCAGTAGGCAGAGCCACAGTGCAGTGTCCACATGCTGGACACCATGACTCCACCCCCATCATGTCCTGATGTTGCATGCCCTTCTAGACATGCCCTTCTAATGGCCCTGGCACTGCGTCTAGAGAATGAGTGCCAAAAGGGCATCAGAAAGCCATGCCACGGGGTGCAAAAAGAACTAATTTTTCCAGATCCTTTTTGTGCTCCCTAGAGGCTGGATCGGTGTCACAGCATGTCCAGCCATTAAATGGGTGGTTGGATGCAGCCCATCTGTCCAGCCTGGATTTTGCTGTAGTTCATTCCTGAACCCATACTCATCCAACACCTAGCTGAGCTCACAGTAGGCACTGCAGATTCTTGCAATAAGTCTCATCATAGTGTTTCCAGAAACTGATTTGTGTGATCCATCATGCACTCTCAGCATGTCCAAGTCTTCCTCAGCATGCAGCAGCCAAGTGGTTGCAAATCCAGCTCTGAATGACTGAAAACTGCCATCAGCATTATCTGATACAGCTATGAGAATGACTTTCCTTAAGTGCATTTCCTAGTAAACCCAGTCAAAGTACTTTCTGGGTCAATGGTTGTCCATTTTTTGTGACTGACAGAACAGGTTTGGCGTTACCACACCTTCTGCTCTGTCACTTCCAGTTTGCTTTCTGCTACTCGGAATCATTTACTGATAACTGAAATCAGGACAATATTTGCACAGCTCAAATGGAACAGCATCACCTCAATAGAACTCTATGAGATGTTTTTACTGTGCCTATATTTGGATGATTATCAGTGATGATAATGATAATTTTGCTATGGCATTTATTTTTTTAATCCCTTTATTTTTTCTTTTAATTGTTAAAAAAAATAATAAATAGAAGATATAAAAATAAATATTGCATTCCAAATTCTGCCCTTTCCCTACAGAGTGTCCAATAGTTGTTATGGTTTGTTTGTTTTCTATCCATTAGTTGCATAGAGTTCACGTAATCATGAGAAATGGCCTTAAGAAACTGTGAGTAAACTTGCAAGGAACGGGAAGATGCATGTTACAGGCAACTGGAAAGTTAATATTCCAAATGCCTCATTAGCAGACAAATTTGTTTTAAAGTTTGATAAAACTTGAAAAATGATTCAAGTGGGTGTTGTCTGTTAGAAGAATATCCAAGAAAAATAAATTCACATGAAAGAAAGGCGAGGTTAAAAGGAATGCAAAATGACTCCAACTAACCTTTTCTTTGGAATAAGAAGAAAGGGAATTTCTTCATTCCTGAAATCATTCTCCTAAAGGTTTCACACAAAACCAAATATGTGTGAAAAATCCAAGCTATGCAAAGTACTTAATGACTGGACTAAAACTGTGAATAAACACACACGCACATTACAGAGCTGAAAGAAAATAATCATAAAGTTTCTCTCATCTTACTACCATTAAACCTGAAAAGAGCTGGTGCCAATAGGCTATTCAGTGTCTTGTTAGAGCCGATATTTTCCCAATGCTCCATCAAGCAGTGAGGACAACATAACAACATAACAAACCTCGTAAGGCTCAGCATTTCATTTTTACTCTTGTTGCGGTATGGCATCATTATGCATAGAAAACTGATTGTGTTGTGTCAGCATGGCCTAAGCCCAGCTCTTACTTACAAGACCTGGTTACTAATGATTTTTATAAGTCAGCAGAGATCCAATCCAATTTCATTTCCACAGCATAAGAAACTGTAAATCAGTTGAAGCAGAAGCAAAGTGGAATGTGCTTGTTAAAGATGGACTGAACACTGAGAGATGAATTGTGCAGCTAAAGAGTCATCCAAACCAGAAACAAGTTACCAGAATGAGCTGTCGTTAGTCTGTATAAATGATCCCCAGATTCTGTAGGTGCCTATTTCAGTTAAGTTGATATATGTTAAATAATTAGTTTTGCTAGTTTAACTAGGTAAATGTGTGGATTCAAATTGTGTCCTGCATGATGAAAAGAAAAAAAAAATCTGAAAGAAAGAGCCTTGTTGCATGACAAAGAAAGCCAAAATGGATTGGGAGAATAACCTTGTCCTTGCCCCTTCACATGCCATCAAAGCACGTCCATTCTCTCCATGAGGGAAATGGTAAAAGCATGTCTTTTGACATGCTGGAAAAATCTGTTTGGCAAAGGCATTATTTTAAAACCATATGCCTTGGGGAGGAGAATGGAAGTGCTATAACAGCCGGTGGAGATGCATGGAGAAAGCTGCTACTCTCCTACTCCATTTTGGGTTTTTTACCTCATTCAATAAGACTCAAAGGTAGTATGTTCCTCATTCTCAGATTGCCTTGTGTGGAGCCCTGCTAAACTTCCTGTATGCTTAAATCCTTGTTTCACATTTTGTCCCATAGTGGATATTCTTTATAAAGAATGGATTGTTTTAGCTTATGAACCTTCCTTGTTCAGTTTCTAACCTATATAATAATCCCATCACACTGTCTCTCCCTCATATCTAAGAACCTGGAAGATCTACCACCAGGCAGAGTGAATTGGTTGTTTCAGGGACCAGATTTATTTTTTTTGGGGGGGGGGGAGTAAGGGAGCATTAATGCACTGGAGGAAATAGGTGCTTGTGAGGTGCAATGCCCTGAAACCTTTCAGCTTGCTTCCAACCCTTAAAATAGTGCAATCTTGTTCTACCACCAGTGTTGAAGAAAGATTCACTTCTCAGTCCAGCTGGATTTGACACAAGGAATGAGAGGAATGTCTGTTCTTACTTGTCTCCACAGCAAAATATCATGGGACAGCTCCATGCTCAGGAAGGACAGAGCCTAGATGCAGTTTCTTAAATGGCAACAGTTATTTAGGCAATCCAGGAGCAAAGAAAGCAACCCCAACCCCATCCATGTCCAAAGGTTTTGTATAAACTAGCCTAAATATAGCACTTGTTAAGTAAAGTGGAGTTTATGTTTAAGTAAGGATAATACTGTAGGTCAGCACTTGAAATTTCTGGAGCAAAACCTGATGCCTAGGGACATCCCCTAATAATTCCATGGGGAAAAATTATATAAGGAGCAGGTCCCTAGTGGTTTTACAAGATGTGACTCATTGATATTATTTGGCATGATACAAGAGCAATCCATCACAACTATAAAGAGGATCTGTTTCTCTGTTTAGAAATTAAGTTTTCATGCTCTACAGTTTTTCATAGTTTTGTTTTTAACACCTTTGCTAGTACTTTTGTTGCTGCCAAGTGCTGTCAAGTCAACTTCATCTTATGGCAATCTATGAATGAGAAACCTTGAAGTCACCCTATCATCAACAGTCTTGCTCACATCTTACAGACTCAGGAATATGGCCAGGAGGCTGGCCCCAGTTCCTTAGTGCTGTTGCCAGCAGAGACCGCTGCCAATGAGGAGAGGCAGGAACCTGGCACTAGTGCAGCAGAGGTTCCTGCTAGCTTGGGCGCTGAGGAGAATAAGGAGGCAGACTTACCTGTGCCTTTGTTCAGTGAGTGCAGGTCCAAAAGGGCAGGTGTGCGGTGCTCATGAAGAATCGATATGAAATGCCAAGTAATTAGGGAACAGCTGCACCAGTGAGAGCTGGAGATAAAGGTCTGGGAGAACACCAGAATCTTTCTCACAGGTTAACTGACTTCCTCGGCAAAAGCACCTTTGTCAGAGACTCTCTTGCTGCCTGACCTCCTGGATTGGACCTTTGGATTTTAGAGTGACAATTCTGCTTCTTGGACCCTGGACTATAGGACTAATTGACTACTCTTAATTCTTGAACCCTGACCCTTGGACTGAGTTTTGGAACTCTTGGTATGCTCTGGCTTCTGGTCATTGGATACTCTGGACTGTGTTTGTTGCCAACACTGTATTTTGGTTACTCTTTTACTTTGCTGCTATCTTTGTTTGCTTTGTTGCTATGAGCTGCTGGCAGCTTTCCTGGATGGTGTACTCTTATCCCAGTATTCAAGAAAGTGAGGCAAATAATGGCTGAATAGTTTCACCCTATGCTAGACACCTATCACTAATGCCACAATGTACAGAGAATTGATATTTCCCACTATGCTACTATACGTAGTACTAATAAAGAGCTGAGATGTAATGGACTTTTTTGAAAACAGCTACAATTAATTGGATAATCATTAGACATTACCTGGAAGAACATGTTTAGAACTGTTGGCTTTAGGGTTGAATATGTGTGTATTTGCATTCATGTGTTATTTTCGTAATAAGCTTTAGTGTCAATATACATTCTATTGACTTGAACAGATGCCGTAGAAAGGTCAAACTGATAGTTACTTGAAGATAGTTTTACCTAAGAATCTGTCTCCTCATCCCACCACTATACACTATTAGTTTGAAAACCCATTGGTTGCTGAGCAAAGCATTCAGGTTTTCATTTTTAGGATTGGTAGGGCTCCAGAAATATACTCAAATTCCCTGCATTTGTCAGATGAAATTTATGAATACATTTTACCATCCATTTATTTCAATCTTGAAGTTCAGCCTATACTGACTCTGGAGAAAGAGAGGGACCTCAAGAATAGTATTTTTGATATTTTAGGTCACTGATAGAATTATACCCTTGTAGAAATTGGTGAGAGTCAGCATTGTGTATTGTGTACTGTAGTTGTTTGAGCATAGGACTAGGACTCTGGATATCTGGGTTTGATTCTCCACTTTGCCAAGGAAACCCACTAGGTGACCTTTGGTGACCTGCTCAGCCCCCTAGAAAATGTATGGGTTCCCATAAGTTAGAAATAATTGTTATTAGTTCTCTCCCTCTCTCTGAAAAATTGTTAAATTATTTTAATATGACTATTTAAAAATGTAGTCTAATTCCTGTGCATACCCAGCACCTGCATGGGAGACCCAAGATCTCATGGGAGCCTGTACTATCTCCTTACGATTGCAACTCTTACTTTTTTGCTTTTAAGGGACAGGTTTACTCAGAGAGCTTCAATAAACCTTACAAAGTCCAAGTTAGTGAAACCAAAATGTGTGGGTCTGAGCCATTTAGGAAGCTGTTGACATGGAAACTAGGTGCACAGTAGATTAGGGGCTGGAAGCATTTGATTCTCTTGTGAAACTATTTCTTAGGAATGGAGCAGAATTTTGAAAAATAGGCAGAAACTGTCAGAATTTCACCCGGTTGTGAGAAAACCTTTGAAATCATTTTTGCTTCCATGCAAGGATAGAACAAGCAATGATCCATAATCTATATCCCAAATTTGAAAACGTAAGAAAGTCTGGATCAGAACAAAGCCCTGTCTTTCCCAGTGTCTGTTTGCACAATGTTTGTGATGGAGGCCCCTTTTGAACATTTGCCTAGTGTGCTCTAACCAAACTTGACATGAGTGGGTGGGCAGACACACAGTGAAAGTGTAAAAATCACAACAATAACAACAACAGCAGCAGCAGATAGTTAAGAAAAGAAAAGGAGAAGAGTTAGTGTGTGTCTATGGGGAGGGGACCTCATGGAGAGTCAGGTCTGAGCCACCACCCTCAGAAGGGAAGGTCTGGCGTTTGGTATAGTGATGTGATTAAAGACTCAGAGGAAGCCATTTCTGAGGGGAACTACTTGATATATAATTAGATAGTGAGCTGACACCTGATATAACTAAAGGGCTAACAGCCTCAGAGGATGGCAATGGCAAACACCATCTGAAGAAACCTGCCAAGAAAACCCTGTGATGGGTTCACCTTAGGGTCGCCATAAGTCGGGAACAACTTGAAGGCAAACAACAATACACAGCACACATATTGAATTGGGACTTGATTAAGGCATCTCATACTTTTCTACAATAAAAGCTACAATTGGTTTTCATATGCTCACTGTACATTGGTGTATGTTATGCTACACCAATGTATTTGGACAGTGGAGCAAGCACTGGGGTTCCTTGACCTCTGCCACAAAGATGATGGCCAATGAGGAAATGCTTAGAAAATGACAGGAGCAGGGCTTTTTATTAAGGTGAGCCTGAGAGCCAGACTAAGAGAGAAAATAGGACTGACCCTGCCTATCACAGTGGCCAATCTGGTGTCTGGGGGAAGATCACTAGCAAAACTCACCAGCCCAACTGCTCCTTCCCTATCATGTTTCCCATCAAGCTACCACTGATTCAGGAAACTGTGTATAGCCATGCTGGGTTGGGCTCAGTGATGGTCCTAATCTCTATGAACCTCCTTTGAAAGCCATTCACATTGGCAGCATTCTTCCATCCTGTGACAATGACAATGAAGATGACAATGCCCTGTGATATGAAGGCCATTGGGGTTGTGTTGTTGCATAAATCTCTGTGCAGTTATGCTTTGAAAGTGCCACATTATCTTTGCATTGGCCAGAAACATTAAGCAGCTAGATTCACCTCTGAATGTGCTCCTGAATGCACAACCCCATGTGCATGGCCAGTTCCATCCACATGCACATAGGCATTTGAATGTGCATCACAGGCACAACAGCACCACATGTACAATTCTACTTCTGCAAACCTGAAGTGAATATGACTGCTCCACCTCAGACACTTCCATAGAGGAACTTGTGCATGGAGAAGGGAATCAACAGGATTCCAGCTGACGTATTTCTGTCTTGTATCTCCTCCATTCAGCGAATGAATCAGGGTTCTGATATTATGAGAAAAGAAAAAAAATCTCCACATCCTGCATCCTTTTGGACACTCTTGTTATCTCCTTATTCCCCTGTTCACCTTGTTCATAAGGTGAACAGCATTACATCAGATGAACACAAGCCTTATGATGTTTTTATGCCAATTTAATTGTCTTGGTTTTGTACACAGAACTGTGGGAATTATAATTGGGTGAAGATAAGCTGTGAGTGAATTGTAACCCTCTTCCATCCTGCACAGAATGTTGGTTCCCAGGACTACCTGTGAAGAAAAATGGCTACTAAATCAGCTAGCATAGATACACACCCCAGCACACTTTTGCTTTTAGTAAAATAAACCTACAATAATGTAAAGGAAGACTAGCTGTTGTTTTGAAAGAGATGTAGAAAATTCTTCACATTAGCCTTTGAATACAGCAAGGCCAGTAAAACTACCAGTGGGCAAGAAAGAGAAGAGAGCAAGCTGCAGTGCCTTGCATTTGAACAAGACATATCGAACAGTTTTAACGTAATGGCATTAAACAGCCCAACTATGTCCTGTCCAGCTCCAGCAACACAGGCCAGGCCAGTCTCTCTGCTGTTATTATAGACTGAGTGCCCCATAGATGAACTCTGTGAGAATTTCAGAGGATGCAGCTGGGATAAAGAAACAAACCACAAGCATTAATGTATAAGTGTAGCATTGTAAGGCACGCAATCCTCCTGGCAGGGCTTTCAGCTTTACTGTGCTTGTTCCTGCCTTTTCACTCCCTTTGCCCTTTATCCATCTTTTCCCCAAATATGTGATAGGCCATTAACACTACTGGCAAAAGCACATCAACTGTCCTTTGCCTTTTGGCTTTTCCAATGGCATCAGTTCATTACAGGCCCAACTGTACCTTTTCATAGTCTTCAACACACCTATGAAATGGCACTAAGCACACCCACCCTCTTCCCTAATTCTCAGGAAGACACCTTACTCAGTGCTAGCTACATAGCTTTTCATAATTACCTTATCACACTAGATGAATCCCATGCAGAAACAGGATTTAAAAGTAGGAAAAAACCCTGCAAATGCAGGATGTTTTTCAGACAACGTTTCTTCCAAAGAGCAGTAATGTGAAAATAAAACAAACAGAAAGTTGACAAAAATGACATCTTTTTACTTTCGGGAACTTCAGAAAGTAAAAAGGTGTCATTTTCATCAACTTTCTGTTCACTCTGGTTTTGTGTTATTGCTCTTTGGTGCAAATGCGTCTGAAGAACCTCCCACATTTGCATTTTTTTTTCCTACTGTTAAAATACCATTTCTGAGTGAGATTTGACTAGTGTGATAAGGCTCTTAGACATCATAGTTGCTTCTTAGTTCATTCTTTTTTTGCTAATTTGGTGGAAAGTAACATTGGAAATGGAGAGATGTGGACTCAGACTTTCACAAGCAACTGTGTGCCTATGACAGTAGCACAGGTAAATACAGATAGCTATGGCCCCATGAAGTTTGCTCCATTTCCTTGACTTATCTCTTATTCACTTCCCCATAGACTAATCGTCTCAGATCAGACATCACTTCTACTTTCTCCTCCACCTCTATAGTCTTTGCCTTATTTGTGCAGTTGAAACCAGCATCATTCTCTGTTAAATCCCATCCTTCTTCATCTATTGTACTTGTAATTAGCTTAATAAATATATTCTATCCACTTAGGATAGCCTTTGATACTGATTTCAAGCAGTCACTTTCTATACAAGAGACAAGCAAATAAAGAGAAAGTAACCAACTGTGCTTTTGTTCCCTGGGTGCTCATATGGACATTTCCAATCTAGCAATATGCTCTTCTCAGTCATCGTATGACTGATCCTGTGCCACACTAAGGATGAAAGGCATTTTTGAAAATATTATTGTTGTTGCTGTGTGCCTTCAAGTTGTTTCCAACTTATGGTGACCCTAAGGTGAACCTATCATGGAAGTTTCTTGGCAGAATTATTTTAGAGGTGTTTGCCTTTCCCATCCTTTGAGGCTGAGAGAGTGTGTCTTGCCCAAGGTCCCCCAATGGGCTTACATGGCAAAGCAAGTATTCAAACCCTGGTCTCCAGAGTCATAGACCAACACTCAGACTGCTATAATACTCCTTTTTACACTATACCAGCTTTATTTTGTTTGTTTGTTTGTTTTGTTTTGTTTTTGAGGAATTGTTTTGATCCTGAGATTTTCACTATTAAATAATTTTCTGAAATCCTAAAATCCAATATATCTACAACCAGAAAGGATTATAGGGAGAGGGGATATTATTTAGGCAATATAAATTTATATTTTTTGAAAGCAAAAACAAGGTTGCAGAATTTAGCTCTCAGTTTCTCACTCATATTTATTTCTGCACTATTTCACAACAATAAATGTGGTGACAGTCTGTCTTCCACTACAAACATTCAGATTATCCACACTTATTTGAAATTACTAAGTGTTAACAGGTTTGGAACTAAAGTGTACTTGTACTGGTAGAAAATCATCTCCATTCATAAAAGTAGACTTGGGACTCTTTCAGACGTGGAAAATTGGAAGTTTAATCCAAGGGCAATCCAAACGCAATCATGGGGTTTCATGTTATTGCGAATTAAATCTTCTCACGCAATTTTGGGCAAAAGGGAAGTCATTCCGAATGCAATCATAGGTTTCACGTTATTGTGAATTAAAGCTTCTCACGCAATTTCGGGCAAGAGGGGGGTCATTTTTGGGTAATGGGAAGTCATTCCGAATGCCTTCCGAATGCAATGGGGATTCACGTAAATTCGCTAAACAAGCAAATTCATGTGAATTCGCATTGGCTGCATTCAAAGTTGGGAGAAATTCCTCCAGTGTGAAAGAGTCTAGTTTAACAAAAGAGCATCATATAAGAAATATTAATCCCCTCCCCAGTCCACCAAAATCTACAGAAATATCTTAGGTTATGAACGTTCTCCTGTAAAACCGCACAAGCTCATTATCAATATATTATGTTAATAAAAATGTACTAAAACACAACACAGTTATTTTCCTCATCTCCTTTCTCAAATAGCATAGAATAATGAGAGATCTATTGTGGAATTACTTTGCAAGACATTTTCTCTTAACTAATATGTTTTCCCCTTTCATTCTTGATTCATTGGATCCAAGTCAAGGTTTTTTTTTTAAAAAAAATAATAGAACAGAGGTGGGTTAGCATAGGCCAACAAGGAATCTTGTCACATGATGGGTCCTGCTGTTCTTCTTCCCCCTGGTGCAATCCCAGTTTTGTTTTGTTTTTTGTTATTTTGTCATCAAAAACAATTCATTTGTCAGCCCAAGTCACAATACTGGCCTGGTGTTGTTGTTTTTAAAACTGATGTGAGAAATCCTTTTTGTAAATTGCAAGTATCTCAGGTGGTGTGTTTGCCCTGCCTCCTTTCTTTATATTCTGTAGTGCAGGTGGTAGGAGGGTTTGTATACACCATGGATGAAACCTTCTCTGCAGGTTGTTGTGATATCCCTGATTTTTACTTTTTGTTTATATATATATATATATATATATATATATACCATTGCATTCTATCCCTTCAGGAATACAACAGCAAAGGAGCCCAGTGCTGAATGAATGTTGCACTAGTGCAAATACAATAATGATTTTTAAAAAAAGAAAGAAAGAAAGAAAGAAAGAAAGAAAGAAAGAAAGAAAACATGGGGTGTGGAAAAGTGATGACAGCATCCTAGGAAAGACCCATACAAAGATAGGAGATGGGGAAATGTGTGTGAGAGGAATAGGGCGGACATCCCAAATGTCTTCCTTGTGCAGTAAAGTTGTAGTGTGGTTGATTGCTACAGTCATGGGAGCCGAAGTGTGAAAAGCAGCATTGCACTCCTAGAAGCATAGATATGATATAAACTCTGCTTCTTTAATGGAACAAGGGGCTAGTGGAGCCAAAAGTACCAAGTGTTTATTACTAAGAATTTATCTTGCATTATTAGAGAGGGCAGGGCTGTTTGGAAACGAAAGGTGATGTTCATGAGAATTTTCAATGACAATGAAAATTATCTCCCTCTTTAATGTTTTTAGGGCAATCAGAGCAAAAGCAGAAAGACATGTCTACCAGCAAATGTGCTGCTTCATTGGCCCACACTGGCTTCAGCGTGGAACCATCTTTTATTTGCTACATTTTGTTGTTATGTCAGTTCTTCACTCAGTGGCCCTACCATACCTATACAGTGGTCCCCCGGGTTACGAAGGTAATCCGTTCCGGATTACCTTTCGTAACCCGGAAATCTTCGTTTCCCGGGGGACCGCTTTAATGGACGGACCGCGCGGCCAATTTAAAGGGGCCGCGTGGTTTTTCCATTTCTTAACTCGGGGTTTCCTTCGGATCCCGGGGGCTTTTTGGCGGCCCCGGTGGTTTCGGATCCCGGGGATTTCATTCCCCGGGGGATTCGCATCCCGGGGGACCACTGTACTCTCCCAGGTGGACACTTCAAAGAAAGAAAATTGTTCTTGTCTAATTTTGAACAGTTTTGTACTTTGTCTTCCTCTATAAGGTTTCAAAATCCACAACAAATGCAGAAAGCCAGTGAGGTTTTCTTATTACTCCTTGCTCCTGCTTCTGCCACCTGACAATATTTTTGCTTCCTTATTCTTCCCATTGGACTCCATCACCCTTGTGGAACCACAGCTACCTTTCCAGTGGTCACATGGGGCCACTACTGCTACATTTGGGCATCCACTTCTGAGAACAATGTCCTCTCTTTCTCTCGTTCTCTTGTTAATCTACCAGCGATAGGCCTCAGTAAACAGTCAGGAAGAAAAACAGAGTCTTAGGGTCCTCAAATGGCTCCGGTGTCATCCAAGTGTATGAGGTAAGATTAGAGATGATTGCCCTTCTTTTAAACTCAGACATTCTGCAAACAAGCACAGTCAATAGGCAAGGCTACAATGTAGGCACTAACTGTTCAAGACTGCACAAAGGGCAACATGCAGTCCCATTCACTGGCCCTTCTGCCAGCTGGGACAGACAAAACCAAAGTTGATGAAGCTCCCATTGGCAGATGTAATTGAGGCACAGGCTGTCATGATGTGAGAAGCCTGATAATGAAGGAGTAAACTTTGAATCGCCTGCTTTTCCTAAACGGTCCTTATACTCAAGGTTTTGCATTTCTGTTTGTTTGTTTTTTAAGTGAAACAGGATGTTCTTGTTTTGTTTTTATCACTGTTTACTGTGGTGGGTTGGGTTGAGGTGCTGCAAAACTGTAATAGAACATCAAGCGCTGCTTCTCTTAGAGATAGATGTCTCTTTTTCCTTTCTCCCCTCTTTTCCTTTCCTCTTTCTTTCTTTCTTTCTTTCTTTTGCATAGCCTTAAAAAGCCCAAATTTCCTCTTGCATGTCATGGAGCTGCTGAAATGTAATGATATGCAAGAGTGGAAGAAAAGAGCAGCTGGTCTCCAGGTGGTGTTCCATAAATGCTAACCAGCACCCAGCAGGAAGCAGTGTAAGTTCAATTCAGTGAAGCAAATTTAATCATTTACCCCTTTTTTATTCATGGTTAAAAAAAAAAAGGAAGAAAGGGGGAGTTCTTTGAAGAACTCAAACAAAATAAGCATGCATACCCAAACCTTGTAAAAATGCATCCATTTTTATCTGTCTCTTAGCTTTTATAATTTCTAAGTGTAGATTGCTTCACCATTGGTCCCACTGACAGCGATTTGACATTTCGGCAGTATACATCAAGGACAGAATGTGTGTATGTGAGAGAGAGAGGTGGTGGTGATGGGGAGAGAATTCATATGCCCTGAAATGGGGTCTAATATATTGGAGAAAAAATACACTGTTTTTAACTGTTCAGCCTTACTACGGCCAGAAAGACACAGACTTCAGGGATGGAAACATAAATGCTATGCATGGTTACAGGGTCTCACTGTTCTATTGGTCTACAAGTGTATATTTTATTAATGCCAATTTGGAGCAGAGTTTTGGACATATGGACAACTTATGTACACATAAATCTTTAGGTTATAATTATTATGTAAGAGTAGTATATAATAACCCGCCTTCCCCTGTTTCCCCTCTATTTCCTCCTCCTCCTCCTTCTTTTGTAGTCCAAAACTCCAGTTCATGACACCTGGTAGATGGTGAAAGCAAGATAATAATTTATATTTTAACACTCATGCAGTTAGACAGGACATTGTAGTAATCCCTCAGAGCCTTTTGAGTGGAGGCATAATTTATATAGAAAGGTAGAGATTTCAGAACATTATCACCTGAAAAGCTGTAAACAATCCCTCTCGGTTTCATCCACCTGCCATGTATACTTTCTTTTAATATACAAAAATGGCTGTTTTTTTAAAATCCTAGGAATTTTTTTTTACATTTGTGCTGTACTGTGAGGACCAACAAGTATTTAAAAAAAAAAAAAAACCCTGCATAGGTGCATGTCCCCCCCCCCCTTCCCCCTGGTTCTGCATGTTTGGATATTGTGGGAAACCAATTGTGCACCCATAAACACTCCAGTTTGGGCATTTTAATTTTATATTTTGCAGTTCTCATTGCAGTGAGAAAATACTCCAGTTAAGGCCCCCAGCAGAAATTTTCTTTCTTTGTCTGTATGAGGGTTAAAAAAAAGCATACCAATAGTTGGTATACAAAGGCAAAGCAGTCTTTTTCTAAGCAGTAGCTGATGCACTTGTCATAAGTGTAATTAGGGGCAATGGATTCCATTAAATATGAACAATTGCTTGACTTTCTCATTTGGTTTGTTTATCTTATTTTTGGACAAAATAAAGGTAAACTTCCTAGAACAGAAACACCTTTCACACTAATTATTATGGGTGAGATTTATCGTGATCTTTCATTGTTACCCTCAAAATTTACAGCTGATTTTATTACTACACCATGCTGTAAATCAAACAAAACTCCAACCATCCATATTACAACACTGCATTTGTACTATATTCTGCAGTTAAACGGCACCCATCTTTATATCCCCCTCTTATTTCTTTTACATTTGGTGGTTTAGAGTTTGCAATTTATAGGATAGAAATATTTCCTTCATATTCTTGTTAAATATATGGTAGTTGATGACTTCCTTTTTATTAACATGTGACATTAAGACAATTAAGATGTTTCATGTATGTATGGATGGAGCTAAATCAAGCCTGGATGTGTATATTTGAGACCACCATTAGGTAGGGTGAGATGACAGCGTCTGGAAGCAGATGCTGAAGGAATGGAGCAGAAATGAGATGGAGTGCCATGGTTGCAAAACAGTTGCCCAGTTCCTTTTAAGGTATCATGCTGTCCTTAGGTTTAGTGGACACATAATCAGATTTGATGTACAATCCAGCTATCAGTCTGTGAGATTTCTGTATGGTGCAATGTTCTTCATTGTATATATGCATTTTCTCTTTTACTACAAGCAGTAAAATGTCTTGTGCTAGCCTTGTGTAAAATCCATAAATCCGTACGAGGGGGTATCCAGAAGTTTTAATGATCACTTTTTTTAAAAAAATTGACAGAAAGTTTGTTTTGATTTGTAGTTGTTAACTTAGCTCTATGTAGTCACTATCTAGATTTATACATTTTCTCCAGCGTATCTTGACCCTCTGAATACCTGATATTGTAGAAGTCTGCAGACTGAGCCTTATGTGTGGGTATCGTAAAGTAATAATTCTCACCCAGAAGTTATTATGGCATATTGATGAAATTTTGTCAGTGTCATCATTGATCCCTAAGTGCACGTTGCTGAGAACATCAGCTCATTGCATCCTTTATTTTTGTGACTGGCTGTGCCAGAAGTGACTAAAGTGTAAAATCCTCATTAGGTGCAATCTGCAGGCTTCTACAATATCAGGTATTCGGAGGGTCAAGATACACTGGGAAAAATATATGAATCTAGATAGTGACTACATAGAGATAAGTTAACAACTGCAAATCAAAACAAACTTTCTGTCAAAACGGAGCTCCTTCTTGGCGTGTGCATCCTTGGTGCAGCCTTCACACAGCCATGCCAAGGATTCTGAGGGGAAAGGGGCTGTGGTGGCGGCCCCTTTCTCCCCTCGGGAGCACTGCGCATGGTGGGGTGCAGCAGATTCCCAGGGCACCTGCTGCACCCCGCTTCAGGCCACGGAGAAGCATCAATTTGCCACTTCTCCGTGGCCTGGGAAAGCAGTGGATTGGGGCCGCAAGGGCTGCCAGTGGGGTAGCCCTGGCCCCAGTACGGCGCTTCTCTGGGTGCCTAGACACCGTCCCTTTTGGGCAGTCGGTAGAGCAGAATTAAAACTTTTGGATACCCCCTTGTAAATCTGAAAATTTTGTTGATACATTTTGTTGATACATTTAGAAACCATGGGAGGAGCCTCCTCCTAGTGGCTGCTCCATCAAGTGGCCATAACATGTACAACGTCCACTCCATGAGTCATCCACCTCATGATATAGACAATTCAGTGCTACAAGCATTGTTCATTAGGCTCATAATGAGTGGTCGAATTTCAGAATTTTGAATGAGTGAGAATTTGAGTTAGAGTTGTTTTATGTCCATTACACGGAAATAATGATCTTATGGTCCTAAAACGCATATTGGTGTTGTGTGCCTTCAAGTCATTTCCAACTTGTGGCGATCCTACGGTGAACCTATGACAGGGTTGTGATGTGGTAAAGACTAATCATATCATGAAACATTGAAACATTAAAGAATAGACATTAACTATTTAGAGTTAAATGTTGGTCCAAAACACATTGCAGCCATAATCCAGTTCGAGACTGCTTTAACTGCCCTGGTTCAGTGATATGAAATTCTGGGAACTGTAATTTTGTGAAACATTTAGCCTTCTCTGTTGGAGAGATCTGATGCCACAATAAACTACAATTCCCTGGATTGCCTAGCACTGAACCAGAGTAGTTAAAGCAGTCTCAAACTGGGTTATTTCTGAAGTGTGTTTTGGACCGTCATCTATTCTGTTCACCCCCTTCCTCCTCCTCCTCTTCCTCCTTCAAATTATCTTTCTTTATACTTCACCTTTTCCCTCAAAACAGACTTTAAGGCAGTTATACATACGTATATACGTGCACACACACACACACACACACACATATGTATATATATAGTTTTAGGGAGTCTGCATGGTGTAGTAGATTGCACATTGGACTATGACTCTGGAGACCAGGATTCAAACCCCTACTCAGCCATGGAACCCACTGGCTGACTTTGGGGAAGCCACTATTTCTCAGCCACAGAGGAAAGCAAAGGCAAACCCTCTCTGAACAAATCTGGTCCCCCTCAATACCTGTAATTGATTTACCTTAGGATCACCATAGGTTGGAAAGCATACAACAACAACAAAAATATTGTATTAACATATGCACCATATTATTATGGATAAATTGTCGAAAATTAAGGCTGCATTGCTCTTTATTGAATAAAATGGGATTTTCCTGTAAAGAAAGATATGTAGTTGTACAGCATGAAACGGGTTGGGACCAATACACAGAATGGCTATATTTTGGAAGTGAGCACAAGTACACCCAAGCAGACAGCAGATTAATTAACAAACATGCAATTTTCTGAAATGCAATTAATGAATCTGTTTACAGTTAAAAATAAAATGTAGGCCATCTCTTCTCAATATACCTCTAAGGGTTATTTCATTGGTGTTGGTTATGCTGCATAGCAACAGAGCTAGATGGAAGGGGAGGGGGAGCGTGAAGCAGCATTTCAGACAAAATTTACATTTCAGATGGTCAGCTCCAAGTCTGACTTTTACATGATTCTTACCTAAGCATAAAAGTGACTAAAAAGCCATTCACACTCAATAATAAGGAACCAAAATTTTATTTTTTCAAATAAAAAAAAACACCAAATGTGCAAACCCAAAAATATGTTATCTAGAGGAATTCTTGCAAATTGTTTTTAATATCTGTAGTTCTAATTTTTTCTCTCTTTTGTTTTATTACATTGCCTTTCAAAACCATTAATGCTAATATTCATTTGAATTTTTGTATTTTGTTTTTTATTTTATTGTTCTTATTGGCCTGAATCCAACTAGAGTAGCCACTCCAAATCAATGGGAACTTAGTCAATCATTCAATGTGGAGTCGAAGGCTTTCATGGCCGGCATCCATAGTTTTTTGTGGAGCTTTCGGGCTATGTGGCCATGTTCTAGAAGAGTTCCAGAGGCCGGCAAAACATCAGAAAGGAACTCTTCTAGAACATGGCCACATAGCCTGAAAGCTCCACAAAAAACTTAGTCAATCATTATTTACATAAGTTCCATTGATTCAATGGATCAACACTAATTGGGGCTAACAATAAAATTTAAGGTAATTAAATTTATGTTTTTTTCCTTTTCCAAGTAATTGAAAGCTACATACATGATTATTCCCATTCTCCATCTTTTCTTTATAATGCTTAGGTTGGGCAAGTGATGGGCACAGGGTCACCCAGTAAGCTCTGTGGCTGAGAAGGAATTTCAATGAGACATCTTCAGTCATGGTTCAATGCTTTTAGGGGAGAAATGGACAGTCAAAATAAACAGATTTCTGGCTGGCTTCGAGGTGGGGCATTTAGATGACACATGCCTTGAAGCCATCCAGAAAGCCACCCAAGCCATGGTATGGGGAGAAAATCCCAACTAAAAAGGAGCTGGATTTTTCCACTTCTTCCCGGAAAGTGTGCACCTTCGCATGTATGTATAAATACACTAGTGCCATTGTGGCTCTAAAAAGGCACTCTTTCCATACCTTAACTCTAACTGTGCATGTAAATGCCCCATCGCAGGAGTGCATTTAAAAGGGCTGCCTTACCCAGTCTGTTTTATCCCTTAGAGTCACACTATGTAGGGGTGAAAAAAACCTCCAGCAACTTCAAGTCAAAATCTTCTATAGGCTAAAGATATATTATTTCATTTGTTACCATTTGTTGTCTGTGCCTTCAAGTCACAGTAATGGTGACCCCATGAATTTCATAGGGTTTTCTTAGGCAAAGATCACTCAGAGATGGTTCTGCCAGCTCCTTCCTCTGAAATACAGATGACAATACCTGTTATTCATTTTTGGCCTCCCATCCAAGTACTAACCAGGACAAACCCTGCTTAGCTAGTGCCTTTGGGGTATTTAGCCCTGTTGACATAAAAATGTATGTATGTAGGTATGTATGTATGTAGGAATTTCATCCTCATTATGTAAGGATTTGGTGTGTCTCACTGACTTTGTAGATACCCCTTTATAAAGTACAAAAAATCCTTGCCCTATGAGCATACAATCTACAATGCAGCATGAAGGATGGAAAAGATTTTGGGGCTGGAAACAGAGGGCAAGAATGCATGTTTATTTCAGACAAAGTGTTTCTGTGTTACATAGTTAACAGCAGTTTCAAACCACTTTAACTGTCATAGCCCCATCCTATGGAATTCTGAGATCTGAAGTTTGGTGGGGTACTTAGAATATCCTGTTAGGGTGTTATATGAGGGGGTATCATAAAGTTTTAATTATCACCCTTAAAAAATTTTGACAGAAAATTTGTTTTGTTTTGTAGTTGTTAACTTATCTCTATGTAGTCACCTTCCAGATTTACACATTTTCCCCAGTGTTTCTTGACCTTCCAAATACCATTATTGTAGAAGTCTGCAGATTGCACCTGACGAGGATTTTACACTTTAGACACTTCTGGCAGAGCCAATCACAAAAATAAAGGTGATTTTCTCAGCAACGTGCACTTAGGGACTAATGATGACACTGACAAAATTTCATCAATATGCCATAATAACTTCAGGGTGATAATTATTACTTTATGATACCCCCTTGTTAGGCGCAATCTGCAGATTTCTACAATATCAGGTATTTGGAGGGTCAAGATACACTGGGAAAAATGTATAAATATAGATAGTAACTACATAGAGCTAAGTTAACAACTACAAATCAAAACAAACTTTCTGTCTTTTTTTTTTAAGGTGATAATTAAAACTTTATGATACCCCCTTGTAATGTTGAAAAATCATTAAAGGAGCAAATTTATATGACATAAGATTTTGGCATAAATTTATTGTGGCATTAGTCCACTTCATCAGGTGTGTGGCTACAAACTGAATTACAATGTCTATACATGAATGATTGGTTGGCTGGAGAAATTATAAACAGTAAAGGTCAGAGAGAACAGAAATGCAGAAAGTACAGGCACTGATAATTCCCTCTTCAATGGTGCCTTTTGATAAAGCAATGGTTGTGATAGTCTGATAGTGAGCTGATAAACACATGGGCTGGAATCCTTTCAATTTGTCCCAACTAGAGTAGACTACCTGAATCAGTTATTGAATGGTCAGTCAACACATAGATAAATCCAATTTATTCATTGGGATTATTCTAGTTAAAAAGAACAACAGGATTTAGGTTCTGAAGTGTCATTGTTCTTTTTGTTTTATCAGCTCTTTACCTCTGTTCAGTTGTAGCTCAGCTGTTTCACGGTGGAATCTTTCTTTGGAGATTCATTGACAGTGTGACAGAGAAGTTCAGAAATGGCATCCTTTTGAGTGAATTGTGTTGCTATCTTACTGGACTGAGATACTACAGTGGTTGCCATGGATAAACCCTCTGGCCACACTTCCCTGGAGTGGCAAATACATTTGGCAAGCAGTCATCTACCAACAGAATAAGACATAGGGCAAATGGGTTTCCACAAGCCACTGCCCCCCCCCCCAATTTTGCTCGACGTTGCCAAAAATAAAGCCATTTTGTGCAGCTGCTGAAAACCATCTGTCATTTTTAAAGACACCAGCTTCTTCTACAGATGTCTGAGCGGAAAGAGGTGTTACAGAAGTGCTTAACAAACTGCTGACTGTTGAACCAATGCCCTCAGTGAAGATCAGATAAACATATGGGGAATTAGTTATTAAACATCCAGCATGCCTTATTGGCTTTTCCTGTTGCTTTCCCTCTCGCTTTTCACGTGCTTCCCTCTTTTGCTCTTTGCACTTCCACCATTTAGACAAACATATTTGGACCATCAGCCATGAATGAGTTTTCTCGCTGATGTTATAAATTCATGAAATTAGCGGTTCATAATAGGGAAATGGAGAGAGGCCTTTATTTATAGCAGCACCAGCAGATGCTGCAATAATGAACACTACTCTTTTACATTGTCCTCATTCTGGTATTCACATCGTTCATACTCAATTTTATTATGAGCCGTGTAATGCAATGTAGTGTTCAGCTTCTCTGTGACATAATCAAAACACACATTTTTCATATGCCTGTGTCTTTTCTTGCAATGAGGGTGCTGTAATTGAAAACACTTTATCAGCCTGGGAGTTAATGACATTAGGAGTTGAGGGAAGAGATTTAGGTACACAATTCCTGTTGATAATGGGAGTTTCATAGCAGCTGAAAATGTATTACTAAATGTTGACTAAAGATAAGAACATAATATATTTGTGGCATGAACTTCAAATAGCATTTTTACCTGTTCTTTGAGCAAGGAAGCAAAACAAACACTTCATTCTAATATGTACAATAATAATGTCAGCAGTAATTTACAGAGGTGAGAAAAAAAAACAGACCACTACTCAGCTATTCTGTTTATATTTTTGGATAGGCTTGAAGCAAAAGTGATCAACTGTGAGGTGGCCTATCACTGGAGAAGGGCAAGTTCTTAGCAAGGAGGCACCAACTTTCTGTTCCATTTCTGTACAAAGCCTTTCCTTCCATTCCAACTGCCATTAATATGTCCTCTGAGAGAGAAGGAGAACAGCCAGGCTCCACCATGCCTTGGCTGGTGTCCCTTCACTCCGACTGCCAATGGTATGTGCTTGGACGACCAGGAACTATTTAACTTAATTCCCACCCCACCATCCCTTTTTTGTGTGTTGTGCCTTATTTAGATTGTAAACCCATGGGCAAGGAACTGCTGAGCCAACTAACTGTAAGCCACTCTGGGAAAATTTGTGGTTGTGGTTGAAGGGTAGGGTACAAATCACCTAAATATATACATGATTAAAGTGTGAGTGCACACAAATATATGCACACTGCTCAATCATATACACAACCAAGGCCAACCAGATGATGTTTCCTTCAGTATTATGCTGATGCTGAGTTCTCACAACTAAGGGCATAGATTCAACTGCCAATCCCACCAAGGACAGACCCTGGGGACCATTGGGAGATGTATAAGAGTCAATTTATAATCCAACAACCAGTTCTATGGATATTTGGGACTAGGGACTTTAACACATCAGCCTTCTGTCTCGCTGCATTTGTATTAGTATGAGGAAGCAGAAATGTACTGGTTTGGGAGCATTCATTATTATACTTCTCTGTAATAGTGTGAAGGTGCTACGTGATGATCTGTGGTCTCACATGTTCTGTTCTGCATGGCCTTTCTAAATCCACCTTCCTGCCCTATGCTCTACACAGCATGCCTTTCAGTTTTTAATTCTTCTTTTTTTATTTTAATGCAATCGGCCAGTTATGGCAATGCAATGTAATAAAAAATAAATAAATAGAAAAGAAAAGAAATAGAAAAGGAAAAGGAAGAAAGGGAAACTGCCTGCTTGCAAATAGAGAGGGGGAAGGAGGGAGAGAGAGGAGGAGAATCTTACCCACTGATACCCTGTGACAGATGGCATATCGGAATTGCAGCAGAAGGGACCTATCATACCTGAGGCCCTAATGCAAAATAAATGATATTGAGAGCCATTGATGGGGTTTATGCACTCTAGCAATGCTTGAAATGGGAAGCAGAAATGAGAAAGAGCCAATGTCATTTGATAAGAATGACCAAAGATGTGACTATCCAGCTTTAGTTGTGATTTTAAAAACCTCATGTGATATTCTCCTAGGAGCTGGTACACCCTGATTGTTTAGTTGTAACTAGGAGCTGGAGTTGGGTTTAGGCCACTATAACTGTCCACTTGTAGTCTTCTTGAATGGTGGAGTCTTTGCTTCAGGGATGATTCACGTGACTCTTCTTTGGACTCAGTTGAGGGCAACAAGAAAATGATCCCTTAGTTTCCACCCCCCTTAATTCTAAACATGGCACCCAATCCAGAAGCTGTTGTAAAATTTAGATTGTGAGATCAGGTCTTGAATGGCATGTGGGAAATCCAAGAATGTACAAAATTAATTTTCAGTAGTTAAAAATATACTTTCAAGCTAAAATAAGTGGCTAGCTACTTCTTATAGTTACAATTTTTATGAATATTTAAAGAAGGCAGCCAGCTCTGTCCCTTTGCTTCTACAACTCTTTTAATATTCCTCCTCTTGAAAGATAGTATTGTCAAAGAATTAGAACAGTCCTGAGATATATTATTTCAACACCCATCCTCCAAAATGTTGGAATGGAACAGTTGTGGTAAAGCCTTTGTCTGTGATGAGAATATACAGCAGTCACAATAGTATACTCCATTCTCTTTCTCCTTCATCTCCAAACCGTGGTGTCTTCCTTATATTGAGAATTTGGGGGAAATTGCATCAATTTGGCAATGTATGGCTTGAAATCAGCCTAATTCAGTTCATGATTTGAGAGACAACCAGATCTATAGTACCCTCTCACTACTTTATGTGTATAGCAGTCTGTGAGCTACATGTGGCTCCTCATTCCTATGTGATGTTCTCAGTGACATTCCTGGACACCTTCTTATGCCCCACAACATCCATACATCTGGAAAAAACTCTTTGCCATTTTTTTACCCAAAATATGCCCCTCGAAACACTCAAACCAATATAAAAACATGGTGATTTGGATCTCTTTGCCCCCCCCCCAACTGATAACAGCCCATGGAAAACACTTTTTTTTCTCAGTGAAAAACTGAAATTAGAATTCACATTACCTCACTTCTGCTTATGTTAAGACCAACTCTTTGGCCCATGGGAGGTCAATGAGGAAATTGGCCCTGCACTCTGGATCAATTGCTCAGTATCCCCCTAGAAGGAGGCCTTGAGTGGAGTATAACAAGTATTAGCCTTAGACGCTGTCCCAGGGAGGTAACACTCTGCTCATTTTATTCTTGAAGAACACAATGGATAATTTTAGCAATTTTGTTTCTGCTTTGAAAAAAGTTTTTTAATAGTAGTTGAAGACTATTCACATTCCACTTACTCTGTGCAAAGTTTTGTCTGGTTTTCTGTGCAGCATTTTCTGTGCATGAAATAATATCTGCATCATGTGTGAATTTTGACATTACAATAATAAGGATATTAATTCACACAGCTTTTAAAGTGTGATTAAAGTAGGAAAATAGCACTTTTGGCACAAAACAGATGGGTCAAAAGATCTCCTGTTGGGCCATGTTGGGGCGTAGCATTTAGATAATGCATACCCCGAGACCTGCCCCAGGACCGTCTAAGATGGCTCAAACTGGGCAACCAAAGCAGCAAAACAAAACAAAACAAAACAACAAAAAACTGCTCCTTTTGCTTCAAAACAGTTGCAGTGGCCTGGATTGGGGCCAGGTGTGGGTGGTCGCCATGGCCCTGGCATGAATGGTGCCAGAGCAGCCACAGCACAATTTATTGGGCCTGTCTGCTTGAGGCTTTAGGCAGTACTTATAGCATGATATCGCTCTGAACCATAGCAACTGTGCCTCCAAAGTGGGTTTGGAGTGTTCCTTTTCATTGATAGGGGAACCCAACAATAAGCTACCAACTGTGCTGCAGTCCAGCTAGTCCCTGTGTGCCAAACGTTGCTGTTATTTCCTTTCCGATATTGGCAATCATATGGTATCAGTGTCTCCTTCTCTCCCTTTGTCCCCACTCCCCTTCACAATTACCAAGCCAGCTAATTTCCTTTAATTTTATTTCTCTCTTCTTTTTTGAAACTTAAACTCCACTAGCATAACTTCAGAATTGTGTTAATTTAAAAAAAAAATCCTGAAAGGCACACTGACAAGGGCATAGGACAGGGAGGCAGGGTTGAGGGAGAGTGCAAAAGAGAGTGTGATGGCAGAAACAGCCCTAGTCATGCAATTGTGAACACATGCAATAATGGCATCTTTGAAACCTGCATATTTCCATTTTCATTAATAAACATGATTGTGGTGAGGATGTGGCTCATGTGGTAATGTCCTTAGTCCCAAACTGCAATGATTCTCATCAGCCCAGGATCGCCAGACATATGAGAAGCATATTTTTTAAACATTTCCTCCACTATTTTCAAATATTCTTTCCATCCTTTTCTGTTCTGCTCAGGATTTTTAAATAAATGCCCTGGATGAGTATGTAGGCCTGATCTAGATTGGCAAAAAGAAGTGTGTTCATGGCTGCATGAAACTCTAGCCTTTAGATGAGAAAAAGGGAAAGTGTGCCATGAAAACCGCTTTTTTTTTTTTTTTTTTTTTTGCGTTTTAGGGGAGAAGAAGCACCTTTAAAAAGGTGCTGGTTTTCCCAGCTTCTTTTTTAAAAACTGCGGAACAGCTCAGCTCCATCTAAAGGATGCGGTGCAGCTGCTAAGCATTAAGGAAAAGGCAACTTCATGTCACACACTGCCAATCTCGAAAGCCCCCTAGACAGGTTACTTACCATATCTGCAGATGACACAAAGCAAATAGGTATAGCCAGCACCACAAAGAACAGAATGGATCCAGAAAGGTCTGAACACTTGGCCAAAACCTAACAAAATGAATGAGATCTAATTAAGACACCTGTAAAGACTTGCATTTAAGTATACAAAACCCAAAGAAACAAAAACAGAAAGGGGCTGATTTAGCTTGGCATGTGTGGAAGGAACTCATTTGTCTCCCTAGATCTCAAGCTGAAAGAGCCAGCGATGGGATGCAGTTTCTTACAAAGCTAATGTCATCATAGGCTGTATTAACAGAAGCATAGTGGTCACAATTCCATTGTTCTCTATCAGTCAGCCTGCATTTGGAGTGCATTTAGATTGCTGCATTGTCATTGGATTGCTGTATTGCTGTGCTGCTGAGGGCCATTTTAAAAGAAAAGAGCATGGGAGGGGGATTATTTTTGGGTACTAGACAGTGGCATTCATGTCAGTGTTAGACAACCAACTCACATCCAAAAAAAACAAGTTGATTTGTTCCACAACCCCAAAGGATGTCTGATTGTGGGAGGTTTTAACCACAACCTGCCTCACCCTATCCATCCATTGCCCTCTCCCTGCCCTACCCACCACTCACTGATACATAGCAAACCTCTTGTGAAGCTGAGATGGTTCGTGGAACAGAGTCTGCCAATTTATTACTAAGAAAGTAGGTCTGAAATGTTAGAAAAGAATGAAGACAATCAAACATTACCGGCACTGTTTCTGTCTTTGCAATTAGGCCTTCTAACACCCAAGGAAAGTACATGACATGTTTAATCTTGACTTATAACATTGTTCAAAGGATCTCAAGGAAGGGATTTAAGCAGAGCACTGCAAGCTTTAAAGCAAGGCCAGTTCCTAATTCCTTCTTAGACAACTCTAAGATCCTAAACCCTTGTTATTATAAGGACTCGTGCGCTAAATGATTAAGGGCAAGAAAAAGAGAAATTATAGAAAAGTTTGTCTTTGGAGCCTTCCCCCTCCCTTAGAAAAAGGAGCTTTGTTGAACAAATCTTAGTTTGCCCTTCTTTAGAGCAAACTCCCAACAGAACCCCTTAGCGGTGATGCGGCTCAGATTTCCTGAGTCATACAACTGCGATAAAATGAGGCAGAAATCCTTGTGGGGAGGGGAAAAAAACACACAGAAGGGCCCATTCACTAGTGCCTGGGAGCTTCTTTATGTCGAGCAAACCAGGCCAAAGGGGTCACAGCAAAGGCATAGACATCCTCTGAAAAATACTCTGCTATTGTATAAAGCACGGTATCATATGACTAAGCTCAGATTTCACACCAGTAGGTCTAAATGACACCCTCACAGCCCTACTTACCAAGTGGAGCAGGCCTACACAATTTGTGATGACCAAGCCAAACTCTGGCCTTGCATTGTGCTTAGTTTTTGCTTCATAAATTAATTATTTATCTTCTAGTATATTCTTTCTCTTCTCTTCTCTTTTCCTTCCTTCCTTCCTTCCTTCCTTCCTTCCTTTTCTTTCTTCCTCCTCTTTTTTTTATTTGCATGAGGAGACCTTCATGTAGTCTAGCTGAGTCAGGAGTAATACAGAGGGCCACACAACACTTAGAAAAATTTCTATTTTGGACTAGAAATTGCAGACTCTCCCACACAGCAGTCATGCCTGCTGCGGGATTCTGGGAGTTCTTGTCTAAAAGAGTAACTCCTCACACTTTTAGTGATTGCAAATCTAGCTCCTAGAAGGGGTTATCATATTACAAAAGAGCTGGGAATCAAGCCATCCTTCAGGTGTCTCTGCTGAACTGCATTTGCCATCATTCCTCACCATTGACTATGCTGGCTAGGATTTCTGGAAATTGCCATTCAAGCAATATCGAGAGATCTTCATGAGTCCCACATACATTACATCAATGCCAGGGATGACAGCTGTGAGTTTTGGTGACTGACACTGCTGTGGATGTCAGTCCAACACCTTGGAGAACATGATAGGTACAAACATACCAGAATAAAAATAAGATTTACAAGAATGGTATGAAAAAGAAAGCTTGCACTAATCCCAGAAACACTTTATAGAGAGATCTGTGGTAATAACACTTTAAATAACTCTTTTATCTTGGAGTGAAGCAGTATAGAAGATCAGCCTAAGACAATGCAACAAGGGCAAGAGACAGCCAGAAGGAGGTTTCATCTGTTTGATTAGGAGGACTGGGTGAAAGACCTTTAAGATTAAGTTGACTATTTTATCTGCAAGAAACCTATAAATAAATGAGGGGACATTTTATCAGAAATTTCTAGAACCTATGTTAAAAGAGTGTGTCATATGGTATCAAACTGAAACATAAATCCATGCAGACATATGGCTCTTCACAGAACATCTTGCATTTGGAGAACTTTGACTCCAGTGCAGTTCAGAGACCTGAAAACTGGAAGGCCCCAAACAGTTGTTTCATGCCAGGGTACCCACCATTGCCTACTTGCATTTTTATGACAGCTGAGATCATCTGTGGCACTCTTCCTGGTCTGCCCCAATGTGTTCTCTCTACAGAATTTTCTCATGCATCTGGGTCTGGCAGCCTCTAACATGATGTCAGGCACACAGTTTTAATTAGTTGCTCACATGGCAAAAATGAAAGGTATATGTACAGTACTGGGTGAGCCATTAATAATCTGCTAAAGTTGATTCTTTGGCTCCTTTGGGCCACTGAAGATGAAACGAACCAGACACCATGGCAACATTGTGCAATATTTGGGTCAAAAAATTTCACAACACCACAAAATCATATCCACCAAATCACAATGAATTGGTGGGTTTTGATTATAGAATCAGTAGATTGTCCTTGTGACAACAAAGCAGGATATAAATTATTATTATTATTATTATTATTATTATTATTATTATTATTAGTGACCACAGGGAGCATCATCCTGGGTGTTACATTCCTATCTGATCACCATTAACTTGATTGAGATGCAAGTATTGTTGAATCAAGTGGAAACAATGAGGGCACTGCTGTCAAATACAATATATGTATACACTTACAATTCCCCAGAAAGTCTAACACCATCACATTTGATTTCAAAAGTGAAAATTTCTTGAAAATTAAAGTAGTAATGAAGGGATTATCAGAAAGGAAATAGAACTGAAGCATCAAAAGGGTCAGATCTCCCTTGAACACTGGAGAGGGTATTCACTCCCATAATAGATGATGAGCTAGAATGCACTTGTCATATCAAGATGGATATCACAAGAGACCTCTAGTGTGGTTTACAAGCAGAGTCCAAGAAGATGTTAAAGGCAACAATGTGTTCTTCAGTAAATGGAAGGCTTGTCTCAATGAAGAATAAAAGCAAGAACACAGATGTGGAAGCGGAGGAAGGTACAAGAAGAAAGGCAAGCAAATAATAAAAAGGAACAAAATTAATCAAACAGTATATATTTGGAAAAAAAATGTCTGAAGATGATCTCTGTGTGCACACATGTAAAATCCTAAGTAGGAAACTGAATGTAGAAGCAGTTTGGCCAATAAATCACAAGAGGCTCAAAGAAAGACTAAAAGAGGATAAGGAGATTGCAGAAGAGTTTGAATGAATTCTATGAGTGGATGTAGAGGAGGTACATGTCCCTGAAGTGACAATTTTGGGGAAGAAAGCAGAAGAACTGATGCAAATAGAACCAAGAAGAGATAGAATTCTAGGTAGGCTTTATTGATAAATTAAGAAATTACAGTGGGCCCTCCACATTCACTGTATTTAGGGATTCTGGACCTCGTGAAAGTGGAAAACCCACAAATACCTGAGAGAAAACCCTCTCTAGGAATCTTGAGGTCCTCCAGTGCAACTCTGTAGTCAGCATCCACCAAAGGTTCACCATAGAATTGTGCTGGAGGACCTACAAAGGCCCATATAAGTGTTCTCTCTAGGAATCTCTAGTTCCTCCGGTATAAGGAACCACTGTGGCACAGTGGTTAAATGTTGGTACTGCAGCTGCAACATTGTAAGTTCGATCCTAAAGGAGGGATAGGTCCAGCCTTCCATCCTTTCATAGGTCAGTAAAATGAGAATCCAGCTTGTTGGGGGAAATTGGTTTACATATTGTAAACTGCTTAGGGAATGGTAGTTCACTGGTAAGTCGTATAGAAATATACTTGCTATTGCTATTGCTACCGTCTGGAGAAAGTTGGTCATAGAGTCATGCTGGAGGACCTAGAGATTCCTAGAGAAAGCATATTAATCAATTCTGTGAACAATCAAATCTGAAAATGTCAAAGTTACAAATATGGAGGCCTGACTGTACTTAATTTCTTATCTTTATTATCTGAAAGGTCACTCAGATGTAAAGTAGCTGATCTTTTATACCTATATAAAAATGTACCAGAGAATTGGGAAGAAGCTGATGAAATTACATCCTTTAAAACAATATTCAGACAGCATCAAAGAAGCTGAAAAAGAGTTAGCTTACCATTTGCGCTGGTTAAATTGTTGGAAAATAGTATCAGAAATAAAACTTACAACTATATAGAAGAAAAAAGACTTGCTGTAGAAGAAATAATATAGGTTCTGCAAAGTCCTATCAGTAAGATTTTAAAATAACCAAAAAACCTAAAGAATCAATAAATGTGCACAGGGGGATCCTGCAGATATTATAAACTTTTCATAAGCTTAGAAGACATGGAATAAGAGAAGACATCATGTTATTCATCAATAATAGGTTAAAGCAGAAGAGCCAGCATGTAAATAGGATTAGCCTGTATGCAGAATGGAAGTAAGGACTGGAGCCCTTCAATGGCTTACACCAGGGATGGTCAAAGTATAGCCCCTGAAGCCACTCCAAAAACCCCATACACCCTAAAAATGAAAATCTGGATGATTTTTTGCCTCCCCAAACAGCTCAAAACCAATAGTGGTTTTCATCTCTCTTGCCACCTACCTTAAAAAACTGCTCGAACACCTTCAGCACCCCAAATTTATTCAAAATTGAAACCAGAAGTGATGTTGCTCACTTCTTTTCTCAATTTTGACTGGTTTTCAGCCAATTTGGAAGGATTCTGGAAGGATTCTAAGGTATCGGGCGGCTTGAGGAGTTAACCTGCTGCATTCTGCAGTGGCTTTGACCGATCCTGGAGGGGTTGGTGGCTAAAAATCACTTGGAAAAATATTTTGATAGGACCTGGGGACTTTGGAACATGGTATGGCCTCTAGCTGAAAACTGGTCTCTGCCTCTGTGCAGTTGCCCCCCCCCCCCCCAGCTTAGTGAAAAGAACTGAGGTGGACAACACTCAGATAACTGTGGGTATAAAACTCCAAAGTGGTGGCTAAGCTCTCCAAAACATCTTTCCAAGTGTAGAGAACAGGCATTAAAAAGTAAAATGTGTTACAATGTAATTAAGAATTTTTTTAAAAAAAAAACATGTAAATTTAGGTTAAACAAACAAAATCTGGCCAGAATCCTATATGAGAGTTATGCTTCTTTAAATGGACTTACATATGCAGGAATTAGAAAAGGGCAGTTTTGTTACATCCATATCCAGTAGTGGGCTGCTGCTAAGTTATTACAAAACAGAGCTGACAAAGTGGACGCCCCACACACTGTTGTTCATCAGTTGCAAAGTGTATTGGTCACTCTTGCCAGTGTCCTGATATACATCTTGTAATTCATTAACAGGGTTTCTGAACACTTCTGCTACTTAGCTAAATATATGTAAAGTTACATTAATTGAAATATGATATAGGTTTCTGGTGCCTAATTTTACATATTTTACAGTGGAATATGAAATGAGAAGAGATCATGCAGTCATGAATAGCTTTATGAAAATAAAAACCCAGTATGCGTCTGTTGTAAAAATGGTAAATTCCCTATTAAGAATAATTAAGGCAGGGATTACAAATAATTGCAAATACTATTGCAATGCATCTGTATAAATCTGTAGTGGGCCATATTTGGAATATAGGCCCTGTACAAGCCACCGGGATGTGGCTGTGGTGCATAGACCTGCCTATCAGCCAATCACGATGCAGTTGTGACCAACCAATGGGAAGCTGGCTGGACAGAGCTATAAAAGGGCCTTGCAGAGAGTGAAAGGGGGGTTAGTTTTGGGTTAGTTTGGGGGGGGGGAAGAGTTACATCGAAGGGAAGGTGTACTCTTAGTGTTCCTGAGGGAACATTTTAGTTTTGTTTGGTGACCAAGAAAGGGTCCTGAGAGTCCAAAGAGGGACTGTGTAGGCTTGGGGAGTCTAGTAGGGAGAGGCTCAGAGCAAGCCAGTTCTTGAAAAGGTAATTTTGGTCCATATACCTGAGATAAGATTGCCTGTGTGGCTGTACTAATATTAATATTTTGAAGGAACATCTTGCAACTGAATAAGTCCATATAACAACTTTAAGTCTAATTTATAGTTTACTTTTTTATATTTTACAAATAAACTTTTGTTAGTTTAACCCTGGTGGCGCAGTGGTTAAATGCCTGTACTGCAGCCACTCACTCAAAACCATAAGGTGGCGAGTTCAAGACCAGCAAAGGGCTGAAGCTCGACTCAGGCTTGCATCCTTCCGAGGTCGCTAAAATGAGTACCCAGATTGTTGGGGGGCAAATAGCTTACAATTGTAAACCGCTTAGACACTCCTTAAGGGTATGAAGCAGTATATAAATGAAGCTGTTTGTTTGTTTAGTGTTCGAAATACAACTTGGCTTCTGTTTGACTATCAAACCACGCTACCAAAAATATTAGTGACACAGAGGTGCTGTGCCATCTTAAGGAGCAGCACTAGGGTGTCCTTCACAGAATTTTGGTGGCAGCAGTGGTATTAAAAGTCCTATAGGGCTGCCACAGTTGAGAATATGTTGTGGGTGGACTGAGAGTTTGAGAAGGTTCACCACAGTGACGACCTGGCGGCAATACTAGGGCTCGATAGGGCTAGGCACCCAAATGCGCCCAGCCCTAATGATGTCACAGCTGCGACGGACCACCTACACAGTAGGCGGACTGCCTACACCGCAGCATTCAGTCCACTCTAAGCGGAAGCGGCATCATAAGGACTGCTCAAGGCAGCTCCTTTTTTACCACACAGCGTTGATGCTGAGTTTGGTTGCTGCAGCAATGCTGCGCAGTAAAAAGGGGTGGCGCTTCCCCACTCATCTGTACAGCCCCATAGTGAACAGATCTGATCACTGTATCTTTAAAAGGATCTTTTACAATGGGAAATCTAAGGAAAGAGTAACCAAAATGATCAGAATGATGATCATATTTAAGCAGAAGTGCTTAAATATTCAGCATTTCAAAGCAAGCTCCCAATGTGAGAGTGTCCCAGGCCCCTGGACTCCACAAAAACATTTTTTTTTTCTATTGCTTCTTCTGGAACAGAACTCGTCAAAAGTACTGAATGCTGGATCTCCCCTGTCATACTTTACTTCAACATCTTTCCACTAAAGCACTTCGACTGGAGACTCTGATGAAAATTGTTCACTGTGGCTCCAGCCACACTGCAGAAATGATCCAGTTTGACACCACTTTTTCTGGGAATTGTAGTTTTAGAAGACTTTTAGCTGTCTCTGCCTTGGAGCTCCATTGTCAAAACAAACTACAATTCCCAGAATTCCATAACACTGCGTCGTGGCAGTTAAAGTGGTACCAAACTGGATTATTTTTACAGTGCGGATGCAGCCTGTGATAAATTCTGTCAGTCACAAAACTACTCCCTCTTCTTTGCCACTCATTCCTCATCCATATGTTTTCTTTCTATGAGGGTTTGTAGAGAAATACAAGTTTTAGAAGTCACTTTTGCATCCCTCCAAATCCAGATTGCTAACAAATATTTAAGAGCATTCAGATTTGGACTGCCCCTGTTTCAGAGCTGGCTCAGGTTAATTTGAATCTGTCTGAAACAATTTCATTTGGGAGTCAGTTGAATCCAAAGCACATTCCTAGGAGACACAGAAGAAATGTAACAACCAGTGTTATGCACTATTAAGGGGTATTAATATTCTACTATTTTTCTTCTATTTCTGCCTTCAGTAGGCTAATGAAAGAAAAAAAAACCCACACACCTACACACCATTTTTACTTTAAGTTTCTGTTCTGATGCTAAGTAGAAAATTGACTCTGTTTAGTGTGCACGTGCTAGCTTCTAACTCTTGAGTAAACACAAAAAGTTTTTTTATAAGGAGGTCTGTAAGTGCATGGGCCCCCCAAAAGGTCATGATGGTGGTATAACCATCATAAAGTTCAGTCAAGTTCATGACACTAAACAGTGCCACAAATAAGTCTGCAGAGGAGAAACCTTTATCTCCTCACAAAAATGTCTCTGAACAAACACAAAAACCAAAGGCTGTCAAGTCCTGCTCATGGTCTTGCTCAGTCATTGTATGTATTGAGGCATGTGTTATCATTGGCTTTGTTCACTGCACATAATGGCTTAAGGAGGCAGGTTTATTTACCATGTGCAGGGATTAAAGGGTGGTGGCTTTTTTCTCTTGAGGCCTAATTTAAAGGCTTGTTTTTCACTCAGTTCCTCATTTACTTTTTTGTCTGTCTGCAAACTGCACATGTTATATGCTAAGTGATGAAATGGTTGAGGTATGTTTTCCTGTTGCTGCTTCTCTGACGCCTTCTTTTAAACAAGAGATCTAAAAAGAAGATTTGAGGGAATAAAGTCAATATTTGGGGCGTACTACTGTGGAAATTTAATAGAGCTACAGTGTTAATTCCCTCTGCCCTCCCCTAATAATGCTGTACTTTCAAACACTTGACTACTCTCAAAGCGACTATTAACTTGTTGGTTGTTTTTTATGGTAAGGCAAAGACAAACATAAAAATATGAGAGACATTGGAAGTTACTACTCTGTATCAATGGATTCTGCATTTACAAATTCAACCATCCATGGCTTGACATATATTTTTAAAAACTTTCAAAAAGCAATCATGATTTTGCCATTTCATATTGTTACCCTAAATGTGTGGGGCTAGTAGAGCCTCCAATACCAGCAGCAATCTATCTTTAATTATTTGGGGAAACACTCAATTTAGCTATGCAGGAGAGGGCAACAGGATTCACAGGATCCAGCCCCAACTATGCTAGTAAGAACTGATGTGAAACCATGGTCCAATACATATTGCCAGGAAGCGGTGTCCTGGCAGCAATTCTAGGGTTAGGGACCACACGTTTCATAACCCAAGCATGTCACATTGGCGGCGTAATGGTGGTCTCCCATCCACATGGGGGCCGCCATCATGATGTAAGCAACGCCCAGTGTACAGATGTTGCTGCATGTTGCTTATGTCACTGGTGCACCACTGTGCATTAATGGTGCACTCATGACATCCATGCGGTCTCCCAAGAAGAACCTGGTTTTTCTGGGTTCTTTTTGGGGTGAAGGGATGCCACACAGTTTGGCTGCTGTGGCATCCCTCCAGAGGAAAAACGGGCACCTCCAGCCCGCCCTTTTGGGGCAATCTGTCAAACCCCTATATGAACTTTGATTACATGAATATAAAAAGTGGACACACACCCACACATAGGTACCTCTTCCAAACACACAAAGCTAACTAAATAGAGGAGTGAAAAGAAATAGCAGACTTGGGAGTTTTTCGCAGAGCTAAAAAATCTGGCTTACCTTTCCGTGTTTGAATCCTCTTCTGGGATGTAGCAGGTATTATCACTCTCATGTTGCTGCCAATGTTGCCTCCTGCCTAAAAGCCACCTAAACCCAGCTCCCAGCCGTGCTCAGCCAGCCAATTTGCAAAGCCAGACTTTGCAAATCGGCCAGCTGAGCATGGCTGGGAGCTGGGATTTAGGCAGGTTTTAGGGCGGCAAAATGTGAGTGATAATACGCAGCTGTATCCCAGAAGAGGATTCAAACTGTGCAAGGTATGTTGCATTTTTAGCTGTGTGAAAAACTCCTTAGAGGATTAGGAAAGGGGGTGCAATTACTGATCCTGAAGGAAGAATGCATGGAAAGCAGGAGAGCAGAAAGACTTAAGCCTCAAGGCTTGAGTGAATAGATTTGGGAGATGGGTGAAGTGGACAAAGGAACTCAGAACAAAGTCTGAGGACAACAGTAATGGTACAAGCAAGGGGCAAGTTGACTACAGCAACTGTTTCAAAAGGGCTTTGTTTTGGGAGGTAATAATTACACCCTTAATCCATGGGAGTGCCATAGGAATCCAAAAGTTTGATGACTTTTGACAGAGGACCCTATCACATGGGGTAAAACCCCAGCTTACCTTTCCCAAATTCAGTCCTAATTCAGGGGGCAGCCAGGTCTTATCACAAAGAACTTGCTTCTGAATCGCTGCCCAGGTCCGTCCCAGATTCAGCCCAGGTCCTGTAAGCTGCTTCAGTGGCCATTTTTAGCAGTCAGAAGCTAGGATTTTAACCTCATGAGATAGGGTCCAGAATCTGGGAAGGTTTCTAGAGTATAGAGTTAGTTTAGGTATTTGGAAAATGAGAAGGTTTAACATCAGCAGCTAGAATAGTATACGTGTCCAAATGGAAAAGTAAGGAGATCCCCGATACAAGGGATTGGCTTCAGAAAACATGATTTTATGGAAGCTGACAAACTGACACAATATTTTAAAAAAAGATCACTAAAGAAATTTTGGAAAGACTGGCATCCTTTGATTAAATATCTAAAACAAAATTGGGGGCCCAATTGGCCTGGAATAAATTAAGCTACAAAATAGAACATTAATAAGGTTGATTTATATGCCAAAAGTCGCTTAATTAGAAGAAATTACTTCATAGGGTATATAAAATTTTTATGTTGACTCAATGGAGAAAGAAATACAGTAGGATAAAACAAAGTTTAATGATTTATTTGGAATATTCTTAAATGTTCTATGAAAATGAGAAGGTTTGATTGTGATCGGTGATGCTTCATAGACTTTAAAACACCTAGAAGAGATCTGGATTCCCTCAAATATGAGAACAAGTAGGGGGTGTTTAGGAACACAAGATTTTGGTTTGTTTGGTCTGGTAAAATTCACCTTTTGGCTGTACGTTTCCATCAAAAATGCAGAATGGGGGTGCAGGTTGGTGCTCTTTCTTGTTAGCTTCCTGCCTTTCTGCATAACTGCCTTTATGTGCCATTCACACCCCCTATGTGTGGTACTGTGTGTCATCACATATCACATTCACTCCTGTTGATGCTTTAATGTTGTATCAAACTTTATCTGCATTGATACATGTATCAGGGGCTGCTCAGAGTTTTATAATATAAGGGACACCATTTTACTATGCTGTTATATATCATAGGACTTGAGCATCCATGGATTTGGTATCCATGGGAGGTCCTGGAACCAAGCCTCAATGGATAGCAGGAGAAGAGAAAATCTGAGTGGTGATATAATCCACTTCTAACCTAGAACAGAAACATTACATTAAAAAGATACAGCTGCTATCCAAAGTTATTTCCCCACAACAATTACAACCATTTCAAAAAGGGAGCAATCGTTTACAGCCCTAACCCCTATTTAAATAAAAAAGGTTTGACTGTGGGATATCAGCAGAAGCAGGTGGGCCCAGCATCGACAGAAGAGACATCTAAAATATAGTCATAGCCACCAAATGTGAACAAGAATTTTTACTTAATATTGAGAGCCACAGAATGTAGCTTTCTCAAGAAATTAGTTGACTAGGGGGAACTGAGTAACACAGTACAAAGACTAGTCAGGTCCTTCAGTATGCTCCCTGGTTACAAATCAAAAAGCAACAACAACAACAACATCCAAAGGGGTCTCCTTTTCCATTCAGTCAATATGGATGAATGTGTTCACCATATATAGTGGTATCAGGGTTTGGTTCCAGGACCCACTGTGGGTACCATAATCTGTGGATACTCAAGTCCCATTATATGCAATGGCACAGTAAAATGGTATCCCTTATGTAAAATAACAAAATTGGGGATTGCTTTTTGGATTTTTTAAAAATTATTTTCAAGCCATGGATGGTGGAATCCATGAATACAGAAGTAAACCCCCAAGCCCTTTCATTGTAGAAATAGAAGTTCAATATTAGTCCCGAGGGTCTGTAGTTTTCCAGAGTAAAACAAGACAATAAAAAGTCTCAATTCTGTATAGGAGAAGCTTTGGCTTTCAAGATGTTTTGGATTACAATTTTTGGATTACAACTTCCACAGTTCTTTATCATTAGATATTCAGTTTGGGGCGGATGGGAGATGCAAACCAAAATGCCTGGGAGAGCCAAAGTTCTTCATCCATGCTATACAGTACAAATTTGATCCATGACATGTTGCACAAATGGCACATCCTCAATCTGTTGCCTCATCTTACCCTTGTGTTCTCCAGTATGTCTATTTAAAGGTTTTCTTGAAATGTAACACTCGACAGAGTAAATCATGTATTGCTGAATAATTTTAACACCAGTATGGAAGAATACAATATTATGTATCTCTGAAACACTAATGTTTATAGACAGGACTAATATAGCATAACCTTGACAATCAGAATGGTAGAGCAAAGAATAAGATAAATTATTTCTCTTCCATTTATTTTATTGTGCATATAAGGGCTTTCTAGATTGGCAGGAAAGTGTGACATGAAGTTGCCTTTTCCTTAATGCTTAGCAGCTGCACCACAGCCTTTAGATGGAACTGTGCTGTTCCACAGTTTTTAAAAAAGAAACTGGGAAAACAGCACCTTTTTAAAGGTGCTTCTTCTCCCCTAAAATGCAAAAAAAGCATTTTCATGGCACACTTTCCCTTTTTCTCATCTAAAGGCTAGAGTTTCATGCAGCCATGAACACACTTCTTTTTGCCAATCTAGAAAGCCCCATTGTGACTCCAAATGAGACAAATTGTTGATGCTGTTATTGTTGCAGCTGCTGTTATTGCTGCTGTGAGCTGTCAATTTTGACTTATGGTGACTTTCTGAATTGATTTCCACTGGGAAACAAAGCATTTTGTGAAATTTCTGGAAATTAACACAAATGGAGCCTATCCCTATCCCTTATCTTCATGTGCCTATCACATTTTGAACTCGGAAAACATACTTTTGGGGATTGCAGCTCTCATAATCCTCCCCACCCAGCATGCTGTCTGAGGAAGAGAGAAAGCTGAAAGAAGAAATGTTGTCATGGTCACTTTTTAAGAAGGAACATTTTAGCACAAGTTATTAAGAAGAAGAAAAGCTGGACAAACTAGCCCAGTATTAATTCCAGGCTAATTATACCTGGAAAATCAATTCCTTGGCTTTAGTCTCATTTGTGAAACTTAAATGTCCTTACGCTGCCACCTTAAAGCCCTTGTGGGCAGAGAGGGAGAGAGGAGACTGAAAATGAGTAGAATAAACCCATTGTTGAAGAGGAATGCAGGTGAAGCCCAGACATCCTGTTGCGTGGTACAGCTGAAACTGTGAGCAAAATCCAAGCCTTTGGTGGAGACATTTCTCTCTCTTTGAATTTTGCCTTGAGAGTCCATTTGGCATCGCTAGAATAGAGAGATGCATACTGTGTGCACAGATAATGTGCTGTAGGAAGAAGTAAGAAGTAAGGTTAAGAATGAATCTTGTTGTCTGCTGAGCCAGGCCTGTGGTATGCGCACCCTTCCATGTTGCCAAGGCTGTAGGGGAGGAGTAGAACGTGTATGCAGGGAATGTGGAGACAGATGGGCTCCCATTCAGTCAGTCCCTGGCATTCAAATGAATCACTTAGCTCTATGCACCCAACATTGGCCTTCTACCTGCTTCCAGAAAGGGGCACCTTGTCAGGTATGCATCAATAGTCTTATTAATGCAGGATCATGTTTCCCTTCATTGTCTATCCTGCTCATCGCTTTTTGTGTCTCACACCGCTGTGCAGGAACAGCTCAGAATGTAATACTCTTGCTTGGAATTTGTAGGGAACTAGAGCTCCCACTTGTAAAATTCTGGAAAACACCATGAACACCACAATAAGTATGTTTTATGATTCATTTCAAATCTCCATTTGATCACCGAAAAACCCCTGGTGTTTCTTTGTGAATATAAAGGATAGAAGGGGTGGGGAGTAGAGAAGCTAAGCAAAAAGCTCTAAAGCACAGCATAGCCAGATAAAGCCTTCCAAAAAATATAGTTTAGTTTCTTTTATGGAATACTTGTGCTTAATGAGGTTGAAGGACCAACTATACCTTGGAATACTTTACAATATTTATAGTATTTATCCATTCATTCATTTATTTATTTTTTTAAAAAAACAACAACAATAATTTTATGCTTTGGAGTTGGCCCAGGAAAGGTTTTGTTGCTGCTTATGTTATTGTTGCTTATTGCTGCAGAATATAGGGTTCAAATCCCTCCTCTCTCATGATGTTCACAGGGTGACTTTAAGCAAACCTCAATCTCCCCCTCTCTTTATGCCTAACCTGCCTCACAAGACTATTGTGCAGACATGCAGGGTGATGTTGTCTTTCATTAAATGTAAGAGAGCAGGGTTTTGTAGCAATGTAAAAATGACCTAAGCTACTATATTTTAGAAATAAGACATTTCTAGAATTAGCCGTGTTAGCTTACCATGGCAAAAGTATATATCATGGCACACAACAGCAAATATGAATGTGTGTGTGTGTGTGTGTGTGCGTGCATATAGGAATGAATGAACACACACACACACCTCCACATTTGCAGTTTTGACTTTTGTAGATTGGATTATTCATAGTTTTTATTAATAAGTTCTCTCTAGGAATATCTAGGTCCTCCAGCGCAAATCCATGTGCAACTTTAACCAAAAGCTGCACTGAAGGGCCTAGAGATTCTGTACTAGGCATTTGTAGCTCTTCCAGCACAACCCTGTGGTCAATGTCTGGCAGATGCTGACCACAGAGTTGCACTGGAGGACCTAGAGATTCCTAGAGAAGTGTTCTCTCAGGTAAAAATATAGTGTATTTGTTATTTGTGGATTTTCCACATGTACAGGGGTTCCGTGCCACTAACTCTCATATTCCAAACTACCTCTGTAAAAAGAAAACAGCTGGTTTCTTTTTGTTCCTAGGAGACTTGTTTGACATATCACCACTGACACAGGAATCCAAAATTTGTGTGATTGCCACAGAAAGACCCATCAGGAGTAGAGAGAGCAAGCAGAATTGATTTAGTACATTTGGTACATTGAAACTGTACATTTTTAAAAAAAAAAAATCCCAGCAAGATAGACAAAGTGTATCTCAAGAGGCAACTTCAACTTTTCTTGCAAAAAACAAAGACAATACAAACAAACAAACAAAACCACACACAATTTATTTATTTATTACATTTAGATTCTGCCTTTCTCCCAAAATGGTAGAAGATAGATAGACAAAGATAAAAAGAGAGAGGGAGGGAGAGAGATAAATAGATATATCAATCGATCCGATGTGGGAAAATTTCAGCAACCAGGAGGCAACATGGAAATTCAGGTCCCATCATGGAAGAGAAACATCTGGCACAGAGCTTTTGTCCTAAAGCCAGGATCAGCTAGTAGCACTGGACTATTAGCACTGTAATGTTACCATCATTCTTTGTAGTAGTGATGGTCCTGATTTTGTAATAAATATTATGGATCTTACAATAAAAAAAAAGAAAGAATTAACTTTGAACAGTTAATGAAATAGCAAAGATCTCTTTTTCATCAATTAGGAGGGCATTCCAAATATAATTACAATTTTAAGAGATCTGTTATTTTAGCATTTTTTTCCTGGCCTAATGAAGGGAAAATTCAGCTTCTTGATCATCTGCAGTTAGTGAGGGGTTTGGATATCAAATGGATTCCTTGCTAGCTATTAACATTCTTCTTTGTTACAGAAATTTGACTTTGATTAAAAATAAGTTTAACTGCTTGTGGATCAAGCTTTGCTGGTTTGTACAGACTCCCCCTCTTTTTATTATTATTTTGGTAAGGTTGACTCACAATGGGCATTTCCTGAAATACTACTCATTCCCAGTTTTCAGCCACAGATAGTATTTATGTCTACCATGTATAGAAAAACCCAAGCTCCTCTAACAGTGTAGTTTGCTAACTCTTCACCCTTACCCATTTTCCTAGAGTCACTCCTGTTTTTTGAGACTGCAACTCCAAAATGTTCACTCTTCTTTTGCAAGAGAACTCAAAATTTCTCCTTCAGGAACACTTTGCCTATCTTGCTGGGAACTTTTTTTTTTAATGTACAATTCATGACAAAATGAATTCTGCTCTCTCACTTGCTCCTGTTGGGTCCTTTATGGGTGTGTGGTGGGGTTTGTGAGTGTTCCTTCACCCGTGGCTTCAGACATGACATTACTGTTGGGACTTGGCAATATTGCCACAAAGACAGTGGGAATTGTGTTGTCACCTTCTGTGTTCTCCAGAATGGTTTTGAATGAGCATTTCTACTGGGTATGCCTAGGCTCCAGGCAGTGGCAGCTGGTGGTCTTCATATAACACATCCTGAGGTCATATCTGCACAGGCCAGAAAAATCTAGGAGCAGCCCAGAGTATTCTTGCCCCTAAGCTGCCTCAACATCCCCATTGTGATGCCAGGTGCTTGAGAGGAGTGGAAGATATATTATTTGGCCCATGTGAACATAGCCTGAATTATAGTTTGGCTATAACTCAAAATTGTCCCCAAAATTGGTTCATCGCCTGAGAAAGTGCTATTAAAATTTGGACTAAAAGCCAGAACACATTCGTTGCCCCAATGACATGGATTCATCTGCCACTGAATCCAAATTACAATAGGCTCATATTAGAGTATAAACTACTCTATGTTGAGATCAGCCAAAATGTAAAAAATGGTTACACCCCATATTGTAGGAAACTGTACAGCCCAGGAACATTGTAGCACACTTATTTGTATAAATGCATTTGGATCATGGATAAATAGTAGCTGACAGGAGAAGTCAGTTTATGAGTGATGAAAACAGGGAGAGACCAGAAATCAATGGAGTTTTGTGTGTGTGTGTGTGTGTGTGTGTGCAAGTACAGCAAAACATTGTAGGATTTTTTTTAAAGGATTGCAATCCATTTTCTTCCCTGTCAAGGTGCCATAATATCTTCCAGCACAGTTCTTCCTTCTCCCACCTCTAACCCTTTTAATTTGACTCTGATTTGCAATATTCATTTCACAGTAACTCTGTATCTTAAAGCAAATAGTCTTATGCTACATTCTTATAATTTTCTGTTAGATCTACTCAGTTGAGGTTGGCATATCACTGCTTCAAAGTCCCCACAAATATGGGTGTAATTCCTGTACTAGGCCACATGATGACAAGGCATGCCTCCCCTACAAAGGCATAGCTTTCATCCCTAGGAAGTAATTTGGGCTGATCTTTATCCTCAGATTATTCTTCCCACTCTGATGAAACACAGCTAGAGAAGACCAAGAGATTGCTCATTTAAGCGAATCATGAGGAAAAGGAGAGAAAAGAGGGATAGAGAAATGCAAATGAAATTTTTTAGAAAACCTCATCTGGTAGTTTCACACACCTTCAGTGGAACAGAATTTGTGTGTGTGTGTGTGTGTGTGTGTGTGTATGCCTTCAAGTCACCTGTTGATTTATGACAATCCCATGACTTTCATAGGGCTTTCTTATTATTCATTGCCTAAGAAAACTGTGAAAGCCATTGAGTCACCATAAGCGAGGCCGTTCTGTTAATTCCTTGTGAACAGACAGTTATGTCTAAAGAAGAAAAAAGAGCAATTTCACCCACATTCTATTACCACTGTACTAGATTTCATCCAGCACTGGTTGCTCCATAAAGATTCTGCAAAAGAAGAGAGTGATACAGAATATCACTGAAGTACAAAAAGTATGTTTGCTCTCCTCTCCATTTTTCCTGACTGCAGTGTTTTCACCTAGTTCCATACACGTTAATGGTATGAGGAAATTAACTATATCAACTCACAGGCAATTTCACCTTGGAGGTCATATTAAATGTGACAGTGAATATGTAGCTTTGTTTTTTATCTCCCCCCCCCCCCGCCCTTTAAAGAACTACACAACATAGCTATCTGTAACTATAGGATCAAATTATATGTATTTCAATGGTGTTGGTCATACATTACTACTACTACTATTACTACTATTACTACTACTACTACTTATTATTATTATTATTATTATTATTATTATTAATTACTTCTATCCCACTTCTCTGTTATACACAATCGGAGCAGCTTACATAAAAATTCCAAAAACAATACCTCAAGCAAATACACCCAGAATTCCCTCCCCATCTTAAAATAACAATTAAACAAGCAATAATTAAAATAATCTGTTAAACAGATCATAAATAAAATAAAATAAAATAAATACACTAGAAACTTGTTCCAATTTATACAGAATATACATGATACAAATAATGTAAAATTCATTCGAAGGTAAAGCCTAGCAGGGTAGAAAGTAAGTACAGTCAGCCCTTCACATTTGCAACTTTGACTTTTCCAGATTTGATTATTTGCAGATTTGAGTAATATGTTCTCTCTAGAAATATCTAGGTCCTCCAGTTCTACTCTGCCAGAAGTTGACCACAGAGTTGCACTGAAGGATGTGGAAATACCTAGAGAAAACAATTTTCTGGGCATTTGTAGGTCCTCCAGTCTATTTCTGTGGTCAACTTCAGGCAGATGTTGCCCACAGAGATGTGCTGGAGGATGTAAAGATTCCTAGAGAGATGTTCTTTCAGATAAAAAAAAGATTGTTTTTCTTTTATTTGTGGTTTTTCCACTTTCACAGGGGTCCTGTACCCCTAACCTTGGCAAATGTGAAGGACCCACTGTGATACATTACAGAAATGGAGGACATATTTCTGGAAACTGCACTGTTTCAAATTAGAACCCAAAGATTCACCAAACAAAGCATGATGCAAAAGTCTGCGTGGCATCCTGTTAGTAAGTTGTGATGGTTTCAGTCCAATTTACACCATTGTAAGCCACCTTTTTGGTTGTTGCCATACAGAAAATGTGAGGTTGGATACAGTAGATTTATAAAAGCCAAAAATACATATCTCAGTTCAGGATCCTGGCAACACATTTGGGCCTAAATCCTTTTTTTAGCCCTGATTAAAACAGAGCAATTGAATCAACTGGATTTACCTATATATTGAGTCATCATATAACAATTGATTCAACAGAATTACTTTTCACTACAAGACTAGTAACAACTCCCTGACAGAGCTTTCCATGAGTGATAACCATCCTTTGAAATAAGCACCCATTCTATAGGGGAGAAAGGATGAAAGGAGAGATTTTGACTAACATGTGCTCAACATTTGCCAGCAGTCCTTGAAGCATATGGAAACTCTGTTGGAAAAAGGCCATAAAAATCATATCTCATTAAAAGCAATAGCAAGTAATAAAATAAAATAAAACAAAACACACTAAAGAGATTTTCCAGTGTGCCTTTGCTTCTCTCTCCTGTACAAGTTGGATTTCACCATGTATTGCTGACAGGATCGGAACCTGTGTAGTAAGTGTCAAAATGCTTTAATTAGAAGCATGGTGGAAGTTGGGGAGGGGGGTTGTATGTAGCTGTTACTTATAAATTCCACTAATTATTGAGTGTTTCTTTTCTGTGAACATGAGGATATGATTAGCTTATGGTTTAAAAAAAAAAAAGCAAGATGCCAAGCATGTTAGGCTTAAATGATGTATAGAAAGAGAACTTATTTTAATTTATTCACCTGATGTTTTGCCTTCTTGCCCCACATTATTTTTCCTTCACTTTTGTACCATATTTTGGCATGCAGCATTCCACTCTCTGCCTTCCCTCTTGTTCCTGTTACCCATCTGCACATGTCCAGCCTTTTCCACCCAACTCTTTCTCAAATTAAGTGCTTGCCCATGTACTAGGCTTTGAAGATAGAAGATCCCATGGCACAAAGATCAGCAAGCATTTAGGTCAAATTCCAATGTGTGTTGTTACAACCTGCCTCCTTAAATAAATCCTGCCATTTCACTTAGGCAGGATATTCTTAGTCTCTCTAATTGCTAAGTTGTTAAAACAGATGTCCTTGCATTCCATCCCAGGGGTAAGTGCATTTCAGCTTTGGGTGAAGCACATAATAATGTGGAAGGGAATATACTGCCTGTATCACACAGGACAATAAAAGAGCCCTTCTCCAATCATACTTCTGCACATCACAAAGGTTGCATTGGTGCGAGTAAAAATTAAGGGTGGAAGATGTTTCTGAATGGGCTAATTAGGAAACATTGCTCCCTTTCATTGTGATTTGTGTTCAGGAGGATCACAGTCTCAGAGGATACTGTGTGAAATTCCTATCGTGGATGACAAAGGGCAAATACTTTACTCCAGAGGCAATGTAGTACCTGCCTTTTCCTTTCTATTTTTCTTACTCTGGCTCCTGCAAAAATCTGCACCAATTTGCTTGCAATTTGTCCATTTATTGTTGTTGTGTGTCTTCAAGTCACTTCTGACTTGTGGGACTCCTAAGGTGAGCCTATCACAGGGTTTTCTTGAAAAGAAGGGGACCTGCCTTTGCCTTTGCAAAGGCTGAAAAAATGGGACACGCCCAAGGTCACCCAAGGGTTTTTATGGCTGAGTCAAGATTCAAACCTTGGTCTGTAAGAGTCCTAGTCCAGCACTCAAGCACTGACTCCCACTGTCCAGAATATTAGTGTTAATGTGTAGGAGTGTGGTGTGTGCGTGCGTGTGTGTGTACTTGCCTTTAAGTCACCTGTTGACATATGATGGCCCCATGAATTTCATTGGGTTTTCTTAGGCAATGAATACTCAGATGTGGTTTCACCAGTTTCTTGCTCTGAAATAGCCCCTGGTCTTCATTGGCAGTCTCCCATCCAAGTATTAACTATGGCTGACCATGCTTAGCTTCCAAGGTCAGATGGGATCTGGTGCCTGTGGAGTCTAGAAATGTACAAGATGATTAAGTGTGAAAATCATTGAAGTGGCAACTCTGCCGACAACATTATCCTGCCACTTGTTTAACTCCTTCACTTCCTCCCCATTTCCTTTTTCCATCACATACCACATGCAAATCTATGTCTAGGAAGCATTTTTAGAAGGAACACAGAGGAAAAGAGAGATGGAGGAATGCATTATGCAAAATTATGTGAATAAATTCTTGAAACATATCCTATGCCCTGTGAAATGAAATTACAGGAGAGCAAAACGTTTATGAGTTGCAAAAATTACCCTGCATATATAAACATCTTTAAATAGTTAATTTCTTTACCCAGATGTCACATATTCCATGTTAAAGGAGTTTCCATACCAAATGGCTTAAAGCTTAGGTATATACTAGCTAGGCTGCCAGGCCCAAATCCTATTCTAATAGAGTCTAGCTTAAGTACAGAGACAGTAATAAATGTTCCTGGCTTTAGGTCATTTATATTTGTGACTTTGAAGTTAATCCAGAGCTTGAAAAAGTTACTTTTTTGGACCAAAACTCCTCAAATCCTCTTGCCAACATGGCCACTATCCAAAGGCGTTTCTTGTCCAAAACCAAACTTTTCCAAGGTCTAAGCTCAATTAATACTTAAGTGTTTTGTGAAAAGGTGATATCCTTTTAAAATGATCTTTCCTACAGCTGAGGTCTTCTGTCTTCTGGCATACAGAGATATTGCAAGTCACTTGGAAAAAAAGATTACTTTGTTAGATACCAGATCTTCCTATATATTACGTAATGCTGAGAAACAGGAACAAACTGTAAAGCCATTTTAAGTATGAAGTTTAGGGAAAGTGAATATAATTTCAGAAGATGATGTAACGAGCATAAAGATGTTAATGTGTTTTCAAAGTTCTGTGAGCAATGCAGAGGTCTAATTATTATGAACCCCATGTGCAACCTGGGGATTTGGAGCAGGAACTAAGACAGACAGAAAATACTGCAAATAGAGGTCTACATTGTAATAATGTAGACAGATTCCTTGTGATCTTTCATGGAACTGACATCTACAACAAATTGCAGCAACTTCTTTCCCCTCCTTTCCTGTCTTTAACTAAGAACAGATTTAAGAGTGTACAAAAATCCCTCTAGAGGAAAGTAGGAAACAGAATGGCAAGTGTTACAGGAAGTGTTGGGAAATGAGGGAGAAGAGCCAGCTATGAGGCTGAGTTATCCATTTTTTTTGAATTAGGGCTAAGATTGGAACTGTTTAGCGATAATACGACCATCTGGTCATTGTTCATATTTCCAAACAAACTTTATTCATTGTTGTTTATTTATGGGTTATGTTTATATCCTGCTTTGCCTCCAGTGAGCTCAAGGTGGTTGGTACATGTGGCTCTCAGTCTCAACCTTTCCATTTTATCCTCAGCACAATGGTGAGCTCTGCTAGAAAGAGAAAGAGAGAAGAAGGAAGAGAGAATGGCTCAAGATCAGCCAGTTATACCACATTGGCTCTTGGGTTTTTACTATTTTGTATGACTTCCAGACATTGCCAGCAACTCTGGATTATAACAGCATGGTACAAGGATTTGTTGACGGTGCATGTCCTGCTCAGTTTTGCAGTTCCTATTGTAGCTTTGACTCATTGATAAAGGCAATTCTCTTACCTGACAATAGCCAGTACACATAGGAAATGTTGGCCTGAATTCTATTGGGTAGTCCCAAGCTGACTAGACCCAATGAGTCAATAACTGATTGGTGAGTTAATACTTATATAAATCCAATTAATTCAATAGGTATACTCTAATTGAAACTACCAGTAAAATTAGTTCTTGTCTGTGTCTCATTTGGTGTGTAACATACACACATTAGGGGCAAGCTCTGTGATTGATTTCTAAAGGGAAATGCCATGAGGATGCCAGGGAGATGCCAGGCTGCATGACTTGAAGTCATGGCATGTACTTTAGAATATTAGATACATGAATAATTCCTTTTAGTCACCCTCTGGTCACTGAGGCTAAATAAGTGGGCAGGGGATTGCTGCCCCTGAATATTAATGCTGAAGAATTAAATTTAAATCTAACTCAATAATATTGGGGGCAGCTAACTGTAGACCTTGAGTTATTCCTCTCTAAATGTAAGATTTTATTGCAGGAGGAATCTGAGCAGATGAAGAGGCCCAAGTAGTCATAAAAAGTATCATCGTGCATCTGACTGAAGGGTAATCTGGCCAAGCATCCCACTATGTAAAGCAGCCAACTGTATGGCTATGGGAACTTCACAAGCAAGGTGTGAGTGCAGCAACATCCTTCCACTACTATTCCTTAGCAACTGCAATTGACAGGTTTACTGCCTGTAATCTTGAAAGTAGCATGTTATAGTTATTGCTGTTGTCACTGCTGTCATCGTCGTCATCATCATCATCATCATCATCATCATCATCATTTTAAATAGCACCATCCTTGTACATAGTATGTTACAAGAAAAAGAACAAGAAAAAAATCAGGCTTACCATCTAAAGACATAACATACAAGAAAAGGGGATGGTAGTGGGAAAAGGAATCAATTCCAACAGACACATCTGGTGCCTCTGAAGCCATAAAAATAGCATTCGGGATGACGAGAGGGCCTTTCATTTACTTCTGGGTAAATGCCTCTCTCGTCTCTCCTTCTGTGGCCAGTTAGCAGTTAAAATGGAGGGATGGTCTTTCATCTGCCTCTGGAACTATACATGGTGGACCTGTTTCTGTCTCTTCTTCTCTTCCTCTGAGACCAAGGTAGTGGCAGTTGGGATGGAGGGACCTTCATTTGCTTCTAGGCTTGTATCTGTCATGATAGAATAGGATGACCAGATGTCATAACCACAAAGAAGAGCAACACGCCACAAAATGGAGGAAATTTCTAACTAAAAGCTAAAAACACTAAAAATGAAATCATTTTGTATGGTTTATTTACAGTTATATTACATATACTGTATTTTACTATATACTCAACCACATTTTTCTTTTGAATTTATCTTTGTTAAAATGCCTTGTCGGCTTGTAATATATTTACAGAAGTCTGAGCAAGCAAATGCTTAAAATTGTATTTTAATAGCAACAAACCCTTGACTAAATCTGCATTTAAATTATTACTTTCATTTGTAGTTCTCACATTTATTCTCTCATCCCCTGCTTCTTCCTCAACCTAAATCACATACTTTCACATAGACTCTTCCCCTTTGGTGCTGATGATCTGCTACAAAAACCCAGATCCACCTTTCCTTTCTGCATCTTCGTCACAAAAAACAAACAAAACCACCACATGGTCAGCTGCAGTCTTCTCCACAGCTTACTGCTAACAAATCCTTTGCAGCGGCTGGGGAAATAATAAATCTGTTAAGCTAGCTCTTGCTTACCTGCTGGGATGATACAAGGACAGGTTTTATGGCTCATAATAGAAGACATTTTGCAATTCCTCCTGGACCCACAAACCTAAGTTTGAAACATAGGACATGTTTGGGAAAAAGAGGGGTTCTAGTCACCCTGGACTAGAGGTCATGGATATTCTTATCTGCCACAATTTTGTCCAATACCCACTTTATTTATTTATTTATTTATTATTCCATCTTTCTCCCAACACAGGACCCAAGCAGCTTAAAACAAAATTCAGGTATACCTCAGCTGCGAAAGTACACGTGTTCCTGGGCATTACTACTTTAACAGAAAATTTGATATCAGAGGGAAAAATAACAAGGACTTGTTCCTACATCCTGAAAAAGAAGAGCAGTTCAACATGTTTCAGCAAACGTTTTGTTCAAAATTAACAATATGCTCATGTGAAATGTAATAACCTAGTCAGAGCCTCTCCAGACAAGAAAAAAGAAAAGAAAAATAAAAAGACTCTGGACAGTCTTGGGTTTTGTTCCTGTACAAAGCTATTTTATTTTGGAGATTTACATGACTTCCTCATCTTGAAGCATTTCCAGGGAATTCCCAGCATTGCCAAAGACTGTTCATACCCTCTTTGCAGGTCAGTTTAAATTAACCAAGTACCTCCCCATGGTTGTCTGTTTGTGTTAGACCAGAACTAGCTAACAGGGCCACCACCAGGAAACAGAACAATTGTATCCAGGATCCAGATTCAACAGAGATCAAGTGGGAGAAAGAGGAATGCTAGCAATAAAAGAAAAAGATGCTAATGCTTAACCAGTGTAATGTTGGTAACTCACTTTAACACTTTGAGTACAGCTTCTGAATAATAATAAAAAATGGCTCTGGAAGTTGGTGAAATGTTGAAGAAAGGGAAGGAAGAGAGTGAAGAAAGCCTCCTGCTGAGCCACACCCCACTCACACCATCTCTTGTGCTAAGCTCCAGCATTTAAAAAGGATGTAGAAAAATGCTGCAAAAAGTGACTTTTTCAAAAATGACTTCTTGAAAAATGTTTTAGACAACTTCCTGATTTCCTCAGCCATCATGATGGTGGCCAAAACTGGCTTATTGAATCTGGGGGCTGTAGTACAAAAACTAAATTGTCCATGCTCTGACCAAGATGGATGCACATCACCACAATCCAGGGGCTTTTGCCCATTGGATCCTAATCATCCCCCTGTTTTCATAGTTGCAGGTAGACGGCAATAGCTGGAGGTCTACAGAGCTACAGGTGGTCCATGATCTGAAGTTAAGCTGCATCCTCCTTCCTAGGCTACAAGAAATGAAAGACTGTTTCAGAGTTAGAAACTGAATCAGTATCACTACACTCATACTAAACACATTAATTTAAATCTGTCTATGTTCAGTATGTGTATATGTGTTGTTTGTTATGTGTTTTTGTTGTATGCTTTCAAGTCATTTCTAGCTTCTGATGACCCCAAAGTGAATCTATCATGGAGTTTTCTTGACAAGTTTTATTCAGAGGAGTTTTGCCATTGCCTCATCCTGAGGCTGTGAGAGTATGACGTGCTCAAAGTCACCCAATGGTTTTATGGCTGCATGGGGCATTGAACCCTGGTTGTGCAGGTCATAATCCAATATGCAAACCACTACTCCATATGGACTCCTATGTCTAGGAGTTGCCTGTATGATAGTTTCCAAACAGCGTCTTTCCTCTTTACTTAGAGTTAGGCCCTTATCACACCAGCCTGTTGTCCTACCACAGTTGTGCTAGCTTAAGAATTGAAGCATACTGGTTTGGCATAATTTCTTATCACACTTTCCTCCCAATAGTGCTTTGATGATCTATGGATGTGTAATCTGTTTTCTGCACAGCCAAATGTTGCTTTCTGAGAAGAAGAGGGGGACAAGTGATCACAGCTGCTGTCTCCCGAAGCCAGCTGCTGTGTAAATGTGCACACAGCAGCTGGCTTTGGGAAGATATTAGATGCTGCAATCATTGTGAGGAGGAGAGGGAGAGGAGCAGAAACACACCCATTCACACCATGGGGCTGCCTGGGAAGCAGAACTGCAGCAGGAGGGACTTATTGCAAGAAGGTTGAAATGGGACAGCAATTGAGAGTCTATTGATGAGTTTTGCCCATGATACTACAATAATCAATGGAATGCAAGGCAGCAGCAAGATGGACACAAAGTTGTGTGACAAGTATTAGCCAACGACACTTTTATCCTGTTAAAATTCGTAGTCTGGGGGATAGGTTACCCGAGTGAAAACTGCACAGAGCTCCTGTAAATTAATGGTTGTATATAGGATGTTTTTAGTCTGGGGAATAGGTTACCCGAGTGAAAACTGTACAGAGCTCCTGTAAATTTATGGTTGTATATAGGAGGGAATTTTCTGCTATCCTGGTTGTGTAACAAGCAGCACCTACTGAAGTTCATTCTATTCCTGTTGTTGTTGCATTCATTTCTATTCCACCTTTTCCCCAATAATGGAACTCGAGGCACCTTACAAATTATTAAAACCAGTATTGATTTTTTTTAAAAAAAATACAAAACAAAATCAGTCTCTCTCTCTTTGTGTGTGCATGTTGTATCATTTAAAAAAGCATTTAATCAATCTGTAGTGTCAAAGCCATTTAAATTTCATTAAAAGATAATTTAAACTAGTCAACAACTGAGCATCAGCATACCATAAAGAGCAATTCACAGTCAATTCTTAGAAGGCTCAAATAAGTGGAAAGTTTTTACTTGCCAGCAGATGGAAGCGAGGAAGGAGTCATCCTGGGCCCTCAACAGACTGGCAAGAAACGCCAGTGTGAGGGCAGAGTGGGGGCATGTGACCACACGCTGCATGCCCCCAAGCTGGCATCATGCTGTGCACCCTACCACGTGGTGGGCAGTGTCATGCTGCATCTTTGGCACAGTATGTAGATGTGTTGCATCACAGAGCTGCAGAAAAGCGGCAGTGGTGGCTATGGCACCCTTTTTGCGGCACCAAAATAAGCCACTTTTTGTGGCTTCTTTTTACACCATGGACCTGCTGTGTTGGGAGTGTGGCATGCTATTGCTGTGTCCCCAACCCGGTGCTTCCAGGGGTGGCACAGAACTGCCTTTTGGGGGGCGATCTGTCCAGCCCCATAGTCTGCCTAGGGAGATTTTTCCTTGTTTCCACCAAATAATCCTGAAAAGTGGCAGAAAGAATGGCCTCTCTTGAAGATCTTATTGCTATAACAGACTCATATGGGCTCCTTCAAATAGCCTGCTCCAGAGCTATACAGGGCTTTATCCCTTCATTTCAGAACACCTGTTAATGGTATAGGAGTTCTTTCCAGTTTTCAGTTTGGCAACCCTACTGGGACATGTGTAGACCCTGAAATATTGTTTTCCATTTCACTTCAGCTTCACCATGCACAACCTATTATTATTATTATTATGCTTTATTTATAAAGTGCTGTAAATTTACACAGCGCTGTACATACAATCAGTTAAAAAATTAAAATAAAACAAACCTGCCTATGACATACATTCTATTAAAACAATTAAACATAATACATATTAATACATATTAACATTTAAATAATAAAATATAGCAAGCAACAAATAAAAATAAACCTAGGATAACAATCCTGTGATGTCTGGGAACACTTCTCTGAACAGTATTGTCTTTAACACAGTTTTAAAGCTAGGTAAAGAGGTGATGAACCTTGCTTGGGAGGGAAGGAGGTTCTAGAAGTGATGAGCGGCTAGTGAAAAAGGGCAGATCTGGGCTGGAGAAGTTAAAATCCTTGGCCAAGATAACAGTCCCTGATTCCCAGAATGGGGGGTTTGAATGAGAAGGTAAGGGGAGAGAAGCTCCAATAAATAATGAGGGGCCAGCCCATGCAGGGCTTTAAAAGTAATCAACATCAGTTTGTAGTGAATATGGAAAGGGAGGGGGAGCCAATGGAGGGATAACAATAAAGGAGAAATATGGTGAAAGCAGTGAGCAGAAATGATTCTATTCCTGAAGCTGAACACTTTGTCTCTCATTGCTTGTCACCTATCTGTCTTGTCTACCTCTAGTATAGCTGCATAGCAGGCCAAACAAGAACCCATTTTCATTGTACAGGTGTTTGCAACAAAGGCACACATATGCCCATGCTTGCAGACACTCAGAGAGAGAAATGAAGTAGCCAGAAACCTAAAGAGGCACTGAAACTGGCCACATTTTGCCAGAAGTGCACACTGCAACATTTTGTTGCAGGTCCCACTTGTTCTCTGTAATTCTCATCTGTTTACCAAACCATTTCATAAATTCTTTCTATTTATAAGAACAGCATATGCTCCTAGCTGATTGACACACGCCTACGAGTTGCTCTCTTAAATGCCTTTCACTCCCAAATTCTCCCAGTCAAAGCTTTCTGAAATGCTTGTGCAAATTTACATCCCCTTATGCTTTGCTGCCCATGACTCCAAGCCTTGTTATCATTGCAACAGAATTTTTATCATTGGACTTGAAGAGAACCATATGAAGATTAATCAGGCAAGGCCATCTTAAAACACAGATATCATTAGAGTTTATTTGCTGTAAATCCTTAAAGAAAAGGTTTACAATTCAGTGCTTCTGTTCCTATAACATGAACCAGGCTCTCTAGCAAGCAACATCCTATGTTTCCAAATTGCCCACTCAAATGACTTCCTTAGAACAGCTTCTTGCAAGCCTGGAGCTTGCAAGATGTTGGAGTACAGTTCCAGTCATCTCCAAATACATAGCCATTGGCAATTATGGGACTTGTGGTTGGGGAAAGTGATTCTAAAGGTTCAGTTAGTTGTAGCAACAGTTCCACATATGGTATGAAGAGAGCAACCTAGTCAGAGGACTCTTTCAGATGTGGGAAATTGGAAGTATAATCCAAGAGCAATCCAAATGCAATCATGGGGTTTCACGTTATTGCGAATTAGAGCTTCTCATGCAATTTCACTCCGAATGCAATAATAGGTTTCACGTTATTGCGAATTAAAGCTTCTCACACAATTTCAGGCAAGGAGGGGTCATTTTTGGGTAATGGGAAGTCTTTCCGAACGCCTTCTGAATGCAATGGGGATTCACGTAAATTCGCTAAACAAGCGAATTCACGTGAATTCACATTGGCTCCATTCGAACTTGGGAGACATTCCTCCCGTGTGAAAGAGTCCAGAATGTAGTATCTAGTAGAAGTAGTTCAAGAAACAAAAACATTCTTTAAAAGTCCCATTGGGTCTTCTCAGTGTCATTCTTTGAATCATTTTCTTGGATCAATCTTTTTCTTTTCCTTAAACCAGTTTTTCACAAAGCGGAATAAGACATGGATTTCTCCCAACTTATAATATTTATAGGAATGGCAGAGACCCACACTAACCTACACAGATCAGAGAGAGAGAGAGAGAGAGAATTATTTATATAAAGTTGTCATAAATTCCATGGCTGGATTATGTAATCAAGACTTTTCTAATAGATGCAGTCATATTTCATTGGCAGATGATATTTTTGTGTGTGGAGCATGTACGTTGCAGAGTTTATGAAGTCCTTTGAGAAAAGTCAAAAGGACTATGAGAAAAATCAAAGGCCCCTAAAAGAGGCAATTTCTCATGGAGCTGCAATGTATTAACTATAAAAACACTGGGTTTGGCAGGGAGAAAGGAGGGGCTATTCTCAACCCAGATAATATAACACATTTACTTATAATTTCCACTGAGGGGCTTTCCAGGCCATCCTTTTAAAGGGCAATAAATGTGTATTTCTTATGGGGAATCCAGACACATTTCCTCTGCTTCCTGCAGGTTAGCTTACCATTTCTGTCATAGAGAAAAATCATATTTCTCCAGCATTTAGACCACAGCATATGGCACATTGTGTTCCACCCAAGCTGAACACATTGAGGTCAATGTGTTTTGCTGCTTGTAGGGTTAAACATGTAACAATGAAATCAGTGGGGCTAAAACAAAGGTGGATTGTACTCCCCTTTTATTGGGAGAAAGCACTGGGTCAGGCCATGTATTGCTCTCAACCGTTGTCCAAATACTTTAAATAAATAAAACAAATAATATTTGTTAGATCAAGGGCATTTAATAGGTGGAGTGCCAGATGTTGTTATACTGTACCTATTCATCAGCCCTAGCCAGCGTATCCCTGGTAAAGACTGATGGGAGCTAGACTCCCCCAACATGACACACCATAATTGCTCTGCAAAGCCCCATTAAAAAATGCCATTTTCATAGCTTCACATCATGCCTTGTGCATATAAGAGCCCGTTTAAAATTTCCCAGCATGTTTCCTTCCACCTTAATTGAACATGCCCGGTATTATGACAGGTTTAGCATCCTCATGGCTATTAATTAGAAAGAGACTCCACCACATTCATTATTCAGGAGCAAGGCTTGGCAATGGCTGTATGGCATTAAACACCAGATGTTCTGCCTACTGTTGGTTTTGGCCATTAGAGTTTTGATAAATAAGGAATCTACTGTGAGCACATAGTATTGATTCTCCAGTCTCTGTACAGGGCACCTTTTCAGTCAGGAACACATTTGGGAAGTGTTAATTATTTATCTCAAAGGCCAATTATTCATCTGAAAGACAGTTCGGGCGGCTTCTCTTGCTTTCCCTCAGTGTGGCAATGCCCATTCCTTTTGAGGCAGCTTCTCTGGAAGGTCCACAAAAGCATAAGTAAAATCCAGGCTCATGAAATGTGGCATGCCCGCTTGGTTGTCAGGGTAACTGTGAGCCAGATTATCATAACCTGTTCAGCTGTATATGAAGGAATATTCACACAGCTTGGCAACTACTCTAAAAAGGGATCTTTAAACCACAGGCAGCCAAGCTGGTCTCCTCCAACAATATTTTGGACTCCATGAGCCCCAGCTAGTCTAAAACATCTGGAGGGCACCAGGGCTCTGATTTTAAGCCATAATGGTAAACTATAACAAGGAACTGTGGGATTTATAGGACCTGTTGGAGAAGGTATGAAGGAACCGAACTAAATAATAATGACAACAACAACGACATTTATTTATAACACCCTTTCTATAAATGCAGCCTCAGATGTTGAACATTTTGAATGAAATTTGCTGGGTGGGACTGATTTAGGCAAGGAAAGTGTTTAAAGATAGTCTAAAGTTGATGGGTAAATAGGTCACTGAAGGAAAGAACTAACCTAAACCTTTTTCTAGTCAGAATCATAGTCATACTTTGTACTTCAGAACTATATATGACAGAAGAACACTTATGAGAGAGTGCATGTGCATGATCAGCAAGAAATTCAAAACGGAGATCCTTCCACACTACATAATTTGAGCACTATGAGGCTTTCCAGACTGCCCAAAAGGGGTGGTCTGTACTTGCCCCGAGAAGGAGCAGGATGGAGCCAAGGCTGCCACATCAGCAGCCTCTGCAGCCCCATCCCGCTGCTTCCGGAGGCCACGGGAAAGGGGCAAACTGCTTCTTCCCTGTGGCCTCAAAGGGGGTGCAGTAGGCACCCTGGGTGCCTGCTGCACCCCACTTCCCTCAGCGGGGCTGAGGGGAGAAAGGGACCACCTCCAGGGCCCCTTTCTCCCAGGGTCTTTGCTGCAGAAGCAAAAAGGAGCTTGACTTTCAAGCTTCTTTTTGTGCCACAGAAAGGGTGCGCTTGGCGCCCTCCCGCTGTGCAATGGCGTCATGGCGCGCACAGCGTGTCTAAATGCTGTGCGTGTCATGATGCTATCATGGCGAGTCCGTATGGATGCTGCCATTTAAAAATGGCAGCGCCCATACGCTTTAGAGCTGGGGAGGGTCTAAACGCTACACCCTCCCCAGCCCTAAAGACGGGCTTTGTAGCCCTAAACGCGCCACTTTGTGCCCGCCTAGATCAGGCCTATGATTCTATTGTAACTTTTATGACAACATCCTATGGAATCCTGGGATTTGCAGTATAGGGAAGGGCACTTTGACTTCTCAGGCAGAGCTCCTCTGGTGCCTCTGACCAAACTATAAACTCCAGAATTCCATAGGATGCAGCCACAGCAGTTAAAGTGGAAGGATCTACTATTGCATAAGACTCATATCTTGCCGCTATCATCTTTTGAAAAGTAATAGAAACATACTATTTATCACACCTCTCTTTTTTTGCACAACTGCTTTGCTTGGCCCCTCACACCCACCCCCCCGGCCAATGTGATAAGCTTCTTCTCTTCATTTTTGACATTACAACCATGAGATGCTTTAAGGAAGCCTGAGTCTTCTCCTTTTCTTTCTCCACTCACAGTGGATATTCCAGTTGCTATTCCAGAGCAGATTAACTCAATGCCTGTTGATTTATTTATTATAAATTTTGCTGTGTTTGCATAATTATTGCAAAAATTATGAAAAAGATGAAAATTATTTTTATTTTACTATATCAATTTGCCGTAAGTATACAAACATAGCCAAAAAAAAAAAAATAAAAAAAAATTAACCCCCCTGAACAGAAATTAGCTTGCTTTGGAATAGCGACTGGGTGGGAGATAAAGGAAGAGAAGAGTCTTGGAGAGTAATTAGGCCATTACTTTTATTATATCCACAAACAAAAAAACATGGGAAAATGAATGCAGGCAGGTCATGACTTCTGTTGATCATGTGAGAAGCCTTGCCTTAAGCAAATTAAATTAAAACACTTTGTCCTTTTCTGTCCAGGGTTGTATAACCCTTTTCCCAGTGCAAGATGCCTGATCTAATTCATCCCACTCAAAGCCTCTTTCCATTAGCTTTTTAAACACACCCATACCCAGCAAGTGGCTGTGCCATGGCTGTTTTCCCACCCTCCCTTAACAGCTTTAGGGGCTGTTACGGAGAAATTTGATCAAAGAAATGTCAGTGGAAAAAGTTAAATATCTCTAAGCACCATTCCAATCAAAGTCAGAACTTCCCTGCCTCTCCCACATCTCCTTGTGAGTTTAAAAATTGGATAGTCCATTAATGATTCTCCTGTGTCCTTTGATTTTGCCCCCATTTTACTGTGATCACGCAGCAAGTGGATCATAAATATAAGTACATGCTTAGTCCATTTTCTGAACACTAGCGAGAAATGCTCCAACATGTCTGCAGTTTTCTGAAGTCTATATTAAGAAATTGGATTACTGTGGTCTGCAGGAAGGTTGATGCAGTTGCTTGGTCCATGACTCAGAGGAAGGAAAAGCTTCCAGGGATGGAATTGTGTTAGATTGTTGTAACACAAATCACAAAGTCTACTTCCACGTTATGGTTAGTATTACCATGCTCATTCACTCTTATTTTGTGTGTCAGTGTGGTGTTGTCTACATTTGTAGTTTCCCCATCTATTCCTGGCCAGAATCCTGTTGGCAGCTTGAACTAGTATAACTCCCATTTACCATGTTTTGGCCTCTACAGGCCAAAATGCTTTGGGCTATTTTAAAAAGAATAAACACAGCACGTGGAACTTGCTGTGGACCTCTGTACAACCCTATCTCTGAACCACTGTTGAAACTACAGTAACAGAGAACATATCCAGGGGCAGCCATGTTGGCCATACAGCAAAGTACAAGAACTTCCAAAATCCACAAAGCAATATGTTTATTGAACAATCAAAATTCACAAAATATATATGCAAGCTTTTGAAGCTCCACTGGGTTTTCAACAGGGAAAGGTGTTAAAAACCAAACAACAACGATTGTTGTTGGTAGAGGCCATTCTTCCTCTTTGGCCACATGGGTTCTGGAGGCAAAGGGTTGTATACTCTAGTAAACAGAATTCAAAGTACATTAGCAATACAAAATGAAACCTCCAATGAGGAGGACTGACCTCTATCTCTATAGACTTCCCTCTGTATCATCTTAATTGGGAACAAAGATAACAACATTTTGACAAAGTGTACACCTATGACTCCAACAATGTCATTCCCCCCCCTCCCCGTCACTTATTTGATTTTTTAACACCTTTACCTGATGAAGAAGCCAGTGGAGCTTTGAAAGCTTACATATGTATTTTTTGCATTTTGGTTGGCCAATAAAGGTATCTCTGTTTTGTGGATTTTGGATTTTTTAAAACTGTAACATAGATTTATCTTGGATAATTCTTGGATCTTGGCCTTTGATTTTATATATTTTAACATACATTTTATTTCTTTTAACCTAACAAAACACAATAAAAATAATCAAAACTATAGAATCAAAAGATCTTTCTCCCACTATATCCATCTGTAGTGCTGTGATTACAAAGAATTACAAATGTAAGATTACAAACACAACTGCTTATTTTTTTATTACCGTTTTTCAAGAGAATACATAATGTCTAACAGGGTTTTGTTTTGGAAGAATAGCATAAATTCTACAGGTTTAGATGACCATGTTATTATTCTGTCTTTTAAAAGAGCCATAATTTTTTACATGCCCATATAAGCTTGTTATAGGTCAGCAGCTCTCATTCACAGCAATCTTCGTGGAAGGCAGTATTCATGTTAATTAAAAATGGACTTTCCATTAGCACTAATATGTGAAACATTTAACTGGAAATTCTGCAGATATGAAAGAATACTATAGCACTAGTACAAATAAATGGGTATAAATAAAAAGACAATAATTTTATTAACAGTTTCAGGGCACTCACATTTAGCAGGGTGCCGCCGTCTCCAATTAAGCACTTTCACTATATGCTTTTGTGGCTTCTACTGTTTTCTCATGCTCTGTTGTGGGAGCTGATGTGAGAATGATGTGGACAAGAAGGAAGCAGGGATTTTTCCCCTTAGAGCAATGGCTTGTACCCTTCAGATCTTTCTAAGAGTACTTATTTTATTTACTTTCGAGAAATAGGAATGCAAAGAGTTAAATTTTATAAAGGGAACCTTCTACTCTTAGGAGCCTGCACACCCTCCAACATTTCACAGGAAAAAAGTGTGACGTGTGACCAAGAAACATCAAAGTGTTGCTTTTTACTGCTTTCAGACACCAACCCTCATATAACATATAATGTTGCCAGATTCTGTGTAGCTGCAGTTAAAATCTGTCAGGCAATGATCTCCGCAGTAGACTAGTACCAATTTGCCCCGCCACACTGGATTTTAAAAAGATATTTAAATATTGTCTTTAACCTGTGTTTTTACCTTGTTTTTTTACCTTGGTTTTACCCTCTATTATTCTGTATCCCCTTTTTACCTGTATTGGTCTATGACTGTAATAAAGATGAACTGAACATCAAAGTGTGGCTGAGATGGCAAAAGTTATTAAATGCACAAGCTAGGAGAGGCCACAGCAGTTTGCTTTCACCTGAGCCTACTGGGAAGGACAAGATTCCACCTGTTTCTCTCCTTTCCCCTTTCTATGTTAACTGTGTGCAAATCAACTCTGCCCTTTCAACTCAGGAGATTATCACACAGTGTAAAAAAGTGACTTATCGCTGCTGAATTGAATTCTGATTCAGGCTGCATCCAAATACTATCGTTACCTGGGCTGTACCTGGCCTGCGGTGGCAGTGGCAAAAGACATGCAATAGTATCTGATTGCAGCCCAAATTGAATTCGACAGTGGTTAGTCACTTTTTTAAACTGTGCAATAGCAACCAAAGTACGCTGGGACTCAAGGGGGAAGTGGGAGGAAGAGAGAAAAAACAGAGCATTTAAAAACATTGGAAAAAAAATAGGATGATAGACAAAGTAGACTGTCCTTGCCAAATCAGGACAGTTTAGGGTATGGACCTAGGAAACAGAAGTGTAACTAATCTTATTTTTTAAAGTAACTTTCCAAGCTCTGGCCACTGCAAATCTCCCAAAGACCCTTTGATGGCATATATCATGCATTAAAAACCTGCCTGATCTTCAGGGTCCTTCTCACAGTTCTTCCATTTTTGCAGCCACATTGGGAGGTGACATGAGAGAGGGTTGTCTCATTGGCCAGACTAGGCCCTGAAACATCCTTCCAAGGGAAGCTAAATTGTCTTCCTCCCTGTTGCCCTTCTGCTGATAGTCACAAGCACTTCCATTCAGAAAAGCCTTTGGTATATATCTGAGTATTAATTAAGGAGGCTGCTCTATCAATCTTTTAATTGTGTTTTGACATGTTTTTAAGTTCCCAGTGCATTTGGTTTTCCTGTCCAATTTATCTTTGTTAGGTGCCCTGTGTGCCATTTTTTGACAGAAAACTGAGATATAAATTTAATGAATGGATTAATGATTTAATGAAGGAATGATTGAGTATGCATGCTCAAAAAAATCATAGGGTCCTGTTGGTGCAGGAACTCACAGATACATTGTTGTGTGGCTTCAAGTTCCTTCCGATTATGTTACCCTCAATGCTGACATAACCCAAAGAGGACACTCCAAGACTAATCCTAATTTAAGGGAATTAATAATTAGCTCAATAGGTAGATTTAGAGTGACCAGGGTAATTCAGTCATGGAGATCTATCCCAGCTTTTACAGGGTCCCAAAGTACACAGAGATCCAGAGGCAAGTTTCCAAATGAATTGAATTTTATTTAAAGGGAAAAATCAACACATGCTCACAAGCAAACAACCACACACATACATACACACACAAGGACTAGAGAAATCTAGGTGTTAGGCTGGAACAGAGTAAGGTATCACTAATGGAGATACTGTACCCGAATGCATCCTGGTTCTGAATTGCTGTTGGTCCAGGGATGAAAGGAAGACTCAATCACTCCCTTGGCAATGGAGGGTGGTGAGTGAAAGAGTGCTAACCTGGCAAACTGTCCTTCCTTGCTGGTCTAAACTGAAGACACATTGAAGGAATACAAATATTTATAGCAATTTTATGCCTTGAGGGCAGAATCCAAGATGCTGAAAAACCAAATGGTTATAGAATGGATTTGAGCTGAGTTTGGATTCACTTTGAAGTAGTCCAGGTTACTTTGAAGTAGTTTTCCAAGGTGTTAACCCCAAGGTGTGAACAGGAGCAACAGCCACTTATTTCCAGGCAGAGAGGATTAGTGTGCAGCTGGGCCCATAACCTGTAGGAACTTTTCTTTCTTGAAATTTGTTAGAAAGCTCAGGAAAGCAGGAGAGATTGTTTAATCTCACTAGCAGAGCAAACACAGTGTATGCACAAAATCATGTGTATGAAGAAATACACAGGTCTAGCTTCATGTTGCAAAGATGATGAGGTAGCAAAGCTGACTACATGATTCTCAAGAAAGTTTCCCTTTGTTTACCATATCTGTAGCCCTTTGTTCTTTTAGATTTAGGTCTCTTTACCCCTTCAGGATGTCCAGAATTGATCCATCAATCTGGGGCCCCAATGTACCTTCTGTTTATGGTTTCCACAATCAATTATGGAAGGACCACCCAACCTATTTTTTCTGATATCAAAAAGAGGAGGGGGACCTGTAGTAATAGTAATAACTTATGGCGACCCAAAGGCAAACTATCACAAATTTTTCTTGGCAAGATTTGTTCAGAGAGAGTTTCTCTTTCCCTTCCACTGAGGCTGAGAGAGTGTGACCTGACTAAAGCCACCCCATACCAAGCAGGGATTTGAACTCCAATCTCCAGAATTCCAGTTTAACACTCAGACTACTACACCATGCTCACTCTCTTAGTCATAGATGAAGCCATCTAATTTCTATTTAAAAATCTCCATTGAATTATTTCACTGTTGAACAGTTCTTGCTATCAGCAACTTCTTCCTAATGGTTAGTTGGAATCTCCTGGAATCTACTGGTTCATGTTATAGTCTCTGGAGCAGCAGAAAACTATCTTGCTCCACTTTGTGCATGGCATCCCTTCAACTTTTTAAAGATGGCTACCACATCACCTCTCAGTCTTTTCTTTCTCAGGGCTTGGTTGTCAGATCTTTAACACCCTCAGCTACTTGCCTCTGTAAAAAGATGGGCTGGCTTTGTACCAGATTGTTGCCTGAAGCTGCCACCTTGATCAGATATGCCCATGCCCTCATACCAATCATTTCCAAGCCTGGTATCCTAAATGTGTTATCTCCCTGGAAGTTAAAAAGGACTATTCATGCCTACCAGTTTCTGGCAAGTAGTGTGAGGGGAAAAGGTTTATTTTTGTTTTGATTCCAGGTTTGGAGTTTTGATCCAAATTCCATCAGATGAGCTTCCAGGAATGCATTGGGAGCCATCCAGTATGACAAAGCATCACACCTGAAACATTTCAGGAAATTTAGCTAGCAGGAAGTTGCAGAGAGCACATCATACTATTGCAAGATATCCAAGGCATTTTGGAAAATAAAATAAAATAACTAAAGCTGGGAATAACAACAACAACAAAAATCCTCTGTAGCCATGTAAGGAGGAGAGAAATATGAAGCATCCTGCTTTCCTTCCTGAGTCATAATTTGCATTTTAACCTAGAACAACAACAACAGCAACAAAACCCCACACACTCTTTTCCTCTGATGGTGTCATGTTTTTATTTAGATATCTAGCTACCAATATAAGACTGGTAAAACATAAACAGCTTCTGAGAGCCTTTATGTTACTGCTTTATTGGGATCAAGTTAACTAATGGGACTGTCGTCCTATTCACCTACTCATGCATATTTCCAGTTGGTGACACTGTGAATAGGACTCCATTTCCTGCTGTGGAAAACTTAGCCGTTCTCTCTCTCTCTCTCTCTCTCTCCCCCCCCCCCCCAATACCTACCCCAGCCCACAGCATCTTTTCTTTTTATTTTTTAAATGCTGCTTGAAGGATGTGGGTGATGATTTATAGAGCACGTCCAATTGGCTATGTTTGTCTGGGCTGGCTTGCTTCATGCACACTGCAGCTGGTGGTGAATTTGAAAGTCACTGGCCAAGGAAAATACCTTACAAGAGAGGAGTAAAGGGGGAAAAAAGGTGGTTCGGGGAAGAGAATAGCTAACGAAGCAAAACAAACCGAGGAATGAGATAATCTGCTTAGCAAACTTTTCAGCAGCCTCTTTGGAGTTCCAGCCCAGTACTAATGCATAGCCTAGCTCCCCCAAATGAAAAAGTGAGCTCAGCATTTAGGAACTTGAGACATCTTCAAACATGCGGCAGAATTAGCTGCTTTTGTGGACAGAGTGGGAGTGGCAACCTCTGAGTCTTAAGATGTCTGGAATTTCTGGTAAATAAAGGCAGCTAGCTGGAGAATTTAGGGTTTCTATAGAACACATGAATTCAAATAATAATAATAATAGTAATAATAGATAAACAAGGCCTTTATTAATAGATATCCAAGTCTAGAAAAAAATATGTTAGAACCCTAAAACAATCCATATTTCAGGAGAGACTTTGCCATCTGGAATTACTCATCCTGTTTCCTGGATTGGTCCCTTTAAATAGGCAATACACTCAACTTTTGATTTTTCAGATTTCACACTAACATACTGCCAGTACAGACCAGCAAAAACAGCTGGCTTCCCAGTGCCTTGGGGGCATGGCCTATGCACAATGCAAACCCCTAAGATACCGGGAACACACTGTGAAACCACGTGGCAGCAGTGTTTTGGTATTTAAATGCTGCACCCTGTCAAAACCCAGAAAAACTGCAGGGGTTCAAAGGCACCTTTTTCCCTGCACAAAAAGGAGCAGCTTTCTGCTGCCTCCCTTTTGCATTGGGAAAATGCTTGGTTGGGGTGTGTGGCATATGGTTGCTGCCCTGGTGGTGAAGTGGTTACAAGCCTGTACTGCAGCCACTCACTCCATAAGGTGGCGAGTTCAATACCAGCAAAAGGGCTCAACTTCGACTCAGACTTGCTTCTTTTCGAGGTCACTAAAATGAGTACCCAGATTGTTGGGGGCAAGTAGCTTACAGTTGTAAACTGCTTAGACACTACTTAGGCAGTATGACAGTATGAAGCTTAGACACTGCTTAGGTGGTATGAAGCAGTATATAAATGGAACTGTTTGTTTTTGTTTTGCAGCACCAACCCAATGCTCGAAGGGCCGGCATTAAGCTGTCACTTTACCGCCATCTGTTTTTGGCCTTAGCCTGTATAGTGTTTTGACCACAGACTCTGCTTCTTGCCGCGTGCCTTCAAGTTGTTTTTGACAATCTCAACGTGAACCTAGCATGGGCTTTTCTTGGTAAGATTTGCACAGATGAGGTTTGCCATTGCCTTCCTCTGAGTGTGTTTGACTTGACCGAGTTCACCAAGTGAGGTTCCATGATTAAACGGGGATTCAAACCTTGTTCTACCAGACTTGTAGCCCAACACCCCAATCACTACACTATACTTGCTCTCTGTACTTTCAGCTTACAACCTGAGCATACAGAGCAGGGGTGGGAACTGTCTGGTCCTCTTGTTGGCTGTGACTCCGTGTTCTTCACCATTGGCTGCAGTGGCTACGATGCCTGATAACTCTAACATAGGTCTCACAACTAGGTATCTTTCCATGCTGTTCTGAATCCTAGAAACAAGGCAGCTCCAAGGGTGAATGATTTCCAATAACTAGAGCACCTTTGCTACTACTACCAAACTATTGCTTCAGTTTTTGAGTAGCTTGATATCTGGGGAGACTTCCACAAACAGCCCATTAAATATTATTTAGAACAGATGAGTTTTCTGCTTTGTGTGCCTTCAAATTGACTCTGACCTACTGCTCTCAGGATGGACTAAGCTCTTGTCTTTTGCCACTCTACTCAGAGAAGAGGAGTGGCTTTTTTTTTTTTTTTTTTTTGGTAAGAGTTAATGTACAGTACTTACACTGGCCCAAGGATATGTTGACCTATGGGTTTTTTGGTCAATTTTTTGATTAAAATTTATAGGATATTATAAGAACATATACAGTAACATATGTCTCCTAGAGACATCCAGGAGAAACAATGGGAGAAGCATATATAGACTGCAGCTCAACATCAGTTCAACATCAAAATTTCGGTATTTTGCCAGTACATATTCAGGGTGCCAACACCAGAAAATTGGCCTGTGGATTAGTGAAGATATCCACCTCACTTCTAGAGATTTGCAGTTGTCAAATCCAAGGTGCATTTGTGTATCTCATTCAGTGACTCCCAAAGTGAGCAATATGCCCCTCCTGAGGGTGGTGGACAGTTCCAGGGGGTGGTAAGGTAGAAAATGGGCAGTATGGAGCTGTGAGGGGGAAAAGGGATAGTAGGGGACCCTTCCGTCAAAGTACTGGTGTTCAGGAAAGACAAGGGGAACCAGCAGTCTTTAGAACCATGGTGGGGGTGAGGATTACATGAAACTTCTTTTCAGGGTCCCCAGAAAACCAATACACAGCTTCACCAATCATTTTGTGTAGTGGCATCTCCTACTCTTTGCTTGCTGATGTAAGTTCACTCCCTTAATGGTGTCTTTTGCTAGAAGTGGCAAATGGGAAACTTGTAGGAGGCTTGGGCACAGGGCATTGCTCTGAGAATTTTCATACCTGGCTGAAAGGTTGCTGAAAGGTGCCTAAAACATCCTTAAAAGATTCGGGCAGGGGGAGAGTCTGAAAGTCTGGAGCACTTCCCCAAATCGCTCTTCATTTGCCATGGAAACAGAAGCTGCCTCTTAGTGAGGCTGAATCATTTCAAGGGAGTTGATTCCCTCTAGACGCAAAGCAAGCATAAAGAGGGAATCCAGAGGAAAACCAAGCTCCTTTTTGTGTTGCAGTTGCGATGCAAGAACCGCTGCCAGTGCTTTCGGAACATCACCGAAATCATGTGCTAGCGTTGTGGGGCATGTGTAAGCCCCGCCCCGAGGCAACCCTAGCACATGATGAGGGCACCCTATAGCGCCCATCTGTTTCAGGCCTATGAGACCTTGAAGACCTCTGTCAGTTACAGAAGACATCATTCGATGAAAAGATCTAACGTTTTTATTCCACATGAGACAGTTCTACATCTAAACTAATTTCTTACTCTGATTTTAAAGGAGGCATTCATTCAACCCAAGTAGCTTCTTAAATTAACAGTTTGTGGTATAATACTCTTGAGTTTTGACTGATATATTTGGATATTGAAGATGCTTGAGCCTGAGTCCTGTTGGTTCATTTCAGTTACAGCAGACCTATTAAAGCAACTGCTTTCATCAACACATAGGTCAATTCCATTTATTTAGTAGATCTACCCTAGTTGGGACTAATAACAGGAAAAAAGTTCTGGCTAGTCCCTACTCCAAAGTTTTTACAATCCAGAGATACAACAGAGCAGCAGGCAGTAAAATGGAGACTGGAGAAAGCAAGGGGAGAATATCTGATTGTTTGAAATGTACATACTACAGCTTAGTTATAGTGCAAAAGGTAAATTTTCCAAAGCTTGTAGTAGGATTTTAGGACTAAGCAGCTGTTTCAAATGATTTATTGGCAAAAATATTCTTGAATGATTGCTCAAATGGCACATTCTTTTGGATGGGCTAACACCAGAGTGCAATATATGAAAAAGAAATACCTGACTTCTGGGATGGGGAGGGGAAAGAATTTTTCTTATAGCATAATGCTATTTATTTTTATCTTCCCCGTTTATGCTATGTATGCACTGAAGATTCTTTCTCCTGAGACACTTCCCAAGCAGCCAAGAAATATGCTGTCTACCTCAAATAGCATAGAATGGAATACTATGACAGGTTTTATTAGGCAACAGGAAGCCAGGTTTTACAAAAATAGAGGACTGAGTGTGGGAACAACACCCACATTCTGGTAGGGTATTACCGAAACTGCAGTGTGTATGAATGCCTGGGTCCTTCATTTGGTTTCTCTCTCTCTCTTCAGCCTATCTGCTCTCTGGCAGTCAGATATTCCACAGTTAGCTTTAAACCAGCCCTTCCTCTTCCCAGAGAGAGAAAGGGGGAGAGGGAATCTCCTTTCTGATATAATACAGGAAAGCAAGCAAGTCAGACAGAACATTAGAAATGTATGGTCCCGGGGGCAGATCATGGGAATAAACATCTGTCTCTGAATATATCCAGAATCTCATACTAAACACTAGACAAACAGTCTCACATACTGCAAATCAAAAGGAAAGCAAAAACCATGTTGCAGGCTTTTGCATCTTTGCAACCTCTTCATTTGCATGTGTTTTAACAGCTGTGCTGTGAAATGTTCGATAAATGACCACCATCTCTCTGGGTCAAACAGAGCAATTGATGCTGATCATGTTGTACAAGCTGAATCAAAGATTTTTTTCCCCATTTTACACATACAAGTGTTGGGCCAAAGCCAAGAAGAAATTCATATCTCAAATAGCTGCAGGTTGAAATTTACCATATTAAAACTCCATGGACCTTAGTATTTGCTATGCAGTTACAGCCATAACCTTCATCTTCTCTTTTTCAGTGTTTTTTTTTTCTCTCTCTCTCTCTCTCTCTTTCTGTGTTTAAAAAAAGATTAAGGAAAACTTTCTGAAAAATGTTTTTTGCCTTTGCATAGAATTCCAGGCCTCTTTGCTCTAGGAGTGAATTTTATTTGGTGTGTGTGTGTGGTGGTGGTGCTGGGGGTCTTAGTGAAAGTAGCAGAATTCAAAGACATAGCTGTGTTAGTCTGGCCAGTATGCAAAGGGATCTTGTTGCATTTTTTAGACTAAGGGGACATGCTTTGGGGGCATGCATCATGTAAGTGCCACACTCCCAGAGCCACTAGAAACCACCTTATTTGGCCCATGAATTTCATGTCTTTCTGAGATAAAGAAAAAAAGTTGGTAGCATTAACTTTAATATTCTTCCGTCCATTTCCTCAGACGCATGGACTGAACTGCCTAGGAACAGAGCTTTCTAAGCAGGCTCTCTGCACCAGAGGATAAATGGATGTAAATCAACCACTAGGAATGGACATACACAAAAACTAGTTGTAAAACATTTCAGTCTTTCAGGACATTCCATCTTGGACTGGAGAACAGTGATCCTAGAAGAAGAAGAAGAAGAAGAAGAAGAAGAAGAAGAAGAAGAAGAAGAAAACTACAAAGCAAGATTTGAAAGAGAAACGCCAGAATTGGAATATATTCACAAAGTCCAGCTCATCAATAGTGGATTGCACAAAGACAATGGTTGTCTGGTACACTACACAGATTCTAACACTATAAGAAGGCTCTCTTGGCCAGTTTATTACATTTTCCTTCTAGTTCCCAGTCAGCATCACACTACATTAACTCCCTCCAACATTCATATAGTTACATACTCACCTTGGCTTTAGGCAACATCCTTCTTCCTGCCTCTGTCCCCCAACCATTGCTAAAACTGAACTTGCCACCTTATCAACATACCTACAACTTTTGTATTTTTATAGCTACACACACACACAGAGCTTATTAAGGCCTGTTTTTTGGTACTTGACTGCATGGATCTGAGAAAGGAAACATAAGTTTATAAACGCTTATGCTACCAACTACTTTCTATCTCCAGTTAATCTCAAAGGTACTACAAGATCTCTTTGCACAGTGAATGTAGCAAGTTTAAAAAAAAAAGCTTCCCAAGATTTTTGGTGAGAAACTATACACTTAGCATTTGCATTGTTTACAGGGCATTTCCAAGAAATAGTGTGCAGATAACAACACACAATATGTATGGATTTATTTATTTATTTATTTATTTGCCACCTTTCTCCCAGCATGAGAAACAAAAGGGTAGGATACAACTGCTTACAAAAGGCTAAAATAAGCTAAAAACCTGATAATAAAAAAGTTAAAACACAATTAAATAACACAACTACAACATATTAAAATATCATTAAAATGTAAACATTGTATTTTTTTAAAATACAAAATACATCACACAGTGTTTTCTCATGTTCACAACAATAAAAACATTTTCATGAAAGACCCAGTATAATGGAATTAGTATCTGCTTGGGTTTGGTTTCAATGTCCCCCGTGGATACCAAACTCCATGGATGATTAAATCCCAGTAAATGAGAGTAAAATGGTCTCTCTCTCTCTCTCTCTCTCTCTCTCTAATATTTTAAAGCTGTGGATGTTTGAATAGATAAAGAATTTTTATATATGGAGGGCTGACTGTTAAGTGATATTGGTTTAGACTCAGTCCTTCTTCACACAAGGCTAGCAAAGAGGAATTTCAACAGGATAAATGTGTCTTTGGGCAGACCTATCACAATGTGTCATGTCTCTTCCGTTGCTGCTTTGCATTTGAATTGTTGGTGGAACACACCTTTTCGTTGATGGGGAAAACCTATCAATGGCTGCCAATAGCATGACTATTATATCGGTTCCCTTGGTGGGATAGATGCTTTCCTTTGCAGTAATGATATGATGGCACTCTCATGGCATGAGGAGATGTGATTCTCCTCCTCTCCCCCTCTTTTCCCCCTCCCACTTACTTTTCCCAAGCAATTGAAGTTGTTTTAACCATATGTCTTTTGGATTTTTTTTTTTAAAAAATTCATTTTTTTCTACAATTGTGTGACTAAATGATAAAATAAAAATATTTTTATCGTTTTCCCAGAATTACGGAATCACAGGAAAAATAAAAATAAAAAATGGAAAGGCATGCATGTGCTGAGTAGGGCATTCATAGGTAGGAAAGCGGGGCTGCAGAGCTGGTCCAGGAGATACCTTTGCTTGCTAAAGCAGCACACCCACAGCACACTTGTGCAATTGCAAAGACGTGTGATATTGAACATTTTGAAACCAGTATATTCCTATTAGCTTCACAAACATGAAAGTCATGAAAAAAATAAGTTCATGTGATAATGTCCACAAAGTGATTGCATATCATGGCAGTTCCTATTTCTTAGGGGGCTATATCAAACAAGTAGCTCTAACATCCCCTCAGAATTTCTATTCCTTTTTCAAAAGCGTAGTCATATTAAAACAACAACAACTTATTTATGACTTTCTGTTCAGTCCACAACCCAGCTTTCCCAAAACAAAATACATTTATTTCAGTCCATTCACTTCAATGGAAATATGTCTCTTTCAATCAAAGTAGCTGAGATCAGCTCCCTGATGGAGCAGACTGGAAGTCTGAGTAGGCTGGCACAAAGACCACAAATTTTGCATTTGCTGGCAGAAAAGCTCAAGCTGGCTTCTCATAATTCCATTATTTGTCCTCAGTATGCCCTTTCCTCATTCCCTCTCTGACAAATGGAAACCAGCTCCATAAAACTGGATTTAAGCGAGCTGGTATATAAGAAAGTGAAACAAGCCATTCCTGGCTTCATGACCAAAGACAGATCTCACATTTCATGATGCATACATTTTAGGATCTAGTTTGTCCCATCCTAATTCAGCTGTTTTTTCTGCAATAGGTTTATGTTAAGCCTGTCTTGAAACGGCACATTCTCTTTCGATCACAGTTTGCCAAAAAGTACACTGGGCTTTCTCAGAAGCTTAACTGGGTCCAAGGGGCTCACAATGAGAGAGATCAGCAACAGCAGACAAACCTCTTTGAAACATGGCATCTCACTGACCAATCCTAGTCTACAAAATGCATCCCCCTTTTGTAGGGCAGGTTGAAAATTTCAAAAGCTTTAGAGAAAGCTCCTCAGATGTGCAGAGGGTAAACCTCAAGCCCACTGCCTAATACATTTGCTGTTTCTGGATAAAGTTAGATCAACGTCTCTAAAAATATACAAGTCTCAAGTCAAGTAAATTAGTGCATCATTTTTGCCAAGTTGTGTCCACGTTGAGTCATTGGAGATTATCACATGGAGGATAAAGATGGGAGCAAAGTGGATTGCTCCCATCCTTTTCCCATACCATTTGTGCAATCATGTGAAAGATTACCATACAATCTTATCTTATCCCATTCTTCTCCCATCAGTGAAGGGTAATGGCCCCATCATTTGATATTAAAGAGAGTTTCTGTTAGTACCACATAATGGGCCATTACACTTCACTGATGGCGGAAGAATAGTATAAGCATGCCGTGTTTGATAATCTTTGGTGTGGTCGTGCAAATAAGATGGGATAAGAATGGAAGCAATCCACTTTGCTCCCATCCGTATCCTCCATGTGATAATCTCCATTGATGTGACTTTAGTATGATTTGAGTTCAAGGCAATTGACTCAAGTCTATGTCACTGAGTCTTGGTGATCCTGTTTTGCAAGATCATTTCAAAGGGGCTCAGCTCCCTGAGCCAAGACTGAAAGAGGCTTGATGCTCCTGCCTTTGCCCTTATTCTGGAGCACATTTGCAGTCCATGAAGGTTGAAATGGTTGGATGACTCAACCAGTGCCCTGAATGAACTTGGTGCGTGCCCTAAAATATCCCACACAATCTTCTGCAATACCAAGAATCTCCTCAATGCATGGGAGAGGTTCCACCATGGTGGAAACTATGGCAAGCATGAAAGGCACTGTCTGCAGACAAAGTAGTATTGCTAGCTGACAGATGGTGGCAAATTTGCAGCAGCAATCCAGGGGGTTAATCCAATAACATTGAAAATCCACCGAACAGGGATACCTTTACTGGCCAACCAAAATGCACAAGATATCTGTTGCAAGATTTCGAAGGTCCTCTGTGGTAACTGGGAGATTCTCAAAGTCCAGGAAATTTAAAATCCATTTGCAACACAAAAAGTTACTTCCTTTGCAATCCAGTCTGTCTCCATCCTTTGTGGGGTGTCAGGCCTCTTTGATAGGCAGAGGATCAAGGGGATTGTTAGGGGGTTGTGTGAACCCTAGTGGGGACACTGCCCTCCACAATCCCAGCAGCTGCAAAGATGATACAAAGCTTGATAAACCAATAGTCTATGTCATTGTAAGTTGACTTCCATGTATCGTGAGCTTTAAAAGGAAATCTCTATCCTTGGCAAAGTGTGATGGTATTGTTCTGTGCCTTTAAGTCATTTCCAACCTATGGTGACCCTAAGGTGAACCTATCATGGAGCTTTCTCGGCAAGATTTATTCAGAGGGGGTCTGCCCTTTGCCTTCCTCCAAGGCCGAGAGAGTGTGATTTGCCCAAGGTCACACAGTGGTTTTCCATGGCTGAGCGGGGATTCAAACCCTGTTCTCTAGAGTCATAGTCCAACCTGAGAGGGCTGCTACCTGGGATCATAAGAAAGGATCACACATTTAATCACAGCAGCCCAGGTTGTGGGGGAGATGAATATGTAACTAAGTAAGAGAGATGGTTTAAAATCTGCAAGCTGTGAGGGCTGCCATGGAGCAGTTCCTAAATGCAAACAACAGGTCTGGGATATTCACTAAGCTGTCACTGACATAAATCAAAAAGAGACAGCAAATGGGTGGCTGGGCTTGTGCTGTTGTTTTTGCCAGGGGTTTATGGAGGCTTCTTAAAGCTCAAACAAAATGGTCATTGTTTCAGCCAGACACAGCACCTTCAGGCTGCTGCCTGCCACTCCCTTGATAGAAAATCTTAAGGGGAAATAGTTCAGTTTACTATAGAGTGTCTTTTTCTTTCACATTAATTCTTGTTGTCAACTTGATTGTAATGATCAGATGTGCTGCTGCTGCTTCTTTTCCTTTTCTTTTTTCGCTATACAGATAACAGTTTCATTTTTAATCGGATGGAGAGTACAAATAGTATTTATTACATTTGCACCATGCCATAGCACTTAAAAAAAAATCTGTCAGTTGGATTTTTGAAACCTGATGGTGCGTTCCATCCTGCAGATGAAGTTTGCAAATTCTGAGAAATCCTTCAAAAATGAACTGAAACACACACACACATTTTACACTATCAATAGGTACAATTGTTCCCATCATGGAGAGAACCATGTTGCACCTGATGTCAATCATGTAGGTGCTGAAAATGTACTGTCTCTCAGGGGGAAAAAAGGTGGAAAACATTTTATTGGTTTTTATTGTTTGCTTATTTTACTTTGTGTATACGCTTATGGTGTTGTCTTATTTTTGTTGTTGTTATTGTTGCAGATGTTAATGTTGCTGTTTCCTTTACCATTGTGTCAAAACAAAACATATCTGCTCCCCAAACACCTACCTTTTGGCAGAAATAGGCTGTGTTATTAATCTGATTAATTTTAAAATGCTTTAAGAGATGGTGGGAGTGGGGTGAAGCTCAGTGAGAGGGAAAAAAGGAGAAGCTCCAGAATTTTAAAAAATTAAAATTTCAAAATTGAAAAATTAAACTTTTTTTAAAAATTGATTTTTAAAAAAAAAAATCCTTTAAAATTTTCTTTAAAGACACCACATTTTAACCACATATTCACTATGTACATGTAAATACATTTAGGTTGTGCATATGATATTGTAATTTGAAGGTATAATTTTAATTTTGCTAGTTGGTTATGTCACAACTATTAGCGTTACATTCAGTGGTATATGGGAATTTATGAATAACATTAGTGTACAGAGGTGTTACTAAGGATTCTGTAGGGTGTGAAATGGGATGATGTCGAGTGTGTGTGTGTGTGATACCATGGGTTACTGCACTAGGTGACACCAACCCTCGGGATGCCACTGGCGTTAACCCAAATTTAGACTCAGACGCTTGGCTGATTCAATCCTGAGCTTTGATGAGGGTTTCTGTCAGTTTCACTTTTAGCCAGGTCCTAGTCAAAGTGGGTCCTTGGTATCCATTAGGGCTTGTTCTAGGATCCCCCATGGATATCAAAATCCGTAGATGTTCAAGTGCCATTATAAACAGTGGGATAGTAAAATGCTATCCATTATATAAAATGACAAAATCAAGGTTTGCTTTTTTCCTTTGTGTGTGTGTGAATGTTTTAAAAATCCATGGATGTGAAGAAGCAGCTGTATTTTGAATCTCAAGGGTCCCCCCTCCCCCTATCTCAGATATAAAGACATTTGGAAATGTTAGTAACCAGAAATTCTGGTAAGTTTTTATTTTTTAAAAAAATATATAATTTTTAAATTAATTTTTTTAAAAAAATCAAAAATTAAATTAAAATTTTGAAAAATCTTGGCCAAGTTTACTATGACGATAGACATCAATGAATTCTTCTCTGCACAGCAACCATATTATTATTATTTTATCTTCTTATAGTCTACCTTTCTCCCAATATAGGGGCTCAAGGCAGCGAACAGCAGATTTAAACAATACAATGCACATTAAAAAATATAAATATAAAATTTAAAAATACAATTAAACCATTAAAAAAGTTAAAACAGTTATGAGTTACAGTTGAATGTTACAATACAAACCTTAAAATTTAAATAGCACAACATTCCCAGACCTTATCGATTTGCAAAGATGTTCCAACACGGGAATGTCTTTACCTGCTGCTGGAAAGACAGCCGGGATGGAACCACAAAGGTGTGAGAAAGGGAAACCATGCACTCACCAAGTGCAGCTCTTCCCCATCATGTTGTGTTCCTCATAAATATGCCTCTTCCTACCAGCATCTGCTCTTTCCTAGTAGCACAACTATGCATGTCCACAGGGTTTTGCTTAAGCATACCTGAAACCTCATCAATAAACTGCTTAGTGGTGAAGCAGAACCAGAAGGACTGGGTGTATCACCATCTTCTTCTTCAAGCACCAGGTGCTCACCATACTAGGCTGATCACCCATGATAGCAGAGCATCCACTTTAGCTTAATGATAGGACACAAGGTTTATATGTGAAGAAGGCCCCAGAATCCCCCTCCCCAAACCACCAGTTTATTTGCCTCGATGTAAACTGAGTTCAAAATGCAAAGGTAGTTTGCACTCAACATGGAGGGGAGAGGGGAGAAGAGGGGGTAGAATCTTGTACTTCTCAGTAGAGTCAGGCAAAAGCAACCTACTGCAGCTTCTCCTAATTTGTGTGTTCTTCTCCATTAATACTTTTTGGCCATCTTACCCACTCTCTGATTTTGCTTGGCCCCATTTGTCCCAGATTTCAACTGTGAAATGTTGGTAAGTTTGGTGTGGGGGTGTGGGGGAGAGAGAAAGAGAAAGAGAGAGAAAGAGAGAGAAAGAGAATATTAATCTTGATTTTATCCTCTGTATATTAAGCTCTCTCTCTCTCTCTCTCTCTGAGAGAGAATATTAATCTTGGTTTTGTCCTCTGTATATGAAGTCATGTAGATTTCACTGTAATAATGCATTTATCTACTTTTTGTTACACTTTTCTATTTTTTTTTAAAATTATTATTCTGAAATATTTTCCCTCTCCCTATGATAAGGTTTATTGTGAACTTTCTGGACTGATGTGGAAAAGTAGCATATAAATTAACGATTAAACTAGCTAAATAAGCTCACTGTCTTTTTGCCAGTATTGAAGTAAGAATGAACCATCTGTTCTATTCACAATATTTGGGAAGACAGGAACCTGATCCCTTGCTTCAGAGAGCAAAATGTCTTGGGATGGTCATGGAGTAACTTATGCATCTCTTTGCATTTTCCTTTCCAAAACAAAGAAGAATTTCAGTTCCTAATTAAAAGAAAGAAAGAGACTTTCCAGGATCTTTCCCATTTTGGTTGCTTTCTCTTCTCAAGAAATGTCTTATCCCAAACAATTTAAAGCAAAGTGCACATGCACACACACATGCACACCTGTGCGCATACACATGCATATAACATTTCATCAACCTTCAAGTCTACTACTCCTGATATTTTGGCAGAACAGAAAATTAAACATAAAGAGTTTCTATTTTCCATCAGATATGATGTAACAGGAAAAGTGTTTTGTTCCTCTCTCTTCTTCAAGGCCTGCAGAAAGGAAGGATGAAATTGGAGAAGTGTGTTCTCTAAAATTATGACGTTGTAAATCTTTTTATAATGCTGGCCCATCCACTTAAAATTGATTTGCTGAAGAATGGCACCCATCAACCTATTTGATGATTCTTTCGCTTCAGAAATGTATTCATTTGAATGTTTCCATTTCAATCAATTATGGAGCAAATGTGCAACATTTTCTAGGAAATCATATCAAGCACCTACATGAGTAAATACAATAAGTGAGGGCGGGGGGAATCATAATTTTAACCAGATGGGGAGGAAATGTGAAAAAATATAGGTGGAAGAAACAATGCACTATCTTTTCATGCTGTGGTGTTCAACTCTCCTAGGACTGTGTTCTTCCCTCACCCAAAATATTATCTTCTCTCTCTCTCTCTCTCTCTGTCATACATACACACACACTGATGTTTTATATTCTATATTGTTCAGAACTTAGAGGTTGTTTTAATATTAAGCAATTTAGAAGAATTTGTCCTTGGTTTGTTACCATTCATCCTAAGTGCTACTTCAGACATTTATATGTGTGTAGTGTGCCTTCAAGTTGATTCCGACTTATGGTGCCCCTAAGGCAAACCTATCATGGGGTTTTCTTGGCAAGATTTGTTCAGAGGAGGTTTGCCATTGCCTTTATAAGGAGCTGTGAAACAGGAAGTGTGCGTGTGTAAGATTTTCTCTTTTCCCCATATTCCCACTGCATATAAGCAAGTCATACACAGCTCACTCACTTAGGAGTTGCAGGAGATGCCTCTGGTATATACATTAGAAGTGGGCACAGTTTAGCCTTGGGGCTGTACACTGCCCACAAAATGATTCTGGGAAACTTCCACCACTCTGACCTCTCAAAACTATCCTTCTTCTAGCAAAAGAAAGAGAGAAGGGGGAGAAATAAGAAAAAAGTTGCAAGAGTAGCAGTTCACCATTTAAATGGATTGAAGGATTCCACCTTTGCACAACTTAATGTTTTTTGTTTTGTTTTTTTAAAACACAAAATGTCAAAACCAGAAGCGGCTTCCCCTTACTTTCGTAGTCCCTGTGGCATTGGGAGAGTCCTGCAGGCAGAAATCTGGCCCCCAGACTAAATACGTCATCCCTGATGTACACTGTATGGCTTTCCATATGGAACAGGGAATGTAATCTGTCTGTCAACGCATAAGTAGAAAATGCATATGGTGCTTGCCAAATAACTCTGGGTAATATAGCCTTCCTCTGTTGCTTGTTGTAATGCTTGTGCTGTTTTCCTCATGGCAGCAGGAGCTCATAGGCCCCTCTTCAGTACATTTGACAAATACAGAATGTATGTCTGATATGTTGTCTCATTACAAATCTCATTACACAACATCCCCTCTCTCTCTCACTCTCTCTCGCTCTAAACTAAATCCAACTGCAGGTTTCAGTTGGAGTAGGCCCAGTGGATCTTATGTTTCTGAGTATGTGCCTCAACGTAGCTTGTCGCCTTACCATGATCCCATGAATTTCATAGGGAGTTCCTAGGCAAAGAATACTCAGGCTGTATCTGCATAACAACAACAACAACAACAATTTATTTTTATCCCGTTTTTCTATCAGGATCAAGGTGGCTAACAACAGTAATAAAATACAGAAATAATATAGTTCAAAACTGTTTTAACTGTCATGGCTCAATGAGATGGGTCATATAGTTCTGTTAGATATTTAGCCTTCTCTTTCAGAGAGCTCTGGTGCCACAAAAAGCTACTAATCCTAGGATTCCATAGCATGGAACCATGACAATTAAAGCAGGGTCAGACTGCATTATTCCTGCAGTCTGAGTGCAGCTTCAGTGGTGGCTTTACCTGTTCTTCCCCCTGAAATATAGACTACAGCACTTGCTATTCATTGGAGATCACCCATCCACGTATTAACCTGGTCTGACCCTGCTTAGCTTCTAAGAACAGATGGAATATGGTGCATTTAAGTTATTTAACTAAATGGTAATTCCACAGTTATTTCAGTTTCGTGGACTCAATGGGTCCACTCTAGTTGAGAGCTAACCACCCACATATATCTCTTCAGCCTCAACAAGTAACCGTCATTTCTACATGTGTCAACAGTTTCTGTGGCAAACCCTGAAATGTAGCCATATGTTAAAAGCATCCTGCATTAGTTATAGTGTGGGAATGCATTCCCTTCTCTGCCTCCAACCTCCCCACCCCCTGCCGTTTCTGCTTTTAAAACCTGAAATGGACTATATTACAAACAGCTTGTTAAGTGTGCGACAGATCGACTTGAAACTGAGGTCCTTGTACTCTCTGGGCCTGCACATTTTGCTAATAAACTGGCTACATACACAAATGGTCTGTTTCAGGGCTTAGGTTCCTATTACACAGGTTCATGTTTCAACGGAGCAACTAGCCTCATAGTTTGTGTTTTCAGCCGGACAAGTAAGTGGATGCATGTGCATTACAATTCCAGACATCGTTCCAGACCAGATGTGGTGCCTTTATTTTTAGTACAGCAGGAGTGTCTGCTGACCCTCTGTCACCCCATGTCTAATGAAAGATTGACTGCCCGGGGTTTTCATATGGTAAATTATATATATGAGAGGACAGAGCAGATTTAAAAATTAATTCAAGATTAATTCCGGGGTGACTTCCATATGGAACGATTTGGCCAAACAGATGAAAAATGAACATTTCACAACAAAGAAAAAAAATACATTAAAAACTGGGTCAATTGAACCTCCATTTTACAAAAGAATTATCACCAGACTTTTAATTAATCATTTGAGGCTAACATTCACCCTTTCCTCTTTTTAAAAAAATTTACTATGCAAGCTTTGCTTAAGCCAAGCTTCTGTCACTAAAGCAGCATTTCTGGTGAGCATTCGGGAAATAAACTATATTCAGTGGTTCCATTTGTCAGGTAAATTTTTACATTTCAGGAGAAGGAGGAGCAGGCAGCACACAATTGCATGGATCAAATGCAAAACAAGGGGTAGCAACTGCTTGGAGGCAGATTTACTACTCTATTAAAAAATAATTAAACTCGTTGGACAAATGAAAAATCAAACTTAAAAATGCATGCAAGAACATGAAACACTTTCATTTGAGGTTCCATTATACCTCAAGAGATGAAAAAGACATCCCCTTTTTCCATTTTTTAAAATAAGTATAATTCTCTGTATGTATTAATTTTTAATAACCAGATCACTCTGGAAGAGGTAGAAGCTAGAAGGACCACTTACAATGCATGATCCACAGCAGATTATTAATTATTAAATTTATTTATTTATTTATTTATTTATTTATTTATTTCCCTTTCTGTAAAACTGGGTATCAAGGCAGCTCACAATATTAAAAATAGTACAGTTAAAACCATGCAAAAATAGTAAATTAAAATCGAATTAAATTATTACAGTATTAAAACAAGGTACATATGAAAAAATAAAAATAAAACACCCTTTAAATGATTAAAAATGTTAAAAATATTTTAAAACAATACTTTAAAATCAAGGATTCTCCTATGGTAAAGAGCATAACAATATCTATGTCTTCACTACAAAGGGGGACACCACTTACATGCCCTCCTTTCAACTGCAGGCTACCATTTGTTTATCTAGGTAGATCCAAATCTAGTGAAATATATCAAAATAATTAATTTCAGTGAGACAGCTCTAATCATAGCTCAGTTGTTTCAACCCATCCCAGGAGACCATGCATGGTTCCCTTCCACACACCCCATACCACGTAGGCTTCATCTACTCTGGCAAGGACACTCCAGGAGAAGCCCCAGAGTATCCTCACCCCACAGTTCATCTGACCTGCCCCCATTACTTAGGGCTTGGTTATGTGACGTGGCAGCTCTCTGCATGGGTGTCCTGCTGGGCCACCTGGCACATCTATACCACCACCGATCACTTGCTTCTGATGTCAGACTGAGGTGCCCAGTGATGTTCCATGGGTGCCTCATTCTGACCTCAAAATGAGTGACCCACAGCAGTGGTGGATGTGAGTATACATTGTTAGACTTTAAGTTTAATGAGTTAACCACCTTTCTTGTCCCATGCATCTGGATGGCTTGTAGAAGTGATGATCAAGTCATGATGAGATGACCTCAGTCACTGCTCACCAGCCTGTTCTGCCCACCAAAACCTCCCCCTTCTGGCCTCAGAGCACCGGCCACACAAACATCTGGATTTTCCAAGAAATTGTGGAGTAAAAGGCAGGTTTTCAAAAATTGGATTAAAACCCTCAGGCATTAAAAAGAACCACATTCCAAGCAAATCATTGAGAAGATTGTGTTTCCTGCCTGCGGTGACCACCAGGTGAGTTCAAATTTTATAGCAATGTAGACAAGCCTTCTATTTAGTCATCTTGGCTTTTAGGGAGAGTTCAGGCTTCATTTGCTCTAGGACCAATTTATTTGTCTTTTTGGCACTCCACGATATCCACAGAACTCTTCCCCGGGATCATATTTCAAATGACTTGATCTTCGTTTTATCAGCTTTCTTCACTGTCTAGCTTTCTCAACAAGAGAACAACATCAGTTTAGTCATCTTGGCCTCTAGGGAGAGTTCAACCTTGATTTGCTTTAGGATCCATTTATTTCTAATTTTGACAATGGTATTGATAGAACTCTCCTCCAGCACCACAGTCCAAATGAGTTGATTTTCTTCCTATCAGCTTTCCTCATTGTCCAGCTTTCACAACGATACATAGGAATGGGAAATATGACAGCATTACTGGCAGGAAGTTCTGAACACAGAAAGCTCTTTTAATAGACAATTTTAAAAGGCAACCATGGTAAGCACATGTGACCTGTGATCAGTCAAATGCAAATGATGTCGCTCTAGCTACATCATACAAGAGTGGCTGTGGATGACAATGTACCTATCCATCCATACGAAATGGAATATTTAGCCAATCCTGAATGTATTGTTTGTAAATACAGAAGCTCATTTGCAATTGTGGACAGTATCATTCTGGCACTAAAGCTTTCCTTTCCTTTAAAAAAATACCTTTCAACTTTTCAGCAACCAATGCTCTCTGGGGATGTGCAGATAAACTAAATTTAAAACCATGCTTTATAATGTCACATTAAAACAATAGTACAAGAAAGACAAAAACACACAGTAAAACGATCAGCATGGGGTAAAAACAACAAAAAAGGCAAAACATGCTACCAATATCAAACAATCTGTCCAAATAAAAATGCGGATACAATAGTGCCATGATTTTAAAGTGCTAAAACAATTCATACAATGTATGGGAGAATAACATAATGTTGGGGATTCCACAGATGAGATGCTATCACTGAAAAAGTCCTTTCTCCTATAGCCACTTATATCACCCCTTTGCTGGGAGTATTAATGTGAGGGCCTTAGATGATGACAGTAGGACCATATACAGTGGGACCTTGGTATCTGCTGGAGTTTTGTTCCAGGACTCCTCTTGGACTCCAAAATCCATGGATGTTCAAGTCCCATTAAATATAATAGATAATAAAATGGTGACCCTAATATAAAATGGCCAAAACAAGATTTGCTGTTTGGAATTTTTATATATTTTAAATATTTTCAAGCCGTGGACGCTTGAATCCGTGTATAAAAAAAAATCTGTGGATACAGAGGGCTGACTGTAGGTAGATATGGGAGAAGGTACTCCTGACAATTTGTCGGCAAGCCATTTTTGAATGTAAAGATTAAAACAGAACTTTGAACAGGGCTTAGAAAAAACTGATTTACAGTTGACTGATCTAATCAGATTATGCCAGTCATTACTCATTAACAGTTACACTGTTTTGCATTTGCCGGATTCTCCCAAATGTTCTGAAAGGTGATACCATGTATGATGCCTTGCAATAATCTAAACAAGAGGTTAGAAGGGTATGAATCATTTCTAGCCATGTAAGGTCAAGGTGATGAAACAGTGACCTGTGCCTCTAACAACAATAATGAATGCAAGAACTTCACCTTTCTTTAGCTTTCTTTTCCAGATTATAAAGATGGCCCTTTAGAACAGGGCTAAATAACTTTTCAACACATATTACCCCAATATACAGACCTTCAAGGGCTGCAGCCATTGATTTCCCTCCACACAACCCTGACTGGTTCATCACTTCTGAGAATCAAAGCAGGAGCCTGCAGGAGCTTGGGAAAACAGGCAGAATGAGACAAGAAGAAAAGGCACAATTGGGTGATATTCACATATTCACGATACCTCCTGGGTACATTTGCTTTTTCAGCTGTGGAGTGATTCAGGAGATAGCAAAATCAAGAATTTATGCCAACTAGTTTTGCTGTATATATATCTCATGATATGTGTGTGTATATGTGTGTGTGTGTGTATTAAAAATGCATTGACTAAATTTTGTGTCCAAGCTTTCTAATTCAAGAAAAACTGTTTTCTGCAAGCTGTATACATTTGTATAATTTCTTTTATTTTGCACAGCTCTCTGTTTTAGATAACTACCAGTACAGTCCTCCTAGATTACATGTTGTTGCACTGACTTGGATGGGGTTTATTCCCAAGTAAATATGCAGCTTTATTTGTGGAGTGGGGTAAAAAAAATGCATGGACATCTTATACAGTCACCCCTTAGGCTGCTGAAATTTCAGCAGGTGTCAGACACAAGTTTCATGGCTATGGATATATGCTTAGAGGTCAGAAATGAACTGAACACTGAGATTTACCAGAAGCTACATTCTGCATCTGATAATACGTTCCCTGTTTTTATGTCTGCTTTCCATCCTTCCAGCTGTGGTTTTCCTTGGAGTTGTGTGTGCTGGAAATATATCTTTTGACAATCTGAGAGCCAAGACTCCAAGATCAGGAAGCCCAGGTTCCAGTACCACCTCCTAATATGCCAAGGTGAATTTTAACTCAAGAAGAAAATAGGATCCCACTGATGATACAAGACCATTGCTATCCACCTTCCATAATCCAGACAAGTGCAATGTGCCACAGGTACAAAACGAGAGTTGGAATGGATAAATCTTCCACTTTACTTTGCCTCCACATTCAGAAGTCCCATCCATTGGCTTTTAAAACTGCATATTTGGGGCAAGTTTTTTCTAAAAATCTAAATTCTCAGCCATCTTCACTAGTCAAATTGAACAGCTATTTCCAGGATGAAGATTATCTGTCTCCCTCTGTTAATCTTAATATTTCTATCAATTTTTAAAAATGTAAATTCTGTGAGCCCAAGGTAAATAAGAACAGGTGGTCTGGACCTAGTCTTTTTTTTAAAAAAAGTAGAGAGCTCCATCTCTGCTCCATAGTTTATAGGACTTAGCTATCATATGCTGAGTCAGACCATAGATCCTTCTACCTCTAACTGGTAGCAAAGGCTTTTCAAGGTTTCAGATAGGACTTTTTCCTAGCTCTGCCTGGAAATCCCTAGTATTTTAGAGTACTCATGTTGCTGTTGCTCATGCCTTTGAGTCATTTCTGACTTGTGGTGACCCTAAGATGACCCTATCACAAGGTTTTCCTGGCAAGGTATATTCAGAGGTGGTTTGTCTTTGCCATCCTCTGGGACTGAGAGAATATGACTTGCCAAAAGTCACCCAATGGGTTTCCATGATCAAGAAGAGATTTGAACACTGCTCTTCAGAATAACTTTCCTATCCAGCTAATATCAGGACCAACCATGGTTTGTTTTCAAAATCAGATGAGATTGGATTTGTGCAGGCTTGTATGGTGGAACTGATATAAGCTCTGTTTCTCATGCAGTTCTGGCCACCCTGAGAGGAGAGTCTCCATGTTCCATGTGACTTGTGTCTCCTTTTAAAGTAGAAATATAGTAGTGGTTTCAGCTGCTGGGATATGACTCATGAGAACAACCATGCTGGTTAAAGGGGGATTTAGGAAAGTAGAGTTACAGACGAGAACACGTGGCAAACAAAATGGCCAAGAGGATGATAGACTGTTAAAGGAGTAAAGAGAAACATTTCCATAAAAGTGGATGCTTATGGCTGATCATGAATTGCCCTTCCTGCCTTCCACCCCCCATGGCTACATCCTTTCACCAATTCAAGATGAACACAAATAATGGAAAGTAGTTCAAAATATTTTTGGAGGCTGATTTCTAGTACATAGTCCACTAGCAACTTGACGAGCAAAAGTTTCCAGATTCAATCCCTGGCTGTTCCACATCAGGCTTTGAAAGTCTCCTGTCTGAAACTGCACAGAAACACTTGACATTTCTGTAAAATAATTGTTTGTTTGTGAATATTTCACATAGTATCTGTGGGCTGTATCTTTATGGTGGCTTGGCATTAAATGAAAGCATCTCCATTTCCATAAAAATCCAGCTTTTTACCACCTGTAACCTATCCACTGAAAGAGTATCAAATGTGTTAGTAGAAGCAATGCTCATTTATGCCAGGTACTGAAAATACAAGTAAACTCCTTGTAAAAAGAGTGCCATACAAAGTCATGGACATAACCACACCTGTGAACTTAATAGCCTAACAGATATATCTAGTAAAGTGTTCAACAGTAAGAGAAGCTTGGCCTGCAGCAGAAATATGCATAAGGAAACAATTTTCCATATCAGTTCATGATGTATTAAAGAGTTATAACTTTAGAAAATGTACGTGTTTCAATATGTAAGCACCGGCATTCATTTAGTGCTGTATCTGTGGTGATTCTTTCTTGGGGGTGTACATTTGATTTTATTTCTGGTACCTGCTATCAGTGTCTTAAAAATGTATATAGACATTTGAATTTAGCTAGTTGGTAAAGTCAGCAAGAAGTTCAATCCTTCCTACCCTCACTCTGATTTGGCTTTGGGGTGACCATAGGCCTGATCAGAGTTGAAAGTTTTGTATGATATTTGAACAGCTCCTAGTGGGATCTTAATATTGCAAATACAATACAACCCCTTATCCACAGAGGATACATTCCTGGAGTTACCGTAGAAATGTAAAAACAAGGAATAATAGTGAATTCTATTGAAATGAATGACTTCTGGAGGATGTTGAGCACAGAATTGCACTGGGAGACCTAGAGATTCCTAAAGAGAACACCTCTCTGGGCATTTCTAGATCCTTCAGCATGACTCTATAGTCAACCTCCACAAGAAGCATGCCTTAGAATCATGCTAGAAATTGCCTAGAGAAAACAGTTTGGGGTGGGGCATAAGTGTACCAGTTTGGAAATGGGGGTTGTACTGTACTTCCAGACACCCTCTCCTCCCAAAAAAGTTACCAAGAGCAACGTGTTTTGCAATTGACAAAAAAAGTTCACAAAGTTCAGACACATTTCCATGTGTACACATCCACTACAGCTCTGTACTGCATAATTATATGCATTGGAATAAAAGAGGTCCCAATGAACACTATGGTTTCAGAATGTGTCCCAGAAATCAGTGTATGCTTTCATGGTGGGTTTAGTGAATCCACTTTAGCTTTTTTCCTGAATTTTTTTTTTAAAAAAGCTATCAAAGATGTGGAACCTATTTGTGCGATAGGATTTAGCATCCTGGACAGCTCCATCAAAATTTTGACTAAAACCTCCTCCAAAATTTGGATTAAAACCTGGAGTATAGTCACCTCTGTCACTGATATGGAAGCCACCAGCTGTCTGGCTTTCTTCATTGCCAGACATGAAGGACAGCAAAAGTGCAGGCACAATATCCTTAGAGAATGTGATGTATGAAGAAAATAAGAATGCTGGCATTGTCTCCTGAATAGGGCAGGATTCATGCCACACTGAAAATGCATTATAAAGGAATGCAGCAGACCATAGGCAATAGTAGCAGGAAGGTGGGGCAGACTCAGGAAATTTATGAGCATTGCTTTCCAGAAACCTAGTCCAGGGCCTCTGACTTGCATTAGGAGCGATGTCTTCCTCTGGACAGGTGCTACAGTGTCTCCTTTCCTCCCTGATTTATTTATTTCACAGAACACAACGCAGGGAAGATTTGGGGGTGCTCTGTAAACTGAGCAAACTGATGACAACAGTATGGGACTAACCTCTGGAAAAAAGGAGCAGAAAATGCTGGTTGGATGGGCCTGTTTCATGTGCAAGGGGGATTTGAAATTCTAGGTAGCGTTTCAAGTGTATCAAAATACAGTTGAAAGACCAGAGGTTAATTATACAGGCATGGCAGCAGGAGCCGCATTATTATAATTCTCTTGGAAAGCACCATGGAGCATATGGAGTGAATGAAAGGCCTATGTGTGTGTAATAGGTTCTGCATGGGGAAAAGGTGAAGGGAGCAAGGGATCTCTTGTGTGCAAGAGGCACTAAATGAGGGGAAGAGAAATGATTTAACTACTTGATGGCCTGACTTTGTGCAGAGCAACAAATGCAAGGTGCCCTGTACATTAAACAGCAACCCACCATCAGACAGACGTTCTCTTCCGTTCCTATGATTTACTTGCATTCATATGGACAACTCCTTTTATAAATACAGCAGCAACTCATTTATCAAGGACTTGCTTTCATGGATACTTGTGCTGGTAGATGTTATTGATACTTATTTCTACCAGTCTCAATTAAATAAGTACAATCTACTTGTTTTGGGTGCAGTCATTCCAGAACCAGATTACTTGATATAAAGATGGATGGGAGGTAATATATTCTTTGGAGTGCAGTACATCAGAGATTTAGATATAGGCAGAAAGGCTATCCAAGCAAGAATGGAAATTCAACTGTAACAGGTCAAGGACAGCCTGAAAATTTCAACCTATATCTTCCATGGATGCTTGACCAAGAGCAGCCTAGAAAGGCTGAATGAGCAACAAAAGAGAAAACCCGAGTGTAAGTGCTCTATGACTGGCACAATGAAAGTACCTGAAAACATTGATTACAATTATTAGAACTGGAGTACTAAGACTTGCAAAGTAGATAGACAATTTGATTGAGGTTTGGGAGACATGGAACTGAATTTCTACCTCACTGTGAAATACATTGTATGGCAGGTATGAGAATCATGAAGTTCACCATGTGTTGTTGGATTTCAACTCAAAGCAGTCCTAACCTGCATAGTCAGGGAGAAATGCTTTGAGATGCTTCCCCCAAGCTATTTTAGAAGTCAGGCAACCACACCAACTGAAGAAGTTCTTAGGTACTCAAGAGAATGGCACAGAACTATGATGGGTTCAACCTCTCCTGCCAGTGAGGTGTAGTGCAAAAAATAGTTGTGGAAAGATCCTGAAGTGGGACTCCGTCAGTTGGTGCAACTGCTGCTTTTTAAGGTGATTTGTGGCAGTCAAACTGGGAGAGATACTTATGATAATGTTGTTGCTGCATCTGATGGTACATGTTCTCAACCAATATTTTAAAGAGTTTAATTTAGGGTTGTCATGTATAATACAGAACATGGCTCCTGTGCTTTTGACAATTGTCTAGAAGAGGGATTTTAAGAAACATTCCCTACTAAAATTCACTTAGGCAACCCTACCTTAACTGTTAATTACTTTGTAGGTTTTGAAGATTTATATCACTGATTGATCAATTGGTAGAAATACAAAATTGAGTAATACAAAACACATGTGTTCACACGCAGGAAATCCAGAAATCTCCATGCTTCCTGTATATAGTGGTTCTTCAGATTTCTGTACTCCTTTGCCTTTTGTGATACAGTTGCAACTTTGAAAATACATCTAAAATGTATATATTTGAAAAAGATACATACCCCAAATGCTATCCACTTTTCACCAGGCTTGTTTACATTCTGCACTGGAACTAAGGCCCAATACAGACGGGCAAAAGGGGGCATACCTGCACCTATATTACACAGCAACTGCACACTCCCTAACCCTAGTACCCGTGGGGGCCGCCATGATGGTGCGGCCCCACCCACACATCGTGCACATCAGTGATGTTGCACATGTGCCACATCCAAATGGCACGGCGTACCTGCAACTTCACCACGCCATCCTATGGTGCTTGTGGCATCACAATTGCAATGCAAACAAAGAAACAAAAAAAGAGCTGCTTCCCCACACTCCTTTTTTTCCTCCGCATCATTGCTGTGCCATTTGGTTGCTGCAGCGACAATGCAGAGGAAAAAGAGGTGGCTCCAGACCACCCTTTTTGGGCTGTCTGTCGAGCCTCTAAGGCTGCATCTACACCATAGAAATAATCCAGCTCGAGATCACTTTAGCTTTCATGGCTTAGTGCTATGAAATTCTGGGAATTACAGTTTGTTGTGGCACCAGAGCTCTCTGAGAGAGGAGACTGAAGTCACAGAACCACAATTACAAACACTAAAGTCACAAAACTACAATCCCTAGAATTCCATACCTTTAAGACATGGAAGTTAAAGTAGTGTCAAACTGGATTATTTGTACAGTGGAGATGCAACCCAAGAGGGACAAATTCCTTTTTGGGGTGGCGTGCATCTGATGGAGCATAAGGCATCTTAAGATCGCACAAAACCCATTTCTTCCATCCTTGGGGCTGGATGTTTACCGTAAAAAGGGAGGATGCAGAGATATACACAGAGAAACCAAGAGGTTATTCAGATGGCGAAAATAATCCCGGTAGTATGTGGGTTGAATCATTGTTGTTCACATGCATTTTGAATGCATGTGGAGGGAAAAATACTGTGAACATCAAACCAGGAGTTATTGAGATAGGCATGTCTGAAAACAATATCTGAATAATCCATTCAGAAGATGGGAGTTTTTACAGTATTATTATGGAGCAACATATTCAGTCTTCCTCAGATACTTAAGAAAGAACAATTGTAACACAGACATGCTGCCAACCCTGGCTACTGGCAGCTGTTTTAAATATACTATAATGAGCAGGCGGTCTCTTAAAGATTGAGATTTTCACCTTCACAGTTTTGCTAAATTGCAACCACCACCAGAGAAAGACTCCAGCTGTCCTATGAAAGAATCAGGATTCAGGAACAGGATCCTTCTGATATAGCAGTAAGTTGTTCAATGTGCTTTTAAGCCTCAGTACTGCTTTTTGAAATGTATGATGTTACTACTGTTCAGAATAAAATAACACTGAACAATATTTTGAGGGCACAGTAGCATACTGTTCAACATCTTATAGATGAAAATCAAGACATCTGTGGCCAACCAACACCAGAGTTTTCAAAATGGCAAAAGTTAGCAGTGAAGAAGAACACACAAGCTAGAAAAGTCTTCAGCAGTTTGCTTTTGCCTGAGTGGGAAGGGGAAGATTCCATCCCCCCTTTCCTTTCCTCTCACTGATTCTTTGCTGACCAACTCATTGAATAATGAGACCAGACACATAGAACTGGGTTATAAAATGGGAAACTTTATTTAACTCAATTTATTTAACTTTATTTCTCCAAGAACTGCGAAACCAGGAGGGAGAACTTCATGTGGAAAGAGCTGGCAGATAGTCTGTTCCTCTGAGCAAAAAAAACTGAGGCCTGAGGGCGATCCAGAAGTGGGTTGCTTCCCGGCCAACCCACATCTGGAAGGCCAACCCAAGACTCCCCCACTTAACTTTCAAGACTTAAGTGAGGGTTTACATCCCAGGCCAGCCCGAATACAAGTCTCTTTCCCTTCATGTTTAGTCACCAGACGTAAACCTCAGTTCCAGAGACTTATCTTCACCCTTTAGGAGGAAGCCGAGGTGTTCACCAAAACCTCTATCGCCTTCCGCCTATGCGTAGAACCTATTTATGACCACACCATAAGCCAATTGCCCAAGTCCCCAACTAATTGTGTAGGGTAGGGGAAAAAAAAGTGGAAAGGGGAGAAAATTCCTACCTGGCCCCAAAGTGACCAGAATTAATCTCACACTGCAGTTGAGGCAGGAGATTGGGCCAGCATTTGAGCCATCTGACAGGGGTTTAGATGGGCAAGCCTCAAAATGGCTAAACCCCACCCCAACCCTTCTAACAGCCTGCAGAGTGTGCCGTTTTCATTCAATTTTCTGGTCTTTCCAATGAGAGGCCAGCAAAAGTTTCTCCCCAGACCACAAGGTTGGGGAGAAGCATTTCTGCAATTATTTTTCGGTGAAACAAGCAACTCATCCAGCAATTTCAGTAAAAAAATTCTTTGTTTGAAAAATAGCAAGATTGTTAGTTTACCTTCAAATATTGTGTGCATGTGTGTGTGTGCAGTACAATCCTAAGAATTTTTACTGAGAAGAAAGTCCCACCAAATTCAGTGAGAACATTTCCCTAATAAGTATGCTTAAGACTGCAGTGTGTAGTGCGTATAATTGGAAGTTGGACTACAGCCATAATTTGTTGCTAGCGTATAATGTCCTGGCTTAATTGAGCTGCTCTGCCCACAACTACTCAGAGGGCAATAAGCATTTGAATAATCTGAGGAATTACTTTTTTAAGGGGAGGTGGAAAGGCATAATATGTCTTAGGGTGACTTGCAAAGGATATTTTTATCTTCTCTTTCAAATTTAGGTCTTGCACCAGCAAACTGCTGGCTGCTTTTCAGTTGTACACTTCCAATGGCATGCCTTCTTTCTGAAATTATGACTAAACTGTGGGTGGATGGAAAGTGATACACCAGGGTGTGCAAAATTTAAATTGCTAGGCTAGCTACACCCTTGATTCTTGACCTCTTAAGATACCACAAAAGGACTGTTCAGAGCTTTGATCCTAAGAGAAGAACACCACTTTCCATGAGATATGGACCATATATATACACTTCTCCTCTCTTCCTGGAAACATCTATTATAACATAATGAGTCATGTGACATCTGCCAAGGATGACAGCCAAGGATGTGAGGCAGAGTAATGCATGACATGATGACATCTCATCACATGTAGTATAAAATTATATAAGATTGGGATGGGAAATCTTTGGCCCTCCAGACACTTTGCCTCCAAGTCCTAGCAGACCTGCACACTATAGCCAATAGTAAAGATTATTAGAATTGTAGTCCAAAACATTGGAAGAGTCAGACATTGCCGTTCCCTATATTCTTCCAGGAAGAGCAGAAAGAATGTCTCTAGTAACTTGGCTTTTCTCTGAACAAAATAATTACAAAAGGCCTACAACCCAGGCATTCTAAAACATCGTCACTTTCACAGGTGTAAACAGTTTCTCCAAAAAAAGTTCCAAAAATGTTATTGCTTTTTGATGCTGAGGAGTTATCCAAGTAAACTAGACTAAGCCAAGGAAACAAAGGAAGGGCACCAATATTTATAGGGAATTTCAACCCTGGGGCAAAATTCAAATGATGGTACCTTCTTTGAAATGGGTTTGGATCATTTTGAAGTCAGTTTTCTGAAGTGGTTACATTGTGGTGTGAATGTGAGTGATGAGCATGCATTTCCAAGGCAAGAGCTCAGATTAGCGTGTAAGGCTACCTGAGTTGTTGACTCTTTGGCATTGGCCCATTGTTGGTATTTCTCATCTCCTTCAGAAAATCCAGGAAAACAGAGCCCAAGAGACTCCTAGTGCTTGCCTATGTGTGATGGAAGAATTATAGTAATGGTGTCCACAGCAGGGTCATGGAAGGGCCATTTAACCTCTATTTTATTGCAACTCTAATATCAAAAGAGAAGAGGCCTCTCCAGTGCTAACACCATCCCTCTTCATGCCACTCATGTGCACTTTCTTTCTGCCTTCCTATAGACCATTGCCTCCCTCAGACAACATGGCCATACTGATCTCTGTCTTGTATGCTTTATATCCTTTCTGGCACAAAATGAAAGCACACTGTTACAAGTGATACAGTGCTGCCTGCGTACTCATTTTGAAGAAATAAAATCCTAGTCCAGATTCTTTGGATTTTCACTCTTGAATACTAAAAGCCTTTTGTGTTAAAAAAGGATAATTTTGATTTTGGTTGAACTTTGGTATCATCATCATCACCATCTTGTTCATAGGCAATCTGTTAATTATTTTATATACTTGTACAACCAGTGAGGTTTTTGCAAATATAATGCCCAATTATTATTTGTAATTTTTTAAAAACAAAATGAATCCTGAAATCCAGGATTATCTTGTTTCCAAGAATTTCAATGCTGGGAAATATTAAACTTGCCAAAATTACTACAACTCCCTAGTATCATGGGTGCTCTTAATATATTTGGGCCATTAGCCTCCATAAATTGTTTCAGCTTTAATTAATCCACTCTATGTGTTCAGAATTTTCTTCAGCCAAGCAAGACGTGATATGAATGGTCTTCCACGGATGCTTCATAAAAGGCTGGCTCAGTATGTTGCTTCAAACATTGGAAATCCTGGGTCAGCATAGTGAGTATTAGCATCCAAAGGCTACTAACTCTAAAAATACATCAATCTGGGCTTTGTGTTCTTTGGGGAAGGGATTCATTCTCTGTGCCCACATTTTCAAAAGTATGTTTGCTTGGGATATGGGAGATGGCACTCTTTATGGCTGCTTCTCAAGTGCAAATTTCCCTTCCAAGAGATTGGATTCTTTGCTCCAGAAGGCAAAAATATTTTTATTCAGGTGAGATTTTTGGCAACTGGCTGGCTGGTTTTTACTGAATGGGTGCTGATTTTTTTGTTTTTATTAGAGACATATTTTAAAATCATGCTTTTAATAGTTCTAAAGTGAGCTTTTTATTTAATTCTCTTTTCATGGTTGATCTTCCTTTGTATTTTAATCACATTCTTTCACCGACTATGAGGCACACTTGAGTCCCACCTCTGAAACAATGGTGGGGTATTAAGGTATTAGGATAAGGTATTAAGCCAATACTTAAATAAATAAATTAGAATGTGTGTCACAAAATGGTGCCTGGTGCTGATAAAAGAGACCCGAGTCTGTGAACAGGGACTACTAACTTGGTGAAAAGAAGCCATTTTCTTATGTATACCAAACAACAACCAAGTTGGGGAGGGGAAAGGTTTTCTCAAAAATATATTTTTTGTTCCTGAATCAGAATTTTCTAAAATACAATGAATTTGAATCTGGATTTTTTTTATCAAGCAGCTAGTAAATAAGAAAAGAAAAGAAAACACAAAATGTATTTTATAGCTAAAAAAGCAAAGAAGAGTGCATGCAGTTTTTTTCTCCCTGCTCAAAGTATTTCAGATTGGTGAGCTGAAAGATGAATTGTTTCACATCCTGTAGGGTTAAAATGAGATGTCTGAGTTTAAAATGCTTGATACAGCTAGAGTGACCCCTCTAAGTTGAAGTGGTTTTATGAGCGGTAAAGTATCACCTGACATCTAGGACCTTCTCTCGCTGTCTCTCTTTCTTAACTGTATCTCTGGATCTTAAATCAACAGCCAAGTAGTTGCCTATCTGGGATATATCTCTTACAGCTCAGAAGAAAGGTGACTCACATGTCAAAGCCTTTTTTGAACCTTCTCAGCTCCATTTTACACAGCAGCAGAAAAGCCTTAGTGGTTCAAGCATTCATTATTCAAGATCTGTGCCTCAAAAATATTCCGAGGAAAAGCAAGAAAACCTGAATTTCCATTTCTGACCAAACATAATTAAAGGGATTGCTGCTGCAGTTAAAGCTAGTGGGAGATGGGGAGGTTATGTCATTATAACCTCAATGCTTTTAAAGGTTTTTCCAACCTGGCATCTATGGTATTGTACAAAGTACCTGATGAGACGGACAAATGTGCCAAATTTCAAACCAATCTAATAAGAATTGCCAGAGGTACAGCAAATTAGAAAAGTCCTAGAAACTGACACATTTAGTCCTTGTTCTCCAATTTTTAGAAGTGCATATCATTTACTTCTATCCAAGTCTTATGCACTTTACTGATACAGGAATAAAGTAAAATCTCATTGAGGACAGAAATCCTTCATTGGTTTGGTAAAATTTTGAGTAGTGATAAAAAATCATTCAGTTTTTCACGGCCTATTCAAGCCTATAGCAGCACTTGCTGACAAGAATTTGCTAGGCTAATTCGATTTTGAAGTGAGAGAGTTGCTAGTACTCTAATTTTAGAGAGGTTTGTGTCTTCCATGGACTGAAACTGGAATTCAACAAGTGACTGTATTTCCTCTCATCTATTAGATCTGGGATGCAATTACACTGCAGAAATAATGCAGCTTGAAACCACTTTAACTGCCATGGCTCCATCCTAAAGAATCCTGGGACCTGTAGTTTTGTAAGGCACCAGAACACTGGGAGAGAAGGCTAAAAACATTGTAAAACTATAAATTCCAGGATTCTGTAGGATGGATCTACAACACTTAAAGTGGTATCTGCATTATTTTTCAGTGCATTAATTTTCAGTGTAGATGCACCCCTGGATAACATTTTCAAGTACATTATGCCATTAGGAAAGGATTATGCCTACCAAGGTGCAGGGAGGAGAAAAGAGCTTTGCACTAAATACATTTGTATTGCTTGGCTTTTTTAAAAGGTAATTTTCTATTTCTTTGCTGAATTGGATGAAATGGGATCAAATGCCCTCATGTTTCATGTCTAAAAGGTGCAGAGAGTTTTATGCAAGAGCAGCCTTTACATTTAGGAGTGAAGTTTCCAAAACAAGAACAACCACCACCATGCCAACTCTTCCTTGTTTTATTAGCTACTAAAATTTGTTCCTCACCATTGTGATTCTGTTATTTATATCTTACTTAGCTGTATTTACTTTTTGTTGAGGTGTACAGTAAAAAGAAAGAAAACAAATTAACTGTGCATTTTAAAATGAAAATATGATTACCATTAACTATATATATATATAATCATATTTAGCCAGGCATTAAACTCAGTCTTTCATTTAAGCAGATACGCCTTTTATTATACTGTTTAGGTGTTCTGAGAAAAAAAAAACACTCAGTGCCCAGAATCCAAAGGAACATTCCCCTGTGTATCAGCAGAATGGGAGATTGTGATGCCCTTCACTATTCTCTCCAAAACCTGTCTCCCTTAATCAGTTTGGAAAACCTCTGGAGCCAACAGATATGGAAAGAGAGGGGAAGACAATCCAGTTGCACTGGTGGCCAAACTCTAAGATGATGTTAAGTTAAAAGTTAAAAGTAAAGGTTTCGCTTTTAAAACAGCTCTAAAACCAGAAATGTTGTCAAGACTTTTGGGGATTGTCAAGTCACTGTAGAGAGTGATGCTCATCTCCACTACTAAGCCAAAGAGCCAGCATTGTCAAAGAATGACTCTGTGATCACGTGGCCAACAGGACTGCACAGAATGCTGTTACCATCCCACCTAAGTGGTACCTATTTATCTATTTGCAGTTTTATATGCTTTCAAACTGCTAGGTTTGCAGAAGCTGGGACTAGTGACAGGAGCTTACTCCGTAATGTAGTGTTTGGGTCTCAACTTGCTGTCTGGCCTCAAACTGCTGTCCTGTTTCCTAAGCTCTAAAGATCTTGCAATTATCAGAGTCAACGTCTTAACCACTCAGTCGTTGTGTCCCAATTGATGTTAGGTTTACAACAGTATTATTTTTACCTATAACTTCCCTATATATTGTACTTTGAAAGTATATAGCTTTAATTTTTCAAACACTATATATGGTGAATAAAAAAAGTTTTCAGTATATGCTTGAACTCCAACAAAATTGGTGCATATTTTATAAACTGTCTGTCTGTCTGGTTTTAGAGCTGTTTTAAAAGAGAAGTGTTGAGTAGATTTTACTGTTTTAGCAGCTGGAGTAAGCGCCAGTGTGGCACACTGGTTTGAATGTTGGATTATGACTCTAGAGATCAGGGTTCAAATTCTGGCTCAGCCATGGAAATGCATGGGGCAAGTCACATTCTCTCAGCCTCATAGGAAGGCAACAGCAAACTCTTTCTGAACAAATCTTGCCAAGAAAATCCCTTGATGGGTTCACCTTAGGTTTGTGCAAGTCAAAAGTGACTTGAAAGCACACAACAACAACCGCAACAACAGAAACGGAAGGTTTTTTTTTAATTTAGTGATTTATTTAATGTTTTAAAATGTTTTACTCATTGTACATAATACATACCACAATCAGAAGGTTGTGAGATGATGATCACAGTGGATGGATAGACTTCTGTGGAAGGTTTAATAGATATCAGTGTGTTCAAACGGCATTTTCAGCCCACTATTATCACCTTTTACCAAGCCGTTCTCCAACAGAAGAGCACTTAATTATTGGCTTTTGTAATTTCCTCCCTATTAGCAGCCCTCAAAATTAACATATACTTCTACTTCCCATTGCTTTATGGATTTTCTGTGTCAAATTAATAGTTTTAATTTCTGATTGCTATGCACATCCCAAGAGATAGATAGCTGTTCTAAATCATGTAAAATTAACAAAGATCTATTAAGGTATTTTAAAAAAAATCTATTTGCAATCCTTAAGGCATGTGCTTGATTGCATTTGAATGTCTTAGCTCTCTCATTACACTGACTACCATGCCATGGTCGGTGCCATGGTTGCAGTGTTAGACTCACCAACTATGTTCAAATCCCACTCAGCCATAAAGTTTACATGACACCAGGCAAGTCACTGTCTCTCAGCCCAGAGATTGGAGACCAAAGACCCTGATCTGGATCTAGCACTGAGTTCCAATCCAGCCGTCTAGTGTTCATCAGATGGCCATAATCCCTACCACATTCCCCATTATATCATGCTTTGCTGAATCTTAAATGCTGACATATGAAATGAAATGCACAAATATAGGATGTATAAGACCTGGCTGAAATGCTGTACCTCAGATCAAACCAAAATAAATAATAAAATTGATCTAGATGTATTAGTAGACCAAAGCTAAACATGTCTAAAGAAACAACAACAGCAACTGCAGTTCTAGGCTGCATGAAAAAGAGGATAATGTCCATCTCAAGGTAAGTAGTAGTGCCACTGTAAACTGGATACTGGATATTCCACCATAGATCCATCTAATTGTAGAAAAATAATCAGGGAAGAAGGATGCATATTTTATCACTGTATTTTGGATACTGACAAGGTGGAGTGTTTCTAGAGAATGGTAATCAAGATGGGCAAAGATCTTGAAACCACGCTTTATAAAGAATGAATTAGGGAGCTGAATATGTTTAGAGGTGACATGATAGGCATTTTTAACTGTCTGAAGGGATGTCATCTAGAAGATGAAGTGAGCTTCCTTTTTGCTACTCCAGACACTGCAAGAGATAAGAAATGACAAGAAAAGAGATTCCATCTCAACACGAGGAAGAACTTGTGTCTTGTAAGAACTGTTTTGACAGTGGAATAGGCTGTCTCAGGAAAGGAGTGGACACTCTTTCTTTGGAGGTCTTTAACCAGACGTTGGATGGGCACTTTTCAGGAGTGCTGTCATTGTATATTACTGCATAGGAGGGGTTGGACTAGATTGCCCTTGGGACTCCTCCCAATTCAGTGCCATGCAGCAGAGACTAATCTCTATTTTACTTTCTGACAGAATCCATAGTAGGAGATACTGCCAATATAGCTGAAATGGATTTCATTGGTTTTCAAGATCTTCTAGAAAGAGATCTGGAATGTCCATCCAGTGCTTGAGGACCTTGCCTGTTGCTTCTCTGACCTACTCCTCTTCTCTTACCTAAATTTAGACTGTAAATGCCTCAAGGCAGGGATCTGTTGTTTTGAAGGGACATCCAAGCTTTCCCAAACTAAAGACTGCACTCATCCAATTACAGTAGAGATCTACAAGGCAATACCAGAACATTAAACACAATTGCCTAGCCTAGCAACCAAGAACTAATCTCACTTCACCATGCCCCAAATGTTGGCAATGGCTGCATCCACACTGCAGAAATAATCCAGTTTGACACCACTTTAACTACTATGACACAGCCTATGGAATTCTGAGAAGTGCAGTTGTGTGAGACATTTAGCCTTCTCTGTCAGAAAGTTCTGGTGCTACAACAAAGTACAATTTCCAAAATTTCATAGCATTGAGCCATGGCAATTAAGGTGATGTCGAACTGGATTATTTCTGCAGTGCCAATTACAATTACAACCACTACCACCACCACCATCACATCCATTTGCAAAGCTCTTCCGGCATGTGTGATGTTCCTCATACTAGTCAAAGCAAATTTTATTCAGATCTTCCAGAATATAAAAGAGATATTGGCAATTCTCTTAAAAAAAAACAAAACAGAAACCCTTCAGATTTAATACTATTTAGTACAAAACCTCATGCAAGGTTTTGTTTAAAATAGGACTATGATACTTAAAAATGTCACTCCATTCAGAAAAAATGTTAATTATTTGTTGATTTCAAATGGTAGTCAATGAGAGGTGTGAAACTATTGATTGATTGATTGATTGATTGCCTCAATTTAGGTGGCCTCTGAATCAGTCCAAACTGATTTGGCACTTGATCTGAATCTTGTACTCAGTGCACAGCCCTCAGGAAACCAATTCAGTCCAGGTTGGCTGACACCTGCCATTCATAACACGACAATTCTTGCTAAGCAAACTTCTCAAATTATGTTGTCTGTGCTGGGATCCATTCTCTTGTGAAAATACACCAGGCAACATGATTCAATAGTTCAGTCCAAATGTCAAGCTGATGTAGACTAGGTCATCTTCAATGACCCATTTTCAGCAGTAATGCCCTTTATGTCAAATCTGAATTTGATATTTGGTGGTAGATTTATATTAGACATGCAGATACAAGGGGAAAGAAATTTCAGCCTGCTCTTTTTTTGCAGTCAGGTTTCCAAAGCAGATTCACTTTGGCAGGGATGGTGGGTAAATACTTTACCTGTTGGTAGAACATTGTTCTGATTTAAATACAAAGCTGCCCTGGTCCTAGTCACCAGATAATGAACTGCATTGAACAAGGATTAATTCATTGTTGGCTGCTTTATCTCAAACTACCCAGACACTGTGAACATAATTTGCATTTCAAAACAAGGATTTGTTCCAACTGGCTTGAGGACACCAGCTTTTCACAAACAGCAAGTAACATTAGCACCATTTTACAAACAACAACAATCAGAAAAAGAAACCACCCTTCTAGCTTATAATTAAATATAGAGTATATCAGAAATGAAAAGGAAAAAGAAAAAGGCATTCTCCTCCCTCCTGTCAATTAATGGCCAGATCTTTCATAGAATCTCAGATGTGGTTTCTCACAATAGTAATTTCAAGGCATTTCAGTCCAGTCCAAAGCAACCACCTGGAGTTAGATGCAAAGGGAAAGTGACACTTCTATTGCCTTTTCACTCACTCATAATTTCATATATGACACAGTAAGATTACCAGGTATCAGTGAAATTATTTTCTTGCCCTCTAACTGTGCACTGTGGCATACATATTTAAACAATACATGTGAAAATATGAATATAGCACACAAAATATGTATCAGTGTAACAGTTGATGTGTGATTCTATTCTCCAGTGACTCAGCCTGTCATTTGAACTGCTGTCATTGGTAAGGGAAGAAAAAAAGGGTGATCTGGAAAGCAGGCTGTTTCCTTTCAAAGTAAGAGCTTTATACAGGAGTGAATAAAAGATGCATCATCCATATTGCCACTGCCCTCTCCCTCTTACATATAGTTTCTATGTAATCAGAAATGTTGAACTCCAATGTGCATGGAAAAGTTAGAAACTATATGGACCTTATCACATGAGGCACTTACTGTTGCCCAAACGTTGCGGGAGCACCAGAGTTGTGATCGTCCATTCCATTTCTAAAGTGTAATTGAGGCTTCCCACTTTCCTTCCATTGTGGAATCATTTGTGGAGAAGCCATTTTGTTAATACCAGGATATCCCGTTATTAACAACAGTTTCTCCTGGCTTTTCCGCAAAGGATTCCACAATGGAAGGAAAGCAGGAAGCCTCAATTACACTTTAGAAACGGAACGGACAATCATGACTCTGGTGCTTCCACAACACTTCAGCAACATTTGGGCAATGTTTGGACAGTGCCTTGTGTGATATGGGTACCAATATCTAATAGATAAGTACAAGATTGTTGTCATGATCAGACATCTCTCTCTCCTTGATACTGGCTAAGTTTTTGAGAAGTCACAGAATGTTTATGTACCTGAAGGGGAAGGTTAAGTCATGGAATAAGAAACTGCAATATTCCACCATAGGTCCATCTAATTGATTACTATCTGTACTGACAGTTCTCTGGGGTTTCAGGCAGGAGTCTTTGTGAATGTCGCGGGGGATGTACTGAGTGTGCTTTACATGAAAAGCATGTGCCTTTATCTCACTTTTTGACCCCTGGTTTGTAAGTACTTCAACCATCACCAAGTGGACTGCTGGGGGGGGGGGGTTAACCTAAGGATATGTTGAATTTGGTGCTACAGGTAGGCGATACAGAGACCAAAGCTTCAACATTAGATGGGCAAGGATAGGAAAATATAAAGGCAAAAAGATTAGTGGTTTGACCAAGGTTCAGTTCCTTGCTCAGCCATGGAATGCAATGGTTACCCTTGGGCAAGTCCATGCTCTCAGCTTCAGGGGAAGGAAATGGCAAACCTCCACTAAACAAATCTTGCCAAATCTAACCCCATGATCAGTTTGCTTGAGGGGGGGCAATTGTAGGGGTGTCTTTCACAGATTGCTGACCAGCTGAATGGATGTACATATTTCATTTGTTATATAAAAATGGATAGTGCTAATTTTTCACCAAAAGTTATGTAAAAGATCTTTCCATAACAATTAGCAAGGTGGAATAGAAGGTCTATGTCAGGACCTGGGGAGCTGTGGCCATCCTCATGTTGTTGGCTCCACATCCCATCAGCCCTAGGAAACATGGCCAAAGGCAAGGATCAGAGGATGGAAAACCTGTGACTCCTCGCCCCCTACTTTTCAGGAATTGATACCTCTTAAGTCCCGGCCCCTCCCTTGAAACACATTTAGTAGTCCATCATAACTTGCAGATTTGGAGTGGTACCACAAGTGTCTTTATTCTAGCCTGACTTGTACCGAGCTAGTCTCTCCATTGGCTGGCTATCCTTTCTCTGCAACAGGAAAATTGTGAAGTTGTTAGGATTTCTCAATTAATTTTTTAAATGGATACTATGGAGACTTGGCACCTCCTTCAGAGGCTGCAATGCTGATTAATAAGGGACAATCCTTTGAAACAAGGACAGTCAGATAACCCTGGCAGTTGAACAAAGGCTCTTTTGTAGAGTGTTTCTGATGCTACTAACCTGCCTGCACTTTGCCATGCCATCTGCTTAATTAGGATATTCTTTATCTTCCCCAGAGAGTTGCTCAAAGGCTTAACTGAAAATTCTTGCCGAGAGGAAAACTGTCACATGAATGCAAAGTCTTTATTATTTTTCTTGTTATTCAAGCAACCAAAAGCAAGAGAATCCACCTATATTCCTAATAATCCAGGTAATGAAGTTTTGTGCAGAGAGAATGCTTTTAAGAAATTTTGTTCACTCTGATATTAGAACCTGTTGAATAGACTTTGTAAATCTATTTGACCTGGAAATTGTTTTCACAGTAAGAAAAATAGTCAGGGAAGAAGGATGCATATTTTATCTAGCAATATTAACATCTCATCTTTCCTTCAGTGAGTTCAAGGGTAGTGTACATGCCTTTTCTCCTTCTTAATTTATCCATACAACAACCTATGAGACATGTCAGGGTGAGAAACACCAGCTTGTTTATCAGGTCTTTTGTTAAATTTCTTCCACCCACAGCAGAATCAGAATCAGGCACCCAGGTCACCTGGTTACAGCCTATAATATTGGCTGGCGTTTTGTTAGTGAATTACGATGGTATAAGTCCAATATATGTCATCACAATCCATTTTTATGACTGGATTCTAAGTCCCTGCTGAGATCAAAGCTTCTGTCTACTACTCGCTATATTGTCTTTTAGCTTTATCACCAATTTTTGTTAACTGCTGTCAAGCCAGCTTCACTTGATGGCAACTCTATGAATGAGAGACTTCTAAGACACATTGTCATCAACAGCCCAGCTCAGTTCCAGCAAACTAAAGGCTGTGGCTTCCTTGACTGAGGCTATCCTGTTGTAATGTGGTCTCTCTATTTTCCTACTGCCTCCCATTTTAATTAGCATTATCTTTTCTAATGAGTTATGTCTTCCAATAATATGGCCAAAATACAGTACTTCCATTAGTATAGGTATCTTTAAGATGATAGCATCCCCATGCAGTGTACAAAATGTGACTACATTTTGACTCCTCCACTTCCATTTACCATTTACTATTCTTACTCTATACAGTTCATAGAATCATAGAATCACAGTTTTGAAAGAGACCTCAAGGGTCATCCAGTCCAGCTCTTACATCAGAAAGTTCTTCCTGATGTTGAGGTGGAATCTCTCTTCCTGTAACTTGCATCCATTGTTCCATGTCTTATTCTCTGGAGCAGCAGAAAACAAGATTGCTCCCTCCTCAATATGCCCCCCCCCTTCAAATATTTAAACAAGGCTATCATATCACTCTTAACCTTTTCTTCCCCAGGCTAAACTCCCTAGGTTGCTCCTCATAGGGTTTGGTTTCCTAATTCTGTGCTCTTACAGTTCTGAATTATTAATTTTATATACTGCTAAATGGTTAGATTAGAAGTGATCCTTTAATTTTAATTTTGAAATCTGTTACTTAGATGTGCCTTTAGTTTCTACTTTTCTTCCTGGCTGTATGCATATGTTTCTCAGTCTATGCCTTCAACTCAGTTTCAAATGTCACAGAGTCTGTTCAAGCATATTTCTTACCTTCTCCTCCTCCTTTTGAAATTGCAACTAAAAACTTTGCTGAGCCTTCCATAGAAAGGTCTTCATCAAAGTTCACTGGGGTTAGGCAGACCATATTGACATTTGAAAGGTGAAACTATAGCCTGTACTTTTTAGACAAGCAACTTTATTCTCTGCTGACGCCTATAATTCTTCCTTTTGCTTTTGTACCTCTGTTTGGAATTTTTTTTTTTAAAAAAATCTGATTTATCCACAAAGGAAATCCTTTCAAACAAGTTCTCATCTGTCTGTCTGTCTGCCTGTCTGTCATCTAGTTTATGTTTTTTTTAAAATTTCAAATGCCATCTTTTCTCCTTTAATATATGGATTTATATGAATTTTCTTTTAAAAACAAAAACAAAAAAAAGCAACCTGACTGGCTTTATTTAAAATACTGCAAAGTGATCCAGCTTAAGAGATCTCATTAGAAGTAGAAGACAACAAGCATGATTTGAGTGTTGGTCCAGGATTCAAATCCCTGCTCAGCCATGGAAATCCACTGGGTGACCTCGGGCAAGTCACATTCTCACAGTTTTAGAGGAAGACAAAGGCAAACTCTTCTGAATCTTGCCAACCAAACATCATGATAAAGTAAATTGGAGGTACACAACAACAGCAAGAGACATCCCATTTTAATACAGAAAGGTACTGCAGTCTTTGAGTCAGAAAAAAAAATTAAGTTAACTTTCAAGTTTGTGGTCTCGTGTTGATGGAGTGAATCTCTGTAGGCTCCTAGACTTACATGAAAAGGAAAGTCTTTGCCCATCACTAGGTTACTGGCCCTCACTTCCTAGGCTGCATGGATTTCTCCAAATGCAATTTCACACTTGTCTTGATCCCTTGCAGTCATGGCAGGGACGACAAATGTGTGCAACATGGTCATTATCACATAGTGACCTATGTGCTGTCATCCTAAAAATGGTTAAAGTGCTGTCATTCCAGAAATGCAAGGTTATCACACACAATGGTTATCACATACAAGAGCACAACAAGGGGTTAAAGGCACTTTATTTAAGTTAGATTCAAATTTGGCTATCAGATGGGTGAGGACAAATCCCCATTGCTTGCTTAGAAATATCTTTTCTGAGCATGCTCCAAACTGTCACTTCCACAAGTGCCCCCCCCGCCCCCGACATGCCGCAGGAGGAGGAGGGAGGACAGCCTCTTTGCCCTCAATGCTCCAAAAGCTGTGTCAGAGGAAGGCAGACAAACTCTGTAAAACCACAAAGACACACACATCCACACAAGAGTCATATCAGTCCTATTTCCTCTGAGGCTGAGAAAGTGTGACTTTCTCAAGGTCAACGAATTGGTTTCATAACCAAGGAGGGTCCCTGCCTGTCATCCATCCATCCATCCATCTCTGTCTGTCATCCATATGTGTGTGTGTGTGTGAGAGAGAGAGATCTTTCTCTCTCATCTATCTATCTATCTATCTATCTATCTGGCCACCTACTGTACCTATCTATCTCTGTCATCTCTCTCTGTGTGTCATCTATCTATCTATCTATCTATCTATCTATCTATCTATCTCTGCGATCTATTTATCTATCTATGTCAGAGAGAGGGTCCATAAACGTGCTTGGTTCGAGCAAAGGCTGAGCCTCCCAGATGCCCTCCTTTTCCAGGACATGTCCTCCATTTCTCCCTCCTGTCCAGGACGACTTCCAAAACATCCTCCTTCTACCTTCTTCCCCCACCAGCTCTGCCATTGGTGAGACGCTCCATTAGAAGAGGAGAGAACAGGGCAATGAGGGATGTTTCTGTGTATCCCTTTAAGAAATCTCTCCCAGGAACAGCAAGGCAGCTGGGGAAATCAGGAAAGCAGACACATCTGGAGCCTTACATTATCACACAGCAGCCAATATATGAGAGGAGTCAATTCACAAGGAAAAGAGACACATAAATCCACTAGTTTTGTGAATTTACTAATTTCCAGATTGACCTTACATTCTGCTTTATCACACTAGGGGGCAAAGGGGATTTAAACGGGAGTTAAACTAGAGAAAACCAGGAAACGCATGATGTTTATCACATGACATTTCCTGGTTTTCTCTCATTTAAATCCTCTGGATAAAGCAGATTCACTCTGGATTCTCTTCTGATTGGGTGCAGCGTCATGTGATAAGCAGCTGTGAATTTGCCCCTAAACCCTGGATCACTCTGTGTTGCCTCCACTTTAAACTTCCAATTGATCATGTCCATAGAAAGCAGGCTAGGGTAAATTCTTTCTCAGGTAAGATTGCAGTCTTGTCTCTCTAAGCCAGGTATTACAGAAGAACTGAAAAAAAGGGCATGTTAATTCACATGCTGAGCGCGCGCACACACACCCTCCTCCTCATCTGCCATTATATTTCAGAATTTGTCCTTTTTAAAATTTCAAATTTAGAAATCTCACCTTGGAGGATACTCTGAATAGCATGTCTTGGAACGTGAAAATGCTGATAAAAAATGTAAGCTTTTGCTGATAGCCATTTTGAGAGATGATGTAAGTGCAGTGACTAAGACTATGAGCAAATCTTGCTTCAGTCAAGAGCTCATTTTGCTGCCCTAGATGAGTCACTTTGGCAAATGTCAGTGTGTCACGAGTGAGCTCTTGTTTAGCTCATTCTTCATTAAAAGATGTCTATCCTTACAGAACCAATGACAGCCAGTGCAGTATAGTCCACAGAATGTGGCCTTAGAACAGACTGGCTGGGTTTTGAACTCCCATTTAGCCATGAAATTCACTGTGTGTCTTTGCGTCTGTCACTGTTTACCTAACCTATTTTATAGGACTATTGTGAGGAATGGGGAAGAGGATTGTCCCACTGTGCTTAAAGGGTTGTGCTAAAAATAAACTAATGACTACCTTTACAGCAGCTGTCAATATACTAACTGATAGAGATATTAAAACACCAGTGTACTTACTGGAACACTCAAAAACCTATAACACGGAACAGATACTTGGTTTCCTAGAATAATCTGAAAATAGGCCATGTTGTAGCTACATATGGATCTCTGGACCAGAGTCTTGAACCCTTTAGCTCTGACTCCTCAAACCAAATGACCACACACATAGCAGCAAGCAAACATATTATATATAGTTTTTTGTGGGGGTTTTGGGCTATGTGGCCATGTTCTAGAAGAGTTCCATTCTGACGTTTTGCTAGCATTTGAAGATGCCAGCCACAGATGCTGGCAAAACTTCAGAAAGGAACTCTTCTAGAACATGGCCACATAGCCTGAAAACCCCACCAAAAAACAAAACTATGGATGATGGCCATGAAAGCCTTAAACATATTATATAGGCTTGCAGCAACTTTACTCCTGTATTTTTTATATATAATTATCTGAGTATGGCTGGCCAGGCATAGAAATGGTTGCAAATGATTTTATTATGATCATGCATTTTAAAATATTGTTTTCTGCTATGAAATGCTACTATTCCTAAATTAACATAAAGGATATTAGAAGCCAGCATGGTGTTCTGGTTTCAGTGTTGGTAGAGCCGGTTTCAAACCCCTGTTCAGCCATGGAAACCTGTTAGGTGTCTTTGAGAAAGTCAGTCTCTTTCAACCTTAGCAGGATGCAATGCCAAATCTCCTCTGAGTAAATCTTGCCAATAATATCTTAGGATAGAGTTGCCATGCAGCAGGATCAACTTGACAGCACATAGCAGCAATAGGAACATGAAATGTGCAGAAGCAAACTCCATGTTATTCTCAGAGCCATTTTGACACCATGATTCAAGTCACAAAAGGCTGAAACTGGACATATTCAGAGGGCAAACAGATTCTTGGTTTGGGAAACAGTCAGCTGATGGGCAACCTCAAGTTCAAATCTACTGCTCTTGGAGAACTCTCTGTCTCTGTCCTTGTCTCTGTCTCTATCTGTTGCATTGTCTCTCTCTCTCTCTCTCTCTCTCTCAATCTCTCTCTCTCTCATTCTTTCTGTTGTAGCAATTGGAAGACATTGCCTGTACAAGCAAGGGTTGTACATCTCTTATATTGACATGACATGGTACTTGTGTGAAGTGGCTAGTGGTAATCCTACTTCATTTGAAGACAAGATCTTCATGTGAAGACAAGACAACTCCTTTTCTGCATTCTTCAAAAAGAAACCTATTGCCAGCTTAACACTAACTAGGGGTGTAAAAAATGTACACAATTTTTATTTTTTTTAAAAAATAATGTGTCTTGAGACATATCAGCACATTTGTCTAGCTGAAGACAAGAAAACACTCCTCTCCTCATTCCATGTACAGAAGCTGATAAACAACTGTTTATGCAGTTCATGCAGGGGCTGTTCATGCAGTTGCCCTTTTTTCAGCCTCATGCCATGGCCCCAATCCAGCCTCTGGAGGGAGCAAAATGGAGCCACAAAAAGGGGTTCTTCTTTTGCGCCCCCTAAAGGGCACCACAGTGGCACAGCTGTATGGCACCTCTTCAGCACTTGGATGCAGCACCAGAGGGGTGTCATGACACCATGCATGTCTTGAGCAGCACATGGTGTCATGGTGCCCTGTCATCATCGTCAAGGGTGTGCGTCATCTGGATGCAACACCATGACTCTGCTCCCAGGCCGGAACAAAGTGCTGGTCTGTACAGGGCCTGAATCCTACTTCAGAATTAACAAAGAGATAGCATCCTTCACCACATCTGAGACAGCTGGTTAGATCCAGAGATTGGAACAGATAGAAAGTTGCAGGGGAATCTATTCCTGGGAAATACAGTAGTGGTTCTCTTTAGCAGAGTAATCAAATTGCCAAGGTAGAAGCTAAACAATAACCAATCCCACACTCACTCACACACTCACACGTACACAGAGAGTAAAGAAATGAGCTTAGTCTTCTTTATAAAACTAATTTTACTTACAAATGACTTGTAAACAGGAGAGAAATGGAAAAACCAAAATGACTCTAGAGTAAAATGATGTTGGATATATGGGAGAGGGGAGGAAATAACAAACATGACATTGCCATAGAGAGAGTCAGTTCGTATAGTGGTTAGACTCAGACTCTGGAGACCAGGGTTCAAATCGCTGCTTGTTCATGAAAACCAACTGGGTGGCCATAGGCAAGTCATGCTCTCTCAGCCTCAGAGCAAGGCAATGGCAAACATTAAAACTTGCCAAGAAAATGTCATGATAGCTTTAACTTTCAGGATCGCCATAAATCAGAGATTACTTGAAGATACACTACAACAAGGTTAGCGTACTTGTGTGATGTGCCTAATCTCTCAAAGAATAACATCCAGACTCATAATTATTTAATACCGTGGACCCTTATTATCCTCTGGGGTTTGGTTCCAGGACTCTCCGTGGATAACAAAATCTGTGGATGCTCAAGTCCCATTAAATATAATGGCACAACAAAATGGTGTCTCTCATATATAAAATGGAAAATCAAGGTTTGCTATTTGGAACTTAAATTTTGGGGGAATATTTTCAAGCCGTGTATGCTCAAATCTCTGGATAAAAATCCATGGATAAGGAGGGCCAACTGTACAAACTTGTTATCTCTAGTAGGTATTTCTGCCCTTCCCTGCTCCATCCTCCCAAACTGGTTGCCCAAGACAGGAGCCTTGCTATGTTGAATACATAGAGAAGCTCAGGTTCTGAACTCTATTTCTCCATTCCACATTTCTGCTGATCTACGTCCCTTTCCCAATAATGATTCTGGCACCCTAGGTAAAATAAGCATAGCCACTTCAGTGGTTTGTGATTTATGACACTTTGAATGTAAAAGGACAGGAACTTGTCCTGAGACCAAAGCTTTTCAATTTCCTGCAGACTGAGCCACAAGGTATGCCTTGAAATGCCATGCCACTTGTCTTTCCTGACCTGTTTGTTTGAGTAAGTGACATAAAATAACAGAACATGACGGAAAATCCCCCAAAGCTTCTCAGGATATTGGCTGATGTTATCTGTGTTTGTGGTAGAACTTCAATGTCCATTTAACTAGGAGTGACCAAAGTTAATTAATACAGATTAAGTGATACTGAAGGGGCAAGTCTCTTGCCTTTCAGAGTGAGAAGTAAATACAAACACTTGATGTCTAGCCTCTGTTACAATGAAAACATGACAATAGTCCTTAGACTGAGATGGGGTGGATGAAGTGTAATAGCTTCATTTTTTAAAAAAAAAAATACGCTGAGCCCATTTCATTTTCATTTCTTTATTGGACTGATATCTCACTTTTCTTCCAAAAATGAGTTTCAAGTTCTCAGGAATGAGTCTCAACAATAATACTGAATAGAAAGTATAATTGCAACACGAAAACAAGATCAAATATTAAAGCAGAATTCAATTAAAGGCAAAATTTGAAAGACCACTAAAGAGAAGACTGTATTTAGTAACAAACATACTTGTCAACAAGTTTTTGCTTACCAGTGGAAGGGCCACAAGTATGACCAGTAAGTCATCTAGCTGTGGGGGAATTGCCCCTCAAATATGAATTCTGCCACCCCAAATGAATTTCCCTTCAGTCCCCAAATTTCCAGCATTGCAGTAACTAGAATGTTACCAACAATGGGGCTTTCTAGATTGGCAGGAAAGTGTGACATGAAGTTGCCTTTTCCTTAATGCTTAGCAGCTGCACCACAGCCTTTAGATGGAGCTGCGCTGTTCCGCAGTTTTTTAAAAAGAAGCTGGGAAAACCAGCACCTTTTAAAAGGCGCTTCTTCTCCCCTAAAACGCAAAAAAAGCGTTTTCATGGCACGCTTTCCCTTTTTCTCATCTAAAGGCTAGACTTTCATGCAGCCATGAACACACTTCTTTTTGCCTATCTAGATCAGGCCAACGTATCAAGGGGAAGGAGGGAGAAAGGTGTTTTTAATAATCTTGAAAATGAGGCAATAGGTGATAAAGATATGAAAGATGTTATAATTTTTTATTTTATTTAGTCTTGAATATGATTTTTTTTTAAAAATGCTAAAAATTGTTAGGGGGAGGGGCACTTCAAGTTGAGTACTTCAAAATACAGTTTAGACATCCAAAGAGGAAAAAGCAGGCAAAATTACCAGGAGAATACAAGCAAAGGAAATATAGGTGTGAATGATTTTCAACATCTCACTCTCTGCAATGCTAGAAATTTGGGGACTGATGACAAATTTCATGATGATGGGGCACAATGCTACACAAGGTAAGCCTTCTAACTCCACTGTTTCCATTTCTTAACCTTGAGCAATCCAAAGCTGTTGATGCCGCTGGGAAAGAAAGTGGGCAGGTGTTGCAGAGTCACTCGGATACCTAGTTTCATTTTCTATCATGGGTTAGATTTCTGCTGTGTTTGGATTAGGAGAGAGTGGGATCCAGAGACAGGGTGTAGCCACCTTACTGAAACTAAACCAGCTTGAATCAGGAGGCTATGGAAGATGGGATGGAAGACCTTTTAGGAACCCTATTTTTGCCACCTTGATGGAAAAAAGAAAGAATTCAGTTTTTGGAAGGAAGGAAGGAAGGAAGGAAACTGACTTTCCAAGGGCCTCCTGAACTCTTTCCCCCAAACAACACTAGCCTGGGTGAACTGACTTTTCATGATCCTGGTGTAATCCTTTAGGATTTGTAGCTCCCCAGGGTAGTTTTACATTAATTGAAAAAATGATTTCCCACTAGAAATCTGTCAGATGTTTCTGCCCTTTGCCAGAAAATGTTTATGTCAACGGACACATAACAGCTGGTCATATTTTTAACGCTCAGATTATTATGCTGTTTCATCAGGATATTAAAACAGTTGCAATGAAAGAGTTAATGGAGTGAATGGGGATCTGTGTCATGATCACAAGGAAGGTGATGATGTGTTTACCTGCAGCAAATTAAATTGTCATTTTTCCATCTCAGGGAACTGAGCAATCCACTGACATCATGTGATGTTTTCAAGTGGTCCATAAGCATTGACCCATTAGACTTTGTAGTGATCATTTGGTTTTCCCAGATATTGTACAACAAATCCAGAACACTTGTTGGAGAGCCAATAGCAAATAGAGATATGGTAAATGAATGAATATTTAAACAGCACAAATATTAACTCACAGTGTTTTCTTGACAAACACAGCCATTAACGGGAAAGGTTAATTATTTGATAGACTCATATCTGCGGATTGCAGATGACAGTGTATTCTGCACTTCTCTCTCCGCTGCCCCCTCTCAGATGAGCACAGAATGGAAAGCTATATCTCCCTCTTGGGAGCAGAGAAGAGCTTTCTTAATGACTCTGAACCTTTTTGCTTCAAGGGTCAGTTTATATTACTGGAACAGCCTATATGCTTCCATGAAGGGAACTCAACTCATCTTCTGCTTGGTACACAAAAAGATTATGGACTTAAATAATTATAATTAATAATAATTTTACAAAAAAAGGAGGATGGGGAAGGGGAGGAGGAGGGCAAATAAGTTTGAGAATGACACTTTCTAAGAAACACAATTTGTTCCAAGTTTTATATCACACACACACACACACACACACACACACTGCTAAACTGGACTAGATTCACTGAATGAACAGATTTTTACATGAGTGTAAAAATTCACTATTCAATAATTGATTCAAATGAAATGTAGGGCAATGTTTGTTCTGTCCTTATCACAGGTCTAGCATGTGGCTGAGGCATCAAGGGCCATGCAAGAAAAGTGTTTCTTCATAATTTGAGAAACTCTCTCTCATCAGTGCAGCAAGAGGCTGATGGAATGAAATGCAATACTGAGCATTTTTGCTCATGTACAAATGTCGCTATGTTCAATGGGAATCCCAGGTAATTATACTTATTTTTGTATTATATTTATTTATTAAAAATATTTATACTGCACTTTATGTGAAGAGCTTTTAGAACAGCTTAAAAACAACTTTAAAACAAGTTAAACAGCTTAAAAACAGTATTATAATGTAAATAAACTAAAAACATATTAAACAATGCAATGAGCTGAAACAGGTTTTACAAATTTAGATTTTTAAAAAAGTAAATATAACAGTCTATATAACATTAGTTGAGACCCAGCATAGTGTAATACTTTGAGTGTTTGAATAGGACTCTGGAAACTAGGGCTTGACACGTTGGGCAAGTCACACTCCATCAGTTTCAGGGGAAGACAGAGGTGAACCCCCTCTGAACAAATCTTTCCAAGAAAACTCTGTTATAGGTTCGCTTTAGGGTTGCCATAAATCAGAAATGACAGGGCATCAGAGGTGTGTCCATGCAGATGTTGTCAAAGTACAATCACCCATGCCCCCTCTTTGACTGTCTGTTTTGTGTATGTAGTACTCATCTTCATGAAAGGTGTCACAGTTTCTCTTCTGGGCATTGCCACCTTCACCACTTCGGTACAGCTGCTCTGTCCCTTTTAAATGCATTTCTGCAGTGGGGCGCTTACATGCACAATTAGGGCTAGGGTTTGGAAAGAGCACACCTTTAGAGCCACTCTGGCATCAGTGCATTTATATGTACGTACAAAGGTATGCACTTTCTGAGAAGCAAAGCAAAAATCCAGATCCTTTTTAATCCATCTTTTCTCCCCTTAGAGCGGCTTGAGTGTGCTTTCCAGCTGGCTTCAAGGTATGCATCATCTAAATGCCTTGCCTCAAAGTCAACTGGAAAAGTGCTTATTTTGTCGATCTGTTTCACTTCTTACTTCTAAGTAGGCATATTCAAGATTGTGCTGTTGTTAACCTGGCACCTAATATTTAACTACTGAGTTTTTTGCACAGGAAAAAAAAAACCTGGCTTACCTTTCCAGTTTGAATCCTCTTCTGGGAAGCAGCTGGGTATTATCACACCAAAGAACTTCAAATTCGCCACTGATGCCACCAGCCAAGTGCATCCCGGCTGCAGCCTGGGTCCCAGGTGTACTTCGGTGACCATTTTTCAAAGCCAGGAGCTTTCCAGCTCCTGTGCTAAAAACTTTTACATAAGCAAGCAGACCACTGTGGCAGCTGCCTGCACAGGTGCCCAGTTGGGCCACCTGGTAATGGTCACATCCCAGGTGCTTGATTCTGAACTCAGAACGAGCAATGCAGAGTGGCAGTGATGGTGAATGCACCAGGCAGGCTCAAGTAAGATCTGGAGCATCAGGTACATTTTGAAAATCCATTTTAACCTGATGCAAGACGTGCCAGACATCATCCAGACTCTCTACTCCAGATCGAGAGTTTGGGCCATGCACCATCTGAATAGTATACAGCCAGAATTGGAGGGAATGGGCCATTTGGACTATGCAGACAAGGCCCAAGGCTGCATCCACATTGCAGAATTAATGCAGTTTGACACTGCTTTAACTGCCATTACTCTATGCTATCGAACTCTGGGATTTGTAGTTTTGTGAAATCTGTAGCCTTTTCTGTCAGAGAGCTCTGGTACCACAACAGAGTACAAATCCCAGGATTCCATAGGATGGAGCCATGACAGTTAAAGTGGTGATAAACTAGATAATTTCTGTAGTGCAAATGCAGACTACGTAGTACATTCAATGAGAGAGGGGCACTACCATCAAGAAGATGCCTTCCTTACCTACAATCTTGCTCACCTCTTAAAAGATACCCATCAGATCAGAGTATCTGAGGATGACTTAAAGCAGGACCAGCCCAGAACATTTTTCTACTGAAGGCAAAGGAGAAAACGACAAAAACAAAACCCACACACAGAGACAGGCAAGTTAAGATATGAAATAGCCAAAACCAGCCAAGTTATACCTGAGGCAGAAAATCCTGAACTACCTTTCTGTATCCCTAGGAGTAAAAAGCAGTACAAAGCAAATAACACTTTCCCCAGCCTTTCATGATGCTGAAAACAAGTAGCCTGAGGCAGCCAAGAGAGAAGACACTATGGGGAAAACAACCTGGTGCTCGCTGTACTTATTGATTCCTGTAGATTCATCGTTCTTGCACAAGTATGGTTGCACTCTTTGCCACTGCTAAAAGCTGCTGAGTAGATGTGTACAGGACTGCACTATCAGTCACATAATGATTAAAATGGCCCTGTATGTCTTTGTGAGTATAGGAGCATAATGGCTGTCGCATTATGTTGACCCTGTGAATTTAACAGGGTTTTCTTAGGCAAGGAATTCTCAGAGGTAATTCTACCAGTTCCTTCCCCTGAAATATAGCCCACAGCACCTGGTATTCATTCACGGTCTTCTGTTCACATCCCAACTAGGGCTGCTTAGCTATCAACATCTAACAGGATCTATTCACTTAAAGAACCTGAAGGATAATTGGCTCAATGTGAGCTAATAATCAGCAAAGCACTGGGAAAGAACAATAGAAAATGAATATAAAATAATAAAGAATATTACACTGCCTTTGTGAGAATTAGTAACACAAAGAAGTCTTGAATATATGGTTTGAGTCCAAGTTACCTACAGGATCACCTTCTCTAGCCCTCCCACCCACAATATGTTCAGGTCCTCTGAAGGACATCTACTTTGGTCAGCCAGAACTAGTCTGACAAGTGTTACCCAGATGACATTTCTTCAGATGCTCCCCGATTATGGAATAAGATTCATCAGCTGAATATACTTTCTATGTTTAAAACAGCAGGAAGACCGGTATCTCCCAGCAGGTCTATCCAGATTATTTTTAAATTATGAATTTTACAGTGTTGATTAATTGATTTCAATATGTACTGGCTTTATATGCTGTTTTACCTGGTGTTAAGTGTTTATTGTTGTTCCCTGCCTTGATCTACAAAGAGAGGCGGATAAGAAATTATTGTCAGTCTTGATTAACAGTATTCACAATTTAAAACTGCAAAAGCCAAAGTAGAATCAGAAGTCACTGCCACAAAAGAGGGGCTGTTGTACAGACCTGGAATAGATTGCTATCATACATTTCTTCAAAACATCCTTAATTGGATTGCTGTTGGAGACAGGATATCGGGCTATATGGGCCATTGCTTGGAGGGAAGAAGACTGTTGTTAAATCTCTTGTCTGATTCTAAATCTTGTGGAACCATATGAAGTACCTGATTATGTGAAGATACATTACCCTGGCATGGCAAATACTAGCTATTTCAGGTCAGATGATTCTATTCACATCCTCTCCTCTCTTATCGTATGACTTGAAATAGTGAATAGTCATTGACAGACACTTCATAACATGAATGCAATCCCATGGGATCTCATGAAATGAATAATGAACTTTGTTTTGCCAAAAGAGATAATCAATCACTGTTCTATCTTTTTTAAAAAAAGAAAAAAAACCCCACAAACAACAACAATTCCTTGAGGTTCACTTTCTTTGCTGGCATGTTTTTTTGTTTCTTTTTGTCTCAATAGTAGATGGATGATTCTATATATATGAAAATAAATAAAACCCCGAACGATTCTATGCTCAGTTTTTGATGCATCTCCAGAGACTGACACCAACAATGACTTGAATGATCTATCAGGGAAACTCAGGGAGGGAAATGCTCTAATAGGCTAAACTGGGTTCTCTGCACAGTGAGCAGTTGCTGCTTTATGGCTGAAATTATTTCATTTGTTTTTATGCTACTGAACATACTACTGATCATGGAGACAGTCCCAATGTTATCATTCATATGGCTAATATTTTTTATTATTTTAAAAAATGAGACTGTCCTTTCTCCTCCCACTGAACACCATTTTTGTATAAGCAAACCTTTTAGTTTAAGCAGGCTTTCAATGGGAAAGCAGAAGATCTAACTGGGCTGTGCTTTATTTATTTATTTATTTATTTTAAATTTGCACGTTTTAAAATTCTTTTAAATTTCTAATGGATTTTTAATTGTGTGGATAATTAATTATTTTGAATTGCTTTTAAATTAAAGTTTTAAAATTTTGCTTTCTCTGGGAGCTGCTTTGGGTCCTGCTCTGGGAGAAAGAAAGCATTTTTTTCCCCTGCACAGGAAACCATATTATTTTTTTGTGCACAGAGTGTTGCTTTCTCTGCAAAATAACCATGCATGAATTTTGTGCAGAATTAGTCACAAAGTCAAAGGTTCTCGTCAGTCCAGGTTTCTTGCCATCAGGGATTCTCAAGACTAAAGAAACTTATTTAATTACTCCCCCCCTTTTTTTTTTTTTTAGTATTTCCAAACATCCTACGCATTTCTAGTGTTTCCAGTGAAAATAAAATTAATTGCAAAGAGAGATAGAGATAGAAAGAAATGAAAACGGTGAATGATACAGGTAACCTGTCAGAAACCTGGTTTTGGGATCAGATCTCATTGGTCAATGTTCATGGTAACAATCTTTCATTTATTTTATTGTGAAGTCTGAAATGGTCTGAGCACAATTTTGATGATGTTCACCATACACTTTTCTAATTTAATAGTTTATTGATTGCACTTGTGTAATTGTTACAGATTACAAAGGGAAATGCATCAGAATACTTAAACTGTGCTATAATAATAATAATAATAATAATAATAATAATAATAATAATATTTTTTTTAAAAAAAATGATTTATTTTACTGTTAACTTCAGGCTGTAATCACTCCAGGACTGTGGCAACCGGATGGCCCACTACTGAAGTGGGCCACTACCATGGTCCCAAACAGGCCACCAGCAAGAAAAGATTAAATCCACTCCTTTTTCGGGCAGCTTCAAAAGTGGCTTCTGGATGCTTTGGGGCCATGCATCATCTAAATGCCACACCCCCAAAGTGGCTGGAACCCACTGTATTTGGCTCATCTGTTTTGGGCCTAAAACTACCTTGTTGGGAAGTTACTTCTTCATAAGTGGACCTACAGAGTGCAGGAATTAGAATTGCTCAGCTGAGTAATGTCCATATTCAGCAAAGGACTACTGTTACTGTAAATACTTGACTATAAGTTGAACTCATGTTTAAATTGAGGGCAAGCTTTGGGACCAAAATTGTGCATTTTGGTATGACCCATGGATAATTCGAGGGCACTCTCTGGAGTTTATCACATGGGAGGAATTTCTCTCAATTGCGGATGGAGCGAATTTGCAATTACATGAATTCACTAGTTTAGCTAATTTACATGAAATCTGATTGTGTTCGGAATGCATTCAGAATGACTTCCCATTTCCCAAAGATGACCCCCCCCATTGCCCGAAATTGTGTGAGATACTCTAATACGCAATTATGTGAAACCCCATGATTGCGTTCGGAATGACTTCCCATTGCCCGAAATTGCGTGAGATACACTAATTCGCAATAACGTGAAACCCCATGATTGCGTTTGGATTGCCATTGCATTATACCCCTAAATTCCTCTGTCTCTTCCTCCATAGCTGTATAAAGAGCTCTGTCTACACATATAGACCCAGGAGCACACATGGGGACTCAGATGGGGAGGCAAGCTCTCTCTCTCTCGCTCTCTCTCTCCCTCTCTGTCCCTTGTTTTAGTAGCTATTTAAAGAGCTCTGGCTATGAGGGAAGTGTGGGCATTTCTTTTAGGACCTTTATAAGCAATATTACCATATTGCCCCATATATAAATTGACCCAGGATTTTGGAGCCCATTTTGGGGCATAAATTTCTTGACTTATAGTTGAGTATATACTGTACATGACTACATAGCAGAGGTGGCAAAGTACGCTATGTGAACTGGTGTACAATGACCATTAGTTCACGATGCACATTGATGCACAATACTCTTGCCAGTGCCCCATTACACATCTTCACAACTCAGTAAAGTGATTTCCTAGCACCTCTCCTATGTAGCTAGGTATATGTAAAGTTACATAATACAGCAAGTCATATAGAGTTCTTGTGAATATATATTTCACTGAAAATCAGGGGCTGTCATGGTTGTCATCCCTTAATTCTGACCGACAGAAAATAGCAATACTTGTCATTTACGGACATGCACATCTATTTTCCTCACTCTGGCCATAATGTCCTAGCTGTCACATTTTAGGGGGGAAATATTGCTTTCGATTGCCCATTAAAATAGTTTATAATCCACTCTGTTAGAAAGTGTTTGAATCAGTTCGGTTTTAGAAATTAACTGGCTTTATTCTGTTGGATCAATGAACCTTGCAGCACCTGGTATTTTTCTCCCACAATGTTATTTATCCAACGGAGTGCTAAATTTTAAAGCTTTGGTAATTGAATTCTGAATCTGTGTAGCACACATAAAATCTTTATTTATTTATTTATTAAAATATTTATAAATATCTGTATTAATGCTGTGAGATATGTTTTAAAAGATGCCTTCTACTCTTAACGTAATAAACCTAATATTTAGTGGTTCAAAAAATTATGGCATTTAAGAGCAGGGAATGGGATAAGAGAAGGACCAAACAGGAAGAATTCAGGAACGGCAGTAATGTAATATTAACTGAGTAGCTCTCTTACCATTCTGTCATGTTCAGGAACACATGAGGTATCACAAAAAGAGCTTTGGACAAGCAGAATTATGATAAATACATATTGAAGCCATCTTTAACTGAGCAGTAGTAAGATGAAGCTCCAAGAACCATGGATGAAATCACCTGGATACTATGATCGCTCTTCTTAACAGTAACTTTCCAAGCACTGAATAATATATATATATATATATATATGTACAATCCAACCCAATACATATTTATCCAGAAGCAGGATCGATTCAGTTTAATTGGACAGACAAGCTTGGACAAATTACTATTTAAATAATAACTCCTAGAACCTTCTTGGGGCCAATGGGCTTTGAGCTTTTACAAGTACTACATTTTAAAAACATAGAGCAACAGCAACAATAACAAAATGGCCATGTCAGCCATGCTGGAGCCATATTCAACACTCCCTGTTTGGCACTTTGAAAACTTTCTGCCTACACAGAGCTGAGCCAGTTCTGAGAATGTCTGGAGAGAAGCATAAAATCAACCTACTGCTGAAAACCCTTGGGTCAAGAAATAGGTTTATTACTGTTCAATTCTTTGTGGAAGTACAGTGTTTCCAGTCCAAGATCATGGGTTCTGACAGCAATCTAGTTTATACATTAGAAAATTCCACCACACAGAGTTGAGAGGAGTGGAAAAGGTAAGTGCCTAGCAATGGAATATGAACAGAATTTAGGTGATGGTGGGGTTTTGATTGAGATGTTTTTACCCACTGAAGTCTGTTCTAAATAATGAGGTTTATCACACTAGAGGGCAAACAGGATTTAAACAGGAATTAAACAGGAAATGCCCTATGTTAAACATAAGGCATGATAAATGCCCTATGTTAAACATAAGGCATTTCCTGTTTAATTCCTGTTTAATTCCTGTTTAAATCCTGTTTGCCCTCTAGTGTGATAAAAATGAAAGCAGGAATGTTCATGCATTTGAGCATTCTTTTTCTGAATATTGGTCTCATATTCAGTTGCAAACAATATATAAAAAAGGGCAACTAACGCAGAACCCTAGAACTCCTACAATACCTCTACATATGTATTGGTATTCTGGTTTCAGAAACCTACTGAATAATGCTCAGGACAAATAACATCCCTAGAAAAGCTAGGATGTTATAGTGGTTTCAGTGTTGGCCTACAACCCAGGAGACAAGAATTTGAATCCCCACTCTGCCATGAAAACCCACTGGGTGACCTGGGGCAAGTCACACCCTTTCAGCTTCAAGGGAAGGGGGAAAAAATCCTTCTTAATAATTCTTGCCAAGAAAAGCTTGTGATAGGTTCACCTTAGGGTCACAATAGGGAAAAAAAAATGAAAGCACACAGCAACAGCATTCATATCCCCTTCTCTTTTTTGTCTTATAAAAGTGACTGGACCAGGAGTTATGAGCTAATCAATTTTACAATTCCATTAACTTGTATCGTACTAGGATAAAATGTGATCAAATGGATTTGTTTCTCAAAAAGCAATTTTGTTTATACAATTCTCAAACTAATGTCACAGAAGCACGCGGGATGTGACAGAAACAAGGCCAATCACTTTTCAGAAACTAGAATTATCAAATCATAGGCTTAGAAGAGACCACAAGGGCCATCCAGTTTGACCCCCTACCATGCAGGAATAGACAGTCAAAGCACTCCCGACGATGGCCATCCAGCCTTTGTTTAAAAACTCCCAAAGAAGGGGACTCCTCACACTCTGAGGGGGTGTGTTCCACTCTTGAACATCTCTTACTGTCAGGAAGTTCTTTCTAATGTTGAGGTGGGATTACTTTTCCTGTAGTTTGCATCTGTTGCTCCAGGTCCTAGTCTCTGGAGCAGCAGAAAACAAGCTTGTTCCAGCCTCAATATGACACCCCTTCAAATATTTAAGCGGGGCTATCATATCATCTCTTAATCTTCTCTACTCTAGGCTAAATATATCAGGCTCCCCAAATCACTCCTCATAGGGCATGATTCCTTTCACCATTTTGGTCACTGTCCTCTGGACAAGCTCCAGCTTGTTGGCATCCTTTTTGAATTGTAGCACCCAGAATTGGACACAATATTCCAGTTGAGGCCTGAAGAAACTGGAATAAAACTAGCCCCAATTCTGTTGCTAGTCTTACTTAAAGTAGACTCATTGGTTCAATAGGATTTACCTGTGTGTTGACTTACCATTCAGCAAGTCACTGAATGGATCTACTCAAACTGGGATTAACTAACAGAATTCCAGTCATCTGTAAATACCCTAAATGACCTAGGATGAGAATTCCCTCTTGTTACTAAAGGAGCTGCAGAAACCTAGGCTGAAACACAACAAACACCAACCATGGATTATGATATGCAAGATGTTCGGATGTCACTTGGAAGTAACAACTGACAGTATGTAGTTGTACTTTTCCTGATAACAAAAGGTAATATAACAAGGGAAAAACAGTATGGTATAGTGGTTTGAGCATTGGACTAGGTTCATAGGTTCACCTTAGGATCACCATAACTCAGAAATGACTTGAAGGCACACAACACCAGTAACAACAAAATATAACAAGCACCTTGTTTCAGAAGTAATGTAACAACAAAGAATTAAGTTATTTTGTTTTCATTGTTATTGTGCCTTTAACTTTGCACTGCCTTTAAAGTTAATTTCAATTTATGGTGATCCTAAAATTAACCTATCACAAGCTTTTTGGCACAATTTGTTCAGAGGAGGTTTGCCTTTGCCATTCTTTAAGGCTGAGAGAGTGGGACTTGCCCAAGCTCACCCATTGGGTTTTCCATGAACCGCCAGGAATTTGACCTCTGCTTTCCCAGAGTTCTTGTTTAACACTCAAACCACTATACCTTCCTGGCTACTTTGTTATGCCTCGAAATTTGAATATTTCTTTAAAGAAACTAGAAAACATGGCCCAACACAACAGGGTGTGAATCATGCACACATACTCACCCCCATTTTTGGAAACTGCAACTTTGAGCAGTTGAACCCTCATTGGCTCCACTATTAACTATGCCAGCTAAATCTGCTATGAAATGAAATTCAACAGCATCTGAAAGGCTGTATGGTTCCTCTGGTATAGTGCATCATGTTTTCTGCTTGCTTTTAAATTTTACTCCGAAGGGCATTTTAAGAAGAATTTTAAGAGGCAGGATTTTTGAAATATGCCACCATCTCATCAGTCTAAAGACATGTGTGACTTTTAAAAGTACCAAAACCAAAAGGAAAGTAATGCAATATATTACTTTTTAATCATTGCAGTGCATTACATATTTTAAATAACCTAATGAGAACTGGGAACAGATTACTTTGTAAAAGTAATTTCCCAACTTTGCACTGATTTACCTAACTTGTGGATTGGACTTGGCTTGTGGGATTTACAGTATACCTGCAGCAGTTTAAATGAAATTTTCCATCTGTCAGTAAGCTCACTCAAATATGTACTGGAGTGCAAAGCTCCAACTAGGTTTTAAGGAAATGAGGTTCTCCCTTCAAAGAAATATTTCTCAAATGGGGTAATATCCAACAAGAGTGAAATCCCGTGTTACTTGAAATTAGAAGAGATAAATCTCTTCAGAGAGAAAAATAATGTTATTGCAGTACTCCCAACCTTTCTTTTTTAAAAAAAAAAGATTTGTATCCTTTGGGAAAATGAAACTGTCCTCAAAAGTTATGTGAATCATAAGCACTTGTCTTAGGTTCAAAGGACTGAAGAGTTCACCTTATTAAATAATAACAAAAATCATAAAACTGCTGGCATTGCAACAGTCAGAATCTATTATCACAGGACAACCAGCTTCATCTGATATCAAAAGAATCCTGCTCTAATTTGCTGAGCAGTCTATGAAACCTGCAAACCTGCTGATTCAAAGGGCAAATTTATTCAATGACTTACTCTTGGAACTTATTCTTGGCTATGGCAGAACTAGGTTTCCTGCCAAGAGTCTCCTTAAAATTCACCATTGCAAATGTTTAGGACAAATATTTTCCAAATACTTCGATGGTACCAATTTATCTGATATCGGTAGTTGCTGATGTTAATCTTTGATACTTGTCAGTATTTAATGGTTGCTATGCCAAAGTCTTTATAGTTGGTAATATTCTATAGGAAATACACAAAAAGATTTGTAATGCAAATCTTGTCATCTGAGAGAAACACTAATAGAAATGACTGATAAAATTAAAGCTGAAGACCTGCATATGAAAATGTGTTTTAATTCTCAAGGTAGGAATTAGACACCTAAGCACAACAAGTGACACAATCTATGCTTGATATCACTGAGCATGATACAACAACATTTCAGTGCTATTGAATTCCTTTTCGGTACAAGAAAGATAAGCAAGTAATTCATCATTTTACTAAAAGGAGTAAGAATATGTTTATGCTGGCCAAAATACAAGAAAAAATGTTCAGGTATAACAAATCTGAATATAGACAAATGATACTGAGTCCAAAACTGTATGTAATAACCAGTGGCGTCACTAGAGTTGGTGTCACCTGGTGCGGCAATTCATGGTGTCACCCCCGCTTGACATCCTCCCATACTCACATCATACAGATTCCTTAATAATGTTCTTTTTTTGTACTAAAGGTACTTGTAAATCATAATTCCCATATATCAGTGAGTGTAATGGTGACAGTTTTGACATGAGCAATGAACAACACTAAAATCACACCTTTAAATTACAATATAATATGCACTGTCCAAACGTACTTATATTTGCATAGTTTCAAAGATGTGATGTTTTAAAATAAAAATTTAAAGCAATAATAATAATAATAATAATAATAATAATACCCTGAATTTATGTTTAACTTTTTAAACATGTGTTTGTGTTACCAGCTCTTCAGCAAGAAGGGAAAAAATGACTCTATGTTTTAACCTAAGATCCAGGTGCCAACTCTGGAACTTATTACACCACTTAAATAACCTGGTTTACTTCAAATTCAAGCCTAAATCAGGAGGCAGGTCCTACCACAAGGATTTTGCCATCAAAGCCATGGGGTGAGTACATCCTGGCTGCAGCCCAGGTTCCAAGTGACCTCTGGCGGCCTTACTTCAAAGCCGGGAGCTTTCTAACTTGGAAAAAATGGTCGTTGGAGCTCGTCTGGCACCCAGGCTGCAGCCAGGCTGTATTCGCCCTAGGTTATTTATGTGGAGCAATTTCCCCTTTCTCTTGCCACTAAGAGTCACTCCCTGCCCATTCTTGGCTTAGTCAGTGGGTGGAGAAAGGAGATGCTCACTCACTAACTGTGAGCAATTGGGCAAACCTCACCTTTCTCCCATCGCTGAGACTCACTCCACCCCACACCTGTGGAGCACTGGTATCACCCTACTTAGGGTGTCACCCAGTGCAGCCCGCTTTCTTTGCGCCCCTAAAGTGACACCCTTGAGCCACCTCAGTATGGTAACTCATGCTGTCACTCTCAGGTTGTCTGGCACCCCCTAAGCCTGGCAAATAGTAGTGTAGGAGTAGATTGGGCTGCTGTGAAAAAAGAATCTTTCCAGTCTACTTACTGCCAACAGCTCATGGACTTGGGTATCCAAAGGGATTGTCTGTGTCCCAGGCCATTCTGGTCTACTCGCCTTGTTTGTAACTCCCAAAGGGGTCCAAACACTATTCTGTGAATGGAGTAACCTCTAAATATTTTTGCCATGGAATGCTGGCAGCATCCTTACTGTCTTTCCTGTAGGCAAGTGGACTCGGTCCTCCACAAGACTTTCAGTCTCTGGGGGCCCTGTTATACCCATGGAGAGGCACAGCAGTACATATCAGAAGGCAATCCGTTTCCACAAATGCAAACAGTAGACACACCCCTCAGAAGTGTCACCCAGTGGAATCCACAACCTCCTGGAAATGTCCATTGCAATACCATATCACACTGTAAAATAGTGGGTAGGAGCTTTCATGTCAGCACTGTAAGAAATCTGCTCCAAGGTCAAACTAAACTTTAAAGTAGGGTAGGCAACTCTTGGAACCTAGAGGACCACACACTAAATCCCAGAAAAACCTTGAAGACCCGCATCCTCTGTTCATCCCTCCTTTCAAAATCATGTTTGCATTTATGTTCAGTTCCTGTTTTTAAAGAGTTCCTGCCAGGAATGTAAAATGGCCCTGGGTGATCAAAAACATGGCAAAAACAAATAAATAAATCTCCATGCGTCCAATAGTGAATTTTAAGCCAATTGTTCTTTAATTGACCCTTTGAAAAATGTTGGTGTTAAAAATGGCCCTAAAGATATGTGTGGTTCATGGGCCACACTTTCCCACTCCTGATATAAGGAAACTACCCAAGATGTTCCCAAAATATATTCCCAATATAGGTGGGAGTAGATTCACTGTTCCATGGACACAGAAGCCACCAGCCACCATTGGAGATGTATATTATTTTGCATTAGCCAAACAACTGCATTTTGTATTTCAGGCTATTTAATAGTGGATATACAGTACATTGATATTTACTAGTTCCATCTATCTTATAGATGCCAATTAATGATATTTAGCATGTGGATGCAATTCTTCACTCATTGCATTCTCAGAGGAAGCAATGAGTATTTTTAGCATTTTTCTTCCTGCTGAGGGGAAGAATGTTTACTTCCTGCTGTGCAGTTTTTTAAGACTTCACAATTTGTGACTTATTCTGTGCAAAATTTGCACAATGTTTATTTTTTTGGTTTGGCTTTTTTGTATTATTATTATTATTATTATTATTATTATACATTTCTCTTCTAAAAACACAAAAAAGTCATTTTTTGGGACTTACTCTGTGCAAAATTCACCTGAAAGGTCTAAAAGGCCACAATTATAAAGACAGACTTAAGGTGGCATCCTGTTGGTGGTGTATGAAGGTGTATGCCAACCATACATATCTTTTCTTTCTTTTTTTTTTTTTTAAAGAAATTGGAATTCCCTTTGTCCCTCCACAACAACCAAAGCCTGCATCAGACACCCCATAGATTGCTGCTACCTCCCCAAAGCTACTTCATGTAGGGGACTAGGATGATTAAAGAAGCATCCCCAGGAAATGCAATTGGCCATTTTTAGGAATCCAGTGGAAGAAATTGGAGTGGGAATACAGGGGAAGGAAAGTGTGGAGACAGACGTCTTGGATTCTGCAGAGTGGGTGGATGCCACCCCCATCCCCTCAAATTTGTCCTCCTCTGTTCTATTAGGAGGGCTATCCATACCAGACATAGTTTGCAGATAAAGCAAGCTATAAGAAGAAAAGAAAGTTGGCAGGTGAAAAAGGCTTGCTTTTACTGAACCAACCAATCATGCAGAAAGTCATTTAGATAGGTTGAACAAGGTAGTTTTATTAGCTGCCCCTGGAAAACCAAGCAGGACTGCCAGAAAAACTTACTCTGTGCACTACATGCATGCAGATTTGTGGTCAGGCTGGAGCCAGATGTAGATTGACTGCTTAAAGTGGCAACAGGAAAGGGAAAGAAATAAAAGCTGAGCAAAATGGGAACATGGGACCTTGGGCTATTGGGATTCTGGACAGGTGGAAGACACCTGGCTTTGGGTTTTATTGTCACCACGGGGTCACATGGAGTGGATTCTGGTGCATGGCTGAAAGAGTTGGCCTCCAGCTCTGGTTCACAATACTCTAGGAGGACACTGTGGCATGAGGCTTGAAAGAATTCCGGGTAGCAATTGTTATACAAGAGATGATGGATTAGATAGAACAGATTAGAAACAGCTTCACCCCAGATGTTTTCTGTACATATGCAACACTTGACTGTAAGTGTACAACCCCAAGCATTTCTATGTTGCCAGTGGTTCATTACATCATCAGGAAAAATGTTTACTCTCCCCACGCAACTAACTCTATGAATGTGAAATGTTGGTACATGGGAGGGCCCCAGTGGAAAATGTAGGAAGTGATACTTAGTATTTGTTTGGCCCCTATTTCTAGATATACCAATCACTTCATATGATAAAGCAGTGATAAAGCATTGGCTACAGCAATGCTACAAGATAGGCCACAGTGATTTCTCCTATTATGAAAATAATCCCTTCTCTCTAGGGCTTTTCAGCTGTAAGACCTCTCATGCTAGCAGTTAGAAGGTACTGCACAGCTATTCTATACTTTTTTGTTTAACAGACTTTCTGTAGGAAAGGACAAAAATGAAAGTTATGGAAAAACAAGGGAGGGTTACAAGCAGAGGACAATGGTATGTGAAACCCCTGTACAATTCAGTGAATGAGGCAACATAATGGTGCTATCTGGAAACCACCCTCATCAACCCAATGCCTCTTAATCTTTCTCTCCCACCATGAAGGATGTGAAGAAATGTTGTCCGTGTCTCACTCAATTATATCAAAATGACAAAACAGTCTGTTGAGGACAGTCAAGGCCCTCATAGAGAGATCTTGCCTTCAACATGAGACCAAGACACCAAGCACCATTTGATGGTGTGCTTTACACAATTTTGAAAAATGTCTTCAATATCTTTTTCCTTTGTGAATCCAGGCAGAACATATAAGAAAGGGGAAGGAAGTTTCTTTAAAAGTAACGAAAAGGAAATCTTGTCAACTTTCAAAGAGGTATGGGTATTTGTGTGTGCGTGTGTGTGTGTGAATTTGCTCATTTTTTATGCAAAGATGACCCAGGTTACAATTTATATCTCTAACTCTCGTAGCCAGAATTTGGAGGTAATGAATTACAAGTAATAACGTTTATCACACTAGAGGGCAAACAGGATTTAAACAGGAATTAAACAGGAATTAAACAGGAAATGCCTTATGTTTAACATAGGGCATTTAACATGCCTTATGTTTAACATAGGGCATTTCCTGTTTAATTCCTGTTTAAATCCTGTTTGCCCTTTAGTGTGATAAACAAAAGTTACCTATATTTCTGAGGGGGAGATAAAATGGGGGTATAACCAAGTTGTATTTCAAAATAGTAGAGCCAGTGTGGTGTAGTGGTTTGAACATTGGACTATTACTCTGGAAAACAGGGTATGGATCCCAGCTCAGGCATGGGAACCCATTGGGTGACCTTGGGCAAGTCAGGCTCTCTCAGGGGTGGCAAAGACGGGCACTTTACACCAGCCTGACAGCAAACTAGGGCTGCAGTAGGGCAGAGCATTCCCAACCCCTACTGCATGCTGTGAGCGCCATCATGGTACACCCCTGTTTACACAGTGCACGCCATGATGATGTCCACTGTGTGCGGTGCCCAAATGGCGTGGTGCACAAGGGGCATCATAATGCTATGCTGCAGCAGTTATGGCACCCCTTCTGGGGGCAAAAAGAAGCCCCTTTTCGGGGCTTCTTTTTGTGCCATCTGCAGGCCACGGCATGTGGTTGCCGTGGCCTGTTCTGGGGCAGAAAGGGCGGCATGTTACCACCCCTTCCTGGCCATTTGTCAAGTCTCTCAGTCTCAAAGGACAGCAAGGGCACACACACGCCCTCAATCAACCTTGCCAAGAAAACCCCATTATAGGTTTGCCTGAGGGTTGCCATAAGGTGGAAATGACTTGAAGCCACACAACAACAACAATTTCAAAAGTAACATTATGCATTTGAGTAATGACACATTTAGTAGAACAAGTAATATTTACAAGTTACTTTCCCCATTTTCAACCTTGATGATTTATTAAAGTCTTCTAGAGGCATTTCGAAAGGAATTTTTCATGTTGGACATGGTTATCAATCCTATGGGTTTTTTTTTTTTTTGAGTAATAAAAATAACAAGGAATGTAACAAAAATGCAGCAATCTACTTTTTAAGAGGGTGCAATGAATAATGGTGTTTAATTATATTTTATCACTCCAAAGCACAGTTAAAACAATATATATATTTGAAAATATAACTTTGCAAACTTTGTACATAGCAGACTGCTGTAGTCAAGACAAATTACTTTTGTTACAGGACTCTACATTTTTAATCACTTTGTCTGTGTTGGTCTCCGTCCATCTATTTATCATCTCTGAACTAGCCATCTGCTTTTCTTTCCATCATTTCAAACATTCTGGCTCCTCCTCCTTTTCTGTTTCCCTCCACTCCACTGTCCATTTGGGCAGCTTCAACCTTAAGGATGGAATGAGAATTCATCAATTGCCTTACTGAGATCAAATTTGGAATTCTTGATCTCTAAATTCCCAGAACGTTTGTTCCTGACAGAACATAAACTGCACAGTTTTTCAAAACTGTGCAGGAGTTTGAGAAACTGTGCAGCTTTGCTCTAAAAACATATTTGCAATCTTTTTGTTACACACAGAAAAATACGCAACCTTCTGAGGAAAAAGACTCATTCACATTGGGTTTTTTCCTACCTACTGGGGAAAGAACAAACAATGTGGTGAAGGGTTTGACACTGTGAGTGCAGCATTGCTGATCTGAATGTTGCACAATCTAATGTTATGAAGCAGAAGAAGAAACTCAGAAAAGAAACTGTCATCTGTGATGATAGCTGTGCAGTTTCTGGAAAACAACACAATCATTTGGTCAGAAGGTACAGCATTTGTAGGAAAGCTGTCTAGTTTCCTGTTGTCCCAGTAGGTGGGATTCTGAGTTTCAAAAAGGTAGGGGTTGAAAAACTGTTTCTTTGTTCTCAACATATGCTTCGAACCATAAAAATTGAAATTGATCATCCATATTCCAATTCTATGAATTTAACCCAAGTGCTGTATGCACCTAGGGTGAACATCACACATTCCCCATCCCTGAACCGCATAGGCTCCAGTCTGATGGGAGCCATAGAACATTATAAAATGAAGAATACAACCCCAGAGAAGCTCTTCTCCAGGATGGTTTCTGTCCTTCTTGAAGCTTGTTGAAAGAAGAACTGGGCCTTGCCTTTTTAGAATTTGCTCATTTGCAAGAGTGATGGCATGTGTCAGAACAATAACACATACATGAAACTGTGGAGGCATTTAAAAATGTGAATAGCTAAAATGTATACAGCTTAGAAATACACACAAAAATATGCTTTAGATAGTTGGAAATATTCACAAATCATAATTATAATAATATAATATAAATAAATAATAATAATTGGGAATTGCATTAAAATGCATATACATTGCAATATTCAAAGGGAAAAAATATCATAAACTTATGTGAAATGGGGAGGGGATAAAAGTGGCTTTGGAGACAAGCAATGAATTGAAATGTGAAAGTTTCACATTGCTGCTCCAAAAGACAAATCAGCTTCTAAATGCTTGGTGAGTCTCTGTTTCAGAAAGATTTTATTAAATGGCAGGGGTTTTTTTTTCTTTTCTTTTCAAAGCCCCAATACTGGTAGACACAAATAAGTAACACCAAAAGAGAAATCCTGATTATTTTCCTACGTATTTCATAATACAGGTTGCAGGCAATAACTATTCATAATATAAACTATTTTAAAATAAAAAAAATGTATTGTTTTGGTGGGATGAGAGTGGGAGAAAGTGACAGATAATGGGGACTCTCTGCTTATGCTGAGATGGCAGCCATGCTTTTTAATAAATTCTGTCACCATTGCCTTGGCACCATATTTTTCCAGGAGTACTGAAAGTGGATGCTGCAAATGTACTGCTGGAAAAAAGACATACTCCCAACTGAGAGTGTTTCACCACTGTTTAATGGGTTTATAATTGGATTCTGGGTTCCAACTGGAAAGTGAATGCAGGAAGTGTGACATTTCTCCTTTGGGAATTATTAAGCGACATAATTCAGAGAAACAAGATAGAGGTGGGCATTTGAAACGAAGTATGTGTGTGAGGAGGGAGGGGGGGTCAAACAACCGAAATGCCTTGTGAAACATGCATGAAAGGCTAATTCTTTTGGTGAGATTGACACTCATTTTCTGCCCATTTAAACAATTGGTCTTTCCACCAATGACCAAGTAATTTTATTTTCATTAATGTAAAAATATTATGAGTGATTTGAAAACTGCCTAGCTGGGACTGTAAAGGGATGAATGGCAGTTCCATGCGCTTCACTGGCAGCAACTGCATGTCCTCCCGCGCAGCTTTCCATGAGAATAGCCAGGATCTTGTATAAAGCAAAAAAGACACACATTTTAAAGCAGGAGTCCTCTTAGTGGCCCCATCATGGTATCTATTGAAATAATGAGGAAAGTGTACTGCTACATCTTAGAGATTGGCTAAGAAAATAGCTGCCAGCTGGAGTAACCTGACTTTACAGTGGACCCTTGGATTCTGCTGCTCTCCAGGACCCCCTGTAGATACCAAATTCTGTGGATGCTCAGGTCCCATTGCATAGAATGAGGTATTAAAATGGTGTTCCCTATATATGACAAAATAAAGCTATCTTTTTTAAAAAAAAATTATTTTTGTGGAATATTTTCCAGCTGTGGATTATTGAATACATGGATAGAGTATCCACACATATGGAGGGCTGCCGGCATCTGCCTTTTTGTTGTTGTGTGCCTTCAATCCATGTTTGTCTTATGGCAACCCTATGGTGAAGGGGTTTTCTGAGTCTGAGAGTGTGTTACTTGCCCAAGTTCACCCACTGATTTCCACGGCCAAGTGGAGATTTGAACCGTGGCCTCTAGAGTTATAGACCAATGCTGAAACCACTACATCACACTAGCTCTTTATCTGCCTTAACATGCCGCAAATGAAAACAAATACTTAGACACTCAGCTGCATTTTTTCAATGCATTCTACATCTACATGCCCATATTGGGCTGGACAAAATGCAATTTGTGGGCCACATATGCAGCAGCCAGGGACTGTTTTATGGCCCTCAAGTTCCCCAGAAGTCATTTTTTTTTTTGCTTTTTTTTAAAAAAATGCTCTAAGTTAAAAACTAGAGAAGAACTAGAAAAGGAAGGAATAAAAACAGACTGGTTTCTCTATAAACAACTAGTAGAAAGCGGGGGAAAAGACTTTAAAAATGAAGGTGTGGCAATGGATAAAAATGAAATACTGTTGGATACCAGTAATAAAAAGAAAAAAAATTAAAAGATTTTATGAAACCCTTTTGAAAAGAGATCTAGATCAGGAACAAATCAAGGAAACAATGATTAGATGGAGCCAACTCTTCCAACATAATATAGAACTAGACAATTGGGGAAAATCATGGAGGTACACGAATAAATTTACTTTGGCTCAAAGCCTGAAAGAAAATTATTATAAAATGTTATATATGTGGTATCTAACCCCGGTGAAACTTGCTAAAATCTTTAAAAATATCAGCCCAATGTGCTGGAAATGTAAACAAAAGGAAGGGTCTTTTTACCACATTTGTTGGATTTGTGAAAATGCTCAAAAATACTGGGAAAACATACACAAAGCAATTACAGAAATCCTAGATATACAATTTCAGATGAGACATGAACTGTATTTACTAAACATGACCATGATACTGGAAAAAGAATTGGAAAAACGATATAGAAATCTGATATTATACATGAATGATAATGCTCAAAAAATGGAAATTAACAAAAGTACCAGTAATAGAGGATTGGTTAAAGAAACTGTTAGAGTTGAGCGAGTCAGATAAATTAACAAGAAAAATTAAGGAAGAAAATGTTAGAGAATATGATTTGGAGTTGGAGGATAATTGGGAATGGATATGGAAATATTGGAATAAAATATTGGAAAAAAAAGAATAAGAAAATAATAGGAAAGTGTAAAGACTACCGGTTGCCTCATGTATATAGTAGATATTAAATATAGAAAGAAAAAATACAGAAAGAAAGAAATCAAGGAAGATAAAAAGAGAAAAGACAAAAGAGTGATATTAGAAGATATGGATGCACAGAACCAGTTAGTAGGAAACAGGATAAGTGAATGGATCACCACCATAAAATTTCTGTGATAGCGAAAAGAAACAAGTATAAGTGTTGTAATCATATGTATCATTTTTATTGATACACGGATGCTTTTTGTAATATATATATATATATATATATTAGTGAATAAAAAAAATACAGTGGGAAAAATGCTCTAAAACTTCTACTAAGGAGTGAATGTTATTTGCACCATACTTTGGACTCCCTGGGGCCAATTCAAGCTGAAGACATGACTTTCTTGAAAGAGGAAATGAAAAGGAAGTTGTTTAAAAAGGCTTCTTCAGGGCTAATATGGCCTAAGAAAGGCCCAAACTGTGGTGAAAATGCCCTCCTTTTCTCCCTCCTCCCTTCCTCCCTCCTCCTGCAAGGCTTCTGCAACAGGCTTGGCTTTTTGGGGAGGGGGGGGCAGAGGCTGGAGCCCTGTCAGCCACAGGTAGCTAGCCCAGGGGCTTGGATCTCAGAGCCTCTGTCCCCAGGCCCAACATCCCAAGCCCCTGCACTGGCACCAGGTCTCCGGGGCTGACAGGGCTCTGGCCTCTGTCCCCAAAGCCAAGCCTGGGGCAGAAGCATCGCAGGGGGAGGGAGGGAGGGAATACTTGTCCCATCGTCTCCAATGGTGGCATGGCTGTGTGTACACGCAGCCATTGGGGACAGCATGGGCTTGCCATCAGTGGATGCTCAAATCCGTGGATGGCAAGTCTGTGGATACCAAGGTCCCACTATACTACATAGCAGAGCTGGCAAAGTACCCATTGCATTTAACAGTGATCTGCATTGTGTACCAATGTGCATTGCCCACCAATGTGCATTGCACACTGATGTTCATCAGTCCCAATGAACATTGGGTAACCTTTGGCAGTGTCTCATTATACATCTTTGCAATCTAGGAAAAGAGTTTCTTAACATCTCTGCCATGTACAGAGTATACAGCCCCTACCGTCCCAAAGGATGAGAGTGTGTGACTCATCAAAGGTCACACACTGGGTTTCTATGACTCTCTCTCTCTCTTTCCTATCTGGCATTCACAAACAAATAATTCAAAAGGGGTTTTTTTCCCTTCACTGGATGAAATTACAAAGATACTCTTCCCAAAACAAGTTGTTTTGTTTGCTTGCCTACTTTTGCACTTTCCTATGGTGCTCTGCATTTTATGATCTTTTTGTCTAAGTATTGTTTGGATAAAAAGCTATAGCCAGAATCCTGCCTATTGTAGTGACATAGCTAGCTGTGAATCCCAGCCCAGCCCCATTGCAATGACTGGGAAGCAACTTCTGCCATTCACAGGGGTATATTGGCAGGCGAGCAAGAAAGCAACTGATTAGATGCTCCCATCCCTTCTTATGAGCAAACCCCATTGTGACAGGCCAAAGCTGGTCCCTGTCATAATGCCTCTACATGCTGGGAATCTCTTTCCTGGTAAATGGGGTACTTTCATGGTCTCTAGGTATCTCCTAAATTAGGGGATAGGTAGGGATCATGAATGAGAAATTGTCATGAGTGCATAACTCTATACATTTGTAACTGCCATAGAGGATTCCAGCAATTTCTTTTTGCACACAAAGTACTGTTTTTGCACAATAAAACTCTGCATAGCAAAAATCTCATGTCGATTGATCATTTTTTAAAATAGTGTATCTCAATGCATTGAATCACTGGACTTTATCACCTGGGCCGCATTCTCGCTGCAATCATGTTAGTAAAAGCAAATGGATACACAGCAGGAAAATGTGATGAGGGCTGTTTCTGGTATCAACGGCCCCTTCTGTTCTTTCCTGCTTAACCCCATCCTTGCCTTATACCCTTCCCAGCATGCCTTTCAATTTATTTTTTATTTTTATTAGCATTTGCATTTGTAACATAGTTTACAAATTATGGCAATGTGATTTGGTAAAACAAAGATGAAAGCAAGGAAAAGTGGTGGGGGGGGAGGAAGAAATCAGCCTTCCACATTCTTGGACATGGGGAGAAAAGGAGACTGGCACCACCTAATTACCCAGATCTGGGACTGTCACGGGAAGAGCTTACCTCACCAGAAGACTAATGCCATAGAAGTGCAATAGGGGGGTTATTGATGGGTTTCTCCTCTCAATGAAAAGGGATGCCCTAACTTCACTTGGAAGACACAACAGCTACAGGTTGGCGGTGACGTTGTTTGTTAAGTATCACCGAAGGCACTACTTTTCAAATTTATTTGTGATTTTAAATCCACGTGTGATGATCTCCTAAATTTCTTGTTGAGGATCTGAAAATTTTAGCATTTACATTACTATCATGGACTCTGACATCTTCATCGGTGTGATGGTGACACCCCTTCACCTTACTGCTTTTCCTCAGGTGGCAGCCCAATGGGATGTATTACCCCACCACAGCCACCTATTTGTGATATGGACTGACTTTTTCCCCAAACCATTGAATGGGAATCGATAATAAAATAGTTTTTCAGTGTTGGTAACTTGTAACTGTATCCCTGAAAGCACTTCACACAGTCATGTACTGAAACAACGTTATAAGTTTAATTGGAGGTTAACTTAAATACAGTATCACTTGTGTGGGATGTTGTTGACAGTTGATACCTTATCGATACACTTTATGATTTCTCATCTTTATATGTATTTGTTACAGTAATCCTAAAACTATTCAAATTTTCAATTATACTCTTGTTTATTACACTTTATTAACTGAATGGGCTTCACGTTTCACTGAGTACTGTTCTCCTCAGACATTAACATTCCACTTTCCTCAAGACAGTCCTAGTCCTCTCTTGGGTGCTTGTAAAACCTTTAAACTGCTTTCCTCTGCAGTATCAACTTGCCTCTTAGGCTCTTCATCCCCCTAGGATAATTCATATCTTAACCCTCACTGGTCCTGAACCAATTGTCTATCTTGGGTACCTAATGCAGTTTTAACCTCCCTTCCCGGCAGTATAAACTAGCTGCTCAGGCTCTTCATACCCCTCAGGGTACTCTAAAATAGCAACTCTACCTCTGAGTTATTTTCCTCACCAAGTTCCTAACTAAAGGTCAAAGCAGATGGCCCCTTTGAGCGCTGGACTGAGGTTGCAGCAACTGCACACTGTGGCTCTGATCTGGCTATTTGCCAGCTCAAAAAGAGGCAGCAAAATGCCGCTCCTTTTTGAACCAGCCAGGAAGTGACGTATAAATGCTATGGTACTGGAGTACCACAACACTGTCTGCTCTCTGGGCAGGCAAGTGGTGTGATGCTAGCTTGGGACAACATCGGGATGGGTGGCAACTAAACACCACATCCCCACACTGTCCCCAAGCTGGCGCTTACTGCTGGTCTGTTTGGGACCCAACTAACCCATTCTCTCTTCTCTTTCCTGCACTGTTTATCCCCTCCTAACTCTCGTCTCGTCAGTTGGTGCTTGACTCATACTGATTGGATGTTGCCCGGGCTTCTCTCTCTGCTTTATCACACTAGGGGGAAAACAGGATTTAAATGAGAGTTAAATGAGAGTTAAACAGAAAATGTCCTATGTTCATCACAGGACATTTTGTGTTTAACTCTCATTTAACTCCTGTTTGCCCCCTAGTATGATAAAGCACCTAACTCTGCCTTATCTCCAAAATCAGTTTTCTACTTTTAGTACACTGACACCCCGGGGTGACATCACTTGTGTTCTTAAACAACATCTCATGCTTCTTGATAGGAATTTAATTGAGAGGTTTGGTCTGAAGATGGCAAGGGTAAATGACTCTACATCCTGAGCAGTCTCATTTAACATTTGAACCTTGTTGTCTCAGAAATGCTGTATGGAGAAAATTGTTTCCAGGTCTCAGAACACCAGTTCTAGTCTCAAAGAATTGGTGTTTCTTGTTTTTAAGTTTGTGTGTGTGTGTGTGTGTGTGTGTGGCAGATAAATTTCAGGGCTAGGGGCACTAAAGGAAGAGCAGGACGAGAAGGTGGAGGTGGTTGTGTCCTAACCATAGGAGGACAAGGCATTGTAAAAGAAGGAAATTTCAGAAAAATGTAGGATATTACAAAATAAAAGTGAAAAACACTAAAATAAATATAACTTCATTTCATAGGGTTTATGTACATTGTATGTTATATTGTAACTTTTAATGATGTAATCCTGCTTTGATCCTCAGGAGAAGCGGGAAATACAAATGAAATAAATAAAACAAATAAAAATTATCATCATCATCATCATCATCATGATCAGCTACATTACATTACACTGTATTGTATTATGTACTCAGTAGTATTTTTTTCTGATTAACGTATCTTTGTTAAAGTGCCTTGTTGGCCTTATCTGATGTTAAAACTTTCTTCAGCCCAACACATATTAAGGAATGTGAGAGACAAGTAGTTTATCTCACAAGCAGGGTAATTAGTGTTCACTAGCAGAAAGTGAGCAACAGTCAGTCCCACACCACAACCACCCACACAGAGAAAAATAAGGCAGATTTAGTCTTTAGTAAAATGATATGAAGTAGAGAGAAAGAGAAGAAAGGCCGAGAATGATAGACTACAAAATGGAGGGCAAACACACTCAGCCCTGGCATAGTTTTGTATGTGTGTGTGTGTGTGTGTGTGTGTGTGTTTTCTCCATTGAGTTACATCATCTCATGGTATAGCCAAACTGTAACAGCATCAATTTAGTTCTCTTTTTTAATAGTGAGATTTCAGGCTTCATACACTCCAAGACCCATCCATTTGTCTTTTTAGCAGTCCATGGTATCCATAGTTGTCTCCTCCTGCACCACGTTCCAAATGAATTTTTTTTCTTCCTGTTGCTGTCTAGCTTCCAGAACCATAAATATATGTTGAAAATAATCATTTTATTTATTTATTCATTTATTCAGTGACTCAAGGTGGCTCCCAAACAAAGTCATTTTAAAAACCTTTTAAAAAACAATTAAAAACCCATGCATCAAACAAAAAATAAAATAAAAACATACCAAAGTTAAAAAAATAAATAAAACACACATCTCTGTAGGAAGCCCCCTGCTTACCCATTAAAAGCCTTCTTAAACAAAAAGTTCTTTGCCTGCTGGTGAAATGAGAGCAAGGGGGAGGCTAGGCTAGCCTCCCATGGAAGAGAGTTCCTGAGGGTGGGAAGGCTTTCTCTCATGTCATCACCAAATGAGCCTGTGATGGTGGTGGGAGCAAGAGAAAGCTTTTCCCTGAAGATCTTAGTGTTCTTGCACGTTCATATAGGGGAATACAGTCTTTCAGATAGTCTGGACCTTAGCTGTAACAATAACCATGGCATGGTAATACCTCTGAAAGGTATTAGGTCAGTATTAGTTTGCCCATATGGCCATCAGTGAGTTCTGGCAGAGATCAGATTTGAAGTAGCTTAACTTCAACCATCCCATTCGAACATTGTGTTGCATCTGCAATGAGTTAAGAGGGAAAATTAAAAACAATCCCTCCCACCCCCTAGAAATGCAATTATGTGGCATGAGCATATAGAAACATGAGCAGAGAAAGCTATGGCAGGAGAAGTTTCAGAGGCCTTTGGGCACAACACTTGTCAAGAGCCTTCTGCGGTGTGCAAGATCAATTGCTACATCACAGTACTGCACAAAAGGAGATTAATTATACCCAGTCCACTGGTTGAGCAATTGGTGCAAGCAAGAAAAGCAGATTCAGAGAGGGACCGAGGGGAAGGAGGGGAGGGGAGGCTGTGGTTGGCAGAGACTCCGGACATGTGGCCAACAGTTTTTGTTTCCCCTGCAATTCGTCCTTGCCTCTGTTGTGACATGGCAGATGCAAGGGTGTTTGCCTCTTTGGTGCTGAGTGAGCACACCTGCTTAGCAGCAGTCTGTGTCAAGCACATTCTCCATCAAGACAAAATTAAAGCAACAGCAACTCCAAAAATACAGAATTGAGGCCTGGGTGTGATTTTTGGAGCTCCACATTTTCACCATGTGTCACCTTGCAGCCTTTGCAAGGTGAGAATGGAAGCACAAGAGAGGACCGTCTGTCTCTTTAAATGCCTGTCTGATGCTGGTTTTGGCTTTCTCAGCCACAGTCTTCAAGCTGGATGGTCCTGTTTTGTGAGGTATGGTGAGGTAATGCAGCCTCAATGAAATGAGAAAGGTAGTCGATCCTTTCTCTCTCCCTCGCCTTTGTTTCTCTCCACTTAACAGCAGTGGTTTCTTTCGTAATATCCTTTTCATTATACAGAAAAGGAGAGGGAGGTGAACCTGTAGAGCAGGGGAAGGAGGGTAGGCACTAGGCAGGCATAGAAAGGGACATTCTTGCTGTCTTATTTTAATCATTGTAGAAGCTTTGTGGAAGCCTGTGTTATGTATGTATTTATTTACTTATTATCAACTACACATTTTATGTTTGGAAGGGTGCCTTCAAAATGTGGCAAATTAAAATATCCTTCCACTTGGTTGAATTTTTTTTTTAAATTTATTTAACTCTTCCACCTTTCCATTTAAAGAAAACAGCATTCAAGATGAATAATATGAAAATATAGGGCTTTCCCTACACCTAGATTTATTTGCAAATTAAGTCCTGCTCTCTCTAGTTGGTTCATCAATAAGTACACAGATGCCATTTAAAATAATAATAATAATAATAATAATAATAATAATAATTTATTACATTTACAAATTTGTGCTGGCTACAATATTCTGCTAATTAAAGCTCCCCACATTTGTAACTTTTCCAAGTTCACTGTGTGAAGTTTTTCTTCTTAAATTATAGTCCTTATTTCTATATTCTCATCTGTATATGTAAGTGTTATGTACCTCTTTTTCTCCCTGTTTTAGGTAATGGATAGTTGGCCTTGTTCTCTGCTATTGACTACCTTTTCTTTGAAATTTTCTAATTGTTTCCTTCTCAAAAATGTGGTCTTTGGAGTGGAAAGCAGCAAGAAAAGATCAAATAAACTGTACCAAGGAGCAGCATGAAGCATATGGTCCGATGATAAGTGGGGCAATTGTTCCCAGTTGCCAAATGAAAAGGTGGAGAGGACGTTTTGGCTCAGTATTACATTTACCAAGGGATGTGTTAAGATTTCAATCTTTTCAAATTCTGATACAAATTGACCTGATCCACATTTTCCAGATTGTAAGGTAGGCTGGAATTTACAGTAGTGTTTACACATGTCTGTTCAGAAGCATGTAACACCTGATGCCCAAGTTCATGCATGCAGGATTGCTACCTTCAGTGGCTACCATTCAGCATTCAGAATGTTCTGGTGTAGAGAAATCAAAATACTTTTAAAAAGAGACTTCTGAGAAGAAATTACTTTGAGATTCATTTTTAAAATTTGTTTTAAATTTTCATGCAGATCCTAAGGAGATTTGTGCACTCCTTTAATGTGCCTTATCCCTGATGAGATAAAGGCACATTTCTTCATTTATTTATATATTCATTTTAAATATTTTTAGTAAGTTTACATGAAATCACATTTAAAAATTTCATACATTCATTTTACCACTCAAACAAGACAAAGAAAAGACAGACAGACAATACATAACATAATTAAATGCAAAAATCAATTAATAAGTATACTATAACTGTGGAGTTTATCACATGGGAAGAATTTCTCCCTATTTCAAATGGAGCCAATTCGAATTCATGTAAATTTGCTAGTTTAGTGAATTTATGTGAATTCTAATTGTGTTCGGAATGCATTCAGAATGACTTCCCATTGCCCAAAAATGACACACCCCCCTTGCCCAAAATTGTGTGAGATACTTTAATACGCAATTATGTGAAACCCCATGATTGTGTTTGGAATGACTTCCCATTACCCGAAATTGCGTGAGATACACTCATATGCAATAGCAGGCAACCCCATGATTGCATTCAGATTGCCATTGCGTTATACCCCCAAATTCTGTCATATGATAAACTCTTATGAAGCATTCATACACCATTCAGTACTTCCTTATTGCCAATCTTGGTCAATTTCCTTATTCCTATATTTAAATTTATTTAAATTTATCCTGATGTTCAACTGTTTGGAAGGGAAGGGAGGACTTGATTCTGAATCCCTGCTTTTCTTGATTATGAGCAATGATGAGAGAGATCTAGGGCTTCCAAGCAAAAGACCTAAGGCTTCTGCTCATGAGCAATGATGAGAAGGGGATCTTAGAATCTTAGTGGACTGCAAGTTCAACATGAGTCAGGAGTGTGATATGGAAACTAGAAAAGCCGATGCAATTCTAAACTGCACCAACAGGAGAATAGTGCCTGGTAGGGAAAAATAATAGTGCCACTTTATTCTGTATTGATCAGATCTCACTTGGAATACTGTGTCCAGTTATCAGCACCACAATTCAAGGAGCTAGAATTATGTCTAGAGTTAGGCAACCAAAATGGTGAAAGGTCTGGAAAGCAAACCCAGTGAGGAGAGGCTACGGCAACTGGGTGTATTTAGCCAGGGAAAGAGAAGGTTAAGAGGTGACAGCCGTGAATAAACCTTTGAAATGGTGCCATATGGAAGAAGGATCAAGCTTCTTTTCTGCTGCTCCAGAAACTAGAGCTGTATCTACAATGCAAAAATAATGTAGTTTGGCATTGCTTTAATTGCTATGGCTCAATGCTATGGAATTCTGGGATTTGTAGTTTTGTGAAATATTTAGCCTTCCCTGTCAGAGCTCTGGTACCACAAGTAACTACATAGATAAAGATTTCATTGCATTGAGCCATGGCAATTAAAGGGGTTTCAAACTGCATTTTTTTCTGCAGTGTGGATGAAGCCTAGAACACAGTGCAATTGATTAAGATTGCAGGAAAAGAGATTCCACCTAAACATTAGCAAGAACTTCCCCATGCTAAGAGCTGTTTGACAGTGGAACATGCTGCCTCAGAGGAGTTTATCACAAGGGGGAATTTCTCTCAATTGTGGATGGAGCCAATTGGCATATTACGTGAATTCACTACTTTAGCGAATTTACATGAAATCTGATTGCATTCAGAATGCGTTTAGAATGACTTCCCATTTCCCAAAAATGACCCCCCCCCATTGCCCGAAATTGCATGAGATACTCTAATACGCCATTACATGAAACCCCATTATTGCATTCGGAATGACTTCCCATTGCCCAAAATTGCGTGAGATACACTCATTCGCAATAATGTGAAACCCCATGATTGCGTTCGGATTGCCATTGCATTATACCCCCAAATTCCGTTGCATGATAAACTCCAGAGAGAGGTGGAGTCCCTTTGTTTGGAGATTTTTTCAGAGGCTGGATGGCCATCTGTTGGGAATGCTTGGATTGTGTCTTCCTGCATGGCAGGAAGTTGGATTGGATGGTCTTTATGGTCTCTTCCAGCTCTATGATTCTATTAGAGTTATTAAGACTCCCAAGACAAAAGCCCCAAGACTTCTGCACTAGCAGGAACTATACTGACATTTCCCTGCCCCATCTACAGGTTTCCTTTTGCCCTCACAGTAGCTAGGACAGATGAATGAAGCTGATTTCCAAAGCAAAACATTTTGTAATGAATTATATTATTCTGATCCAAAAAATATTTTGGGGTTCTATGGTAGTGAATTTGAAATTGTGACATCTTAGCTTTGCAAAACTGCTAAAACTGATTTGTTGACATTTGTTGAGCCAAGGCTAGCAGGCTAGCAGAAGCTGCATTTCCTTTAAGGAGGAGAAAGAAAAGGAGGAGGCTGTAGTCCATGTGCTTGGGTGAGATCTAATTTAATTTACACTTGAGCCAAGGCTAGCAGGCTAGCAGAAGCTGCATTTCCTTTAAGGAGGAGAAAGAAAAGGAGGAGTCTGTAGTCCATGTGCTTGGGTGAGATCTAATTTAATTTACACTTGAGCCAAGGCTAGCAGGCTAGCAGAAGCTGCATTTCCTTTAAGGAGGAGAAAGAAAAGGAGGAGGCTGTAGTCCATGTGCTTGGGTGAGATCTAATTTAATTTACACTTGAGCCATTGCATTCTGGGAGCCAGTGCTGGGAGGCTACTTAAGGCTACTCAAGGCTAGCAGAAGCTTCATTTCCTTTAAGGAGGAGAAAGAAAAGGAGGAGTCTGTAGTCCATGTGCTTGGGTGAGATCTAATTTAATTTACACTTGAGCCAAGGCTAGCAGGCTAGCAGAAGCTGCATTTCCTTTAAGGAGGAGAAAGAAAAGGAGGAGGCTGTAGTCCATGTGCTTGGGTGAGATCTAATTTAATTTACACTTGAGCCATTGCATTCTGGGAGCCAGTGCTGGGAGGCTACTTAAGGCTACTCAAGGCTAGCAGAAGCTTCATTTCCTTTAAGGAGGAGAAAGAAAAGGAGGAGTCTGTAGTCCATGTGCTTGGGTGAGATCTAATTTAATTTACACTTGAGCCAAGGCTAGCAGGCTAGCAGAAGCTGCATTTCCTTTAAGGAGGAGAAAGAAAAGGAGGAGGCTGTAGTCCATGTGCTTGGGTGAGATCTAATTTAATTTACACTTGAGCCATTGCATTCTGGGAGCCAGTGCTGGGAGGCTACTTAAGGCTACTCAAGGCTAGCAGAAGCTTCATTTCCTTTAAGGAGGAGAAAGAAAAGGAGGAGTCTGTAGTCCATGTGCTTGGGTGAGATCTAATTTAATTTACACTTGAGCCAAGGCTAGCAGGCTAGCAGAAGCTGCATTTCCTTTAAGGAGGAGAAAGAAAAGGAGGAGGCTGTAGTCCATGTGCTTGGGTGAGATCTAATTTAATTTACACTTGAGCCATTGCATTCTGGGAGCCAGTGCTGGGAGGCTACTTAAGGCTACTCAAGGCTAGCAGAAGCTTCATTTCCTTTAAGGAGGAGAAAGAAAAGGAGGAGTCTGTAGTCCATGTGCTTGGGTGAGATCTAATTTAATTTACACTTGAGCCAAGGCTAGCAGGCTAGCAGAAGCTGCATTTCCTTTAAGGAGGAGAAAGAAAAGGAGGAGGCTGTAGTCCATGTGCTTGGGTGAGATCTAATTTAATTTACACTTGAGCCATTGCATTCTGGGAGCCAGTGCTGGGAGGCTACTTAAGGCTACTCAAGGCTAGCAGAAGCTTCATTTCCTTTAAGGAGGAGAAAGAAAAGGAGGAGTCTGTAGTCCATGTGCTTGGGTGAGATCTAATTTAATTTACACTTGAGCCAAGGCTAGCAGGCTAGCAGAAGCTGCATTTCCTTTAAGGAGGAGAAAGAAAAGGAGGAGGCTGTAGTCCATGTGCTTGGGTGAGATCTAATTTAATTTACACTTGAGCCATTGCATTCTGGGAGCCAGTGCTGGGAGGCTACTTAAGGCTACTCAAGGCTAGCAGAAGCGCGCGCCTAACGGCGCGCGAATTTTGATTTTTTTTTTTATCTAGTCAAGGAGGTGTTTAGAGAATAGAAGAGGAGCCGGCCTGAAGCATCAGAGGAAGTGAATCAGAGACTTGCCTTTGGAAGGAGCTTTCAGCCAGGAGCTCTCTACATAACTATAGGCCCCGTGACTTGAACTCAGTGACAGAGCTTGGGAATAAAGGCCAAGTCTAGCAAGGGAAGCCCACAGTCTTGTTTCAGTGCCTCCTTAAGACTTCTCAGTATGGACACTGAAGGCCCTGCAGCAGTCACCTGCAACACCTGTGGGATGTTTGTCTTCTTGCCTACAGAGGTGGCGAACTACACCTGCCACAAGTGCAAGTTGGTAGTCCTCTTGGAAGAGAAAGTACAGCAGCTAGAGGAGCAGATATCTGCACTCCAGCATCATAGAGAGCAGGAGAATCTCCTGAACAGAACAGGCCAGAATGTCTTGGGTGGGAAACAGACAGAGGAAGTTGTTGGGGTGGAGGAGGTCACTCCACATACAACAGAGGTAGATGCTTGGAGGGAGGTCACACACAGAAGTAAGGAAACCAGGGAACGTTCTGTGAGCGGCTTGCAGCTACAGAATCGCTTTGAATCTCTCTCTGTTGTCAGAGATGATGAGGAAAAGCAGCAGGGACAGACATCAGGGACAGAGCAGGGGAGCCTGAGAGTATCACGAAAAGGAACAGCCACTGCTAAGCCTCGGAGGAGGCACGTGGTCGTGGTGGGGGACTCCTTGCTGAGGGGTACAGAAGCAGTGGTTTGTGGGCCTGACAAGATGTCTCGGGAGGTGTGTTGTCTCCCTGGGGCAAAGATCCATCATGTGACGGAGAGGCTGACAAGACTTGTCAAGCCTACTGACCGTTATCCCCTTCTTTTGGTTCATGTGGGAACCAATGATACTGCAAGGCACAGCCTTCAGAATATCAAAAGGGATTATGAGGCTCTGGGAAGGAAGCTGAAAGAGATGGATGCACAGGTTGTCATCTCATCTCTACTCCCGGTAGAAGGGCATGGTCCAGGAAGGGAGAGGAAAATAGCAGAGGTGAATAACTGGCTCCGTAGATGGTGCCGCCAAGAACAGTTTGGATTCTTGGATCATGGGCTGCGGTTCCATGAGGAGGGACTTCTGGCAAGGGATGGGCTGCATCTCACGCCAGTTGGCAAAAACGTTTTTGCCAACAGTCTGAAGAATCTGATCAGGAGGGCTTTAAACTGAGTTATGTGGGGGAGGGAGACATTATACTGGAAGACAAAAGGGATGGAGAGAATAGTCCAAGTGGCATAGAGGGAACAAGGCAAACAGTGCAAGGACCCAACAGTAGGAGGCAAAAAAATGTGCAAAAGCAGCAAGTAAAGAGGACACATGGTCTTAAATGTCTCTACACTAATGCACAGAGTATGGGAAATAAGCAGGATGAACTTGAACTCCTAGCACAACAAGGGAAATATGATATAATAGGCATCACTGAAACCTGGTGGGATGAGTCTCATGATTGGAATGTAGAAATAGAGGGGTATAACCTTTTTAAGAGAAACAGGCCAAGTAGGAAAGGAGGAGGAATAGCATTATATGTCAGGGATATTTACACCAGTGAAGAGATCCAGGAAGTCAATACTGGAAGCCAGGTGGAGAGCATCTGGATAAAAATTAAAGGAGAGGGAAATAACAGGGATGTTACTGTGGGAGTCTACTACAGACCCCCGACTCAGGCAGAGGAATTGGATGATGCCTTTCTAGAACAGATGACCACACAATCAGGAAGGAGAGATGTAGTAGTGATGGGGGACTTCAACTATCCGGATATTTGCTGGAAGTCAAACTCAGCCAAATCCTCAAAGTCTAGCAAATTCCTCACTTGCCTGGAAGACAATTTCATTGTCCAAAAGGTGGAAGAGGCAACAAGGGGATCAGCCATTTTAGATCTGATCTTAACCAACAGGGAAGACCTAGTTGATGGGGTGCAAGTGGTTGGATCCTTAGGTGGAAGTGACCATGTTCTCCTGGAGTTTGTTATGCAGTGGAAGGGAGAAGCTAGGCATAGTCAGACACGCACTCTAGACTTTAGGAGAGCTAATTTCAATAAACTTAGAGAAATACTGGGAGTGATCCCATGGTCAGGAATACTAAAAGAAAAGGGAGTTCAAGACGGATGGGAGTTTCTCAAAAGGGAGATATTGAAGGCACAATTTCAAACAGTTCCAATGAGGAAGAAAAATGGAAGATGTCTCAAGAAGCCAGGATGGATGACTAAGGAACTTTCAAATGAGCTAAGTTTTAAACGGAACATGTATAAGAAATGGAAAAATGGAGAAATCACGAAAGAGGAATTTAAACAAATAGCCAGCACATGTAGGGGTAAAGTCAGAAAAGCTAAAGCGCAGAATGAACTCAGGCTTGCTAGAGAGGTTAAGAACAATAAAAAGGGCTTTTTTGGATATGTCCGCAGCAAAAGGAAGAAGAAGGAAACAGTAGGGCCACTGCGTGCAGAAGATGGCAAAATGCTAACAGGGGACAGAGAAAAGGCAGAATTACTCAACACCTTCTTTGCTTCAGTCTTCTCAGAAAAGGCAAAAGGTGCTCAACCGAAGGATAATGGAGCAGAAGACAGAATAGGGGAATTTCAGCACAGAATAAGTAAAGAGATAGTACAGGAATACTTGGTTAACCTAAATGAATATAAATCTCCAGGACCAGATGAACTACATCCTAGAGTATTAAAAGAACTAGCAAATGTAATATCAGAGCCATTGGCAATAATCTTTGAGAACTCCTGGAGAACAGGAGAAGTCCCAGAAGACTGGAGGAGGGCAAACGTTGTCCCCATCTTCAAAAAGGGAAAAAAAGAGGATCCCAACAATTATCGTCCAGTTAGTCTGACATCAATTCCAGGAAAGGTGCTAGAGCAGATCATTAAGCAGAGAGTCTGCGAACATTTAGAAGCCAATGCCATAATCACAAAAAGCCAACATGGGTTTCAGAAAAAGAAGTCATGCCAAACGAACCTGATCTCTTTTTTTGATAAAATTACCAGCTTGGTAGATGAAGGGAATGCTGTGGATATAGTATACCTCGATTTCAGTAAGGCCTTTGACAAGGTTCCCCATGACATTCTTGCAAACAAGCTTGCAAAATGTGGGATAGACAAGTTAACTGTTACATGGATTTGTAATTGGTTGACTGGCCGAACTCAAAGGGTGCTCAACAATGGCTCCTTTTCATCCTGGAGAGAAGTGACCAGTGGGGTCCCACAGGGTTCTGTCCTGGGCCCAGTGCTATTGAACATCTTTATTAACGATTTGGATGACAGAATTGGGGGCATACTTATCAAATTTGCAGATGACACTAAACTGGGAGGAGTAGCTAATACCCCAGAGGATAGGATCAAAATTCAAAATGACCTGAATAGACTAGAAAGCTGGGCCAGTGCTAACAAAATGAAATTCAATACGGAGAAATGTAAGGTTCTGCACTTAGGGCGGAAAAATGAAATGCACAGATATAGGATGGGGGACACCTGGCTGAACGAGACCACATGTGAAAGGGATCTAGGAGTCCAAGTAGACCATAAGCTGAACATGAGTCAACAGTGTGATGCGGCAGCTAAAAAAGCCAATGCAATTTTAGGCTGCATCAATAGAAGTATAGTTTCTAGATCAAGGGAAGTTATAGTGCCACTCTATTCTGCTTTGGTCAGGCCCCACCTGGAATACTGTGTCCAGTTCTGGGCACCACAATTCAAAAAGGATGTGGAGAAACTGGAGCATGTCCAAAGGAGGGCAACTAAGATGGTGAAGGGTCTGGAAACCTTGCCCTATGAAGAACGCCTTAGGGAGCTGGGGATGTTTAGCCTGGAGAAGAGAAGGTTAAGAGGTGATATGATAGCCCTGTTTAAATATTTGAAGGGATGTCATATTGAGGAGGGAGCAAGCTTGTTTTCTGCTGCTGCAGAGACTAGAACGCGGAACAATGGATGCAAACTGCAGGAAAAGAGATTCCACCTCAACATTAGGAGGAACTTCCTGACAGTAAGGGCTGTTCGACAGTGGAACACACTCCCTCGGAGTGTGGTGGAGTCTCCTTCCTTAGGGGTCTTTAAGCAGAGGCTGGATGGCCATCTGTCAGGGATGCTTTGACTTGGAGTTCCTGCATGGCAGGGGGTTGGACTGGATGGCCCTTGTGGTCTCTTCCAACTCTATGATTCTATGATTCTATGATTCTATGATTCTATGACATGCTTCCAGTTTTTTTCTTTCACTCACCTTGGTTGCTTGGCTGTGGGGACTCTCATGATGAACACATAGACCATTTAACCACTGCTAACAAGTGGGACCTTGACTTTAACACCCCCCCAAAAAAAGTATGTATACAAAGATGTAGCCCCAGCTGCTGGTTATGTGCAGGGTATAACATATAGCATATACCTGCTGGCACAGGAGATGCCTCTTCCATCTGTCAATAGGTACACAAAAGTTTGGATCTGAGTGTGCTTCTTTGAAACCCTGTAGGACAAGGAAATAATGTACTGATGCAATTCTCTGAAATGTATTTACACAGTGGATTTTTGCATATTCACCATGCCTTCAGCTAGTGAAACAAATTGCCACCCTTTCTCTTTCCTGCTGTCTTTCATCAAGGAACAAATGATTCATGGTTAATATCATTAACGTAAGAAAAATATAATCCTGTTGCCCTACACGTAACTTATGTTTGTTTGTTTTTTCATTATAAAACTTTTCAAGTAGGAAGTTTTAAGAAAATAAAAGCATTCTCACTTAAGGTATTAGTCTGTCTTTCTTCAATAAGCCACTCTGTGGTGAAGCAGCTGAAACTTGTCCCGAAACCCCCTTGAGCACTACAGGAAATACAATAATTTTTCAACAAACTGGATCTCTGTGTTTTGTGGGGGGAAATTAAGTGTGCCTGCAGGGTTAACTGTAGCCAACAGAATCTTCTATGCAGCCCGTGTCCTTCTTGTTCTGGTATCATTTAGAATAATATATGTCTAATTAACACACTTGAGGGATTTCTCTGGCTTCCTATGCAAGAGGAATGGAGTCTGAGAAGTGATGGTGATTTCGAAGGTCTCTTATCATTTAGTTTAGAAAAGTGGTTTTCTGGATTACACCTCCCAGAATCCCTCCACAGTATGCTCAGGAAATCCAATTAATAATTAATAATAATTAATAATAATAATAATAATAATAATATCCACTTTTCCAGAATCTGAGCACAAGGCCTATACAGTGTGTTAACAATGGGGATGGAGCCTTAACTGAGGTTTCAGTCCTACTTTTTTCCATAAGGTCTCCATTTCTCCATTTGGCATCATCCTACTGAATCTTGAGATTGTCAGCTTGGAGAGGGATATTTAGAATTCTCAGTCAGAGACTCCACTATTTTCGGTTATCCCATTTGAAAATTACATCACCCCTCCTCATGAAGATAGCTAAATGATGTATTACACCTTCACCATATTTTTGCCTTAATAGCATAACTTCCACTATTTTGTTTTCCACCCTATACATTCCTCAAACATGTCATTTTCAGCACGCTCTTTGACCTGCCTCTCATCAAGATTGGTTTTCCTTTATTTATTTTTTTTAAAAAAGGTGTAATAATGCAGCACTATTACACAAGTGCCTTGAAATAAACAATTAAAAAGAAAAAGACTATGGAGATTATCACACCAGGGAAAGTGATGGGAACATACCAGGATGCTCCCATCACTATCATGCTTGTGTGCTAAGATTATCAGATGATGTTGTGCAACATTGCCATAATCCCATCATTACTGAGTGAACAAAGAGGATTTTATGGCTGTTTTTTTTATTCATTGGACTTTCCTGTGAATAAAAAGTGGCCATGGAATTCCTCTTTACTCACATGATAGTGACAGGATTATGGTGACGTCATGTGATGTCATCTGATAATTTTAGCACACTAGCGCGATAGTGATGGGAGCATCCCTGCTCTCATCTCTTTCCCTGGTGTGATAATCTCCTATGACAGTAACGTTGTGGTATGTGATACCACAGAAAAGGAGAGGACAGATCTTTGCCAACCATCCTTGTGCAGTAAAGACATCGGAATAGTGACTTCCAAAGGTTAACATGCCAGGATCACACTGTTATCACACTATAACAGCAAACCATTTATATTTTTAATTTCTTAAACAAAAATTTAAATAGGGTTTCAAGAGTGTAGACCAGGAAATATAGCTGTTCTCTTGAGAAGTCTCCCGTCTAAGCACCAGAAGTAGTCTGAGGCTTCCTTGCTAGAAATTTCCTTGGGAATTTTCAACATCATGCCCACTATTCAGTCATTTTCACAGTGAAGTGGAATGAGACATTCACATTCAGATTGGTTACTGAACCATAGCAGGAAACTGAGTCATTAATGGATTATTTCTAACATAAAAATTTGAATTTCCAACTACATTACAACAACACTAGGGCAGTCACAACATTGTGTGATAAAACAGAGGCAAATATAACATTAATCCACTGCTGTAACGCTGAAACAGTGTTGTGTAATAAACACCATAGAACATTAAGAAAGACCAAGGACATTTCAGGTTGAATCATAGGCAGTTCTGACATTGTAAGAAGTATAGAAGATTGACAGCAAAATCATGTAGCCTCCCCTGCCCCCCACCCACTGTGAACAAGCATTCTAGGATTATACTGTTATAACTTTTTACACTCCACATTGGGATTTCTAATTCATGTCTCATATATTTGCTAATAGTTATGAAACAGGAAGCAAGAGATTTTGTGTCATTTAGCTGCTGCCTTTTTATAATAGTTAAATTAATCAAGCAAAGCCTCTTTATAGTTTAGAATACATTTGCACATTTTCTAAAATCATAGTTGGTTAATGAGACATTAGTTAATAAATTATGACTTCTTATTGGAATGAGCCTGTTTGTAATGAAATTAGAAATGTGAATTGATTGCATATTTTTAGTTGCTTTCCAAAATGCTTAACTGATTAATCAATTACATTTAAATACATTTGCGTATCACCAAACGTTCAATATGCTTTTGGAAATACTGAGAGAAATGAAGGTTAACATAATGTTTAATTTTTTATTCTCTGTTTCAGTACAGCCAGTCTTGCTTAGTGGTTTGAGCATTGGACTATGACTCTGGAGACCAGGATTCGAATGCCTGCTCAGTCATGAAAAACCCACTAGAAGACCTTGAGCAAGTCACACTCTCCCAGCCTCACAAACAATGCAACTTAGTTATGCCTGGATTACTAAAGAGGAAAAGAAATGAAACGGAAGGGGAAAGGAGGAGGAAGGGATAATTATTCTGAGTTATGATAGTTGGATAACTAGTTACTTCCAAGTTCTAGTTTTTCATTGGAATGCCTCTACCAACAGCACATCTCTTTCCCTGAATTAAGCCCACATGGTCATGTTCTTGCATGACAGAGCTGTCAAGAAGTGGCCTCTTCTCTCTTTCCCGCATTGTTTACATTTGTCAGATTGCTGAAATGCTGGCAGCCAGCTACATTTAGTAGGAAATTTCCTCCTCAGAAAAGCCAGCACCATTTTTTTTAAAAAATGCAACTCATCCAGGATGATGCCCCATCCCCATCAATGTTCCACTCACACCTGAGATAATGCTCAAACAGGCATTGCAAGAGCATTATCTCATATATGGGTTTGGAATGTCTGCTCACAAATAGAGCTCTCAAGAGGTGGCACCCTAGCTTATGCTTCAGAAAGTTGGATGAGAACATGGCTCAGAACTGTATCTATAAGTGCCAGGAAACTCCTAGAATCACTGGAAAATTCTGGGAGGTGTAGTCGAAAAAAACGAAATTTTGCCCAGCTGTGGGATCTGTGCATGAGTGAATGCTCCAAGCTGCTGTCTCAAGCAGACCCACTAATGTAGAAGAATCCTGGCCCACCTCTCCCACCTCTTTGTGGCAGAGATCTCTTCAGTCTGAGAGCTCAGTAGCCAAATGAATAAGAGGTGGATACTCTCTCTCCCAATATCTTTTAGTAACACATTGTGAGTGGGAAAAACGTTTCTTTAAATCTTGTTGCAGGTGGCGAACTGGTCCACACATTGGTAAATGACAGTGCCTGCCAAGCAGTGGTCTTTTCTGGCCCTGGAGCTGATAGAGGAAAAGCCGCAGTGGCAGACCACAGCAACATCTGCATGTGTAAACAACAAATGAGGAGAAAACAGGTCTGGGTGCAGGGCAGAACAGATGTGTGGTCCATTCAGACTCTTCCCCCACCCCCACCCCACCCCCAATGTAGATAATCCCTTGGGGGTTAACCTTACACTCCATTTGTAAGGTCAAGCTGGCTTTCTGAAATGGAATGTGGTGAATTCAATAAATTTACCCTCTCTAGCAATTAATTCAAATTCAAATTGGAAGCTTTTGTGCTACACAGAAGTTTTTTGCTGGCTGTCACATGCAAAATTCATTTTTAAAAATTTCATTTTCAATGAAAGTAGTCCTTATCCAACAAGCCAATCTTTTTAGCTTTTACTCAAAGATAGGTGCCTACATGATTATGACCTGCTTCATGGCATTCCCTGTTCACCCCCTCTCCTTTCTTCCTTTTCTTTTTAATCATATGATTTCATCCAAGGAACCAACTGAAACAAATAGTTCCTTGTTCAGGTTTGTACATGTAGCTTTCTAGTAAATATGGATGACTGCAATAAAATTTAAATACAAAGAAGTCTCTTGTTTGGAGCGGATGCAGTCACCACTGCAGGAGCAATTAATACTGATTTGGAGCACACTAATGGGACTAAAGTGGGTAAACCTGAAATTATCCACTTGTAGTTCAACTCCTAATGATGGCATGTGTGTATGTGGGACGGATGGATACACATAGATAGTGTGCTTTCTTTACCTTCCTAAGGCAAATGAGCCTTCCACCAGAGTCTGTGATAAAAGATGGCAACAGTGAAGAACCTCTGGGGAAATATTAGAAGCATTCTCCATTATGTTTAAATACCATTTCAGTGCAATCCTATGTCTCGTGAGGTAGCATCTCTTTTGTATTAAGAATTTCAAAAAATCTATTGTGTTTTTAAAAGTTTTGAATGCTTCCTTGGGTCTTGTACCAGAAGAAAGATAGGATATTGAATCAATCAACCATAGCAATAGCATTTGCATTTCTATACCACTTCATACTGAACTAAGCAGTCTCTAAGTCGTTTACAACATGTAAGCCAATTGCCCCCAACAAACTAGGTACTCATTTACTGACTTCTGAAAGGATGGAAGGTGAGTCAAACTTGGAGCCTCGCAACATCGAACTCACATGGCTGCACTACTGGCATTTAACAACTGCAACACCAGGGCTCCTTCAAGGACTGATTGGAACTATGTGCCCTCCATCCCCACTTGAGGTTGTACTCCTATGATATTACCACATTCCTACTCTCATGGGAAGATCAATGTTCCTGCTCTGACTGAGACAGAGAAGGTCCTTGGTCCTAAGCCCTCCCAGGACTTGTCTACAGTCCTCTAGCATGGGAGAACATTTAGGAGATGGTATGATGAATTTTGCTCTTATTGCTTGTGAGAAAAACATACCCTCCAATACTGCACAGATGAAAACACGGACACTTACAGTCAAGAACATCAGAGTGTGGTCAAAATGGCTAATGCTACTAATGAGGAAGATAACACAAGCTAGGAGAGGCTGCAACAGTTTACTTTTGCCTGAGTCTACTGGGAAGGGCAAGACTCCACACCTTCATTTCTCTCCCTGTTGGATTAAGTGGATGCAAACTAGTTTTGCACTCTGCTTGCAGCAATTGAAGTAAGTTGAGGATAAAGAGGGAAATGAGGCAAAAGAGAGAGAGAGAAACTGGTGCTTTTTAAAAGCCACTAGAAATATCATAGAATGATAGAATCACAGAATCTTAGAGTTGGAAGAGACCACAAGGGCCATCCAGTCCAACCCCATGCCATACAGAAACTCCCAATCAAAGCATCCCTGACAGATGGCCATCCAGCCTCTGTTTAAAGACTTCCAAGGACGGAGACTCCACCGCACTTCGAGGGAGTGTGTTCCACTGTCGAGCGGCCCTTACTGTCAGGACGTTCCTCCTAATGTTGAGGTGGAATCTCTTTTCCTGGAGCTTGCATCCATTGTTCTGAGCCCTGTTCTCTGGAGCAGCAGAAAACAAGCTTGCATATGGGATGATAAAGGATTAACTGGGACTTTCCTTGACAAATTGGGAAAGTAGGAGGGTATGGGAAAGGGCCACAGGAAGTAAAATAAACAATAAAACAGTTCCAAAAAAGAATAGTAAATGCTCTTCCATACCTCTCTTACACCTTGCAAACAGACACTTTGAATGGCTCTGGTTCATTTCTAGATTTTGCCTTGTCCTTCTACCTTTCTGTAAAAAAATGCAGGGCAAAATATATCTGACAAATGGGAACACTATGAATTTAGAATCTGCTTGAACAACCTTTTTCTGGAATTAAGTTGATCTAACATTATGACACATGTCTTAAGAAGGAAAGAAATATCACTTAAATATTATTATCTGAATGTTCAGTGTCTATTTAAAACTGACATGCTTGGAAGATGTGTGAATTCATATAGTGTCTTATTTCTAGCAAAGAAGAATTCTCAGTCATTTCCCAAACCATTTGTTGGGATATATAGTAAGTCACAGTTCATGAGGGCATCATAAAAACTTTCAAGACAGTGGCTTGAGTTCAATGAGAGTCTCCCCTAATGTATCATGGTCACACTTGGGCCCTTTGTTTTAAAAGCCTGGCTACAATTCCCAGAATTCCAAAGCATTGAGCCATGGCAATTAAAGTGGTGTCAACCTGGATTATTACTGCAGTGTGGGTGCAGCCCTAGTCTACATCTCAAGTGACTAAGTAGAACCTCCAATGGCCTTGTGGGTTCCTGGAGCTCTGCTCATCTTTGACTATGGTACCTCCACCTTTTCCCTGAATTCTTCCCTATGATGTCAAAGAGCTGCTACATTTCTAATTAAAATATAATACTAATATTTACATAAATTTGCCCCTCTTAATATAAATTTGCCTCAGGTTTCATAAAAGTTATTTGTTTGGACCACAGCTTACAGAATCCCTTAGTCTACATGGCCCTGTATGGTACAGGTTGCAGTCCAAAAAGTAACTTTTTGAAATTCTAGTTTGTGTGTAAAAACTTTATGAAAATCTGTGTCCTCTGTTCTGGTCACCCTGATCTTATGTCTTTCTGTGAATCAACACAAGTCCAGCAGAATCAGGCAAGGGACCGACAGCATAATATCATGCATTCAGGATCAGAGCCAGGTGACTACTTAATTTGTCTTATTTTATTTTTTTTACAAAGACTACAGTTCACAACGAAAAAGTACCCTCCACATTTTAAGACTATAAACTCTGGTTTTTGTTTTTGTTTTTAACAATTCAAGCTCTCTTTGCTGCTCTCTATGCTGGCATTGTTTCAGGAAGATCAACTGCATATCATGTCAGTTCAACTTTCACATACCAATCCAATCATGAAATTATACTTCCCAAATGTCTTCATTTTCCCTTATTAAATATATTAATTACAGCAATCACATGGTGACTTGGTGACTCTACAGGTTCAAAAAAAGGAGAAGCTTCAGTCTGCTTGACATCTGTGATTTGCAGAAAAATGTAATTCAAAACATTTAAAATATTTTTAAGGTTCAAAAAAAAAAAAAAGAATGAGGAAGAGGGGTAGTGGGAATCATTTCTTTTTTCCAGTCTCTTTGTTTTGAATTTTAAGAAGTACAAAAGGAAGCAAAACAATAATAAAATAATTGACACTCACTTTCATGGATTTTTTGATTTTTTAAAACTAAAATCTCAATTGTTTTTCTTTTTTTCTTTTTGATTGGAACATTAATTTACTTTTATCACTTTCAAACAAAACATCTGTCATTGATTTCCCCACATGACATCTGTCATTGATTCCCCCCCCCCAACACACACACAAAGCTTCACATGCCAATAATAAACCATGAAAAACAAACACATATATTAGCTGGGGGAATTAAACCAAACTCCATGGAGATAAAAAAAAAAATGCTTCATTTCATCTCACCATTGTTACTGACATGGCTTCTATTGATTGTAAAATGTGTATTTGTTTATTTATTGGTTGCTGATGTTGGTTTACTGACTATAAGTTAATAAAATGAAATGCTAAGAAGGAAAAGGAAAAATCATTGGGTTTCTGTGTTTCTTATTGATCCAATTGAGAAGACCTTCAAGGGAATAAAACAGTATGTGACTAAGATGAACAACTATGTCAATTTCACTTTTCCCCAAATATTTTTTTAAAATCAAGTTATTACTGTCTAGCTCATGAAAAACTTTGTGAAATTTGCTAAGTGCTTAAATTTTCATCCATCAACATTGGTCAAATGCAGAAGTCAAAGCTCTTCCCAGTATGAAAAGGTTCATATCATACTGGCTTGCCATTCAGCTGTTAAAGATGAGGAGCCATCCAGGAAATGAAGACTGGCAACCGTAATTCAGAACTACCAACTTAGGAGTTTATCAGACAAGAGGAATTTCTCTTTATTTCGAATGGAGCCAATTGGAGCCAATTTGAATTCACATGAATTTGCTAGTTTAGCGAATTTAGGTGAATTCCAATTGTGTTTGGGATACATTCAAAATGTGTACACATTACCTGAAAATGACTCCCCCGTTGCTTGAAATTGCATGAGATGCTTTAATACGCAATAACGTAAAACCCATGATTGCGTTCCGAATGATTTCCCTTTTGCCTGAAATTGCGAATTGTGTGAAATACTTTAATACACAATAACGTGAAACCCCATCATTGCGTTCAGATTGCCATTAGATTATACTTCCAAATTCCGTCATCTGATAAACTCCTTATTCGAATACCCAGGGATTCTATGCCATATTTTTCAAGAGCTGAAGGCCTTGCATAAGCATTCTCCACTTCCCCAAACTTGGATTTGCCTACACTCATTCTTTTTATTTCAAATGCATTCTATCTTGCTTATTAAATAATCTGCAGAGTTTGAAATTTCTTTAAAAAAAAGAAAAGAAGCTCATCCATCACTATTATCCCATGTGTTTGGTTCTTGTACCAAATCTTTCTTGCACATATGAAGTAACTCAAACATGCATGGCTAGTCCCCTCCCTGTTTTCCTCCCACCAGGAGGTTGAGACATTTTTGTTTAGGCAAGGTGTTTATGTTTAATCATATGTGTCCTGGACTGCAACCAGCACACACCAACACAAGCTGATAAGAAAGCTCAGCAGGAAGTTAGCTCTGCAGCTGAGAGAAAATCTACAGACCTGAGTGGTGTTCACAAAGTTAATCCAGAAGCCAAAGCTGAGGTCAGGGTTGGAGAAGTCACAGAGATCAGTCCTGTCCAAGGTCAGGGCAAGGAGAAGGCAGCAATAGTCCAATTCATTCCAAGGTTGCAGGGTCAAGGTAAAACAAGAGTTCAAGAGACACGGAGCCAGCATCCAGTCACACCAAGAGAACTTGCAATACGTTCTGGCAAAGGGATGGCGTCCCACCAGTGGTTAAGTAGGAGACACCCTCCCTGTTATCAGCTGTGCCTTATTAGCAGCATGCTTTTCTGCAAGCCTGCGGGACCGACACACGCAAGCACTCTCAGCTCTCCTTTCCTTAAAGGAAGGGACCTTCAGGGTTGGTTCTTCCTTAGGAGCCACACTCAGCTGCTGAGCCTCTGAAGGGAGCTCCACAGTGCTAGAACCTGGCTAAGCCTCCACTCCCGAGGTTGAAATGGCAGGACTGGGGTCTGGCAGGGCAGAACTGGGACCTGGTCTAGCCTCCAACTCCTCTTGCTCCTGAGGAGCCATGTCCTCCTCCTCATCCTCCAACTTCATCTCTTGGCTAGCCATGACAATATGGTAGTGTGGTATTCAGGGCCTAAATGCCCTAAAAATTATGAGATCCTGTCTGATCTTGGAAGCTGGGCAAAGTCAGCTGTGGTTAATTCTTGGGTGGGAGACCACCAATTAATACTAGGTGATGTAGGCTATATTTCAGAGAAAAGAGCTGGGGGGAAAAAACTCTTGAGTATTCCTTGCCTAAGAAAATCCTGTGAAATTCATGGGATCACCATGAGTCAACAGGTGACTTGATAGCACATACATACACACTATGGTATTTAAAAATGGGGTGTTCTCTTTTACTTTTTGGGAATCCTTTTAGTTATCTTTTAAATGCATAAACTATTTTAATTATGTGCCTTTTAAGATAATTCTTATTTAGTTGTTTTTTGACTTTTGTAAAATAAAAAAATAGCTAAATTTAAGTCCTATCCCAGAAGAAAGGTGAGGTATAAATTGAATAAATAAATAAATACATTCTGGCATAGGGGCACCCAAAATTCTCTTTGCATCCTTGGAATGATCCATTGGTTATGAAGCAGATGGTATGGAAAAAGTAAGGTATCACTATCATAACATTCCTAGAAAAAGAAAAAGAACTGTTGATGCCAATACATGGCATATTGTATTGGTGTCAATGCATGGGGCAAGCCTGTAGGCAGGGCAAAGTCACTAAAGATTTTGAGAGAGCTACTAAAAAGATCATACCTTTATTCTCACTTTTCTTCGGTCATGGAATTCAAGGCAGCACACATACATAAATCAAGCAGGCAGTCCTTGAGGCACTGTCCAGACCAGCAATCTGGTTGCATTAACAGACCTCTGACAATAATCTGGCCCATGCTATTTATGTCTGTATCTGTATGAGGTAAAGGGATAGGGAAGTGCATGAGGGAACAATGACCTGGCTTCCAGAAGGAGCCATATAGTGCAGAGAAATATTTATGGAAACACTGAAGGCCACTTTTAAGTACCACTCTGAAACAAGGTTGTTAGTCAAAGTAAAGGCCATAAATGCACTGCACACATAGCAGAGGTCAAAGAAGCTATTGTGACATGGAGCACACACCCAGCAGAACACACAAATGATGCTGCTGGGAGACCTTATCACACACCCATGAGGTCAAAGATGCAAATAAGCTCCTACTAGCACTTGAGCCAGGAGTGGTAAGGAAACAGTACTGGTGTTAATGCAAGTTTAATGGGACTCTGTTGCAGTTTAAGAATTATTCTGTGCAAAATTTGCACATGGTTATTTTGCACAGGAAACAGATTGCCTGAGCAGAAAAAAAATACTGATATGAGGGGGTATCCTAAAGTTTTAATTATCACCCTTAAAAATGTTGACAGAGGGTTTGTCTTTATTTGTAGTTGTTAATTTATCTCTATGTAGTCACCATCCAGACTGACACATTTTCCCCAGCATTTCTTGACCCTCTGAATACCATTATTGTAGAAGTCTGCAGATTCACCTTACAAGGATTTTACATTTTAGTCACTTCTGGTGCAACCTGTCACAAAAATAAAGGATGCAATGAGCTGATTTTCTCAATATCATGCACTTAGGGACCAATTGTGACACTGACAACATTTCATCATTATACCATAATAACTTCCAGGTGATAATTATTACTTTACAATACTCCCTCATAAGGTGCAATCTGCAAACTTCTACAATATCAGGTATCCAGAGGGTCAAGAATCACTGGGGAAAATGTACAAAACTGGATGGTGACTACATAGAAATAAGTTAGCAACTACAAATCAAAACAAACTTTCTATCATATTTTTTAAAGGTGATAATTTAAACTTTTGGATACCCCTCGTATACAGAAAGTTTATTTTCAGTGGATAAAAAGTTTGTTTCTTGCACAAAGAAATGATTAATTGGGGATTTATTCTTCACAAAAATCACACATGGTTGATTCACACAGAAAACAGCATTCACACAGAAAACGGTATTTTTCAGGAATCAACTTATTTCTCTGTAGTAAATAATGATTGACATCCTCTATGGCAGATACAAATGCAAATCCTAGAGTTACACACACATGACAATTACATATTCACAGTCACTATGTATGCACTATTTAAAAGATTACGTAGGAATGGGGAGGGGGTAGATTCTAAGATTCTAAGGAGTAATGATCTAAAACTGAGAACTAAAGTTAGAATTGTCCAAGCTATTGTAATCAAGCTAAGATTACTATTTATGGATCAGAGAGCTGGACAGTGAAGAAAGCAGATGAGAAGAAAATCAACTCATTTGAGATGTGGTGCTGGAGAAGGGTTGTCAGAATATCAGAATACTGCGGGGAACCAAAAAGACCAAAAAATGAGTCCTAAAATAGATCAAGCCTGAAATCTCCTTTCAAGCTAAGATGACCAAACTTAGGACTCTTTCATACAAGGCTAAATTGGAAGTATAATTTAAGGTCAATTCGAATGCAATCATGGGTTTTATGTTATTGCAAATTAACTCTTCACATGCAAATTCGGGCAGGAGGGAAGCCAATTCGAATGCAATCATGGGTTTTACCTTATTGCGAATTAAAGCTTCGCATGCAAATTCGGGCAGGAGGGGGTTAATTTCTGGTAATGGGAAGTAATTCCGAACGGAGCAGGGGTTCATGTAAATTCGCTAAACAAGCGAATTTACATAAATCCGCATTGGCTCCATTCGGAGTTGGGAGAAATTCCTCCCCGTTTGAAAGAGTCCTTAGACTGTCATACTTTGGCCATATGAGAAGGGAGGACTCATTAGAAAAGACAATAATGCTAGGAAAGGTAGAGTGAAGTAGAAAGAGAGGAAGATGGATAGATTTAATTAAGGAGATCACAAGTGTGCATTTACAGGACATGAGCAAAGCAGTGGAGGACAGGGGGCCTTGGAGGTGTCTCATCCACAGGGTCACCATGAGCCGAGGCCTACTCAAGGGTTGCTAAAAACAGCAACAAAGGGACCATAGAAGTCCCTCCATCCCCTGTAACTATTAAGCAGCCGTTGTGATCAATGGAGATCTTTTCTCCTGTCAACTGGGAAGCAACTGGCTGACATTTCCACCCACCCCTTCATATGAGTGATTTCCACCAAGAGAGAGAATTGTAACAGGGACTCCAATTGTACCTGTTGCACTGGAGATGGCTTATGGTGTCAAATGACTGAAAATCACTCATAGATTCACCAATGAATCCTGAACTCTTTTCTGCCAATCCGTGCTGCTTGCTGCCCTTGCACACAGAAACCGTTCGTGTTGAGCAGGACAAGAACAGACGGAGCATTAAGAGCTTGAAGACATACAAGTTGATTGACGGAGTTATGGACAATACAGTTGGTTTTCTATATCCACAGTTTTTTATCCATGGATTCAACCATCCACAGCTTAAAAATATTCCCCTTCTCCCCCCCCCAAAAAAAAATTCCAAAAAGCAAGCCTTAATTTTGCCGTTTCATATATGGAACACCATTTTACTATGCCATTGTATCTAATGGGACTTGAGCATCCACATATTTTGGCATCCATAGAGGTTCCTGGAACCAAACCCCAGCAGATACCAAGAGCCCACTCTATTGACAATGACTCTAGAAATTTACATGAACAGAAAACCGCTGGGGTTGGCTCTTTCTACTTCCAGCTAATCTCTGGGAGAGCAAAATCCTTACAAAAAGATTCCCTCCCTTTTGTTGTTTATAAGCCTTAGCATCAATGTAGATTTCCAAGGTCTAATCTTGAGACAACCTGGGTTGCAGTGCAATTATATCTGAACAACTTCCTTATTGAGGACAATAAGCATTAGCACAATAGTGTCACTAAGTTGATTCTTTTCTGGGCACAGCTTTAGAGAAATCAGAGGCAGTATGAAAATCTTGGATTCTTTGCAGTACCTTGGGTGCTGGCTTGTTTGGGCAGACTTTGTCAACACTGCCAGTTGCCTAGAGAATGCTAATGGAACTCTACATTTGCTGGCTTCAGGTTTTTTATTCTTATTATTTTCGTTGTCACTCGCCTGCATATGTGTGTGTGTATGTGTCCCCTCTATTCTCATCATGAGAAGAGGATAACACCACAGAAGAATGTAGCTTGTCATCTCTGATGCTGGGTTTTATGTCTCAGCATAATGAGATGCCATATTGTTACATTTTAATGAGAATGTCTATGATTTTACATCTGTTCTTTTCAAACCTTTGGGAAAACGGAGACACCACAGAAGGAGATAGAGTTATTATTCCAAGGAAAACATCATTTTTTCCCCTCTTAGCTGTGCTGCGCTTTCACACTGGCAAGTCAGCCTGGAACTGTTTGGCCTACAACTTTTCTAATGTTAACCAGGTACTAAATATAGCAGCCCTTCATTAGAAAAGTCTTTCTAATGGCCCTCATTTGGGCTTTCACATACTGTGTCAAAACAACCCACCACTTAATAGTTGTACTCTCTTTCTTTCTCTGTCTACACTCTAAATTATTATATAGTTATATAGGAAATTGGGAAAGAAGTTCTGTCAATCTGACAGGCCAGCCCTACCATTAGGTAGAGGGAGGTGACTAGGTCAGGCAGCCCATGTGGAAGGAAGTAGCATGGTGCTGAAGAAAAGAACAGTGTGGCATTGAGGCTGCCAACGAGCCCTAGTGGCACAGTGATTAAATGCCAGTACTGCAGCTACTCACAAGGTTGTGAGTTCAGTCCCCACCAGGGGCTCAGGGTCAACTCAGCCTGGCATCCTTCCGAGGTTGCTAAAATGAGTACCCAGTTTGTTGGGGGGCAATTAGCTTACACATTGTAAAATTGCTTAGGGAGTGCTTAAGTGCACTGATAAGAGGTATAGAAATGTATTTGTTATTGCAGCGGAGGAGTTTACGCCCCAAGAAAGAAATGAAGCAGATTGGCAATGAAAAAAAAAGGCCACAACTTTATTAACAGCAATACAAGGTATGGTTGGCCTACAAGCATGAGGTCTGGATCTGCACATCACCAACACTGAGGTTGACTGATGTGAGGTTGCTTGTATGTCAAGCATTAGGATGACTTTGAGGCGATGCAACACCCTTGCACAATTATGCAATTATACAGCTTCCTGAGAAAGGCCTCTAGTCACCGGGATAAACTCCATGTGACTCACAGTTGGCCACATCACACCTGTTTTCTGGGTCCAAAGGACTCCCGATCCAGTGCTACCAAGCCCTGGAAACCAGCCCACCAGATCCAGTAGCTGTGCTGCTGCCCCAACAAGTTGTGACAAACAACACCAATCCCAGGGAGGGAGGCTGGGGAGCCAAGCGAAAAGGAAAGGGCACGGCATCACCACGCACCGGCCCTTATATAATCCTCCAACTGTGGAGGCCTCCAGTGATGTCCCTCCTCCCAGGTCCCCCTGGCAAATGAGAGGAGGAGGTGGGAAAACCGACCAATTCCCGTGGCACTCACCCAGGCAGCCTGGGGAGCCTGGGAGCTGGGCTTCCCGCCAGTGGGAAGAGCCATTGACATTGAAAACTGGCAGATTGGGCTTCAAGCCCCATGGCAACTGTGCCTGCCCGCTCAAGGCAGGAGGTGCCATTTGCTATTACTATTACTCTGGATTTCCTTAGAAGATGTGGGGCAAAGGGTAATTGCATTAATCCTTTTTAAGGGGGATATACTTCAGGTGTGGTGCTGAATTGATTCTACATTGTCCAGATAGTTTGCACCAGAACCAAGGATTGGGCCCTGCATCTTTCAGACTGGTCACTGAGGAAACTGTGGGAGACTGTGTTATTTGGCCAATGCAGATAGGTCCTGTTTCTGCCAAAGGAGTTTATCATACAGGAGCTCCAGCACAATCTCAGAACGGAACAGGAGGGGCCAGGAAGGGAACAAAATGAGTGGGGAACTCATTTTACCACACACACAAGTCCCTCACTCATTCCGTTCCCTGCCCTTTCATAACCAGTCCATTCCAGAGAGGAGGAGATTTTTAAGAACTGTTTTGAACAGTTCTCAAAAAGCTCCTCCTCTGGAAAGGACTGGGAACAGATGGGGAATGGAACGGAAGGAGTGAGGGACTTGTGTGTGCGGTAAAATGAGTTCCCCACTCATTCCTCACTTGTTCCAGGCCCCTTCCGTTCCTTTCTGAGAGTGGTCCTTGGAGCCCCTGTGAGATAAACTCCATACTTTACCTATGAACTCACAGTCAGCCAGTAAGATATAAGTGAGGGTAGCACCATGGCAACATTATGGAGAAGTTATCCACTGTTGTGACCATATGTCCTATTTACAGAGGATGATCCATTTTTCGAAATCATTCTTTGTACCAGAAATGGGAAATGTATGGTCCTTCAAAGGCTGACCTGCTGCCCCCATCACACACACACACACACACACACACACACCACAGTAAAGCAATGTTGGCTGGGGCTGGTGAGAGTTGCAATCCAGCAATTTCTCAAGGGCCACACATCTGTTTTTGATATGCCTGAAGAACCTTCCAGTCCTAGTCCAGTGGGTCATATGAACAAAAGAGCAAAGGCCTTCATGTGAACTGTGGATAGAAGCACCTGGACTGCTGGCAGAAAATGACCCACAGATGGGTCATCTGGAGCCCTTTTACACTATGCAATTATGGTGTTATGGTTCCACTCTAACTGCCATAGCTGTAGCCTATGGAGTTCTGGGATGTGTAATTTGGTGATGAGGCACTAGAGGAACTCTGTGGTTATAATCCATCAATTACAGATTCCAGGATTCCATAGATTGAAACCATGGGATTTTAGAGATAGAATTGTGTAGTGTGAAAATGCTTCTATACTGCAATAAAATTTGTGACATTTCTAGATAGTCTTTATAGGCAACGTATATTTGTGTAAGCTCTGATTACGTGAGTAGAGGTACTTTTAAGAGGAAAGTGGAAGAAGGCAACCTGAACCTCCTTGTGAAATGCCTTTTCCTGTAGGTGTATAACTGGGGGTAAACAGGCTTGTGGACATCACTCCATTCTCCCTAGGCACTGACTTTCCATGGAGAGGGAATATCTGAGAGCTATCTGGCAGCTCTAGTATATTTAGGATCCAAGAACTAGCTTTACTCTTTGTCCAAGGGTGATGGATGTATCTTCTCTTTCTTCAGCTGGAAATCCTAATATAACACAAATAATCTAAAGAGATAACACACACAGGAAGCAGTTAATTCATACCATGTGTGTCATACCATATAACTCCTTTTTCCAATTTTTTTATTGGTAAACACATACAATGCTACTCTGAACTTGAAGCACATTCTTCTGGATTGTGAGTGCATTACAACCTGAGAAAGCCTTAGAATAATGAAAATGAGCAATAAATGTAGTTGGGAAAAGTTCACACTTACGCAATGTTCCCTGAGCTAAATAGATAATACATTACACACTATAGGTTAAATTCTGCTTTTATTGGTGGCTGGAAGTGATATGAGATACGTGAGGATAGCATGGGGCCTTTTTTCTATTTCAAGATGCACTTGCTGAAACAACTAGCATTAACACAACTAGAAGTGGTTTGCCCCCTTTTTAGTATCAGACCTTTTGAATATTAGAGTTTTGCTTCACTGATGTGTTGATCCTCTCTGTTTTGTTAAAATCAGGATTACTTGTTGCCACTTATCTGTCAAGTCATGTAATCTGACAACATTTCAACTGTTGTGGGAAGACACCAGTAGAAAAGGATATTTTTTTTTCTACAGTCAATTTGAAATGAAAATCCTAGGCAGAATCTTGTTGGTGCGCTATGCTAGTGGTTGTGATTTTTTTCAGGGTGTCACAGAATTAGATGGCTCAAAGCAGGAGAAGCACTTGGGGAGTATGATAATCGTGCTATTACCACAATTTAATCATGATTTAATTATGCTTGCCTCCTCCATGTGAAAGAGCCTATAGTCTATGAAACTTCATGCTACAAAGTATTTCACACAGCCTCAAAAGTGCTATAAGATCCATTTGCATACTGATATATCTTCAGAGTGTTACTTCTTCCATAGCCACTGCACATGTGACCTTTTCCTTTCTACTATTACTCTCTACAGTGCCATAGTTCTGCTGGCACCGTGTATCAACAGGATTCAAGCCTTCATGTCCCCCGCCCCCTTTTATGGATATAAACAAATTTATAAATTATTTGCTAGCATTCTGTTAGTGAGTTACAATGCTGGAAATCCAACTTATGTCAATGAAGCTCACTTTTTGGTCATCACAGAGGTGAGAATTCTGTACCGATCACCTAATATTCAACCACACACATACAACCTACTTTTTTTCTGGTGCATCCCCCTCCCTCTAATTTCATAGCCAGTGGGAAGAAGGGGAGTAGCAGAGAAGCATCCAACTATTGATCTAAAGCTGAAGTCACAGCAATGGCATCATCTTCAGGGGCCTACAGAAGATCCCTGGAAGGTCCCAAAGGATGCCTGTCAGCTCTTAGGAAAATAACCAAATGCTTCTCAGCCACTCTCCACTCTCCATGAAATGCCTCCATATGGGGACGGCTACAGTAAAGAAAAGGTGATTTGGGGGTGCAGGTGGGACAAGAATATATGTGTTCCAGTCTCCTGTTGACCTATGACAACCCAATTAATTTTATTGGATTTTCTTTGGCAAGGAATACTTGGAGGTAGTTTTGCCAGATCCTTCCTCTGAAATATTGTCTACACCATCTGATATTCATTGGCAGTCTTCTATCCAAGGATTAATCAGAGCTGGTCCTGCTTAGTTTCCAAGATCAGATGGGATCTGGTGCCTTCAGGATATTTGGGCCACTTCTGTCCAGGATGTGAGCCATGGTCAGTTCTTCAAACATGAAATGAACTGAATGAACTGAAACACAATTCTATCCTGTGTGTATTAGCCAATTCTAATAGGTACAGCATTTTGCTGGTCAGGAAAGAGTCTAAAAGCTTACTGACCTGTAGCTGTCCAACAGGGAGAGAAATAAGGGTCTGATCTGCACTGCAAATAATGCTGTTTGATCCTGCTTTAACTACCATGGCTCAACACTATGGAATGCTGGGATTTGTGCTTTCATGGGATATTTAGCCTGTCAGAGAGCTCTGGTGCTACACCAAATTCCAAACCCCTGGCTTCCACTGTACTGAGCCATGTAGTTAACACTGTGTCAAATTATATTATCTGTGCAGTGCAGATTAGACCAAGGTGTAGTTGTTTTCCATATAAGTGTTAAAGATGCAGAGCCTCTGAGGAAAAATAAAAAATGTGTGAACCCTAATTTAGTGCTAACATGGTTGAACACGCAGGGATTTTGTGTACTGTAGACCCAGACTTTTGAGAGATAAGTACCCAAAGTTCTGAGTCAGAAGGAAGAGAGTATTGGTTTCTATTTCAAATTTTTAAAATATCTTTCCCCGAATACAAAGAAATTTTCATATTTCAATAAATCTATATCCAAACCAAACTGAAATGACATTCCCACCCATATTGAGGTAGTGGTATATGAAACCTATCTCTTGCTTGCTGCATTGTGAATAAGTAAATGAATGGATGCAATTATAGATCTGACACAGAAGACACCACTGAGAGTAGGTCTAAACATCAGTCCTTCAGCAACTGCTGCCAAGTTACCACAATGATATAACTGACAGTCCTCCTCCTCCTCCTCCTCCTCCTCCTCCTCCTCCTCCTCCTCCTCCTCCATATCTCTAGTTATTGGACACAGTACCATCAAAGCACCACGATGCAGGACAATGTGGGCTGTCAAAGGCTGTAGACCTTTTAATATGTGACCATGTCAAATAAAGATGCAATCAAAACATGGTAGGTGGTGCATTGCCCTTAATACTGTAAAGAAGAACTTTTCACCATTAAAAGAATCAGCATAAACATTTTTAAATAAATAAATATATATATATATATTTCATTCCAAAGGCCATGATTGCCACCATACCCAAAAAGGAGTTCAGTAATGAATCAGTGGTGTGAAGACAATAATCTAAGGCTTTACACAGTAATTTTGCCTAACCAGATCCTAGATATTCTACTGGTGCGCACACGCACACACATACACACACACCATGCACAAATACAAATGATCTACACCTTTGAACTCAACCAGTCTCCTTTTCTGTTATTCACAAAGCCATTCTTTCCCAGTAAGCTCTTTGATGCCTGCTCCCAAATAGAAGGGGGAAACCCTTTTGAAAATATGCCCTTCCTGGCGCAAGCACATGGGGGAGGGGTTAATATTTGCTCCTAACAACGGGTTCACTTGGCTAAGCACCACTGAGCATCAATATATAAATTGGGCATTCTCTTTGAGAGCTGCTGCTGTATTTCTACAATGTGAGCACATGGCACCACATGCTGACATGCTTCACAAAAGTCACTTGTTATTTAAATCAGAACTGCAGAGCTACTCCTGCACTTCTCCCCCTATCTCAATAGCCCCTGACGGAGCTTATTCTCATTTGCATAATGTTAATTGGAATTACATGCACACATCAAGAAGTGAATATATTTCCAGATGTGCTATCTGAAAGGTTTTCATTAAAGCGGCTTTGCATTTAGATAAAAACATGCCTTGTCAATGGATCTTATTAAAGCTATACAGTACTCCACATCCTCATCCACACCACATCCTCCACAGTCTCTATAAGCTATGCCAACAGCACTGGAGAGTCCATGTATCTGGCATTTTTTATCCTGACCCATCTCAAGTGTTCAGGAAAGGCTGAAATTTTTCTTTTTCTTTTTCTTTTTTTAAAAGAGAAACATAAACTGTTCTGTCTAGATCCAGATGGCAAGAAAGGGGGCCATCATTTTCCTTGGGCTGCAGTAGGTATGGTTTGTATCTCTTTGATGAGGTATTAAATCTTAGTGGAAAAGCAAAACAGAAGTGGATTTCTATGCAGGAACAGTCAGTAGTAGAACAAGAGATGGGATGCAGATTGCTTCTCTAAAGCTTATCTAAAAAATCAGCTTGTTGAAATAAGCCAAATAATATAAATGGACACACTGCAGTCTTCAGTAGTGTTTTATACGCATAGTTACTGTTTTGGATGACAGATCATCATGTTTTAAAAATATAAACATATCCTTCAAAATATGTGTATCCCAAGTCTGTAATCAGAACCAATTTCTGAAAGATTAATCATGTTTGATCTTGAACCTGAGCTTTCATTTCTGTCTTCATGGATCTGCGGTTTGCTTAGACTGAATAAGGTGATCATCTCTGCACATTCATATACTAGTTTACATCTTGATTTCCAAAGATGGTCCTATTTCTTTCAGATACTTCAGGTAGGAAGACAAATTATTCACAGGCTGTGTTGTCCAGAGCTTTGTCACCACGATGTAGAAGGAGTGTAAGATTATACTTAACTAGCTCCCTTAATGCACTCTTGCACGAAATTCTTGGAATGCTGGCACCCTTGCCCTTATTTTTTTCTTCAAAATTCCAACTTTATATTTTTAAATCCTCAAAAGAAGGAGAACACGATGAAACTCAGACTTTTGCATGGTTTGTGTGTGTGTGTGTGTGTGTGTGTGTGTGTGTGTCAATGTTGAGCACACAATCTCAGTAAAAAAGAGGAAAAGAGGAAGTGTGGATTTGAAGGATAAGTTAACTAGGAGAAAAACACAATTGGTTAGCTGTTGAGTTATAATTTTCTTGGCCTGTCCTGTACCATTTCAAACAGTAAGTGAGGTTTCACATTGGTTCATATGCATAAAAAGGCTCCTATACATAGAAAACAGCATGAAGTCTTTTCCCTTACAGTTTCCTAACTCTTTCCAAAAGAGTTCCCAAAAAAGCTTTTTTGTGTGTGTTTTATTTTTTGGTTTTTTTTTTTGGGGGGGGGGGAGGCATTAGCAATCCACTCTTGTGATTTCTCCAGATATACCCTCAAATGGAGGTTGGGGACCCTGTCTCCCCCAAGAAGTTGGTGGTCTACCACTTCCATCATTACTGATCATTGAGTGTCCTGACTAGGACTAACAAGAGTTGCATCAGGAATGACACTCGATCCACACCTTGATCTAGTGGCAACATTTAAATACAAATTTAGTTCTTCATTGGTCGTTTGTAAGAATTGGTTGGCTATTTAATCGAGGAGACTAATTTGATGGATCTGCCATAATGAACCACACCTATGAGGCAAGGTCTGAATGTCTTATGGGATTAAAGTGGCAAAAGAGAGCATTGGACTATCCAATAATTCATCCATTTGGCCGAGGACATACTTGGCTGGAAGGTGAGTTGAAAGGAGATGTGCAGAACAGAAGCAGATTTAGACCTTGGGGATTATCACAAGGGATAGGGCATTGTTGTCCCAACCCTATTCCAATCCTTCCTGTCTGGTCACAGGAAGGATTTTCACACATGACCCAGAATTGACCCAGCAGGGAAACACCGGTGAAAGTGATCCCGTGAATCACTTTCAAATGGAAAGCGCGCTGAACCTGTCATTCAGCTGCCAGGAAGTGTTAGTGAAAGTGATCATGTGAATCACTTTCAAGTGAAAGTAGGCTGAAAAGCATTTTCACCCATCAGCTGAAAGCACTTTCTCCTGTCATTTGCAGTTTTTTGTATTAACAAAAGAACCCATTAATACCATGATGGCTGAAAGTGCTTTCAACTGACAACTGAAAGTACTTTTCAGCCCACTTTCATGTGAAAGTGATTTGTGCGATCACTTTCACTAGGGGTATGGACAGGTCACACATGGGATAAGGATGGGGGAGCAATCCCATCCCTATCCCATTTCCCGTGTGATAAACTCCTTTGCCAACAATGCAGAAATAAAGCAGTTTGACACCACTTCAGCATCACAGCTCAATGCTATGGATTTCTGGGATTTGTAGTTTTGTCCTCAGTGTTCTCTGACAGAGAGCTCTGGTGTTCCCCCAAACTACAGATCCCAGGATTCCATTGCTTTGAGCTACATCAGTTAAAGTGGTGTGAAACCACAATATTTTTGCAGTGCAGATATAGCCTTAGTGAACCAAGAAATTTGGTAACCCTACATAGTTCTATTTGGCAACTCGTTTATTATTGTTTAACCATAATACTTCCCCTAGTTTTCATGTGGATAACATATTGCCATTAAGCAATATCATGTCATTGGAAATATAATATAAGAACAGATATGCAATAGGTATGACTATGGAACAAAAATAAATTTTTATATGATGATGATCCTGGAATTTCTTTTAACTCTCTTTTATTCATTACACTTTATTGCTGTCATTTTGTGGTATATTTTTGTTTATTTGGAGATTAATTTACCCAAAAATATCATCTACCTAGTGTTGTTTATCAGTGTAACAGTTTAAATAGAAGACTTTTCTAGTCTTATAATCATAGAAATATCACCAATTATCTTTCATGGTACAGAAAGAACAAGGAATTAGCCAAGATCTTATAAATAATAGCACAGTGATGTCTGTGTGAACAGTCTCAAATGCACTGCACAAGAATGTGATCTAGGATTAAGAGTTTAAGAAGGTTAAGAACAATCATTCCTATCTTATAATCATTTTCTTGTCTTTCTTAATGTTAGATTCACAGAACACTTTCTAGTATAATTGTGTCTGAACTGAAAAATGCATGCAAAGATGTAATACTCCCAGCACTGTGCACTCTCTCAAAAGTTCAGGAAACCAGTTTTTCAAGAATCAGTTTTCTAGTGCAGGAACAAGAAAACACTACAGATTAAATTGTTTTAATCTGTTTTAAAATATTTTTTTTCTCCTGTTCATCATCCTGGGAGTCCTGGTGGACTGGGAGCATCAAATGAATACAAAGAAAGAAAATGAAAATATATCAGTTGACTGGACAAATTACAACTCAGTTAAAGATGAAAAATGTTGTTATATTTAACACTATAGTGACTGTAACTCATGGAAATGATCATCTGAAAGAGCTCAAAAGTACCAGAATTTGTCAGAATGTTTATTTCAAAGATGTTGTTGTTGTTATTTAAATGGAGGATAGTGTCAGAGTGAAACCCTTTTAAGCACATGTTTAATTCTACCTTTTGAACCATGGGATTTTTGAAGATTACACTCTTTAGTTAGCATGGTTTGAATCTGCCAGGATCTGGATATCATGGCTGTCATATATCATAGTACCACATTCTGTTTTTATTAAATCATAATATTTAACAAAGAGCAAACATGTTAAATTGAAAGTATGGGAGGAGAGAGAAATAAGACGATGAGCACACTGATATATATATATATATTGTTGCTGTGTTTTTATATAAACTAATCAAAAACAGAAACAAGAATATGTTTAAAAATCCAAACCAAAATAATGTGGATTGATAATGATACGATAAGAACTCCATATGCAGATGGGGGAAGGAGACAAGAAGCAAGCCATGCATTCTATTTTTCTGCTACATTTTAGACCCTTTCCTGTCTATACCTCACATTATTCTGTGCATCTCTTCCTCAACCTAGCTTATTTTTCATCATACAGACTTAAAATGGCTGCCAGTGTAAATCTGAAAATAAACCTACTAAATTTGCCTTTCTCCTCAATTTTCCCCCTTTAAAAGCAGCAAATAGTCTTGAGGACATGTTTATTTATAAAACACCTAATCTAGATAAACTGGACTTTCCAAACCATTTGAGTGATGCAAAAAACACCGAATATTTTTGTACAGGATTCAGCTTTCTCCACATCTGATCCATAGATCCATGGAACAGGGCTGTGTTACGTCTGTCTTCCAGTACACATACTTGGACTCCGATGAATGCTGAAGCAAAAGCCATCTAATTCTGCAGGAGTAGCCCATTTGACCATTATCGCCTAGAAAGCTTAAAATCCCAAAGTGCTAAAACTTAAACAATTCTATTAGATATAATTGTTATTTTATTAACATGGTTCTCCAAGGATATTCTCTCTCTCGCTCTTTCTCTCTCTCCCATTCCTGATTATGAGTACTTTGCAATTTTTTAGACAGTGTGATGGATGCGCCTCTTCGATGACAAGAATTTTAACAGCCCCTTCTTCAGCACTCAATGCGCTCCCAATTATGCGTCTGAGCTAGTAACCTTGAATTTATGTTGCCATGGTGACAAACTGGTCATGCATTATGGATTATCATTGAAATTCTACACCCCTACCTAGCATAATGAGAGTTGGGGACTTAATCAAATCAGCCATTCTGTGCTACACAAAGTGAAGAACTCACTCGTATTGTTCCAAGCCGAGAAAGGAAGCAGGCCCAAGCGAGTGGCAGCTGCAGGACTGCGGTCTGATAGATTGCCCTTATATACATGTGTGAATGTATAGACAGATGGTTTTCAATGCCTGGAATGTCTAGCGTAGGAGGCAGCTGTTCAGATAACCTCTGCCGTCTCACCTTGTTGTCATGGAACATTGGACAGAGACGGAGAATGTGGACGGATACGTTGACAATCTGACTGAATTTGCTCTGCGTGGCATCCTTCTTGTCAGATCTGAGCACATAGCTACAAGGAAGATGGGGTTAAGGGAATACTCAGTGGAGAAAGGAAGGAGAGGGAGGATTCTGGAAAGCTGGAAGAAGATATCTGGATATCTTTTGTCCCTATTTTCACTTTTCTGCTACTGAGAGAGGGCCGGAGGGTTGTTGTTTCTGCTGCTGTTGTTGTGGGTCTTCAAGTCATTTCTGACTTATGGCAATCCTATCATAGGGTTTTCTGGGCAAGATTTGTTCAGAGGAGGTTTGCCATTGCCTTCCCCTGAGGTTGAGAGCATGTGACTTGGGGCCGAAGGGTAGCTATGGCAAATCATCCCCTTGGATTAATCTGGTTTGCATTTCATTCACAGTATAAAAATGAGCGCTGCAAGACATATGCCGAGTCTCAAGTGATTCAGGCATCTCAAAAGGCACCCGGGTTTGCAGGTATCTTTTCTATCTTTATCATGCCCTTCAGTCTCTGAAAGACAAAGTGAGAGCTTTGCTGAAGGTCACAAAGAAGACAGGTTTAATATTAGGATTAAAGGGGGGAAAAACCAAGCCCATTAGCAATCACAAGCCATTGTACAAGTTATACACAATCATATTCTAATTCCTAATTTCTCCTTCTTTGCAGAATATGTAAACTCTTCCCTGATGATACAGGATTCTTTTTTTTCTTTTTCTTTTTTTGCAGCAGGACTGCAGCCACATTACATATGTTTGTCCCTAAACCTCTAAACAGCTGCACAAGAAATCCCTGAATATTTCACTATATCACAGTGTACATTACAGACCAATCTGTTATTTCTTTTTTTTTTAAATGATAATATATGAGTCATAGGCACACAGCCAAATGATACACATGCGCAGACCAGTCAGGCATGTTGGGGGAGGGGGTTGTCCCCAGAAAATGTGCATGCAGCAATTGTGTGTGTGTGTGTGCATGCGTGCACACACACATTTCCTTTTCTTGGATTGAATTGAATGTGTGACAAATCCCTCCCCCTCCCATTTTCAGCAATATTCAAAGATTTACCCAGGCTTTCCAAAATTATTGGCATATATTTACAGATTTCTAATGCTTCATCACCACCATTTCCACAGAAATTAAACTTCTCTATAAATACATTATTGCCTAGCTGTCAGGAACTGGGAGAAAAAAGATAGGGAGAAGGAAAAAAAAAAGTTGTCTTTTTCAACACTTGATAGTCATCATTAAGACACCAACCCTATGGTTTCAAGAGCCTATAAAATGATCTCTAGTCAATAAAAATTCTACCTGATCACAGTTGTTCCTGCGAATTTTAATTCTCCTTTATTTGCAATTCATATGTGGGATCAAGAGCAACCACCAGTTAACTCAAAATGTCGTCTTATTTGAAATACAAGATTTTTTAAAACAACAACAACAACAACAACAAAAACAACACCCTTTATTTTATGTGAAATAATCTTCTGATTCAAATATGATCAATGACTGCTTTAGTATTAAGAAATCAATAGCCAGGGATACAGAAAACAATAGATAGGTATACTGGCCATTTCCCTCTGAAGTCTATCCCGAGTCTTTTATAGAATTCACCTACCCTATTATTCCAATGTGGATTCACTAGACCCGGGGTGGGCAAAGCACAGCTCTCCAGATGTTGCCAGACAGCATCTCTCAGAATCTTTAGTCAACATAGTCAATGGTGAAGAATGCTTGGAGTTGCAGTTCAACAACATCTACAGATGTGCACTTACCACCATCCCTGAATTAGATGACACCAGTACTATTAGAAATTAACACCCAAATCTGCATCAGAGGACTTGGAGAACCCAATGCCTCATCTCAACTCAGCCATGTAAACACATTGGGTGACCTTCAGCAAGTCATATTCTCTCAGCCTCAGAGGATGACAATGGCAAACCCGCTCTGAAGAAACTTGCCAAGAAAACTCCATCATAAGTTAACCTTAGGGTCACCATAAGTTGGAAATGAGTTGTAGCCACACAATAACAAAGTTTCAAAGATCAAAGGCCATGTGGAACAGCCCTGTCCCAGCCCAATCTCCTTTGACAAGGAATTCTTCAGTCAAGGTGGTATCACAGAGAAAGCCCTGTCAAGCATACTCACCATCCTATCCTGGTGTGGTGTTGGAACACATATATTCCACACATGATGGTGATGTCAGTTTAGAGGTTTCCTGGCTCAACCCCCAGCTTTCATGCTAGTGGCGGCCTTGTTAGTAGGGCAGTGAATTGGCTACAGCCTTTAGTTCAAATGGAAAGGAATTGAAAGAATTGTGTTGAACCTGTTGAGGGACATAGAACTGAGCACCTTGGAGTGAAAAACCTGAAAGTTTCCTGTTCTTCTGATGGAGAAGCCACCAGCCATCACTGATCTCTAGTGCTTTTTAGTAGCAAGATGGAGCAATCTGCTGCTCCTGAAAGTGCCCCACATCTTCTCATGTAACCATGTAAAACTTTTCAAGTCTTACATTTCTTTTTTTAGCTGTGGTACTTGGAGTGTCCCTGATTTTTTTCCCTGGGTTTACATGGGAATAACACGCTGAAATTCAACAATAAAAAAAGATTAGAAACCTAGGGGCAGTACAGACGTGTAGCTGGATGCCACCCCTTTTGCCCCAGATTGGAGCCGTGGAAACAGCATGCTGCGGCCTCCACAGGGAGAAAAAAAAAGAGGTGAAAAGTGGGTGGTTTTGCATCCTGGAAGGGGCATCATAGGCATGGCAGCACACCCTTCTGATGCCCCTTTCGTGCTGTGCCATTTGGGTGCTGCACCGGAGGTTAATCATCATGGTGTGCCCTGTCTAGAACGGTGCACACCAAAATGGTGCCTGGGTGACACAGTTAGGGCTTGGAACATGCGAAGGAAGGTGAGGAAGGTGATGTGGTAGTAATTTCCTCTTCACTCCTCTTGCAGAAATTACATTTATTAAAATGTGAGCCAGTTTTCTCCAGGCATATATCCCTTGTGAGCCAGAATGTGAAGAAAAATATGTCCAGATCCTTCTGGCTGTGTGAAAAGACTTAACCCCAGTCTTAACCCCATTTTGGTCCATTTCCACCAGTCTGCAATAAAACAACAATATATTTTAGTATTAATTTCTCCCATTAAAGGTTGAGTCTCCCTTTATATGAAATGCCTGAAAGTAAAAGTCTTTTGGATTTTGGACGTCTCTGGATTTTGGAATACCTGTATTTGCATATGCATATATAATGTGATATCTTGGAGATGAGGTCCAAGTCTAAGCACAAAATTCATTAGGTTTCATATATACATGGTACACATACCCTGATGGTAGTTTTATTCAATATATTTTAAAATAATTTTGTGCAAGAAAGCAAGTTTGTGTATATTGAACTATCAGAAAACAAAGGAGTCCCTTTCTCAGCCACCCATGAAACAAATTTTGGAGTATTTCATATTTCAGAATGCCAGATAATGTAGACTTACCCTGTATATACATTTAAATGTAATTTTGCTTGATATACATTTCTGCAAGCAGTTTCCCCTAATATAATGCATTTTCAATTATTTTCATTAGTGCACACTTATTTCCCAAATATGCACATTCTTTTACTCATTTTAGTGGCAAAATCTATTGTGAGGTTCAGAAAAATGTAAATTAGAAGAGATAACTGTGTTTTAGGGGGGATACAGATGGACAGAAAGGGACAGTGAGATGCTGCCCCTTTCTGTCCCAGATGGAGGCTACAACAGACAAATGCCGAAGCGTCTGGCAGGCCTTAAAAGAACCCACTCCTGGCGAGCTCACATGCAACTATGACAGTGTTGTTTGGGCTCTGAGCTATGCAGACATCATCGCTGCATACCCTGTATGGATGGGTGTGCAGAATGATGGTGCCCTTGCTCCAATACTAGGGCTGAGCGCATGTGGATGCCCAGCCCTACATAACTCTAATTTTGGCCCCAGACTGGTGCAAAGGTCTGTACTGGGCCTTAGTTTGGAAAATGAAAATAAGGTAGAATAATTAAATATGAATTCCCTGAGTATTCCAGATTGCTTTAATATTTTGTTAATCACCAAAAGACAGTAATTCTGAAAAACAATCTAAAACTGGATGGATGGGTGGATGGATATACTTTGTCCTGGAAATTCTGAGGATATAACTGCATTTGAAAAAGGAAACTAGATGGAATTTGATATAATAAAAGTATCTGTCTGTCTGTTCTGTCTTCTGATTGACAATATCTCCCAAAATCCTTTAACTATCATAGTCAGTATTGGAAACATGGAGCATATGGCTACCTATGAACTGGCAAAAATGTGGGGGATTTAGGGAGCTGCATTCTAAAAAAGTAAATTTTAAAAGGTCTGCATATTGCTGTAGTGTATTGTTGCAAGAGAATTTAAGAACACATAGAATTTTCACTTGTGTAATAATATCTAGGATGTTTTTCAGATATACTTACAGTATGATCTCTGTATCTGTGGGACCTGTACCCACAGTTTCACTTACCCATATCTGCAAAAAAAAAAAAAAAGTGTTCTTTCTGGGCATTTTTTAGGTCCTTGACTGCAATTCTATGGTATACTTCCACCAGAAAGTGACCATAGGGTCACCTAGAGAGTTGTTTTCTCCAGACATCGCTAAGCCATCCAGCATGATTCTATGGCATTCTTCCACTGGAAGTCATTCATTTCAATAGGATTCACTATTATTTGAAGTTTCATGTTTCCACAGTTAGTCCAGCAACTTATCCCCCATGGATATGGGGGTTGTACTGTAGGTATTAAGTAAAGATTTTAATTTCCCTCTAGGCACATAATCACATAATCACAATTATGGCTGTCCATGTTATTGGACAATCAGGTAAGTTCACCAATGAACAAATGGCAAATGGTTACCATTTGAATATAAGAAATTAAATCTCTTAAGAGCTTAAATGAGCTATCTATAAAATTACAGAAATATATGAAAACTGCACCTGAAGAAATCTAAATCATATTCCTAAGATCCTATGCAAACAAATATAGTAATTAAAAGAACACATTTTCCATGCAGGCCATCCTAAAGTATGTTTTTGTCTGTAGAAAATAAACCTGCCCTCTGTGTTTGGGTGGGGGCAGAGAAAACCAACTCACAGCATTACTGTCATTACAAGAATCAGATGACTGGTTGCATTCTAGCCCAAATCAGGTTTAATTCTACTGGCAAAATGTCTGAAAACTCATAAGAACATTGTGATAATCCACTGTACCAGGTTGTTCACATCCAGATTCTGACTTTCCCCCAGCTAATCCTTTTGCTGCCACACCAGGCTGAAATTTCAAAGTATAGGCCAGCCTGTCAGTACCTTTCAAAATGGTTATTAAAATACTCTGGCAATGTTAACATCAATAAAATGTGATGCATGAGTGATGTGCAGTGAGTGAGATTGTAAAGCTAACACCAATTATTTCCAGGAGATGAAAACTCTGCATTCTGGCTGGTTATCTTTTTTAAAAAAAGAAAGAAAGAAAAAGAGGGCTATAGTTTTTGATCCGGTAGATGAATCAACTAAACTGTTAGTTGATTCATTGTGTGGCAGGGTCAATTTTAATTGGTGATGGCAAATTTTAATTGGAGGGACTGTGAATTAAGGGAACACTTGTATATTTTTGATTCTGATTTATTAATGGTATCTTCCTCTAATAAGAACTTAAACATTAATATTTATGACAGCCCTTCCTTCTAAAAATGACAGGTTGCCTTTTCTTATTAAATTGTAAGTTATTTCCAACTTCTTTTGATATTTCTAAAAGGTTCCTAGATGGAAGTTTTGGTAATATCAAAGTGTCGTTGTAAGCAGTGCCCCTTTCCTTATGGAACTGCCTTTCCAGGAAAGTTATATTTGCTCCCTTGTTAGAGGCCTTGAGACAGTTGGTAAAATATACTGTTCTGCTAGGCTTTTAAGGATTAATGTTTTAATCCCATGTTAAAAATTTAATTGCAACTGATGCATTTTATCTATTTTGTTTTAAGTTATTGGTGGTTGTTTGTTGCCTCTTTTTTCTGGTTTTCTTGTGTTTTTCGGGTTTTTTGTTTGTTTGTTTTTGGCAAATTATTTCAAATGCTCCGGGACAGAAAGGGTGATTTTTTTTTAAAAAAAAAAAAACTTACTGATTAATAAGTTTAAAATGCAGCTTGGAATGATGAACATTCACCTTCTGTTCGATGATCAGAAAATCATATTGCTTTAATGTGGCTGAACATGTATTTTATACATTGATAGCAAATTTATGAAAAAGAATAGACAGCCTAAATTAATGTAGATGCTCAGTTCAAGTTTCTGCCCAGTGAACATCTTCTACCATTTCCTCTTTTTTCTTATTTTTAACTTTTCTTTTCTTCCTCTGCAATTATATTTTTAAAATCCAATTAAAAAAAATAAATAAAAAGGTAGTGATTAATCAACCTGAAACTTTTTACATTTCCAGTGAAAACATCTCCTCTTCTATAATATAGGTTAACAAGTGTCATTCTTGGGGAAAAATATTGTATTGTGAACGAGCTTCTGTTAAGGGTTCCACTCTGTCATGCCACCCCCCTCTTTTTTCTTTTCTTTTTTGGTTTTTCAGGGTATGGTGAGCTGAATATGTGTGTGCAATCCCAGCCACATTTAACTCTTTAATTTTTCCATGGATAGACAACTCTCTCACTCCTGTCTTTAGAGATATATTAAAATAGTTTCTCAATTTGAGTGAGACAATCAGATATTTCTCTCTATCCTTTTTTAAAAAAATCTCTATGGCCCAATACAAACAGGCACTAAGAGGCGTGTGGGCGGCGCCATTAGGGTTCGTGAGCATGCAGCATTTGCACACTCACGAACCCTAACCTGTAACGGCGCCACTGCCATTATGTAATGCCGTTTAGATGGTGTCCGTAATGGCATCGCCGCAGCTGCGCAGCTGCTAAGTTGTGGCAGCAGAAAGGCGCCCAATGTTGCCCTTTTCCCCACTCGTGCCACAACTGCGGCACAAGAAAGATCAGGGAAACCCCACTCCTTTTTTTGCTGCGCAGCTTCACCACAGCATCTAGCTGCTGCAGTGAAGTTCACTGCAAAAAAAGGGGTGCCAGACCACCCCTTTTGGGCAGTCTGCATCACCCTTATGTGCCTTTGCCTCTTAGTGCAGTGACTCCATCCTGTCCCCTTTACACCCAGTTTTATCTCCAATATTACTTACCATATCCCCTTGTTCCCCAACTCAACTGTCAGGGGTCCCTTTTCCACCTCCATCTGTCAATATTTTGTATCACAAAATTATCAATTAACTTTTTAAAATATATTTTTGTTTTGGTGTTCGGCTCTTTTACAGCACCTCTTTGTTCTGCAAACCTCAGGCTTACCCCATCTGCTGATATGTCTCACTTGTACAACAACAACAACAACAACAACAACAACAATTTATAGCTCGCCCAATCACGAGGAATCCGGGTGGGTTACAACAGTTGGGGGAAAAAAAATACATAGCAATAACAATGAAATGAAAAATAACATAGCGATTCACAATAACAATAAATAGCTGGAAGAATGTATAACAAATAACAAAAGCAATAAAAACTACATAACAGCTAACATAGAAAATCAATACAACTTAAAATTAATCCCCAGAATACATGGCAAAATAACAATAACATGGCAAAATAACAATAACAAAATAACATGGCAAATCACAATAACATCCATGACAGATAACAACAGAAATAACACACACATACACATATAGCAACTAGCATAAAAATTCAATAAAGTACACATTTATCCCCTTCCCCAACACACAGCTGGGGGCCTGGGCAAGCTGGAGCAGTCTTCCAGATGTGAGAATTTGAACTGGTATTAGAAAACATCATGTTTGGATTTCTAGGGACAAATTCCAGAAGGGAGGCCATGTCACTCCACTGATGCAGTCCAAGTGACAGAAGAGTTTTAGACAAGTAATACATTCACTGTGGCATAAGCTTTTGTTCTCTAGAGATCATTATATCAAACATACACCTATTGAAATGGACTGTCACCTGCTGAAGTTTGTGCCATACCAAATTTGTCTCATTTGTTTGTTTTTAAAGCAGGCTGTCAATGTTTATCATGGCAAACATTGCTTTTGTGTCCATCTGTAACACTTCTTCTTTGAATGGGGAATACTACATTAATGAGAACAACAACAAATGTGCTTCTTAACAGCAGTTGCCACTTGGTATTTCTTCTGGGGGAAAAGAAACAAAGAATAGCCATCAGAAGGTAATATAACTAGATGGAGTAACATAATATGGTTTCATTGATTTACTTACTAAGCCGATACGTTCTTAAAAAAAACCCCACAAGATCTCAAGAATAAGTAGCTCAGTGTTAATCTTGAACTGTGCCTGCAGAAGGTCCCAAGTGCAACTCCCATCAGCTCCAAATAGAATTGGTAAGGCTTTCATCCTCTGGACTGAAAACTCTGGAAATGAGTTTGGCTGCATGTGAAATAGAGTTTGGAAAAGTTATTTCTGAACAGCAGTTCCAAGAATCCCTCATTATTTCATTGCCTATTCATTGTCCTCCTTATTCTTCAAGTATGAGCAGAGGAATATTGTCTCATGCTGTTAAAGAAAATGCATAGTTCTCAAGTAAAGGTAAATATCTGGAGATTTTCTTTTCTACCACACAATAAACATTACTAGCCATATGGGGTGATGGAGGTTTGTTCAACTGCAAATTGGGCGTACAAGAAGGGGGGAGTTTCCAGCCGCATATCATCTCCCCAAAGAGACTAAGCCTGTGATAAGTAATGGTGACAGTGGTCCTACTCCTGATTGTCACAGCCTCTGTCATTGATGAAATGAGACTAGAAAGGTCATCCTCCTTGTATCCCAGTCAGCAACTCAACAGACCACCTTCATCCAATGTGGCTGCTGGTTCTTAAGATGGGTATGGTGAATTAAGGATTAACTGTTTTATTGATTTAATGATGTAATGATTTTATGATTTTATTGGCTTAGGAATTGTATTGGACTTTGTAGATTTTAATTGTTGGAATCCCGTCTCGATCCTTGGAGAGAGGCGGGAAATATAGTACGCTGATGACACTCAGATCTATTTCTCCGTGACCAGATCGTCTGCTCAGACCTCAGATGGCGTCTCCCCTCTCAATGACTGCCTTGCGGCGGTAATGGATTGGATGAGGAAAAACCGATTGAAGCTTAATCCAGACAAAACGGAGGTGCTCACAGTCACAGGCCTGAAACCAGGTTTGGGAATACAACTTCCAGTCCTCGATGGAGTCACACTCTCCTCGAAGGACTCTGTTCGCAGTCTGGGGGTACTCCTTGATCCGTCGCTTCACATGACAAGTCAGGTGAATGCGACGGTCAGGAGCGCTTGTTACCAGCTTCGGCTGATACACCAGCTGCGCCCTTTCCTGGAGAGGAGGGATCTGGAAACTGTGATACACGCGCTGGTAACCTCACGTTTGGACTACTGCAATGCACTCTACATGGGGCTACCCTTGTGCCTAACCCGGAAACTACAAATGGTCCAAAATATGGCAGCCAGGCTTCTGGCTGGAACATCCAGGAGAGAGCATATCACTCCTGTGCTAAAAGCCCTCCACTGGCTGCCGATCAGTTTCCGGGCACAGTACAAGGTGTTGGTTTTAACCTTTAAAGCCCGTCATGGCTTGGGCCCATCTTATCTAAGGGACCGCCTCCTCCCATATGAACCCCCCCCCCCGCACACTCCGGTCCTCTGGGAGGAACCTGCTTCAACCCATGAAGACCAAGCTGGTACAGACCTCCCAGAGGGCTTTTTCGGCTGTCGCCCCCAAGTTGTGGAATGACCTGCCGGACGAGATGCGTCTCATTACATCTTTAGAAGCCCTAAAGACGCATCTCTTCCAGCAAGCCTTTCCAGAGAATGTGAATATCCCCAGCTCCATACCTAGGTTTTAAGGGCTTTTTAAACCTTTTCCTGCATTTTTCTCCATACAACCTAAGCTGGGTCCACTCCCTACTATTGTGTATTGCTGTTTTAATTTATTATGTTTTTTAACTCCATTGTGATTTAATTCTTTTTTAAGGGAGGGTGGTAAGGGTAAGGAAGGGGTATTTTAACTTGATATTGTTTTAACCTCTGCTGTACTCCGCCCCGATTGCTTGTTCAGAGGGGCGGAATAGAAATAAATATTATTATTATTATTATTATTATTATTATAAATAAATAAATATTATTATTATTATTATTATTATTTTGGGCGGCATTTGCAATCATTGCAATAGTGCCACAAGTGTGACTATGTAGTCTTACTCAGTATGGAATTAGTAACCTAGCTTACAGATCCATAACTTCAAGACAGAATGCCTGCCTTTGTTTGATGCCTAATATTTAGATTGACCCTTCATGCAAGTAAAAGCAAAGCTTTCAAAACAGTAAAGAATTTCTCTCTCTCTCTGAATTTGGCACCAAAAATGCTGATCTGTTACTAACAATGATTAACAATAGTTCATAAGTATAGGTTGATTTCATGCAAAGTTACAATGTAATGCTATATACATCTACTCAAAAGTAAACAACATTGAATTCAATGGATTTACTTCAGGTAATTATGAATGAGACTGAAGCCTTCATCCCATTGCAATCCCACTGAAATCAGCCGAACAGGATCATCATAATGAGCCATTTTTGAAGGTTGACTAACTTTTTCAAAACATGACTAATCCAATCTGGGCCAAAATCATTAGGTTTAGAGAATGGTTGGGAAGCATGACTTTGAACATTACTTCCTGTTTAAAAAACAAGACATACCTGCTATCTTCTCTCTCTCTCTCTCTCTCTCTCTCTCACACACACACACATACACACACATCCATTGCCCTAACTGGCAACTATGGAAAAATAGTTATAAAGCTAAACTGATTTCTGTTTGGGAAATGATTAAAACTTTGTGATTTAAAATGAATTTAAAATGAAATGTGGAGATATTTACTATTACTGGGGAATTAAGCAGTTACTCTAAAAGCATGAGAAAATATCCTTCTAAACAATTCTCAAGGAATACAGAAGGATAATTGTTTCACATGAATAGGCAATTAAATACTATGATGGAATGAATGGACACAGATACCCAAATGTCACTTATCTCACTCCCTCTGCTCCCTATATGTAACTCGATATAATAAAAGCTCTTTACCATGCCTGAAATTACTAAACCACTTGTGTGTCCAGACAACTTCCAGAAAAATGTAGATGCACTGCATATCTCAATCAGTTCCCATTGATGTTTGCAGGTACAGGTTATAGAGCTGCAATTTAATGACTGTATTTTAAACTAGGGAATTCACACACTAGTTTGAACTCAGCCTGACTTGCTTGAAGTCAAGCAATTTCGTCTCAGCAGAAGCTAACTTTCTCATTAAACCAGTGAGAATTGTACTGCAATCCTAAGCATGGATGTGCAGATGAACGCCTCATTTTGTTTCATAGGGCTTCCCTCCAGCTAAGTATGCAACTGAAAAATATTTCATTTGGACTGGCTCCTACTCCATAGTTATGAAGCAACTCCAGTAAATTTAACTTTATTTATTGATATATAAAAATTAGATTCCACAATTTCCTCTACAATTAAGGTATTCATAGTGGGTATGTACTTGCGTTAAAGTCCAACAAAATGTCCTAATATAGAAAAATGCCACAAAGATCATACAATCAAAAGCAAAATTGGCAGATTAAAAAAATAATATAGTTACACATCATTTTAATCAGTGGTACAATTAAAAAGTCAATTGTTGATGAAACTTGGAGAAGACGTAGAAAGCCTAACCTCTTACTTGCTGGGAAGCATACATGGGATTGCACTTCCAGTGATTTCTTCCTAGAATCAATTGTCCCTTTTAAGCTATGGTTATATAAAGCAACCTTCCTCTTCTTCAAGAGTAAGCTAATTCTTGCTGAGCATTTTATCTGTTTTAAGGAGTTGCCGATACAGGATGTTATTAGGGGGAAAATCCTTTCACACGTTGCCCCAATGAGTGCCTTAGAGGCAATGGCAAGTGCAAAGGACCTTCATCATTAAATCATAAAAGAGTAGAAAGATTTATGTGGAAGAGAATAGTCCATCGAGCAGGAAACTTACTTCCTAGGAAATGTACATAGGACTGCAATTCCAATGATTTCTTTGTAGAGTCAATTGTCCATTTTAAAGTTGTGATTATATAAAAGCAGACAGAACAACCTTCTCCCTCTCCAAGAGCAAGCTATACCACTTATCAGTGCATTTAAGCAAACCTTCCCAACTTATTGTGACCCTTATTGTGGAGGGGTTTTTTTTGGCAAAATTTGTTCAGAGATTTTCTATTGCCTTCCACTGAGGTTGGACTCTAGTCTCAAGGCTCATGGTCCAACACCCAAACCACTACACTTCACAAGTTCTCTAAAGCATGCGGACACCCCCTTAAAATTAATGATGATGATCCATGTGCATGTTACATTTAGATTGCAATTCCAGATTTGGTGTCACAAATTCATACAGAGAAGTGAAACAGTTTAGGGCAGGTGGAGATCCCCTGCGGGAGTGACAAATCTTGGATGGCCTTTGAAGTCAATGCAAATTTTGTGATCACTTGCTCCTCCTTTCACATCCCAGAGTGGGAAAGAACATACCATGACTGAATACAGTTCCAGAGGTTACTGAACTGTATATTTATTTATTATAAATTATAAGAACATAGAAGATTTTACCTGAACAGCACATTCCACCACCAACCTGCTCTGACACAGGCTCCAGAAAGAGTTGTAGTATAACATGCAGTATCTGCTCCTTCCTTCCTTCCCTCCTTCCTCCCAGAGGGCCTTTTCAGCTGTCGCCCCCAAGCTGTGGAATGACCTGCCAGATGAAATGTGTCTTATTCCAACTTTAGAAGGCTTGAAAAAAAGGCCTAAAGATGCATCTCTTCTGGCAGGCCTTCCCAGAGAATGTGAACACCTCCCAGCTCCAAACCTAGGCCCTAGTGTCTTCCAGCCTTCCTTTCCTGTGTTTTTTCCACCCCCTATACAACCTAGGTTCTTCAGGCCTGTTTCCCTGTTGCTGCTTTTTATTGTCTTATTTTGTTTTATTCGATGTTTTTAACTCTACTGTGATTTAATTTTCTTCTTAAGGGGGGTGGTGAGGGAAGGGACGGGATATTTTAACTGACACTATTTTAACTTTTGCTGTAACCCGCTCTGATTGCTTGTTCAGAGGGGCGGGCTAGAAATAAAATTTATTATTATTATTATTATTATTATTATTATTATTCCTTCCTTCCTTCCTTCCTTCCTTTTTTGTAATTTTGTAATTTCTTGTAAATTTTATTGATCTTATTTGAAATTGCTTAAATTTTGGTTAGGGGATTGGGAAGGATTATTTTGTATTTTATTATTTTGTTTTGTTTTTTGCTTTGTATTTTTCTATTGCTGTTAGCCACCCGAATTCCCTGTGATTGGGCGGGATACAAATAAATAATAATAATTATTATTATTCCTCTGCTCAGTAAAAGCATCCCATAGATTCTTTAAAAATGTGTTAAAAGAAGAGTCACTAGACCATTTATGAGACACTATGCAGTAAAAAGTCTGTCCCTTCTGCCTTATGTAATGCTGAACATAAGACTCATATTCCTGTCAGCATTTCATTATGTGTAGTTATATCTCATAGTCTACAGTTACAGTAAAAACTGATGCCACCATGAATTTCTGATCTTTATTTACATTGCTGAGATCTACAAAGATGATGCAATCCTGCCCGTATCTTAAGAACATTACCTCACCATCTCTATGAATCAGCATCATTAGATCTGTTTGAATGAACTCATCCTTTAAAGGAAGCTATAAAATCTATTGGTTCTTCTGGGAAGCAGAAGGAAGCTGCCTCATTTTTATCCTATTTTATTTTATTTTATTTAAAAGTTTTGTGATCTCCTGTATCATTACTCTTTACTTACTTCAGGAATGGCTACCTGAAGTTTTCAAGAAAATTACCTTAGGTAAGGAACAGAACAGATTTTGTTGTTCATTCTTTTCATACACTATGAACATTGCATCTTTTTTTTCCCTCACAGATCTTTAGTTATCCAAATCTCTGGAGACCGATTACCCCCAGGACTTAGCATGTGACTTGATATTACTAGGAGCATATGAAAATAATAGTTCTTTAACACGCTAGTCATGGAAACAGCAGAGTTGTAATCCTAGCCCTCCTCTAATGTAGATCATGAGATGTTTTTTCACCGGTAAAAGGGATGCATATAAAAATCCCACAGGATTGTCTTAAATATGTGGGCATCTGACAATTTTTAGGGTGTAACTGGAAGTTGAGCTCAATGTTACCAAAAGTCCTTTAGCACACTGGATGATTTTTAAAGCCATGCACAAAATGTCTAAAGCGGTCCCATCTCTGAATTAATTTTCTATGCTTTAAACAATGGATTTCCTGGGGACATCCACTGGCTGATATTAATTCGGAATGTGCTCTGATTTAGCTGGTTAATTAATTACTGTTAATTCAATAATAATAATGATAATAATAATGATAATAATAATAGATTTATTTCTAGCCCGCCTAATCACGAAGAATCCAGGCGGGTCACAACAATAAAATACACTGAAGTTACAGTAAAATCAAACCCTAAACCTTCCCCGCCCCCATCAATGCTTGGGCAAGGGTGGAGCTCAAACAAGTATTGTGCATTGGCACAGTGGCTCCTGGAATTTGTGTTTCCAAAAGCTATATATATATATCTATATATACCCTGTTTCCCCAAAAATAAGACATTCCCATAAAATAAGACCTGGAAGAAGTTTTGCTGAATTGTTAAATATAAGATCTCCCCTGAAAGTAAGACCTAGCAAAGTTTTTGTATATAAATATATATATATACAATATATAATAAATGTTCTCTTTTTTTTTTTCAACAATAAATGTGAATTTTTCTTCCTGGAAAAATAAGACATCCCCTAAAATAAGACCTAGTGCATCTTTGGGAGCAAAAATTAATATAAGATATATATATATCCACTGTGGTTTAGTTACAGGACACATTGTGGCTACCAAAATCTGTGGGTGTTCAAGTACTATTAAATATAATGGATAGTAAAATGGTGACTCTCATATATTTGCTCTTTTTTGTTGTTGCTGTTTTTATAAATAATTTCTATCATTAAAGTTGGTCCTCTGTTTTCATGAGGGATCTGTCCTGGATTCCCACTCCCCACGAAAATGGAAACTCACTAATATTCAAGCCCCATGGCAGTACATGCCTGCGAGTGCACATGGTGTGCACACACCCCATTTAGTCCCCCTCCATTTTCCCCCACAGATATGCAAGGTGCACAGATTTTAAATCTGTGAAAACAGAGGGGTGACAGTATATACATTGTCCCATTTTTATACAACAATATTTGTTCTTGTCATTTCATACCTTAATAACAATAATTAACAACCATAAATGTTCTTATCTTTGTACATTTCCATTTCTGTTTGCCGCGCATGTCATGCACCAAGAAAAACAGACACATGAATTTGGGATGAACATGGCCACAACTTTATTAACCACAACACCAGCAATATATATATATATATATATATATATATATATATGGGCTTGGCCCAAAGCATAAGGTCTGGATCTGAACATCAACAACACCCCAGCTGATTTAATATTGTCGATATGTCGAGCCTCAGGATGACATGGGTGCCAAGAACACGCCCAATATGCAGTTGCATCATCTACCCTGATAATTAAGGCACCCAGTCACCGGGTGGTTATTGGTTGTGGCCCCCGCAATGGCCACACCAAAGCAGTCATAGTACCCGGGTCACAGAACTATAAAACCCTGGAAACTGCAGCCACTAGATCCAGGCCTATACTGCTGCCCCAAACAGTTGTGACAAACAACTCCCAGGGAGGGAGGGAGGGAGGGAGGGAGGGTGGGAGAGCCAAGCTCAGACTGGGGCTGAGGAGTGCCCTGCAAGGCCTTATATAGGCCTATTAGCCAATAGGATGGGAGGGAGGATGGTGGCACCACCCTCCCTGCCCATCTCATCCAATTGGCTGGCCTGGAATGAACTGGCCAGCCAATCAGGGAGTTCCCCACAGGGTGAACTGGGACTTCTAGTCCCTCTCCCTTAATTGGCGGGCTCCCTTCCTGCTCGCCCCAGCAGCCAATGGTGAGCGAGCCCGCTGGCGCCAAGGTTGCTAGGGCACAATGGCCTGCAGAAGCATGGGCAAAATCTTGGCGCCCTTCAACGTGGCAACCGCGCTGGCCCAGTAAGTTGGGTGACACCATTTTCTTTAATGTTTTCTTTGCCCTTCATCCCCCACCTTGGTCTTCTACTCTTCATGCTGGATTAAATTTTCATGCCATATTCTTCATAGAACTTATCTCCAGAATTCCTTTTATCTCATTTACCATCTCTTTCTAACAACAACAACAACAACAACAATAATTTTTTATTGTCGTTTTATTACTAAACTGAGCAATTCCCAGTTTTCTTTTCTTCTGTTTTACATGCATCTGTTTTGTGCTTATATAAATAGAAGCAATATTATATACTTCTTTGTTTCTGTATTATTTTGTCTGTAACCATCTGTTTTTACAATATTTTACTAATGGCTCCCAAATATCTTCCTTGTCTATATTTTGGTGCACACCGTACCTCACCGCACTGCGCCCAGTGGTGGCACACCCAATTCAAATGAATGGGACTTTTAAGTACATAGTCAATCTATCCATTTCCATTATGTCCAAAGTCCTTAGTAATCAGTCATCTAAAGACAGTATCTCTGCATTCCTCCATTGTTTAGCAAATACCATTCTTGCCACAGTTACCATACATAGGATTATTTTCAGATGTTTTCTGCATTTTTTTTCCTCTATAATATTTAATAAAAACAATTGTAGTTCCAAATTTATATTTATCTTATATGTTTGATTGTTTGATGTATTGCTTTCCAATATCTTTTTGATTTTTGACAAGTCCACCACATATGGTAAAATGTGCCTCTATTTTCTCCACATTTCCAGCAATTACCCTCTCCATTTTTATACATTTTGGTCAATTTTAATGGTGTTACATACCACCTATGAATCATCTTAATAAAGTTTTATTTTATATCCATACATGTCTGTAAATGCCCCATACTCTTTTCCACTTTTCCAATTATATATTATATCCTATATTTTGGGACCATTTTACCACTGAGGATTTTATGGTTTCTGCTTCCACCTCTTTTTAAAACATAGTTTATATAGCTTCAATAGTTTTTTTTAAATTTCAATTACTATTTCATCTAATTCTGATTTCCCCTTTGAAAAAATATCACTTTCTTTTGGTTGTTGTTTGGTGAAAACAGAATTTTCTGTCTCTGGCTGACTGTTGCCAACCTGGTCTTGCTGAATGGAGTAAATGGCCACTGGAGGACCTGGGCGTATGGACAAATATTATGGGAAGAGTGATCCTGTAGGTAACCTGGACCCAAACTATGTAGAGCTTTAAAGGTAATAACCCACACTTTTTACCTTGCCTAGAAACTAATTGGCAATCAGGGGAGTTATTTTAAGATTGGTGTAATATGTTAAGTCCTGGATGACTAGTAATAAATCTGGCTGCTGTTTTTGAACTAACTGAAGTTTCTGAACTTGGTGCAGATGTAGCCCAATGAACAATGCATTACAAAAGTCCAACCTTGAGGTTACCTACACATGATTACCATCTTTAGGCCCTCCAGCACAAGGTAGGGTCATAGCTGGTGTAACAGCTGAAGCTACCATGAATGAAAATACAGCCAATTTGTGGATGTGGTTGTGTTGTTGTGTTTTCAAGTCATTTCTGATTCATGGTGACTCTAAGGTGAACCTATCACGGGGTTTTCTGGGGTTGAGAAAGGGTGACTTGGCCATGGTTCCCAGTGAGTTTCCATGGCTGGGCGGGGAATCAAACCCTGAAACCTTTCTGGATTTCAGAATCACAGTAGTAGTAGTAGTAGTAGTAGTAGTAGTAATATTTATTTGTATTTCCCGCCTCTCTCCACAGATCGAGGCGGGATTCCAAAAAGTTAAAACATTACATATCGTGATTAAAATGTGTATTACATTGTTATACACAATTAAATCTAAAACTGCATAAATTCAGTGATTATGCATTAACTGTTGTAGCTGTCTATCTAACTGCTACTGCCGATCCTTAACCGTTCATGACTAAGATATCAAGTCAGATGGATAAGCCCGCCAGAAGAGATCCGTCTTTAGTGCTTTTTAAAAGGCATCCAGAGTAGTGATAAGACGGACCTCTTTTGGCAAGTCATTCCAGAGTTTTGGAACCACGGCAGAGAATGCTCTCTTAGATGTTAACACCAGTCTTGTATTAGTGGTTTCCAGTAAGTTTTTCCCTGATGTTCTGGGGGTGTGGGTCGGATTGTATAGGGAGAGGCGTTCCTTCAAGTAACTCGGGCCCAAGCCATATAGGGCTTTAAAGGTAACGACCAACACTTTGTATTGTGCCCAGAAGCTAATTGGTAGCCAGTGTAAGGATTTTAATATCAGGGTAATATGGTCTGTTCTTGATGCGCCGGTCAGCAATCTGACTTTGTACAAAGGTAGCCCCATGTAGAGTGCATTGCAGAAATCCAGATGAGAGGTTACCAGTGCATGTATCAATGTTTCACGGTCCTCTCTCTTCAGGTAGGGACACAGTTGGCATATCACCCATAGTCACCTAGATGCCACACACCCCTGGCTGTCACCTCCACCTGAGTTGTCAGCTGGAGATACGAGTCCAGGAGCACACCCAAACTACGTACTTTGTCCTTTAGGGGAAGTGTGACCCCATTCAGGACAGGTTGGGAAATCTCCATACCTGGACTGGGAGAACCTATCACAAGTACCTCCGTTTTCTCTGGATTCAATTTAAGTTTGTTTTCTCTCATCCAGCCCATTACCGACCCCAGGCAGGCATTTAGAGAAGAGATGCCATCCTTAGTCACTGCAGCAGTCGGAGACATGGAGAGATATATTTGAGTGTCATCAGCATATTGATGACACTGTGCCCCATGTCTCTGGATGATCTCTCCAAGCAGCTTCATGTAAATGTTAAATAGCATGGGAGACAGAATGACACCCTGAGGAACGCCGGATGTCAGCTCTCTTTTACGAGAGCAACTGTCTCTCAGCTTCACCATCTGGAATCTGCCTGAGAGGTAGGAGCAGAACCACTGCAAAACAGTGCCTCCGATTCCTATCCTCTTCAGGCGTTCCAGAAGGATACTGTGGTCTACGGTATCGAATGCCACCGAGATGTCCAAGAGTACCAACACGGTCACACATCCCCTGTCGATGCCCAAACAGATATCATCGACTAAGGCGACCATGGCTGTCTTGATTCCATATCCCCTCCTGAAGATGGTTTGAAATGGGCCTTGATAATCAGCTTCATCCAAGGCGGCTTGGAATTGAAAGGCGACCGCTCTCTCGATCACCTTGCCCAGAAATGGTAACAGAGAGACCGGCCTATAGTTATTTCTTATCAAGGGATCCAGGGAGGGCTTATTAAAGAGTGGTTTAACCACGGCCTGTTTCAGTGCCGGTGGAAATTTGTCCTCCCTGACGACAAGTTGGAGTAGTGTCGTCACCCTGTCCCCTCCTTGGATAGTCAACCAAGATGGGCAGGGATTGAGTGAATTATTAGAGGAAGCTTCAGAATGGTTGACACTGCAACCTTTACCATGAATTTAAAATTTGAAGGATGTTATCGGTAGGGCTGGATATAAGTGGTGACCACATAGTAAGCGATTATCTATTTCTATCCAAAGTTCACCTGCAGCCCCTTGTAATTTCTGCTGCAAAGTATCTTGCATGGGACACTGGCCCAGTTTGTTAAGTAAAGTGTGAAATAGACCACCTCAAAGGGGTGGCTTGAAGCCTCCCATGATAAAGCTGGGTTGGGGCCATGGCAACCACACACCATGACCCCAGTCTGGCTTTTTGCTGGCCCAAAATGAAGTGGCAAAATGCCACTTTTTCCTCCCTGCCTTGGCTTTATGGCACTCCTGAAGTGTTCAGCATTTACACAGTGCACCAAGAGGGCCCTGAAGCTGGCTGCCATGTGGGTTGGAAGGCGGCATGAAGCTGGCTTCTGGATGTCTTGGGGGCATGCGTCATGGCTGGCTGGAAGCCGGCTTTTCAATTATGACAAGGACATGTTTCACAAAGCATCTTTGCCTATTCAGCAAAGTCAGGACTCATTTCTTCCATATACCTACTATACTCTCTTTTATCTCTAGTATATATATTGAAGCAGCACATATTGGATGGCATGCTCAATGTTCCTGAAAATTCATTCTTTCTTTTGGTACACAGTTGAGATCTGCTAGAAAGGTGGCTTGGTATTGTTACTACTCAACATGGATAGAAATAGTAAAATTTATTCATGAGTTGCATAAACCTCCCTAGTCCCTCTCAGAGAACTGAAGCTTTTCTAGTCCGCTTATCTGATGGCAGCCACACAGCACACAGGTTCCTGGAAGGATTACCTGTGAAGGGGAATACATGTGTGTGTGTGTAAATCTTCTGAAGACATGTGTTGAAGAAATGCAGAAGAATACCATGACTGAGAATGCTAATTTCCCCCTATGCATATTTACTACTTGTAGTGTGACAAATTGAAACCCTGAAAAAGAAGACCTGAGTAAATGGAGAGGAATTTCAATGTCCATTTCAAGCAAATAATAATAATGGAGAAGAAGAAGAAGAAGAAGAAGAAGAAGAAGAAGAAGAAGAAGAAGAAGCCGTTATGCTGCTTTGACTTACTTAAAATGCCCTTTCTTTCCAGGATCTTAGTAAATTAGGTATTTAAATCTGGTCATGCTGCATGAACGTGATATCATTCAAAGTTATATTACTTATTACTGTATAATATTTGCTTTCGACCATGTACTCCTCACGCCTTTACCTCCCCTTCTCTTCATTTTAATTCCAAGGGCTGGTCCAATTCCTGTTTTATATTCAGTACAGTGCTCAGTGATGACTGAAACTTGCTCAGTGTTACAAAATGTGCTTTTAATAAAATTTTGGGAACATGTGGTCTCTGCCATGACCCCTGGCTGACCTCCTAGAGGGCCTGCAAAGGGAGAGAAACCACTGGGCAAGACAGTAAATTGCCTTGGAAAGACCAGCAAGGCCCCTAGAGATGAGATTAGTGGAAGTTCTCTATAGGAAGTTTGGGAGTCACCAAACACACATTTCCACATCTCTCAGGTAAGACAATAGCCTTGGCATCATATCTGATGAGCCTGTGATTGACTTAATGACTCATCCATTAAGTTGGCTGCCCCTCCGAATTGTGTCCAAACCTAAGTGCATTGTACACAGATTATTTGCTCTTGGCTTAACAAAGCCCAGGCAATCAACACCTTTGTCCCCCGGATATGTTCAGCCCTATAAAAGATCATGAATTTGAATCCCTTGTTGACGCTATCCTCAGAGTGCAGGCTGGTCCATGCCAGTTTGACCTCTGCTCAGAGCTCCCACAGCCCATTTCCCCTCATCCCAGCAGTCATGTCCATCATCCTCATCTATCAGGCTTCCTGGAGAAGACTTCTAAGTATTCCAGCAGTGTCTCTCTCTCTCTCATACCTAACTCCCAATCTTACCCCTCCCTTTCGCTAGCATCGAATGTGAGTGTGTGTGTGTGTCCGCGCCCCCTTTTGCTGTGTGTGGTATTTAACTCCCCCCCCCCCGCAAATAAACTGTGTATTTTCATTGAACTCACTTGGACTAGTGTCATCTCTCTTGGGGTTTGTTGGTGAACCTCTGGTAGACAATACTGGGACCGCAATTCTGGCTTAAGACATTGTTAGGATTTTCCTCTCTGCATATTTTGAGCTAATTATAATTCCCCTAAGTGAGAGACTTCCTAACATCAAGAATAATAATAGCACAGTGCCAGTAGCTTTCCTAAGTTTTCAGAACTGGTTTTCAGAAAAGAACCAGTCAGATCAATAGTTCTGTTGTCATTGTGCACCTTCAAGTCATCTCTAGCTTATGGCAATCCTAAAGTGGGGTATCACGAACTTTTCATGGCAAGATTTGTCCAGAACAGGTTAGCTTTTTGCCTTCTTCTGAAGCTGAGATACTATGGAGGGTTATCTCGTCCTTGTCCCATTCCTGTCCCATCTTTCCCACACAATCATGGGAAGAACTTTCAGATGAGGTTGCATAGATCCCCTCATTAACCTGTCATTAAAGCAACACTGGCTGGCATTTTTCATTAATGGAAGTTTGTTTTATTACAATGCTGCTTCAATGGTGGTTAATGGCAGGATCGGCGCTATGATTTGAAAGCCCAACAAGTTAATGGATTTGGGGGGGGGGGGTGATCCTGCCCTTATCCTGTCTTGTGTGTGGTAATCTCCTATGACTTGTCCAATGGCTAAGTGTGGATTCAAACCCTGGCCTCCAGAGTTGCAGTCTTATGATCAGATCACTGTACCACACTGGCTCTGCCAGATCTAGAGAAGAACCACAGAAATAAATGAGACAGATATTTGAGCTAGAGGTTTCAACCTGATGTGTCCAAGCAGGATGATCAAGAATTTTTCTATTGCAAGATTATCAACAAAGATAACAGAGGAGGAAGAGGAGGAGGCAGCAGATAGGGCAGTTTTTCAGACATCATTGAGATCCAATATGACATAGCAGAGTTTTGTATCTAGGAAATCTGGACATTTTCAGTTTACCTCAAAAAAGAAAAAAAATGAAAATATTCAAGTAGACTCTCCTCTTCCTTGAGTGGTCCAGTTACATAAGTGGACAAGTAACAACTTGTAAACACAGGAACAATTCCATATTACTGTTCTCTGGATGTGCAATATTCTTGCCAACAAAAGCTGATTATCTTCTTGAACATTTTGTCCTATGTCTATAAGTATTGTGTGATAGCGTGAAATAATGAGAAGCAATTTTAAAGCTCTTTGAGTTAAACCCATGGGGCCCAAGGTAGAGAAGTTCTTATTGATTATCTAAAATCCATACTTCTCTGAGGGACTAAATGTTTTTTTTATGTATGCTGTAAAACAATAATTATACTTTCATTGGCTTTTAAAATTTCAGTGCTCTTCTCCAAACCTTAGGCATAGAATACATGGTTCAAGGCCTAGATCATTTGTGCATTTATGCTGGGCTATTTTTGCTCAGTTTTGGGGGTCATCTATTTTGGGTGTCATTTGCAACTGATCAGTTGTAACAAATTATTTGTAACTTCAGTACTACTTTTAAATTCTGACTATGTCTTGTTCTAATGCAGGCTTGGAGATCTAGGGCATTTCAGTTGTTAACTAACTACATGTTCCATCACCATCAGATGGGCTAGCTGACTCTGATAGGAATTAAACGTCAAGGAAAGCTGTAAGGATAGAGGGTTGGCAACCCTATCTAATACAGTATGACTCTCATATCTACAGAATTGATATACAGTTTCACTTATCTGAGTCTGAAAAAAATAGAATTCTGAGGTCAACCTCTGGTGCAAGCATACCATAGAATTATACTGCAAGACCTAGAAATGCTTTGGGACATGTTCTCTATAGGAAATTCCAGTGTGATTCTGTGCTATGCTTGGCAGAAGTCATTTGTCTCATTGAAAACAATAGGGTTTCGTATTATCCACAGTTTCAGGTATTCATGGGTGCTCTTGGAATTTAACCCCCATGGATACTGTAGAATGAATCCATCTACAACATGAAAATTCAAGGTTATGGTGGATTTTAAGAAAAATGAGTGGCTGGTCTTTTCTGGATCCATTACGATCCCATTTGCTGGGGAGGGGAAGGCGCCCAATTAAACACACACACAGCAATTGGAGGTAAAGGCCACAACTTTATTAGCACAGCACAAAGGTAGGGTTGGCCCAAAGCATTAGGTCCGAATCTGGAGCATCAAACAACACCCCGGCTGATTCATGCTAGGTTGCTTGGCCCTCCAAGCATCAGGATGACATAGGGGCAAACGAAATGCTCTTACGCAATTCTGCAATTGTGCATTCCAACAGTGGTATCTGTTAATGCCTCTAGTCACCGGGAGCTAAGCAATGTGGCCCCTACAATGGCCACATTGCATGCGCTCAGTGCTCCCAGGTCCAAAGGACTCCCGATCCAGTGCTACAGAGCCCTATAAACCATGCCCGCCAGATCCAGGACCTATGCTGCCGCCCACAAAAGTTGTGACAAAACACCCTAGCCTAGGGACTGAGGGTGGGAGAGCTGAGCAAAATGGCTCCAAGACACATGTACCAAGGCCTTACATAGGACTATCTGCCAATAGGGAGCCTGGAAAGATGGTGGCACCCCCCCCCCCCAGGCTCCCTACACCAATGAGCTATAACCCATCCATCTGGGCCAGTCGATCAGCTACCAATGCTGGCAGCAAGGCAGGCTGGGAAATGTAGTTCCAGCTGCCAGTGAAAAGACCACCCCTTCTGCCTCAGACAGCCAACACCAGACCATCCCACCAGCAAATGGGCTGCTGGAGCAGAAGGCCCTGCCAGTGGAGGAGTCATGGGGCCCTCCCACACCAGCAACAGCACCAGCCCATTGATTCGGGCGGCACCATTTAATCAGACCAGATATACGAGGGGGTATCCAAAAGTTTTAATTATCACAGTTTTAAAAAATTAACAGAATGTTTGTTTTGATTTGTAATTGTTAACTTACCTCTGTGTAGTCACTATCGAGATTTATACATTTTTACCAGCGTATCTTGACCCTCCAAATACCTGATATCGATCAGCCCTAGTGGCGCAGTGGTTAAATGCCGGTACTGCAGCCACTCACTCAAAACCATAAGGTGGCGAGTTCAAGACCAGCATAAGGGCTGAAGCTCGACTCAGGCTTGCATCCTTCCGAGGTCGCTAAAATGAGTACCCAGATTGTTGGGGGTCAAATAGCTTACAGTTGTAAACCGCTTAGACACTCCTTAAGGGTATGAAGCGGTATATAAATGAAGCTGTTTGTTTGTTTTGATATTGTAGAAGTCTGCAGATTGCAAATTACAAGGGGGTATCGTAAAGTAATAATGATCACCCGGAAGTTTTTATGGCATATTAATGAAATTTTGTCAGTGACATCATTGGCACCTAGGTGCACGTTGCTGAGAAAATCAACCCATTGAGTCCTTTATTTTTGTGACTGGCTCTGCCAGAAGTGACTTGTCAGGCGCATCCTGCGGACTTCTACAATAAAGTTATTTGGAGGGTCAAGAAACATTGGGGAAAATGTGTAAATCTGAATGGTGATTACATAGAGATAAGTTAACAACTGCAAATCAAAACAAACTTCCTGTCAATTTTTTAAAAAGGTGATAATTAAAACTTTTGGATACCCACTCGTACATACTCCAGCTTCTTGTTTTCAATAGAAGCCCAAGCCTACCATGCCATTCTAAGCTGAAGCTGTTGGCTTGTCTCCATTCTTTGTCCTTGCTATATCATACTCACAGGTGGACTTCCACTGTATATGGAGGTTCCATTTAAATACTGTATCTCAATGCACATTGTTAAAACATGTAAGAAAAATGATGAGGGGGTAATCTTTCAGGTTCTTCTCAGGATGTATTTCTCACAGAAACAGGAATCCTGAGATTGTCTAACCATGGTTTTTTCCACCTTACAAATACGAAAATCATCTGGTTTTTTTCTTTTTCTTTATGACTCATTGCAACTATGTCATGTTTGAGTGTCCTGGTCTTCAGAATTTTCTGATTAATCGACAACAATATTTCAATGAAGTATTGTGGCACTGTTTGAACATAAAGAAACCTGCAAGTTTCTAGCTTAGCATAATATTTATATTATGGTTGTCAATCTACATTCCAGCTTGCATACAACATACAGCCTCATAATTCTCTGTAGCAAAATAATGACAGGACAAGTAAGTGGTTATCCAAAGGAAGCATAGTGATATAAGCATCAAATACTCTGCTAAAATGTTATATGGGTAGACTGAAGAACAGAAGCACATTTCAAACAAGGTCAGGTTTCATGAATACCTCTACTGGCCAGCTGAACTCGTAGATAGTGGTATGAGATCTTGTCCTTCCATCTTTTAGTAGATCACAGTTCTTCCACCATCCCTAGCCAGCACAAATAGTAAGAGACAATGTAAGTTGCTATCCAACATATTCACTCCCCACTACTGCCATAGGCAAACACGTCATGTTTTAAGACAAGAAACATGTCCCTCATTCTTTTCAAGCATCTTATATTCAGGCTGGAGGCACAGAAACATGGAATAAGATAATAGAATCAGAAAATCAAAGAGTTTGCAGAGACCACAAAGGTCATCCAGTCCAACCTGCTGCCATACAGGAATACACAATCAAAGCACTCCCAACAGATGGCCATCCAGCTCCTGTTTAAAAAGTTCCAGAGAAGGATACTTCACCACGGCATGTTCTACTGTCCTACCATCAGAAAATTTTTCCTAATGTTTAGAGGGAATCTCTTTTCCTGTAGCTTGAATACATTGTTTTATGTCCCAGTCTCTGGAGCAGCAGAAAATAAGCTTGCTCCAACCTCAACATACCATCTCTTCAAACATTTAAACATTAAATATTTAAAACTATCTCTTCTCAGGCAAAACATATCAGCTCTCTAAAGCATTCCCTGTAGGGCATAGTTTCCAGACTTTTCACTATTTTGGTCACCCTCCTCTGGACATGTTCCATCATTTGAATATTCTTCTTGAATTGTGGTGCCCAGAACTGGACACCACCTCCTGCGAAGAGGAGGATTCCATCAATCGCCATGGCAGCATATGCAACAGGCTAAGGCAGCATATTCCATTGCTGAACAGCTCTTACTGTCAGGAGTTTCTTCATAATGTTTAAGTGCAATCTCTTTTCTTTTAGTTTGAATGCATATCTTCATGCCCTTGTCTCTGGAGCAGAAGAAAAAAGTTTGCTCTTTCTTCAATATGGCATCCTTTCAAATATTTAAACATGATTATCATGTCATTCCTAAACCCTTTCCTCTCTAGGCTAAACAGGCCCAGCTCCCTTGTATGGCAAGTCTTCCAGAACTTTTACCATTTTGGTCACCCTTCTCTGGACATTCTCCACCTTGTCAAAATTCTTCTTGAATTGTGCTGCCCAGAAATGGACACAGTATTCCAGGTGAGGTCTGACCAAAGCAGAATAGACTGGCAATATTACTTCCCTTGACCTAGACACTATACTCCTATTGATACAGCCTCAAATTACACTGACATTTTTAGCTGCCACGTCACACTGTTGACTATTGTTCAGCATGTGGTCCACTAAGACTCCTAGATCTCTTTCACATGTACAGCCATCCAGCCAGGTGTCACCCATCCTATATTTTCGCATTTCATTTTTAGTGCCCAAGCGTATTAGCCTGCATTGCTCCCTGTTGAAATTAATTTTTATTAGTTCTGGCCCTGCTTTCTAATCTATTAAGGTCATTTTGAATTTTGACCCTGTCCTCTGTGGTATTAGCTATCCCTCCTAATTTGATGACATCTGCAAATTTGATAAACATGCCTTCTATTCCATCATCTAAGTCATTGATAAAGATGTTGAATAGCACTGGGCCAAGGATAGAACCTTGTAGCACCCCACTAGTTACTTCTCTCCAGGATGAGGAGGAGCCATTTTTGAGTACCCTTTGGGTTTGTTCAGTCAGTCAATTACAAATTCACCTAACAGTCGCAGTATCTAGCCTACATTTTACTAGCTTTGTTGCAATATCACAGGGGACCTTGTCAAAGGCCTTAATGAAATCAAGATATGCTACACTCACAGCATTCCCTTCATCTACCAAGCTTGTGACTCCATCAAAAAAAGAGAAAAGATTATAATAAATAATAAATAAAAATTTTATTTCTATCCCGCTTTTTATAAACACAATCAAAGTGGCTTACAACAATTAAAATGATACAAATATATACAGTACAATATTCCCCCCCCCTTTAAAAAAGAATTAAACAGTTCTGGGACTAAAATTTTAGACATTAATAAAAACTCTTATGTTCCAATCACACGTTAACCTTACCACCCCACAACCTCTTATGAAACAAAGACAGAAAGAAAATACAGGTAGTATAATAAGAAACTCCATTAAATCAGGACTGAAAGATTTTCAGGTCCTTTGAGGAAAATGAGAACTTGAGACAAAGTGAAATTGGCTGATGTGTCCATTTCTAATCCATATTTCTCACAATATATGGTTCACCTTCACTTCCCTGTCTGGACTGAAATGTTACTGCTCCATTGGTTCTCTCAATTTCCCTCTTGAAGAAAAGGATTTGATACTTGCCATTGACACAATCCCTATAGTGTCTTTTCTCACAATAAAGTTTTCATCATTGTAATTCCAGTGTGGTGTATATGTGTGCATCAGTGTGTGTGTGTGTGTGTGTGTGTGTGTGAATAGAAAACAGATGCTTTGCTTTTGGAGAACTCACATCTGGAGGAAGGGATGAAAAGAATATTCATTTTCTAATCCACTGATTCAACCATCGAAAAATGGCTTGGGAAAAAATTAATTCCAAAAGCAAACCTTGAATTTGCCATTTTATATAAGTGGCAGCATTCTACTCCATCCTTGTACATAGTGAGATATGAGCATCTATGGATTTTAGATTCCATGTGAGGTCCATTTGGATTCCATGTGGAACCAAAGCACAATGGATACGAAGGGTCCACTGTATTCGTTTCTGTAGAAATACACATACTTTCTTCCTGCATAGAAACGTCTTTATTACATAGAAAAATTATGTTTATTTCTGCACAAACAGTGTGTTTCTGTGCAAAATATGTTTTCTGCAAGAGAAAATGCATGCCTTCTTCCAAAAATGTTACTTGTTTTTCTTCACAGAAGTAGCTTCTACACAAAAACCATGTCTTCTGCACAGGAAAAAAAACTCATTTTTGCTTTGAAGTTGTATTTCTGCAAAACAGTGCTTTCTGCACAGACAGTCCACATGTGTGTTTTTATACAAAAACTTTATTTCTATATGGAAGACATCGTCTTTTACACAGAAAAGATTGCATATTTCTACACTGAAGTTTTATTTCTGCCCCCCCCCCCAGCATCCTTAGAGTTGGTGTCACCAGTAGCAGTATCATCATACAGAATCCTTATTAAAAAAATTTTTGTACTAATAATTCCCATCTATCAATGAAGTATAGTTGTGACATAAGCAATAGTGGTTGCATAAACACCTAGCAAAATCAAAATTACATCTTTAAATTACAATATCATATACACTGTCTAAATGTATTTACATTTAGTTTCATGTGGTTGAAGTGAAAATTTGGTACGATGTGATATTTTTAAAGAAAAATGTAAAAGAGTAAAAAATTTAAAAACCTGAATTCAAGATTTAAGTTAAGATTTCGAAGCATGCATTTCTGTTACTCACTCTTCAAGATTACCGGGGGGGGGGGGGAATCTGTTGATGGATATGTGAAGCCATTCACTTGAAATCAGAAGCACAAGATATGTAGTAGGAATTTCAGATGCTTGATCCCTGAAACTTTTAAAGAAAATGAAATGATCTACTGCCTTTCCTGCAGTATGGCAAGAGGGGGCAGGACAAACCTAAGGCAGTGAGCCAATGTAGAAGTGCCTGCCTCCCCCCTTCCCAAGTCTTCTCTTCTATGGTGCATGCAGCCTTCAAAAAGAAGGGCCAGAGGAGGATTTCATGGTTTGGGTCCAACCTGCTTGCAGGATTGCCTTCTTCCATACAATCTACCCTGCACACTTAGGTCCTCTGGGAAGAATTTGCTGCAGCCAATAAAGACCAGACTGGCTGTGGTTACCCAGAGGGCCTTTTCATCTGCCACTCCCAAACTATGGAATGGCTTGTCGGAAGAGATCTGTAACATTACCAATCTTTAAGACAGCTTTAAGAAGGCTGTCAAGATGGATCTCTTCCAACAAGCCTTCCCTGATTAGCAAATTTGGCCCCCCATTAATATGGACCTCCATATAGAGTATTCAAGATCCCCATCATCTTGCTGCTGTTTTTATCATTTTTAATGGAACGTGTTAAAATGGAACATTTCAAGCCTTTTAAAAAAATCAGAAACTTGTAAAAACAAAAAACAAAAACCTGATAAAAGGTAGCAGCTCTGATGAAATTAATAATAATATAATAAAAAGTTTATTTATATTTCCCATCTCTCCTATGGATTGAGGCGGGATTACTTCAGCAAAATAATACAAAACCGTACAAAATAAAATCAATAAAACACTAATACTGAATTACCAACATTCCTATTAGTTCTACAAAACAGCAAATCGTCAATAGCCAATAATCATAATCAAAGTGGAGCAGTCATCATAATCTCTTATATAGAGTCCAGTAGATAAGTCCGGCGGAAGAGATCCGTCTTAAGTGCCTTCTTAAAGGCCTCTAAGATGGTGATAAGATGGATCTCTAGGCCATTCCATAATTTAGGAACTGCAGCAGTGAACACCCTATGGGAAATTATCATTACCCTAGTATTATGATGTTCCAGTAAGTACTTCCCAGATGTTCTGAGTGTGCAGGGTGGATTGTGTAGGGAGAGGCATTCCCGTAAGTAACTCGGGCCCGAGCCATGTAGGGCTTTAAAGGTAATAACCAATGCCTTGTACTGTGCCCTTGTACTTAACCCTCCTTCCCTCCATCTCTTCCATCTCTCTCACTCCCAGCCTTGCTGGGTCTATGCTGGCACTGCCTCCTTCACCTCCCCTCAAAAATTACTTGCAAACTTTTAGGCAGAGAGGCTGATAAGTGGTGAGCTGGAGCAAAAAACCAGGCTTAAATCCATGTATTGCTTTTCACAAAGTTCCCTTGAAAGTCCCAAAGCACAGGAATGTGGATGGGCAGGGGAAGCAAACAAAATAAAACAAGCCTCTCTTCTCCAGCCCCTATAGGAAGGAAGGGATGGTTGGTCCCTGTCTGTTTATTGCCAGAGCGCTCTCTCCATTCGCTCTCCCACTCTCATTTCTCAGTTTGCATTTTGGGGAAGAAAAAAAAAGTGGCTAAAAGAGGCAGAGAAGGGCTTCAGCAGCTATTCTTGAAGGGCTGGATTTTGCCTCCATTGTGCCTTTGAAACTTTTTTCTTGTTTTGCTGTGCATCCTTGGCCTCTGCACCCCCTCCCCACTCCTCCCCTCCAACAGAAGATTGATCCTCTATCCCGCCCTGTTGCTCATTCCTTCCTTGCCTACTTGTCCTGGCCACGCAAGGGCTCTTTTTCTTCTGGCAACCCAGGTTTTCCTACATGCACACTTACTGCAAGTTCAACCTTGCTTATTTGCATCTCTTTTCTTCCCCATTCAGCTCCGGCCCTCTCCCCTTTCCCCCTGTCTTCCAGTGAGAGAGATGTTCTCCTTGCTCACTGAAGTGGCTGCAAAGAAGAGAGTATCTTCTTCACCCACTGAGATACCCTTCCCCACATTTCTTGCACGTTTAAAGGGCAGTGGTGTCACACACCCCCTTATGGTGTCTCCTGGTGCGCTCTGCACCCCCCACACCCCACTAGGAACGCTACTGTTCCCCCCTCAATCAGCACAGAAAAGCCACATGTATTTCTGCACAGAAGTGTTATTCCAAGGTTTGGTCCTCTACACTCCTCCTCTTCTCTAATATCAAATTTATATCAAAAGGGATGTGTACATCATGTAGCCGGAAGGGCACCCCAGTGCAGAAAACTAGCCTTACCATAGAAGGTAATCTGTGAGATTCAGCATGGGGAAGCTCAAGAGCACATAGCCAGGACAGATAAATCAGAATCTGCATAATCCATTCACTGATAGAAGTGGTGGTGGGTAACAGACCTTGGGTTTACAAGTGAACAGAAATCCAAGTACACTTCCCTCTGGGAATGCTACTCCTTTGTCCAGGGGCATTTGTACAGATTGTCTGGCCATTCACAACTTCACTTCTCATTCTTCCCCCATGGCGGCTACCTCTTATTCTCAAATTCTGCCCCAGGACAGCCAGCAGTGCTGAGAAGTCGAGCAAGATATTGGCAGAGTGTCTGTTGGACCTCAAGCAATACTGAATTGGTAATGCCCAAGTGGACCATTTGGGCATTACCAATTCAGTATTGCTTGAGGTCCAACAGACACTCTGCCAATATCTTGCTCAACTTCTCAGCACTGCTGGCCATGCCATGATCCTAAGGCAGCTTCCTGAGCCACTTCTCTTCCCAGTATTACCCCAATTGGAGCTCTGCATCTGCAATCTGTACAGCTTCTTCCTCAACAATGCTATAAATCACTATCTGCTTACACCTTTCATTTCTTAGTCCTTGAAGATGTGTGTGAGTGAGTGCCTTTGCATGGATAGTGATGATCTTTGACTCATAAATAAAACCATTTTTGAAATTGCACTTTGGAGTTCTGTTTCTCAGAACTGGTATACATAGGCTTGATCCCTGCTTTGAGTGGCCCAAGCCCTCTCAACTGTTTTTAAATGTGCTACTGTAATTCCTCTACTGAATATTAATTGTGGCATTTTAGATAACAGAAGTTCTACACACTTCTACACAAAAAGTGTTTTCTGTGAAGACAAAACCAATGGTCTGTCTGCTCAGAAAGCATGTTTTCTACTTAAGAAATGTGCTTCTGTGTAGAAACAAACACCATGTATTTCCCTATAAATTAATACTTGGTTAATGATATGAACTGTGCAGGAATAGAGCAGAAAGGTTTATGTTCTCACCCAGCAGAGGTAATACTGAAGGAATGATTTGTTCTTGCCTGTGAGGACCAAGAACACAAAGCTGTACAACTCTAGCATAGAGACACATACATACTTTCATTCTCATTTGTTCATAAGCACTCTATCTCCCAATTTGCAGGATAGAAAGAAGAGCTCAGCAAATATACCTAACATGTTTCGGCAGTCAGCAAGTGACACTGTCTGTCAGATAGGAGGGAGCTCACTTTACATTCCCCTTACCATCTGCTAAGGCTCATTTTGTGTCAAACTGGCAAGGCAGGCAGCATTTGATGGTATGGAATTAGTGAACAATCCTCTGCCAATGAAAATAGCTATTATCTGCTTCTGTTTCATGGTGATGGATGTGCTCAAAAGAGAGAGAGAGAGAGAGAGAGACTTGAAACAATTTCAATAAAGCAAATTGATGACACTATAAGAAACTAAGGCCCTGTGCAGACCAACAGTTTCGGCCAGGTTGGGGGGCAGAGTTGGGGTGTAGCATCTACACGACGCATGCCCCAGTTCTTTCCCAAAGACCAGAATTGAGGCCATGGTGTGCAGTTGCTGCGGCCCCAATCTGGCTGTCTGCTGTCTGCACAGCCCCTAAATATCTTCCATTAGGGCTAATAAAAATAGCTATGGGAGAAGTGGCTATACTGAAGAATCAGAAATTAGTTTCATGTGGGCTAAGTGGAAATATGGATGTCTGTATTTAGGAACCATTGCCCTAGTCCAGTTACATGAAAAGATAGCAGCCAAGGAACACTGATGACATCAGAAAATCAATGATGACAATGATAACATTGGGGATATGAAAAGAAGTACAGGCTACATTTCACTGTTGTGTCCCAAACAACTTATAGTGCTTGAAGTGTTGGATTGAATTTTGGGAGACCCAGGTTGAGGTCCTCACTGTGTTGTGAAATTAGGATTGATGTGAAATTAAAGGTAGGAGAAGAGCCATATATGCCATCTTCATCTAAGTGGAGGAAAAGTGTTATATAAATGTAACTAATGAATAAACCAAAGTTTGGCAATGTTACTTTTTTGGTGACCATTCTCCAAATCTTCTAGTTTGCATAGTCAGCAGTTATGCTTCGTGTGGGATTCTGGGAGTGACAGTCCTAAAAATAATTGTACTCATCTGTACTTAATTAACAAACTAATCAATAAATATTACCTTCTGAGTAGAAGGCATACAAGTGCAGCCCAAGCAACTAGATAAAGGCACAAACTATACACATAGGACTGATTGGTGTGTGATACTGCTCAACTAAGGGGCAAAACAGACTAGCCAACAAAGGCAATTTCCACCTGGCTTGGAAGTAAGGTGTGTGGATTGACACATGCCCCCAAGATCCAGCTTCATGCCTCCCAGCTGTCCATACATGGGCTGGCTACTGGTCCTCCAGCAGCATGGTGTTTTTATGCCACATGCCTATGGAATATTTGAAAGATGCTTTCCATTCACAGTAGAGCGGAAAACCAATCTTTTGCCAGCACAAGAAGGAGCAGCTATTTGCTGCTTCTTTTTGGGCCAGCAAAAAGGCAGATTGGGGCTGTACCATGTGGCTGCTGTGCCCTGAATCCAGCTTTCTCGGGATGGCTTCAAGCCATCCCTTTCAGGCGGTCTGTTTTGCCCCGAAGTAAATGTACAATGTAATTCTATGCACATAAAACCCATGAGTAAATCTGAGTCATGTTTAGCCATTAAACCTGTATTGTTTAATATTTAATCTTTAGAACATTTTGTGTCTCCATTTACTGAGAACTTGGGGAAATTTATAAATTACAATACTGGGTTGAATCCAGTGATGTGCACTACTGTACTTCTAATGGCCATGGTGGGTAGTGAATTCTAGGACTCAAATTCCAAAAAAGTAATTTTCCCAAGGCGTGAGGAAAAGATTGAATTCTGCATTATACTCTTGATCATCAATAGCATGATCCAAAAATGAATTTTTAGATTAAGTATATGTTCTGTATGAACTCTCTTATTGAGCTTAACTATAGTTATGTTCATTATTTCAAGCTTGCAGCAAAACAGCTCTGTAATATTATTCCATTCCAATTAAATGAGGCATATACAGCTATCACTAACCTGAGCATTATCTAGCTTTCTTTGTATTCAGATGTTTGAGGTGCAAACAACATACCAGATGGAGGCAGGATGCTTAGATGAGACCTATTATGCCTAGACATCTGAATATGAACATGAACCACTCATCTGTGTCAGCACAAATGTAATCTATCTGCCACATAATGGATGACATTGACGTTTCCCTTTGATTGAAATGACTTTGCTCAAGTCATGCCTTAATGTGATTTTGCTAATGAAAATCACCATTTTTTTTCCCAAACGCTTTTGAAAGAAACCAAAGACTTCATTACAAAGAGAGCAGAAGCACATGAAAGAATCATTGGCAAAAAATATTAGGGTTATACAGAACAGTTGACATGTACAACTGTTGACTGGTGAGTGTATGACTGGTGATTTTTTTAAAAAAAACAACAACAAAGTGGCTATCCTCATTCAAATCACCATTTCTTCATATGTCCATATGTTCATATGGCGAAATCAAACTTTTGATTGCATGCTTTCCTGGATTGGCATCTTTACAAGACTTACTGGTGGCTAGTATAAGGGATGCTTTGGGATATCAAAATAATCCCTTACTTGGTTAGAGCCTGGTTTTTTAAATGATAAAACATAAGGCGAACACATTCCACATGTAGTGGGTCTCCTGTCTACAGAAGGTTTTTGATCCTGAAAAGCATTCCCACTTGCCTTACCCTTCTCCCCAAAAATGCCTCTTGCAACTCTGCTTGGGAGGGTTGTATTAAATGTGATGGTGCTGGTGGTTTTTAAGGGAGAGATTGGCATTTCTCCTTCTTTTTCACCAATGGAGAATGTTCTGAGCAGAACCCATCTAGGAAGTCTACTGCCCTTGGAAGAAAAATAGTGGACGCAGATCTGTAGGGAAATATTTATTTGCTTCTTTTCTTCCATGAGGGTGTGATGCAGCAAATGGTAACAGAACATTCTCAGATGGCTTCTGTGAGCACTTTCCCATATCTGATAATAATATAATGTGAAAATAATCACATTTTATTTATAGAGCATATATTTCATCTTGAGAGCAAGTCTGCATAACTAATAAAAAAATGTGATGTGACATAAAACATACTTAATGCCATTGTTAGAGGTTAGAGGAAAATATAAACAGAGAGAAAGGGTGGGAGAGGTTTCTAAACACAAATAGAGAATATAAGAACTATCATTTAGTTCATAGAATGTGAGGCAGGAACCCTACTTTTTTTTTAAGTACCCTAACCGAGGCAAGTTTGGAACTTTTCTTCCTGTCAGATTTTGTAGGAAGGTGAACTATTCTGTTTATCAATAGTATACAGGAGCCTTTAATCATTCAGTCCTATGCTTGCCCTCAAAACTGGTATACTCCAAGGTCAGATAATGAGAAATTTGGTTGCAGGAGGCTGGAAGGTAGAGAATTACCCTGGGAAATATTTGGAAGATTCTAAAATACCCAGAAGGTATTTCTCAGAGTGTTAAAAAGATAAATCAATGGGTCTGAGAGCTAATTAAGCACAAATTCTCCATAGAAGCCAAAATAACTAATCTGAGGCCATTGTACTTTGGGGAGAGCCATTATGGCATAATGTTTTACAGGTTGGACTAGGACTCTGGAGAGTAGGGTAAAAATTCCCACTCAGACATGGAAACTCATTGGGTGACCTTGGGCAAGTCATGCCAGAGGAAGGCCACAGCAAACACCATCTGAACAATTCTTGCCAAGAAAATCCTTTGGTAAGTATGCCTTAGGTTCACCATAAGTTGGAAATTACTTGAAGGCACACAAGAATAACAATTGTGCTTTGGACATAACATGATGACATTGATTACTGGAAAAGACAAAAATGCACAGTAAAATTGAAGCCAGTTGGAAAAAAAAGAGGAGGATTACACTACCCATGGACTGACTCAAGAAAAGAAGCCACGGCCCTGCTTTTCCAAGACCTGACAGAGTTGTTAATAACAGGGGAATCTGTTATTAACCTCTACCAGCCTGCACCACAGGAAGAGCACTATCACCCCCACATCACCATAGGCAAATCTGTACTTAAGTCTATACAGCAGTTCACCTACCTGGGAAGTATCATCTCCTCAGATGCCAAGATTGATAAAGAGATTGATCACAGATTAGCAAAGGCATATAGTGCATTCGGAAGGCTTCACAAAAGAGTCTGGAGTAACAAACACCTGAGGCGAAGCACAAAAATCAGTGTGTACAAAGCCATTTTACTGCCCATTCTCCTCTATGGGTCTGAATCATGGGTCACCTATCACCAACATCTATGACTCCTTGAACGCTTTCATCAGCGCTGTCTATGCACAATCCTAAATATACACTGAACTGACTATGTGACAAATGTTGCTGTCCTGGAGCAAGTAGAGATCACCAGCATTGAGGCCATGCTATTGAAAACGCAGCTGCGCTGGGCAGGGCATGTTTCTAGGATGGAAGACCACCGCCTCCCCAAAATAGTACTCTATGGTGAACTCACCATGGGTCAGCGTAAGAGGGGCGCCCCAAAGAAGCAATACAAGGACTCCCTGAAACAACATCTCAAGCTCAACCAAATTGATCACCAACAATGGTCTGCCCTGGCCTCACATCGGGAGGCATGGAGACACACTATCCACAATACTGCAGCCTCTTTCGAGAACTCACACCGAACGAGTCTCGAAGAGAAACGACAACGCAGAAAGACCCACAACTTGGAAACATCACCCAAGGAGACTTTCTGCTGTGCTTTCTGTAACTGGACTTGCTTATCTCGGATCGGCCTTTTTAGTCATCAACACGCTTGTAGTAAGCATGGGATAAGTCTTTCCTGAATCTTCGTTAGCGAAGAAAACCCAGAATAGTTGTGACATAACTAGCAAAATTAAAATTAAAACTTTAACTTACAATATTAGCCTAGCAGCCTAAATGTACTTATATTTGCATAGTTTCATGTGATCCAAGTGAAAATTTGTTTAAAAAATTGACAATTTGGTAAGATGTGCTATAAAAATAATAATAAAAAGAGTATTTTTTTTAAAAAAATCCCCGAGGCCTTTATTTTCTCTGCTCACTGAGCCTTGCTCCACAACTTTTCTTCAACTGAGCCCCAGGACTTTAATGAGACAGCCCATTTCTACCAAGAGGCAGACATTTGGGGAGCAATAATACCACTCCCTTGGCCTGTACCCACTGCACCTCCTAATGATGCCTTTGGGTGAGATACTTATCACTGTCTTCTAGAGCACTCTGGTGCTGTAGTTCAGTAACGGTGGACTAGATCTCTCAACCAAATAATTCTAAATGTCTTACCCAGTCACAAATCCCATAATTCCACAGGATGAAGCCATTTCAGATTAACTAGAAGCATACTGATGTATAAAGTTGGTGGTGTAGCTACAGTACCAGAGTCTATAGTTGAATTCCTGTATTGTAGGGATGTACAAGGAATCTGTTTTCAGTCCAATGTTTGATTGACTCCCTGGACAGTCTACTGTCAAGATGTAATTTTTCCTCTCTCAGATCTTAGCCTTGGACTTAAAATGTATGCAATGAAAATATGGCTTAAACATAGCTTACTGAATAGAGAATCATATAGTGGGCCCTTGATATCCACTCATGTTTGCTTCCAAGGCCCTTGTGGATACCAAAAATCCATTGATGTTCAAGTTTCATTATATACAACAGTGGAGTAAAATGACATTCCTTATATAAAATGGCTAAACCAAACTTTGCTTTTGGGGTTTTATATTTTTAGAGGGAAGGAGATATTTTCAACCCTTGAATGATTGAATCCATGGATGCAAAATATATGGATACTGAGGGCCAACTGTACAAGTGATGCATAATTGTTTTTAAAGAAAATGTACAAATGCATATATTAAACACACACACACACACAAGTAAATAGATGGATCTCACCCTGTAAAATAGAGAGATAAGACCTCAATGTATACTCTGGACTATGGCCCAAATACTAGAAAAACATCAGATCCTGCCAGGCCTTACAAGCTAAGCAGGATCAGACTTGGTTTGTAACTGGACAGGAGATTGTCCAAAAAAAAACCCCAACAACAACCAAGTTGTTGTTGTTGGGGCTTGACAGACCACCTGGGAAAGGCGGGCTGGAGCCACCTCCTTTGCTATGCAGCTGTTCTTTAGGATGCAAACTTAGGAGATAGTCTTTACCACCTCTACACTTGTTTAAAGTGTAAACTCATTTCCCCCCTCTGGATTGAATTGAAAATTCAAGGGGTTCTGCTATCCACCTGTTCTATAAAGCAAACATTACCAAGACCCTGAAAACCCTTCTGTTCAATGAGTCCATTGAACATTCCCAGCACCTCTGGTCACATCTAAATAATAATAATAAAAAGGTAACTTCTGTTGAAAGAAACAGTCACTTACGTAATAGAATCCAAAGGAATCTCTGTAAGAAGGGATTGAAAACACACAGCCCAAAGAAAAAGGAGGAATAACATCCTAGAAACAACATCAGTGTAGACACTTTACTACCCTGGGCTCCCTTCTCCACTAATTTGAGCTCCCAGTGTGTCCCCAGGGCACTGAACTCATTTTTACTAATATCTCCTCAATGTAAAATAAGTCCATATAAAAAGAATATTTAAGCCATCCAGTTTCTGTTCTTGGGTGGTTTTATTAAAAGTATAACAGTTTTGCCCTGAATATGCTAATGATATGATGGCCTCCGGGTAGCCATTTAATCTCTTCTGTTTGGAGCAAGAGAATGTGAACATTGTTCCTCTAGTGTTCGAAACAAGATATTGAGCCATTTTAGACTGCCCTTTCTGTACCAAATATTTAACAGTAACATTGACCTTAAAAGAACCTTTCTGTTCTCCAGGTGGGAGCATTTTGTAACTGGCAGCCTATCCGTATATTATAATATGTTTGAAGTAGTTAGTACACAGAAGCAAAGGAATTATAAAGCCATTATCCCTAGTTGTTAGTTATTTGCCTGATTTCAGAGTTCATATCCCAGGGACCTTTGCCTTTTCACTACAGCAACCAGTTTTTATTCTAAAAGAAGACCTAAATAAAATAAATAAAAAAGGGCATTAATTATAAAATGTGCTGCAATTAAAATTCATTACACTAGATAGAATTTATCCTAAGGCCTAATCAAATTTGAGCATGCATTCTTCGGTTTTCTACCCACAAGGCTCACTGAAAAGAACTGAGTACATTACAGGGAACTGTCAGACACAGAATGGCAGTGAAGGGAAAAGCCAGTCACAAAGTGGCAGCAAATGAAGGCAGAGTATGGCCCAATCACTTTCAATTCATATCCAATGAGTTATTTGTAAATTCTTTGCCAGAGTGATTTCCAAATCCTGGCCCTTTTACATCATCCAAAAGAGGCACTTTTCTCATTCATTATTGTTGAGCATATCAAGTTGTTTCTATTTTATGGCAACTCTAGGGAGAACCTCTCATAGCATTTTCTACACAAGATTTCTTCAGCGGACTTAGAAGTTGCCTTTCGTTGAGGCTGAGAGAGTGTGACTTGCCCAACATCAACGAGTGGGTTTCCTTGGGCAAGTGCAGATTCAAACTCTGATCTCCAGAGGCCTAATCCAATACTCAAACCACTACACCATGTTGGATCTTTGCCTACATATTTACCTTTCACTCATTTACTCATTATTCCAATTTCCATTATATACATGTTTGTGGTCAATGCCAAGTTTTTCTTCTGAAGTGGAAGACGGAGGTGAAGGCTGTGTCCACAGTCAGAGGGCACAATAGGAGCTCTTGGATGATTCGCGTTTCCTTTTTCTGTAGTCATTTTGTAGTCCTTCCAACTCCTTTTCTTTCTTTCTTTCTTTTCTCACACTTGGAGGCTGCCCATTCTCTATTTTCCCTCTTCTTTTCCTTCCTCCAAATTCAGCATGTAGCAGCAACTGTAGTCTAAATAAGAGCTTGAAATTAGCTACTTACAAATAAAAAGTGACATGAAATTGACTGATTTCCCCAGATATGAAGGTATAACCGTCACAATACAATTTAACTTAACCAATGATAGTTTTACTCTTTTCTCAGTGTAACATTAACTTCTGTAGTTACTTTTATCTTTAACAGGAGGGTGGTCTCACTAAATCATGGAGAATGAACATAACTTGGTTATGTGATGGCTCACCCTTTGTCTCAGATGTGTTTTCTCAAATAGTACCATTTTAATTGTCTTCAGAAATGGAAAAATAAAGAGTTGCTTTTTTCAATTATCACAATGAAAGAGATTCACGATGTAGCTTGAAATGTTCATTCCCATACATGACTACTCGCTGGATATGTAGGAAGTTTCTACTGCCAAAACTTGTCTACTGAAAAGGCTGTAGGGCAGCCAGACAGGGAGACCTATTCTGTTCAGGCCCTAAGGCTCTTTGGTGTCAGAAAGGCTGTATCACTTTGAGCCCACTCTGGAAAACATATTCCTTCAGCCATTGTGATGAGCTTTTTGCTTTTTTTAAAAAAATTCTCTGTTGGTATCAACTGATCCTTGCTATAACAAAGGAGGGTGGGTTTTTAAGAAAAGAGCTTCAGGGACGAAGAGGCAAACTTGATTGCTGTAATGGAAGAAAGATGATGATAATGATGATGCTGTATGTGTGAATTGGATCTAGGCAATCACATCAGGGAGAAAATATCTAGAGATGTGAAAACTTAGATAAAAACACGGGGGGGGGGGCTTGTTTTTCTGGGAAAAATAGGAAAAACTGGATCATGGAATATTTTCTTTTAAAAAGACAAAAATAATGTTTGAGACAAAGTGTTTTTATATTTATTTCTTCCCCATTGTTAAAAAATAATGATGATGATATAGCAGGTACACTTTTATCTATTAACAGCAGTGCTACTCATAGTGGTAGTCAATAGAATGATGCCAATGTGTGAGCCATCGGCTACCAGCCTGCAGCAAGTTTCCAGGAAAGAAACAGTTGTAGTCAATCTCCTGGAATGCATGGATACACATTTTCAGATCATTACAATTCCTGGACCTTTTTCCTTTTCTCAGTTCTCTTTATGGGAATGAGTGACTTATGTCTGCTATGGAGCACTAGGAGAGCCAAATAATGTTCTTTGTTTTAAGAAAGTTGATAATTTCTTCTGTTTTTATGGTGGAGGCAGTTTGCTTGATACTTATGATCAAATAAGTTTCTTATAGTTCAAGATACTATAGCTCTAGCTTTAAAGGGGGGGGGGGAATCAAACAGCTGAATTGAATGTGTAAAGAGGTGGCATTTTCCACTCCTGTCACATGACCTCCAATTTGTTTTCCCATCACCAATTTGGCCTTTTTCCACTTTGCCTTACCATTTAACGCAATGGTTCCCAAACCATATTTTGTTAGATTTCAGTCCCCAGGAACTTAAGCCAGCATATTCAATGGTCAGGGGTTCTGGTAGTTGTAATCCAAGAACATCTAGAACACCCCATGCATGATAAACTGATGCACTGGTATACACTAAAATCTGCAAAAAACAACATGGCACAGATTAACTATAAAAGGTATATCAACACAACAATTTAATTGGCTTTTCTCCAGTAGATTAAGGACTAAGGACTGGGCCATTTGTACAGTGTCTAACTATTCAGCTGGGTTGTTCTTTTAGCAACAGAATGGAGCATCAAAATGGAAGTCTAAAATCTGAATCTACAGTCTAGATGGATTGAAGGGTGGGTAGATTTTGGAAGGTCTATAAAAGAGGATAGTTAGAATGCTGGTAATATTAATACAGTGGACTCTTGGTATCCTTTGGGGTACATTTATCTATTCAGTTTATATGTCTTCTTTCTTCCAGGATGGGGCCCAAGGAGGATTCCAGGATAAACCAAAAAATGTTTATAAAAAGTTTTAAAATCATTTTACATATTCTTTTTCGTTGTTCTTTGTACACAGAAATACGTGCGCTATTTATAACACCACTTGTGCTGCAGTTTCCAGGTAGACAAGAAAAATTTTATACAAATTTTGTACTTGTAGACCAGAAGGAAGGTATAACGCAAGCAGTTGCACATTTCTGTGCAGCTGCCATTGCAAACCGCAAAAAGTTTGTTAAACAGATGTTATATGTTATATAATTCTCAAAATCTGTACAGATGGTTTAATGGTAAATTTTGTAAACAGGGAGGTATGGCCATATTTTACCTTACTATCAAACTAACTTAGATGGGGACTAAAGTCTTTAGAAAGTTACCCCAACCAATTGCATCTGATTAATTGGCACCTTATGGTTTAACTCTTCCTTAAACAAAGATTATGACTGTAGTTTTGAACAAATAAGTCCTGAATATGAAACTCTTTAACACAATGCAATATTGTTACTTAAGTAATAATGCCCTACCCATTATTGTGTGTTTACCAAATTGTGCAGTTCTATCCTTACTTTTTGTAAACCATCATTTGTTTATACTCTCCAGTCTGCCTGTACAAAACATATGGTATAAAATCATGTTTTAAATTGAAATTTTGTAATTGTGCTGGCCAAATGGCTGTAATAAAGTTTGCATAAAATCATTTTAAAACACCACATTAAAAAAAATATAAAACTGGCTGAAAATCATACAAAAGTTAAAAACAGATAAACCTTACATCTATTTTAAGAAACTTCCCTGTTTCACCATTAAAAGCTTCCTTACATGTAAATTTTTGCCTGTCAGCAAAGGGAAAGGAGGGAGGGGACCATTGTCTATAATGGGGTGTGTATCCACAGATCTTGATATCTATGGAGTGTTGTGGAACCAAATGTCTGACTTGGATACAGAGACACGTGCTTTGATTATATCCCAGAGGAAGTGAGTTAGAATCATAGAATCATAGAATCATAGAATCATAGAGTTGGAAGAGACCACAAGGGCCATCCAGTCCAACCCCCTGCCATGCAGGAACTCCAAGTCAAAGCATCCCTGACAGATGGCCATCCAGCCTCTGCTTAAAGACCCCTAAGGAAGGAGACTCCACTACACTCCGAGGGAGTGTGTTCCACTGTCGAACAGCCCTTACTGTCAGGAAGTTCCTCCTAATGTTGAGGTGGAATCTCTTTTCCTGCAGTTTGCATCCATTGTTCCGCGTTCTAGTCTCTGCAGCAGCAGAAAACAAGCTTGCTCCCTCCTCAATATGACATCCCTTCAGATATTTAAACAGGGCTATCATATCACCTCTTAACCTTCTCTTCTCCAGGCTGAACATCCCCAGCTCCCTAAGGCGTTCTTCATACGGCAAGGTTTCCAGACCCTTCACCATCTTAGTTGCCCTTCTTTGGACATGCTCCAGTTTCTCCACATCTTTTTTGAATTGTGGTGCCCAGAACTGGACACAGTATTCCAGGTGGGGCCTGACCAAAGCAGAATAGAGTGGCACTATAACTTCCCTTGATCTAGAAACTATACTTCTATTGATGCAGCCTAAAATTGCATTGGCTTTTTTAGCTGCCGCATCGCACTGTTGACTCATGTTCAGCTTATGGTCTACTTGGACTCCTAGATCCCTATCACATGTGGTCTCGTTCAGCCAGGTGTCCCCCATCCTATATCTGTGCATTTCATTTTTGCGCCCTAAGTGCAGAACCTTACATTTCTCCGTATTGAATTTCATTTTGTTAGCACTGGCCCAGCTTTCTAGTCTATTCAGGTCATTTTGAATTTTGATCCTATCCTCTGGGGTATTAGCTACTCCTCCCAGTTTAGTGTCATCTGCAAATTTGATAAGTATGCCCCCAATTCTGTCATCCAAATCGTTAATAAAGATGTTGAATAGCACTGGGCCCAGGACAGAACCCTGTGGGACCCCACTGGTCACTTCTCTCCAGGATGAAAAGGAGCCATTGTTGAGCACCCTTTGAGTTCGGCCACTCAACCAATTACAAATCCATGTAACAGTTAACTTGTCTATCCCACATTTTGCAAGCTTGTTTGCAAGAATGTCATGGGGAACCTTGTCAAAGGCCTTACTGAAATCGAGGTATACTATATCCACAGCATTCCTTTCATCTACCAAGCTGGTAATTTTATCAAAAAAAGAGATCAGGTTCGTTTGGCATGACTTCTTTTTCTGAAACCCATGTTGGCTTTTTGTGATTATGGCATTGGCTTCTAAATGTTCGCAGACTCTCTGCTTAATGATCTGCTCTAGCACCTTTCCTGGAATTGATGTCAGACTAACCGGACGATAATTGTTGGGATCCTCTTTTTTTCCCTTTTTGAAGATGGGGACAACGTTTGCCCTCCTCCAGTCTTCTGGGACTTCTCCTGTTCTCCAGGAGTTCTCAAAGATTATTGCCAATGGCTCTGATATTACATTTGCTAGTTCTTTTAATACTCTAGGATGTAGTTCATCTGGTCCTGGAGATTTATATTCATTTAGGTTAACCAAGTATTCCTGTACTATCTCTTTACTTATTCTGTGCTGAAATTCCCCTATTCTGTCTTCTGCTCCATTATCCTTCGGTTGAGCACCTTTTGCCTTTTCTGAGAAGACTGAAGCAAAGAAGGTGTTGAGTAATTCTGCCTTTTCTCTGTCTCCTGTGAGCATTTTGCCATCTTCTGCACGCAGTGGCCCCACTGTTTCCTTCTTCTTCCTTTTGCTGCGGACATATCCAAAAAAGCCCTTTTTATTGTTCTTAACCTCTCTAGCAAGCCTGAGTTCATTCTGCGCTTTAGCTTTTCTGACTTTACCCCTACATGTGCTGGCTATTTGTTTAAATTCCTCTTTCGTGATTTCTCCATTTTTCCATTTCTTATACATGTTCCGTTTAAAACTTAGCTCATTTGAAAGTTCCTTAGTCATCCATCCTGGCTTCTTGAGACATCTACCATTTTTCTTCCTCATTGGAACTGTTTGAAATTGTGCCTTCAATATCTCCCTTTTGAGAAACTCCCATCCGTCTTGAACTCCCTTTTCTTTTAGTATTCCTGACCATGGGATCACTCCCAGTATTTCTCTAAGTTTATTGAAATTAGCTCTCCTAAAGTCTAGAGTGCGTGTCTGACTATGCCTAGCTTCTCCCTTCCACTGCATAACAAACTCCAGGAGAACATGGTCACTTCCACCTAAGGATCCAACCACTTGCACCCCATCAACTAGGTCTTCCCTGTTGGTTAAGATCAGATCTAAAATGGCTGATCCCCTTGTTGCCTCTTCCACCTTTTGGACAATGAAATTGTCTTCCAGGCAAGTGAGGAATTTGCTAGACTTTGAGGATTTGGCTGAGTTTGACTTCCAGCAAATATCCGGATAGTTGAAGTCCCCCATCACTACTACATCTCTCCTTCCTGATTGTGTGGTCATCTGTTCTAGAAAGGCATCATCCAATTCCTCTGCCTGAGTCGGGGGTCTGTAGTAGACTCCCACAGTAACATCCCTGTTATTTCCCTCTCCTTTAATTTTTATCCAGATGCTCTCCACCTGGCTTCCAGTATTGACTTCCTGGATCTCTTCACTGGTGTAAATATCCCTGACATATAATGCTATTCCTCCTCCTTTCCTACTTGGCCTGTTTCTCTTAAAAAGGTTATACCCCTCTATTTCTATATTCCAATCATGAGACTCATCCCACCAGGTTTCAGTGATGCCTATATCATATTTCCCTTGTTGTGCTAGGAGTTCCAGAGGGTGGGAACAGCTAGAAGGTTTTCTCTTGTGTCTCTCTTCACAGCCTTTCAAATAGTCTAGACTTAAGCTATATAGGGCTTTATAGGTCATAACCAGCGCTTTGAATTGTGTCTAGAAAAGAAATGCTGCCAAGAGAAGTTATTTCAACGAGGGGGTTACTGGCCCCAGTCAGCATTCTTGCTGTCATGTTTTGAACCCATGGAAATTTCCAAACAGTTTCTAAAGGCAGCCCCAAATAGAGTGCATTACAGTAGTCCAAATGGGATGTATTCAAAACATGTGTCTCTGTAGCCAGGTCAGATATTTGGTTCCAGGACCCTCCATGGATACCAAATCTGTGGATGCACAAGTCCCATTATATACAATGACCTTATAAAATGGACTTCCTTCTATAAAATGCAAAATCAAAGTTTTGCTTTTAGTATTATATATATATATATATATATATATATCCATAGATAATTGAATCCATGGATGCAGACTCCGTCGATATAGAAAGCCAACTGTATTTATAACTGGCTATAAATTATTATTATTATTATTATTACTATTATTATTATTATTATTTCCTGATTAAATAAATTGTAATGATCTCCACCATCCTAGAATCATAGAATCATAGAAATTTAGAGTTGGAAGAGACCACAAGGGCCATCCAGTCCAACCCCCTGCCATGCAGGAACTCCCAATCAAAGCATACCCGACAGATGGCCATCCAGCCTCTGCTTAAAAACCTCCAAGGAAGGAGACTCCACCACCCTCCGAGGGAGTGTGTTCCACTGTCGAATAGCTCTTACTGTCAGGAAGTTCCTCCTAATGTTGAGGTGGAATCTTTTTTCCTGCAGTTTGCATCCATTGTTCCGAGTCCTGTTCTCTGGAGCAGCAGAAAACAAGCTTGCTCCCTCCTCAATGTGACATCCCTTCAAGTATTTAAAGAGGGCGATCATATCACCTCTTAACCTTCTCTTCTCCAGACTAAACATCCCCAGCTCCCTAAGGCGTTCCTCATAGGGCATGGTTTCCAGACCCTTCACCATTTTAGTCGCCCTCCTTTGGACATGCTCCAGTTTCTCCACATCCTTTTTGAATTGTGGTGCCCAGAACTGGACACAGTATTCCAGGTGGGGCCTGACCAATGCAGAATAGAGTGGCACTATTACTTCCCTTGATCTAGACACTATACTTCTATTGATGCAACCTAAAATTGCATTGGCCTTTTTAGCTGCTGCATCACACTGTTGACTCATGTTTAACTTGTGGTCTACTTGGACTCCTAGATCCCTTTCACATGTTGTCTCATTCAGCCAGGTGTCCCCCATCCTATATCTGTGCATTTCATTTTTCCGCCCTACGTGTAGGACCTTACATTTCTCTGTGTTAAATTTCATTTTGTTAGCTTTGGCCCAGCTTTCTAGTCTATTCAGGTCATTTTGAATTTTGATCCTGTCCTTTGGGGTATTAGCTACTCCTCCCAATTTGGTGTCATCTGCAAATTTGATAACTAGGCTCTCGATACTGTCATCCAAGTCATTAATAAAGATGTTGAATAGCACTGGGCCCAGGACAGAACCCTGTGGGACCCCACTTGTCACTTCTTTCCAGGATGAAAAGGAATTGGAGAAATAATGTAAATGATATGAATTCATATGGGATGTGAAATTTGCTGTATGTGAAGATTGCTTAAATACTTCAATCTGATATAAAAATGAAATGAAACCCTCATTTTGTGGCAGACAAATAGATGCTAGTGGGTTAGAAGAAACATAGTTTGACTATGACTAGTCACTAGCAAGAATGCTGGGAAAAGAGAAGAATCTCAATTACTTTAAAGACCAGCCATTGGTGGCAAATTTGAATGGCCAGCAGATCCCAAAAGATGCATTATCACGTTTCAAGAATCCTGATGTGTATATTTAATCTTCCTTGAAATTGGGTGATTATGCATATACTGTGTGTCTGGGAAAGTTTTTGCTCTAGGGGACTTTTAAACATAAACATTTCAACTCGCCTGCTATAAGCCAAATGCATGTTGCTGTATTCTCTCCCTTCTCCAGCCCCCAACATCTTCTTTCCAGCTTTATTTGGTTTATCCTGCTGACAAGCCGGTGAAACAAAATGTACCTTATGTGAAAAATAACTGCCAAGGTGCTCTTGTGGTCTGTTAGAGGAAAGGGACTGAACGTTGGAATATGAGTTGCTCCTCCAGCCCATCTCTTACTGTACGGTTAATGGTTTTGACGATACAGGGGAGGATTGTTTATAGCATTTCTTTTTAGTGCATAGCATATTAGCAACTTACATTTTGAAGCATTCCATAAATAACAAATGATGAAATGCAAGTGTTTTTACAAACTTTGTTTTGAAATCTGTCTATAGATTCACTGTTTGCAGTATGTTTAATTCTTCCACCCCCAAGTCTATCTTGTACTGATTTCCTTGGCACAGATATTTAACTAGCAGTTTATCACTTCTGTTGCCTGAAATAAAATATTGAATTAGCATGTAGCAGTTAGCACCACCACCAGCAGCACACAGTGCAATGGACCGGTGCTGTCATTCTGACAGAAGCCAGCTATTGCCTTATCTGTGATGTAAAAAAATACTTTCTTGAACTGCACAGACCTGGCAAGTGAAATTTGGCTCATGAGCTGTCTATAGTGGCCTACTAGGGACTTGATATAATTGCTGTCTGTTTTTGCTGCCTGGATGTGCAAAAGGAGAGTTAATGTGAAGATCCTAACAGGCCATGCAGAAATAAAGCAGTTTGAAACCACTTTAACTGTGATGGCTCCATCCTGTGAAATCTTGGGATTTGCAGTTTGTTGCGGCACCAGAGATCTCTAAGAGAGAAGACTAAGGGGCTTTCTAGATTGGCAAAAAGAAATGTGTTCATGGCTGCATGAAAGTCTAGCCTTTAGATGAGAAAAAGGGAATGTGTGCCATGAAAATGCTTTTTTTGCGTTTTAGGGGAGAAGAAGCGCCTTTAAAAAGGTGCTGGTTTTCCCAGCTTCTTTTTTAAAAACTGCAGAACAGCGCAGCTCCCTCTAAAGGCTGTGATGCAGCTGCTAAGCATTAAGGAAAAGGCAACTTCATGTCACACTTTCCTGCCAATCTAGAAAGCCCCTAAGTATCTCACAAAACTACAAACCCCAGAATTCCGTGGCATTGAGCCATGGCAGTTAAAACTATGTCAAACTGCATTAATTCTGCAGTGTAGATGCAGATGCAATTGGTGGGAAAACTATATTTAGCTGGATAGTAAGCCGCAAGATCCTTCCTTGGCATTATCTTTTTGCACTGGTGGGATTGTGTGCTCTTGTGAGGTAAGAGGCTATCTGCTTTATAACATTAGGGGGCAAACAGGAGTTAAACAAGAGTTAAACGGGAAATAATGTCTTCTGATAAATCCTGTTTGCTCCCTAGTGTGATAAAGCAGTAAGCTAGGTAGATCACACAAGTGCTGGTAAGGTTCCCCATGTCAGATAAGTTTTTGCTGAGAAGACAGACTAAGGGTGTAATAAAATATGATTTGAACAATATCTCAACAGAATTTACAGACAATATAAGAAATAGATTTGCACTATTAAACATAATTGACCAGGAACCAGAAGAAATGTGGTCGAAAACCAGGGACATAATCAAGGAAGAATGCAAGAACGCACTTTTATTGACCAAAAAGAAAGAGAAGATACAATGGATTACTGATGAAATGCTTCAAAGAGTTAAGGAAAGGAAAGAAGCAAAATAAAAGGGAGATAGGGAAAAAATCACAACTATGAATGCCACTTTCCAAGACTAGTGGATGAAAATAAAGAGGACTACTATAATAACCAATGCAGATAAAAAGAAAACAATAACAAAAAAGGAAGAATGAGAGATCTCTTTCACAAGATAAGGGAACTCAAAGGGAAGTTCTTTCTGTTTACCTTTTATTATTTCAGTGAGTTAAGTTTTATCATTTCATTTTGTCCAGTCCAGTGGTGTCACTAGGGGGTGTGGGGGTGCAGACCGCACCAGGTAACACCCTAAAAGGGGGTGGGTGGGTGACACCACTGCTTCACAAACACCTACTTTTTGGCAGAAATGGACTGTGTCATTCACCTGCTACCCTTTAAAAGGCTTTAAGAGACAGTGGGAATGGGGTGAAGCTCAGTGGGAGGACAATGGAGAGGGTTCAGAGATTTTTAAAATTAAAATTTCAAATTTCAAATTTTTTAATTTTAATTTTTTTAATTTTTAATTTTTAAATTCTTTAAAAGCATCACATTTTAACCAAATGTTCACTATGTATATATAAATACATTTAGGCTGTGTGTATGATATTGTAATTTGAAGGTATAATTCAATTTTGCTAGTTGTTTATATCACAACTATTAGCATTACCTTTACTGGCATATGGGAACTATGATTTACGAGTAACATTAGTACCAAAAAACATGACTAAGGATTCTGTATGGTGGGAAATGGGAGAAAGTCAACGGAGGGGTGACACCATGAGTTACTGCAGCAGGTGACAACAAACCTAGTGACAGCACTGGTCCAGTCCCATGCGGCCCAAGCTTTCTGCAGCCTTCTGCAACCAATGAAAGTTGTGGCATTTTTATGCTTAGTTCATGGTTGGAAGCACAATTATTGTGCTCACTGGCAAGATAACTAGGAATTTTGCTTGGCAAACACCAAGCAGCAGGCCTCACTATCCTATTGCTGAGCACAATAATTCAACCTTCTCAAAGCCTCAAGATAGGAGGTCTTTACTGGAATAAAGGCAGCCTCCAAACTTAAACAACTACTTAGCAAAAACAGGATATGTAATATGGATGCTAATACAGAAACAGGACTCTGCCACACCCCCAGAAGTTATCTCTGTCCCCACTCTCTAGCAGCAACAGTACAGGTGCTAATAATGTCATTCAAAACACTGGAAGTACATTTACTTGCTCATCCTGCAATGTGATATGTACACCATCCTATGTCAGCAGTGCCCCTTTACACTGTGCGATGGACAATGGGCATCTCTTTTCAATGGACATCTCTACACAAAAGGGTAAATGGACACAAATCTGACATTAAAAATGACAGTACATAAAAAGAGTTGCAGAGCATTTCACTCATCCTGGACATACAAGATAGGACTCACAGGTGGTAGTTCATGAACAAAAACAAAACAAAACTCAAAGAAAGACTAGAAAGAGAAAGAGCTGAATTAGAATATATTCAAAAATTCTATTCCAGTAGCAAAGATCTGAACAGAAATAACTGCACATATCACAAAAGGAATCTCCCCACATAAAGTTTTGACCCAAGGGGATTGACTTTTGCTAAATAGATATACTGTTTTCACATGTTAGTTCTAACAGACCACCTTAAAAGCAACTCCTAACCACTTGAAAAGACCTACATAATCTCACTCAGCTCTTTGAAGATTTATTGCCAGGATCACAATTTGCGTCTTTCTGTATCATCATAGGAATTGCGTAACTATGCTTGAAAACCTGTGGGTTTTATATTACTCTGTCATCAGGGCATATGAAGATGGGAATAGATATTGATGAAAGCTCATGCTTTTCAAAGTGCTGATGGATTCCTCAACTCTGTTGTTTTTCCTTTTTTCCCTCCCTTGCAACAGACTAACACAGTTGTTTCTTAGAAAACAACAGCTCATAGTGTTTGTAATACAGAATACATGAAATATTCTTACACACCAAAATTTAATAGATTAAATGGTGTGCAATTTTTGCATAGTCATGGGCTGGTGAATTGTAGAACCTGGATTCTGGAATGTACTCCAGACTCTGAACTCATGCATTCTGCACACTGCATGTGCATTTTTATTACTACAACTCAAAAATCAGGTTTGTATTATAGATAAGGAACATAAAGCTTATTAAAGAGTGGATGCCAGTGTGGGGTTTACCACACTGTGAGGCTCTGCCTAAACCTCCATTGCCACCAAATAGGAAAACTGCCCCATATTTCATTTTACTACCAAGAGAAGGGGCTTTTCCCTTGTCCCCATCAATGTACAATGTAAGGACCTCTTCTGTCCTACTGCTGTGGCCATCAACTATGGGAACCTCCTACATACCTTGAACATACATGTGTGAGATATTATGCAACTTTTATCCCCACTGGACATCACAGACACCTTGTCTGATTTCAACTTTTCTAATATATAACAGTCCAAAACATCAAAAGTGTATAGATTACAAAAACAATATTAACAGAAGTTGAGTATAACAAAACAGATTAATTATTTAATACATATGGAAGAGGACTCTCTCTCTCTCTCTCTATCTTACACACACACACCAAATCCAGATGACATACAACCAGTTAAGTATTGAACCTATAGTATTCCACCCTTTCAATGACATTTTTGTTAGTTAAAAAAAAAAAAAACCAAAAAAACAAAAACCACCTTTTGCTCCAGATCTTCCCAGAAGATCTGGATCCCTCCAGAGCAATGTTGGGCAGCTGTGCTGCCTGTCACTAGTGGTGGTGGTTGCTTCCTTGGAGGCCAGAGCGAGGCACCCAGACATGTAATCAATGCTAGACACCTCATTTTCAACCTCAGAACAAATGACTTGTGCTGGAGCTGGCAGCAGTGGCAAGTGGTACAGTGGCTCACATGTGTGAATAGTCACCCAGCATCGCTCTGGAGTGCCCAGGTAATTGGGGGGGGGGGGTATGTCAGGGCAGCTTTGGGGCCAGAATTCTCCAGGCTGCTTTTGGGGTATTCTGGCCCATATTGACACAGCCTTAAACACCGTTTATTAATTCTTAAACCTCTTAACCCTCATCCTCCATTCACTCTTTTTTTCTCTCTACCCTAACAATTCTGACTATATCAGTTGCCATCCCAACCAACTTTATTCAGATCCCCTCAGACATTCCAACAGTCCCCACTCACTCTCAATACTCCATTCTCTCACCCTTCCTGGCAGCTCTTCCCTTTAATATCTCTAATTTGCTGCTGTTGTGTGCTTTTAAGTCATTTACAACTTATGGTCACCCTAAGGTGAAACTATTATATTTGTTCAAAGGAGGTTTGCCATTGCCTTCCCCTGAGGCTGAAAGCATGTGACTTGCCCAAAGTCACCCAGTGGGTTTCCATGGCTGAACAGGGAATCCAACCTTGGCCTCCAGTTATAGTCTATTTATACCTAACAAAATTCAGGGGTTGTCCACACTGTTTAAAATCTTTCATTCACTTCAAATTAGTGATGATTCAGTCACCAGGTGCAGGGTTTTGAGAGCTTCAATCTGTGGGGGAAAGGATCTTGGTTTTCTCCAGATTTTCCAAACCAATGATAATTATGTTATCATACACGGAGATAATTCAGGTGATATCCAATCATTTGCCCTCTCTTCATATTTTCCACTCAAAGCTATTTTACAATGAGCAATTAAATTCTTGATAAAGAAAGAATTAATCATGCTAAGCAACTGTTACACATTTGACAGTAAGTACTGAAAATCTTGTATACTGCCTTTAATCAAAGAAATCTCAGAAGAATTTTAAATTTAAACTTTAAAATTTTAAATTTAAACTAATCCAATATAAAACTTTAGAAAATCCAAGCCAAAGCAAACAATGAGACCTTTGACATAATAATTAAGTCAAAAAATGCAGTTTAGAATGGAGAGTTCATGATGATGATGATGATGATGATGGAGATTTTACAGGTGTTAAAACAAACAGTTGAAAATTCACACCATAAAAAAGTTAAAAGGCAACTAAACTATTAAAAAAATGAAAAACCAGTTAAAACCATAAACCATTAAGAACAAGAAGAAGTAAAATGGAGGTTCTTTAGCCTCAGATAATGGAGGTTCTCTAGCCTTAGAATGGTTAATTCTTCCTTGAACGAACACTGGCTTAGTTCAATCATAATGGAAAGCCATAGTTTTTTGTTATATTTGAACTAAGGCAGTGTCAATATAGGAATGAGTTCAGTAGGCATCAGGTTCATCCTCAGCCAATTCCTTTTCTCCTGAGTCCCCTTGAATGATTCAAGGAAGAAACTGCATCATTCAGTTTCAGCTTTGAACTAGTAGCAGCCCTTGTAATGTCAAAGCTCAAGAAATGTGGCATTGTTTGTGTTTTTAAAAATCATTATTGAGAGCAATAATCCAAGAATGATGAATTAGAAATTCATCCAGTCAATGGATGGAACCCCAATTCCATCCAGTCAATTTCTTCCAGTCTGGCCTTCCTACATGCTATATTTATGGATTTTAAATTCCAATATTAGGCCAAAACTTCTTGTTTCATTTATATTGATATGGTAACATTTATTTAACAATGGTATGAGTATGTCAGCCCAGTGCTGGCACTGTAATTCTCCTCATGCATCTCTTAAACATATGCTCTCTTTATGGCAAATTATAGTTTCATTTTGGGCAAAGATTATCAGTCACATTAATTGTTGTTCAGCAATATTTAAGTTTTACAGATTTACATGCAGTCTTGAACTATTTGCTCACAACTTGGAGATTAACGTTTGGTCAACAGAAATGGCTTCCTTGTGCCCTTTCAGTAATTTAACAACTATGGCATTGAAACAACAAATGCTCACCCTCTGTTGCTGACTGGAACTCATAAGCTTTTCAGTATGTGAATGCATAACATATATATTGACATAAATATACATAGGGATATTTTGTCATCTAATCTAGATGTTTTACAGTAGTGGTTTTCCATTCATTTATTTTCACTTCATTACTTGCTGGATTATTTTATGAATTTATTTGGTTTCAGTCCATTTTTTCCCATCATTTTTGTCTTTTTAATAGTAATTCTGCCCAATAAAGAAAATAAATTGGGGAAAGTAGGATATTACTGCTGTTCTCATTGTTTCTCTAGGGCCTAGAGAACCAGACACTACTCTTGTTCAGAAGCAGAGATCTGCTAGACCCCTGTCTAGAACTGCTGGGATTTACAGTTCAATGATGTCTGGAGCCCTACATGATTCTCACCATGAGTCCAGTTTACTCAGCTTTTTGTCTACTACCCTGCTTCCCCAAAAATAAGACATCCCCATAAAATAAGACCTAGTAGAGGTTTTGCTGAATTGCTAAATATGAGGCCTCCTCTGAAAGTAAGACCTAGCAAATTTTGTGTGTGTGTGTGTGTGTGTGTACACATATACATACAGTATATAATAAAATTATATACATACAGTATATAATAAAATTTCATTTTTTGTTCAACAATAAATGGGAATTATTCTTCATGGAAAAATAAGATATCCCCTGAAAATAAGACCTAGCACATCTTTGGGAGCTAAACTTATTATAAGATACTGTCTTATTTTCGGGTAAACACGGTATAGGTTGTTTTCCATCCTTAACTTCTTCTTGCTGCTGCTGCTGCTGCTGCTCTTGCTGTTGTTCCTACTTTTATTCCAGCCCAGCGATTCCCAAAATTTCCCCAGAATTCCTGACTTCTGGCCAAGCTGACAAAGGTTTCTGGGAGTTGAAGTGCAAAACATCTGGAGGATCAAAGTCTGGGAACCACTGTTCTCGTCAATTCTATAATGGAAGAGAAGCAATACTCCTAAAGAGGCTTACTTTGGAGAGGCTTACAGTGTGGTTTATTCCTGAGTAGATATTCTGAATAGATTTTCATGGTAAGTATTCATCCTTTTGGTGGTTTAACCAATTATCCTGAACATCTGTCATTGAGCTGTGTTCCTATCCATTTAATCTCTCTTTCTTCTCATACCTACCCTTTCTCACTTTTCTCTTATTCAAACTTAGGGGTGAAACAGACACCCAAAAAGGGCAGAATGCGGCTGCTGCAGAGCTGCTTGCCCTGGTGCCACAGCAACCACATGCCATGGCCACAATCCACCATGGAGCTGGTGCAAATAGAAGTGGCAAAGATCCACTCCTATTTAGGCTGGGTTTGGGCTGCTAGGGTGGCTTCCAGGCGTGTGGAACCTAAATGCCAAATCCCCAAGATGCCCTGAAGCCACCCATGCCTAAACACCTGGGTGGCTTCTGGGCATCTTTGGGGTGTGTGGTGTCTAAACACTATGCCCTCATACTGCCCGGAAGGCGGCTTTATTGGGTCGTCTCTTTCAGCCCTAGGTTTGCCACATGCAAATACAGTGGACAGAAAAATAGGAGGTAGAGCAAGGCAAGAGATGTTTCCTACAGTACTTGGGAAAATTAAGCCTTCCCTTTCACATAGAGTATACAGAGATGGTGAAATGGGAAGTAACATGAAGCAGTGGCTTAAGGCCAGAAGAGACTGAAGGGAAGCAAGCAGCCCGCTGCTTTCTTTTCTTAAGACAGAGGCCAAAGCACTGGAGAGAAAATTGGCTAAGGAAAAAACGAACGCTTTAGAGCAACTCCTCCAAGACCAATTTTACCATTTCTAAAAAATTCTTCAAAGCTATTCCTCTAAAAGGATAGAAAAGCAACCTTAGCCAAGGCCCTGTCACCTGCATCTTCATATTTTGTCTCTGTCTCAAAGGGCTAGAAGGGAGACTGGATTAAACTTCTGTACTCTAACCTCTGCTCTTCCATAAGAATTGGACTTAGGGTAAATAGAGGGATAGCGGGATCTCTATCAAAGTGTGAATAAACATTGGCATTTCCCCATATATTCTGATCACCCAGATTGGGTGCACCCAACAGTACGCCCATCCTGGGATGCTCTTTTCACCAAACACTGCATCATTTCCAGGTTACTCTTAGCTGCAACCAGTGCCATCCCTGGGGTTGGTGTCATCCAGTATGAGAGTGGGCAGTAGTGGGGAGGCAGAAAGCCACAACTTCTGGAGGTCTATTTGGATGGATGGACCCCCCCCCCCAAAAAATAGCTTCCAGAGGGATGACTGGGGCTGTTGGCAGCTGGCCAAGCAAGAAAGGGACACGATGCCCTTTCTCACTTACCCAGAGGCCCAATGGACCAGGTGTACTGCCCCCACCAGATGTGCATCCCCATGTGTCATTTACGTTGCCCTTGTAATACCATTGGCTTCAGGGCCCTACCCCATGTATTTCCTCTTCCTGTCGGGACTTAAAAGGGGAGGGGACTCTGTGCCAATAGTGGAAATATAGCTGGGAAGAGGTTTAATTCACCTGTATGCAGTGGGCTCATTCTGGACTCCCCCCATCACATATCTGTTTGTGAATGATAGGATGGAAAGACTATTTGAAAATATTCAAAAATGATTGGAAAATGTATTTCTTGAGTGTAGGGAAACTCCTGCTGAAGAGAATCCTGGACGGATGGGAATCTTTACAATTAACCGGAGAAGGTTTAATCCTCCTCTATCCATGGAGTGCCTTCAATCTGGACTGGATCCTTAGTTGACTTGTGAGTTTAGCCATGTGCTGTACATTTAGTGAGTGTGCTTAGGAGAGAAAAGAAGGCTTTCAATTGTTGCCTTTGTTAAACTATTGGGAGTCACATACTCTTTGGGTGTCACAGCAAATAATCCCAAAATCAACCAGTAGATCCCAGTCTATTTTTTTCCCCTGTGTTGTAAGATGTTATTTGCCCAACCCATCTAGTGACTTAATATCTGAGCAGAGCTTTCAATCTGCCTAATAGACAGCAGGGGCTCCATTATTCTATTTCATTGTCTCAAGTGAAGAAAATAGGAGGTAATTTTGCTTGATCTTTTTCTCCACCCCCCACCTCTATAGCTTGTGATGAATGATTTGCATAATACTTGATAATGACCTCTTCACAGCTTTATCTACTCTGAATGGTAATTGTAAAGTTAGTGTCAAAGGGAGATCCCTCTTCTGTAATCTTTAATGCCCGAATTCCATAGGTGCAATACATGACATCAACGTAGCTGCTAAATCCATGTGCCATGCAGCATTTGACCTGAGGCTTTAAGCTGAAGCAGGGAAAGAAAAAGTTTTCTTTAAAAGCTTCCTATGCTCATATAGAATTGTTCAGACTCACTGCTGGCAGAATAGATGGTTTTATTCTTATGTGGCATCTATAACAGTGTAGGCACCAACCTCTTGTAGATTTCCCTAATTAAAATGCTAACAACTTGCTGGAATTGGCTCAGTTAACTGGAAAAAAAAGTTTGGTTTTTTAAGTGTAAAATGTATTTTGGGCTGAAGCATATTTGAAATCAAACTTACCTTGATTTTACAGGGGGTGGGGTTTGAATTAACAAAGAATAGAGAAACAGCCTCTTTGTAAATGCTGGCTTTCCCCTCTACATTGTGACTAATTGACAACTATGTAGACTTTTTTTAAAAAAAAATATTTTTTATTATTAATTTTTTTCAGGAAAGGGGAATGAAAGGATTTGACTTGGCTTTGCTCCCATTACCACAATGTTGCTGGAGCTCAGCCATCTGTCACAGCTGCTGCTCGCCCTAACTGCCACTCTAATTGACAATGAACTCAGAGACCTGTAATAATTGTGGCTGCTCTGCGACTTCAGCAGGTAATGCCTCCCTTTTAGCCTCCATCAAGCCCCATCTGTGCCCACAACTCTGCCTTTCTCCTGAGATGCCTTGGTTCCTCCAGCAGACATACCCGACTCACTCTGACTCCAGAGTGGGAGAGATCATCTCCTAAGGGAGAAGTTAGGAAACCCTAAGGGAAGAGGTAGAGGCTGTTGTACAAGCCAGAACAGTTCCCAGACTTGTTGTCCAATTCTTATCCAGGCATCCTTCTGATATTTGCCACGCAGGCAAATCAACGGTCTTTAATTGAAAGGCTCCTTTAAATGACATCTTCCATGTACATTTGTGTAATTGGTTTCTGATTTCTCTCCAACACCATCACCCATCTGTCCTTGCTGTTTCACAAAGGGCCTGAACAAACAGGCCAAAATAAAGCCACTTCGGGTCACTTTGGAGGTATGCTGTTTAAGTGATGCGTGCATCCTAAGAGGCCGGAAGCTGCGCCAAAACCATGCTGCAAGTCCTAAGGACTGGAGCACACCTTTGGTGAAGATTCTGGCCTCTTAAGATGTGTGTGTCATTTAAACAGCATACCGCCAAAGTGACCCAAAGCAGCTTTATTTTGACCTGACTGTTCAGGCCCAAAGTTATCAACTACTGCATATCTAGAACTGTTAGGACCAAGTTTAAAATAATGTAGTCATCCCTTCATATTCATGGGTTCTGTTTCCACAGATTAAATCATCCATGGTTTGAAAATATTTTAAAAAGTTTGAAAAAGTACAAAAGTGCCACTAGAACAAACTACAAATTCCAGGATTTCATAGGGCGGAGCTAGGACAGTTAAAGTGGTGTCAAAGCGCGTTATTTTCTACAGTGGAAATCAGACTGCAGTCTTCTTAACTATAATCCCCATTATGATTGATCGCTGAGCCAAGGTAGTGAAAATCCATAACTATTTTGATGTAAATAATCTGTGTTCATTTTTTGTTTTGTTTTCTTGATGTTTAGCTGAAATCCTGCTTTTCTATGTTCTGCCTTAAGTTTCATCAGTAGTCTTTCCAAATTGTTGCTGTTTTCTACTAGTAATATCTTAAACAGGGAAGGAGCATCTTAAACTGATGCTCCTTCCCTCAGTTTCCACATCTCCTTTCTCCAATTCTAATCCTGCTTTCTGCATTATGTGAATGAAAGAGGAGGAAGAATACATCACATATATTCTTAAAATTAATAATTTTTTTAAAAAACATCATAATAAATGTATAAATCTCAATATGTCATTTATTTCATATGGGATAGAAAATACACCTCTCCACAAGTTTGTGTGGGATCTTGGAGGACAAACAACACCAGAATTATTGTTGGGAGAGTCAAAATATGGAATCCAAGCACCATGAAATTGTCTAATAAATTTACCTATTTAAGAATGGTTTTTGTGCTGTTTCCTCCAACCCTATAAGTGCAATATTTCAGATATGTGTACACCACTGACCTAATGACAATCCTATCCATACTTTAAGAAATTTCCATAATTTTGTTGCCAGACGTAGGGATATAGTAAGATAAGTATAGTGTGCCCATTGTTTATGCTCTTAAAAAGAGAGAGTTAAAAGGACAATTGCTGGTGAAACAGGAACTGTTTGGCCTGTGATATTATTGATTTCAGAAAATATACCTGACTTAGGGCATTTCGACCAAAGTGGGTCCTTGATTATCCACTGGGGATTGGTTCCAGGACACTCCATGGATATTGAAATATGTGGATGCTCATGCCCCATATACAATGGTGTAGTAAAATTATGTCCCATATATAAAATAGAAAGATCAAGGTATCATTTTTGGATTTTTTAAAAAATATTTTCCAACTGTGGATGGTTGACTCCATGGATACAGAGGGCCGACTGTATGTTCCAAACTCTCTATGCCCTCGCTTGACAGGCACTCTTCAAATTAGGATTCATGTAGTTGAAACATCCAGGTGTGACATACCATCTGTGCATGTTTTTTAAATATTGTTCACAATGAACAGCAGATTGAAATGGAGTTTTAGTCCATGTGGAAGCTTAAACATCATTTTCTTTATTTATTTCTAAATCTTTTTTTCATATGGCTTGTTTAACCCCTATGAAAGTTCCAAATGAATTGTCAAGTTAAATGGAATATAGGTTGGAGATACAAGATTTTTTATTTTCTTCAAAATTCAATATAAGTTCTTCAAACCCTCACAAGGGCATTTAGACTTTTTTTTTGGTAAAACTAATAGCTCTATCTACTAATGTTTGTCCATAGTCAAATACATGATGTAATGGAAGAGACAAACACATAATATAATGGCAAGAAGAAAATAAATGCAGGTTAGAGTCATGTAGGAAGAGAATGGATGTCGAAAAAAACGAAACAGGAAGTCAGCAGTCAAGAAGCATGCAAACTAGCACTGAGTGTAGGCATGCACATTTTGTTAAGCCAAACCCTTTTCAGATAAGGTAGTGTTAGTCAGTTGATTGTAGCATGAGCCCACGACTTTTTGATGCCCGAGGCAAAGAACAAGACAGTGCCTCTTCCTCAGTCAGCACACAAAAACTGTCTAGATCCATGGTGGCACATGTGGCAGAGATGGCACGCAAAGCCATTTTTTGAGGGCACGTGGAAGGCAGAGAAAAGGAGGAACAGGTGCATGCCTGTTCCTTCTCCCTCCCCCCCCCCCGGGCCTTCAGCTGTTTCCGGAGAGGCAGCCAAAGACCCAGGAGAATGGGGAAAGAGAAGGAACAGGTGTGTGCCTGTTCCTCCTCTTCCTCAGCATCCTGGGCCTTTGGCTGTCTCCGGAGAGTAGCTGAAGGCCCTGGAGACTGGGGGAACAGAAAGAACAGATACACCCTTGTTCCTCCTCTTCTCAACCATCCTGGGCCTTCAACTGTCTCCAAAAGGCAGCTGAAGGCCCAGGAGGGTCGGGGGGGGGGGAGGACCAGGGGTGTGCCTATTCCTCCACTTTCCACCCATCAGTTGTCTCTGGAGAAGTCCCACACCTGTAAGTCCTGCCCCGAAAGGCAGAAATCTTGTCCCCCATGGACATCCCTTTCCCACAGAAGTCCCATCATCCAGAACTGGGTGACTGCCGGTACAGGAACACTTTTGAGTTTGGGCACTCTGTCTCTAAGCATTTCACCACCTCTGGACTAGATCTTGAATCTTGACCCTCATTCTCCACCATATCTAAGTGCAGCAGGTTAATTTAGGGGACCCAGGGCAGGTTGTATAACAAACACACCTCTGTCCTCCAACAGAGGGGAAAAAAACAAGAAGCATGACAAGGCACCTGGCACTTCCATCCCTTCGGCATCTGTTGCCTGACACAATCTGGCAACTTAATGGTGGGGCTAGGTGTACTGCTTAATGGTGGGGCTAGACGGAAGTGAATGCCACTTTTAAAATCTTTATAATGGAAGCAGTTATGTAATTTTCTGTGAATTCAACATTTCTTGTTGAGCAATCATTTTCTCCAAAAAGGTTTTTCAGGTCTGTTTGTTTTGTAAACAGTGTGTGTGAGTCTGGTGAGACCAAATTTTGTACACAGGACACTTGCTGAACAAAGAAGAATTGATTAGTTTCAACAAGAAAGCTACATTTAGAAAAAGGAAAATAATTAGGGTTCATCAGAGTAATACTGGGGAAGAGTTGTTCATGTCTCTGCCACTAATGCTCTGAATGACATGAAATTTCATATAAAGGAAGGATATAAGCTCCCCACAGAGTGTAATTTTAAAACACCTTGATAGAATTTGGCCAAAAAGGGTCTCTTTTTTCTTTTAGTTTAAAGACTGTGTAACACAAAAGAAAGAAAGGAAAGGAAAGGAGAATCTCCCAAGAGTCCATGAATCTTAGTGGATGGAGGAAAGGAAGGAAAAGGAGGAAACTCCCCTTTTAAAATATATATTCATGCTCTCATTTCTTGTCCTGCGATAACTGACTTGGAAATCAAAGAAGAGAAAGAAAGCAATTGGAGGGGGTGTTTGTAGAATATCATTTGTAGGTGGGGTAGGGCATTGAAATGTATTATTTCTACCGTATATACCTGACTATAAGTCGACCTCATGTATAAGTCGAGGGCAGACTCTGAAGCCAAAATTAAGGAATTTGATATGACCCATGGATAAATCGAGGGTAAAATTTAGGGCCATGTAACAAAGGTTGGAAAGGATGAAGCAAAGGAAAACAATGCCAAAGTACATACAGAAGGCATAGCTGCTTGTGCTCATATTAAAAGCTGGATCAGAGAGAAGTCAATGCTTCTAGGACAGATTACTCCATTGGTTTTCACTCTCTCTCTCTCTCTCTCTCTCTCTCTCTCTAGATGTGTGTGTGTGTGTGTGTGTGTGGTGTGGTGTGTGTGTGTTAAAGTACAATACTAACATTAACTCGTGGATAAGTTGACTCAGGTTTTTATGGTCACTTTTTTTTACTAAAATTTCTAGACTTATACATGTGTATATACAGTATATCTCTTCTGTTTTAATACCGGAAAACATTTAGGTAAGTTGCTTGTTTCTGATTGGTATTTATATCTGATAATTAAACCAGTTACAACAACCTTTAAAACCAAGAACACTTTTTTTTCTAATACACAACACTTTAATATGAATGGATGCTGAAAAATTCTCAGCCTGACCAAGAAGGGAATAGCCTAGGGCCATGAAACTTGCATGCTGTGCTACATATTCACCCTGAGGTTTGACTCACTTGGCATATTGTTTCTCAAGTTTCTTTAATCCTTCCAAAAATACCTTCTGATGTCTGGACACAGAAATACTGCTCTGCTGCTATCACCTCTGAACCATTTGAAAATTCCCTCCCTTTCAAACTCATTAGCCAATATGAAAAATAGAAGGAACATAATAAGTCTTATTATGAAAGGTCTGTTATTCTTTCTGTTTTTAGAATAAAGCAACTAAATGACATGAATCAAATAGGAAATCTTGAAGCACCTTCCGAGTGTTTGGACTTTATATGATGTTTTATTTTGATACTTCTTTAACAGCCTGTGTATGATCTTGTGCAACATGCCCATACAGAGAAGAAGAAGTCTTGGACCTGCCCCATGGGAAGAACTGGTTAGATCTAACAATGGGAAATGTTTAATGTCTTATTTAAATAATCATATTCAACAGAAAGCAAATCCTTCAAATTATGCTTTTTGTTAGGTTCAAAGAATTCAGAGCAACATTGACTTTCAAACTATACACATGGATGATCACAAAAAGCACAGACAAAAAGACACATTCTGTTTGCAAGTCAAGTCCTTTGCATGAAGATTAACTTTTAAGAAACACCAAAGCAATTTTTGACATCACATGTTCCTGTCATCCAAATGCCAGCTCTAATTTGAGATCAGCATCTTGATAGGATTAACAAGAAAATCTAAATCATATTGATGCAGAAATGGGACATAGTTCTAACAAAAGAGGCTCAAAAAGTTCATATGTAATGACACAATAGCAATAACATAAAATTTCATTTACACAAATTATGAAAAGCTTTTGCTTTTTGTGGAATTGAAGTTCTTTTTATGCCATTTACAGCATGTTTGCAATATCTGTATTTGGCAACATCATTGTGCTACCAAAGTGCTTAACAATCAGAGGGTGGCTATATTGATTATCTTATCATTCTTTTGCTCTTACAAAATTGTTTCGTTGGTCTGACAACAAGAAAACTATTTTATCAGTCACAGATAGATAGTTTTGAAAAACAGGTAGAAATAAGAGACAGAAATTCAATGGTTTCTGGCTTCAATTTCTGACTGCTAATTACTAAAATACCTACCATTGGTAAAATAAGATTACTATCTACCGTAAGTAGATCCAGTGATCACTATCTTAAGAACATTTAAGGTTCTTCTGGCATTCTGAATGTCTGAATGCAGCTTTGAATTAGATTTCAATAATGTAAATAGACATGAAGTCACATTTCCTTGGTCAAAGCAATTTGATGCTATCTTCTTTATGCAGACGTAAGGAAATTTCTAGAGTCTGGATACTCATCCAAAAGAAACCACTTAAGCAGAAACACAATTATGATGCAAAACACGTTGCAGATAGTTTTACATGAGAAAATTAAAACAACTAAACCTCGGTTCATTAGTAATTATTACTCTGAGCTTGTATAGTTGATTAGGCATGTATGGGGTGTAAAGTAGAGAAATGTAGAATTTCTGGGCTGAATAAAACAAGAAGATTAGGAAAGGGCAGGTTAAGTGTTCATAAACTATGTACTATCAAATACATTATAGCTATATAAAAAGATGTTGTTAAATCTCCCAATTAAACAATCTTTAAATAGTTAAATATTAAATAGTTGTAAACGGTCTAGAAAAGGGTTTTCAGAAGATAGAAATGCAATTTCATACATATACAGTTAAAAAGTCTAATATGTTTCTTGGACTGAGTTGTCATTTTTCTTGAATTCTGGAGAGTATTTGTGATATAAGATGTAGTGGTGCGACAGTCAGTGTGTGGTGCAACTGATGCCCTCACACTATCAATTATAGCACTATGATTCCGCTTTCAGTGCCATGGTTCCATCCTATGGAATCCTGGGGTATGTAGTTTGATTGAAGTGCTGGGACCACACCAACCACGCAGCCTGCTCCTGAAGTGGGCTGCCACCACAGTTCCAAGGTGCACCAGCCCAGATTTGAACTAGATCAACTTTTTAGGCCAGCTTTTCCTGGCTTGATGGTGGCCTTAGCGCAGCTTCTGGCCACTTTGGATGTGTCACCTAAATGCCATGCCCCCAAAGCGACCAGAAGCTGCAGTATTTTGCCCATGTGTTTCAGCCCTAAGAGTACTAAAGACCCTTCCCTAAAATATTAATCTCAGGTTTCCATAGGATGTTGCCATGGTAGTTAACACTGATGACAGTATTTTAATTGTGTAATGCTAACAGGCCCTTGCCACAAAACTCCCTGAGTCACCTTGGTCCGGTTACTATCTCTCAGTCTAACCTACCTTAAAGGGAGTAAAAAAGGAGATATAAAAATATAACAAATATTTTTTAAAAAATGTGACAGAATTAAGCTTAGTGACTCCTAAAACTAGTAGTGCCCAAGCTTTTAATGCAGGTGTTGCCAGGAAATCTGAAGAATGGCACAGTGCCATCCTCCCACTGTAGCACACTGCCTACTGCTCCTTTGCTTATGTGAAGATTGATGTGGTTTTGCTTCTTGTCTAATAAACTGGAAGACAAATTGCAGCACAGTGAAAGCAGGCGTTCAAGGCTGTTACAAAGGTTTTACCAGTTTTGCACAACAACTATAACAAGAACAGAGGTACAATTTTGAAAGAAAACACTAAATAAGGAAGGAATGATGGAAATAAGGTACACAGAATCAAGGAGATGCCATATGGCACAAAGAACAAAACATTTGTTAAAATTAGTGTGGAGAAAAACCTCTGGGATTAAATTGTCTAGGGAGCCCACCTGCAAGGAATAAAGGAAACATGAAAGATGACATTGATTTGAAGCACTAGGGAATAGACAGATCAACAAATGCAGATTTCTAGTTTAAAATGTGTAAAAAATGTATTGAAGACAGAAGGAGAATGTATATTGTATGTGTGAAGAGGATGGGGTTTTTTTTAAGAAAAGTTTAATGTTGTTGGCAAGTTCACAGCTAGAATGCATATGGATATTATTTATTTTTCCTGTCAACATACACGTGTACATTGTGTCAATCCTGAAGGGCACCTATGTATGTAATTTGCAGCTTTCCCATCTAAACTATAACCTCTTTAGTCTTTTTCTTGGGGGTCCAATATTGTTCAGAGTTATTCTACACAAAATTCCAACATGGATTTTTCTCCACAGGAAACAACACTCTCTGCACAGAAAATTATTTCCCCACATGTGTTTTCTGTGCAAAAAATACCAGGTTATAGAATAAGCCCCCCACATGCAGATAGTCTTTGGAAAATGTGTATTTTATCAAGACTTTCTTGCAGTGGGAAGAAAATGACGAAAATTACTCATTGCTTCCGTCAAGAATGAAATTAGCAAAGAAATGTTTCCCTCATGAATAAACAATTAAATTTAGCTGCATCCTACACATACTTCATAACATGTACTGAAATTTAACACCCAGGTTAAATTAACCTAGCTAAAATCAAAAACTCAGTGGGAGGCAGAACTAGCAGCTCTTTTGCTCTTAATGCACTATGATTCTACTTTACCTGCCATAGTTCCATCCTATGGACTCCTAAGATTGGCAGTTTAGGGAGGAATCTTTGGAATGGACAGCCAGACAGCTCCTCTGGTGCCTCTGACCAAACTTTCCCAGGATTCCATAGGATGAAACAATGGCAGTTAATTTGCAAAAATTTGCAAATCCATTATAGGGCAATATCTTTATTAAGACAGGAGTTGGGTTTATACTTTCAAAAATGAAGATTCAACCACAGTTTATTTCTACCTTTACCTTGTCATTTGTTACCCGAAACAATCTCAGCACCTGACTGAGTGAAAAATTATACTAAAATGAATACACCCTTTAAAAATGTAATACACAATTTAAAATTCACAAGTGAGAGGGGGAAAAAATACTGTACCCATCTAGCTAAAAGCCGATCTCATGACCCCAGGTCAGTTACTCTCCCTGAGTAAATAAATGAAGACTTTATCTGTCAGTGGAAAGACAAAAGTGAGGTGGCTAGGTATGGTATTCCTAAGAGTGGTGATCCAGAAAGGCTTTTCATGAGTCCATACTAAATGTCATAGAATCATAGAGCTGGAAGAGAACTCAAGGGCCATCAAGTCCAACCTGCTGCTCTGCAAGGAAGAAAAAATCAAAGCATCTTCTGTCTCTCAGATGGGAGAGAAAAAGGGCCTCCTCCAAAGAGCTGAAATCTCAAGCATGCTCATATGAGAGAATATGCTTTTTCAGAGAGCCTGGACTAAAGTCATGATGGCAATTGAAAGAAGGACACATTGAGAGAGAAGAAAAAGAGAGAGAGATCTGGCCTAGCCAAATTTTGGCAGTGATTTCACAAAATCTCACTTTGGGCCTGGCCACCACCAGAACATGATCTCAAGTGGTTTACTTCTAAGGAAGTGTGACCCCATCCTTGTCACATGGATTCGGCAAAGCCTTTATAGTAGATGTCCCAAAGGATCTTGAGAAACTTTTTATTTTAACAAAGGATTTAATTAATTTAAATGACTTTTTGAAACAAGTTAGGTTTTTAAACTGCGACCAAGGAGGGAAATACTGTTCTGATATATTCATGAAAAATATCTAGCTAGGTCACAACTGAAATGAAAACATTTCTACACAAATGTCTTTTGTTAATATCAGTTTGTATCCAATAAAGTTACTTCTGATTCATACTGGCCTAAATAAGGGGGAGGGAGAAATCTAGCCTGTAGAAACCATTTCATGTTTCCATTTAATCCCATTCTTTGTTTTTTCTTGGCCCGTGTGAATACTTTATGCAACAATGCACGTTTGTGCTACTTTGTTCTTTTTTTATATACTTAGAACTCAGTAAAAAGCACTTGCAATTTTCCAACAGAATAAAATTAAAAGAAATCTGTTATGTTTGTGCTTTTCATTTTACATTGCTTGGGACATCTGCCAAGCTAATATAAGCACTTCTCTGCACCCTGAAAAACCCAATTAGGAATTGTTCAGAGTTTGATTATCAGTCAGAAACATGCATACAGAATTATTCATTAGAGACCTACTGAGAGCAATGATAAAGCACCAGACAGCTGAATTATAAAGTCTGCCAGTACCCGCACTACAATTTTACATTTGTTTCATAAAGGATGACTAACAAAATCTCTGTAATTTGGAGCCCACTGGAACTATACTTCATTATGGCAGATATTGTTCTGATTCTATTTAAGAGGCTGGTGAGTATTTTATGACATGATATTGTGAACAAATATAAACTACCAGGTTAAAAGTTACATCACATGTGCACATCACACTGCATTCATTCAAGGTGGTGATGATGATGATGATGATGTAGAGGGGAAAGCAGAGCCTCTCTTTCATTTTTACCTCCACATTCATATTTCATTATTTATTTTAATCTATCATGTATAAATAGAGCTAGTCTGATGTAGTGGTTTGAACACTGAACTATGACTGTGTAAACCAGGGTCCAATGCCTTCTCAGCCAGGGAAATCCACTGGTTGGCTTTGGGTGAGTCACACACTCTCAGCCTTAGAGGAAGGCAATGGCAAACTTCCTCTGAACAAATCTTGCCAAGAAACCCCTGTGATAAGTTCACCTTAGGGTCCCCATAAATGAGAAACAATTTGAAGGCAAAGAAGGAGGAGGAGGAGGAGGAGGAGGAGGAGGAGGAGGAGGAGGACAACAAGATGATGATGATGATGATGATGATGATGATGATGCATAAAATAGTCTATAGGCAAGGTTCTCCATAAGGCACACCTGGTTACATAACTAAAGAGTGAAAAATGATTAAAGATTGACTCCATTGGACCACTGGAAATGACAAATTCCATGCTGGCCATACTGGCAATCAAAAAGGAAATTGTCAAAATCCTTCTACTGTTGTAAGCATCCTTGGAATACTTGGGCACACTTCTACCAGAAAAGGATATGGCAGTGCTGGGATAGGCTGAAGAATTGGAGCAACTCATCTGTAGAAAGGGGTAGAGCATCTTGAGCTATTTAGCTGGTTGGGGAGAGAGAAAGGGGAGAAATGATGAAGGTTTATAAAAGTAGGTTTGGTGTAATGCAGAGATGAGAAACTGTGGAAAGCTAGGAAGCCATACTAGACCTCCAGCCTGAAGTGCCACCTCCTCACCAACAATTTAAGTCTTAAAAGCCCCCAGATGTCCCCCAAACACCCTTTCATGGATGGAAAGGGCATTTTGCCATGTTTTAGTCCCTTACAGGCTATTTTAGGTCTAGGAAGAAGCTTTTTTGAACAAAAGGAAATGAAAAGGCACTTTCTGTTCATTTTATGTTTTTTAAAGAAGGTCTCTCCTGGACTTAATGGGCTGGGAGGGACCAAATGCATGGTGAACACGGATGATGATGATGATGATGATGATGATGGCATTTGCTTTTACCCTGCAGGTGGCTGCTAAGAGTTACAAGAACCAGCCATAAGGCTGCATGTGGCTTATGGGCCTTTACACACCCTGATGTAAGGAAACCAGAAAGAAGCTTCTGTCTTTCAGTTTTGTCCCTCAAAATTTGGAAACCCAGGTCAGTCCCCTTGTGAGCCTATTAGAGCTCTAAGAGCATCTGGAGAGGCCCTCATCTTTGTCCCAACACCTGCTCAGGCCATTTTGTTGGGGAAAGGGCCTTCTTTGCGGCTGCTCCCCGACTTTGGAACTTCCTCCCTAGGGAGGCCAGGATGGCCCCATCTCTTTTCCCCTTTTGGTGGCAGGTAAAAGCATTTTTGCATTTCAGGCTTTTTCAAACTGATAAGGGTTGGGTTTGTCAATGCTGTTTGATCCAGATTTTGTTGTTATAGGTTTAAAATTCATTTTACTATTTTAATGTTTAATGTTTTTAACTTTGTAAATTATTTAATTATTTTAAAATATTATATTTATGCTTTTTAAAAGTTTTTGTATAATTTTTAATTTGCATTGTTTTAAATTTGTGGTTAGCCACTTCGAGTCCCTACACTGGGAGAAAAGTGGGATACCACTAAATAAAAAAGTCAGATCTAAAATCACATCATCCTCCAGCTGTACAACTATGAAGCTCAGATTCAGCATATGCCCCATGTATTGGACCAGTAATGTATTGAGATAGTCTCATGGCTGTCCAGCTTCAGATAACCCAGCTGCAGCACCCACCATTGCATGTGCAACTACATCATTTCATTGGGAAAATGAAGAGTTTTCAATGGAGACATCATTAAAAACAAACAAATGTGCAATCAGTGCAGTTAACAACTTCATTGAGGTACATGTTTGGCTCTTCTATTGTACTTTTGATCCCAATTAATACAGTCAATGTTTCCATCAGTAGATAGAATGCAACTATCCTTGAAGTTGTTTTTTGAAATGTTAGTCCAATCATGTTTTGGAGAAGGGAGTCACTGAGGCTCATTTAAGTGAAGCACACCCATTTTCTGAACATAAACTCTTTCCACTAAGGACAAAAGCAGATAATTTGCTGGCAATCACTTGCTTCCAAACACATGCCTGTCAGGTTAACCAAATGCAGGAGCAGAAGGAATATTTGTAGGATCAAATGAGTAGAAATATATATTTTCTCTCTCTCTCTCTCTCTGCAAATTCACCCTTGAAAGTACCCTGCAGTACTTTGTAGTAAATCAGTGGTCCCCAAACATTGGTCCTCCAGATGTTTGAGGCTTCACTTTCCATAACTCCTGACTGTTGGCTAAGCGATAGAGGCTTCTGGGGGTTGAAGTCCAAAACATCTGGAGGATCAAAGTGCTGTATTAAACTGTTACTCCCACTCATTTCCAGTAGGGATCTGAGATTAGAAGAAATCTGGTTGGAGGCAGGGGGGCAGGTACTTTAAAAAATCCTGAGAGACTCATTTGTATGGAGAAAATAATTGGTTGTGTGAACCCTGTGTTTTGTTCATAATGTGCTATATTGGGTATTGATCTATGGCTTGTGCAAGGAATTTTGTACATGCTCCAAAGCAACTTCATTTTTATTTCTGGTTCATGTGATACAGAATTCATTGCTGACACTGCAAACACGTAACTCAATATTAGAAGGTCGCACTTCTTCCAACTCAATGGTAAAAAAAAAAAAGAAAGAAAAGAAACTCCAAGCCACCAAGTTTTTAAAGATTAACAAGGTCTCTGTTTCATCCCATTTTAACCTTGGTTTTATGCAGAGGTTCTGAACATCCTTATTCCAGAACATGTTAAAAACTAAAACTAACAAAAGAAAAAATTCCACAAGCACCACTTAAATGAAGCATTTAATAGTTGTTATAGTATTCTCTGACCGAGGGTTAAAAACCAAATCAGCACATTAGCAATAAAATGTGAACTATTATAAATGATGAGCTACTTCGAAAGATGTACATGAACATAGCAGAAGGAGGCATTAAAATGCAAATATTCACTTTATTGGATCTTATCCATTCCTGGGTCAAGAAACACTTGTAGAGATTTGCTTTGGCTCATCATGCTATAGGCTGAGGTGGCGCACTTGAACTGGCACTGATGACTCACTTAAGCATCAACGTTACTATAAAAAGTGATGATAATTGAGGGAATGCAATTAATATGCACAGTTTGGGAAATTATATAAATGGCAGCTGTAGGGAAGCCTGATCAGTAAGGGAAGATGAAGAGAAGCAATCTAACACATTCTCTCCCCGCCATAGTCCCGAGAAAAGTAATCTTTCCAAAGTTTTTGGTCTTCTTTTAGGGGGAGATCCCATTGGAAGCAATGGAGTATTTCTTCCTTTTGCAACTAGCAGTCTTGAAAAGTTGATTTAAGTGAGACCACAGTTGGGAGACTTAAAGTTAAGTTCTCGCTCTCTACCTCCACCCCCTCATGGTCCTGAGGCTGATCAGGTTTCCCACAAGTGCTATTTTCTTTTTAAGGGTACATGCAAACTTCATTCATGCTTAGCTTGACCCAACTTCCTCCCAGATGATTTGTGGGAGGTTCTGAAGTTACCTTCATGGGATAATAAGAAAATGTGCTGAAACAGCTCTGGTACTGCAAACGTAATGTGATAAGGAGTCTTATGAGCTATGACAGACAGACATTCACAACTTGTGTTGGCTATTCATGTTAGCATGAGACAGTTCCTAGCGACAGGTCTTCAGCAGCCTCCTGATCTTTCATTGAAATGTTTATTCCAGGACCTCAATAATTTTACTCTAGTAAATGAAAGGGGCACAGAAGTGTCTCTTGAATTAAGATGAGTTTTTGGGGGTCTGTGGGTGGGGGCTTTCCCTTTTATGATTGAAATTTTACGACTGAAATTCTATTCCTTATACATATGCCATATGTTGAACTAATAACTAGCAACTTGATATCCCCAATTTAATTGATGATGGCTGGAATCCTATATGGGAGCTACATATATGTAAGCCCCATACTCACAATGATTTGCAATGAATCTCTGCCTGACCCCTGCTTCCCAGCATCAACACTAAGAAGCAAACAGCCACTACAGTTGACAGTCCCTTTCTCTCTAATGCTTGGAAAGCAATTGACTGGCATTCCCACTCCCTCCCATAAGCAATCTCCAGTGTTACAGGTAAACATGGGGTCTCTGTCAATGTCCCCCCCCCCCCCCGCCGCATTAGAGATTGCTCACACCAGGGGTGGATGGTAATGTCAGTCAGCTTATATAGGGGAAAAGACCCCCCCCCCCCATAGACTGCAGTAGATATTGCCTAGTAAGTAGGGACTGGGGACACTTCCACGGTTCCTATGTAGCCTCTAAACTAGTGACTATATAGGGACCATGAGTACATAGCATTCATGACTGCATAACTCTAGGTCATATGTTCGTAATTGCCATACAGGATTGTGGTCACTGGCTATATCTAAAAGTGGATTTATGTGGTTCAAAATTTACTAAGGGTTTCTATTCCCATTAAAGGCTATGGAAATAACTGCTAGCAAAGTTATATCAAGTTTCATACATTCAGTTTCATTCTGAAGCTAGGCTATTGACAATATTCCAGTGCTTTTAAAGGGATTCTATGTTATAGAGGAAATCTAATGTAGAAAAGTTCACCTATGGGTTGATTATTTTGTAAATTTGGTCTGACTTCTTTCATTGCTTGCTAGAAAACACCAACAATAAGCCCCAATATCAGTACTACTTTCACTCTTAGTGTGTCTGAGAAGTAGAGCCCCATCTCCAGCTTTTGAACTCTTGAACCACTCTTGCCAGCTAGCAATGTATACAACAAATAGGAATAGTTCAGCTTCCTACAACAATACAGTAAACTCTGAAGCTACACAAGACCATATATGGCCAGGAAAATGAGAGGCATCTTTGCTGGTCTCAAACATCCTGCCCACCTGATTTTGGTTCTCCCAAATTAAGGAAATGTATGAGTTTATGGGTGAAGTTGTAAGCAAGCACAATTTATGGTTTACACAGCATTATTGTTTACCACATCTGTTACAATCTCAGATGAGGTTTTGATTCCTGGCTTTGTGGAGTGTGAGTCTATATAACATAGCCTTGATGCTAGTTCTAAACCAGCAGGGTTTTAACCACTCAAGGCTAAATCCAACTGCTAGTCTCACTAAAATTAGACCCCTTGGATCAATGGGACTAGTATAAATATTGACTTAGCATTCCACTGGCATACTCCAGTTGGGACCAGTAATTGGATTTAGTCCTTATATCTAAATATTAACTCCTGCCAATAATAAAGTTCAATACTCAAGTTTGATTTATATTTTAAAATGTTTCTTTCCAAATTCTGACAGTTATCCACTGATTTTTAAACATGAATCATGTTTTTCCTTCTCCCTTTGTGATCAGAAATATATATGTGCATGCATGTTTGCACATACATACACATACATTTATTTCAACATTCTGAGAAACCAGTTATGCTGAACATATGGAAAGCCCCTGACTCACCACCCTATAAATACAGAAAGCATTCATATGTTCTGCCACATAAAAGCCAAAATATTAGAACATAAATGTCAAAATGTCATTAACTGTTGATTCAAAACAAAATAAGGCATTCTGATGTAACGGCAAAAATGGGTGTATTGTTCAGGTTTTAAGACATGTTGCCCATTTATGGTTGCCTCTTGGTGATGGAAAGGATACGTTTCACCAAGCCCTTTATCATATGTAAGAGATATTTCTAAGCATAATCAATTAGGAACGTATTCTGTGCAAGGCTCCATGAAATGAATGAACATTGTGGAAGAGTACGTTAATAGCTTTAAAAGGTTGCTTCAACCTTAGAAATCAACTTCATACATGAAGCAGGGATGGTTCCCAGGTTTGCAGGAGCACTTGGTGAAATACATTTTACATTGGCAGACAGCAGCACTAAGTGGCTGGGAGATGTCTTTTTTATTTGCCCACTGTGTCTCAGAGTAATGTTAAATTAAATTGCTAATACTAAGCCAGTAAAAATCAAAGGAAGACATCTTAGGTTGCATGCAGATACAACACATATTATACAACAGCCTTTTTATGATCCTAAATATTTGGAAATATCCTTTGGCCACTCACCTTTGGACCACTGTAGTCATTATTAATGTGGACCTCTAATTCTCAGTGATGTGCTATATCTATCGGTCAGTTCACATGGAAAAATTAGCTCACAGTTTTGGATCACTGAATACTAAATGCTTAATGTGATCAACATTAACATCCAGAATAACCCAGCCTTAATTACCTCAGTTCTGTGTGCCTTAAATGATATCCATAGACCCCGTCCCCTGATTAATTTTAGCAAAAGATACTCTCTCTTAACCTTCACAAAAAAGTGAACACCCAAAAGGAAATTTCTCCCATGTAGGACGGTGCAGGAACCTACATCAGGCAGCTCCATGGGAACAGAAATAGAATAAGTAAAGGCAGGATCTGATCTCCCAAGAGTGCAGTGAGACCTTTTTAAAGTATTGGCCCAATTCAGGTGGGATTATAGCTGAGCTCAATTTCAGGCACAAATGTAATTTGCCATTCATAGGGCAACACAAACGATGGTAACTTCACCTAGTTGGGTAAAAAGGAAGACACTGTCTATGTGTAGGTGAAAGAAAATGTCATACAGAAGACTGCTAAATAAAAATGTCATTACATGTAAGTAGACTAAATTGTGAGGAGAAAAATCCAGTGGACACTACACCTAAGCTGAGGCAGTGCAAAGCAACCATCTCTGGAAGCAAATTTTGTCCATCACAGAAGGGCAGCACATAGCAAATAAGTAAAATTATTCTCATTATATTCTTTTTTTCCTCTCCCAGGAGAGGTCCTTATGAAGTTTTCTGACCCAGCACTAATATATATTGGCTGATCAACTTTTCATTCTGATTTTGTGACGAAGAGTAACAATTTGTGACTTGTCAGCAGAATGACTTGGGTTACATCTCATGCTCAGGCATAGGAGGACTTTCAGTGATCTATAGATTTTGGTAACAGGCCCAAAACAGACAGGCCAAAAGAAGCAGCTTCTGGCCATTTTGAGGGTGTGGCATTCAGATGACACATGCCCCCAAAGTGGCTGGAAGCTACCCTGAGGATACCAAAGGCAGCTGAAAGCCACTGGAAAAAGGAGTCGCAAAAACCCACTCCTGCTGGTGACCCATTTGGGATGACAGAGGTGGCTCACTTTGAAAGCAGGCCATGTCCTGGCTGGAGCGGCCAGAGGCCACACCTTGCCATCCATCTGCTTCACCTCTAAGTTTAAATTGTGCTATGGGGCTTGATGATGAAGACAATGGATGGGTAGCCATGACTGCTGCAGCTGTGTTTTAATTCCAGTGAGGAAGAGACAGATCTTTTCAATATTCTCACTAGTTTAAAAAGAAGTGCTCAGCAACTTTAAAAATTTAACTTAGAATAGTTTCAAATACCTGTAATAGAAAATGATAATGATAGATTATTGATCACCCTGGGTGGTATTCTAATAAAAACAAGGCTTGAGACTGTTTTCAGTTCAAGATCTCAGCCTGGAATACCTGAGTGGAGAAGGAGGACTCATTGAACATATCATTGTATCCATATCATTATGGATACAGCCACACTTAAGAATGAAAGCAGCTTGACACCACTTTAACTGCCATGACTCTGTCCTACAAAAGCTTAGCATTTGTAGTTTGATGAAATAGTTGTAGTTTAATTAAATGGTCTGTCAGAGGGCTCTGGTGCCTCACCAAACTACAAATCCCACAATTCTGTAAGATAGAGTCATGGCAGTTAAAAGTGGTGTCAAACTGCTTTCATTCTGCCGTGTGACTATTATGTATGACTATTGACCTGCATATGCCTAGAAAGATGCTTGCATTTTAATTTATATTTTTAAGGGGCGTGACATACAACTTCCTTTTAAATGCCATTAAGTAAGCACAGAGCGTCAAAGCTAACATGGAAGAAGACCACACTTTGCCCTTCCGTACCCATTAGAAACACACTGAGTGTATTGCGTCCTGCAATCTCTAGAAGCTGGCATGGCTGGGTTATTTTGTCAGTTTTGTAGCTACAAATGATCCATATGGTTAGAACTGGTCCAGCTTGAACAACTTGTGAGAATCATATATTGCTTAAGGTTGGTATTGGCAAATTAGTGATTAATTACTCCATTGTGGTGCAGTGCTTTAAGTTACCGAAATGCATCGCCTGTATAGGAGCTGACTGGGAGAAAAGCCTGTCATGGAGTTTCAAGTCTTAAGAGAACCTTCACTGTCATAGTCATCAATGACAGCCTAAGTAAGTGGGTCACCAGAGTGGCTGGCCCCTGTTAATGTTTTTTTTCCCAGGCACACTATACATATTCATGGTATCCTGCTGCTTGCCTGTCACCTCAAAGAAACTCTCTTTATCCTTCAAGTTATAATTTTTTAAAAATGCACACAGTTAGGCCCAGGGGCTTGCAGGCAGAGATATTGGAATTATGTTTCTAGGTATTTTGCAAAGTATTGGCATCAGCAGTTATTTGCCCATGTGATCATTTAAATACTGCTTTGTCTTGTAGGTAACATGTTCCCTTGGCTGTCATGCAGTTGTAAAAGTATAAAAGAAAAAAAGAAAACAAATGAGCCACACTGCAAAGCCTTGCCATAAAATACTTCCCAATGCATTAAAAAAAAAAAAAAAGAACAGCAAAAACAACCCCTTCTAGCAAGGTGGGGAGAGAATGCTATAAAACAAAATTCAGTTTGGGGAGAAGGAGGGGAAGCATCCATCTTTTAAAAATCCTCCAGTCTCTACAGTTTGACCTATTGACCCAGATTTGCCATGACATACCAATGATCACCATCATCATAATAACTAATAATCTCTCATCATTGTTGTAATGTTAACTCTTTAATCATTGGTGCAATCCATGCACCTGAAATAGATAAAGTTTTGATAAATAAATAAATAAATAAATTTTCTATCCCACCTCTTCAGTAAGATCGAGGCGGCTTACATCAATAAAAATATGTAACACAATAAAATAAATCCCATTATCCCCTCCATCTTTAAAACAAATCCGCATAATATAATACATCACACGTTGTAAAAATACAATTAAAATCATTAAAAAAAATAAAATTTGGTTCTTGAGGAGCAAATCCTGTAAATGCTTCCTCTCATCCCCACTTGGAGAGAGAGAATAGATATGCCTTTCACCACACCCTGAAACTGCTTCTTGAGGTGGCTGCCTTTACTCTGCCAGGTTGTAGGGGTGATCCTGGGTTGTATTTATGGTCATGGGGTATATTTACTCAGACTATGCAGCATAAATACAGATCCCTATGTTGACCTCAAATGGAGTGTAGTGGAGTCTCCGTCTTTGGAGGTCTTTAAGCAGAGGCAGGATGGCCATCTGTCAGGGATGCTTTGACTGGGAGTTCCTGCATGGCAGGGGGTTGGACTGGATGGCCCTTGTGGTCTCTTCCAACTCTATGATTCTATGATTCTATGACCTTTATAATTTGGAATTCCCTTTATTTCAAAGGATCATACTTCCTTGGTATTGGGCTTTAAAACTGGCATACAAATGTGTAACTAAAAAATGATAGCAAACAATCTTAATTACACGTTTTGCTCCTGGCTATGTATGTCCTGACAATTGTCCAAAATCTCTCTGTTCTTTAGGCCCAATATTAAAAGTACTATCAAGATAATTTGAACAGAAAACAAACCGGAAGTTTTTACACAGAGGTTAGATGTCAAAAATGCTTTGACTTTCCTGGAAGTGAATTAGAATAGATTAACTTTAGGTCTCTTCCAGTTCTACAGTTCTATGATTTTAAGACACTTTGGTATTTATTTAGGATTAATTCAATTCAATTAAGGCAGAATTGTTGAGGCAAAAAGTGGATCAGCTCACATCATTATAGATGTCATTGTCTTTTCTCTTAAAAAGAAATAAACCATTTAATTGAAAGCCCTTTGTGTGAGAGAGGTTATGATAAGAAAACTTAAAACATCACTGTGAGAGTAGCTTTCACTATCAAAAGGCCTTGAGGATAAGATTGTAATGGTTTTCTGTGAAACAGCTAATAGTGAACATAACAGAAGGTTTATGAGATGGCATTTTTTATATATGCAAGACTTATGTAAAAATACTATAATGTCAAAGTTTTTGCAGAACACATTTGTGACTGCATACACAACTTAGTTGTGGATTCATCAGTCTTAAATAATGCAGTGATCTGCGACATATGCCACTAAAACATTTATATCTCCTCATCATGTATGTTGTATAAATATTTATTATGATAAATTATTAAAAGGATCGCATGAATATTGATTATTATTGCTGCACAATGCTCTCTCTGTGTGAATGCGTGTATCTGATCATTTAGACAGGAATTAATCCAATTGACAGTCAATGGAACTATTCTAGTACTGAACAACATAAACACTGTTGCATGTGTCCATTGCGGAATTGTTCTTCTGTAAAGACTCTGTAAAGGAGTTCACACAAGCCATAATTATTTATAAATACATCATATATTCTAGGCTCACTGCCTAGTTATATTTTTTCCTATTTCCCTGCTGCTGAGAATAACAGAAACCAAGAAATGTTGCAGCTATTATAGATAAGCCAGGAAAGCTCTAGCCAAATGTACATTTATTTATAGGATTTGTTGTTGTTATGTGCCTTCAAGTCGTTTCCAACTTATGGCGACCCTTGTTGATGTAAACAAGCAGATGCACAGGTAAAGCAATCTCCGATGCCTTCGGAACTACCGGCGACCTTGGAGCTGTTTGGCTTTATCAGGAATTCCTCCTGCCCGCTGCTGATGAAACAGACTGGAGCCAAATCTCTCTCCTCAGAGGTGTTTATTCTTAAAGTTGCTATATTTACAAATATATACACGCCCGTCCAACAAAACTCTCCAACCATCTATCCACTCCGACTACCCAACAACCCACACTGCGGTGTGCAGGCTATTTATAGATCTGTGCCATGCGGTCACAAACCCATCCTCTTCTGGTGACTCTTTTTCCTTGTGCCACCAACAATGTTGTCCCCTCAGACAGGAAGACTTTTGATGTTACCCATGCTTACGTGCAATCAAGCACATATCTGACCTTGAACACTGTCTGCTGTTCCAGCCTTCAGCTGCAGACAATTATGCCCATGATTCCTGGTTTCCTTTTGTGCACATCTGTACATTTCATAGTTGAGCCTCAATGCCTAACATGCCCCTCCAAAATGTACAGATGTGTATCATTTTGCCACATATGTGTTTGCCATCTTCCGATGTTTACATTTGTTGAACAGCCAAACTCTGTGTTTATTGTGCCATGCCTATCAAACATGATAGTTGTTCATGCCTTTCAATTGGCAAAGCTTTTGTGAGAACATCAGCAATGTTGTCCCTGGTGTCAATGTACTCCAGATTTATGATTCTGTTTTGAACCATCTCTCTCACATTCTGATACCTCACACCAATGTACTTTGTCCTACACTTCAAGTTCTCAGCTTCAGACATTGCAATACATGATTGTGAATCCTCATGGACTACAGTAGGCTCTTCACACTTTTCTCCCAAATCCACAAGCAATTGCCTTATCCACTGGATCTCTCCTGCAATTTCAGACAATGCTGCAAATTCTGCTTCTGTAGTACTTAAAGCCACACAGTTTTGCTTCCTGCTGCGCCAAATTATTGGACTACCAGCAAATCTTACAAGCAAACCTGACACTGACTTTCTGTCGTGCAATTCTGATGCGAATGAACTGTCCACATAACAATCCAGCTGTTGTTCACTGCCCTGTATCACCAACTTTCTTTCTTTGGTTCCTTTCAAGTATCTCAGCACATGTTTCACTCTAGTCCAGTCTTCTACTTTTGGAACACTTACTTTTCTGCTAAGTACTCCAACAGCAAACGAAATGTCTGGCCTAGTGTTGTTTGCAATGAACATCAAGCTACCTACTACACTTCTGAACAATTCTGGATTCTCAAATTCCTTTGATGATTCTGCACTAGAAGTTCCAGAAGTCATTGGACTCTTTACAACTTTTGCATTCTGCAAGCCACATTTTTCAATCAGCCTTTCAATCTTTTTCTGTTGGCTCAACAAACACCTGCCATCCACTGAACTTCAATCCCTAAGTAAGTCTTGAGATTTCCCAAATCCTTGAGCTTAAACCTCTTAGACAACTCTTTCTGAACTGATGTAATTTCCCTCTCTGACTTCACTGCGACACACAAGTCATCAACGTAAATCACTACGGTCACATCACCTTTTGTATACACGCACGCATCCGCAATGCTGCGTTTGTATCCCAATTTGACCAACTCTTCATGAATGCAAAGGTTCCAGCAACGTGCACTCTGTTTCAAACCGTACAATGCCTTTTTCAACTTGTAAACCTTTCCATCCCTGTCCTTGTCAAAACCTAAAGGTTGTTCCATAAAAACCTCCTCATTAAGATGAGCATTCAAATATGCAGTTTCAAAATCAAAGTGTCTCACTACTTGATTCTTCCTAGCTGCTAAAGCTAATACCAGCCTTAAACTTTCTGGCTTTGCAGTAGGTGAAAAAGTTTTGTCAAAATTTTCAAACCTCTGCTGCGAAAAACCTTTTGCAACCAGTCTCGCCTTGTATCTATGGGTTCCATCCGGCATTTCCTTCCTCTTGAAAACCCATTTGCAACCTACAACCTTGTGGTTCTTAGGCCTCTCCACAATCTCAAACACTTCCTTTTCTAGTAAAGACAAGTACTCCTGATCCATGGCAGAAAACCATTTCTCCTGCTCCTCCTTAGGATATGACTGCAATTCCTCAAAACTCTCTGGCTCATCTGCCATCACTGAACAAGCTCTTGCACCCTGCACTACGAATCTATCTGGAGGTCTCCTCACCCTCTGAGTTCTCCTTGGCACAATCACTTTTGTTCTGCCTCTTTCATCCTCACTGTCAGAACTAGTTTGCACCTCTGTGTCTTTCATGGACACCTTTTCAAACTTTTGTGTAGTGACTGGTGAGTGCAAATTTGGATGTGTTTGTGTGTGATGGTGTGCAGAAGTACTGGGTTCACTTTCAGTAGATGCTTCTTGTTTTAGCACCCCTCCATTTCCAGTACCTATGTCACTCTGCCCCAGCTTGAGAAAAACCTCGTTGTTGGCATGGAGCTTTTCCCAACCTGAATGTTTTTCAAAGTTGGCACTTCTGGACAGCAAGATTTCCCCATGACCTACATAAAATCTATAGCTGTTCCCAGAATACCCCACAAACATCAACCTTCTCCATTTAGGATCCCCCTTTTTCCTGAAGTTTGCAGGCACATACACATTTGCATACTGCCCAAAAACTCTCAGATATTTGAGATTTGGTGGTCTCCCATACAGCATGTGATATGGAGTTTTCTTTACAAAAGAATTCCAAGTGCGATTGGCAACATGGTTTGCTGTCAAAATTGCTTCCCCCCAAAGCTGCTCTGGTGCTTCTGCATCGAGCATCATACAATCTTTTATTTGCTTTAAGACTCCAATGTGTCTCTCCGCTAAGCCATTCTCCTGGGGAATGGCCGCGTTCGTCGTGTTGTGGCGGATCCCTTTCCTCCTCAACCAATTTTTCAGGTTATTGGACAGGAATTCTCCACCTCTATCTGTAACCAAAGATCCTACTTTGTATTCAAACTCCCTTTCAATCATATTGACCCAATTTTTGATGTGTTCAGCAGCTTCACTCTTTTCCTTCATGAGCATCACATACGAAAACCGTGTATGACGATCTACAATGACCATGAAGTACTGATTTTTGCCCATGGTTTTGGCCAAAGGACCAGCCAAATCAGCATGCACAACCTGAAAAGGTCTTTGTGTGGTGCATTTGCTGCATTTGGCCACAGGAAAAGCCTTCAGCTTTATCCTGCTGCAAACTGAACAATCCAGGTGGTTTGAACAAGTGGACATTTTAAATTCTGGACACACTTCCCCCAGCTTCCCCAAACTTGTGAAGCTTGTATGTCCCATGACTCTATGGTAGTAATGAGCACAGTCTAAGTGCAAAGGCACATTGTTGACTACTGAACATTCTGCCTTGTCAACCATATAGTACATTTTGTCTCTTTTGATTGCTTTAGCACAAACTTGGTCATTTATGCTAATAGTACAATCATCCCCTTTGAAACTCAATGCATACCCACTGGTGGTTAATTCAGACACACTAACCAAACAGTTTTGCAACTTAGGAACACACAAAACATTTGAAAAGTCCTTTCCAAAACTTGGGATGAACACAGTTCCCATCACTTTTGCCTCCCTTGATGCACCATCAGCCAAAGCAACTGAATGTACATTAGATGGCACCTTATCTTTCAGGAGCCTATCACAATTAATCATATGCGACGATGCTCCGGAATCTAATAACCAAATGGGGTCTACAGCCTGATGGGCTTTATAGTCATTGTTCTTTACCACAGCAACAACACCTTTCCTGCTCACAGGATCTTTAGGCTGTTGTTTCCTTGCTGCTGCCAGCTTTCTACAGTCCTTCTTGAGATGGCCTGGCTTCCCACAGTGGAAACACTTTCTCTCCCTGGACACAGCTGCCTTCTCCAGTTGCAGCTCCTTGAAAGCCTCGGTTGGGTGTGTTTGTCTTGGTACTGCATGCTGCCTCTGGAGCCCTGCCTCGTACTGCCGACGTTGGCTCTCTTCCAAGACACGTGCAGCCACCAGCTCCGCAGTAATCTGTGATTCATCAAAACACTGAAGACTCCACAGAATATTCTCAAAATCATCAGAAAGACTCCCAAGCAGGATGTATGCTTTCTGCTCAGATGCAAGGACGACACCTCTCATCTGCACCTGGCTGAACAAATCAGCCATGATCTCCAGATGCTTCTCTGGCGATTGTCCTTTCTGCATTTTGCAGGCATACAGTCTCCTACACCAAATCATTCTTGACAGAGCTGTTTTAGATTGGTGAATCTCCCTCAAAGCATCCCAAACTGCCTTTGAGGTTCTTTTCTCCCGGACATGGTTGATCTGCGACGGCGTGATTGTAAGCAAAATTGTAGCTCTTGCTCTCTTATCTTGGTCAAGAGTATCTGCTGTGGGTCCTCTCTCAACAACATCCCACAGTCCTTCTCTGACCAGCAAAGCCTCACAATAGGAACTCCAAGCTGCATAATTAGTTTCGTCTAGTTTGGGAAATTTAGCTGCCTCCATCATTAAGCAGTGTAAAGATAGAGTCCTGGCAGTTTTCCCAGCTTCTACTGTCAATTGTGATAAGACACAGACAACAGTCCAAAAATCTTACCATCCAGCCTTCCGGCACTGACAGCACAACACAGCAACAAAGTACCTCTCTCACACAGCCAGTTGAACTCTTCAGCACAAACGGAGATGCCTTATCAGATAAAGATCTGGGCCCGTAACCCTTGTTGATGTAAACAAGCAGATGCACAGGTAAAGCAATCTCCGATGCCTTCGGAACTACCGGCGACCTTGGAGCTGTTTGGCTTTATCAGGAATTCCTCCTGCCCGCTGCTGATGAAACAGACTGGAGCCAAATCTCTCTCCTCAGAGGTGTTTATTCTTAAAGTTGCTATATTTACAAATATATACACGCCCGTCCAACAAAACTCTCCAACCATCTATCCACTCCGACTACCCAACAACCCACACTGCGGTGTGCAGGCTATTTATAGATCTGTGCCATGCGGTCACAAACCCATCCTCTTCTGGTGACTCTTTTTCCTTGTGCCACCAACAATGTTGTCCCCTCAGACAGGAAGACTTTTGATGTTACCCATGCTTACGTGCAATCAAGCACATATCTGACCTTGAACACTGTCTGCTGTTCCAGCCTTCAGCTGCAGACAATTATGCCCATGATTCCTGGTTTCCTTTTGTGCACATCTGTACATTTCATAGTTGAGCCTCAATGCCTAACAACCCTAAGGTGAACCTATCATGGGGTTTTCTTGGCATCTGTCCAGAGGGTACAGAACTGTAGAATATGAGAAATCGGTAGCTATTGAAACTCCTTTTTCAGCACCTATATTCTAAAGAATGATGTCATTATTTTTTTAAAAAAATGAAATGTGTTATTGTTCTCGAATCTCTTAATTCAGGGATGGGGACTCTCTGTCTGCATTCCATTCAGACACAACCCTCTAGTAGTCTCAGCTGCTCCACCTCTCTTTTTCCTTCTTCTCTTTCCATTGTCCTCGTTCTCCTTGAAGGGATAAGAACAGTTCATTGTGCTGCCTGCCAGGAAGGGAAACGAAACAGCTTGAAGCAGGTGCAAATAGGAGCTCAGTGGCCTAACCATGGAGTACAGCAGTGTTTCCTAATGGTGTTCCCTGGTGACTGGGCTCCACTATGGTGAAGCCTCTACCCAATGTAGTGCTATGGTAAGCTGCCTTGCTCTTTGTCACAGACTCCTCACTATGTAACAGTTTCTATGAGGAGAACGAGATGGAGAGAGAAAAGGGGAAAGAATGAGAGAGAGAGAGAATGGCAAGTAAGAAGTATTTCCACTCTGGTTGCAGTGGAATGTGTGGAGGCAGGACAGAAAAAACCAGGAAGGCGGATGAAGCCCAAAGAAAGATTTGGGGATATATGTTGGGCTTTGACCATTGTATTCCCAAGGAAAAGAATATTAGAATTATTTTATTTATATGTTCATATAGTTATATCCCACTCTATTGCTAGAGATCTGTGGGCAATGTATGATAAATATCAATTTTATAAATCTCCAAAATATTAAAATAGTAAAAGGTAATTTTAGAGAGCCAGTATTGTTTGAAGATGACTCTGGTGGCCATGTGGCCAGCATGACTACCTGGGATTCTGTTACCTTCCCACCTGTTTATCTACTTGTATTTGCATGCTTTCAAACTTCTAGGTTGACAGAAGCTGGGACTAGTGATGGGAGCTCACTCTACCATGCAGCATCTGGGCCTTGAACTGCCAACCTTCCAACCTTACGATAATCAGAATTGGCATCTTAACCACTAAGCCACTGCACCAGAGTTCACATCTCTGCTTAGCCATGAAAACCTACTGCTTGACCTTGGGGAAGGCACGCTTTCTAACCTCAGAAGAAGGCAAGAGCAAAGTCCCTATGCATAAACCCTATGATAAGGTCATAGGATCACTATATGATAGAAACAACTTAAGGGCACACATCAACAAGAACAACAACACCAAAAGTTAATTTACAACCCAATGCACATTAAGCTATGTAGCAACTTAAAACACACTAAAACAGCTCAAGCCACATTCATGTACACATTATGATGTAGTTACTTGTACATTTTAAAGATTTTTGTCTGACATCTAGCTCAATAGCTTTGATTCAGTGTTTTAGGGAACCTTACATTCCTCCGAAGCTTCTCAAAGAAAAGATCAGGAAGACAAAGATGGCTTGCCCACTACTCTAGATCTCCTGCAAGTGGTACTTAAGAAGCTGATGGTCATTTTCTCAGGCTCTTGTGCTGGCACACAAGGAACTGACGGCACAAATCCAATAGATTTTTCATTTATAAACCTCGGGGCGGGGTTAGTATTTGTGGCCCTCCAGATGTTGGCCAATATCATTCTTCATCTTTGTTACAGGCTAGAACTGTAGGTAATTAGAGTCTGAAAACCTCTGGTGAGTCACATATTCACTAGTGGGAGTGCATCAAGAGTATTTCCCACTGCAGCTTCCCATACCTGTGTCCCCAGCATTATTGCAAAAAAACATATACTCCAAGGTAGGAAAGATAAACCATTCAACATACATTTCTCAATGAGTGGAAGATCTTAGTGCTTTAGCTACACATGGATGTACATTTTTTTGGACTTCAGTTTCAAGAACATGTGTTTTTGGATATAAAATTGTGTGTGTGTGTGCTTAACTCTTGTTCATATCCTTGGAGAGTGGTGGAGTCTCCTTCTTTGGAGGTTTTTAAGCAGAGGCTGGATGGCCATCTGTCGGGGATGACTTGCATGGCAGGGGGTTGGACTGGATAGCCCTTGTGGTCTCTTCCAACTCTATGATTCTATGAAATATATTCCTATTTTTGGTTTTATTTCTCTTTCTTTTTCTATTTTTTTTAAATCATACTTTTAAAAATCCTGTCATTTAAAAATAAAAACAACACTTTTCCAGCTTCATTATAGGAGAATTCTACCCTGAACACAGAACACAGATGTTTTAAAAACTTTCTGGATAAGAATATCTAGAATTTTGGTGAGCTTCCAGTTAGGAACATGAGAATATAAACTGGACAAATACAGAAGTCTCTGGTGGAGTGGCAAAAGGAAAGTGCCTACTTCTACACCCTAGAAACAATGATGCAGTTTGACACAACTTTAAATGCTGTAGCTCCATTCTGTGGAATCTTGGGATCTGTAGTTTTAAAATATCTTTAACCTGCTCTGCCAAAGAGTGTTGGAGCCTCACAATAATTGCCAGGATTCTGTAGGATGGAGCCATGACAGTTAAAGTGGTATCAAACAACATTATTTCTACAGTGTAGATGCACCCTGAGAGAGAAAAAAATTAAAATAAAAAATAGAGAAAATTTAGGGACCTTGGAAGTCAGGGAAGATGTTACCCATCCTTTGACAAACTGTTCCCATGTATAGGTACCTTTTGATAGTGCATCTAAAGTAAATGTCATTTGCTTTGTGAATAAAGCATGAGTCTTTTCGTCATGCGCCCACCACTTCCATTCCAATCTGTTATGTGGAAAGCAAGATTAACTGCACTGGCAATATTTGTGTCAGGATCATACTGATTAATTTAATATTCTGATTGGATGAACAGCAAAGCTCTACGCCTGTTACTTTCTCTGGCAAGCAGCTCAGAGAAGGTGATAATGAGATTAACATTTGAAGGACCTGATTTGCGTTGCAATGTACTTAATTACAACTTTGACACCACATCGTATGCATTACAACTCAGGCAGGCAGGTCACTGTTTGTTACAAATAGAAAAAATTGTATTCATTTATAATAGATATACTTTGTTAAGACTTTTTGTTTTACATACACATTTGAATTTAATTCATCTAAGATGCTAGTGCCATAGATATTTGGTACAGTAAATAGTAATATTAAAATGGCAAAGGCACAGTTCAGTACAAACTGTTCATCATCACATGTTCACACATGTGATGAATGGGAACTGAACATGAACCTTGTGTGCATTTCATACTCACTTCAATAGAATTGTCAGAGAGACCTTCCCAGTGGATTGTGCCCTAAAGCAAAACAGAAGATAAAATATAACCTTTGAACTCATTGACATAAAAATCATAAGTAATAAACAAATATCAATTTGTAATTCAGGCACCCAGTCTCATAATGCTTAAGCAATTACTAGCATGCACTTTCAGGCTGAACTCTTAGTTAATTAAATGCAACACTGGAGATTTGCATCTGAAGATTTTCTGGCATTTTTCAAATTAATAAAAAAAAAGTATTGATTTGACCAGTGTTCACAAACTCCCATGCTCTTGACCTCCTTAGCCTCTTGAATCCCTGAGTAGCTTAATATCTGTGGAATTTCTTGAAGATTAAATTTTACCTCCACATAAACCCTGCAAAAATGAAGGAAAACAATGTAAACATCTAAAATGTTTATATTCTGGGGATGGAATCCAGATTTAGAGGCATGTAACTGGGTTATTGGAAGGAGAATTCCCTGATCCTTTCCCTTCAACTGCAGCACACTCATTCCCCCTGAACATGTTATATGCTATTCTGATGCTCAGGGGAAAACCCTGCTGAATAGAATAAAAGGAGGAATAGCTCAGATTTAGTTTGGTATACTGTTTGCCTGTGCAAAGAAGTTCCTACACCTACTCCTATTTTAAGAATATTTAAAAAAAGAATCCAGAGCCATGATTCTACATCAGTTACTTACTAACTAATCCACCTTAGTTACGTTTTATGTAACATATTCTGACCTGATTCAATACACATACACCCATCTGGATTGGACAACCAGTACTATGAGCGACAGGAATGTATTCTGTTGATTGGGAAGCTGCATTCTCCTGTTCTGATCTCCGACGCAACAGTCAGAAGCAGGAGCCCAGCCATAATTCCTTCTCAAACTGGAGACTGCTTTTGGAAGAGGTGGAAAAATCAGTCTGCTGCCCCTTGATCAACAGCAGAGCAGACCCCTGTCACTCACAGCAGCTGCTGCCTGGTAAGTCCTGATTGATGAGTTTCATGATCCCTACATATTTCCAATTCTGTTCAATATCTAGGGACCATGAATATGAACCAGTCACAAATGTGTAACTCTAGTGTAGATTATGCATTTGTAACTGTGATCATGAATTCCAGCCAGATTGATAGGATGCATTGCGAGGAGGCATCTTTTTGGTAATAGGAATTCCCTTCCTCTTCTCCCTCTTGTACCTTCCCAACTTGATCTGGTGTTTTCACCTACCCTCTGAGCATATTTTGGATAGTGGGTGGGAATATAAGGGACTTCATTGGAATTTGCTTCCCTTCCCTTGGGAAGTTTGATCCAAATTATTTCAGTTCAAAATGTAAATGTTCAGGGTTCATGTTTTACTCATTACTAACTCATCCTTTGCAAGAGGGGGCAAACTGGGGTACATGCAATCCTCCAACTATTTCTGCAGCCCCTAACATTCTCCCAGAACTCTTTTTGGGAAAAGAAGATGAGTTGCTATTTTTCCATGTCTTCGGGAACAGTAGTTTCCTTCTAAATAGCTTCCCCTGACAGTATTTAATTTAAAAAAAAATATGTTCTTTACAACTAGAACTTGATTTCCAGCCACTTTTGGTTTGCATTTTGGCAGTCCATCTGGAAGGTGCAACATGTCCCACAGACCTGCCAAAGCAGCCCATTTGTGCACTCATGAAACTAATTGAGAATTTTTCACTTTAACTTACCTGGAAGCTAAGAACTACTTGGCCTACCTGCCTGTTGCTTCTTCCCTGACAAACACTACTTAATAATCTTGCTTCATACACTGCCAGGAAACAACACCACACAGGAATCCCAGGTTTTCCACAAAGCTCTCATTTCACCCTCTATCCTGTCTGGAAGGTATTTGCAACTTAGGTATACCCATCACATAACTCTGCCATATATACTGAAGAAAAAACTATTTATATCAAGTTTATTTCTTGGCCACGTGCTGTGATCGTAGTTTCAGTTTTCAGGCAGACAAATGCTAGCAGAGTGTGGATAAAAAGCTGAACTTGATACTCGCCTTTCATCTTTGCTTTGGATCCATTAAATATTTTCAGGAAATATGGTGAAAAGCCAACTTTGTCAGCTCCCACTGGGTTCTTCCCAGATGTTTTAGATGGAGAGAGGTTGTAATGCTATACTTTGTAAATACTGCACAGTGTTACTCATCACTGTATCTGTGACCTCTGCGTCTTGGAAGCATAACTTGGGGCTTGGTTTGAAAAGAATCTACTTGTAGCAGCTGTTCATACTCTCAGATTCCATTCTGCCTCACACATCAACAGGATTGCCAGTCATGTTATAACTCTTCTTGTGGAGGATGCAAGATGCTGACATTTCTCAGCTAAATATTTTGGACCCAAGCTAAACCTCCAAGGACTATCTTTAGAAGCAGACTTGAAAATTGTGACAAAGTGACATTTTAATAGTTCCAAAAAGAACACTGTCAATGAACCAAAACCTGGCAGTTTCAGATGTTCTGTTTGCATTCAGCTGATGTGTGCTAATATAGACTATCATATATGGGGACTAGGGAATGTAAAATTTTACTTATTTCAGCAGTTCTTAACCTGTGGTCAGCAGACCTTCAGGCGTGAGAGGTGATGTCCTCACAGAGGGCCCATGAAGGCAGGGAAGAGCAACCCCTCCATCAGCACAGCGAGGGATCTGGCCAGCTTTGGTACTGCCAATGAGTTCCTCCCCAGAGGATGTAGGAATGAGTGAGAGGGAAAAGAGTTTGTCACAACCAACTGGTCCATCACTTTGAATATCTCATAGGAGCAACAAAAACAGCTGTTCAAGTCTGACTCTTATGGATGGAGGTGGCTCCACTCTATGGTCCGAATCCTGCCTCACAGGATTCCTATCCTTCACTTCACAGCTGTTCTTCCCATAGGCGCTCCAACCTTTCCCTGTTGGCTCTTCTTTTTATCAGCCTAAGTCATTTCTCTTATGTCCTGATAGATGGTAGAGGTGGCCTCCCTCTCTCAGGCTGGACAAAGGCAGTGAAGGCCTCATCTCTTTTCTTATGTCAAACATGTACATTGGTTCTTTTACCTGGACACTTGTCTTCCAACACATTTAAATACAATAAAATATTGAAGTGCATCAACTGTTTATTTAAAGTTCATTCAAAGGTTTTCAGATTTGGAGAGAAGGGATAACTAAACAAATGGAAACAAATATTTTTTACTGCAATGATTTCATACAAATGTAAAATAATAATAATAATAACAATATTATAGATTGCCCAAAAAGGGCGGTCTGTAGACGCCCCTTTGAGTGTTGGATTGGGGCCAGGGCAGCCTCACTGGCAGCCCCAGAAGCCCCAATCTGCTGCTTTTCCAGGCTGCAGAAAAGGGGCAAAATACCCCTTTCCCTATGGCCTGGAAAGGGCTGTCCTTGGGGCTTCTTGCCCCAAGGAGAGCCCGACTGGCAGAGCCAAGGGAAAAAGGGGAAAATCTGGTTGCCACGGGAATGAAATGCTTTCGTAAAAAGAACTCTGTTTTGGAGCTCTTTTCTGCACTGCAGAAAGGGCGCCCTAGGCACCCTCAAATGATGCAACAACATCAGGTGTGCTCTGGTCCATCTGAACGCGGGGTGCATCTTGACATCATTGGCGCCGTCCATACATGCTAGGGCTGGGGAGCGTGCAGATGCTGTGCTCTCCCCAGCCCTATGTATGCCATGGGGACGGCTCTTTTGGGCCATCTGTACTGGGCCAATAATACTTGAACACTAACTATGACCTAATATTATATATTAATTACAGTCAATTAATGAGAAGGCTGGTGCTGTATTTCACTTACAATCCTTGTTTTATTGGGCTTCATAGCTAAAACTTGTATTCTAAATTCTGACTCTAGGAATGCATCTACACTGTAGAAATAATGCACTTTCACACCAGGAATTTAAGTGTGATAGCTCCATCCTATGGAATCCTGGGATTTATAGTTTACAAGCTTTTTAGCCTTTCTCTGCCAAAGACTGCTGGTGCTGTGCAAAACTACATATCCCAGAATCCTGTAGGATGGAGCCATAGCAATTAAAGTGGTCTTAAACTTCATTATTTCTAAGGTATAGATGTACTCCCTTCTCTCCAAATCTGAAAACCTTTGAATGAACTTTAAATAAACAGTTGATGCATTTTAGGGTTTTAGATCTTGAGTTTGGTTCTGCTTCTGCTTCTGCTTTTTCCCAAAATTGGGAGCCAGAGAGATTTACAATTTAAAATAATGCAATTAAAGACCTATAAAAGTAGGTATTAAAGTAGAATTAAACCAGTATTAAAACACACCATTCATTAAAAGAATAAAATGCATTTTAAAAAGATAAAAACACTTGGTGGTCTGTAGGAACAAAAATATTTAAAGGGGTTCCACGATGAAGACAAGTTTAAGAAGCATCAGCTTATTTCATTTTCACATTGGAGGAAGAATGAAAGTAAAAGTTTCCTTATCACTAGGCAGAGTTACAAAGGGGTTTATGAATTTTTTAAAGATTTTTCTCATTTGGAGGCTTTTTCATGAACTGTTGTAATGGAAATTTTATTTATTTATTTAGAGTATTTATACCCCACCTTAATTTTACTTGTTTATTTGGTACAAAAAAGTCCTGTGCAGAAAATCTCACATTTTTGTGCAAAAGCTGAGATTCTCTCCAGGGGAATTTTTTTTTTTCCTGAAACTTGAAGTAATGTCCTCAAATGCAGAGGGAACTACTGGCTTGTTCACTTTTATGCACAGGCGAAAAGGCTCAAAGTGGCTGACTGCTTTGAATGGGATGGGGTGTCTTAACATGTTGAGATTCCTTTTCTCATTGAACATTAGAACATTTGCAAACATTCTTTACATAACGATTGAGTGTGTGTGTGTGTGTGTGTGTATGAATGAAAGGGGGCATTGGGAAGTTCAGCCACCATACTGCAAAATAGAGAGATACACAATATATGCACAGTGCCAACTCTACCATTATGCAGACTGAGTTGACAGTTTTAAGCAACAGAAGCTGGGGAGCAATAATGGGATCACTATGGCTTTTCCGCCTGTGATGCCTGGCCATTGATCTCTGTTGGAGGCTTGCCTGCTCCCCTTATCCTAATTTTTTCTGATCTGAGGTATGATAAAAGATGTCACAAATATTGAAGTGCAATTAAAATCCACTAGGCTTTTCTACATGGATTGGGCGAATGTTACCTTGCCCTTCACTTTAGTGGGGACGGAAAAAATATCCACTATTATTTGTTTCCCAGGCAAACAATGGGAGGAATATCCTGACATTTGAGAAATCTGGTCAAGAAGAATAACCAAAGGTGAGGATTTTGCCGTTTTCACCTGGCATTTGCACATCCTGACATGCTTGGGGAAATTATTCTGCACTTAAATACATTTGCTCTTTTCTTTTCTTTTTGGTGCAAAAAATGGGGAGAGTTTTGCTCACCTGCACACCCACCCACCCACATACAGAGAGACATTTTGTGCACCGCACACACAGACACACATGTGATTTGCACAAGTGATCGTTTGTGCAAAAATGGTCTTTCCTGTGTAAAAACACTATTTTTGTACTAAAATATGTATTTCTGAAACTTTTGGCTGAAGAGCTGGGTATAAATAAATAAATAAATAAATAAAAATACTTCAGTTCTCTGTCTGATATACTTTACTCCTTTGACATAGTACCTTTCCAGTAATACAGTGCTTGTGGGTCAAATGGCATCCTGTATTAAACATGAAAGCATTGATCCAATTGTTAATTCCAACTAGAATAGCCCCATTATATCAGTCTCAACTGAGTAAGTAAGCCCTTGGGTAATTTCATTGGAGATTGTCACAATGGGGATGAGATAGGGACAGGATCACTTCCCCGGCCTTATCCTGTCCATGACCCAAGTGAAAGTGATTACACAAATCACTTTCACACTGCAGCCAGTTGAAAAGCACTTTCAAGACGTAAGGGTATTAATAGATTCTTCCATTGATAAATAACAACAACAACAACAACAACATCCTGCTCCTCTGAACAGTCAAAGTGGCTTACATTAAAATAAACCAATAAAATACAATATCAATACAATATCATATAATAACATTATGATCCTATCCCTCCCTAACCCAAAAGACTTCAAATGACAGCTGGAAGCTTTTCAGCAAGCTGCAGCGTGAAAGTGATTTGCGTGATCACTCTCATTCAGGCTTCCCTGCCAGGTCAAGTGTGGGTCATGTGTGAAAGTTCTTCCTGTGACTGAGCGGAAAGGATGGGACAAGGACAGGACAATAACGTCCTGTCCCTCGTGATGGTCTATAGTATTGGGGACTAATATTTGGATTTAAGCCATAGAGTGTAGATAGGATCACTAGTGCTACTATGCACAAATAAAATGAATTAGGATCAGTATGCAATAGTAGGAAGATTTAGAACTCTCTCCATCTAGCTGTTATCTAAAAATTTAGCATCCCCATGGCATAGCTTAAAAAGAGGGCCCTGTTGGCTCCATGAAGTTTCCTCCTCTCTAAATTCCCTTATGTGGGAAGAATTCTTTCTGATAAAAATATTGCTATTGTTAACTGCTCTTGAGTTGACCTTGGTCCGAAATAAACTGCAGAAATAATCCATGCCTATGAGGGACGATTTAGGAAGCTGGGGATGTTTAGCCTGAAGAAGAGATGGTTAAGAGGTGATCTGATAGCCCTATTTAAATATCTGAAGGGATGTCACATTGAGGAGGGAGCAAGCTTGTTTTCTGCTGCTCCAGAGAACAGGACTCGGAACAATGGATGCAAGCTCCAGCAAAAGAGATTCCACCTCAACTTTAGGAGGAACTTCTTGACAGTAAGGGCTGTTCCACAATGGAACACACTCCCTTGAAGTGAGGTGGAGTCTCCTTCTGTAGAGGTCTTTAAACAGAGGCTGGATGGCCATCTGTCAAGCATGCTTTGATTGGGAGTTCCTGCATGGCAGGGGGTTGGACTGGATGGCCCTTGTGGTCTCTTCCAACTGTATGATCCTATGAATTTAGTTTAAAACCACTTTAACTGCCCTGTCTCAGTGCTAGGGAATTTTGAGAACTGTAGTTCTGTGAGACATTTAGCCTTCTCTGTCAAAGTTTTGGTGCCACAATAAACTACCATTCCCAGGATTCCCTAGCACTGAGAAATGGCAATGAAAACAGTCTCAAACTGGATTATTTCTGTAGTGTGTTTTAAAACCTTGTCTCATGGAAACCACATGAAAAACTAGATGAAAGTAAAGTTTAAACCTCCCAACCACACTGGTCCCAATATTGATCAGGGTCACATACACTCACTTCAGATTTTTAAACATGTACTTTATATGCATGGTACATGTTTTGACATAATACTGAGTATATAGCAGGGGCCTAAATACCCTAAAAGCATCAGACTCCATCTGATGTTGGAAGCTAAGCAGACTCTGGTTAGTACTTGAATGGGAGACCAACAACTAATACCAGTGTTGTAGGCTATATTTCAGATGAAGGAACTGGTAAAACTACCTCTGCACATTCCTTGCCTAAGAAAACACTATGAAATTCATGGTGTCATTGTAAATTGACAGGTAATTTGAAGGGACATACACATGCACATAGTTTGACCTTAGCTTTGTTGAGTCATTCACTTCACATATAGATTAAATAAATGTCCAGTTGCACTCCACTTGCAGAGAGTAATAGTGTCAATGGATACATGGAGGCTCTCCATGTAAGTTCAAACCCAGGAAAGTCATTATTCCAACTCATTGTTGGAAGCCTCCACAAAAAATAGAGGCTTGCCACATCAAGTTCTCACCCCCTGTGATAGACCCAAAGTCATCTAGTGACCTTGTATATCTACTGGATGTTTGAATCTGATTCTTCCTGATACAAACCCAACATTCTACTCATTGCACTCTCTATAGGCAATGTAGATGTAACAATAAAGTCAGGAGATAATATAATGAACAAGGCAACACTATCCACTGCTTATTTAAAAACAGGTTAACAACCAATAAACTGCAACAGATGTGCATTTGTTCCATTGATTAGTAGTGTTTATGTGGGGCAAAATGTCCTCAGCTACAGATTTATGGGCCCAACAATGCTTGCCAGTCACACCCTGGACATTATACATCTGCTTGCCCAGCACAAGCCATTTCTTTTGTTATATGTGTTTGTTTTAAAATGTTGTAGGAAACTCGAGGCATCTTGATTATTAAACTGCAGAGACATGGCATTTGCTATCATACAGTTAGAGCTAATTGCCTGAGACTATTTACATCCATCAGAGCAATGCTTTATGGCTTTCGGACTCAGTGTAATATGAATAAATAACATCGCTCCAATCACTATTCAGCTTTACTGCAAGAGATGTGGTGGATAATCTGGAAATAATGTGAGGACTAAAGTACCATCAACCAATGGACATCTGTCAAGCTACCGGTTTAGCTTGATAGTTCCCAATCTGTGCCATTCATAAACATCTCCTGCCCCAGTACTATCACTAACTATCTTTGCATTTACACCTATTAAAAATAATTTTGAACCCATCCCTTCCCTTAACTCAATATAATAACTGAATTATTTTTCAGGGTGCAGAAGGATATTTTTTATTGTTTCTAAAATAGTCCTCACAATCTCAATTTGTCCTCGAATACTGGCATTAAAAGAAATGGTAAATTACATTTATTGAACATGGTGAAAAGTAAGGAGGTTAATATTTTATAAATTGTCCTTACAAATGTGGAATAATAATTTCCTCAGTTTTCTTAGTTTAAATATAGCACAGCTATGGACTTGTATTACATAATGTAAGTGTTTGTGGAAATTATTCTGTGCAGAAATGCATGTGGTATTTGCATGAGAATTGTAGGGCATTGCAGAAATCAGTGTTTCCACACGGCCATGTGTGTGTGTGTGTGTGTTATCAAGATTTGCTTTCTATTCAAAAGTTGTTTTTTTTTTCTGTACAACTCTCCCCTCCAAGCAATTTTGGATCAAAAAACACATATACCTATTTGGGCAAACTCCTGCCATTATCACTAAAAAAAAATGATGAGCACATTGCGGCGTGTTTAGGGCTAAAAAGCCCGCCTTTAGGGTTAGGGAGGGTGCAGCACCTACACCCTCCCTAACCCTAAAGCGTATGGACACCACCATTTTAAGATGGCAGCGTCCATACGGACGCACCACAAGAGCGTCATCATGTGCGCAGCTGCTACACACACTGTGCACATGACGCCCTTGCGCCGCAGGAGGGCGCCAATCACGCCCTTTCCACGGAGCCAAAAAGGAGCTCCAAATGGAGCTCCTTTTTGGAGGTGGGTCTTTGCCGCGGCTTTTAGACAGCCTCGGCAAAGACCAAGGGAGAAAGGGGCCGCGGCGGCAGCCCCTTCCTCCCTTCCGCCCTGCCTGTGAGGTGCAGCGGGCGCCCAGGGCACCCACTGCACCCCGCTTAGAGGCTGTGGGGAACCGGCAGTTTGCCGCTTCCCTGCGGCTTCCAGAAGTGGCGGGATGGGGCCGCTGATGCTGCCGGTATGGCAGCATCAGCCCCATCCCTCTGCATCTGGAGGCAGGTGGAGACCGCCCCAAAGGGGGCGGTCTAAATCGGCCCAATGTGTATATCTGGCTCACTTGGGCCATGTGTGGACCAGCTGTTAAGACTGGCCTGGGGGCGGAATCGGGGCATGGCATCCACATGACGCACACCCTGACTCCGGCCCCAGGGTACTGTGACACTGAGCACTGCTCCACATGGCACACGGTGTCATGGCACTCCTCTGCCACTGTGTCCACATGATGCTGCAACAAAGGAGTGCCTTAAAGCCATGGTGCCACAGCTATTGTGGCCTTTCCAGGGTACAAAAAGGAGCAGCTTTTTGCGGCTCCTTTTTGCACCCTGCAAAGGCCATATCAGGGTAGTGGTGTGCAGTTGCTGTGGCACTAATCTGGCGCAGCTGAAGGTGGCTGGAGGCCATCTCTTAGGGACATTCTGCACAGCCTGTTGGTGAGGACCAGATATAGAGCCTGCTCAGTGGCTGCTTTCCTTTCACCAGCAAGCAAAAACATTTTTATTTAAGCAAGGTTTTAATCATGTCAGAGAAGCTTTTATACAGGATGTGTGCTTTGAATATCTCTTTAAACTGTTGTATGTTTTAAATGTCATTTTATAATGTTTTATAATGTTTTAAGCTAGTTGATTTTAGTTGATTTAGTTGAAGCTTCCAACTTTTAAAAATGGCTGGTGAAACAGCTTACATAACTGGGGCTACATCTGGGATGGCCCCAGGTGGTGATTTGGCAGTGGTTTCTTTGCAATAACACCCAGCTTCCTCCTGAATTAGGACTTTATTCAGGAAAGGTAAACCTGAATTTTAACCCCATGTGATAATCCCATCTCCATAGAAGGTGCCAGATTGAAGAAGTCTTGGGTATCAAAGACTCCCACCTCTGTTTTGCCAGGTGCATCTTATCTCCCATTTGCTCTCCCATTTCTTCTGCTTCTGTCTTCCTTGTTACCTTTACTCACTCCTACCCTCAAGACTGTAACTTCATTGCTACCTAGGTAGAAGTAACCACATGACAAAGGCTGCATCTGCATTTGTTGTGGCACCAGAGCTCTCTGTCATAGCAGGCTAAATGTCTCATAAAACTACAATTCCTAAAATTCCCTAGCATTGAGCTATGGCACTTAAAGTGGTCTCAAACTGGATAATTTCTGTGGCGTGGATGCAGGACAGGACAGGACAAGGAAAGGAAAGGAATAATATGCAGTAGCTGGGAGCTCACTAATCAAAATTCCAACCATTCTACCTACCTGTCCTTCCAGAAAAACTGAATGGTTCTTCTCAGCATGCTCTCTTTTTGACTGGAGGAGAGAAAGATTGCTCATGTTTGATTGTTTCAGTGGTATTCCACTTTTTTCCAGGACAACCCACAGATATTTTTTTTAAAACACTTTATAATGAAAATTTAAAAGCAATTAAAATCTTCTAAGTAAAAACAGGATAAAGTTACATAAATATATACAAAATTGAAAATTTCAATCCCTCTTCCTTGAAGCATTTCCCCAATCACTTGTTTTGGAATTTCATAAATCTGCTTAAATTAAATTCCCCATGAAAAATACAGGAATTGTTACAGTTGTAGCTGCAGTTCTTTTTCCAATCATTATTTCATTTTTATCCCACAGCGTCTCCAAAACTAGGATTCAAGGCAACTCATGAAAATTAGAATACTAGATAAAGCTACTTACAGAGACACAAGTAAAAGCATACAAAAACGGAAAACATAAATAAAACAAATAACGTAAAATAAAAACAAATACAATTAAAGTAGGCGTAACATTAAAACTATTTTTTAAAATGTAAGACAAATGATAAAAGTCAAAGCCCTTCCAGTCAGTTCCTAAAATCATGTTGGAATATAAAGGTTATCACTTGTCATTGGAAGTACTCCTCTTTAGGAAAGGAGTTATGAAGCTCAAGAATCGTCAGTCAGTAGGCACTCTAGGCGCTCTTCCATATTCTCACCAGACATACTTTTGAAGGTGATGGAACCAAGCGAAGGACCTGCCTCAAAGATGTTATCCCAGGCAGGCTCATAGAGCTAGATTGGGTCCTTCTGAACCTGAGCTGTATCAGGTATTATAGATCATAGCCAAAATTTTGAATTGTGACCACAATATGAAAAGAATGTAAACAAACTGGAGCATGATCAGAGGAGGGTGACCAAAATGATGAAAGTTCTAGAAACCATGCCCTGTGTAGAGAGAGGGATCTGGGCATGTTTAGCCTGGAGAAGAGGAGGTTGAGAGGTGACACGATAGCCATGTTTAAATATTTGAAAGGATGTCATGTTGAAGATGGTGCAAACTTGTTTTCTGCTGCTTCAGAGACTAGGACACAGAGCAATGTATTCAAACTATAGGAAAAGAGATTCCAACTAAACATTAGGAAGAACATCCTTTCTGTATTCCTGACAGTAAAAGCTCTTTGACCGTAAAACTGTGGACACTGCTTTGGAGGGTGCTGGAGTCTTCCTCTTCAGACGTTTTTAAACAGAGGCTGGATGGTCATCTGTCAGGAGTGCTTTGATTGTATATTTCTACATGGCAGAAGATTGGAATGCATGGTCCTTGTGGTCTCATTCAACTCTATGATTTAGAAATAGGCTGACAGCCACTGGTGCTACTGCAACAAAAGAAATACCCTGTGATTGAGTTGTGAGGTTGAGCAAGATTTTCAGTGTATGCCTATTAAAATTAACAAATCATAATCAAATTAAACCTCATGTACTACAGTATTCCTGTATTCTAGATCCAACATTACAGACTGTTGTCATACTTTCAGGGGCATCCTGTCTATTTCAAGCCCAATTCTACAGCTGAGAGGTGTTTAAATATCCACCCATTCTGGAAGTATATAATTTTTGTGTTGCCATTCCTCATCTTCATGGAACAGCTGAACCTTTCTCAGGAGTATGAGTTCTTTTTGCCCTTTTGATCATGGAAGTCAACTCAAGAAGAGAAGTTAGAAACATCAATTCATCATGTTTATAATTCACTACAAATAAAAAGCAGAGCCACAAAGAGAAAATAAAATGCTATTATCTTCACTCTGTACACAGGATAATAGTAGCTGGCAAGACCTAGATCTGAGATATTTATTCTGAAGAATGTAAATAGTGATTATGACTGGATTGTTTTATAAGATCATGTACTTGCCTATATGCAGTCTCTTTCTTACAACTGAAAATTGAGATATCATTTACCATTTTAACTGACAGTTATGGCCCATAAAATTATTATTGACTGGGTTGTAATTTCAAAACTACACATACAGACACCATATTTAGCTTGTGGTACTTAAATTTCTAGAGGAAACCTGTCAGAATGTATTTTGATTTTATCATTTGATAATATAAGTAAATATTTCTCATGGAAAAAACATATTTTGACTTTTCAAAATGCTGTTTTAAATTACTCATTCAAAGTTCTGAGGACAAGAGGGAACTGAACACCACAATGATGTGCTCACTTACCAAGGAATAAATACCATTGAAACCAGTGTGATATAGTGATTTGAGTGTTGGAACTATAACTCTGGGGACTAGAGTTCAAATCTCTGATTTGTCATGGAAACCCACTGGGTGACCTTGGGCAAATCACAATCTCTTAGACTTAGAGGATGGCAATGGCAAATCTTGTCAAGAAAACCCCATGATAGATTCATCTTAGGATCACTGTAAGCGGGAAACAACTTGAAGGCACACAACAACAAACCCCTTTTTATACTTTTACACATAAGGGCACATTCCTACAGAGTGCATAGTTTGTATTCATGGGATAATATCTCACCAGACACTGAGAAATTGTTATTCTGAGAACAGTTAATCAACAAATAATTTTTGGAAAGAAACTGTGAACAAATTGGAAACATCTCTGTGAATATTAGGCTGATGAACTGTTGTTATGTGCCTTCACAGTGACTCAGACTTAGGACACCCTGTGATAGGGTTTACTTGGCCAGATTTATTCGCAGGAGATTGTCCATTGCTTTCTTCTGAGGCTGAGAGAATGTGATTTACTCAAGGTCACCCAGTGAGTTTTCATGGCTGAGTTGGGATTGCAGCTCTGTTCCACCAGAGTCCTAGTTAAGCACTCATACCACGATGGCATAACTGCTTGATGAATACACACTAATTGATAAACTCAGAAAATTAGTTTGGAAAGACACTCCATGAGCCACAAAGCATTACTTTGGAAATCACCGCACCTGCACTCACTTGAGCAGAATCAAGGCCCAATAAAAGCTAAGCCAATATAATCAGAGCCAACACAAATTAATACTCCTCCGCTGTGTGTTGGATGTCACCCCTGTATGGAGCTCTCCATGCTTATAACATATGTTGATGTTTTTACAGTACGGCAGTGTTAATGTATCCTATGTTCACTTGGAGAAATTGGGACACTGAGTATACATTTCCTCCTGCCTGGCAACAGGAGAGGTAATTACAAACTGTAAAGCACTGGGAAAGCTGAGAAGAATAGGAGAAGAGGGAGAGAGGTCTTGAATGCTATATTCCATCAGCAGGAATAATTAATAAACATGATTTAAAGGCAAAGTGCACACAAATAATAAAATTTTGACTATTTTTGTGATAGGGAAGTTATTAACCATAAATCAAGACTTGAAAGAGCCCTTAATTCACTGAAAACTTTCAAATAATGATAGAGTGTAGGTCTGATTACAGCAACACATTAAACCGGAGTAAGACTTCAAGTACATTCCTGTTGGGCTAGTCATAAAAAAAGAGATCAAAAGGAAAAGAAGAAGTCTGATAGGTGTATGTTAATATCAAGCTAAACGTATTCGCCTTCAAGTCCAGCATCATTTTAAAGCTCTTTTACTGTTGGCATAAATTTATCAACAGCAATGAGGAGAAAATATATGAAGAATATTAAGAGAGAAGGAATGTCATGTAATATGACTGAATTTATGAAAAACAGGGGGGGAGAGCACTAGAGAAAATGTAAGTGCTATTTGCTGAAAGAAACAGAAGAGAACGGAAGAAGAATTTTCTCTAAACATATCCCCCAAAAGTAGCTTGTAAATTTTGATCATTAATATTTACTGCTTATTAAATGCTTAATGAATATTCCAATTTTTAAATATTTGGTAACATCATGAGCATGAGCAATTATATTCTAAGAATAGTTTCCTGCTGATATGCAGTAGGTGAAATCTGAAAGTTGCATTTTGAGATCAATAATTGACATCTACAACCAGATTAGAAAATCCAAGTCATACTTTTTTTCATGACTAGAAAAGGGGAAACCTCCACTACAGTGGAAGGCTTCCAACTTAGGGGTCAGAGGGAAAGACTGTGTGAAATATCCAGCTATGACTTTTATCATCTCACCATTGTTTCAGTACCCCCAGCATAAAGCACTGGAGGTGGCTGCCAAAGAGGAGGGCAATTCCTGTCCATCCATTTTAAGATAGGAACCAAACTTAAATCCTACATAAAAATAAAATGGCCTGCCGGGTATTCTGACCACCTTTCTCAGATATTGTGTCCACTCAGTCTCATGAAAAGAGTCCCCAGGAAGCTGGAGTACCTATTTGGATTTTTCATTCATTCATTCATTTCATTCATTGGATTTTAATTGAATGCTCGACAAAACAACTTAAACATAAAAATGGTTCAGTATATAATTTTTAAAAAATTGAACTGAAGCCATTATGTAAATGAGGTTATTCCAGAAGTGGATTTCTAGTATCATATTACACAGGTGACACTCAGATCTTATAGAGTTTTGATTCAATTGGCTCGACTGTGTGGAAGTCTGTGACAGACTGTCTGTTGAGTGTGTCTCTGTAGATGACCACCCACTGCCTAAAGCCAAACACAGACAAAACAATGATGTTGGCTTTCCAGCATCATTGCCCAGAAGCCCCACTTTTATGCCCTCCGCTGGGAGGCTAGGTATACACTGGCCCCTATCTCAGTTATCAATAACCTTGTAACCTTGCTGGATGGCTCCTTCAGATCTGCTCTTGAGTTGGGGTGTTTATATGCAGGGTTGAAGGTGTGCATTTCCCCCCCTTGAATCAGATTATCATAGCTTCTTTTTGTTCTGGTTTTTAGTCCCAGAGCGCAGCTTCAATCCAGTTTCCACACAGTTTGGAGGTGTACGTCACCTGAATGCCCCACTTTCAATATGGGTGAAGACCGCTTTATTTAGCTTCTCTGTTTTACCCTCAAAACCAAAACCAAGTCTTGATGCAGGTAGAATGAAATTTGACCATTAGTAACTTCCCTTTTTGAGTGCTTACTAAGTATACTGACAGCACAGAAGCTAAATAAATATACAAATGCATCATATTCTCAGTTTGAGTTGAGAGAGGACCATTTCCAGGGGCAATAAGAATCTGCCTAGAAATGTGTTTTCTTCTTGCAAGCTAGGTAAGACAAAGTGTGAATCAGACATTATCAAACACCAATGCCAATTACCAACATGAACATGTTAGCAATGTTCTGCAATCCTAGATAAAAGTGTCCTTAGACATGTAAAATATTAATTAATCTGAAGATTTATGATCACCTCACTGAGCTTTGTGGAAGTTTTGTATGGTTGTTTCATAGCTTTGTACTTCATATTAAAAGAAATTTAGCTGAAGAAAATCCCCAAAGGGGCTATACAGTCTGGCACTTTGTGCTGGCCTGTGGGCGGGGTGAGGGTCCGCACGCTTCAAACCCTTATGCCGCCACCCAGCTGCCATTTTAGCACATGTCCTTCTAGACAGTGTGTGCTATGATGGCGCACCTCTGGTGCAGCGCCCGAATGGCACAGCTTGGAAGGGACATCATTACTCTGTGCCGCAGCAGATATGGCACCCTTTAGAGGGCGCAAGAAGGAGCTGCATTTTGCTGCTTCTTTTTGCGTCCTCCAAAGGGCGGAATGAGGCCGTGCATGTAGTTGCTGCAGCCCTGATGTGGGGCGAAAAGGGGCAGCATCCTGCCATCCCTTTGTACAGCCCCCAAAATAACATAGAATGTAAAAACCTAAAGACAGCTATGCTAAACTCATACAAAATATCTATCTTGTCCAGCTTTCTGTTCACTCAATTGTCAACCAGTTCCTATGGGAAGCCCAGAAAGAGAGATGATTGCGGCAACATCCTCTTGGACCTGCTCACTAGTAATTGAAACACAGATCCATATTTCCTTTGGTACTGGAGGAAATTTCTTGCCATGACTAGTAGTCATCAATATCTCTTTCCTCTTTGATTTTGTCCAATCCTGATTTAAAGCTGCACAACCTGACAACAAACACCACCTCCTGTATTAGGAAAGTCCATAGACTAATCAGGTACTGTATGAGATGTACTTCTTTTTTTCTGTCTTGAAATAATCTGGAGTTCAAATATTATGAAAGAGAAGGAAGTAGGTCTCATTCTCGCTACCTTCACACTACGCATAATTTTAATTACTTGCTGATTTTTTTCCCATTTGCTGTTTTTATGATAGTTGTTAAGATTCAATCTTGTTATATTTTGTTTTCCCTCCCCACCCCTGCCACCACAATGGATAATTGATCCATGCAGATTGAGAATAATCATTAGACCACAATAACTGCATTTAATACAATTGTGGGAATTCTGCCTATTGAAAAAGCTTTATTTACACTAGTCGAAATGGTCAAACCATTCAAAAAACCTGCAGTCAAAGTCCTTGAAAGATGATAACCCCTAAATCTCTTTAAAGGTGCCTGACTTTTGTCAATCAGTAAAAGGAACCCTAAATCTTAGTTTGAACAGTGGTACCAAGGAATGCAGAAGGCTCTTTGGAGAGCTGATTTATTTTGGAGATACACAACATTCATTCACTGGGTTTTTTTGTTTTTGTTTTTATTCACAAAACTGAATACTGATACACAGTCCCCTGATTGCAGCTTAAGAATCAAAGTCCTAAATTTCACATGTTAAGTACAGCCCCAGGGGACAGGTCACAAAATAGGTAAGGTGAGCCTGTAATAACACCTTATTTACTTTGTACCTTTCCATTAAAAGAAATTGTTTCTCCTTTTGAACAGAGTGCAGGAGCATCACGTGGTAGCTGGAGGGAGGAATCACTAGATTATAATCAGATGAATTTTAGCAAGGTAGAATATGAATAATTGCCTATTCAAATGAGGATAATTAGGCATTTATTGATCTTGTGCTGAAAATTATTTCCGATTTAACAACTCTGCGCATCTTGCAGGTGTGATGATTTGAATCATGCAAACATGCTGACACACACACACAGGCCTGCAGAAACCCTGAAACCTTTTATAAGATTGTGCTGCAGTTTAAATGTTAAATGATTGATCTAATAAGGCTTATCCACTTCTTGTGGAAGGCTTCTTTGATGCACATTTAGCACCCCTTGGACAGGTAAGCTGCCGTTAGATCTTTCATTGAAGGCCAGAAAGATGAGCTGTGAATATGTATCTCCTTGTTCACCCATTCACACACCCACCACCTCCAAATCCCAAGCAAACCTTTGTGAATCTCTGGTGCACACACACACACACACACACAACTGGCAGAATATTTCCCCTTTCAGTGTGTACACCTTTCCCTAGACCAACTTTTTTCTTCTGCAAGATGTAAATATGGCAGATTTGACCACCATTTTTATTTTTTTACGCTCATAGAAAAACCTCAGTAATACCAAGAATCTTGGACCTTAAAAAGGCTTGACCCAGTGAGAAAAGCAGTGAATGAGTGTGTGCATGTGTGTTTGGGTGTGTGTGTGATGCATATCTTTCTTCTTTTCTTTCTTTTTTTCTTACAATAAAATATTTTTGATCCAAATGGTTCTGAATTACAAGAAGACTGCAGTATATTTCTGTTACTTTGCCAATACAAAGCAGTACCTTCCATTTAAATCTGAAATCATTGTCTGGATAGCAATTTGCTTCTTTTACAAAGGCATGGCTTGGGTCTCTGCTTCATTGCATCATGCTCTAAAGGCACAGTTGAAAGGCAGTGTTGAAAGGATGGCCAAAGCCGAACTACTGCTAGTCTCCATTAGAGGGTGGTCCCTCCTCGTCATGGCTGCATTCCATTAGCAGTGTGCGAGAAGGCCTGCATTGCAGTCAGTTGTGCTGCACTCAATCTATATATGTAGCAAAGCAAGGGGGTTGAACTTTCATCTCCAGTTTTTCTTCCCAGCAATAAAAAGGAGCCATAGAAAAATCGCAGACACATATGGCACATAGATATTTTTAAAAAAGAGTGAAAGTGTATGCATACAGACCCATCCAAGACACATTACTATGGGGTACTATGTAGGAGACATTCTAATATTTGTGTTAGTGCATGTGTGCCGGATGTGAACACCAATATGCTTCCACAATATTGTCTTTCTATAGGGTCAGAGAAAGCAAAGATGTTAATGATGTTATGTAGATTCCATGCAGCCATACTTGATGTTCTGTACTTCAGATTCTTCATAAATATTGATATAAATATAGAACAGGCAGCTCAGCAAAGGCACACACAAAAGACAACCCTAGAGTGTTTTTTTTTTAAAGAATTAATTACTTAATACATTGATAGCAAGTAATTTGTTAATTCTACTCATTGCTTGTTATCTGAAGAGTGACTTTTTGACAGCATGTTACTAAGAGATTGGTACAGTATTACAAACACACTAGAAGTCTTGTTTTTGTGAGTTTTTTAAAAATCATTTTTAAAGGGGGGAGGGGAACCACTTTTTAAATAATGCCTCTAAATTCTCCTAAAACCAGTATCTTAGAATAATAACAAAACATTACCTGCTACAAAATAATATTATCTGTTGTCTTTCATTACACACACACACACACACACACACACACAGAGTGTTTCTGTTCTCCCCCAAATAAAGTATTACAGGCAATGGCGCAGCTTCTCACAGTTGTACAATTTATTGTGCCATGGGCACTGTGCCACTCACCCACTGCACAGTCCATTATCTTCCCACTCACTAATCTCAGAATGAGAAATGGAGGGCCGTGTGTGCCTTTTCAAAATGTTTGGCTTCACTAGGGACTGCACTTATACCACCACTGAGAAATTGCAGCTAACTGTGTTAATGTTTATTTTATTTTAACAGGAGCATAGAGCCCCAACAGCTTTACATCTGAAGTATACAGTCCCATCTATCCCTTTACATATAAAATACAATACACATCTACAAGTATCTATTGATTCCAGAGGAGGTATATAGTTCATACACATCTGTACAAGAAGATGTGTACCTGGTATGTTTGTACATAAGCCTAGTATTCTGTACAAGAATACTAGGCTTATGTACGAGCATACCAGGATTAGTCTTCATTTGGTTAGAATGGTACATGTGCATTTTCAACTCTTTTAAGCAATTACTTCAGGATCATTACTCTCTGCTCAGGTTTCAAAGGAGCACAGAATTTGGGCCCTGCTGTTCCTCTGATTAGCTTTGCCCTTTGGCCAAACATGCACAGACTTCCACTCCAACCCCATACTCACAGACACACAGACAGACAATACAACAGAATTGTCATAATCTTTTCAAAACAACCAAGTGTTTTGTGCTCAGCACAACACAATCCCTATGGCCCCTTATGCAAAACAGTCTCCTTATGAAACAGAGGACCTTATTTGAATCTAACCCTGCTTACAATAAGAGGGAGGGGCTGATGCCATCCAAATTTGAAAGCCTTTCACAGCTGTTGTATGCAGCCAGCTGAATGTTCCCTCATTTCCCATGCAAGCCTTCTTTTCACAATTGTCACCATGCTCCCACTTTCTGGCCCGTTACATTCAATGCTACCTGGAAAGCTACCTCCCCACCCCTGCAAAGTGTGTTCTGGAGTGTGTACTACTCATCATATGAATGGTGTAAAGTTCATAGAGGAGAAATGTGAGGGCCTTAAAAAAATACTACATGAATCCTGAGATGTATGATAGGCCCTTGGGAGTTCAGCAAATGAAATGTCTATCAGTCTTTGACACAGCAGACGCTCTCGACAATTGGCAGCTTCATGCTTCATTATGCATGGATCAGATATATAGGTAAGACCTTAGGCTAGTTCCCTGGTATACTGGAGTGATGCATGTCGGGAGAAAAGGCAAATGCTCTTTGCCCACAAATTAGAAACATGAATGGAAAAGGGCAAAGAGGGAAAGGGTTGAATCCTCCATGTGTGTTTGTGTGGATAGCGACCAGGAAACCAGAGAGGATGGAAAGAGGGTGAAGGGGGAAACAAAATTTAAGGCACTTTTCTTTGCATTTTGTGATTAGCTTTAGAAATTACACTGCACACCTTTTTGAATCTTTAATTGGTACAATTTCCCCCCAAAAAGTGTTGTCATTCATATTTGCACAGTTCACCTAAAATGAACACAGCTGTATTATTTCTCTTCATAGTTGCAAGCATCCCCAAATATATAAGGCTGAATTTTTAAAAAGAACTAATGAAGGGAAGAAGGCTTGGATCAGTGGATCAGTGGCCAGGGCTTGCTGAATTTTTGTGAAGTCTGTTGAACATCATTAAAACACACCCTATAATGAATTAAAATTAATGGACATATCAGAGTACTATCAGAAGAGATGCACACATAACCCTCATGTAAGATGCACACATAACCCTCATGTAAGGAAAATGCTGAAGGGTTGAAAACACATAGATCTAACAGTTTTCATTAAATAAGATATTGATAATAACAATGAACAACCTGGTATAATCCAAACAGAATGAGAAAGAGGGTAAGGCGAGGAGAGTAACAATTTTTAGAGGCAAATAATAAATATTGAAATTTTTGTATTCATCAGAAGATTTAAACATTGTTCTAGTCCCAGACTGAAATCCATTAAGATTATTTGATTTTAAATTTCAATTTATTTCCTTATTTTTTAACCATCTTTATGCCATCACTTTAGCAAAGTAGTTGACAAACATCTATGGGATGTGCACTGAGTTTCCTAATAAATTTAGTGGGATTGTAAGTGCTTAACATTAGCTGGATGATGTCTCATATTTTTTTAATATCATATTGGCCTGGTATTACCTTTCTGTTCCTTAAATTGGAGAGTAGAGAAGTGTCTGAAGTGAGGATCAAAATAAACTAATGCAATCATACAAAGCTGAGACATTTAAGAAGCATAAGCCTTCAATGGGCTGGTTTTTTGTTTTTTTAAAAGAAGAAAGCAAAGGGAAAACACAACTAATATCTCTCCCAATGCTCTTTCCAGTGTGTTGAGACAAGTTGTGGTTAGGAATGTAAAACCTGAATTTAAAGAAACTGCATCTGGTAGAGATTAAAAGGGATAAAGGAGGGAGGAATTGGTTTGATGTGTACTTCAAAATGCTGTTCATAATGTAGGTTGTTCTGTTACTTGAAAAGAGGGCATCATGGTCCTTTTATGTCTTGTTTTTAATCCTCCACTTTTAAAGTACCTTTTATATGCTGCTATTGGTGTTGAATTGCCTCCACCTCTGGCTTTAAATACATCTTGAGGACTCTGACTTTTGAGGAGCTTCCTTTGAATAGGGCTCTGAAGTCATATTTTATCTTCTGTTTCACCCATCAATAGTTTGTGGGAGAATATATAATTTTCTCCCACCAAATGGCACTTTATGACCCACAAATGCCAAGTTTACACAGAGTTTGATAGACCTTCTTTAATGCTGCTAAAAAGGAAAGCATTTGGTTTAGTTTTATAGATCTGCTGGCACCCCACTTTTTAGATGTGTCAAACATATGATTTTAAAAATACCGACCAATTGCTCTGTGCCACGCATTTACTTTATTACTGAATGTGATAACTATGGTTTGGGTCCAGGATATTTGAAAGACTATTTCCTTAAATAAGCTTACCTGAACCACAAAGATCTTCAGGGAGGCTCATCTCTCAGTCCCATTACCCTCCCAGGGATGTTTAGTGGATACTAGGCTGCTCCTAGATTTTGAACTCCCTCCCTAGGGAGGCCAGGTCGGCCCCCTCTTTGCTCTTCTTTTGTTGGCAAGTGAAAAATTTCTGATTCCAGCAGGCTTTAAAGAATTGACTGTGATATGTTTTTAATGGGTGTGTTATTTTGTTGTTTTTATATTCTGCCTTTTAATGATTTTTAAATGATTTTAGCTTTACAGATTGTTTGCTCTGTAAAATAATTTTTAGATGGATTCAGATGATGTTTTTGTATATTGGCAATTAGTTCTGTTTTTAATATGCTGTAAACTGCCTTGGGCTCCAATACTGGGGGAAAAGGATATACGTGGTGGTGATGTTGATAATTATTATCTGAACTTAGGCAAGTAGGTGGGAAAAGTACTTTTCTAAGGGGGAGAGTTGTTGTTCACAACAAATGCAACATCCTTTCAGTAATCTCCAGTTCTGATGAAAATTGGTTACAAGAATTGTCCCTTAATCAAGGCCTTTAAAGACCAAAGTAATAGAAACCTATGAGAGCAAGAATAAATTTAGCTAATGGTTTCATGTCTATGTGGTTCATAAGTCTGGCAGATCTGTATCTGGAGACATAGGTTTAATGGTGAACTATACAAAATGTTCTGATCAATCTGGACCCAGATTTCAAAAGCACAAGCTCACCTTCTTCAGTTATTAAATGTTGACTTCATTTCATTACAAGGGAGCCCTGGTGATGCAGTAGTTAAATGTAGGTACTACAGTCACTCACTCACAGCCACAAGGTTGTGAGTTTGCTTCCAGCCAGAGGCTCCAGGGGTGGCTCAGCCTGGCATCCTTCTGAGGCTGCTAAAATGAGTACTCAGTTTGTTGGGGGGCGATTAGCTTACACGTTGTAAACTGCTTACAGTGTGAAGCAGTATAGAAATGTAGCTGCTATTGGTATTGCTATTACAAAGTAGTAACAAGTGATCCCTTGCTTGGTCATAGAAACCCACTGAGTGACCTTGGGCAAGTCACACACTCTCAGCCCCAGAAAACCCTGACTACTTTAGGGTAGTCAGAGGTCAGAAGTGACTTGAAGGCATACAGCAACAACAAACAGTGGAATCCCAACTCAGTTTCACACAACTAGTAGGATTTAATTTTAAGTATGCCATATTATACCAGGCCACAGATGCTGAAATTTTTTTTAGTGTAAGGACTTAGCTCTGAAATAGGCAGCTGGTGTGGCAAAATGCATGGTGTGCAGCCAAAGAGAGAGTAGGCAGAGCCAAAGCAAAGTGAACTTACCAGATGTAATTATTCTCTATTTTTCACTTAGCATACAAATTACAGTTTAATTCTACAGATGTCTTCTCAGGAGCAGGTCCCAGTACATAGCTTTTTTGCCTGCAACCCATGGTTCAATCTATGTGGGGGTTTTTTTTTAAAAAAAAGCTTGTTGTTGTTAACTGTCTTCAAGTTGGCTTCAACTCATGGTGTCCCATGAATGGAACATCTCCAAGCCTTTCTGTCCTCAAGTGCTCTGTGCAGGTCCTGCAGACTCAGGGCTGTGACCTACTTGATTGATTCTATCTATATGATATGAAGTCATCAGGGCTGTACAGATTGCCCCTTTCAAAGCCAGTTTGGGGCCATGGCAACTGCATGCCGTGGTCCCAATCTCACCTTTCTGTGCAGCGGAAAGGGCTCCATAGCTGCTGGCACTGTGGCTTTTGGGCACTCTTTTGCACTGCGTCATGTAGATACAGCACCAGATGAGCACCATGACACCACCCACCATGAGTCGGGGCATGCTCTGTGTGGACGTTAAGCCCCAACTCCACTGCCAGCCTGGCCAAAGATGCCACTCTTTACACCCTCTTCCTCTCTTTCTACTGTCCTCCACTTTTCCTAGTGATGTTATACTTTCCAGTGAATCATGTTTTTCTATGAAAGGTGTCTGAAGTATGATAGCCTGAGTTTAGTCAACTTGGCTTCCAAGGAGAATTCAGGCTTAATTTGTTGTAGGACCTATATTTTGTCTTTTTGGTCTTCCATGGTAACCTCAGCAGTCTTCTCCAACACCCCATTTCAAATGTGTTTATATTATTTCTCTATTGTCGAGCTCTCACATCTGTGCATGGTCTTGGAAAATACAAGACAATCCTAACATTGATATTTAGTTTTATATCTTTGCACTTTAATATCTTATCTTGTTCTTTCATAGCTGCTTGTCCCAGTCCTAGTCTTCTGATTGCTTGACTGCAGTTCATGTTGTGATCAATTATTAATCCAATGTATGACAAATTTTTAACTATTTTAATTTCCTCATTGTCTAGATTGAATTTATGTAACTCCTATGTAGCTCATTATTTTTTGATTTCCTAATGTTCAACAACAAGTCTGCCTAAGCACTTTCCTCTCTGGCTTTCTTTAGTAATTGTATTCAAGTCCTTGCTGACTTCTGCTAGTAAGATAATGTCATCTGCTTATCTTATATTGTTGATGCTCCTTCTTCCAATCTTAATAATAATAATAATAATAATAATAATAATTATTATTATTATTTCTAGCCTGCCCCTCTGAGCGAGCAATCGGGGCGGGGTACAAGATAAAATTAAAAACAAGACAATTAAAATATCCAATCCCATTCCCACCTCCCCCCCTTAAAAAAGAATTAAACCAACAACAAGTTAAAACATAGTGCAAATAGTGGACAGTCAACACTAACAAAGTAAAAGTTCCTTGAGCTGTATCGGGTGATGAGGAATTAGGGACTGGCGAAAGGTTTGGAGCCGGGTGACATTAAGCATTTTCTGGGAAGGCCTGCCAGAAGAGATGCGTCTTCAAGGCTATCTTAAAGCTATCAGTGGATGGAATGAGACACAACTCATCTGGCAGGTCATTCTAAAGTTTGGGGGCGACCGCTAAGAAGACCCTCTGGAACCCTAACTTCTTCCTCCGTGTCTAAACCTGCTCTGCATAAGATATTTTCGGCATATAAGTGTGATAGAATGCAGCCTTTGTTTGACCCTTTTCCAACTGGGAACAATTCTATTTCTCTGTATTCTGTTCTGATAATATCTCCCTGTCCTGAATGCAGGCTGTAATATATATGGTACACCCATTTCATTAATTCATAGTTTTTCATGCTCTATGCAATCAAAAGTTTTGCTGTAGTGTAAAAAGCACATGCTGATTTCCTTCTGGAATACCCAGATGCATTCCATTATCCATAATATGTTTGCAAGCTGATCTCTGGTGCCTCTTCCTTTTCTGAAGCCAGCTTGCACAGCTGAAATTTCTTACTCCATGGATGGTAGAAGCCTCTGCTGCAGAATTCTGATATGTCTTTGCTTGCATGGGAAATTAGTGCAATGGTCCTGTACTTGCTTCTTTCTCTTGTGTCTCCTTTTGTGTGCAATATCTTAAAAAGTTTTAAAGGTGTATATATGTTTAAATAACATTTTACAGTTGGCCCTTGATATCTGCAGGGGTTTGGTTTCAGGGCCCCTGTGGATACCAAAATCCATAAGTACTCAAGTCCCATTACATACAGTAAGGCAGTAAAATGGTGTCCCTTATATAAAATGGCAAAATCAAGGACTGCTTTATGGATTTTTTTAGGTCATTAATTCAGGCTGCATCCGGATACCATTACATGCATTATTGCTGCTGATGCCACCGGGCAGGTGTAGTCCAGGTAACTTTTGGATAGAAGGAACAGCCCTAATTAGAATTAAATTCGGGAGTGGTAAGTTACTTTTTAACTCGATAAGCTCCTCTGTCTGGAGATTGAGTTAAACAGAAATTTTGCCTGCTTGTTAGCTCTGCAACTAAACTGATGACTTCTTTTGCATTATTTCTTCTCATATCCCAGTATATACCCCTCAATCCTGTCTGAGATATTTCAGAAAGCAATGATGAGGCTGAGTGGGGAGAAGACAAATAAAACTTGTTCAAACTGCCATGACAATATAAAGTAGGTCGAGCTGCAAGGTCACATAGTGAATTCTATCAGTTTACAGAGACTGGAACCTGGATCTCTCATTTTCCTGTCCAGTACTTTTAATATGACACTGCAGTGACTCTCCAAGAATTTTTTATAAGGGTGAGATCCCCCAAACTAGACAAGAGACAATAAAAGTGAACCTTGCCACTTGAATCCTAAGACTTTCTTGTGGGAGAAATTCTTTGTTGACTTTCTGCTTTCAGTACAATACATAAAACACAGTTTCTCATTCCAAGCTTCTTAGAGATTTCAAAGTGAACCCCACAACCCCCTGTGGACTTGAGAGCAAAGTCCCATCAGTCTTTATGGTTTCTTAAGCCTGCTTTGTGACCATGGTGACCATGCAAGTCTACAATTTAGGTAGGGCATCACTTTTAAGACATACAGAGAATCAGAAAAGCTTTGAAGCCATCCATTCTTCCTAATAGATACAAATTGAGATCACTCTAGGGACTTGAACTCTCATTGCCAGAGACTGAATTCTATCAAACACATGGCAAACATTTCTTCCTCCACACACAGTGTTTTGAAAACTGCATGAAACAAAGCAAGTTACATTTCTTGCAATATGAATGAAATTCCTCTTAGGTTTCCCTTATACTACAACAAATGTGTCCTTAAAGATAATATGATAAATTAAAGAATATGGACTTTAAAAAAATAATACATTAATACATTACATTACAAAATAATACATTAACATTCACTTCCCGAAGTGTGAAAAAACATAACATGGTAAGCTACATCAAACCAAGTTTTTATGTATCTTCTTGTGGTATCCTGTATCATTGTTACAAAGCTATAACCTGGAATTAGATCCTCATGACAGTTAAGTATTCACGATCCCTACTTTAGATGTTAGGTAGGGACCATGAACGTCTCCCAGTCTCCATGTACCAGGCAGCAGCTGCTGTGATCACTGCAGTCCATTCCTTGTCACCTGGGAAGCAACTGGCTGCCGTTCCTACCTCCCCACTCACAAGTGATCTCCGGTGGAAGAGGAATTATGAGAGGAATCCTGCCTGTTCTGCCTGCTGCAATGGGGATCACTCATGGGAGTGGGTGGCATTAGCAACCAGCTGCTTTCCAAGCAACAGGGGAACAGACCCCCATTTGTAGAGTTGTAGCTTAGGAAGTGTGGCTTGGGAGCTCACACCAGGATACAGTGTGTAACATTGAAACTATGTTGTTTAGTTATGTATGAAGACCATACAGAATTCTGCCTATGTTCATTGTGACATGGCATATTACGCCAGTATGTTCACTCTCCTTGCATGGTAAATAACCACATAATGCTTCACAAAATTGTAATACCCATAGTTTCTACAAGCAGATCCTCACATCTCCGATCACAATGTAGCAGTGTACATTTACCCTCTTGCTCAGGTTACAGAGAGTAGAACAAAGTCATTTATTTTATTTATTTTTTCAGTTTTGACTATAGGTCTATAAGATGTCCATATTCGCTATGTACCTGTATAAAATCATATTGAAGTATCTTTAAACCATTAGTCTATTCCTTGCTAGAATGTATGGTGCATGACTTAATGGAAAATTGGTAAAGATACATTTTCAATAAAATCTAAGTAAATAAAATCTGCACCATCCTATACAGTTGTCTAGTCAGTAGTTAGAAGTTAGAAAGGGAAAAGTTCATTCCTTTTGTGATATGACTATAACATTTTTTTTTCTTTTTTAGAGTGCTGGCCACTAAGATGAAGAGGAAAAATATTAGATGGTTCACGTGCTGGCTTGTGTAATGTTTCATTCTGTTGTGTTGATTTTGTGGTTAGTGTAGAGGCAACTAGGAGGTAGATAAGAAAATGCCAGTAGCTATCATCACTACCACCACCACCACACCACCTTTTTCCCAGCATGGAACTCACTCTGGAGCAGTTAAAAAAATGAATTAACAATCATCTTTATGAATGTGTAACCTAGAGTTACACATTCATAACTGGTTCATGTTCGCAGTCTCTACATATGCAATAGTACTGGAAATACATAGGGATCATAAAAGTCCTCCATTCCTTACACAGGTCTATTCTCCACTTGATCAGGATGCCCTCCATGAGCAATCTCCAGTATGAGGAAGAATTGAAACAGGACCCTTGTTTCTAACTGCCACACCAGAGATGTCTGGAGGGTCAGAATGGGAACATCAGTCTGTAGTGCCCTGGTTGACAAGAGAACAGATCCCTGTCACTCGCAGCAGCTGATAAGTGTATGTTTGTGTCAGATGAGGAGACACTACTTGTTAACTACTTTGTATACTTAATTATGGCTGTAGGAGCTGTACAGTTAAGAAAGCGGTTAGGAAGAAAATCAATTCATTTGAAATGGAGTGCTAGAGAAGAGTGCTGAGGATACCATAGATGGCCAAGAAGTTTTTTTAAATGGGTCCTAGAACAGATCAAATCACAAATCTCTCTGGAAGCCAAGATGACTAAATTGAGGCTGTTGTACTTTGGCCACATCATGAGAAGGCACAGTTCATTGAAAAAAACAACAACAATGCTAATTGGGAAAAAAAAAACCAATAATGCTAGGAAAGGTAGAGGGAAGCAGAAAGTGAGGAAGGCTGCATGCTAGATGGGTGGACTCTATAAAAGAGATCACAAGTATGGATTTGCAGAAACTGAACAGAGCAGTGGAAGACAGGGAGTCTTGGAGATGTCTCATCTACATGGTTGTCATGGGTCAAGGTTGATTCAAGGGTGAATAACAACAACAACTAGAATCTGAGAGTCTAAAATCTCAGCCATAGTTTAAAACATTCACACTACACAAAAGTTAAAAAAACAACAACTGAACTATTACATTTTTTTAAAAAGCAGTTAAACTATTAAGACGACAACAACAAACAATATTCCATTGCATTATGCAGGTCTGTTTTCCCTAAAAAATATTTCTCAAAAATAATTCTGGCCTGCAGCAATGAAAAGGTCTTTATGTCTAGTCTAGCCTTTCTGGAAAGGGGGTTCCAGAAAATGGGAACAGCCACAGAGATGACAGGGTGTAATTATGAAGGTGGAGGGACAGAGAGAAACTCCCACCCAAAGATTTCAAAACACAGGCAGATTCATATGAAAGACGATAGACTTTCAGATAGCTTGGCTCTGAGCTTGCAGCTCAGATGATTTCTGTAACAGCTAACTAAAGTACTGTAGGCCCATTGAGAAATGGCAAAGTGAAGAGTTGTTTTGCAATCCTGTGGACTAAATCCACTTTCTAGTTCCATTTACATTAAAACCATCAAGCCCAATGCTGAATGTCACCACTTAGGTAAAGTTTCATTGATTCAGGGGTGATTTTGCTGGAGTTTGGACAGGCAATTGAGTTTACATCTATAATTATCATGGTAACTCAGGACATTTAGGTTTCTTCTAACTACAACTAATTGCTTTTATAAAGCAGCTTTTGGAGTTCTGGTTGTCCAACAATATGAAAGGGAAAGGGTCTGTATGTGTGCACGTACACACCCATAAACACACACACATGGTGATGGTTTCTATCACATTCAGAACCATCACTGAGACAGCTGGAAACAGCGGTGAATATAGTTACCAGTCTTTATTTCCCTGCCTTGTTAAGACCTCTCTCTCTCTGAAGTGGCACACACTCTCTATAATTACCAAGTCTGCAGAAGAGAGTAAACCTCTGCCTACAGATCACAGTAGTAATAGATTTACAGGATTATTGAAGAGGACTAATCCCTTCATTCTAAGACTTTCCATGTCAGCAAATAATTGTCTTGTTGGGGTGGGGGGGGGAGGGGGAGCTGAAACTACCAACCAACCAAAGGCCTAGCCTAATATTTCAAGTCAGCATGTAATGCCAGCAGGTAAGTAAACATATATGATAGGAACAGAGTATAAGCAAAATACATTAATGAAACTTCTGTTGAATCGAATTGAATATGTGAAATAAGTGCGGAACCTTGATGTCAAATCAATGCAGAATAATTTTTATTGGATATATTATTCAGATAAGTGCAATCAGGGCTGGTACCTCCCAGGTGAATGAGGCAGTTAACCTGCTTCAGTTTTCAAGGTGTTGAACCTGTTTGGGAGATTGGATTCAGCATCTCAGAGAGTGATTTCAAAGACTAAAGCCCAATTTGATTCACCATCCCATTGACACAGAAGCCACTTGCTGTCACCAGATAGAAAAATTGATAGCATTTAACAACAAAGCCAACTATATGGATGTTCAATTTTCACTTTAGGAGGAGAGCATTAAGTATGTGTGTTACTTTCCCTAAATTGGGTTAGATCAAGGCACATTTTTTCAATAATAATAATAGTTTATATATAGCCCGCTTCTCTGACATCAATCGGCGTGGGTTACAGCAATTAAAAAATCAAGATAAAACAATTACAATGGTCCAACATCCCACCTCCCACCCCTTAAAATTAAATTAAATCAGCATTAAGTTAAAATCAGGAAAAACACATACAACATAAAACATAAAAACAGCTAGTCATACTATGGACACTGTAGATGTAAACTTGTAAAAAGGTGCTACTGGAAAGGGAGCACATCCCAATGTCTTAAACCAGTGTCAGGGACAGGCATTAAGATGTTTTTGGGAAGGCCTGCTGGAAGAGATGCGTCTTCAAGGCCTTTTTAAAGCTCTCAAGAGATGTAATAAGATGCATCTCCTGCGGCAGGTTGTTCCATAGCCTGGGAGCGGCAGCAGAAAAGGTCCCTGGGCTCTCTTTCTTTTTGGCTCATGAAAGTGTCTGTCTGTATTTTTCTTTTATTATGTCCCTGGCTTCAGACCATAGTTCTTCTGGTTCTCGGATTTCTATATTAATTAGTACAAATCTATTCCTTATATTGTTGCTAAATGCTATTGAGATATTGCTTAGATCATATTTTGGTATAATGACTGGTTTTGATTTCTTACTGAATTTTACTTTTATTTTTAATATTAATAATTCATGATCTGTGCCACAGTCAGCACTTGATCTAGTCTTGGCTACCAGCATGGAGCTTCACAATTATATAATCTATTTGGTTTTTGTGCTGTGGGGTTAATTATATCCCTCAATATAAATTATTAAATTACTGAACACTTAAACAAGGTATGTGGAATCTAAAGGACCCCTCTATTTTTAAAGCTGAAAATAGCATCCTGTACCATTAACACACATACATATAATTATAACAGTTGGACAAGTTTAATTGTGCAACTATTATGATTTTTAAAAAACAAAACAAACCTCATGGATATCTCCACAATAATATAACTGAACTGCCTAGAGGAAACCAGTACATTTCACAAAAGCGTGACCCAGAGACAAAATTATTGTACTAAGCACATTGTTATTTGAACATTCTGCCATTGCATCATCTGTGAAGAGCATCTTTTTCTTTTTTGGTAGCAGCAGTGTCAAATTCTGTTGCTGTTTTCATGCTCTGATGTTGCTTCACTTCCAGGCAAGCTGGCTATATCCTTAGAGTTAACCCAAGATGGAAATGAACAAAATATTAAAAAATATCCCCCCCCCCCAAAAAAAATATGATAAAAAAAATGGAAGAAGAAAGGTGGACAGAAGAGAGTCTTCCTAGTTCATGAGTTATTCTGTGGAAAATTAGGGAGAAATTATAACCCTAAATCAGGACTTGATCAGATCTAAACTGGACCTACTAGGTCTATCAATAAGTTAAATCTGTGGTGATGTCCACCCCATCAGGGGTTCTTCAGCTTCCAAAACTGTACACAGTTTAGCAGTTTCTTCTAGTGGGTAGTGGGTGAGAACCACCATTGGCTATGTTTGCCTCTTGTTTGTTATAAGCTTCTTAGAGGAATTTCTGTTATGTGGTAATATTCAAGTCTCATGAAAAATAACTGTTTGAAAGTATACACGAAGACCATCTGGTCATGCTTGTCTAGTCATTTTTAGTCTTATTACAACAATATGATGTCTATTTTGGATATGTTGTCTGAGATTGCTGTATCTGTATATATTGAAGAAGGGACAATCACTGTCATTTATTTGGCACATACATAAGAATTGTCAAATCTTTTTGAAAAACCCAAAATAGTTCTGTTCATCAGGGAGATAAAGAATACTCACAGATTTTCTTGGATTTAACAAGAAAGGTCACCCTGACACATCAAGATACTAACTCAAAAAAGGTGATCCACTCTGAGATTTTTCACATTGTGAGACATTGTGAGTTGATTGTACCATTTTAATTTACATTACTCAAATGAATTTCATTTTCCAGTAAACAGTGTCTGAAATTTCTTATTTCCAGAAAAATCTATCTATCTATCTATCTATCTACCTATCTATCATCTATCTAATCATCTCTCCATTAAACCAGTAAAATGCTTCACCACAATCCTTCCTCACTTTGCTCAGAACGATTTTACTATATGCTATAGGAAGGGGCATATACTTAACCTTTGTCTCTGGGTAATTTTAATTTATAGGATTGATGTTATTTTAGATTTATTTTTAATGGCAAAAACATGATACTATAGGTTGCCTGCTGTACCTTTTTTAAAATAGCATATAGCACTGTAGTAATGTATGGTAGGATCAGCATTCATACTTTGTAGTAATATTAAAGCTGCAAATAAGGATCAATCTTGCCATGAAAACCCAATGATAGGGTCGCCTTAGGATGTCATACATCAGAAATACTTGAAGGCCTGCAACAACAAATAAGGATCCTCTTTATCCAAACAAGAACATGATTACTATTTTTGACATTTTTAAAAAATACAATTTGATTTCGTAATGGTCTACCAGCCACTGTGAAAAATGAAGTTGTATTTTGATAGGCCTGGGCACAGAAGAAGGAGGAGTGAAGATAGAAACAATATAAGATATGCAGACACCTGTTTGCATAAACTTCTAGAGACAAAAGTAGCCCTGCAGTGTTACTCAGCTGTTTGGCTAGCAGAAAACATCACAGACGAGGAACAATCACTAAAGAAAGTCAAAAAAGAAAGTCAAAAAAGATGTGTAAAGGCAGGCTTAATGCTTAACCTAGATAACAAGGAAATCAAAATTGTTAAAGATTTCCCATGTCATGGATCAAACATTGATCAGAATAGAGACTGCAGTCAAGAAATCATAAGATAAGAAACTGGAAGGGCATGAAAGAGTTATGAAAGACCTATACAAAATCGTAAAGTGTAAAGATGTACAGCTGAACATTAAAGACAGAACCATTCAACCCATTGTATTGCCTACTACCATATATAGATGTGAGAGCTGGACAGTGAAGAAAGCAGATAGGAAGAAAATGAATTCCTTTGAGATGTGGTACTGGAGAAGGGTGTTGAGAATGCCATGGACAGATAAAAAGACAAATAAATGAGCCCTAAAACAAATCAAGCCCAAACTCTCCCTGGAAGCCAAGATGACTAAATTGAGGCTGTCATACTTTGGCCGCATAATGAGAAGGCATGGCTCATTAAGAAAGACAATGATTCTGGGAAAGGTAGAGAGCAGTAGAAAGAGAGGAAAACCACACGCCAGATAGATAGACTTAATGAGGGAAACCGTGGGTCTTAGCCTGCAGGAACTGAGCAGTGAGGTAGATGATGGGGGGCTTGGAGATGTCTCATTCACAAGGTTGCCATGAGTTGAGATCAACTTGATGGCAGCTAACAACAACAACAATTTCCTGACTGAGGTTTCTGAGTGTTGAGAAACTATTTGGGGGGGGCACTCTGTTTTCTGGAGTGATATTCTTATAATCCCCCCTCCCCCCCTTTACAGCAGGACTTTGAAGGATGATTGCTCAGAGGTAAAAGATCTTTTATGTGATGTGTTTGTTATATTTGTTCTTTTTAAGACTTAGGTTTTTAACTGCTTTTAATTCCATTAATAGTTTAATTATATTTCTAATTTTGTAAAATGTTATTTATTTATTTAGCTCTTTGCTAGGCCTCCACAGGAAAAAGGTAGGATCCTGGATCCCAGGCCCCAGAATCCCAGACCAGATTCTAGGGGATCTGGGGATTTGTAGTCAATGGTGCCTGCTGGCTTCCATGACAGTGGGGTGATTAATCAACTGTGGGTTTTACTCCAAACATCTAAAGAACCATTGATAGTACTGACCCTTATAAAAATATTGGTTCGTGCTAAAACCTCTAGTGAATTCACTTTCCCACTGATACAGAGACCACTAGTCTCTATGCAACATATAAATATATATTTTCTAAGCTCTGAGAAAAAGACAATTGTGGTCTAGATACCTGACTCTGTTCCATCATTAAAATCTTAATAGGGCTAGAAAGCACTTTGTGATGTCTCTTGGGAAAACTGCATCAGGATGAAAAGGGGTTTTATAAAAACAACAACAAATAAACAAAACTGTTTCATCTCCAAATCAATCCAAATCACATATATCCATCCCATGAAGCTTTGTGGAGTTTGGGGGACTGTGATGCATGCTAATGGGGTGACAAATCTGCTCTGGCTTTTAGTCTAAAATCAGGCTATCCAAAGTGCATGCCCTCTTTCGGGATACCAGGGAACTGCTCCTTTAAAGTTCATGTTAAAAACGGATTCACTGCCTCTCTGACATGAAAGCCACCAACCTCCATTGATGTAGCTGCTTTTAAGCTTTGAAAAAGATACTTGGAAAAGCAATCACAGATCTGCCACATCTCATCTAGCCTGGACTTTACTTACTGTCAAGTAAACATACCCAGGCTGCAACCTTAACATATCAGAGGGACATCAGATTATTAGTGCATGTGCCTTTGGGTAGCATTTACTATACTCATCAGCAATATTGTCAATATGATTAAAAATATATCAAGTAGTATTTTTTTTTTTTTTGAAAAAAAAAGTATTGGCAATGTATGAGAATTTTGAAGATACAAACTAATCTCATTCCGAGTCATACAGAAAAGCACAAGGTGCTTCCGAGATATTAGTATCCATGTGACAAGGAGCATTAACTGAGAAAGGAGCAAGGAAGAGGCTGTTATTTGTTGATGTCAGAGCTGAATCCTGTACAAGAAGATGTTAGCAACAAGATCTGAATCCTGTATAAGAAGATGTTAGCAACAAGAAGCATCTCCCAAGTCAGGATATTTCACATGCTAAATAACAAATGTCCCATTGAAAACACACTCAGGCACACATTAAGGAGCCATCACATTTCTCCTGACATTTATAAAGCACCCAGTGTAATGTTACTCAAACATTTCTTTATCAAACAAACAAGAAGGTGTTAGTTTTCTTCACATCACATTCCAGTTTTATGCTCATGATTCTACCCACCAGCATCAGATTATATTATTGCTCTTCATCTTTCCAAAGCCCAAGTTCAATTACTGAAGTGGATTCGAAGGCTTTCATGGCTGGCATCCATAGCTTTTTGTGGGGTTTTCTAGAAGTTCTAGAAGAGTTTCTTCCTTACGTTTCACCAGCATCTGTGCCTGGCTAGCATTCTCAGAAAATGCCAGCCACAGATGCTGGCAAAATGTCAGGAAGAAATTCTTCTTGAACATGGCCACATAGCCCGAAAGCCCCACAAAAATTATCAACTACTGAAGTTACAGTATTGGAATAGGAAACCTAAGGCCTTGATAAATCACAATTCCCATCTTCCTTTCTCATTCCCTATACTGGCTATGACCAAAAGGGGTTGATTGCAACATATCTGGAGAGATTATGCACCGCAATTGTGGTTAGAAAATACAATGGGACTTATATAGAATTTAAAACATGCTAAAAATGTTATATTCCCTTCAGCACTAGGTTGGATCTGGATTTACTCATCCCTGGAGCTGAATAGCCTTTAATAACTCATATCTCTCCTAGGCCTCTGCTATAGATGAAACACACAGACTGGCAAATAAAATACGCTTCCCTTGATTGACAAGTATCCTGGATGAATAAACGTTAAAGAAATTGTTATTTTGCACTGTGCAGTGAATTAACAGGTATGCACAGCATAACCACTTACTGAAACAATTGTGTATGACTGTCACAATAATTTTTTATGTAGCAGAATAGAATAGAAAACCTTGGAAGAGGAGCTGATGGGATGTAGCTTATTCTTCGCTCTGTTCAAAGGTGGTGATTTAAAGGAACAGAAATATCACTAAGTGAGAGACAGATAGGTAATGAATAATAAGTATTATTCTATTGATTTAATTCTCATCTTGGCATGCATTTTAGTATGTATTTCCATGCTACAAAAGACAAGTGCGGTGAGCTATTGAACTTCTGAAGACCTGTTCATAAGATTCCTACACAGAAAATGTACTTAAGGTAAGTTAACTCCCATTTAATTCAAGGAGTCCTACTGAATTAAGCATGTGCTTAAACCTCTGTCATTGAACTATTTAATTTTGGCTGGATCATGCCCTTAAGAAAAAGTGCACCAATCAGTATAAGGTCATAACTTTTTATGAAATTGCTGGCTTGTAGAGATTGCTATACTCTGTATTGGTTTTATTACTTTTCCCAAAGTGATGGTATTATTTTTAACTTTAGGAATTAAAAATGGTTGGCAGAGAGAAAGCCTTGCCTCTAATGACAGCTTTGGAATTCCTTTATTATTTCTGCTATTGAAAAATGTCCCATGTTCCAGCCTCTTTAATTATCAACAGGCAGTTCATACATCGTTCCAAATCTACCTGCATTGTCCTCTGCTGCTTTTTAGTTTTATTTCACCAGGTACTATTTACTTTTAGGACTCTACTTAAAGCTGCTTTGTGCATCTTTTTAGCAGTGAAAGTTCATCTTTTTATACACTCATATACAGACCATCCTTTAGGAGGATTTGGGCCAATTTTCTGCCCCTGGGATCCTTCAAGGGCTGTACAGATTTCCAAAAATGCCAAAACAATTAAAGCAGGGTGTGGGTCAAAGACTGAGACACAGGCACAAATTATGGACTTCTTTGAAAAGAAATGGAAGAAACAGCTGAATAATTATACTTTCAAAATCTGAGAATAGAGGAGCTGAAGAATAGTCTGTGCCCTGAGTGCATAGAGACACTTTACACTCTGCAGCAGACACCTTGGTTGCCAAACCATGCTCCAGTGAGCTTCATTTGCAGTAGTGGTAAAGAAGGGAGCTTGCTCCATTGTGACTCCTATCATTTCCTCATAGTGATCAGGTTAGTTTCCAGGGGCATTATTTTTGTTATAGACTGTCTGGAACAACTCTGTTTGCCCCTGCCTTTCCTGGACACTATCCATGGGGTATTTTACTCTAGCATTTTATTCATTGTTTTTTATTGACTAATTAGAAGATTTTCAATTTAGTTAACTGCCTTTGCATTTTCTGTGACCATCAGGTTGGGTCCTCCATTGTTGAAGATGTTACAGGCAGGTTGAAGGTCCAAGTTAATTACTTAATGATCAGGCTGTGATGAACTGTCAACCCCTCTCCATCCAATCAATCATGTTTTCCATTCCAACTGACATGAGGCCCAAATATAACTGCTGGTCTCCATACCATATAGTGACACCCATGAAATCCTGAGCTGTTCCAGACACAGTAGTCTCTGAATAAATATTGAAATGACAGCCATAGGGTTATCAATGCCAAAGATGAGACAACCCACATGACCTCCAGCAAGGAAACTGTTGGATAGCAGGGTGAAAAACTACCCAACAAAATCCCCTTCATGTTTTATGAACCCAGGATCGGGTACAGACAACTCAAAACTGGCAGAAAGTGGAACAAGGAACATGACTACAGAGATAGAATTTTTCCAGATCAAGAGAACTCCATTTCCCTGTTCTTCAAACAATACATGATGCCACCTTTGGTATTCAGTAGCTCCTGGATTATGGAATATCCTCTCAAGAGAAGTCTGTGTGGCACCTACTTTAATATCTTTTAATATTTTTCTGTTCTCACAGGTGCTTTAAAATCATTGCTCTGCCTTATTCGGTGTTAATTATGTGAGGATGGGGAAGATAATGTTATTCTGTTGTTATTCTATTCCTGTTACAATTTCACTCTTCTTCTAAATTCTATCTATCTATCTATCTATCTATCCATCTGCTTTATTATTATGCAAGTATTTGGTTTAACCTCATGGAGTTTTGGATGTTATTCAATACATAGTCCTGAGAACAATTTGTTATGAGTGACAAATCAAATACACACACACACACACACACATACACATATACACACAATTAAGTTTGAAACTGATGCAGATTTACCATGCTAGACCTTATAATCAAATGCCCTATTATGAATGCCATAGTCATTTTTCCCTTTGCTTCCTAACTAGATAATATCACTTCTCTGCATGAGGAGAATACTATTTCTTTCTTTGGTGCATACTCAACACACTGTCAGTTTGCAATAATGGTTAATGTGGTAGGGCTAGATTCTAGTAACTAAAAATAAAATAAAATAAATAACTTCACCAGCTAGCATTCTTAGTGAACACCAGTGCAATTACAGCATATGCAAGTGTCTTTTTCTGTATTTGCACATGATTTAGTTGCACTTTCCTCAGAAGAGATATTATGGTAACCGAGTCTGCTGCCATGCTAGGAGGCCGTGCCCGAGAGGTCATCCCATATGGCAGTGGAACATGTTAAAGTGCCAGCAACAGCCAGCTTCTTCCATTGGACGCTACACATATTTCAAGAGATTTCATTAAGGAAGGGAACGCTGTCTGTCCATCATTGGGACAGCTGTCCTATTTTTAATTGGTGCAAAGACGCTCGCCTTGTCTTTTACATTAAACCATCGATCTCGTCTGACGTTGTCCTTTTGTCAGTGGCAAATAGGAAGCATAACACTTGGTTTATTGCATTAATAATTCAACATTGCCCATGCTTTTCTTTTTTTAAAAAATTCTCAGGTGACTATTGGGGCATTGAGTCAGGCCACTAAAACGATCTCCAGTGAGTCAGGTCATCATGTTGCTTGGCAACCATCCCCGGGATTGACAAAGGCAGGACACCTTCCCATTCCCCCCCCCCTTTCCTCCTCCCCCCTCCCTGCAAGAAATCAATATGACAGACTTGATGCTGGTGATGGGAGATTAGCTGAGAGAAAGCATAAAAACTGCTGGAGTAGTGCATTGCTGAAGAGAGTGTATTTAGAAGACTCCCTCTAACTGCATTACTTCCCTGCAGCTGTGTCATTATGGTTTCCTTTTCTACCAGCAACATTCATTAAAGTATTATTTACAAAGGCATTGTTTTGTATGGTGTGTATGCCTCATTGCAGAGCTGCTGCCTTCTTCTCAAATGATTGCATTCATGGGCAGAGGCAGGGAGTTTTTCCTTCCCCCATTCCCTACGCAACAGGATATTCTCCTTTCTGTCCTTTTTCACTCATTACTTGGGCCTAATTTTTGCAATCAGTCGGGGAGAGCTTTTAAATAAAGGTGCATTGAATGTGCAGATATAATTGTGCATATTCTCTGCCATAGGTTTCCATACCATGTGGGTTCTCCATTAACCCTTGTCTCGCCATGCTGGAATGCAAGGAATAGCAATAGGACATTCCCTGTTCTTTCCTCTTTCACTTGTTACTTGGGCCTAATTTTGAAACCAGCCTTGGAGAGCTTTTTAAATTAATGTATATGGAATGTGCAGCTATAATTGCTCATATTCTCTGCCATGGGTTTCAGTGCCATGTAGGTTGTCCATTAACCCTTGTCTGGCAATGCAAAAATGCAAGGAAAAGCCATGGCAGGCAGCTAAACATGTAGAGCATCATGGAAAATTCCTATTTGGTCATTAATTATTCTTGGCTCACACTTCAAAGTCTTTCAGGATTAGGGATTAATAAACATGGGGCTCAGAAAGAGACCTACTCTTTTGTTCTCTGGAGGTGAACTTCACCCCATGGGCTCGTCCCTTGTCTAGCAAGCCTCCCAACTGTCAGTCTGAAACAGCAACATCACACTTTTTATAACTGGTTGCATGTTAATAAAGAAGGTTGTTACAAGTACGCCATTGGTTGCTTTTCCAAACAGAAGCATGATGTCAGCATGTCAGATCTCAAAGGGAATTTTCTGTAAAGAAAGTGATGACTGTAGATCAGACACTGTGTTGGAGGGGATGGATTTTGTGATGTGTAATAAATGCAGCTGTTCTTGCTAGATCTATTGTAACAATCATGGTTATAAAGGCGGATTTGGTAGTGAGTAACAATCAAAGCCTAACCGAGATAACAATATTTTTCACCCACAGACTAAAATAACGAAGTAGTAACTACACTGAGCAAAATCCAGCATGCTGGTAGAAGATAGGTGACACATTGAGGATCAGTATGTAGACAGATCTTGTAACACCGTTGAGACTAACTGAAAGAAAAAAGTTAGTAGCATGAGCTTTCATAGACTAGTTTGGGATTTTAGACTACTTTAATGGCTCTGGCTCAATGCTAGGGAATTCTTGAAACAGTCATTTTGTAAGGCATTTAGATATTTTCTGCCAGAGAGCTCTGGTGCCAAAATAAAATACAATTCTCTGGATTCCCCAGCACCGAGCCAGGGCAGTTAAAGAGGTCTCAAATTGGATTATTTCTGCAGTGTGTTTTGGACCTCAGTTGAACCAGATATAGTTTCTGCCCCTTGAGAATGCTTTGTAATGCAAGTATCTTTTTGAGCATGTATGTATTATTGCATGCTCCAGATAGTATTAATTATTAAAGAAAAAAGAAAATATCTGTATTTCTTTGTGTAGACCACCAGTTCTCAAATAGTGAGGTGAGACCCCGGTGTGTGTATGTGCAAGAGTTGCTCAAGAAGAGCATGAGAGTTGAACGCTCTGATCCCTCCTCTTCTTCCTCTTCTTAGACTTTTTTATGTGTAAAATTTACACATCTGTTGAGTTAAATATTGAATTTACTTAAATATATCGTTTTAATTTGAACAATGTCATTTCCTTATATAATACTAAAATATGAATATACATAAATGTGCAAATGAAAACACACACACTAAAATATTTTTATTCATATATTATGTTGAGTGGGGGAGGTGACATCTGCAGGTAGATGTACAGAAATGTGGGGTTTTCCAAGGGCAAAATCTTTGAATACCACAGGGCTAGAGGCTTTATTGGTATACATAAGCTAAACTGGTGACTTTTTTCCCTATTGGAATTATATCTAGCACATTTCACCCGCCTTCCAGGTCAGTAGTTTGGTAGTAGACAAAGCTGGAACATTTTCTGGTTGTTTTGTAAGTGAAGCAGAGATAGTACTTCTGTGGTAACAGGACACAAGTATTCATGGCAATTAGAGTGAATATGATCCAATGTGTTTATACCAGTTGCTAAAATGTGCTTAAGAAGCCATCAATTATTTAAGGAAAATAAATTTCTGAGTGTACAATTGGCAAAGATGGTTGGAATTATTCTTGGAAACAGGCATTTCAAATATGTACATATTCAAGTATGGAGAAAAGTGATTATATTATAATGCACTATGGAAAAAGAAGGAGAGGTTTTAAAATTTAAAGTATACAGAGAAAATGTCACCATGACATTTCTAAGTAAGCATGTTTAGTGTTGGGTTGCAAGAAGTAGTAGTAGTAGTAATAATAATAATAATAATAATAATAATAATAATCTTTATTTCTAGCCCGCTCCTCTGTGAGTACAATCGGAGCGGGGTACAACAAGATTAAAACATACAAATTAAAACACTTCATTGACCCATTCCCAGCCACCCACCCCTTAAAAATAAATTAAATTAGCAATAATTTAAAATCAACAACATTAAAAACATGATTCATCCTCCATAGTTCTTACATTGAGGAAAAGATAACACCAGGCAAGGGGTCAATTTATAGGTCCCATTCGGAGCTGGGATCTAAGAGGTGTCAGGGAAGGCCTGCCGGAAGAGATGCGTCTTCAGAGCTTTTTTAAAGCAATCAAGAGATGTTATAAGGCGCATCTCATCCGGCAGACCATTCCAAAGTTTGGGAGCGGTCGCGGAAAAAGTCCTCTGGGAGGTCTGCGACAGCCTAGTTTTCACCGGCTGTAGCAGGTTCCTCCCAGAGGATCGGAGTGTGCGGGGGGGTTCATACGGGGAGAGGCGGTCCCTGAGATAAGGCGGTCCCTGAGATAAGGTGGACCCAAGCCATGTAGGGCTTTAAAGGTTAAAACCAACACCTTGTACTGCGCCCGGAAACTAATTGGCAGCCAGTGGAGAGCCTTGAGCACCGGTGTTATGTGCTCTCTCCTTGATGTTCCAGTTACAAGCCTGGCTGCCATATTTTGGACCAGTTGAAGTAGCAGTAGTCATGTTTAGTTAAACATAATCTAATTTTTTTTTAAAATTGATGTTTGAAAGTAATATATATTTCTTTTTCAGCAGACAAAAAAATACAGACAAGTGACAGTCACAGCCCTTCCTTTTATCTTTACTATTCCAACTTAAGGTCTCACAGTCACTAAGCGAAGTGAAGACGTTTGTTTCCTAGAAAGTGAAGACAGACATTTATGGAGATGGGGATTGCTGGAGAAATGGAAGCAACTAAGGAGGGTGAGAATGATTATATTTGCAAACCATAATGGATATATGCAGAGAAGATCACTTAGCATCCTTCGGGAGGGTCAATGAATTTTCCAGTAAACCTCCATTTGTACAGAACATATTACTCTTTTAAACAGAAAATGCAAGACTTTAGTTTAATCAGCTTTTCATTTCATTCCACCCCCACCCCACTGCTCCTACCAGTGTCATTAATTCAGAAAGAAGGGATACCAGTATCATTTCTTGGCAAATTAATAGGTATAGATAAAATCTTCTATAAATATTCATTACATCTCATTATGTAAATTAATGAGTAAGATTTTTAGAATTAAGGGTAGTCACATTTAGAGACATGCATCACTTTTTACATATACTAAGCTTTCAGAATAAATGACTCCAGAGAAAAGGCCTAGTTCACTGTAGAGGTTGCTCTCTGGATCTCGGATTAAATTATTCAATAGACTAGCAGCAAAGGGCCACTGGAAGCACAGGCCTTCTGAACAAACTGCTTCCAGTCAGCATTACTGCAACTACTGAAATGAAATGGAGAGTCATTAAAAGCTGAATATTATGAACTGGATGGCTTTCTGTATGGCAGGTTGGTACATTATGCTCACTTCCAGGACTGGCTCTACTTACCACTAGTCAGAGTAAGATGGTAGCCTCGGATGGTGAATGGTGAGTGAGGTGAGCCATTCCCTAGCTGTCTCTTTCTTTTGGACAACACTGCAAAGCTGTGTATTATTTCAGGCAGCTTGTCCTGCAGACCCTTAGTCTGGACACTTGCAGCACTCAGACGTTATTGCACCCTCATAATTGTCATAGCAAGATTCACCATCCATTCCAGAAGCCATCTGAAAGTGGAATTATGTGCTACATATGTTAAATCTGTGGATAAAGGATCTGTGGATATTGAGGGCCAGCTGTAATCACATTCCACCAGCATTTTTTTCTCCCTAAATTCAATTCTATAGTTTCTGAAAGAATGCTTCTGTTAACATAACCTATAATGGATGTAATGGGAGAAAGTGATTGTATAGAACTTCAAACCAAACCAAACCACCAAGCACTGAGTCTTCCCTCAAGAGCAGTGGTTCTCAGGAGTTTATCAGATGACAGAAATTGGAAGCATAATCCAATGGCAGTCCGAACATAATCATGGGGTTTCACATTATTGCATGAGAAACAACCACATGCATTTTTGGCCAATGGGAAGTCCTTCCGAATGCAATCATGGGGTTTCACATTATTGCGTGAAAAACTATCACATGCAATTTGGGGCAATTTGGGGCAATGGGAAATCATTCCGAACGTGATGCAGTGTCAATACGCTATCATGTAAATTCGCTGAACTAGTGAATTCACTCATTTCTGAACTGGCCCCACTTTCATTTCTTTCAAAATTGAGAGAAATTCCTGTGTGATAAATTCCTCAAATTTTGTGTGGAAGCTGGAAATAGGATTATGGTTTGTGCACAAACAATGCAATGCCTTCACACTGCAGTATATGAAAGGAGAAAAAAAATACAAAAATCGATTCATTTCTTTTTCATTTGTGAATCTTTTTTGGGGGAACAATAACACAGAGTCTTGAAGAATTTTACAACTAGCAAACACAAAAACAAACACAGAGAGTTTCCACTTTTGAAAACTAAGGGTAAGCATATCTTTTGGAGAGATAAACAAGTGGAACATGGCTTTGAAAACACAGAAAAGGAGAGCTGTAGCACTTTCATGTGTGTTTCACAATGCAGCATGTCTTCCTGCTACACTTCCAATACTAAACTCTGCCTTTGTAATCTAATATTTCTCCTGGAAACCTTCTAGGTTATGAGAGGACATTTGTCTTGTGATTTCTTTTGTGGGAAATCAAAAATTACAGCAGAGCTCAAAGGGAATAGAAATCCTAGATAGTCATGACCTTCATCGAAACCTCTTTCGTCACTTGTCAGTTTTTTAAGGGGCAATTTAATTGTAACTCTTTGGCGGTGACAAGGTAAGTGCTGGGATTTTGGCACTGTCATTCATTAGCCGTGTGCAATGTCAGCAGCAATGCTTCAAACATGTCATTATCCTGCCTCACCAATAGCAACCTGCATTTTGGGAAATATGCTATTTGGTTGTTACCTTTGTGAGACAGTTCTGCGTGCCTGTCCACTAGAGCATCATTTGTTTGTCAACCCCAAAAACCTTCAAAAGTGAAACTATATTTCCCAAGCAGTTCAAGATGATAAAAGAAAAGCAAAATCAGTTACACAAGGCTGGATTCTAGATGAAGGGGAAATACAGTTGTTGGCTTCTAATTTACCTAATGGCAGTGGGGAGTATCTTAAGGAGCCACTATTTTAAATGGTAGATGAAGGACAGGATTCTGAATGAAATGTGTGCCATGTAGCTAAATCTCTCTACCTGTGCTTCCCAATGATACCCATCAAACCCTCCTTGTGAAAACCCACCACTATCAATATAGTCAGAGCTTGGGGGGATCAGTGGGGATTCCTGTAGCTGGATATACTGAGGCATTAGGAGCAGGCTGTAGGGGACCACAGAAAGTCCCTGAAGATGACATTCTTGCAGCATGTCCACAGTAAAATAGCTGAAGGCATCGTTGCTGATTCCAACAACATGGAAAATAATAATAATAATAATAATAATAATAAGTAGTAGTAGTAGTAGTATTCCACTTTTTACTCCAAAAGTGAGACCCAAAGCAACTTAAAATTTAGAAGAACAATTAAAGCATTCAAAGAGTGAATCAAACCTGTCACAGTATTAAAACACTGTTTTAAAGGATATGTTAAAGTAATAAAATACAATTTTAAAAGATTTTTTAAAAAGCTATTTAAACAATACAGTTTAAAACAACACAGTACCCCTAGCCCATGCTTTTAAAACTTTCTGTTTTAAAGGCCTGTCAAAATAAAAAGGTTTTTAGTCTGCCAATAAAAGGATATCAAGGAGGGGGTCATTCTGGCCTCCCTAGAAAGGGAGTTCCAAAGTCTAGGGAACTCATCAAAAAGGCCCTCTCTCATTTCCCCACTAATAGTGCTTGCAATGGTGGTGGGACACAGAGCCTTGCTACTTTATTAAACAAACCCAGCAGGCAAACGAAAAGGCATGTCTCTCCCCCCCCCCCCCCTTTTGCATGACTTTCTTTCTCTTCAGGTTGTAAAAGCATGGGGAAGTGTTGTAAAAGCATCATTTTGCCAAATGGATTATTTCATTAAATGGTTTCCCCTGAAGGGGGGGGGGGTAATTATATTTATTTCTAATAATATTTATTTCTAACCCACCCCTCTGAGCGAGCAATTGGGGTGGGGTACAGCATTTAAAAGCATATAGAGTTAAAATATTACTATCTATACAACACATACCCACCTCCCACCCCTTAAAACAGGATTAAACTATCACAAGTTAAAACAAGTCAAATCTAAAAACAGTGCAGCATCTCAAGGTCCAGTGTAGGTGGCCAGGTGTCCATTGGGAGAGGGAAGGAGCTAGGAGTCGTCAGGCGAACGGGGGATTAATTACTGTCCGGAAAGGCCTGCCGGATAGTTTGCACTAGAAGTGCATCATCAGGCAATTGCTCAACAAACGGATTTGCTAGGTAATTTTGAGCAATCACCTCCTTTGGTCATGAACTTCTCACTGCCCTCTGCAAACAAAAGGGATGATTCTGGGGTCTCAGGGAATCACACCATGGTGGGTGGCTTCTAACCCTGGCTAGCTCTACCCAGTTTCTCCATGTGTGCAAAGGTCAGGTATCCACAGCAGGGTCGTGTTTAATAATATGAAATCTAAGGGGCAAAAGGAGGCCTGGACCTGGGATAACAGTACCAATTACAACATCCAAGTTGGCTCAGATCTGAGAGATTTTATCTGCAAACTGCTATATAAATTCTTCACAGTGGGCTGTGAAGTGGTCTGCATTTTCTGCTTGAGGACCAAGTGCAATAGACCACTGACCATTCAAAACAGCTCTGCTGGATGGCTCCTTGCAGATGCAATGGTGGCAGCAAAAAGGACTTCTTTTGCTGCCCATACTTCTAAATAGGGTCTAGCCTACATTTGATCAGACTTGCTCTGAGTCTTCCATAAATGTCCCTCTAGTCTCTGCCTCGCTTTATCACCTCCAGCTACCTGGAAAGTCAGGGGCTGGTTTGGCTTCACTACATAAGAAGGGATGGTCAGGGGTGATTGTGTCCACTGCCCTGGCCATTACCCATTTCCCAGAAATGGCTGTGTTATGGGTTTGGGGGAGATTTTGATCATTGTATGGGTGGAACAGAATTCCAAACTTTGCAACAATCAAAAAAGTTGGTTGCCTTCTATTCTTCTTTGCCAGAATCCATTTGAGAGCTTATGAATGCATAGCCCACCCAAAGTTATGCACCAGGAAAATAGCCACTGTAATAAATGGAGATCCATTCCCCTGTTGATCAGAAAGCAGCTGACTGATGTTTCTCTCTCTTCTCGTGAGTGATCTCCATTGTGAACAATAAAAGCAAAGTCCTTGTCACAATTCCCCATCACCAGAGAACATTAACACAAGAGGAGTGGGACCATCAGACAGCTCCTTCCTGGTTGACAGGAGAATGAATCCTCATCGATTGCAGTGGCTGCTTCCTGGTAAATAGGGTCACTTTCATGGTCTCTACATGTTCCCTTCACTAGGAAATACATAGGGATCATGAATACTACCACATAGTTACAAATGTATAACTATTCATGAATCACTAAGTTATGAATTTGTAACTCTCCAAAAGGATTCCAGCTTTCATCAATAAACGAGTTTTGAGAACATTTCTTTTTAATTATGCAATCAATGCTTCTGCCACCAAATTTGTGGGAAATTTTCATAGAATGGCTTTCTACTTGCAACCCTCCTGTGTCTTCTCATGGCTTCTTCTGTCTTTTCTTCTTCACACAGAAAATCTGTTGAGAGGTGAAAAGATGGAATACATGCCCAGTGTACTTGACTGATAGTTCAGGGACTGATAGTTCATTTATGAGCATCCTTACACAATTTTACTTCTTTCATCTGTCTGTGAAAGTTTTTAATATAACTAAACAACAACAACATAACTATTAAGTCTATTTTAAAACCAAGAAAATCAAGATAGCAATGTGGGAAGCATTTCTAATAGGAATAGAAAGCATTCTTTTAAAAGAAAATATTTCCCCATGTATTCTGTCCATGCTTAAAAGTGTAGGAAAAGGATCAAATATATCTGAAGAAAATGAATCAAAGTCCAATATAGGCCTCATCATTTACAAATTAAGACAGGCTCTCCAGACAGTGGTTGGTGTGATTCTAAATAGCTTGGAGATTTCATGTAGCAGGTCTTGACTATTAGTCCCTGCTGTTCAGAACTTTAGAAACCAGAAATGCTGTATGAAGCCAGTTTACACCCACCATACAGACAGTCAATTGTGAAGAAGGCATATAAGCATATGTATAAGTCATGGCTGGAATTTACTTGGGTGGTATAAATAATCACTGCAGTTATCTGGCTACACAATGACTCCCATCCCGATTCCCCCTGTCCCCATTTTACCAGGCAGCAGCCACTGTGATTGATAGGGGCCTGTTCCCCTGTCAATCAGGAAGCTGCTTACTGACATTTTCACCCCCTCCCATGAGCATTCTCTGTTACAACAGGTAGAAGCAGGACTCCTGTTGAAATTCCTACTTGTGTCAGAGATCATTTGCACAAAGAAGAAGCATCATCCATCTGCTTCCTAATCAGCTTGGGAGTGAGTTCCACTTGCTTCTGTGCGTCAGCCAGCAAAATGTCTGAGTTCAACTCTGACCACTTATCAGATGAATGGTTCCTCCTTTCTGATTTGCAGCCATGTCTTTGACAGCCTTTTTAAGGGCAACTATGTACAGATCAGTGAAAAGTGCTGGCCTGTGGGCGGAGTCACAGCATAGTGTCTGCACACTTGATGCCATGCTCCTGATGCCAGGGCACCATTTTGGCATGCACCCATTTACACAGCATGCACCATGTTTATACCACTGTGGTGCAGTGCCCAAACAGTGCAGCACAGAAGGGGCGTCATCATAACGCACCTCGTGTCTATGATGCTCCTTCCAGGGAACCGCTTGGGGAGGCTTCTTTTTGTGCTGCTGCATGTGGTTGCTGCGGCACCAATCTGGGGCAAAAAGGGGTGGCTGCATGCTGCCCATCTGTATAGACCCAAATGCCTTCCAAATATTTTTAGAAGGCAACTATTGCCTTCCAAAAAAATTTGGATTGTAATTCCCATCTCCCCTCACCATTAGCTAGGGCTGAAGGGAATGTGGAAACAAATATAATCTGGAAAATCCAGAAGTTGTTAACCCTTGCATCAAATTATTAATTACCACATCTAATTTCTATTTATTAGACCCAATTAAAACAAACTCATTGAACAGACTGTGGAATCATGAGTCAGCATATAGCAAAATCCAATTGATTCAGTAGGTCCTCTCTCATCATCTCTTAAAATAGGATTCTGACCATTGTTTTTTTATAAGATAAGCCAAGAAAGTAAAGAACAAATTGAATGGATGTGTTGCCCCATCATTCCTTATATTGTAATTGCCATTTTTCTCAGCAGTATAACCATTTGCAATTTTGGACAAATCTACCAAGTGTCAAGATCATGGCCAGTATATCCTTGCAGCCATTTCAGTAAATTCATTGTGATCTATAATCATGTTAACAGTGAAGAAGAAAAAAGACTAACAAGTATTCTTTCTATAGTTAACCTAACAGATGAATGTGGAGCCTGTTGAACTGTGCTAAGCTTTTTTAGTTAAACAGAATGTGGTGGGGGGGGGGGGAAGCATTTCGTATTTTACAGATCTTATACTTTATTTTTAAAACGGAAAATAAAAAAGGGCAATTTTCTCCCTCAGCATCTTTGCTTTGCAGATTTATTATGTGAATGGAAAAGAATCCAAGAGCTCTGTTTATGATAAAATGTATTTTAATTTGCTGGCTCAGATTCACTTCCATATGCAACTAGAATAACATGTGCAGTATGTACAGGAAATCACTTCTCTAAAAATAGTCTTAACTCCTTTGTTACATCCTATAAGGTAAATTGTATTTATAGTCTGCCCTTCCTGATACCTTGCACAATTCACCATTAAACTACTTAATGCTGGAAGCTAAAGGCCTCCTAGAAGGAAAAAGAAAGAGAAAGGATTATTACACATTTGAAATTAATATCTCAACTTTACAGTTTACACATTTAGGGTAAATATTGTGTGTGTGTATATATATATATAATGGATACCTATTTTGTTAAGCACTTCTGCTCACCCTTCTTTTTTGAAAAGCCTTTGAATCTACTATACAGGGGGTACTCACTGTCATATTTAACATCTCTTAAAATACAAATTAATTTTATTTGTTCCTTTCAGATTTCATGTGATTTATGACTAAGACACTGTGTCTATTGTTTTACAATGCAAAGTTTTGTTTTGTGCTAGTTTCACTGTGTATTACCCCAAGAGCTCATTAGAAAGAATGTGTGATAGAAAAATGAATTAAATAAATATATTTCCACGTGGACCCTGGCATCTGTCAATTCTGGTATGAAAAGTAGGGCTAGACCTACCATTAGTGAGGTGACTGACTCAAGAAGCACATCATTCTATGAATTGCAATGTTAGTCAAAACTTTTAAATTAATTGAATGTAGTGACTCACCACTTACCAGCTGAATTATTGGGTCTACTTAGGCTACCTGATTAAAATACTCCTCATTCCATTCAAATAGTATGTAATCTGGTAATCTGCAGCAGTTTGGAGGTTTTGTGGGGGAGGGGGCAAAAAAACCCCCTCAAACTCAGCAGAAAAAGGCTTCACAGTTTTTACTGGAGTATTTGCGGAAATCCACAGAAATGCACATTATTACACATGTGGCAGTCCATGTGGCTGTGCATATTTAGCAGAGGGAGAGTGAATAGATGTAAATTGACACAGAAAAGTAAAGGAAATTAACCATTGATATAAGCATGCAAAAATTTGCAGCAATTTACACAAGATCTAAAAGTATTTCCAGAACTCAGTGGTACTTTTTGAGGTCGGGGGGTGGTGGCTTGGGTAAGCTCATCTCTGAATTTAGAAGGTGACTCATTGAATCTAGCAATGGTTATATTGCTGATTCAGAATTTTACCAGCCCACATGCCATTTTCCTTACTAGAAACAAGCTCAGTACATAGTAAGTTCTGGAGGCCTCGGGGTTTGTCCTGACCTTGATAGAATACAAAGTTTACTGCCTTCATGGATTACTGTAACCATTTTATATAAGAATCAAGTGGGCTTGCTTTCAGTAATTACCAGTAATGATTTCCAGTAATACTGAAAGCATTAGCAACACTGGAGATGTGAAACCATTGGAGAAAATCTGAAATAATTTTCTTGGATTTTCTTTTCTTTCTGAAAGATCTCTTCTCTGGTTTTTCAAGAAAGACATATGAAAATTTGGTGGAACTATGAAAACAATGTTTGTAATAAGTGTAATATTTAAGAATTTTTTTATCTTGCTTATCACAAAAATAGCTGTAGTGTTCATCATTGTTCAGAAGAATCATTAACAGCCATTAAAGACATTAAAGACCTAAAGGCTCTGAAGGATATGTGTGTATCTCTTTGGATGCTGAAATGTTCCTCCCATTGCTCATCAGTCTCATTTGACCTCAAGAGAACATGTCTTTCTGTATGAATAACAACAGAGTTGAATTTCCCCCCAAAGGCCCTGAATCTTGCATGTGCCATGCATGCATGCATTCTTGCATATATTCAGACTATCCCAAACACCCCGATTTTATGATAAGCTATTTCCTTGTTAAGCAGTAACAATGATCAGAAACTGAATTTTATTTACATATTTATAGCAAAATATCCAAGAACGTAATTTAAATTTTTCAACTAAACTTGTCAAAATCTTCCAAAGGATGGGCCACACTATTCTGTATGAACAACTTGAATAGTGTTACTATAAATTGGAAATGACTTGAAGACATATATTAACAAACCAACCAATGTATACAATATGGAGCTACTTTTGCGGAGTGCTTGAAAGCTTTAGCTGGTACCTAGAGTTGCAATGAGATTGCTAGGGCTGTTTAGATGGACCATTCAATTCCCTTGCTACAATATCTCCACTGGCTATTAATCTGTTTCTGGGCACAATTCAAAGTGCTGATTATGATGAAAAACATCCTATATTTGAGGTCCAGGCTATTTGAAGTACCATGTTTGCCCATATGAACCTGCCCATGGTTTGAGATCTTCTCTCATTCCTCTTTTATATATGTCACTAATTAAAAAAAAATCTTCAAAAAGTCAACAATGGGTCTTTGAGAACTGGGTGTTTATAAGGAATGAGCTTTTAATAATGTACTGTATTTTTTTTCTTTGGAATGAAACACACAGGCCACATAAGGTGGTTTGACCCAGTTTGAAGGTGGGGCATTTAGATGATGCACACTTCTAAAGCAGGAAAAAAATAGACTGAAGCTGCACTCTGGGGCTAACACAAACAGAGCAAAAAGAAGTCGAGATATCCCAGCTTAACCTGGAAAATGTGCACCTTTGTGCCTGCATATAAACGCTCCGATGCCAGAGAAGTTCTGAAAGAACAACCCATCCAAACCCTAAACCTAAGATACATATAAACACACAGGTGCAGGTGCACAGTTAAAAAGGACAGCGCTGGGGTACCCAAGCCACCAGGGTGGCAATACAAAAAAAAGTAAAAGTGTGACATCTCCAATGGATATAAGTACAGCATACACAAATCAGACAGTAGGGAGGGCATGGGGAGAAGGGGGCATGTAGGGGGGACATAATTGTGCTTTGCCAGTGTTTTACTGGGCACACCAATGCTCCAGTGCCCTGTACCAGTGGAGGATTGCAGGTGCAACTGTGTGGCCAATCAGAGGGGCAGCCATTCAATAGGATGTCATCTAGGCAACAGGCAGTCACTGGCAATGTGATTGTGATACCATGCACATGCATGGTGGGGAGGTGACAAAAACAAAAACAAAAAACCACCCAGCTACACGGCTTGATGCCACATTGCGCTGTTAGGCCATGCACATTTGGGCTGCCTTGGGAGCAACTGGTGTGGACAGCAGGGTTTTGACCTGTTTCCAGAAAATGCAGGTTCTAGATGCGTTTTCCTGCCTGTCTGTTCTGTGCCTTTGTTTATTTCTTGCCTTTCATTGGATTTGTTTAAATTGTTTTAAATTCTATTGCTAATTTAATTGCATTTTATTTTTGTATGTTTTTAAATGGTGTTTTTATCTATAACCTTTTTAATTTTGTAAGTCGTCCTAAGTCCTAGTGCTGTAAAAAAAAGCCAACAACCGACTAGCTAAAGAATATATAAATAAATATATAAATAATAAATTTCTCTGCAGGTTATCTTCAGTACTTACAAGAAACAAGACTAAATACTTTCAATATCTTGATGAGGTAAGCATAGCACTCAAACCCTAGTGCCCTGTAACCTACATTGTTCATGATTTCTTGTATTCTAGTACCATATATTGTTAGATTTATATTTGTCCATTTCAGTGAGCATAGGTATATACAGAATCAGATTGTTCCAATACCATGAGACTCGTCTCTTTATAGCAGGTCTGGGAAACCTTTAGACCTCCACATGGGAATTCTAGTTCTTGTTCCCATCAGCCCCACCAGTGTGGTTGACAGAGAGAAATGGGAGGATTGCATGTACAACATCGAGAGGACTACAGGCTCCCCAGCCCTGCTGCATAGTTGCAGTCCAGCCAAAGGAGCACCTTTTTTTTTTTTTAAATTAACCACAACTACTGTTTCATATCCCAAATAATGATGATCTTTTAATGGCTCCCTATGAAACAATGGGAAATGGTGATTACATTTTTAATGCCAATTTTGCTAATTATCAGTGGAATGACAACAGACCAAATTCTTTGGCTCACCATTCTGGCAATCACTTGCATACAGCTTATCCATTTGTCACAAAATATAATGCATGTTGAACAGATGTGATTTTCCACAATTTTGCCAAAAATAGTGTATTGTCCTCATGTTCTATAAATTATTTTATTTTCCCATATTGGAGATAGAATGAATCCCTTTACAAGGCCTTTAAATTTACTGGGCTGTTGTTTTTTCTACAAGCATTATCCCTCTCTATAGTGAGCTCCCATTCCACCGCAATTTGTATTGTATTCTTTATTTCCAATACAGATGCATATGTGAACTAGCATTTAAAATTTCATAAAAGAGCAAGAAATTATACTTTGTGTGTGTGTGGGGGGGGGAGTTTATTGACTCATCAAAGTGTTGGTGGGGAAAAATATCATAACTGGGTTTTTGTCTGCACTGGCCAGGATTCTCCAGTGGCAGCCCAGAGTATCCTGGCCCCACAGCTAGCCTATTCTGTCCTGTTATCTTTGCCTTGATTTCTGCACCATGGCAGTTGTCTGCACAGATATGTGCACCGCTTGCATGGTGTGTGCACCACTTGCATCGGTCACTTGCTTCTCAGGTCAGAATGAGGCACTCAGTGATGGTCACATGTTGGGTTTCTGACATCAGAACAAGCAACCTCAAGTGGTGGCAGATGTGATGGGTGCCCGGGAGGGGGCATGCAGACAGCCACCACAATGCAAAACAGAGGGGTCCAGACCTTCTCAGAAGATCTGGAAGAACCAGTACATTTTTAAAATTCATTTTAACCTTGATAGATGCCAGTTTTGGTGTGGGACATACTGGACATCAGTGAAACTGTCCATACCAGAACCAGTATTTGAGCTGTTAATTGTCTGAACTGGATGAGGCCACAATGGTGGCAGTGGTGGGAGAAGTGGGCCTTTTGATCTGTGCAAACAAGCCCACCGTTGCTTTAATTGATTTTAAGAATGAATTAAAGTTTTAAAGGGTGAGCAACTTGATATCCTCCAGATGTTGAGGATTACAACCACTGGCCATTCTGGCTTAAATACTGCATTGAACTGGACTGATTTGGCCTGCTCATTTCCTTCAGCCTCCCTCAAATTTCCTTCAGCCTCCCTCAAATGCCACTCACTTTGTGCAACTTTGTGTTGTCAGTACAGCATATTTGATAATACTTTTCTTTCTTTTTGTAATTGTCATCCTTAAACTTATCAAATAGATACAAGGAAAGACAGCAATAAGTTGATGGATGTTTCTTTCCCAACAATAGCAGACATGAAGAGTTTTGGGAAATACAGTTCTCCTCGGTCCATACCCCAGAGAGGACAGAAAAGATATATTTGGACACCACATCAGAAATGGGTCTGGCAATAAGGTCATTTTTTTTTAATCTGAAGCAAAGGACAGGATGATATCTGCCTCCACTGCATCTTAAGAAGCCAACAGGACTGGCAGTTGAATCTTATTCTAACTTTGTTAATGAGAGAGTCCTCTACTATGTAGTTTAGATTATGATAGAAACTGCTTAAATGATGTAGAATATTCTGCTGTCCAAGAGAAGATGGCTGAGAAGCTTGGGTGGAAAAGTGGTGGTAGGGAGTGTTTCTCTACAGCGGCAACTCTCCAACATCTGTCAGCTTAGACAATTGTCTGGTGGGGCATCTACACTGTAGAAATAATGCAGTTTGACACCACTTTAAGTATAATAAAATCATAGAATCAAAGAGTCCATCAAGTCCAACCCCCTACCATGTCGAAAGACACAATCAAAGCACTCCTGACAGATGGCAATCCAACCTCTATTTAAATACTGTACCTCCAAAGAAGGAGACTCTAGCACTCTCTGAGGGAGTCTGTTCCACTGTCAAACAGCTCTTACTGCAAAGAAGTTCTTCCTAATATTGAGGTGGAATCTCTTTTCTTGTAGTTTGAATCCGTTGCTCCATGTTCTACCCTTTGGAAAAGCAGAAAACAAGCTTGTCATCAGTACGACATCCCTTCAAATGTTTAAACAAGGCTATCATGTCATCTCTTAATCTTCTCTTCTTCAGGCTAAACATACCTAGCTCCCTAAGTCTCTCTTCATAAAGCATTATTTCTAGACCTTTCACCATTTCAGTTGCCCTGTTCTGGACATGCTTCAGCTTGTCGACATCTTTTTTGAATTGTGGTGCCCAGTACTGTAGCTTCATCCTATGAAATCCTGGGATTTGCAGTTTTAAAAGGCCTTTAGCCTTCTCTGTCAGAATACTGGTGCCTCACAAAACTACAATTTCCAGGAAGCCATGACAGTTAAAGTGGTGTCGAACTGCATTCTCTCCACAGTGTAGATGTACCCTTAGCCTAAAGCAAAGGTGCATGGCAGAGTTCATCTGTCTCTGTGATTCTTTCTGTGTTCCTTTTCTTTTCTATTTTCCCAGAGCAGCAAGGTTTTGAATCTTTTTGAACACCTTTAAGATTTCCTTAATTGTGTCAAGGGCAGCTTTTGCTAATCAGTCAGTTGCAATTAGATGTCTTGTTCTTGTGCACAAGAAACAAAGTCCCGAAGAATTCAGATTATTACACACATGCACACTGCATTAATCATCTGGAGAAGAGCAAACAGTGGATTCAATCCTAGTGCTAATGATATCTTGATTACTCATGAATCAAGATTTTTTTGGGGGGGGGAACCCCTATATAATATTTACAGACAGTTCTTGGTATTAAGCCAAGCGAGCTGCATTGCTGAGCCTGTATAAAATGTCATTTCTAGACAAAACCCTCTTCCGAATAATTCATCTGTTACCCAATTTTTAAATTATTCATTTTCTTCTGATTAATGAAAATATGCTAATTAAGGATTAGATGTTTAAAAGGTATAAATATCTTTCATTGCCTAAAGTAATTATGATAAGTAATTACTTAAACATTATGATTCAGAAGTTAAATAATTTCTATGGCAGAAAAAATGGATAAGGAAAAAAAGCACTACTTGTAGGTGTACAGGAAAATTTAGGGTGTTCAGTCTGGTTGTAATATGTGTATGTGTGTGTGGGGGGGGTGGCATCGGTGTGGATTGTATGGGTTTTTAAAAGAATAACAAAAAAATTTTCATAAGTATTTGAAGCTGTTCTTGCATAAATCTGTTAAGGTCAACTCCTCATTGGCTTGATTTTGTGTGCTATTGTTTCTATATTATTATTTCTGTAATACTGTTTTAGCAAAGTACTTGGACTATTCAGCTACAATCTATAACATAATAATGAGGCTTTAATGATCGACAGAATAGTCTTATGACTGCATTCCCTATCCAGACACTTTCCAAATATTTTTCACTATAAATCCCATTAACACAGCCCTTGGATTTTGAAGGCAAGATTCTAGCCTGGTATCAATCTATGGAGTTTATCACACGAAGGGAATTGGAAGTATAATCCAATGGCAATCTGAATGCAATCATGGGGTTTCGCGTGATTGCGTGAAAGCTGATCACACACATTTTCGGGCAAAGGGAAGTCCTTCCGAACGCAATCTTGGGGTTTCGCGTGATTGCGTGAGAAACTATCACATGCAATTTCAGGCACTGGGAGGCAATTTCGGGCAGTTCTGAATGCAATGCAGTGCCAATACTCAATCAAGTAAATTCGCTGAACTAGCAAATTTACTCAATTCCGAACTGGCCTCACTTCCATTTCTTTCAAAATTGAGAGATTGCGTGAAAGCTGATCACACACATTTTCGGGCAAAGGGAAGTCCTTCCGAACGCAATCATGGGGTTTCGCGTGATTGCGTGAGAAACTATCACATGCAATTTCAGGCACTGGGAGGCAATTTCGGGCAGTTCTGAATGCAATGCAGTGCCAATACTCAATCAAGTAAATTCGCTGAACTAGCAAATTTACTCAATTCCGAACTGGCCTCACTTCCATTTCTTTCAAAATTGAGAGAAATTCCTCCTGTGTGATAAACTCCTCTATGATTATAATATGTACTAAATCAAGGATAGGCAATGGTAGCTGTCCAGATGTTGGACTCCAACTTCCATTATACTTAGCCAGTATATCCAAGGATACTAGGAGTTGTAGTTCAACAATATCTAGAGAGTTAAAAGCTGCCCAGTCCATATTAGCATATCACTTTTCATCTTCTAAAACAGATGGAGAACTGCTGTGGATTGTCTTGCTGAAGTACTTTCCAAACTAACATCTGTCAGACCATGGTTGTTTTATGACATTGAACAGACACACACAGTCTCTTTCTACCAATAAGGTCCCACAATATGGGAGCAGTTTATAGAATTAGGGTCAGGAGATCTTTCACCTTGGCACCACTGAAATCAGCACTATGGGAGGCCCACATATTATATTACCCATTAGCTCTCAAAAGTCACTTACTGACCAGTTTGGATGACTGGAAAGGATGGAATGAGGAATGGTTTACATCTATAAAAGCATTTACTCTCTCCCTTTCTGAAAGAAATAAAATAAACAGGTCCAAGACAAACAAGAGACGGACTGTTTAAAGTTTTTGGCTGAGTCAGCTAGAAAAATGAACTTAAATAATACAAGGCCCCAGTATATAATGGCCATTCCCCCACCCACCCACCCACCCACCCACTGCCTTAATTTTCTTTTCATATCTCTAAAATAATTTAACAATTTATTTTTTTTAAAAAAAAAACACTTTACTTTCAAATACATTTCTTTGTTGTATCCTACCCTTGTTTGCATATGCAGAAATGTGATGTGTGTGTGTGCGTGCAATAAAATAAATATGAAAACATAATTTTGAAATAGAATTAAAGACGGAACTAACCTTGAAGTCTTACAATCACTGTAGAAGGGTATTTTTAATACACCATCAACAGGACCACTTCTTGGTGATCTCACCAGTGCTTTGGAACCCATTCCATGGAACTATGGGTAGCAAGAAGTCTGGGCATAAATGATTTCTGTCTTGACGTTGAAATGATTTACCATATATACTTGACTATAAGTTGGCCTAATGTATAAGTCAAGGTGTGAGGGCCAAAATGATGGATTTTGATATGACCCATGGATAAGTCAAGGATAAAACTCAGAGGAATGTAACAAAGGATCTATTGGACAAAGGAAAGGAAAGCAATGCCAGAGAATTTTTAAAAATTCAACAGGAGTAACCATTTGTGCTCACATTAAAGGCTGCATAGATGAGAGAGTGTCTTGACTTTTATGAGGGAATGGTTTGCATTTTAAAAATAAAGAGGCTTTCTAGATTGGCAGGAAAGTGTGACATGAAGTTGCCTTTTCCTTAATGCTTAGCAGCTGCACCACAGCCTTTAGATGGAGCTGCGCTGTTCTGCAGTTTTTAAAAAAGAAGCAAAAAAAGCGTTTTCATAGCACACTTTCCCTTTTTCTCATCTAAAGGCTAGTTTCATGCAGCCATGAACACACTTCTTTTTGCCAATCTAGAAAGCCCCCATGGTCCCAAATGGACTGTGGAAAGAAGTGGGAAATATCCACTCCTTTTTGGGCTGCCTGAGGCAGTCCGGCAGTCCTAGCATGACTTCAGCATAGTTTGGGGGCATGCGTCATCTAATAGCCACACCCCAAAACAGCGCAGAAGGGACCTTTTTTCCCCCTTTTTTTTTTTGCCTATCTCTTTTGGGCCTAAATTAGATGAATCCTAGACTAATGAGACTCTTTACACTCTGAGATGTATTCTAGATAAAATTTGCATTATTATTATGTGGTTGTTTTATACAGAAACTAGGGACTTATTCTGCCCAACATTTGTACATGGTTGAGTTGCATAAATAACATCTCTCTGATAGATTACTTAACTCTGGCTGAAAGATGTAGAAGTATAATCCTGTCTATCTTTCTGGATCACACCGCAGGCTTTGATACTATTGATCATGGTATTTACTGGAGTAGCTCTGCAGGGTGAGAATAGGAGTCACTGTGTTATATATGCTCTGTTCTTATCCGTGGGTCTGTTTCCAGAGAGTAGCACTGGGGGATTCTTCTTCAGCCCCATGGCCACAAAGTATAGGATACTATAGGTTCCATCTTGTCCTCCGCACTATGAGAGGCATAATATCACACTATTTCACTTGCTCATACTCGAATGCGATGTAAGCTATTCTCTGTCAACAATGCTCTTCAGTACTCTACATTGTGTAAACAGGCCAGTCTCTGTGCCAGAGGATAAATGGACTTAAATCAGCTATTTGGAATAGAAATGCACAAAAAACAGTTGCAGAATATTTCAGTCTTCCTGTGCATTGCACCTCAGACCTCAGAACATTGGTTCTTGAGGGAGGAACGTACAAAGTAAGATTGGAAAGAGAAACAATAGAAGTGGAATATATCCACAAAAGAGATTCTCACATGGGGTTCTAAAATGGAAGAAAAATGAAATGCTTCCATCATTATAGCGAGAGTGGGTTGTATAGACATAATGTAGCACTACACATATTATAAGACTAATTAATACCCCGCATCATGAGGGCTCCTTTCTTATTTTATCACATCTCCTTTCTGGTTCCCAGTGAGCATCATGTTATATTGCAATAACTCTCTCCACTATTCATATAGTTAGCTATTCACCTTGGCTTTAGGCAATATCTTTCCCACCACCTTTGTCCCCCAAACACCATCATTAAAACTGAACTTGTCACCTTATCACCATACCCACAAGTTTTGCATTTCTTTTGCTCCTCACATACACAGCTACTCATATGCATGTCTGTCTCTAGTAACTCTTTCAAACGGGGAGGAATTTCTCCCAACTCCGAATGGAGCCAATGTGGATTCATGTAAATTCGCTTGTTTAGCGAATTTACATGAACCCCTGCTTCGTTCGGAATTACTTCCCATTACCCGAAAATAACCCCCTCCTGCCCGAATTTGCATGCAAAGCTTTAATTCGCAATAACGTAAAACCCATGATTGCATTCGAATTGGCTTCCCTCTTGCCCGACTTTGCATGCGAAGAGTTAATTCGCAATAACGTAAAACCCATGATTGCATTCGAATTGACCTTAAATTATACTTCCAATTTAGCCTTGTATGAAAGAGTCCTAGGTACTTCACTCTAGTGAAGTTGACTAAAGTGTACAAAAGCTTATTCTACCAACTTCTTCTCTCAGTTAGGCTGCATCTGCATTGCAGAAATAATGCAGTTTGACACAACACTAACTGCCTTGGCTCAATGCTATGAAATTTCTGGGATTTGCAGTTTTGTGACATATGTACCCTTCTCTGAAAATTTTCACACTTACCTGAATCACTGGTAAATCATTCCCCAAACGTCCTTCAAAAGTGGCTAAAAGAGCAGAAAATTCTATGTGTGTGAAGCCTCGAAGTACTCCTTAATCATCATGGAAATGGATCTGGCTGCAGTGTTTGTTAAATGTTCAAAAAAAAAAGTAGGGAAGGAGGCAGATTCCTATTAATGCGGTCCTAGAGTTAAGGGGGGGGGGGAATCTGCCTCCTTCCCTGCTTTTCTTTGAACATTTAATAAACGCTGCAGTCAGATCTGTTTCCATGATGATTAAGGAGCACTTCCAGGCTCCACACACAGAGGCTTTTTTGCCCTTTCAGCCACCTGTGGAGGGCGTTTGGGGAATGATTTACCAGTGATTCAGGTAAGTATGAAAATCTTCTCTGTCAAACAACTATAAATCACAGGATTCCATAGCATTGAGCCATGACTGTTAAACTGATGCCAAACTGTATTAATTCTGTAGTGCAGATACAGCCTTAGTCTCAAAGATGCTTTATTAAGATCCCTCTGCATACTGATCCAGATTAACATGGCTATGAATATTAAAATATTTTGGCATGGTTGTTTTCTAATGTATATATTTTTGTCTTTGTCGTTTTTATTTCTTATGTCTTCATAATGATTTCTTTCTTTATGTATTCCATTTGTACCCACTGATGGTATTTCACTAGTGGAAATCACTTCCCCTTGTGTAGAGTTGTCAAATTAGATCCAGAAAAGGGCTCCTGTAACTTTAAATCTTACATCTTGGGGCAGAATGAAATACTGTAAGGCTCCGCAAAGTGATATAAAGATATCTGTCCTCTCTCACCTTCCAAAACCTAACTTTCAGCTGCAGTCATCCTCTCCCAACATGAATAATGCCTTCTTGAAGGAAGTAATGGGAGAAAACAAAGAGGGATGTCCAGCTCTATTCTTGCTGTGGGATGCTCCTCTGCACACTCCCTCCCCCAATAAAGCAATGATAGTAGGAGACAGCTACAGCTGAAATTTGGGATTTGGAAAGTAAGGGAGAAAAAGTTAAATCTTTACAAAGCTTCATACTACTTAATGATGTGTTGTATTGAAGTTATAGGAAAACCAGTTTGGCAAACCACATTTTCCCTATTCATTCCTATCAACTACAGCCCACTATACAAGGGGAGTTGAAGTTCTGGTCCACAAATCTAACCCAATCTGTGTAGGGGAGAGGGACATCTCCATCCATTCTGCATGGAAGCTTCCTCTGCTATTCTACCTGATTAGTGAATGTAGGTAAGTGGTTAAAGTTAAAGGTCAGGACATTTTTTGTTAGGAAATAAGTTCCTCCTTGAAGCCTGGGGTGATTTTACATGGATCAAGAACTCTAGTTTGCAGACTGGGAAGCTTTGTATGAAACATGGGCTCTGGTTTGAAGATGGGGAAGGTTTTTCATTGAGAATATATGCATAGAATTGATTTGCAAAAATTGCCACAGTGGAAAAAATGGGCAAGAGTTATAGTAGGCCCTTCACACAATGCTTTGAGTCTTCTCAGGCCCACTAACCTGCCCACTTCCCAGAGCCCCTGTGCTATATCCCATGTTGTTTCCAAGGCCCCCAAGACTGGGAGCTGTTTTTTCAGGGCTGAAGGGATAGTCAATGAAAATTTGATCTCTTGCCTTGAATTAGGGGAGGGGCTACCACTATATGGTATCTCTTTATATACCAAGAAGTGATGGTAAAATATGATCACACTGATACTTTATAATATTGTAATGATCTATTTATTTGTATTATAGTCCCAATAAATCTCTCTCTTCCTCTCCACCGTACTCTTATTTTTTTACTGCTAAGCCATTAAGCTGTGCGGTGCTTTAATAATGATTATCAAAGCTGGATTTCAAAGGGAATAAAAAACAAACACTAGATTTCCTCATAAAATGTCTTTGTGAGATGCTCAAAGCAATATAAATCACTAATCCCTGGACGAGGTGTGTAAAGTCCCCCCCCCCCCTTTTCCTTCTGGTTAGAATCTCAGTAAAACAGATTTTAATTAAAATGTGATATCAAATAGCTAGTTTGGAACACTGAAGTATTTGGAAGTTAGGAGTGGGTATCTCATGCCGAATAATTTAAAAACCTCCTACCTACTGCCTAAATATTTGCTTTTCATATCTCAAGGGGAAAAAAAAGATGTGTTTATTTTTAATAATGAAAGGCTCGCTTGAAGGATTTTCACAATCCTTGACATATGTGGTGATGCGGCTATGTTACTGCTAGGAAAGTTTCTGCCACTGATGTTGTTCTTTTTTTATTATGCTACCTATGTACATGATGTTTTACAAGAATTTGGTTGCCGCTGTGAGCATACAGTCTCAGGCCTCATAATCAGCAGCCCCAGGATGTAGAGAAAGGTAGTGGAGGAGGAGAGAGGTAAGCAGAGAAGAGGAGATAGAAAATGGGAGACATGAGAGGATTTGGTGGGTTATAGAAAGAGCAAGGGAGATGGAAGGGGAGAGAGGAATGGGAAAGGAAAAAGGAGGAAAAAGGAGAGAGGGGGATGGGAAGAATAACAAGAAGGAGAGAGAAGGATGCAGAATTGGGAGGGAGGCTCATTTTAGTTATGAAATAAGTACAAGCAATAGCTGTCCTAAAAGAACATCCATCCAGCACTCGTCTATATGCAGGCTAAGATTGCACCCACCGATACCCACCGACCCACACACACATGCAGAGAAAAGACCTCTTAACAATCTTTTCCAACCAGCTTCAGGCTGATTCATTGCTTTTTCATGCCTTTCCACAGTACCAATTGTTTCTTTCAGTCATGATCAAGCAGATGGGGGTAGACACAAAAGCCAGTGCTTTTGGGCACTGTTCATCATAAGTCAGTAAACTGGCCCATATTGTTCACCATCAAAAAGGTTGTTTCAGGCTGCATGGAAAGCTCAGAAAAATATTAAGAAAGAAAAGACTAAGACCACTTTGACAAACTCAACCATGTCTCAGAGGCAAAATAGTGTAGTGTTTTGAGCATTAGATTCTGGAGACTAGGGTCCAAATCCCCAGTCACAAATCACATTCAGTGACCCTGGGCAAGTCACACTCTCTCAGCTTCAATGGTAGGCAAAGGCAACCTATCCCCCTAACAAATCTTGTCAAGAAAAAACTGTGATTAGTTTGTTTTGGGGTTGCTTTTACTGGGAAAGGACTTGAAGACACACAGCATCAATATTGCTTCTCCAATGACACAGAAAAGGCCATGTTTGGGGAAGGAGGCTGCATCACTTTCAAAAGTGGGTTTTGAGGGAATAGCACCAAGACACATAGCTATAGAGATATAGCTATGTGGCAGGCATATATCTCCTGATTCTGCATTGGGATCATATTTATTGATGCAATGCCTGGAACACTATTTTCAGTTGTGCAGGAGACCATGTGTTAAGATGCCATCATTGTAGGTCTAGTTCTGTGTGAATTCTCCAACTGTATGTGATTCTAAGAAATTTAAGAGGTCACTCACATTTACTTTTTTGAACAAAGAGATTCATTTCTCTATGCTGATTCAGAACTGATTCAAAATCGGTTCGGTGTTCCTACTATGTTTACCATGATCAAATCTTTCCATGGATTTTAACTCTGTTGCCATTCACATTTGCCAACATATCAATTTAAAATGGATGCACCTCCATTTCTGGGAATGATGTAGCATGATCTGAATTGATTCAGTAGCATGCTCACACTACCAAAGATGTGCATCATTTTGATTCTTTAAAAAAGAACCGCTAAGGGGCCTGGTGCCAAATGCACCAGTTTAAATGGGAGTTTCACCCCCCCCCCAAAAAAAAACTTCAATCATGGTCAGGGTGAGTATGAATGTCATGGAAATAAACTGGTTCCAAACCTGTTTATTTCCATGATGTGAATGGCCCCCAATATCCCATCTTGGCACATGAAGGTTTAAAAGGAGTGTACTTAAAAATATGAGTAAATAAGATGTTTGAACCCTCATTGTTTAAGTAACCCCATTAGAGAAACAGAATTAGCTATGGCTCCTTTATGCCAAACCCAGATTTGTTGCTGTATAATTTGTGAAACAGCTCTTGGGAATTCTAGAGGACAGTAAATCAACATGGATGGGAACATATTTGCAGATGCAACATCAGATGCTGCTGCTAAAGGCTTCTAAGACTCTTCATCTTAAATGTGACATTAAAGAAAGTCTTCACCAACCTCTTGTATTAATTAATATAATTAAAGAGCTTCAGAATGTGGACTTCTCTGTGATGAGTCTACAGCCATAGAAATGGATGTTTTAATTAATAGAAAACCAAAAGTGAAAATCAGAAGTCATTGGAATGCCATCTTAGTATAAATTATGTGAGATAAATAGATTGCAGGATTGTATATTTTAGGATTACGTCCACCCAAAGGCTGTTATGAATGGGATAAAACATGATTTAGCTTTAACATCATTTATATTGCTAATGGTGTTGCTGTCTTCACAGAGTAATTTATAGTGCATTTCTCTTGCTGACATCCTTTAAGGAATCACTTACAGTACAGATGGCATAAAATATCAATAAAGGAAAAAAATTTCTCAGTTAAAATCTGTTCTGCAATGGCTGCAAAAGATGTTGCGGTTCATTATAGACTCACATACACTGTTCTGTGAATTATTTCTTCCAGGATTAGCAGCAAATTTTCATTAATTTAGAAACAATAAGCAATGTACTTGGATTAGGTTAATCTCTGAGGTCATCTGGCTGACTGCATTCCGTAGAGGGGCGGGATATAAATTATTATTATTATTATTATTATTAATTATTATCATTATTACTCTTGTACTTGGTTTTTTCCCCTCTCAAATTGATTGGGCGTCCATCAGACCCATTGGGACAATCCAGGTAGCCTCAATGACTTTCTCTTCAGCTGTACTCTCTCTGTGGTGTTTCATCTTTGTCTATGATATTTGGAAGCCTGGTGCTAACAATTCTGCCCAAGATGATATAATTCTTCTTATTCATTATGCACTTCATTTCATCAGGTTGTATCCAATGTTAGACTTCTGGGAGAAATATAAGATATATTGTGCCACTTTGGGTTGCAAAAGTACAATTTGTGCTAGTAGAAAACATAATTCCCAGCCTAATGATGTTTCAAAGAGCTGAACATCAGCTCCTGAAACAGCTTATGGAATTATTTTGTGAATTCTTGTGTAATGGCTATGCCATTGTTTGGGTGAGAAGAATGAAAGAATGAGGGGTGTACAAGGGTGAAGGTGGCATTAAGCAATCTATTTTATTCTAAGCTATAAATATAGCTGATCATAGCTTCCATGAGCTGTTTGAAACATAGGCCTCATTCACACTCACATTTTTATACCAAGGAGATCAGATCTCCTTGGGAATGTGAAACCGAATCAAAGTTCCCATTATGTTTACCCTGATCAAATCTCTCCATGGCGTTTTTACCCCTATTGCCTTTCACACTGATGTTGTATCAACTTAAAATGCAGCTTCCATTTCTAACATGTTCAATTATTCTTTTTTTATTATTTACATGTCAATCAAGTGATGTGCATCTTTGTCACTCTGCTCCCACTCCCACTTCCACTTTTAGTGACATCACTCTGCTTCCCAGCCTCTCTTGATGGTTACAGGACAGAGGATGTCCAACGGGACAGAGGAGAGTAACCCTCTGTGAGCCTCAGAGGATGGCCATCACAAACCCCTTGCCAGGACAAGAAGGGAGGGACACCAGGTAGGAGGGCAACAGTTGAGTTGGATGTGTATGTTGTACCCCTGCTTACTAAACTGCTTTCTTACTATTTGGAAACGATTGTTGCAGAGCATTCTGAATGGATTCAATAGTGCAAAAAGATGTGTGTGCAAAAAAATGTGTCTGTTGAATATACTGGGTTAAGTGGGATTTTTGAGTAGCACCCACAACGTGCACTGAGTACAGTCAGTGGGAGTGTGAACACCAAGGAAATAATCATGTTTTCATGCAGGGTTATTTAATTGTGTGAATGCCCCCAAAATTTACTCAAAAAAACAAAACAAAACAACAACAACAACAACAACAACAACAAAAAACAAAGGAGTAAACAGACCCAGTTCAGATTCTTATTCCAAACGTGAAAAGATTCCATGGTGAAATACTGAGAACACCATCAAATAGCTATGAAACAGCTCCTTTCCACACATTTAGACAAAGAACTCAAAGTTTTTTTATAGGAAACCACTGTAACAGCATCACAGGGAGGGGGTGCAGAGGGTGCGTACTGTACTGGATGGCACCCCAGAGGAGAACCAGGCCACAGCAAGGAGCCAGGCCAAGTGCACACACAGCCCCCACACCTCCTTGCCGCAGCAAGTGGAAGGGGCAAGACTTCGAGTGGGGAGGCTGGGCTCAGCCTAGCTGCCCCTCCGGACCTTCTTGCTGTGGCCTGGCTTTCCTCTGAGGAAAACCAAGCCACAGCAAGGACAGTTGGGGGGAACGTGTGCTGGGCCTGTCTCCTTGCTGCAGCTTGGCTTTCCTCTGAGGAAAACCAAGCTGCAGCGCTTGGCAAGGTTGAGCCCGGCCTCCCAGCCCCTCCTTGCAGAAGCCCCACCCTTCCATTTTGGAAGCCCTACCCCTGCACCAATCATGTGACACCAAAAGTAGGCATGCCACTGAACCACTGTTGTATGAAAGAGGCTCACAAAGTTCACAAATTCTTCTTCTCTTCCAGTGACAATGGGGATGAAGATAATGCTCTTGATGATGATGATGATGATGATGATGATGATGATGATGATGATTTTATGTCACCAGCGTAACTGTCTTTGGAAGGTGAGGTTATGGTTAAAACCAATAGCAAAACACCTGCGGAATGTGGGAAGTTGCATAATGAAATCACCTATAGACATCCCCAAATAAGGAGCATGAGTCTTGTTTTCAGGATTGTGATCCAAATAGCTCACAACTAACTCTGTGTTTCATTGGAATTTGCTTCGTTCTACCAACCTGCACAGATCACAATGTGAAGCAGGACTTTGTGTGTGTGTGTGTGTGTGTGTGTGTGTGTTGTCAAGTCACCAGGTAATTTAGGTTGATCACATGAATTTCATATGGTTTTCTTAGGCAAACAATACTCTAGGTGAATGCACATTAATAATAGTAATAATAATAATATTATAATAATTTTTATTTATACCCCACTCTTCAGCCAAGGCTATCAAAGCAGCTTACAATTTGTTAATTAAGACATTTTCCTGCCCTCAGGCTTCCAATCTAAAATAGAAACGAAACAAAAGGAAAAGGGAGAGGTGGTGGGGAAGGGGGAAAGTCCAGCAGATTCTCTCCCTCAGAGGCCTGGACCATGGCAGATGGATTGGAGGGAGGGCTCTTCTTCTTTTTAGGCAAGGCCTGTTGGAGCTGGCTTGCCTTTCTCTCCCTCAAGATGGTGGTGGGAGGGAGGGCTCTTCTTGCTTTCAGGCTCTTCTCTCCTTTTAATTCTGTTTTTTTTTAATTTTAATTTTAACATTAATTTTGCCTTCTTCTTCTTCTTCTTCTTCTTCTTCTTCTTCTTCTTCTTCTTCTTCTTCTTCTGCTTTATCTGCTCAAATATAGCCCACAGCACCTAGTATTCCTTAGCAGTCTCTCATCCATGCACTAACCGATACTGATCCTGCTTAGCTTCCAAGATCAGAAGGGATCTGGTGCCTTGAGAGTATTCTGGTTCTGAAAGAGTACTCACAAAAGATTACATATTCATTGGTATAACACCATGAACAGTAGGAGAAAGTAACAGTGAACCCGTTAAACACACCACACAGACACACTTTCTCTACATATCCCCCCTGCACCATGCATAATTAAACATGTTGCAAGGATGACTCTTTCTGTCAGTCATCATCAGCAGTAGTGGTTAAATCCATTAGGTCTAAGAAGATCAATTTATAGCTTTTCTGTTTTGATTGAGGAAGGCAAATCTCAATTCTCAACGTTTGCCCAACACCCACAATTCTCTTATTTCCCCTTGGTTGAATAAAATGATGGATGGCTAGACAGATAGATAGGTAGCACTATAGCATGAGTGTCTGACAGCCAGTGAATTCATTTACATGTTATAATCCCCCATCTCTTGTTTGCTGAGAGGTTTCTAGTTAACCTCTCGTAAACACACAGTCATTATTTCTGGATTGTAGTTATTGAAACTTTCATCACTGATATGTTGAGAACAGGCCTTGAAAAAATGGTTTAATATCAAGTAGTGTTCTCATCATATGTTGATATTTGAGATGAGTTTTATGATACAATGATAAACTGTATGTTTAAATTTTGTATTTGATGACTTAGAGGCTGTACAGACCAGCCAAAAGGGCCAGCATTGGGGTGGAGTGGAGGCATGGTGACTGCACATCTTACACCCCAAATCCTCCCTGATGCCAGTGTCACACCAGCCGCCTGACCATATGGTGGGCAGCATGACGCCCCTTTCTTCAAAGAATTGGTGAAAAGCTGCCACGGCAGTGGCAAACACAGCTTTTCACAGCTTTAAGAAAGAGCAGCATTTTGCTAGCCTTTTTTGGGCCGGAAAAGCATGCAGTTTCCATGGGCTCAATCTGGCGCTCCCTGGATCAGCATGGAGCCGATCGTTTGGGCTGGTCTGTTTTGCCCTGTAGTCACTTGGGTAATGAAACAGAATAGGCAAAATAGCATTTCTGGTAGAAAGTTCTAAGGGACACATCTGCAAAAATATCTAGAACTTAAAAAAAAATGTGTAGGAATGCCAACATCTGACAGTAAAGAGAATTTCTAAAACAAAGGAAAAATCATGTAGCCCTCCAGAGGTTGTTGGATTGCAGCTCCCAGACATGGATGATGGTGAAGAATGCTGGCAGCTGCAGTTCAGCAACATCTGGATGGCCGCACATGTATCACTTCGGATCTAAAACATAAGAAATTTGCCCATTTTTTTCCAGCCACCCATATTAAATTTATTACCATTTATTAAGAAAGGTTACCAAGTCCTTCACAGCTAGGATAGCACAGGGGACTATCTGGTCAAATATTTCAAGTCTTAAAATGCAGTGCACACCAAACAGAACATAGCTGAAAAGCAAATTGATTTCCAGTGGAATCCTATGCACAGTTGCTTGTGAGTTAGAACTCTTGACAACATCACAGTCATATATTATGATCAGTATCAGATCCTGTGAACAAACACAGAGATGGAAAAAAAGGCAGGGTACCAAGAAATTGATATTTTCAAAGGGCCTCATTCTATCTAGTACTTTTTCATCACACTTTGGGCTCTCCAGCTGATGGTTTTTTTGCTGTGGGGCACTGCTTATTACCTTTTAAATTGGTGCCCTTTTTATCATTTATTTTCCAAGTGATTGCCACTTTGGGGTTGTCTACATTTGCCACACGGCACGCAGCATCACGGCGCTCCTCTGGCACTGTTTCCATGCAACTCAGCACCAATTGAGTGCCTTAAAGCTGCAACATTGTGGCCCCAATCAAGCCTTTCCAGGGTGCAGGTTATGGCTCCTTTTTGAGCCCTGGAAAGGCCGGGTTGGGGCCATGGCATGCGGTTACCACAGCCCTGATCCGGTACATCTGAAGATGGCTGCAGGCCACCCCTTCGGGGTGGTATGCACAGACCCTTTTTGGCAGTAAGTATCCTGTAGTCAATCTGTGCTTCTGCTGCTGCTTTTAATGAACGGGAAAATCCTGTCTACTCTGGAGTTAGCCCGTTATTGAAGTATGTGCCGTAGATCATTCAGGGGTAATTCTGAAAGAAGGAGATTTAAACAGGTTTCACTGCTCTCCTCCTCAAGATTCCTTACTGCTGAGGAGGCAATCCTCAAAGGATTGGGCATAAGAAAGGAGATTTAAAGGGCTTTCACTGCATGGACACCTACACCCACACACACACCATTCCTATTGACAATTTAAAGCAAGATTTAAAGGGCTTTCACTTCACACACCCCACTGCCAAAGGCAAGGCTACTTTACTGATTAATCTCTGATAGCTATTGAGTAAAAGGAATGGTTGTGCAATAAGATTCATTGGCAACCTGTTATGAATTTGCAATTGCATATTAATGTCATAAGAGTCATTGCTGTTTTGGGTGTTTAAAAAGCCACAACAGCATCGCAAAGGAAGCCCTGTGCCATAATCTCCTGTGCGGGAAGGGAGCTACCACATTTTGCTCTGTTTTTTTTTTTCTTATCTTTTCCTGGAAAACCTGTAGCAAAAGGTAAGTCTTTTAAATGATGAACAAGGGGTGGATGAGGCAGAGGGTCAGAGGAATGGGAAGAAGCTCAGCATGTGCTTTGGATAGAAAAAGGCAGGAAAAGGCAAAACCAGCATGGCAGGGAGTGAGGATGATGAAGAACCTGGCTCTACTCACCCACAAACTTTTCAGCCCTCACAAAGAGAAATTTAGAATCTATTTGCACTACACTATACAGGTGCTGGGGGGGGGGCGGAATTCATAATTATTCATTCCACTATTGAAAAATGACAGCCAGGAGAAAGACATTTTCCAAGGTTTACATACCTAACACATTTCCGGATATCACTTTAACCACTGTATCACCATCCTTATCAATTCTGGGATTTGTAGTTTGGTGGGGGATTTAGAATGCTTTGCTAGAATTTTACTTAGAACATTCTAAGTAGAATTTTATCCAACTCAATAAATCATACTGAATAGGCCAGTATAGTTATATTCATTTTTAAAATAATTTCTCTGGTTTCAGTTTGGGTGACTCCATAATAAGAGGAACAAGTTGCTTTTGTTAGGGGCCACTTTTCCTTCCCTTTTCTGCTTTTTCACTTACTGCCTCTATTACAGTGCAATGATAATATATAATGGCATTTGTGATGTCATTTTTCCAAGCTCTGGAAAGCTGGATAGCCAAACTTCATCACAGCTGTCCCTTCTAAAGATTTTAGATGTCAGATGTTTCTCATTATAGCACTTAGGTTTGAAACATATGTGTGATTTCAATGGTTATAGAGACAAATTAAGTGATTCAGACAATGATTGGATGGTCCAAAGAGTGCAGAAAGTACCACTTTATTGATTTGTCTGCATCGCTTTTAAAGATAATTGTGGCAGTAGAATTGTTCTCTTCTGGTTATCTAAGAATGCAGTTATCTAAGAATACAGTTTCCTAGTATGTGAAATTTAGGAATAGGCATGTAGCTTAATAACATTGACATGTTATTATTATTATGTTATTATTCCCCACCACCATTCCCTTCTTCTTTTGTGTCATCTTTTTAGACTGTAAGGCTGAGGGCAATAATAATAATTGTAAGATCTCTGAGAGCCTTTAGGTGTGAAGGGTGGGGTATAAATATTGTAGATGATGATGATGATGATGTGAAGTGCTTCTTTCCAACTACAACAGCAACTATGGTTCAAAGCACACTAGCATCGGCCCAGGGCAATTAACGACATCTCAAACTGGATTATTTCTACAGTGTGTTTTGGATCTATGTAAGATTACCAAACAATTTAACACACCCAAAATATTTTGCTGCCTGAGGCAGAGCAAAACCATTTGCTGACATGACTGACTCTCAATGTTTGTTACTTGATGCAGTTACCTGAAGTAGCCCTGGGCATGGCTTTAACCTTTATACTCCCCAGGTAGAGGATTTGGGGAGTTGTTATCCAAATGGGGTGGTTTAGTGGTTAAGATAGCAATACTGACAATTGGAAGATCAGAAGGTTGGCAGTTGGAGGTGTGAGTGCCACATGATGGGGTGAGCTCCTATCATGAGTCCCAGCTTCTGCCAACCTAGCAGTTCAAAAGCACAGAAATGCAAGTAGATAAATCGGTACCACTTCAGTGGGAAGGTAACAGCCTTCAATGGAGACATGCTGGTCACATGACCCCCAATTTGTCTTTGGACAACGCTGGTTCTTTGGGTTAGTAATGGAGATGAGCACTGCCCCCTACAGTTGGTTACAACTAGATATTTATGTCAAGGGTCTACCTTTACTTTTTCCTTTAATCCAAAAAGTACAGTGGGCCCTTGGTGTCCTCTGCAGTTTGGTTCCAGGACCTCCCTGTGAATACCAGAATTCATGGATGCTCAAGTCCCATTAAATACAATGGTATAGCAACATAGGGTCCTGTATATCAAATAGCAAAATCAAAGCTGGCTTTTTTGGAATTTATATATTTTTTGAATATTTTTAAGCCATGCTTGCTTGAGTCTGTGGATAAAGAATCCATGGACACGGAGGGTCAACTGTAATTCTTCAAACAATGCAGCTTCCGACAAAGGCCATTTATTTGCACAATGTTTTGTTTTCCCTGCTAAACATTGAAGACATTTTTATTTTTTATTTTTCTGGATTCTGCTGGTTTTCAGGTTTTTGTGAAATGCTAACAGATGGAAACAGAAGCCACACAATGAAAATATCCAGTCTACCTAATAGAAAAAGTAAGGAAGCAAGGGTGAAAGCAGGAGAGGAAAGAAGAGAGAAGCTACTCAACAAAAACACTTATCTTTTTAAAAAAAATAAATGATAAACCTTACATTTTGAGGAAAGGTTCCCCCCCAGGCATAATGGCTGTTCAGAGTGTAACTGCCAGCAGAGTGCAATCTCATTTATTTGAAGGACTTAGGAACATGAACATCATTTAAAGAAGCAGGCAAGGTACTGACCTTGGTTGACAGAGGACACAGCATGAATTCTGAGAGCCAAGAGTTGGATCCTGTGTTACCATGACCTGCTTTTGTTTTCACAGAAATAACATGAATAGGTAGCTCTATCCTACCTCCTTCACATCCACCCTGATTCAGCTCTATATCCACAGAGACAATCTTTTATGTGCAAACTGCAGGTATTGCTACTTAGATGGTGAATGACGGTCTGATAAACAATGCTCTTTCTCTCCGTTTCCCAAGCAATGCTCATGTGTTATGGACTGTCTGTTTGAAAAGCAAATGGAGATGGGATCCAGTGTTTTCCACTCCACCTCCCATGCTAAAAGTATTGAAGCAAGAATGCAGGCAAGAACCAAGATGAAAATAATCATAATATTTAAAACAACAACAACAACAACTCCACCCTCCCCCCAGCCTGCCAAACCAGATTATGAGAGGTTTTGTGTAGTTTTGAATATCATATAGGATGTCTAGAAGTCTGGAATATGAAGTAATACATTCTGATTCACAACTTAATTCCTGAGCAGCAGATCAGGCAAACTCCTCTAGAGTGATAAAAACACTTCATAAAGCCTTATACAAGTTAAAATTTATCTAATGGACCATATCTCCACAAATGACATGTTTTGAGATATTTTGAGATGTTCCATCTGAAACCCACTGGGTGACCTTGGGCAAGTCACAAGCTCTCATCCTCAGAGGAAGGCAATGGCAAACCTCTTCTGAATAAATCTTGCCAATCAAACCCCATGATAGGTTCACTTTAGGGTTGCTGTAAATCAGAAACAACTTGAAGGGACACAGAAACAATAGTACCATCTCTCTGTCCCACCACTCTCACAGGTACATGTGGCATGAACAAAAAAAGAGGGCCTTCTTGGTGTTTGCTCGCAGACTCTGGAAGTCTCTTCCTAGTGAGGCTACATTGGTGTCCTGCTTTCTGTCCTTCCATAGGCAAATGAATACTTTTCTGTTTCAACAGACCTTTGAGAACTGATCGCTCATGGGGCAAAAGCCTTTAATAATATGCTGTTCTCTCTCTCTCTCTCTCTCTCTCTCTCTCTCTCTCTCTCTGTGCTTTCTTTTTTAATGGACATATTTTAAATTGTTTTTAATTCTACTGATAGTTTAATTATATTTTAACGTCTGTATGATGGTACTTTTAGATCTGCTCGTCTCAACTTAACTTCCCAGGGGTGGGGAAAAGGAGGGATTATGACAATAGCCACAACAACAACATCCCTGAGAAACAACAACAACCAGTTTTTGACTAGTTGCCCCCTATCTGTGTGCATAGATATGCCTTCAAGTCTCCTGTCGACTTATGGCAAGCTCATGAATTTCACAGAGTTTTCTCAGGCAAGAATTATGCAAATATATGGTACTCTTTGGTATTCTGCCATCCAATTACTAATCAGGCCTGAACCTGATTAGCTTCCAAGTTCAGATGAGCTATGGGACCTTCAGAGTATTTAGGCTCTTCCATCTCCTATAATACTTAAAATTTGGGGAAAAGTCCTTGTAAAAACTGCTGTGTTCAACAGCTTTTCACACTAATTTAATAATAATAATATAATAATAATAATACCCCGCTCTTCAGCCAAGGCTACAATTTGTTAATTAGACATTTCCCTGCCCTCAGGCTTACAGTCTAAAAAGACATGACACAAAAGGAGAAGGGGATGGTGGTGGGGAAGGGGGAAAGTCCAGCAGATCTTCTCTCCATCAGAGGCCTGGAACAAGGCAGATGGAATGGAGGGAGGGCTCTTCTTCTTTTCAGGCAAGGTCTGTTGGAGCTGGCTTGCCTTTCTCTCCCTCACGATGCTGGATGGAGGGAGGGCTCTTCTTGCTTTCAGGCAAGGCCTGTTAGAGCTGGCCTGCCTTTCTCTCCCTCACGATGGTGATTTCCACTTAAAATGGTCCAAAACCATCAAAGATCTGTAAGCCAGAGTTTGCCCATTGAACCTGCACTTGCACAAAAATGTGCAGAATGTCACCCAGGGTCAGATGTCTAGTTTGAGCAAAAACAGTTCATAAATCAATTAAAAAGGTAAAGGTAGTCTCTTGACATGATTGTCTAGTTGTAACTGACTGTAAGGGGTGGTGCTCATCTCTGTTACTAAGCTGAAGAATCAGCATTGTCTGAAGAAGAGGGAATACCTTTGCATGCTTTCAAACTGCTAAGTTGGCAGAAGCTGGGACTAGTGACAGGAGCTCACTCCATCATGCGGCACTCAGGCCTCAAACTGCCAACCTTCTGATCTTCCAACCACCAAAATTGGCATCTTAACCCCTAAGCCACCACATGTTCAATTACAGAGGGGGTGGGGAGTGTGATGTGTTTCTTTGGGAGGTACCCAAATTATATGGTAGATTGTGTGCAAACTCTTACTAATCTTTGTTTTAGTCCCAAGAGACAGAATCCCAAGTCTAGTGACCCTGTGTTCAAGTATGCGGATAACTTGAGAGACAGACACTATAAATTACAGCATATTACATTGTACTGTTCTGTGTATTGGGTATATATAAACACACAGAATAGCCTTCTATTGAGCCAGACCTTCAACCTATCACAGTCTACCCAAACTGGCAGCAGGTCTCCAGAATTCTGGGCAAAGGTCCTTCTTGTTGTTGCTATTGGCCCCTTCCTTGTGTAGCTGGCATGTTCAAGACATGTAATGTGCATCACAATAGACAACTTCCATTAACAAATGTCATTGTTAGCTATGAGGACACAGTATCTGAAATTCAGCTCATATTTAGCCTTTTAGACAAGCACTGTGGTTTCTAAAGCACTGATTAAAGACGCAACTTGACTGAGATTCCATTTTATCTACCCTTTAAAACACACATACACTAGTCTTCCAAGTCTGTTACCAATAATTCTGGTATGAATCTGAGAAGAAAAAGTGAGGACAGCTTTTTCTTTTTTACTTAGACTTGTATTCAGTATACATAACAGTTTCTCATTGGGAGCTTTGGTAGGTTTTCCCCCAACCCCTTTCCCTCCCTTTTCTCCCAAACACAAAGACTGTTCATTATTTGTGACTTTCCTTTTAACATGACAATAAGCAATAATCTCTTTAGTGTGTAATTTTTAAAGGGCTAGTGATGCAATCCAACACCCCAGTCTTGGGTTTGCTGGTCATAGCTCAGTAGCTGCAGCTCATCTGATTAAACCAGACACAGAGTTTACGAATGGCTTTCAGATTACAGCTATCTGGAGCTTCCCAGCAGAGTCTGTGATCAGTGCGCAGCTCCATTAATCTATCCCTTCTTATTCTTTTCATGTGTCATATGATAATGATAATGAACCAGGAAGTGCCCATTTGTAGACTGCACAATTGACACAAACAATTCATCATCCTCTGTTTAATTAAGGGACAACAATAAAATGAATATTGCCCCTCCCCAAAAAACAGCCAAACATCATCCAAAGGCTTTGTGATTAACACAGGAGGGAAATGACATCATGGCCAGCAGTGCCCTTGGCAGATGAGCACCAGGGAACTCTGGGGCACAAGGGGGCAGGCAACGAATCCCATGGAGGCATTTGGTGCTGCTCCACCAGTCACGTAAATTGTGTGTCAGGTGTAAAATGAGTGTAAGTAACACACCAAGAGATAAAAGAGCACGGCAGAGGAACAGAAAGACAGGAGATTAAACAGCTGCTCTCTGCTTTGCAGAACACAGAGGAAAGAATAGGTTTGTCTTGGAAATGTGGATGGATCTGAATTGGCCATCAATGATATGTTGCTTGAGTGATTACCCAAAATCTATGAGATATTGACTGAGATTTTTTTTTATTTTTTATTTTAAAAACCAATCTCAGGATAGGAATCCATGCTTGTCTTTTTCTACAGCTGTGATGCCCTTCACTCACTATTTTTGTTTGAAGAACTGACAAGATGTTTGTACTTGTTTAAGAAGCATTCACATGTTACAGCTGGAAAACTGCTCAGAAAGGGCAGTATTCCTTAGTCCTCTCAGGAGCTAAGATGGAAGTTCTTCAAGGCCAGAAACTTAAATACTGTCCACATAGGGCAACATCAAACTACATGTTACCAATTTATATCCACAGGTGATAGCTGAGAAAAAAAAAATTATTACAGGCTTTTGCTTCAAATATGAGAAAATCACGATGGATAAAAATCTGTGTTAAGATTCCTTGGGAAATTCTACAGAACCTCCATTTCCTTGAGGCTTTTATCATTGAAAAGGCTTCTCTGTGGTGATGCAAACATTTCTGAAAAAAGTGGAAAAATGTAAAATGATGATGATGATGATGATGATGATGTTAAAAATGTGGTTAATCCCTCCATTTCAGACAGGGATAGAAAAGTTCTATAACAGCCTTCTTTCACACATGGTGGACCACAGTTCCTATCATGTGTTAGCTGGTTTGTTGGGGATAAGTAAAGTTGTAGTTGAACATGTCTCAAATAGTTTGGAAAGCTGGCCTAGAGCCATAAGCATGCATTCAAAGCAATAAAGGAAACAAAGCAAGCAGCCTCACAAGAAGTAAGGCTACTTAGTTCTGGTTGTGTGCCTTCAGGTTATTTCTGGATTATGGTGATCTGAAGGGTAAAAAGCAAAGATATTCCCCATTGACAAGGTTGTCAAGTCGGGTCCGACTATAGGGGGCAGTTCTCATCTCTATTACTAAACTGAAGAGCCAGCGTTGTCAGAAACTACTCTGTGATCATGTGGCCATCATGATGGCACAGAACGCCGTTTACCTTCCCACCAAGTATTTATCTGCTTGCATTTGTATGCCTTCGAACTGCAAGGTTGGCAGGAACCTAATAGGTAACCGCTATTGTGGCATTTTCTTGGAAAGATTTGTTCAGAGAGGGTTTGTACTTGATTTCCTCTCAAGCTGTGTGACTTGCCCAGGGCCACTCAGTATGTTTCCATGGCCCAATGGGAATTCTCCAGCATTGTAGTCTAACATCCAAACCACTACACCACACTGATTATACTAAGGGCATTTTTTATTTTTAAAAAATGTTGCTATCCGATATACATGCTTACATGTGTACACTATTAAAAGATAACTGGTTTTTATCAGAGAAGAGATGAAAAGGACTTTGCTATAACATTATATTCTGTCAGTAACAGATTCCTATAATAGTATCTGTTGACTTGAAATGCTGACTGCTTGCAAAACTAGCATCCCACTTTAAGTATGTGTAGCATGTACAATTTGCTTAGCCTCAGGTCAGAAATATTTATGCAATTTATATTGTACTGTACAGAGAAGCCCTAATCACTGATTGGCTGTGTGATGACTCAGAACATTCAATTTCTCTGACCCACGGAATAAAGCAGTCTGTCATTTCAGCTTCTATAAAGGACCAGAAATGGTCAGGCTGACATTATTACACACATATACTAAGGCAGGGGAATGTACAAGAACATCTTGAAATGGAGGGACTCTAGGCGACAGAACAAAATCACATCTAGGACACTTAGGGAAAGATTCAAGAGAGGCAAAGAACCAAGAAAGTGGAAGGTGGAGGATGAGACTCAAGAAAAGGACAGCAGAAATATGAAACTAGGGGGCTGAACACAGACTGCCCCTAAGAGGCAGCTACATGCCTCCCCTGGAAGCGCTGGGTTAGGGATGCAGCAACTACATGCCACACCCCCAATCTGGCAGTTCCACAGCACAAAAAAGCCACAACAAGTGGTTCCTTTTGCACTATACAAAGGGCGCACTAACCGCAGCCACAGCTTTTTCCTAGTCTTTGGCATAGTATGTGTAAACTCTACACCAGAAATGTGGTATGACACCTCCCGCCATGTGGTGGGGCATGCGGTGTCATGCTGGCGTGAAAGCAGAGTCAGGGAACACAGCATGTGGTCACCACACACACCCTCTGCCCCGATGCAGCACTTATCACCGATCTGTTTAGGCCCTAAGATTTTTTTCAGTGATTGAAATGCTCCTCGTTTCAGTCAAACAGAATGTGATCTGGCCACATACAATTTGCTGAAGTTCAGGCTTTTTGTGAGAAGAGGGTGAAAAACTCCTTAAATTCAGTGGAAAAGGGCTTTGTGGTTTCTACCGGTGTATCCATGGTGCTGGAGAAGAGTTCTGAGAATGCCATGGACTGATTAAAAGGCCAATGAATGGGTCCTAGAGTAGATCAGTCCCAAACTCTTCCTGCAAGGAAGGATGACTAAACTGAAGTTGTCACCTTTTTGGCCATGTCATGAGAAGAAAGGACTTATAGAAAATACTATAATGCTTGGTAAAGGAGGGCAGTAGGAAAGAGAGAGACCACATTCCTTGTGGATACTCTCAATCAGAGAAGCCACAGCCATGAGTCTGCAGGAGCTGAGCAGGGCAGTTGAAGATAGAATGACTTGAAGATCACTCATGCATAGAGTAACCACAGGTTCAGATCAGTTGACTTGAAGACAGTTAATGACAACAAAGCTATGGATATCTGTAGAGATGTGAATTATCATGTGGAGCTGTCCGTTTGCTTCCCATGGATTTGGGTGATGGAGCACTTTTGACAAAGGGAGGGTGCATGCAATAGCTGCAAATCTGTGCAGAAAAATAAAGACAATGAAAAGTTGATGTGACATGTGCAAAAATGTGCACCAGTTTGAATAATACACTGATTTGAATAGCCCTAAGTCCAAGGAATAGCTAACCATTGAAACATATTTCACAGTCCGTAAGGAGACTTGTACATGAAGGAAAGCTAGTGACGTAGGGCTGCAAAGCATTATCATTCAACTCAATCATCTTAATATAAGTACCTGTTGTTGTTGTTATTATTTCTAGAGGTTACCAGGAGAATTTTACTAGTTGTGGCTTCTAGCTGCAGCAACATAACTATTACTGATTATGACTAAGAAGTGTTCTGGGTGAGTGAGGTGAAAATTATTGTTTTGCATTAACACACTACAAAGGTAATGACAGAGAGAGACCACTTCTCTCTCTCTCTTTCTCCCTCCATTCACACACAAATAAAACATTTGTCAAAAATGACAACAAGAACAAAATAGGACAAAAAGTCAAGGCTGCCTGCCAGAGGCCCTCTCCACCCAGCAGAAACTGAATGGATTGGTGGTAGAATATTCCTTTCAAATGGACAAGGTCCTCTACTCTGATGTAGCAAAACCATTTTAGCACGTGCAGCACAAGCATTGAGGTGCACATCATTCTTTGTCCTCCAAGATCACAAGGATATATATATATATATATATTATTGAATTCAATCATACTTCCAACTTATACTAAACATCGTTATTTCTCAAGAAGAAGAAAACGCAGAAAAACAAAACGACATCATCCATCGCATCCATAATTAGATCACAAGGAATGAGGGGCACGTGAACATCATTCTTGAGACTTGTCCTTTGACTTTTCCTTAACAATAAAGCTAGCCCTAACAAAAGAGGCACAAATGTAAATACATCTATATATAAGTTATATAGAAATAGGTCCAAAGACAAAGGCTGTTAACCCAACACATCAACACAGCAATAAATATTTGCCACAAACTTCCGGTCTGTTTTGTTCATCCACATATTTCCATTATTTAAGACACTATTAATAATAACAATAAAAACAACAAGCAAGCAAACAAGTTCTAATGACCCCAAAATGACAGTATTTTCCTAGCTAAACATTGGTATGTCAACTGGACCTTTGCAGGGTGTGTATATGTACTACATCAGACATTTGTTTTTTATTCTCTTTCCTCTTTTGCTCAGAGCTAAACTGCATCAAACTGATTTCAGAATGGTGGATATATTTCCTTCCAAATCACAGTAATGACAATTTGGAACCAGTGATAGCCAGCAGATGGGTGCAACGTGCTAAAGTTACACTCCAAGCACGGGCCAACTCTTTCTTCTTTTCTACATCATGCTCATCATCTAATGCCACAGTCAGTTGATTAATGAGTATTTTGAAAGAGAATCTTTATGTAATGTGCTTCTTGTGTTTGTTCCCCCCCCCCCCCATCTTATATCACCTGAGCAACTGGTTATTTGGTTTGCCCTTTACCTGCACCAGGATAATCTCAGTCAGGCTAATCTGAATGTTTTAATAACATTGCTTCTCAGTCAACGTGAGTCCAAACTAATTACCTTTTTTTCTGAGGGTTTTTTTTTCCTTGCCCAAAAGCAGATCTGGCTGTGTACACATGGACAGGAAATCCTGGCTTGCTATTGGGGCTTCTGGATCAGTGAGAAGGACAAGCTCACCACCGACATCCACAATGTGCTGATAGCAGCAGCATTGTCTGTACGCTCCCCAGGAGACCCTTCTCCTTCTTTACTCATGGCTTGTGACAGCAATAACTATCCTATTGAGTGTTAGTGTGCTGTACTGAGGGCATTGTTCAGATGATATATGCTTGTGTCATCAGTTGTCATGCTTGCAAAATGAATGGGGCCAGAAGAACTGCATGGACTTGAAAATGAAAGTGGTCTGGAAAGAAGTTGGAAGTTCTGGGCAGGAAGAGGTCAGCAATTTGCACACCCATCTGCCAATATGCCCTCCATATCCATGCACTGGTGCACAGTTTGCATGCTTAGGGATCTTCCAGAGTTTCCACCCTGATTCAGAGCAAACAGGGATACTTTTTACTCCAGAGAATCACCTGGAGTGAAATTTGGGCGTGTGTTTCACCTGTTTTGAACCTGTGCATCATCTAAATAGGTCACTGCAGGAATGGGGCAGTAATTATTCTTTTTATTTGCTGTGGACATCACCTACGTGATATGCAGTTTTTGCAATTGTTGCTTTCATGCTGCTTCAATCATATTCTTTCCAGTTGTGGGTTCTTTATTTTTATTTATTTTTTTTATTTTTTATTTTTGTCCTAGTCCTGGCCTTGTTGATTCACATTTTTGTATCACCCAACAACTTGGCAATCCAGGTTAGGTTACTGAGGGGGCCATGATGTTACAAATACTCAATGACAAAAAAGACTTGGCTCAAACAACCAATCATGTTGAATTTCAATCCAAGTGGTCCAAGGACTGTGAGAACAAAGAAATCAGCCAAAAGGACCAGAAGCCAAACAGGAGGCCACACAAAGTACTATAGGTATTGCCCCCTGCTGCCCAAAGCAGTGTCAAAGGCACTATTTCCAAGGTGAATATGAAAACTGGAAAATGCTCACTGCAGCCTTAATTCTTATAATTGCTATTCCTTTTGCAGAAATGGAAGCCACTGTAAAATACAGAGTAGGAAGCACTTGCATCCCTCAAGGGCTATTTCACACACAGAGAGACTGCGGCTTGTATAATAAAACCAAATGGATGAGAAATCAGAAGCACTGCTGGTAGTAACCCTTCCATCTGATGCAGATGTTTATTAGCTCTAAATTCTATTATTATACTCTATATTATAGTATACGATCTCTACATTATGAGCAGTAAGTTATGAGCATATTGTCATAAAACTCCTTAACAGTTGACCCCAACAGTCTCACCAGGATATAAGTTAGAAAGATCAGGCCAAATGTATTGTTGTTGGGAAAGGTTAGTCAAGAGGATGTGTAAAGTGAAAATCAGTTGATGGGTTTGAAAGGGGAACTAAATAGAAAAAGTATTCACACTGAAAGGGCTTTGCAGCTAGCCTAAGAAGGCTGCTCATTACTAAAGGTGGAGCGTGAAGGTGTCAAGTTTTAATGTTTGGGAATGCCTGTCTCTAATGGAGGAAGTGAAATTGACAGGTTTCAATTTCTAGACCTTGGCTTTGGGCACTTAGCTTTTCCAAAACTTTCTCTGAAACCCTGAGAATTTAACCACCTCTTTCTTTCTTTTTTTTCCTCAACAGATACAACATCATCATCTCTATACTGGGAATAGTTTTACTTAATGTTAGTGCAGAGCAAACTTCAGAAATTTCATCACACATTTGACAGAATAAGCTTGAGTGTTATGTGGGAGAAAGCATAACTGTCAGACTAGCCCATCTATGTATGGAAGGCTAGTGGTATTCCAACTGCCACTGCCCTGGCCTCAGGGGGAGAGAAGGACAGGCAAGCACAGCTCCACCATGTCTAGGCCCAGAAGCAGATGAAAGACCCACCCCAAAGGCCAATGCCCCAGCCTTGGAGAATGAGAAGAACCAGTAGTATGTGCTGGACTTAACCCCTTTTCCCACTGCCATTCCCTTTTCTTTTTGTGTCAAGACATGACACAATTAGATTGTAAACCTGAGGGCAAGGAACTGTGAGATTAACAATCTGTAAATCAGAGAGACTTTTAAGTGGAAGAACAAGATGCAGGTATAATCGATTGATCTATCAACCAATAGATAGGTCTCTTCATATAGCACAAAGGATAGTAAGACATTTGTGGCTTAATCTACACAAAGGACATTATCAGATGGGAGGAATTTCTCTCAATTTCGAATGGAGCCAGTTCTCAATTACGTGAATTCACTAGTTTAGCTAATTTATGTCAATTCTAATTGCATACAGAATGACTTCCCATTGCCCGAGAATCACTTCCCATTGCCTGAAATTGCATGAGATACTCTCATATGCAATAACATGAAACCCCATGATTGCATTCAGATTCCCATTGGATTATACTTCCAATTTCCATCATCTGATAACATCCTAAGTGAACTCACTGAAAACTTTAGAATTATGGAACACTTTAGAATTAGAGATTTCTTTACAAAAAGCAAAGTTAGATGTCATGACCATAATAAAATCTGAATTAGGATAATTAAAAAGTTCATAAAAGGTCATATAATTTGCAGAAATATAGGTTGATCTAATAACAGTAACAACCTAACATGAATTTGGGATTTTTTTCCACATCAGTTCCTGTTTGTGACTGCTACTCGATGGTTGCCTGAAACTGGTTCTCAAATAAGTCTTTGGTTGAAGATGCAGTCCTTAATGTGATTGCAAACAATGATCTTCTTCACATAATCAATGTGACTCATGTGAAAAACAATGTGTCCCTATGCCCAATATTACGTTCCTTTCAACTGCCTCCCCCCATTTCCCACAAATATCACTTTTTAAAAACTGCATGTCCTGTCATTGGCAGGGCCTGTTGGCAGGGTTAATCCAATAGCCAAATAGGGCTATTTCTAATGAAACTTTTGATGTTTAGACAGTATTAAACCACAGCTTTTAGGTGTGTGATCTTGTTTTGTAACAAGTGAAAAATACGAAAATTGGGTTTTAATTGGTTGCTATTAAAGAACTGATGTCACAGTTTCAGTTTTTCATTTGTTACAAAACAAATGTCATAAATTCATTCTGAGCATATTTGGAACAAGATTAGCTTTCATTTTCTTCTAGCAGCAGCCAGAAGAGGTCAGATGGAAGTTATATGGAGGAGGAATGGAGAGAAGGCAGGGAAAGAACATTGATATTGATTTTCATCTCAAACACATTTTAATAAAAATGTTTAACATTTTGATAGGGCTTCTTTATATACTGGATCTTGAGTATCATCATTATCCTCCTCCTCCTCCTCCTCCTCCCAGTGCAAGGACTCAAATAGGCATAGAGAATGAATAATGCTAAGTCTCTGGGACACATGATCCATCGCCCCCAAAGCCTCTTCCCAGCTGAGCTGCCTCTGTAGGGACAACCCAGCTGGGAGGAAGCTGAGGAGGGCAGCGGATCACCCCCAAAGCCTCTCCCCAGCTGACCCTTGACTTATCCATGTGTCATATAAAAATCCACACTTTGGGCCCCCAAGGTTGACCTCGACTTATACATGAGGTCAACTTATAGTTAAGTATATACTGTGATTCATAACAGATGGAAGGGAAACACTAAAATTACAGGACGTAGAAGAGCAGCTGTGTCTTTCACTGAAAGCAGTATAACAGTTAAGTTGAAAGGAAATAATTCAGATAAATGGAATAATGGGAATGAATGTGGATATAAAAATAATAACTAAATGAATCAAGGTTTTAATAACTAAAATGAATGGAATATTTAAATGAAAAACCTGTCAAGCCCACTGTTAGTTGGTTATTTCAGAATCTATTACCTGTGAAATGAATAATGCAGGCTTCTTGATTGCTGTTAGGGATGTGCAGGAAATTTGCTCTTCCAACTCTTCTACTGTTGAATGAATTAACCCAGCTCCACACCTTTCCAACTGATCATGGAGACAGTTAATGGTTGGAAGTTTGTATGCAAAGCATTTCATGAAAAGAAGAAAAATGTTTTTAACAACTTGTAAATATTTGAAAACACACACACACACACACACACACAAACAGTGGCCTGAATTTTGGTAGTTGTTATAACCAGAGTTGACTCCAAAGGAAACACACATCCATGACATCCAGAGCTCTGCATCATATTGGTCCCATCTAGAGTAGGTCCCATTGAATCAGTTGTTGAATGATTAACCAGCATGTAGATAAATCCGATGGATTCAGTGAGCCTATGTTAAAAAGGTTCCTTCCCCTTTGACAAGGTTGTCAAGTTGCATTCAAATGTAGAAGTGTGTGTGTGTTCATTTCCATTACTAAGCCAAGGGAGTTGGTGTTGTCAAAGACAACTACATGATCATGTGGGCAGTATGACAGAATGCTATTACCTTCCCACTGTTACCCATAATGCTCTCTATAAAATCTTGGTATAAATTATATCCCACATACATGTCCCCTAGATGAACCCTGGCTGCCTGTTCAACATTAAAGGTGAAACAAGAGGTCATATACTCACCACCCCAAGGGGAGAATCACCTTAGCAAATATTGTTTCCAGATAGTCTAGGAAGTTGCAAGTAAGTTTATCATTCAGCAATCAGGAGGTGTAATGTTTGTCCTCCTTAAACCACTGATTCCCCTCCTCAGGATGTTACCAAGATAGATTAAGTCCTCTAAGACAATCAGACTCCATTGTCCAGATGATGTCCGCCATCAAGCACCTTTGCCAGACTCAGGCTTTTGTCCTATAAAAACCCTAGGCTTTGACCACTCGGTGTGCCATTCTCGATACTCCACGCTGGTCTGACCTCTGACACCGGCAAGGCTGTTCAAACCCACATTGCGGAACTGACTTGTCCCACATCCACTCTTTCCATCCAACTCCAGAGGAAAATCTACACTCTGGTAAGCATCACCTTAGCAACACCTGGAATCTATCCCCACTTTAACCCCTGCTTTTCCTGAGCCTTGTATGTTGTGTGTGTGTTAGTGAACTGTGTGGTTTTCTCTCTCTTTTAAGAAACTAGATAAACCTGACTCTGCCCCATTTCTGGAAACCCTGGTCTTCTCAGTATACACAACGGGAGATGAGCTCGCAGGGCTGTTGTAGCTGGTCCATCTCGCTGTATTGAGCTAATTATAAATTCCCTTCACTGGACCCTTGGCTACACTACTGAAGTGGTTCCTATTTATCTACTTGCACTTTTACATGCTTTCGAACTGCTAGGTTGACAGAAGCTGGGAGTAGTGATGGGAGATCACTCCGCCATGTGGTTCTTGGGTCTCGATCTGCTGACCTAGAAATCGTCAGAGTCAGCCTCTTAGCCACTGAACCTACCAGTTAGATTTGGTCCACTGTGTACATTTCTAAAAATCTAAGATCCTTTAATAAATGGGGGTCTATTACTGTTTCCATTTGAAAAATATGTATAAAACTATACACTTTTGTTAGTGTTTTTTTAAATCCACATAGAACTGGCCAAAATAGACTTGGAGGTAGGAAAAGGAGGAAGTCCATAGAAAGCTATTTCACAGATCTCTGACTGCAGTCTTCTCACTTTGCCACCACCCACTGTAGTAGTCCCATATTATATTCAACTTCATGTGAAAGAGGCTCCTAAAGCCTCAGTATCTGAATATTATCCTCCTTGAATGGTTTTATTGAGCAAAGCCAAATAGTCTGTATATGTGTAAGGCTACATGCTTCTATGCATATGTGAGAACGTAGAGAAATTTGCTAGGGACGAAAGCTTTGCACAGCACTATGGGAAGGCTTGCATATTATGAATAAACATACTGAGCAAGAACGAAATAGCTTAGAATCAACTAAGGTTGATTTGTATTTTATTAAACAACAGAAAAATGTGCTGTATCACATACCCCTTTAATGTCCTTTATGCTTTGGTGATTTTTATAGTGAAAACAAGAATTAGTTATTTATTAGTTTATTTATTTGAAAAATCCAAGGGGATTTTAGAAGTGATATTTGGTAGTGGCAGATAAACAAAACACACACCTAGAATGGCATTTGCACATGGTGCAGTCAATATGCTCCCTTCCTATCCAGCTTCACCACCACTCCCAGACCAGTTTTATATCTTGTCTAAATTCTACACACTGAAGCAGTATCTTGCCTGAACATACTGAGTTTCTTGTATTACATAAACATTGGTTGGCTTCTTTCTTCTATAGGAGCATCTGCTCAGCTGACAGTCCCTAGTGAACCAGCTTTGTTTTGTCCAAGGCACCGATCATGAGTAATGGATCTGGCTAAGCCTGATAGTGCATGATGTAATTGTCAAAGGAGTTTAATTATCAGCACATTACAAGTGGGATATTTTTTTTTCTTTTTCTCAATATGGTGTTTGGTTCACTTTCAGGCAGTTTTGAATTTGCATAAACTATGGCAAAATCAGTTGGGCTAGAAAGCAGTTGTTACATTAACACACACAGCCCGTTCTGCACATTATTTGCCAAAAACAAATGATCTGCCCCAATATATAATCTATTATGAAATTATGAGCAAGCTGTAAGATTGAAGTATTACATATGAATATTTTTTAAAATACAGTCTCATGAGCCACTGGGCATTCAGTACATGCAGTAGAAATGTCAACAGTAATTAGAAATGTTAATTGCTTTGCACCCTTTCTAGGCCAGTTGTTCTTGGACTCAGGGCTGTTTCAATTACTATGCTCATCCAAAATCAACTCTGCTGGATCCAAGGATGAATGTTTATGCTTATGCAAGTAGCACTTTCAGGATTGGATTTAAGCTCTTTTCCTTTAGGTAAGAAGAGCCAGAATTTGAAAAAGTTACTGTTTTAGATTACAACTCCCAAAATCTCCCAGCCACCATGGTCACCAGCTGTAATCTCAAAATTTTTCCAGGCTCTGAGAAGGGCAAGCCTGGGTGCGAAGTAAGGAAAGAGGAAAGCCCTGCACAGAAGGGCCCTTAGCTCATGACTGGACAATTGCAGCAGGTTTGGAAAAGATGAGATGATATTTTATTTATATCCTACCTTTCCCCCAAAATTGAGACTCAAGGCAACTTACAATTTGGACCCTGGGGCCCAGGACTACTAAAAAAAGCCACAGGAAAGAAAGAAACAAGGACTGAAAACAAAATCAAGCAGCCAGAAATCCATTTCTGGTTTTAAAAAACAGGGTTGGGAGGGTGATGCCAAACAGGGAAAGATGTCCTGCAACCTGGTTGTGTCCACTTCTAGGAGATGAACAATTTATGGTCACTTCTAAGAGAAGCTACCAATGTTTTGGGGGCCATAAAAGGGCTTGTTTTGTGAATTCAAAAGAATCAAGGGCCATAATCAGCTTCCTGGGAAACGTGTTTTGTCCAATCCTGCCATAGATACTTCAGGGGTAGCCACAGTTCAGCAGAACAGCATGTGTTTTGCATATACAGTGGGCCCTTGTTATCTGCTGGGGTTTGGTTCCAGGGCCCTCCATGGATAACAAAATCCATGTATGCTCAAGCCCAATTAAATATAATAGTACAACAAAATGGTGTCCCATATATAAAATGGAAAATCAAGGTTTGATATTTGGAATTCATACTTTTTGGGAATATTTTCAAGCCATGTATGCTCAAATCTGTGGATAAAAATCTGCGGATAAGGAGGGCCAACTGTATACAAGGTCCCAGGTTCAGTACCTGGTACCTTCAGGTAATGGATCTCAGGTAGTGGATTTAATTTAATTTAATTTTTATTTTTTACAGTCAACAGAGCATTTGCATCAGTCAATATTTAAAAAGTACGATACATGAAACAAAACTTTAAAAATCTTACTGAACATTCCCACATTTAAGTTAAAATTGTTCAGTCCATGACCTGGGATCAATGGGATACAAAAATATTTAAAACACTGTAGCTTGCTGAATAATAATAATGGGGGGGAAAACATTTCTTTCATCAAAAAGACAACAAAATCTTACATCTGCCTGGAAACAACGTTGAAAGGGGGTAACATGTATTTTTCTCAAAACTCTTGATCAAAATTGCAATGAGAAAAAAAAATCATGAACACTTGTATGTCCTCTAAAGAATTACAGGTAGTAGGGAAGCCCTGAGACCTTGGAAGGTTATTGCCTAGTCAAAGTAGATTACATTGGACTCGCCTGAGGCAGCTTGAGGTGTACAGTCACCCGTCTGTTTTCACAGGGTATCCATTCTGGATCCCCCCACAAAAATGGAAAACTGCCAATATTCAAGCCCTATTGGCTTGAATGGTGGAGTGGCCCCGTCGGCATGTACCCTATTTTAAGTCCCTCTCTTTGCCCCTCACAAGTAAGTGAAGGACACTGATCTGAAGTCCACACAAATGGAGGGATTATTGTAGTTGTTTCGCTCATGCCCCACATTTAAGCTGAAATCCTGTTGGGTAGTCCCAAGTATAATAAACCCAATGAATCAATTGTTAAATGAGGGTCAGCCCATAGATACATTTATCTGAGACCAATCTCCATTGAGCCAAGTGTAAACATGCACAAGATTGTACTGCAGGCTCCACAGAAAGTTGAACCATAGTTTGCATTTATATAAATAGGCTAGTTAACTCATCAAATAAAGGACTTTATTAGTTACAGTAATAGTTGGATGCTACAGTTGCCAGACACTTCAGTGTCTCACAAAGTGATGCAACATCCATTACTTCAAAAGCCCTCATGAGATTTTTGTCTCTGTATTTTATGTTCCAAATAAGCTTTAATTCCTTAACAATAAAGCTATAGGTGCATTTTTGTATTTCCAGTAAGTTTGCTGGACTTTATCTTTGTAGAAACACAAGGTAGACAGCAATTTTTATGCAAGTTTTACATACCACTGTATTTATTTTAGTATATTTTAAAAGGCAGTTGCAAAAGAAGTCTCATGAGAATCACCCAAAGACTCCTAAGAGAAAAAGAAGACAATTTTTGAAGTCCCAGTACTAGAAAAAACACCCACAAATGTGAGAGGCCCTTAGCAAATCACCTCTATACATGGAGCAGAGTTTCAGCGTCCATATTTCTTAGCAATATTTACCATAAATGCTTAGTGATTAGGGAGACAAAAACAGCACTTCTCAGTTCTGTAAGAAAAGGAGCAACAACGATTGATGAAAATGTGTTTCTGCAAATGCGACTTATGTTGACAATATAGCTCTTATTAAATCAGTTGCCTGAGGTATGATGCAGACCATTGGAGGAAGCAAATATACATTTTCCATTATGGATGCTTCTCTTCTTTTAAAGAAGATGGAGGGTATGGAATACATATTTTAATGTTGTAATCTTCCCCAGTTGCATTGCGCGGGGGTGGGAGAGATAAAAATAAATTATTATTATTATTATTATTATTATTATTATTATTACAGAGTTACCCATCCCCCTTTCCATCAATAGACAGAAACAAAGTAAGGGTAACAAATAATGATGATCTGTGGCAATAGTTCTTTTTTATATTCATAGAAACATAGGCGCTGTACAGATGGCCCAAAAGGGCCGTCCCCGTGCCATGATTAGGGCTGGGGAGTGCACAGCATTCGCACGCTCCCCAGCCCTAACACGTATGGACGGTGCTATTTTTAAATGGTGCTGTCCATACAGGCGCGCTATGATGATATCTTGGTGTACGCTGCATCCAGTTGGACCGGTGTGCACCTGATGTCATGGCAGTGCTGGAGGGCACCTAGGGCGCCCTTTCAGTAGCACTGAAAGGAGCTCCAAAATGGAGCTCCTTTTCAGGAAGTGTGTCGTTCCCATGGCAACTAGATTGCTGCGGGAACGAAGGCAGGCTATCCTTGGGGCTTCATGCATTTTGCCTCCGCCAGTCAGGCTGTCCTTGGGGCTTCATGCATTTTGCCCCTTTTCTGCGGCCTGGAAAAGCGGTGGACTGGGGCCTAAGGGGCAGCTGGTGAGGCTGCCCTTGCACCAATCCACCACTCAAAGGGGGCGGCTATAGATGGCCCTTTTTGGGTGGTCTGTAAAGCCCCATAGATTCATACAGTTGTGAGAGATTACAAGGGTCACCTAGTCCAACTCTCTAGTATGCAGGAATATATAACTAAAGCAATCCCGAAAGATGCCTATCCTACCTCTCCTTAAAGACCTCCAAAGAAGGCAGTATATTCCAATGGAGAAAAGCACAGTCAAGACTTTCTTCCTAATGTTTGGATGGAATCATTTTTTCTTGTAATTTGAAACCACTGGTTCATAATTCTGGTCTCCGAAGCAGCAGAAAACAAGTTCCCTTCATCTTCTAAATGATATCCCTTCAGGTACATATTATGCTTCATTGAGAGTCAGATGACTTTAGAGCAATGATGGGCAATCACTGAGATTATTTTCAGGTTGGCCAAGTGTCCAAAGGCCACATGTTTTTGTTTGTGCATTTTAAAATCTTCCTTAAAAGCCCTTTCTTGAACATTTCAAGCAACAGCAGAAGTATCCACACATCATTCTTTAACATATCATTGTATTTCTGATGATGAACAAATTAAACAGTCCCCAAGATGCCCCACTGCTCACAGTTAGTCAATATATTCTAAGTTCATTCAATATTATTAAAGTAATTGTTTCTTAATATTGAAAGGGAAAAATCCCAAAACACACTCAGATTTAATTATCACAAAATTTATCAGCATTAAAAAAGTAAAATTACTCTATTTGAAATTAATTGTAGATTGCATATAATTTATTATTTAAGTAATATGATTTTAATCAATGATATTGATTTTCATACGGATTTGGAAATGGGATATTATGGTACTGACCACGCCATTGACTACAGTGCATTTTCTAATTGACTAGGATGTATCCAGCAGTATTTGATTGAATTTTGATAAGAAACAATACATTCCTGCATATATAAAGGACACAATTTTATTATGCCATTGTATTTAATGGAACATCACAGTCCACAGAGGATACCAATGGCCCACTGTATTTTCAAGCCATGGATGAATCTGTGGATAAATCTGTAGTTGAATCTGTGGTTAAAAAATCTGTATATATAGAAGGATGACTGTATAGGCTGGATGAGTGTTTGCCTGGAGAAAGATAAAGATTGGTGGTAAAGAAAAAAAGGGGGGGGAGAGATAACATCAGAGTGGAATTATGAACTTTGAATCCAGGTGAAGCTAGACACTTTTGCTAATAGTAGTACTGTGGGCCCTTAGTGTCCATTAGGGTTTGGTTTCAGGACCCCCTGTGGATACTAAAATCCATGGATGTTCAAATCACATTGTATACAATGACCTAGTAAAATTATGTCCCTTATATAAAATGACAAAATGAAGGTTTGCTTTTTGGCATTTGGGGGTTGGAAATATTTTCAAGTTCTGTATGGTTGAATTTGTGGGTGTAAAATCTGGAGAGCCAGCTGGTTTAACAACAGCAGCTGTAAATCCAATAAGATCCAAACAACAATACCATTATTAGGCCAACCAAAATGCACAACTACATGTTGCAAGCTTTTGAAAGCACACTGGCTTCATCAGGCAACAGGAGGGAAAAAACTGAAGATGTAAGTCATAGGCCTGTATTTTCTCCTTTTGGTCTTCAGTTAGGTAGTAGGGTGGGGTATCTGCAGGCTGGCACCTCCTCCTTTGGCCATGCAGTCAATGGTAGATTGTCAAAATCAAGGAAATTTAATGTCCATTTGCAATTCAAAGAAGATGTTTCCTTAGGATCCAGCATGTCTCCTTCCTTTGTAAAGCCACAGGCTCCTATGTAGGTAGAGAACACTGAATTTCTCAAGAAGTCTTCATGTTTTGCATCAGGAAAACATTAGATGATGTAGAGGTAAAGCATGCCAATCAGTTCCATTATTCCTTTGTTTGAGGCAGAATGCTCAGATGGCAAGGTGGCTACTAATTAATACTACTAATAAAAACATCTAGGGGTTGCTATGTTGGGCATACTGCAAATCCAATAACACCCAAAGAATACCTTTATTGGGCCAACCAAAATGCACAACTACATGTTGCAAGCTTGCTACAGCAGCAGTAGTAATAGTATTTATTTATTTAATAATATGACACCCCCTTGTCATGGGGGAGAGGCTTGTGTACCCTAATGAAGCTGTAAGCTATGCTGGCGGTGGCATAAACAGCCACCAGTAGGGCCTCCCATGCCAGATGGGTCACAACCGAAGGGTCTGACTAAGAGCGTCAAAGGGCAGGATGGGCTCTTTAGCCTTATGGCCTTATGGCAACCATCCTAGGAGAAGGAAAATTCCAATCCCAAACCTGGGCAGATGGTGCTTGTCTAACCCTGTAAGGTAAACCATCTAAGAGAAGGAAACTCTAATCAAACCTACGACCCAAGGATCTCGCTGCTACCGTCCTAGCTTGCTTGGCCTCAGCAGACGAACCTTTGGTTTAAAGGGTGAGACCAGTTCTGTGCACGCTGCGCTTCACCAGAAAAATCTATTGCACAGGCTTGAAGGATACATCCAATCCCCCCCCCCAAAAAAAAGTTCTGTAATAGGTGACGGACAAAACGGCAGATGAAAGATGCACTGGAAGCCGCAGACGCAACCTTGCATGCAGGCGGTTCAGGACTTTGGTCACTTGAGACTGACCGGGAGATGACAGTCTTGTTCGGCAGCATCCTTAATGACCAAGCAGCCTTTTTTAAGGAGAGCACTGCTTGCTCCATATGGAGAGGGGCCTAGAATAGGTGGCCTAACAAAAGCTCATCTCCATCTACCCAGTTGGCAAGCCACGGCCAATGGGCATCTTCTGATGCGGTCAAGCAAAAACAAAGATACAAGGGCACACACCAGACTCCAGAGGTGCAAACAGACTGACGATTGCATGCTGGAACATCAGAACCACGCAAGATTATGCAGATAGTGGATGTCATGAGCTTCGTTCTGCTCTAATAGCCCATGAACTATCACAACTAAATACTGACATCGCTGCTCTTAGTGAAGTTTGTCTCCCTGAGGAAGGCAGCCTTAAAGAACACGGTGCCGGCTATGTCAAGAAATGGAGCATGGGACATGCAGTAATTGAAATGAAAAGATGTATGTGAGAAACAAAGGGACAGAAGATTTCCAATTAGAAAGTTTCCAGCATGGCAAGGCACATACACAAAATCACAGGTGCAAATATAATCAAAACAATAAGTCTTGAAAGTCAAGGTCACTAAAGAATGTACATTGAAAACACCTGGAACGTGACTCATGGGCAAGACCACCATAGTCAAGGGTTGGATTTAAGTCTGGGGAGAGAAAAGTCAGCCAATCAATGTGGATATGCACACCCAGTGGATGGCAACTAACAATAGGAATAATTGCCAGTCTTGTCCATGATGATGGTGGTGGTGGTGGTATTTTTTGAACTGGGTGAGCTGTGAGGATTTGAAGTGAATGTATAGTGTTACAGAAGCTTAGTCAATGTGTTGCAAAGTTGTTTGTTATTTTATTAGTTGTATGTAACCAGATATCAGAATAAAAGTAGTTCCATTGTTTAGACTACAAGTTGTGTGGATTCTCGACTGTTTGAAGCAGGAGTGACAAGCTGTGAAAACAAGGACCAGCAGTTCCTGAGGTGGTGATATCCAGATGAGAGAGAGAGTGCAAGAAGAGATTTGTCAGGATCTTCACCTACTCTATTTGCAACACAACAACCACTGACCAAAACTGGTCATCTCTGCTTTACCAAGTTGGTGAGGAGTTACAGCCAGAGGTTATGTGCAACAACTCCCATCATCCCTGACAGGCTATACACTCTACTGTTCTGGCAAACCAAAAACTGAAAAACATCTTTCAGGAGTAGGCTTTATGATTAAAAACTCCATTGCTTCCAAACTCGAAACTCTGCCAACAGATCACTCTGATCGCTTTATCTCCTTACGCCTCCCACATGTTGTTCTCTTCAGTATACATGCCCCAACTATGCAAGCCGACTCTGTGGAGAAAGACAAATTCTACTCAGATCTATGCCACCTCAAACAAAAAGTCCCTGCAGAAGATAAAATCATTATCCTTGGTGACTTCAATGCCAGAGTAGGAAAGAACTTCGAAGCATGGAAAGGTGTTCTAGGCAAGCATGGTGTTGGAAACTGTAATGACAACTGATGCCTCCTGCTAGAGTTTTGTGCAGAACAGCAGCTGACTATTACAAACACTATCTTTCAGCAGAAAGATAGTTTGAAGACAACCTGGATGCATCCCCGATCCAAACACTGGCACCTCATTGACTATGTTCTAGTGCACCAGAGAAACATTTGTGATGTCCGTCATACTCGAGTGATGACCAGTGCAGAATGTCAAACAGATCATCACCTTGTAAGATGTAAACTAAATCTTCATCTTAAGCTCAAACCTAAGAGGGGTGGCATCTTAAAGAGGAGACTCCAAGTCAACAATCTTCAACAAGCTGCCATAAGAGATAACTTCCAGGCAAATCTGCAATCAAAACTTGATGACCATCCTATAGACTCTTCTCCTACAGTGCTTTGGCAACATATCAAAAACAGTATCTGCAGTCTGTGGAAGAATCTCTCAGGTTCTCCCACAAGAAGAATCAAGATTGGTTTGGTGAAAACAACCAAGAGATCCAGAAGCTATTGGCAAAGAAGAGAACTGCTCATCAGGCACACCTCACTCAGCCATCTTGCCATGTAAGAAAAGCAGCCTTCCATCTCTCATGCAGTAAACTCCAACAAAAACTCAGAGACATTCAGAACAAGTGGTGGATCAGCTTACCAGAAAAGACACAACTTTGTGCAGATCTGGGTGATTCCAGAGGATTCTATGAAGCTCTTAAAGGAGTGTTTGGACCTACTTATCAGGTCCAAAGCTCTTTATATAGTATAGATGGTCAAACACTAATCACAGACAAAGTCTCCATCCTGAATTGATGGGCTGAACATTTCCAAAGTCTCTTCAGTGCCAACCGAGTAGTCCAAGACTCAGCTATCCAACATATAATACAACAACCAATGAAAAATGAAGTGGACGTGGCTTTCACCTTGGAAGAGACGATTAAGGCCATACAGAGATGAAAAACAGCAAGGCAGCTGGGACTGATGGAATCCCACCTGAAGCCTGGAAACACGGAGGTCATGTACTCCATGCCAAATTCCATGAGCTCCTTGTGAGTTGCTGGGAAAAAGGTGAACTGCCATAAGATCTCTGAGATGCAATTATCATTACCCTATATAAGAAAAAAGGAGTGAAATCTGATTGCTCAAACAATCAAGGTATAACACTGCGCTCCATTGCTGGAAAAATCCTTGCCAGGATACTCCTGAACAGATTAGTCCCTGCTATTGCAGAAGAACTTCTCCCTGAAAGCCAATGCGGCTTCAGAGCTAATAGGAGAACTACAGATATGGTAATTGCTCTTAGACAACTGCAAGAAAAATGTAGAGAGCAGAACAAAGGACTCTATATAACATTTGTCGACCTTACCAAAGTCTTTGACACTGTGAGTAGAAAAGGTCTGTGGCAGATCCTAGAACGACTAGGATGTCCCCCCAAATTCCTCAAAATGATTATCTTGCTGCATGAGGGCCAGCACAGTCAAGTCAGATATGATGATGCTCTCTCACAGCCCTTTTTTATAACTAATGTTGTGAAACAAGGTTGTGTTCTCGCTCCAACTCTATTTACAATCTTCTTCAGCATGATGCTCCAAAGGGCTAAGGCAGATCTTGTAGAAGAAGACAGCATCTATATATGTTTCTGTACTGATGGTAGCTTGTTTAACTTAAGCCGTCTGAGGGCTCGCACAAAGACTCTAAACTATCTAGTCTGTGAGCTTCTTTTCGCTGACGATGCTGCCCTTGTTGCCCATACAGAAGCAGCTCTGCAGCGTCTAACATCCTGCTTTGCAACAGTTGCAGAGCTGTTTGGGATGGAAGTCAGCCTGAAGAAAACAGAAATTCTCTACCAGCCTGCAACACAGAAAGAACACTATCATCCTCACGTCACCATAGGCAAATCTGTGCTTAAATCCATTGAGCAGTTCACCTACCTGGGAAGCATCATCTCCTCAGACGCCAAGATTGATAAAGAGATCGATCACAGATTAGCAAAGGCATATAGTACATTTGGAAGGCTTCACAAAACAGCCTGGCGTAACAAACACCTGAGGCGAAGCACAAAAATCAGTGTGTACAGAGCCATTTTACTGTCCATTCTCCTCTATGGGTCTGAAACATGGGTCACCTATTGCCAACACATACAACTCCTTGAACATTTTCATCAGCGCTGTCTACGCACAATCCTAAACATACATTGGACTGACTATGTGACAAATGTTACTGTCCTTGAGCAAGCAGGGATCACCAGCATTGAGGCCATGCTACTGAAAACGCAGCTGCGCTGGGCAGGGCACGTTTCTAGGATGAAGGACCACTGCCTCCCAAAAATAGTGCTCTATGGTGAACTCGCCATGGCTCAGCGTTAAGAGGGGCACCCCAAAGAAGAGATACAAGGACTCCCTGAAACAACATCTCAAACTTGGCCAAATTGATCACCAACAATGGTCTGCCCTGGCCTCACATCGGGAGGCATGGAGACACACTATCCACAATGCTTAAGCCTCTTTCGAGAACTCACGCTGAACGAGTCTCGAAGAGAAACAACAACGCAGAAAGAACCACAATTTGCAAACACCACCCAAGGAGGCTTTTGCTGTGCTTTCTGTAACCGGACTTGTTTATCTCGGATTGGCCGTTTTAGTCATCAACGCACTTGTAGAATGCATGAGATGAATCCTTCCTGAATCTTCATTAGTGAAAAAAAGCCAGAGAATATGATGTAATCTTCTGCCTGAAAAATTGAGGTTACCTTTTCTAATTAATCAAAATCCTTTAATTGATTAATATAATCCAGTATTCAATCCTAAACAGAGCTAAATAAATTAATCTATTCTACTGCATCCCTAAGTAGACTATTATTAAACTCTTGAAGATACTATCTAGCTATCTAGCTATCCAGCATTATAAGTTGCAGTAATTGTAGTTTCTCTACAGCTCTGCTTTAAGATAGGTCAGATTTTTAACAAGATTATGTAGGAAAGCATTAAAGATTTAGCAGATTATTCCTTGGTGCCTAATGCATTTTAACTTGTATGTTAACACTGCGAGGCTTCCTACAGCAATATATTTGCTCTGTTTGCCATGGATTTCTTTCTGAATTTATTATAAGTCAAAACAAATACAGAATTTAATTAATGCACCCCAGCAATTAATAATGCAAAACCACACATTAAAAAAAGAAAACTCTGAACAATCAAGGAGGCCCTTGTGTAAAATGAGCACAGCAAATGATAAGTAACACATTTTGCTGCTAAACTATTAGTATGTGTTTAAGAGCAAGGAATTTCTAGAGCTGGTCTTGCAAAGCAAATAAGCTTCCTCCTATATCTGAAGCATTTAATAGAGTGATGGTTCTGAAGAAGGTTAAAATCCCACAAACTGTTTATTCTTGATATCAAGTTAGTTTTAAAAACTCCATAAATAAATATACTTTTGAAGTTCCATTGTAAGAGTAAAAGGTAATCTTGAGAAGCAGCATCCAGTAATAATATGCAACATATTGTGCCTTACACTGGTGTAATCTCACTTAAATTGGCATAAGTCCCTGTCTGCTTTAAAATGGCAGATAGACGGGTTTCCTGTACATTCCACTGCTCTTCTCAGCCACTCATGGATTATGGAGGTGCACCTGGGTGCCATCCAGATGCTGTTGTGCAGCTAGAAAAGAAGCAGCAGCTTTCGTTCCTGTCCAGGGGATGAAGGTTTGAGTCCCCCAACAGCACAACAACAGATAGATAGTACCTGGATGGACCTCAATGGTCAATCTATGGCCAGGGATTAATTTATCCATCTGGGGAAGAAGGAACAGTATTTCAGGTAGTGTCCCAACCAGACAGACACTACCTGAGGTTTAGCCAGATGTCAAACAGAAACTTGGGTACCACATCCTGTCACTAGGGATTTCACTGTGTTTTTTAAGTAAGAATTTACCAATATTCTAATTATGATTAGGAAATAATAGAAATATTTCAAAATTTTAAAACAAAAGTATGGGGTAGGGAGAGTGAGACTAAAACAGACACATTTTTCCATCTTGGTTCAGGTTTCAAATGCTTAACACTTCTAAATATAAATTTAATTTCCTGGGTCTTCAATGGTGTGTTTATGTTGATTGCCCCCCCCCCCACACACACACAAACACACACACTAGCTGGCACTTCATCTTTATAACTTGAATCACAGTTAGAGTTGCTATTGTAAAGGGGTATACCTCATTTCAAAGCCCCTTGTCCATTATTGGAATAACAAGTGTCAGCTATTTTGAGGAGTGTCCCCCATTTGAGGGTTGGAAAGTGTTTCCTTTTATATAAACTGAATAAGATGGCAAAAAAAATTTCTCCTATTTGTAAGCATGGGCCTCTCACAAAGACAGAAATATACGTATGCAATTTACGAATGTGGACAATATGTTAATATTACAAAGAAATGTATGGCTAAATTAACTGAAATCAGTCATTGCATTTGTTATTTGGGTAGGACACAAACTTGATAAGCCTTCCTGATAGGCCTTGAATTTTGCTTTCCTTTATTGCTATTTGAAAATTTGGCAATGCTACTAGCAGGTAGTATTAATTTAGTTTAGCTGTATCATTTCAGTTTCACTAGATGAAAAGGAGTGAGAATATTTCTAGTTCCTTTTAGAAGAATTTGTGAAAATTAACCATTTCCTTCAGTGTTGCTAAAGGAGAGAACTTCAAGTCAGAAAAACCTTAATGTGGCAGGAAGCAAAAACTGACAGGTCCCATCCTCTGCCTGTTGCCATTGTGCATATGTGCCTTCAAGTTGCCTATTGATCCAATGAATTTCATAGGGTTTTCTTAAGCAAGGAATACACAGAAGTGGTTTTGTCAGTTTCTTCCTCTGAAATATAACATGCAGCACCTGATATTTCATTGGCTTTCAATATCAGATGGGATCTGGTGGCTTTAGGATATTTTACCCCTCCTGTCATCATTGCCAAAGTAATATCAACAGCCAATCCAATTGGCTATTGTAGATGGAATGGAAGAGGAGCACCGTCTTGTCCTTCATCTCAGCAAGTAAAATGCCTCAGGCCAGTCCTGTGGTAGACTGTCAGCCCAATAATTCAGTTCAATTCTACCTGAATAACAGGAAAATTATTTAGGTAAATCACACAATAAGAAAAATGAAATTGATTGATATGTATTTTTATTACTATCCATGCAAATTCAAATTGCTACTAAGTGACAATTCTCCTCTTCAATGGGGGGAAAAAAGGAGAACTTGTGATTTTTGCCAGGCTAGAGGACTCCTGGACCCTGTATTCCTTCCTTCCGATTATATCATGGGCTCTTTTTTCTCTTTTTGTTTTTTACATTACACAAGAGAAGTTTATTCAGTGACAGTGTTAAACATCAAACCTCAATGTGAAAACATTTTTAAATGCCATGCATAATTAACCTGTGGAATTGGTTACTGCAGGAGCTATTTAGATTTTACTTGGGAAAAAAATATAATATTTATGGGGATCATAATGCATGTTTAATTATAGTATTAAAAATGAAATTACACTTGTAAACACATTATCCTAGTTATTAACCCTTGGCTTAAGGGCAGAAGACATATGCCAGTTTAGATAGGAATCAAGGAAGGTTATGAATGGAAGCCTTTAAAGCTGCAGAGAAAACTAGATTTTTCCCCCCTCCAGCCTAATTTTTAAAGGTAAGCAAGGTCATAGCCCAGTTTGAATTTACATACTTGATATTTCGCTCCCTGATTACTAAATCTGCTGCGCACATTTCCTCAGCACTGAATGAAATGATAAAATGATTTTAAAGAGAAAAGGATAATTGATTAAACTAACTTTTCTCCATTCCTCTCTGAGCAGAAGGGGCAGTAAAACATGGGCCAAGCTCATGCTATCCTGACTTGGTCCCAACTCAGGTCAGTCTCTAAGCCAGTGCCAAGATAGTTGGGTGGTTACATTCCCATCTGTTCATGTGCCATGGACCTGCTACTGTCACATGCCCCTAACCATTGTTGCTACTGAGTATACCCCCATCACCGTGTTTGATTTGGAAATGGGCTTGGCTGTATCCAAGTGACAAAGCACCCTCTTTCCACACCAGACAGGGGCCTGCTCAGTAGTGGCAATGGTAGAGGAATGTAAGGAACACACAGGTTATCCAGTTTGTGGAGGATGTTGCAAAGGTTCAGAAAAACTTTGAAATAAACCATGTGTCATTTTGACCCATGCTAAGGCCTCTGCACTGGGATCAGACTGGAACCACCAAACCGGCATCCAGTCTGTCTAGTTCCAGCTGAAGATCTGTTCCAGCTTATGCAGCTCCTGGAGAGTCCGAGGGACAAGAATATCCTGCCCCACTACTTACCCGTGATATTGAGCTGCCAAAATATGAATCATAGTCACAGAATGTAACAAGAGAGAATCATGCACAGAATGTATCAGGCTCATGCACCAAGATTTAAGTCCAAACTCTTCCTCCCCAAACCCTCAGGTTCTGTCCATTCCCAAATACATTTGCCATTTTCCCCCAAAAACCTTTTAAAAATCATCCTTCATTTACACCATCAATATTCAACAGATAAAGCTGTTCCTAGCATGGAAGAGGCTCTGCTGTCCCTGCATGTCATGTAAATATTAAAGAGGTGGGTGGAAAGAGGTAACAAACCTAATTCAGTCTGAACATAATTAAATTCACAGGGATTTGAAGCCCATCTCTTTGAAGAACTTCAACACTCTCAGTTCTTTGGCTTAATGGATGCATTTTTCAGTTTTGCTTTCTCATCTATTCAAGTTTATGTTTGTTTGTTTTAATCCCGAGAAATTCCCATCCTGAATGTGATAAATTCTTAACAAAGGCAAATTGGTATGAAATTCTCACCCATTGTAGATCATATTTTAGGACCAGAGGTCCATGTATTCACTCTTCTCTTGTCCTGTCTTCTAGCTCTGACATCTAAACATTGACTTTTTCAGAAGCAGCTGACTGCAAGATGTCAGGGACAAATGACAAGGGATGAGGAGGGGCATCTGTCTTGGAAGGTCACACATAGGGCACAAGGAAAACACATACTTGGATGACAGACAACAAAAGGCAGCAAATGATAGGGGCTTCTAATGAGTAGTAGAAAGAGAGTGATTGGAGATGATATTTGGTGGCAGGAAGGGAGATTCACCCTTCATAAAGCTAGAATTTGGGTCAGCCCAGTGAAATTGATTGGCAATAAATTCAGGTCAGACAAAAGAAAGCACTGCTTCATAATTATTTCTTTATGGAATTCACTACAAAAAGAAGACATGCACTGATGCTGAGTGGTCTATATGGTTTTGAAGGTGGATTTGAGAAGGAGCAAATAGATCATAGTTCTGCACGATCTACTCTGTTTGTCACTAGAAACCTGATATTCACAAAGGAGAACCAGGGGAAAAACAGTGGCTGGAAAGTAAGATATACCCATAGGATTGAGAAACAAAGGTGCTTTTTGCTCCCACCCAGAGCTCTCAAGCTCAACACAGAGCTTGGAAGTCATGATACTACCTGTGACAAGTTACTTTGGGGGATAATGAAGAGATAATCTTTTTTAAAAGTAATGTAATATAATACAGAGTAACACCAGTCAGGACAGGAACCCACAAGGATCACCCTTTTCTCCATACCACAGCATTGGACTTTGTTTCTCACAAAAATAAGAACTCCACATAGAATCCTCCTCATGGTTAGTGCACATCGAAAGCTTCTGCCACTGTGCCTGGACAGAAATAAGAGAAATAATTTAACATACAATCTCAGCCACAAGGAACAAGATGGATTATAAGCTGTCAGGAGTATAATTCCAGATGGGATCATGGCAAACCTAGCCACCAAAGGTCTGCCACTTTATTTGCACAAACAGGTACTTTTCTTTTGGTAAAAACATACACTTTCAAGTCATTGGTATTTCCATGGGCACGCACATAGTAGCAATGCAAGTACACCAAAGCAATAGCTCTGCACCAAGAATCAGTGAAAAGCCACCGCCGTGGCACGGGTGGCTTTTTGCCGGATCTAAAAGGACTGTCCAACTCCCTGCCTGGCAAGACCAGAATGGCCCCCTCCTTCTCAGTTTTCCACTGGCAGACCAAGACCTACCTGTTTAGACAGGCTTTTAAAACAGAAAGTTTTTAAAGCATGGGAAGAGGTGGCATCATATTGTTTTAAAGTATTTTTAACATTTTTACCTTTTTAATTGTATTTTATTCATTTAATATGTAACTTGTTTTAATACTGTAATAATTTAATTCTATTTTAATGTACTATTTTTGTATGCTTTTAATTGTACTTTTTTTTAAAAAAAATTGTGACCCCCCCCCCATGTCTCTTTTTTGGGGAAAGGGTGGGATAAAAATAAATAAATAAACATCACTAACAAATATTGTTTCTTTTACTTATTTGCTTCACTTATCCGTAGTGCCAGGGATGGAGAAAGCTGATTGTAGAACTTTCTGTTCATTTGTCAAAATAACTTGGGTGGCTTTTGGTATGTGAATATGTTTTAGATTGGGGAAAGGCACAATTTGCATTTCTGTGTCAGGCTGCAGTATGTCTTGGGTCAACCTGGTAGCCATGATACCAAATTGAAACTTGGAAATCACTACCATTCCTGAATACTAGTAAAAGGAGGGGATTGTTTGGGACTTTAATTGACAAAGACTTGGGTGGTTTTCAGATATTAACTGAGATTAAAATCAAAATGTTTTAAACATTTCTGTGACATGAGCAACACAAGGGAAAGAGATACAAAACAAAATAAATGAGCAAGCAGAAGTAGCATGTGCATTTGATTTTTTAAATTCCTCAACTCCAGGCAGGCTACCATTATGTAGAGGTGTCATGAACAGCCCACTCCCTTTGGTTCAGTAAACCAGTCTTCTGTATTTTAACAACAACGCTTTATTTCAGTAACCAAAGAAGTTAACAGTACGATTTCTGTAGCCTGAACTGCATAATCCCCAGTTGCAAGCATGGAATAAACAATGCACCTGCCCTGTAAGTTCATTTTCCCCCTCCCATTCATTCATAAACCAAATGTTACTTACCTCCTGCCCCTCTCACACATATCAATTCAATCCCTATCAAGCTTCCCATGAGACTGGCCTTGGTGAATATTGGTACCACCATCTTCCCTGTTTTGTTCATTACCTAGGCAGGCAAACACTTATGCAAACACTACAAATCTCATTGGCTTCACCACCAAATCTCTCTTACAAATTTATGACAAATTAATTATACTGTCACCATGTTTGTGTTCAAATCCAGCAATTCTATAAAGTAGCAGCATAAACAATAGCATTATTTTAAAAAGAGATAAAACAGCAAACGACTTTTATGGCAAGATTAGTCAGATTCCCAACAAGAGATGGCAATGAAGTTAGTAAAGATTTTTTCCATCCTGTCTATCCTTACTAGTTCTCTTGATTATTTTTTTCCATGAACTTTTTTTCTTCTTTCGGTCTTAGGAATCTCATTTCACACTTATCAAAGGCAGCATAATATCAAAACACCAATATATCAGTAGAAGTGTGGGCTTTTGAGCTTGATCTCAGACAACATCACAGAATTACATGCTTCATAAGCATCTGCCACCTACATGCTTCCCCAAAGAGAAGCTCAAAGAACTTCTTTCAGTACCATTTCAACAGAGATCCTAATTGATAGACAAATTATATAAGACTTATTAATTAACATTGCTATTGATTAAATCAATATCAGGCTGAGAATCCCAGATGTGTGCATCTTCTTTTAGCTTCCCACTGTAGTTTATTTGCAAGCAATCTGGAAGAGCTAAATTTTTGGCAAAGAAGAAATTCAACAAAACAGTAGGATCTTTCTCAAAGATTGTCACTCAGCAAGTATTTGAGGAATGCAGTATCATGAAGTTTCAACACCTATCCTCAGGTTTGCATTTGTCAGGTGCCCATAACTCAGGGGAAACTCTCCCCTCCACAACAAAATATTTGTCATTTTTTCTCATGGATAAATATTACTAAATAGCCGGGGCTTTTTTTAAAGCATGAAGATAATGGATACAGAACATAGTAAAAAAAACTGCTCTTGTAACACTGATAGATTTTTCACTGGGGAAAAAATGGGGTGAAATTAGACAAATCTTGACTTATAACAGCAGGAATGAGCCACTAGAGGTGGGATTACAAACTACAGTTGGCCCTCTGTATTCATGCATTCTTCATTCACTGTTTCAGCCATCTGCAGTTTCATAATTATTATTATTATTATTATTATTATTGTCATTTTATATAAAGAACATTGTTTTGCTACACCATTGTATATAATGGGATATGAGCATCAATGGATTTTGGTATTCATAGGAGGTCCTGGAAACAAATGCCAGTGGATACCAAGGGCTCACTGTACAGTGCACCCACGTCATATGTGGGTGCCTTTTATGTGGCTTTCAGTTTTTGTTGAAATCCCCATGCCATTTCTTGCTTTTGATGAGATAGTTCCTTTTTGGATAAGATTTAAAACTGTACCTTAACATTTGCCCTTGAATCCTTTTTTTACATGTGTGCATTCTCTTAGCCCCACTGTACCTGGTTCTCTCCCCCACCATTTACCAGTTTCCTCATCATCCATCAGGCCTTTAGTGTGAGCAGAAACTGTTATGCTTGCCAGAATTTTGGAAGTTCTTTGGCATTGTTTTCCTTCGCTTCATCTTTGACATCTTTTGTTTCATGACCCTAAATTTCACCCTTGACTTATCCATGGGTCATATCAAAAATTCATATGTTTGGCTCAAAACCTGCCCTTGGCTTATAGTTGAAGTCAACTAATACATGAGTATAACATTGTAAGATACTTGAGTCTTTCTTTCCTCAGAAAAGTTGTCTAATAAATGTATTATATAATAAAGGTTATAAAAAAATAAATATAGGGGTTGGACAGACCACGGCCTGCAGCCATCCCTTTTCATGCCGGATTGGGGCCAAGGCAACTTCACCTGCAGCCCCTGTGGCTCCAATCCAGCATTTTCAGTTCTAAATTCAGTTTATATTAGTTTAGCATCATTGTGTTCTCCTTTCCCTTACTAAACGCCATCCTCCTGCAGATCTTTCCTGAGATGTCAACCTTTTGAATAACCTCAGGGCAGTGAAAAACAACAACATGCATGTGTTTTTCCTTTTGCTGCTCACCCACCCCTCTAACCCAGCTGGGCTCTCTAGTACCTTGGTTTTGAATAGGGGCAATCTATGCATGTAAAAAGGTGATCTACAGCCTGACTGTAAATCAGGGAACAGATGGGCACCCTATGCCACACAAGGGATTCCAAGATATCAAATGCAGCTACAATGTATCACAGCATGAGAGCACCACACATACAAGAGGGTAATTAAGACATTGCCATAGATTTAAATATGGATGAGACACCCTTTTCAATGGCTTAAGGTTATAAATACTTAAAGTTCGCTAAATAAGAAGCTGAAGCCAAAATATTCCTAATTTGTGTGGTTGAGCATATATTTGTGTATTTCAGAAATATTCGGAGGATTTGCAGGTGTGTGTTTGTGGTTAGCAGACATGGGCAGTTAATACAGTTTGTCTCTTGACATTATCCATGCCTAATGGAGTTTAGCAAAGAAGACAGAATTACTACCCTTTCACTGAACTAGGGTTAGTCAGAGGTCAGGCAGAAGAAGCCCGTAAAATGCTGCAATGAGGAGAGGCCATTTGCATGAGATTATTAGTTTATGTCTATGCTCGTTTTAAATTGCCCATTACTGAGCTACCCAAAATAACATCAAGTTGCTGAAAAGCAAAACCCTAGGTAGGCCATTTCATTTCTCATTTTAAGCTCTTTCTAAATATAAGTTTAAAGATGCCAATCATATACAAAAGCATTCAATTGAATTTGCATAGTGTGCCACATTGGCAGGCCCTCACTTCTTGAAATTCTGCAAGATAGGTCTAAGATGTACATAGAGGTGGCTGGTGGTTTCCATATCAGTGGAATAATGGATCTTTTCTGGGCTTTAAAATACACTTTAAAAGGAGATATCCAAGATGTTGAATTCAATCCTCCAAAATAGGTCCCACGTTCTGGATAGTTCATTTAAAGATTAAAAACCCAGAGTACATTCACCACTCCACTGAAGAGGAAAGCCATCAGTTAGCATGTGCATGCAAAGACTGAAGTCCATGAAAGGGCATTTACAGTGATTGTGCAAAGTAACGCAACCATTTCTCACAGGCTATATTGAAACATGCAGAACAATATTTTAGTCATTAGCCTGGTGGGGCTGGGAAATGTATTTGGACTTCAATCAAGGCAGCAAAATGCCTTGCTCTTCAATGGTCTGTGGGCAAAATAACTGAGGGGTGTCATTTGAACTGGTGCTATTGAACTTTGGACACTACCTGACTCACTGGAACAGACAATCCTGTTTCATAAAGTAGCAGATGAGCCAGCATGATATAGTGGTTTGAGCATTAGACTACTATTCTGGTGACGAGGGCTTGAATTTCCACTCTGCCATGGCGATCTTAGCCAAGTCACACTCTCTCAGCCTCAGAAGAAAACAAAGGCAACCCCCTTCTGAACAAATCTTGCCAAGAAAACCCCATGATAGGTTTACTTTAGGGTCATTATATGTTGGATACAACTTGAAAGCACACAACAACAATGCAGAAGATAGTTGGAAGAGAGGAAGGCCATACTATTATTGGACTGATTCAAACAAGGAAACAATTGTCCTGAGTTTGCATGACCTGGGCTGGGCAATTGATATTTTGGCGGTCTCTCATCCATAGAGTCTCCATAAGCTAAAGCTGTCTTGATGGCAAATAAAAACAGTAAAATAGGAATCACTTTGAATAACATTGCCTTAAAGATGTTGGAGTTGAAGAAGCATCATCACTTGTTTATTTAGTAACTGGGGTAGAGAGGGAGCTTTGGAGTGCATGTCTTTTTCTCTCTCAGGGCTCCCTGGTCTAATTCAAGCCTTTCCTGCTTCCTGCCCCACTTCCTCCCTCCCCTTTCTCTCCAAAAGTTAGTATTAGGGTTTTACCACATTTTCTCTGAGAAGGAAGCACCCATAAGGCTTCTCAGCCTTAGAATGGCTCATGTGCAAATCAGCATCAGGGACTCTGCTACTGAAGCACAAACAACTTTCTTTAGTCTATCTACTTTCCTATATTTGATGGATTTCTTGTAACACTAAAAGTAGTTTCTTTTGTTTAACCATATCAGAGCATCCTGCACATTTCTATTCTGTTTAATACCAGAAGCTCATGCCTTACTCTGCTTAATATAAATACTGATATTTCCTACAAATGTACCATTTGGGTAGATTACTAAATGAAACAGGTTCTACCTTCAAGGTTATTAGAAGATCTACAAAATCCTTTGGAAAAACCCCTCATAGCAATTGTCAAGAAATGCTTCACTAGACAGATAGGATCACAGAACATTTTCTATTCCTATTTTCAATTTACTGTGATATTGCTGCTCAAACGAAATACAGTGGTTTAAGGTGGAGATGCTTCCCTGTATCAGTTCTGAAAACATAATAGTTCTTTTTGTTCTCACATTCAGGAACTTAGAAAATATTACAGTTTTTAATGCTGGGGGAAAAAATGACAACATATATTTTGTTGTCAGTTCCAGAATATAAAGATTCAGATAGTATCCCATTTGACAATATATTTTCTTGAGTAACTTAACCTGAATACAATATATTTAATCATATGCAGTTGCTAGTACTTTTCATCTCACCTGAAGAGAGAGATAATTTTAGCTGCTGGACTATCATGCAGCAGTCATATTAACTGGCTAAACCTATGCTGAAGGCACTTTATACAGCCATAACTACAGCAATAAATTGGGCACTTTCTTTATGTTAACCCCTTTTTAAATTGGGCTGGACTGTGGGCCCAGTTATATAACAGTTACAAGCATGCATGAACAATGCTGATGTACCTTTTGCAAACTAATTAATATTTGGATGTTTTTAGTCTGCAAGCTAACATGAGTTCAGACACGTGTTTCAAGAAAGCAAGGTTTGGAAAAGGGAACATGTCTCTAAAAGCCAGGCTGGGTCCAAGACATATTGCAGCCTGAGGCAAAGGACAAGATGGTGCTCCTTCCCATGTATAAAATAAGCCTAACTGGCTAGTAGTTGCATCTTACTTCACTTACCCCAGTAGTGTGAGTACAGTGTATTTCACTGTACCTAGGGGTGGTAAGTTAGATCAGAGGGCATAGGACAAGCCAAGTGACACATTTGGTTCTGTCCTTCAGTACTTGACCATTAGTTTTCCATCCCTAAAGATCTCCTGCCTGGAACACCTACTCTATTCTGTATAATAGTAGGACTGGCCATGTTAAGACTATCGAGGGAGGAAATGCAGATAGTTTTGTGCCTGGCTGATATTATTCTTTTAAACGGCATTAATAGTTCTTAAGTCATGCCAGTGAAAAAAATGATTATGTTTCTGACACCCAGCAGTAAAGTGAAGATTTGGGAGTATGCTGCTGCTTCAACTGCTCAAAACAGTTCTGCCTCATCTGAGAAGTTCTGACATTTCAATATTTGCACAGAGCTTGAATTAAAATGTGTAGCTGAAACAACCAAAAGCATTGGCAGATACTAAAGAATGCTGAATTGTATGCTATTTTTAACTAGAGCCAAAATCATTTTGAATTTTCAATAGCAACAAAATAGAATATTGTCTGCACTACCATTGAAGTGCTAAACAGAGCTATTTGCAGGGATCCAGGCAGAAGGATGCTGTCAAGTGAGGATGCTGAGATAGTTCTCCTTGTAGCTGCAAAAGCAGTGGTTACAATTTAATTCTTCAGTAAAGCTTTTCACTTCAGACATTTCTCCCAATCCAGAATTTCTCACATATAGCATAAGGTAGTGTGCCTGCTACTATGATTTAGTGATGCAAAGAACATTCAGAGATAACTGGAGGAAAAATATGTCACAAATTGATTTCTTGATTGTCATGAAACTATGATAAAGTGAATCCTATATGGTCATGAATCTTTCCAGTTTCAGGTTTAGTCTTTAATGTGCAGCTAACAAGTTTCCTGAGTGGAGAAGAGCATGTTCTATAGCAAAAAACAAAACAAAACCTCTGTGTAGTAAAACTGATTTCCAGGACAGAAAACAGCATTTTTTCCTTGGGATATTTGTTTTATGTTCAGAAGATGCTGTTTTCTGTGCAGAACGGTTCTTTACAACTGAAGTGCTAAGTTACAACAATGCTAGAAATTTGTGGATTGGAGGAAAATTTCATTTATGGACCAGAATGCTTTTATGGGGGAAGTATCCTCTCATCTTTTCCCATAGCTATACCCTGGGAGAAGCATTCTCTTTTTCTTGTGCATAAAAGGGAATGACTCTTCTGAGAATATGTCTGCAGTGGAACATACAGCCATCACCTAGAAAGTTTAAAAACTATGTTTCTCTGTTCAAAACAAATGTTTTCTTCATATGCACATTTAATCAAATAGAATCAAATACTTGATTTAAATTCATAGAAATAAATTGACCACAACATATTTAATTAGGTGAAAGCCTTAGTAATAAGCGGAAAGGTGAGCACACTTATGCTCCCTCAAGGATGGTACCATCACTTATTATCAGTTCTTTGGATTTCTCATCAGTCCTCACAATTGATTTAAAAATGCTATAGCAGGTTTTGCTTAATCTGAAATTTAAAGAACACACAAGAGATCCATATCCAACCTGGCAGCTTCAATGAATAACAAAAAGATCTCTCTTGTCACTTGCGCTAGCATATTTTTTATACAAATTTTATTGCATTTTTGGTAAGCAATGCTAAATAACTACAACATAGCTACTTCTGCTTGTCATCCCAATGGCCACAAGGACAAAGCAAAGTGAGAGAACGAAGCAGGGGAACATGACTCCAAGCTGCTGTGCAGTAGGGCATAGGCACCTCCAAATATATGGTTATGTGAAGCACCCAGCTGGAGAAGGTCAAACTGTTGTTATATATCCAAGTTGTGAGATGCGGTTCTGAAGATTACTTGAATGAGACATACTGCTACCAGTGGGTACAGTGTCTAGTCCAAACTTTCAGCAAAGATGATCAAGTCTTTTCACTCCTAGGGCAAGACACAGCTCAGCAATCAGATATGAAATAACAACAACAACAACAACAACAACAGAATGCCGTAAAATTTGCACAACACTTTACATAGTAAGGGTCAAATAAAATAAGGAAGAAAAACTGCCAAGCAGCGTACCATCTAAAACAACATTACATGATTAAAATATCTCTAGAATAATACCAACTAGTACATAATAAAGACAAAGTAAGCAGCAGATTAACAACCAGTAATTTGGAATACCTCCCCAAACAAGTGTCTTCAATTCAGCCTTAATATTAAAATTAAAATTATCAATTTTAAATTAAAATTATTAATAGTGTTAGTATTATATTGATGGTATCTCTGTATTTGTATTTGTAGTACACACACACACACACACATATATATCAGGAAGATTGAGAGAAATATATAAGACTAACAGTCAGGCTAGAGACACATACTACGACCTGATGAATTACATCCAAGGGTATTAAAAGAACTGCCAAATGTAATATCGGAACCATTGGCAATAATCTTTGAGGACTCCTGGAGAACATGAGAAGTCCCAGCAGACTGGAGGAGAACAAACATCACCATCTTCAAAAAGGGAAAAAAACAGGATCCCAACAATTATTGTCCAGTCAGTCTGACATCAATTCCAGGAAAGATTCTGGAGCAGATCATTAAGCAGAGAGTCTGTGAACATTTAGAAGATAATTCCATAATCACAAAAAGCCAACATGGGTTTCAGAGAAACAAGTCATGCCAGACAAATCTGATCTTTTTTGATAAAATTACCAGCTTGGTAGATGAAGGGAATGCTGTGGATATAGTATTTCTTGATTTCAGTAAGGCCTTTGACAAAGTTCTCCATGACATTCTTGCAAACAAGCTTCCAAAATGTGGACTAGACAAGGTAACCGTTACATGGATTTGTAACTGGTTGACTGGCGGCACCCAAAGGGTGCTCAACAATGGTTCCTTTTCATCCTGGAGAGAAGTGACCAGTGGGGTTCCACAGGATTCTGTCCTGGGCCCAGTGCTATTCAATATCTTTATTAATGACTTGGATGACAGTATTGAGCCTATGGATGGTGAGACCCACTGTAATACATAATAATAATTTGAAGTAAGAGGTTACAACTAAGTTTATATATTATATCTTCAGTGAGCAAACTATGATTAAAACCCCATGGTCCTCTAACTCATTCACTCATTAACTTTTCAAAATGACAGAGAGGGATCTTCCTAATCATATTATCTCAAAACGTTAGCCCTAAGAGCAACCATATGCCTATCCAGTTACTTTTGATGTCACCGTTTACCCCCATTTCCTCTAGAAATAAAATGTTAGGATCCTTTGAAAATATGACACCCCAAGGGGACAAAAGGCTCAAGTGGAATGGAAAAGTAAGCGAAAATGTGAATAGCCTCCTTATGTCTCCTGGGCTGCTTATGTTAAGAGACTGCCTTATGTCAAACCAAGACCCTTTGGAAAACTTGGACAAAATAATCCAAGAAATCCAGCCCTCTTTGATATGCACTAATCCCACATGCTCCACTAATAAGTATAATCATGGTTGGTTTGCTAGCCAATGTGCCTTACAGAAATGTATCTTAGCTAGAGCCATAAAGAAGCTAAGAGAGGAAGACTCCTCAGAGAACTATAGGTGTTATATTCACCATCGAAGGCAGTATAAAAATTTACTCAGGGCCAAAAAAATAAAAAAATAAAAAAATAAAAATACAATTCACACAACAGGCTTGGTTGGATTTAGGCCAGGTCCTTGTGGAGAATAATTCTCCAAGATTTTGGTCCCCAAGATTTTGGTCCAATCCATAAAAAGGTTCTGTGGCAGATCCTAAAATTTTTAGACCAATCAGTCTTTTGAATATCATCTCTAAGCTTTATACAAGATACCTGTTAGGCAAACTAGAGGAGTGGGCTTTGGAAAATAATATTTTCGATGAAGAAGAAGCTGGGTTTTGGAAGGGTAAATCTACACTAGATCAATGTTTTGTTTTACATCATGTGATTCAAAAATATTCTCAAAAAGATAGAAAAGACCCCCCCCCCCCAGCAACAACACACTCTCCCAAGAATTTTCAAAAATTCAGCCCTCACCCACTTAAAAATGGCCACCCAGGAACTGCTCTCCTTCTCCTTCTCTTCAGCAGGAACTGGAGCTTCTGCATTTGACTTAGTCAACTGATTTTACTTCTGCATTTGACTTAGTCAACTGAGACCGACTTTGGTCAAAGTTAGCGGCGGCAAACATTGACAGAAGGTTATTAATTCAAATGTTACACCACAATACTACCATCAGGGTTTGACTGGGGGATAATGGTGTTCTTTCTGATAGCATCCCCACAGATAGAGGAGTATACAAGGGTTGTCTACTAGCAACTTTTTTTAATTTAATTTTTATATTAATGATGTAGTCCAGGCCTTAAAAGGATCAATATTTTTCCCAGCCACTATTCAGGATGTTAAACTATCAGTTCTGTTATACGCAGATGATATTGTTCTAATCATATTATCTCAAAATGATGAAGCAATGCTTTCATAGTAAATCTTACCATCCTTCCTCCATAAGGCAGTGCGCAATATTTTAAAAAAAATATTTTAAAATGAACCCCATAGTCAAGTAAAAGCCCAGTGGTTCTGTTTGTGCCAAGCCAATGACACTACTTTCTCTGGCACATATACTTAGATATGTCCTTTAAAATGTTCCCATTGTAAGGTACTTGCTACAGGTATAAAGCAATTTGGAATGCAAGCAGCTGCATTATATCTTGTTCTGCAGTCTTGATGAATCCAAATCTGCCTCCCTGTGAACAGATGTCCCCGCAACATAAAATCTCTATTAAAATTAGTCTTAATTGGCTCCTTTGGGAGCCTAGTGTTGGCACCCAGACCAGCTAAGTGACTAGTGAATTATCATCTCACCCTATGAGCATTCTCTGGGTGGAGGCTAACTGGTCCTTCTTTATGAGAGAGGAATAGCTGGATAATAAATGAGTGTAATCCATTGGGTAATAAATGCAACCTATTTCACCTCAGATAAACTCAGGGTTAGAAATTAACAAATGATCAGGTAAGGAACAATAAAATATTTAGTAGCCTAGTGTACTGATCTTTGTAGAAATCACAGAGCAATATCCAAGGGGGACATCTTACTGCTTTGATATACATTCCTTTCATTTTCTGTCAGCATCCTAATGATGAAACATCATTCTTGTGAGTTACATTCCTCAATAAATCATTTATTGATTTCAAGCTTAATTTTTGCTAAATATTTTTTTTAAAGAATGGACACCATTTATCACTTGTTTGATGGATAATAATGCGCCAGGAAGCAGGACAAAATTAAAATATCAGCCTGGAGCAGAGAGAGAGGTGTCCAATTCTGTGTTTTCCTTATAATGTTAATGCAAATGTTTACATGCAGAAAGCATTTTCTGGGGGAAATTTGGCAGCCTGGAAAGGTACATGTAGCTCTCATCTCAGATGGACCCATTCTTTCCATTTTGAATAGGGCTGCTCCAGTTACTATACTGTGCCTTGGTGAGACCTTTATGGTGTGGTGCAAAGGGAGGCCTACTCTGTTGTGGCATATATCTAGATTAGGCTGTGTTTGCTTTTTCCAGTGTCAGCCTTCCATCTACCCAGGCAATTATTTTCAAAATAGTTAATATGAACAGTTTCCCTGGTTTTAACTGTTTTTTTCATAGGTGTATTGTTTCCATTCTTCTTATATACTGTTATTTTAACTAATTAATTTATTGTATTTGTTTTTATTTTAAACTACTTTTTCCCCCTTAAAAAATAAGAAGTGGTACAGAAATGCTAAAAATATACAAAGAATTGTCATTAATAATTTAGTCTTTTTGTCCCTGAACCTGTATCTCCAGCCTATTTTTGGGGGGGAGGGGGGACTTTCCACTGCCTCTGAAACAGAGACCAGACCTGATATCACAGAAATAAAATGGTATGATGGGAACAACTGAACTTCCTTCATGAAAATATGTACCCACGTCCATTTTCCTTTTGGTCATAGTATGTAGAAGGTCCTTTCTTTTGGCAATTCGTTACATTTTTTATTATTTTAAAATAACACTGTAAAACTGTTATTTATAGACTCAAAGAGGAGAAATTTAATTTTTTTTTTTTTGAAAAATTGTTGCCATGGAGTTCACTAGTGCCAAGGCTTGTAGTGGGCTTTCACACACTCTATTAGGCATGTCTAAACAGAAATACAATTTCCTTGTGTAATGGACAATGCTCCATGCTCTCTTACAGAGAAATCCCCTGTTGCACTTGGATTACAAACAGGAATCCCACGTGGTCATTTTTTTTTATTTGCCCCACCAATAAAATTGTTCTGAAAAGTAACCAGTATTGGTCTCTGTCTTCCCCATTAGTGGCATACAGAATTAGAGTATTGGAAGCATTAGAAGAAAGGGAGTGCAGTAGTTCTATCTTTAGTGCTCAGTTGTATATCTTTGCCCTTTAGATACCTCTCCTGTATTTCCTGTATTTCTTTGCAGAAAAACATCATTTCTCTGCTGAACATGTTTCCTGTGCAGAAAAATCATGTTTTCCCTGCTAAAATGTTAATTTTGCACAGAATAAGTTCCAAATTACAGTATTTTCTGTATAGAAAATAGCATTTTCAGTACAGAAAATATTATTACTGCATATACATATTAATTTTTTGCTCAGAAAATGTTTCCTGTGCAAGAAGTGCTGTTTTCTATCCAAAAAGGTCAATTTTTACAGTCTAAATCTGGAATTGTGAATGTTATTTGAAAATAGTTTTCAACGGATTTTCATGCAGACAAAAGAAAATTCTCAAAATTACATGTTGCTTTCTTCAAAAACTAAATTAGGAAAGAAATACATCATTAATAAATTAATTAAAGGTCTTCAGGTAAGCCAGGTGCATTAAACCTGCCTAGTTTTTCTGCAGATGGTCAGACAAACTTCATAGTGAATGCATGCAAATTCCCGTCAGGAAAATGGCTTTTGTGGTCACTTTAAGCAATCTTATTAGAGTACAGACATGGTGAACTGCCTGTGTGTTGTAGCTGGAAATCTGTCTCTCTCTTTCTGAGAAATCTTTTATGCCCTTGCTTGGTATTGTGCTGCAGCTGTCATATGGCCATGCATTTCAAAGTTGGCTCTCTGTCAATCTCTCACAAAAGCAAACAAAATCAGCATCAAACAGCATCAGGGCTCCCAAAGAGGCTTCTGTCTTGGCAGAATAACTGTGCATTCTAGGTTTTAGTTATAGATTTAAGTTTGAGCGATCCAGTTAGGATTCATTCTGCATCCGTGCTACTTTGCCTTATAAGAGAAGAAATTTAAGGGGGCTTCCTAAAAGAAAATCTGTGCATTTCTCCTTACTTTCGTCATCGAGTGGCAAAGAGGTAGTGCTTATTTAATGCAACATTGCCATCCTAGAGGAGCTTGGTTGTTTGTATTGCCCACTCAAGTGCTAACAAGCAGTCTCAGCCCAAAACATTTTGCCAGCTCCAGTGGAACCCAGAGGTTGTTCCAACCTGCTGTAAAAAAAATGGCCAGTTCCAGTGGGAAGGGCATTTAACTACACACCAGAGATCCTTTCCCATTATACAGTGTTATTCCACTTTAACTACCATGGAACCTTGGGATATACAGTTTATGCCAGAAATTAGAATTATCAGCCAGAGAACTCTAGTTCCTCACCAAACCACAAACCCAGGGTTCCTTAGGAAGCAGCCATGACAGTCAAAATGCAACCATGAAGCTATGAACAGTGGAGCCTGAAAGGGCCTTAGATGACTGTGTGCAATAAAATATTTGGTAGAGTTTGTGCTAAACTCATGCACACTGCAACAATCGATGTTGTGCCATGAACTTTCTGTCACACTGAGGCCCCATTCCCACTACATTTTTATTTGAAGTGTGACACGGGCTATATAACCCTCGTTCACACTCAAATTGACTTCCGATCCTTATCGAATCGATTAGTGGAGGAAAGGATGGGGTTAAAAGCAAATAGCCCGGGCTTTCCTGACACTAGTTTTAAAGTGGTCTTTTTCAGAAAACACGATTCTGAAGCATTTCCAGTAAGTGGGAACGCTGGTCAGAATCGTGGGGGGTTTTTTTGAGGGGGGTATTGATTGCAAAATCAATCTTGTGCATTTGTGATCTTGTGCATTTGTGATCTTGTGCATTTATGACCTTGTGCACTTGCGATCAGTATAATGAAGAAAAAGAAAAACATGCACAAACTTGCTCCTGGTAGGGTCCTTCCTTTCTTCTTACCTTCCTTCCCCCCTTCCTTCCCTTTTTTTCTCTTTTTCTTCATTATACTGATCACAAATGCACAAGATTACAAATGCACAAGATAGCAAATGCACAAGTTTGATTTTGCGATCAATACCCCCCCCCCCCAATAAAAAAAAATCCCCTGCAGGAAGGGGATGGGGCGTTAAGGGCTGTCACCATACATGGCAGCTCCAGTGGGAATGACAAGCGTTCCCGGCTAAGAAAGCGGTTCCAAACAAGGTTTCTTTTCATAGTGTGAATGAGGGGCCTTTTGGAATCGCTTTCCTAAGCGGAGCACAGCCCGGTTCCAATGTGGGTTTTTCCACAAGTGGGAATGGGCACTTAGAGTCATGATCCTGTTCAGATATTTTCCTTGAACCTGAACTCATAAGAGTGCAGTGTAAGGCAAGAGTGGGGATAGTGCAGTCTCCAAACCCCACTGGTACAGCTCCTTTACCTCCTGGGTGACCCTTAAACTTTCCCAACAACCTCCACCAACATTTTTTAAAGATATAATTGATTTGGGGACAATTTATATCACCTGAAAAATTCCCAAATGTCCCCAAACCACCCACAAATAGATCACCACCACCAGAACCCCTGCACCCACAAAGGCTCACTTGGAGACTAAATAAAACTAGGAAAGTAAGCCCTCATTCTAAGAGTACAAGAATATACTCTGTGACTAGTCCACCCTCAAGGACTGGAGAATTATGTTTGCACATCACTGACCTGTCACAAATCATATTTGACATCACGTAAAAAAAAAAAAACAAACAAACAACTGAAGGTTTCCACATTAAAATATTCAAATCAAAATGGAAATATTCCACTTCTTTTGAGTTTCTAGCTTGTTTGCTGATCTTAACCAAATTCTCTACTTGGTCAGAGCAGAAAGCAGTTGGTAGGAGAATATGATATATTCCTAAACTGCTTTCATTTATATCCATATTACTATACACAACAAGTAGTGTTTCTTTTTTGCTTGCAGCCAAACCACCACTAGACTTCATTCATGGAAGATTTTGTGTGCTAGACAGGAAAAGACAGTTTAGCTATAACTAACAGAACAAATTTCTTCCAATAAACTGCAACTGTTTGTTTCTTACCTAACTGGCTGGGACGATCTGTAGTTTGTTTTTTTAAAAAAAAAAAAAATCACAGGTGGGGCTGCATCAATCTGATTCAGATATGAAGGAAAATCTGGCCTCACCAGACATTCAGTTTCTATGTATGAAGGGACAAGTGGGGATGTATAGTTATCCCCACCTGCTTAGTCATGATGTATATGACACCCTGTCCCCAGTGCATCTGTCTTTAGCAGTCCCACCTCCATGCTTGGCATGTTGAGAGGAGACATCTGAAGTAAGAAGGTTTCTCACAAATGGCAGAATATAGGCCCAATACATATGGGCACTTTAGGGTGCCCTCTTCATGTGTTAGGGTTGCCCGGGGGTGGAGTGTATACATGCCCCACAACCCTAGCACGTGACGAGGGCTTTGTTGCTGCACAGAACCGTATACATGGCATACGCAGTGACTACGCCGCAGCTGCACAGCTTCTATACGGCGCTACATCATAGAGGCACAACTGCGACACAAAAAGGAGCTTCTTTTTCAGGCTCCTTTTTTTGTCCACACCTTCATTGCTCCATCTGGTTGCTGTGGAGAAGGTGTGGGCAAAAAAGATGTGGTGCCAGACCACCTTTTTTGGGCGGTCTGTAAAGCCCCATACTTACAAATCTACTGTTGGTAAGGGCTTTTCATCATGGAGGCTGTTCTGAATACATTTAATCAAATGCACGAAAAATGTCTTCTGTATTTTCTAGACAGCAACTGGAGTAGCACCAATTCTGTCTCGGAGTACTCTTTCAATGTATTAGGACAGGACTCAGAGCAATGGATGCAAGATACAGGAAAAGAGATTCCACCTATACATTAGGAGGAATTTCTTGACAGTAAGAGCTGTTCAACAGTGGAACACACTCCATCAGAGAGTGCTGGAGTCTCCCTCCCTGGAAGTCTTTAAACAGATGCTGGATGGCCATCTGTCAGGGATGCTTTGATTGAGAGTTCCTGCATGGCAGGGAGTTGGACTGGATGGCCCTTGTGATCTCTTCCAACTCTATGATTTGATGATTCTAGGACACAGTAATTTCTGAGGGGGCGGAGAACAAAATAACTATGACTGTCTCCAGTTGCTGGTTTCTTTCAGTCTCATCCTATGGCTGAGTCAATATTCTCAGGAATCAATTCTTTATTTCTTGCTAAGAAAAGGTATTGCATTTTTCTGAAGCTCATAATTTTTCAAAATTGTCTCTAAATATTCTCCAGCATTTCATTTCCACAATGCCCTGTAATAGTATCTAGGGCATTGTGGAAGATGCAAAATGGTGGCCCCACTGATAACACACTTGCAGCAGCTGTTATTGATATCGGCAGCAAGAACAACAAAAACAATAATGTTGTTGCTCTGTGCCTTCAAGTCATTTCTAACTTATGACAAGCCTATTAAGGTGTTTTCTTGGCAAAATTTGTTCAGAAGGAGTTTGCCCTTGCCTTCCTGAGGCTGAGAGTGTGTGACATGTCTGAGGGTGACCCAGAGGGTTTCCATGGCCAAGTGGGAGTTTGAATTCTGGCCTCCCAGTCTACTAGACCAACACTCATGCTTACTCTCCAATGACAAAGATGGACAGATGGAAAGAATCTGTATCACTAACCCTGGTAACAATGAGCCCTATTCCTGAGAAACTCCTGGAAAAATTCAATGATGTGCCCCCATACACACACACCAATTTCTAAGCCACAAATAGTGGAAGATTTCAAGAGCCCATGTCCAGAAAGTTCTACTCCAGATCACATGGTACTATCAAATAGAACCCATTTAATTCAGTTTTCATATCACCTAACTTAACGCCAAGGATATTTAAGCTTGGTTTTTAAAGAGCCAATACACAAGATCCAGATTCTTTGTGTTGATCAAGCTGTTGCTTGATTAATGACTTTATTGATGTATGTGCACCTCAAATATTAATCAAGCCTCATTGACGTATTACCGCTTTAAAATAAGTGTATTGCCTCTTTAAAATTTGGAGATGAAAACAAAACCTGTATAGTATGAAGCATGATCACCCACTGAATAACAAAATGAGCTTCAGCACTAATAAAGACTGAATAAGCATAATCTCTTTGAGAATAGTTTAGTGAATTATACCAATGTGTGTTGTATATATTTTCCTAATATTTATCATACATCAGTACAATAAAAAAGAATATATTTATACGCAATACATTCCATGTGATGTGCATCTGCAATTATTGATAGAAATAAAGCTCCTTTCTCTGAGCCCTTCATGATCAAAAATGTTACACACAAAACATGCTTAAGCCCACCTGCAAAATGAAATCAATGAATACATAGATTTAAAAGAGAGTTTTATTCTGTTAGGTTTGTGTCATTTAGCATTATTACTGATTCTAAGCAGCTTTGGTTTATTAATGCAAACTGTACAAACCTGGAGAATCCTGGATGACATTTGAAACATATCCAGAATAGATTATAATATCTAAGCGTGTAACTAAGGACAGTAACAATATGGCACAAACCTGGAATACGAGCCCACAGTACCACATTTGGCCCATAATGATGATTTGCAGCAGTGTCTTATTGGTTTATTAGCATTGATGCAGGGGATGATGGGACAATTTCCCCAGTAATTGGGGAATTTCCCCAATAATTCCTCCTTCAGCTCTATTCTCCTCTTACATGAAGAAGAAGATGGCTTGGAAGAAGGAAAAAATGTATGAGGGTACCAGTTGGAAAGAGAAATTGAGATGTATGAATACCCTTCCCACCTGCCACTACTGTTTCACAAATAGCTCACACCATACATTGTTCCAGAATACATATCCAGGGGTAGTTGTGTTGGCCATATAGCAAAATCCAATAACATTCAAAATCTAACAGACAGTGATACCTTTATTGGGCCACCCAAAATGCACAATATACATGTTGTAAGTTTTCAAAGCTTCACTGGTTTCTTCCTCAGGCAAGGTGTTAAAAACCTCAAAAAGGAAGATATTAGTCATAGGCCTGCATTGTGTTGTTGTTCTCAGTTCAGATAGTATGATGGCATTATTCGTGTAGGCTGGTCCCTCTTCCTTCTAGCCATGTGGCTACTGGGAGGTTCTCAACGTTCAGGAAATTTCACTTCCATCTGCAACACAAAATGACATTTCATATGCAATCCTGTATACCTCCATCCTTTGTGAGGCCACAGGACCCCTTTGTTAGGCAACATCACTCATACATTGGAAGAAGAAGAAGAAGAAGAAGAAGAAGAAGAAGAAGAAGAAGAAGACATTTTATTTCTAGCCCGCCCCTCTGAATGAGCAATCAGGGCAGGGTACAAAAGAGAGTTAAAACAACAGTAGTTTAAAATATCTGATCCCATCCCCACCTCCCCTCCCTAAAAAAGGATTAAATCAAACAACACCTTGTACTGTGGCCGGAAACCTGGTTTTGGGCCTGTAACTGTGAGTACCTCCGTTTTGTCTGGATTGAGTTTCAATTTGTTTTCCCTCATCCAATCCATTACCACCACAAGGCAGTGAGTGAGAGGAGAGACGCCATCTGAGGTCTGAGCAAACAATCTTGTCATGGAGAGGTATATCTGAGTGTCATCAGCGTACTGAAGACATTGAGCTCCATGCCTCTGAATGATCTCACCAAGCGGCTTCATATAAATACTAAACAGCATCGGGGACAGGATGGCACCCTGAGGGGTGCCACAATTAAGCTCGATCTTTGAAGAGCAACTGTCCCCAAGCCTCACCCTTTGGGATCTGCTGGAGAGAAAGGACCAGAACCACCGAAGTGCGGTGCCACCAATCCCCAACTCTCTCAGCCAATCCAAAAGGATGGAATGGTCTATGGTGTCAAAGGCCGCTGATAGATCCAAGAGCATGAGCTGGGTCACACTACCCCTGTCGATGCTCAAGTGGAGGCCGTCCGTCAGAGCAACCATGGCAGTCTCAACTCCATATCCTGCCCTGAAGCCGGTTTGAAACTAGCCAGTTGTTAACTTGCAACCACTTGTTCTAGTTGGTAGTTGGTCCTGTAATATCTACAGTACAATATCCCTTCAACATAGTGTGAATTTTCTTATGAGGAAAGTTTACAATGACTGGGCCTTTTTAGCTCACAAAAAGGTAGAAAATTAGTAAGAGGTTAAGTGGAGGCATTAAATGATGCATAGTGTGGAGAAATGTATAGGGGACAGTTTTCTCCCTCTCTAATTATACCTGAATTTGAAGTCAACCCAATGTAGCTGAATATTTGCAAAATCTGGATAAATGAAAGCACAGACCATAGTTAAACTGAGGAATTTGACAACATACAGTGTCATGGGCTTGCAATTTCGGGGACTTTTATAAATTTATGGAAGAGGGGCATCCATGACTACTGCTCAGGTTGCTTATATAACCTCCAGTATCAAAGATAATAAGCCTTTGAATCCCAGATACTGGAGAGCACCATTCAGGGTGTCTTGTTGCACTTGTGAGCTTCCCAGAGGCATTAGGTTGAACACTGCCAGAACAAAACATTAGTGCAGGTAGACTTGGTTTTCTACACTTCCACTTTTCTTATGCACATATTCAATTCTTATCTCAGCCATTAAATTAACAAGGGGATAGGGCTGTGGTGACATAACCATCCTCTTGTAGCAAACTCCAGAAATATCCACCGTTCTCCAGGAAAGATGAATTTCTCTCCTTCATTTATCTTGGTTCACTAAACCTGTTTCCAGTTCAGTGGTCCCTGCAACCTTTGTTTTATTCATTTAAACTACCTCTGCGTTGTTGAGGTTACCTAATTTGCTTCTGGGCAATCTTTCGTGTTATTACCACTTTTTTCTAGGAGGTTATGGATTCTATATTTTCCTCTGTGTTCTCACCATGATTTTTTCATTTGCTTATCTGTTGCTTCTTTAACTTTCTTGCTCTTCAGATATACTTGTACTTCCCATTTAGTATTGGAATGATCAGCTGCTGCCTGCTTTATAGGTATCTGACATTCTTTCGGTGTTTCTTCTCACAGCTGGGTCAAGAAATTGGTCAGTCGATTAGTATCTGGAATTGAACCCCCTTTATTGGATCAATCATTGGACATACAGCCATGTTTATTGTCATGCTTTTCATCCTGTGTTCCAAATTGGGCTTAGTTTGTTCTGTTTTGCTAAATTGCTATGGTTCCACTGATGAATTAAGCCACTCCACTCATAAAACACCACTGGCAGTTTTAAGAAATTGAATTAAACATTATACAAATATGATAGCAGTTATTTATTTATATCTCACTTTCCCTCTATTGACCTCAAGATGACATACATGGCTTCCCTCCTCTCCACTTTGCAATAATATTCATATTCCACAGAGATTTAACCACTGTTGCTTTCTCATGGTTTGACTATGAATGCTTTTCAGGGGGAAAGAAATATTGAAGAAGTAAGGAGCAAAATTTAGAAGATCCTGCACCTTACTCATTTTAAATTTATACACATTTTGTGCCTTTTCAGTTGCCTTAATGAAATTTACATAATGGGGGGGGGGACACTTTTGCTTTCCAAGGCAAGTCAATAGGATTTTTTTAAAAATCCAGATTTCTGAATTTAGATTTGAGGTCTGAATTGGATTAAAACTGAAACTAATGCCCAGTATAAATTGGCAAGAAGTGCCGTCCTGGCACCGATTCCAGGGTACAGGAGTTTGCAGTGATTTCATGCTCCTGAAACCTAGTATGTGCCAGTGCTGGCATCATGGTGGCCTCCTGTCCACACAGAGGCCGCCATGATGAAACAAGTGTAGTCCAGCATCTGCATGTCATGGCACCATACTCATGTCATTGACATGCAACAGTGCACCCATGGTGCATTCGTGGCATTGTCCACGTGCACTTAAAAGAACCTGTTTTTTCCGGGTTCGTTTGGGTGCAGAGGAACACCACACAGTTTGAGACTTTATCGTATGCACTTGTAAAACCATTTTGGGGATGGGGATGGGACTTGCGGGATGAGAGTGAACGCATTTTACTGCACACGCAAGCGTCCACAAAGAGGCCCTGTTCTGGCACCTGTACCAAACCATCCTTGTTCATTTTGGCTAGACGGAAGTCTCCCAAGCAGAAGATTTAACGCTTCTCAGCACGGGACAGGGATGGGTGCCGAAACGGGGCCTCTTTGTGGACACTTGTATGTGCAATAAAATACATTCACGCATGCCCCCGCAAGTCCTGTTCCTGTCCCCAAAATGGTTTTACAAATGCATGTGATAAAGTCCTTGGCTGTTCCAGTGTCGCTTGGGAGCAAAAATGGTCTGTCGACCCCCTAAATTACAGTATCAGCTTTCAACCTGAGTGAGGGATCGCTTTGCATAATCCTAGCAGGAATTAAAAATGTAAATCTTTATTTATTTTGTTCTTGCACACTAGAATAAAGAACTTTACAAGTTTTGTTAAGTTTTCCTATGATTTTTTCCACAAATTGGGCCTTTTTGTGAGGAAGCTATGAGAAAAGCAAAGTTTTGCACAGAAAGCACTGTGTTTTGTACAAAGAACATTATTTTCTGTGCAAAATCCTTGTTTTTGTGCAAAACATCAGCTTTTGCACAAAACCAAAGCTTTTGAACAAATACATTTTTATGAAGAAGTTTGTGGCATCTGAACATTTTCTTGACATGACGTTTAAGTGTGTTGAGACACTCTTTTTCCCCAAGGAACTCTTCCTCAAGAAGAATATTCTTTAAAAAATAGATCTTTCCTCAAAAGCTTCATCTTTCCCACCCTCTTCTGGCTTGTTTGCTTTTGACCAAAGCCACATTTAGCAACAAGAGGGGCTCTTTTGTACCACACATTAGGTACTGATCATTTCTGAGGTCTTTACTTTAGTATTACTCTGTCACATGGCAACCATAACAGGAGGAAGTTTGCTACATCAGTATCCCTAGAAATCTTTCCATTTGAATTTGATGGAAAAACAGTTAAGGTCTTTGGCACTGTGAATGTATTTTTCTGTTGCGAATAGTGCTGTAATTCCCTCAACCAGTGTGAACCAGCTTCAAACAACTGAGAGAAGTTTAAGCCTGAAATGCCTGAAGGATTTGGAGAATTGCAGATATAGCCTTTCTTGGCTTGCTTTTGAGCTGAAGGTAGAATTTTAATAGTTCATCTTTGCGTCTCACATATATAGTACACACAAGATTAATGAAAGATGATTGAAGTGTTAGCATAAGAGGAAATGAAATTTTGGAAACCTATGGAAGCACAGCTGTGAATTGCAGAAAAGGCATCTTAGTCAAAATGTGGCAAATGCTCATGAAATAAGTGTAGCTGGAATAAGAATTGCATGAGGTTGCATAATTTGCAATAACAGTTGTGACCTCAATCACAACAGCATATGCATGCATGCATACTCACACCCACAGTGCACAAAATATGTGGCCTTCACTTTTAAAAACAACATCATCTTGCTATTACATCAAAATTTACAGGTAGCAAAAAGTTAAAGCTTCCTCTCTTACTCACATTCTTCCAGAAAAGGTAGGGTCTCTCTGTCAAGTATGAAAGAAGTATTTTACTTTACAATGTTACTCTAATTATTTTATCATATGCATGTCATAATACAATAAATTTCCAAGCTTCCTGTTTTCTACATGTTCTCAAGTGGCCTACATTCTATTCCAGAGGTACAGATTAGGTAAAATTCCCCACTCCCAGCCCAAAATATGTTGATGGTGAAGATTCCTCCCACATCCTTTGCTGTAAAGCATCAAGGCATGGTGACAGCACTAGTAATGCGCTGGAATCACAGAAATGATAGTGTCCATCTCTACCATAGGCAAGGGAGCATATATTTCTTTCTGATGCATTTTTGTAGCATCCAGCAGTATCCAACCTCCTCTGTGGTAATGAATTGCTTGTAAGGGGTGCAGAAAACTTTGCTCTTGGTTCTTCACTCAGAAAATTCACTGGCACCAGCAAGAGTAGTCACAATTTGCGCTCACCATAACTCCAAGCTTGGAAACATTTACATTTGTGGACTCCAACATCCAGAATTCTTCATCCAACACAACCACTGGTCCTGATGGCTAGGGATCATAAGAACTGTAGTTCAAAAAAGTAAAAATGTTCATGTTCTGCTATACCTGAAGCTTTTTTTTTTGTGGGGAGGGGGAATATGTGGCTTGGGGTTACATGACACTCCCACACTTCATCTTTTCAGCCCCTGAATACTCCACACCCCCCCCCCCCAGTCTCAAAAAGCTGGTCCCCCATTTCTAAAAATGTTTGAGATGATTTTTGGGTTGATTTTTCACCCAAAATGTATACCCAAAATTCTGAAAAAAACACACACACAAACACTCACCCACACCCCAATAAGGGCAACCAGAATTGATGTTGAGCATCCCGCAGTATGGTCAGGGGTAAAACTGGTCCCCAGCTCCTGTGCTGTTCCTTACCTCTTAGGCAAATCCTTAAAATCCAAGAGCCAAAATCAAAGCATTCACAAAAACAAAAAACAAAAACCAGTCTATGTTCTGAAAACCTTATCTTGGGAGAAATGCCTCTTTTCAACTTTGTTTTCTATATCTTTCTCTATATTTTTTTGCTGATTGTCAACCATCAAAATTTGAAAAAGAGTATCTTCTAATGACATGCAGTATAGGAACAGCAGTTGGAGAAGAATGAAAGGGAGCTTCTGCATAGTTTCATAATGTAACATAAGGCAGAGGGCAAAGGGCAGAGGGGAATAAAGTATTAAAAATTCAGAATGTGCCAAGATTGATTCTGTATGTGAATGGAATAGCTACGAGGATGTGGTCAAGCTCCTGTCCTAGGAGATAGGGTGTAAAAAAGTTCCACCTGAATAGAACTACATCCTTTCTCTGCCTCACCTTCTGCAGGACTCATTTTCCCCTATAGACTTTCCCTGAAAATAGCTATGGGGCAAAATGGGAGGCAGTGGAGTAGTATCCAGCTATGTCCCTGTAGTGGGACACAAAAGGAGGACATCATCCTCTGAAGAACCCACCTAGAAAGCATCCGTCATTAGGGAACCAGCCATAAGGACATAATGGGATGCACTTCTACTACTTGCTTTCCTCTGGCCACTATATGACCATGTTAGAAGGGGTTCAGGGGGAATGTAAGGAAGGTGGGGCATGAGGGTGGTGTTGAATTCCTACCCCCACAATGGCTAGAAGAAGCCATATGCCAGCATTATGTATATTATATTTCACTAACAGGATGCTAGCCCTTGATTTCATGAAACAAGTCCTGTTTCCCATTCCAAAAAGCCGTGTTCATCCACTTCTCATTTCTTTTCTTGTTTCATGGCTATTCATAGATACAAAAAAGTGAGGAAAGTTGTCGTAATCCATATCATTCAGCATTCATACACATGTGCACACATACTGATCGATGATAACAGCTGTGGTCCATTTCTATGATTACAAACAATGTACATGTGCAAAGGGGCACAAAAATCACATAATTTTTTTATCAAACATCTACAAAGGCAGAAACATAAAACAAATTAAGCAGAGAAAATCAACAACAGCCAAGAAATCATGATCTAAATCATATACAAGTGATCAAATTGTCTGAAATGAGCATGGCTTTTTTTCTCTCAAACAATGCAGTTTAATGACCTATCATTATGTATAGCATTATGCAAATTAAGAGAAAATCACAGCTGTTCTATTGGTTTTCATTTCAGATTTGAAAGACTCTGCTCCACACACACACACACACACACACACTTCAACTGCTCATTAATGCAATGATGAGACAAACACAAACACATTTTCCCCACTTGAATGGCTTGCTAACGAAAAAAAAATACTGCCTCTGGATCAAGAAAATGAAAGACTTGATAACAAGCAGCTCAACTGCTAATATATAGAACTTCACTCCAAATCAAGAGCAGGTCTATCAGCTTTCACTCTGATTTGGCTCCATCAAAATTAGAGATAGACAATGAGAATTGGCTTTCATGTTGGGTCGAACTATTCAGCAGAGGCATTTTCATCAATTTTGGATGATGATATGAATATGGAATATGAAGACTACTAACTTCTGGGGACTTATCTAATTTTATTATGGGCAGGTTAGCTTAATACTATTGATGAAGCAGCAAAGGGTTCCTTCCAACCCCTACTGACAGAGCAAATAAAAACTTGTGTCCTAATGACATAACAGTGGCATAGTCCAACAGTGTTCCTTCTTGAACTTAAAGAACTTGGTCCTAGTGGGTATGGTACAGCATCATGGTTCTGGAGATAGGGGAAAGATGCCCCCCCCCCCCCAACTGGTTATAATTTGGCAAAGTGATATCCAAAATCTGAGTCAAAGCAAAGTTTCTTATTCAAATTTTAGCAAATGACCCACTCTGTCAAACTGAAACAAGCTCTGACACTTTTGGCGACACATAAAGTAGGATGGCCATGCAAATTGCATGGCAAACTACAGATCAGAACTGTAGTTATGGCTGAATCCGCATTGCAGAAATAATGCAGTTTGACACAGGCTTAACTGCCCCAGACATTTTTCTGGTAATTTAGAGGCTGTGCAGGCAGTCAATAAGTGGTGGTCTGCAGCCACCTCCAGCTGTGCCGGATTGAGGCCATGGCAACCACATGCTGCAGCCCCAATCTGGCCTTTACAGGGCACAAAAAGGAGCAGCAAAAAGCAGATCCTTTTTGTGGCCTGGAAAGGGGACAATAGCCTCAGTGCTGTGACATGTGAACACAGCACCAGAGGAGCACCGTGATGCCATATGCTGTGTGGAGCAGAGCGCAGCATCACACTGTCCTGGGGGCGGAGTTGGGATGTGTGTCATGTAGATGCCATGCCCAGACTCCGTCCCCAGGCCGGCCTTTATGGCTAATGTGCACAGCCCCTTAATATTATTTATATCCATAAAGAGCCTCCTGACATCCCCAATGGTGACATGATTATTACAGCCAGACTGTGGGAAAGTTCAATTTTTGAGTTGAATGTCCAAAATCCCTCAGCAGCCCTACTGGCCAGGGATTCGGGGCACTATTGTCAAACAAAGTATCTTTTCCAAGCTGTGTATCTGCCGCTATGAAGAAAAAGTTGCAAGTGACTGGAAAAGAATTCTCCAAATGCATGGCTTGGCTCTGTTATTTAGCCATCTGAATTACATTATAAACTACTTATTGAACTGGCCAAGCAACAGCTCACTAGAGTACCTTCCCCCTGCTTTTTTTAAAAAATGTGAGTAGGGAAGGCATTCCAGCAAATCCTTTTAAAGGCATTTGTTAACCACATTAAGCCCTTATAAGGCCAGTTTTGTAATTTGTTGATTGATAAAGAAGTAAAGTGGAAGCTTAATTTGGAAAATACTATATTCATCTGGCAGCATTCCCAGGTCAGCAGGTGGACTGATCTGAGCATATGTCCTACCCCTTCCAGAAAATGTTTTGCTTAAGTGAACTTATAGCAACATTACAAAATGTTAGGCCTGGTTAAAAGTGCTGATCTATTTATTATCAGCATCATTATTTAAAAAAATAAAAATAAAAATTGGATGTGCACTCACTAATCCACATTAAGTATGTTTAAGCCATATCAAATTAAAAAGAGAAGTTAACCAAGTGTGAGGTTTTCTCCCACTGAAATCTGTAGAATTTAGGTGTGTACACACTGAGCCTAGAAAATGCCAGACAGACATTACTTCTTTATTTGGCAAAACGGATGCTGCTGTGATACTGCAGAATCAGTGCAGGTGACACTATTTAACTATCATGGCTCATGGTTCCTTCTGCCTCTGCATCCCACCTCAGGGTGCCTCAGGGTGCCTCCGGGCCCCAAAGAGTGCCAGGGGGTTACCTTCTCTCTCTCTCCTGGTGTCACCCCCATCTCTCCCGAGGAGTCCTGGGCCAGCAGGGCTAAAGGAGCCTGGCAAAGCTTTCCAGGGAAGAGTTGGTGGAGGATTTTTTCCAGAGACAAGGGGACTTTTTGACAATTCCTTGCCCCCATCCCCAGGCTCTGCTCCCTGAAGCCCCCTTGGTTGGCGAAGTCCTTGGCGGATGAGCAGCAATCTCATGCTCAGATGAGGTGGTGGAGGAGGACGGTAGAGAGATGACTTTCCAAAGGCCAGCTCCCAATGAGTGTAACTCTGGTGGGATGTGATTCAGATCTGTGATTCACACTTGTTAAAGGTGCTTCTGAATCACTTCTCTTCAAAAGAACCACCCAAAAACTGGTGTTTGAAAAGAGTGTTTTGTTTATTTGTTTGTTTTTTAATTGTCTTGCTTCCAAGCAATTCCAAATGATCGCGGTCACATCTGAAATCGTTTCCAGTGAGGACAAGGCATAGATACAGCAGTCAGGAATTTGCTTCAAATCACAGTGGGAACAAGCCCCTAGATGACCTAAAACCCTGGCATTTCTATAAATGGTAAGGTAATGGGGGAAGGGAAGAGATAATCAGAAATGTTTACAGACTTATCACTTCAATTTACAGCAAAGAGAAATGTTGAATGGAATCACAAAATTGCAAGAGCATAAAAGGCAGGTTAAATCTTGCTCCTGATTCAATTTCTGAAGCATTCACGTCTCTTGCTCCAATGTCTTCTGTGCTGCCAAACAGAGCATGTTACTTGGTGATTCCCATTATTGCTATGTGAAATATCAGTGGATGTATAGTCAGTCCTCCACATTTGCAGCTTTGACTTTTGTGGATTTGATTATTTGCCAATTTGATTACTATGTTCTCTCCAGGAATCTCTAGGTCTTCCAGTGCAACTCTATGGTCAACTTCTACCAGAAGCTATGCTGGAGGATCTAGAGAGAACATTTCTCCAGGCATTTGTATGTCTTTCGACACAATTCTGGTCAACCTCCAGTGGAAGTTGCACTAGAAGACCTATAGATTCCTAGAAAGGCATTCTCTCAGGTCAAAAAATTGTGGCAATTTTTTATTTGTAGACTTTCCACTTTCAAAGGGGCCCTACACCCCTTTCTCCAGCAAATGTGGAGGGCCCACTATATCTTACCAAAATATTCTTGGCAGGAAACGAAAGCCTACTCACAGGAGCAACATCTTCTATCTGTTGAACAATTGAATGGCACCAAGACTTCATTCAAAAACTGCTTCATCAGTCATGGAATCCAATTTGTCCTAGTTTTCTTTTGTTGCTGTCCATGAATACATCCATGTTCTGAAACACGTGTAAGTAATTTTAACACAATAGGCACAGAAAGAAGTGAAATTTCTTAAAGTCTGGGAAGCCTTCCAGAGGCTCCCAGCATCCCCTGTAAGCCCACACCATTGGCAGCAGAGGAAGGGAGGAGCCTGAAGCCTTCCAGAGGCTCCCAGCATCCCCTGTAAGCCCACACCATCGGCAGCAGAGGAAGGGAGGAGCCTGAAGCCTTCCAGAGGCTCCCAGCATCCCCTGTAAGCCCACACCATCGGCAGCAGAGGAAGGGAGGAGCCTGAAGCCTTCTAGAAGCTCCCAGCATCCCTTGCAAGCCCACACCATCGGCAGCAGAGGAAGGGAGGAGCCTGAAGCCTTCCAGAAGCTCCCAGCATCCCCTGTAAGCCCACACCATCGGCAGCAGAGAAAGGGAGGAGCCTGAAGCCTTCTAGAAGCTCCCAGCATCCCCTGTAAGCCCACACCATCGGCAGCAGAGAAAGGGAGGAGCCTGAAGCCTTCTAGAAGCTCCCAGCATCCCTTGCAAGCCCACACCATCGGCAGCAGAGGAAGGGAGGAGCCTGAAGCCTTCTAGAAGCTCCCAGCATCCCCTGTAAGCCCACACCATCGGCAGCAGAGGAAGGGAGGAGCCTGAAGCCTTCTAGAAGCTCCCAGCATCCCTTGCAAGCCCACACCATCGGCAGCAGAGGAAGGGAGGAGCCTGAAGCCTTCTAGAAGCTCCCAGCATCCCCTGTAAGCCCACACCATCGGCAGCAGAGGAAGGGAGGAGCCTGAAGCCTTCCAGAGGCTCCCAGCATCCCCTGTAAGCCCACACCATCGGCAGCAGAGGAAGGGAGGAGCCTGAAGCCTTCCAGAAGCTCCCAGCATCCCCTGTAAGCCCACACCATCGGCAGCAGAGGAAGGGAGGAGCCTGAAGCCTTCCAGAAGCTCCCAGCATCCCCTGTAAGCCCACACCATCGGCAGCAGAGGAAGGGAGGAGCCTGAAGCCTTCCAGAGGCTCCCAGCATCCCTTGCAAGCCCACACCATCGGCAGCAGAGGAAGGGAGGAGCCTGAAGCCTTCCAGAGGCTCCCAGCATCCCTTGCAAGCCCACACCATCGGCAGCAGAGGAAGGGAGGAGCCTGAAGCCTTCTAGAAGCTCCCAGCATCCCTTGCAAGCCCACACCACCGGCAGCAGAGGAAGGGAGGAGTCTGAAGACTTCCAGAGGCTCTACTAGAGCTAGGACTGGAGTGGGTTTAATTGGCTTGTTTTCAACCCTCTTGTGAGCATGGAGCCGGGAATAGCCTGGGGGCTGACATCAAGGTTGTGCGGGGGCAGGGAAGGTATGGCGGCAACAGAGTGAACAGATGTTACAAAAGAAGTAGGGATAGATGTCTGGTATCTATCTCTTCTTCAGTTCACTCTGTTTCCCAAGATAAGGCGGAGAGCGCACCATCCATTCCACAATCCCTTAACCTGCTCCTTTGCAATGTCAGGTCGGCCAAGAGCAAGACCCATATCATCCACGACCTCCTTGTGGATGAACAGGCTGACCTGGCATGTTTTACCGAGACCTGGCTGGGTGATGCCAGCACTGCTACGTGGGCGCAGGCTCTCCCAGCGGGTTACACGGTCAGTGAGCAGGTAAGGGAAAGTGGGCGGGGGGGCGGTGTGGCTATAGTCCATAAAACCAACCTAACCTTGATCAGGAAACCTGTCCGGAAAACAATCCACATCGAGTGCATGTACCTCAGCTTGAAGTCCAGGGATAGCTTGGGGATTCTGTTAGTCTACCGGCCACCCCGTTGTCTAGCAGACTCCCTATCCGAGCTGACTCAGCTGGTCTCTGAGTTGTTGTTGGAGACACCCAGGCTTTTGGTCTTGGGTGACTTCAACATCCCTCTTGAGACCAGCCCTTCTGATCTATCTGGAGCAGCTCGGGAGTTCATGGATACCATGACAGGCATGAACCTATTCCAATTGGTCAACGAGCCGACTCATTGTGCTGGTCATACACTCGATGGGATTTTTAGTACGGAACAGCAACATCCGTGGGCAGAGGTAACTAAAACCTCTGCCTTGTCATGGACGGACCATTTCCTGATCAAGCTGGAGCTAAAAGCCGCTATCCATTCCCCCGGGGGTGGCGGACCCATTAGATCGGTCCGCCCTCGAAGGCTGATGGAACCAATTGGTTTCCAGAAGGCCTTAGAGGGTTTAATGGTTGGCAGTGCCGGTGATCCCGTCGAAGCCTTGGTCACCACCTGGAACACCGATCTTCCCAAGGCTCTCGACGCGATTGCCCCCGAGCGTCCTCTCCAGCCCGCTCTTAACCGTAAGCCCTGGTTTACAGAGGAACTTAGGGAGATGAAGCGGGTTGGACGACGACTAGAGCGCAAGTGGCGGAAAACTCGACTCCTATCCGACAGAACTCGCCATAGGCAGCATCTTCGTGCCTATCGGGAGGCTTTGCGTGCAGCGCGAAGAGCCTTCTGCTCTGCACGCATTGCGTCTGCAGAGTCCCGCCCAGCAGAGCTATTTAGGGTGGTGGGGGAGCTAACACAGGTCCCTCCTGTGTCAAATCCCCTACTTGACCCTACGACGGCCTGCTGTGACGCATTTAATACCTACTTTGCAGATAAAATCTCTCGGATAAGGGCCGACTTAGATGTCAATTTTCCACCAGAACCAATAGATGAGGCGTCCAACAACTCCGTTGATGTCATTTTGCTGGATGAGTTCCATCCTGTGAGTACCGATGACGTGGACAAGCTTCTTGGAAGTATGAAAAAGACGACCTGCTCTCTCGATCCCTGTCCATCTTGGCTGGTCGTCCAGGGAGGGGACACACTGAGGGTATTCCTTCGGGATACAATCAATGCGTCCCTCAGAGAAGGCTGTTTACCATCCTGTCTGAAGGAGGCAGCTGTTAAGCCCCTCCTGAAGAAGCCTTCTCTTGATCCCCTGGACAGGAACAACTATAGACCAGTGTCCTTGCTCCCTTTTTTGAGCAAGGTGATCGAGAGAGCAGTTGCCTCTCAACTTCAGGTTGTCTTGGATGAAACCGATTATCTCGATCCATTTCAAACCGGCTTCAGGACAGGACATGGAGTGGAGACTGCCATGGTCGCTCTGACCGATGACCTCCACCTGAGTATCGACAGGGGTAGTGTGACCCTGCTGGTGCTCCTGGATCTCTCGGCGGCTTTTGATACTGTAGATCACTCCATCCTCTTGAGTCGACTGAGGGAGTTGGGGATCGGGGGCACCGCACTCCGGTGGCTCCGGTCCTTTCTCTCTGGGAGATCTCAAAGGGTGAGGCTCGGGGACAGTTGCTCCTCCAAGATTGAGCTTAACTGCGGCGTCCCTCAGGGCGCCATTCTGTCCCCGATGCTATTTAATGTCTACATGAAGCCGCTGGGTGAGATCATTCGGAGGCATGGAGCTCAGTGTCTTCAGTACGCTGATGACACTCAGATATACCTCTCCATGACCAGATCGTCGGTTCGAACTTCAGATGGCGTCTCTCCTCTTAATGACTGCCTTGCAGCGGTAATGGATTGGATGAGGAAAAACAGGCTGAAACTCAATCCAGACAAAACGGAGGTACTAGCTGTTACAGGCCCGAAACCAGGTTCGGGAATACATCTTCCGGTCCTAGATGGAGTCACACTCATCTCGAAGGACCCTGTTCGCAGTCTGGGGGTGCTCCTTGACTCGTCGCTTCACATGACTAGTCAGGTGAATGCGGCAGTCAGGAGTGCCTGTTATCAGCTTCGGCTGATACGCCAGCTGCGCCCCTACCTGGATCAGAGGGACCTGGAAACAGTGGTGCACGCTTTGGTAACCTCACGCTTGGATTTCTGTAACGCGCTCTACATGGGGCTACCCTTGTGCCTAACCCGGAAACTCCAACTAGTTCAAAATATGGCAGCCAGGCTTGTTAGCGGTACACCTAGGAGAGAGCACATTACACCTGTGCTTAAAGCTCTCCACTGGCTGCCAATTAGTTTCCGGGCGCAGTACAAGGTGCTGGTTTTAACCTTTAAAGCCCTACATGGCTTGGGTCCATCTTATCTCAGGGACCGCCTCTCCCTATATGAACCCCCCCGCACGCTTCGGTCCTCTGGGAGAAATCTGTTGCAGCCCATGAAGACTAGGTTAGCGCAGACCTCCCAGAGGGCCTTTTCTGCTTCTGCTCCCAGGCTATGGAATGGCCTGCCGGACGAGATGCGTCTCATTACATCACTAGACTGTTTTAAAACAGCCTTAAAGACGCATCTCTTCCGGCAGGCCTTCCCTGAAACTGTATAATCTACCTGGCTCCTAAAATCTTTCAGCCAATTCTCAACTCCTTATCCCCCCCCCCTCTGTATTTTATTGCTACCCATGCTGTGGCCAGCATTGCGGTTTTGTGTATCATGTTTTATTGTACTTTTATTATTAGTAATTTAATTTTAAACTTAACTAATTTAATCCTATTTTAAGGGGGGGAGGTTGGGATGGAATTCTTGAATTATTTTAATCTGCAATCTGTTTTTAACCTTGTTGTACCCCGCCTCGATTGTTTTACAGAGGGGCGGGTAAGAAATAAATATTATTATTATTATTATTATTATTAAGTCACTTTTTCAACTAAACAAAGGAAATAAATTACATTTCCTGAGATATACATTTTTTTAATTAGTCAGATATTGCAATCTAGGTGATCTGACTAGTAAACTCTGGGCCCTTTCCCATTATAGTGCTCCATTATATGGCTGTATCCTATAGATTTGTAATTTGTTGAAGCACTAGAGCACTATCACTGACAATTCAAAATCACCTCTCTAAACTGCAAATAAGAGCCAGCATGGCATTGTGGTTTGTGCGCTGCGCTACAACTCTGAAGACCAGGATTTGACTCCCCACCAGATCCAATGGATGACCTTGGACAGTTCACACTCTCTCAGTCTCAAGGGAAGGCAATGGCAAACATCTTCTCAAAAAATCTTGCCAGGAAAACTCAATGATACAGTAGATTCACCTTAGGGTTGCCCCAAGTCAGAATTGACTTGAACAAATAACAAAAACTACAAATGCCAGGATTCTATAGTATGTTACTATGGCAGTTAAAGTGGACTCACAGTCCTATATTTGTGTAAAATAAAAGTGCGCCTAGAGCTGCAACCCAGCTACACTGGGGGTAAAGGCACATTCCAATATGTATCTGTTCACAGGCAAATCACAATGAGTAGTAAATATTATAGACTTACTTCTGCAAGCAAAGAAATACAATTCAGTGGAAAAAATGTATTCCATTGCTTTCAGTAGATCATAGGCATGACTGACCTTAGCTTGACTGGGGCCAAAGCTAAGAATCCAAACTGAATCAGAAGAATAAAATTTGTATGCCAAATGTATTGACATATTTTTGAAAAAAAGCAAACAGAAAATAAACAAAGTGGAATTTACCATATCTAGAGAATTTGTGCATTTAAGAAATTCAAGAAATGGTAAGGAAATGAGGGAAGAGGGGAAGAAGGGAATTATACACACATACACACACACATACACACTGTATATTCATTCTTGGGGTTTTCTTGGCAATATTTGTTCTGGGGAGGTTTGTCATTGCCATCCCCTGAGGCTGAGAGCATGTGATTTGCCTGAGGTCATCCAGTGGGTTAATATGGCTGAGCTGGGATTCAAAGCCTAGTCTCCAGAATTCTAGTCCAGTGCTCAAACCACCTTATTGAAGGCCACTAAATCATTAAAGGTTAATTTGTATGTTGTGCTTTCTTTGGAAAATCACGTCACTGAAGATCTGGCATTGTAACGACTATAACATGCTACTGCTAGACATGATTCTCTGTGATTCAAAGCTAGACTACACATTACCCCCCCTCCCTTTGTGCAAAGTCATAGGCTACTGCCACACTGCAAAATCGATGCAATTTGAAATCACTTTAACTGTTATGGCTCCATCCTATGTAATCCTGAGACTTGTAGTTTGTTGTGGCACCAGAGCTCTCTGATAGAGAAGGCTAAATATCTCACAAAACTACAAATCCTAGGATTCCATACAAGTGAACTATGCCAATTAAAGTGGTGTCAGACTGCATTAATTCTGCAGTGTAGATGGAGCACTAGTCTGGCTCTGCCTGTTGAAAACTTTTTGCCAAAAGGAAAAGAAAGCTAGAGGGATTCTCAATCACACTGGGAAGGGAAGAAAGAACAAGTGGCTTTCTCTGTTTTATCTCTTATGACCTCTCTTTTCTTTACACTCTCCCATCTGCTGGGGAAAATTAGCTAATATGAAGAGTGAAAATCAGAAATAAACTACAGACAAACGCATAGAGAAGCTGCCAGTGGTTCCTTTCCTTTCTCCTTTCATATCTTTTCCAGTTTTTACTGCTGTTGGCAGAGGTCCTCAGCATCAAGAGCCAACCTGCTTCTGAGCATAATATGAGACTTCCCTGTTGAGTGTCAGAGGCTGACATAATCGGCCCAGCAGTTCCAGGGGTAGCATTCCTGAAATATATTTGAATCCCAAAGTACTAGTCCATTCAGCATTCTTCATTTTCTTTCCTGCCCAGGCCATTGCCAGGGAATCTTTGCCCCTCCAGTTGTTTAGGCCTACAACTCCAATAATTTGCAGGAACCCTAGTCTGAGTGTGACTTGCCCAAGGCAGTGGCATGCATCATGTGGATGCCACATCCTAACACCACCCCCAGGCTGGCCTTTCCTGCTGGTCTGCCAAGCCCCTTAGTCTGTACAAAAAACAAATAAATAAAATCCACCCAGCTTTTTCTGGGCCAAAAATATTGTTTCTAATCCTAACTGTTATTGTCTGTGCAGAAAAACAGTTTCATGTGTAGAAAATGCTGCAATTGGGGATGTCTGTGCAAGATCTGCATTTTCTTGCACAGGACACAAATAAAATTTCTGTGAACAGAACACAAATAATATTTGGTGTAGTGGTTTGGAGACCAGACTTCAAATCCCAGCTCAGCCATGAATCCAACTGGATGATCTTGGGCAAGTCACACTCTCCCAGTCTCAGGGAAAGGCAATGACAAACTTCCTTAAAATCTTGCCAAGAAAGCCCTATGATAGGTTCACCTTGATGTTGCCATAGGTCAGAAATGACCTGAAGGCACACAACAACAATTATTCATATTCCTCCAGCTTTATGGAGAAGGAAAAACCAAATTGCTTTTACAAGACTGCCAATATGATCTCAGAGCAGTTGAGGTAACAGTGCTCTCAACATGCTCTCAACATTATTATATGCTTTTCTATTTGTTAAATGTTTCATATTGTGAAGAATTGCAGTGGATGTTGAGGATTTTTTTTTTTACCTGATCAGCACCCACACGCAATTTAGCTATTACTTAGTAACTGAGTTCAACAGCAGGAGGACTGATACAGAAATAGTCAATGGGTATGTGGTCTTTGCTGAATTGAAAAGGATGAGTCCTTGCTTCAGGAGAAGGGACATAAAGTTCTGCCATTGCAGAACTATATTCCATCATCTCTGAGGGGCCAAACAGACCACCTGTTTGGAGTGGCGTCCTGCCAACCCTTTCAGTGCTGAATCGGGGCCGCACCAACTACACATCATGGCAGTTTGCTAGCACTAAAATCCTAAATCCAGCAGTTTGCTAGCACTAAAAAGAATGGCAAAATGCTGCGGCGGCAGCTTTTCGGCATACTTTGGTGCAGTGCATTTAAATGCTGTGATATAGACAAATCGTGATGTCCTCCACCATGCAGTCTGGTAAGGAGTGTAATGCCAGCATCAGGTGAGCATTGGGACATGCAGCATGCAGACACCATGCCCCCACTCCACCCTGAGACTGGTGTTAAACATCGGTTTGTTCAGCCCCTGAATTTCCCCCAGTAAGAAAAGCTACCTTTTAGGTTCTACACATACACACATACACCAACATTTTATGGCTGGTGAAGATCAGGGAGAGTGGCAGCTACTGCATCATCTTCCACGACCCCTGAACATGGATACTCCTCTGCCATTTCTCACTCAATCCTCCACTAGCCAGTAAAAGGCTATTGTTAGTGCACGCAGAAATTAAAGAATTGCTACAACAATCAATGCAGAGAAATAGAAGCCAACAACAAAAAAGGAAGAACAAAGATCCGCAAGATCCAAGAATTTCAGGAGAAATTTGAACCAAGAGTGAAAATGCTCTATGATCCTAAGAGGAACATAATACACAACCATTACTAAATAAAGAATAGATGGAAAGAATACACAGAAGAGCTATATAAAAATGTGAAACATTGAATGAAACATGGGAAGAAGAAACTTACAAAGATGAATTTTTGGAAAGTGAGGTGAAAGTAGCATTTGAAGTAATAGGAAAGAATAAATCAACAGATGACATCACAATAGAACTACTACAATCCCCAGAGAAAAACTCAAGCTCAGTTCTAACTAAAATCTGCCAACAAATCTGGAAACAAAGCAGTAGCCCACAAACTGGAAGCAATCAATATATGTTCCCATCCATTAAAAAAGGAGACACAAGAGACTGCAACAATTACAAACCCATTGCACTAACCTCCCATGGATGCAAAGTCATGCTCAAAATTCAAGATTCCTACCTTATATGGAGCGCGAAATCCCAGAGGTGCAAACTGGATTCACAAAGGAAGAGGAACTAGGGATCACATTGCAAACATACATTAGCTAATGAAGTGCACAAGGGAATTCCAGAAGAAAACCTACATATGCTTTATTGATTGAAGCAAAGCCATTGACAGCCTAGATCATGAAAAGCTGTGGCTTGCACTTAAAGGAATGGGTATGCAACAACATCTGATTGTCCTGATATGTAATCTATACCCAGAACAAGAGACTGCTGTCAGAACTGAATAAGGAGAAACAGAATGGTTCCCAGCTGACAAAGGGGTCAGGAAAGGCTGCATACTATCACCCTGTTTATTCAACCTGTATGTAGAAAATATTGTATGCCGAGGAGGCTTAGACTCAGAGGCAGGAGTGAAGATTGGATGAAGGAATATTAACAACCTAAGATATATAGATGACACAACACTACTAGCAGAAACCAATAAAGACCTGGAACAATTACTGAAGGTCAAGGAGGAAACTGCCAAGTTTGGATTAATGCTGAACATAACAGCAAAAACAACAACAACATCAGAAGATCTACAAGAATTTACCCTAGAGACAATGAGACAATTGAAACAGTTAAAGGGTTTCCATATCGTGGTTCAAAAATTGATCAGAACAGAAACTACAGTCAAGAAATCAAGAGACTTGGACAGGGAAGGATAGCTATGAAAGAAATGGACAGGATTATAAAGGGTAAAGACAACTGTGAACATTAAATTGAGGGTAATCTAATCCTCTATATTCCCCAAGACAATCTATGGAAGTGAGAGGTGGGCAGTGGGAAAAAAGCCAATTTAAGAAAATGAACTCTTTTGAGATCTGGTGCTGGAGAAGAGTGCTGAGGATACCAAGAGTGCTGTGGATGGCCAAGAAGACAAATAAATAGGTTCTAGAACAGATCAAGCCCAAAATATTCTTGGAAACCAGGATGACTAAATTGAGGCTGTCATACTTTGGCCACATCATGAGGAAAAATGAATTATTAGAAAATACAATGATGATAAGGAAGGTGGAAGGCAACAGAAAGTGAGGAAGACCACATGCCTGATGGTTAGACTTCATCAGGGAGGTTACAGGCCTGACCTATATGACCTGACTAGAGAGGTTGAAGTGAAGGGGTCTTGGAGAGGTCTCATCCACAGGTTCACCATGAGTTGAGATTGACTGGAGGGCAGTTAATAACAACATACATGATGGTCTGCAGGGGACAGCTTCTGTCCTGATATGAAAAATCTCCAAATCTTAAGTTTTATTGTTCTCTTGCAAATCCTCCTGTACTTTCTTCCTGTCCTTGTTTTGCATTCGTCAGAAAGTTTTGTCTCCCCCCCCACCCATGAACATTCCTGAACATTTTAATGATTCCCCCCCCAATATAACATATTTTACCTAAACCATGTTTGCATTTCTGTTTATTTCCCCCATTTTAACCATGTGCATTTTAAAGTGTATGCATAGTTTTATGTACACTCTGCAGTGCCCCATAAGCTGTGCAAATGTGCAAATGATCCATGTAAGGTGTGAATACACTTCTGTCAGAAATGTTGAATGCTGTCAAGAACTGGGCAACTTTTCTCTTTGCCACTATAAATTGAGTTCATGAGCTAAATTTAATGCTGGAGAAATAATGGCAGGGCATACATAAACCAGTGGAAATAATATGTAGTGGTATTAGCTGTATGTGCTTAGCCTGGCTGAGTTGTGAAAAAACATGAGCAGAGATTGGAAATAATGTGTTAAGAATAACAATGTTACTATTAACGTCATGCTTTTCCTGTGAACGAGAAGCTAACTGCTCTTGCTTTATAATGGCATGTGCTTCCAGATTCAGAAGATTGTATAGGGAGATTTCCCCCCATTTTGCCAAAAAATAAATAAACTGGACTTGGGGCCAAATCCCCCCCCCAAAAAAAACAAAAAGAAAACAAAAAGAAAAAAGAAATCCACTACCATCTGCACCTGTCTTCCATCACCTTGAAGCTGCAAAACTGAACCTCCTTTCCCAATTTTCTCTGAACCACAAAATGCAGCCCAGGTGGCTGCTCTCCAACAAGCCTAAGGACTTTTTGGTAAACTTCCAGGGTGTGCTAATGGAAAGGTCAACAATGCATAATGTTAGAGTGCTCCTATAACATTTTTAAAACCTAGTACTTTTCAATAATAATAATAATAATAGTCAAGGTTTACAACCTAGACTTAATTCTGAAACCACCCCCACTCCCCATGAGCTTGGAGTGTTCTACAGTAGGGATCACCCCAACCACCAACCACCACAGTTACAGCCACATTTAGTTCAAGAAAAGTTGTATCCATCAATTCTGTTGAACAAATAAAATGTCCTCCTCACAATCTTAGGCAATTTTACAGCACTTTCTCCATGCCCGCCATGTTGCTGTCATAGTTACTTACCGTACTACTTCACTGTATCATTGCATTTGCTTGGAGGAACAAAGAGTAAATTTAATAACATAGTAAACAGGCTTTTATTTATACATTGGGATCAGCATAGCTCTTCTTGACAATTTTACATGACAGGCATAATGTACATTCATGCAAGATCCAGATATTTTAGCCACCATAAAAGAAGGCCACTGTCAACATTTCTTGGGTTGTCAGCATACAATTAAAAAGTCAGCAAGTGGATGCCACTGGAGCAACAAGGATGTCTCTTCCCCCAGCGACAGTGGAAAAATGATGTTTCAGACAACCCCTTATGGAAAAAATGCTCACTCCACTACCTGATATGCGGCACGGGCTGCAGATTAGATTTTATGACAACCTGCATAAGCATGGAGCTAGAGGCATGCAGATGGACAGAAAACAGAATGCGCACTTGGCTGCTTGCCATTTTTTTTTTTAATCTGGTGCCTGATAGTGCTTAATCAAATTCCAATGTGGGGTCTTTATCTCACACCAATGTATGCATGTAGCTTGTCGCTTGTTATTTGGATCACGTTTCCTCATGCCTAGGAACCATTTGAAAGCGATAACATTCATAGCTATTTTTATTTCTCTTCCTCTGTGAAAGGCAGGATTTGTATCGCCTCCCCCCCCCCCCACCCTGCGCCTCCAACCCTGGAAAACATATATATTGGATTATTGGCCTTCAGTTGAACTCTCACACTGAACAAGCCCTAGCCTTTCTTTCTTTTTTTCTCCCCTGTAAGATTTATGCTCTAGTAAAAAAAAAAAAAAGAAAGAAAAAGAAAAAAGTTTCCTGTTTATGAAAACTGAATTCACATATATACGCAGCTGAACTTCATAAGAGACTGAGTGTTTTAAGAAGGGAGAAAAACACACAACTACACACACAGAAGGCTACCCTGAGTAAATCTGTCCTTGTTTTGTAAAAAAATAATCTTGCTTATATCCAAAGTAAATAGATAAAGATGCAGGTGGTTTATCATTTTTGACACTGGGAAAAAGAGAGGCTTTCCATTTTGTCTCTTTGTGTATATGGGGGGGGGGGGGGGGTTGTAGTAAAATTTAGTAGCCACTACAGCATTCATGGCATTAAGAAGATATGTGCTAGAGATCACATTCTTCTGTCTTGGTAACTGCCAATTTACTTAGCTTTACAAGGATATTACTCAGATCAGTGCCTGTCACAGTATTTGAGCCTCAAGCCATGTCAGCTGTAATATGGGCCTGTCACGCAAACATGCTTATTAAAAAAAAAAAAGATGAAAACTTTATTGCCCAGCCCATCATCTGACCTCGGTCACAATCACAAAGGTTACATATCAGGGTCAGCAGCCACTGACTTACAATTATTTGTTAGGCCATGGAGACATTGGTTCCATATGTTTAATGTTCCAGAAAAAGCAAAAGAAAACTGGACTGGATCAAACTCTGATCATAAGGATTCATAAGCATTGCCATAGCTTTGCTGTGCCTGAATCATTTGAAAAACATTTTTGGAATAATTTGTTAGATACATACTCTCACCAGATATTCATGTTTTATCTTATCCTATTGCCACATCGTTGTAGGCCATTTGCCCAAGAGAATCTGGGCTGGCAGTCTCAAAATACAGCCCATTATGGCAAAGGCAGCTGTGAAAGAACTAGACAAAATCTTAAAGTTTTGCATGATCAGGCCCCAGAAAATTCATCTAAAACAAAATTTGGCAAGAACTCTAGTTTTAAACATACATGCACTAAGACAGTTACAAATGTGCAATCACCATAGTTTTGTGGCTAGTGTCTCCCAACCCCAGCACCTGCAATTCCAGCAGCCACTACAATCAATAGGGGTCTGATCAGGAAGTAGCTGACTGATGGTCTCACCCATCCCATGAGAAATTGCCACCATCCGACAGACAGAAGGAAAAAGCTCTTGCAATTCCCCCTTGCAGAAGAGTTCACTTGTGATAGGGAAAGCAGTCAGCTGCTTCTTCATTGAGAAGGGAACAGACCCCAGTCAATCACAGTGGCTGCCGCCCAGTAAATGGGGACTGTGGGGCTTTCAAAATCCCTATGTATCCCCTAAACTAGGTAATACATTGAGATTGTTGATATCAAACAGTCGTGAATACTGCCTCGGTGAATTCTACCCATAGAGTTTTCTACATGAGGTAAAACTGAGGCAAGCTCCTTCTGCTAATACACTCTGGCCTGAATGAGGCTATTGATTAATTTCAACTGTAGTAGAGACGTTGTTGAAAAGTCAGTCAACACATATGTATATCCCACTGATTCAATGTGTCCTCTCTAGCTGGGACTAATCGGTAGGATTCAGGCCACTTTCTGGTAAGACTTAGCATGGGTGCCATATAATATCCATGGAACTGAAACTCAAAAATGGCATCCCAGTGGGCCCAAAATAATGTACAGAGACACATAACTCACTGGCAAGGGAGGAGATAAGAGCATTCTCCTCCATGGAAAGTAACTGTGGCCACAGTCTTTGCAAATCTTTTTTCCCCTCTATCCGATAGTGGTGGTCTCAAAAAGTAGCCAAGGGGAAAAGAAGCTTAAAATTCTTCTCAGATGAGGGAATTCATTTTCTTATATGCTGCAAAGAAGGGGGGAAAAAACAGCCAATGCTCTGACTTCCTCATATGTAGCACAGTTCTAAAATAGACAATTTCTTGGCTGCTGTTCAACTTTTTTAATGAAGGCAGGAGAAATGTGAGTGCAGCCACATGGTAGCCAGCAACTGCAACCAAGAAGAGATGCATTTTTTTGGCACAGATATACAAACAAGTTGGAAAACTTCAGGAGCCGGCGTGAACTTCAGGCTTTTGTCCCAAACAACAAACCAAGGCTTACTTTAAATATACAGGAATGCAAAGTGGGAGGGGGTATTTAATAATCCTCACTTGGTGCCTTTAGCATGTATCTGAGTATATTAGGAATTTGGTCTTCTTTCATAGCACAGAGAACATCAAACGTTGGGCTGAGATAGAAGGCAATGATTCCCAGTGACGATTTCAGCCTGGCTTTGGTCCAGCATTCAGCCAGCAGACCAGGCTTTGCAACACGATGACAGCTGCTACTCTGAAAAACTAGTATGGATGGGGAAAGGAAACTTACAACATTTTTAATTATTTGTACATCTTTATGTATTTTTATAATAAAAAGCAGTTAAAAAAACTTTGGTTCTTTCATTATTATTCCATGCGCACACACACAAATACATACACAACAAGCCAACATGAAGAAATATTACAGTATTCTATGCCCATTGTAGGGGCTGGTAACAAATATTTCCAAATTGCTAAGTAAGTAGGAAATAGAAGAAATAAGACATTTTAAATTAATCAATCTCCCTACCAGACTTTGGTTCAATTTCTTCTCTATGTTCAGTGTAAAAGGTGGCAAAGATTTCACTTATATAAATATTCAACAATCTTATTACAGTAGCAGACATATTATGTCCATATACACGGGCCTCAGATCTGGAACATGCAGTAAGGGTGTGGTCCATATATACATTTCTTGCTGTGTGCCTTGAAGTCACTTCTGACTTATGGAGACCCTAAGGAAATGTTATCATGAAGTTTTCTTGGCATCACTTGTTTAAAGGCAATTTGCCATTGCCTTCCTCTGAGGCTAAGAGAGTATTATTTCGGTATCAAGGTTACCGAAGGGGTCTCCATGGTTGAGTGGGGATTTGAAACCTGGCTTTCTGGAATCCTAATCCAACACTCAAAGCACATTGGTTTTCATGTACGCGTTTACTTGTGTTTATAAGTTGTCTTATAAGTTGCCAAGCATATGGGAAGCAGGAAACACTACTGTTACCTGGTGAGTGACTCGTTGACCCTTGGCACTTGGTGCACATAGTGTAACATACATCTTTTGGCAGATTTATAGTGGTCATTCTGGAGTATCATTCAATTAAAAGTGAAGAAAATGGGTCGAATTGCCAACCATATCACTCCCATCAAGTCTTTTTCAGTGTGCCAGTTTGACTCTTTTGACAACCACTGCCACTGTAGTGATAACAGTGTTGGATTGGACTGTGACTGGAGCGGTGGTGGGGTAAGAATTCAGTTTCCCATTCTGTCATAAAGTTCACAGAAAGACAGAAGCACAGCCATTCCTTCCTACCTGAAAAGACCGCAACATATTGCTGTAAAGGGATTGCCTGTGAGAGCTACTGTGGTGTAGTGGTTTGACATCTGGTATGTGCTCCTAGCAACATATCCCAGTGCTTTGTACACACACCCCAGCCAACCTTTAAGAGATGCATTGACTACCCCGAAAAAAAACACAGCTCTTTCTACATCATTAGAGAGTAAGGGAAATGGCAGAGCTATGTCCAGCTATTTTCCTGTAGCTGTACATGTGGCAACTAGCATCCGCAGTGACTTCCAGGGTTCTTCTAGAGGTCTCTACAGATGATATCCTTGCAGCACAATCAGCTATAGGAAAACAGTATATCTCCACTGATCCTCCATTCCCAGATGACAAGGAAATAGCCATGTTTGGAGGCTGTATCACTTCAAAGTGGTTTAGAGGGCTGATTGCACAGTCACTAAAGAATTCTCATATCCACCACAACCCAAATAATTAGTTATGACTGTAAATCTTTGGCTGCAGCCATGTCTACATGGGCTATTGAAACTGACTACCATCACCACCACCACCACCACCCCATCTATCTTCATGGCACAAGCCCAAAACCCAAATCAAGTGCAGATATCTTACCTTTTGCTTCAGATCTTCCAGGAAAACATGAAGAACTCTGGAGTGATGCTGGGAAGCTGTTTATTCACACATCCTGCTATGATGTCCAGTGCTGCTGCCACTGACACATGTTGCTCCCTCTGAGGTCACAATGAAGCCCCCAGACATGTGACCAATGCTGGACAGCTTGTTTTTGACCTCAGAGGGAGCAACTTGCACCAGCGACAGCATAGTGGGACCAATATAAACAGGTTGCTTCAGAATGCACAGGTAACAAGGAGAATTCGGGGCACCTTTGGGGCCAGAATACTCCAGGAGCAACCTTGAATATTTTGCCCAGCATACACCTGCCCTTAGACCATTAGACCTTACGAACAGGATTATTATTATTTTATTTTCTTATATCCCACCTTTCTCCCAATACAGGGACTCAAGACAGTGAACAACAACCAGGATTCTGGGCAGGTTCTTGTATGGAGAAGTGTAGCTGTCTGGATTTCATGTTTCATTTTAGAAAACAAAGGGGCTTTCTAGATTGGCAAAAAGAAGTGTGTTCATGGCTGCATGAAACTCTAGCCTTTAGATGAGAAAAAGGGAAAGTGTGCCATGAAAACGCTTTTTTTTTTTGCATTTTAGGGGAGAAGAAGCGCCTTTAAAAAGGTGCTGGTTTTCCCAGCTTCTTTTTTAAAAACTGCGGAACAGCGCAGCTCCATCTAAAGGCTGTGGTGCAGCTGCTAAGCATTAAGGAAAAGGCAACTTCATGTCACACTTTCCTGCCAATCTAGAAAGCCCCAATGACACACCTATTTCTTAAATATAGAAATTATAGAAATTTGTTCACAAATAGAAGTCACACACCCCAACAGAAAATATTGTTCCCAAAGTCTTGGGCTGAGGGATCTGTAGTTCATCCCACTCTTTTCTTCTTCTTCTTTGCAACAACGTGAACTATAATATTATTGTTCTTACTCATTCCATTAATATTTTGCCAAGATTTTCATGCTACCAGCCATCATGGAAAAGACTTATTCTCTTTGGGCTTCACTTATCCATGCTATAAAGCATTTGTTCAGTTAATACAATAAAAGAATATATCTATCTGTTTTCCTCTTTCAAATATTAACATGGTTATATGTTATACAAATGTGGTTCTAAACAGAAGTCCAGCCTAGTTAACATAAGACAAGCAAAGCAGGAAACAATATATCACCATAAAATATTAATACCAACTAAATAAATTTGAGAGTTAGATCAAACAGCTACACTAATTGGAACGTTCTTTCTTCCTGTGTAAACAATGGACACTTAATATGTTAGGAATCAGATATCTCAGTTACAGGATCCAGTGAGGCTAAACTGATTTGCTGAAGCGGAGGATCTGCCCTCAAATAATTTGTTCCACTGAGAAACACAATGGAGCTGCCTTTGATCTCAGCTACAAATCAAACAAACTCCAGTAAAAGGGAGATATGCTTAAAGAGATGTGTTGTAAACTTAGAAGAAAATCAAAACCACTAGTTGAAACCTCTTTTTTTTTTCTTTTTACATTGCAATCTTGGAGATTCTTGTTGTTAAGTGGCAACCATGGTGTCATGATAACTTGAAACTTAGTGTTTCTATAAGATTAATGAAAAAGCACTTGGCAATTTGTTTGAAAAGTAAGACACACTGACAAATTGTGCATACTTCAGAACTGTGTGGAAAACTTCATCACACTCACCAAAGACCTCAAAAGATAGCATTTGTCAGATTTTTGAACAGTTACCTGTATTGTGTTAGAACTGATTGAAAGGCTTCTGAATAACTCAGCAGTTCAGTCTGGAGCAGATTGAAATCCACTCCGGGGAACTGAAATGAAAGTTACTGATTCCACATTCTATTGGACACTTCAAAAGCTAAGAGGAATTGTCCTGTACATACAGTACCAGTAGAACATATTTAAAAGAGTAATGGGGCACCACACAGTGGTTCATGCACTACCACCTAGGTGAAGGTGTGAGCCTGGCAACAGCTATACCTTATATAACAAATGGATGACATAGTATCCTTCAAATGTCTTGGACAACAACTGTTATAATTCCTGATCATTGGCCATGGAGACTGAGCCTTATGAGAGCATAAAGTGGGTGCAAATGTATGCCTACTTTACAGAGATGTAGCCCTGCACAAGTGTTTTTCCCAGGCAATACTTAGAATTGTGCAGTGGGATGCAAACTTTGTTTTGCACTTTCATGGTTGGAGTCACATTTCATGACATTTATTTATTTATTTGAAATAGGCCCCAAGGAGACATGCAAAGGAACTGGGGATTTACAGAGGAACAGGGGAGAATAGGGCCTATGTGTATAGCTGCTTCTTTCTAGGTTCCACAGGTCTCTCAGCAGTCTTCTGTGGGACATGTCTTAGTTATTGGTTGACCCCATAGCCTCATTCTCTTGATAAACCCAGATTTCCTTCCCTTCTAGGATAGAGATGAAGTTAGGTCTTTGGGTTGATCCTGGGGCATGCTTCTCCTACATGCTTGTGAAGATAACTGCAAATTGATGGTGCAATATAAGTAAATGATAATAAATACACAGGCATTGGCAAAAGGGGCAACATGTAGAAGGGCCCTCAAAATATTATAAGGGAGCATGTAATTCATAAGAAACATTTGTTACTCCTGACTTTATATATTTGTTGGTGCATTTATTTTGTAGACGCCCTACTCACGTGTATACTCTAAAGCAGTCCTACTCAGTGTGATAGTCCCTGGACCAGTGCCAGTCCCTGAGTCATTGACTGATGGTTCCTGCTGAGTTTCCACAAAGGTAAGAAACAACTGTAGTCAATGAGCACAAATACAGTATGTATCTGGTATGCTGGACAAAAATAACTGCTGGTCCCCCACACGTGCTGGTCAGAGAAGAACTGCTGTAAAGAATACTATGGGCAAAATGCTCAGTTTTGACCTCCAAAAAGGTGACTACAAAGAACAGCAGAGTGGATTGCAATACACTCATATGCATTCTGCACATGTGTCCTGACAAATGTTATCTCAGAAGTGCAAGTGAGCAATCTGTTCAATACTCACATGGTGTCCCATTCACCATACATACTGAATTTCCACAAAATCTCCCCTTTCATATGATATTCACATTAGTAATCTCTAATATTGTTTCTTGACTTCATCAGAACAAAATGGAACTCAGTCAGAAGAGACCCATCTTATTGGCACTGAAGGGTTAAGTATTTGAACTTATCTCATGCCACAGAAAGTCCAACAGCAACAGGGAAGAAGAGGGATTTGTTTAATATTATGCAGTAAAAGATGGTTTGATGAAAGGATTCAAGGGATTAGCTGTTCTATAGTAGCAGCTTCATAAAAAGAAAAAAGAAGAAACCTAGTAGCTGAAATTGTGACTGGTGTTCAGGAACATATTTTTAAGTACTATCATAGGGGAAAACAAGAAAACAGGTAATCTAGTTGTGTACTTGAGCTAAAGGGCCTCTTCTAAATATTTAATTAAATATACATGGCCACATCTTAGAATAAATGAAATAACTTACCCATGATATAAGAAATGACTGTTAGGATTATCTAATTTAGCATGTTTGGATCCTTGCAGTCAGGATTATCAGACAGGGTAATAGAAGTTCACTGGGCCAAATCAATCATCTCTTTGGCTCCCAGAAAGATGATTTAGGGATTTAAATTGGCCCAGAATATTTTAATAGCCTGGTTATGCTGAAGCATACCAAAGTCGCTGCTAATTAATCAACCAGACTTACTCCTAGCATATTATTAGGGAGGGAATCCTCCTCCCTGTGTTTTATTTCATATGATGTCTGCAATTTGGCTTCCAAGGAAAAACAGACTCTTCTGTTTTCATTAAGGGAGTTTGCGCCCCTAAATTCTGATGCATATTAATCCATAGATAGGAGACTACAAGTCCCAACATTTAAGCAACAAAGCTTCTTATCTACAGAATAGCTCTCTCATCTATCTGCATAAAAATGTAAACTTTCTGAAGGCAAAGGTAAGACCTAGCTACCTCTCATTTGACTAATGCATGATTGTGGACTGGCTCCTGGAGCATAAATAATCACACTGCACTGGAATGAAAATGAACTATGGAAGTTGTCATAAGATGAATTCAGTTGCCCATTCAAAACATTCATTCCCCCATACACACACATTCAGTACTGTGGATGCTCCCATATCATAGAATGAATTGTAATAAAGAAGAAATAAGAAGGAAGAGATAAAAATACAGCATTTCTTTTCCTGACTGTCCCCATAGAACCCATACATAGAGTGGTCTCATTCTATGGATAACAGCTGATATTTTTTTCCCCAACACAGCAATGGGCAATTCAACATATTAATTCTCACTCTTTTAAGCCCAAGTGCTTCTGTGTTTCTGCTGCATTTCTAAGGGCACTACCCCTTTAAGCCATCCTTCTGTGACACGGAATATCTAACAGACAGAATGCTGTTTAATTTACACCTGCTACGTGCTAGGAGTATAAAAAGGATGTATCCAATGTACTGCTACATCAGTTTGACAGTGCCAGGTTTTTGCAAGCAAAACGCTACCAGTCCAATAACAATTCTGATTCCCAACCTTTTCTGGGGCCAATAAAATAAAGTGAATGAAAAGCTAGTTGGAGGAGAATGACGATGGCTGCCTGCATTTCTGCTGAATAATAGTAATCTAGCATTTCAGGTTTTTAAATAAGTATAAGTCCTTTTTGAGAGCATTTCCTCTCTTCCTCTTGTTTTGTGTATATATACTAAAGCACAAGAGTATGTTTCCAGAATGATAATAATCTATTTCTCTCCTCACACTACTGAGCTGCTGGTGACCCCAGCTGACCCAATTGAAATTGATTTTGTTGTTGAACTCCTAGCTGGTGCAAATTAATCTTAGATCCATACAAGATCACGGAAGCAAGACACCGGAGTACAAAGACCTCAAGTGCTGAGGGGGAAAAATTAGTTCTGGAGAGAAGGTATTTTAAGTTTGGAAAGATAAATGGCTACAATGACTTGCTTTGATAGAACATATGTAGTAAAAGGAAAGGCGAATGACAAGAGCTGAGAGAGAGAGAAGAGAGAATCTGGGAATAAAAGCTGTAATTTAATAGCCTAATTTCCTGCCTGGCCCCATAGAAATATCTGTCTAGTTCTGACAGCTGATGAAAATGCGCCACAATTTGATTTGCTGTCCTGTATGGGACAAATTCAGTCCTATCTTTCCCCCACAGCCCCTTGGGCTACATTGGCTGTAGCAGAGAGACACCATCTCTGGTTTCCATCTTTCCTCATTCGAAATTCAGCACTGGCAGCTATTTGTTTTCTAAATGGTATTCACATCACCTTAGTGCCTTGATTTATTATTTATCTCCCCCTATTTTCAAATGTGGCATCTGGCCTTCCCACCTTGGAGCCCAGTTGTCAGGCTGTCTTTGAAAATGAGGACTGGGCAGAAAAGAAAAATTATCCCCACCTCTTTAAGAACTCTCATTTCCTTGTCCTTTCAAGACTTCCCAATTTGTATTCTAACTCAGGATAGCAAGACTTCTCTGTTTTCAGTCCATTTCATGCTTACTCTAAGCTTTTTCCATTCCTTTTCCTCCTTCACTGTTATTTAAAATAAATTAGCAATAAATCCACAGTAATTGTGAAGTCAGATGCAACTTTTATTGTAATGTGTATCTAATTATCTAAATGCTTCTTTCTAAATGTAATTCTTAATAAAATATACTTTATCTTTCATTCATATTGCACACATACACACACACACACACACAGAGAGAAAGAAAACCACAGACTTCTGACACTTCAGAAATCAAGTTTAGCCCAGATCCAAAAAGACAGAGGGAAATGTGTATTTCAGATTCATTTTCCTCTTAAAATGAGCATTTTTAAACATATCTTGTTACTTTTTAACGCCAAGAAATTTGCTGGAATATTAGAAGGCACAAAGCTGTTGGATATCAAGTTATAATTTTCATGGTTTCTCATCTAATGATTGACACAGTGATAACAGAGTATAAAAATTATACAATTTAAAACAAATATAAAAATACTAAGCACTTATCCAAATAAAACAATTCAACAATCCCACTCAAACATCAACTAAAATTTGCCACCGCAAGAGTTCAAACAAGTGCATTGTTAACTAGCCCAGTATAGCAATGAAACCACAGAGTATGTCAATATTATGAATTAAATAAAATGGCAAGAAAGATAATGTCCAGTGGACCCCAACAGGGAGGGTGTCTCAAAGCATGGCACCATAACAAAGCCCCACTCTCTACTTTCATAATCTACAACACTGTAACAGATGAAATTGTTCAAATGTGGATTGCTAAAATTCTGCATGTATAAGCAGAAGAAATAGGATGATGTCCACTGGCACTGGCCCAACCCCTACCCTCACATAGCACTGTGCCTGCGCACAGTATTTGTATTTCGTACAGAAATGCATCGAGAAACCAGCAGGGGATGCCGTTCTGTCAGCAGAAACTGACTTTTTGCAAGCTGCTCAACAAGATTAGCACAGGAATACCAATTGACTGATCTGGCAACAGTTGTAATAAGAAAAGCATGACAGAGTCTAGAATTTAAAACAGAAATATTGCACATGCCACTGAGTAGATCTGGTAGAATAAATCTAGGTTGTGCCATTATTTCTTAGAAATTTTATCAGGAGTTAAATCTTCCAGAGGATCTACACACACAAACACACCCGCTGAGAGAGAGGGAAGAGAGAGAAAGATGGACCAAGAGAGATTATTCAATCATTATTTGTTCTTGAACTACTTCTTCTCTGATTGATTTGCTAATTCATTTACCATCAGAGCCCTGGATATTACGTTGATGGTTCTAAATGCATTTCTATGCCAAGCATCACAGCTGTCCGAAAATACCTTTCAGTTTCCTGCCACAGTCAATGTTTCAGAGTCTTGCTTGTATTTAATGCTTGGTCTCCCACAGAGGCTGCTGAAAAACTCTTCCTTGTAGTGGGAATTTATATTAGTGCCATCACATTGCAAAACACCTTACTGCATGTGCCATACTACAATTCCCTGTTACATCAGCATGTCCCTAGTGTGGTAGAACACAGCAGGACATTCCTGCATGTGAATGTGCATGCAAATATACCACAGATGTAGATTTTAACTTCTTTTTTCACACGTTTTGGTCAAGATTGTTCATTTTTGATAATATCCCACATTTTGGAATTGTTTGGCAAATATTTCATAACTATTTTTTAACCCCCAAAGCATTCAGTGCTCCAAAACACAACATTTTGTGGGGGGAGGGGTCACAAAATTTAATGTTTTTGTGCAACGATAATGGATAGAATTCTGTTGGTGTTTACATGTTCATGAACACTGTGGTTATACTGCTATACAGTGCTATACAGTGGATGCCATCCCAGTTCCACCAGTCCCTACTTATGGGGAGGGAGCTGATGTGATTGAAAATCAGCCCTGGTGGCGCAGTGGTTAAATGCCTGTACTGCAGCCACTCACTCAAAACCATAAGGTGGCGAGTTCAAGACCAGCAAAGGGCTGAAGCTCAACTCAGGCTTGCATCTTTCTAAGGTTGCTAAAATGACTACCCAGATTGTTGGGGGGGCAAATAGCTTACAATTGTAAACCGCTTAGACACTCCTTAAGGGTATGAAATGGTATATAAATGAAGCTGTTTGTTTGTTTTTGTTTGATCTGTTCCCTTGCTGATCAGAAAGCAGCTGACTGAAGAGTTGTTTGCACTGAAGAAGAAGAAAAGTCCAGGGTAACCTTGAATTTTCCTGGTCTACAATGACCCTGTTAATGCCACACCTACTGTAAATAAACCAGATGAGTTGTGCTGACTGGAGGCTTAATGGACCACAAGTTGAACATGAATCAACACTTCTATAGTGCTTCTGATAACACTGTATTTATCCGGTGCACTCTAAGGTTTGTACACAAACTTTTCTCTACACTTGGATCAAAAACTTCTAAGGTTATGCCCCAGGGAAATAGTGAGCCATAATTCTTTGGCTAAGTACTCAAGAGTGGCAGAAATCGGTTTAAAATAAATGATTAGCATTTCCGTTACCTCTTTACTTTCTCATATATTGTAATTACACTATTGATTACTGCTTTAAGATTAGTCCATGACCAAATGAATGTAACCTATCCGACTGGTTAAATCAGTGAATGAGAACACCATATTGATTGCATTTTGTACCAATTAGTAATTAGGAACTAACCTACACAAAAATCCCTTAGTATTTCTAGATTTATGGGCACTTACTTCAGAGATGAAATCTTACATCCTCAATGGTGGTTTAAATATTTCCAATAAAGACTGAACTTGTATGACATTTTGTTTGCTGAAGAATCCACTGTGCATGGAAGCAGTAAAGAAAATTGTCAGTTAATAGGTGTCATGATTACATCAGGTGGTACTGCATGTTATTAATAAAAGGTATTGAGGTATTGTTTCACCATCGGGAAATAAGCTTCACAAATAGTTCCAATTCAGTAACATTCCAGATCAATAAAATGAATGGCATTAAGTCAATGCAGATCTACAGTTAATATTGGTAACCAGTCATCAGTAGGATCTGATCACAGGAAGCAGTGATTTTTGCCAACCATCCACAACCAATAAGGGCCTGAATTTTTAAGTTTCCCTTTTCAGGTTTCAGTAGTATGTACAGATGAGCAGACTAACTCATAGTGTTCTTTGTTAAACAGATGTGGGAGTGAACTGATTCACTTTACAGTCGTAAACAGTATATTGGTTCTTTCCCTGGACAATCTAAATTAGACCTCCCTGTTTGCCTACCTGTAAGCCAAGAAAATGGCAATAATAGTGATGAAGAGTGGGGAGTGGGGACATATCTCCCTCTTTCTTATCCTGATATACTTTGGCATCTCAGGAGCAATGGCTCTTGACCCTTGAGAGTTTTCCCAAGAACTACATCAGTGATAAGAGTCCCAGGAAAATGCCAAGGGCCCCACTTCTTTAGTCCTGTCATCGCACAGAATGCATATCTAAGGTTGATAGATAAAGAGAAATTTCACCCCCTTGCTCTCTCCCTACCACTGTACTTGCTTACACATGCAACCAAAGGAAAGGTGAAGTGACTATTTTGGTAGGAACTAGTCTGGAGAGTTCCTGGGGACAAGGTTTGTTGAGGAGGAAGGATGATAATAGGGTGATCAAGAATATTGTAGCCCAGACTGATCTTCTCTGGATATGAGTTGCAATGGTGAGGTTTTAAAAAGGTTTCTTTTCCTTTGAGGCATGCTTTTCAAAAGCCTAGAATTTAATTTCTGGGCCAGATGAGAGAAAGCATTCTCAGCATCCCTACTTGTGATAGGGCATTTCTCTCTCTCTCTCACTCTCTCTCTCTCTCTCTCTCTCTCTCTCTCTGCATATGTATGTATGTATGTACGTAGGAAGGTGGGTGGGGAGCAAGACATAACACAGAGATTTCAATTATTCCAAAGAATAATTACTTATGTAAAAGAGGAATAATACCATTTTCCTAAATGAAGCAGGGAGTGTTGGAGGCAAAAAACACAGTGGGATGCTAAAAGATAACAGATACACTCTGTGGGAAAAAATGTGTATGAAGCCATGTTATTATAAATAAGGCTTTTTTATTTGTTCAGCTGATGCATTTCAGATGTAAACCCTTCTTCATGAGATGTAAAACTATAAATGAATATACTTATTGACAATAGTTATACATTTTAAAACATAAAATAAAAATAATAATGGCTCAACAAACCATCAATATGAAATATACTTATTTAACCTTTGGAATATTTTGTCACATGTTTAAGTGAGTATATGTTATATTGATGGTTTGTTAAGACATTCTTTTAATGTATAACTATTGCCAATAAATGTATATTCCTTTACAATTTTGCAACTCGTGAAGAAAAGTTTACACCCAAAATGCATCAGCTGAACAAATAAAAAAAGCCTTTCTTATAACGGCACAGCTTCACGCACATTTTTTCCCCACAAGAACACCAGAGTATATTTCTTATCTTCTAGTTTCCTAAATGAAGCCCTACCCTGCCTGTCTTCTCACAGGTTTATACTCACCCTGCCAGTGGGTATGTCACACAGGCAACTACCTAAATTGTTGGTCTCGGGAAGCACATGTTATGGATTACCAACTAAACAGGTTAACCTCATGCAGTCAGATGGGACATCTTAGTCCTAGAAAGACATATAGGGGCTTTCTAGATTGGCAGGAAAGTGTGACATGAAGTTGCCTTTTCCTTAATGCTTAGCAGCTGCACCACAGCCTTTAGATGGAGCTGCGCTGTTCCGCAGTTTTTTAAAAAGAAGCTGGGAAAACCAGCACCTTTTTAAAGGCACTTCTTCTCCCCTAAAATGCAAAAAAAAGCATTTTCATGGCACACTTTCTCTTTTTCTCATCTAAAGGCTAGAGTTTCATGCAGCCATTTTGCCAATCTAGAAAGCCCCATAGTGTTGGAGAATCAACACAAAATTAGCATTAAAATATAGACACAATATAATATCATCACCTATTTGTTGTTGGCAATTGCCTTTGATTGGCTCATAGTGACCCTGGGGATGAGACAGATCTGAGGCCCACTGTGCTCTGTGGCTTTGCTCAGGTCCTGCATGCTCAGACTAATGGCCTACCTGATTGAGTCTAACCATCTGACATTCTACCTTCCTCACTTACTGCTATCTTCCCTAGAATTATTGCATTTTCTAATGAGTCATGCCTTCTGACGGTGTGGACAAAGTATGATAGCTTCAGTGTCATCATCTTGATTTCCAGGAAAGTTCATTTCCACAAAGCATGAAGTTCAAGAACCTATTTGTTTGTCATTTGGGCTGTCCACAGAATCCTCACCACTCTTCTCCAGCACCACATCTCAAATGAGTTGATCTCCTTTCATTCTGCTTTCTTCACTGTCCAGCTCTCACATCCATACTTGGTGATAATCTATCCAGTCTCCACAAATTCAAGCCACTTGCCATTTACAGTGGCCCCATGGTATCTGCTGGGCTTTGATTCCAGGACCCCCTTTGGATGCCAAAATCTGTGGATGCTGAAGTCCATTAAATACAGTTGCATAGTAAAATGGTGCCCCTTATATAAAATGGTAAAATCACGGTTTGAAGTTTTGAATTTATATTTGCTTTAAATATTTTTAAGCTGTGGATGCTTGAATCTGTGGATAAAGAATCTTTGGCTACAGAGGGCTGACTGTACAGGTTTTTTTATGAACAAAAAATAAAATAAAATGAGACATAAATGAGACAAAACAAATATACTGATTTTTGGTGTGTTTTTGTATACAGTGGGTTCTTGGTATCTTTTGAGGCTTGGCATTTGTTGAGGACCCCACCCCATCCTGTGGATAGCAAAATCAGTAAGTGCTCAAGTCCCATTATCTATACAGTGGTGTAGTAAAATGGTGTGTCTTATATAAAATGGAAAAATCAAGTTTTGCTGGGGGTGGTGGTGGAATAATTCAAGCAGTGAATGGTTGAATCTTTGACGCAGATGTGAAGGGTTGACTATACTAGCCAACATAATGTATTTGGACAAAAAATGAGTGTGAGTAGAGAAACAGTGTCGTGACCACAAAGCATGAAGATCAAGAAAGTTGTCATGGCCAGCCAAGAGATGGAGTCAGAGGATGAGGAGGAGGACATGGCTCCTCAGGAGCAAGAGGAGTTGGAGGCTAGACCAGGTCCCAGTTCTGCCATGCCAGGCCCCAGTCCTGACATTTCAGCCCCAGGAGTGGGAGCCCAGCCAGGCTCTGGCACTGTGGAGCTCCCTTCAGAGGCTAAGCAGCTGAGTGAGGTTTCAAATGAAGAATCCAGTTTGGTGGTTCCCTCCTTTAAGGAGAGGAGGGCTGAGAGTGCTTGTGTGTGTTGGTCCCGCAGGCTTGCTGAAAAGCAAGCTGGTAATAAAGCTCAGCTGCCAACAGGGAGGGTGTCTCCTACTTAAGCACCTGTGGGACGCCATCCCTTTGCCAGAACTTATTGTAAGTCTCTTGGTGTGACTGTGTGCTGGCTTCGTGTCTTGGGAATTCTGGTTTGCCTTGACCTTGGAACGATTTGGACTTTTGCTGCTTTCTTCTTGCCCTGACCTCGGACCAGACTGACTTCTGTGATTTCCCGAACCCTGACCTCAGCTCTGGCTTTTGGACTATTCTTGGGATCAACGTTTAGGTTTGTGGAACTGCCTTATCAGCTTTTGTTGGTGTGTGCTGGCCACAGTCCGGGACAAAAGTCATGGTTTGGGTCTGGTTTGTTATCATATGTCATAGGGAGTCTGCCATCATTGACACAATTTCTGATATACTTCTGCAGTGTACCAGAAGATTGCAAAAGACCATGTGAGGCCTTGCAGGTAAGAGCTGCACCAAATGTGGATCATGCAACATGGCAACAATCCTAAACATGCAAACAGATCTACCAATGGATGATGAAATGTCATGTTATATAATGGCCCAGACAAAGTTTAGACCTGAATGCCTTAAAAAGCTGTGGTAGACCTGAACTGAGTTGTTCATACAAGGAAGCCCTTTGATGTCTCTCAGTTGAAATAGGGAGAAATGAGACAAAATTGAATAAATTGAGAGGAATGCCAAAGATTATCCTTGCCCAGAGAGGCTAATTAGTCCTTGGTTTCTAGTTTCAAGGGGTGGAGGCCCACAGACTTAAGGCAGTACTGTATAGGAGTGGAGCTTTGTACAATCACCTGTCTGATGGCACAGGCAGTTGAACAAGCCACAGCTGCCATACTGCCTTGGTTACATGGACCATCATGGAAGCCAGGATATTTTATTTGAGAAAGAGATGGCTTTGACCCAATAGCCTCTTGTCCCTATTCTCTCCCTGTGTGAGCATGAAGAGGGTAGAACCACTCAAGTAACAGTACATTACATGAGTTGTTTTCCTCTGCAGTTTCCTGGGCTTTAGTTGAAATACAATAATGCAACACTATTTATGGTGTATGTCTGCCTAGCATGCCTTTTCTTAGATTTTCCGTGTTCACTCTTGTCATCTTAGCAGCTTTGAATCTGTGTCCTAGTCAATAGATCTGTTTTATGTTTCTAATGCGGGTATTTATAATACATGAGGACTTAGAAGTCAAGATTTGCATCCCACTCTTTCCTCCAAACAGGTTACAATAGCAATAAAAATGACAAATGAAATATCCAGCAGGTATGAATGTTGTACTACCAAAGCTCTGCACAAAGTAAGAAATGTGGGGGAAGCTATGCTTTCCAATGCAACAAATTATTTATTTCCAGAGAAAAAATAGCATGTGTCTCAAGGTAAGAAACCTATAATATAGATGCCTGTGTATAAAACATTCAGAATGCAGGTCTGGCGGGAAGGATTCATGCATCTGAATGCCATCCCATATTAAAAGAATACTGAATATTATAAAACTTGGTTTAAGTTACTGTGAATTCATTTTTTAAAAAGTCATTAAACCATTTCCCTACAATAGTTCCCTAATTTTGACTGCAAATAATTTTCTCTTTGAAATGCTAGCTTTTGACTTGACATGATAGCTTTCTGTATTGTTGTTGTTCCTGTTGTTGTTGTTGTTGTTGTTGTTGTGTGCCTTCAAGTAGTTTCTGGCATCCTGTTTTTATGGCAACCGGTATCCATGCTTATGTTTGACACATGGGATATGAAGCCAGCAGTCTTATTTTTCCTGAGGCAAAAAAAGGGGAACCTCCTTCCATTTTCCACATGGTCAATGGGATATTTCCCTCAACATAAGCTGGCTGAGGTTGTACAACATAAATTGCACAGAATCTACAGATCAGGCATCCAACAATTCATTGCTGCTTCCTTGCCTTCCAGTGCCAGTTGTTTGATGATACTGCCTTACTCTGCTTAATGCAGGTTCAGTCCTAGACAGCTTATAACATACAAACATTCTAAAGTGGTATAATACCAGGAGGGTTTCTCCTATAACAGTTTACGAAATATTGGTCCACCCTAAAAACTCTGAAAGCATCATAGGAGACTTGTTTCATGACAACTTGTGGTGTTTATGATTAAGGGAAAAAATAGTTCTTGGCATGTGCTAATTAGGAATGTAAATCTTTGGTTATATGATTCTTTCACAGATAAAACAACCATAATTTCTAAGAGTCTCTCTCTGCAAAATGAGATTATAGGAGATTTTTTGCATACATTTTTACACAATTTGGAAACTTTCTGTGAAAAAATTGTTTGTGGAACAAGCAGAGTCTGGAATTCAGGGCCTTACTTAATGGATGTGTGACTTGGAGAAAAGCTTCTCCAGTATATTTGCATTCATGGTCCCTACATAGTCATGACCATGACACTATTGCCATGATTGTAACTGTTCTCTTAGACCTACTTTCCTGGGCATCACTCATGCAGATCATGTGTGGATTATGTGGATTGGTGGATGGCTGCCATGATCAAAAGCAAATGTATTGTTGCATTTCCTTGTTCCAGCCTCATTAGCTGATAGGAGGGAGTGGAAATATCATCCACCTTTGCCCCAATTGTTAGCATAATAGACTGTCTTCTTTCTCTGTACCTGATGCCCAGTAAAGTAGGTTTAGGGAAGCTGGACTGGCAAATGCTGCTTAATTATGCAACTAGGGCAGTTACATAGCTAGGTAGTACATGTAGAAATTCAGAAATGATTTGTTATCAGAGATGATAAGGAAAAGCAGCAGGGACAGACATCAGGAACAGAGCAGGGGAGACTGAGAGTACCCCGAAAGGAACCAGCTGATGTTAAGCCTTGGAGGAGGCGCTTGGTGGTGGGGGGGGACTCCTTGCTGAGGGGTACAGAAGCAGTGGTTTGTGGGCCTGACAAGATGTCTTGGGAGGTGTGTTGTCTCCCTGGGGCAAAGATCCATGATGTGACGGAGAGGCTGACAAGACTGGTCAAGCCTACTGATCAATACCCCTTTCTTTTGGTTCATGTGGGAACCAGTGATACTGCACAGCCTTCAGAATATCATAAGGGATTATGGGGCTCTGGGAAGGAAGCTGAAAGAGATGGATGCACAGGTTGTCATTTCATCTCTTCTCCCAGTTGAAGGGCATAGTCCAGGAAGGGAGAGGAAAATAGCAGAGGTGAATAACTGTCTACATAGATGGTGCTGCCAAGAACGGTTTGGATTATTGGATCATGGGCTCCCGTTCCATGAGGTGGGACTTCTGGCAAGGGATAGGTTGCATCTCACGCTAGTTGGCAAAAAACGTTTTTGACAACAGTCTCAAGAATGTGATCAGGAGGGCTTTAAACTGAATTATGTTGGGAAGGAAGACAGCATTCTAGAAGGCAAAAGGGCTGGAAACAATAGTCAAACTGACATAGAGGGAACAAGGCAAACGGGGCAAGGACCCAACAATAGGAGTCAAAAAAATGCGCACAGGCAGCAAGTAAAGGGAACACATGTTCTTTGATGTCTCTACACTAATGCACAGAGTATGGGAAATAAACAGGATGAACTTGAACTCCTAGCACAACAAGGGAAATATGATATAATAGGCATCACTGAAACCTGGTGGGATGAGTCTCATGACTGGAATGTAGAAATAGAGGGATATAATCTTTTTAAGAGAAACAAGCCAAATAGGAAAGGAGGAGGAATAGCATTATATGTGAGGGATATTTATATAAGTGAAGAGATCCAGGACATCAATACTGGAAGCCAGGTGGAGAGCGTCTGGATAAAAATTAAAGGAGAGGGAAGCAACAGGGATGTTACTGTGGGAGTCTACTACAGACCCCCCAACTCAAGCAGAAGAATCAGATGATGCCTTTCTAGAACAGATGACCACACACTCAGATAGGAAAAACATAGTAGTAATGAGTGACTTCAACTATCCAGATATTTGCTGGAAGTCAAACTCAGCCAAATCCTCAAGGTTTAGTAAATTCCTTGCTTGCCTGGAAGACAATTTCATTGTCCAAAAGGTGGAAGAGGCAACAAGGGAGTCAGCTATTTTGGATCTGATCCTAACCAACAGGGATGACCTAGTTAATGGGGTGCAAGTGTTTGGAGCTTTAGGTGGGAGTGACCATGTTCTCCTGGAGTTTGTTATACAATGGAAAGGAGAAGCCAGGCATAATTAGACACACATTCTAGATTTTAGGAAAGATGATTTTAGAAAACGTGGAGAAATACTGGGGGTGATCCCATGGTCAGGAATACTAAAAGAGAAGGGAGTTCAAGACAAATGGGAGTTCCTCAAAAGGGAGATACTAAAAGGACAATTTCAAATAGTTCCAATGAGGAAGAGAAATGGGAGATGTCTCAAGAAACCAGGATGGATGACTAAGGAAGTTTCAACTGAGCTAAGTTTTAAACGGAACATGTATAAGAAATGGAAAAATGGGATAATCACCAAAGAGGAATTCAAACAAATAGCAAGCACCTGTAGGGATAAAGTCAGAAAAGCTAAAGCGCAGAATGAAGTCAGGCTTGCTAGAGAGGTTAAGAACAATAAAAAGGGCTTTTATGGGTATGTCCGCAGCAAAAGGAAAAAAGAAGGAAATGATAGGGCCGCTGTTGGAGAAGATGGCAAAATGCTAACAGGGGACAGAGAAAAGGCAGAATTACTCAAGATTACCTTCTTTGCTTCAGTTTTTTCACAAAAGGCAAAAGGTGTTCAACCTGAGTACCGTTGGCAATAATCTTTGAGAATTCTTGAAGAACCGGAGACATCCCAGGAGACTGGAGGAGGGCAAACGTTGTCCCCATCTTCAAAAAGGGGAAAAAAGAGGATTCCCAACAATTATTGTCCAGTTAGTCTGACATCAATTCCAGGAAAGATTCTGGAGCAGATTATTAAACAGAGAGTTTGTGAATATCTAGAAGAAAATTCCATAATCGCAAAAAGTCAACATGGGTTTCAGAGAAACAAGTCATGTCAGACAAATCTGATTTCTTTTTTGATAAATTGCCAGTTTGGTAGATGAAGGGAGTGCTGTGGATATAGTGTATCCTGATTTCAGTAAGGCCTTTGACAAGGTTCCCCATGACATTCTTTCAAACAAGCTTGTAATATGTGGACTAGACAAGTTAACTGTTACATGGATTTGTAATTGGTTGACTGACCACACCCAAAGTGGCTCCTTTTCATCCTGGAGAGAAGTGACCAGTGGGGTCCCACAGGGTTCTGTCCTGGGCCCAGTGCTATTCAATATATTTATTAATGACTTAGTTGACAGTATTGGGGGCCTAGTTATCAAATTTGCAGATGACACCAAATTAGTAGGAGTAGCTAATACACCAGAGGACAGGATCAAAATTCAAAATGACCTGAATAGACTAGAAAGCTGGGCGAAAGCTAACAAAATGAAATGTGAGGTACTGCACTTAGGGAGGAAAAATGAAATGCACAGATATAGGATGGAGGACTCCTGGCTGAACGAGACCACATGTGAAAGAGATCTAGGATTCCAAGTAGACCACAGGCTGAACATGAGTCAACAGTGCGATGCAGCAGCTAAAAAGGCCAATGCAATTTTAGGCCGCATCAATAGAACTATAGTGTCTAGATCAAGGAAAGTAATTGTGCCACTCTATACTGCTTTGGTCAGGCCCCACCTGGAATACTGTGTCCAGTTCTGGGCACCACAATTTAAAAAGGATGCAGAGAAACTGGAGCAGGTCCAAAGGAGGGCAACTAAAATGGTGAAGGGTCTGGAAACCATGCCCTATGAGGAACGACTTAGGGAGCTGGGGATGTTTAGCCTGGAGAAGAGAAGGTTAAGAGGTGATATGATAGCTTGTTTAAATATTTGAAGGGATGTTATATTGAGGAAGGAGCAAGCTTGTTTTCTACTGCTCTAGAGACTAGGACCCAGAACAATGGATGCAAACTGCAGGAAAAGAGATTCCACCTCAACATTAGGAAGAACTTCCTGACGGTAAGGGCTGTTCAACAGTGGAACACACTCCCTTGGAGAGTGGTGGAGTCTCCTTCTTTGGAGGTCTTTAAGCAGAGGCTGGATTGCCATCTGTTGCAGATGCTTTGATTGGGAGTTCCTGCATGGCAGGAGGTTGGACTGGATGGCCCTTGTGGTCTCTTCCAACTGTATGATTCTATGTGACCATGCCCTCACCATATCTCCCTTTGTCCTATATAACTTGAATTGCCACCCCCGGTTCTAAATGCATTAAATTAAAAACAAACAATAAAAAGCCAGAAACAGCTAAAAACAAAAGTAAAAACACAAAAGGCTAATTATAGAACATTAAAAGCTGCTTAGATGAAGGGCTAGCAGAAATTTTTTGCAGTTGTTTTTGTCCTTTGATTATTATTTTTCTTTGAGATTGCTGATCTCAATTGTCACACACAATTTTATTTGAAAATAAAACTCAATGAAATACAGTAAATAATCCAGCATGATCCATATCAGCCTTGCCTTTGTATATATCAGAGAGGCTTCCAGACTGGGTGTTTTTGCCACTACTTAATATTGCTCTGCTATAATCTGAATACACAATTACAAATGTTCTTTGTGGGTCTAGAAAACATAAAAGAGTCTGTACATGTGGCTGTCTTCCACTCTGTCAGGTATGACATAATTGCTCAGCAAGAAAGTTATGACAACACACTTAAGAATACCATTTTAAAGACATCTTATTTTTAATAGATTTTAAAACATGTGCCAAAATTATACCATTAGTTCAAACATTTATCTTTCAAAGTGTAAATGATAAAGCAATTTAACACAAACCAAAATATTCATTTTTTTTTAAAAAAAGTGAACGTATTCCAAGGTGTAGTGGTATGACAATAGAGTCGTTCATCCACCATGTTGTGAAGTATGTAAAACCACTGCCACTAAATATGTCCTTCGTCTTCTAAAGTCAGAATAACAGTAAAGTAATTTGGTGAATTAAAGCTATTGCTCTGTTCTTTCAATTATTATTTTTATTAAAGTGGGATTTGGCAAACTCTCAAAAGAGAGAGAGGGACCCCAGGGAAAACTGGGAATAATGTGATAATGATGCCATATAGATTGTACAACAAGAGCTGCCTTTCCTAGTGTGTTTCACCTCAGTCTCCTGTGATGTTGACATTATTTGCTCTTTCCCCCTGATTTGCATATATTTCTCTTAAATCAATTTACCTACTTCAATATCTGAATAAGTTAATATATCAGGTAATTTAATCAAATCCAGATGTACACCTCTTAAGATTGTGCTCAATGAGTTTCCACCACCAAAGGAATAGATTCCATCAGCTGAACAGTCAGATGGCCATTTCCCATTCCCCTTCAGTCTCCAGGCAGTGGTACCCTTAAAGCCTACTTTTGAGGAGTGGGGGACCATGTCTTGGAGAGGGAAGGATAACCAATGGGGCTTTTTAGATTGGCAGGAAAGTGTGACATGAAGTTGCACTTTCCTTAATGCTTAGCAGCTAGACTGCAAGCCCCAGGTGTGCATTTAAAAAGTACAGGGCAGCTAGACTGAGGTTTTTTCTGTGGCTCAGCAACTACATGGGAAGCTGTCAAAACGCTACAAACACAGGCGGAGCAGCTACATGGGCGGCAAGGAACGTGGCTTTTAGCCGCACTTTAAACATTTTTTCCCCTTGCTGGCTGCGAATTGCGCAATTGCGCAGGTACACCATACAGTCGGAGCTTATCACATGGGGAAGTACAGGACCATTCCGAAAGAGGGAGAAAGTGAGGTCAGTTCGGAAATGCACGTGATTACGCACAAGCTCATCACACACAAGACAAGAGAGCATCTACACAAAAAGAAAATGCAGAGTCAATACGAAAGAATTCATCACATGTGAACATACTGGTCGGCTTTCTGTTGCAAATTAAGGCATCTTGGGAAATGGTAGCAAAGGCTCATGGGAGTTGTAGTCTGTGTTCTGTCAGAGCATTATATTGAGTTGTCTTGAGGTTTCAGCCCTCTGTCCAGGAGGGATTCCCATATGTTCTCCATTCTTGAGCAGAGGCCCCCCTTTTCCAAGTTGACCAGGCACGTCCTCCTTTGCCAGGACACGTCCTACTTTTCCAGCCTTCTTTTTGAAGAGGAAGCAGGAGGGCCAGGCGTGCTCTGGCCAGGCTCTGGGGGTCTCTTCCTGGGTCCTTCCCTCCCTCCCTCCCCGCTGCCTTCCTCCTCCCTTTGGCTGAGAGAGTGTGACTTGCAGGGAGGAAGGGCAGTGGTGGTGCTCCAGGTCCTCCTGATGCTGGGCCAGGGCAAGCTGGAAACAGGAGGAGGAGGAGGAGGAGGAGGAGAGGGACATGGGGTCCCTCTGCTGCCCTGCCTCCCTGCAAGTCACACTCTCTCAGCCAAAGGGAGGAGGAAGGCAGCCAGGAGAGAGGGCCTGCCTTCTCCTCCCCCCTTCGGCTGAGAGAGTGTGACTTGCAGGGAAACAGGCCAGGTCCCTCCCCTTCTCCTCCTCCTCTTGCCAGCTTGCCCTGGCCTGGCTGAGCGCCTCCTGTGCCCTGCTGTCTCCCTAGAAGTCACACTCTCTCAGCCAAAGGGAGGAGGTGAAGGAAGGTGCAGGCGCACTCTGGCCGGGCGCTGAAGGTCTCTTCTTGTCTTGGCACCTTCCCTCCCTCCGCACTTGTATCGCTACCTTTAAATGGGTGCGTTAAAGAGACAGAGCCCCATTTAACCGTGCAACTACACCTTAGCCTTTAGATGCAATAGCAATGTTACGCCCTTTTAAAAAAAGTAGTGGGGAAATCAAACTACTTTTTAAAGGCACTTCTTCTCCCTTAAAACTCCAAAATAGTGTTTTCATGGCACACTTTCCCTTTTTCTCATCTAAAGGCTAGGCTTTCATGCAGCCATCAACACACCTCTTTTTGCCAATCTAAAATGGGCCAGCTCCTTTTTAAAGCACTTCTTCTCCCTTAAAATGCCAAAATAGTGTTTTCATGGCACACCTTCCCTTTTTCTCATCTAAAGGCTGGGCTTTCATGCAGCCATCAACACACCTCTTTTTGCCAATGTAAAATGGGCCAGCTCCTTTTTAAAGCACTTCTTCTCCCTTAAAATGCCAAAATAGTGTTTTCATGGCACACTTTCCCTTTTTCTCATCTAAAGGCTGGGCTTTCATGCAGCCTTCAACACACCTCTTTTTGCCAATCTAAAATGGGCCCAATGATTCTATTTGGTACTACATTCCTTGGGTACCATAGTCTTGAGGTACAACACTAGCATTCTTCCAAGCTTGAGTAAGGAGGTGTTTGTTTACACAAACAATTCTCTCTATTCCCCTGGCAGAGTAATAGTCCACCTTACATACTGTTCTGGGCACAGCTCTGTTCCCTCTCCTAAACCAAGACCACCACTGATTGATCCAAAGGGTGCACTAGAAAGCTGGAACAGCACCACTATGCTGGCTGCTTTTCTATTCTATTCTATTCTATTCTATCCCACTGTTGGAGAAAGACAGGATATAAATCCTTGAAATAAATATTATTCGGTGATCCTGTTAGCATACCTAACCCCATCCCAGCTGTATATGAAGTTTCTATATTTCCATATTTTTTTCATAAGAGGTCATGATGACCCTTGGAACACCATGAAGCTTTCCCATGGGAAGAGCGTGTTGACCTGAAGACATGTGAAGGATCCAGGTAGTACCAGGATAAGGCTAAATGGGTTTGCTGATCACTCTGTTCTCCTCCCAGGCTTTCCACATAGCCTCATGCACTGGAGACAAAGGAGGTTCCATTGCATTAAGGTGAGCCAGCTTTCCTATCCAACTTTCCTATCATCCTATCTTGAAGTTGTCCTACATCCAATCACTGTTATGTTAATCCAAAATTAAGATTATCAAGCAGGATTGTTCTTTTTGTCAGTTCTGTGAGAAAGCACGCAGACTCTTTGTACTTCATGCGGGAACTTTAAGTATCTCTTGAGGGCACCAAACAGAATATAAATATCCACCTTGCACAGCTCCAATTCACAACTGGTGATTGTGCTGAGCAACCATTGGAGCACTGCCCAATCATCTATTGCCTCCTCTTCATATTGCCCTCAGATGCCATCTAAGCCCCACCCTGATTTTCATAGATTTCTCTTCAAGACTCATAAATATCATCCCTTTACAGTTCTAAGACTCCACTATCCAATTTCCATATCTCTAGTTTGGTTAGCTCTACATGGTGTTTCTGCTTAAATTACTATTGTGTATTTGATTGTATTCTTGCATATTTCTAAACCTTCTTTATTCATTAAACCTGAAGTCCTCCCACTGTTAGTGCTGGTATGCATAGTTACCCAACTTCTTGCAGGCCTCTTTGAGCAAAGCAATTTCCCCAACATTTACAGAGATGCTGAAACAGTTGACACACACCTCAAGTCCCTCTGTTACCTGTTTGGGTAACAATCCCACAACCCCATATAATTTAGGAAGTGGAGGTTTCCATTCCATGCTTTACATACGATTTTGGTCAAGAGGAGTTTTTATAGGGCAGGATGGAAGGGAGAAAAACCTGTCTATAAGTGCTGCTGTCAAATTTGTCTTTTAGTGTTTGTTCCATATTTGTTTTATCTCTTTTAGGATATCTACTTCCTTCTCTTCAGGACATCTCTTGGGAAAGCACTTGCTGCCTCTAGGACAGAACACATGGAATACTCTAAGGGGGCCATTGAAATACTTTCCTGTGAAGACACATCATGGCATCACTCATCTGCTCCTGAAGACCAAAGCAAGAGTGGTTGTAACAAACCATACTTTAATGGCTCTGGATTACACTCACTGGTGTTCTTCAGTGCCAGTGTTAACAATTCCTCTTTTCTAATAATTTATTTGCCACTAATAGGAACAGTGTACAGTACCTGAGGAGCTACCCAAATGTCATATTGCAAATAACAGCAAAAGTAGATGACATCCCTTAAAAAAAGAAGTAAATTCTAAATACCTGAAAGCCAGACATTTGTTATATTAAGGTGCTATTATGCCAGAAGCCGTTAAACACAGCTTCTGCCAAAGCTCTGCGAAAGCATCTAATTGGTGGTCATAGCCTAACAGTCTGTTTAAATGTTAATGAATCAGGTAGGTAAATTACATGCATGAAAACCTGCATACTTATTCTTGACAGGTCAGGTAGGCAGGCGATTGTGCAGTACCTACTTTGCCTGTTATTCTAAGAAATGAACATTATTTCTAAAGAATAATTATCTCTCCCTTGGGTTAGGTAAAATTTGGTGAATCCTGCCAGCAATTATGGGCTACTTATTTTCCAGTACTCTCCCAGGAGACTGATGGAAAACAACACTAACAGGAAATATAACAATAATGACAATAATAGCAAGAAGAACAAACATGACACCCATAACATTTTTATTTATTATTTATCAAAATATTCAGTTGTTGCTGCTGCTGTGTGAGCATTAAACATTTGATTACAATTCTGGAGATCAAAGCTTGAATCTTCACTTGGCCCTTGATCCTCCGTGAGTCACACTCTCTTATTTACAGAAAACCCTGTGATAGGTTTACTATAGGATCATTATGATTTGAAGGCACACAGCCACAACCACAACTGCAGGCTTGCTTCAGATGAATCATTTTGTGGATTGGAGTTATTTTGTTAAAATTTAGAGTCTCCATATGTACACATAGCTCCTCTTATCTGCAACTTAAATATGTAGAAAAAACAGTGTGCAAATAACATACTTCAGGAAAACATCCTACATCAGAATAATGTATTGTGCTCCATGAGCCTTGTGTTGAATGGCAACCAATATGCACAATTAAAGGGATGCTACTGGCAATTTTAGCAGAGACAGATGAATACACATAATTAGGGAATGTATGTCTATAAGTAAGCTGACATCTCATGTGCTGCTCTGCTTCAGTGGGATGTCTGATATATGGATGTTGTACATTTGACAAAAATTTCCAATGGCTTCCATAAGTTCAAAAACAAATATGACACCAACAGTAATCCATCCTCAGAGTATTATGATTATGAGCCAATGTGAACAAAATGGCCTACCATGGACTACAGTTGAATGGAGCATTTTGATCTAACCATGACCTCTACCACTTCACCCATGTTTAAAGAAAGATGTATGGAATGGTAAAGTAAACTGAATAGAGAATATTGGTGATAGGACATTGAACGAATGGTCCTTTAACTCATATCACCACAAACATCAATTTAGAGATTAGAAAAGTTTTTGTGTTTTTATTAGGAACTGCCCATGATACTTGGAGGATTCTAGAAGGTATTGTTGTTGTGTGCATTCAAGTCATTTTCAATTTATGGAAACCTTATTATGATGTTTTCCTGGCAAGATTTGTTCAGAGCGGCATTGGTTTTGCCTCCCTCTGAGGCTGAGAGAGTGTGGCATACTCAAGGTCACCTAGGGTGTATTTACACTGTAGAAATAATGCAATTTGACACCACTTTAGCTGCCATGGCTCTATCTTACAGAATCATGGGATTTGTAGTTTGGTGAGATATCAGCACTCTTTGGTAGAGAAGACTAAATACCTTGTAAAACTACAAATCCCAGGATTTCATGGGATGGACCTACAGCATTTAAAGTGGTGTCAAACTTCATTATTTCTACAGCGTTTATGCACCCCCCCCCCCCAAAGTGGGTTTCCATAGCTGAGGAGGGATTTGAACCCTGGTCTCCAAAATCATAGTCCAACACTCAAACTACTACACCAAACTACACTCTTGGAGGTATAGTGTATTTTTTTAACTTTTCAAGCCCAACATCAATTGGCACATTTATTGACATGGGGGTAATCTGAATTTACTTTGCACCACCAGTTTAGGCTGGTGATCTTTCCTCCCTTTGCCCTCTCCTGCCTAGGATTTAAAGAAATTCTGCTGGTGTGGGAAAGCCTTGTCTTTAATCAGATGGAAATGCGGAATCAATTTGTTGATGAAAGACATCAAATGAAAGTACTGTGGCTTTATGCTCTATTGATCATTAAAAATATTTCTGCAAATGACATGAGAGTCCAAAGCAATTATAACGTTCCACAGGATTTCCACAGCAGAGTCAGTATGGCAAAATGTAGTGTGCCTCCAAAGAGAGAGAGAGAGAGAGAGAGGGAGAGACTATGTTGGACACCCACTGAACAGAAGAGGATAAACCCAGCAAGCCTGTCCCCGCCAGCAAGTCTGAAACCAATGCAAAGGAAAACAACAGCAGCAGCAATGAGAAAGATATTAATACCAGCACTTGATCTTCAAATTAAATTGCAATTCTTTTTAATTTTATTTAAAAATATATATTTTGTCTTGACAGAGTTGAGGGAAGGAAGGGAAATTTGGGGTGCATCTGTACTATAGAATTAATTCCATTTGACATCACTTGAACTGCCAGGGTGCCAAACTATAGAATCCTGAGATTGTAGTTTGGTGAGGCACTTGCACTCTTCGGCAGAGAAGACTACAGATCTTGTAAAATTACAAATTCCAGGATTACATAGGATGGAAGTACAGCATACAGATAAATCTCAGGACAAGAAGCACTGGAAGAAGAGAGAAAAAAAATCTGAATTTTCTTTCTGAAGCTCTAAAGTCTGAAGCCACACATTATAGGAACATAGAATCTGGGAATGTTCTCTGGAAACTACAGAGCCTGAGAAGCAATGACTGGCAGCTGTGGGAGCCAAGAAAGGCCCTTCCCCCTCTGCTTCTCTCTATTTAGTTAGTGAGGACTATGCAGACTATGCCTTAATGTCGTTATTTATTCATTAAAGTTAAGGCAGCTAACACTAAAATTTGCTTCAAAAAGATATCCAGATTTAGTTAAATTATCGAATTAATAATATTGTTAGTGTTTCATTGTCTATATTATACTTGTATTTTACTATTTTATTGCTGTACTCCCGCCTTGATCCACAGGGAGAGATGGAAAATATAAATAAAAATTGAAAACAAACAATGCAATATACTGCTTTATCACACTAGGGGGAAAACAGGATTTAAACTAGAGTTAAACAGGAAATGTCCTGTGATAAACATAGGGCATTTCCTGTTTAACTCTTGTTTAACTCTTGTTTAAATCCTGTTTGCCCCCTAGTGTGATAAAGCAGATAGTAATAAGAGCTTGTCACTACAAGGAAGCAACAGCCCTTTCTGAAAATCCCAGGCATATCCTAGTGGTCTTCCGTCCAAACATTAACCATGTGTGATCTGCATTAATGTAGTTTCCAAAAATCAGACATGGTTTGTCTATACAGGGTAGAAAAGCAGTTTTTCTTCAGATTCCATCAAGGACAGGCTGGATACACACACACACACACGCACACACATGCATAGTAGAGTCTCAGTTATCCGACATTCGGTTATCCAACATTCCAGATTATCTGACATTGGAACCAAGACTCTACTGCACTACCTGGGCCTCCTCTACCCCATAGAATTCTGGGATTTGTAGTTTTGTGAAACACTTAACCGTCTCTGTTAGAGAGCTCTGGTGCCACAACAAACTACAAATCCCAGGTTTCTATAGGATGACGTCCCATGGCAGTTAAAGTGATGTCAAACTGCAATATTCCTGCAGTGCAGCTGCAGTTTCAGTCAAGCACTGAATTTAGAAATAACGTGTTACAAATAACGATTCAATTGTGATTAACCACCTATTATAGTAAAGAAAGAATAAAAAGGTTACCTAGTAACTCTAACTCTAACTTAATAAGGGGTAACTTCAATCATTTGTTATTTAATTATAATGGTTTGTCATTGTTATAGTTGCAAGGGATATGTGGCCTTAGGTCCTTTTTGTAATGAAGTCTAGCAATTTGTACCAACATCATTTTTTAAATGGAACTAAAATAACTAAAATTAAAGTAAAATGCTTTTTAGATTACAAAAAAGTAAAAAGTCGCTTGGAACTGTAACAACAGGATAACTACTTTTCAACAATAACTTTCCATGCTCTGATCTCAGACAGCATGGTTGAGAATGCCCATTTAAAAGACTTTTAAAAATATCAGTCAGAACAGAGAGCTTTGTGCCGCACATGCCTTAAGGCTTTCCTGTTAAAGGAGTTGTGGAGACCTGTGTCTCCAAAATGGATTATATGTGCATGAGCATCTCTTTTGTTCAGTCTGGAAAACTTAATACATTCCAGCAATATATCTCATATAGACACAGCATTGCTGATAGACTCTGCTGTTTGACAGGTGAGCCTCAAGCCAATTTAAAAGGGTTCTTTCAAAACAAATTGCAGGATGGAGACAGGTGATATATGTTAAACATATAAAGTTTGGGAGATAGGGGAGGGAAGTGGCATAGCAATTTCCAGAAATGACCTTTTGGTTTCACATACAAGATAAAAGAGTTGTAAAAGTTAGGTAATAAACTAGAATGTGGGTGCTATTTGCTATACAGGGGACCCTAAAACATCCCATTGGATAGCAAATTGCAACACGCACACAGGGCTAAATTTCACAAGAAAGGTTATAATCATGCCCAATCACAGGTGAATCCCCTGAGTTCAAAACTGTACCCACTCACGTGCACATCCAGCTTTCTCAATTCAATTGAAGCCACTCTGCTAGCAAAAAAGGGATGTTTCCGAAAGCTGTAGTGCTCTATGAATAACAGCCTGCCCTAAAAATGAGTGTTCCAGGAAAAAACTAGGGATAATGGTTAGAAGGTAGCCTGCAGTAGGAGGCACTTGTGTGAGAGAATGTGGAGGCCCAATGCAATGAAACTGATGTAAAATCAATCCATTCTTCAAAAAGTGGTCTCAGCTGGAATACCTTCTGAGTTGTTATGTGAGAATCATTTAAAGTATTTTAGATGTGACCAGCCCATCTCTACGATATACCAGCATTAAATATTGAAATGTGTCGATAAATCAGCTAGAGTCTTGTGCTTATTAAAATATGAGTTGTTTCACACTAACTTCAGTTTCTAGGTTGCTGATACTGAAGTTCTGACATATATATATATTTATTTAAACCAAAATGATTATAAGCCAAATAATAGACTTGATATTGACAGTTTTATGTGTATGCAAATTTATGTGTATGTATAAGCCTGCGTAGTACACTGGTTTCAGCATTGGACTATGATTTTGGAGACGAAGGCTCAATCCCAGCTCAGGGTGACTTTGGGCATGTCAAACTCTCTGAATCTCAGACGATGGCAATGACAATCCCCGTCTAAAGAGACTTGCCAAGAAAACCCATGATAGTTTCACTTTAGGATTACTATAAGTTGGAAGCTACTTGAAAGCACACAACAACATATATTTGGCCACGGCCTGAGGGTTGAAGGAATTGCTCTGACTCTCTACTTCTCTAGACAGGGAGATAAATTTCAGGGCAAGAAGCACTGTAGGAAGAGAAAATCTGAATTATCTTTGGCCTGACACAGATAAGCAGGAAGAGGTGCCCTTGTGCCGTGATTAGGGTTAGGGAGTGCACAGCATTTGCACTCTCCCAAACCCTAACATGTAATGGTGCCTGCGTCATTACGTAACACCATTTAGACGGTGTGCATAATGACGACGACGCATCTTCTAGATGGAGCTGCACAGTTGCAGCGGAGTAAAGGTGCCCAATGGCGCCGTTTATTGCACTGCAACTGTGGCGCTAAAAAGGAGCGGGGTTTCCCTGCTCCTTTTTTGCTGCGCAGCTTCACCGCAACATCTAACTGCTGCAGCGAAGTTCTGCAGCAAAAAAGGAGGCTACACACTGCCCTTTTTGGGCGATCTGTAAAGTTTTAAAGTCTGAAGCTACACAACGCACATTAGAGGAACATGGATTGTGAGAAACACGAATCATAGAATCATAGAGTTGGAAGAGACCACAAGGGCCATACAGTCCAACCCTTGCCATGCAGGAATATACAATCAAAGCATTCCTGACTGACATATAAATCAGGTGAAAGTAGACATAGTAAAACATGAAATGGAATGTATAAACACTGGGGTGAGCAAACTAAAGAGTAAAGAGTAAAGAATTTTTTTAGTCAGATGATTAGATAATATTTTACTCAGGAAATAAATGTGTGAAGAGATGGGGTGGCATTAATAGTAAGAAGAGATGTAGCAAAAGTAGTCAAAGGATGTAATGCAGGTGGTTTATCAACAGGGTGGCCCTTGTGATCTCTTCCAACTCTATGATTCTATTATCAATTGTTATAAAAAAAAAGCCAAAAGAAATGGGAAGGAATTAGAGAGAGACATGTAGTAACCATTTGGATCAAAGCCAGAGTTTAGCACCAATACTGCAAAGCATGAGCCTCCTTGTTGTATAAGCCCTGGGAGTAGCAGTACACACACACGCACAGAGAGAGAAAGAGAGAGAGAGAGTATTATAAGTAGCAGTACCTATACACACACACCCCAGATGTATTGTAGTTAAAGCCACATGATATGATAGTCCCAATTCTAGTCTGCACTGCAGTAATAATGCAGTGTGAAACCACTTTAAATGCCATGGCTCAATGTTATTGAATTTGGGGATTTGTAGTTTTTGTGAGATATTTAGCCTTCTCCGATGGAGAGCTTTGGTGCCACAACAGATTACAAATCCCAGAATTACATAGCATTAAGACAGTTAAAGTGGTGTCAAACTGCATAATTTCTGTAGTACAGATTAGACCCTAGTGTGTGGTACCCACTGAAGTAAGTGGGTTTATTTAGCAATTCAAAAAAATGCTTTGGATATTTTCCCCTGGTTCTAAGTTTCTAGGTTTCCAGATTTCCAGATCAGGGCCCATTCACTCAGATTACCTTCATGTCCATTATCCAAACAGATGAATCAGAAGCAGTTGATCTCACAATTCTTTTCTGTCCCACCTCTGTAACTTCTACTCTTGGATATTGATCCTGAAATCTCAGGAAATGGGATACTGCTAATGTGCATTTACTATTTAAATGTTACATGGTCATTCTTTTATTTACTGAGTCAGTCATCCCATTAGATGTCTGTTTTTAGGGACAGAGGAATAGGTCTTCTGTGTTCATAAACTCTAAGACTAGTTCTATTAACATATGCCAAGAAGATAAAAGCTGAATTTCAGGTTTTCAGTGCAGAGTCAAATTCCATTCAGAGTATCCTAGCAATACTTACTCCCCAGGACATCAGGGAGATTGTTTCCTTAATGTGTTTCTCTTCCACATGGGTGGATACTTTGGCATGGCTGAGTACTCGATATGGGGGGACTAGTGAGTTCACTGCCATATCCAGTGTTTTTTTGTTTCTTCTTCTTCTTGAAACATAGAACAGAAACCGAGAAACACTAACATTTTGCAGCATTTGGTTTGGAACTCTTGTTTGGAACTATCACTTCCATTTATTAAAACTCAGAAGTAAACCCACCCAACCAAGTGTCTTTTGTTTAAAAGGACATTAAAAACAAACAAAAAAATTGCCTCATTAAAATTTGAGTCACAATTCCTTTTTGCAGCAAATCTATGCATGACCATCTGGCCCTTGTTCTAACATGATCAGGGCAAAGATGAACAGTGGAAATTAAATGCCTTTGAGAAAAGTTCATCTCGGGAAGCATTTTAATTTAAAGCCTGCCATGGGGTTAACTCTGCCTGCATTACCACAAACAGGGGGTGGGCAAATCCATCTATTTCTGTCCTATGTCATTTCCTAATGTGTCCACATATAGTTCCAGACTGGCCTTTTTTCCACATCAAAATTCATACCTAACTTTTCAAAATGAATTTCTAGTCTGCCTAATGTCACATCAAAAATCAGTGTAGTACACTCAGTGTGTATAAAATTACCTAAACTCAAATGCTGTACATTACAACCACAAACCATTAAACTTCAAAAGAATGTAAAAGGAAATGAAAAAAAAAATAAACACTTTATGAAGCAGTTTTGAATTAATTATTTAAAACGTCTGGGCAAATAAAAATAATTTCATCTGGTATCAAAAAGACGGTTCAAATGTAGGGCTTGAATGTTCACACTGAATGTATTTCAAATTTGGAACTTTGAGGTAGTACCAAAGCAAGTACAGTAAGGTGAAATCTATATGCTAGTCTGAAAGTGGAGATCAAGGTAAGAGTACATACAATATAAGATTGTATGTACAGCACTGTGTAAATTTACCGCGCTATATAAATAAAGGTTAATAATAATAATAAGGTATTTCATAGTGGAATTCAGAAAGATCAGATTCCACAAGCACCCTCCTGATTCTCCATTTCTTATTGCAGAAGAGAAATTGGAATGATGAACCTGCAATTAGGATCTTCCAGAACCTTGTCTTGGTCCCATTACAGACAAAATAGTGAAAGGCTATCTATTAAGTGCACATTTAGTTTAAACATCTTTTTTTTAAAAAAAGGGCAGGGTTATCCCACTGCTGGCATGCAGTCTTCAATGTAGTTCTAGGCTGGCATAGTTTGTCCTCTGTTTTGTGGACATGGAAGGGCCATGAATCTACAGCCTTTCCTAACAAGTGCATGGAATGCATTTTCCTGATCTACTGCCTTTCATTTCAGCAAAAGACAGAGTTCTGGCACTTAAGAGATGACAGACGACAGGAGTTTCTGTAGGAAGTGTGAGGAAGCATCCCAGATCAGTTCTCCTCCTTTGAGTATAGACCACTGTATCTCTGTTTTTGAAAAGTGGGATTAAAAAGTCTAAATTCTATCGGTTATCTCTAGCAGAACACTGAGTCAATTGTTGTCCAGGCTGTCCAGACAATATACAGGGTGATTCAGGCTGAATCTAGGCCTTTCCAGCACCTCAGAGCTTTAATTGGAGAGAGAAAAATATTGGAGATTTATTCTGGATTTGAAATTTGGAATAGACAATTTGAATGTTTGCTTGTGTGTGTGGACAGCACTCTTTATAGATGTCAGTGTAGGGCCAGGAATGGGAGGAGTTCTTGGTGGGCAAGACTGGTTCAGTGTGTTTTTCCAATGCAGTAGATGTCCAGCCATGAGATCAGTAGTGAGGGGTTAGATTGGGGGACCCAATCTCTCTTCCTTCCCTCCCATCTGAGTATTATGTTCTTGCTTACTGCTTTTATTCTTCCTCCTCCTCTGATCATTTGCTCATTCACTCATGTGGAGATCTGCCATGTATGAATGGGGGTTGGGGTGGTGGTGGAATGAAGGGGTGTCTTATATCTCTGCATGAATGAACAAGTGAATGTACAGGAAGGAGGAGTGAGGGGTTCCCCAATGTAACCCCTCACTGTTGATTTCATGGCTGGACACCTTCCTACATAAAAATGAATAAAACACAGTTTTATTTTGTTTTTCTCCATCATGTGTATGTGTGTGTGCATTCCTCTGAAATACCCTTACTCATTCACTGAGAAGACAAAGAGAGAAAGGGGATTGCTTGGGGAAGTATACAATCAGAATGGATCCAATATACTGACAGGCAAACCATGAGGTCTATTGGCTGATAGGTTGATGCATGCTGGGAAGTGGGAAAGAAGTGAGTTTGTCAGGGGAAAATGTTAGGCCAGTAAATAAATAAATAGTAGTTGTGCTGAGGTTGCTTCAAAGTGCTTTGTGTATGTGGACTTAATGGGATCCCTGCGGATCAGAAAAATCCAAGGTAAGGCCAATTTTTTTCATCAGTTTAGCTTTACCCTAGGATTTAGGTCTTGGAATTCACTGTCCTGTATGTATGCAGGAGAAACACAAAGATATCAAGGACCTTCCTCTGCATTTCAAGAGAATTTAATACATCTGCCAGGCCTTGGATTTGAGCCTTTATGTTCTATTAGATATTATTATAAAAAGTTAGGTTAGAAAATTGACAATAAATCAATGGGGAACATGTGAGAAGGGCCACAGTACTGTCAATCATTTGTACAAAATAATTTCAGGGAATTTCTTACATATTCAGGGAGACATGAACTTTTACTGAAGGAAAATGGCAGTGGGTGCATTCACCAGGAATATCAGAAACAGAGGTAAATGCACCCTGCACCAAGTCCTTGGATGCTTTCAGTATCAGATTGTATAACTATGGAGTTCACCAGCACTTACACTGTTTCACAGTCAGATTTTAACAAAATGCAGTTGCTCAGCAATACACGTGGCTACATTATTTCTGAAACAAATCAGTATTCTGTTTTTTCAGACTAATATAAACAATGGAACAAGTGCTTGTCAAATCACTTTTTAATTAAATTCATATATGTGTTGCCATTTTTTTTAAAATAGCCACATTGTCCATCTGGCCAAGCAAAATGTTTGAGTATTTCCAGCCAAACTCTTCAAGCAAAATAGCACACCTAAAAAGTTCTGGGTTTTACAATCCAATCTCATGTATAATGCATTGCATAAAGTTTGTCATTATTTATATTTTTTTATTACAAAAAGAGCGTGCATGCAAGTTATGATGCAATTACAGAATGTTAGATAAAATATGAGGGACATATCATCCAAAAACATGGTGTTGAAAAAATGGGAAAAAATATGGCTGAGTAAACATGTATCCTGCATTTTTTTTCCATCATGCTATTCTTCAGAATATGTGCACTATGGACTAATATTCTCAAAATGTATTTTGGATGGCTTCACCCTTTAGCTCAAAACATAATATAACCTTGGGGTCAGTTGGTTAAGAAAAAGAAATACAGGTCACTAAGTGTTTTGTCCATCCCTGCTCCCAACCACCTTTTCTGCCACAAATTTCTTGTTCAATCAAAGAGGCTGTACACAATGGCCAAAAGGCTCATGTTTCCCCTAGCCTGCTATCATCCTATTTAGACGATGAAGGCCAACAGACCGAGGCTGGGAGTGAGCAGACAGGACACTGGCAGATCCAGGCAGAACCTGTCCCAATCATCCCTTGCTATTGTTTTGTCCTTTGAGGTTGTTTCAAACTTATGGCAACCTTAAGGTGAAACTATCATGGCATTTTCTTGGCAAGATTTGTTCAAACAAGTTTTTTTGCCATTGCCATCCTCTGAGGCTGAGAGAGTGTGACTTGCCCAAGGTCACCCAGTGGGTTTCATGGCCAATTTTGGAATCATCCCTTAGCCTCATTTAAAAAAACACAGATGTTCATGGAGAAGTTTCCCAGAAACTCTGCCATGACAGCGAGTAGACCAGATTGTTGTGTGCCTCCTTACCTGCTGCTGCTGCCACCACAGTTTTACTTGCAGGCCCCAGTAATGGGTCCTTGATGCTGGAAGGGGGCGTCGGGCCATGTGGTGCAGCCACGTGCCCTGTTTCTACCCTTACAGGCCATGAAGGGAGCCTGGCAGGGAAGTTGGCAGTGGTGTCTCCATGAAATAGCAGTGGGCAGGTATCTAAAAACCCACCTGTTGCTGTGCCAGACCAGATGAGTGCCAGCAGTGGGAACAGGCCAGATCCATGGGTATGATATGAGAGTACCAAAGGAATCTCAGCCAACCACTTACTCATCATTGCTTCTATTCATTTAAGACTTCTTAGCATTTCCAGGGTGACAGGAGTTAAGTGAGGGAGTGCTCCTTTCTTCCACTTCTTTCACCCTGGAAATGCCAGGAGGAAGAGCAGGGGGAAGGAGCAGAAGAACGAGCAGACACATGTCTGTTCCTCCTCTTTCTCTGCCCTATTGTCCTGTCAACTGTCTCTGGACAGTCTCTTTTGTTTGTCAACTTTAATCGCGCGGTCCATTAGCGAAAGCGGTCCCCCGGGAAATGAAAGCTTCCGGGTTACGAAAGGTAATCCGGAACGGATTACCTTCGTAACCCGGGGGACCACTGTACTTGCATTTTCAGTGGTAGAAATAGGGAGTGGTGCATGGGGGATTTTCTGTATCCTGTACCAGAATAACTTGGCTGGTTTTGAACACAATGCATCTTAACATTGAACGTTATTAGATGACGGAAATTGGAAGTATAATCTAATGGCAATCCACACACAATCATGGGGTTTCACGTTATTGCGTATGAGTGTATCTCACGTAATTTCGGGCAATGGGAAGTCATTCCGAATGCAGTCATGGGGTTTCACGTTATTGTGTATTAGAGTATCTCACACAATTTTGGGCAATGGGAAGTCATTTTCAGGCAATGGGAAGTCATTCTGAATGCATTCTGAATGCAATTAGAATTCACGTAAATTCGCTAAACTAGCAAATTCATGTAATTGCAAATTGGCTCCATTCACAACTGAGAAATTCCTCCCATCTGATAATGTCCTTAGATGGGTAGGTTAACCATAACAAATGTTGATTCATATTGTTCCTTGCTAGATAGTTTTTAATACATCACCATTCCTTGCTTATAGCCTTCCATGCAGTCATGCTAGCCACATGATCATAGAGTTGTCTTTGACAATGCTGGCTCCCTCAGCTTAGTGATATAGATGAACACCTCTCTGTACAGTTGAACACAACTAGCAATTATGTCAAAGTGGAAACTTTTACCTTTACCTTTATTCCTTGCTATATTGTTTTTAATGCATGTTAATATTTTTTAATGTGTGGCATAGGGGCTTGAGTGCTAGACTGCCACTCAGTTCCCATATCAGCCACAAAATTCACGGAGTGACCTTGGGGAAGTCAAATGCTCTCAACATCAGTGGAAGGCAATGGCAAACCTCCTCTGGACAAATCTTGTCAAGAAAAGCCTGTGATAAGGTCGCCTTAGGATCAGGCACACATTAACAACAATGTATTAAACTAACAATTTAAAAATTGTTTAATTGTTTTTTTTTTAATATCTTAAACCTTATATTATATTAAATTAAATATTTACATGTTTTAATGTTTTTTCAATGTCTTTAATTTGTAGTGTTTTAAACTTGTTATTAGCCACCTGGAGTCCCTATATTGGGAGAAAGGTGGAAATTATAATCTGCAGCAGCAGCAGCAGCAACATCCACTTGCAAAGTGGATTATGAATACATTGTTGTGGGTAGACCCTCCACTGAAATAGACTGCAGGTATCCCACATAGTTGTGTTCATCTATGGATTTTTCATTATTTGATGGTCAATCTTCCAGATATAGCCATCTCTGTTTTCAGTTAAGTTCCTCAGCTTGCAGATATTGTACCTGAAGCCTTACCCACTTGATAGAAATAGAAACCACAATAGTATTCACTCCACTGGTATAGCTTTTGCAAACCCAGGGCCACCTCCATGTCATGATGATGTTTATAAATAGGATTCTGTGGAGAACATAAATTAAAATCATATGTCATAGATGTGGGTGTGCATGCAGTATTTATATCTGTATCTCTCCTGAATTAACACAAATATTCAGCCTGAAGGTCAAACCAGGGCATCAGAGACATCAACAGAATTATTATAAGCAGGCAAATGAGAAATCCGAACTTTGGTTCAACAGATTATGTGCACATTGCTTCAGCCCTGTTGATCTTCTCTTGGCTGGTGATAAAAGAGAAAACTGAACCCAATATTTTGCCTTACCTCCTCAACAGCCATTACATGGACTCAGTTTTGTATAAAAAGAGCAATGAACATGCATTTCAGAACTGCACTCAGTTCCCCATTCAGCTAAGGATGCTCATGGAAGCATCTTCCTCACTGAATTTGGACATATATGGCCTGCTACATTGAAAAGGCAAAAGGTATGTCCTGCTTCCCTCAAGCTAGCCAGCATGCCTACCTCAACATGTACTACCTTTAATGCAGAGTTATTTGTTTTGAGTGTTTGCATCCTACTCTTCAGTCCAGAAAAGGACTCTTTAAAATAAAAGCTCACAAGAAATTCAGAAGCAAAGAGCAGGCGGAAAACCAAGCAGCAACAGATCAAATTTTAAAATGTTAGCATTTAGCAAAGCCATTAATAAGGGAAGGACGGGGAATGTGTGGTTAGGGATGGAAAACACACAGCATTAACAGAAGTTTGGGTTTTTGTTTTTGTTTTGTTTTTTTACAGGTTTGTCCAATTTGTGGCCAGAAGGCCTATTAACAAAAGGGTATGAGCCTCTTTTGGTTTCCTGTCATTGAGGGAAGACCACAAGAGTCAGCTTCTTTTTTTTTTCTTTCTTTTTAATGATATGCAAGCAAATGAAATGTGAAAATGTGTATAGTTTAAAAATGTAAACACTTTAGCCAATGGGATAATGTATTGAAAAATACTGTGTATATTAAGCCAGAGCCAGAGTGGTGTGGTGGTTTGAGCTTTGGACTACCGGTATGACTCTGGAGAAAAGGCTTTGAATCTCCACTTGGCCATGGGAACCCACTGGGTAACCTTAAGCGAATCACACTCTCTCAGCTTCAGAAAGAAACATGAGCAAACTCCCTTTGAACAAATCTTGCCCAGAAAATCCAGTGACAGGCTTTCCTTACGATGCAACAAAGAAGGCACACGATGACAACAACAACAACAACAACAAAACAACATTAAGCAAAATGCAAAGAGATGTGTTTGTTAGGTGAACTAAATATCAAAATTAATTTCCCATTGAGAAGAAAGGAGTGAGGAGAAATGCAACCAATCCAGAACTGGAATGGGATAAGAATGAGATTCTCTGAAACACAACAGAACACAACAGATTTTCATATCTGTATGACATTTCAAATATTGTTGAGACTATAGCTCCCATTAGACACATTGCTATTCATACCTTTCCTTTGCTGTTCCCCAGTAGCTTGTTGAATTCCTCATAATTTTTTTTAGTTTCATTTTCTGCCACTATCTCTTGCTTCATTTTGGATAATGTTATCATAGGATACTCCAGGTAAAAAATATTCAGAAGTGATTTACTGGTCTCAATTGGGTACAGTTCCCCAGATCCCATGGCCACTTGGACGTTTTCTAAGCTCACAACCACAAGTTTCTTTTCCTTTCTTTTTTTCTCTCTCCTGCAGCAAACAGCTCCTGAAACACAGGCTATACATTGTATAATAGTAGAATAATTTATGACTTCCTGTGGTTAATATCTTATTATTATTTTTTTAAAAAAGGATTTAAGTAGAGATTATGCACAGAGAAAAGGGAACATTTAAAAGAAATATTAATTCCAAAGGAAGCACACATGAATCTAGAATTTCTACCAGGAGATACCCTCTGGTTTCTTTGGCAGGAAGGAAGAGTTCCTGAGCACTGAAGTCATAAATTTGTTTCTGTCCCATAGATTTAACTCATCTTGTTCTGCTTTTCTAGAATAAGAAGAATGGCTGTCACTTAGAGTGACTCAGACGAAGAGTGACAGAGAGTTTCACGGACAAATACTTGCCTGCATAGTGGTTTCATTGTTGGTTAAAGCAGCAGAAGTTTCACAATGATGCCTCAGTTCCCTTCAGCTGACATCCTGCCCCAGGGTCACAATCTTTGTGCTAATAAGAGCTTAAAACACAGAAACAGCCACCTCAAACGTTTATAGCTTGAGACAATATTTTCAAAATTGCCAGCAGACACATTTTGAATGTGAAATTTCGTACTGCAAATTCAGGTCCAAATACAAAAGTTTTACTTCCAAAAATGCCCCCCCCCCAATTTAGCAGACATTACAAAAGAAATCTCACATATTATCAATTGGTAGTCTCATAAGCCATCAGTAAACTCCACACAATCAAATGCTAGGAGGACCACACTGCTGGCCCACCCTTCAACATTTCACATGCTCAAGAAATGGACCACACACTAAGAGAACATGGGAAGGGATAGATGTACCTGTGGAGTCACTTCCAACCCCCAAATTGGGATCTTCAGTCTCTAGGGATGCTAAAATCTGTTAGTTTTACTTGCTTGTGCATTCAGAGAGGGAGGGGGAGGGAGGGAGGGAGGGAGGGAGAGAGAGAGATATCAAGTTTCTCCCCCTCTCCTGAATATGCAGTTTCTGGATTTGGGAAAATTCTTCAGAATTAAAGGAAACAAAACTCCAGCAATGTATTCAAGTCTTTTATTCCAAGTCCTAGTTAAGTCTTAAGTCCTTGAAAGATGTTTTCAAATCAAGTGTCAAGTTGAGTCTCCCATCCGAGAGCCAACTTTTACAGAAAAATGGCGGTGGAACAGCAAACACGTTAGGCAATAGACTTTAGGCAGGGGTTGAGGCCTGCTCAGCAGCCTCTCCCTGCTGCACATCAGAGGAACCTTCTAAGCTTTCCCGAAGCTTTAGAACGATCCTTCTGCCTCAAGCCCATTGCCTAACACATTTGCTGTTCCCCTCTGAGAAATGAGGCCTGCTTGCTGGGAATGGGTCTTGCCTGATGCTTGAAGTGACCAATGTCAGCAAGGCAATCTCAAAAAGTATGCCACTTTATTGCTGAGTTAAGTTTAAGGTGAGTCACTGAAACAAGCTAAGTCTGACTTGAGTCTGAGTCAATCAACTGAAGTCTATGTCACTGCAAAGCTCTAACCCATTAGCAATAGTCAAATTAAGAGGTACAGGTTTTCTCAGAAAAGTGAGGACTATATTGTACCTGCCTGCCATGCAGGCATTAAAGGTGAGAAAACACCCAGGAAAAAAGTGTGAAAACTCCTAAGTCAGCATTCACTGCAAATACGCAGGGAATCAAAAGCAGACTTTTAAGAGTTAGGTGACCAAAGATCTGGGCTTGGGTAGATGAATTTATCACTTTTTGTTGCTCTTGTTGTTGTTGTTATAAAAGTCAACTCTTTCCAAAACTTGAAAAAATTGTGGAATTTGGACATAAAAGAAGAAGAACAAGAGGAGGAGAAGGAGGAGGTTCTTGTTGTTCCAGGAGTTCAGTTCAATCTTCCTTCATACCTTCCCTCAGTGAGTGGAGATTGGTACAGGGATAGCTTGTAGCTTCCATACCAGTAGAGCTTTTTATTTTATTTTGCTTCCTCAGGACACATCTACTGTGGTAAACATAAGGAGCAAATCTTCGCTAATATCTGCCTACATGAATATCCCTCTGTACCATCTTAACTGTTAACAACAACATCTTTACAGAATGTGACTCTAACATCATCATTTTTTCCCTCCATTTTTCCTGTATGATTTTTAACAAGTTTGATGGAGAAACCAGTGGAGCTTTGAAAGCTTGCAACATCTATTTTGTACATTTTGTTTGGTCCAATAAAGGAATCACTGTTTTGTGGATTTGGGATATTATTGAACTTTGCTGTATGGCCAACAAGACTACCTCTTTTCTCCCATAAACCCTGATATGCCACCCCATCCCACTCTTGTGGAAGTTCGCCAGTCCTTTGATGCATGTTTTGGAAGGAGATAGGGAGCTAAACAAGGAGGAAGATTGGCCAAAATATCATCCTTCTTCATTCCATTAATAGAGATAATCTCTGCTAGATCAACAAGACCCCTTCTGACCACTGGAAAAAAATGCTGTCAAACCCACCCTATAATATGTATATATCAAAGGTCAAATACTCTCAAATATTAATCATCAAATATTCATATGATTTCTCTATTTAACTTTGAGATGTGGCCTTTTGATATTTTGTATCTTCCACTGATATTTAACATCAAATATGAGTGCAAGTCAAATATAGATATGGATACTTCCCATTAATTGGATGTTCACAGAATACCCAGCGAATATTTGACATTGACATCTTTATAGAGAGGAAAGCTTAAGGATTTTTTTTTTTTGAGAAGGCAAGAAAATTCATTTACATTGTATTTTACTGAAAATGTTGCAATGATATATACTTATGCTATAGACCACAAACCTACAAGAGATTTAGTCTGCATAGCTAGAAACTATTCAGCCTTGTGCATCAAAAGTATATCTGCACTCACATAATGGAAGATATAGGTCTCATGTCAATATTTATGACAGCAGTTGATATATCAATTGTAAACTAAAACTAACCATATTTTTTTCTTCACAACAGACCAAGATATTACTAACTTTGCAGGGCTCATTGACCTGAATCCTATTAGTCAGTGAGAACTACAGTTAGACCCACTAAATTGTTGAATGGTGAGTCAACACATAGGCAAATTTCATTGAATCAGTGGCTGTACTCTTCATGAGACTAAGGATAAGAATGAGGCCCATGTCTAGGAGAGGACTTGACATATGATTCTGTCATCTGCCTTTAAAGGGAGGTAATTGTTTTAAAAGAAACAGAATGTACAGTCAGGCAGCACTGAAACATCCATCCTATGTGATTGTTCCTTTATGATCCTCCCTCAAGGCTGTTTCCATCCCCATCCACCCAAATTATATTCTACCATAAATGGTAGTTGTCAGAACAGCAGCCAAGGGGAGGATGGTCAGGAGTTAGATGCCAGAGAGAGGAGGGTCATCTCTCTATTGCCTTCTTCCAATGTAGGGCTTGAAAAAAATAATTTTTCCAGAGTACAGCTCATAGAATCTCACGGCTAGCATGGCTACTGACCATGGCAGAATTCTGTAAGTTGCAATCCAAGAAAGTAATATTCCTAAGCTCTGTTTTCACTTTAAACTTCATCTTGTAGCACTCAATCTGCTTTACATATGTGACCCTGGTTGGGACATTTAAAGCCATGGCTCTGCTGCAGCTCTTAAAAGTCAAGTCTTACCCTCTTACCAATGAATTAGTGTGGTTTGAATATTGGACTACAACTCTGGAGACCAGGGTTCAGTTCCCCACTTGTTCATGGAAATCCGCGGGGTGACCTTGGGCAAGTCACATGCTCTCATTCCCAGAGAACCCCATGATAGGTTTCCCTTAGAGTTGCCTTATGTCATAAACAACTTGAAGGCACACAACAACAACGCTTACCAACTTCTTTGAACAACACACTGATTGCCTTGGCATCAATCGAGTCCGTATCTCTGTGTTGTGGATGTTGTGGAGTGTCACTGTCTGCACATCCCTCTGTCCTTCTGCTTCATTGTCTGTGTCAGAGTCTGAACTTCAGTCTTGGGAACAAGGCATGACATCTACTTAGCTAAGAAAGATGCCCAGTAAAGTAGCTGGGGTAGGGAGTTGTGATCATGGTGATAGTGTCATGATTAAAAGCTTTATCACATGAGGAAAAAAAGCCTGAAATGATTGGACAGGTAGCAGCATTCGCCCTGCCTCTCTGCATACTTTCATAGCAGTTCCATTCTCCTTTCCAAAGAATACAGTTGTAAAAGTATGATTTTTGGCAAATGGATTTTTCATTGTGACAAAAGGCACACTGTTACAACCATCTCCCTTTGGAAGAGAGGGAGCATGAGGAAAGGCACTTTCTCAAGCCACTACCCTCCCAATCTATTTCAACTTTCTTTTGTCATGCGATATGGTTCTAAGTTGCAATCGTGAAGACAGAACAGTTTCTACTATTATCGCAATTGTAAATCTCCCCCAAACTGCTTTACCAAGCATCAGCTACCTAGAAAGAAGGTGAATGAATGTCATTTCCATCAGGTTTAGAAGGGTCAGTCCAACAGAGGTCCAAAACAGACTGCTGAAATAATCCAGTTTGAGACCACTTTGGTGTCACAATAAACTACACTTCCTGGGATGCCCTAGCACTGAGTCAGGGCAGTTAAAGCGGTCTTGAACTGGATTATTTCTACCTTCTTAGTTTAGTGTACTTAAGTATACTTAATACTAAACACTGGTTAATAATAATAATTGCAATTGTTGTAGTTGTTGTTTAAAATGCCTCGACAATACAGAGCCTGTGATGAAGCATGTACTCTTTCTCTACCACTGTGCTGTGGTCATTCTTCACCAGAAGAAAACATCAGCTCTCCTTACCACTTGCAGCAGGGGGGCTTTACTTGATATTTGCAAGCCAATTGAAATGGGAAAAAGTATGCAGTCACACCATTACCTCAGCATTTAATGACTGCAATTCATTGGACTGCAAATCTTCAAATGTTTATTAAAGTTCTGATGATAATTTTTTAGAGAACACACTAATAGGCTGAAAAACTATTGTGAAAGGATGATTGCAGGAAATAAGGTGGCAGACTACAGAAGGTGTAACAGAATGAGCAACAGACTACTAGCACACTCTGCCAGCTGGCAGTTTCTTGGAGTGTGAAGGCTGAGATTATACCAAATACCCATCCTGACACTCTGAAGCCACACATGCCAAATGCATTACCCTTGGATCACTCTCCCTTGCTGTTATGAACTAACGAATGGTGCCATGGAGAGAGGTTTCACATCATTTTGTGATAGTCAGATTAATTATGCCTCTCAAAAGGAAAAGATCCCTGTATTTAAATCAACAATCAACATAAATTAAAACTACTTAATATCTAAACTTAACAATGTAGCCAGCCAAACTCTTTTATTTAACTTCACTGTAAGAAATTTAAAGACCAAAAAATACCTCATCATACATATATATACTTCTCGAGATGACACAATGTAGATTGCAAGGCTAAGTTTTCTATATAGCTATCTTCATGATGGTGACAGACATGTTTTCAAACCTCACAAGGAAGCATATGTATGGAGTATTACTCATATAAGATGGACTACATCACATGATCATGTTATTTCTTAAGATTCAACATATAATTCTAACTCAGACGTTCTCAACCAGGGGTGCTTGCACCCCCAGGGGCTGTGAGATGGAATTTCAGGGTGTGTGACAAAGTGTGGCGTGTTTCCTTGAGTCACAGGTTATCACTCAGAGATCCACAGGCAGCCTTGTAGATTGCAGTCAGCAAAAAGGTTGCACATTTTGATGAAATCGTGAATGAGAAGCAGGAGCAAAGAAAGAATCGAATTTTACATTCACAATTGGGATTGATTTTACTGCTTACATTTTTTGGTGAATATGTTAGTATCTAATTTTTCAGTTTAGATTTGCCTTTTTTGCACTGAATTGAAACCTTTTTTTAAAAAAATTCAGTTTTTTCAACTGCAGTATTGTATGTGGTTCAAACCTTAAGGATTAGATTTCTTCATCTTCAAATATGATATTGCAGGGAGGTGGGGCAAAGAAAAGCTTGGAAACCACTGTTATAGCTAAAGGCTGGCTATGAGAAAGTCATGGTTTCCCAACTATGAGCTTCCAGGATAGAAAGGGATGCACATCCTCTCCAAAATGAACTCTTGTTCCACGCTGGGGTTGGGAACCTGTGGTCCCTCAGACGTTGTCATACTACAGTCTCCCTAACCTGGAGCTGATGGGAGATGGAGCCTCAGTTTCTGAAGTTTTTTTCCCATCCCTGTCCTATACTGACTGATGGGCAAGCCAATACCTGGCACAACAGCTACACCTGGAAAGCAAAAAGTGAACATCCTAAGGAGGGAAATGGAAGAATGAAAGGAAATGGTAAATCAGATCAAAGAACTGAAACTCTCAGGGAAAAAATTCATATATCATCTTTCCAGGAGTCAAAGGAGCCTTTGTGTGTGTGTGCACTGTGACTCACATATTTGTTCAGAAACACAAGAAGAGCTTGAGGAGTAAATCACAGGCATTCCAGTTTCTGTAAAGCAGCTAGGAATGTACAGGTGGTATTTGTCTGGTGGATGACCCTCCTGGTATGGAACATCAGACATTCGAATTCATCCAAAGAAAAAAAAACCTTATCTACAGAAGCCTGAGCTCTCCCATAATATACAAGAAACACTTAAAGGAAATTGAGTAGATGGTTATATAGACAAGAAACAGCTCAAGAAGGAAGTTGTGTCTATAAATGCTTGAAACAGAGAAAAGGCCATGGAGAGAGTATACTTACTTGCCCTGAACAGTAGTATTAGAACAGCTAATCTGTCGTGCAGATATAAAAATAAAATAAAAATTACTGAAAACCTAGCACTGATATGTCCTGAAGGTACAACCCAACCCAACCCTGAACCCTCTTGCACCATTGCATGTGCATGACAAGTAGTATCTCAAACACTGAGGAGACTAGGGGAATTAATTTCCCAGGGCTCCCAATAAAATGTTCAGATTTCAGCATGGGTGGAGTACAAATAGGTTTATTTGCTTAATCCAATTATAAATCAAACAAGGCAGAGAGAGATTCACTCATCATTAGTCTCACCTTATACATTCATCTAAATATCATTAAGAATACATTTGGCACTTCTGGTTAATGCTCTTTGCTTATTAATGTTTACCTTAAAACAACACCTTAAAATGACTGTCTTTTCCATCTGTCTGTGCATGTTTGTATCTCTTTTATTTTGCATGGGAGCCATTCTGGATAAGGCTGGAATCAACTCTAGATTTCGTCTGGCAAAACTAGTCAGAAGAATATTTCAATCCTACTTGAGCATTTTGGGGGAAGAGGGAAGGGGAGGGGGGGGAGAAAAAAGGAAGTTAGGAAAACAGCATAGACTTTTGTGCTGCTAGAATTTACCAGAAACTCTGGAGAAGGGCAGAGAACAAGAGGGTCAGTGTTTCAAAGACTCATCAACATGAGTCCCTTCAAATGCTCCTGATGACATCAATTGCCAGGAATAGTAAAGGAGCAACACAAGACACAGAAACATTAATAGGGGAGGAAGTGGCTAGCAAGACTTTTTATAAAAAATGAACTAAACCCACCTATATTGCAACTGAATTTTCTGTTGTATTCTAAGGGATAGCTACTGTTAGCAGTACAGAATCTAGGAATGTTTCTTAACACAGTAAGGAAGGAGGAGTTGGACCTCAGTTCCCATAATTCATGGACCATCGAGCAAGCTGTTTCTGGAAGCTGAAATGCAAAATATCTGGAGAATCAAAGATTGAGAACTACTGTTCAAACTATATAGCAATTTTGGCACAGTCCCTTAGGAGCCAAAGAGTTAAAGTGGACCATTCTGTCCCTCCCGCCCCCCCATGGATGGCAAAAAGTGCAGACAGTCATGCTCCATATTATTCATTGCCAGTGAATATGCATGTGTCACCATTAAATAATATGGGGGTGGCAATCTGTCGGAGGTCAAATCCATGGATTGCCAGCTCACTGGTACAAAAGTGTCCACTTAATTTCATGTCTTACATATTATCTTCTAGAAGACTCCAAACACACTAAGGGGAGAGGGCTGCACCCATTGGGTACTTTGTTGCATCCCTCTCATCAGCCATGCTGGAAGATGAAAGGTATGGAATGAGGGTCCTGATGTGACAGCCATATAAACATAGGCTTCTAACACAATGTAAATCCCTAATTATTCAAAATTCTAAATTGTCTAAAGTCTGTAAAACAGGCTTCCTGCTTCAAACCTTCAGCCAGAACTTGGAAAAGTTACTTGTTTGGAATATAGACTTTTAAGAGATTGCAGGGAGATTCTTCAAGATGTATCCTAAAACAATTTTTTTCAATCTGTGTCTTCAACATATGGAAAGTAGCAGTGGGATTCTTGGCAATGAGAATATAAAAGAGAAGACAGCCACCAAGCTGTTACATTCACATTACTGAATTCATTTACTTCACTGGATATTCCTGGAGACATACTGGGGAGGAGAATCTATTAACAGACATCAAATGTGTTAGCATCCTCACTTCAGTATCTTGGAGACCCACAGTTCTGCACAGCTGAAAACAAGACAATGAATCTGATGGGAAAACTGGAGGTTTTCTTGGAAACAGTTTTAAATCAATAAGATCCAATGATCTGGTCAGATGATTTTAGAGTCTGGACAAAATGGTCTTACCCCTAGGGCACTCTTTAAATAATACAGTCAACCCTTCTTCTCCACAGATTCTTTATCGATTGATTCAAGTATCCATAAATTTAAAATATTCAAAAAAATATAAATTTTAAATTGCAATTTTGTATCAGAGACACCATTTTATTATCCATTGTTTTTAATGGGATTTAAGCATCCATGGATTTTGGTATCCAGCAGAGGCCCTGGAATCAAATTCCAGCGGATACTAAGTATCCACTGTATTGTGTAATATTTCATTTCCTTTGAAATATAGGGCCTTAACAGACAGGCCAAAATAAGCTGCTTCGGGTCATTTTGGAAGTATATTGTTTAAATAACACATGTGTCTTAAGAGGCCAGAAGCTGCGCCAAAGCCACACTCCAGTCCTTAGGACTGGAGTGTGACTTTGGCACAGGTTTCAGCCTCTTAGGATGCATGCATCATTTACACAGCATACTTCCAAAGCAACCCAAAGCAGCTTTATTTTGGCCTGTCTGTTCAGGCCCATAGTAAGTCAATCTTGTCTCTTGTCTTGTGGGAAACTTATGCTGAGCTTGCCCCCAAAGTCCTGTTAAGGCAAGGAGCATGGGAATTATAGTCATAGAAATGCAAAGCAGTATGTGAGAACCAAAGTCTGTAAATTTCCAGCACAAGGTGAGATAGTGTAGTCAGACACGTACACAACAACAACAGATGTGAGTATAGCCATAACACACACGGAATAGCAACACAAGTTCCGGAAAGGAAGGTCATGGAAAAGGTAAACAACGACATCATTGAAAACATCACATGAGTGTTTAGGTCATAGTAAGAGGTTGGACTATAGTATGGGAAAGTGTGGAAATAACCAATAGTATTGATTGTACACACCCAGGACACACCCAGTGCACACCCAGTGGGTGGTAACAAAAGTTGAACTATTTCAGTATTGTTCCGGTGAGCCATTTTTTTCTCTGCACCCCAGCACTGCACCATCCTCCACACCATCAACAATGTGAACTAGAAGGTGAACCTGGACTTGTAACTAAGCTTTTGTGCAGGAGGAGATGAGTATGTATATAGCTTGATTAGCATAGCCAGAGTGTGTTTAGCAAGAGTAAGAAATGTGTTGCAAAGATGTTTATTGTTTTACTATAGAGTTTGTATTATTCAAGTAGTCAATAAAGATAGTTTAGTGAACAGCTCGCGTGGTTTGTTGACTGCAAGAAAGGGGGAAGCAGCAACAGTGATTCCAGAAGTTCCAGAGCTGATGTTTTGTTCCTGAGCCGCTTCACGGGCAACTTTGCTACCTGCAACACATCACACCATTGATCAGTTCTGATCAGCCCAGTTTGACCAGATGGTGAGGACCTGAGCCTGGGTAATGTGCATCACCTCCCATCATCCCCAACAAGTCCTGCCCTGATACCATCACAGACTGTACTTAGCAAGACAGGCTTTCAGGGCATCCTGTCAAGAAAGAGACCCTGCCAAAGGCGATGCATCTGGCACAGAGGATTCTCCTAGATTTTAAAGAATCAGCTTTTATGGGAGTCATAAATACTAATCTGGACTGTTGACATGCCTGTGATAATTATTTGCTATAGCAATGCGAGGTGGGGGGCTTTTTGGTCTTCATTTCAAATGCATGAGAAAATGCCTTCCTAGTTCCCCATGTTTTAGCACTACTTTTGTATCTCGGTGTGTTGATTCATCCGGAACAGTAAAGCTTTGCTCAGCAGCCACCTGTTGATAACAACTACCTCTGTCACTATCTACTAACTTAAATTTCCTGTTACTTATTATCTGATCAGGGTTGTTTGCCTCTTGCTTGCCTCTTGTCTCTCATGCCCTTTCGGTGTTTCTGCACTCACCTTCTTCCCCTCCACCTCACTTCTAAAAGGCACGCAAACAAACAAGCATTCTGCCTTCTCTCAATTTCCTGCTGTATCCCATCTCAAAAAAACCCCCAGACTTCAGGATTAGGAGAAGGGAGGGTAAAAATCTTAGAAGAAACTAGAGTAAACACAACTGCCAGGCCTATATTTAGTAAGGCAATAAGGAGAGAATGAGTCATCTTGCCACTGCTGATTTAGTCTCTCTTGTTGGGCTTAGAGGGAAGTAGTATAATGATTCATAAAGAGATTTTTGGCCTTAGGGAGTCGAAAGCAGGAGCTTTGAGAACCAGGCACCGCAATTCAGAAAGGATGCCTGTGGGGAAGGTTTTGATAAAGAAGGTCTCAGAAGCCAGTGTGGGTTGCTTTTTAACTCTTTTTAAAGAGGAAATGACCAGCCTTTAAGAGCAATCTGGCGAGCATCAGATAAAGATATCAAGAGACCTGGTTCATATATTTGAGATGGCGAGCTCTTGCTTTTGCCTCCATTTGCACTACTCCTCAGATGAAAGATTATTTTCTTTCTTTCCTTTTTAAAAATATTTTTATGAGTAGACGAGAGATTATTTTCTGACTGTGCAGACACTAGATTTCCTGTTCTACTTTCACTGTTCAGAACTTGGTGCAACCTGGTCAAAAGGGTGAAATTTGGATGCCACTAAATAGACTGACAGTTATTCTCAGTTATTTTAGCACAATCAACTAGTGATTTAAGTAAACATACCCTTGTGCTGCTGAGAATATTTATCCACCAGATTTTTATTATTTTTTTAAATTTTTAAAAATACTTTATTATTAAAACACATATGCACAACATAGAAAACATACAAAATAAAAAAACCTGGGGGAAAATTATTTTCCCAAAGTTCTTAGGAATGCTTCTTGTGATATCCACTCTCAACTCCTTATCACAATCATAGTCATAATCATAATTCTTCATTCCAGTGATCCTCACATTTCTTTATGATATTTGTTTGTCCATTTTACATGGTTTCTTCTTCTCCATAATATTTTTATATAATATCTCTACTTCTCAGTGACTGGGTGAGAGATTTCCTCCTTTTCTCTATTAATCCCTGCTTCATTTGTTGCTTAATATCTTAATATTAATATTCTGTTTATATGCTAATTCGGTATTAATTATCCCCAAATTCTGTCAACCTGATATATCTTAACATCCTCACCACTAAAGTATCTAAACATTCATACATTCATACCACACAAACATAAGCAACCAACATTCGTACTAAATTAGCCCACATTCCTAAAATTAAATCTTCTCATTCATTCATCCATTTATACTTACTTTTGACTGTACTGTACAAGTTTTCATTTTAGCTCTAATTTCCTTACTCAATTCTCCTTTTTCTGCACTCTTAGTCTACATTACCTTAAATCTCTCTCTTAATTAATTTCTAATTAATATAGTCTTATTGTAAACTCATCTGACTAAATTGATTAGTTTTTCTTACTTGTCATCCCTATATTCCATCTATGCTTGCCTTTCTAATTTATTCCTTTTTAGATTTATTTAGATCCTATTCCCCATCCTCTTTTCTTTTTGGTTTTTCTTGTACCATGTTTCTACCATATTTCTATATGTTCACTCATTTAGTCTTTACTGTGCGATTACAGGCGTTAATTGTAGCTATATTTATTTATTTTCTCTTGGTATTTCTTTTATCTTTTATCTGGCCCTTTTTTCCTTTCTTGTTTTCTCTTAATTTTCAAAGTATATAATTCCTTTCTTCCCCCAAGCATTTTCCCATAGTGATAAAACTATTATCCAATTGCTCTAGGCTGTTTTATCAGGATTCACCTGTACCCAATTAGATAATATACCCATTTCTGCTATTTTGTATATTTTTACTATCCATTCTTCCTTGGTACGCATTCCTCTTTCTTTCCATTTTTGTGCCTATATTAACCTTGCAGCTGTGATCATATGTAAAAGCAGTTTCCAATATTTATTTTCAATATTTCTATTGAACAAGATAATCATATTTAATAAATAAATTTCTGGTAGCATTGGATAGTCAATTTTTAATGTTTTTAAATTAATTTGTGCAATTATTATTATTATTATTATTATTATTATTATTATTATTATTATTGCTTTTTCTACATTGCCAACATATCTATGTGATGTGCCCACCACCAGCTCATGATAAGTCGACTTGAATCCACCCTGACTGTGGACTACCTCCCTACCCTTTTTGTCTCTCTAGCAACTCCATGGCTTTCTTCCCTGCTGCAATTTAACTTATGTTCAATGCCCCCAATGACATTCCATGGGAGGAGGAGGGCCCAGGTTGGCACCTCTTCTTCCCACCCTATGTCCTTTGAATATGTTGCTGTAGGTAATGGTTGAGGAATACCAGGTAGAGGTTGCATCACTCAGGAGAAAGGTTAAAATGATAATAGTTGGCCAGAAGGATCACTGCACTAGTGCCCCTTCCAGCAGGCATTGGGGCAAATCTTCAAAGGTCCTGGTGAATGGCAAGTCCCAGATGATCCCTGTTCTTCTCTGCCTTAGTATTGTTCTTCAAGGTCCTGGAATACCTGGCCAACAATATCTACATTTGCTCAGCAGCTGTGAATGGTGTCTTTTCATCTTGCTCTAATTTATCCGCTCCTTTTATTATGTGGTTGTATTTTTAACTGTTGTATTATGTGGATGTATTTTAAATACTGTATTTTTAACATTATACTGTAATATGTTCTGGAACTGTAATAATGAGCAGTAACATATGAATATTTCAGATATAAATTAATAAAATGACATAGATATTTTAGTTTTATAGGAGAAACAGAAACATTTCCAAATGCCTAGGGGGTGGTGTGTGGGCAGGGATAGAGATTTAAGTATAATTTTGAACAGTGGCTCTGATGCTTTCCTGTTTGTTTGTTTGTTTTTCCAAAAAAACAGATGTCTTAAGGTACACATTTAGGATCTTGTAAAACTCTTTCTTGACTTCAACATTCCTCAATGGATGCTATTAAACTATTTGGCATAGGGCAGATAAGTCAATTCCCATAGTGAGCATAATTTATAGACCAAATCATAACTAATTCATATAGGTGACACACTGATTAAAAAAATGAGAACTGAATTTTAGCTGGAAACTGGGTAAGGCCCATTTCTTAGACATGATAGGAAGAAAACTGAAGCACACCTATGACTTAATTTCCAATGTTCCCATGCCCAGTTTTCATCCTGGATAGGATTTGTATCAGATTAAAATTTAACTGGTATGAAGAAAGGCTGAACTTTCATTTCCCTTGAAACTACATCATGGGAATAACAGATAAGAATGAATCAACTACCTTGGTTTTATGCTATTAGATTAATTATTCAGTAATTCAAAGTGTTATATTTAGTTCTCTATTTTTGGTTAATCCTGTCGTTTCCAAATGATGTTGAGCTTTTATCTCAATATTCATCTACACCTCCAAGGGGAAAGAAAACCCCTAAAACAACAACAAAAGGTGATATCACTACCATACCTCAATCATCTTTACTCATCTGAATCCATTGCATGAATTTCAAGTAGAACATTTAAAGAATCTGTTTTGTCATGGCCTCTGTTTCCAAAGAAATTCAGATTAGCTGAGTCTCATTAATCCACTGTTGTGCAGGGAAAGAACTGGGTGATCCAGTTCCACACCACTACCATAGACACTCACCAGATAGTGAAAGAAAATGAACAACAAATTGCATCAACTGAAAATAGCAACAGAAATTCTGAGCGTTCTTAAAGTTTGAGGAGGGACAGGTCCAATTAAAATTCGCTGATTAAGAATCTACACTTCTAACCTACTGTTAATGAATTAACTGAGATAATTAATGAATTAATGCTTTCAAAGTAAATGTTCTTCTCAGAATATCTCTCTTAAAATGACATGCTTCAAGCTGCCTTTCTATAATTTATGGTGGAAGAGAGGTCAGGAAAAATTGTACCTGTTATTAGGGATGGATGGATCTGATTCGTTATGGTCTGTCAGTTTCACAGGATTAATTCATAATTTAGCTGTATAACATTTCTAAATTAATATGCTTTTTAAAAATGCATTAACATACATTTAAGTATGCCCTTTGAAGAATGTTTACTCATAAACTATACATATATGTAGTTGAGATAAATACATTTATTTCAAAGAATATATTTTTAAATGTATATCCAAATATACATTTTAATCACATTTTGATACGTTTTCATGCTGGGAATTGCATTGTGAAATTTGAGCAAGACTAAAAACTGACCAAAAATCAGTTTCCAATCCCCATTTTAGTCTAGGAGTATAGATGAAGATGGGGAAAATTTTTCTTTGTTCACTTATCAATTTGCAAATACTGGATGAATATTTGTGCTAAAACACAGGTATATTTAATGTGTATGTGTATGGGTCCCCCCCCCCCCATATCTTGCGGTGCATTTATCCAATTGGGAGATATCTAAGCAAATGAATACATTAGGAGAAAGATCTTATAAAGATGCATATATTCATAAAAATTAGGTAAATAAATAATTTTAATTAGGAGAAATTGTTGAACTGTGTATTAGGCAAAGTTATAAGCAAAAGTTGTATATACACAGAAATACATTTTAATCATGTATTTTTATAAAAAATAAAAATGGAAACTGATATGAAAAGGAGATGTAACAAATTAAAGATTGGATACATGAGAGAAACAGAGCTGACAGCTTAATTACTAAAGAGGATCAGGTCAATTTGCACAAGAATTTACAAATATTTAATTCTTCAGGCATCCATCATTGCCACATACATGATTTATAGTACAATACATATAGACAATGCATTTTCCTGTTTCCTTGTGTGTTATTAGAGTGATAGTAATAGTATGATTGATAAATCAAATCAGCATCATGGAAAAAAACATTTTCCTAAATCTAGGGGATATCCGAAAAATTCTAAGTCACAACGGAAGGTTGATCTGTACATGTTCAAGAGCACTTTTGGCGAGGGGAGTGGTTGTATTATTATTATTAGTAGTAATAGTATTAGTATCATTCCACCAAAACTTAGACATGCTTCTAGTAATGACAGTGAACTTTCACATGACAAATATTTTCCATTCCAGAGAAAGTCTGATGGTGATGTTGTCCCTGATAAAAGCTTCCCATGGAGTGCCAGTTATGGGTTGTGTTGGTGCAGAGCAAAGCAAGGGCTATTTTTCTCCACTGGTGATGACTTATCCTTCCCAGAAGCCTGTGCAATTTCCAGGCTCTGGGGAAAGTTGGTAAAGCCTGCCACTCAGGATCTTCCTATTGATTTGCCATTATTGCTAAGGAGAGGAACAATCACTGATGAACCCATAATGGAATTTGTTCCATTAAACCATTACTTAAAACATACCGTATCTCCACCTGTGAGTCACCCAGACCCTGACATCCACAGGAGAGGTCCTTCTCCCATTCCTGCCACCATCTCAGGTACAGTTGGTGGGAACACAAGAAAGGGCCTTCTCAATGGCTGCCTCTACATTTAGGGACTCCCCTTTAAAAAGCTAGAATGGCCCTCTCTTTGCTGTCATCCCATAAGCAGGAGGAGGCCTCCTCCTCCTCCTCCTCCTCCTCCTCCTCCTCCTTGGCTTTTAGAATTCAGAACTTTTAGTAAATGACTTTAAGTGCTGAATTTTTCATTGCATTGTTCTACTGATTGCTCGCTCAGAGGGGCGGGTTATAAATAGATATTTATTATTATTATTATTATTATTATTATTTTAAAAATATTTATAACATTTGTTTCTAATATGGTTAATAGTTTAATTTGGCTTTAATGTTGACTTTTTGTATGGTTTTTTTTTAAAAAATCATAATATTTTTTAATGTGCAAGGAGTCTTGGGGGAAAGACAGGATGCAATTAAAGTCAATCACCATCATCATTACCATCTTTGAAATAAAGCATGTTTATCACGGAGGAGGCATTTTAGCAGAGGCTGCGGGAGGTGTTTGTAATGCTGGAACCTAAGGCTAAAAGTCAGTTGTTCATCTCAACTAGAGTAGACACATTGAACCTATGGAGATATGGTAAATCGACTCTTATGAGAAATTCATTAAATCAATGGGATTACAGCCCAAGGTTGTGAGTTTAATACCAGCCAGGAGCTTGGGGTTGACTCAGCCTAGCATCCTTCCGTAGGTTGCTAAAATGAATTGGGGGCAATTAGCTTACACTTACACTATTCTCATTCTTCTAGACTTGTCTGCAGCCTTCGACACCGTGGACCACTGTCTCTTGCTTGACTTACTTTCTGACCTCGGGTTCTCCGACTCTGTTCTCAAATGGTTTAAATCTTACTTGTCAGACAGATCTTTTGCTGTGGTCACAGGTGGTCTGACTTCCTCCTCTGTTCCCTTATCTGTTGGAGTTCCCCAGGGCTCTGTCCTAGGTCCCCTTTTGTTCTCTCTATACACACTGTCCCTTGGTAAACTCATCAGTTCTTTTGGTTTCTCCTATCATCTGTATGCTGATGACACTCAGCTGTATCTTTCCACCCCTGACCTTTCACCGGGGCTTGAACAGCAAGTCTCCTCTTGTTTGGCTGCCATCTCGCAGTGGATGCGGCATCGGTGCTTGAAGCTCAACATGTCTAAGACAGAGCTCCTCATCTTCCCACCTAAGCCCACCCTTCAATACTCCTTTTCTGTTTCTGTTGATGGCACTTCTATCCATCCGGTTCAGCAAGCCCGCAGTCTTGGTTTCATCTTTGACTCCTCTCTCTCGTTTATCCCCCAGATTCAGGCCACCGCCAAGACCTGTAGATTCTCTCTTTACAACATTGCTAAAATCCGTCCATTCCTCTCAGCCTCCACTGCCAAGACTCTGGTCCATGCCCTAGTGGTTTCACGACTAGATTACTGTAACCTTCTTCTGACAGGTCTTCCTCTATCTCACCTCCATCCTTTAATCTCTGTCCAGAACTCAGCTGCACGTATTATCACATCTGCTCGCCGCTTTGACCATGTTTCTCCCCTCTTGTCCTCCCTTCACTGGCTCCCCTTCCCCTTCCGCATCCAGTACAAGCTTTTGTTACTGACTTTCAAAGCCCTCCATGGACTGGCCCCTCCTTACTTGTCTGACCTTCTTTCTCCTCACACTCCTTCTCGTACCCTCCATTCTGGTAGTCAGGGTCTCCTGTCCCAGCCAAGGATTTCCACTGCCCTGTCCCGGATTCATCCTTTCTCACTTGCTGCCCCTCACTCCTGGAACCTTCTTCCCCCACATGCACGCATCATCACTTCTCTAACCAGGTTCAAAACTGAGTTAAAGACTATATTGTTTAGAGAAGCTTTCCCAGATGTGTGACTTTGTCTGGCCCGTTTTAACTGTGCATTACGAAGCCAAGCCCTCCCTCTAGTCCATCTGCATTGGCCCAGGCCTCAGAGGGAGAGAAGAATCACTGGACCTGATACCCTTCCCCATCACCTTTCCCTTCCCCTCTTGTGTCGTGTCTTTTAGATTGTAAGCCTGAGGGCAGGGAACTGTCTAATTATAAGTTTATATGTACAGCACTGTGTAAACCTACAGCGCTATATAAATAAAGGTTAATAATAATAATAATAAACCACTTAGTACATCAGTAAGCAGTAAAGAAATGTACTTGCTATTGCTATTGATTCTGGAGAAGCTAGAGATTCCTAAAGAAATATTATCTCAGACAAAAAAAGCGGGGGGGGGGGGGGAAACCAGCATTTTTTTTTAATTTATGTTTATTTATATTCACCTTTTGCTCTCTTTTGAGAGGGGATGCCCCTAACCTCTATAAATGGTGGGGGGGGGGGCTGATTGTAACATGTTTCAAAGACCTTAGGGAACAGATTGGAAAACAAAGTACTTTTAATGAACATTTTTATTTTAAATGCTTTAGAAATGAAAATTATCTAACTGTACATAATTTGTAGCCCTGAAGCTGTATGTGACCCTCAGTCTAATTTTGCAGGCCTTCTGCAGGCCTTCAGCTCTCTTCTTTCCCCAGCATCTTTAGGTTGGGGAAGAAAAGAGAATGGAGTGTGAAAAGAGGAGAGAAAAGGGAGACACCTACGATACCTTTGGATCTGGCCCCACTTTTGGCTCTGACCCCTATGTAGTCAGCCCAGAGGAATGTGCCCCTTAGTAGGAAAAATATTATCCACACTTTAATTAAAAGAACAGACTAGCTCATACTTTTTGCCAGAAAAAAAATGTGAGGAAGGATGTATATGGTTGTTTTGGGTTGTTTGTTTTAAATAAGATGTCTTGTTTTAAATCGGAAAATGTTATTTTAATATTGCCTGTTAAAAATGGTGGCTCGAACCACAACCTAAAGTTACCGATCCCTAACTGCTCTGCACTCACATATGGTACATATTCATAACAGTGGCATTTTTGCTATGTGCTGCATCTACTCTGCAGAATTAATGAAATTTGATACTGCTTTAACTGCCATGGCTCAAAGCTGTGGAATCATGGGATTTGTAGCTTTGTGAGATAGTTAGCCTTCTTTGTCAGAGAGCTCTGGTCCCACAATAGACACCAAATCCCAGAATACCATTGCTTTCAGTCATGACAGTTAAAGAAGTGTCAAGCTGCATAATTTCTGCAGAGGATAAACATCTCATCAGTCTAACACTCATAAAGAGGTTTCCTATTTTTAATGGCATTCTAACAATAAAGCCTTTGTTTGTCTCTTTAGCCACTGGTGTCTTTGCTTCTTTATCCGAATTGCTGGACACCACATACATGGCTTCTGTGATGGAGGAAATATAAAGCTTTGGGAAACTAAAGTGAGGCTCGGTGTCAAATGATGTTGGTCATGCCCAAAGTGGACCAAACAAAAATGTCCTGCTGATCAAAGTTTTCAAGTGGGTTCTGAGGAGGTATTTATGTTTATATATGGGTGTATAAGTGCAGGTGTGTTTTGCCCATGCACACAATAGAAGGCACTGTATGAGCACTGTTTTATTTCTCCCTACCATGAAAGCATCTTAGAAGGTGAGCTACATCAGGTATGAAATGACAGGACCAGTTCTTAAGTTGCCATAGCAACATGGGAACTGCTTCTGCAAGCTCTCCAGCCATACTGCTCTAGTACGATTTGAATGCTAGGACCACAATTGTAAGGCAGTATGCATGCTCTTTTACCATCCCAGTAGTGCTTTCCAGTTCTGACAATGTCCATACAAGAAAGGTGCCACTTTTGGGCTTCACCAAGGAGCAGGCATTACCTAAAAGGTGTGCTAACCATCACAGGAAAGCAGTTTTCACCTTGATGCAGTCACAAGGAAATTAATCTTCATTCCAGTTGCCATCATCATCATCGAGCATGTAATCATCTCTTTTCTGCCTACTGAAAGACAAAACACAATTAAAAACACATAAACCCACAGTTAAAATACAATATATACAATATGCAAGAGAAAAATACAATATATGTTATGGAACTATTTTTCCATACATTTCAGACTTACATTTTGGATGTCAACAAGTGGATGTTGGGAAGAAAAAGATTTCACTGGGGAAGTCTCTGACAGCCATATTACATCATTGCCAATTCAGATTACATGACCAAAGCTTTTAAATTTACTGCCTGCTATTGGATGAAATACCACTTTTGACTGAAAGAGGGAGAGGAGAGGAGGAGGAAAGTTGGTATAGATGGGAAAATGTACTGATGAGTAAATAAATGAGTCAGCATGGTGTAGTGGTTCAAGCATTGAACTAGGACTCTGGAGAACAATGTTCAAATCCTTGCTCAGCTATGTAAACCCACTGGCTGACCTTGGGCAAGGCACACTCTCTCAGCCTCAGAGGCTAACAATGGCAAACTGCCTCAAAAGAAACTTGCCAGGAAAATCCCATGATAGGGTTGCCTTAGGGTCTCCATAATCAGAAATTACTTGAAGGCACACAACAACAACAACAACAACAACAACAACAACGTGCTAATCCCTGCCCATAGAATGCCCATTTTTACATCAGAAGTTGTTTCTTATTGCCCTCCCCATATGAAATGTATTCAAACCAGTCATTAGTTGATGTTGATGCTGAAGGTCAGCACTTGTGGTTGATCTCTTGCAATCGTTGCCACCACCACTATCATCATATCATTATTGTCATCATTACTTTTGTGACAACAGGAAGATGAGAACAGTTAGGTTCTGAAACAGCAAACTAAATTTAAATCCACATTTTCAGTAGTTAGCACTTTTTTTTTTTTTTTTTTTTGGTACATATCGGTCCTTAATTAGATTCCCCAAATGTCTAGTTAACCAGACAAAGAATATCAGCATTACAGAAGAGAGGGAAAAAAACAACAACCATGATTTGAATGGTCCCTCAAAAGAACATTTCAACACATACAATTCATATCCTTTACCCTAAAAATACACAACCCTGTATGTATATGTATACAAAGATATAGCTGTGTTAGTTTGTGGAATCAGTATGTAGAAAGATCTTGTAAGTGAAAGAAGGAGGTTGGCAGCATGAGCTTTTGTAGACTCCAGTCTACTTCCTCAGATGCATTTGGTGGAGTGGAGTGGAATGATGGTTGATTGTGGAACAAGGCATTTAAACGACCATCCTCAGAACTGGGCTTGCCACTTCATTTCCATGCACAAAGGATTATTAATTTGAATTGACATTCTCACATACCAGTGGCATATATACGTCTGTCCCTGTCCACCAAATGCATCTGAGCAAGTAAACTGAAGTCTACGAAAGCTGATGCTGCCAACTTCTTTCTTTTAGTTAGACTCAAAGGTGCTACAAGATCCCTGTATATGTATTCAGTGGACCATAACTCAGTGGAAAAGTACAAGGTGGTCAGGTTTGGTCCTACAGGATTTCCACTCAAAAGCCTCTTATTCAGTTGGAATAGTAAGAGTTCTAGACAAAGCAGCTGGTCATGAGACATATTCAAAATGGCATCATTTTCCTCCTCATTTAGGGGATATGTAGGTACTATGAAAACCTCAATCCCAATTTACTAGTCAGAAGCCACTGTGATTTATGGGACTGTGTTCCCCTGTCACTTAGGAAGTAGCCAACTGATGTTCACACACACACACCCCTCATGTGAGAGATCTCCAGCATGAGAGGGAATTAAGACAGGGAGTCTTTTTCTGCCTGTTGCAATGGAAATTGCTAATATGAGAGGATGAGGACATTAGTCAGCCACTTCCTAAGCAATGGGAATTGATCACAGTGGCTGCTGACCAGTTAAGTAGGGACTGTGGTGTGGTTGGGGGGGTTATTCACTACATAGCACTGTAACTACTATGCTTGGGTAGCAGCTTAGGGGTCAAGTAGATTGGCAACTTGGAGCGGCCTCTGGCTGCTCCAGCATCAGTTCTTCCCCATTTGGTGCAGGACTGTGGCGACCAGACATGTTCCCAAGGACAAATGCCACCACGGTCCACAACAGACTTCTGGCAAGGACAGATTTTTCGAGCTCCTTTTGTGGCTGTGTTTGAGCCACCGTAGGCAGCTACTGTGCAAAATTGGTCCAATCTGGGAGTATACATCATCTGAATGCCACACCCCTGTATCAACTCAAAGGTGGTATTTTGGCCCATCTGATTCAGGCCATTACAAATATAGGATTCCAGCCAGTATCTTCTGTGCAGAAAATGTCTTTTCTGTGCAACCCCCCCCCCCCATTTGAATTTTGTCATCATAAGTCCTCAGCTGTGCAAGAAACAGCATTTTCTGCACAGAAAATAATTTTTATAATCACAGACCTTATTTTCTGTGCAGAAAATGCAGGTCAAGATTCTATATCACATTCATAACTACATAAACCATTTTGCATAACATCTATAACATCAGCTCCTTCTGCAAGCAAGAAGAGCCCTCCCTTCATCCACCATCTTGAGGGGGAGAGATAGGCAGGCCTGCTCCTTCTGCAAGGAAGAAGAGCCCTCCCTTCATCCATCATCTTGAGGGGGAGAGAAAGGCAAGCCAGCTCCAACAGGCCTTGCCTGAAAAGAAGAAGAGCCCTTCCTCCATCTATCATCTTGAGGGAGAGAAAGGCAAGCCAGAGCTCCAACAGGCCTTGCCTGAAGGGAATAAGAGCCTTCCCTCCAGTCCATCTGCCGTGGTCTAGGCCTCCGAGGGAGAGAAAATCTGCTGGACTTTCCTCCTTCCCCACCACCTTTCCCTTCTCCTTTTGTGTCATGTCTTTTTCAGATTGTATGCCTGAGAGCAGGGAAATGTCTAATTAACAAATTGTAAGCTGCTCTGATAGCCTTGGCTGAAGAGCGGGGTATAAATAAAAATTATTATTATTATTATTATTATTATTACTGAATGCAGCTGCTGTTTTCTGTTGTTGTGTGTCTTCAAGTCATTTCTGAATAATGGTGACCCTATCATGGGGTTTTCTTGGCAAGACTTGTTCAGAGGAGGTTTGTTATTGCCTTCCCCTGATCTAAGAGCATGTGGTTTGCCAAAGGTCACTCGGTGGATTTCATGGCTGTGCTGGATATTGAACCCTGATCTCCTGAGTCATAGTGCAACACTTAAACCTCTACAGTACGCTGGCTGTTTTCTGAACAAAAACAAAAAGTGCAAATTTTGTACAGAATGGCCCTATCTAGACGGGCAGGAAGTGGCGCAATTAGGGTTGGAAGAGGTGCCTTTAGGGTTAGAGAGGGCGCAGAGTCCGCACCCTCCCTAACCCCCCTAAAGCGTTTGGGTGCCGCCATTTAAAAATGGCAGTGTTCATATGGGCACACCATGATGTTGTAATGGTGCATGCAGCATTTAGAAATGCTGCACGCACCTTGACACAATCACGTCGTGGGAGAGCGCCAAGCACACCCTTTCCGTGGCACCAAAAAGAGCTCCTTGGCCGTGCCAAAGACCTGGGGGAGAAAGGGGCTGCGGCGGTGGTCCCTTTCTCCCCTCGCCAGTGCCGGGGAGAGTGGGGTGAAGAGGGCACCCAGGGAGCCTGTTGCACCCTACTTTCAGGCCTTCCAAAGTGGCGGGATGTGGCCTCTGAGGCTGCCAGTGCAGCAGCCTTGGCCCCATCTCGCTGCTTAAAGGGGCAGCTACAGACCACCCCTTTTGGGCTTTCTGTACCGCCCCAATAAGTCCCAAAATATGAATAATCATCAAAAGCAGCACAGTTTTTAAAAACTTTCTCATAGCAGAATAAATTTACTAAAATTATTCATTGCTTCCTCTAAGAACAAATTTAAAGAAGAGTTACATCCTTTAGCAGTGGTAAGCATTGCAATGTGGAGATCAAGAAAAGCCATTTTAAGCTGCATCTAGAGAAGTATAGCATCCAGATCACAAGAACAGTACCACTGCATTCCCAGTCTGTCTGAGTGACTGAACTAGACTTCTCCTAACAAAGTAATTTTATGAAACATTAAGCTCAACTGGCCATTTTTACATATCCTCTCGTTTTCCCATCTAATTTGAACAGAACTGACTGCAAACGTTAACAATAAGTTTAATGCATTAATCTATGGCTAGGGGCTGATGACAATCAGCAAAGCAAACTGTGCACATCTCAGTTCAGGAATATTTATATTTGAGTGCTAACATATTCATCCTTGAAATCTCAACTCCTGCAAGCAGTAACTTGAGAAGTTTACTTTTTGCACAGCTGCTTTCAGAATCCCCAGCCAGCATGGCCAATGGTACAGTGGACATGTTGGCTGGAAATTCCAGGAGTTATTTCCAAAACAAGTAACTTTCCAAACTGTGTGTATGGTATCTTCAACGTGAACAATTATTTTGAGGAATAATAAGTTTTCATAATTAGAATAAATAGAAGGAGTGGCTTATTATTTATTGTATTTTTATAGCCTGTCCTGATTTACACAACATACATGTTCAAATGTTTTCTGGGAGACTGTTAATTGCAAAGTAGAGAGAAAAACTACCTTCCTCCACATTCTACATGCAAAGTCTGAAGGAAAGTTCAAGATATAACACAAGCTATAAATCCAATTCTACATAGAGCATAGCATGCTTCTGTTCCTAAAGCAACTTCAATCCCCCCGCCCCTGGTTATAACACTATAAGATTAATTGTGGTAAGTTACCTAAACAAGCAACTAGTTTAAAATATAGGCAATCTTCTGAAAAACCCAGTCAATATATCGCTCTTGTTTACATCATCCTCTTCTCTTGACGAAGACTGTTGAGAGTTCTCTTTCCAGATACAGTGCTAATTTTAGGCAGTTGGCAAATATGTTATATGATCCTGGGCCACACAAGAAGCTAAAGATTTGAACACGTGTTAAGAGTTCCTGTTTGAGGATTTTTGTGGTGTGTTACCTCTGGGCTATTCCAATGGGGAAAGTCTAAATCTATCTTTCTGCCAGATTTTTGAAAAATATTGCAGGGTCAAAATACAGAGCAGATTTGAATGGCTGCAGTTTATTTAAGACCTGATAGTATATTCTTTTATAATTAACCTTCACATGTCCCATACATGAATTTAAAGGCTGATAGGAGTAATATAAATCCACACAAGAAACATGACACAAAGTGGTGAAAATCTTCCATATGGTCTCAGTCTTCTTATCAGCATTTTGAGAACTGGTTTATATGAAATTCCTTCAAATGAAGACATGTGAGAGACATTCAAACAATCTTCTGGTTCAGATTGAATGTGTCAGTTCATCCAGGTTAGGGTTTGAAAGCTGAACTAAAAGTTTGAATTCCTGTATATTCAACCACACTGGTGCTCAATTAGGATTGCCAACTTTCTTTTTCTAAAAAGCTCCTCATCTATAATATTTGTAAGGCAAGATGGTACAACATAGTCCTTTAGGCAGTGCACCAGTTCTTTCTGAAAAACATGTCAAAATTAACAGATTAATATTTTGGATGAAAGAACCTGATGTTTTAAAAGTTCAAATTGTGTGCATGTATATGGGCTCTCCAAATTCCACAACAGGCCCTTCCACCTTGGCTGGTGATGGGTACAGCCATGAGATGACAACATAAGCTGAACTGGGATGATATCAGCCTTACTGATGCCACTGATTGCTCCATATATCCATAGGGATGCGATAAGGAATATTACATGTACTAAAGGCCACAGCTCAGAAAACACTTCTAATTCTATCATCACCTTTAGATTAAAACAGGATCAGTCTCATTTGAAGAACCACAGTGACTCAAAAGCTAATTCCAGAACTGATGACTCCAAAAGCCCAGAGCATTTTGCACAATCCTGAAAGGCACCTCAGAAACATTCCGCTAACAGTGTATTTCTTACCTTACACAACATCAGCTGACTTCCTATTTTCCTAAAGCATCTCAGAATAGTCATCCCTTACTGGCAGGAAGCTGACTACACATTCCTAATGCCCAGCCATGTGGAGTGAGGTCATTGGTCTAAGACATCTGGAGAGACAAATAAGAGAATTAAAACTAATCCCATCATATTTGACCTCATATGAGAGGTGTTAAATAGTAAAGAGAAGCAGCAGAAACAGAAGAGTTGCTACAATATAAAATTAATAACAACATGAACAATATCTTTAAATGGCTGCAGGCTACTTCTTCAGTCGAAGCCTGGATGGCATTCAAAATGTATGTATAGCTGCTGCTTTTAAAAAATGATTGCATTTCATCAGAGGACAAACCCATCTGGTATGAAGGACAAGATATGCAGTGGGACATTCATCTGAAAAAAGAAGAGATCATGCTCATGAAAATTGCAAGAATTCACACTCTTTTTCCTAGATAATGCTGAAACTTAAAACTCGCTGAATTTCATACTACAAATCATGTGCTTGAAAACAATGGTTGTTTGGGAAAACAAGGGCTAACTGGCAGGCCTAATAGTTTATATGAAGGCTGCCTGTTCAATATTTTCTGAATATATGAAACAATCACCATGTAGTTCATTGGTTACTTTTCACTGTGCCTTCAAGTCATCTGTTGACTTAAGGCAACACCATGATTTTTACAGGGAAAGGAATACTCAGAAGTGGTTTTGCTAGTTTTATCTTCTGAAATACAACATACAATGAAAGGCTCCCATCAAGTACTAATCAGAACTGACCCAGTTTACCTTCCAAGATCAGACAGGATCTGGTGCTTTTAGGTTATTTAGGCAATGAATTATAGCATCATGGTGGTATGAAAAAAGAGGCTCATTTAGTTTTTATCTTTGACTTCCATTTGGCAGGAAGTTGATGAAAAACAAAGTCCATTTATAGTTAATTATAAGAAGTATAAACTTTTATCAAAATAATAATTATATGAGTCACATGTGGAAAAGATCCATATAATTTAGGTGTGTGTGAAAATGTCCTGTGCCCTAACTAATCTTATCAACAATTCTTTTGCTTCCCATGACATTCCATTCACCTGAAACAGCAATGTATGATAAATTCCAAAGGACAGGAACTATTCATGACAGTCTACTATAGACATCACACTAAGGAGAGTCCAAAACTGCTAGCAGCTGTGTTGATCCATAACAGGTAGCTAGGTTTAGCAGCTTTCATGCCTTATCATGTGTAGTTCTTACCTATTATGTGTTACAACAGGAAAAAGAAATCCATTTTTCATCTAGCCTGAAGGAATTGCAAAAGTTAGCCGGAGCCCTATTCAGGTTTTGCTGTCTATTTGCTTTATCACACCAGGGGGCAAACAGGATTTAAATGAGAGTTAAACAGGAAATGTCCTATGATAAACATCAGGCATTTCCTATTTAACTCTTGTTTAACTCTCATCTATATCCTCTTTGCACTCTAGTGTGATAAAGCAGTAGGTCTGAATGAACATTTCAATAGGGGAGTGTTTAGCCCCAATCTCTTCTCTCCTTGCTTTCCTCGTGTAGAACACAACATATCCCAAAAATAGAAGTTCCTTTTTTGCATAGGCACTCTTGGGGTGAGTATGGGTGCGAGAAAATGAGAGTTCTTGCTCACATGGCAAGGGTCCACACACACAGAAACCTCTCTTCAGGTTTGTCAGTTTCTACACAGCCAAAGAAAGGACAGAGGAGGCAGAAGAAAGGAGGGCGTTCCCTTACTTTCTTGCTCATTCAAACCCACTCTGTCAGTACTGTGTGGAGAAGCCAATGGTTCCTGATAATTAAAATGTCCCAGTACCCTGACTCCATGAGCTCTAGACCTACTACAACACTGTCTTTACAATCGAGTTTATTACACACCTGGACTTCCATCACCCTGTCACCCAAATGTCACCAATCTGCAAGAGGAGTCCCCTGGGTGGGATTGCTCATGGTGCTATTAAAGTGGAAGGTTCCGTTTTCTTCATGGAAGTGTTATTGGAAGTGTTAGGAAAAGGGCCCTTTTTAATAACGATTTGTTCCGTTATGTAAAAAGGGCCCTTTTTCTAACAATTACGCTAAGGCCTCCATGATGAAAATGGAAGCATAGCACTATGAATGATCCCACCTGGAGGCTCCCGGTGCAGATTGGTGACATTTGGGCGAAAGGGAAGGTGTGTGATAAACTTCAATGTTGCTTCTGGGAAGCTTTATACATATTACCATTATATCATACCACAAGTGCATACCATTGCTGGTTTCAATCTTTCCAGAAATTGCCATATGAGAACAGTTTTCTCAGTCGTAAAATATATGTGATGTGAACAGGAACATTCATTAATTTACTCTATTAATGTAATATTTTATGTAACAACTATATATATATATATATATATATATATAAACAGAAGAACTTGAGAATCTGCAAATGAGAGGGAGAATCCTTTCCATCACTGGAAGCCATGCTATTGGTGGATGACTATATCTTGATATAATTGACTAAACAGCATACTCTCAGTATATATATTCTATACACTAGTGTATGTGGAACTGATTGACAGCAGCATATGGAACTGATTAAAAACCCAGCACTGGAACATAAGGAGATTTATGAGCATTTTAATTGATACGTGGCATTATGTAGCTTCTTTGCATACATTATTTATTTTGTTATGTCTTTTGACAAATGTTTGAGTTCAAGCTATAGATGTTCCTTTTTTGAGATTGTATATATATGAGAAAGAGTGAATGAGAGGAGATGGGGGGATCTATAATTCAACAGAAATACACCGGGACTTGCCTTGGGAGCAAATGCATAACAGTCACCCACACTGAAATAAAAGTCAGCTGCCAGTCCAGCCAGCTTCTGTCCATAGAATGTGGGAGACTTCATTTTGTTCTTCTGAGATTGCCCACTATTTGAAATGAAAGAATTTACTAGACTTTCATAGGCAATATAACATAACATCACAGATGCTGCAAATACATGCCATTTGGCAGTTCTCGTCTCCAAAAAAGAATCAAAGAGAGAGAGAGAAACCACCATTTCTCCTCTTTCACATAAGAGAAGCCACAGTGATGTGTGAATTTGTAACACTGCAAGGACACTGTTTATGAGGGTCGGCCACTTACATGAGGCTGCTGCTGTTATAACATCAAGACCAACACAGGGCTATGCAAGTAGAGCCCTTTCCACCCTTCTAAGACATTGTCTAAATGTGGAGAACAATTCTTGCATCCAAAGAGTGGAAAGAAATCAAACCATTTGTTCAAAATAATCCCCATACAAACTCCATACAAACATTGCCAGCTGGACTTCTATGAAGTACAACCATGGAGCTGATGGACAAGGGCTCTCCAGTACTTTCAATTTTCCAGTGCTTTTATTACCTGGCTATTGCAATTCACTTTCCCACCTTGACTGATAGCTTTCCTGTCATCTGTCTTACCATGTTCCCAATACTTGACCTCACAGAATAATGTATCTCTGAGTTTCATCTTTTATTCTGCGTCTGAGGCTTAAATAACTAACTCCCAGCTGGACTTCTATGAAGTACAACTGTTGCAGTAATTCTTTTTGAAAGGTTGCTGGCACTTTTCTCTGAGTGGTGGAAGAGACACCGACAAAGCCAGAACGTGTGATATTTTCATTAGAAACCCTGCCATTGTTCTCAGAATTGTGGGGACTATTTGCTCCAAGTCAAATGGAAGCCACAAACGATCTATGAAGTGGTGCTTCATTCCTCTGTTTCAGAGAATAGCAAAAACACCTTGATTAAATGGCTGAACTCCTGCTGTGTTTTGAGTTAGCAAAAATGTCATTACAAAGTGGTTGCACTTCATGGACTCAGCAGTGAGTGCAGGACTTCACTCTGTAACAGAGGAACCTTTGTTGGAATAGAAAGAGGGCACAACTTTATTTGTTGCAGCTGAGAAGGCTTGGGGCATTAGTCGAGCTGTCTGCCAGCCAACTGGAAACCAACGCATCCAGGGTGCCAGCTGAAAAGTTCAGGCATGACAACTGTGAGATTACACTAGGAAGAAGCCACTGTGTGGTTCCCTTCCTGCTTTTGAGTAGGACAAAGCCATCTGCATAATCACCAAATGACTGCACTTTATATCACCAGGGAGATGACCAGGATGAAGCCTCTCTGCTCCTAAGCCTCACCCACACCAGCCAAGCAAGGTGTGCCTAACTGTTTAAAAAGAAAAAGAAACAAATATTTTAAAACATGTGGAAACAGTTCAAAATGTGTTTCTTGAGTGTCAAGAAACCCTGATAAGGAGCATCTTGGATTAAGAAAAATTTTTGCAGTTCGGGTTCTTGTTCTTATTTGTAGTTTCAGCATTTTCTCAACAGAAAATAATATTTACACTCTTCTGTCTGGAGAAAGTGATGTTTCCTGTGCAGAAAGACATGCCGTCCCCCCTCCCCCCCCACACACACACGCACAATATGTCAATTTTGCACAGAATAAATTCCCAACAGCAGATTTTTCTGCACAAATATATCATGTGCAAATTTTGTGCATATTATTATTATTATTATTATTATTATTATTATTATTATTATTATTCGGCTCTTCAGCCAAGGCTATCAGAGCAGCTTACAATCTGTTAATTAGACATTTCCCTGCCCTCAGGCTTACAATCTAAAAAAGACAAGACACAAAAGGAAAAGGAAATGGTGGTGGGGAAGGGGGAAAGTCCAGCAGATCTTCTCTCCTTCGGAGGCCTGGACTAAGGCAGACTGGAGGGAGGGTTGTTCTTTTTTTTAGGCAAGGCCTGTTGGTTGGAGCTGGCTTGCCTTTCTCTCCCTCAAGATGGTGAATGGAGGGCTCTTCTTGCTTCCAGGCAAGGCCTGGAACTAAGTCCTGCACTGAACATTTTGCAAAGATTTCCATCAGAGGAAAGAAAATTACTAAAATTTCTTGTTGCTTCTTTTGAGCAGAAAATTAGCAAAGAATTGTATCCCAGTCAGCTAGCTTTCCTGCTCCTTCTTGAAGTCAGTGAAAAGCTATGGGCCTCTGGGAAGGAGATATGCCCAGAACATGTCACCTACCACTTCACCAAAAGAAAATGGTACACCTTAGTAAATTGGGGAAATTGTTGGATTTTTTCATAAGGATGGCATCATATTTGGCATTGCACAATCCCTGCCACCATAGAGTAAGCCATCACAAAAGTGGTTTCATTTTCTGGGAGGTCCAGTAAGTCAAGTTCTTGATGGCTGACGAGTTGAATTAAATGTTGTACAGTGGAATGAGTCCATGATTGTATGTGCTGCTATAATCTTACTTTGTCAACCAGTGAATGATAAATCAGCCTCAATTTATAAACAGTGCTCTCCCCCTCACCCGAAAAAAGTAGCTGAGTAAATTTGAGCCTACTGATTGGAGATGGGTTGAGATTTAACTGTACATGGGTCACACCTGAGCAAATCAAGGATGGTACAGTCCTCTTCCAGTACCATCTAAAGATAACATATTTATATGTTTAAAAGAGTTGTTGGACTAGGGTTGATTTTGTCGCTATGAAACAGCTGCAGTGTGTGGGGGTGGGGGTGGTAATGAGCTGAACTGAGGTCAAGTATTCTAATGCCTCACTGATTTCAACAGGAAAAGTAGATTCATGGAATGTCACCATCCCATAAATGTCCAAGACATATCCAGGATTTCTAGCACATTGCAGCTAGTCATGAGGTTTAAAAAAATAAAGAGAAAACAAAACTGAATCTGTAAGAAAGAGCTGAGATTCCAACTTGTGCTCTTGTATATGCCAACAAATTGTCACCTCCTCCTTCTCCTCCTCCACATACTTTTTTTTTTTAATAAACAGGGAATTTTAAATTCCTGACAGAGATCATACTGACATGCAGACACATCACTGCATGTCCTTTTGGCAGACAACGGACACAATCTGTTTGAGAATTTGCTGAAAGCCTCACTGAGTGGAATGGAATGCACAAATAGGCTGCTTCAGAACACCCATTCCCTTCAGTGAGGTTTGTACAGGAGACATTCCTGATGGATTATATGTCCCTGTGGTCTTTCATGGCAATTTTTGCTTCCCTGGGGAAGCAGTTTGAGTCTACTGACTGGATAGGGATCAAGATTTAGCTGTACTTGAGCCATAATTCAAAGACACTGTCATCCCTTCCCAATTGGCAGTCCAGAGGCTTAAAAAAAATTGGAAAGGAATAGCAGTAGCCATGATATTTTCTACTCATCTGACTTGTGGCAAGTGGGGCATCAATCCACTGCATTTCACCCCTTCTTTAAATCTTCTAGTAAACCCATTCATTGAACAAGCACTCACCTCATCATCCATGTCAAAGGCCAAGATCATCATCTTCTCATAGCACAAAGAATAGGTGACTCTCAGCCTTATTCACCAATACTGAGCTAACAACATTCCAGAATCAGTCTAGTGGGAATTTCACACAATAAAGATACTATCAAAGCATTGTGACATACCAAAGCAACCACACATTAGAAACTGAATCAACCGTATGTGAGTCAGAGTCAAATCTTTCCTGTCTAGTGAACAAAGGATTTTTTGGAACTTCTGGTCTATCTGTGTAAAATGTAGGGATATAATGTTTCACTAATTTTGTTCCCAAAGTAAGGTAGGAGTAGTTTTAGGAATTTTCTTCCCACTATGACAAAGTGAGAAAATTAAAAATTACAGTTTTAAATACTATTCCCAGTTTATTCTGTGCACTATTAACACCATTTTTGCACAGAAAATGTTTCTTGTACATTATTTACTTATTTATTTATGAACAAAACTATTTTTTCCACACAGAATATGCTGTGTCCAGAGCAAAATCTCCCATGTGCAAATTTTGTGCAGAGTAAATTCTAAAGTGTGAAGATTCTCATTAGTCCAGGGTTGTCCTCATCAGGATTTTCTGTCACTCAAGATTCATGTTTTTCACCATGTTTTAAATATTTTTTAAAATATCTTTTCCATTCCTACAAAAATGTATTTTTAAAACCCCCCGCCTAATTCATTTTTGGCTGTTAATTATTTAGTTGTGGAAAGAACAGTCCAAAAATTTAAAATCCTCTGTGAGAAGGGATGTCTCAACAAAATGAAAATGTTCTATACTTTCATAAAGGAGGATTTCTTGGAAGAGATGGGCTGCTCCTCACAATAGTTGGTAAGAATGAATTTATTAGGAGTCTCATAAATCTTATAAGGAGGTCTTTAAAATGAGTTACATGGATGACTGAGACAGTTACTCTAGAGGGCAGAGACACTGTTCAGAGCACAGAGAGGCAGAGATTGTCTATTGTGGACAATAGTCTCAGGTTCAATAAGAGAACCTAAGACAAGAACACAAGAGTCAGTGGGAAAAAATCCCAACAATGAATCATCTCAAAACAATGTTCCATGATCACAGATGTCTCTACACTTATGCACAGAGCATGGGACAGGAGAGCACCCTGCAGATTCCCCAGCTGATGCTTCCCACATTCCCTGCTCTTATAATATATCTTGTACAGCTTTGTATTTTTCTTTCACCTCTGAGCACTTCAACAGCTGAATGTTCTTTTGGCTTGAGTCCAGTTGTATCATTAGGCACAGTGCTACTTGGAGCTGTCTTTTGCTGTACCCCAGTAGCTTGTTGAATGCTTTCCAATCTGGGAGTGTTATCATCTGGCACTACTTTCATTTTGGATTGTCTCATCATAGTATTATCACGGTAAAAGACATTCAAAGGGGATACCATGCCTCCTTCTGTGTGGTACTAACAAGCATTAGCTATGGTGCCATTGCCATTGTCTCTGAGAGATCCACCACAAGTGTCACTCTCCCATTACTGCTGCTGCCTAGTTGCTGTTTGGCACATTTAATCTGGCTCCTCGGCAAAAACTTGTCTCACATGAGAGACCTCTACTGCTATTGTCAGATAAGCCTCTTGCCTCCCACGAACACAAAATCCCACCACCACAGAACAGGAGTGCCACAGTGGAAATACAACCAATACTAAATGCAATATCAAAGAACATAGCACATTCAACATTTAACAGCAGCAAAGGGGGAAAGATGCTACAGATGGAAGTGCCAGCATTAAAACTAGGTGTTACTCATTAAAAACCATCAAAATGAAAACAAATTTCCTTTTGTGTGAAAGAGACACATGGCTTCCCGCCCCATGCACTAAAAAACACAGGTGAAGTTGAGAGCTGGGAACAGTAGGCTAATTCCACACCCTCCATTAAGGCTACATGTTCACTTGGACCTACATAACCAGTCACCAATATCCATAGTAAAAATGCTTCCTTCTCATCCATGAGTTAGGAAGGCATGTGAAAAGTGTCTTCACCTGTGCTGATGTACATGTGCAGGCACTTCCATTAGCAAGGGGGACTGTGATTCAGACAAGTTCTTGCTTCACATGAAGAACGTCTATGTATGCAACCATTCCATTTCCTTTACCAGCGATGGCGAACTGTTCCTCATCCTCCCTGCCTTTTCTTGGCCTTCAGCTGTCTCTCTGAGACAGCTGGAAGCCAGAAAATGGTGCTGCGTAGTGTGGGGGAGTCAGAGGCTCTGGCTCCTCCTTCCAGCCCTCTCCCAGCTTCTGAGAGAGAGTTGGAGGCCAGGACAAAGGCGGGGGGGGGGGGAGGAAGAGCGACCGGCGTGTGCCAGTTCCTCCCTCCCAGAGGCCTTTTCCTGCCACCAGAAGGGATTGCTGGGGGCAGGAAAAGGTCCATGGAGAAGAAGGTCAGGCCCATGCCCAGCCCCCTTCCTCCCCACTTACCCTTTCTGCCCTCCAAGTGTCTCTAGGGTGGCACTTGGAGGGTAGGCAGGGTCTGTGGGGAGGAAGGCAGGGACTCTTCTTCCCCTTTTGCCTTTCCTCAACCCCAAAGGGTTCCACAGAGCAATTTGCTGGTGAGGACATATCCGGGAAGAGGAGGACTGGGCCCGTTGTCCCAGACTGTGGCCAGCACACACCAACAAAAGCTGATAAGGCAGTTCCACAAACCTAAACGTTGATCCCAAGAATAGTCCAAAAGCCAGAGCTGAGATCAAGGTTGGGGAAATCACACAAGTCAGTCCATTCCGAGGTCAGGGCAAGGAGAAAGCAGCAAAAGTCCAAGTCGTTCCAAGGTCAAGGCAAACCAGATTTCCAAAGACACAAAACCAGCACACAGTCACACCAAGAGACTTTCAATAAGTTCTGGCAAAGGGATGGCATCCCACAGGTGCTTAAGTAAGAGACACCCTCCCTGTTGGCAGCTGTGCTTTATTACCAGCTTGCTTTTCAGCAAGCCTGCGGGACTGACGTACACAGGCACTCTCAGCCCTCCTCTCCCTAAAGGAGCGAACCACCAAACTGGATTCTTCATTTGAAACCTCACTCAGCTACTTAGCCTCTGAAGGAAGCTCCACAGTGCTAGAGCCTGGCTGGGCTTCCACTCCTGGGGCTGCAATGTCAGGACTGGGGTCTGGCATGGCAGAACTGGGACCTGGTCTAGCTCCAACTCCACTTGCTCATGAGGAGCCATGTCCTCCTTTTCATCCTCTGACTCCATATCTTGGCTGGCCATGACACCCGTGCCCATGGCTCTTCCCTCCCATTAGCCATTGCTGAGCCACAACTGTCTCTTAGAGACAGCTGGGGGCTGGGACAAGGCGGGGGTGGGAGAAGTCCCGCCTAAGGAAGCCCCACCCAGAGGGTGGAAACCACACCCCCAGAGGGCAGAAGCCACACCCTCTGTGCCGGAAGTCCCACCTTGTCACGCAGTCCAATCCTGGGGGGCAGAAGCACTGCCCCCTGGCACACGAACCTGAAAAGGTTCACCATCACTGTCCTATACTGTTTAAGAACATTATTGCACATGAAATCTGTGCCAGAGCCGCACCAGGTTAAATGCGGGTTGTAATTGTCAGTGATGGATCTGATTATATTTCCCCATGTCCATCAGTAGGCAGCCTGGTTATTCATGAAAAGCTGTGGGAGAAGCCTGGGTTGGGTACTGGCTGCTTACTGGCTGGGTACAGGGAGATGCAATGCAACCTTCATGTAACCCACCATGGATCCAGAGCAGATTTTGCATGCAATGATGTCCGAAATGGTGAGAAAGTGTTTCTGTGTGGTTTCTTTGGGAGGCATGGATGTGGTACAGAGCAGCACTGAGGGACAGGTGAACCTACTTAATCCTCATGTACTGTTTCATTACATGGAGAGTATGATGCAATGCTCCACACACATACACATACCAAGAGTGAACTTGATGAATGTACTTGGTATAGAGTGATGGAACTGCAACATAAAATGTCCTGTCTCTCCCTCCTCGAGCCTTATGAGATGGCAAAAAGGGAAGTTTTGAGCTTGTGGAATAGGATTAAAGTGTGATATGAACTTTTAGATGTGCCATTTCTAAGGGTTTTGATAAAGAAAATCAAACATTCTGACCCTTTCTTCTGCTGGTGGGTCTCAAAAACCTGCCAACAAACAGATTAGCCTGCAAGCAGACCTGTCCTACTGTCAAAACGTCCCAGTAGAAAAGCCTCGAGAATTGGGGGGGGGGGGGGGCAGATATAAGGCATGTAGAAACTAAGTAATATCAGATGCAAACCTCCTGAAACAGCCACTATGCTGGCATAAAGTAATTCCCAAAAGCTTAATGCTGGAAGGAATTTGGATTCAGCACAGCTTCAGCTGGCCTAGTATCTACTCAATTGGCCCTTGATCACTTTGGATAGTTAGGACTGTAACTCTCAACCATTGGCTCAAAGAGCACATATTTTGCCAGGAAGCATCACCTTCAACTCATTGGAGGGAAGACAGATTATAAAGACAAAAAATAATAATAATTGAGAAATAGACCATTTTATCCCTAACTTGTGCCTGATTTGACTTCATCATTTCAGAAGAAAAGATTAAGCTTGATTGAAATAACTTGCTATGTTGTTTTCGAAAGTAAATGAAGCAAGGTAATATCTGAATAAGGAGCTTATCGCTCAGCATTTTAAACAAGCTCCAGCCTCCTGTGCTGGAGCCGGGACACAGGATGGAGGCAGGGAATATTGCACACTAAATCACCACCGAATCACCAGCCGCCATCAGCCCAGGTCCCAGCCGCACTCCACCAGCACTTTTTAGAATTTGGAAAGTTCCAAATTCTAGGTTCTAAAAAGTGCTGGCGGACTTGACTGGGACCCGGGTTTATGGCAGCCAGCGGTTTGGTAGTGATTTAGTGTGTGATAAGTGGGAGACTGGAGCTAGTTTAAAATACTGAATGATAAACTTCTAAATGGAATCTGTAGAGGTTTTCCTGGGTCCTCCTTACTTGCTGGCTCTCAGTGTTGCTATAGTTTAGTTGCATTCTTAGCCTTGAAATTAAAATTTACAACTTCCACAAGAGCTGTGGCCCAAAGCTGTGGTTTAAGAAAACAAAATCTCATATTTAAACTATCTAGAGAGTTTACTATTTCCACCAGAGACAACAGGTCTGCTTAGTGTCTTCGGGAACGCTCTCTTTTTAGTGCCAACTTGGATAGAATGCTTGTGAATGAAGACCATTACAGCCAGGTGGCTAAACTCAACATTTGTTTAAACAGAAATATAGGCCTCCCAATGTGCAGGGTGGTGCTGGGTACCACAGAAAGCTTATTTTCTTTAAGATGGGCTAAAACAAGGAAAGTTTAGGAGAGTTGATGCACTTTCTAAATGCTAAGCCACTTTATGTCCAGTTTATTTTAAAAAATGCACTCAACTTTGGCTGTGCTGGTGTATGCTGCATAGCTGAATGTAATTATGGCCCAACAAAACTGTGTGTGAAAATAATTAACCAGATCTGAAAAATAGTACTAATCTGGTACTACAATGCCTGCAATTCCTAGAGATGGTACACACTAGTCTTAAAAAGTAACCTTTCTAGGCTCTGTGTGATTTAGCAATGTAAAATCCATTAGACGAAGAACTAAACAGAACAGGAAATACAAGAGACTGAGAGATTTTTTTTAAAAAAAAAAAACTTATGTCATTATATTGTCATCCTAGTGACCAACCATCCAACCTGTTCATGCCTAGGCCTACTAAACACTTCAGTAAAAATAACTCACTTGTCTCCTGTACATGCAGTGAAGTGAAAAACTGCTTCACTAGGATCGTAATGGGAGGGGGTATAACTACCCCCCTTTTTTTCTTGGTCCCACTTGTCCTCAAGAAGAACTCCTGAGAGTGGTTTATATATTTAAAAACTCAAATATTCATTGTTTTACTGTAATTAATTCCCAATTCTTTTGATCTGTAGAGAGCCCAATTTGTTGAGCCCAAATAGGTGTTTTCTTGAAAAGACACGCATTACAAACCCCCAGGTGTTATTCTAAATTGAGGTGAAGTCAGTACAGGAGAAGGACAGTTTCTGCACATTCCACTCCTCCAAACTCTTCCTTCCCACCAACCAAGTCGGCCTATTCCTTCCCTTTACAGCCTGAGCAGAAGAGGCCAGAAACAGCTGCAGCAGGGAGAGGGAAAGGAGAGGAGCAAATAGGAGGCTGCAGTCTTGAAAACAGCTAGGGTAAAGCAAGTGTTCTTGTTCCGAGGTTCAAAAGGAAAGCATATTCTCCCACCCACCATCATCCCATGAGGCTCTGAGGAGTCCATTGTGATTCTCATTCTTTCACAGAAGGACAATGAAAAATAGCTTTCCTGAGAAAAGCTGGTGTTAGACCCATCTCCCATCAAGGATCTCCCTGTCACTCAATGCCAAGATCATGATTTGCCACTCACCAGCTTTCCCCACAAGATGCAAAATAATTGAGACACTGATGAGTCTGATAAATTGAATAAGGGAAGAAAGATTTTAAGTGCTTAGAGACTGAGGAAATGCCTTATACTGAACTTGGCTATTAACCCAAAATAGCTCGTTGTTGTCTACAATAAGGGTAGTCAACTCTGAATGGCCCAGGTTTATTGTTCACCTTCAGGATTGCACCAGGCCCAGAAATGCTAATAAATAAATAGAACCAAAAGTGGTTGGAGTCCATTTGTTGGTTTGCTTAAACATTTTTAGTGGATGTCAGGGTGTCATCATGTTCTAAGAGAAATAATCTATTCCTGGAAGCTTCCAGAAGGAAAATCCCGATTGTCTTCTTTAATTTAAAAATGTCATGGGATGGACTTCAGGGATATGAAGGATCTATAGATCACACAATGGCTTTGAGGGCACTATGTATCATGAAGAAAACCACTCTGTGTTCTCAACATTGTCTATAGTGTCTGGCAATAGGTAATGGACAAGTCAAATAAGAATGTCGCCTAGTCACTCCTGGAGATATCTGGAGAATGACCTGCATACAAAGTACCTGTTCTACCACAAAGCAATATTTTACCCCACACCTCATGCCCCCAAATCACTGGTTGGATTGAGGTGGCCAAATGTTCCCTTCCAAGGAAACTTTGAACAGATAAGATCAATATAATGTGAGAAGACATAGAAGAGGGCCTTCCCAGCTGTGTTGCCACATTTGTGGAATGGCTTCCCCTTGGAAGCCTGACTGGTGCCAATGACGGTTTCATCCACCAAGTGTAAACATGGCAAGCATACCTTTCCAAGGACCAGAGATTTTGGTTCTAAAAACTGGTGTACTAAGGATGATGAGCATGATGATGATGACAGTGACAGTGTAAAACCTTGGGTAGTATGATAATACAGGAACAAATGATGGCCCACTTAAGAAACTGTTCCAGGGAATATTGCTAGGAATCTGCAGGATGTCTCAATATCCTAATTTTTAGTGGGTCTCATAGTTCCTTTTGCTAGGCAACAACAGTATGACAGGCAGATAAGGGTGTGAATAATGATCCCTTCTGTGACTGTAGCTCATAGTTGACCTTAGTATGTTATTGGACTGTGCTGCCCTTTTTTATGTGAATATACCTGTCATGTCAAAACCATATTGTCACAACACAACAAGGAACAAATACAATTCCTTCTCTTTCAATCTATTTGGCTTTCTCTAAACATCAAGAAAGAAAATGCTATACATTAGCTCATGCAAAGTGAAGGTATGCTCATCCCTTTTTCTTTTTCTTTTAGTACAGCATGAAGGAAATATAGAGTGTCTATGTGTGTAGAGAGATAGAGAGAATGAAAAAAGAGAGTAGGAAGAGAGAAAGAGGTGAGTTTGGGATCTGATTGTCAACAAAAAGGGCAATTTTTGAAAGAGCACCAAGATCATCCTAATCCCTGGGGACTTTATTACATGAAGCTTATCCTTTATAGCATGTTCTTACCCACCACCTGTCGGCTGGTGCCCCTGATTGTGACAATAACTGTTCCACTGACATTACTCTAATTAGGACTAAACTTTACCCAGTGAGATTACCTGTCTCTCTGGTGAGACAGCCTAGGAAAAACATGCTTAAATTACTGTTATCTCATCCTGCCCCCACATGTTTGCTTCACTCACTGTTACATTAGGACACTTGAGCTTACAATATGGCATTTCAATATAGCCAGCATTTGTATCTTTTTTTTTTTTCATTTCATCTGCACTGGAAAAATTAAAGGGGGGGGGGGAGAGGTATTGGCCTGAATGTTCCACAATATGGTCCAGAAATTCAGCCTGCTGTCTCCAGTTGTGCAAGGACTAGTATTCGATGTGAGAACATTCTGGCTGTGGTCCTGTTGGTTGGCATAGCTATGAAAGTACATTTAGAATTGGTGGTGGACATGGTGGCACACCAGCAAGGGTAAAATGGCTGAGGTTGCCATAGCAATGGGAAAGGTAGAATGGATAGTCATCTCTGTCAATAAAGAAATCTGCCCTGCCAGTTTCTGAGCTCCCGTGGAGCTGGCAAGGCAGTTTTCTCTGGCAAAAAAATATGGCTTTCTCTTCTGTCCCCCATGCTGTTGCTGCACATGGCTCCAAAAAGTGCCTTATGCTGGCATAACAGAGTGTTATGCCAGCATAAATCACCAAGAAGATTTCAGCTGTTGACCTCATGCATGGGTCCCTTGAAAGGATTGCCAATGAAATGTATGAAAAGCTGTGGGTACTTGTAAGATGCTGTAGAAATCCTATTTATGTTCTTATTAAAATATACCTCAACTATTATTGTAGGCTCTCAGGGCAGTGTACAAATGAAACAATTTAAAAGAATTACATATTTAAAACAATACAATAATATATAAACAAGATACAAAATATATTAAACATGTCAGCAAATTAAAAAAAAACTTAAAAGGTTAAACAGTAAAACCATGTAAAGTACATTAAACAAGTAAAATAGGTCCCAAATCTGTGTTTTGATTTGGTGCCAGAAAGGAACCAGTGTCAGGTGTTTCACAAAGGGGTTCCACTGTAGAGAAGACCCTCTTCCTGCATTACTTCTACTGATGGGACACAGGGAATAGGGAAAGATGCTTTCCCTTTAAGAATCAAGGTTCCTAGGCCTTTTAAGGTTTTGAATACTCCTATGATCACAATGGATTCAACCAGAAGCAAAGTGGGAGGCCTTTAGGAATGGTTTTATGTGTTACAGTATACCATTTTGCCCTAGCTGTATCTTCCAAGTCATCATCAAGAGGAGTCCCACAAGGAGTACATTTCAATAAACTAACAAGAGAATTATCAGTCTGTGGACTGCTGTGGCTACATTATCCTGCTCCAGGAAAGGCCAAGCCATGAAGTCCATTTTGATCTCCAGTGATAAAGATGGATCTAAGAATAGTCTCAAGCTATTCACCTGGAGCATGTCAACTCCACCAAGCATATGTACCCAGGTCTTTGTAATGCATACCAGGTCAGCCACCTCTTCATCTACAACTAATTATGGATAGCGGTAATTGTATTACAGTCTCGGCAACAGCACCAACAGTTGAGAGAGTGGAATGACTAGGCAACTTGTATCTTGGAGGGCTGGGGAAGGACTGAAACACAGGACTCCATCATTCCTTAATTTGGTATATCCAGCCCCAATCCATACTTCCTTCTGTTTGCCTAAGAAAACCTTATGAAATTCATTGATTGACAGGTGACTTGAAAGCAAACACACACACACACACAGAGATGTGTATGTGAAGGGTGGGGAAGCTTCCTTCCTTCCAGGTCCCTTCCCTCCAGCCAAGGGAGGCCGAAGCCTGGGACCTGGAAGGAAGGAAGCTCCAAGGGCAGTGCTCCCTAGTGCCCATTCCTGGAGGGGGCTCTGGGACTTGGCTGGATGAGCGGAGGAGCCAAAATGGACCCAAGCTCCCTCAAGGAATGGTCACTAGGGAGCACTGCCTTTGAAGATTCTTTCCTTCTATATCTTCCTTCCAGCAAGGGAGGCTGAAGCCTGGGGCCTGGAAGGAAGGAACCTCAGAGGGCAGTGCTCATCCTGAGTGCCCATTCCTGGAGGGGGCTCTGGGGGCCGCTGACTGAAGCACTGCCCTAGGAGATTCCTTCCTTCCAGGCCCCAGGCTTGGACATTCCTTGCTGGAAGGAAGACCTGGAAGGAAAGAAGCTCCAAGAGCAGCACTTCAGTCAGCAGGCCCCAGAGCAGCTCCAGGATGGACACTCAGGAGCTTCCTTCCAAGTCTTCCTTGCAATCAAGCGAGGCTCAAGCCTTGTGGTTCCTGCTGCCCCGGGGTCAGGCCTGGATGAGCACGTGGCCACTGGGGCAGTCAGAGGGGGCAGCAGGAACTGCAAGGCTTGGGCCTCCCTTGGCTGCAAGGAAGGGATCTGGATGCTCCAAGGGCGGCACTCTGGAGTGCCCATTCCTGGGGCCCAGCTGGATGACTTTGTGGTCCATTTCGGCTCCGGACCTGCTGAGGCTCCCCCATTCTGCTTCCTGCACTCCAGGCTCGTGATGGAGGAGGAGGAGGAGAGGAAGGCAAGGTAGGCTTCAAGGGGCTGGAGTGAGGAGAAGCCCCTTCTCTGGACTGTCTCCTGGGCAGCATCCAGTCCTCCTCTCTGCTGCCACCTCTTCTTCCTCCCTCCTCCTCCTCCCACTGCCGCTCTTCCTCTCTTTTGCTGCGCTGCACGCATGACTTCTTCTCCTCCTCCCGTGCTCCCACCACGGGCTTGCCATCCGTGTATGCTCAGATCATCATATGGCAAGTCCGCATATAAGGAGGGCCCACTATACATATAACCTACATGAGTAACTTGATCGCTTCCATACTCTCCAGAATGGAAATAGGACAGCCCACTTATACAAGATATAACTACCCCATTTCCTTCTCCTGTCCACATTTGTAAAGATTCTTCTCCTTCTTCTTTATGCTGTATTCCAGGAGTGGGAAACATGTGGCCTTCCAAATATTATTGGTCTCTGATCAGCTCTAATCATTATTACTAGTGGGCTATCAGCAGAGTAATCATAGTGATCCCAAGGGCCACATACTCCAATGCTCTGCCAGTACATGAATCCACACCTAAAACATCCCTGATAGGTGGCCCACTAACATCTCTTCACGCACTTCCAATAAAGGAGTGCCCACTGTCTTCTAAGGCAGTTTATTCCACTGTAAAACAGATTTTTCTGGTCAAGGGTGATACAGTCCAACATCACCTGGATGACCACATGTTCCCTATTCCCACTGTATTCCATCATTGGTTCTGACATGTTATTTTATTAAAATAGTCTGCCCCAACTCTTCTTTAATTATTTCAAAAGATATAGACTAAGAAAAAAGAAATCATAATTATTCCATAATGTATCATAATCAGTTTAAATATGAAGTATCATATAAGACAGTAGGCTGTCCACTTGTTTAGGGATCCTAAACCCAAGTATTAACTTGTACCACCATGCCCAGTACAGATATGTGACCAGGAGGTGAAGAAAGCCAGATTATCAGGCTTCATTTTGAGAGAAACAGGTGCACTCTTGGGAACAAACTACTGTCTGAATAGGTGTGATAAATGTCAAGATAAATGTCAAAACTGTCTCACTTGTTAGCTATTCAAACACTGACAAGATTCCTAAGAGTTTCTCTGCTTCATTGTTTATCTCTGCTAGACCAGCATGAATTATGGATACATCATTACATTTTCCATGCATTTTAAGATGTTGATATTTCTCCTGCAAGTTCATCCATGTGTTTCAAATGTGAATCAGAAGTGACCTTGAAGGCCTACCTATCCTAGCATAGAATGGAGGTGGTGGTGGTGGTGGGAGGTCTTAACTGGGTCAAAAGCTAGAGATTTGTTGTCCCTAAAAAGTTACTGATCCATCTTAGATACAAAGCTATATAATTGATAGAGGTAAGCTGAACACCCACACGATGTCAAGTAGAATGAAATTGTCTATGTATGTGGTATACCACCCGGCCAGCTTCATACAAGGCAGGCCATTACATGATTTTTTGAACTTTCTCCCTCTCTTCTTATTCCTGTGGTAGTTATATTGGATTCCATTTTACATTTTCTTTCCTCGTCTACTTCAGCAGCAGCCTTTTTCCTAATGCACAGTAGCCCTGTGAACACTTCCACAAAGATAAATTTAATGGGCGATCAGGTCAATCCAGGCCTGAGCTTATCCTGCATTCCCAAGCAGGACATAAGAGAAAACTGGTATGTATACACATGTGATGTCCAGGTCATGCAAGCCTCATTCCTGTTTGCTGGTAGTAGAGATGGTCAGACTTCTACTCATTTATGTTTTCATATGTAGGTATTGGTTTAAAGTTGTGTACAATATATGAAAATGAGCTGGAACTGAAGGAACAGTATATACAGCTCTGCTACCACATACAATATGTTGTCCCATTTCCCTTAACATTCATCCCATTAGGCCCTGTAAGATTGTCACCTCACTGAGACCATAGCCTCCAACAGTTCTTTTGGCATGAACAACTCCAATTAAGCCTCTGTCTTCTCAGTTTTTCAGCTGCTTTCAAAGTGTTCCAGTTTCTCTCTTCCCCCTTCCACTTCCTCCCTCTGTCCTCAGCTTACTTGCTGCAAACTGAGTTCAAAGTGGGAAAGTAGTATGCACTCACTTACTCAGAGATAAGTGATGGGGGGAAGGGATAGAATCTCCTCTTTTCAGTAGACTCAGGGAAAAGCAAACTGCTGCAGTCTCTCCTAGCTTGTATGTTCTTATTCATTAATAATTTCCATGGAGTTTCCTATCTGGCTGCAATTTCATTCTGTTGTTATATCGATCAGTGATAGGAGGTAAGAGGCTACTTAATGTCTAGGGACCAGTTGCATGGAACTGAACACAGTTTTGCAGCCAAGGAACCTGTTCCACAGAACTGACGACTCTTTCAGATGTGGGAAATTGGAAGTATAATCCAAGGGTAATCCAAACGCAATCCTGGGGTTTCACGTTATTGCGAATTAATTCTTCTCACGCAAATTCGGGCAAAAGGGAAGTCACTCCGAATGCAATCGTGGGTTTAACGTTATTGCGAATTTAAGCTTCTCACGCGATTTCGGGCAAGGGGGGGTTATTTTCGGGTAATGGGAAGTAATTCCGAATGCCTTCTGAATGGAGCAGGGGTTCAGGTAAATTCGCTAAACAAGCAAATTTACATGAATCCGCATTGGCTCCATTTGGAATTGGGAGAAATTCCTCCCGTTTGAAAGAGTCCAGAGCTGTGTTTTCTGGAAGCTGTTACATCTGACCTTATTGACTAATGGACATGCATAGAGCTAAGTTGTACTTTGCCTACCTGAATGTTATTGTACTGAGGTTTATTCCTAGGTAGACACACATGAAATTGAGGGGTGCTCTGAATGCTTGGTGACTAATATTCCTACATTAGAATTTGCCTACTAGATGGAAGAATGTTCCCAATCCACATCTTAGAGTCAGATCCCCCTGCTTATGAGTGCAGAAGAAGTTGTCTCTCTTTGCCACTGGGTTGGAATTAAGTGGGTACTTCTACACAAGTAAATTTTCCATAGTGTGACTGAACTATAATTTTCGAGGTTGCATCTTAACCCTCCAGTCTCCAATTTATTATTTTCATTCTTGTGGAAACTACTGAAAAGATATCAGGTGATGATCAGGAACATGTACACTGACATAAACAAAAGCTCCCCAAGGTGCCTTTGCTGTATAGTTTGTCCATCCATGCTCATTGGAGAATCCAAAAGTAACTCTCATTTGAACAGACATCTGCTTAACAAATAACTTCATTATTTTTATACCATGGGTTTCTAAATGTTCATCAAATGGTATGCCAGAACTCTTCTGATGTAAAAAATATACATATAGGGCTGATACAGACGGCCCAAAAGGGCCATCTGTGCAGCGTGAATAAGGTTACGGAGGGCGCCGCATCTACACTCTCCCTAATCCTAGCACATATGGACACCACCATTTAAAAGTGGCAGTGTACATACAGGAGCACCACGATGGCGTCATGGCGTGTGCAGCATTTAGATAGCGCTGTGTGTGCCTGACATCATCATGCTGTGGAAGGGTGCCAATGGTGCCCTTTCCATGGCGCTAAAAGGAGCTTGGTTTCCAAGCTTCTTTTTTGGCACAGGTCCTTGGCATGGCCTTTAGATAGCTGCACCAAGGACCCCGAGGGGAAAGGGGCTACAGCGGTAGCCCCTTTTGCCCCTCACCAGTGCTGGGGATAGCAGGGTGCAGTGGACACCCAGGGCGCCTGCTGCACCCCACTTTCAGGCCATTGAGAAATGGCAGTTCACCACTTCTCCGCGGCCTGCATAAGTGCTGGACATGCCAGTGAGGCAGCCCTGGCCCCATCCCAGCGCTTCTTTGGGCGAGTACAGACCACCCCTTTTGGGCCCCATAATGACAGCTTACAATGTAGTATTGTATATCAGTGGTTGTGTATGCCTGCACACACTTATATAGGTACACATTAACACTTCAAAAGACTGGGGACTTAAGGAGACTTCACATTACATTTTACTAAAATACACAACTCATGTATTATTTCCAGATTTATTTGTTTGTTTTAATGTTTATATCCGGTTTTGACCAAGGAATTGAACAGAAATCATCTATCACCCCCTTCTGAGGCCTTCCCTACAGAAAGAAATGGAGCCACTGTAGAACAATGTCTCGAAGTCCCATCCTAGCAAACTAAGCCAGAAGTCAATGGTATTAAAAGCTTCACAGAAGTCCAGCAGATCCAATAGTGACACAATCCTGTCTAGTTCTAGCATCAGCTATCCACCAAGTGATCAAAGCTGTCTCCTTCCCATAAGGAGGCCTGAAATCAGACTGAACTGGATTGTGATAATCTGCCTAGGAATCCCCAGAAATGAGAAACTACAGCATGTTCAAATGCATTGCCTAAACATGGAACACTGGAGACTGGCTTATCCAATACAGTAAGATAGAGAGCTACCTAATTTATAACTGCAGGGATAGTCATGGCAGGGAATAAAGACAGTTCCTCCACCCACCAAATCTGCATGTAGTTAAATGTTGCAGTTTACAAAAAAATATACTTGTAACGTGTATTTACAAAACTGAAGCAGCCCCCAAGCAAACCAAGGTTGGGAACCTTTTGCAGCCCTTGGTCTGATCTCATGTATTCCTTGTGCTAACCTCATAAACCCTCTCTCTGTAAGTTATATGCTCAGGCACTGACTTATGATAAACACTTCATAGGGTGTCTCTGAAAGATTAATTAATTGCAGGCAAGTCTTAACCTTCCTTTTAAGGCTGAAAAAGTGTAAATTGTCCATTCTCTTCCAGTGGGTTTCCATGGCTGAGCAGGAATTCAAACTCTAGTCCAGCACTCAAACCATTACAACCAGCTGGTTCGTTTTAATAATAATAAAAATAATTAAGACATATAAAGCAGCTGCCAATGTTCTGAGATAGAAGGAAGATTAGAAATAAATTGGGACTAGCATCATTAGCAGCTAAAAGCTATGAGCAAGAGCAAATGTATGTTTCTGAAACTGGAGAATTTCTACTCGTCAATTAATGTTGACAATTCTCTGCTTGAAATCAACTTTAAAAGTCCGATAACTTTTTGTGGCAAAAAAAAAGTGATTTTGTGTTTCAGAAGCACAGTATTTCAAGAGTGTGCAGTGTTTGTGTTCTTTCTCCCGGTCTTTCTCAAGCACATGCACACACACACACACACACACACACAATTACACAAACTAACCTTCCTTTTCCCCTGCACAGAAATATAGCATTGCCAGTTAAATGCTGGCTGGAGCAGGCATATCTTCAAGCACCATGTTGTGAAGAAATCAAATTGGAATATTAAAGATTTAAAAAGTAGGTCAGATGTAATAAATGCATTCTAAGTAATCCAGACTTTAAAATTAAATCCTGATATAAAATGGATGAATTTTCTGCTCTGTGCCAGTAACCACGGATTCACCCTGGTGCTTTTATTATGTAAAAATTCTTGTTCACACAGAAAAAGGCTTATGGTCATTTACATGAAAAAAGAACATGAGAGGATCAGCAAAATTAAACCAACTCCTAATATTAATGATGCAGAAAGCATCAAGAAAGCATGTGAAGACTCACCAAGAGTAGCAAACATTTACCTGGGAGAGGCACACAACCTCTGACTCCATCTTGGATTGTTGAACTGTCCAACTTAACTTACTATAATCTTTTCTAAGGTAAAACCCATTTCCTCTTTGGCTTCACTGGTGTCCATGATCACAGTGTCTCTCTTGTATAACAAGAGAAGTGAGATTGTGGCAGTAACAAGGAGGGAGATGTACAAAACAGTCTATATCCAGATTGTATCAGTTGTAGATGTATTCAACCACACATGACTTGAATCCAATTTCTACTCCTTTCTGCAGTTTTTTAAAAACCACACAAACCTTTGCATTAACTTTTATCTACAACTTCCCATACTATTTGCATTTTGTGCACTATTTTCCCTGAAATATGTGCCCCCCCCTCTCTCTCTTGTGAATGCATTTATGTACATACTTTTTCTAAGCCAAGACCTGGACTAGGCTGCAAAATTCATAAAAGTGTGGAATCTGAAGAGCACTCTAAACTGCATATTAGTCTGAGAAGTGTGGATTAGGTTGTTTTGCTTTAAAATGTCTACTAAATAAAATTCCCATACACATTTAGTGGTATGAAAGATTAATGCTATGGTGACTCAGTTACGGATGCAATGAATTTAGGTGATTATGTAGATTATACTACTGCTAACACCTTCTGTATTGAAGCTATGTCTTATCCTGCAACAGCATCCACATGTGATGAACGCTTGTTAGTTATCTCATTCCTACCTCCCCCTCTCTCCACCCAACGGCAATGCTCTGATTTCAGTCTTCAGAGAGATCTGATCAACTGGATTTTAATGAACTTTTCTGAAGCTCCTCTACTCCAAAACAGAAGGTCATCACCAAATCTCAAGTCACACTTTCTCACCCTTGGAGGAATGGAACAACAGACTTCCCCTAAACAAATGTTGTCAAGAAACTCCTATAACATGATTGTCATAAATCTGGACTTGTCTTCATTGGCCAGAATACACTGGGCTGCACCAAGAGTATTCTGGCACTAGATCCCCTCCCCCCCACACACACACACACACCTTAACACTTTGCAGAAATGATGGGTGGCTGCCTTCCCACATGATCCCTATTCATTGCCCAGCACCACCACTCAGGTTACAACAAGGCATACAGCCACTTGGGCACCTTGTTCTGACCTCAGAACAACTCGCACCCACAGTGGTGTGTCAGGCTGCTCACCAAGACCATAAATGAAGGCAGTCACATCATTGTTGCTGCAGAGAGCTCTGAAAACCCAGAGCAAAAGGTAAGGTTTTAAAATTTGGGTTAAGTGGCGGAAAGGCCGAGTCAGGCACAGACATTGTGAAGACAGTCTGTACCCCATTCAGGATTTTGCCACTATATCATGTAAATCGGTCACAGCAAGCCCAGGGTGAATTCAGAATAAATAACCCATGTGGACAAGCCCAGAGCCAACCTAAAATCTATTAACAATAACAACACATAGCGAACCTGTAGTCCTGGGATCCATACACTAGAACCATTCTCCAGAGTGCAGCTGCACCTTTTGATGTTCCACATCTTACAGAGTATGTGGCTTTAATAATAATAATAATAATGTTTTATTTATACCCCGCTCTTCAGCCAAGACTATCAGAGGAGCTTACAATTTGTTAAACAAACAGCTTCATTTACAATTGTAAGCTATTTGCCCCCAACAATCTGGGTACTCATTTTAGCGACCTCGGAAGGATGCAAGCCTGAGTCAAGCTTCAGCCCTTTGCTGGTCTTGAACTCGCCACCTTCTGGTTTTGAGTGAGTGGCTGCAGTACAGGCATTTAACCACTGCGCCACCAGGGCTGATTTACACTAATTGTCTATCTACCTTGCCAGTGATATGTGTTGTACACTGATTTAACCCTAGAAATTCTTAGGCCCTTTGGCCAGAAAACAGCTGCTTTGGAAACCTTGGGATGACATTTGGGAGACTGAGTACAATGGCATGCATAGAGTTAGAATGATTTACATTGCCTTTCTCTGTTTGGGGCACCTTGGTTTTTTTCCCTAGCCAATGCCAGGATTTATTTATTTTTTTACGGCTAGTACAGTAAGGAATATGCAGTTTTGCAACAGTACCCAGAATTGGATATATCAAGCATCATATAAACCTTGGAAGTACAAGTGTGAGGTGTAATTCATGCACATGGTAGGAGGAAGTGCACAAGGCCAGAAGGATGAGACTAGAGTGAAGTACACAGACGCTGTGACATTGTGGGTGAAGTGTCATGCTGAGCTCAGGGACCACAGCTGCCATTCAAGGAATCATTAGCAATGAAGGAAAGGTGGGGGAACATGTTGGGTTGTCATCACACTATAAGGCTGGCTGCAGTCCAAATTAGCTTCCTTAGAGAGTGTGAATCAAAATGACATGTAATCTGAATGTTAATGGGGGGAAAAAAATCTCTCGCTTAAGGCTTCAGGCTCCCATGCAGGAAGTTGTCATCTGGAAGACATTATCTCTTTTCTTTTTTCCTCCTTGGATTACAAGCACTGAAGTTTATGCAAAATACGTTTCTTTTTCTTTAATGTCAGTTTGGCCTGCTCAATATGGTGATTCAGATTTCCAAAGTGGATTTAGGTCTACCCCAGATGGGACATGTCGTCCAACTGTGTTATACCTATATTCAAACAAGAGAAATAGAGAGGCAGATAATTTAGAAATAGATAGCTACATAGATTTACATCTATGTGCTGAATGGTAATGTTACAGTTTTATGGATATGGGAACGATGTTTTCTCAGGCATGGTCAGAACACTTGTGATACAGCACTCTTGTAAAAGTCAAGCAGGTCTAGTTCTGCACAGAACACTAAATGTGAAGCCTATATTCACTATTTTATGTTCCATAGACAAAAGGTAGGATATAAATTCAATATTCTTGTTTTATGTTTACTCAGGTAAACCTAAGAGGTAATTTATATTTATATTTATATTTATATTTACCTATTAGTATATATATACTTGTATTTTCCAATTAGTAATACTTAAGACTATTTCCATTATGTTTGGGTGGGTGAGTGTAATACAATGTGATTTTGCAATTGCAAAACATGACTTTGAAATATTACATCTTACCTTTATATATTTTTTATTAAAAAACATCAAGATGGCTTACAGTCAACAACACATAATGTTGAAAGGAACATTTTTAATAAAAAGCACAGAAAGCAAACAAAAGCACCACTTCCCCCACAGTGCAGGTGTCAGAGTTGCCCTCTCTTCTTCAACATGGATGGAAAATTTCAGCATCTGCCGGGCAATTTTGCTCCCTGGGGAGATCCATTGTGAGCCACATTACCCCTTAAAAAGTGTGCCTTTTATTTTTATTTTAAAGTGGAAGTGACAACCTCAAACTTGACAAATTCTGGTTCTTCCTTTAAAAAAAATAAAATAAATAAGATGCACTCTGGGGGAGTAACTATATCCCTTTATTTAGAGTAGAACTGTTGTTTCCAGAGGCTTCTGGAGAGTATGATTCTCCTAGTTTTAAATCTGACAGTCTACCCATGTTAATTTCATTTTAATACTGTATGAATTTCAGACCAAAGATCAGCATTGGGAGGACATGTGCAGTTATAATGATCTGACACCCAAATTGCATCTCCAACAAACATAGGTCCATAAACAGCCTTTAATAAACATTTTCAGAATTGTTCAATAAAAATGAAATAAGAATGTATTATTTTTAATTCAAAGTATGTATGTGTGTGAACCTACATTTAAGTTACTGTAGCCAAGTGCCAGAGGCCGTTGGAGGCACAAAAACTGGAGGAATGAACACCATCAGTTTAAGATACACAGGCTACACCATACCACCAGCAGAAAACAGTAAAGATTTAGAACCATTACTGAAGAAAATCAAAAAAGAGCATGGAAAAGGAGGGTTATAACTGACTATTAAGAAAACAAAATAATGACCACAAACAACTTATATGATTTTAAAGTAGACAATGAAGACATTGAAATAATTCCAAGATATTCCATACTTTGGCTCAATCGTTAATCAGAATGGAGATTGCAGTCAAGAAATCAGAAGACGACTACGACTCAGAAGGGCAGCCATAAAGGAACTAGACAAGGTCCTGAAGTGTCATGATAGATAGTTCAATATTTAATTTAGGATTGTCCATGCCATCTTATTTACAATGTCTATGTACAATTATGAAAGCTGGATAATATCAGAAAGCTGATAGGAAGACTCTGCAAGACTCTGCAGGGTTGTTGAGGACAGAGTGAGTTGGAGGTTGCTCATTCATAGTGTCACCATGAATCAAAAGCGACTTTACAACAGTTAGCAACAATGGTGTAGTGATTTGAGCATTGGATTATTATTCTGGAGACCAGGGTTCGAATGCCCACTCAACCATAGAAACCCATTGGGTGACCTTGGGCAAGTCAGGTCTTTCAGCCTCAGAGGATGGCAATGCAAACTTCCTCTGAAGAAACTTGCCAAGAAAACTACTTGATAGGTTTGTCGTAGGGTTGGCATAAGTCAGAAAAGACTTGAAAGCACACAACAGCAGACAAGTGAGTTCTAGGGCTGCAGTTTAGGGAAATGGACAAGCTGGGAATCCTAGGTATCTCACCAAGTACAAATCCCAGTTTTCTGTATAAGGGGTCCATATATGCTAATTATTCATATAATCTCACAAAATTGTCACTAATGAATGGTGTAAAAGATGTAAAATATTTGAATCCAATGAGACTTACTGCCTTAACTTTTAACAAGACTTAAGTCTCCTTCAAAGTCAAATGCCAAAAGAGGCATCTTCACAGCACTGATAACTAAATAAATTCAAATTTTTAATCCTCGTTTATTTAAAAATATATTATGGAAAATTTCATTCCAACTCTAAGGCACATTTTTGAAGCATCAGAGCAACACCCTCATGGCAACCAAATTTAATTAGGAACAGAGTTTCTGTCTCCAGTGTTCAGCCCATGCAGAGCACCAGGCAGAGTGTGCCAGTTTCTCAGGGTTCAGTCCAAAACGACAGCCAAAGATGAGCTTGAAATTCCCTTCTAAAGTGACAGTGGGAGTTTTTCCTCCCCCTGCTTTCATTTAAATTTATCTCCTCCCTTCCCTGAGAACACCAAAACTAAGTAAAATATTACAGACCTCTTTTTTCCTGGTTTGGGCCATATGAAAAAGTCTGTCATTTGCAGTTTTATCCACAAGCTATTGGAAGCTGGAAAAAAGAAACAGAACTGCCCAGCCATCAGACCCTAGGGAATTTAGAAGAATGATTATGGGCCAGCACAACAGCTAAGAAAATAGATTAAGCAATTATAACTCACTTCGCACTTGCAGCAAAAATGTCACAGCACAAATGTTGAGGAGCCTTTGGAAATCAAATTGGCCACTATGAACTGTGAAACAAGAGAATTAGTTAAACTGTAAAAGCTAGAAAGTAGCTAGTAATGTTAATGTTTTCCCACCCCCATTTTTCTTCCTCCAATTCACCATTCAACAAGGCATTTATTTTTCAAGACAAGAATCAGTTGGAACAGATTATCTTCCAGTATTAGAGCCCTCATTCATGAAGGGCTGAATACAGATGTTTTAACTTATAATTTAGTCAAGCAACCAGGCAAGCAACCTTTTCAAGAAGGAGATTGACAGATTCTGTCACAGAAGGAGAGGGATGAATCTTTAACATGAACATGCATTACCTTTAAAAATTCTGACAGAAATGGCCTTACAAAATGGAAAGATGCTTGTCATCACTGGGAAACATAATTAAAACATTTGCCACAATTAAGTTACATTATAAGCGTTACCAATATGTTATTTAATAGGTTCTTTATGAAACTGTATTTTTGAAAAATGTAATTTTCATTGAAGGCTAGGTCTCCATGAAAGGTGTACTTATTGAAGCTCAGCTAGAGAGTGGCCTGTGAAGAATGTGACATCCCAATCTTTCTGATGCTTCTTTAGAACATGAAGAGCTTTTCAGACATTTCTAATCCTATATACACATGCATTCCTTTTGCACTGATGTGTGACATTAAGTAAAAATGGGCTCATTTCCAGATTGTGGCCATCAACCACAACCAGACATTTAAATTGCTTTTTGCAAGATTGCTTTTTTTCATTCCCCCTTGTGTAAATCAGATTTAAAAACTGCACAAACAAGAACATGTATTAATATGTTTTAAAGCATTTTTGTTTTGTTTTGTTTTGTTTTGAGACAAGCTACACATAAGTATGGTGCAGTAAACAAAGACTTCATTGGCACATACATTTGCAAACCATTTGGAACTGCCTTTCTACAGATCATTGCACTAATGATGCACAAAGCCAGCCTTGTTTTTGTCCATTTTCCTTTGGATGCTGTTTCCTTTTCTTTAGGGTCAATCCTACCCATGCTGATTTAAGAGTAAGGGCTTTGTGTCATCATGTTTGGACAATGCATGCATGGTCCAGATCCTGGTTCTGGTGTGGACAGTCCAGATAGTGGACACATGCCCTACAGCAGGAACAGGGCAAAACAAGGTTAAAATGCATAGAAAAAATTACCTGTTGCTCCAGATCTGGGAAGATCAGGAGCTCTCTATTTCCACAACACACCAGCTGTCTCCATCTTGCTGGGTTGCCTGGTGCATCTGCCTCCAGAATAGAGCTCTCATTCTGAGGTCAGAACATGTAACTATTGCTGGGTACTTCATTCCATCTCAGTGGTGAGTGACCTGCGGCAGAGGCAGATGTGCCAGGTGGCCCATCAGGGTGTCCATGCTGACAACTGCTGCTCTGTAGGGCCAGGTAATGGGGGAAGAGAGGTGGCTTTGGCGGCAAAATACATCACACTGCTTCTGGAGTATCCTGACTAGTGCAGATAAGGCTTAAGCCTCACTGAACTCACTGCAGGTTAGATTTGGGTAAACTGATTGGTACTGTGATGTCAGCCCTTTAGTTCCTCAGTTGCATCATCTGCCTTCTCATTGCAGTTCCCCTTTTGATTTTTACCTCTAGCTTTCCTTCTATTGTTGTTCTGTGCCTTCAAGTCTTTTCTGACTTAAGGTGACCCTAATGTGAACCTATCATGGAGTTTTCTTTCCAAGATTTGTAAAGAAAGGATTTGCCTTTGCCTTCCTCTGTAGCTGAGAGTGTGTGGCTTGCCCAAAGTCATCCTGTGGGTTTCCTGGTCATGCAGAGATTTGAACCCTGGTTTTCAGAGTTGTAGTCCAAAACTCAAACCACTGCACCACGTTGGCTCTTCGGTAGGATTCACATTGTGCCCTTCACTCATGCTGACCAAGTTGCAATTGGATAATATACCAAACTCCCAGAAATATGGGCCATTATCAAACAAACAAGAAACAAATCATGCAGTAAGGCCTAAATCTTTTGGAGATGACTAATTAAATCAGTTTTTAATTAAAGAGGTACACACTTATGAAAATTCAGCTAATCCAATGGCTCTGCTTTAGTTCCATGGAATTAACAACAGGTTCCAGGCCTAAATGTTTTGGTTTTGGATCAATACTCATTTCCAAATGTTCTTCACCTATGGAACTCAAAGTAGCATAAGTGGCAATTTCCCATCCAGATACACACCTGTTTAACTTCTGCACAATGGCCACCATCCAGAACTGGAGAATGATATTAGAATATAGTCCATTCAAAATACAGTCAGGCTCAACTTTTGCGACATTGACACTTGCAGTTTTGTGAGTTTGTCATTGTGTGTGCATGCACTCCTACTCCCTCCCAGGCTTTTCCCCTTGGGGAAAAGCCTAGGAGGGAGGGAGCAGCCAGAAAGCTCACTTACTCACTTTCCAGTGTTGAAGTAGGGTTCAGTCACAAGCCCAAATAACTTCTGTATGCAGAATAGGAAGGCATCTTGTCCTTTACTTTAGGCAGTAAGATACTTTAGGCTAGCCTCAGTCATATGCAACCTTCGCTTTCTTTGCAAATGCACACACACACACACACACATTTTACAATTATTTCTACAGACAAGGCAAAGGCAAACTATGAGTGATTTTCTCTGGGAGGATACTATTTATAAACTGCTTCTTCACCTTTAATCTGTACATTCTTTTCCACGCTGAAAGACAGAAACATGCATATTGCGTGCTCACTACTAATAGTATTTAGCATTTATGTAAGTCTATGCGCGTACAAGAAGAAATCCATTATTCAGTTCGACTATTAAACATTCATGTCTTGGCTGGCTTGTTAGGATTGCCCTCAGTTTCATTGCTAAGATTTATTTATGTGGGTTTTACTTGTCATGTTTTTAACACCTCTAGTAACAGGGTTCATTTCAGCAGCTGTCTCATAGTGGCCAGCCTCTACCACCTACTTTCCAGTCCACTAACAGTTGCTCTGTTTTGTGACATTCTGGGAAAAGTCACAAATGCTACAACAAACAGTGGTCCTTTACCTCCAGAATTCTCTGGAACAATGCAATACATGGGGAAATTATGGGGAAATAAAAGGGTGGATGTCAGGAAGTGGCCCTGAAATTATTTCCACCATTGATAGACAAAGTCAATAAATAGATATTTATATGTTAATTCAAATGAACCCTTTCAAACTCATCCAAATTTTAAAATGACAGAACCTTCTTTTCTTCCATTTCAGCCCCGTAACTCTCCATGCTGTCTAAAAACTGGTTGTTGTTTTGTTGCTGTGTGCCTACAAATCATTTCTGACTTATGGCAATCCAACAGCAAATGTATTCTTGGCAAGATTTGTTCAGGGAAGCTTTGCCATAGCTCTTCCCTGAGGCTGAGAGAATGTGACTTGCCCAAGTTCACCCAATCGGTTTCATGGCCAACATGGGAATCAATCCCTGGTCTCATAGGAGTTTATCACACGGAGGAAATTGGAAGGTTAGTGCAGGGTCAATGCGAAGGCAATCATGGGGTTGCATAAAATTTCGCAAGAGGCTATCATATGACGTCAAACGCATTGCAGCATCCATCCGAACGCAGTGAGGAGTCAGTTCGCAAAAGTCAAATTTGCTAAACAATCAAAATTTACAAATCCCTTTCCCCTCCAAATACGAAGTCAATTCACATTTACCTGGTGTGGAAAGCATGTGTGGATGGTGTTCGGTGGAAAAGCCCACTACAAATCCCAAGATCCTTTGGGCTCCAGGGCCAGGGGTAAGGAAGGAGAGGAGAAGGGAGGGAGGGAAGGTGCCAAGAAGAGACCCTTGGAGCCCGGCCAGAGAGGTCCTGGCTCTCCTCCTCTGTCTTTCTTCTCCTCCTGTTGCCACTCTCACCGTGGTCCCGGCTCCAGGAGGGCATGGAGCACTTCCGCTGCAAGTCACACTCTCTCAGCCAAGGGGGGAGGAAGGCAGCCAGGAGAGAGAGCCCTGAAGCGTGGCCAGAGCGCGCCTGAGCCTGCCTTCTCCTCTCCCCTTTGGCTGAGAGAGTGTGACTTGCAGCAGGGCAGGGCAGTGGAGGTGCGCCATGTCCCTCTCCTCCTCCTCCTCTTGCCAGCTTGCCCTGGCCTGGCTGAGCGCCTCCAGTGCCCTGCTGTCTCCCTGCAAGTCACACTCTCTCAGCCAAAGGGGGAGGAGAAGGAAGGCGCAGGTGCTCTCTGGCCAGGCTCCAGGGCTCTCTCCTGGCTCCTTCCCTCCCTCCCTCCCTCCCTCCCTCCCCCTTTGGCTGAGAGAGTGTGACTTCCAGGGAGACAGGAGGAGGAGGAAAGGGACTTGGAGCACCTCTGCTGCCCTGCCCTGCTGCAGGTCACACTCTCTCAGCTAAAGGGGGAGGCAGCGGGGAGGGAGGGAAGGAGCCAGGAGAGAGCCCTGGAGCCTGGCAAGAGCGTGCCTGCGCCTTCCTTTTCCTCCTCTCTGCGGCTGAGAGATTGTGACTTGCACCAGGGCAGCTGGCAAGAGGAGGAGGAGGAGAGGGACATGGGGTGCCTCTGCTACCCTGCCTCGCTGCAAGTCACACTCTCTCAGCTGGAAAGAGAAGGAGTAGGAAGGCAGGAAGGAAGGCGCAGGTGCACTCTGGCCAAGCTCCAGGGCTCTCTCCTGGCTCCTTCCCTCCCCGCTGCCTCCCCCCTTTGGCTGAGAGAGTGTGACTTGCAGGGAGGCAGGGCAGCAGAGGTGCCCCATGTCCCTCTCCTTCTCCTCCTCCTGTTGCTATCTTGCCCTGGCCCAACTTCAGGAGGACCTGGAGCACCGCCGCTGCCCTTCCTCCCTGCAAGTCACACTCTCTCAGCCAAAGGGAGGAGGAAGGCAGCGGGGAGGGAGGGAGGGAAGGAGCCAGGAGAGACCCCTGCGCCTGGCCCTCCTGCTTCCTCCACAACAAGAAGGCTGGAAAAGTAATCGGTGTCCTGGCAAAGGAGAACGTGCCTGGGGGACCTCCTCTTAAGAATGGAGGACCTTTGGCAATCCCTCCTGGACAGAGAGCTGAAACCTCAAGGCAGGTCAATATAATGCTCTGACAGGACACAGACTACAACTCCCATAAGCCTTTGCTACCATTTCCCAAGATGCCTTAATTCGCAACAGAAAGCTGACCGGTATGTACACATGTGATGAGTTCTTTCGTATTGACTCTGCATTTTCTTTTTGTGTAGATGCTGCTCTGGTCTTGTGTGTGATGAGCTTGTGCGTAATCGCATGCATTTCCGAACTGACTTCCCTTTCTCCCTCTTTCGGAATGGTCCTGTACTCCCCAATGTGAGAAGCTCCAGAGTCCAGCACTCAAAACATAATGCCATGCTGGCTTTCATACAGCCTTCTGACTCTGGTTTCAGGAATTTTCCTGAGGAAGGGAGATTTCCCCTCCTAGTTCCACATCCAGAAGAAGTTCCATAACTAGAACTGTGCTTTTGGTCATTGGTCATAGTTGTATGCAACCAGTTGACGGTGGAGATTATCTCCCATGTTAATGAGTAAGGTTCTCAACATCAGTTCTCAACACAGTTTCCTTACAAGACTCACTTTACTTACAAGTCTATTGCATAGATACCCTATCCTATACATGTTTTGCGGCATTTTTTGACTCCCAGTTCACAGCCTGGCCATTACATCTCTTTATCAGCTATATCTCACTACTTGCCTCTATATAGGACCTTAGGAAGTTTGTGGAAATACTGCAGTAGCAAGCAATCATACTCACTTACCACTTTATCAGACTAGGGGGCAAACAGGATTTAAACAAGAGTTAAAGGAGAATTAAACAGGAACTGCCTATGATAAACATCATGCATTTCCTGTTTAACTCTTGCTTAACACTCGTTTAAATTCTGTTTGCCCCCTAGTGTGATAAACAGATAGTTTTTCTTTTCCTCAGTAGAATTGCTGTACTTGTAACCATTACAAGTTATTTCCCAGATTTGAGAGGGAAGAAGGAGAATTATAGCTAGTGGACTTTTGATATACAGTGTGCCCACATCATACATGGGTGCGACTTATGTGGCTTCCAGCATACAAAGAAAGCAGTACCAGAAGAAGCCTCAGCATGCCCCAGAAGGGTTAATGGTGCATGCACTGGGCCACACCGTGGGCACAAGCCCAATTAACTTTAATGGGGCTCAAGCATATGTGGAATTCCCTTTACGTGGGGATGGTGGTCTGGAACAGATCCCCTGCGTAAGGGAAGAGCTCTGTTATTTAAAGTATTATTTGGAAGTGAGAAGACAGAAGGAAGCAAAGAAATGGCGCCGCCCGACTCAGCGGGCCGGCGCTGTTGCCGCGCGCGGGAAGCGACTTGCCGGGCCTCCCGCTGCGCGGTCTTTCCCGGCAGCCATTGCGGGGGCGGGCTCCCCCGTGATTGGCTGGCCGGGAAGTAGCGCGGGAACGCAGCCCGCCTTTTTCGCTGGGACAGACTACATGTCCCAGAATGCAAGGCGGGAGAGGCGGGCGGCCTGATTGGCTCCCGGCGGCCCGCCTCTCGATCTCATTGGCCCATCAAGGTTAGGGGCGGGGCTGCCGTGACGTGGCAGCTCCTGATTGGCCTATGGGCCTATATATTCAGGCTGCGGGCGCAGAGGAACGCCATTGCGAGTTTCGGCTCTGAAGTGTTCAGAGCCGAACGAAGAGCTCCGGGCAAGGCAGCCCGGGCAGTCGTGGCCTGGTGGCCATTTTGGAGTGCGCCACACGAGGCTGTGGGCGCTTTGGGTGGTGTGTCCACCCCTTCCTATCCGCGGTCATCGTTCCGCGGTTGCGCCGCACGTCCCTGTGGGCGCATTTGAGGGCATACGCCCCCCCCCCCCTCACACAACGCGGTTTTCCCATCAACCGCGGTTCTTGGGGGGTGTGGGTAAGTTTTTTTTTTTTTTTTTTTTTTTTTTTTTTTTTCCCCCTCCCCTGCGGTTTGCAGGGCCCCTTTTGTCTTTGTTTTCGCTGGCTGGTTTTGTGCCTCAGTGGGACTGAGGGGTTTATAATTTTGCTCCTGTGTTCGGTGGTGAGTTCAAGCCACAGGGCGCTGTAGAAGTTAAGTTTTTCCTTTTCTTGCTCTTTTTCTGATGTGGTTTGGGGCGGTGATCGCGGCTATTGCCCTGCTGAGCCCGCCCTCTATTTTTCCGGCGAACCCCCCCCCCTCCCTGGTTCCAAGGGTTCTTCCTAGTGGGGTGACAAATGCTTATCCCTGTCTCCTGATCTGGACGGCGTCGCTTTTGGATTTTTTCGTGAGGGCAGTGATCGCGGCTGCGGCCCTGCTGAGCCTGCCTTCAATATATTTGTTCGTGTTGAGGGAGCGGTGATCGCGGTTGCGGCCCTGCTGAGCCCGCCCCTCCAGCCGTGATTGACTTTGTGGGAAGTCCAGTTATTTTGCAGCTGTTGGACTTCGGTTCATCATGCCGTCTAAGTCAAAAGGTGCTCAACAGCAAATGAAAGCACCGTCGTCTCGCTCCGGACGCACGGCAACATCTCGCGGTCGTAATGCTTCGTGTGCTGCGGCATCTTCGAGCGGGGAATCTCGAAGTATCGATTCGTCGGGCGGTACATCCGGAACAGGCGCGGTACCGGGTGAAGGGCCTGCTTCGCATGCATCATCAGTTATCTCTCAATTGATGGCGGCGGAGCTGGCGCGGTCCTTTTCGGATATAATCTCTAAGGCACTTGCAGCGAGCGGTTCTCCATCGGTAGCAGGCGTGAATGCATCTGAGACTGCGGCGAGCAATCCAGCTTCGGTCGGGGCGACGGGCCCGGTTCTGGCATCCGGTTCGGCGTCCAGTTCTGCTACTGGGGCCCAGGACTGTCACGTGGCTGGGCAATTGGCGGCTTCGAGTTCCAGCTCGTCTTCCAGTTCCAGCTCTTCGTCAGATTCAACCAGTTCCGACGATGAAGTGTTGGGAGTGGCGACAGCGGCTGTTTCGTCCAGTAAGAGGCGGAAACACAAGAAGAAGTCGAAGAGGAGGAGGAAGAAGTCGAGGCGTTCCGCCTCCAGTGCTCCTGGGACTGTGGTGGGGCTGGAGGGTACGTCCTCGGGCGTCCCTAATGGCAGGGATGGTTACTGGGTAGAGCATGCTTGGGCTCCTGGCCTGCCTTTGTGGGCCATCAGGAGGAGGGCCTGGAGACCGGGTTTGCAGGGGGTGTGGGTCGACGCTCAGGCTTCATCCATCCCAGCTTCTGCTCCTGGTGATCGCCCCCCAGGCTCACACTTGTCCAAGAAAGTACGTAAACTTATTTTGAGGGGCTGTTATGTTGATGTTTTCACCCTCCTTCAGCCGAAAGGTCAAGAAGCTTGGGCGGTCACTTCTCCGAAACGTGCCAAGAAGCACCCAAAGGTTCCTCCTGCTGAGCACAATTTCTCTAATTGGCTGGAGGGTTATACAGTTTTCAAAGCGGTCGTGTCCATGGCCTTCCCTGAGAGGGCCTGGCATCTTGACTGCCATTTGTTGCATGTCCTTCGGGCTAGGTCGGTTGCAGGGGAGGCAGCAGCCATTGCGTACGACGCTGCTTTTAGGCAGCAGGCGTCGCTTAGCTCTCGGGAGCGTTGGGATCAACTCCACAGCGAGATTTGGCTGTTAGAAGTAGGCCCGTTAGCTAAGTCCAAAGGGGCCTTCAAGGCACCCGGTAAGCGGGAGCGTAGGCTCGCTTGCTGGGATTTCAACGCGGGCCGCTGCACGCGAGCTCATTGCAGATATGAGCATTGCTGTGAGTTATGCAGAGGTTCTCATCCCAAGATCTCCTGCTCCCGTAATAGTTCTCAGCCCTTTCGACAAGGGCGCCCTGCCCAATCGGCAGCCGGCAAACGTGACGGGGCCCCTGCCTCTGATGCCGGTGGGTCAGGGAGCCAGAAATGAGGTGCCTTCTCCTCCTAGTCGGGGGTTCGCTATGGCCCGATCGCCGGTTAATGTGGGAGCCCTTTTGCCTCTCCTGGAGGTTTATCCTCACAAAGAAGCTGCCCGCCTGCTGTCTGATGGGTTTTCTTCTGGTTTTCGTATTCCCGTGGTGGCCCCTCCTCCTCCTGCGGTGGCAAGAAATTTAAAATCGGCTCGGGATATGCCTGACGTCCTCCTCAGTAAGATTAACAAGGAAATTGAGGCTGGTCGTATTGAAGGGCCTTTTAGTTCCCCCCCTTTTTCTGATCTGCATGTTTCTCCGCTTGGGGTTGTTCCCAAGAAGGCACCAGGGGAGTTCAGACTCATTCACCACCTGTCTCACCCACCTGGGGCCTCGGTGAATGATGCCATCCCCGACGAGTTGTGTTCTGTGAAATATGCCTCTTTTGATCATGCAGTCCGTTTGGTTCGCTCTTGTGGAAAAGGGGCGTTAATGGCCAAATGTGATATTCAATCGGCCTTTCGTTTGTTACCTGTTCACCCTAGTGATTTTCGTCTGCTAGGTTTCAAAGTTGGTGAAGGGTGGTATTTTGATAAGGCCATGCCAATGGGGTGCTCTTTCAGTTGTGCTGCGTTTGAGACCTTTAGCACGTTTCTTGAATGGGAGGTCAAACGGCGTGCATGCTCCCCGTTGGTGACACATTATTTGGATGATTTTTTGTTTGTCGGGAGGGCTGGCACCGATGAGTGTAAGAAACTCTTAGATTCTTTCTCTGCCCTGGCCCGAGAGATCGGGGTCCCATTAGCGAAGGAAAAAACCGAGGGTCCTGCTTCATCTCTCACTTTCTTGGGCATCCAACTGGACTCTGTCCGTGGCACCTCCTCCTTGCCCCAGGCAAAATTGTTAGCGTTAAGGGCCCTTTTAGCGGAATTTTTGGTTGCCAAAAAAGCCACGTTGAAGCATGTTCAATCCCTACTAGGGCACCTTAATTTCGCTTGTCGTGTGGTGGCGCCTGGACGGGCCTTTTGCTTTAGGCTGGCCAGAGCAACTGTTGGCGCTCGCCTCCCCCACCATCGTGTTAGGATCTCCAAGGGTGTTAAGGAGGATCTCAGAGTTTGGGAGTCCTTTCTTTCCAATTTCAATGGCGTGGCTATTTGGCAGAAGTCCTGGCAGTTGGGCGATCGTTTACAAGTGCATTCCGATGCAGCTGGGAGCATTGGCTTTGGGGTCTATTTTCAAGGCCATTGGTGCGCACAACGGTGGCCACAGGAGTGGGCTCAGGGAAATGTGTTGAGGGACCTGACTTTCCTGGAATTATTTCCAATTGTGGCTTCCATTCGCATCTGGCGGGAGGATTTTGCCAACAAGAAGATCACGTTTTGGTGCGATAACCAGGCGGTTGTTAACGTGGTCAACAGTATGTCTTCCTCCTCTGAGAGAGTCATGCTTTTAGTTAGGAAAATGGTACTCGATTGTTTAATTAATAACATCTCTTTTTCCGCACGGTTCGTACCTGGACTTGAAAATAACATCGCTGATGCTCTCTCTCGCTTCCAGGAGGAACGATTCCGTCGTTTGGCTCCGGAAGCGGACCCCTCCCCTGTTCAGTTTCCTCAGGACTTGTGGGACCTTGGACCTCTATCATTATGAAGGGCATTTTGGCGTCCATTGCTCCTTCCACTCAGAAGGCCTATATGAGGGTTTTTCCTAAGCTTTCTGCTTATTTTCAAGTTTGCAATATACCGGCTCATTGGCCTGTCCAGTCCCCTACTGTCCTCGGCTTCATGGCCTGGTTATATTCTAACGGGTCCTCCCCTCGGGCCATTTCTGTTTTGCTGGCGGGCATTTCGTTCTTTTCTAAAGCCTCTGGTCTTGGTGACCCTTGTGCCTCCTTCCAAGTCAGGCGGACTCTGGAGGGTTGGAGGCGATCCCAGGGTACGTCTTTGGATGCCAGACGTCCCATCACGCTGCCGCTGCTCGAGCAGCTTTCTATTGCTTTACCTGTGATTTGCTCTTCCCTATATGAGGCCGGTCTGTTTCGGGCGGCGTTCGTTACTGCATTTTTCGGGGCCCTTAGGTTGGGGGAGCTCGTTCCTAATTCTGCTAATGATACCTCCGAGCGTTCTCTCCAGGTTGGGGATGTTTCTTTCACCACGAGTTCTGTTTCATTATTGGTTCGGAGGTCAAAATGCGACCAACTGGGGAAGGGGTCCATCATTACATTGAACCGCTTTAAGGGATCGCTGGTGTGCCCTGTCCGTACCTTGCACGCCTTCCTGGATGTTCGCCCGGTTGGTTCTGGTCCCTTGTTCTGCCACTCTAATGGAGTTCCAGTCACGCGTTACCAGCTGGTGGCAGTGTTGCGTTTGGCCCTCAGACATTTGGGTTTGCCAGCGAAAGACTTTGGGGGACATTCCTTCCGGATTGGGGCAGCTACTTCAGCTGCTCAAAGCGGACTGGCTTCTGACTCTATTAAGCATTTGGGACGCTGGAAATCCAGGGCTTTTCTGGGTTATATCCGCCCGGACCGGGACCTGGCTGAGGGTCATTGAAGGTATGGTTGCTCTACTGGTTGGTGTTGAGCCTGAATGCGATTGATAGGGTTGGCGGCAGGCGGTTCGTTCCTCACCGTCTGTTTGGCGGCAGCATAGGCCTGGATCTGGGGTTAGGGGTTTCCAGGGTTCGATGGCTCTGGATCGGGAGTCTTCGTGACCCGGGTGTTTGGAGCGTGCTGAGGTAGCCAGTGCGGGGGCTACAGTCAGGTGACACCCGGTGACTAGAGTGCCTTGCAAATCGGTGGGTGGAGCACAGTTGCCCGACTGTGCTTTAGGGCGGGGCTTGGCACCTACGTCATCCCGATGCTTGGATATAAGCAAACATTCGTTAGCCAACGGGGGTTTGGCTGATGCCCAGATTCAGACCTTATGCTTTGGGCCAACCCTATTGTTCATGTTGGAATTAATAAAGTTGTGGCCATGTTCACTCCAATCCTTGTGTAGTTGTGTTCTTTCATGGCAGCTGACCTGCGAGGCAAATGGCGCCGCCCGACTCAGCGGGCCGGCGCTGTTGCCGCGCGCGGGAAGCGACTTGCCGGGCCTCCCGCTGCGCGGTCTTTCCCGGCAGCCATTGCGGGGGCGGGCTCCCCCGTGATTGGCTGGCCGGGAAGTAGCGCGGGAACGCAGCCCGCCTTTTTCGCTGGGACAGACTACATGTCCCAGAATGCAAGGCGGGAGAGGCGGGCGGCCTGATTGGCTCCCGGCGGCCCGCCTCTCGATCTCATTGGCCCATCAAGGTTAGGGGCGGGGCTGCCGTGACGTGGCAGCTCCTGATTGGCCTATGGGCCTATATATTCAGGCTGCGGGCGCAGAGGAACGCCATTGCGAGTTTCGGCTCTCCCACCCTCCCTCCCTGGGAGTCGTTTGTCACAACTGGTGCAGGGGCGGCAGCATAGGCCTGGATCTGGGGTTAGGGGTTTCCAGGGTTCGATGGCTCTGGATCGGGAGTCTTCGTGACCCGGGTGTTTGGAGCGTGCTGAGGTAGCCAGTGCGGGGGCTACAGTCAGGTGACACCCGGTGACTAGAGTGCCTTGCAAATCGGTGGGTGGAGCACAGTTGCCCGACTGTGCTTTAGGGCGGGGCTTGGCACCTACGTCATCCCGATGCTTGGATATAAGCAAACATTCGTTAGCCAACGGGGGTTTGGCTGATGCCCAGATTCAGACCTTATGCTTTGGGCCAACCCTATTGTTCATGTTGGAATTAATAAAGTTGTGGCCATGTTCACTCCAATCCTTGTGTAGTTGTGTTCTTTCATGGCAGCTGACCTGCGAGGCAACAATCATACTTAGTTTTTTGTGGAGCTTTCAGGCTAAGTGGCCATGTTCTAGAAGAGTTCCTTTCTGATGTTTTGCCAGCATCTGTGGCTGGCATCTTCAGAGAATCATACTGACAATGGATCACATTTCTTTGGTATGCATGTTCAACTGGTTGGATTCTTTCATCACATGACCACAGTACAGCACCAAATAAAGTATGTGCTCAATTATCTATCACACTGGTGCCACAGTAAGAATAAACAAACAAACAAACAAACAAAAACACGAAAATTAGAAGAAGAAAAACAACAGTTGTTTGAGAGATCCTCTAAATCAAGCATGTTCTGTTGCAGCTTTCCAACATGGTTCCCCCAGATGTGTTAAAGTTCAGTTCTCATCACTGATAATGGCTAATGCTTGTATGCCCCATTGGACTTATTAAATGTATTTACATCTGACACTTCTTCTGAAGAGCCAAGAGTACTTTACATATGTAGATCTCAGATGCCTTCAGTCACTTTCTGGCCCATCTAACAGCTTTTCCACTTTAGAAATACAAGCAATTTTTTACACCACTTTAACTGCCATGGCTACTTCCTGTGGAGTCCTGTGATTTGTAGTTTCGCAAAGCATTCATTCGGGTCTGGCAGAGACCTATGGTGCCCCACCAGACTACAGATACCAGGATTCTGTAGGATAAAGTCATGGCAGTTAATGTGATGTCAAACTGCTTTTTCTCTGCAGTGTGGATACATCCTAAGAATAGCCTATACATAAGTAAATCTTCCTGCTCTATCACACTAAGGGGCAAATGAGATTTAAACGAGAGTTAAACTAGAGAAAACCAGGAAATGTGTGATGTTTATCACATGACATTTCCTAGTTTTCTCTAGTTTAACTTTCGTTTAAATCCTGTTTTCCTCCTAGTGTGATAAAGCAGATAGAATCATTGCATCATAGAGTTGGAAGAGACCACAAGAGTCATCCAGTCTAACCCATTGCTATGCAAGAACACACAATCGAAGTACGATGGCCGTACAGCCTCTATTTAAAAACTTCCAAAGGAGGAGACTTCACTACGCTCTCAGGCAACACTGTCAAACACCTTTCACCCTTAGGAAGGTCTTCCTAATGGGATCTCTTTTAATGTAATTTGAAGCCATTGCTTGTTCCCTTTTAGAAATCTTTCCCTATTCCTTGGTTGGCATTGCGTGCCCTCCACAGATGTCTTTGAACATCAGCCCTAGCCAACAAAGTCCATCATGAGAAATTCTAGGACCTGCAGTTTAACAACACCTGTAGGGTCACATCGTTCCCATCCCCTGCTTTAAAACTTTTCCCATCCACTTATCTCCAGTGTGCCTACCTCTGATTTTTTTTTCCCCCAGACTGTTGAAATGGATGGGATAATGAGTAGGAGAAAAGGAGGTTAAACAAAGCTTAGGGCAACCTTGCATCATAGGTAAATATGTCCACTTAATCAGAGGAATGAGTAAGAGTTGAAGGTCAGTTTACACTCTAAAGTGAAGATTTACTGGCTCATAATTGCCTGTTGATGTCACTGTTCAGAGTGACTTCTGAATGTGTACATGTGGATACCACATCGGTTAATGTTTCTATCAGATCAGTTACCAGTATTTTGATGTTTCTGGTGGCAGTGGTATCTCTTTCTTTGTTTCTTTCTTTTTTTTCCTCTTTCTCTTTTGTTGTAGTTGCATTCAGCTTTTCAAACTTCAGCTGCGTCCGTCTGATTACAGGCCCAGCTAAGCACACACAGCTTTAGGCAAAAGGGGTCATTGCTTTAATGGCAGATATATAAGCACTGCTTTATGTCAATATGAGCCTATTGATCTACATTCCTTCCCTGTGTGCCTCAGTTAGTTTAAGGGAAATTGCACTAGGACTTGGTGGAGCAGCTGACTGTTTTTAAGCAATAAAACAAGCCCCTCATGAAATCTCCAAATGATACATTAGCTTTTCTCCTTTAAGTACATACTTTTGGCTTAGGAAGGAAAAAAAAAAGAATGGTACTTGTTTGCATGGATCAAAAGATAGGGCTCCCCAAATTCTAGGAACCTACTCCATTTATGGTTTCTAAGAAAGGTTATCACCAGTGTCTTAAATGATTTATCCACCATTCAGTGCCTGTGAGGCAAAGTTCCTTGCAAAAATACTGCCACATCAGTTTGTGAAGTATTCAAAGTTTGGAGGATTTTTCTGGTAGCATAAGTCAATGAATTAAGGTGAAAAAAACAAGACACAATTCCAGTCATAGGCTGCATCTGCACTTCAGAAATACTCCAGTTAGATACTGCTTTAACTGCCATGGCTCAATGCTATGGAATTCAGGGAACTGTAGTTTGTTGTGGCACCAGTACTTTCTGACACAGAAGGATAAAAGTCTCACAAAACTACGGTTCCCAGAATTCCACAGCAGTGAGCCATTGCAGCTAAAGTCATGTCAAACTGGAGTATTTCTGCAGTGCAGATATAGCCTAAGTGATGATATATAATTGCTCTTCTACTTTCCCTCACTGGCAGCTTTTGTAGACAATGGTGTGATTCTTTTGTCGTACTGTCTCCGAGGAAAAAAGAAAACACCCTTAAACCATACCAGGATATTTCAATTTATGGAACAATGCAAACTATCATTTTTGCTTTCTTCTCTATTTAAATGTTAGATCCTTAGGTTCTTTCTATTGTAGATTTTTTTTTAAGTGAATTTAAATCAATTCTTTTGGACATGATTTGGGGGAAAAAATCCCTTCCTCGGTCTGAACTGGCTCAATTTGATAGCTTCAGCTATTCCCAGGATGAAGGGGATTGTGCTGCATTTGTTTGCCATACAGGTGTTAAAGGTGAGGAGCATCTCAAGAAAAAGAAGCGGCAATCCTAACAAGAGTTCTGACTTTTGTGCATAAACTGACTTTGAAGCAATCTCAGCACTAGGACTATCTGAATGAATGTGCCAGCTTCAGTTTCCTCTGCAGCTGATTTTTTAAGAAAATACTTTTAAGTTCTGTCCATCCTGACTATAAAGAAACGGACAAATGTTTGATAAGTTCCGATAAAAAGAAACTGAAAGAAAATTCTTGTCTATTCTTCATTTCATTCCACCCACACATGAATACTGCCCCACAACACTCTTTGCCCTGCCATACCCCCCTTTTTTCCCAGAACATCTCTTTTTAAAGATATTTTATCTGACGACATCTCTAGATAATTAAAATAAACAGGAATGGTCAGTTTATATATGTACTTAGGATTACTTCATATGAATAAGGCCATATTCAGGGGGAAAAATGTGGTACATTATTTCTGGAAACTGATGTCATACTTCACTACATCATATGTTTATCAGCCAGTTGTGTTTCAGATGCTCCTCTCAGTAGCAGAAACAGATGATGCATCACCTAGAGTTATTTTGCAGATGAAGTTCTATGCATGGACATGTTTTTTTCCTACATTACACACACACACACACACACACACACACATTTCTTTCTGCCAAAAGTTCTACCTGCCTGCCTGCCTTCTGTATCTGTTAAAGACATCAGACAAAAGGGTGACAACTCTAATTGAGCATCACAAAAGTGGTGGAATACTCATGGATTCATCAAATCCAAATTTTATGGGTGGTCAAATCTGACAATTCACTTTCTCCCAAGTATGATCTTTCTTTTAACAATATAATCACAAATTCTTTCTGAAAAATGTATGAAGAAATTGATGGATTTCGCAAAGTTTTGTAACAACTGAATGAAATTTCATTCATTTCAAATTCCATGAAACAAATTAAATTTGCACCCTTCTCTCTGATGTTCTTTATTAAGCTTATAGAAGGCCCAACTCTAACCATTAAGATGAACTGCTTCATTGGCTCAAATTTTTAATATAAGCCAAACACAGAAGATATCGGTGATCAGTATCTCTTCTTCATTTTTCTCCCTCACCAGTCTGGCTCTTCACAAGCCACTCTTTGCTAGAGCCCTGACACCTTGTTTCCACCACCAGGAGACTTCTTTCAGACTGAGTTTTGTGGTCTTTACTCGTTGTCATCTCTGTGTCCATTCTTTCCATTCCTTTAGGAATTTGTAGTGATTTTTTTGGGTGTGCACTTGGGTTCTTCCAAAGTTTTCCTTTTAAAAAAAAAATGATGCAAGTTTTATTCTATGTCTTGATGGGCAAATTTTCTCCTTTTTTAAAAATTGGTTATAAAATATACTACAAAACTGCCATGTCAATGAACCACTATAGCAGCGTAACTCTAAAAAAAGAAAGAAAGAAGAGAAGGCAAGGCAATATATTGGTCCTATATGTCTCAGCATTAAACCTATTCAGGGGAGGAATAAAATATTGCAGCTGGTACTGGGAAATACCAGAAAATAGTCCAGGAAACAGAAATATTTTTTGGATTTAAAAAAACCCATAAGAATACACATGGCAGGTAGCTGGAGTTCCAATAAAAATGGTCCCTAAGGTATAAGTCATAAGGAACAAATTAATAATGAATATACTATTTTTCATTATGAAACCTTCCATCTTAAGATCGCATTATATGGAGATTATTAATAAGAGATATTTTAGAACAGTTTGCTTTCTTGAAATGTTTTGTGCTGTTATGTCCAGTTTATGGACATTCATTTTTCCTTTTTTGCCTGTCTTTGTTTATTCTAACATGGAAAACTAAATAAAGATTAATTGAAAACAAAATGACTGTTTCTACTGTAAATCACAATGGAAGAAGACAATGGGGTTCAAGAGATGGGTGGCTCCATGCTGCCCGTCTTCGTCCCGAGTTGATGCTGCAGCAGCCACATGCTGCAGCACCGACGTACCACCAAAAATAAGCTGCTTAGAATGGCTTTTTTTACAGTGTCACAAACAGAAAGGGGTGCCACCATGATGCCACTTCCTACCAACAACGTCCAGATGCTGTGTGGTGTTGGCATTATCATGGTGGCCCCTGTGTAGATGGGAGGCTGTCATTATGGCAGCTTCCGTATGGACTAGGGTTTCAAAGGGTGTGGTTGGTACACACTCCCGGACCCTAGAATCGCCGCTTCCCACCCATTTGTATCAGGCCATACTCTGGCATATTATTATTATTATTATTTGTATGTCCCGCCTTTCCTTCAGATCAAGGCAGGTTTACAAAAAATAAAATATACACAATACAATCAGCAAATAATAAAAATAAAAACCTAATGCATCAACATGTATACCCTACAGTATCACAAAATATGTTCAGAGTCACCTATGCATATCATCAATTTAAACTCGTACATTACAATATCAATGAGACAGTTCACAATATAAACATAGTCAATAATTTACAGTTACAATACCATCATAATAAGCATAGATCAATCAATCCCAAAGTCCTCTGCGGATGGCAAAAGGTGTTCCGGCGCTAGCACTGTAGGGGAGGGAACAAGCTGGCATTTTATGCAGTGCTGCTCCCACCGGCACTCTGTCCTCCCAAAGTCAAAAGGTGTTCCGGTGGGGGGTGTTGGGCACCAAGGGACACCACTCCCACCGGCTCCCTTAATGTCCTCCTCCGCGGGCAGGGTCAGGCCAGTCTTACTGCTGGCGCTGGCGCTAAGCTGAGGGGCAGGGGGCCAGCAACACGGGACACCACTCCCACCGGCTCCCTTAATGTCCTCCTCCGCGGGCAGGGTCAGCCCGGTCTTCTGGTTGGCGCTCAGCTGAGGGGCCGGGGGCCAGCAATGTTACATAGTGGCATAAGGAAGTCACATATGTCACATTTTGGTAAATGCAAAAGTTTGTATTGTCTTCCTCTGCTTCAATAATATCAGTTATCAGTATTCCCACACTCTGTCTAGCAACATACCTACCAAAGCTACTCCATACCTGCCATAGTCACTAAACCTCCCCCCACCATGTCCATTGCATGCCATTCCTTGTCTGGAGAGGAAGCATAGGACATCAGAGGGATCAAAGTCAATTTCTGGCTATGTCCCTGTGGCTTGATACAAAGTGATTACACCATCTGTTGAGACTTCCAGAGACTGCCACCTTAGCAGAGCATGTAATCAACAGGGACATAGTCAGATACTTCTCCAATCCCACTCCCTCACCTCTCTCATCAGCCATGAATTGGTCATGGAGGAGAGCAGTTGCAGCTGCAGCAAATCTACTGTAGATCCTGCAAAGTAGTTCCATATGTGGAGCAACCATGTTTCACCGGAATATACAAGACTGGCCTTTCTGCAATACGAAGTGCCTAGTCTTTGTCCTGCTCCGTGGCCATCCCTGAGTGAGGCAAGTCACTGCTTGCTATTTCATGTTTGTTTGTTTGTTTTGTGCCACAATATGGCAGTTGTGGGAGATTCTGGCATTAGCCATCCCAGAAAGAAAAGTCAGTGGCTTCTCGGCTCCTGCAGTAAGAAACATGTTCCAATTTCACAATTAAAACTGCTGTTTATTGGCAACATACTGCTTGCCAATGGAAATAGGCCCTGATCTGCTACTGTTCTGTGTTGGGGATCCACCCTGCCACACCAAAAATTAAAAAAAAAATTAAAAATAGAAACATGAAATACTAAAAGTACCATTTGAAATAGTCCTGTCTTGGGAGGGATATTCCTTCTGTACTTATGTTCCCTGTAAACTGCTTTTCTGTTATCCCTGTTCTTTAACATCGCAAGCCCTCTCCAGGCATTCAGGAAGTGGTAGATGCATTTACACGTATACTGCTAGCATGGTGCCAAAATCTACCCTCTGCATTCCTGAAAGTTTTCTTTCCCCACAAAATAAACTTCTGTTTTGCTGCCTCACTCTCAGGGCCTGTAATATTTTCTTTTGCATTTCTTTTGGTAGTGTTTTTGAGTTTGGCTCATTGTGGAGAAGCAAGGGTGTTGTGTTTTTCTTTCCTTCTCTTACACATTTTCCCAGCATTTTTCAGCCTCCCCAGCTACCAGGACTGCCCAATTTGGCAAAGTCCCGTGGGAGAATTTATCTCTTGACATCTTCCCCACAACTTTAATTGAAAGGCCCAAACCCAGAGAGGCTGTGAACTTGTTGAAAGATGGCTGTGCGATGGAAGACAGGACACTTATACATTATCCCTGGGCCACCTTGTCACTAGGGAAAGCTCAATAAACCTTCACTCTATCCATGATAACACCATCAGTGGGTTTTTTCTGCTTTGACAAAATTTCTGAAAGCAATTTATTTTCCATCAAATTGACTGAAAATGGTGTGAGGAGGGGAAGTAGAAGAAATTTTCAGCATAGCACTATATATAAACGGTCTATCTTAGAAGAAGAAAGTGGCAGGTGTGACTTGGTTGTATCCAATTCTCCACAGCAGCAAACCTACAACATTAGATCACTCCTAATCTTAAATAAATGTGTTGTCATTCCCTACAAATAAATGGCCACATCACAGAAAGAAGAGGGGAGACAATATTCATAAAAGTAAGCATCATGCAGGGAAGAGAATAAGCAGTTTCCTATTCTTCTTGATAGCAACCGTGTTTATTTAAATGAGCTTCTTGCTTCATACTCCATTCACTGGATTATTACACAAATATTTTATGCTCTGGTCATTTTACAAGTGCATTAGCTCGTAAGAAGTGTATAGTTTTATTAGTGTTCCATGAGACTGTTATAAAGAAAGCCACCTGGGAGGTTTAAATTTTATATTTTCAGCTACACTAATTATTCTCCAAGGGATTAATTAGGAGAACTTCTTCAAGCTTTTCAACAAGTTTATACTCACATTCAAAACTGATTTAAGAATCAATTTGAACTGTAATCACACACACACACACACACACACACACATACACACAAATACAGCAGTACAAAAAGCCTTCTCTCAGTTCTTCAGTGTGTAAACTGCTGATGAGGTAGACAGGTGTCACAGTTAAACTAAACCTATGTATTAACATGGGGGGGGGGATGTAAAAAGAGTTTTTCCATGCTTCTATTTTTTAAGGCTCTCAGGAAACGTTGGCAGAAATAATTATAGATGAACATTCAGTAAATAAGATTAACACGCCGGAGGTCAAAGCTATCTGTGCAGTATTTCATTTCAGTATTCCAGGGTAATTCAGCATGTGATGCTAGCATGTGAGTTCCCAAAAGGGAATTATTATTATTATTATTATTATTATTATTATTATTATTATTACCATCATCAACATCATCATCATCATCATCTCAATTTGGTTTATGTAAATGCCTGGTGGGGACTGACAAACTTGGGGTGCCCATTTCTTTTACCAGCCACTCTCTTTGTTCAGTTTTCTGGCCTGCTTTTCTTTCTCCAGTAAGTTCGAGGCACATTTTTATTATTTATTTATTTATTTCGCTCTTACAAACACTTTGGAAAAATGAAGGTGTAGCAGGAAGAACAGGTTGGGGAAGGGAGGTTGTGTAATAGTGGGTGCAGATATAGTGGATGCAGAAAGGATAGATTAAGTTTGCCACATTAGAACTTCCCAAAGAATCGTAGAATCATAGCATTAGTTTCAGCCCAATTTTTCTAGTTTATCAAGATCCTCTTGAATTCAATTTCTATCTTCCAATGTGTTAGTTCCTTTCCCAGTTTTGTATCATTCACAAACTTGATAATGATGCTCTCTAAACCATCATCTGAGTTACTGATAAAAATATTGAAGAGTGTTAGTGCCCAGGACAAAACACTGAGGCACTCTACTTGAGACTTCCCTCCATTTTGAAGTACAACCATTTATTACAATTCTCTGAACATGTTTGAATTCTTTATTATAGCTGTTTGAGCTTATGGATCCATCTTACAGTAATCCCTCCTACTGTACATTTAATCAGTTTCATAATCAAAATATCATAGGGGACATTATCAAATGTTCTGTTAAAATCCAACACATTCTCACCATCTGCTAAACCCCTGTAATGGGATCAAAATATATCTGTAAGATTAGTTCATTGAGAAGCCCATTCTGACTCTCAATACTTAACACTAGGTAATGGGTCAGTGGACTCTTTCACACGGGAGGAATTTCTCCCAAACTTCGAATGGAGCCAATGCGAATTCCTGTAAATTCGCTTGTTTAGTGAATTCACAGGAATCCCCATTGCATTCGGAGTAACATTCCATTTCCCGAAAATGACCCCCCCCCCTTTGCCCGAAATTGCATGCGAAGCTTTAATTCACAATAATGTGAAACCCATGATTGCGTTTGAATTGATTTCCCTTTTGCCCAAAATTGCGTGTGAAGCTTTAATTCGCAATAACGTCAAACCCTATGTGTTTGTGTTCGGATTGACCCTAGATTATATTTCCAATTCCCCACGTCTGAAAGAGTCCCTTGTTATGGCATGAGGCAAAGTAGGCAAGGGATGAGAGTGGAGCCAAATACTAAGCAGTATTTCTAACAGTTGCTGGAAGGGGGAAGGGGACATAGATTTTCCCAATAATAATATATTGTAATATTGTTGTGCAAAGTATTTTGGGAAAGCTTAGTACTGATGTGGGAATAAAGATTTGATAGCTTTGCAAAATACCAGCTCCTAATGGAGCTGACAATGGGGCTTTCTAGATTGGCAGGAAAGTGTGACATGAAGTTGCCTTTTCCTTAATGCTTAGCAGCTGCACCACAGCCTTTAGATGGAGCTGCGCTGTTCCACAGTTTTTAAAAAAGAAGCTGGGAAAACCAGCACCTTTTTAAAGGCGCTTCTTCTCCCCTAAAACGTAAAAAAAGCGTTTTCATGGCACACCTTCCCTTTTTCTCATCTAAAGGCTAGAGTTTCATGCAGCCATGAACACACTTCTTTTTGCCAATCTAGAAAGCCCCATTGACTTGAACTAGTTTGTTGTAATGGAATAACATAACTGCCTGTGTTTTTCTAGTTTATTGCAAAGGCCCTAGAATGGAGCTGTTGCATTCTGAAATGAAGCGTGATGGGAATGGGAGGTGGCATAGAATGCATCTTACCACACAGGAGAACACCAACGCTGCCAGAAGTTCCCATCACGTTCCACATCTGTCCCAGAGGGGCTGATTTTCAGGAATGTTTCTGAAGTATTCCCGAAAATCGGCCCCTCTGGAATGCATCCAGAATGTGATGGGAACTCCTGGCAGCAGTAGTATTATCCTGTGCGGTAAGATGCGCTCTATGCTGGCTCCCATTCCCATCACGCTCCCTTTCAGAATATAACAAGCCCATTCTAGGGGCCAGTGCAATAAACTTATTTGTCTCCTTTTAGGACTCTGGCAATGGGGCTTGTCATTATGAGTGTCTGCTTTTCAAATATGCTGCTACACCACTGAAAATTACCTGAGCAGCTTGCTTTTAGCCTGTTTCCCCAAAAATAAGACATCCCCATAAAATAAGACCTAGTAGAGGTTTTTCTGAATTGCTAAATATAAGGCCTCTCCTGAAAGTAAGACCTAGCAAAGTTTTTTGTATATAAATATATATACAGTATATAATAAATGTTCGGTTTTTTATTTTATTTTTGTTCAACAATAAATGTGAGTTCTTCTTCATGGAAAAATAAGACATCCCTGAAAATAAGACCTAGCGCATCTTTGGGAGCAAAAATTAATATAAGACACTGTTTTATTTTCAGGGAAACACGGTAGTAGTATCAGGATATGGGAAAGAGGTGAAAGAAAGGGGTGAAGGATGGGATTGTTGAATATCACTCATAATCCAGTCATTTCTATAGAACATCCCTGCATGAGCAAAATGTTAAATTGCTGTACCAGTGCATCATTTTTGTACTAAAGCTGTAACAGTAGATATATGTGTATAAAATGAAAACTAAATTATTGCAATTACCACGACAAGAAGTGGATGCATTCTGGGAAGGTTTTATGCAGACTTATACCAAATGACCAATCATGCATAGTGAAAGCTGAAACCACATAAAAGCAAGGGGAGCATACTCTGCCCTTTCTGTCTTTCTTGTCATGGGCTAATGAAGAAGACCTAATTTTATTAATACATGGTTAATTGAAGATTATAAAGAAAAGTTTGACTTTCAAAGCAAATATTAAAAATGTGGAATAAAACTAGCGTAATTGCACTCTTTTTAAATTCTTGGTAAAAGACAACAATAATAACAACACCCCCTAAGGTTTGCATTTTCTAAGCAGAGAAATAGTGTGTTTTATTTTATTATACATCGTATAACAACATGTATTACAAAAAATCAAAGTATTTGAATGGCAAATAGATACCACATGAAACTCACCAATGACAGTTTGATCTTGCTATGCATCTGCAAATGTTACACTGTTGAGTTTCTGTTGCAGTAGTGTTTCGTAATAAATGGTGGAAGTAACAATTTATTTGGCATGTACTGAAATAATACTGAGTTGAGATATACAGGAATGATGAATTAGAAGGGATAAGTCATTTAAGGTAAAAAAAATGCAACAGGATTAACTGATAAATCTAGCTACCATAATTACTTTCCTTACATCTGGAACATGCTTTGATGTCTATTGGAGTACCAAGAACAAAGTACTTGGTTGTTGTAATTTTTAAAAAGAATGATACATTTTCTTACAGTAATACTCCAGGCATCAAGAGGCATAGGTCTGACTCCTAATGCTAGTCTCAACTAGAGTAGACTTGTTGAATCAATGAGATTTACCTATGTGTTGAGTCAGTATTCAATAACTGATTCACTGGGTCTTTTCCACTTGGGAGATAATCACATCAGGTTTTGCTGCAGGATGAAATCTGATGTTGTGATTTTTTTTTATGTCACAATGCAGTAGTGAAGCTGTAGCTCTCCTGTAGTCAAGTTGTAGTTTTCTTGTTTTCCTAATGGATCTTTTCATTCATGGGAGGAACCTGTGAATTAGTGCAATATTACTGCATCTCCATTAATAGTTGCTGGTGCAATCATTCAGTGCTCCAGTAGACATGGATTTCCTTATTCTTCCTGACTATTTCTGGTGCCTGGATAGAACAAAAAATGGTTTACAGCAGGAACTTTGCAAGTTATCCCTTTCCCAGTAATTTTTTTAAAATTAAAAAAAAAACCCTTGTGTGATTGTGCAAGTTCATTCAATCAATATTTCTCAATTTCTCAACCTTTGTTGTTCATATGGGCACAATTCCAAAAGTTTTAAAAAGTTCTTGGAGACCACAGCTACTCCCATTGGTCCTCCAAGAGCACCTGCTATCTGAAATGGTTGGCACATTCTGCCTAAAGGCTGTACCATCCCTGACAACCAACCATTACTGACCAGCTTCAATCTTCAGATTTTACAAACCAAAGTGGGGGGGGGGGGGCGTGTTTTGGATTTATAGGCTCTTTGTTAAATTCATTTCTTCAATATGAAGTTTCCAACAACACTGTTGGAGTCCCTAAATCATATTAAATGTGGGCTCTAAATTGGATTTTCAAACTTCAGAAGAAACATATAAGCAGGCTAGCACTCTTTCTTCTTATCTTGCATCACTGATGCTTACACTAATTTCGACAAGAGTAATCTCCAAAAAGGCAGAGATATTGTAAATCAGCAACACCGTATTCCCACCCCCCAAATCCTTCCTTCAGATCATCTGTAGACTTTCAAAAAGGGAACTGGCTTGAGGCAGGAGGTGGGACTGTGAGGCATTGAGAGCAAGAACATATACAAAGTTAAATCTCTGCCTGAAGCACACAGAGTGATGTGAAAACTGATTCCAGATTTTTTATTTTAATGAAAAGCCACTTGTTATAAAAGTCTGTGACTAAATAAGGCAATAATGTTTTTATACAACACTTCGGCTGTTGATTTAACACATTATTCTCGTTTTTATTGAGGGGGATGTGGTGTTGGCTGCAGGCCTTTTTATTTCTTTCCATATGAGAACTTTGGGAGGCTTGGGGTTTGTTTTATTTGTGTGAAATATTACCATTGTCTCATTGCCCCTGCAATTTACCATAAAAAGCGGGGGGGGGGGGGAACCAAACACCAGCTCCATTGGACATGACAGCTTTGCTACCTGGAACACATACAACATATACAACCTTGCTAACTTAACTGCCATGACAGCATCCCATGGGATCCCGGAGTATCATTTTGTGAGGTACTTAAGCTCTCTGACTAAAAATTCAAAATGTTGTTGTTGACTGGATCTGTCTGTTGTTGTTCTTGTTGTTGTTGTTCTTGTTGTTGTGTGCCTTCAAGTAATTTCCAGCTTAGGGTGACCCTAAGGTAAATCTATCATGGAATTTTCTGGGGCTGAGCAGGTGTGAGTCACCTAAAGTCAACCAGAAGATTTCTAGGGTCAAGCAGGGAATCGAACCCTGATCTCAACAGTCATAGTGCAATGCTCAAACCAATAAACCACACTGGTTCTCAATACTAAATTATAAATTCAAGAGTCCCATAGGATGTTGTCATGGCAGTTAAAGTGGCATTAATGTGTTACAGTTATGCAGTGTGAAAGGGTCTCATTTCTCAACGCCAGTAATGGAATACACTGCTCCACTATACCTAAGGTACCAGTCTAATTTGGGGGAGAGCAGAGCAGGGCATGCTATGTGAGATATCTCTGAGGGCTTCAGGAGGTAACAGCCAGGTTTTCCTGCCACTCCACTTGGACATCTGTTGTCTGAGGTCATTTCATCATTCTGCCTAATGTTAGGGCCAGTCCTAACTTACTTACTTACTTCCTGAAAGTAAAAAGGTGTCATTTGTTCACTTTATTTTCACATTATTTCTGGTCTGGCAAAACGTTGTGTGAAAAACTTCCCGCATACGTGGGGTTTTTCTCCTTTAAATCTACTTTATATTCCGTTTCTCAGTGGGATTTCTCTTGTGTGATACGGTCCCAAGAGGGACTTTTTGCCTCTCCATCTGATCATTGACTTTCTGCCAGATCCCTAATAGAGGCAGGATGCTTTCCTTGCTCTTCTCTTCCATCCTTTCTTCCAGGCCACATTCTCATTCTTTTTCCTCATTCATATTCTTTCCACTTTCTCTTTTTGTATATTTGTTGTTATTAACTGCTCTCAGCTTGATCCTGACTCATGGTAACAATGTGGATGTGACATTTCTGAGGCTCCCTATTTTCCCTATGCTCTAGTCCGATCCTGTACATTCATTCACGTGACCTCCTTAACAACAACAACAACAACAATTTTTATTTCTAGCCCTCCCCTCTGAGCAAGCAATCGGGGAGGGTTACAACAAGAGGTTAAAACACAACAGTTAAAATAAACCAATCCCAATAATAGAGTCCATCCATCTAGCACATAGTCTTCCTCTCTTTCTACATCCCTTTACCTTTCCTAGCATTGTTGTCTTTTCTATTGAATCATTCCTCATGATGAGACCAAAGTATAACAACATCATCTTGGAAATTTCAGGCTTGATCTTATTTGTATGGTTGTAGATATTTTAAGATCAGCAGTCCCATTTATACCCACTGCCACCACCACCACTCTAGCCCTCCAAATAAACAGATCCTCTCCTTTTTAGTTCTTCCTAAATATGCTCCTTCCATGCATTTTTAAAGGAGAGGAAAAGATTTGTTAAGTTTTATTTGCAATTTATCCACAGGTTGTAGCCAAATCCATAATTTTCTCTCAAAACCTGCCCTTGACTTATACACAAAGTCAACTTATACATGAGTAAATGCAGCACATTTCTGTGTCAAATTGCATTTCATCTCCTTCGGGCTCAGCAGACATCCCTTAAGAGGTGACTCCATGCTGCCCCTTGGAAATGCTGGGTTGGGGATGTGGAAACCGCACACTGTGCCTCTAACCAGGTGCAAAAAGAAGCTACAAAAACCAGCTCCTTTTTGTGCCACAGAAATGGCACCCTTTTTGTTGCTGCCATGGCTCTTCCGTAGCTTTTTGGCACAGTGTATCTACATGCTGCGCCAAACATGCCGTGTGACGCCACCCGCCATGCGATGGGGACACAGTGTGATGCCAGCATGGGGCTGGAGTCAGGGCAGCTGGCGTGTAGTCACAATGCCCTCCACTTTGCCCCAATGCTGGCATTTATTGTTGGTCTGTTGAGGGTCCTTTTCAGCACTGGGACATTCTTTTTCATCTATATTTTTGACATGGGGTCCCTCAAACACACACATTGATGCTAAACTTTGCTTAGAGCTCTCAATAGGTTTGTTTCCAGAAACCTGAAGCAGCATCACTCCCTCTATGGACTCTTTCATACAAGGCTAAATTGGAAGTATAATTTAAGGTCAATTCGAATGCAATCATAGGTTTTACGTTAGTGCGAATTAACTCTTCGCACGCAAATTCGGGCAAAAGGGAAGCCAATTCGAATGCAATCATCGGTTTTACGTTATTACGAATTAAAGCTTCGCATGCAAATTCGGGCAGGAGGGGGTTATTTTCGGGTAATGGGAAGTAATTCCGAATGGAGCAGGGGTTCTTCCGAACGGAGCAGGGGTTCATGTAAATTTGCTAAACAAGCGAATTTACATGAATCCGCATTGGCTCCATTCGAAGTTGGGAGAAATTCCTCCCGTTTGAAAGAGTCCTATGACAAACCTGCCACTCCACAGTTCTTTCGCTCTGGAAAGCTTGTTGTGTATACAGGATACCTTATCTGTATTAGCACCCCCAGCGCCCAAAAGTCCTTCCAAATGAAGCTTAACTAATGACAGTATTGCTATTATTTCAGCATGTGATTAGAACTTAACCAGTTATTTCAAAATGTTATGCTAGTTTGTTTAACATCTTTACTAAATTCAATGATTTTTTTTCATTTTATGCTTTTAATATGTTTTACTTGTTATGTGTTTTATTATTTTATTCTGTGGCATATTTTAATTTTTAGGCATCTTGTATATTGCCCTAATATTCAAGGATAAAGGATATTTTAAAAAACAAACATCTTTTAAATAAATAAAGTTTCTGGCAGAAATCTCCATAACAGAAGGTACAGGCTCCTTCAGACCATTGCAAGACATTATGCTTACCTGTCAAGGCCCAATTTTTAATGTTTTGTCTTTTGTAATCCTGAACTTGAAACAGCATGATAAATAGATATTGTTTTTGCAGTTAACATAGTGAACACTGCTAAGCACTAGAAGCTTTAGGATTTAGTCAGACATTGGTATCTGATAGCCAGACATTATGGAGGATGAAATATATAACTATGCAACATTATTAAGTCTTTCCAGGTAATGCAGCATCTTAAACATTTGCAATGTACAGTTAAGATCACTGGGGAGTAAAAAGTCTGGTCTGTCATGTATGATGTATTGGGAGACTTATCTTTAGAAGCGAGAGGAGGCAGGAGAGGGAGAAAAATAACACAATTTCACCTTTTCTAGATCTACAACATAGTATCTTGTTATATTCAAATTAGTGTAGAAAATAGTGTGTACTGTTTTCCATTGATAGAAAACAGAGGTAACTGTGTGTGTGTGTGTGTGTGTGTGTGTGTGTGTGTTGTGTGCAGTGGCATCACTAGGGGGTGTGTAGCCTGTACCAGTTGGCACCTCAGAAGAGGGGTGACACCCAGTCGGACCCTTTCAGTTTGCTGCAGCAGCAGAATACTTCTCACAAGGAGCCTTTCACAGCCACAGCAAGGGAAAGGGCCAAGTGTGCCCTTTTGGCCACAACCCTGAACAAATCTGTTCAAGAAAACCCCATGATAAGGGTTGCCATAAATCAGGAATGACTTGAAATCAAATAACAATCAACAGATAAATGAGCTTTGCATTTATGAAACTGTTACTCATCAGCCTGCTACTCTTTATTCCAAGTGACATAAACAAAGATCTTTCATGTGATCCTTCCCTCCAGACTTTCTCTAGTTACAGAAACTAATGTGGAAAGGCCTAGTATTGTGCTAGAGTGGGACTTCATGAATGTATTCTCCTCGCAATTACAATCCAATCACTAAGTGGATTAAATCAAAAATGGCCCATTGGAGGTCACTTCATTTATCCCTTTTGGGCAAAGTTGCTTTAGTTAAATCCTTCATACTGCCAAAACTATTATTTCTTTTTAAAGCTGTTCCCATGAGACCACCGAACTCATACTTTAAATGCTGGAACAAGTTATTGGACTCCCTAGTTTTTAATGGGAAACACCCATGCTTCTCAAAAGCAGTTAAACATTCTAAAACTGGACATGGGGGGTTGCCACTTCCAAAACTTGATCTTTACTTTGAAGCTTCTCAGCTGAGTCAGATCACCCAGTTGATTAGCAGAAATAGTCTGACTAATTGGGTAGATATTGAAATCAACAGTGCATCCCCTGCTATCTTTGATCTGTTTTTTTCGGAATCTATATATAAATTCACTAAAATCTGTAATAACCCTTTTTTGCTCACTTCCTTGTTATTGTGGAAGAAATGAAGGCATATCTTGGCCCCCTACCCCTCCCCTCTCCGGCCTTTTCTTACGAATCCTCTTTTCCAGACCCCAGAAAAATATGCACAGTTTCGAGATTGGGAGGTACATGGTCTGTACACAGTTAAGGACCTGTTTCATAATCGAACAACTGTCACAACAGAGCAACTAACCAACGCTCTGGGCCCTATTCATGAGAACTGGTATCAAATAATACAGATACAGTTATTCTTAAAGAAACTGCTTCAGAAACAGGAATACCTGTTTGAAAACATGTGTGTCTCTCTGGGTATATATTCCAAAGGCCAAACTGCATGCATATATAATTGTCTTTTAGAGGAAACATTTGTGAACTCAGCAGTCCATAAGGCAGGATGGGAAGCAGAACTTTCCCTTTCAATTGATAGTAAGAGCTGGGGGAAAATATGGACACATTTACCATTTAAAACTAGGTCTATTGCCATTAAAGAAAACACCCTCAAGTTGGTCCATCAATGGTACCTTACCCCAGTTAAACTGGCTTGTATGTCTACCAATGCTAATCCAAAAGGTTGGAGGGGATGTGAAGGTAGGGGAACTTTTGTACATATGTGGCTGGACTGTCCCTTGCTGCATAAATACTGGATAGAAATTTTACAACTGGTCTCCAAGATCACTAAACAAAGTATACAATTATCACCACTCCTTTTCCTCTTTTCCATTTTTATGGATGAAAATAAAGCCCTGCAGCATAAAGAACTCATCAGTTTCCTTTTGGCTGTTGCCAGGCTTGAGACAGTCAAGAACTGGAAAACTGAAAAGTTGAATATTGCAGGATGGTGGGCAAAACTCTGGGACTTGTGGTCAATGGAGAAAATTGCAGATAATAACAATAGAGCAAGAGGTTTACACTCTGGATTGAATTTTCATAAGATTTGGCACCCACTTATTGAATATATCCAACAGTATTTATTCTATAGACACCCTCCAATATTAACTAATTTTTTATGGAAAGATGTCTTTCAAGATCTCTGAATACACCTCTTGTTTATAATCTTTAGGACATTAGCTGGGTTAATGTCTTTTATTCATTGTTGTTTTGGTATACCGCTTGTTGTCTGTTGTTCTGTTTTAGAAAGTATTAATAAATTATTTTTAAAAAGAAAGAATGTATTATCCAGTGCAGTTTCTATGAAGTTGACAGTATTAGTGAGTGCCTTCCATGTTTCATGAGGTCCAGAAAATACTCTGGGTTTTATTTCAAACTCTACAGGAGCTATGCAAGCTGCTGAATCCTATTACAAAAAAATAGTTTCAACAAAACCTGTGCAGATTTCCCACTTTGATAATACAAGACCCACCAGCTGCCTCATGTTTCAGGGGCCTTCGTGTTCAAGAATTCCCACCCAAATTCACTGATGTGGGAGACTGTCAGTAAAAATGGTGAGCAAGGAAAAAAGAACACTAGAAATTATTTCAATATGCTAGATCAGGGATGAGAATAATTTAGACTGTGGGCCATGTGTCATTCTCCTGGTCACTCTTGTGGCTCCCAGACCTGCCCTGGAAGGAGGTAGAGGAGGTGGAAGGCTCAGAAATGAAAACTGATAGTCCCAGAAGGCTTCACTTCCATTGAGCTAAACAGGATTTCCTGAAAGTTACAAAAATCAGTTGTAAGTTTGTTCTGTATGTATGGCTGCTGAAGAAACCATCAATTTTACAGGAAGGATGCAAACAGCAAAAATGGAAAAGCCATAAATACAGTTGATGTTTATTTGCTCGGTAAGCACTCTTAAGTTTTCTCTTGTTCTATTTCTGTCACCTTACCAGCCAAACTTGAAAGACTAGCTAAATCTATTTTCAGCTTTCCCACAAAGAGCATCATAAAAAATGCAGGAAAACGTATTACAACAGAATATTATGATATATGTTTAAACTGCACGTACCTTGATAGAGAGTTCAAAAGAAGGCTTGGAGCATTTCAAAGAGCACTATTCCTATCCTTGGTTACTGGTCTATCTTATATGATAGCTGTTCTTAGATCTCAAATACAGAAGTGAAGTTTAGAAGGGCTGGAAGAGATCCTGTGATGAACAACTGCCTATAAATATTAGCAGGTTGGCATGCTGCAAAAGCACCAATGTAGACCAACTAAAGCTTAGCAGTCAGGAAACATGTAAGAATTCCATTTATCCCCCAATCCCCCCAAACCCTTCCTCAGTGGTATCATTACCCTAAGATGAGGATGACAGTGCTACATAGACATTGCCATGCCCCTATGATCTATATATATCAAATATTGGAAGCACAGAACTAGGTTATTTTTAGTAATTACCATGCATAAACACACAGATCTAGCAGACAGAAGGGTTACTTTCTCCAGTTAAAAAAAAAAAAAAAAAGAGGGAGAGATAATACCCTAGGAATGAACACAAGATATAAATTGTGAGAAAAGGGTCTGTTTCCTAGTATAAAGAGTTTGTGCTTCCTCTCCATTAGTATGCTTCAGATGAAATGCATGGTTCATGAAAAGACCACAATAACCACAATCAAGATGTGGTCCTCTCATTATTCTGTAATGAGCATAGCATGGGATTAATATGCAAATATATGCAATAAATGTTGGTAGTTTACATATGTCTGAATCTTCCTGGCACTTTTCCAAACATTGCTGGCTGGTTCCCCTGCCCCACAGCTAACCTTTTGCTGCTCTCAAACATGTTATGTTATTAATTTTGACCCTCAGTTTCTCTTCCTTGCCTACCCTTTTGCCAATCTGGTTATCATGGGGGGGGGGGGGGGAATCCCTAATGCAATTACTGGCATATGCCAGGATAACCCTGCATCATAAAAGGGTTCTGGATTATGCTGCCTACACCACCCAAAGTAAGGGCTGCCCATGTATGGAATGCCAGTCCCCATCTCTCATCTCATACAATGTGTTTTGTCATATCTCACTCTTTATATCATGTACTAGCCAGGAATCCTGGCCATCGCAATATCTCCTACATCACTTTGGCGATTCAGACTGCTGCATTAACTGACCAACAATCGGAAGCTGCCAACTGTGTCCATGACCACTGCAGCGTCCTTCCCTCTCATGCTGTCAGAAACCATTTTATCTTGTCCAAATAGATGATCATACTAGATGGTCAACATATCGAGTATTTAGAGATGACCCCTACCTCCAGACATCTTTTTCTCACCTCTTCCCATGGTTGCCCTCATCTATATATTTTGCATTTAGGGTGCTTTTTAAAATTGGTCACCAGAAGACATGTGTAGGTTAATTTGCAAATGAGGAATTTCTTTTAACATCTAGGTTGATCCTGAAATATTCAGATTTTTCCAGTTCTCCCTCATCACAGCAGTCCTCCTATCCAAAAGCTTCTTCCAAGGACTGGGGACTCTCTAGATCAGTGTGGGATATGAGATATGGGACAACTGTATGAGATCAGGGGAAACAATGAAGTTTGTACATCTTCCTTATACAGATGGAAGTGTTTTCCATTACCACAAACCCACCACTAGCTACAGACCTTTACGGTATTCAACTATAAATATCACACATGACAAAAGGTGAAAAAGAAGAGTGCCCCCAGGTCAGAAAACTGCAAAGATGTCATTAGATCTAATTTTCCTGGCATTCAGTTAAACTGGGATTGATGGGCGGGGAGCGAAGAATTTTTAAAAGTACACTAAAAACAGTTGTGTATTTGTGTGCATTTAAACCCAGTTGAATCAACAAACCATTTCCTGCATTAATTTCCCAGCTAATGTAATTATATAGCCACAAGCTTTGGCTCCTGATCAGTTAAAAGAACAGCCAGGGGGAGAAAAAAGAAAGAAAAAAGAAAAAAATCTGGAGCCTCAGTCGACCACATATTAATCATCACATCTGATAGAAGGAAATGGGCTTTATTGTGGTTCCTGCTTTGCAAATCAAACCGGTAACCACAGCTGATGTAGCTGTGTTCGAGTCTTTAAAATATCCACTCATCTTCATAGCATTTCTGTAATGCACTGATGTTACAGGCAGATTAGATGCATTCCTGGTCACAAAAGCAGCCCCTCTGAACAAAACTCTGCCTCTCTTCTTATTAGCATTATGCTTTTTTTAAAAAAAAAAACGGCATTTGCCCCCACTGCTTTGACTCTCCTCTTATGGCATTGTTTTAAACTGTTTCTTCTTCTTCTTTTTTTTTACACAGAATGAAAGTCATCAAGTTTGCATTCCACACATTAAAGAAAGCAAAAAATGGCTTCTTTTTCAGCAATTTAGCAGCAGTTTCCATTCCTACTGCCATGCCCCCCCCAAAAAAGTTTTAATGCTATATTTTACCCTGCTACACTTTCCAGTTGGCTTCAGATACCCACAGCTTTTCTGCACCTGTGATGAGACCAAGAAGCACAGGTTGCAATACAAATATGTCTTGTCTTCAGGGCAGCTCAGGTGGAGAGTGTAATTCAAGAAAATGACACTTCTTGCAGGGGAGAATGGCAAAGTTGCCACTAGAAATGTATGCTGTTTATATGCAGCAGGTGCTGATTGGCTCAACCAGTATAGTAATGTGTGTCTTTATATTTCAGAAGGATAACACAAACTAGCTGTAATACTGAGCAACAAATTCACCATAATAAATCTACATTTTCACATAGTGTTTATGTAGTAGTTGCCATCCTTGTCCTTAGAAAGTTCTACAGTTAGCATACCCTACACCCCTCTCACTGAATATGGGGTTTTCATATTTTCATTTTTGATATCTAGTGTCAGGCATGTTTCTAAGGGGTTATGGTAACCTTTGGAACACTAAGAAAATAAACATGTGAGAAGGCATGCTGGCCCAAGGATATGTAGGATATCTGTTGTTGTTAGCTTCCTTTTGCTGACCTCAACTCATGGAGACCCTGTGAGTGAGGTATCTCCAAGCCCCCCTATCCTCTACCTGTATGCTCAGCTCCTGCAGGCTCAGGCCCATGGGTGAGAGACCTAGATAGGATTAAAATAAAAGTTAAATGGGTTTGCTGATTACTTCATCCTTCTTCAGATTTTACACACACGCTCTTGCAATGGAGATAAAGTGAGTCCCGTTGCATAGCAGTTAAACACCATACCTACACCTCACTCCAGGCTGAAAATTCACTTTTCCTGTCTGACTATCTAGGGCCTATCTCAAATCCTATCTCTCTATCCTATTTCTCTCTATCTAGCCTTTCACCCCTTTCTTTCTATTAGCCTTGTATGGTTCGTAAGGTTGCATTGGTTCTGTGTGTCTGTGTGCACCTTTGCAACATTTCTAAATAAAACTCTCTTATTCACTGAAACTGGAGTCTCTCTGCAGTGAGTACTCATATACACACCTCTCACAGTTCTCCTTTTGAGCTAATAACTGCCCTCAGATACCAAGGAGATGTTGACACTGGGGGTGGAGACCTGAAATCTACCTCCCACCTTTTAGGGTAACAATAAGAGTAGAATACCTTATAGTCTAAAAGTAAAGTACCAGCATTTAAGGAGCTAACTAGAGACAATGAGAGATACAATTCCAAACATCCCATGTGGCCATCCTGGCCAGAGCTGATGGGAGCTGGATTTCAAAATTGGATGGACTAAAGTCCCCACCCCATCCCCTACACACACATACTTTTCTGGTCTATCTGAACAGAACATAAAACATCACACCATTGGCTGTCAGGGATGGACAGCACAATGATATCACATTTCATTTGATTTTCGGTGAGAAATGGTGTGAAACCATTAGTGTGGAATCTCCAACTTTTGCGGAAGAGGAGGAACTATCTTTTAGTTCAGTATGTGAAGGGGTGAGAATTACAAGCCCCAGCACAAAATGTTTTATTTTGTTTTTACCAGAGAAATAAGAAGTCTTCTGCTTCCTTTACTAAGCCTTGTATGCTGATGTTACCTGTACCTCCTGCTTCATAGGTTGAAAATCTTATATTTTCCCCCTTCCAACTGCAGTTCATATTTCACACTCCTTAAATTCTAAGTTCACCTCCGTCATGAATCATGTCACTTGTTCCATTCCACTAAGCACTATGAAGAAAAGGTGAGAAGAAGAAAAAAAGCTGAAACTCCATGTCTTTCATACCATCTGCTTAGATTCTGACAGACCTGAAACAAAAACAAACAAAACAAAAAGTATGGGGGGTATTGAAAGTATGGGGGAAATAAATGACAGAAAAACTCAGGTTTGTTCATTTTCAAAATGGCCAGGCATTGTGGTGACTGATGGGTGGTTCATACAAGAAAGAAGAACATGATTCAGTTACCTGAAATTTAATTTCATTGAACCCATGGAACAATTTAAACAAATGGAGAGTGTTTAGGTTGCCATAATGACTGCTATATAAAATCAGAGGCACTATTATCTTGTATACAACTTGCTGGGGAACTCAGGCAGGAGGATGTTATTATCCTAGTGTCCTGCTTATAATCTCCCCATGGGGTGTGTTTAGTTCACCATCATGGCTGCATCTACACTGCAGAATTAATGCAATGTGGAGTCGAAGGCTTTCATGGCCAGCATCCATAGTTTTTTGTAGGGCTTTTGGGGTATGTGGCCATGTTCTAGAAGAGTTCCTTTCTGACGTTTCACCAGCATCTGTGGCGGGCATCTTCAGAGAAGGAACTCTTCTAGAACATGGCGACATAGCCCAAAAGCCCTACAAAAAACTATGAATTAATGCAGTTTAATAAAGCTTTAACTGTGATGGCTCAATTCTATGAAAATCTGGGATTTGTTGTTTTATGAGCCTTACCTGTCACAGAGGTCTGGTGCCACAACAAACTACAAATCTCATGATTCCATAGGATTTTATAGCCATAATAGTTAAAGCAATGTTAAGTGCATTGATTCTACTGTGTGGCAGCAGTCTGTGTGGAGGGGTCAGGCTATATGAGATATCTCTGGAAAGTTCAGGAGGTATAGTGAGGGTCTCCTGCTACTGCACTGCGTCACCAGATCTCCCAAGTTGTAGCCCAAAGGTTAAATGGTTTTGCTGCTTACTCCATGCTCCCTTATGCTAGGTTGGGTAGTGCACCAACTGAATAAATTCTTGAATAGTGGATCAACAGATAGGTAAATCCCATTGATTCAATAGTTCTAGTCTAATTAGGTTTAACAATAGTGTTTAGGCCCCTGGCTTATAGATCTTTTTACTATAAAACTTTTTATAGTTTTATAAAAAGCGAGCAATTTTTGCAATACAATATTTAGAAAATTAAAAAAAAAAACCACACACTTTTTCTTGTGGAGCTCATTATTCACTAATTTTCTTGTCCCTTTCAGGCAATATTGCAAAGAGGTATTATGGCCCTACAGTCTTTTGTCATCCTAACCTTCTTGTCAGCTTGAATAGCTGTAATCCTAGCCATGTGCACAGGCTGAGGCTTAAGGGGAATGTATATCAACCAGGCTGTGTTTTACTTCTCATTAGAAGTTGTGGTGAGACGTTAATATTTAACAGTAACAAAAAGGCTATACACTACATTAAACAAAGGAAATTAAACTGTCAAAAGCAACACAGGCAAGAATGAAACTCACCAAAACCACAAGGTATGCCATGAACTAAACATTGCTTTTCTTTTCAAAAAGAAAAAAAAAAGTACAAGATGGATGCATGGAGAGACAGACATACAGATTTGTTGCTATTTGCCATGAAGCTAGCTCTGAATATTCTGTCCTATAATTGCATTCAATTCTGATATTAATGATGCAGCTGCCTTTTCCAGTTGACTGCCATGCATATTTTGCCACTGTATGTCTCAGATAACTTCTTTTTACCTTAAAAAGAGATTCAAAAGTGATAAACCATTGCCTACTTCTGCAAAGTACTAATAAGAATTAGATAAAGTATGACAGCCATTGTTAGCTATTCAACTAAGTTTATCGCATCAGTACATGTAACATTCCCATTGAGTCCTGGAAACATTCTGTGGAAAAACGATATGGGAGCAGGTGTTACCGCATTCGATCAGTTATAACGTGATGGTTAATGGTATGATAACGCATATTATTGCACTACATGTACTGTTGTATTGGTACTGTCACTCAGATCGTTCCCAAGCCATCCTTCTTTGGCGCATGTGTACTGTTGTAGCGAGGTTTACAGTATTGTGAAACTTAGCGTCATCACTCTTTGGTCTTATCTAGGTACAGTAGATACAGTACAGTACAGTACTTTTCATAATAACACATATCTTGGCAATGATGCTAATAACCATCATGAGGAAATTGATCATCCCGAGTGTTCAATTCCAATGGAATATGCTGTTTCAAAAGGAAATACAGGACATATAACCTTCCTATACACATTTCAAGCAGATGAAAAAAAACCTTCAGTGCCAATACAACTGTCTCCATAACCACCTTTTGAAAGTTTTATTCCACATGGAAAGTATACCTTTATTTTGTTTTGAATGTTATGTGTTATGTTATTATGATATCTTATCATATAAATGAATTGAAGATACAGCAATTTGTATGTACAAATGGATTTATAAAATATGTGGAAAAATGAATTCTCCATTGGGGAAAAAAATGCTACCAAGAAGTTTACATCATGATCATTCATTGCTTTTGCTGGAAAAAGCAATAGTATTACATATATATTTTTTAAAAAAATAAATTTTAAAACTACTTGTGGTGCTCTCTTCGCATCAACACTGGAAGAACAGTCGAGTTTGTAGGATGGGAGAGTAGAAAATTGTTCCAGGCAATCAGAACACGAGGACAGGTTGAGAATGATTTGGATTATCACACAGACATCCACTGAACCCGTCTGTAAGCATTCTTGTCTGCTGAGAACTCATTTTTACAGTTCTCACACTGGGACAGGTGAGGGACACTATGAGCACTGAATGGGAACTTAAAGAGAACCCAGGCATGAGATAAAGTTTGTTCCATTCCATACTCAGTTTGTACCCAGAATGTTAAACACCAGCATCACCCTCCACTACTACTACTGCTACTGCTCAGTAGCTTCTCCTCACTGCATATTAAATCTGGCTCTTCAGCAAAAGTCTGTCTGACTTGGGAAACCCTACCAGTAGCAATGCTAGTACCAGCATAGCCTCTTGCTTCACAGGAGTACACAATCCCACTGCTGCAGATAGGTATGTGTGTGTCGATAGATAGATAGATAGATAGATAGATAGACACCTAACTATAACAACAACAATTCATGATAGAGTCACCATAATTCAAAAATGACTTGAAAGCACACAACAGCAACAGCAACAACATATAGGCAATCTTTTTCGACTTGGCCATTAAACCCACTGGGTGACCTTGGGCAAGTCACATGCTCTCAGCCTCAGGGGAAGGCAATGGCAAACCCCCTCTGAACAAATCTTGTCAAGGAAACCCTATGATATGTTCACCTTTGGTTGATTCAACTCAGAAATGACTGGAAGGCACACAACAACAACAACAACTATCACAACATCTTATATATTTCACAACTTATATATGTGAAAATGCTCAACATAGCATCTTCTCTGCGTGAAGATGCAAGACTTCAGCTGTATCTGTAAGAGTAAATGAGAGAGTTTGCATATCAGCCTGTGTTTTTCTGTTGCAGCTGTAATTCATTAGGACACTATGTCACATACCTCAAGATGTCTTTGGCAGTCATCACAGTTGCAGCGCTGAGTTTCAGTTTGAAATTCCTGACAGGGCAATTTCAAGAATACCATCAAGGGATGCCAAGCACTCTCAAGCTCACTCTCACAATAGCATGTCCCCCCTTTTACTTCCACAACCAGTTACCATTTATACGCAAATTTATTCTCCATTAGACAATTAACACGCATCACTCAGTCTTCATAGAGATCCTCAGCCTTACACCATGCTTATAATTTTCTTGTGGTAAATATTTGGAGTGGGGAGTAGGAAAGGGGAGGCCCCATTAGGTAAAGGCCCAGGCAGCATTGGGCCGACTTTAGACTGGATTATAATAATAACCAATTACGTTTTATAAGTCGATTCCTCAAAAATGAAAAATTTGATAAGCAAGGTCCTAAGGACATAATAGAAATCAAATTCTTTTCCACCACCATTACTATCTTCCCATCCCAACCTTCCCTCAGTGGTTTTCCTTCAAAAAGCTTTCGGAGAGTCTCTTCCTCTGGGATGCAATAATATCAAAGAACAAAGTTTATCTGCAAAGAGGAAGGTAACCTGAAACCTCAATGTTCTACAAAGCAGGTCCTTTTCTGTGGAATAGGGATGGAAAGAAAATTGTAGCAGATGCAACAAAGTAGAATATTTGTTTGAGAATGTATGCCCCATCTTAAGCATTTGCATACTTTAATACTTACAGGGTGTTTCCGAGAAATAAAATATGTACCAAAAATCCCACATTTCCAAATCCCGCCAATGACACTTTATTTCCATAGTCTTGGGATTGCATGCTCCTGTGAGGCAAAAAGCTATGCCAACAGCAGCTGTGCTATTGGTAGTGTCTCCCATGTCAGAGAGGCTTTTGCAGATGCGCCAGGCTAAATGCAAATTTCAGCAGAGTAAAAAAAACACCACACTTCTTCCAATGGATGGCATCAACACGGTTGAATTCAACCATCCAGATGAAAGGGTGATAAAGGGCTGAAATGGAAGGCCCTGAAGGGGTGGCTTGAAGCTGCCTCTTCCAAAACTAGATTGGGGCTGCAGCAACTAGATTGGGGCTGCAGCCATGAAGCCTGCCAAAAAAAGAAGCAGCAAAGAGCCACTTCTTTTTCACTGGAAAAAGCTGACTTTTCCCACCCCGTCGCAGCCCGAAGCCAGCTTTAAGGTGCTGCAGAGGTGTGAGATGTATAAACACTGTGCTGCTGGAGCACCCGGAGATTGGCTCACATGTAAACAGCCAAGGAGGTTTCAAGACATGCAGCATATAAACATTGCGCTCTGAAGCTGCCCAGACGATGGAGCAAAAAGGCTGATTGTTTCAGCCCAAAGTCTTCTTGTACAGGGCTAGTCTTATATTTTTAGCTGCTTTAAGCAGTGCAGCAAATTGCACCCTAGATCATGTACTCAATTCAAGGTTCCTACTCCCCCTTGGCAGCCAAGCTGTTCTGCCCCATGAGGCCTCTCTCCATCCTCTTGGCAATAAAAATGCATGAAGGAGAAGGAAATGGAGAAGGAGAAGTGGTGCAATCACCACCACTACCAACAAGAATTTTCTATCCTAAATCTGCTGCCAGCCTGCTTTGTCTAATGGTAGGGTTGGCCCTGTTCCCAGAAAGAGAAATGAAAGTCTAATATAGGAAAATAAGATTCTTATGTGCACAACTGTCACTTCTAAGGAGAGATGCTGGGAGTGGAGTGGTTAATCGACAAGGCAGTCCTTCTTTTGTCCTAAAGATTTTCAGATTCAGGACTTCACACTACAAATTAGTGACTCCAGTGACCTGGATCGATTCAGAAGTACCTTCAGGTCAGCAGCTCTGAACATAGGAGATGTTCAAAAGCCCAGCTCATTCATGCCTGAAACTCTTTTCTAAGTCTATATCCATTAGTGATCTTTAAAAGGTTTTAGGTTTCCAGTCAGCAATGGAATGGGGTGGGATGGAGAATGAAATCTTATGTCAGAAGACTTTTTAAAAAGCTGTTTCTGACTCAGCTATTGACTTAAGCTACTCCATAATTGTCATAAATACTTATTCAGAAAGAATGCTAATTTAAACATAATTTGCCTTTTCGTTTTGCAAAAGAATGTTTCTGAATACAGAAATTCATGAAATCTGGATAAGGAAGGTATACTGTGTGTGCACAGTGAACCTCACAGTTCCATTTGGAAGAATGCTTGAAATCCCTGATTCCTGGCTGACTGTCCTGCCTTTTAACTAGCTCCATATAAAAATGCTTAGTTATTGAATGAAGGTTTTCATTTATTCATATAACGACAGAGTGCCAAAAACCTCAGGGAAAATGCTTTCTTGTATTAAATTTCAGCACATCATGAAACTATAATCTGAGAGCCACTAATTCTCATAAAAACATATTCTCATAAAAAACAAAAATAGTTTTCTTATTTCCACTTCTTGATGTCTGAAATAATCTGAATAATTCCTTTCCACGCACCTGCATGAAGTGTGCCCATTTTATGCAAGTGAAACTGAGCCATACAAGCAATTAAATATAAAAAGGCTGGTGAGGTGGCAGTAAGGTGAAAATAGTATATTCTATTAAAATGTAGTGAGAAGAGGTCAAATTACTGGGTTGTTTTTTGTTTTTTTTACTATTTAATAGAAAATATTTTTGAAAGTCTCCAAAGCACAATCTACAAGGCACTGATGTTGTGCTCCCCTTTCCATTCCTTTGAGCAGTATCCAAGGAAAAATACCTCACACAAGCTTCAGTGACTGCTGCCACACTGCAGAAATAAGCCATTTGACATCACTTTAACACCCATGGCTCAATGCGATGGAATTCTGGGATCTATAGTTTGGTGCAGCACCAGAATGCTTTGACAGGGAAGGCCAAGTCCCTCACAAAACTACAAATCCCAGCATTCCATAATGTTGAGCCATGGAAGTAAAAGGGGTGCTAAACTGCTTCATTTCTGCAGTGTGGCACCAGCCAAAGACTGAGATTAGGACGTTATCTGCATTGCCAAGATAGATCCAGGATGTAACTTTCTTAAGGCAGATCTTACCGTATTCACCCATCACTGAGCAGTATGCAAATCCTATTTCTGAAAAGCTGCAAGAGCAGCCTGGGTTGCATACTGGGTGCATACTGGCTGGTGATGGGTGAATACGATAAGATCTGCCATACGAAAGTTACATCCCAGGTTTATCTTGGCAGTGAAGATGATGCGATAATGTCCTGAGAACAGAGCACCTGTGTTTGCTGCTCCTTCCCTTTGGTTGAGGTTTGGCTGAGAGTTCAGAAAGCACTAGTATAACACAATGCCAAACACAGCTATGTATGTGTAGTATGTGGAGTGTTCTGTGTCCCTAAAGCTAGCCTGCTGTTCTCAAGGACAAGAGAGAATGCTGTCTTTTCACAATAGTTGAAAAATTCTTTAACTGTCAGTCAATTTGTCTCCTGGATTCATAGTAAAAGGAGTGGGCCATTTTGTCCTTTGCCTCAGGTAGTAAGTTGTCTTGAGCTAGCACTGGCAGCCAGAGTGGGATGCTAGCTCCTCAATAATTTGCAACAAGTAAATTTAACTCTATTTTTCCCATTATGAGAAAATCTTCAAAAACTGCAGATTTTGAAAACTGTGGTACATACTATTTCGGCACAAAAAACAAAAACAAAAACAAATTTTGCACAGAAAATGCTATACTTGAGGATTTATCCTTGGCAAAAAATAAATCGAGAATAGAACACACTCCTTCAGAGTATGGTGGAATCTCCTTCTTTTGAGGTCTTTAAACAGAGGCTGGATGACCATCTGTTGGGGATGCTTTGATTGAAAGTTCCTGCATGGTAGGAGGTAGGACTGGATGGTGCTTGTATTCTCTTTCAACTCTACAATTCTATGATTCTAAGATGATTTCCTTTATTCTTAAGTCTCTGCTGACTACAGCTAGTAAGCTTATCGCACAGGCCCTGGAACAGGCCTGCTATGTTAACAAAAGGGAGTGTGATGGGAACAGGAGGTGGAATAGAGTGGATCTTACTGCATAGGAGAACACAGTTGCCATTGCATTATGGATGCATCCCAGAGGGGCCGATTTTCGGGAACATTGCTAAACAGTTCCCAAAAATCAGCCCCTGGGGAACGCATCCAGAATAGAGTTTGAATTTCCAACACCAGTGGCATTCTCCTGTGCAGTAAGATCTGTTCTATACCGCCTCCCATTCCCATCATGCCCACTTTTGTAATGTGACAGGCCTGTTCCAAGGCCTGTGTGATAAGTTTATAGGCCTAAATTCCTTGAAGGCACCAGTTGCATCTGATCTGGGAAGCTAAACAAGGATACAACCAGGGAAAGAGGTTGGACCACAGCTTTTATTTGCTAGTTTGCTTTTTGAAATTCATATTGATGTTAAAAATGCATTTAACATAGCATATAATTTGGCAACCAATTGCTACTATGGATTGGAAACGACGTGCATGTGCATTTTCATGGCAAAATATACACTTTTGTGTGCATTTTGATGCATTTTTCAAAGTCAAAAACCATGCTGCAAAGTTCAGAGAAATATGGAACTAGAAGAATATTTGTGTTCCAATTTCCTCATTAGTTTAAGAGACACAAATCAGGCTGATTCATTTCCAAATGAGAACAGCAGTGGTTCAAGCTCTCTTCCAATCTGGGCAAGAGAAGCAGGATTGCCACTCCCGTTACTGCCACCCCTTCAGTCTTCACTGGAATAGAGCAGGTGTCACAGTTGCTCTCCACACAGCTTGGCAAGTATGAAATACCTGGAAAGGTCCTTCCTCAAAGCCAGGCATTGTGGACAGGCTGCCTTGGAAAACTGAGTGAGCCAAAGCCCATTAGCCGTAGGACAATATCACACTACACAGGTATAGGGCTATTATCTGCTTTAACTGCTATGGCTGCATCCTGTTATGTTCTGGGGTTTGCAGTTAGTGGGTCTTAAGAGCTCTCTAGCTAAGAACTTTAAGTGCTACCCTAAACTACAAATCTCAGGATTCCAGGAGGCACCTATAGCAGTTAAAGTGGAATAAGAGTGCTATAATGGTGTTGTTTGATATTGTCCATAGTCAGCACAGCCAGTGGTGAGGAACCATGGAACCTGCTATCCCAGAATATCCAGTGGTTTGCATCATGTTCCCAATTCCTGATGAAAGAGGAAGAGAGGGAAGGAGGGAAAGATGTACTTTTAGCATGCTACACACATACACATACCCCTCCTCAAACTAATAGAAGCTTTTGCTGGGTGAGCGATTTGTGGATCATAGTCAGAGAGCATTTAAGCTTATTCCGGTGAGGGCCACTTTTCAAAGGAAAATCCTAATGCAAATCGTTTAAAGTAATGTTATGTAAATAAGAAAGAAGACTGGCTGTGGTTTCTCCGCTAGTACTCTGTAATTTCCTTTGAAAGCCTCCCCCTCCTTCTTTGCTTTATTAAAAAGAAAAGGCACACCACCATTTGTGTTCAATGTAACCTCATTATGTCTAGTTGGCACTTTCTCTGGCAAGGCAACAGCTGCATAACTCTGATAAACTTGAGAGAGGCTGAAAAGACAAGATGTTGCTTGAGACTGATGAGTGGACTACTTGTAGGAGCTCCTCTCCCTTGGTAACGCTTGCTGCAGTTGAATCTCACCCTGGATCTCACAATGTACAAATGCACTTAAGAGACATTACATGCAGCCGTATGAGCAAATCTCTTAGAGGCGACAGACTTCCGTGCAAAAAGATGGCATGCCAGCTTGCCACCACTCCCCTACATTAATAATGATGGAAGCTTCAGCTGTGTCCAGAGTATAAAACTAATGACTGGTAAAAGGTGAGCCAAGCTCTCTAAATTCTACGCTGTCATGGATCTTTTTATGATAGTACTTACGTTGCCCTTTCTAACACCATTTTTCTCAATATTGCTGGTTTATCACCCTGGAACGCTACTGTAACGTGATGGTTTATAATGCTGTTACTTACCATGAAGTGATATTTACTATAGAGTTGTAAATATATCTCATTCTAAACCAGGATAAAAAACACAAGGTCCTCCAAATGTTGGATGACAACTCCCTTGATTTTTGACTAGAGGCAATGATAATTAGGGAAGAGGAAAGGTAGAGTCCAGCTATATCTGGAAGACCCCAGTTCTCCAGGCTTATTCCAGATAATCATTTGTTGAGCCATTGCATCTTTTATATTTATATGCTTTAACAGTGCAATTATTGGTTATAAGTAACTGCCTTATATGGAATCACTACTATCAGCTCTCTTTTCCTAGTGCCACATGCAATCTGGCTGAAAGATTTTTCATTTATTTTTCCCCCTGTAGCTGTACAACCTGTGCCTTTCAGAAGAAGATCCCTGGAACTTAACTTGTCTACCCATTCTTCATGCAAGCCATGTCTCACCATAAGGCCATCTTCAATTTCATTTCTTTGTTGCATCAAGTAAAAAATGTTTTGGAGATATCTAATACTATGGTGTTTTTTAAAGCTAATTCAAGTGTGCCAAGTTACTTCTTGGATTCCATCCTGGACTCAGAAAAGCCACTATTCACAAGTTCAAGCCCAGACATCCCAGAATTTCTTTTCTAAAAATCAATGGTTGAAATTATGTAAAAAACATTATTGGAGTCAGTTTATGAAGGAGTATCCAAAAGTTTTAATGATCACCTTTTTAAAAATTTGACAGAAAGTTTGTTTTGATTTGTAGTTGTTAACTTATCTCTGTGTAGTCACTATCTAGATTTACACATTTTTCCCAGTGTATCTTGACCCTCCAAATACCTGCTATTGTAGAAGTCTGCAGATTGCGCCTTACGAGGGGATATTGTAAAGTAATAATTATCACTCGGAAGTTATTATATTGATGAAATTTTATCAGTGTCATCATTGGTCCCTAAGTGCTTGTTGCTGAGAAAATCAACTCATTGTGTCCTTTATTTTTTTGACTGGCTCTGCCAGAAGTGACTAAAGTGTAAAACCCTTGTCAGGCGAAATCTGCAGACTTCTACAATATCAGGTATTCGGAGGGTCAAGATACACTGGGAAAATATGTAAATCTAGATAGTGACTATGTAGAGATAAGTTAACAACTACAAATCAAAACAAACTTTCTGTCATTTTTTTTTAAAAGATGATCATTAAAACTTTACGATACCCCCTCATAAGTGTAACAATCTAGGTTGATAAACTATGGCTTCATATTTTGATTTCTAAGTTGGGGGTAAAGTCAGTGGTAATTGGCATTTTCCATGTCTGGTAGTGAATCCTCTGTGGGTTTTGTTCTGAATTTTAAAGTTGCTATGCTAAGTGCTGAGTTCTCTGGGTTATCTGTCTGAAATAGGTTCGGCACCTTAGATAGTGCCTGTAGGCGAAATTCTGGTATGGATTGACCATTCCATTGACAAAGAAATCATCATCTGCTCCTGGTTCACACACATATTGGGAAACTCTTGCTCAACCCAGATGAAGTAGCAGTGCCTAGGCCAAGTTTGCAAGAGGAAGAGGTGAAAAGGGCAAGTAGGGAGTAAACTGAGCTCCTTCTCAGTATGACAAAGCATGATTTTATCAGCCTGCGATTAGTATATCTAAACTGGGACATAGTTTCATATCAAGAGAATTTATCTTCCCAACAGTTATTGGCTCTTGCAGCTCAAGTGTTGTGTCTGAAGTGGCCTTTTTGAAAATTTGCTTTTAAATGAGGCCACTTATATAAGCATCCCTGGTGATGTCAAAGTGAACCTTCAGAAGCAGGAACCGCTGAAGTCAGACTTTAATGATTATAACATGATACAAACGTAGAGAGCTTCTTCAGATTGACCTGGTACAATCCTCAGACTAACACTGCCTGCCAAGAAGTGTGTGCATTTCAAATTAATGGTTAAAGGGGTCATCTTTTTGTCATTCAGTTCTTCAAATTCTAAGATCATTTAAAATATCAGTTTCTATCAGTGAGTGCTTTGTAAGGATTCTGAGGGGGGGGGGGGGCTGCACAAGTGTTTAAGGTCACTTTGACCTAAGGGAAATCATAGATGGTAAGAAGTCTGGTATGATATAACTTAGATTTATTGTGGGACAGCTGTTCAGAAGTTATTGTGTTTAATAGAATCTTAACTATATGAATTTAGGATAGCACAAAAAATTGTCCAGACTTTTAAAAAAAAACCCTTAGGCCCTGTCTGCACCAACGCTGGACTGCATGGAGTGTCCTTCCTCTGGATCTGTCCCAAACCTCCCCTGTTTGCACCTAGAATATAGATATAAAACTGGGTGCCTGGCCATACATGTGTCTTACTGAGCTGCCCAGCACATCTACCACTACTGTCACAGGGCACTTGGCTCTGGGGTCAGAATGAGGTGTCCAGTCATGGAAAACATGACTGGGTGATTCATTTTGACCTCAGAGCAAGTGACTGGCCACAGTAGCAGAAACACCAAAGAGCTCATCAGGATGCATTTCAGACAACCACCCTGCATTAAAATGGACGATCTTCCTGGAATATCCAAAACAACTGGTGAGTTTTTTTTTTAAAAAAAAAAATGCAAGGTAAGAGGGATAAACCTCAGTTCTGATATTGAGCAAGCTGCCCACCATCCAGTTTGCTTTGACCAACAATGGGCTTTGGGCCATGTGAAGTCCAGTCTCCCCACTGTAGAAATGATGTAGTTTGACACCACTTTAACTGCCATGGCTCCATCTGACAAAATTCTGGGATTTGTAGTTTTGCGAGGCATCAGTACTCTTTGGAAGAGAAGGCTAAAGATCTTATAAAACTACAAATCCCAGAATTTTCCCAGTCTCTTTATTCAACTTGAAATCAGGTTTTGATCTTCAAGACATGTGGACAACATGATATCCCCAACCTGACAGATTTACTTATCACTCCCTGCAATATTCGTCATCCTCAAGTATTGATATGTTTCTAGTGGCCCATCCCCTGTATCTGAAACTAAAAAAGATGTCAATTCTACCAAAAGCAGAATCTGATCACAACCCCATCCTTCTAGAATTGGAGGTGGGGTTTAAACAATGGAATTGGAAACTAAACTTGGACTTACTTCTGATACTAAATTTCTAGAAGACTTAAAAAACAATATTAAAAATTACTTTAAAAAACTGCAGAGATTAAGCCCAAAATGGTCTGGGATGCACACAATGCCTTAGTTAGGGAACTACTCATAAAAAAGTACCGAATTAAAAAACATTTGACTAAATAAAATTTACAGAATTAGAAAACAACTTTAAAAATGTGGAAAAGAAATTAGAAGCAACCCTAATTCAAAGAAATCCAGAATAATATAACATACCTGAAAAAAGAAAAAGATTGAAGTTATACTCAATGATGACATTAGACATGAGGCCAAAAAATCAAAACATTTCTTTTTTCAACACTCTACAGAGGGCACTGAAGAAAAAAAGAGTGGGGGGGGGGAATGAGGGGTGCTTCAGTGAAAGTATTGGTGCACAAGAAAGACAAGGGGAGCCAGTGGCTTTTAGGACCAAGATGAGGGGTTAACATGTAGCAGTGACAAATGAGGGGTGGCAAAATGGAGCTTACACATTTGGGCCCCTGCTTAACCTTTGTAAGCTTTGCTGGGACTTGGCTAGCAGATTGGAGCTGCTGCGCTGCTCTTGCTTTCTTTCATTGGGCAGGCCAAGAGAAGACATAGTAGAAGAATGAATGTTTGGTGGAGGAATGACTTGAAGCTGTGCAGGGAAGGCACACTTCTAGGGAAGGAGGGGAGAAGTATCCATTGCAATACTTCAAAAGTGTCCTTTGCTTTTCTTGCCTCTCTTGGATCGAGAACCCTTCCTCATTGGGGAGAAAAGTGGTAAGCTAGCTGAACCCCTCACTGGCCCAGTGAAGGATTGAGAATCCTTCCTTGCTGGGGAGAAGCTTCTCCCTTTGCATCTGGTTACCTTAGCTGCAGCAACTGAGCAGCCAGTTGACCAGTGACCAAGAAGCCCTTCACCTGTGCTGCAAGCTCAGTGCAGATGAGAGGCTTCTCAGTAGCTGCTTGACCACTACTCCCTTGACCACTGCTTGACCACTGCACCCAGTCATCCCACAAATAGCAACTGAACATCTGGCCAGATGGGTATCTTTGGCTGTAAGGCCAGCACAGGCCATAAGGAGGAGATGGCCCGGGCACATGAGAGGCAGAAGAGGAGGTGGTGGGGAGCTGGGCATGACTGAGGTAGTTGCTGTTGGCCATCTGGCTGCTGCACAAACAATAGGCCTAATATCAAGAAATAGGCATTGGGGGAGGCACTAAGATTGTTGCTGAAAAGGAAAGGGGAGGGTAGCCCCCAAACGTTTGGAAGCCACTACTCTAGCGGGCTCATAAAGGGACATATGGTCCTTCAAATATCCTGGACCTAAGCCATATATCGCTTTGTAAGTCAAAAACAGCATTGTAAATTGTGCCTGAAAATGGGCCAGCAGCCAATGAAGGGAGTTGTGTGCTCCTCTTTAAAAATGGTGGTGGGTTGAATAAAACTGCTAACTTTGTGGCTACATCAGCACTACTGGAATGTATTCCTCTGGTCTCAATTGATTCCCTGTGGAATTGGCTCCTTTCATTTATGTAAGTATCAATTTACATCACAAATTCAGGAACACCTTGATTTAAATTGACACTCACCTGTATCTCCCATTTTTTTTAACTAGCTCAGTGTGTGACAATGCACTTCACATGCAGCAAGTTCAAGATTCAGCCCAGGAACCTTTGGATATGGCTGCGAGACTCTTATCTAAAACCCTGAAGAACTGCTAGCAGTCAGCACAAAAGCACCAAGTTAGAGACAGGACTGGCTCAGACTGTTTTTTCTGCCTCAAATGAAGAACAAGGTGGTGTCTCTTCACAACTCATGTTCAAAAGGCAAATAGATGGGAAGTTGATTTTTTTTTAAATGCTGGCAATGAGAGAGCATTCTCTACCATACCTGGATATAACATGTTAGTTTGGGGAAGGACATTGTTCGCCATGTGCCATAAGGATGCCTCCTTCAGCACCTTGCTGATCTCTTCTTTCATCATGACCTTCAGGGATATGTGAGAGGTAGCACCATGTGTAAAAAGAAAGAAGATTGTAATTACCTTTTGGAAGCTTTACAACGAAAGAAAAATATGCATTTTAAGAAAATGCAAGAATACCACAACTCTGGTCCCTAAATTTTAAAGTTAGTATAGGCTTCTTCTGCAAGCCTCAAGTCAATAGTTCGAGATGCTTTTGGCATCCTTGAGCACTCAGGTCAGACAAGAACAAACACCTTCCACAGAAAGAGTACATATTTTTCTTGATTTCAAAACAAGGAGTGGTAAACTGAGGAGGGGGATCTCCACTCTCACAGGTATGCCTACACAAGGTTGTTTTCTTTTCTAAAAAGGGAGACAGGGGAAGAAAAAGTGGTTCAGAGCTGGTCACTACTGAGTTCCCCCCCCCTCCCAATTCCTTGTGGCAAAATTCCAATCAACGAGCTATAAACTGGGGAATACCAGTCATTTTTTTATTTATTTATTTCATAAACATTGCACTAAATTAGATAATTCCAGGGGGACAATTAGAAACAAGGCATATTACTTTTCTTCCCATGTAAAGCCTATTAAGCTTATTACACAAATTCCTTCAAGGCTTTGGGAGCAGAGCCTGCACTTGATAGACGAAGGAACTTTCCTCCCAAAGCCGTTTACTCTCTTTTAATGAGGCTTGTGAGCTCAGAGAGTTTGATTAGCCTGATGGGGTGCTTCTCCCCCACCAACAACCAGAACCTTTCTATTCCCCCTTTTCTTTCTTTCTTTTTTTAATAGCTTTCTCATTAGCCATGTTATCAGGCAATGAGAGCTACTAGTCAAACACTAGCCTATAATCATTTTTGTTTTCAGCATTTTGCTGAAAACACAGGATTGGGAATCCAGAGGTACGAACACTATTTCTAGCAGGAACACACATGGGGGTGGTAAAAAATAAATTCCTAGTGAGATATTCCCTAAATTGCACCTTCAAAGAACCATACAATAGTCATTATAATCTCACCCAGACTAAATGAGTAGGGGGTCCTCAGAGAAGGTCTGCCTGCATAGTGGTTAACTAATAAAAGAACGCAGCAGCAACTGTTGGTTGCTTGAATGGGCCTGAAGGGTCACAACTATTGAAATTGTGACTGGTCTAGACACCACCCTTTCAAAAGGAACCATGCATGGACCTCCACACTGTTCCAGATTGACCTTTGTTCACAGCTTGAAGTGATGGGTATAATTTATTAAGCTGCCAGCCACCTGGCTCACTCAGCAGGGCCAGCTCTGCCATTTAGCAGAATGAGGCAGTTGCCACAGGTAATGGCTTTTGGGTGTCATGAAAGGACAGTGAGTTGTTAGTTATTTACTTTGAAATTGTGGTTATAACTGCCAGGAATGGGGAGAGGTGCTTGAGGAACTTTCTGCCTCATGAGCTGCATGTAGTGAGTTGTTGTTGTATTCCTTCAAGCCCTTTCCTTCCCAGTTTATGGCAACCCTAAGGTGACCCTATCATGGGATTTTCTTGGCAAGATTTGTTCAGAGGAGGTTGGCCATTGCCTTCCCCTGAGGCTGAGAGAATGTGACTTGTTCAAGGTCACTTAGTGGGTTTTGTGGCCAATCTGAGAATCAAACCCTGTTCTCCATAGTTGTAGTCCAACAACTATACCATGGATGTGGCTAAAAAAAATGTAGGGTGGGGTGGGGACATTTGCTGCTTCAATTGATATCTAAATATCATGAGCAGAAGGAACTGAAACAGCCAATTAAACCTGATGGAAAGGTGAGAGTATGGCCCTGTCTGTACTGGCCAAATAAAATTGCCTTCCCCTATCCTCTCAGTGAGAATTCCAGACAAGGCAGGACTCAATCCCCAAGTTTGTGTGAATGGTGAAGATGATGCCGGGACTGTTTAGCACCAAACCTGAAGTACACGTCACTTACAATGGATTTAAGCAAGCCCCTAGTTGCTTTGAATCTTCCCAGAATACCCCAAGGCCTTTATTCCTATGCTGGCAGCTGTTTAAAATGTGCCTTGCTGTGCCACTTGGTGTGGCCATCATATTGGCAAGTCAGAACAAGGCACCCAGCCATATGATCAAGGCTGAGTATCTCATTCTGACCTCAGACCAAGTGATTCACTGCCAGTGCAGCCGCAGCAGGACCCATGTGTGAACATGTGCCTGGCATTCGAACGGAAGGTAACAGACAGAGCTTGGAGCAGCTCTGAGTCTAGGATACAAACATCACATAAGTTTAAGGACACACTCAGGGGTTGTAAATATTGACCTTAAGGGGCAATGGGAGGCCACCTCTTTCCTGGTCGGACCAGGGCCGTGGCAACCTCACACTGCAGCCCTGACCTGGCCTCTGGAGGGTGCAGAAAGGAGCTGCAAAAAGTGGCTGCTTTTTGAATCCTTCAAGGGGTGCTATATCCATGGTGGCACGGCTTTATGATGCCTCTTCAGTGCTGTATTATGTGGATGCAGTGCCGGAGGTGCATCATGATGGCATGTGCCATCTGGACCGGCATGCACCATCATGGAGCCATGGGGGCAGAGTTCAGGTATCCAGCATCAGAACACTGTGCCCTGAATCTGCCCACAGGTCTGTATAGGGCCACAGACACATGTATGTGTCTGGGGTTGTATATATGCACTCTTGGTTCTCCAACTATCCCAGTTTGCTTCGACAAGAAATGGACTACTTCAAGGGATATTAAAAGAAAGGGGAAGACAACATATTAGTTAAACGTTATAAGCAAAACGTACAAACTGTATGGGCACATATGCCACATTTTAATTTACATAGAAACATATAACTATTGAAAAATAGCATACTAAACTAAATGGTTGACGTGTTTAAATCAATACTCTATACACTTACGAAGCAATTTGACAATCATCTTACATGGATTCCTTTTTAAAAAAGTGTTGACTCCAAAGCTTTCAACTAGTTACATATTTTTCAGAGTAGTGGTTTTATATTTTTATAGATTTCTTTTTGTTTGTGTGCATCAAGTCCATCTTAATCATAACAATTTGGCAATATATTGAGAGAGACTTCAGGGAACATATGAAAACCTGAACTCTAAAGTAGGAGCTTATCCCATCGGGGAAATAAGCGGGCTTTCCTCTTCCGGCTTCAATTCTGGATCCAGGATGCCCCCGGATTTTATCATAACTAAATCACCACTGATCTAGCCATAATGCCACTGCCCAGATGCATCCCAAGCCGAAGCATCACTCAGCTGGCCATTATTTGAAGTTGGAAGTTCCCAGACTTTGAAAAAGTGCAGGCTGAGCAAGGCTTTGACCGAGGATGCATCCGGGCAGCAGCATAATGACTAGATCGGTGGTGATTTAGTTATGAAAACATCGAGGAGCATCCCAGATCTGGAAGCTTCCTGGATCCAGAATTGAATCTGGAAGAGGGAAGCTGGAAGAGGGAAGTTCAGCAAGTCCAAAATTCCAAGCTATAAAGAAGATACATAGAAACAAGGAGGCTCATGTAGGTGGTCTAAAGATTGAGCTCATGGGTGGATTCGACTGTGCCCTACAGAAAAGATGCTTCCTGTAAATCCTTAGTACTGCTTCACAAGGACAAAGTACTCTCCAAAACGTCAAAGCAATAGATCTAATTGGACAAGTAAATTGATGTAAAATGCATTTTGCTTCTCTGTAGCTTAGAGCATTTTTAATAATAATAATAATAATAATAATAATAATAATAATAAATAAGGCACTACAAATAAAGTAACTCTGTTAGAGCCTTTCAATTGGCTGTCTTTTTATTATTATTTCTCATGGATGTCCACTGAAATAGCTCCTTAATATTACCATAAGCCAGATACTGCAAAAGTATACTCTGTACACGTTTAGAGCATATCAACAGAGCAATGATGGCAAATCTTTTAGGAACTGAGTGCCCAAACTAAAAGGCCTTCTGGCACCATGTACTATTATCTGGTGCCAGGGGCGGGATTTTCAGGGGGAACGGGGCTTCTGGGGCAGGATTTCCACCCTTTGGGATGGGACTTTCTGGGGCAGGACTTCTTCCCCCCGTCCCTCCCGGGCCTTCAGCTGCCTCTCCAGAGACAGCTGAAGACCCAGGGGGGCAAGAGCAGATGCACTCCTGTTCCTCCTCGTCCCTGCCCTCCACATGCCATGAAAAATGGCTTTTTGTGCCATCTCTGGCATGTGTGCCATAGGTTCACCACCACAGAGCTAGAGAAGAAAGAGTGAACCTGGTGTTGAGATCTTCTGCAGTGGATTTGTTCACTGTCTTATTGATATCTCATGCACATTTGGTGGAAATTCAAGGGAGGGTTTCCTCAAGGGCTGCATCCAGACTTTGAAATTCCCTTTCAAGGATAGATCACTTAGCAACCTTGATATGTATGCTTTTTTGTTGTTGTTTCAAACAGGGATTAGGACTACTAAATTCATTTCTCTCATTTACTGTTTTATTGTTTTATATAGTGGTCCCTTCGTATCTGCTGTTTGGATCCAGGACCACCGTGGATAACAAAATCTGTGCATTCTAAAGTGCCATTAAATACCATGGCAAAATAGAATGGTGTCCTTTATAAAATGTTGTTTTGCTTTTGCTTTTTTAGAATTTATACATTTTAAAGATATTTCCAAATCTTGGATGCTTGAATAGATTTTTTTTTTTAAAAAAAACTGTATATAGAGGGCTGGCTACAGAGAGAGGGGGGTGAGGATTGTTTCAGCATTATGTTTTTGAATTTTATGTTTTTGAATTTTGATTGTTCTATTACTTTTTAAATTTTCCCAGATAAAGTAAACCCATTGAATCAGAATGCTTACTCACCATTTGGCAATTGAGTCCATTGGTCCACAAAATTTGGGACAAGCAATTGGATTTAGGCCAGTATTTATTATTACCATTATCTCTTGCTCCCCAACTCGCATTATATATGGGCATAATATATGAAAATACAGAATACAAATTACATAAACAAAACATTTTTTAAAAAAATAACATAAAATAATAGTATAAAGACGCCTCTGTTTCATAGATCTCAACCTATTTTATACATCCAGCCATGAACAGTAATTTTTTTTTTGTATATTTTAGAATATGAAACAAGTTGTTGGTACCAGTATATTCTGTCTTATTTTCCTTCCTTCACTAGAAAGCACCCAGAACTGCTCATCTCTGAAACTCTAGCCATCATCATGACACACATATATTAACACTATATATATATATATATATATATATATATATATACAAATCTCCTGCAGTAGCTAATACATTATGTAGACCTACTGAATTATAATAGGAATTCAGAATGTGTGAATCTCCTCCTAATCACTGTGCAAATGGTACTGAATTATAGCTAGAAACTGCATAGAAATATACAGCTTTTTACACCAAGCAAAATCTTGAAAATGGCTTTCATACAATTACCTCAGAAAGCTTCTGTTCTCTTGATGTAGGACACTATTTACAGTCCATCTTCTTTCTATTATATATATAAAAAAGCAAGAGCATGGGGGGCGTATTGAAACTCAGGAGAGCTGAATAGACTTAAATGGCAATCAGAGTTGGCCAATGGTAGCTATTCGCACACTGAACTCACAAAGAAATTAGACACAGGTATTCTTCTTTTCATGTTTTTCTGGATCAGCAAGCATTGATTCTGACAGCATTCCACTGGGATTACTCAAGCAAGTGAGCAGGTTGGAAGGAAAATGATGGAGATCATCAAAGCATAAAACAATAATAAAAATACTCACGGCCTCCCCCAGCACCCAAAGTTTTGATGGATGACAGGAGAGAAATGCAACTGAGAGTCAAAGTATATTTTCATTTTTCGGAAAAGAGTTTCCAAAGATAGGGTTGCTCTGAAATTCTTCAGTGGAAAATTACTGTGCAAATGTGGATGGATTTCAGGAAATTAAAATGTACAGAAGTCAACATAAACCACTATTCTGTTGCTAATCAGCATTCCCAATCTTATTCATCAGTTAATTTCCTGCAAACTATTAGAGATCCAGCATGGAGTTGATGGTTAAATTTCCTGATAGCCATGGAACCAACTGGGTGACCCAGGGTGAGACACATACTCTTAGAAAACCCCATGATAGTATCACCTTAGGATCACCATAAGTCAGAAATGACTTGAAGGCACAACAAAAACAGCAAGAAGAAGAAGATTGATTGATTGTATGAAATCAGTATAAATAATTGCAAACACCTCATTGAAAAGTTACATGCCTTCTTTTTTGAAAAGTGGTGAGAAACCAGAGGTTTATGGCCATACCACCCTGAACATGCCCAATCTTGTCCACAGTGTCTGGTTTTAATGTATTGTTATAGATAACTGATGGGCAGCAAACAATAAAATGTTTTCATAGAAAATCAAGTCCCCCATTGTTTACACACACACACACACACACACACACACACAGAGGAGTTTATAAGACGTGAAGCCTGCCGTCACCCAAACATCACCAAACTGCGATGGAAGTGCCATGGTGGGATCGTGCCTGGGGCTATTAAAGTGTTCCACTTTTGTTTTCATCATGGACTCATTCTTGTTACTGTAACGATTTAATCCATTACTAAAAAAAGGTCAGTTTTCCTTTTTTTAATTTTAAACAAGAATAAAGCATACAGGTATAACAATTCATAATAGCAGAAATATCCATCAAAATACAACCAACAACAAACGAGTGCACATCTTCTCCAACATATTACTGCTCATTCTTGAGAGTTTTACAGGCCTGCAATACTATTTGTAGATAATTTTCTTTTTTTAATTTTTTTTTTATTTTATTGGGGGGAAAAAGATTACATCTTGTTCTGGAAACATAATATTACAACCAGGTTTGTATTTCTTCATTATATAATACCAAATTGGGATTTTATCTATTGAACAATAAACAGATTAGGATTTATATTTATTGAAAGCTTCTGATTTCCATAACCTTCTTACTTTGTCCCATTTCCGCATAAATTCTTGTTCCATTTTCCCATTTAAGATCATCGTTAATTTATCCATTATTGATAATTCATGTAATTTTACAATCCATTCTTCAGTTAAATCTTCAGGCCTGAAGAAGTGGACAAGGTGTTCTAAAACCATTTGCATTTGCACTGTGTATTACATCCTTGGCCCTCAACAGGCCTGCTCCTTGTGGTTCACTGAAACAGTGGCAACCAATGGCTTCCATATGAATGGGGCAGTAAATCCACTCTGGATTTTACTCCAGATTCTAAAGGTGTTGTCCATGGTGTTCAACCCTATCCCCCAAATAGGTTCAGAACATTGGATAGTCCCTTTAAAGTTTATATTGAACGTTTTGGTGTGCGATCCCGAGAGTCCTATTCTCATCCCCATAATGGAGGAAAAAATGAATGCAATAAACTTCCTAGAAGATTGGGAAGTGTTATTACAGTATAACCATCTTTACGTATCCAAAGAATGACCTTCTTTGTGTTATTACAGTATAACCATCTTTACGTATCCAAAGAATGACCTTCCAAAGAATTTAGAAGAATTTCCTGATAGTAAGGCCTGTTTAACAGTGGAGAGTGTGGCCTTGGAAGATGGTGGACTCAATGAAGATTTTTAAACAGAAATTCAATGGCCATCTCTTCAGGCTGCTTTAGCTATGGATATCTGCATGGCAGAAGGCTGGAATTGGGGACCTTTAGAGTTCCTTCCGGCTATATATTATCTATATAGCTCTATAATTCTGCAATATTATGATTTGAGTTTAGTCCCAGTGATTTCTTTTGCTAAATTGTGACAGATTTAAAAGAGATGTGTTGCAGTCAAATTCATTTGCACTTTAATACTTTTATAAACCCTAGTCTTTGCTTCATGTTTCAGTTTGTATACATTGCTAGATAAAGTTCACACATAAATATATTACCTAAAACAGTGGTTTTCAAATATAAAGCCATCTTAGGTCTTTCATGCTTGTGCAGCCTTGGAGAAAGTGGGTAAAGACATTTGAAATCATTTTTTTAAAGCACCTGTTCCCCATCTCACCTCAAATTTCTGTCTCATACCTCACATTTCACAGTGGTTGAGTTTGTCTCAGCTCAGCCTTCAGAACTAGCAAGATGACTGAGCAAAGATTATTTAGGCAATCTCACTGTTCTGACCTGCATTACTGGTTTTTAGAAATCTATAGTAATCCTTGAATTCACAGTGAATGTCCAACAACATAGGGGTATGTCATGGAATGCATACTTCCAGAAACAATGACAGTAGTGATAATAGTTGTTGTTTTTAATATTACTTTATTCTGTTTTGCTCAAATTTTATATTAGTTTATCAGATGAATGCAAAGGCAACTACATAAACAGGAAAAATATAATTGTAATTAAAAGTATGGTTAAAAACTGTTCTGATGTTTGTTGTTTCAAAACTTTTTTTGATAATTTGTGCTCATAAATGGGCCATTCATTGAGCTTCTGTGATAAAATTGCAGTATTCCAAGAACATGGAAATTATCTTCCTAGAATTTCAATTGCTAACATGATCATGAAGGGATACTGGGATTTTAAATCCAAACAGTAATTTTCCAAGCTTACATTTCACAAATCATTGTATTGAAGAACTCAGATACTATCATAATAAAACATACATACACGTTTTTGAAGGATATTTATGTTTACAGGCATGCTGTGGTTATATATTTTATGAACAATAAACGTTAAAACATGAACATGGTGGCTGTTGACAGTAGACAAATACACGCATCCCTCCAGATTTGCGGCTTTGATATTTGTGAATTTGATTATTCACAGATTTGATTAATATGTGCTCTCTAGGAATATCTAGGTCCTCCAGTGCAACTCTGTGGTCAACTTTAACTAAAAGTTGCACTGAAAGACCGAGAGAGTCTTAGAGAGAATACTCAACTAGGCATTTGTAGCTCCTCCAGTTCAGTTCTATGGTCAGTGTCTGTTGGATGTTTACTACAGAGATGCACTGGAGGACCTAGAGATGCCTAGAGAGGCATCCTCTCAGGAAAAAAAATGGTGTTTTTGTTATTTGCAGTTTTTCCATATTCACAGGGGTCTTGTGCTTCTAACCCTAGTGAATATGGATGGACAAATGTATAAATAATATTCTATTTGCTGTTGAAGACTCTAGTAAATGTTTAGTATCCAAAGTGTTGTACAATATTTGAGTGTCCAAGCACTGTGTGTTCAAACTTATTACAGCATGCCAGATGATCAGATATAGAAAATACATGAATGCTGGGCTTGGTAGGAGACATCACATCACATTTGCAAAATCTCATAAAGATTGAGGAAAAGCTTAATTCTTAGTTATTGACACGGGGGGGGGGGACCCTATGTCCCACCAAGATTATTTCTGTACCTCACAAATGGTACATGTAACATTAGTTAACCATTTTTTCAGAGCACAACATCCTGTCTTAAAATATTTCCAAATCATCTCACTTTAGTACAAGCTAGAGTGAATTATTCTTTTAGCTTCTAGTTTATAGGTCAGGAGACATGATACTTCTTTTTTTAAACAACCTTCCTTGCAGATGCAACACTATCACCTAACATTTTCACTGGCTCTTGCATTTATACTCATAAAATTATCAGGCATATGGTGGTGCCAAATGAGTTCAGAAAAGAAAACACACCACGATGTACTCAAGTGAACAATGTGTTCATATTCCCCTGTGATTCTACACAACTCTGCAGCATAGTAAAATTGATGAGGAATGTTCAGGTCCAGCCACTGTGTCAGATTATTTTCCACAGTTTTTTGAACATACACCATAAGCAGGAACAACTTCCTTGCCCTTCGACATTTCCCAAAAACAGTACTCTGATTCATGATTTTACCGGCATAATTCTGGCACACTTTCATTCCTTTGCCAATAAAGCTACCAACTGAGCAATTCATTCCTGTGCTGGTAGACTGAATTAACAATATGGGTCATATGAGAGATTTGCAATTTCCCTGTCAAATATTAGAAAAAGACTTAGGTGCAAAATAGACAGGCAGATGGGGGCAGATCCCAGCCGCTCTGATGACATGTTGTTTACATGATGCATGCCCCTGGAGCACCCAGCAGCCACCCTGGGACTGTGTTGGGGCCCCATAAGGTGGACCAAAACCAGCCCCAAAAGGAGCAGATCTTCTAGCCCCTCCTTCCTGCCCATCTGCTTTGTCCCTAAGTAATTCCATCTGTCCTTATTTTTGAAAGACTTCCTGTGAATTCCAGCATTGACCTGCAGTGTGTGTTCTTCCTTAGTGTCCATCAGTAGGTCAAGAAAGGAAAGGGGTTAAATGTCCTTCTCTTGACACGTGCTCTGTGTTTCAGCTTTGGGCAGGGGGATAAGCAGAAGTAGAGCACCCAACCACCCCATTTTTTTCCCCCAAAATCAGAAATTATTTTCCAGTTTTCAGAAAAGGCTATTTGAGCGGGGGGGGGGGGGGAGGATGGCAGATAGCCTGAAATTGGACAGATGTCGTTTTGGAGGCTACTGGATGCACAGGTTTTCATTTGCAAGGTAAAAATTAATGTTCAGGAATGGGGAGGCCAATGGACCTGCTAAAACATAGTAGGCTTTGGGGGGATACCATTGGACCCATGGACTGCACAATTTCCAACTCAGGCCTAAGGGCTCGACTTGCCTTGGAAAGGAGAAAAAGCAATTCATGTACTGACAACCTGCTACTCCCATGGGGTTCCTGTCTGATATGTTGACCCGGAAAGCAATGAGCCTTAACCCCCAAGCAATAGGATGGAAAATGTTAGTTTGCCTGAGTAACATTTTGTTACAGAATCCACACAGAACTAGACTGCAATTGCCACAGATACCAGTGGTTTGCTACATACAAGGTTCTTTCTGCAAAGCAAGACTTCTTTTATCCCACTAATAATAAATAAATAAAACTTTTATTTATATCCCGCTTTTTGTTAAGACATTCAAAGCGGCGCACATCATTAAAATAGTACAACAATATATACACAATATCCCACCCCCAAAGAATTAAATAGTTAAGGATTAAAATGACATAAACATTAAAATCATTAAAATCAAAGACAGTGGGTGAAATCATAGCATATGTGGGAGAGATCATTTTGGCCAAGTACTATTCCGGGAAGGCTTGCTAGAAGAGATCCATCTTGACAGCTTTCTTGAAGCTAAATTGGTAATTTGATGGATCTCGTCCAGCAGGCCATCTCAAAACCTGGGAACAGTTGCAATCTCCTCTGGGAGGTCACAGTCAGTCTGGTCTTTAAGGGCTGCAATAAATTTCTCCCAGAGGACCTGAGTGCATGGGGAGGATTATATGGAAGAAGGTGACCCCTTAGATAAGTTGGGCCCAAGCCATGTAGGGCTTTAAAGGTGATAACCAACACCTTGTACTGTTCCCGGAAACTAATAGGCAGCCAGTAGAGTGACTTTAATATTGGTGTTAAGTGGTCACTCCAAGTTATCAACTCCGGTTATCAACCTGGCTGCCATATTCTATACCAGTTGGAGTTTCTGGACTAGGCACAAGGGTAGCCCCATGTAAAACTCATTGCAGAAATCAAATCTTAAGGTTACCAGTGCATGTACTACAGTTTCCAGGAAAGGGCGCAGCTGGCCGAAGCTGATAACAGGCGCTCTTGACCTCGCATTCCCCTGATTTCTCATGTGAAGCACCCCCAGACTGTGAACACAGTCCTTTGAGGAGAGTGTGAACCCCTCTAGGACTGGAGGTTGCAACCCTATGCCTGGTTTAGGGGCCCCAACTGTGAGTACCTCCATTTTTTCTGGATTCAGCTTGAGCTGGTTTTCTCTCATCCAGTCCACTACTGCCTCAAGACACTGATTGAGGGGAGAAATGTCATCTGTCATTGCTGCTGATGACCGAGATGTGGAGAAATATATTTTGGTGTCATGAGCGTACTGATAATACCTTGCCCCATGTCTACGGATGATTTTTCCCAGCAGCTACATATAAATGTTGAATAGCATTGGGGACAGAATGGCCCCCTGAGGGACGCCACAGTTAATTTCCGTTTTTGAGGAGCAACTGTCCCTGAGCATCACCTTCTGTAACCTCCCTGAGACCGAAAGGAGCGGAACCACTGCAACGCGGTGCCTCTGATTCCTAACCCTCTCAGGCGTTCCAAGAGGATGTTCTGATCTAAATTTATGCCACACTACATTGTTCAAGCCAATGTAACATCCTGGGATGACCCTCCACCACCACCATTTCCCATTGAGCCATGATGCACCAAAGCAGGAATTAATCTGCTCTGAAATTTCTTCCATGGTGGTGGAATTCCGTGGTGGAATTCAATGGAAAATTATTCACAGTAATAGAAGTGCACATTTTGATCTATTTAACCTGATTTTATTTTTATTACACCTGGTAGAGTCAGCGTGGTATAGTGGTTTGAACACTGGATGATGATTCTGGAGACGAGGGTTCAAATCCCCACTCAGCCATGGAAACCCACTGAGTCACCTTGGGGAAGTCATATTCTCTTCTCCTCTGAGGAAAGGGAAGGAAAACCCTGCCTGAACAAATCTCACCAAGAAAACCTTGTGATACTTCTCCTTAGGGTCATCATAAATTGGAATTGACTTGAAGGCACTTCTCTCTCTCTCTGGTCCAGTTTGAGACCGTTTAACTGGCTCAATGCTAGGGAACCCTGGGGATTGCAGTTTATTGTGGCACCAGAGCTCTCTGACAGAGAAGGCAAAATGTCTCACAAACTCCAGTTCCCAGAATTCCCTAGCATTGAGCCAGGGCGGTTAAAGTGGTCTCAAACTGTACTATTTCTGTGGTGTGATTTGGACCTCTCTCTCTTGTATTTATTAGCTGTGGGTATATACACAAATAGTATTTGGGACATGGGGTTAAAACTGTACAACTCACATGGTTCAAGAGGTTTTTTTGGGTTTTTAAAAAATTTGTTTTAAATTAAAAACTCTTAGTGAATAAGGGCTAAGAGTTCATCTTTATCTTTATTGGATCATGCCCCTTACTCAAAAAATTAAGAAAATCCTAGACCTTATAGTAGTTTTCCCTTACACTCTGACACCTAGTATATTTCAATCTTTTTTTTTTTTTCCAAATCAGCTCCCATCGATATAAATTGGGGTTATATCCAAAATTTTGGGACCATTTGACCATATTGGTTTTAATCACTTCGCCTTCTAAAAAAAAATTCTATCAAACACTTATGCAATCTTGAAAGTGGCTTCTCATTGTTTGACGATAATTCTATTTCCAGTTTTGTTTCACTATTTCCAAACCCTGTTAGCTTCAAATCCATTGACACCCTTTCTTTAAGCTGCCTGTATAGAAACCAATTACAATCCCAGCTCCTTTCTTTAAGTTCTTCCTGCGACTTTAATTTTATTATTCCATCACTTGTTTTTAAAATATCTTTATATCTCATCCAATCGTTTCCAGGTATCTGAGTGCTTCTGAATAACGCTTCCTGTGGCAAGGCCCATAAAGGGATTTTCATTCCTATTCTCCCCTTGTGCTTTGTCCAAATTTGAAGTAAAGAACTACAAATAAAGTGATTTTTAAATTCCTGGTTAGCTTGGATCTTATTATAAAGTAAATAGGCATGCCAACCAAACCTTAAGTGGGCACCCTCTAATTTCAACAAATGTTTATCTGTTAAGCTAATCCAGTCCCTTAACCAAACTAAACAGACCGCTTCGTAATATAAACGGAGATTTGGAAGTGCCATCCCCCATCTTTCTTTTGCTTCCTGTAGATATTTTATATTTATTCTTGATTTTTTGCCATTCCAAATATAGTTTAAGATAGCACGTTGACAGACCTTAAAGGGAGCATAATTTTTGATGATAGGAATGATATTAAATAAGAACAGAATTTTGGGGAGAGCATTCATTTTTATTGAGTCTATCTTACCTAAGACCTATCAAATCAGACATGTGCCATCCCATAGGATACAAGTACTATTGAAAGTCATCTGGAAAGAGCTGATGTTTTTCAGTAGCACTAAAAAAATCAGTAAAACAGTTTTAAATAAATTTATTATTTATTCAGTATATTTGCATCCTACTATTTGCATGCCTCTGAAAATGGAATTCAAATTTGCTATTCAAAAAAAATGAAACAAAGCAAGTATAGCAATAAAAATAAAGCAGATTATTTAAAGCAAATTAGATCATTAATATTAAAACATTTGATTAATTAAAATGTAACAATTAATTAAAATATATTAATTTTAACAATATTAAGAAACCAGGTGACCACCGGTGATTTGCCTAACTGAAGTAAGTGATGAAAATATCAAAATACTGAGATTTTCTGTTCCTTATCTCACTCATTAATCAAAATGGATCCTGTAGCCAAGAAACCAGAAGAAGACTAGGATTCAGAAGGCAGCTATGACTGAACTAGACAAGGTCTTCAAATGTAAAGATATATCAATGAACACCAATGTCAGAATCATGGTATTTCCCATTTCTATGTATGGTTGTAAAAGCTGGACAATGAAGAAAGTTGACAGGAAGAAGATTAATTCAGTTGAAATGGGGAATTGGGGAACAGGCTGTTGCACACACACACACACACACCACACAAATGTTTCCTAAAGCTAATCAAGCCTGGACTTTTTCTAGAAGCCAAGATGTCTAAAGTGTAGGTGATGTCCTTTGGAGACAACATAAGATGGCATGAAGTAACGGAGCTGATGATAATGCTTTAGATCTTTGAAGACAGTAGGAAAAAAGGAAGACCAAATTAACAAATGAAAAAGAAATATTATTATTATTAACCTTTATTTATACAGCGCTGTAAATTTACACAGTGCTGTACATACAATCTTATATTTAGATGGTTCCCTGCCCTCAGGCTTACAGTCTAAAAGAGACAACACAAATGGAGAAGGGAAAGGTGGTGGGAAGGGGATGAGGTCCAGTGGTTCTTCTCTCCCTCCGGGGCCTGGACAAAGGCAGATGGAGTGGAGGGAGATGGACTATGCAAAAACCCCAGTAGATAATGGATCACTATTAAATAGACACAAATCCACTTGCATATCTTCCCTTCCTGAGGCCTTGCCATTCACCAACAGACCAACAAAGAGATTAAGATGCAAATCACTTCCTCTCAACCAAGAATCACACGCTATACATATCCCCCATTTTGCAGAGAAAATGCTACAACTGGGGACTATTCTGTGCAAAATTTTGATGTGGTTGATTTACACAAGAAGTAACATCTTTATACCCAGGAAACAGTGTTTTTTGCACAAAATGTAGTATTTCTACATAGACATATTATTTTCCACACAAAAAATGCTGTTTCTTGCACAGAAAATTCTGTAATTGTGGACGTATTCTGCACAAAATTTTCACAGGGTTGATTTGCATAGAAAACAGAATAAATCCCAAATTAGGTTTCAGATACTGCATGGCTTTCAATGCAGCAGGAAGATAATTGCTAAAATTACTTGTAATAATAATATTTATAACCCGCTCCTCTGTTTCAACGATTGGAGTGGGGTACAACAGGAATAAAATACACAAACTAAAAACAATCAATTCACCCACTTGTTGCTTCCTTCAGAAAGAAGTACAGTGAAGAATTACATCCCCACACATGATGATGTAACAAAAAGCTTACATTACACAAATTGCTCCAAGTATCCCATAATGTTCCAAAGTGCTCTATTCTGGAAATTTTTAAAAATGTGAATTTTTTTAAAAAGAATTAAAAATCAGATAAAGAAGGCAAAGAAGGAGATCAAGGGAATAAACCTAAAAATGATTTCATGTTTATTTCACTTCCACAGACGATTGACATGCTGTGTGAATATTTCACATTGATTCCCTGTTTCTGAAGCTCCAACTTAAAAGACCTTTTACCTTCTGATATATATTATGATGATGTAATGATGAACTGCAACTCTTGTTACTGCAGATGCTGCTGTTGCCATAATCACTTACACCCTGCTGTTATGCCTCTTGTCTCTTGGTCCATCTTTTATTCATAGGGGAATAAATTATTATGGAATTAGTTAATCATTCTTGACACATATCTGAAAGAATTAATCAATCAGTTCCAGGGTTGTTTACCAGGATGTTCTCTCCAAGGGACCAATAAATTATACATAAATACCTGACAGCAATTACTGGGAATGAGGTAGGGTTGCCAGACTCAACTGAGGACAGGACTCCTGTGCCTTTAATTGTCCTCTTCTTTACTGAATCTGGCAACCAGCAATGTGCTTGGCTTGGTAATTCAACTTGGCCTTTTTGAATGGTCTTGAGCTTTACTAAGCATGATTTTACCTTCTTCCTTGTGATGTGTTGTCTCTCCTTTGGGACCTACATCTGTCCAAAAAGGAACAGCACAGCATCACATCTTGTCAGATCAATGTTATCAAATAGCTTTTCTAAGTAATAACACCTATGGAATTAAATAGCCCCAAACATATTGATATAACAATGGCACACCATCAGTTATAATAATCAAATATTATGTAGATTACACTGGTAAAAATACAGTAGAACATGTACTAGTCCTGCTGACCATGAAGAAGCATGAATCACACTCTGACTAGAATTTGACATTTACGTGGAAATGCTATGTGTAAAATAATATGCTTATGTTGTGTGCTCTTAATATGCCCCAATCAGAATACATTTTTAATGCACATTTTAAAAAGCATTCATTTTACAAATTGTTTTACAATCCAAGTATACAATAGCTTGAATGCTGATGTATAAAGGCTGCTTAAACCTATAAGAGAGGAAGAGAGGAAGAGAGCCCTCCCTCCATACCAACTGCCATCCTCCGGCTTTTGAGGGAGAGAAGAGGCAGGCCCAGCTCCATCAGGGCTTGCCTGAAGGAAAGAACCCTCCCTTCTTATTATTTAGATATTTAATTTATTTGCTCATTTATGTATTTTGTGTATTTGTTTATCCACTTTTGTAAACCGCTTTGATCTTTTTTGGAAAGGCGGTATATAATTATTTATTATTATTATTATTATTATTATTATTATTATTATTACACAGTTTCTGTATGTCTCATCTACAGTTTTCTTACTCCATCACTATCAGCAATCTGTTCTTTCATCTGGACCCATTGTTCTAAATTTAGAGAGATACCCTTTCTTGTCATTTCACCTTCTTGATCTATCCAGTATTCTCTAATATCAATTGGGACCTTACCTTTAAAATCATGAACACTGACATACCTCAAGTTTACCAATCTGAAACACATTCTTGTCTCTGTTGTTACTTTGCTTTGAGGAAGATGGATTTTTGGAACTTTCAGCCATTTTCTCATGGTCAGTCTCATGGTCAGTCTCATTGGCAGATGAGCTTGATTTAGGTGTTTTTCCCCAACACGGCAGCCTCTGACCTGCTTCAGCATTGCCTCTATCTCCTGTCCAGACCTTCTCCCCTTCTCACCCCCTTGAAAAAAAAGAGAGTTAGGGAGCTCCAATGTGACAAAGAAGGGGGCACTCATTCATTCTCTCTCTCCCTCCCCTCCAACATCACCTCTTTTAAAGATTGTTAGGGGCTTATAATCTACCTTATAGCACTTGCAGAAGTGCCTAAAAGTGGTCGCCTGAAGCCAACTGGGACAGATGTCGAGCCATATGAAGTGGATGGGAAGATATACCTTGCTGAACTCTCCCATGGCCTTAAAAAGCATTACTATTGGACTCCAAGTTAGGAGGCCCTGAAAGCAAAAAAAGCCAATGCTTCTCTGGCAATAGGTCCTGTTATTGAAAATTTGTGAATAGCATTTTGAGATTTTTAATATTTTAAAAAACAGCAAAGAAGGAATAGGTAATTGAGAAAAGGAACATAGCAAACTGCTTTACTTTGAATGAGATCATTGGACCATCTGGCTCAGTACACTCTGCAGCATTAGGGAAGGGAAGGTGAAGCCCATGGGCCACAGATGGCCCCTAAGTCCATTCTTATGTTGCCTTGATTTTTGGAAAGCAAGCCAATTTGGGGAGGTGATCCCAAATTACCCCACATGATAAGGTGGGTGTGATTCCTTTATATTTCATCCCACCAAGTCATTTCAGGACCAGGAAATATCATATGTCCAACAGGAATGACCTAGAAGTTGACTTCTGGCTCATTTCCTGTTGGAAAAAACAGTATCTCCAGTTCCAAATGGCATAGAAACAACCAGAAGCATGGAAAAACCTTTGACATATTGCTCAGCAAATGATTCCACATTTTTGCACTAGCTGGGACTAGCAATTTAGACCAGATACAGAGGCAAAAACAATTAACTTTTTTTTTTGCCCATCTGTATCCCTCCTCCACATGTGTGTGTATTTTCCAATACACTGCATGTTGTTCTTATCCCATCTCAAAAAATAAAACCCTGTCTCAAAAATTTCATTCCAGTTGTTCTAGCATACTGCCACTCTCAGCAAGAGGCACCTCAAACAAGATCAGTTAAGTCTAAACATGCAATCTGATGCAAGAGGACAATACCCACAGTAATGGCCCTTCTCAGGAGAACCATGAGTGCCCCACTGTATTTCCACATTTTGCAGGCAATCTTTGTTCCTGCTGTTGCTTTTCTTTTTTTATATAACAGAAAAAGCTTCTTTGCTTACATCTGTGGCAGTGCATCAGAAGCCGCAACAGCAGCTATGAAATAAAGACAGCCAGGGGAGCATTCAAGTTGCTCCCTAGAGTATCCACACTTCCGTTCTATCATCTTGATTATCTGTGTACCTGACTAGATTACAAACCAACATAATCCAATAGTAGCATCCATCACATGGGAACATCCAACTTGCTCTCACGGCAAAAACATGGCCAAAATGATTGAGGAGGCTGACAATAAATCACTGGGAAACGGGGGGATTTTTCAGTCTATGCAAAAGAAATGAGGAAAAATTCTAGCTCTGCATTGCAGATGAAACCAAAGCTGGACATTATATTTTGCAGCCTGAGGTGAAGAACGAATAGGTGCTCCCTCCTGTCCATGTACACAAGCTAGCTGCACTGGTCACTGAATCGTTCAGCACAGATTGAGGGTTGGGATCTTCCACCATGATTGAAGGTAGCAGATTAGCCACACAGCACACAGTGCCTTCAACATTTCCGAAATCTAGCTGCCATCTCCCAGCATCTTCTGCCTGAAGCATTTTCACACTTCCTCTAATAGAAGAATCAACCTTAGATGCATGAAAGCACTTGATTCCATTTTAGCAGAAATTGAAACATCTGTGGAAATCAGTGGAAGTCATTCCACCCAAATTCCAGTGAACTGCAGCAGCCAGAAAGAATTGCTTCCACAATTCCTCAGCGAGAGGGCACTTTCTTTCTATTGATATCTGACATTGGCATTTCTTCTACACTAGGGGAGGGTGTCTTCAAGACAGTAAAGAGCCAGTAACCACTGCCCTCTTCACTAGCTCACAGCAGACCTTGGAAAGATAATTCTTATAAGAAATCATCACTGTTTGTTACTCAATTTTCTCTGTATGTTGTTAAACATTAAATATTAATTATTTTTCTTGTTTTCTCATTATATCACTAATTACTTTGCTTTTGCTCTTCAGGTCCTCTTTTCAGAGAGAAAAAAACATTTTAAGAACTAAATCTGGCCTAGAATTTCAAGGAACTTGCCCTCAAAATGTTCCCCCAAGCATTATAACCATCTAAGAAAAAGTGATGAGTAAATGTTATTGATTTCATACATACAGAAGTAACAAAAAGCTGCCATTTTCATTCTGTTACTTTGCAAACAGAATGTTGTTATGACTTTGCCAGCACCCTTAAAATGTAATATAACTTTATGCAACATGTTATTTCTAAGCTCTGGTTCATAGATCTCCCAAAATGCAAGGGAAGAAGCATTCAGCACTAGGTCTCTACCCATCATTTAAATGTCTTTGCTGTGATACAATAATGGAATAGTACTTTTTTATTTTGGAAAAATTACTTTTTTGGAGTATTGCTGAAAGTGTTCATGTTCTAAATATTTTGCTGTATTTTCCAGGCTCTGAATATGTTAATATATCACAGACTTCCCCCCCAGGAGAGGTAAAATATGCTGTACATCCCATCAGATGTTGACTTTGTTCCAGCGAAAACCATGTAGAAAACTTCCACCTCAGTACATCTAGCACAGTCGAGGTTATACTCAAAGGTCAGAAAATTACTTTTGAAGTACTTACCTACTGTTATTATTCAGTGAACTCCAGAAATAGTTAGTTTCTGTTAGGAGTTACATTTTTTAAAAAGTAATGCTTTACTTTCCTGCTTCCCAGGAGCAGCTAAAGTAGTTTGTTTTTTTTTAAAAAAAAAGATCTAAATGTTGCAAGATGTTGGCCTGTGCTTACAAAATACACTCAGTGGCTCCTGAATACACACACTAGCATGGGTCAACTTGTTATATGTGTTATATTTAACATGCATGGTATTTATGCACAATCAGTACTCAAGGCACATGATATTCCTTTTCCACCATTTAGTTTGCTCGTTCAGAGGGGCAGGTTATAAATAAAACATTATTATTATTATTATTATTATTATTATTAATTATGCCACACTATATAACTATAAAAGCAATTAAAATGTCATACTTACATCACAAAAAGGGTATCCATCATTAAGTTGGAATTATACTGTAATAAATTACAGCTGCATTTTTAGCAAAATAAATTAATTACAGGTAACCAGTTACTTGCAGCACATTACTCCCAGGTTTTGGTTGTGTCACACTGTAGAATGGTGTGTTGTAGCCACATCTCAAGGGCTGCAAAAAGAGAGAAATGAAGGCACAGACACCTGCCTTTCCCTACACTGGAGGCCATCCAATATTTCTTGAGTACGTGGGGAATCTCTAGAAACCCAGGGGTCCTAAATAAATATTCTGCCCCCACCAAAAGCCATGATTCCAGATTCAACTGTGACAGAAACAATAATCTCATTATAAGTGTTCCTTTGTTATGCTATTTTCCTTTCCAGCATATCAGCATAATACAACTGCAGCAATAACTTCCACACCTTTGGAATAACATTTTAAGGCTTTATATATTAAGGTTTGAAAACCTTAGCTGTTTTAGATTCTAAGGGCTCTGGAAAACACTTCTCTTTTTATTAGATTATTATAAATCTACCTGAAAGTATAACCACTTTAGGATTTTCTCCATTTACCTGCAAGTGAGTAACACGTACTCTCTCTCTCTCTCTTTGGCATGTCATACTTCTACAAATCACAGGCAGGAAAGAGACTTACCATATAATTTGTTATGATAATGAAGTCATACACTAGTCAGCTATTACTAGTAAATAACTAGTGATCCTTTCATCTCCTGTCAAGTGTAGTGGTGTGGATTATGGCCCTGAAAGCTGCTATCAACTCTCATTTCCTGGCTCATACACACACACACATACACACACACAGGGAGGGAGCAGATGCCTGTGTGAGTTGATAGGTATCTGATCAAAGGGCCAAAAACTGTCAGAAACCAGCAAGACTTAGGATCCTACTTGCTCTTCTGTGCCTACCTCATCTTTCATCTATGAATAGTCTATATGAAAGACTCTATTTGTGTCAAAGTATGAATGATCTCAGAAAGGACCGATTTCCCATTTCAGATGGTCCAGTAGCTTTGGCAACCTCATTACTGTGAAGACACGGTGAAATAAAATTCCGGGAAGTGTATTCAGAAATTATTTCTATAAACATCCTGCCTCAGACTCCACCTGGTGAGATTTGTTTTCTCCCACCCGAGAGAAGATGAGTAAACAGGAACCAAGGCCCAGTTCTGTATGAAATGTGAGTTCTCAACTAAATATCGGGGTGGGGGGGGTCACATTTTTTAAATTAAAAAAAAAAACAGAGACAGAAAAGGAAGGAAGCACTGCACAGAGGAAAGAAAAAAATATATTTGGAACATTTGACATGCTGGTGGTAAAGCTTGACGTGCTTGTGAAAATTTAGATCAGGGCAGATTGGCGTTTTGGCATTTTTGAGAGCATAAACCAAATAATGAATAAACATGGATTTTTTTTTTCACATTTGAGTTTTAAGTTGTCCGCCTTTATTAAAAGTTTCAGAATTGCCAGTCTGTTCCATGATGCTCCTGCTGAGACTATTGGAACACTAACTTCATTATGTAGTCAAGATAATAAAGGGTTTTAGAAGCATAGAGATCCTGTAAATTATAACTAGACTAAAAATGCACTGAACCTACCCAGCAAAGTTATTATTACACATCCAGGTTTGTTGGGAGTATTACACAGCCTTAGACTTTTTTTCTTTTTTCTTTCTTTTTTTTTTTAAAAAAACTTTTACAAGGTAAGTAATAGATGTGTATAGCACAATGCAAACACTTCCTACCTATGATTGTTGGATGATTCCCTCTATTTAAGGCAGAAGAAGGTGAGGCAAAAAATATTGAAAATGACAATAAAAACATAAGAAATGGCAAAGGTTTGCCTACTCCAGACTCTGTTGACACATTGGCCAGCTAGTTTCTTTATGGAAAGCCCAGAAGCAGGGCACGAAGAGAACATCACCCTTTCCACTCATGCTCCCTTGCATATTGCCTCTGTTCAGAGTAAATATGTACCCATCATGATAGCTCTATCCACTATGAGCCTTTAAAAGCTGGTGGATGTCCCTACATCTTTTGGTAACATACTGTATTATTTAATGTTCCATGTGAAGAAGCATTCCCTTTGCCCTGTACCACTGAACCACTTAATGTTCGACTGTCTATACAGCTCTCCTGGATTAAGAAGAGCTGGCTGAACTTTGGATTCTTTGCATATTGTTTAACCACTGACCTGCCAATTTCTTTCAACCAAGTCATTTTATATGAACTACATGGCCAGAATCCATAGTGGCCTATGCATGCATAAATTTCCTTATGGAAGCAGTTCGATATTTTTGTTTGATGTCCAATGGTTATATTCAGTTCAAGGTTGCAGAAACAGAGTTCTGCATGTAGTGAGATTGTGCATGGTTGAACTTTGTACATGTATACAAATTCATATTGTGAATTTTGCACATGAATGTGTATAGATGCTATACATCAGACCTGTACAACTTGGCAGTAGGTAGGAGCCAAATTAAAATATGTTAAACTTCTTCAGGCTGCAGTTAGGTGTTAATTAATATTAATTTTTAATATTAATTAATAATATCAATTAGAAATAATTAATATTAATTTCATCCTCATCCTCCTCTGCCCAGCCCTCTCCTCAGGAAAAAAGGCAAGTGGCAGAGGAGCTTTGCCTGTCCTTATCCTCCTCCACCTAGACTTAAGGATAAGGCAAAGTGATAGAGGGGCCTTGAGGGGTGAGCATTTGCCCCTCTTCCTCCTCTGGTGACTGGCCTTCTCAGAGGAAAGCTGGTCAAAGCCTCTGTACCTCCTCATCCTCGTCCTCCCATCCTTCTCCTTCGGAGAAAGCTGGGCAGTGGAGAGCTTGAGGGGCTTTAGAGGTCATGACCAACACTTTGAAAAGTTCCCAGAAATGAACCAGTAGCCAGTGAAGCTGTTTTAACAAGGGGGTTATATGCTTCTTATAACTGGCCCTGGTCAGCATTCTGGCTGCAACATTTTGAACCCGCTGAAGTTTCCGAACAATTTCCAAAGACAGCCCTATATAGAGTGCATCACATTAGTACAAACTATAGATTAGGAGACTATAGTCTTAATTCAGAGAATTCAAACCTCAAAAGATAACAACATATTTGTTTTTTATATCCATAATGTGTGTCTGTTTGCTATGGTGGATCATTCATATATTTTAAGAGAGGGAGTGGGAATGGTACATGCTAAAACCTGGAAAGTCTTGCATAATATGACTCTGCTAATTGTGTAGCCAAGTCCTCAGGCTCTGTCATCAATAGAAAATCCATTCTGACAACCAGATCATTGAGATTTTTTATACAATTATGATCTTTACTTTGTTTTCCACGTAATATGTGTACAAAAGTGTTCTTCTTGTCAAGCAATCAATGGTTAATATTGTTGCCACCAAGGACTGACATGAACATAAAGAATTCCATCCTGAAATATGTAGCCATCACTGTCTATCACAATATGACCTGCACATTCAGCAAAATCATTATTGCCATTCCAAGCTTCAAAGAAAGAAAGAAAGAAAGAAAGAAAGAAAGAAAGAAAGACCCAATATTTTTCTTCCCTATTAACACTAGAAACTTAGCTTCTCCCCCTGTACCTTGACTACCTTCAGATCAGAGTGCTTTTGTTCCTCAAGTCTAAAATTTGGACTATATTTTAAAGAAACAATAAATACAGCATTGTAGGACAACAGTGACCACTGAGCTACAATAAATGTTCTCTGCAGCTCAAAGCACCAGCAACATTGGCATAGATATTAGTGGGGAGTTTGTCTATAATGTAGACTTTTTTTCAATAAGTAAAATATTGTCCACTTCCAATCATTTTTAAAGAAAGATTTATAAACTATGATTTAAGAAAAGCTGGGTTTGAGTGATATTTGGAACCGGTAATTGAGAGGCAGGCAACTCTTTCCATGATGCACACCAAAGAGATGTGGTGAATTTTCGAAGGAATAGGAAAAAATCTGCAAAGCCTATTTAGCTTGGTAAAACTGACATGACTGTAGACACTACAAGCATCAATACTTCTTTCAAATCACCTTCAGTTTTTGGGTTGGTGTTTTTTTTGGGGGGGGGAGGGGGAGATGACATCAGCTCAGTTGGAATCTCAATTGATTTTTAAAAAGATTTAAAATACTAATATTCTTTAAACTGCAGCAATAGCATTGGCAACTAGGATAAATACTCCTAGAAAAGTAAATTTATAGACATCTTGCAAACATTTATTTTCCATGTTGTGCATGGAAGATTGTGCATTAAAATTATGTGCAGTCTTATATTTATATACTGAGAAGTAAGTTTTACTCCCAGGTAAAGAAGTAAGTTTTACTCCCAGGTAAAGTTGTACTCCCAGTTGTACTCCCAGTTTTACTCCCAGTTTTACTCCCAGGTATGGCCACATATACTCCCCTGATTCATTCATAAGAGCTAACTTCATAAGCCTTCTGCAAGCAATAGTACAGACCTCTGGCTTGACTTCAAACCTTTTGTTAATTCCTTCTTGCACATAAAAACATTTTTTAAAATGTTTCTTCTGTGCTGGATGACATTACAACAGTATTTACACATTTTCCAGTGATTTGGGGAATCATTGGGAGGTGTGTTTTTTTTTAATCTGTTTCTTATAACCCATTGTATTTTGCATGTGCGTGAACACATGCACATGCACACACATTATACTTAGGTCAATACCAACATGGTTTTGCATAATAATGTGGTATTTTGAATCAAATTCAAATGTGCTTTGTGTGTGTGAAAACAAATAATTTATTACCACTATTCTGAAATGTAAAAAACAATCAGAAGAAAAATGTGTACATCTCTCATAATATGTTGAGACTTCCTTCTTCACTGATGAGGACAGGACAATTTTTGGACTTTTTTTACATCCATACCTCTGGAAAGAGCAGGCTGTCCATTCTCTGGCTGCCCACTGGATGGTAATGAAGAGATTAAGAATTAAGAGGAATAGCAGAAAGGAGAAAGATCTGGTTCACTCACTTTTGCCTCTGACCATCCTGGCCTTCAGGTTCATGAATGTGGGTGCTGACAGAGAAAGAAAAACCTTGTGCATCCTAGGGATCTAAGGTGGTAGCTGAGGAAACAAAAAATATCAACCATAATGGCCATGCAGTAGGATGGAGGATGCCAATGGGGCTGATTGTACCTCTTCACCTGTGAGTAACTTACTGTAAAATTGAATCTTAAATTAGAAGGGGAGATCAGAAATAAGTGCTTAATAACTAAGCTCAAGATTGAAGCCAGAGTAACTAGGATCTCTTCCAATAAGAAACATCCGTGGTCTCCTAGCCTGTGCCAGGACCAGGAATGACTGATGCTGGTTGTGCAGCTGGCCAAAATATTCAGGAGGCTGGTCAGTTTACTGAATAAGGTCAAACTAAATGGTTTCTCTTTTTGTAGTGGGACTCATAGGCCTGAACAGCTGGGAAATGGAGGCCTTAAAACATGAAATTGCTTGATTATGCAATGATGGTGCCACCTAGAGGGATGTATTCACATCATTTGTCCACTGTACTAGGTTCTGTATAGATCAATTTCACAATATTTGCCACATGAAGAGAGCAAGAGGATCAAGAGAGGTAAAACTGAAGACTGAGGTGATTAAGGTCACATAGAGTGTCAGATGCAGAATAATTAGTTAGAATATTCATCTAATACATGTGCCACTCCACATTCAATGTCTTTCTTGTTTTCAATATTAACAACCAAAGTGGCATAATATGAAAAAAAACCTAAAGATCACTCATACTATCATGGAAGAGCATACCATGTACCCAAAACAGGGTCGAGTAAAAATCCATTTTTTAAAGTTATGTGGAATGATCTGCTACAAAAAACTCAAGTCCTATCTGCAGGGGCCAAATAAAACTGCACCCCCCCCACACACACACACACTTGGCAGATAGACTGGAAAACACATGGCTCAAAACCTGGTTCTGGTGTGAACAGTCCAGACAACATTCAGCCCATTCATCACCAGATGTATTTTCATAACTTTCAACAGTTGGCCCTCTGCATCCAAGGATTCAACCATTCATGGACTGAAAATATTAAAAAATAATATAAATTCCAAAAAGCAAACCTTGTCTCTGCTGTTTAATACAAGGGATACCATTCCACTATGTCATGGTGTTGAATGGTATTTGAGTATCCACAGGTGCGCCCCGGAACCAAACCCCAGCAGATACCAAGGGCCCACTCCATTTGCTCTAGATCTTCTGGGAAGATGTGGTACCCTCTCTTCCAATATTGGGCAGCTATTTAAACTGCATCCTGCGGAGCTGCCCAGAGAATCTGTCACTGCTACCAGTTGCTCACTCTGAGGTCAGAATAAGGTGCCCAGCAATGTGACTGAGGCTGGGCACCTTGATCTGATCTCAGGGTGCAGTGATCTACAGCAGTGGTGGACATGCCAGGTGGCTGAGTGGGACACACAAGCAGTCAGCTGCTTGGCATCAGAATAGAGGGTCTTTGTTACAGGGAAGGTTAGGGGCAGCTCTGGACCCAGGATACTCCAGGTTGCCCCTGGCCAGTGCAGACTGGACCTTAGAAGGGCAAATTTATGGACCAATACTGAGGCAGCAACAAGATGTTCTAGACCTAGGTATTTACACAGAATATACCCCTCCCACTGTAAACCCACATTTTGAGAAAAGATCTTTGGTTGACATGCTGTGTAAACCCTCCTCCAGGTTAATAAAATCTTATCTAGACTTTGCATTCTAAATGAAACTTTGGAACACTTGTTCCTCTTGCCAAATATGTTTCTATGCTGTCAGGGGTTGGTACGTGGTGTGATGGCTAGAGAAAGTAGGCTTTCTGGGAGCACACACACTGATCAGCTTTAAAATAAGATGTGAATTCCTTGTGCGTCTTGTTTTAAAGTTAAAATGTCACTTTTTATCACCACTGATATTTCAGAAGTTAATTTAGTAGGAGGGTATCCAAGACTGTAAAAACAACAAGGCTACATGTGGCTTATGGTCTACGTGTTACCCAGCCCTGGTTTAGAAGTATATGAGTCAATTATGGCTTAAGATAAGGTAGGCATTTTATTGTGTTTCCCTCTATATATTCCATATTATGGTTAGATTTCTGTTCTTTCTTTAACTAACAAGCTCCTGGAGACTAAATGCAAAAAGACTTTTTTAAAAAAAAAAAAAAATATAACATAACATGGTTTTAGTTTCCAAAAGGAATTGGGTGGTATCTTACATCTGTGTGCACAGGTGTGCTCAAACAGACTAGAAAATTGAAATCCAATTTTAAGAGGTAATATTGGAAACAATTTGAGCAGGTTCTGATATTGCTACGGCTGAAATAACACAAGAAATGACTTGGAAGGCTATCTTTGCATTTTCACTTCAATCTGTTCAGCTGAAGCCATCAACATGGACTGTAGGTGGAGGCAGCTTTTACAGGTTATGCCATTTCAGTCCTAACAGATACCAGCATTATTTCCAGGAATTCCATTTAAATGAAACATCATCTCAGAAAAAAAGAAAAGTAGACATACTATAAAAATGTAGCATAAAAACAACACCCATTGATTAAACTCAGGCCTAGCTTTCCATTTCAAAGAGTTACATGGCAGCACTTAATTGAACTCCTTGTGTCAAAGACTAAATTTATAGATTAGATATTCTTCCATTACCTAACAAACAGTCTAGAGATAATTTACTCTTTTTCTAGAAATATATACATATTGTGCTACTCATGTCTCAGATTCAGTTGTTCAAAGGATGTTCAGATCTATAAAGCGTAGGTTTGCTCATGGGGGAGGTAAGGTTCAAATATACATATTTTGCACCACATTGACTAAGATGTGTCTGTAAGCATTTTAGAATTGTACTCAGTATTCTTTGTACATTTTTCAAATATGTACATGTTTCTGAACTTTTTCCCCTCGTGGCACATACTGCAAGCTTCAAATTGTATGAAATTCTGAAAACAAAGTGTGTCCATTTCTGTGTTCATTGCCATGAGCTACGGATAGGACAGACATTTTATATCAGTCTATGCATCTATCTTTAACGGAGCAAGTTTTTCACCTGTCCCTGTTCAAGAGATGTTCAATGAATGTGCATGAGAGGACAGTCTGCCCCAGATCTACATGTCTGAACAAGTCTGACACAATGATATGAGCATTCAATGAACAAAAAAGGAAATAGGAGTGCTTTCTCACTACACAATTATTACACTATTTTTCTACTTTAACTGTCATGGGTGCAATCCTATGGGATCCTAGTGTTTGCAGTTTGGTGATGAAGTACTGGAACACCTCTCTAGCTGAGAATTCTAAATGTCCCTCCTTAAACTGCCATTCTCAGGATTTCATAAGATCTTACCATGACAATTAAAGTGGAATCATAGCACAGCAATTGTATAGTGTGAAAGAAACTCCATTCTATAATGGAGCAAGGCCACACTGAAGAAAAAGAATGCTCAGAAATTTACTGATAGAGATGTGGGACTTGCCATGTTTGCACTCCTCAATTAGCATGTAAATTAGTCACAATTCTCAGAATTTTGCAGTGGAACGAAAACGTACTTTTCCAAATGTTGTTAGCAAGTTTTCTCATAAGAGAAGGATAATGTATTCAGTAGCCTTTCTGCTGCTTTGGACTATAACTGCCAGAATATTGTCATGTTGACTGGAATGGTGGAAGCTGAAATCCAAACCATTTGGAGGATCAATTGGCCCATTTTACATTGGCAAAAAGAGGTGTGTTGATGGCTGCATGAAAGCCCAGCCTTTAGATGAGAAAAAGGGAAAGTGTGCCATGAAAACACTATTTTGGAGTTTTAAGGGAGAAGTGCCTTTAAAAAGTAGTTTGATTTCCCCACTCCTTTTTTAAAAAGGACGCAACATTGCTATTGCATCTAAAGGCTAAGGTGTAGTTGCACGGTTAAATGGGGCTCTGTCTCTTTAAAGCGCCCATTTAAAGGCAGCGATACAGGTGCGGATCATAATGGATTGTGGGTTGGGAGCATGCGTGGTGTGGACTTCACTTCTAATTAAAACGCTCAATGCCCTGCAGGTGTAAAAGCTGGGGTTTATCCGTGAAGTTTTTTAAAGCTCCCAAATCCTAGCTCCACTCCTAATCCGCACCCTAGACATGCGCAGTAGGGACTCTGGGATGCTGTTACTGTTATTCTACTGTGGATAATATGTCAATTCATTCACAAAATAAAGGGGTTCATTCATGATGCACCAGTGCAACGGCACAGTTTAAAAAGTCGGAGGAAACGCAATGATAATTTGACGGATCCTCATACATATACATTTGTCCTGCGCAACTGCGCAGGTTTGCCGGCTGCCGGCTGGGAACTGCGCGATTGCGCAATTCCCAGCCGGCAATGATAATTTGACTGTATGGTGTAACTGTGTTTGCGCAGTTCGTAAACCTGCGCAATTGCGCAGCACAAATGTATAACAGTAACGGCATCCCAGAGTCCCTACTGTGCATGTCTAAGGTTCGGATTAGGGGTGGAGCTAGGGTTTGAGAGCTTTAAAAACCTTTGCGGATAAACCCCAGCTTTTACACCTGCAGGGCATTGAGGAATTGCGCAGTTCGCAGCCGGCAAGGAAAAAAAATTTAAAGGTTCACCGCGGCTAAAAGCCGCGTTCCTTGCCGCCCATGTAGCTGCTCTGCCTGTGTTTGTAGCATTCTGACAGCTTCCAATGTAGCTGCTGAGCCACAGAAAAGACCTCAGATAAGTCGTTCCCACACCCCTCAGTCTAGCTGCCCTGTACCTTTTAAATGCACACCTGGGGCTTGCAGTCTAGCTGCTAAGCATTAAGGAAAGGGCAACTTCATGTCACACTTTCCTGCCAATCTAAAAAGCCCCAATTGTATCTTTCCTAATCCTGTATGGAAAGATGCAATTAGAGGTGATGAGAGAAGAGTGCTACAGACTGTATTTATCTGAAACTGGCTCTGCATGTTACATACATGTATGCCGTATACAAGCTCTCAGTGTCCATGAAAACCAACATGGCTGCAAAATGGAGTGAGCGTCAACATCCTGCTACAGCTCTCTTCTCACTTCAGTAAATTTCAGACAAGGAGCAGAAGAAAGGACAAGAAATGGTCCGGAAAATGGCTCTGATTTCAGATTGTGTCAAAGATTTGAGAAGAACTACGCTGGGTCGAATTCACTATGGTTTAATCTCCAAAGAAAAATACATATTCTTCCCATTCTAAAGCAATGGTATGTGAAACAGACAAACACTGCTTTAGACAGCTTTTTTAAAAGAGCTTCATGTGGGCTCATGTTATTTTTTTTTTAATTTAAATACTCCAAAGGTGATACACGCTTGGAAGAAGAAGTGTATCATGGTTATTGCCTAAGTTAGTGATGGTGGACCTCTCAGAGAACGAGAGCCCAAACTCAAAGGCATTTCCATACTGGGTGTTACCTGGGGCTGGTGGTCAGGATCTCTGGGGGGGTGGGGGACTTCTGCTTTCTGGGTACATGACTTCTGAGGATGGGACTTCCCAGAGACAGCTGAAGGCCTGGGAGGACAGAGGGAAGAAGAGGAACAGGCACACGCCAATTCCCCCTCTTACCTCCACCCTTCCAGGTCTTCAGCTGCCTCTCTGGAGACAGCTAAAGGCTCGGGAGGGCAGGGAAGAGGAGGAACAAGTGTGTGCCTGTTCCTCTTCTCCCCGCCCCACCCTCCCATGCCTTTAGCTGTCTCCAGAGAGGCTGCTAAAGGCATGGGAGGGTGGGGGAAGAGGAGGAACAGGCACGCGCCTGCTCCGACTCTTCCCCCTCCCTCCTATCTCTCCTTGTGCCCTCATAAATGGCTTTGCATGCCAGAGGGCACACATGCCATAGGTTCACTACCACAGGCCTAAGTCCATCAGGAACATCTGACAATTTCGCAGTAAAATAAAACATATGTCACAAGGTCCTGGACTGCTACTGGTGGGTGGTGTAAGCTTTACCAGGGTAGAAGACCCTGTACGCCCCGGCCATTAAGGCCGGCCTGGGGAGGAGTTGGGGCACACCCGACTCCACCCCCAGGGCACCCTGATGCCATGTGCCTCTACACACAGCATGCGGTTTCATGGCACATCTCCAGCACTGTGTCCATATGACGCAGGGCTGAGGGAGCATCTATAGCCATGGCGACACAGCTATGGTGCCCTTTTGAGGGAATAAAAAGGAGCCGCTTTTTGCAACTCCTTTTTGTGCCCTTGAAAGGTTGAATTGGGGCCGTGGCATGAGGTTGCCACAGCCGTAATCTGGCTAGGACTGCCGTCTCGCCACTCCTTAGGGGGCTGTATGTACAGCCCCTAAATTAATGTACAGCAAAACCTTGCAATGCATCCAAGCTACAATGAGCTGAGAGAGAGAGAGAGAGAGAGAGAGACTTTATCACACAAGGGCCCTTCTTTCACTACAATAGCATTATTTCTTTTTTTTAAAAAAAAAAAAAGTTAAGCAATTGGGTTTGCTCTGTTTCCTATCATACCTAAAACCTTTCCGGGATTACAGCATTAGTTTGTGATAAAGGCTTTTACGTACTGCCAAAACATTATCTTTGCTCCTTTTGGCACAGAGGTACACACATACACATACCCATCTGAAATATAAATAAAATATAAATGAAAATGGTCTTATATTTAAAGAGACCTTTTTTTCCCCGGGGTCTTTCTCTGCAGTTAAATCAGACTAAGAGGCTTGACAGACCACCCCAAAACGGTGGCCTCCAGCCACCCCTTTCAGGCCAGTCTGTAAAGGGCCTAAGCACTGACAGATGAAAACAAGCAGGAAGCAGCTACTGATCTACCTGATTTATTTGCTGGCACTTACTCTGGTCTAACCGAGCAGAAAACCTACATCAGAAAGTTTTCAAAAAGGCTTTTTAAACATAGGACTGTTCAATTTATATATTTCATTTATATTTGAAAGTAATCTGAAGGTAGTCTGAAGGTGGAAAATAGCAAGAAATGTGCCAAGAGGTAATGAAACAACCTGCAGGCAGGCAGGCAGGCAGACACATACACACTCTGGAATGGGGCTGGAAAAAGAGGTGGGGAGGGACATCTACATTCATGTACATTAAAATCATTCAACCAACATCACCATCAAACATAAACATCAACAAAACAGAACAAATATACCTAATAAAATCTAACAAAGTAAAAATCAATACACTTAAACATAAAAGACAGTGGTACCCCCCCCCCCCCAAGGAAATTAAAATTATGACTTCCTGGAGTATTTTTTTGTGTTAAACTAATAATTCTATATGTCTTCCTTTATATATTTTCTCATTACCTCTACCTCTACTACTAGAATGTACGCCATAGGAAGGCTTTTTACATATTCTTGATTTTATTTGGTTTTTGTACAGCGCCGTGTACACTTAAGGTGCTTTATAAATAAAGCTAATAATAATAATAATAATAATGCTTTGTCATTATTAAAAAACTATTATATGTATTTAATCTAAAAAAAAAACCATTTTTCTCTTACCTTCCTCTTCATCCCTTATCACTAGAGCACCTAAGCCACATTCAAACCACCCAAAGTATGTCCACCTACCACCCAAGATCATCATTAAAGCAGAATTGAACTATCACAATATAAAAAGAAGCTAAACACTAGCAGGAAAGGGGTTATTAATTTATTTGTACTGATGAAAAGAAATGCTTTCCACTCTCCTACTGTGAGAACAACAAAGAGGGCCAATGTCATGTGATAATTCCCAACCAAAGATGTGATTACCCTGCTCCAGCTACAATTTACTGCCTTGTGTGATTAGCTCCGGAAAGTATGTGTGTATGTGTGTGAAACACAGAGCAACGACAACTCTTTGGTAATGCCTCCAAGTTTCCATGCACATTCCCAAATAATTATTTCTGTATATCTGGACAGTGTAGGGAAGCCAATGAAAAGGAAGACAAATGCCCTTAATGTAGAAAAAAGAAGAAATTATGAATATGGGGGGCAAGTCGGCATTGCCTCTATTTAAAGCAACATTTTGTCCAAATGTTATTACCTGCTTTCTGCCCTGGGTTGAGCAAGTCTACCTAAAAGGCACAATGAAAACCAGAAGTGAGCAGAAGATGAATCAAGACTTATGCTACTCTCTGCCTTTCTAAAGTATAATTCAGCATGAAAGATTGTATTTGTTGCCATGCAGAAACTGGTAGAGACAGCAAGAGTTTTAGCCAACCTGGCAGTTCCTATAAATTGAAGGATTACGTTTGGTTCTGCAGATTTTGCTATGCAAAAACTGAGTCTTTCCACAGAGTTTTCAAGCTTTAAAAAAGAATCTGAAAGTGGGTGCTCTCTAGCTATCAGCAAAGAGAAAAAAAGGAAGAATTTATTTTGTTACCGGCTCACATTTAAGTGTGAAATATGCTTGAATTAAGATGACGAAGGATTGCATTGCTTTCTTATCCCTGCACTGAGCTCAGTTAGGGCACTCATTTTATTTGGAAAGATAATTTGAGGTTTGCAACCCTTGAGACAATAAAAATCATTCCCTTAACCACCTAGACTAAGAAAATAAAGTTTACAACTCTTTCACATGCCTCTTTGACTAAAATACTTTCAAGCACCCAGAAAAGCAATAACAGTCTTTATAGTGGTGGGGATTCTAACAACTGCAAAATTTAAAAGGATTTTGCAGGTATATGTTGTGATCCAATCAATAAGTTATTTCACTTGTGGAAACTCTATTATGCATACAATGATTATGAGAATAAATATCTCTGTCTGTTCCAGCATGGGAAATAGTTTTGTGCCATATGCTGTGGTACCCATAATGCCCACCACAGATATTGCACTTACATATGAAAATGGACCGGGAGCTGGAGAAACTTTCCAGTCCATGGAAACACATGACAGATGTGCTAATTACCAGTATAGAAACATAGTTACTGAAGTTAAACAAACAAAAGGCACCAAGAGACAAAGCTGGCAAAATTATCAAGTTGCCATTAAATTGGTTCAGTAGTTCATTTACAGTGAACTGAATGAAAGCCATAAAATTTAAATGTTTAATCTTTGGATTAATGCTCCCTACAGCTTAGATTTTATTCATATCGTGTGTCATTTCTCCTGATCACCTGTGCTTAATATCTGTTTAACTTTGAAAACTGACTTCTGTTCTGCAAAACTGCATTCATATCTTTTCAAAATGAAAGCCACAAGGAAAGACAAAACTCTGCCTATTTTTTTCTAATTAAATTTTATTGAGTTTTTGCAATTTTCCCCCTAAACATATTTTTCACCCTCCAATTGATAATCAAGAATATGCACGCATTTCTCATGTCCCACATAATTTTAAGTTCAGAGGATTCAAAATACTGGATCTGATATGAGTTCTTCCAGGTTTTAAGATTCTCAGCAGAATGTGTTATCTCAGCTCCACTCCATCCAATGTCCATTTGCTAAAGACATCAGAGAGGGCCTTCTTGGTGACTGCTTCTGCAAGAGGCTAGGATGACTTCTTTTATGTTTTCTTTCTTCTGGCAAGCAAATACTTTTTTATTTAGATAGGCCTTTTTGAATTAGTGTTTTTAATAGGATTTCTTATTTAATTGCTTTTTAATAGCTTTTTGGCTTTGCAGGTATTTTACTTCAACTTTCATTGTAACTGCCTTGGTTCCCATGCCAGGAGAAAAGCGGATAGAAATTAAATTATTGGTGGTAGTGGTGGTGATGATAGTGACAACAATGTCTCAGAAGGACGGCAGCTCCACAGTTCAAGGAAAAATAGCTTTTGAGTGAGAGTTCAGTGAATTGTCATCTTAAAAGCACTGCTTAATTTCTTAGTACAGAGATTACTTCATGGACAATGTAAATCTGAACCCGTGCATTGCCACACACACAGGAAAGAGTCACAATGAGCTTGAAACCAGTGGTCATAATATTGTTTTGTGCACCGCACTTCTCGAAATGGGTCATTGTTTAACTTAACCTGGTTTTCTTTGCAGACTTCTCTATAAACATATTAGCATTTTGTAACATTTTGCCCTAATTCAGAGATAGAAAATTTGGGCAAAAAACAGAGGTATATTTTAAGTAATACAGTAAATACACAGACTGGTATCCAATCAGTGACATACACAAACACAAGTACAATGTGCTCCTGCATATGTCTTTTTTTGGTCATCGAGGAGGTTAGCATGTTCTTCCTCCCTCTGCAACAATCAAAGCCCCTTCCCAGATTCATTATTTAACTACTACAGTCCCATGATCATGTGGCTATGTTTCCATAGCCAGATGCAAAATAATTCGATCATCTCCTAGGGACCTCCAGATGACCCCATCAGATCTCAGCAGATGATATCATTAGTCTGAATCTGATGATGAGGACATAGCCAAATGCTTCTCCAGTTTTTTCCCTGCACTCTACTAGTTACTAAATGATCATGTGGAGGGAGCCAGGATTGCCATAGCTAATACGTGAGTAAGGAGGTAGGGTTAGAAGATGTAGCATTGTTCCATCTGCAGAATCTTTATGCTGCAATCTGCAGTATTAGATCTCAACCAGTATTGTCCAGAAACCTGTTTCTGACACACACAAATAAGCTGGGCTTATGCATGAGTATTTTCTTGTTCATACTTTGCAAAGGAAGTATTCGGTATCCTCTTGCATTTGACAAGGATGTTCTTTATAGCATATTGGCCAAGCTGTGCTCTAAATTCAAATTTACCCAAATCAAAAAAAAAAAATTGTTGATTTATTTATAAACTATATTTGTATAAATCCACCTTTAAAGGATTTATGGTTTATGAAAGACAATAGAGAAAATTGTTTGATTATCCAGAATTGAGAGAATTTGTCAGCAAAGAAACAAATAAACAGTAAAGAAATAATCATATAAACTCAGTGACTACACGACATGAAAAATTTACATCCTTGCTGATAAAACTACAGCAGAAACAGGCAGTGAAACGTTGCCTACTTCTCCGTGGCAGTTCATAACAGCATCTTTGTGTCATACTAGGAGTCAATACATTCCATCAATAAAAGTGCCACTGAAGTAATCTGAGTTGACACATTAACAGAGAGAGAGAGAGAGCGCGCGCATAGAACTTACTCCAGTGGTAGAGCATATGCATTTTGCATGCCCTTTTGTGTGACTGATTAGCAGAGTATGTTTAATGTATGTATGGTCCCCCTTCTCCTTCTCCTAATCCTGTTGATAAATGCAGGACCACTAACAGTGGATTTGGTCTCAGGATATTTTGGGCCCTGCTACTAAGGTTGACGCTTATTTTAAAGAGCAATACAGGGCAACCGTCACTGTTACCAGGCCAGCTCAACAGTGGTTGGGGTGTATGTGTGTGTGTACAGTGTACAAGAGGGAGGCCTTTCAGAAGAATGCCTGGTTCCCACAAAATTTCAAGGGAGCCCTGAAGACATGCAAGAAGCCCCCTTCTCACAAGACTTGAGATGGACTTTTCATAGGCTTGCATCACTGTGCTGCTCACCTCAGTCATCTGTACCTTTAGAGCCAAGTGATGGGAGAATGGGCACCATCCATGTTCACAACAGATGAATCCATACACACAGCATTTAGTATGTAAGTTAAAGCCATTTTGCAGCTGACTAAACAGTCAGCAGTTGGTCTGTTTTGAATGTGGCTAGTGTCCACTCCTTCTTGATAAGATATGTGTTTTTGTTTTGTTTTGTTTTTTGGACAAAATATGTTCTAAGGGGTTTTGCATTTGCCTTACTCTGAGGCTGAAAGAATGGGACTTGTCACTCAAGAATGGTCACTCAACAGATTTCCATGGCCAAGTAATCCTGTTCTCCAGGGTCATACTAGTTTACCGCACTGCAGGCCAGGAACCTTCTCAGAACCTTCTCAGAACAGTACAAAACGGGAGTGGCAGCATTCCTGGTCCATTTGCGGTCCCATCCACTCCCATTTTGTACCATTCTGAGAATGTTCCTGGCCCGCAATGTGGCAAACTAAATAGTCCAGCACTCAAACCACTATACTACACTGGATCTTGGTGCCCACTCATGTCCTCACCATACCAATATCTATATCTATCTATCTATCTATCTATCTATATGGTCCGCAGATACTGAAAGATATACAACACATCTAGTTTTTCCCCTCAACCTTGGGCAGGCAGGAGAAGCAGGGAAAAGAAGATGACCAAACTATTCCTCTGGAGCCAAAAAGATTTAGTTGCATTATAGCTTTCTCAGCAATTGCTTTGGCCATGATCAGAAAAACACAGGAATCACAAAATTCACTACATTTCTTTTCCAGTTTTACTGCTCCTATTATTTTTTCAGTTTCTCTTTTGCTTCAGCTTCTCCCCAACAACTCTACCTTTTCTTGCTGCTGCTGCTGCTGCTTCTGTTTAAGCAGAGGACACTAAGGAGATTATCACATGGGGGTTATCCCTTCCTGTACTGCCCACACAATCACTGGAAGGACTTTTAGATAACATCGAGTAGATCCTGTCATTAACCCATCGAAAAAGCTCAATTGATTGCAATCACACATAAGACTTTCAGATGACATTGCACAGACCCCATTATTAATCTGGCATTAACTGGTCATTAAAGCAACATTGCCTGGCATATTTCAATAACAGAAGTTTGCATTACTGCAATGCTGCTAAAATGACAGGTAAATGGCAGGATCAGCGCTATGATTTGAAAGCCTTTTGTGCTATTGCAGTCATGGAAAGGTTAATGACGGGATAAGGATGGGGATCTCAACCCTATCCTGTCTGTGTGTGATAAGCTCCAATGATTCTATGGAAGCTTAACAGCAAAGATATGTAACAGCAGACTCCTTGAAAAATGGCAAGCCTGCCATACCACTGTTATCATGCAATATCATGCCTATGCTAGAGCAAATTCGTGGATTCAGCTGTGTTCCTGAATATCAAGGCCACAGAACAAAATCAAAGAGTTAGCAGAAACCTTTACCTTCTCTTCACCCTTCCAGTACCTTTGAATCAGCAGCATGATCATCCTTATCAGCCTCAGCCTGCCTTTAAAAGCGCTATGGACAGGCTTGGCAGGGTTTTAACACCCATCTCTAGTCTTACAGTGTTTCCATGCAATGTTTTGTATGACCCGCACTATAACAAATTCAGTGGCCCTTTTGCTGATGATTACCAGGCACAGAATAACTCAGGCCCTGAGATTTCAGGATGAAAACCTGGGATCTAAGGATAACCCCATTGTGATGACACAGTGAGCAGGTCCTGGTGATGTTACACAATTCAGTTGCCCAGAGTATAAGATACAAATATAAAACACCATAGCTAACAAATGGGAAACCTGCACACATACTTTTAATGTAGTAATTTTGCTCTGAGATTTCTCCTCTTACCCAGAGAAAAGGAACCAGGCTTTGGCTATAATCATGGTATTGAGTATCAAGGACAAAGAACTAGATGGGAAGAGGTCTTAGCCCTCACCATCAACAGGCAGTGGCATCACTGGGGGCATGTGGTGGTGCAACCCACACAGGATGATACCCCAGAAGAGGGGTGACACCCAATCAGGCCTTCCTCCTGTTGAGGGATGAGGGGTGAACACACCTGGCTCTGCTTCTCTGTGGGAGTGGGAGTTTGAAGTCTCCCTCTCCCCCTCCTGCATCTGAAAACTGAAGAAGGCCACTTCCTTCATCCAATGCCTGGCTGCCAGTCCTAACCGGAGCCTCTCTGGCCCTGGGAGCACATGAGGGATGGAGTTGCCCCCCTTGGCCAAGCCCAGCTCCATGACAAGGCATGAGGGATGGGACTAGCCCAGCCCTGCATACCATTTTGTCTGACACCAGTTGCTGCCACCTGACCAGAATGGACCAGTGCTTAGCCCTGATGTCTCCAGGAGGACCTCTTCAGCTGCCCCCTATGCCTTGATGTCCTCAAGAATCTGGTCACCATCTTGTGAAGGCACAACTTCTGCCTCCACCACCTTACGGTGCACAGGCAGCTTCCAGGGGATTGGGACGTGATGGGAGCTGGAAGTGGCAGACAGAGGACCAGCCGAACTCCAGCTGCACAAGAACCACACTCTGGCCAAGCTCTTGCAGCTCCGGCAACTTGCCCTGCCCTGCAGCCTGCAGTCAGCTGTGCTAGGTCCAGGAGCATCAGAGCCATGAGGTGATGGTGGTGGAAGTGGAGAGGGAACATGTGGAGGTGAGTGAGGGGAGGTGGCCACTGTTGAGGCACAAAGGGGACTCTCACACACTCTTCTCTTCATTCTCCTCCTCCTCACCAGTTCCTCATGAACCAGTTTCACAGCAGCACCAGCAGTCTACTCATAAGAAGGCCTCCACCACCGCAGCAAATGAGAGCAGATGAATGTGTTCTGTTGGCCACATCCCTAGCAGCCCCACCACACACACTATGTGACACTAGGTGTGGGACACCACTGTCAACAGGTAGCATTTAGAGCAGATCTTCCTGGTTTTCCCCACTGTGGTGAAATGCATTGTATTTCCATTTAAATAAGCTGATATTTCTAAACGTCCAGGTAGAAATATAGATTAGCATACACAAATGTCATCAAAGCTGTATTTTCTTCTTGGTCTTTCTCTTTTTCTTTCTTTCTTTTTTAAAGTGGTAATAGAATCATAGAATCATAGAGTTGGAAGAGACCACAAGGGCCATCCAGCCCAACCCCCTGCCATGCAGGAACTCCCAATCAAAGCATACCCGACAGATGGCTATTCAGCCTCTGCTTAAAGACCTCCAAGGAAGGAGACTCCACCACACTCCAAGGGAGTGTGTTCCACTGTCAAACAGCCCTTACTGTCCGGAAGTTCCTCCTAATGTTAAGGTAAAATCTCTTTTCCTGGAGGTTGCATCCATTGTTCCGGGTCCTAGTCTCTGGAGCAGCAGAAAACAAGCTTGCTCCTTCCTCAATATGACATCCCTTCATATATTTAATCAGGGCTATCATATTACCTCTAAACCTTCTCTTCTCCAGGCAAAACATCCCCAGCTCCCTAAGTCTTTATTCATAAGGCATGGTTTCCAGATCCTTAACCATTTTAGTCACCCTCTACTGGACATTCTCTAGTTTCTCCTAATCTTTTTTTGGAATTGTGGTGCCCAGAAATGGATTCAATATTCCAGGTGGGGCCTGACCAAAGCAGAATAGAGTGGCACTATTACTTCCCTTGATCTAGACACTATACTTCTATTGATGCAGCCTAAAATAGCATTGGCCTTTTTAGGTGCCGCATCGCACTGCTGACTCATGTTCAATTTAAGGTCTACTTGGACTCCTAGATCCCTTTCACATGTGGTCTCATTCAGCCAGGTGTCCCCCATCACATATATGTGCATTTCATTTTTCCATCCTAAGTGCAGAACCTTACATTTCTCCATGTCTTCTGTACACACTTGGGAACATTGCATCTTTCCCATGGCTTAGTTCTGTTATTAGCTATCCACATTAGCAATGGTAGAAAGCCTAGAAATCACAGTATTGCATGAACTGTGATTGCTCTCTTAAGTTTATAGATATGCCCATTCTAGAGCTATTCTAGAGCCTAAATTGTTCAGATTGATATTCTTTGGCCACTGTTTTTAAATGCAAAACTCCACCTTTGGAAAGTCAGCAACCCAAATGTATGCTGCTTCTCTCACACAGAGAGGAGAGCTTGTCATTCACTACCTCACACTTGTTAACCTGCTGAAAAATGTGTCTATTGTTTTAAATTCTCTGGCTCATATCCAAACTGTCCTAACATTTATTTATTTTTAAGAATGGGAGAATCACAAACTGGAGCCTTTGTTTATTAAATAAGTAATTATTTTAAAGTATACAGTCTGCCCTCTGTATCCATGGATTTTTTTTATCCACAGTCAAGCATCTATGGTATGAAAATATTTTAAAAATATATAAATTCCACAAAGCAAACCTTGATTTTGCCATTTTATTTAAGGGACACCAGTTTACTATGCCATTGTATTTAATGGGACTTGGGCATCCATAGATTTTGGTATCTATGGGTGTTTGTGGAGGGGGGGTACTGGAACCAAACCCCAACAGTTGCCAAGGGCCCACTGTATTACTTTAAAAAAAAACTTGGAAGTGGGCTTCTGGGCATTTCTAGTTTGGTGAAAAATGAAGAAAAAACATATTGTGTTGGCAGTTATCCCCCCTCATGAACTTTGGAGAAACTGGCCCCTAGAACCGTCAAGTTGCCCATCCTTATAAACAAAGAGGAAGAATGAATACTGCTGAAACATTGATACATACTAAAAGAAAGAAAGAAGACTGAAGCAAAGAAGAAACAAAGAGAGGCTAGCATTCCCTGAATATATCAAAATAACTTTCCAAGTCTGAAATTTTTCAGTTGCATTCAAGAACAAAATTATTCACTGTGAATTTATTAAACTGCTGGTGTCCTGTATCCCTGAATGCAAGGAAGTCTGTTCGCAACCTGCTTTGGCTATTACTTTCTTTAACTGCTGTGGGCACTTTTGAATGACATGTCTTTCACAAATTTGACAAGCCAGATTTCCTTACTTTCAGTTAACTGTGCACAAACTATCATTCAGTATCCAGATCATTTGCTCTTCCAAGCCACCCTTGGCAAACAGATGAATTAACAAATGCTCCAGTTTGTGTGATGTTGTGATTTGTGTTGGCATGATATAATGAATCTATTTTTCCCCAGATAGCCCCCCTTCTCAAGACAAAGAGATATCTGTCTGATCTGAGTAACTGAGGTGTGTGTGTGTGTCCTCACAAATAAACACAGTGCAATTTTTGGTAGCTGATGTTTTGCCCACTGATGCAAAATAGAAATGAGAGAAATTGTACCTGTGGAAACCCAGCTCTTAAGAAACATAAATTCAATGTCTGTTTGGAATATTGTCATTATTGCTTTTATAACAATTTGTCCACCAAGGAACAATGCATTTTGACACACTTGGAGACAAAGGTTCCTATTTCTCCTGGTGTCTGAAAGGAGTTCCATGGTAGATATGGTTTTTATATTTAGTATATATCCTGTCTTGCAGTTGGTCTGCTGCTTTTTCTGGCTTGTTTGACAAGCAGGTAGACTAATAATACACATGTTTCAGTTGTCAGAAGTAGATGCCACCATCTTCAGTTGTCAGAAGTAGATGCCACTGTGAGTGACACCAGCCTGCTTCCATCTGTTTTTCAGATTGGAGGCTATTTTTAATCCCTTCTAATTTATGGTGGCCTCGTTATAGGTTCTTTTTGTCTTTTTGTTTTTAGCTCTAGCTCTATGTTGAGTAGTGGGAGGAATGTAGGCGATATGGAAGGAAGAGATGAACTGGCTGTGGAGGTAGAGGGTAACTCTTTTGATTTAAGCGGAGCCCCTATCCAAGTTGTGTGGGGCAAGGGGAGGTACGGCGGTAGGGGTAAGGACTCGCGTTACAGGGGAAGGCGAGATCGATGTCTAATATCTATCTCTCCTTCCTGTCCTTCTCCTAACCAAAGGGACCTGAGGGTCACTCCAGCCGTACCACAAACCCTGTCTCTGCTCCTGTGCAACGCCAGGTCCATTAAGAACAAAACCCACATGCTTCATGATTTGATTGAGGACAACAACTGTGACCTGGCGTGCATCACCGAGACCTGGCTTGGGGCTGAAGGGGATGCTGTGTGGGTTCAGGCCCTCCCTTCCGGGTACTCGGTGAAGGACCAGAGCAGGTTAGGTGGGCGGGGGGGGGGTGTTGCCTTGGTGCATAAAAACACCTTGTCCCTAACCAGGAACCATGTCCGTCAGACTACCTATATCGAGTGTATTTACCTGACCCTGAAGGCTAGAGACAGTCTAGGGATTCTGTTGGTCTACCGGCCACCCCGTGCGCTAACAGACTCCCTTAATGAGCTGACACAGTTGGTCTCGGAGCTGGTGTTGGAGTCCCCCAGGCTTCTAGTCCTGGGAGACTTCAACATCCCCCTCGCGGCCAACGTAATTCCAACTGGTGCGGCTCGGGAATTCATGGAGACCATGACAGCCATGGGCCTGTCTCAGCTAGTTATGGGTCCAACGCATTCTGCGGGGAATACACTTGATTTGGTTTTCTGTACGGACATGGAAACTCCGTGGGCGGAAATTACCAACATTTCTGCCCTGTCATGGACGGATCATTTCCTGGTGGAGGCAAGCATCAAGGCATCTACCCAGATCCCCTCCGGGGGTGGCGGACCTATTCGAATGGTCCACCCTCGAAGGCTGATGGAACCTGACAGGTTCCAAGAAGCCCTAGAGGGGTATATGGCTGGAAGTGACGGCGACACTGTTGATGCCCTAGTTAACATCTGGGACACGGATCTCTCCAGGGCTATACAGAGTATCGCTCCCAAGCGCCCTCTCAGGCCTGCTTCCAAAAAGAAGCCCTGGTACACGGAAGATCTCCGGGCAAGGAAGCGGGTCCTGCGACGGCTAGAGTACGCCTGGCGGAAACACCAGCGTTTATCCGACAAGGCTCTCCTAGACCTTCATTTGGAGGACTATGGAGAGGCGATACAAGCAGCTAAGAACTCGTTCTTTGCTGCTCGTATCGCGTCCGCGGAGTCGCGTCCAGCAGAGTTGTTCAGGGTAGTGAGGGAGCTAACTCAGCTCCCTCCTGCCCCGAACCAGATCCTTGAACCAACCAAGGCCTGCTGTGACCAATTTAACAACTTCTTCGCGGATAAAATCTCTCGGATAAACGAAGGTCTGGACGCCAGAGTTGAAGCAGAACCCAGAATAGAGGCGTCTAGAGCTTCCGTGGACTCTGTTGTACTGGATCAGTTTGAGTCTGTCGGTACCGAGGATGTGGACAAGATCCTTAGAAGTGTTCGGAAGACAACCTGCTCTCCAGATCCCTGCCCCTCGTGGCTAGTGGCCCAGGGGGGACCGGCAGTAACCTTGCTGTTACGCCAAATTATTAATACATCTCTGAGGGAGGGACAATTTCCTGACCATCTAAAATCGGCCATAGTAAGACCGCTATTAAAAAAGCCCTCCCTCAACCCCCTGGTTCATAATAATTATCGGCCAGTCTCGCTGCTGCCATTTCTGGGGAAGGTGATCGAGAGGGCGGTTGCACTCCAACTTCAATCGATCTTGGATGAAACGGATTTTCTAGATCCATTTCAAACCGGTTTTCGGGCGGGCTACGGGGTGGAGACGGCCATGGTCGCCCTGGTCGATGATCTCCGTCTGGGCATCGACAGGGGTAGCGTGTCCCTGCTGGTGCTCTTGGACATCTCAGCGGCTTTCGATACCATCGACCATGGTATCCTTCTGGAACGCCTGGCAGAGGTGGGAATCCGGGGCACTGCGCTCCAGTGGTTCCGGTCCTACCTCTCTGGGAGGTTCCAGATGGTGCAGCTGGGGGACGTGTGCTCCGATAAGAGGGCCCTCACTTCTGGGGTCCCTCAAGGAGCCATTCTGTCCCCCATGCTCTTTAACATTTACATGAAACCGCTGGGAGAGATCATCCGGAGGCATGGGGCGTGGTGTTATCAGTACGCTGATGACACCCAAATAGTCTTCTCTATGTCTCCGACTGATGCAGTTACCAGGGATGGCATCGCTCCTCTCGTGGCCTGTCTGGAATCGGTAATGGACTGGATGAGGGAAAACAGACTCAGCCTGAATCCAGAGAAAACGGAAGTGCTGGTGATAGGCTCTCCCGGTCCAGGGATGGAGGTGGTTCCACCCGTCCTGAACGGGGTCACGCTCCCCGTGAAGGACACTGTATGCAGTCTGGGGGTGCTCCTCGATTCGTCGCTCCATCTGACCTCTCAGGTGGATGCGACGGTCAGGAGCACCTGTTATCAGCTTCGGCTGATTCGCCAGCTGCGTCCCTACCTGGACCGGGGGGACCTTGAAACCGTAGTACATGCTCTAGTAACCTCTCGGTTGGACTTCTGCAATGCACTCTACATGGGGCAGCCTTTGTATCATACTCGGAAGCTACAACTGGTACAAAATATGGCAGCACGGGTGGTCACTGGCGCTCCCAGGGCCGCCCATATAACACCAATATTAAAAGATCTACATTGGCTGCCGATTCGCTTCCGGGCTCAGTACAAAGTGCTGGTTATTACCTATAAAGCCCTATATGGCTTGGGCCCAGGGTACCTAAAGGACCGCCTCTCCCCACACAATCCGCCCCGCACACTTAGATCAAGTGGGCACTACTTGCTGAACGTTCCAGAGGCTAGGCTAGCTTCCACTGCCAAAAGAGCATTCTCTACATCTGCCCCGAGCCTCTGGAACTCACTCCCCACCGAGCTCCGCTTGACTGCCTCCCTCCCTCAATTTAAAAAAGAATTAAAAACCTATCTATTTAACCAGGACTACTCTTAATTTTTTTACCCTGTTAATTTTTTACCCTGTTTTATGCCTTTCCCTCCTGTTAACTCGACGGAATATGAATATTAACAATATTGTATATGCATTGAGGTTTTAATAATTTATTGTTGTTATTTGTTATTTGTTTAACTATTGTGATTTTGTACTGTTAACATGCTGTGCACCGCCCTGATCGCAGGAAGGGCGGTATACAAATAAAGTTTATTATTATTATTATTATTATTATTATTATTATTATTATCTACTTTAGCACCTGCTTTTCCCAACATGGCACACACACAAAAATACTAATGCTGGTGTACCTGCCGATGTAGCATCCCAGGATGTCTTTAGGTCTACATAAAAGGAAGTGGCACCCCACTCCACTTCAAGCCAGGAACAAGTGTATTGGCCCATTCATGTATTCAAGAGTGTGCACATAGATCTGGGAGTTGCCGAAACCCATACAAGTCTTTGTTTTGCTTTGTTTAGACTTTATAAGGTAATTTCAAAAGTACTACAGCCTCATTCTAAGAAAGAATGGGTTAAAATTGGAAATGGTTGCTCTATGATGAACTTTTGTATTTTAAACAAGATAGCTGTAAGCTTAGATCAAGAGAGATAATTCTTAGGGAAGGAAATATCTTAATTGGTTTGCTTATATCTAACGTAAGGACAGATTTCACCAAGACAAGAGAAATGAAGCCATAGGGTTAAAAATTAGTTTTATTTAGAGTTCTGTAAAGATGATGACCATGTAATTTAAAAAGTATATTAATGGCTTCTAAAACTAGGGACAGAAAATGAGTCTCTAAAAGAGTACATGGTAAGGTATGCCCCCAGATTTGGAGCATATTGTCCAGGTGGTTGCAGTGGAGAAATATCGTCCAGAGATATAAAATTTTCTTTGTACAATAATTTAAAAGAAAGCCTGTATAAGATGTATAGATGGTATCTAACCTCAAATAACCTGTCAAAAATGGTCCAGAATGTTTCAAATCAATGTTGGGGATGTCAAGATAAGGGTCTCAAAGATACAGACCAAAAAGGCTGCTGTCAGGCAATCTGGGGGCAGAGTATGATGCACATTCCCCCAGATCAAACTGAGCCCATGCTGAAGCTGCGTAGGGGCTACTGAATGCAAAAGGAGTGCTTTCTTACCGCTCTTTATTTTGGGCCATTCAGGACCACAGCAGCGATTGCCCTCAGGACCACAGTGTGGGGTCGCCATGGTCCTGTGGCTGCCTCTGGCTCCTCCTACTGCCCCGTCTGCTTCACCCAAGGAAGGGTTTTTTTTCTTCTTTTGTAGTGGATATGTAAGAAGGTGAAAATTTACTGGTCTAAAATTTATATGTTAATTCTAAAAGGTAGATTTTGTAATGTTACTAGAAATGTTTCTGTTGGGCATTACAGATGAAGAGATGGATAGTAATTATCCATCATTTCTTTAATATACAGTCATCCCTTCTTATCTGTGGGGGATCCATCCTGCAGATTGGAAACAGAGGAGTGGGCTATAAATATTATTATTATTATTATTGTTGTTGTTGTTGTTGTTGTTGTTTAACAACAACAACAAAAAGGTGGGACCTGAAGTCCCATTCTTTCCTATGGCTGTGTGACATGTGTACGGCTGCTGGTGCAGCCGTGCGCAGCGTGCCCATTTAAAAAAATAGTGCTTGCAGTCTGCAGAAGCTCAGATCTGCAGATGGCAGGCCTGTGGATAAGAAGAGCCCACTGTTATGAAAAGAGCAGTAAATTCATGTGGGTTTTAAAGGAAAAGCTTACTGAAGATATTTTGAAAGACTGGGAAACTATTTCTGGCCTTTTTCAGCAACATAAAATCTAACAATGTAATAACCTGTTGTTATGGCTATTAGAATTATAATATGATTATTTAGTTGGATCTGTAATGGTAGAATAATATTCTTTTCTTTTTAACTTTTCTTTCCTTTACACAAGATTGAAGGGGTCAGAGCCTTATTATATATTAGTTATATATCTTTTTTCCCTTTTCCTTTCTTTTTTTCTTTTCATCTTCTCCCTTTCTTCTTTCTATTTCTTTGTCCTTGATTATATAATATTCTGATTTTAAATTAGACTGTTCATACTGAAAACTAATAAAAATTAACCTAAATGGAAATACTTTGACATCAGGTACAGAACCCAGAAGCAGCAAGGACCATGTTTAAATGGTTGCACTGAGGCTACATTGGGTGGTCAATAACAAAATAAACATCATTGTGCTATGGCCAAGATCAGAAACATATAATTGTGCCAAGTCAAATTTGAGTAAGCAGACATTATAGTGATCTAAGCAGTCTAAAACCCAGGCCTTGAAGCCATGCAGATCAAAAGCCAAAACAGCTAGTAAAAACATAAACTCTGAGCCCAGAGGGAAGAGAAATGAAGCAAAGTGGGGAAGGCAAGATTTATTTCTATTTCCTCTTCCTTTACAACAAATAAGACAGTCCATTTATATTTAGTATCTCTTCTGGCGTTGCAGCACTGACAATTTTCACTTTCTCAGCTCTGCTTTTTTAAATAATCACCTTTCATTTCCCTATATTCAGCTTTGATCGGTGAGATACCAAACACATTCTTTTATCACCAGAAATACTATGCCTTTATTCTTCATAAATAGATTTGATAACTCAGTTGCTTGTTTTGCTTCTACATTCTGTTTTCATTGGCTTTTTGTCATTCTTTGAGGAATGAGGAGCACACAACAAATGATAGGAACATGGAGGTGATGTTAATATTAGTGATCTAAAAATATGTGTTGTTTTACTTACTTTGCTTGAAATGTTTGGATTGCACTGGATTGCTTGTATCAGCAATTTTTGCTACTAAAGGCCAGGGAAGCATTTTTTAAAGGGGGACTTAATGACAGTTAGAAAAGCAAAATCTTGACACTGTTTTTTATTATCTACAGTTTAGTAGGATAAATATTCAGCTACAGATGCTTAAGCTCGAAGAGAAAATGCATTGCATCTAGCACTCCTACTGAGATTGTTTCAAACAGAGTTTTAAAGAGTAACTTTATATTAGAATAAGAAGGTGAGGAATATTCCAACGCAAATATGTATCCAGGTTTAAGTGTAGGTTTAAGCAATTATTGTTGCTTTTTTTCTTTCTCCTTAAGCACCATAATGATTTAGAAGAGGTACACAGGAATGTAAGACAAGGGGGTGGCACTGAGAATTTCAGGCAGACAGCTGCAGAATGCTATGGAGTTTATCATATGACGGAATTTGGGGGTATAATCCAATGGCAATCCAAACGCAATCATGGGGTTTCAAGTTATTGCATATGAGTGTATCTCACGCAATTTCAGTCAAAAGGGAAGTCATCCTGAATGCAATCATGGGGTTTCACGTAATTGCGTATTAGGGTATCTCACGCATTTTCAGTCAATGGGAAGTCATTCTGAACGCATTTTGAACACAATTAGAATTCGCGTAAATTCGCTAAACTAGAGAATGTACGTGAATCCGAATTGGCTCCATTCGAAATTGGGAGAAATTCCTCTCGTGTGATAAACTCCCGAGTCACTGTTTCCCATGATGGATTAACTACATTACTTTGGAGTATAACTAGGCTGCATCCACACTGCAGAAATAATGTAGTTTGACACCACTTTATCTGCTATGGCTCAATGCTGTGGAATTCTGGGAACTGTTATATTGTGAGGCATTTATTCTTCTGTGTCAGAGAGTTCTGCTGCCACAACAAACTACAATTCCCAGAATTCTACATCACTGAGCCAAGGGAGTTAAAGTGGTGTCAAACTAGATTATTTCTGCAGTGCAGATGAGTCATAATGAGTCAGGGAGAAGGACATATTAGACACGTTTAATTGTTCGATTGAATCAAATATCAATTGAAAATTTATTTAAATGCATGACAGCCTGACAAAACAATCACTGTTAAACAGTACAGATACACGCTAGTTAACAAAGTAGATGTGTTCCTAGGCATTACTTCTTTAACAAAAAATGCGGTAGCAGATGTATATAACATGGAAAGAATAGGGATAGCTTCCTACACCACACAGAGAGGGATCTGTTCAATATGTTTCAGCAAGCATTTTATTAAAAACTAACAATATGCACATGTGTAATGAAACAACCAAGTCAGGTAAGCCTTGTATAAATAAACAAAAACATCCTGAGCCCTCTAGAGACTACTTGAAGGCTTCTTTCAAAATTCATCCACGAATAATTTTTTCTTTCACCAGCCTCCACTTTTCGTATGATTTCTGTTTTGCGGGTGAAATGTATAGATGTATGCTTTTTTAATATGCTAGTGATAGCTGGCGAGTCAGGCTTGCCTGATATCTCCCTTTCTGTGTGTTTTGTTGTTCTTACATCCACAGTAAGGGATTCTGGAGGTGGCTGCTATTTACCTTGTCAGTTGTAGACAGGCACACAGCTAAAGGAGAAATAGCGAAAACAGAATCTCATTCTTTCCCAGCTCAGGCTTTATTGCAGGGATTCCCAAACTTTAATCTTCCAGGTGTTTTGGACTTCAGCTCCCAGACTTCCTGAGTATTGGTCAAGCTGCCTGGAGTGTCCGTGAGTGGAAGTGCAAAACACCTGGAGGACTATAGTCTGGGAACCACTGCTTTATTGCATTGCTTATTGCAGATATGTCACTACAACCCAGCACTGAAAGTCTGTGTTTCTCCAGCCTACTTTCAACATTCCAGTACCTTCCTATGACAATGAAACTAAAAGAACATCCAGATATATGGAGGGCAAGGAAAAAGGGGGACTGGGTTGACATAAAAATACTTTGTAAAAAGGGGCTTCTTTGTCAGAGGCCTTGTCAACTGATGTATGTCTGAACATATTTAACAATGACCTTAGGCGCTGAAAACTATATGTGACAAAAGAAGGTGTCACAAGTAAGACTATCCTAGAATAGATAATTACTGGCCAGTTTCTATTCTTCCTTTTTAAGTAAGGTCTTCAAGGAAGTGGTGGCAGCAGAATGGCTTTTCTTGAAGTGAATTAGATTAGGGCTGTAATCCTTCAAAACACACTTTTTTCTTGATTAAAATACCCTCCCTTGATGCTGCTGTTTGCGATGGGGAAGGGGGATAGCACAATATGTATCTGCATCAGAGTTGGGGAAAGTAATTTTGTTTAGCCATGCAACAACAATTTCAAAAAAACAACAAACCCTGCAATACCTTCCATTGGCCATACTGGCTGAAGGATTCTGGGAGTTGTTTGTATTCCCCTACAAAGTGAAGAACAACATTGTGGCAATTCTAACACAAGAGTGGACACCTCTGCTTGGACCAGGGACCACTTTTCTACCTGTAGGAAACTTTGGGGGTCATATGGTCTGCCAAAATGCCCCCCTCCAAAAAAAACCCAAAGACTGGAAGTGCCTACAAGGCACTTCTGGTTTTGAAAAAGTGATAAATGTTGATGCTCAACCAGGGCAAGAGTGCAACCTGGTTCAGAGAATTTATCTTCAGAGAATTTATCTGAAGATGCCAGCCACAGATGCTGGCAAAACATCAGAAAGGAACTCTTCTAGAACATGGCCACATAGCCCGAAAGCCCTACAAAAAACTATGGATGCCGGCCATGAAAGCCTTCGACTCCACGTATTTAACAAGGCCTTCAAAAGGAAATTCGATGATCCCAGAAGCAATGTGGACCACAAAATCACCCTTGACTGGCCATAAAGCTCACTTTGCCCATTTCTGTTCTGCAAGAAGTGGAATAATCGGACATCAACCAGCACTGCAGCTCCAATCCTGTCCCCATCACCACAACCACCAGCATGGTTGCAAAACTGGTTAAACTCTTGAATCTGATTTCAGTCAATTGCAACTCCACGGTAAGTTTGCCAAACACAATTTTGCATGCAAAAGGTCAGAGTCTGAATCCCTAGTACCTCAAGATAGGTCTGGAAACCATTCCTGTATGCAACCCTAGACAGCCATTGCCAGTCATTCAGTGACTTGATCCACAGTTGGACAGATCAAGTGTCTGACTCAATATAAGGCAGAGTTCGCTGTTCCTATATAGTTGTTGATTTTTCAAAGTAGCCAAACAGAAGGATTTCTTCAGAACCAATTATCACATCTCAGAAAAATTGGCCAGGTTTCCTAATTCAATTGTAATAATCATTTTTTTTTCCTTTCTTTTGGAATGTGTTGAAGGCCTCTATTCACATAAAACTTCAAGATTCCAGTTTGAACAGAGATACAAATTTTATTTCATGCTATCTAGCATTTTTAAAACAAACTTTTAAGACTTCCCTTTCCAGTCATCTCTGTGACCAAGAAAAAACATCAGTTGCATCATTCACACAATTCCCTTCCTTTGTGGCAAGGTAATCGGATATTTCCCTCAGGTCCAAAGTATTCCAATGTCAGAAGCAGTAAACAGAGAACCAGCAGGCCAAGGTAAATTTTCAGTGTTATCCACTGGGAGAGAAACAGACAACTCATTATTCACTAGCTCAGCACCCTTTTCCCAACAGGCTGATCTAAAAACATAGCCACATGGTATCCAGCAGAAGGCATGTTGCCAAAAAAACAGAAATTATTCTTCCCTACCGCTGCACAATCCACACTGTAGAACATGACATGGACTTGTTATTGGCAAAAAATATATGACTGAAACATCCTTAGCTGGTTATAATTCTGGATGTTTTAAAGAGAAGCAGGAAAAGAAGGACATGTCCATCCATGTAGGAGGAAGAGAAAGAGGAAAGGAGAGAGATAGATGCAATACATTAACAATAAGTAAACCCCACTGTATTTCATATCTTAATTCTAGATAAGTTGCTTTCCCTTGCTGGCTGACAGGAGGCCCTTCTGGACATGTGAATTAGTAGTGAGTTGAAACCTGTCTTCCATATGAGTTGTAATACAATCTCCAAATCTGATACCCAAGTTGGATTGAACAGACACCTCCCCCCTCCCAAAAATTCAAAACATGATATGTCAGATTCTGTTCCTTTCCACAAACATATCACAATCTGTTTTGAAAGAAAAGGAATCCAGATTAATTATTTGTTTTTAATCTGATTCCCCACTTGACATATGGTACGCTCATTAAGTTCTCTTTGCTTCTGCTGATAAAAACAACCTGTAAAGGAAGAGGGAGGGAGGGAAAGAAGCTATCATATGTTTATGATACAAAAGGTTTTTTTGATTTCTTGCATATTTTAAATTGTCCCAGATATACTCTGCTATTCAATTACCATGCTGTCCTATGATATCTGCTTTTCATAGCAGATTTTTCCCCTTACCCTCTCTTTTTTTCTTTCCCACTTTTCTCTCACTATCTTTTGCAAGGAAAATTATTTATAGAAGTGTATATGTGTGCGCATGTGTTAAGTTCTGGTTATTTTTTCTCATCCTCATCTTTTAAAGCCACTAGGACATTATAACAGTGTTAAAGGGATACAGTTTACAACAAAATGAGGTCTTGTTCCTGAATACCCATACATAAACTGGAAAGAGGAAAATCAAATGGATAATTTGTTTCCTGAATTGTCACATGCTGTTGGTTTCCAGTGGTAAGCCCCACCCCCCACCCCCAATCATCCAGAATCTATATATACAATGGAGAGATATTTGGGGAAACCAGAGAATGCTGTCACAGATGTAGCTGTTTATTTAAAATCCATAAATTATGTTCAGTTCTTCATTCTGAAATAAAGTCAAAATATAAAGCAGAATCCTGCTGGTGGACATCTGCTGACAGAACAGTAGAATCTGGTAGAAGTGGAAGATAGCCCTCCCTACTATAGCCCCTCCATGACCTCCCCAAACAAGCTCTGGAAAATGGGGAAAACCTCTGGAAAGGTGGGGAAGAGGGAAAGGAGGGAGTGAATTTCTAAAATTTCAAACACTGGCTTAAGGATCTTGATGCACACGCATTTTACCAGACTGCAACCTAAGGAGATGCAGCCGGGATGTGGGATACAAGCAGGAAGCATCACATATAATTCGCTACCAATTCTGCCAGCTGAGTGCAGCCTGGCTACTGTACATCCCTACTCCCAGGTACGTTTCGGCAGCTGCTTTTCCAAGTCGGAAAGCTCACGGCTTGGAAAAGCAGCAGCCCTGAGAGCTGGGATGCAGCCAGGCTGTACTTGGCTAGTGGAATCGGCGGTGAATTAGGTGTGATAATTCCCACCTGCATCCCGTGTCACAGCTACATCCCATTAGAATGTAGTTGGGTTAAATGTGCATATGATAAACTCTTGTTGCAATGCAAGAAAAATCCTGGCAAGCCAGAACCATTCACTCAGCCAACTTGCTAGCCAGCCACTCATATAATAGTCTTTCTTCCTTTTAAATTTTAGTCTCTTGTTATACTTCCATCCTGCACACTGGTGAAAGTAGTTTACAAACATGGCACTTTAAGGCTACACCATTTCTAAAGAGGGCAAATGTTCCATTCCACCTTGTGCTTTCCCGGAGAATTTAATGGTAAAGTCTCATCACAAGCAGGGCTTGGAAAAGTTATTATTTTGGACATTAATCCCAGACCAGCTAGCATAACCTAAGTGTGTGTGTGCGGGGGGCGGGGAGGCTTGTAGGCAACACCCCCCTGCAAAAAAAACAAACCAAAACCAAAACACTTTCCCAAGCATTTCCCATAAATTGGAGTTTACCGTAATGATCAAGCTAGCTAAAAATATACAGATTGTCAGGCTAGTTAGTGTTTAATCTTTTAACTCATATATATCAGGAGGAGGGGGTATAGAAAATTGGCAGAACAACTGCACTTAGTAATGGACACTTTAGTAAATCAAAGAGGTAACAATGTGAGTTGCTGTAAAGCAAACAAACAAGGAAAAATGTATCTGGTTTAGAAGACGTTGATTTAACCCCTGTCTACTCTACAGTACATTTATAAATGGATATTGATCTAGTTATTTAGTTTATTAGCATAATAGCAACAACTGATCAATAGTTTTTTTTTTTCAAATTTGAATTCAGGCTTCATTATGCTTAGTTCAATGTCGCTGGGTTTTGTTGTTGATGTTGTTGTTGTTTGCCTTACAGTCATTTCCAACTTATGGCGCCCTAAGGCGAATCTGTCATGGGGTTTTCTTGGCATGGTCTTCAGAAAGGGTTTGCCATTGCCATCCTCTGAGGCTGAATGAGTGTGACTTTCCAAGGGTCATCCAGTGGGTTTCCATAGCCAAACAAGGATTCAAACATTTGTAGGGCAAAGTTCAAACCACTACACTACTTTGTACCTCTCACTGGATACTGGATAAAATCATATATGCTGGCTGACCAGCCTTTCTTAAGATGAACTCTTACTAATGGACAAAAATTATTGTTACTCATATCTGATTCCTCAAAGGGAAGAGATTGACAGGAAATGGTGTCCGCAAAGCTGGGGACCTCCCTCTTGCTTTTGAAAAGTAATGTTCAACAGTGTTTGACAAAGTAATGTCTTTCATGTAGTAAGGAAAAATAATGAGTTCGGACCAGAAGGTACCTTCTCAGTTTTGATTTGGTGAAGAGAAAGCAAAGGTAGAGATCCTGTCGCCTTCCAGCTCTACAGCACCAATGTAGCTGGTGTTCAGCAGTAATGGGAGACACAAGTTATCTTGTTCCAAATTGGCCATATATAAATTAACAATACTAGGGGATGCTGAGCTGTCCATAGCAACCCTGGCTTCGAGTTTGCCTGGACTTAGCTGATCTGAGTTTCTGCTAGGTGTGCAACAGCTGCTCTCTGGGAATCTCATTCAGCATTAGTAGATTTGCTGCCCTTTGAAGGAATGTGTATCTGCTTCTAACATGTTCTGCTTATAGGTCTGTAAAGACAACAAATATTACAGATACCACAACTCTCCAGTGTGTTCTCAACTAAAGGAAAGGAAAGCTATTCTTAGAACTTCCCACCACTCAGGAAAAGGAGCTAAGTGACTGACAATATAACTGCAAATCAACCATATTGCTGCAAGCATGAGTAAAGAGTCAGGGCAGATTGTGAGCCAAGAGTTGCTACTATTCCTTTCTGGAATGCACTTTTAATGCCAGAATTACAATCTCAACCACAAAGCTTAAAAATAAAGTGAGGGAAGAGTACCTTTGAGCATGTGTGGATTCCTTGTTCCCCACTGCCAGGAAACCACAGTCAACCTTCAATACTTCCTCTGAGTGCAGAAGGCCAGATGCTGAAGTGGTGAAGCAGAACCAGTCCCAATTTATATACGTTGGGAAGGAACAAGAGAATGTAAAAAGTTACTGATTTGGCTTCCAGATAAGTAGGTTGTCTATCAGCAGCCTATGAACAGCAATTTGCTGAAGGCACACAGATATCACAACAATGATGCCTATCAGATGTATAAAGCTTGAACCATAGATATTTCCCCTTAAATACCTGTGTACATATAGGTGAAAGCCTCACGCCATTCAGGGGTGCACCCCATCCATAGGAGTGCACATTTGGGGTCTGAGGAGCGTACCTGAAACAGACAAAGTTGTCCGCTGTGAAGTGTGGAATTGCTGTGACTTTGGAGAGCAGTCATTTCGGAGCTGTAGATAGCCTCTGTGTTCTCTTTCTTGAAATAAAAACACTGTTAGTGGTTAACTTTAAAAAAAAATCCCTTAAAAGAAAGAATTCACTGTTCTGCAGCAATGGAAACACAAGAGAAGAGGGTTCAGTAAGCCCTCAGTGCATTTGAATGGGCGATGGTGGGAGAGGGGTTGCCTGTAACAGGGGTAAAGTTTAAAAGTGCTGTGCTCATGTGCATATAGCAAGTCAGTCAGGGCACTTGTGCTTCTGGCTTGGAGGGAAGTGCCTGAAAAAAGCAAATAATTATCAAATACTTGTGCAAAGTACATGGGTGTTCACCCTGAAGAAATCTGACACTCCTGTTTAAATATTATATGAGACTGACACACACTTTTCATTCTCCTGCCCCAAAATGGATTTTCTACTCATGTGGAGGATGTTCTGCCCATGTACTTCTGTATCTGCATCACACACCTGCACGTTAATGCCAAATGCATGGCTACCAGGGGCATGGCCAGTAAGCTCATAAGCATTCTGGCCAGAAGACATAATCCTATTCCTCCTTTACACATTTCAATAAAATCAAGGGGAGGATGTAGACTTGAGAGCTTCTAAAAACAACTCACCAACCTTTGTATGTCAGTCTACAGAGGATGAATAAATGTTGCTTATTTTGTTTTATTTTGGAAGTTCAGCTTCTCTGAAAATGCAAGCAACCCACCAAAGTGTGATCAATAGCAATAGCACTTACATTTCTATACCACTTTCTAGTACTAAGCGTTCTCTAAGTGGTTTACAACATGTTATCCAATTGCCCCCAACAAGCTGGCTTCTCATTTTACCAGCCTACAAAAAGAGGGAAGGCTGAGTCAGTTTGGAGCCCTGAAGGATCAAATTGACAATGTTTTGGCTGCCATACCAGCACCACCAGGGCTCCTGATCAAACACTGATAAATGAGAAACTATCACAGATGGCTAGTGTTCATTTTGGTATTGGATCACACATCACTAGATTTGTCAGGCCTATTTGAGATCAGACTCACATACACTTGTATTTATTCTCCACACTACCAGAATTGACTTAGATACAGTTACAGAGGGGAGAGACAAGCTGAATCAATAACACCATGCACACAATCACCAGATCTCAGAATGAGGGCCATCAGAAGCCAAGTCTGAGTCCACAGACCAAGTAGCATTAGGAACATGTTGTTGTGGTTACTATTTGCCACCAAGGTGGTTCCAACTTATGAAAATGGAACAACTTCATGAGGCCTGGTCATTAGCAGTCCTGGTCATATATTACATATATTAAGATGACTCTCTAATGGATTTCCTAACAAAGGATCAGTGCTTGTCCAAAAAAAATGTCTCTTTTTGACATGTTTCCAGGGTTTCGAAGGACCTTTCTCTGAACTCTCTGGGGTTCATCATCTTGACTTCTGAAGTACACACTCTTTGTCTCTCAGCCTCCTGTTTCATCTTCATATGTTCCATACCACTGCCAGCCCAAGTCTTTCCAGACTGTTATGAACTCTCCCTGTCCTGGACCAACTATGGTGGCGCAGTGGTTAAATGCCTGTACTGCAGCCACTCACTCAAAACCATAAGGTGGCGAGTTCAAGACCAGCAAAGGGCTGAAGCTCAACTCAGGCTTGCATCCTTCCGAGGTCGCTAAAAGGAGTACCCAGATTGTTGGGGGGCAAATAGCTTACAATTGTAAATGAAGCTGTTTGTTTAACAAATTGTAAGCCGCTCTGATAGTCTTGGCTGAAGAGCGGGGTATAAATAAAACATTATTATTATTATTATTATTATTATTATTACTTCGGGGGGAAATGTAAACCTTTTCTGCACCACATAACACACTCTCTTTCACTCTCTCTCAATTTCTCAATTTCCTCCTCCTCCTCCTCCTCCTCTTTTTTTTTTCTTTTCTTTTTTTTTTTTTTTTTTTGCTACTTCATGCTCATCCCCACCAAGAGAAAGCTCAGAACCTATGCAAAACTCAACAGCAATGTTTTATCTCAATTCTGCAGATCTTCTTACCTCCAACAAATTTGCATTTTCAAAATGCCATGGCACATCCTCGGGCACAATGCCTATTAATTTGCCAAATGTTCATCTATATCAATAGTTGGATCTCAAGAAAATGAAACACTATTCTGAAGATGTGTTGTTATCATCACCAACACTTTCCCACACCAAAATTCTAACAATCCACTATCTAATAAGAGAAATGTGTTCTACAGCAACACAGAAGGCCATCTTAAACAAATATTACATCACAGCAAAATTTTCATTGCTCTTTGTCGCTAGTCCTCATGGCCAATAATGGAGAGGCCTCTGCTTGTGTTGAAATCCTTCAATATCATCTTAACTGACAACCTCTCATACAGAATATAAACCTGTAACTTTATCACTGGCCATTATTTTAATCCTGTATGATTTTTAACATCTTTGCCTGATGAAGAAGCTAGTGAAGCTTTGAAAACTTGAATACTGTATTTTATGCTTTGGAACTGTCCCACTAAAGGAATAATTGATTGTGGATTGTGGATTTTGTTATATTTTGTTGTATGGCAAAAATGGCTTATATATATATATATATGGATTTCAAGATAATAAATTTATCCTTAATAGGGGAATCCTAAATAAGAGGGAACCAAAGGACTGGGATTCAACTAATTGAGGATCTCTCTGTCCAACAAAAGTAAAACTCTTTTACTGAACTACAATTTGGGACTATAATTTGGTAGGTTTTCCCTATATAGAACCTCAAATTTGTCCAGATGTAATAGTATGGAGACTCCTTGAGGAATTCAGTGTTCTCTGCCTAAGAAAGGAGCAGGTAGCTTTACACAGGACAGAGACAGCAGGATCTCAAGAGAAGTTATTTTTCTGTTACTAACGGAACTGAAATCTTGTTACCTGTCTTTTATTGCTCTTTATCCCTAGTCCTTACATGGCCAATAGAGAGTGTGGTGTCTGTCTGCACTGAAATCCTTCAGTACCATCTTAGCTGACAATCGTCTCAGGCAGAATGTAGGCCTGCAACTCTAACATAATTACCATTTTTCTCCTGTATGATTTTTTTTTTACACCTTTGCCTAATGAAGAAAACAGTGAAGCTTCAAAAGCTTGCATCAGATATTTTAGTTTTTGGAGTTGGCCCAGTAAAGGTATTGTGGACTTTTGAATTTTGCTGTATTTTGCCACATGGCCAACACAGGTACCCTCAATATAGTTTATTAAATTACAGATTTAATTCACATCAAGATACATTTATTATTGCTACATCATTGCTAAACCACCACCACACCACAGGCCATGCACTTGATGCATCAGAAAATCAAGAGGAAAAAAACCTATGCTTTTCAAAATGTAAGAGTCCCCCCCCCTCAAAAAAAAAAATACTATATCTTGAAGGCTTCTTTGAACCAATATGAAATCAAAGATTAAGAGATCCCTCTTCCCTGGAAAGACAATACAGATCTTATTCAGACTTCACGGCTCTGAACATGAGCTCCACCTGCTGGGCAAAGATCTAAGTCTAAAAATAATATAATATGTCTTCCTAGAAGCTGGACAAGAGCTTCATTGGATCATATGGCCAATGTGCAGCCACCAATAGTGCCAGTGGAAACTGTTTGCTTAAAAACTCAAGGCCTTTAAAGAATATTACTAATTATGCTTAATTTTCAAGCAAGTTTAAAGATGAAATACCAATGTTTTGGGGATATCACAGATGGTCATGCAGAACGGCTTTGGAACAATGCTGTTTGTCAACACAATATACTTTTTGGTCTTCCAAATCCTATTAGTGGGGGTGAGACTGGAGAAAGAGATTTGCTTTATGGGTTGGCACCTGAGATCCAAGCTTCATGCACCATATTCATTTGTTCCTTGCTTAAGGAAAGGATGGGTGATTCTGTCAAACAGCTGAACAGCCTTGTCAGACTATTTCAGAACAAGGAAGCAAAAGTATATGAAGAACTAATAACATATCTTTTAAAAAAAATTAAATTATTTCCAGTATTAAATAACCACAAGACACATTCCTGTAGAAAATAACATGTGTCCATTTGCCTGGTAAATTCTCAGGAAGGACCTGATCTTCCCTTAATGGCATCATTTTGTGTATCAGTTTCTGCTTTTAATTTTAATAATCATTCTCAGATCATTGGCAATAACAGTATCTGATAGCACCTAGGTTCATGGGGCAGTGAACCTGCTCCATACTTTAATCTGAATTTTAAAGGATGTATACAAAGTGCTGAACTCTATCTCCCTAATAGGAACTCCTGCAAAGTTCATACTAAACTCCAGTACAGATTCTCCACTTCACTAAGAGCCACTGGTTGCTACTGTGGAAGAAGCAGGATTTTTTTCATAATGGACACAGACCATTACATTTTGTGGCTGTTAATAGCTTTACAATAACGATCTGGGAATATTCAGTATATTTTCTTCAATTACATTTCACAACACTATTAAAAGTTCTGCTTCAGAACATGTGGTACATTTTCTTCATTTATGCTGAATTCCAATTAATTATGATGGGAAATGATAGTACCAACTAGGGATGCAATTCTTCACTAATTTTCTTCTCAAAGGAAGCAACAAGGAATTTACTGTGCAATTTTCAAAGACTATTTGCAGTTCAGGACTTAGCTGCACAAAGTATACCTATGCTACTTTTAAACTGGATAATAGCATTTTCTGCATAGGCCAGCAGACAATATTATTCTCTGCAGAGAAAATGCTGTAGTTCAGTATTTATTCTGCACACAATTCATAAACTGGGGTGGTTTTTTTTGCACACAAAACAGTATTGTGTGTGCAGGAAATATAATACTTTTGCATATTTTCTGCCCATAAAATGCAATTTCTGGTGCAGACAATAGTATGTTATGCACAAAACAACCATGTGCAAATGTTTCAAAGAATATGGTCTGAACAGCATCTTGTGCATGGAGGTGACATGTTGCAACTTTCTTCCATATAAGTGATAAAGATAGGTGGCAATCTTTAGACAGTACAAACATGATCAAATATGTACAGCGTCATGCTGAACTGTGTAAGTGTTAAAAAGCCCCTGCCAGAATGGATAAATCAATTTTATCCTCTCCCAGACTTTTTAAAATAAATAAATAAATATAAATAAATAAATAAATAAATACATCTTAAATGCTTTCTGATCCATTCCAAAAAACAAAACAAAAAAAAAAACTGAGACTTTGGAAGAACTATTGGATGACACCAATCCCTACTGTGGGGTGTGAGGGCTCAAAAGAGTGCCTTTAGGGTTAGGGAGGGCGTAGCTTTTACACCCTCCCTAGGCCTAAAGCATATGGGTGCTGCCATTTTGAAATGGCGGCGTCCATACGGACGCGCTACAAAAGTGTCATCACGTGTGCAGCTTTTAGACGAGTTGCATACATGATGACGCTTTTGCACCACAGGAGGGTGTCAATTGCGCCCTTTCCACAGCGCAAAAAAGGAGCTCCGAATGGAGCTCCTTTTTGTGGGCGGGTCTTTGCCATGGCTTTTAGATGGCCGCAGCAAAGAGCCAGGGAGAAAGGGGCCGCGGTGGCGGCCCTTTCCTCCCTTCAGCCCTGCCTCCACAAGCAGGGTGCAGTGGGTGCCCAGGGCGCCTGCTGAACCCCACTTGGAGGCCGCGGGTTAGCAGCAGTTTGCTGCTTCCTTGAGGCCTCCAAAAGCGGCAGGATGGGGCTGCGGAGGCTGCCGGTGCGGCAGCCTTTGCTCCATCTCGCCGCTTAAAGGGCTAGTCATGGACCGTCCCTTTTGGGCAGTCTATATCACCCCATTGTCACTAGATGACACAGAAATTTGTGGTTGATCTTTGGGCTAAGCTGACAGTACACAAGCACAAAGACTTGTTGCTTTGGATTTTTATTTTTATCTTTTTTGAAAAAAGTGGCAACCCAGTTATTAGTGTCCTAAGGCCTCCTTGACAATTACTGCATGATAGCTCCATCATCTAAACCTGTTTCTTTACAGATGTACTCTGTGTGAATACTTTCATTGTTCACAAAATGGAAGCAGAAAGCAAGGGGGAAAAGTAGAAAGTAAAAAAAAAAAAGATGGTGCAGAAAGAGTAGACAATTAGTGTGGCTGAAAACTCACACAGTACAATTATGCAGATAAACAAAAACAAACAAACAGCTTCATTTATATACCGCTTCATACCCCCTAAGGAGTGTCTAAGCGGTTTACAACTGTAAGCTACTTGCCCCCAACAATCTGGGTACTCATTGTAGTGACCTGGGAAGGATACAAGCCTGAGTCGAGCCTGAGCACCTTTTCTGGTCTCGAACTCGCAACCTTATGGTTTTGAAAGAGTGGCTGCAGTACAGGCATTTAACCACTGCGCCACCAGTGCTTTTTAACTTGTCACATGAATAAATACAAATACATATTGGATGGATGTCTGTTAGTGACAGATGGGTGTGTTAGTGTAGCATACGTGCATGCAGAATTAATGCAATTTGACCCCATTTTAACTGTCATAGCTCAATGGTATGGAATTCTGGGGTTTATAGTTTTGAGAGCCTTCTCTGTCAGAGAGTTCTGGTTGCACAACAAACTACAATTCCCGTGAATCCATAGGATGGAGCCATGACAGTTGAACCAAAGTCAAACTGCATTAATTCTGTAGTGTGGCAGCAACCTATGACTTTTTGGGGGCAGATCTCAAGACACTGTTCTGCAGCCCTTTGTCCAACTTCGCAGCCTTTACCTCACACTCATGGGAAAGACAGTTCAGATGATGTACCTCTGAATGGAAGAGACAGTGGGGTGAACTCCATCTGTGCTTTGTGGTTTCTTGTTGTGTAATTCAAGTCATTTCTGATTTAAAGAGATCTTATGGTGAGCTTATTATGGGGTTTTCATGGCAAGATTTGTTCAGATGAGTTTTGCCAGAGCCTTTCCCTGAGACTGAGAGTGTGTGACATGCATCCAGTGGGTTTTATGACCTAGCTGGGAATCAACCACTGATCTCCAAAGTTGCAGTCTTACCATGCTGGCTCTTCCTATTTGTGCTACCCCTCCAATTTCTTCCACGGATTGTCCCTTTGCTGTCTGACTTGCCTCCCCAGTCCCTCCGCTCCTTAATGGTAAGCAGTACCAACAACAGCAGCAGTCACCCTTCCTGGGGGTTACCAACTGTGGAGGGGAGGTTTTGGAGGGGGGGGGCACACATGGCTATAGACATATCTAGGGGTGTTGGTTCAGAACTGCATGACCAGAGCATTATGCTCCACCTTCTCTATGTAAGCACTTGGCCATTTAGTGCCAAATATTTATTAGACCTTTTCTATGTAATCAGCAATAGTCACTGATTTTGACTTCTTTGTGCTGAGGGCAAGGGAGTGATGCATGTTTGGGGAGGGAAAGGACAATTTTAATTATCAGATAGCCATAGATCAGCTTCTCGAAATAGGCCACCTCCAGCCCTTCGTTAAATCCATCTCTACCATCAGCTGATTAGCCTAGTGAAGTCCAATAATCCTCAATGAATACGATCCATGAGCAATGGCCAGGGGAAAATCACTAGTTTATAACCAGACTATTGGAATACTATTTCAACATCCCATTTATAAGCTATCAGCAAGCCACACTGAGAATGGAATACATGTAATCTGTATGGAGCAGAGTTCTAAATATATATGTGGTAAATAAAGGAAACCTGGTAGAAAGCTAAAAGCATATATATATATATATATATATACATATCCCAGTATGTGCTGAAATGTATCTCTGTCCCATTACGATCTTTATCTTCCTTCACATAATGCCCATGAGTACATAGGATGCTGCCTTCTTATCTGTCCAAGCCACTAGTGACCCTGGGCTAATCGCTTGACCTTTGTGAATCAGTCAAGGTGGCTGGAAAATTGAGTGAAGCATCATGCAGAAACCAGACGAGGTAACTAAGTTGAGGATGACTTTTTTCTCTCCATAAAAAACTCTAAACTGTGGCAGAAATTAAATAAATAATTTATCCTCCAACTCTCGATTGGACAATATCAATAATGTACACTGTTTACTCAAAATTTCTATGACTTGATATTCAGAAAATATCACAGCCTTCTGAGATACGGACTGCATAATTAAATTGGTTGTGTTTATCACACATTTGCATGGAAATATGGGCCTACATGTCAACAGGTATTCTCTACTTTGCACATGTTCAGCCTCCCCTCAGAGGTTTTGGACTGTCTCAAAGATTTTTGAGATTATATATATAGATAGATAGGAATGAAACCTAAACAAAGTCACATTTTCCTCACTGCTCTGAGGTGCTTCAGAGTCACCTATCCAAACACACATACTACTGCCTACCTACCTACCTACCTACTTTGATCCATTTGACTCTTTAGAATCCACTTATAATAGTATAATAATATATAATAAAAATTTTATTTCTTACCTGCCACTCCCCAAGGATTGAGGCAGGGTACAACATAGATTTAAAAAAAACATAATAACCATTTAAACACATAGGTTAAAACATATAAACAGAGAACCCATTAAATAATCCAAAGATAAAATTAAAAATGTATAAATTTAAAATTCATAGTTTAAAATCAAATGGGTAGGCTTAGGCTATCCCTGTTTTGCCTTTAGAGGAACATAAATCATTTCCAAATTACATTTTTAGAAAAATGCTGTACATGGTATAATTTAATACACTTTTTAGGTATCTTCACAAGAAACAAATAAATTGGAATATAGAGTGCAAATTCTACAGAAAGTGCTCAGTAGGGTGTTACTTTGACAACACCACCACCTCAATGACAAAAAATGTATCCGATTGAATAAGACTCAAGTGATCATGCAGTTATTATAAAGGCAACCTTTTAGAAATAGCATGTTCTAACGTGGTCCTGCTTTATTTCATCAGTTGCTACCAAAATGTATACATTAGCCTTCCCTTTCCACCTAGTGCCCCATTAAGCTGGGAATTGTAGTCTGACACATCAATACTAGAGGGCACACTTTTACCCTCAGATTTATTCAACGAAGGAGGCTGATGTACTTAATAACTATTTAATACTCGTGGTATATAGCCAGACAGCCACAATAGTATGGTGGTGAATTTTCTTTCTCTTCTCTTTCTCGTCCTGACATCTGTATGACTTTGCGCAACTGAATAGCCAAGAGAATATTAATGTACAAACCTCCAGAAATCCTAGAAGAAGACTGACTTTTGTCTCCATAGCAGCCCATCTCACCACTCCATCCCTCATCTCCATCACATAGAGCTTATGTTGTTGCTCAATAGGCTGAAAACATAAAGCAAAACAGGTAGACCAAGAAAACTGAATGAAAAATGTAGTTCAGTTATTCTTCCTTGTCATGCCCTAGCTTCACATTAAGCCAGCATTTTAAAAACTTTTCAATTAGACAAAAAGCCAGTATTCATGACCATTTCAGTCCAAAGTATGAGTTTGTCATCAGTTAGAAACAACTTGTGTAAACAGGTAAGGCTATAGTTAAACTTTTTAGGGGTGCAGATCTTTTTATAACATTGATCAGTTGGCTTCCTATTTTATCCAGTTTTCCATCCATTCTGGCATGTACATAAAGAGCAAGCATAGATTAGACTTCACACTGGTGATACAATCCTACGTATGTTTCTTCAAAAGCAAGACACAGGGCTTGCAGCCTGAGTGCCTCATTTTTTGTGTTACTATGCATGCGCTTCTCCTTATGCAACAGATTTATGTTAAGATAAATGACTGCCTGGAAAATTTAGTTGCTTTGCCGAAGCTGCATGTAATTGCACAAGATTATGTCTGGAAATGAAACAGAGTATCTTCACTCAGAGAAACAACAGGGAAGGAATTAAAATTGTGAATGTGGATGATTAATCCTCTGAATCCCTGCAAAGGTTATTATCACCAATAAGGGTTCAGAATATTCATTCTTCAGCATGCAAATAAATATATGTTTAGCTAATGTGACAAGCTATGATGCTTTGGACCATATTTGTATATATTCATGTTAAACCCCTTAATGATTTGCAGGTTTCCATTATCACTTCATCTGAGTGCATGGTGCCCATGTTTCTGAAGATATGACTATATGACTAACAGTTATGACTTCCAGGTGTTATGATATTTATGATATCATATGTTATGATATATTATATATTTATGTTATGATACATATGATACATCAAGGCCAGATCCAGTATTTCAAGGAATGGGCGCAGCTATTGCACAAGTTTTAAATGTGCAAAAGCACTCCTGGTCACTACAGAGACCAGGTTCAGAGTCTAGTGCAGGGGTACTCTCAAACTGTGAATCTGCATCTTCAGGGTGAGTGTAACCCCATCTAATACAGGCTCTGTCCCTATTCCCTGATCTGCCTTCCAACTGACCAGGAACACTTCTGTCACGTCTGAATTAAGTTTCATTTTGTTTGGCCTCATCCAGTCTGTAATTGATGCCAGACACTGGTTTAGGACCAGGACAGCCGCCTTGAATTGAGGTGGGAAAGGGTAGCAGAGTTGGGTGTCATCTGCATATTGATGGCACTTCACCTCAAAACTCTCAATGACCTCTCCCAGTGGTTTTATGTATATGTTAAATAGCATAAGACACAACACAGAACCCTGAGGGACTCCACAGGCCAATGGCCAGGGGATTGATCAGGAGTCCCCAGCACCATCTTTTGGGTTTGCCCCTCCAGGAAGGAACGGAGTCAATATAAAACAATACCTCCAAGTCCAATCCCAGAGTGGCAACCCAGAAGGATACTATGGTCAATGGTATCGAAAGCCGTTGAGAGGTCCAGCAGAACTAACAGGGACACATTCTCCCTGCCCAGTTCCCTGTGCAGGTCATCCACCAGGCCTGGCTGTTCCATAGCCAGGCCTGAAAACAAATTGAAATGGATGTAGATAATCCAGAAACCCCTGGAGTTGGGAAGCCACCACACATTCCAGTATCTTGCCCAAAAATGGTAGGTTGGACACTGGCTGGTAATTATTCATTATTGTGGGATTTAGGGATTTCTTTTTTAACAAAGGCCTCACAACTGCCTCTTTTAGACAAGATGGAACTCTGCCTTGTTGCCTTGTTGTGGGAGGCATTGACTACGTACTTCATCCACTCAGCTAGTCCCCCTCTGGTCAGTTTAATCAGCCAAGATGGACAAGGATCTAAGATACATGTGGTGGCTTTCGCCTGTCCAAGGATCCTGACCACATTATCAGGCTGCATAAATGGAAAAGTATCCTTTAACACTAGACAGACAGGTTGACACTTATTAACTACAGCATCCAAGTCAGAGTGGATCTGAGTGATTTTATCTGCAAAGTGCTGTGCAAATTCTTTGCAGTGGGCCACCGAGTGGTCTGCAATTTTTACTTTAGGGAGAGTGTGTAAAAGACCCCTGACCACTCAGAACAGCTATAAAATCAAAAGGTTCTTCCATACTTTTAATGAAAGGCTTAGTCTTCCTGGCTGCTCCCCTTATTAACAGTTGGGGCTTTTTAGATTGGCAAGAAAGTGTGACATGAAGTTGCCTTTTCCTTAATGCTTAGCAGCTAGACTGCAAGCCCCAGGTGTGCATTTAAAAGGTACAGGGCAGCTAGACTGAGGGGTGTGGGAATGACTTATCTGAAGTCTTTTCTGTGGCTCAACAGCTACATGGGAAGCGGTCAGAACGCTACAAACACAGGCGGAGCAGCTACATGGGCGGCAATGAACGCGGCTTTTAGCCACGGTGAACCTTTAAATTTTTTTTTCCTTGCCAGCTGCGAACTGTGCAATTCCTCAATGCCCTGCAGGTGTAAAAGCTGGGGTTTAACTGCGAAGTTTTTTAAAGCTCCCAAACCCTAGCTCCACCCCTAATCGGAACCCTAGACATGCGCAGTAGGGACTCTGGGATGCCGTTACTGTTATTCTACTGTGGATAACATGTCAATTCATTCACAAAATAAGGGGGTTCATTCATGATGCACCAGTGCAACGGCACAGTTTAAAAAGGCAGAGGAACCGCAGTGATAAACTGCTGAACTTTTAAATTTTTTTTCCTTGCTGGCTGCGAATTGTGCAATTGCGCAATTGTGCAGTTCCCAGCAGGCAATGATAATGTTGCTGTATTGTGTACCTGCGCAATTGCGCAATTCGCAGCCGGCAAGGAAAAATTTTTTAAAGCGCGGCTAAAAGCCTTGTTCCTTGCCGCCCATGTAGCTGTTCCGCCTGTGTTTGTAGCGTTCTGACAGCTTCCCATGTTGCTGCTGAGCCACAGAAAAGACCTCAGATAAGTCTTTCCCAAACCCCTCAGTCTAGCAGCCCTGTACCTTTTAATTGCACACCTGAGGCTTGCAGTCTAGCTGCTGAGCATTAAGGTAAAGGCAGCTTCATGTCACACTTTCCTGCCAATCTAAAAAGCCCCAGCAATGTTGCGCCCTTTTTAAAAAAGTAGTCGGGAAATCAAGCTACTTTTTAAAGGCACTTCTTCTCCCTTAAAACTCCAAAATAGTGTTTTCATGGCACACTTTCCCTTTTTCTCATCTAAAGGCTGGGCTTTCATGCAGCCATCAACACACCTCTTTTTGCCAATCTAAAATGGGCCAGCTCCTTTTTAAAGGCGCTTCTTCTCCCTTAAAATGCCAAAAAAGTGTTTTCATGGCACACTTTCCCTTTTTCTCATCTAAAGGCTGGGCTTTCATGCAGCCATCAACACACCTCTTTTTGCCAATCTAAAATGGGCCAGCTCCTTTTTAAAGGCGCTTCTTCTCCCTTAAAATGCCAAAAAAGTGTTTTCATGGCACACTTTCCCTTTTTCTCATCTAAAGGCTAGGCTTTCATGCAGCCATCAACACACCTCTTTTTGCCAATCTAAAATGGGCCAGCTCCTTTTTAAAGGCGCTTCTTCTCCCTTAAAATGCCAAAAAAGTGTTTTCATGGCACACTTTCCCTTTTTCTCATCTAAAGGCTGGGCTTTCATGCAGCCATCAACACACCTCTTTTTGCCAATCTAAAATGGGCCAGTTCTGCTGATATGGGACAGGCTTACTACTGTGACAAACTAACTCATTTATAGTAATGTCCAGACATTTCCTTTATTCTAAGAATGGCAAAGAATGCCATTCCTTACTTATAACACCTCAATTTAAATTGGTTCTCCAAAATAGGATCTCCCACATATTACTCAGCAAAGACAATGATAAAACATGGATAATGAGGATGAGATCTACGTCACACTGCAGGCTCAAAATATCCACTAAGTTAGTCACACACAAAAACAGATCAGAGTTTGTAAAATAATCTTTTGGGGACCAACACCCTCAGAATTCTATAGCCAGCATAACCAATGGCCAAACTGTTGAAGCAATTGTGGGATCTGTATGTGCCCCCCCCCATGCATACACACAAATATTTCCAAAGTCCAAACCAATGTCAGATGTTAAGCAATCTAGAAGATATTCCTATTCAGTATTTACTCACCATAGCAGGTCCTACATTGCCCTCACTGACATGGCCAAGCTAGATGGGAACCTTCTAAAAAGTTTCACAATGATCAGCATTACCATTCCAGTTCCAAAGTCACAGAGAAAGCAGGAGGGTTGTTTGTCAGTTTTCTAAGATCCTTACACATGTGGGGTGAAGCCAGAAATCTTCTACTTCTCCTGGACTTTCTTTATCTGAAATAGGAAGGCAGGAGAAATTGAATCCTGCTGTCTAAAAGTGCCCTGTGTTTGTTGGTTTGTTTGTTTTTAAAAAGGCCCAACATTAAATTTCTATGGAAGGGTACTCTTTGTCAAGCAGCTTAGAGTGCCCCTTCCAACTTTCCAGCCTTTCCAGCAAGAAATACCGGGTGGGTGAAGGGTAGGCTGCCACTATCTGAAGGTGTGGCTGTGGCACCGAAGAACCACCGCTGTGGCACCCAAGAACCATATATGTTCCTGCTCTTAGCTTCCCCCCCCCTTTTTTTCCCCTTCTTTTAAATGATTGGACATAAAGACCCTTGGGTGCCACCACCCAAAGCCACTCACTCTTTCTTTGCCTCTTTAGGAAGCAATATCTAACACAGAGACTGAGCGGACAGGCCAGGATAGCATGGGCTGAACCCATGCTATTCTGGTCCTGGTGCTCACTCAGGTTGGTAGGGCATCACTGCAGGGACAGGCAGGTGTTTACACACCCATTCCCATGCTGACCCAGGACCTACACAGCACAGTTATTACCTTTTGAAAATCTGAGAGAGTTGAAAAACAGTGATATGTCACAGACAACAAAGTTCATGGCATACAACATTCATTTTGTTAATCCTTCTGTCACTTTGGACAAACAAGTATTGTCAGATTTTTTGAGCATCATGAGACAACCTCACTTTTTCTTCAGGGTTCATAATTTACTCCCTTGAATAGGGGAGGCATCTTTTAAAACAATAGGCACTAGTTCTGTTGTTAAATACTGATAAACTTTTTTAGTATCAGTTCACTTGTTATTTCGTTTTTTAAAATTTATTTATTTGCTTATTCCCTTCTGCCAGCCTTTGTAAGCACCAGTGTAACAGTAGCATGAGAGATTCCAGAAGACATGTTTCCAGAGGACCAACCTACAAAATGATCCTCTTTCAGATTCTGAGGACAGCTGTGTGACAAAGCAATACACTAAGCGCTCTCTCTCTCTCTCTCTCTCTCTCTCTCTCTCTGGTTTTTAGATAACACTTCTCTAGCTTCAGCAAAAATATCCATTTAAAAAATCAGTATCTCTCACCTGGAAGCTGCTGATCATTTTCTCAAAAAATCTATAAAGTGACAAAACTGTTGCTCTTATTTCTCATTTAAATCACATCTCACTGTAAGATTCTTTTTTCCCTTTTTCCTTTGCCTTTTCCCTCCTCTAATCAATTCTGGCTCAGATGTTTTGTCAATGTTATACAGTATACTGTACATAGCTCCTTCTTAACAGTGCTTACTTCAATTTATCATGGGATGCTGGCAGCTATCATGGGGTACTTGGGACTGTAAGGAACACAAGCAGATTTTCTCTTCCTTAGTAAGAAGAGGTAGCTCTTTCCACAAAACTATTTTGCTTTTTTTTTTTTTTTTTTTTTTTGTATAAACCCCACCCAGCCACGGTCTGTTTTATGCAAAATACAACATATTCTGCACAAAACATTGGGTTTGTATTGGGTTTTACTCATATGAAATATTTGTCAAAAATACTCAAACTGTGAGAAATCATTGAAAAAAAATTGCACAAACCCAATGTTTTACACAGCAGGGTAAAATTATGTTCCTTCTTGTCTGTGAGAATGAAATACATGAAGGTTTACATATCTGTAGGACAACATGATTTTCCTGATGGAACTACTAAATGTAAAAGAATATTCCTGGAATATGTTTAGGTCTTCTGTTCCCAATATATTCATGATTTCATAGAGTCTGCTACACTGTCTCAAGAAGGAATCCCTTACTTCAGAACCAATGGAACGTCATAAGTCTAAATAAAAGGAAAAGACAGTAAAGCTGACTAAGGCCAAAACATACTGCAAGAATAATCCAGTTTGAGACTGCTTCAACTGCCCTGGCTTAGTGCTAGAGAGTCCTGGGAACTCTAGTTTATTGTGGCACCAAAGCTCTCTGACAGAGAAGGCTCAATTAATCACAGACACTACAAATCCCAACATTCCCTAGCATTGTGTTAGGGCAGTTAAAGCAATCTCAAACTGGATTATTTCTGCAGTGTGTTTTGGACCCAAGTGATTATGCCTCTGCATTTGCTAAGAACTCCAGACAAAGTGAGAAAAGACAGGAAACAGAAAGTGGAATTGGAAACAGAGTGGGACAGTTGTCTGTGTATCTGATGTTTTAAAGGAAAACAGAGAGGACATATCATAGTGTGCAATGCCCTTTAAAAGCATCATGTTGTTATTGATCTGGCCTGTAAAGTTCAATTCCCATGTTTTTAACTACAAGTGTATTTTTAACATATGGTAAACTGGGGCCCCACTTACTACCAGTTGTCCTGTCCTTACTACCAGTCATCTAGCTTGGTTGTTGCTGTTGTTGTTGTTGTTGTTGTTGTGTTGTTTGCAACCACAGAACAGATGTGCATAATATGAAAACAATGTAAATCCCTGTCTTCAAACTGTAGCATTTATTCATTTACCTATCACGGCAGTTTTAAATAAAAATCTTAGAGCCACCTCTAACATGCAGCAGAGTGAAGTGACCTACTCTAGGCTCCGGTTGTCTGAGAGAACAATAAAGGCAGGGACTGGGTATCTGAATGGTACAGCAAGGCGGAGAGGGTAGGGGACAATCCCTGGTCTTAGACCACTAATCATATGGATTTGGGCAACTGAATCAGTTAAATAATGACAGTTCCTAGGATGACTGAACTAACATCATGTTAAAGTGATAAGTAGATGTGAAATTGTTTATATGGCAAGGGGGAGAATTTTATGTCATTTTTTAAAATAATAATTTACACAGCCACCTATCTTTATGTAGGGGCTATGCAGGATCTCCTTTTAATTGAAACTTTCTTCAAATGTTATATATAAAAGAACTGAGATGACCAACAGCTGTATCAAGATGAATCTGAAAGAGTCAAACTTGTCTATCCGGGCAGAAGTTGCTGAAAGTCTTAAAACTTTCAAAGGTGGGGGTTTCAATCCCTTTGCATTTAAGTTTAGGGGGGCTACACAGGGACTGGGAAAGTTCGCTAATCCGCACTTACCAGGCAGCAGCCACTGCAACTGACATAGGTCTGTTCTCCTGTTGCTCGAGATGCAGCTAGCTGCTGTTCCCACCCCTATTTGCACAATTTGCTACAAGGACTATATTTCTGCCTGTTACTCATGAAAGGAAGTGGGAATGGCAGCCAACTGCTTCTTGAATAACAGGGGGACAAAGTGAAGGCCAATTCACCCCCTGTATTGGGAACACTTATCGGGATTGAAACTATAATGTTTATTTCTTGTTTTTCTGGCAATTCTCATACTAAAACCCAGAACAGATCCAACCCACATTATACTTTCATTCTCTAAATACAAATCAAAGATATAGCTGTATTAGTCTGTGCAGTCAGTATGTAGAGAGATCTTGTAGGCTAACTGAAATAAAGAAGCTGAGGAAGTATACTGAAGTCTACAAAAGCTCATGCTGCCAACTTCTTTCTTTCAGTTAAAATCAAAAGGTGCTACAAGATCTCTCTCTAAATACAAGCTACCCTAGGCTCGGAACTAGAGAAGATTCTAGTAGGCTTCATTCTGAATTCTTGTTGATGTTAAAGTTGCTTTAATAAAACCATACTCTGATCAATCCCGTTTTTACGCATTTGCAAGAGCCTACAAGGTGGTGTCTTGACTTCTGTGTTGTAAACAACCTGTGGCTGTATTGTATTTTTCTGTTTGTTTTCTATGCTTTCTGTATTATGTCTGGCTGACTAGTCTTCTATTATTGGAGATTAAGCTAACTGATCAACCAAAGAAAGGCCATTATGCAGTTACAAAAATATGTAATGGGAAAAAATGGAAATTAATTGAAAGTCAGTACTGTAATCTTTGTATAGGCTTTACAAATAATTGTTAAACACATACCAAATCAATATTCACAGGAAATGTATTTGATATATAGTGCTGGCAGAAATTCCATGTCTCTAGCAATCCTTTTTTATTTAATGGTAATGTACATTTACAATAGATGGCAAAATAAGAGTAGACAGTATTTTTATGGTTCTTTCATTAGTTTAACAGTTTTGTAGATACCAAAACAAAATATCCATGGAAGGCTGGTGGGTTCTCCCATATGAAGGGTTGGTTGGCACTTATGCAAATCTGACATAAATGTCTTGCCAGAACCATACAGAATATTAAATCAATATTGATGTGCTTATGAATGCCATTTTGTAGTCTTGTCTTTTTTTAAAAAATACTCTAAAAAAAAAAACAAAGCACCATTTACAGTGAAACCATAATGAATAAAAAGAAATAATGACCATAAATAATGTGAAAGTAAGTAACACAGCTGTAACCATAGTAACATTACCAAATGAATAATTCAACATGAGTAACATACTTGATGAATCCTAGGCTATTTTTCTCCTTAAAAATGAATGCTAGCAGATTATGATTTCTTTCATTGATGGAGGCCAATCAAGATGGCCAATTGTCCTTCTTTTGAACAGACGCTGAAGGACTGTTTACTATTTGAAGGCTGTTCACAACAAAGATTTGGAAAAGAAGCAGAGAGAAGAAAGAACCTCTGTGTGTTTGTGCGCATGTGTATGGATTTGAGTGTGTGTGTGTGTGTGTGTGTGAAAGAAGCTGAGAGAAAGAGTGAGGCCCTGACTATAATTCACAGCTTTTTCACCATGGCATCCAGCACACTGAATTTGCTTGAGTTCCTTTTACCTAAATATAAAAACCATTGCACGGAGCAAACTAATTTTCAAAACAGGGAGGTGAAAAACACTAGTACCATCAGACGTCTTGTACCGCTTCAGGAACCCCTTTCTGAATGTGAACTGGATTGTCTAGTTTGACCATTAGCTATCAGGTGCACTGCTAGGATCAGCTTTTCTATACTCCTTTGCTGCAAGGAGACTTATAAAGGGTATTAGGAAACAACACAGCTAATACCGCTAGGCTCCTAATGGGTTGCCAGTGAATCCTGGCTCATCACAGTTATAATAGTTTGTGCACATGTGTGCCTTTCTGTGTGTGTGTGTGTGTGTGTGTGTGTGCATTCATGCACATATGGGATTGTGTGTGTGTGTGTGTGAGAGAGAGAGAGAGCATTTGTCCCATCACCTTTGACAATTGTGTTACGTGTGACTGTCCCTTACCTTTCCCATTTTAGAGTTCATCATCATGTATGCATACAAAAGGTATATTTGTGCATTTCCTTTGTAGAAGCAATCTTTGTGCTTACCAGACCACATTCCAGTACTTTAGCATACCTTATTCTTTCCATGGACAGGATTTTGTTAGCAACATGTTGCCCTGAATTTTCTCTTTGTCAACCTAACAGCCCATTGCAAATGATATTTTCCACTGCTAAGATAAAGTGTTAAAGACCAGGGTCTGGAGTTTTCTGCTGTATTAAATAGCACTTCTTAGAGGAAACACTCATTATAGAAGTAAAAAAAGCACTCAGATATGTTTGTCAATACAAATGCTACTATCTTAGATTGTTATTGATTGTTGAAGATGCCAATTTCATAGGGCAAGCATGTTCACAAGAGGTGCTCATCTTGTGTCTGGTTGAATTCATGTTGCTTCCTTTTATTCGGGAATATTTGCAAATGTTCTTCCTCATCAATGCACAGACTGAACAGGCCTGTAGCAAATGCTGTGGTATTACTTACCCGCACACACACATCTAGACAGCCTCTCTGGCAGCTCCTGTTCAGCCACTTTGAATCATTCTTCATTCATTCTTTTCTATTTATTCATTCTCTGTCCCAGTCTATGTACCTCTGTTTCATGCTCACAGAACGTGTTCAGTGACAGACACCTTGCACATGTACACACTAATCTTACACACATGTGTGTTAGCAAGGTAATTCTTCCATCGTTTTGTTCTTGAAGGAAGCAGTAAGTACTTTTAGTAATTCTCTCTCCTGCTCCAAGAACAATATTTTGAAGGCTGTTCACGGTTCAGGATTTTAGATAAAATTAGTGTGTGCGTGTGTGTGTCCTCTATAGAAAATACTGTATTCTACACACACAAAACTGCCACTTTTGTCCAGAATAAGTCCAAAGTGTGAATAGTCTATGAAAACTGTGCAGTTCTTGAAGATTTTCTTGCAGCAGGAGACAGAATGACTCGAAGTACTTATTGCTTCCTTCAAGAACAAAATTAGTGAAGAATTACACTTCTGACACACAGGCACCCAGCTTGTTTCTTGCCCTGTAATCAGGATCACAGCAAGGGGCAGGAGAGGGTTAAAGCCTCTCCCTCCTCCACTCCCACCAACCCTGAACAAGATTCAGCAGCATTAACAAGATTAGCAGCATTAACAAGATTAGTAGGGAAATAGCGATCTTGGCTGCTTCGTGATCTCTGGGGATTACTGAACCTGGGACCTTCTGCATGCAAAGCATGTGCTCCCTACCACTGAGTTACAGCCTTTCTCCATAATTAGCATGTTGAATTCTTTCCAAAAACATAAAATAAAATCATCTTGAAATCCAGAAGAAGAGGAGGAGGAAGAGGAAGAGGAGGAGGCCCTCCAAATGACAGAAGTTTAAACTAATAAAAAACTTCCTTCCTTCCTTCCTTCCTTCCCTTCTCTTCCTGTTTGTCTAAACAACAGAGCTATGGAGACCCTCTTGCTTTGGGAACACAACCTTCCTCTGCCTTCTAACTCTGTTTGACTTCAATCCTTCACATAGATAGACCCCACAGATGTCCATTTGTGCCTCTTCCCCCATGTATAAATGTCTTTGTGTCCCCAGTCTATGAAGGGGAATTTTTAGCATTAAGGGAGCTGAGGCTGTTTTCTCTGTTCTCTTTGCTGTCCTATTGAACTAAAGAGGAAGGTGGGGATGTCTGTAATGGTGAACCTGCCACTGGTCCTTCTTGTTCAAATTTTACCTGGTTTTAAAATCCACCAGGGCAAGCAAGACTGGATTACAGCATCAGATTTCAAAAAATATTCTTTCTTTCTTTCTTTCTTTCTTTCTTCTGCTTTTAATCTACTACTTCACCACTTAAATAAGGATCTTTCTCCCATCCTGACCTAGCTGCACAATATCAATGGATTCACATATTGCACACATGTATATAAAAAGAGAGAGAGACTTTTCCATTTATTTTGCGAGAAATATAATGTGTTTACTAGCTTCATTAGCAGCTAAGCTCTTGGTAAGCTTAAGAAAAGACTGTAAGAAATTGATTGACCCAAATTCTTAGTCACATAGATCCTGCCTCCATTTTTTCCTCTTTTCTTTCTCTACATCTGCAGAAGGCAGTGGTGGATCCCCCCCCCCCAATTTGACACATTGAATACTGATTATAGATAGAATTAAGTAAGATGAAAATATATTGGCTCCTCATATTCTATACTCCTTTATGGCTACTGTCACCTTGATCAACAGAGAGGTGGTTAAAGAGCACAGCCATCCATTGCTTAGCAACAGAAACTCGCTTATCCTCCTTAGCACAACTTATGTTTCCAAAATCAGTCTGGGACATGGCTCCTGGGCTCCCAGTGGTCATGAATAGGGAGAAAATCTGGCATGTACTGTGTCCTTTGCTGCTCTATAGTGCGATGGCAGAAGAAGTTGAAGAAGGTGTTCTGTGTTATCATGTTCATAAGCAGGGGTATCACTAGAGGGGTACAGGTGGGAGGGTCACACTGGATGACACTCTGGGCTTGGGCCCAGAGTACCTGAAGGACCGTCTCTCCTCACATAATCCGCCCCGCACACTTAGATCTACCGGGCAACTATTACTTAAAGTTCCAGAGGCCAGACTGTCAGCTACTAGCAAGAGGGCATTTTCTATCGCTGCCCCTAGCCTCTGGAACTCACTGCCCATGGAGCTCCACCTGACTGCCTCCCTTACCCAGTTTAAGAAGGGGTTAAAAACTTATTTATTTGAACAGGCCTACCCCTGATTTTTCCCCGCTGCTATCCTTCCCCCATTACGGCTCGGACTGGAATATCACTACCCCTTGGGCCAAAATTGTAATGTTGTTCTTCGTTCCACTGTGTTTTAACTTTTGCATATGTTTTAAATTTTTGTATGTGTACACCGCCCTGATCCTTGGAAGGGCGGTATAAAAATAAAGATGATGATGATGATGATGATTATTATTATTATTATTATTATTATTATTAAAGGGCATGAAACCACTGCTCCCAAAATGTTTGCTTTTTGGCAGAAATGTGCTGGGGTGTTTGTCCACATCCCTTTAAAATCCCTGGAGCTCAGTGGAAGAGAAGGCATGAGTAGTGTGAGGCTCAGTGGTTAGAAAAAGGTGAGGCCTCAGGTTTTGGGGTTTGTTTGTTTACTGTTTTTAATTTTTTTTCTTTAAAAAATATGACATCTTACCAAATTTTTACTTTAATCACATGAAACGATGTAAATGTAAATATATTTAGGGCTCTCCTTTTTATTTTGTTAGTTGTTTGAATCACAACATAGTCATATATGGGGATTAGGATTTATGAATAACATTAGTACAAGACTTTGGTCACTGGCTCCTGTTGTGTCCCAGTGGCCTAGATCCTCCATAGGTTCAAGAAAAAAGTCTGAAGCAGAGAGCTGGATTTGGACACAGGACCCAGTCAAGCCATTTTTTTTTCTGTCTGAGTAGTAAAAGGCACCCCCAACTGAGCAACCTGTTTAAATCATTCTTCAGTAAAAGTACTGATGGGCAAAAAAGACAAGGGAAACCAGTAGCTTTTAGGACCATGGAGGGGATGATGGTTGCATGAAACTTCATTTTAGGGTCCCTTAAAACCACTACACAGCCTCAATGATTGCTTTGTGTGGTGGTTTATCCCACTCTTCACCTGCGCATGTGAGCTCACTCCCTAATATCCTGCATCATATGCTAGTAGTGATGGAGGTGACTTAGAAACTCTCACCAGGCTTGGGTGCAGGACATCACTTCTGTGGCTCAGAGCAGCACCATTTTGGGACAGACTGACTGACTGGGGCAGAGCTAGAGCACGTGGCATCGGGGAAGGAGTGGCAACAAAAACATTGGGGTGCTGCTTAAGCTTTGTGAGCTTTAAGGCTTTCATGGCCGGCATCCATAGTTTTTTGTGGAGCTTTCGGGCTATGTGGCCATGCCCTGGAAGAGTTCTTCTTCCAGAGTTCTTCTTCCAGAACATGGCCACATAGCCCGAAAACTCCACGAAAAACTATTTGTGAGCTTTGCTGGGACCTGGCTAGTTGGTTGGAGCTACGCTGCTCCTTCTACATTCTTTCATTGGTCAGGGTGAAAGAAGACATAGCAGAAGAAACAATGGCCTGAAACAGATGGGCCAAAAGTGGCATGACGCCACCGATACTAGGGTTCCGGAGTGTGCAGCAACCTTGCACTCTGGAACCCTAGCATGTCACAGCAGCAGCTTAATGGAAGCCTTCTGTCCACATGGGGCTGCCATCTTGACATAAGCAATGCGCAGTGTACAGATGTCACTGCGTGTTGCTTACATCACCGCCAATGGCACACTCGTAACGTGCACCGGGCACCTTAAAAAGAACCTACTTTTTGCAGATTCTTTTTATTCCGGAGGGATGCCATGCAGTTTGGCTGCTGCGGCGTCCCTCCAGAGTTAAAACGCGTATCTCCAGTCCACCGTTTTTGGGCGGTCTGTCAAGCCCCAATGTTGTGGTGCAGGGAGGGTATGACTTGAAGCTGTGTGGGGAAGACATCTTTCTGGGAAAGGATGGAGAGGAAAATCCAGGTTCAATCCTTGGAAAGAGTCTTTTGCCATGGACTGGCTCCTATAGTTAAAAATCTCTCCCTTTCCCTGTCTGCACCTGTCTCTAGTCCAGAGTATGCCTCTGTAAATCCTTAACACACACACCAGCTGTGTCCCTCACCACCCCAGCAAAGAAAGTTTGAGATCCTTTCCTTGCTGAGGAGAAACATCCCCTTTGCTCCTGGTCAGCCTGGGAGCAGCAACCAAGCAGCTGTCTGAGCATTGACTGAGAGTCCTTTTGCCTGCATTGGCCTTTGCCACAAGGCTGGCATGGGTGAGAAACCTCTTCGTCACTGCTCAGCCAGCTGCTTAGTACCTGCTCCCAGGATGACTGGGTGCAAAGGGATCAGCAATTTAGATTGGTTGTTTTCAATGTGCAGAAGAACAATAGGCCTAATATCAAGAAATATGTATCTGTGGGGTGCTTAGGGTTTTCACCTAAGAGGAAAGGGGGGGTAGTATCCTGAAAAAGTTGGGGGGGGCACTAGCTTAGACTGTGTGGCACTAAATAGACCAATGGTTTGACTCAGTAGAGAGTAGCTTCCTGTGTTGCCCTGTAGTGATTCCTTGACACTACACAGTTATAGTGCTTTGATTCCACTTTAATTGAAATGGCTGCATCCTACGGAATTCCAGGATTTGTACTTTGTTGAGTCAGAAAATTCTAAGCATGCCACCCTAAACTGTAAGTCCCAGCAATGAGATTTATGTTGGTATCATGGTACTACAACTGTGTAGTGTGAAAGGCCCCTTGAAATCTAACAAGTCATCCCCACAAGCACCCATGTTATTGCAATAAGGACAGCTTGTTGTTTGCAAAATTATATGCCAATTTATAAGAACAAGATTCATTCCTACAGAGAGAGAGAGAAAGTTTCATATCTTTCTGTAGTTGGGTGTGTTGTTGTTGTTTTTTAAGAACTGATTTGCTGCTTGAAGCAAAGTTTAATAAGAGCATTAAGCAGCAAAATTATTTAAAAGCAGATCTTTTATGTAAAACAATTTGCTTTGAGAAGATCTTGTTTTGTTAACATAACTCCAAGTACATTATGCTCCAGCACTGCTGTTTTGTGCTGCAATTAAGCGCTGATCACATTACATGAGAGATTATACTATCCTATTTACAGTAAATAGCTTAAAGTAGAAGGGAAACAGGAAAGGCTCTCTTCATGAATGATTTACACTCAGCTTCTTCTTGGGGTTTTGCATTATTCAAATAACAAGAAACTGTGCTTAGAATACTAACAACAGCTTGTAATTTACTCTCTGCAGTAGGAAGCACATTGGCTTTCCAAAATTGTCATTGAATATCCTGAAGCATCACAGACAAAATTCTCCTGCTTGGCTTGCCTCTTTTTAAATGTATTGTTATTATGACTGTAGCAAACAGGGATGCAAATGAAACACAATATGCAATTATGCAAAACTGCTACCCTCAACCAACATAGTGGGGGTAATTGCCAAAGAATACTGCTCTTTCTAAGAACAAGCAAAGGCCAGTTTCCAATGTATTTAGCAAGGCAAATCTTTCTGGTGTTCTGGTCTTTTGTTTAACTCCAAAAATGACGTTCAGGAGCACACACACACACACACACACACACACACACACAAAGACTTGCCCAGGCAATAAAACTAAAGTCTGTAAACTACACCAGCTTTTGATAGGCCTCCCAGGATGTCATGCCATAATAATCTTCCTGATGCATGTAATGCTGTGGCAAAATGTGTCCATGCAGTCAAAACATTCAAGAACTAAGAATGCACTTAAGCTGTCCGATCACTGCTTTGCCGCACAAAGGGCCATGAACAAAAGTAATATGTCAATTTGCTTTTGTTTGGAATCAAAAGATGAAAAACCACACATTAAAGACTTTGTGCTGTTATTACTACAATGAACACAAGAGCCACATAAAATGGCAGAGGATTGGACTGGATAGCCCTCATGGTCTCTTCCAACTCTTTATCTTACATACACGCACAGCAATAAAAATATTAAATGTATACTGACATAAACTGAAGAGTCCACTAACAATTACCTTGGCTGCAGATGGAATAGACATACAAATGACATTCCTCTTGACTATGGTGAAATGTATTCCCTTTTCGTGGAAATTATAGTTTTGTTTGTAACTCTGCATTGAGACATCTATATTAATATATGTCAGTTTTCTTCAAAGCGGAGTTCGTCTAAATCAGTACCTGTCAGTGATCATGCTAGTTGGAAATGTTCCCTCCAAAGGCATTCATACTAACTCACAAGCTTACAGCATCACAGTCTAAATATCTAAAGCAGAAAATGCCTTTAAATATATTTACTCAAATGATTTGACATTCCTTTCTACTGCAAAACTAATTATCACAAAACCCATGCTATCACTTATGTTCCCAATATTGTATTAAATGTGTTTTCACAGATTATGTTAAGGTAGACTCCTTTGGTTTTTTGGCTCTGCATAGGCCTGCTACTTGATCAGAATGTGAACAAGGAAAACATGGAGGTGATTTTATAAAAAACTTTGGTTGGCTGAATCCTTGAGCTCTGTAACCAGCAGTGTGGGAAAAACAAATAACTGCAGGGTTAAACAAATCAATGATCTACGAAGTGAAAGAGTAATACCTCAACAAAGTCATCTCACTTTTGATGCTCTTCAGCAGTTCCTGTTGTCTGTTTCTGCCATTAAAGGGATAGACAAATCTGTCCTTTTCATCCTCCCCTCACCCATAATTAAACACACACACACACACACACACACACACACACATCAGTTTCTTTCCATCTAATTTCTGAAGAAAATGTATAAACTAGATGAAATTTTCATTTACCTGCACTGGCCAAATTCAATAGATATAGTCTTGAATACTATTCCCGGTAAGAAGAGAACCATTCTCTATTTGTCTGCCATGCTGATCATAAAGCTGAGGAGCCTGTTAGAAAAAAAGAGGTGGCAATCCAAATTCAACACTACAAAGCTGTTTGACATTTATATAGCAGTGAATAAATCAAGAGTTCTTTAGCTAAATTGATAAATCAGGTTGCTTTCTTCTATACTACTTTGTTTAAATAGCAAGTGTTCTTCTCATCACATAAAGAAATTTGTGAATCAGCACATACCTCTATGAATATAAAATGTTGTTGTTGTTGTTGTTGTTGTTGTTGTGTGCATTCAAGTCAATTTCCGATTTATGGCAACTCTAAAGCAAGCCCATCAAAGGGTTTTCTTGACAAGATTTGTTCATAGGGTTTTTGTTAGTGCCTCCCTCTGAGATAGAAAGAGTGTGACTTGCCTAAGGTCATGCAGAGGTTTCTGTGGTTGAGCAAGGATTCAAAAGCTGGTGTCCAGAGTCATTGTCCAGCATTCAAACCACTATGGCATGCTGGCTCTACATATACAAAATTCATGAAAATCTATGTTTTCTTTTGCCTTCTCTTTTAGTTGACTACCTTACTCTATTTCACTCATAGTTGGCCCCCTTACTCTGGGCAGACAACCTGAATATCAACCAGGGTCAAGGACACTAAACTGTGATAAAGAAGAATGATCTGGAAGGATGGTTACATGATTGCTTTCTCAGGCACTCAACTGTAAATAACAGCAGACATAAATAAAAACCTCTTCTTGCATAACCATAGTGTGATATGAGGTGCTTCCCATCCCACCAGAATAACATTTCAAAGTCCAAACTAGGTAGGAAGGATAAGAATTTGGGAAAGTTGCTCTTTGGATTACAACTGCCACAATCCCTGTGCTGGCCATGAGTAATGGAGGATTTTTAGAGTTGCAGTCCAAAACAATAATTTTTTAAAAAAATTCTGGGCAGAACCTGTCACATGGATCTTTCTTACTTAACTTTCATGCAGCCAAGAAGAATGTAGTAATTTTTCAGGAAACACTGGCTTCAATTAGCACAATGTCCATGAGGTGACAGCATACTAACCACAGCCATAGCAATGTTATGCGGCCGGGAACCAATTTCCACATGGCTGTTGTGAGTGTTGTCACAAGAGGTAACAACAAAAACAATAGCCAGCAGACTGAAGGATGACACTGAACTAGAGTGTAGTGGTGCAGAGGCTGAAACTCTGGACTAGCTCACCAAAACAAAGACAATCCCAGGGGTTCACATCAGCCAGCATCAGGCACAAGAACAACAACTTTAACTAAAGAGGAGTCAAACTCAAGGAGACAGGAACAAGAAGGAAGAAAGCCATCCAAGACAGATGCTTCATATGAGCTATGCTACTAGCAAAGGTTATTGTGAAACTGAGAGATTTTGAAGACCATCAACTCCAATCTGCCAGGCTGCAATAAAACCTTGGAGAAGAGGACACCCTTCTCTTTAAGTAGACCTCTAGTTATGAAGATTCTTTTGCAGCTGGTTCTTCTCTTCTCTTCTTCTCTTCACAGGTTTTGAATCTACCACATTAAGATAATAGTTCACGTGGACTGGGTGACGGGGAGTGAGGAGTTATCATAGGATCCACAACATGGTGTAGGGACTCAGCCTGGGTTTCCACATGAGGATCTGAGTGGCCAAATGTGTCAGACTCTGTAACAGATTTCTCAGATAGGCTGGGACTTTCTCTGAGGGCCCAAAAGCCTTCCTCAAAGTTCCACCAGGGTACAGATCAAATGGACTCCCAGTGTTCACAAATGAATTATATTCCAGGAGCTTTGGTGATGTTCTGTTTAATTCAAAAGGGCAGCATGTGAACTAGACTTCTTCTAGCTGTGGCTCTTCCTCCCCCCACCCCATTGCACCCACATTTCAGGAATAATAAAGAAATACAAAATGAAACACGGACAAACAGAATAACATGCTATAAAGGTGAAACCATCAAAACTGCATTGTTGTTCTTGTTGTGTGACTTCAAATTATTTCTGACCTAAGGCAAACATATCACGGGGGTTTCTTGGTAGAATTTGTTCAGAGGGGGGTTGGCTTTACCTTCTCCTGTGGTGGAGACAGTGTCCAAGGTCACCAGTGGGTATTCACGGATGAGTTGGTATTCGAACCTGGGTCTCCAGAGGCCTAGTCCAAAACTCAAACTGCTACACCATGCTGGCTCCCCGTCCCATGTGCATACATCTTTTTAATCAGTTAAGTGCAGGTAAACCTTTTAGGATTTTTGGAGGTCTTCAGTCCTTTAAAAAAAAGAAGCTCTCCTTGTCTTATCTTTAACCTTTCTGCTGCTGCGGTCACTGCTGTTTGTATAACATAACTTGTTCTGGACTGATCAGTTTGCCTTCAACAGTTTCCCACACTAAGATAAATCATGTATTATCTTCCAGTGTTTATCCAAGGAGGTGGCAACATATACAGAACCAGAGACAGGGCCTGGTAGCTAGATATGCAGTACAGATTTGTTGACTTGTTTACCTAGACCGGCAGATTGACAAGGATACCACCACTCTGATAATCTTGTCATGGTAAATATCACAGTACACTGAATGCCTTTTTCTAAAATCTTTGACATTAATAGTAGGCTTGTGTCTTTTTTGTCTTTTTTAGAACAAGTGATGGATTTTTTTCCTCCTTGCATAGCATTTGTCACACACAACAATTGTTCCTGCTTCAAATCTCTCATCGAAAACTATAGTTGGGAAAAATCTATTTGTTTCACTTTTCCTTGCATTCAAATTTTTGAAGCCTCAAGTTCCTTCCAATTTGAGTATGTGATTTGCAAAAGTGGGAACATTCTTTAAAATAAGGTGAAATGATAGTTTGAATCATCTGCACTGGCCAAATTTGAGAGCCACAGCTATTCACAATATAGAGACAGCCATAGTGTACTTGACTGCCATGACAGTATGAATGTTGAAGAGCCTCTAAAGGAATTAAATGGTGGGAAGTCTAATGTAGTACTAACATAACTGGCATACACAGAGATCTTTTTTCCAAACTTATTTATTTTCACAAGCTTCAAATACAGTTTGTTTCAAATAGCTCTCTAACTTTCCAGATAGGATTAGTAATACAACAGAAAAAGACATCATTCTATAAATAAACTCATAAAAGTTTTAAACTAAATCTATATTCTCTGATTTGTAATCCTATCTTAAGCTGACAATTTCAATGGGGCTTTACAGACCACCCAAAAAGGGCGGTCTGTAACCTCCTCGTCTTGCTGCAGACCTTCGCTGCAGCAGCTAGACACTGTGGTGAACGTGCGCAGTTAAAAAGGAGCTGGGAAACCCCACTCCTTTTTAGCATTGTAGTTGCGATGCACTAAACAGAAAAGGCACCATTGGGTGCCTTTACACCGCCACAACTGCCCAACTCTATATAGAAGCTATGCAGTTGTGATGGCGTTGTTACGTACGCTGTATAAACAGTGCTACGTAATGACGCAGGCATCATTACATGTGAGCGCTGGTGAGCCTGCAAATGCTGTGCACTCCCCAGCACTAATCACGTCACGGGGATGGCCCAAAAGGGCTGTCTGTACCATGCCATTTTTTTCCATTTTTCTTTATACAGCTAAGATGTTCTGTTGCTACCATACATAGACAACATTTCTAATGCAGCTAAATCATGTAACTTTAAAATCCATTCATCTACTGTAGGTATTATGTTAGATTTCCAATATTTCACATAAGTCAATCAGGTGGCAGTAATCATCCTGGACCAAATTATCAGAAATTATATCAGTTATATTCAACAACAAAAAAGTTCAGGCCTTAATGGTATATTTTTATTAAAAGTGTGTACAATAATCCTCTGTATTTACCTTAGGACACTGCCACCACATGCTGTATAAAGATCCTATTTTCTATTACATTTCCAGCAATTCATATTCCCATGTTTACCTATTTAAGCCAATCTGGTTGGGGTCATATACCATCTAAAAAAAGATTGTAAAATTTTTCTTTTAGATTACTACATTTTGTAAATTGTAAATTCCTTTTCACAGAGACTGAAACATTTAAACCCAGGTGGTGTCTGCATTTTCCAGGATACTCTGGGAGCAGCACAGTGTATCCTAGCCCCAGAGCCGGAGAACCACTACCTGTGGTTCTCCAGGTGGCTGTTTTCATGTGTGTGTTGCTGTGCAACCAGTGCTATCACTGCTGTCATGCTCTGAGGCCAGAACAAGGTGCTGAACATCAATCACATAGTTGGGCTCTCTGTTCTGATCTCAGAACGGGCAACATGTAACAGCCATACCAGACAGTACAGCAGGACATATTTTAAACAGCTGCCTAACACTGCAATGGAGGGCTCCAGTGAAGACCCAGAGCAACTACTGACTTTCTTTACTTCATTATAAGGGGATTATATCTTGGATTTAGAGCTGAACAAACTGGACGTTGTCTGGACTGTTTGCATCAAACTTAGGGATCGGGCCCTGCGTTGTTCAGACTCCCTGCCAAGAGGATGGGGAAGGCTGTTTTATTTGGCCTGTACATACAGACAGGGCCCTAGGTATCTGAGAGATTCATCTAGCCCTGAGGCTAGATGAAAGAATGTGTCAGTTTCAGTTTCTCTCATTTTTCCCATTTTCTTTTTAAAACTCACCATTTCTTTCAATCCTGAATATGAAGAAATGGTGAATTTTGGAAAATTCTTATGAAATAGGAACTGATATGAAATTGTCCCCTATTTTTAACTAAAATGTTTCCTTCATGTGAACATGTGATAATGCCAACACTTAAGCAAGTGTTGACCGAAGGGCAACTCTGGCTCTAGACCATATGAAACACTGCATCTTCCAATCTTCCTAACCCTGATTCACACTCTGAACCTAAAATTTGTTTGTCCAGAGAGAAGCCACAGTGATCTGAATGGGTAAGTCTCCTTAGAATTGCTATTAATTCAGCACAAATATTACTTGCGTATAATAAGTACTTTTTAACTAAGTTGGACTTTTCTCTGGATACAGCTTATCACTTTTCATATATTTTTCACTTGAACTTTCTGTCAAAATTCAGCATGTGAAAAGGGTATCTTTTAGAAATGATAAATGAAAAGGCAGGGGAAATTCCCCAAAATCCATCTTTGTCTCTTTTGAACTTTCCGAGTTTACACATTTGGAGCTGAGGCAGAACAGCAATATTGCCTGCCAGTTCAGAGAAACCTGTTTTTATCTCAGTGCAGCAAGAATGTGCTCGACCTCAGAATGAACCTGTAACTCAGAAATTGAGAAAAGCCACGATGCTCTAGTATTTAGCTCACACTCAACAGAATTTATAAAAGGAGGGTTGTCCTAGGAGCAAAGACAGAAAAAGGAGCCATTTACTAAATATAGACTTCCCACCCATTCCTTTTTCTGAAGATAGTCCTTACATGATATTAAATTGTAGTGAAGAGATGCTCTCTATCTCTGTCTCCTAATTTAATACATTTAATGAATAGTGTATTGTAATATTTTACTTAATGCATTACAATAATAGTATATTATAATATTTTACTGATAATATTCTTGATACATGTAATATCTCATCTTCTCCTATTATCTCATCAAGGATTAAATTAATTTGGAACTTTTCCGGGGGAAACCTCTAGCTTGGCCTTTACTAAACTGGTGCCCTCAAATGGTTTTGAAGTAGAACTCCCAATTTATCTACCTTTTCTTGGGGGTGTGGAAGTTCTAGTATAATATATCTAGAAGGTGTCGATTTGGGAAAGGCTGTGCTAGCTAAATATATTTTTAAAAAACTGAACACACAATTCACAACACAGAGACATTTGGAAAAGGAAGTAAAAAAATAAGACTGCCAAACCCACACTGCATTAACATAATATTTCCATACTTTGGCCAGCACAACACATAAAGCTATGGTTCTTTCAGACAACATTGGGCTGGGTGGAACGAAAAGGCACTAATGTGTTAATGCAGTGTGTTGCTGTGCTTTCAGTATCAGATTAAAACTTCAGAGAATAGAGTTCTAGGCATTGTGAGGATAAAGGAGGAGTGGCAAAGAGCCATGCATACTGCTTTGAGTTCATTGGGATGGGATATAAATATAACTGATACACAAAATATCATAGAAATTCCATTTACACTGTGATGCTTTTAATTACATTGTAATGAAGAAGGTATGGGTCTAGATGATTAACACAGGGATTTCTCCATACAATCCTATAGATGATGTTCTCCCACACTCACTTTCTTCTCCTTCTCCTTTTCCCTCTCCTTCTCCTTCTCAGAACATAAGAATCAGCCGTATACTGAGCCAGACCACTAGGCAACAGGCAAAGCAGATGGGCAGCAAGGGATGGCCGCTGGCAGCTGCAGCCACAAACAGTCCACAATTGGCCTAGGACCATGGAGACCAAATGGCTTGCTCTCAAAGCAGTCTGCCACCATGGTCCGAAACCCGGCCACTGGGAGATCCCTGTTATTTTCTGTGGTTTCCAGCTGAGTACTATTCAGATCAAACCTTGTCTTAGATTGGGTGTCCACAATGATATAGTACTATATTTGTATATCACTATGCAATGAATTGTAGGGAGGAGATTGTTAGAGAGGAGGTTGTTACGGAGGAAGACCACCTGTCCCAGTGGCTACAGAAGCATAGCAGGATGGTACACAAACAAGAAAAGACTTTATCGATGTATTCTGCAGGGAAATAAGAAAAAGATACATCTATAAATGTGATACATCTATAAATGTGTCATCTATAGTGGGCCCTTCATATCCACTGGGGTTTGCTTCCAGAAACCCCCATGGATTACAAAATCCATAGATGCTCAAGTCATTACATACAGTGGTGTAGTAAAATCATCTCCTTTATATAAAATGTTAAAATTAAGCTTTGCTTTTATGATTTATTTGGATGGGGGGAAATTTTCAAACCATGGACAGTTGACTCTATGAATGCAGAGTGGATATGGCTGGCTGGCTGTAAAAGGCATCCCTTACAATCAGCCACCAACCACATAGTGATTAGAATTACAAGGCATTCATTGGGGTGGAGGGAAAATGTAACAAAATATTGCATTTAAATATGTGAGAGGAAAGAGTTGCTCATATCATAACCACATTAAGAGGAATGTGGCATCTGGATTTCACAAACCAGCAAAGTAAAAACTGTGCATTTATTGTTGTGAAGATAAGGGGAAAGATTGTCTGGGTTAAGCCATAGGTTAATGTTCTGGTTCAGAAAAACTTAATCTGGGAAGTCATCCAAACACAACAAAGTCGTGCTCCGTGATGACAAGCCATATTTTTTCAGCTGAGAAAATCTACTTAGAAGTTGCCCCTGTTATCTCAGAGATATTTTATGTACCCTTCAACAGTGCTCACCCAACAAATTCTGGCCAATGTATGTTGTTATTTATGCCTTGTTGATTTTTGAAGACTCACTTTAAGTCTGTGAGGAACTCTGGAAAATTCAGATGCCTGACAAGGGAACATGACTCTGTGCTTCTGTTTCTGAACTTCAAAAGCATAAATAAACTAATCCCAGCATAAGCAAAGGAAGGGAAAAGTCTTTTCCAGCAAGTAAAGCCTTGCCTACTGTGAGCATTCATCAGTGTGGCATAGACAAGAACACAGTCACCTCTTGGGAAAGTTACTACAGTGGTCCCCCGTCTTACGAATCCCCTGGGTTGCGAAAACCCCGGGATCCGAAAGCCGCCGGACCGCTAAAGTATCCCCCGGGATCCGAAAGATCCCCCGGGATACGAAGAAAAAAAACCGCGCAGCCCCTTTAAATCGGCCGCACGGTCCATTGAAAATAGCGGTCCCCCGGGAAACGAAAGCTTCCGGGTTACGAAAGGTAATCCGGAACGGATTACCTTCGTAACCCAGGGGACCACTGTATTTCGATGACAACTTTCAAAATCTCTGAGCCAGCATGACCTGCTCCTATGCTGACTGAAGGATCCCTGAAGCTGAAATCTAACAACAACAACCACTTTCCAGGGCTCTGGGAAGCTTAACACCAGTCTTTCACAATGTAAAATATATTTTAAATTTTGCTTGAGATCTATTTATAATGTCACTCACTGCCATAAAACAGGCACCATGTAGTTAATTATATATGATACTGAAGGATTCCCTCCCCTCCCTGATCATCAGAAAACATGATGCTGGGGAAAAAATGTTTATGTTATGTACTATATGACTGAGATCCTTCACTGAAGTGTGCAGAGCATAATGCTCTGCATGTATAGCTCTGTGGAGCTCCTGCACACACACCTGGCAAATATCAAGGCTGGGTTAAAGATATTGTTGCAGTCATTTACTGGCTGGGAGGAGGGAAGGAGAGCAATCAGACAGAACTATAGCAGCTGGAGGATGAGAAATCATATCACTCTCCCTGAGATTTGGGAGAGCAATCTGATTTCTTATTTCATTACTGCAGCTGCAGCTAGCATGGACACTTCCCTTCCTGGTCTCTCTCTCTCTCTCTCTCTCACACACACACACACAAAACCAGTAATCAGCTACAGCACCACGACAGTATCCTCATGGTCTGATAGCTGCCTTGGGGAAGATAGTTTGCATACAGTGCAAGGAGTTAGTACACAGTCCCTTACGCAATATTCCAAGAAAGACATATAAGTCCATAACCCCGAGTTGCATGCACATATGTCACCAACAGGATTCCAGCGAATGTTACACCTGCAACATAATATAATATATATTGGATATGTATTTCTTCCTGTATTATTTCTTGCATTTAATCCAAGTGTTTTCTGGAGAAATGGAACTAATATTTAATCAGTTTGAATCTGTGGTGCAGACATGTCCAGTAGGGACAATCCAAACAACTTCACCAAAGCCAAGATGAGAGGTACCCAAAGCCAGCCAAGCTTTTCTGGCACATAGGGCAGAAAATCCCATGACATTTCTTTGCATTGACAGCAATAAAAATATGGTAATAAGAAAATATAGTAGAGTCTCGATTATCTGACATAAATGGGACTGGTTGATAGTCAGATAACCAAAAATGTCAGATAATCTGGAGGATCCAAGAAAAGCCTTGAAATCACTATGAAAAGCCTGTTCTGGGGCCTGTTTTGGGCCCGATGCCGCCGCCACCCGCCACCACCACTGTGCTTGGAGCTTGTTCTTGGGCCTGTTCAGGCTCCTTGACCATCACGGCTGCCATTTTGGGGGCGTGTATGGGGGCGTCCTAATTCAAACAACATTGGATAATCCGGAATGTCGGATTACCAAATGTCGGATAATCGAGACTTTACTGTAGATGTTTTTTCTTGACACCCAAAATCACTATGAAATGAATTGTAGGGAGGAGGTTGTTAGCTCTGGCTAATGATAGGACTGGCTCTGATGCTCAGACACATTTGGGGGAAGAGATAACTCCTATTTGATCACATTAATAGGAACAAGAGAAGCAGAGCTGCAGCCAGAGAGCCTTGCATCTATAGCAAATGAATGGAGTACACCTGAAGTCATCAGGAGCATAACATAGCTGTTCAAGGTGTCCTCTGCCTCTTCTTGCAGCTGCTATATCTCACAATATTCATTTTGCCTCTATCTTTCTTCTGATGCAAAGATATCTGATATCCAGTAATCTCCATTTCACATTTTTTGCTATATTTTTGCTATAACAAAAACACATATTATTTTTTAAAAAGAAAATAAAAAAAAACTTGCTTTGCTGTCAAGAAACACAAAGGAGAAAAATCAATATTCATGGCCAAATTTAATATTCAAAGCTGCATGGCCATGTAATAGACTTAATCCTTCAGCATTAGAGCAGCAAGCTAATGAGCATATTAAATTGCTACCAATAATGCTCACACATTATGAAGATTTGAAATGGAAGGGTTTCAGAAATGAAGAACAACTAATGGAAAGTAAGGGTTGTTGTAGGTGAAAATATAGCCAACTGGCTTACCACTATCAATTACAAGCCACTGAAAAAATGATTAAATATTACTGGTGGAATCCCCATTCAATCTTGGAAACCTACTGGGTGACCTTGGACAAGTTGTCCACTCTCAGCCTCAGAATATCCTGTGATAGGTTCACCTTGGGGTTGCCATGTCAGAAATGACTTGAAGATACACAACAACAGCAACAAGAACAACAACAAACTGAATGCAGTGATAACTGGTGATGCCTGTGAATAAAGGAAACTAAAGACCAGAAGCAGGTACCACCTCTGACTAATATCCCAGTGAGAAAGAAATCCATATCCTGATGCCTGGTTTTAAAAAAAGTGAGACTGACTCGCAGAAATGAGTACATGATTTGCAAGGAGGTTTGGATGAAAAGGAAAACTGGTTACAGCTGAGAGAAGGCAGAACAAATAGGAGGAGATTTATACATTTAAGATGCAATTCTGCCTGCAAGCTACCTCAGGTTTACCTGTGGAATCCTAAATATTTTACATACCTAGGATTAAGCCCATTAAATATGAGAATGCCTTCTCACTCCCATACAAATCAGTTCACCTGCTACTGTCAAGTGCAATGGTGAAATCTATCCTGTTACCAGTGATTCCTGTTACACTCACAGCATCAGTAACCTGCAGTGGTAGCAGCTCTAATGACAGTAGGGGATAAAGGTCAACTGGGTTTTAGGTGCTGTCCAAGATAATGAAACTATTTGGGGGATAGGGTTCAGCACTTGGTTTGGAATGAAATCAAGAGTGGACTTCCAAAACACCAGCTGGCACTGTTTATACAGGGTGAAGGGAGGGACCAAATTGTCCTTTGTTTCAGGCAGCAAAATGTCTTAGACTGCCCCCGAAAGACATAGTTGCTGGAAAGGAAGTAGTGGTAATAATCTTGGTGAGGATTATACAAGGGGTTCAGCCAGCTCTATCACTGGTATCAAAAGAAGACTTTGGCCTGGTTCTCACTACAGTGGGCCCTTGTTATCTGCTGGGGTTTGGTTCCAGGATCCCCCGTGGATAACAAAATCAATGTATGCTCAAGTCCCATTAAATATAATGGCAGAGCAAAATGGTGTCACTGATATAAAATGGAAAATCAAGGCTTGCTATTTGGAATTTGTACTTTTAAAAAATATTTTCAAGCTGTGTATGCTTGAATCCATGCATAAAAAAAAATCTGTGCATAAGGAGGGCCGACTGTAATTTTTAAACCAGATCGTGAATTGGTTTGAACCAGTTCAAATGACCCTGTTTTCCACTTGAATCGATTTGTTGAAGCAATTTGTAGAGGGAGGCTGTGTGCAAGACCCATTTAACCAACATCTTTTTGACACTTTTTGACACTGTTTTCTGTGTCTTTTTGGATAAATCAATTCTGCACAAGTGTGAACCAGATGCAGATAGGAATCGATTTAAACTTGCCCTTCGGCCAGCTGGAGTGGGTCCATTTTGAACTGATTCATTCACGAATGTGAACCACTAGTGGGCTATTTCACAGGGAAAAAATGCAATTGGGGCAAATGTAGTGGGAACCACATTCTGCCATCAAATTGATCATAGCTTCAGATCGCAAATCACTTTTTGAAAGTGGGAATGAGGCCTTTGAGATTTGGTGCTCTCTGTCTTTCTCTCCTGTCTGTTTATTTATGTCTGAAAGAACTTGACTGTTGCCCATGGCATTCTACAGTCTGAGGCAGGAATTGAAATAATATTCTTTATTATTCCTTTCCCAGGTGAAAAATGTGGTTCTCGGCAGTCTGTAAACCCCATCAGTAAGAATAAAAGAGCAGCGGAGATTTTTAGAGGTTTTTAAGCAGATGCTGGATAGTCATCTGCCAAGGATGCTTTAGTTTTGTGTTCATGCATGGCAGAATGGGATTTGACTGGATGTCACTGGTGGTTTCTTCTGATTCTTTGATTCTATGATCAGTGAGAGCAGTAAGAGCAGTTTCCCCCCAATATTTTGAGTTTTTGAGAGGATGTTTCTGAACAGAAAGACAGTTGAGTTTTTGTGCTAAAAGCATTTTTCTGCCTTGTAAAGGTATTTTCTGTGCATAAAAAAGTTTTCCTACAAAATAAGTACATTTTTATGCAGAAAATATGGGATTTGCACCTATGTATGTATGTATATGTGTGTGTGTATTGCCTGCAAAGAAAAAAAAATCTCTAGAACATTTTGGGTCACTAAAACATATGGAGAATATTCATTTTCTTCCTCACTAGAAAGGAAAAGACCAGCATGGTTCAGTGGTTTGAGGTCTGGACTGCATCTATGGAGCCCACGGTTCAAGTCCCTGTGTGAGCATGAAATTCCAATAGCAAACTCCCTCTGAAAAAACATATATAGGTTTGCTTTAGGATTGCCATAAGCCAAAAATGACTTGGAGGCACACCACCACCATGACGACAACAAAGAAAATGGGGAAAAATAATTCATCCTTGCACTCAAGGATAAAATAATCATGGATCTGCATCCCTGTTTTGAAGTAGATCACATCATCACTACCTCCACCACAATAATCCATTTGTAAAGTGAAACAAGCCCATTCATTCTCACAGTTTTGGACTAAAGCTTCAAAGGCCAGAGTCAACATGGCTAACAATAATGTATTATTGGAAATTGTAGCTCAAAACACCTGCAGAGTGTACAGGCATGTTTACAAGTCCTATTGTGCCATTCAAACAGCCATTCCTGTCTTCATTTATCACCCTACTGTATGCCCTATAGCTGTAGTAGCGAACCCGTGGCACGCATGCCCTGTCTGGCAAACAAAGCCATCCCTGAGAGCACACGGAGCCCACAGCAAGTAGAGGCCACTTGGCCTGGTTCCTTGTCGTGGCTCAGTTTGCTTCAGGAGAAAGTTGTTACAAGGAGCGTCAATGCACAGCCCTTCTGGATAGAAGCCCATCCCTTCCTACTCGAAGCTCTGCTCCTTCCAGCTGTAATTCCTATCCCTTCCAGCTAGAAGGCCCACATCTTGCTATGCTATGGGTTTCTGGGAACTGTAGTTTTATGAGGTGTAATGAGGCCATCCCTGGGGTTTTCTTGGCAAGATTTATTCAGAGGAGGTTTGCCATTGCCTTCCTCTGAGGCTGAGAAAGTGTGACTTGCCCAAGCTCTCCCAGTGGGTTTCATGGCTGAGCTGGGATTTAAACCCTGGTCTCCAGAGTCACATGCTCAAACTGCCAGCTCTCTTTGTTCTTGTTATTGTGCTGTGCCTTCTGTACTTTATTATGAAAGCCTCCCTTCTGATCACCACCTCCTGGTGACACTAAGGTGAAACTATCATGGGGTAAGCTTTGTCATAGAGGGATTTCCATTGCCATCCTCTGAGGATGAGAGAGCATGACTTGTGTGTGTGGTGCCTTCAAATTGTTTCTGACTTATGGTCACCCTAAGGTGAAACTATCATGGAGGTTTCTTGGCAAGTGTGTGCCTTGGGTTTTTCCCCCGGAAGTCCTGCCCTAGAAGTCCCACCTCCCAAAGGGCAGAAGTCCTGCCTGGTAGGTGGGGAGGTGGCACCAAGTGACACCGGGTGAGGGAATGCCACTAAGGATCTTATCACATTCACCTTTTTTACCGTTTTGGTGATGGAAACGGAAATCTCAGGGGTGCTCGTGAACAGATTTTACTGCACACATAAGCATCCACAAAAAGGTTCTTTTCCTGCACCCATCTCTGTTCAGTGTCAAGGAGCATTAAATGTTCTGGTTGGAAGACTTCCGTCCAGCCTAAATGGTGCCCGCCGGCACTAAACAGGGACGCCTTGGGTACAGGTGTACTTGCGCTTATGTGTAAAGTAAAATCCATTCACGTGCGCCCCCAAGAGTCCCATTTCCATCCCCAAAATAGTAAAAAAAAAAAAGCGAATGCAATAAGGTCCTAAGTTTGGGCTCTCTGAAAGATTCAGCATCATTGCCCTATAGCCTAACAAGCCTGGCCTTGTTCTTCCCCACCTTCCTCTTCCCCTGCTCCATTGTATTATCCTGGCCCATGTGGCTTTCACTATTCTGGCTACCAAAATCATTTGCTATTCCAAGCAGAGGCCTTGGCTGAATAAGGCCAAGTGGTCTAAGTGCAGAGCGTACTTACAGAGTCCTGCATTTGTCCATTTGTGAGCAGGTAATTCATTCAATGTGATTTCTAGTGATCTCCATCATTCAAGGAAGCTTTTATCAGAGCAAGGGAGGGAAGTGAGAATGAGAGCTAAGGTCTTTTATCTGTCCTAATTATGTACATAAAACCATATTGCTTTCCATTACATTTAATATTTATTCTTTGAAGTTATTGAATTAATCAGTTGGTCTGGAAGATGCTGAAATGTAGCTGAGTAAATGGAAGGACTGATCTAAGCTCATTCAATTATAACTGAGTGAAAGCTTAGTTTCAGTCCAGTGCATTTGGTATCATCAGTAGCTTTGCTCTCTTTTGGAGAAATTCAAATTTGATTGCTGGTTTTTTAAAAAGAGTTTATCTTCCAGAATAACTCAAGAGTAACCTTTCATTTGGTAATACCTTTGAGGAAAAACTTGAGATAACTTTGCATGCGATACTTTGAAGATATATATATATAAATTTGATTTGGCTGGGTTCCTGTTTCCTTATGTCTTTAGGTTCATGCAATAAGGAAAATGATGGATGCTTCAGGATGGAGTCACAAGCTGATACCCAACACTATCTGTTACAGTACAACACACACACACACACAAAATCTGTGGATTTGATACCCAGAGTTTCACCTATCCATATCTGAAGAAAGATGTTCTTTCTAGGCATTTCTAGTGCAATTCTATGGTTAACCTCTGGCCCAAGCATACCATAGAATCAAGCCAGAGGATAATGTTCTCTCTTGGCATTTCTGTTTCCTGAAGAGTGATTCTATGGTATGCTTGGGCTGGAAATCATTCATCTAAAACAACTATAGTGACCCAGAGGACCTTCTGGGCAACTGCTCCCAAACTATGAAACAGCCTGCCGGATGAGATGATGCAGCCACCCATTGAATTGACTATTGTGTAGTCTATTTCATCAATTATCTTGTAACCCATCCTTCCTTCCAGTTTTAGTTGACCTAATTGATTTTAGTATGAATCTTTTAATGTATTTGTGATTTAATTGTAATTTTAAGAGGGGGGGAGGGTAGAATTTGGGATTATTGTATATTGTTATTTTACTGTAAGCCACCTCAGTCCTAGTTGAAGTAGATGGGATATAAATAAAAGTTGTTGTTGTTATCTAATTAAAAATTATAGGGTTTCCTATTATTCACAGTTTCAGATATGCACGGAGAGTCTTGGACCATAATCCCTGTGGATACAGGGGTCAGACTGTATTTGCTTGCTTGTTCTGACAGCTGGTGGTTGTCATTCCACTCGAGAATTTGTCCTAAACTTTTAAGAAGCTATGCAAGGTGCTGTATTTGACTGAAGGGACATGACTCAAATGACCTAGGATAGCTCATTCAAAAGCTGGAATGATTCACCACTTCATTGACATGGAGGCCACCAATGTTTGCTTCCCACTGAATAAAAAAAACAAGCACTATAATGAGGAAGGAGAACATTTTGTTGACTACGAAGACCAAAGAGCTTCCATCCATGATCTCAGGAATCAGAGAATATATAGAGAATATAGAGAAAATGCTTTTGATAATAACTGACTATCTAAATAATAATAAAAGTTTAAATTTTTGTAGATGTTAGAAAAGGACTCCCTGGAAATAGTTGGGAGGAAAGACTGGAATATTATTCCTGATTTCATGATCTGAACTAATGAATTATTCTCTAAAGCCACCTACATGGCAGAAGTCTTTGTTGTGAGTAAGTGTGTTTTGGCTGTAACTTTGTGCTGTTTTGACTGGGTAAAGCTACTATTACAAATCCTGCGTGACTGGTCCACCAACCAGACAAGGAAAAACAAGCAATACCATTTCTCCTTTATTGTTTTGGCTAGCATGACAGATCATGAGACACGGGTAGCATTTGGTTGGATGAGTAGTTTCCTTGGCATGATAGATAATTATAGCAAACATGGTGTTTTCACTTGCTTTTCAAAATTAGAATCCCCCAAATGAACTCAATCATTAAGCTAGGTAAGATCTTACAAGGCTACACACCTAACTAGCCTGTAGGCCCTTTTTTACACTTGAAACACTGCTTTGGAAAATGGAATTAGAAACAGAAAATCAGAAAGAGGGAGAATTTAGAAATGTTTCCCTATCTTCATTGTGGGCTCTAAATAACTATCCATAAGGTGTCAAATGCATGTTCTGCCTGAGGAGGAAAAATGCTTTTGAAACCTGGGGACAGGAGTTGAAGGGGACTGGAGTGGAATTTGGAGCAGGAAAATTCATGACTAGAAAAGCATTAAGTACTCCTTTCTATCACCACTTGTCTACTTCCCACTTTTCCCATTAGCCTTACCTCATTCAGATCTCTTCTAAGCCAATATCATGGCTTCTAAGCCCATCATACATAATCATGATACCTTGTATTTCATTCTTGGTCATCTGATAAGGTCTTTCACTGCCTTCCAGGATATGGTTGGTGATGCCACACAAGAGAACATCTTTTTTCCAGAATGCAGAACTCCTTGTTCATGAGTTGTCAGACCTGTTGGCCACGTCCAGGTCTTGACAATATGCTGGCTGGATCTCTACAGTTCTTACTCAACCACTGGCTTCCATCATGTGGGCTGTGACAGTTTGATGTTTGGTGCTGAGGTCAATGAATATATCAGGAACATAGAACCAGATTACACAGGTGGAGGATGTCTTAGAGAAAAGGACAGTGACCCTATAGCTAACACTCATTAATAGTGCTCAGAAGGAGGCACAGTAAACCTTTTCAAATGTCTTTTTACCATGAAAACTGTATGATAAGATTATCCAAAGTGAAATAAGAGATAGTGCCAAAAAATGAGACTCCCAGGTCAGAAGACACTGAGACTCTGTGCAGACCGGCCATTGAGGCTGGCCTGGGGGCAGAGTTGGGGCATCATGTCCACATGATGCACACCCCAACTCTGCCCCCAGGACACCATGATGCTGCACACTGCTCCACATGGCACGCAGTGTCACGTGCTCCTCTGGCACTGTGTTTACACAACATAGCACCAGCACCACAACTATCCCGTCCTTTCTAGGGTGCAAAAAGGAAAGGCTGGATCAGGTTGCTACGGCACCAATCCAGCACACCTGAAGACGACTGCAGAGTGCCCCTTAGGGGTGGTCTGCACAGCCCCTGTATGTTCTACAGGAGAAGAGCAGATGACAATCAGTACTTTATAGATAATAGTAAATCCTTAGATTGCATAGCTCATGAAAAACTATAGGTAACTCTTTTAAAAAACATGTGTGCCACAACATTTGATTTTCCTGAAGTGTGAACTGCATTCAGGACAAGGGGCTACAATCAGGACAGAATACAGGGGAAGAAAGAATAGTTTTCAACTGGCAATGGGATCAAGCAAGGCTGCATTTTATCATCTTAACTTGTTTCCAGTACATATCATATATAATGCAGGATTAGATTCTGAGGAAGAAGGTGGGAAAAGTGAAGAAAGGAACTTCAATAATTTAAGATAGGCAGATGATGCCATACTGCTAGCAGAAAATAGTAAAAGAGTTGGTACAATTATTGAAGAAAATCAAGGACAAAAGTGCAAAGGCAGATTTACATTAAGAAAACAAATATAATGACCATAGATGATTTATATAACTTTAAAGTAGATGATGAAGACATTCAAATAGTTCAGGATTTTTTCCATATCTTGGCTCAATTATGAATCCAGTCCATAGCATCACTAAGATTGGCAGCACCCAGTGCAGTAATTCCTGTTATCACCCTCCTCCATTGATCTCGTCCCATATCACACCATTCAGAATCCTTAGTAATGCTTTTCTAATAATAATAATAATAATAATAATAATAATAATAAAGTTTATTTATATCCCACCCCTCTGAGAGCAATCGGGGCAGCTAACAGTAATAAAAGTGCAATACATAGTATATTAAAATTGCTTCCCTCCCCCTAAAAAATATTAAATTATAAGATTAAAACCAACAATTTAAACAACAGCAATAAATAACACATTGCATCAATAACAATAAAACTAAAGCAGCAATATAATTAGGTTCCAGGGAAGACATTGGGAAATTTACTGAGAGGGAAATCTTGAGGCCGGGATTATCTATCCTAGAAAGGCCTGCCGGAAGAGATCCGTCTTGACAACTTTTTCAAGCTGTCTAAAGATGTCAAATATTACTCGTAATTGTAATTCTCATAGATCACTGAATGTAATGGCAAAAATTGTGACATAAACATTTAGCAAAATTAAAATTAAACCTTTAAACTACAATATTATATGCACAGCCTAAATGTATTTACATGTACATTCCTTAATGCAGTTAAAGTGAAAATTTGCCAAGATGGGATTTTAAAAAAACAAACAAAAAGAATAAGAAAATAAAAAAGTTTCTATTTTTTAAAAATAAATTTTTAAATTTTAACTTTTTTTTAAAAAAAAAAAGGAGGAGGAGAAGCACCAGCAACACCAGCAACTGGGGCCTCTACTTTCACTTCCCACTGAGCCTCACTCCACATACACCATCTCTTCAGCTTTCCAAAGATACTCGGGCAAACACCGCAGCCCATTTCTCCCCAAAGTGTAATACACTTCTTAGGTTGTCTCCTGGTGTGGCCTATGCCCCCAGCACCTTTCCTCATGATGCTCCTGCTCTGAAGAAGACTAAGACTTGGAAGGCCAGCTATGAAGGAAGTGGATGAGATCCTTTAATTGCCAAGATATATAACTGAACATTAAAGTTAGGACTGTCCATGCCTTCACAGCTCCAATTTCTATGTATGGTACTGAAAGCTAGACAATGAAGAAAGCTGAAAGGAAGACGATCAACACAATCTGAAATGTGCTGGAGAAGAGCTCTACGGCTCTTGTTGTACTGGACATAAATTGACACTAGAGTAAATCAAGCCTGAATTCTCCCAAGAAGCCAAGATAACTAAACTGAGACTGTCATACTTGGTAAGGTAGACGGCAGGAGGAGAAGAGAGAAACCATATTCTAGATGGATAGACTCAATCACTGAAGCCCTGGTTCTGAGCCTGAACAACCTGAGCAGGATGGTTGAGGACAGGGTGAGCTGGGTGTCTCCCATTCAACCAGAAGTTGAAGCTGACTATGAGGCAGTCAACAACAAGAACATGTCAGGGAGAGAAAGGAACATTTGTTTATACTCCTTCAGTTGTGAAGTAGTACAGTGCAGTAATACAATGCGTTCTAGGCAGGAACACTGTAACACAAAGAAATCCGGGTCTACCATTATCTAGCTACAACACAATTTAGGATGTTGGAGAAATTCATCTGGTCTGAATACTCATTCCAAACCTACTGACTGTATAGCAAACCAGAATATATTTGTATGTGGGAATACACCCTCAGAGGTTTCTGATCAAGTTTTTAACTCATAAAACACACAAAAATGTATAAATCGTGGGCATGTCTAATCAAAATATGTACATTACGGGAAATTGTTGCTGCAGACGGATTATTTTAAAGCAGATATGCTTTCCAAAACTGTTTATACTAAAAAAAAACTACATAGAAAAATGCATAGAGGTTTTGTCAGACTTATGCAAATAATGAAATCTGATGAGACTGACATTCGTAGATTTGCCCACCCTAAACTATAGGGCTCTGGGAAAAGGAGAGATTGATATATGCACACACTGCAGGGTACTCTTTTCATAAAGAGAAACTATGCTTCATGTTATATGTCTTACACTGTGAGAGATGTCCTGTCTCTGGTGATAAGGTTTTGCAAGCGGATGAACAGTAATTTAATTGGAAGCAAAATGGCAGGAGAATTAAGCTTGACTGGAGAATTTCCACTGTCTCTTAGGTTCTGAGTCCTTATATCAAAGAGGTACCATGTAACATTTCCAAACATTTAAAGATCTTGAAGACAGTGATCTTCGAACTCATTATAGTTGGGATAATTCAATAACCCTTTACATTAGAATTGTTCGGTATTCTTCAAAGAAACTACAACAGTGTGTCATCCCTTTTAATGGCCATATCAAATTAAACAGAACTAAATAATTTGTACTCCCATTGATGCAAGTTGAAAAGAGGTAATGAGTAGTATGGTGTTCAATGGTATTTCTCACTGCCATGTTTCCCTATTCAGGAAAATGGCAATAGAGAGAAAGAAACTTACCAGTAGCTAATCAAAGACTATCTACACTACAGGCTACCACAAAAAAATGTACACAGCGTTGGACCATGGGGCTTGTGCTGTCATTATATCTGATAATCTACTTTTGAAATGCTGCCAGTGAAAATTGGACCCATCTTTGCAACATAAAGGTAGGTTATATGTTGCTAAAATATTTGTTCCTTGGGTTGCTTGGTGTTTTTTTCATCAACCTTTATCAACTCTTTTTCTTTTATTTATTTATTTTTTACAAAAAATGCCAAAGAATTGTACAGTCTTGAAAACAGAGAGAGAGAGAGAGAAACCATGGAGACAAATGCATAAAGAACATTACTGATAACAGAGTGGAAAATGGGTCTGCTGTCACCTTTGTGTCAGATACAATGGCCAAAGGCAGCAGAGGAAAAAGCAATGGAAGGGAGATACAATGAAGGCCTTGTTTGCACCTCCTTGAAATGAAATGTTACGTTTTTTCCAGCTCAAGAGTGACTTTATATTTTTCCCATATGAAAGTCAGTGTGTTTAAAGCTCCTTTGGCATGGAATATTTTTAAGCTTCTGTGTATTACTGTAGAATGAGAAGGAACTATGCCTTTTGGTATACTGCCATTTTGCAAACCATGGCAGCAATCCTATACACTGGAAAGAGGAATGAAATGGAGTGAGGAGGGGGACATGCTTCCATACCCGGAGACCTCTAGAATCCAAATGAACATGGCCACATTCCATGCCATCACTAGGTTCTTGCACTTCTTCCTGGTACCAGCTAGAACAACATCTTCATTTTTCCCCTTGCAGAAGGAGCAAACTGCTCTCACCTTGTGTCTGCGGGAATTCCTGGGACTGCTGGCTGAGATCAGTGATGGTCTTTCCTCAGTTTGACCTCCCAATAGTCTCCCCTTATCCACAGGGTATACATTTCAAGATGCCCAGTGGATGCCTGAATCCATGGATAGTCCTCAATCCTATATCTGTAATACTTTCAGACCATGATTGACTGCAGGTAGCTGAAAATGCAGAGATCAAAACCACAGATAAGTGGAGGGGGTGGGAATACATTCTATTTTTGGACCATAGCAGATCCCAGGTACTTGAAACCACAGATAATGCAACTATGGATACGGGTGGACTACTGTAAATGGAATGGGTGAGGCCCTCTATGTTATCTGCAGTCACTGATAAGAAATGACAAAGGATTCTGCCCCCTCCCCATCCTTCCCTGTTGTTGCTTTGCTAGTGGGGAATATAAGTATACAGGGGGACTCTGGTGGGGTAAATCATAGGATGGGAAAGATCATTGTACACTAGGCTTCATACCCTCCATACCTGATGACTTCCATCAGCAGGCAGGATGAGCCCTGCAGGCCAGAAATTCTCCTCAGTTTATGTGAGTGCACCTTCAAGTTGCCTGTTGACTTATAGCAAGCCTGTGAATTTTTCAGAGCGTTTTCTTAGGCCAAAAATAATCAGAGGTGATTTTGCCAGTTCTCTGGAACATAGCCTATAGCGCGTGGTATTCATTGGCAGTCTCCATCCACGTATTGACCAAGGCTGACCTACTCATGAGCAAATGCCTCCAAATTCAATGTGAATTCGTTCCAAGTAGACAGCTGTAGATCTGAGTTGTTAGTGCTGACATCACTTGTCTGAATATCTGTTTATCTGTTACTCATTCCCAATGAAGGCCCATCTGTGTTCTAAACATGTGATGACTTATTGAAAACCTTTCATTCACTGCATTATGTAGGCTGAGGCAAGGAATAACAGAAGCCAGTGTGAAGTAGTGGTTTGAGAGTTGAACTGGAACTGGAGGACCAGATTTCCTATCCCCATTCAACCATGGAAACCTACTGGGCACATCACACTCCTTCAACTACAGAAGAAGTCAGTGGCAGACCTCCTTTGAAGAAATCCTGCCAAGAAAAAACCTTTGATAGCTTCAGCTTAGGATAGCCATAAGCCAACTTGAAGGCACACAACAACAACAGAATAGAAATGAGGTGGAAGAATTGGATTCCTCCCACTCATAGCTCTTTACAGATGACCACAGGAGTTGTGACCATTGAACACCTGGCAATACAGTCTAATAGATTACCACTGATACTGATAGCTGGCCACTGCTATATATCTTCCATTTGAAAAATAAATTACAGTACTGCTGTCAAATTTCAGTACTAGCTAAAGTGTTAATTTTATTGATAGGCATTCCATAGGAAGCAAGGTTTTTTCCCCTTTGTAACTTTTCTTTTCTGTACCAAAAGCTTTTACAAAGATCAATTTTAATTTTCAAGCAAAGGAATTGACAAGCTATTCTGCTGTTGCTGAAAGAGCGGGGGGAGGTGCGGTTTGCTTGCTTTTCTTTTCTTGACACAATAAATTTATTGCAAAGGTGGTTTTTTTTAATTAAGCAAAATGCTAAATCTGAAGCCTCTGAATAAGATGTTGCTATACCTCTTACAAAGGTGTTTGTACAGAAGGTGCAGAAAATAAACACTACAGCTCAACAATGGTAAATTTATTTATAGCTAGACTTTTGTTTTCTGGAAAGATACTGTGAATTTCACCAACAGTATTAAAAAAAAAGCCAATGAAAATAGGGGGGGGGGGGAAGCAGTCAAAGATGTTTATTTTTCTAGAGATTTTTTTGGTTTATATAATAAAGGAAATCTTCCAGCCTGCTGCTATCATTTGGTTTCCTTTGAATTCATTAGGAGGACTGAAGAGGTAAGTGATTTACGGTACTCATGAACACCTGCATGTACATACAAAGACAGAAAATTTAGCTGAAAACATTCATACTGTATTTCCAGGTTGCACACAGTTTGAAGGTATAGCCACATTTAGCCATGGTATTAATATTTCCATGTCTTCCATTGCTCTCTTGCTCCCGAATTTACTTCAGTACAAGGTCTTAAATCTCCTCCAGACAGGTAGAAAGCCTCAGGAGTTGTTGTTGTTCTTCTTCTTGTTATGTCCACTGAAATTCCACCTTTTTCCCAATTTGGGACCCAAGGTGGCTTACAACAGTGAGAACAAATTTATAGTTAACATTCACTGCATGCAAAAATTTAAAAGCAATTAAACCATCATAAAATTATAACCAGTTAAAATATAAGCCATTCAAAAACCCACACACATAAAAGTTCTCAGATTTCACAAGACACCTCACTTAAAAAAAAAAAAAATCAGTGAGGAGCATTTCCAGTCTAGCCAGTCTGGGAAGGGAGTTCCAGATCTTGGGGGCAGCCATTGAGACCGCACTTTAGTCACAGTCTATAGTTTTTTGGTTTTGCTTTTATTTATTTTAGTTCTTTTAAGTATGTTTTAATTCTTACATCATTTAATTGTATTTAAGAGGGGGAGGATTGAGGGTTTTGAATGTATGTTTTTAATCTTTATAAGCCACCCCATTGCATCTTATAGAGAAACACATATATCCCGAATATTAACCTTACTTCTCCACTGTAGTTTCACTTTTTTTTTAAATGAAGAAGCTAGGCATGAGTCATAAAGAGTATAAAATGAATCAAGTTGATATTCTGAATATACAGAAACTTTTTAAACATGGCCTGTGTTGTGCTTTCAAGGTTCCTACAACCTACAGTTTTGAGTTGTGGAAAATCTGAAGGAACTGTTGGATACCAGTTAATCAGAAAAGCAAACAAACAACTAAAAGAACAGGGCAGAAAACAGATTTACCTACAAGGAGTTATTACTGTGTGTTCCAGGTTCCATGGACAAAAGTCAGTAGCAGATTTAAAAAGAACTACATTTAAGGACACCATTGCTCTTTCCTATATGCGGCAGCTCTGAGATTAAAGTCATCTTTAATGTAATTTCCCATCAGCAAAAACATTTATGTACTGTAAAATGGCCCTTCCTCAATATGAGACAGCTTTTAATGCTAGATCTAAATGGCTATACCAAATCCCAACTGTGCAGGTAAAGGACACCATAAATGCACAGACACACACATACAAACAAACAGAACATAGAACTCAGCAGCACAAGCAAGTCCTAAAGGCAGCATAACACAATATTATATTGTAATACTGATCCCTAATGACAAGCAGAAAGTGCTTTGGCACCAAAAAGCCACTGATGGCTTTTGACACAGGCCAGAGGACATGTTCCAAGTCCATGACTTTTACCCCAAAACTTTACAAATAGTGGCATTTTTTTGGATTGGATGTAAATATGCTTTGAAGAATAGAAAGAAGCTGGTGTGAGATTTATGGAATACCTCTGAACTAATTCCATCTAGATTAAATCAATTTGAGATAAAAAAAAAAATTGCTTCATATTTTCTCATTATCTAGTAACTAGCAGATTTAAAGAAAAGCTGATCTAAGGAAAAGCTATCTGACAATTTAAGCGAAACATAAAACACAAAACTGGATATAGAAGGAGATATATTGGCAGGCAGAGAACCTCCTTTAGCACTCAAGCTGATTAATAGGCAATAAATGGTGTCATAAAACCATGTTATGTTCAGAATTTGTCTTGAAAACAGTTTGGTAGAAAGTGATCAGAAAAGAGGATACCTTCAGAGAAACAAAACAAAAATTAAAATTACTAAAAAGCAACTATTCCACTGGCAGATTTAATAATAGCTGTACATATTTCAGTTATATGAGATATACTGAGTGATACAGTACTGTACAGAAGGGATTAAAAGTATTAACGAGTTTAGAGCTATGCTCTTATTGCAAAAATGAAGATAGTATAGATGGTTTAATTTGATTTCTTCAGCATAGGTCTCAGACTTAAGTGACTCCACTTTCCCATGTGAGTCTCAGTCTGCACACTTTGTGTTCCACCATGGATGAAATGGGGGGTGTCACTCAATGTGGAGGGTGTCACCCAGGAAAAATGCATGTTCACCCCTCTTCTCCCACTAAGGCTGCATCTGCATTGCATAAATAATCCAGTTTGACACCACTTTAATTGCCCCTGCTCAAAGTTATGGAGAGCTGGGAATTGTTGTTTGGTGGGACACCAGAGCGTTCTGAGAAAGAAGGCTGAATGTCTCACAAAACAACAGTTCCCAGCATTCCATAGAACACTTAAAGTGGTGTCAAATTGGATTATTTCTACAGAGTGGATGCAATCCTTGCTGCTCAGATTTGGCATGAGTGGAGCTGTCATTTCAAGTCCAGTTGCATTTCTATATCTGCATCAGATTTCTCAAGAGTCTACAGAATGAGTTATAACACTGCTGAATTCATTGGGAATCACTCCTTGGTAAGTGTGCATAGGTTTTCAGCTGTAGAAAGTTCCATACAAAGTGGGAAGTTTTCTCACTGCTGGCTTTAAACATCTGTGTAGTCTAGAAGGTGCCTTCTAAATCTGTGTGACTTGAATTGGTGCCTGAAGATGACACTTTCAAAAGATAACCCTAGAAAGACAATTATTGTTTCTCAGCTAAGAGACTACTTCTGGTTTTCATCTTTTCATCTTTAATTGGCCCTTCATCTCCTTTTAATGCCTTGGAGCATTAGATATTTTAGATAGATGACCTTGAACTGATGATCTCAGTCATTTCCATACAGACAGCACTCTCTTGCTTTCTGTGAACACTGGTGTCAGATTAAATGAAACCTGGTTTCAAAAATTGATGGAGTGCTTGGCGTTGAATACTGCATTCAAATTTACTTTGGGAAAACATATTTATTTTCAATTGATCTTGACAATCTGGCTTTATATACTACTCTAGACTTCAAACATTTAAACACTCAGAACTTGATAGAATCATTTTATGCTTATTCATTGTCAGCACGACAGTCAACAAAAATCCTCTCTGTGTTACTGAAGTGAATCCTGCACATATCTTTTGGTATATCAGTACTAATACCTGTTGATACCAGCATTCACTGTATAGTCTTCCAGTGTAGGGTAATGGGTAGAGATTTGACCTGGGACTTAGGAGACCCATATTTTAGACCTGGAAAGACAGGGTACAAATCCCTACAAGAATCTTGGGCTCACCTTAAATGTTTGGCAGTTTTCACCTAAAAATAACAGATCGGCCTCAACTATTTTGCACAGTAAGGTGAGAGGAGTGAGGGGCTCCCAGGAAATGGAAGCTGGGCAGCAGCAGTGAATCACTCCCACCTGCTGGATTCCCCAGACATTTCCGCCCTTTGGAAGAGTGAGCAGTATAGCTTACCAGCTATGTTCATGATTTCCTAAATGAACTTGCAAGAACACATGAAGGCTGAACATTGCCCCATGGATTCAACTGTAATATATTTCACCTGTCATTCCAGTCAGATTCTGGAATAAGAGACTAAACTTGGCAAAAATATTAGCTTGAATCCTGTTGTGCAGTTACAAATGTGTTACAAACTCATAACTGTTTCATATTCACTGTCCCTACATTGCCCTTAGTTTAGAGGCTACACAGAGACCACCAAAGTCCCCCAATCACCACTTCCTGGGAAGCAACCACTGACATCAATGGGGTCTGTTCTCCATTTGACCAATATCATTAAGTTGTATCAGACAGCTGAGCAATGTGATCAAAATATTAAAACAGTCTTATCTGGGGCCTGATTGCACTACAGAATTATAGCTGTATGATTCCCCTTCAGCTGTCATGGCTGCACCAGTGGTGTCACTAGGTGGTCCAGGGAGTGCAGCCAGCACAGGGTGACATGCCAGAAGAGGAGTGACACCCGGTCAGTGTGCACTCCTCCTGGCTTCACTGCAGAGGCAGAGGCCTCCTCACAAGAAAAAACAACTCTACTGTGGCGGAGTGGGCTGACTGCACTTTTTGGTGGCCACTGCCCCCACCAGCAGAACCCTGCATTGGGTTACACCAGGAGTACAGATGCCACTGGTCTGCACTCTATGGAATCCTGGCACTTGTTGTTCACTAAAGCACTGGGGGAATTCTAAGGCTGAGAATTCATAATTGCTTGCCCCTAAACTGCAAATCATAGGATTCCATGGGATGTTGTCATGGTATTTAACATGGAAAAATAATACTATATTTGTGCAGTGTGGAAAGGTCCCTGCTTATGAATATGCATGTGGGTGCAACCCCTGGATCTCCAGGCTACCTACCTCCTAGGCAGCCCCCTGTGCAACCCTGGCAAAGTATAGAACAAGTACCACTCACACCTGTTGCTGGTGAGTTCACCCACCCATATTACCAGTTCTCAAGCAAACATCATGTCAGCCTTCTATCCATGCTATTTGTGAATAGTCATCTTCAGTCTGTTGCCTGTGGGCATTGCCTGCAATGGGGCCTTTTTTGTCTGACATGGAACATCTCCATTCAGTCCAAAGTTGTGGGATCCAAGTTGTGCATGTGATATTATTATTGATTGAGAGTTCCTGCATGGCAGGGGGTTGGACTGGATGGCCCTTGTGGTCTCTTCCAACTCTATGATTCTATAATTATTGTACATGAATGTGTCCTGGGAAAGTGACCAAGAAGACTGATAACACACAGCTCTAGACAATGTCCAAAACTTAATGCAGTCCAGAAAAGCAAGCAAGAGAGTCCAAAAGCAAAAAGAAAGAGAGTTGTCAAAGATCCAAAGTCCAGGGTTCCAGAGAGTGACAAGATGTGTAGGCAAATCCAAGGTCAAGAAATCCAGGGAGACAAGGCAACCAGCAATCTTAGGAGCAGGGTTTCGAGCCAGGAAACAAGGGAGGTCAGGATCAAGTGTGCTTTCACAGGGAAGCTCAGATAATCTCTGACACCTAGGCAGGGACTGTGCACCTGTTTAAATTCCCAAACTGCAGGAATTCAGCTGCTGTTGATTACCTTGGCATTTTAGAAAAAGACTCCTTTAATGGCAGAGGCTTGTTTCTGGCTGAAGGTAGGTACTGTAAGCGTTGCTGTCACTTCTCCTTCATCCATGCCTGAATGTTTTGTTTTGGGGAGGCTTGTCTGTTGAGCCTCCTGGGATCTGGCAGAGCAGAACTAGGGCCAGGCTCAGACTCAACGTCAACTTCAGACTCAGGTCCCAGTGGAGGCTGTAACTCAGCCTCCTTGTTCACGGAGTCCTAAACCTGGCTGGGCATGACAGAAAGCAAATTGTGCATGCATGTGCCTTCACATTTGGCTAAGCATTCTGCTGTACATTTGCTGTCTTGGTTAACTCTACATGTGGAGAATTATGTGAATTATGTACGGTCTTAACCATTGATATATAAATACAACAGATCATAATAATTGGCAGGGGCTTCCAGAGCCTGGAACCTAAATAACAACTAACCAATTGGAGCACTATGCCTCCTCTGTAAGTGCTACATCATATGGGATGCTGTGATTTGTAGTTTGATGGAACAGTAAAAAACACTCAGGCTGAGAATTCTAAAGGCCTGCAGCCACCTCTTTTTTTGCCAGATTGAGACTGCAGCAACTACACACCACGTCCCCGATCTGGCCTTTCCATGGCACAAAAAGGAGCAGCAAAAGGTTGCTCCTTTCTGCATCGCACAAAGGCAGCATAGCTTTTCTGTGCTCCTTTGGTGTTGCATCATCTGGATGCAGTGCCAGAGGACTGCCATGATGCCGCCCACTGTATGGTGAGATGTGTGGCATCACGCTGGCAAGGTGGTGGAGTCAGGGCATGGAACGTGCAGATGCCACACCCCCACTTTGCCCCCTCGCTGGCCTTTATGGCAAGTCTGTACAGCCTCGTAGTCCCTTGACATGAATGTCTAATCATAACCAACTTTAGGGGGTGGTGCTCATCTCCATTACTAGGCCGAAGAGCCAGCATTGTCCACAGACAACTCTGGTGGTCATGTGGCCAGCATGACTGCACCAAATGCTGTTACCTTCCCATTGAGAAATGGTACCTATCTTATCTACTTGCATTGCATGCTTTCAAACTGCTAGTGTCCTGCTTACCTCTACTGAGGGGAGCACAGCAGGGGAATATACAAAGGAATAGTCCAGAGTCCAGTCAAAAGGTCACACAATACCAGTCAGTCAGTCACAGCAAAGGTCAGAGGAAAGAGTGTAGTCACAAGGCAAGTCCAAAGGTCAGATAACCAGTCATGAATCAAAGAGCAAGAGACACAGGACAACAAGGCTGCAAGACTGGTTGTCAGCTGCAAAGAACCTCTGCAGCTGGAGGTCTTTTAAAAAGCTTCTGCTTCTCTCAGCTGAAACCTATTAGCTCTCCTCTTGGCTTCTAGCCTGGAAGAATGCCTCAAAGACTCCTTGACCTGTTTTCACTCCACAGATCCTAGCACCTGCAGTCTGGAGCCCATAGAGTCTATTTCTCCTTGCAGCTTCCTGGGCCTTCTCTGGGGCTGCTGATCCAGGCAGCCCCAGATCTGTCCCTGTCTGAGCCTCCTCTATGTCTTCAGCCTCTGAATGTGCCTCTAAGCCAGGCCCAGGGAAGTTCATGAGAGCTAGGTTGACAGGAGCTCACCCCATCATGCGACACTTGAACTGCCAACCTTCTGATCTTTCAGTCATCAAAACTGGTGTCTGAACCACTAAGCCACCACATCCCTTACCTAAATGCCCCTACCTAAACTGAAAATCCCAGGATCTCATAAGATGTTGACATGGCTGTTAAAACAGAAACACAGTGTGATAACTGAATTCAGTGAAAAGGGCCCTAGTACCACTACCACCAGCAGTAGAAGCAGCAGTACTTGTACATCAGTTTCCCTGTCATTGCTTCTGTGATTAGAGGTATATGAATGATAGCTTGCTTGCTTATTTATTTATTTATTTATTTGGCGTATTTATACCCGCTCTTCAGCCACAAAGGCTCCCAGAGAGGCTTACAATTACTATTATTTTAATTAGACAGTTCCTTACCCTCAGTTTACAATCTAAAATGACATGACACAAAAGGAGAAGGGAATGGTGGTGGGGAAGGGATCAAGTTCATTGGTTCTTCTGTCCCTCTGGGACCATGGCAGTTGGACTGGAGGGAAGGCTCTTCATCTTACTTGGACTTAGCTCGATGGAGCTGGCCTGCCTTCCTCTCCCTCTGAGGCCAGATGATGATGGATGGGTTGGAGGGCGGGATCTTCACTTTACTTGGGCTAGGTCCAATGTAGCCGGCCTGCCTCTCTCCCCCTCTGAGGCTGGATGATGGTGGGAGATAAGCAAAAGTGCCAAGAATGCTTAGAGATCTCTAACCCAACCTCCTCTAGTGCAATAAAATTTAAAAATCAGACAAATATTAGAAATCATTATAGAGGCCAAATCTCAGTTGAAGTCTGTAGCATAAAGGTACAGCATGTTCAGTATTGTTTTTGCATTTGTTATGTCAGTATTCATAATGGATTTCATTTGGGTTTCATCATCCTTTGAAAAGCAGGGTGGAGGACAATTTTCCAAACTAAGGCAACACTATTGTTGATCACTTTGGGTTGGCTAATTGGCTGTAAGATATAATTATACCACAGCCAAAGAATCAAAGAAATTGTGCTACAATCATATTTTCACCCACGAATGCACACACCACTTTACCCCGGAGTGATGACAGAAAATAATTTGCTATAGTATACTTTTTAAAGTAAGTGTTGCTGCCTGTGCTTGTTTAAAGTTCAACAGGATCCTTCACCAAACTAGTAATATGTGTTTCATCTTTTGCTTTGAATGTTTTGACCTTTTGAATATTTTCTGAAGAAAAAAAAAAGGCCCAAGTGGTATCAAGGGCTTATTGCTGTCTAATAATTTCACACCCTTCCTTTGATTGTTTCTATTGACCTTCAAACATCTTTTATTGCATTTTATCCATAAGTTTGTTTTAGTATCACCACTTGGTCTAATTACCTGGATTATTCTATACAGTTCTCCACAGGGATATGTAGTGCTGAAGTCTGAGTTTTTAAATGCTAATTAAAAAATCATTAGCCTGTGAATTAATTACTACTCTTTGTATTATCTGCTCCCCCTGATGGCCATCAGAATTTCATAAGGAACTTATCTGTTGCCATGCAGCAATACAGAACCCCTTTAGTGATGGTTATAATGGTCTTGTATCAGCACAGGGTGTCATGAAATATAATCTAGCTCAAATATAAGGGAACCCCACTGAACTCACTTCAGTTCTATTTTATTGTTTGTCAAATTTATTTATTTAGTAGTTAGCCTTATTTCTTCAATGTGGCATACATGGCTGTCCCTGTGAGATGGATCAGGCTGAATGAAAATGACTGGCCAAAGGCTACCCAGTGGGTTCAGCATCTCAGTGGAGACTGGCATCTTGGATCTCCCAAATCCCAGGCCATCTTTAACCATTGGCGCTTGCACTTCTTCATCCAAAAACTACTAATCAGTGATTCAGAAGTGGTCAGAGTGAATGCTGCAAGTCTCTTTTGGGTATTCTCTAGCATCAGAGGTTACTGGACAAAGTTGCTCTCCAGTGCACAACTCACTCTCTCAGATTGGATGTCTCCTGCACCATGACTAATCTCTTTAGTAAATCATGTGTAAACTATGGTTCAGACATAACAAGAAACTGAAGAGAAGAAGAAGGAGCCAAGGGGGCAAGATATAAGCAGAAGTTTCCACCTTAATAAATGAGACTTTATTTTACAGCAAAAATGACATGTTATAGTTGGGTAAAGTTAAATCAAAGTTATTCTGTGCATAGTTCTAATTTTAAAAATCAGTAGTCAGCAATGTGGTCCTCAGTAGTTGCTGGACTGTGTTTCCTATCATCTCTCATCCCAGATGATTCCAATCATTGCTCAGCCCACAGAAAAAACAACACTTCCTATTCAAGATCTATAAGCCACCTAGATTGATAGTGTTTTTACTTTGACACTGCCAAGTGAACACCATCCTCTCCTGTGGTCCATGGCAGAAAGCTCCCCTGTATCTATGTGTGTGTTTGGGTGGGTGGGTGTGCGTGCATGCATGTGTGTGTATACCTTCAAGTCACAACATGGTGATCCCACTAATTTCATAGGATTTTCTTCTGCAAGGAATACTCAGAAGTGGTTTCACCACGTCCTTATGGGTCTCATATATAAGAATGTATGGCCCACAACATGCTTCTGACTTCAACAAAGGGCAGTGGAAGTCACTTCAGTATTTCTGATGGTAGGGCCAGCTCTGTGAAATTGCAAATAATATTATACTCTGGGATTCTATAAAATTCCTAGAAGTAATCAAAGCTCACTAAAAGAAAAACAAAACTGTTCAATTTAAGTACACATGCATTAAAAATCAGGCTGTTATCATCTATGACAGGCAGGTGTCAGTCAATATGCTTCTCACCCCCACCTCTCATTAAAACAAATTTGAAGTATCCTTTGACACATTCTTTTAATAGATTCAATAGTTTGTTGACTGACTTTTATTAGACTTCTTGAAGAAGAAAGTTCTGATTTTACTTCAGTGACAGTGGTTATCAGTGCTGGGGAGCTTCTACATGAATGGACATTAAAATACCCAAGGAAAGAAAGAGAGAGAGAGAGAGAGAGAGAGAGAGAGAAAGAAAGAAAGAAAAAGTTAGGCCTAACAATTGCTAGTTTCAATAGTAAACTCACCGAATGAATGGGAACACTAATGCATGTCCCATTGATGTAACGGGCCTGCACTACTTGGGACTAAAAAATTTATGCCTATGGGTTTTTCTTTTACTCAGTACAACTTACATCCAAGGCCCCATCCATACTAGCCCATTTGCCCTGGTTAGATCCGGACCAGATTGTGCATGCCATTACCGAATTTCTCTGGAATGAAGTTCATACTACCCTTTGCCCCGATCAATGCTTCCCGGTGCATTTTACCCCACTGCAGTTCATACTTTCAAAAGTAACTATTCAAGATGGAGCCTCCTAGTTGTCAATCAAACGATGTCATGGTGACGTCTGATGCAGCCATTGGCTGCGCAAGTGCTCCATCCGCTCTTCGCTTTTTTAATACTTTTTTAAATTTGACAGAATATGCACATGGAGCATAGGGCTGGGAGCAGTGCGGCTTGTGGGGATCCCTTCCTCCCCTCCTCCTCCTTCATTTTTCTCAGCACCAGGAGTGCTTCATCAGGCACTTCTGAATTTTTTTATTATTATTTTTTACAATTTGACAGTTTATGCGCATTTTACATGGGGCTCTTTAAAAGGGAGGGGGAACACCCAATCCATATATGGAAGCCAACTATCCATATATGGATTGGGGTTCCCTCTCCCTTCATTTGAATGCTCAATATGAATGGGGCTCTTTCCTCCTCCCGTTTAAAGAGCCCCATGTAGAATGCACATAATCTGTCAAACTGTAAAAATAATAATAAAAAATTCAGAAGTGCCCAATGAAGCACTCCTGCTGCAAAAAAGACAACCCCAGATCAAAGCCGGAGGTTGCAGGGAGAGGAGGCATGTTCCACCCCCTGGCCTTTACCCCTCCCCTGACCCAATCATAATTGGAGCCAAGTTCACATTCAATTGAACCACTTTTTCCAAAAAGAAGCTGTAAATACCCCACTTTCGTAAAACCCGGGTTTAGGGGGATTTGCGCCATAACGGGTGTGCAAGATCCGGATTCCCTAGTGAAAAAAACAACACCAGTATGAACTTCTCAATTTTAATCCAGGTTACAAACCGGTTCATATGGTAGTCTGAATGGCCCCTTATTTTGACAAATTGTCAAAGTAAATGATTCTTGAGAAAAGAACCTCAACAGGAACAATATTATTACAAAGCTTGCTTAGGCGTATTCTCATGATGGATGTCTCTCACAACACTGCTCTCACAAATTTAACAGTCTAGGGAATAGGCAAGATAATTGTTTAGACAATAACATGGTCATTCTTTGCGTGTAAATATACAGCATACAATGATGTTATGCTCTTCCCTACAAACAGAGTAGCCAATTAGGTTTGTCTCCATGTTCCCAACATCTTTCTGCCTTATTTATGGCTGTGAATTGTCTTGCTGCAGGTTCAGAAAGGATCCTGAGATCAAAATGTCACAATGACATCTCCACTGTAAAAGAAAGAGTTTCAAACCATCTTATAAAAGCAGGGAAGTCAGAAAAACTGGCACTGTTTTACTAGCAATCAAGCAACTTTATTACAGGAGTATGCAAACTACAACCTACAGGTTCCATCTAATCCAAAGGGGTTCTTTTGCAGACCCCCCACAGGCCTCGGCCTCTACGAGACCATCCCCTTAAGCTACAGCTGAACCCCTGAACCATGTCCAAAAATAAAAACATAAGAGTGAAAATCTGTTTTTGAAGGGAAAGTAATTCTTGGACTGGTTCAGGAATAGTACATAGCATCCACAAACCCGCTCTTCCCAATAAACATCAGCCACTCACCAGCTGATTCTCAGGGGAATACTACAGTTGATTCTCAGGGGAGGGCTACAGCCCACTAGGTGGGAGGGGGATAAAGAAGGCAAAATTAGCCTCCTCACCCTCCAGAGCATAGAACAGAAAGTGAAAGCAACCTCTAACCTCAAGAATTGCAATGACTTGCCCAAATTAGCTCAGTCTCCAATTCCATAGTTCATGTAGGCTGCTGAGTTAATATCATCTTAAGGCAGAACTGAGCCCATTGTGGCAGACATTTAGGACACCTGATGATCAATAAACCTAGAGCTAAAAACTATTTTTTATAAATGCTGTTACCCAGTTTTGGCTTCTGTGTTTTTAACAGCAACCTAAATCTTCAGAAAATTTACAAAATCAAGCTCTTCCCACACACCCCTCTTTTCATGGAAGAGTCTTTTGCTAAACACACAAGTGCAGGGCCAATAGATAAAAAAGTGTGACCCATGATCTCTACACTCACTCCTGCCATTGTTTTGTATGCAACTGGTTGAAGCTTCACAACTCTGTTTTTAAAAGCAAGGCAGTTTGTTCAGTTGCACTCACTGTTTTCTTCCTAGAAAAGATTTTTAAAGGTCATGTGCATCTTTGAAGAGATGATTACAGTTGACACAAGTCAATACAATTTAGAGGGGAAAACCTTGCCCTGTTTAAGACAAATAATAATACCTACTGTAAAACTCAATGAATGGAAATTGATTGCCTTTTGTCTGTTTGTGCCACATGAAGCTTAGAAGGAAGAAGAGAAAAACAGTGTTTTGAGGGAATGGTTTCAGCAGTGCACTAAATAACTGTGTAGCCTAAGACAAATCAATTAGGGTTGTCTTTTGCAGATGGCTAGGCTAAGTAAGCAGGCTGAGGCTTGTCACTCTCTCTGTTTGTGTACATGCAAATGCATCAAATAAACAAGGCACAACAACAATAACACTGGTGTTTATATTTTTCAGCACCATGTATATAAATTAGGAAACAGCTCCTCTTTCATCGCCTTTCCTCAGATTTTAAGAGCTACATAGGAAAGAATTCCTCTCCAGTTATGAAGTTCCAGCTCCAGGTACCATAATCAATCAGAGTGTAATCTTAAGAAAAATGGAAGAAAAACTCAAGAATAGCAATGAAACCAAACCACCATATTGAAAGGCTGGGAATTGATTTTCAGGACATGGGGCTACCAAAGCAAACAAACAAAAAACACCAATCTCTTTGGAGCATCATGTGGTCCACAGGCCACAGCTTTCCCACCTTTGTCCTAACCCAAGGATGCACAATGACCCAAGAACCATGAGTAATGTCAATTGGGGGGCAGCTAGGAATCATGCATGTCACACATTGGCATGGGTAGAAAAGCCTGTGCTTGGGTAACTGAGAGAAAGGAGAAGTTTTAGTCATCACCTCCTCCCCCTTCTCCTCCCAATAACCCCGTTCAGCATGTTATCCTTAACAGCAGTAAAGCACACCCCAATGGGTGTGGGAATGCAATAGTAAGAGGAGCAGAAGAAATTCAGCAAACTTCCAAGCTGTCAGAATCATGCATGGTTCTGTCATGGTAATATGATGATATGATAACATGCTGACATAACACTGTGATAACCTAGTGAATTATTGGGAGGATGGACATCGAGAAGATCGAAGGGCATTGTATATTAATCCTGTGGGCACTCTGGATTTGGGAACAAACGGATGGAACAAATGGTAACAGGGTGAAGGTTTATGGGTTTATGACTCTGCCTTTTTTACCAGAGGACCTGATTCTAAAGAAGGGATACTTTTCTCCCTTCCATAAAGGCGATTGAATGATAAACATGGGAGGGGGGAAAGGGGATTTGAAAGGTTGCTTTGATCAGGATCAAAGGTGGGTTACCATGGCCAGGCAGGGTGGATGATGTGAATTTTTGCACTGTGATTTTGGAAATGGACCTTTAGTTATGACCAAAAACAAAAAACAAACAAACAAAAAAAAAAACCCCAACAACCCTCAGATGGGTAACTTCTGTCTCAATACCTGAAATAAAACATTTGTTTTCAATCACACTAAGATGTTTTCTTGGTTACAAGTGTTGTAAGGGCACACAGTATGTGCATCCCTATGCAATCCTCTAAAGCTGTATACCCAGTAGCTAATCCCCCCGCCCCCCTGATTTTTATTGGAAAATCCAACTTTCTTGCTAGGTCAAATATATAGGGTCTTGCTGGGGCTTGCAGATGAGGTTGTTTTAATAATAATAATAATAATAATAATAATAATATCCCGCCCCTTTGAGGATATATAACATACACCCTATAGCTTAATTATAAAGAATCTTGATTTGTTATCTAGGCCCATATAGAACCAGACTATCAATTTGATCAGCATCTCAGTAGCATTGTCACTTTCCCTTTCAGAACTTCTCATTCTGCCCAACCTGAGGACTTTCAATGTGAAACATGAACCCACCTAAACTTCAAAAACAGGAGTGTTGCCAGTGGTTGGTAAGCTGAACTGTTGCACATGACCGAAGACTGCAGACCCTTATTACCCATGCAGGCCCCATTCTTGGTAAGGCTTGTGTGTTTTCAGTTGGTCTGAAAGCCTCATGTAGCCAAAGAACCTGTTTGGGGTTTCCTATCTGAAATGTAAGTACTCCAGTCAAATATTCAGCCCAGATAACATATAAAAATGAAAATATGTCCTTTGTTCATATGGAAGATAGGAATATTGATTCGTATAACCTTGGTAGTTCTCTTTAAGTTCCAAGAAAGCAATATGAAAAAGGTGCCTTTGAGGCTGCATTAGCCATTGATAGTTATTTGCAGGTGTTTCATGTTACAGATAACTAAAGTTTAGGTTGTGTTTTGTCAGGGTTAAATGACATGCTGCATCAGATGTGCAGTATGCAGTTTAAAGTTACTGCATTCCTGTCAAACTTTTTAAAAAAATAAATAAAAGAAATCCAGGAATGTTTGTAGCTGCTTGAAGATCACCCTTTCAATCAACTTGTGCATTAACTGAACATTTCCAACAATCTTTAAAAGGGGGAGGGGGATCTCAGGCTCAGAGGCAGAATCTAGCTGTCTTGGCCCTCAAGAATGCCCTAAATGACCATACCCTCATCCTTCTGACTTCACCATTTGACAGTTTCCCAATGTTTGTACATTTCTTCCCCTCCCCACATTCTAAAAGACTAAACTGGCTCTCTCAAGGCTTACTTTCAAGCAATAACAGCTTCAAAGCTAAAGTACGCTGACATATGCTAGAATATACTACCTTGGAACTGAATTCAACTCTTGAGTTGAAGGAGGTTGCCAAATTTCTGTCTCCGAGAATGTCCTCTTTAAGAGTTCCTCTTAAAACTCATCACTGCCTTCTTCAACTGAAGCACCTTGCCTCAGAATGAGACATTGCCCAGTTAACTCATCTCTTCAAGAGTTCACAAGTCAAGAGAAGCAGGGCCCAAGAAGACATTATGATCACAAGAGTCCTCCACATGTTCAGTCAGCAATAACTTGAGATTGATCCTGCAACATATCTGAACCCCAGTATCATATTAATGTGAGCTATTTCCCTCAATCTTAGGACTTCCAGGTCTGCTATGGTCCTGATTAAGTTTTGCATTCCATCCCTACTATTTAAAACACTTGATATTTTGTTTAAAAATAGTATGCCTCAATCTAGTATATGGTCAAATTCCATTTCACATCTCCTTTACCTTTGGAACTAGATTTGCTTGAGAAGATTCACATTATGTTGCTCATGTGCAGAAAATAGTACAAATGCGACAGAACCAGAGGGATTTTGAACCCTTAACAGAGAAAAGTGAAAAGCCAGCTAGCTGTTCATAGTTCATGTTACAGAATTGGATTATCTATAAGGGACATTTTTCAAATGAGCAGCAGATGTTGTAACAATTCTGGTATTATTTCTAGTACAGTTGGGAAGCAATAGTGTGCTACAACACACACAAACACACAATATAATTGTTTTAGGATTTTTTTTAAAAAAAATGGCTAATATTTCGAATGGGCAAATAGTTCTGAATCAAAGAGTTAATTTAGCTCAGCCATCATCTACTTTCGCAGATAGTTCATATTCCTAGGGGTGCCTTGTTACTTTGTATTAAAGATAATAGGCCCAGATGTTGGATGCACCTGATCGGAAGCAATTTTTGCCTCATGACCATCTTGAAAAGGTCCCAGTGGCACCTATTCAGCATTTTAAAACAAATGAAAGTAGTGGATTGCCTCCAGAAGTCTCGACCCAAGCAAGAAGAGTCTGAGCTACAACTTCGAAAACGGGTAATTTATTCAGCCAGCAATATTTTGTTGCCTTTCTTCTGCAACTTCTTCAGTTCTGAGGTTCTGTGGCTAATTTGAAACATCAGGCAGCACAAATGCTTAAATGTGTGCCAGCGTTGCTGCCCCCCATAAAACAAGTGACAGGGGTACAAAAAGAAAGAAAAGACAACTTTCATAAGGGAGGATTACAAATAGATTCAGGAGAATCTTATCAAAGCTTTAGAAAGTTTAATCTTGTACTACAACACCCTAATCTGCTTGGTGGGTGAATTGTGGGAGCTATAGTAAAAAAAAAAAAACCACAAACTTTTCTTAGTTCTAAATCTTATGGGAGGAAAGACATAAATTTGGATCCAGTGATATTATAGTGCAAAATTTTGTTTCAGGGTTGTAGCTAATGGGTGGTGGTGGTGGTAAAATGAGGTCATTGTCTCCAAAAAAAGAATTAACTCCCTCTTTATCATTTTCCTTCAGTCTGCAAATTTATAGAATGGCAGTAACTTAAAAAAACTGTTCAACGTTTAGAAATAGAATTTAGGCATCCAAAGAAAAAGAGTAGGCAATGTTCCAAGGGAATGTGAACACAGCAAATATTAATAGTTCTAGGTATGAATCATTTCCACTATCTCATTTTCTGCTAGACATTTGGAGAACTAAGAAAAAAAATATTTGGGAGAATACAATTATTATTGGGGCTCACACACACACTCACACCACACACACACATATTATAACTGCACTTGATTTCATTTTTACAAGGTGTTACAGAAAGCATATCCAGGGGTAGCTGTGTTGGCCATATAGCAAAGTACAATAACATCCAAAATTAAAATTAAAAAAAATAACCCAAACAGTCACTCTGATATAACCCAACAGTGCACTCTGATATAAACAGTCTTTTATATCAGAGTGCATTGCAACTTTTTTCATCCAGGTGTTGGTTGCACTGCTACGAGTTGTCTTATTTTACTTTATTTTCATTCAAATGCACAATAACTGATTTGGTAATAAATACACATGGGACTTTTTTATGTACCTAAATATTTTTGTCGATAATCAAATTAGCAAACTTATCAGTGGCAGTACAATGGTTTAGCTAACCCAACACCTTTGCTGCAATCTAGCAAGACAGAGCCACATGCAAAATATACTGTTTTATTTATTTAAAATCTGAATATGCAACTGTGTATGTTCTTTGAGCTGCTCACTTTTTTAAAAAAATGTAGCAAAATACAATTGTACATATAAAATACAGTAGGTCCTTGTTATCTGCTGGGGTTTGGTTCCAGGATCCCCTCTTTTTCTAATTGTTACAGGTTGACTCAGGTGTTCTTGGTGATTAACTTGAATCACCTGTCTGCTTCACAGCTTGTTTGCTACTTGCAACTCTCTACTTCGTTGTAAAATACTTACAACTATTTTACTCCTATATTACAGGCCTTCATGGCAGCTGGAGGCACTGATAGTGACACAGAACAGGCACACTTAACACTTGTGCATAAAGTTGTTCGAAAATGCATGACTGAAGTAAAGACTGAACCAGAGCCTCCCCAAAGACATTCCATATGCTCTTGGGCATTGTTTTATATCAGTTGCCATACATGGGAATATATAGCTGCATCTACACTGCAGAAATAATGCAATTAGGCATTGCTTTAACTATCATGGCTTCATACTATGGAATTCTGGATCTGTAGTTTTGTGAGAGATGTAGCCTTCTTTGCCTGAGAGCTCTGGTGCCACAACAAACTATAATTCCCAGAAATCGATAGCCTTGAGCCATGACACAAGCAGTGCCAAACGGCATTAAAATTCTGCATTGTGGCAGCAGCCTTGGATAACATGAACCTGCACAAAACTCTAAAAGAAGGTGTACATGATTATTTTTTAAAAGAATTATTTGGCGTGTCACAGTTAGATTCAAAGCAATCCAGAAAAAAGATGGCTCCTCACATTGGCTTTGCAATGCTTGCTTTACTTCTGTATTGACAGAAACAATCTAATGTTAGATTAATCATTCAGATGTCAGTTTCCTGAGAAATGTGGGAGCATTCTGCCTTTTCCCAGAGTTCTGAACACCATGGACCTCTAAGAGTGAGTAAAATAAATCTAACTTTAATTTATGTACAGCATTGAACTATAAATGTGGACACAGCAAAAACTAATAATCAATTTCTTCATAAGTGAGACAAAAATGCTGTAATGCACAGTACTTTAAGAAATGCACACCGGACGTCAACTGTGCATTAGAAAGTCCTTCTAGATGAGGCTTTTGATCAGGAGTAGGGGGCTTCTCTTTCTTCCTCTCCTTCTTCCTCTCTCCCCCTTTTTATTTCTCTTTCCCCCCTCCCGTTCTTCTTTTTATTTTCATTTTACTCGCTTATATTTCTTTTTCTCTTCTTCTTTCCTTTTATGGTATGCAACTGTTTGGATATAGTGATTGCCATGGGTGATTTAAAAATAAAGGATAGATATTTTGGTCCCCTTTATTTAAAATATGTTTTAATAATTGAACTCATCCTAGGAATGAAATTTGCTTTGTATCTAATTTCTTTATATATTACTATTTTATTATATATTTTTATTTGCAATTGCATTCTTTAGACTTGATATTACTTATTGTTTTACGTTAAACTGTATTTCTAAACATACACTTTAGAAAATTTCATTCCTAGGAGGAGTTAAATTATTTAGAAATACAGTAGGTCAAAAATTGCAATGCTAATAATACTAATACTGTTGGAGTAATGTACTACTGCTACTAATATGTTAAAAACACATATTTCCCCCCCCCCCCCAATACCCACAATTTGCCCCAGAAAAGAAAAATCAAACATGGCTTTTGTCCCAAATTGCTGTCTATAGAATATGAGGGCATTTTCACCACATTTGTGGGGGACCTTTTAAGACCAGGAAAGGGCTTTTTAAAAAGAGCAAGTGAGTAGGACATACTTCTGGTTACTTTCTGTCATTAAAAAGGCCTCTCCTTTTCTTAAAAGCACACCCCAGAGGTGGGGGCAAAAACCATTTTTTATTTTTTAGTGGGGTAGAGGAAAGTGCTGCCTTGTAGCAATCCTGAAGGGCTAATACAGACCCGTAGCCTTTCACAGTTGTCTGTCCAAGGCTTAGAGAATCATAGTGTTGGAGATGCCCACTCAAATATATGTTTATCTTGGCTTGCATGTGTAAAAAGATGTAATTGAATGTGCCATTTTTGGCCTCTGAAGCCTTTCAGAGCCTGGGACCAGAATCCATGTGCAATGTTCACACAGGCTATGATATTCGGAGCTCATCCTTTGGTGTCCCAGTCAGAAGAGGCTGATACTGGTGAAAGGGCCTTTTCAGTGTTTGCACCTTTGCTGTGGAATGCTATCTCATCTACACTGATGCCATTTTGAAGATTGGCAAAGAGTTAAGCGGGGGTCCTAGCCAGACGTTATAGTCCCACAGTCCCCTATTGGATGAGCGGCTGGACCTTTTTATTGTCCGAGACACTCCACGACTGCCCTATTTCTTCTCTTGCCTGCCAAAAAACAAAAACAAAAAACTTAAGTGCCTCTGTGGGAAACTTCTGGAACCAGCAATTCAGCTTTTTAAAAGGTCACACACACAAAAATCAAACTGTTTAATTAAAAAAAAAACAAGCAATATATATCAAGTGACAGTGGGCAAGTCACAAGCTCTCAGCCTCAAGGGAAGGCAAACCTCCTCTGAACAAATACTGCCAAGAAAACCCCATAATATGTTCACCTTAGGATCACCATAAGTTGGAAAGGTCTTGAAGGCACACAATACTTATACACCTATGTCAAGCCACTTTTGAAGTGCTTATGTTGTTTGTGGTTGGCAATTGCCATGCCACCACCACCATCCAGAAGACTGGGCAGAAAATTGCCTCCCAAGTCACCCTTTGCTTTATGTCATGTTTCATGTGACAAACGTATGAAGTGTGGATATCCTATATGTATGTCCATAAATCTTTAGCACCCCAAGCACCTTCATTGGTGACCAGCTGCTTTAACCCTACTGGTTGGGTAATGGACAATTTTAACTACATGCAAGTTGCCTCAGTAAACATGCATTCAAGTCATGACAAAGATAAAAGCTCTGTACCTTGGACCATTTTGCTACAGAGCTGCCAAGTGAGCCTTAATTTAATACTGAATAGTGCCCAGGCTCTGGTTAGGGGGGTACTTGGTGCTGAGCCACTTGGACAACAATAACCATAACATTATCTAATTAAATGTTGTAGGGTGTGTGTGTGCGTGTTAAAAATAATAGTCCAACACAGCCTCATTTCTTTCATTTCAGAAATGGGAATTTCCTTTGTTAATATATATATATATATATATATATATGTATGTATGTATGTGGGGATTAGTTAAAAGGAAGTTGAAGGGAAGAGTCAGGAAGGTCAAATCCCTTCAGGAAGCCTGAAGGTTATTTAAAACCACTATAATAGAGGCTCACATAAAATGTATACTACAGATTAGGAAGGGTATGAACAAATCTGAGAGGATGTCAGAGTGATTAAATGGCACAGTCAAAGAAGTCATAAAAGGCTTCTTTTAAAAAGTGGCAATTCTGCCCAAATGAAATGGTGGTGGAGGAAAGAGAGAAAAGGGGAAGAGGGACAGACTCTCTGGCAAAATAATTGTATGTTCAGATAAGGCGAGCAGGAGGTTAAAAAACAGCCATGGGATTTGAGAAGAAAATACTTAAAGGGGTAAAAAAAACAACCCACAAGCATTTTTTTAAATAAAAAATAGATAGTGCTAGGAACTTTAAGCAACAAATGTGTAGACACTGTAGTGCTGGTAAACAGGGAATGTACAGAATGAATTGTTCCCTTCAGTCTTCTCAAGGGAAGATGTCTGAGCAATGCCCATCAGGGTCCATGTGAATATATGTGACTTCCATTTTATGTAAGCTACTATAATAGTGGTTGTGTGTGTGTGCCTTTAAGTTGCTTGTTGACTTATTGTGACCCCATATATTTCCTAGGGTTTTGTTAGGTAAGGAATAATCAGAGGTGACTTTGCCAGGTCCTTCCTGTGAAATATAGGTTATGTACTCCAAGACAGAAAAACTTCATCTCTTCCTATTTATGGTGAAGTTTCCAGGCATGAGATCTAGGGATCATAGTGGAGAGTTCAGTGAAACTGTTGGCAAAGTGTTCAGTAGCAGGGAAGTGAAAAGAATAATCTGACTGTAGAGAATAATATGGAATGAAGTAGGAGATAAATCAGCAAGTATCATCACTGCCTCTATATATAGAATGGTGGGCCATTTAGAATAATACTAGTGGGTGTTTCTCCTCACACAGAGATGTACACACAAATGCACACTCACACCAAAAAAAGGATAGTATAGCACTGGATAACAAAACTATGTGAGATAAATCACTGAAATCAATCAAGCTATTGGAGCAGCCACTCTATGAGGAAAGGCCGAAAGTCTATTTTTGTTTGTGTTTGACTGAGAAAACCAATAGCTAAGGAAGGGCACCAGACAAGTTTGTAAAATTAGAAACAGCACAAAAGAAGCAGATAGACATTTTACTCTCTTCCATAGTATTAGATCTTGAGATCATCCCATGATTCTCCTCACAGCAATTCCATTTATGAAATAAATAAATAAATAAGCTTTCAATTTCGTTCTGCAGTCTCTCTCAAAATGGTGACAAGAGTCACCATTTTGACAAAGACCAAAGAGAAAAATTGAGATATTTGGGAGTAGCACTGGATTCTATGGTGGTTATGAGGAAGGGGTGTTTTTGCATGTTTTTGCATGTTTCAGGAGCTTTCTGAATGGATTGGAGGCAAATCCCCCCCCCCAAAAAAATCCTGCTAATTTTCCCATTTTTATTTTTTATTTAATTGTGATCTGGAGCCACATGCAACCTGCAGATCACACTATGCCCACACCTGTTCTATACACACCTTCTTTATAGCTGGAAGCAGGTGGATGGAGCATACATGCTCAGATACATTCTGCATCCCCTTTAGCCTCACACACCTTTCAGGCAAATAGAATATGGCTACCTATAGATTAACAAAAACACCCCCACAAGCCTTTTAAAAACCACAGTCAAAGAGTCAAGGATGATCATCAAAATACAGTTCACCCTCTGTTCAGAGACTGACTTCCAAAGACTCATATTGTTAACAAAATAAGTCATGTGGTCTAGTAACTCTTAAAATTGCTTTTAAATAGATTTTTCAGGCATCAAGCTTTCTTTGCTTGATCTTTGCTCTCCGGGGGGAGGAGGGGGTCGAGAGGGGAACAGCCAAAGAAGCAGCTGCCTCTTGGCACTGAACGATTTGGCCTCTGTCTCTTTAAGAGTCTCACTCTCTAAATAGATTTTTAGAAATATTGTGATGGAAATTTTTCCATTTATTTGCTTAACAGTCCTAAGGGTTTTTCTTAGTAACAAGTAGTAATGAAAAGGTAACAAGCAAAGTAATGAGACAGTGCCTTTTCATCATTAATGGACTAGATGAGGGCAAACAAGTTGAAACTTAATGCAGACAAGACAGAGCTTCTGGTCAGTCGGAAGGTAGATCATGGAATAGGGATCCAGCCTGTGTTAGATGGGGCTACCCTCCACCTGAAGACACAGGTTCACAGTTTGGGGGTACTTCTTGAACCTGGAGTCCCTTGTCTCTGCTGTGACCAGGAGTGCTTTTAAAACTTGTGTGCCAGCTGTGCCCATTGCTTGAGATGCCAGATCTGGCCACAGTGGTTCATGCCTTGGTTACATCCCGTTTGGACTACTGTAATGGGCTGTACATGGGGTTGCCTTTGAAAAGTGTTGAAAAATTCAGCTGGTTCAAAGAGGTGCTGCCAGGCTGCTAACAGGAGCAGATTACAGAGACCACACAATGCCCCTGTTGAAACAGCTTCATTGACTGCCAGTTTGTTTCTGGACACAATTCAAGGTTCCCTCCTTGATGGCCTTCCGCCAGCAGGTTAAGACCTACCTGTTCAAACAGGCTTTTAAGGAATTGTTATAAGGACAGGCTGGGATGTTGTACCATTTCAAAAAATTGATATAGTTTGTGTGTGTGTGTGTATTAAAATGGGTTTTATTCCTTTAATAACTATCTGTTTTAATACTATAATAATTTAATTCCTTTTTAATGTACTTTTTTCTATGTTTTTAATTGTACTGTTTTAATGTTGTGAAACTGCTCTGCATCCCAGTTCTAGGAAAAGAGCAGGATACAAATAAATATAATAAGGATCATCATCATCATCATCATCATCATCATCATCACCATCACCTTGAACTGCATATCAAACACTGTAATGACTATATGTTACATTTTAAACACTGTAGCCAGTTACTATGAAAAATTACTTCTAAAAAGTAACTTTCCAAGCTCTGACATTGATCTCTCAGCCTCAGTTCCTCCACCTTCTAACAGCAATGTACCTAAACTGTTACTGAGCTAAGATACACAAAATACTTTAAACACTCAGAATGTTCTATGATTCTATGATTCTATGTGCTGCATAAATGTTCAGTGTAATTATTTACCCATAATCTTCAAATTGGAATATGTTTACCCTACCCTATCCCCCCCTCCCAGCAGCCATTATATTAGAAGAGAAAGAATAAATCATTAAGTGAAGCCAAACTGTTTTAAATAATTAAAAGCATAAGTTTGGAAAGCACCAGTAGCAAAAGCATTTCCAGACCAAGAACATATGCTCAACATGATGGAATCAGTTGTAATTTAACCTAGTAAATGAAAGGGAGGAATGAACTCCATCTTCCAAGAAGACACTTACAGCAAATGTATGTGTTGAACACATGTCCCAGAGAAATTTACTTTAAAAAAATCAGCACATTAATGTCAATACGCATGTTAATAATTCTTGCTACAAAGCTTCTCTTACTTGTAAATCATGTAGTCAAGGTCAATAATGGTTTAATGAGTTGGTATCTGTTCAATAGCTTGCGCACATCACTTAACAATGGAACCAGATGGACCGCTCAAATTCCATCGTCCTTCCTCACCCAAATCTTTCTTCTTTTGGACACTGAACTTCTCTTACAGACTCCATTCCACTTCAGAGAAACCAAACAGCAAGCTGTGAATGAATCATGGGTGCAAGGGTCTTTCACTTTAAATAGTCTTTGGACTCAGCAGATGAGCTGAGTTGTGGCTACTGCTATTTTGAGCTGTGCTGGACAGACTAAAAACCCGTATAATACAGACAAAGACTACAGTTCTAGACTACAGTTCCCAGAACAGCAGCCAGCCTCTGGCCTTGCTGAAAGAGGAACTCTAGGAACTGTAAAGTGGTGATTCAGGGATTTTTTAGACTGAAGGTAACATTTTGTACTCTGGTCCTTACCTGACTACATGAAGAAGGACTGAGAGCTAGGACTGCCACATCGGGGCAGGACTAGCTGCTATCATCCTGGTTAAGTTCAAATAGAATAAATAAGCAGTTCACTGAATGCATGCAGTATTGTCTACACTACACATATATCAGAATGATTCAGGCAGGACACTGTTTCCAAACACATGTTTTTTTAAAAAAAAAAAAATCCTGAAAGGAAAAAAAAAAACCTGGCACCACCAAAAAGGTGCTAGGCCAATCTGTTTTCATTCATTCATTCATTCATTCATTCATTCTACATTCCACCTTCTAACAGTGCAGGATCCAAAGCAGCTTGCAATCTGAATGTTGTAACAGCCTACTCCTTATTGTGGTAGTTTTCTATTTATTACACTTCTCTGTCACTTTAAATAATAGCATTCACCATCAACAGTATAAAATGACAATACAATATGCCAATACCTCATACCTCCTCTCCCCCCCTTCTCCCCCCCCCCCACATGGACTTTTATACTTAGGGCAAAAGAATCATCCTTTCAGTTGGGTAAATGCTACAGAGGCTTATCAATGTTTCCCCCTTTATTCAAATCTGTAACTTCAGAATTTGTAAAAAGGTGTCCAAAGCATAGGTTTGTGTGTACTCAGAAGTAAATCCCACTGGCTTCAGTGCCATTTTGTCTTCCTTTAGCTTAGTCTGAGCTTAGTGCTTACCATGCAAATGCAGCAGGGAAGATAAAACAGGATGGCTCTGACCCTAGAAGTCTGAAGCAGTCTTAGATGGCAAGTCCAGTTAATGGATACCAGCTCTGGAAAGACAGTTTAAGGGAGAAAATAATTCAGTAGCACATTAATTGTACAAGGCCAAGGTCAAACACAATGGGAAAATTAAAGAGGTGGCATGGTCTTAAGAACAAAGTAAAAGTTGTAGTTAGGATCAGAAACATGCAAAAGTCACAGGCAAATGAGTTAGACAGACTTAGCACCTGTGGTTTTCCAGCAGTGTATATATCAGAACTTAAAGCTCTTGTTGCCTGGTTTTCCAGAGCCCTGCCTCAATGGAGTGGTAAGCATGCCATATTCTGAAATTGTTTTTACCAATGAGGAGCATTCTTGCTTTCAAGAAAGATCCTTACTCCTGAGGGCTTCTCTGGCCTCAGTAGAGCTGCTGTATCATTAGACCAACCAGAAAGCCACCTAGGGGACAGATCTCAGAGGGGCATAGGACTGACCTTGGAAGGGCAGAATTTTACACAGATTTTTTTTGTTACCCTTGTAAAAAAATACAATTGACTATTTATTTATTTATGATCAATACTTAAATAAAAGTGAGAATACTGTGAAGTCTATAAAAGAAGATGGTGTTGCGCCCGACTTGAATTAAGTGACCTTGCTAGCGAGTCTTACTATTGCTGATAATTTGTAACAGCTTCTGCGGTAGGCCCTTGGTATCCACTGGGGTTTGTTTCCAGGAGTGGATACCAAAATCTGTAGCTATTCAAGTCACATTATATACAGTGGCATAGTAATATGTTGACCCTTGTATAAAATGGTAAAAATGGAGGTATGTGTTTTGGAATTATTTTTGTAATATTTTCCAGCCAGAGATCGTTGAATCCATGGATAAAGAATTTTTGGTTATAGGGGGCTGACTATAATACATGGTTGGTTGAACCCATGATTTCCCCAAAGGTTCATAAAACAGAAGGTTTTCTCCTTTACACTGCAAGTGGAGACTAGCAAACAGAGGCTGTACAACCATCTCTCTGGGTGCTTTGATTGCGTATTCCTGCATTGCAGTGAGTTTGGACTGGATAACCTTTGTGGTCTCTTCCAACCCTATGATTCTATGAAATGACAAAAAAGTGTGCCAGCAATGGTTGATATATTCAACCACAACAGATGTGGTTTGTTTGTGGGGATTTTTGTTTTGTTGTTTTTGTTTTGTTTTTTGTTTTGTTTTTTGTTTAGCAAAAAAAAGTGCATCAACCCTACAAGAAACTTTCAAAAGACTGAAAGAACACTGGAGCAATTCTGTCTTTACATGAGAGAAATGCTGTCCATTTAGAAAACTATCAGACCTGGAAATAACTTGAATTACACTTATTTAAAGGGGCGGGGGGCAATCGATTATATTAACCAGAAGAAAATTAGGCAAAAGGACCAATATTGGCAACAAATTTTGTAACACTTTGGTCAGTGTTCTTTACATGCAAAACTTGGCATTCCATGATACAACTTAGAAGCTGCACAGTGATAGCAATTGAATTTTTTGAAGTTTGTAGAATATCAAGCTCTTTTTGATCCTATCATGAATGAACATATGTGCAGTTAAAGATCAATAAAGAATGGTTCACTGCCTAGGAAAAGATATCCAAAATGAGCTTATACAACTTCTAGCAGGTGGTATACAGCAGAAAAACTTTAGCATGTACAAACTCACCCAAATGGTACTCAATTATTCTGGACTGCACACCTGATGTTAGTCATATTGAGTAAATGACTATTGTGCATTATACTGATATAATTAAACCATCAGAAAATGAAATGTCTGGGCCTAAGGTTACCATAAGAGAACATTTCTTGGGATTCGTTTCACTAAATGAGACTATAGGTGCCTTTCTGACAGAAATTCCTTTGACAACTTGAGCAAATTGGATTACCAATTGTGAATGCAAGTGGTCATGAATATGATAATGGGAGTAACATGAAAGGCAAAAATATGATGCACAAAAGGGAATCCTGGACATAAATCCATGTGTCTTTTTTTTAACCCTACAATGTACACTCTTTAAATTTGGTAACCAACAATGCCACTAAGTAATTTCTAGAAACAACTGAGGATTTCTCACCTAAAAAAACCTTATGACATTCATGGGGCATCATAAGTCAACAGGTGACTTGAAGGCATACCCCCCCCCCCACACACACACACAATCTACTGAATATGTACTTAATGTCTGCAAGAATTTGGAAGAAAATATTGATGTACAATACCAATTGAAATTGAAGAGTCTGCAAAATCATTTATGTGCTAAAACAATTCTTTTTGTATTTGAGAGATAAAATCAAAGGTTGTTGTATAACTTATTCCTTCAGTTTAAAATAAACATACATGTTTCAAGATTTGTGCTTTTCATTTTTTTTTTCTACAAGACACCTGTTTTTGAAAACTGAAGTCAAAACAGTCAAGTCCTGCATTGGCACCTCATCAGATGCACGCAACTTTAGGACACTGAGTATGTACTCAGTTTGATATGTAACCTGCTTTATAATTATGAGGGTTTTTTTAAAAAATGGTTTTACTTGTGATTGTATTCACTGTATTCATTTGTAGTTGGCCCCACAGAACCCAATAAAGAGGTACATATGTATTTTGTGCACCTTTTGCATAATTAAAATTGCAGCCTCAGAAAGTGTTTAATAACATTTTTATTAGCCTCAAAAGCCAATTACAACAAGTTTAGGAGCTAATGCCATTATGTTCCCTCACCTCTCTAGCCCGCTCTTCTAGAACAATCATCCTTTGTTTACTCATCATGTATAGACAATTTGAAGAAGAGTAATGTCAGTGCATTGCATTGCAGTGTCTTTTATTTTGTCCTGCCACTGTTTTCCAGATCTTCTCTCTGTGTGTGTTTAGGTGCCCTCAAGTCGCCTGTTAACTTAGTGTGAATTTCATAGGGTTTTTGTAGGCAAGGGATACTCAGAGGTATTTTTGCCAGTTCCTTCCTCTGAAGTATAGCGTATGGCACCTTTTAGATCTTACGTCTGGTGATTTAACGAATGTAAATGTAATTATACCACCACTTGATGAGGAGGAGGAGGACTGGCTTTATTTAGTTGTTGTTGTTGTGTGCCTTCAAGTCATTTCCAACTTATGGTGATCCTGCAATGAACCTATCATGGCGTTTTCTTGTCAATATTTGTTTAAAGGGGGGTTGCCTTTGCCTCCCTCTCAGGATGAGAGAGAGTGACTTGCTCTGGCTCTCAGCATTTCCATGACTGAGAAGGGCACCCTGGAATCCTAATCCAGGATTCCAACCACTACACCATATTGACACCCTACTCTTTTCCTAGAGATTCATGGTGGCTTACACATTTAAATATTTATATTTTACTTTTTATGCAATGGTAAATTGTTCTGGGCTTCTGTCCCTTTTATTAACAAATCCTTGTTTACCAGTCTCACACATTTTATTACTTTCTTTTGAGAGAGATGGAAGATTACAGATAAACCCCTTCAAATGTTCTTGGAAGATGCTGTTTTGATCTCTCTTTATTGTCCATTTTGATTCCCTGAGGAAGGACTTTAATTACTATTGTATAATGAAACAGCACTATGTTCTTATAAAAGTGAAAATGAAGAATATAATGATTATCTATCAGCAACAGGCAAGCTGCTGTTCAAGCAAGGGTAAGAAACTTTTAATCAGAAATGTGCCAGCCACAGTCTACAGAGAACCATAAAACTGGTTGCATCTGCCTGCGGGGAATTTTTAATTAAGGTTGTAAAGGGTATTTTCGGAATAGAACATGTTTCTAGGTAAACACAAGAGCAGGATATTGACCAAGGAGAAGAAATTCCAGGCAATACAGCACTACTTTAAGTTGTGTATGGAACTACAGTTTAACTACAGAAAAAAGCAATACCTCAGGAGACACACATAGCTCACTGACTAAGCAGAAGATGTTTTTTTTGCCCCCACTATTTCATGATGAGATACATACATACATATATACATACCTCTACTCAGTCTGTAAGCCACCACTACTGTGGTGGGGTGGGGATCTAGAGTGGAAGAAAAAGATGTTACTATTTGCACATTTGACTTTCCCCTATGTCTCAGTGTAATTTGAGAGGAATATCATATTCATAGAATCATAGAGTTGGAAGAGACCACAAGGGCCATCCAGTCCAACCTCCTGCCATGCAGGAACTCTCAGTCAAAGTATCCCCAACAGATGGCAATCCAGCCTCTGCTTAAAGACCTCTAAGGAAGGAGACTCCACCACTCTCCAAGGGAGTGTGTTCCACTGTCGAACAGCCCTTACTGTCAGGATGTTCCTCCTAATGTTGAGGTGGAATCTCTTTTCCTGAAGTTCGTTGGAGTAGAAGGAAAAAAAAATTATGACAAACCCCACAAACTGGCACCCTCCTCACTATAATCCAGGAAACAAAACATTTATATAAAATTTAATGGCTGAGAATCAAGAATCATGCTTCCTTACGTTCTTGGTGGATAGCTTATCTGAAAAGCGGGCTTCTACATCTTGATTATTATCACTGTGTAAGTACAGGAAGTAACTAAAGCCTATGGAGAGCTATACTCATACTTTAGAGCTTAAACAAGCAGTGAGCATTGTGCAGCCCTCCTGATGTGGTTTCCACTATTCATTCCTTGCTATTCATAAACCTGGTTCTAAAACTTTGGGAGTTGCAGTCCAACAACATCTAGAGAGCCAAATAATTCCCATTCCTGATTTAAACCATCTTATGTCATGACAGATCCTGTCAGCTGTTACAAAGGGGGGGGGGGTGAATGCTTAGCTTATCCCTTGAATCTATGTGCTTTTCATATAATTTAAATAAGCTTTTTTTTCCATGTTCTTTATCAAGGTGAGATCTACTTTCAGAAAATCAATTGACTTTCCTCCCTACACCACCCACACACTCTGCCAACTATTTTTGTACCTCTGGCTCTGCTCCCTGTCTCTGTTGGACAGTGAGCCTTGACTGCTACCAAAGTCCACTGAGACCTTAAAGCCCGGAGAGAAAATGTTTTGGACTAATGGGCACCAAGTACCCTAATTTTATTAATAATATTACTCACATTTACTGTGCTTGCATCTGGGGACCAATTGAAAACGAGAACCACTGAGCCAAGCACATTACAGTCACTGCACCAGAAAGTATTCAGTTTAAAAAGACAACACAACACACAGTTGGGTGGAGACCATGGGCCATTAACACAAGTGATGAAGAAAAGGAAAATGCATCATGGCATTCTAATTGTTTTCTTAAGGAACAACAAATATTCCTGAGTTGTTTTTAAACCTGAAATGCTAGTTATCCCCTTTACTTCAGTCATCTTTGGAAGGGGAAGGCAAAACTGTTCTCCCATTTTGAAGAAAGAGATGTTAGAGGCAAGAAATGGTTATGTCCTTGCATTGCCAAAGCAATACTTCCTCTCTGGCAGCAAAGTGTTGGGTCAGTTTCATTGACCATCATATTTTGCTTGAGATTGTTGTTCTGTGCCTTGTCAGGGACACATTCTCATCCCTACCAGTTCTGCTTTGTTTGGACAGGAGAAATGGGATCCCCAGGTCTTACCAACACTTCTCTCCTTAATTGTCCCACCAAAAGACATTTATTCCTCCTCTGAAAGAAGTGAATTCTAGCAATTTACTTTGTTCACTTATAAAGGAATATTTGGGATCAAAACAATTCAATGTCAGACATGCAGAGTGACTAAACCTCTGCACAAGATGGTAACAGCTGAAGAGAATTAGATGACAAGACTAAATTGAATGTACTATGGGTGCTTGGTATCCACTTGGATTTGGTTCCAGGACCCCGATCGATATCAAAAAAATATTTGATATTCTCACATATTTTTCAGGGGGGGGGATTGCATGGCTTTGGGGCAAAAATTGTACAGACATCACAGGGGTTTTTTTTTAAAAAAATGGGGGGTGGGAGGGAGGCTTCGGGGAACTGATAGGGGCTTAAGCAGCTACAAGAGTAGATACAGGTGGCACATACAACCTGTGGGCTACACTACGCCCACTTCTGAAATAGATTTAATGCTTGAAGTCATCTATGGTATCTTGTAGACACAAGTCTCCCTGTGGTTTGAGGGTAGAATTTGGGGAGATACAAATCTGCTGGAAGTATACACATCCCATTTCCTTATTCATTTCTACATATGCTGCATATATTTTATTGGGATATGGCACTTAAAAGTCTCTTGTGCCCAAACAGTTGAGCCCGAAATGAACCTGTACCTGGCTAAACATACAAAACACAAAGAAACAGAGACAGAGAGAGAGAATTCTTCTTCCCTCCAATTATAGCCAAAATCCAAAGTGTGCTAACAAGACAACAGGAGGTGTGACTGAGCAGATATACATACAAATGTTCATTACCCTAAATATGCCCTTCTAGCGTTTTGTGGATTAGAACTTATTTTCCACATGTTTCTGCATATGAAAATTGGCTCACACTTCCTAACCTTATTAGTACTGTTGTATGTCATTTATTGAAGCTGCACTTTAATTTCTAAATTACGAGTCACTGGTTATTCTAAATATCTTCCAGGTTTCATTATTTCCATGAAAAGGCTTCTGAAAAGGGAAGTGGAATGATCTCTAATTATCGTAAGGAATGGATTCGTACGTTTGCATCCTGTTGCTACAATGGCAGGTTCGCAAGGTGCCAGCCGGAACAACTCTATCTGTATGCTAGAGTTCTGCTAGATATAGGTTTACTAAAAGCTTCAGTTCTCTCAGTGCATTCCCCCCACCCAGCCTGCTTACATTTTCTTTACAGCTACTTAATGTAACCTCCCACTGAGCCAGGAAATCAAACAGATATCTCCAGCATCTGTCTTTATGCCTGCCTCATTTGGCTAATCTTATTTATGTATTTATTAGAAATATCTCTATACAGCTTTGCATTTGTACAAATCCCAAAGTGGTTCACAACAATACTTTAAAAACAAAATCCAATGTAAAATACAGTAATTCAGTGAGTGAGAGAATTCCAAGGGTCTTATGGCGAAGGGAAAGTCAAAGTGAAAAGATACATACTGGTGATGAAAACTGCCTCTTAACACCTACAGATGTGTACAGGCAAGAGTACGTTGGTGTCAGGACTCCGTTTTTGGTGTGTAGCTTCCTATTAGTGTTACATGTAGCCACAAAAGTAACTTCTGCCAAGGGTGAAACAACATTTGACAGTTTTGTAGAAATTGAAACCACTTTTTTGAACACATGAACAGATCTAGAGGCTTGCTTGGAATCCCACTCTCATAATGGTTAATCCAGAAAGATGTTTTATCTGTAGGAACAGTGAAAGACTAACAATTTGTTCTAAATCAGTATATATACAATATCCAAACTGTTGACTATTAGTTCTAAAAAAATTTCTGTCAGCCTATTTCTTTTCACCAGGAACTCACACTGACATTTTAATATTATTCCTATTTTTCTTTCTTTTTTATTATCTAATAAAGAGAGATAAATATACATGAAACATTCAGGTTTCATGCTGCAGCCTGGAAGAACCCGACTGGCAGCTGTTACCCAGAGGACCTTCTCATTGGCTGCCCCAAAACTGTGGAATTATTATTATTATTATTATTATTATTATTATTATTATTATTTGGGGGATCGAGGCAGGTAACAAGAAGATATAAACAATACAAAAAATTATAAAACAGCAAACCCTCCCAAACCTCAAACCCCTTTCCCAATTATAAAATTAAATAAATTAAAAAATCCTAAACATGTTGCAATAGCTTCAGGACATTGACAGTTATCAGGTGACAAACTTAGAGGGGGATGGAAATAAGATGGATGAATTCTTCCATTCTGGTGTCATCAATCAGGGAACGCCTGATGGAAGAGAGTTGTCTTTATCTGCCTTCTTAAAGGCCTCAAGAGAGGAGATTTGGCAAATCTCTTCCGGCAGGTCATTCCCAATTTTTGGAGCCACTACAGAAAAAGACCTCTGAGAAGTTGACAACAATCTAGATCTTCTTGGTTGTAAGAGATTCTTCCCAGAAGAACAGACAGTGCAGGAAGGATTATATGGGAGGAGGCATTCCTTCAAGTAAGCTGGACCCAAGCCATATAGGGCTTTATCTCTTCCGTCTCTTCCAGCAGGCCTAGCAGTTATTAATCATGAATTTTAAACATGAATTTTATATTTAATTAACATCTACATATTGTAATATAAATATTGTATAGATCACTTGATATGTGTATTTTATGCAGCTTAATATGTGTATTTTATGTAATGATTGTGTTTTAACTATGTTGTAATCTTCCTCAAGACGTGAGGAGAGGCAGGTAAGAAATAAAATAACAACAACCTAATAAAGCAAAAATAAACACTCCACCAATGCGCATATCCACAAGTGTCTATGTATTTATTTATTTTTAATTCTTATAATGAATGCACTGATTCCATCAAAAAGCACCATTTTCAAGCAATGTGAAGTGCCCATTCACAAATTCTGTCAGGGGCTGTCAGGACTAGAGTGAGTAACCTTCTGGGATCATTTTTGGAAAACAAATGTCCTTAATCATTGATATTTATAATAAATTATTACAAAATAAATTGAAGTAATCTCATAATATAATGTAATCTCCCAATGTAACAAATTGCAACAAATTTCTGTGCATATTCAGTCACAAATACCGTAAGTTCCAATAAATTCAAGAAATCTTACTCCCAAGTACAAGTGCACAGAACTACAGGCCATTTGCCTAGCAAACAGCTCCACTGAGTACAGTCGGCTTACTTTTGAAAACAGCACACATAGAAAGCACTATAAAAACATTTTAAATTAATATAAAATATGCATAATTCGAATTCTTCCTGTATCCTATCTCTACAAAACTGAGTTGGAGGAGCCGTAGTGTGTGCAATTTTTGTTAGAAATTCTTAAAATGAAAATTCAATTTTGTTTTTGTTTTTGTTTTATAAGATGCTCTGGGGTTAGCCAGAAGGTCCCTTATTGGTTTTTAGTAATCTGGGGGTGATGTTTACAGTAGAAGGAAACCATCCAAATTAATTTGTGGTGAAATCAGTTTTCTAGACAGAAAGGACATCTCATACATTGTGTGTCCCATTTTATCATTTACCCATTTTTACAAACTGTCACAAAAATCTGATGCATGAGTCACTTGCCTCATTCTGGCCTGGTTCATGAGTGTCTGAGTTTGGAGAAGCAGGGAGATCCCTGCTTCAGATGCTTCAGTAGACAAAACTAAACACTAAAAGTCTTCTGGCGCAGATTCTTTTTCACCTTTGCATTTTTGTACTGGAAGTGCCAAAATCAGAGTCCTTTGTACAGCAATGGCTGAAGGCCAGCTCACCATGGGCTAAAGCAGCTAGAAGCCAGCATTAGAGATGCTTTCTCTGCAGCAACTACACACAGCCAGATGGCCCATGCAAACAATCCATTAGTTCTGCAGCTGCTTAAAACAGATTTGGAAGCAATGCATGCAACATGCATTTAGATTTTTGCTTTTCCACCAATAAGCTAATTCATCCCTATGGAACTTTGTGTTATACTTAAAGAGCTACATAGTCTTTTCTGTTTTGGTTGTTTTTATCTGTAGTAAACTATTGAATTAAGACAGAAGAAGGGACAACATTATCGGTGACAAAGGGCATGGACAAGGAGTTGCAATTTAAAAAGTGGGGGGGGGATATGATTTTCTAAGCATGTGGAAACATTTTTGTTATCCCAGACTGTTTTTGAAACTTTTTTATTTGTCCTCCATAGGAATTAATTTTTGCACGGATTTTTTTGTTCAAAATGCAACCATTTTTCTAATGCTTACACATTTGCATACATTCTCCAGTGACTAAAAGTAGACCACAAGTTGAACATGAGTCAACAGTGTGATGCAGCAGCTAAAAAGGCCAATGCAATTTTAGGTTGCATCAATAGAAGTATAGTGTCTAGATCAAGGGAAGTATTAGTGCCACTCTATTCTGCTTTGGTCAGGCCCCACCTGGAATACTGTGTCCAGTTCTGGGCACCACAGTTCAAAAAGGATGTGGAGAAACTGGAGCGTGTCCAAAGGAGGGCGACTAAAATGGTGAAGGGTCTGGAAACCTTGCCCTATGAAGAACGCCTTAGGGAGCTGGGGATGTTCAGTCTGGAGAAGAGAAGGTTAAGAGGTGATATGATCGCCCTGTTTAAATACTTGAAGGGATGTCACATTGAGGAGGGAGCAAGCTTGTTTTCTGCTGCTCCAGAGAACAGGACTCGGAACAATGGATGCAAACTGCAGGAAAAAAGATTCCACCTCAACATTAGGAAGAACTTCCTGACAGTAAGGGCTGTTCGACAGTGGAACACACTCCCTCGGAGTGTGGTGGATTCTCCTTCCTTGGAGGTTTTTAAGCAGAGGCTGGATGGCCATCTGTCGGGTATGCACGGCAGGGGGTTGGACTGGATGGCCCTTGTGGTCTCTTCCAACTCTAAATTTCTATGATTCTATGATTCTAAAGCATGCTTGGGTGCCTTTTCAAACAGGCACATTAAAATTGTAGATACGTTTTCATGTTTGGTGCACTTTTTTTCTCAAATGTACAGATTTACAAGGCCAAATATAATTTATTCCATCACAAACTGTAGGAGGTGCTAAATGGATATTTTCAAAAGTAAAATACAGCTATCTAGGCTTATAACAGGAGTGATTCTATCCTCCATTTAGAGCCGCAGCATGGCAAAGTGGTTTGAGCACTGGACTGACTCTGGAGACCAGGGTTGGAACCCCTGCTCTGCCACCATGGAAACCCATGGGGAGGGGGGGAAGGCAGAGCAGACAGGCTAAAAGGAGTGGCCATAGGGCTGCTCTGGCCCTGGCCCTGGCCCTGGCCCTGATCACTCTGGGACTACAACAACCAGATGGCCTGCTCCCAAAGCGGGCCACCACTGAAATGCTGAACAGTCCACTGGCAGGTGTGGCTTTTTGCCACTCCTTTTTCAGGCAGCTTCAGGCCAGCTAAGCCAATCTCAAAGTAGGTTCCCGCTGCTTCGGGGTGTCCATCATCTAAACACCATGCCCTAGCATAGAATCACCAGAAATGAAAACACATAACAACAGTACAACTTTCCATTTACTTGTTAAAACCTTTTTTTAAAAAAAAAAATCTAAGGTAGCATCCATCATGAAATTTATTGGTTTCAATCTAATAAAACTGAAACTGAAGGAGAGACTGCGCAGAAACTGGTGTTTCTATTCCCCTAGAAATCCCACAAAATGTTTCTTTTCCAAGGACCATACTTGATGCATTTGGTGAAGACAATTCCAGCCCACAAAAATGTAAGCCATTATAGCTTTGTTAGTCTTTAAGGATTCTTAAGCTCTCTGCTCTCTTCTCTCAAAGTGGCTGCTGATAAGTATAGTTAGTATAAAACTACAGGTTCACCCTACTTATCCATGGAGTTTTTATCCGCGGATATCAGCATACACGGCTTGAAAATATTCCCCCAAAATATAAATTTTCCATTTTATATATGGGACACTATTTTGTTGTGCCATTATATTTAATGGGACTTGCGCGTCCATGGATTTTGTTATCCACGGAGGGTCCTGGAACCAACCCCCAGTGGATAACAAGGGCCATAGAGAAGAGCCATGTTGGATTAGACTAAGGTCCTCCCTAGTTTAAGATTCCGTTCACATAGAGTGATCAATTGCTTATGGGAAACCCACAAGCAGAAGAGGAGTGCAATCTTACATTCTCTCTCCCTTTCCTTAGTGACTAATATATGCAAGCATATTGCCTCTGATATTGGAGGTGATAGACAGGTGTATCCATAACTGTTACCACAGAAATAATATCCTCCATATCCTTATTATGTCCCAATTGTCCTTCTTAGTTTGACTCTTACTCAAAATTCTGGGGCTCTCATCTTTCTGGATTTGCTATGGAGCAATGCTGAATAAAGGATCTTTTTTTTTTTTTTTTTTTTTTTGCAAATTAAAGAACTACATTTAATATTGATATAGTAGCCTAAATATTCTGAAGATGCCAAAATCCTTCTGATGATGGAAGCTAAGCAGATCCAGTTAGTATTTGGAAGGGAGATCACCAGGAATGGCAGGTGCTCTAAGCTATGATTCAGGCTGCATCTACACTGCAAAATGATGCAATCTGGCACTGCTTTAACTTTCATGGCTCAATGCTATGAAATTCTGGGATTTGTAGTTTTGTGAGGTATTTAGCTTTCTCTTGTCAGATAGCCCTGGTGCTACAACAAACTACAAATCCCAGGATTCCATAGCATTGAGCCATGGCAGTTAAAGTTAGGTCAAAGTGCATTAGTTCTGCAGTTCAAAGACAGCCTCAAAGAAAGTCAATGGCAAACCACCTTTGGGTGCTGATTTCCTGTGAACCCTATGGAATTTATGGAACAATGCACCACAAATCACAAATTATCTGAAGGCTTACTACATACACAATAAATTTAGTCATATTTACCTGCTTGGTCATGCCTCCATAGTCTTGTCATCTCAAATGCAGCCTGGAAAATATGCACACACAGCTAGAGTAGAAGTATCTACAAGAGCCCCTCTCCTCATCCCCAAATAGAAGAGATTAGTATCTAAGTACAAAACTATTATAAGGATGCATCATATTTATGGAGAAGTCTCTCTTATTTCACTATTTTCATTACTAAAAACTAAGTTTCTGGAAGTATATTAATTTACCGTATCAGGCAAATATCAATGGAAATTAAAAGCATAACAGGTGATCTATCTTTGTTAGTTCTCTTCCTACCAAGTAGATTTTTAATTAATCTTTCTAAAAATAGTTTTGCTAAGGAGAATTATCCCCCCTCCCCATGATGAACATTTGATGTGCACCATCCATTACCTATTGAAGGGAGTGGAAGACTTTAACACTTTAGAAATCCAGATAAACTGCTTCTAAAAATTCCTTCATAATTTCTTCTTCTCACCTTCTCGCTTAGGCTGTGAGATACATACATTTATGTTGTTAAACCTGGCAGTCTAACCACAGTAAGATATTGGACTAGCCCACCTTAAACCACACAGTACATAACATATTGGCAATTGTTTTATGTGTGATATAGATTCTCACCAAAAGAAGTGGTCATTAATATTACTCAGGCTTTAATGAAAAAATCTGGACAGCAGATAGAGTTCTCATTATGCAGTCTTTCTATTTGGTGAGTCATTATTCCTCAGTAATTTCTTCCCTTGTCCTCCAAAATATCACAACTGCGAACAAAGTTCTTCAAGAGTACAAACAAGACCAAACAATCTCTTTCCGAAATGGACTGAATTAAATGAGAGAAAAAACACCAAGGAAAAAAGAGGGAAAAAAAGGCTAGATAACTATGAAAAACTCATGTGTTGCTAATTGTGTTTATAGTATTTAATCACTTTAACCGAGTGAATGCTGTATTTCCTCCTGTGAGTATGTTTTAAAATATTTTGTATATCACCTACTCTTTTACTCAGGTTATGGGTTTTTTTTTTCTATTTAGTTCTATTATTTGCTGCCTTAAGTACCATTCTGCAGCAAAAAGCAGGATACTAAGTGACTAATATACCAAAAAAATTTAGATAGATCATTTCCCTAACAGTAATGGCTTACTCTATCCATGGGACACATTCCAGGGGCTAAAGGATGAAGTAGGTGTCCTGTTCAGCCCTTAGACACTTTCATGTTTTGGCAACAGAAAGGTTTCCATCACTGAGTCATTGTCACAGAGAGTGTGTTGGCTAACAATCTGTCCTGGAGAGTTGTGCTGCCACTGTGTTTCATATCTCTTGAACTCTGATACCTTGAATTGAACTCCAGTTACTAGACCCTTGGAACGGAATTTTGGACTATGGCTGTGCTTATCCCTTTTGGCTTCATGTTATCCGACTAGGCTTTGCAGTCTGTACATTGAGCCTACTCTCTGCTGGGACTCTTGCTCCCTACTTGCTGCCAGCTAAAGTAAAGAGGACAGAAACCACTGGGAGAGATCATCTGGAAACATGGGGCAGGGTGTATACTGATGACACTGAAATACATTTCTCCATGCCTTCCAATACTGACTCAGTTAAGGATAGTGTGTCTCCTCTGAATGAATACCTGGAGGAGGTAATGGACTGGGCGCAGAAAAGCATATTGAGGCTGAATCCAGACAAGATGGAGGTGCTTGCTATCAAGAGTCCTAACATGGGTTTGGAGGTGTGTCAACAAATCCTGGATGGGGTTCCACTCCCCATGAAATACTGTGTGCACACTAGTGCTTCTGGATCTGCTGCTCCAAATGATAGCTCAGATAGATGTGATGGCTAGGAGTCCTTACTATGAGCTTCAGCTGTAACGCCTACTGTGCTCCTTCTTGGAGGTGGAGGAGCTGAAAATGGTTGGCTATGTTTGTAACCTTTGCAATGTTCTGTATACTGGCCTACTTCAGTACCAAATGCAGAATATTCAATTAGTTCACAACATGGCAGCCAGGTTGATCACGGATACATCTAGGAGTGATCTTATCATACCAATATTAAAACTAGTCTACTAGCTGCCAATTTGTTTCCAAGCTACAAAGTGTTGGTTATTATCTTTAAAGTCCTACATGGTTTGGGTCCAGGTACATACCTAATTGCCTCATCCTGCATAAAACCACCTCATGCACTCAGGTTCTTTGAGGGATGTTTACTCCAGTCATCTAGGACTAGGTTGGCAACTGTCACCCAGAGGACTTTATTCACTCATTCCTACACTGTGAAATTACCTACAAGAAGAGATTCAACAGCTGAATACACTGTCTGAATTTAAAACAACATTAAAGACAAGTCTTTTTTGTCAGGCCTATCCAAATGATTTTTTAACTGTGAATTTTAAATTATGACTTTTAAATATGGATTGATTGTTTTAATATGTATTTGTCGTATTTCTTCTTTTAAAATTGATGCTGTGTGTCTTAACTGAAGTTATGTATTTTTAACTGATGATGTATGTTATATATAAATTTGTTGCTCGTCCCCACACTGATCCATGGGAAGAGGCCATTAAGAAATAAATATTATGATTAACAAACTGATTAATTATGGAAATTAATGGAAATACCATCAGTTGGAGCCATAATTGGATGGAAAATTGTGCTCAAAGAGTTGTCATCAGTGATTCTGCTTCAAATTTGAAGGAGTTTTCAAGTGGAGTGTCATAGTTCTGTCCTGGGATCAATGCTCTTCAGTGTTTTTATCAATGATAGATAGTGGTGTAGAGGGAATACTTATCAAATTTGCAGATCATACTAAACTGAGAAGTTAGCTAGCACATTGTAAGATATGAATAGAATTCAAAGGGATCTTGATAAACTAAAACATTGGGCTGAAATTATTAAAATGAAATTCAGCAGACACAAATGCAACATTCTTCATTTAGGCCACACAACCCAAATGCACAGGTATAAAAGGGGGAATACTTAGTTCAATAGTACTACTTGTGAAAAGGACTTTGGGATTATTGTTGCTCATAAATTGAACATGAGCCAGCAGTGTGATGTTGCAGCAAAGAAGATAAATGTTGTCTTATAGAAGCATAATTTTCAATCCAAGGAAAGTAATAGTCCCTTTATATTCTATGCTGGTCAGGCTTCATCTGGTGTATTGTGTTCAGTTCTGGGTACCTCATTTATGAAGGATATAGACAAGTTGGGCAGAGTTTAGAAAAGGGCAATATGGATGATAAGAGAAATGGAGAACAAAACATATGGGGAGAGGTTGGTGGGCATGATTAGCTTGGTGAAGAGAGGACTGATATGACTGCACTCTTTAAATACTTCAAGGGCTGGCACAAAGAGAAGGAGTCAGGATTGTTCTCTGCTGCCTCAAAGGGCAGAACTAGGTTTAATGGTTTTAAATTAGAGGGTAGATTTTATGGAACATTAGAAAGTGCTACTCAACAGTCAGAGCAATTCAGCCATGGAACCATGGTAGCGGGGTCTCCTTCTCTGGATGTCTTCAAAAAGAGGCTAGACAACTACCTGCTGGGGATGCTCTAGCTGGAGATCCTGCACTGAACAAGGGGTTGGATCTGATGTCCATGAAGCTCCTTCCAGCTTTGATTCTGTGATTCTATGACATGATCAATTTTTAGCTATCCAGTACTGTGACTTTGAGTCCAAATGAAATCAGGATTTAAATCCCTATACATTCAACCACACTTATTATTTCATCTGTATAAAGCCGGAATGGACAGCAACAGATGGGGGGAAAGGACGTGTTCTCCAACCCATCCCTATGGGCTACATGGGTGCAACTGGTGCAACTAGAAGTGAAAACCAGACTACATTTTGTGGTAGTTTGTTTGTTTTGCTGGCCTTTTTTTCCAGCTGAAAAGAAGTTTTAAAAATTGGAGGTCTGGGATTTTCATGGGGCTATGGAAAGGCTGCACTTTCTTTACTCCAATGCAGTCTACATGTGTGGAGCTTACACATCATCCATAGGCTCCATCTGTGAGACAACCATAGGTTAAATCCCAGTGCTGGTGTGACTTGCTAATCCCCAGTTCCCATATCAAGCCATATCAAGAAACAAATGCTCCCTATGATCTAATGTTTCTTCTCCATTATTTATCTTATGGTACACTATTGACATAGGAATGCCATTGAAAAGGAGCCTTTAGCTCAACAGTTGGGTTACACGGTCTGGTGACACAGCACTGAGTTTCAGGCCTACTATTTCCCGTCTTGGCACACATATTCAATTGAATTACTTTCTTCTTAGATTTCAGTCAAGTCAATTCTTTCCATGGGCCCTGACAAATTCTGAAGCAACCCTTGCAATAAGCTGCCTTCTTATTTCTCTCTTCTTTCCCAGGGCTTCCTCAATACCACCTCCTTGAACCCTGACAATATTTAGAATGTAATCTTTTCATCGTGACCTTCAATTAATTCCCACATATTGTGCTGTCTCTCAGTTTGCATCAACACACTTATACTCTTCTCTGCATTCTCTGATTCTCATGAACACCTTCTAAAATAAATGGTAGGACATTCATATAGTCCCATGCAATAAGATGTTATGTTTCCACCTATCAATTTTGACTGTACATTGTACAATGAATAGAGTGGTTGGAATAAGATTAGCTTCATTACCTCAGAGGAAAAACCCTACAGGTTACTACTTACTGGGAATAAAAATGGTGTTCATTTCTATGGTTTAAAACAGCCTATATAAAAAAGGAGATTATGGCTACTTACTCTTCCCAAATGTAACACCATTTCAACCTTGGGATTCAAGATTATATTTGTAAAAGATAGAGAGCCTCTTCTTTTATCTGCTGACTAAGTATAACTGAACTAAAACATTCCCTGTAGGCCAACAGCACTTTTTCCTGATTCTATCCTTACCTCATCTCACCGAATTAGCAAATCATGTATATAAAGGAGCCAATACTCCTAAGATATCATAAATCTTAGTTACTGCAGCCTATGACCTTTGTGAAAGGTGCCTGAATGGAGGTGAAGGTGAACACATTAGCTGCATCAAGCTGCATCAAGCCAATTTCTCCATATATGACGATGGCACCTGATAAATTTACAGCTTTTGGAGCTGAACGAATGACTTCAGTTCCCTCTGTCTACCTGTCATGGCTTCTTGGCAAAACAAGATTTGTGGCTTCAAGATGTCTTGTGTTTGGTTATAGATCAAAAATATATAACACTTTATTTAGTAAAACAAAATCTGTGTTGACCTAAATCAAATTTCTTCCACTTTCCCACCATGGCACACTGGAGTGGAGTCCAAGAGTGTTAAAGAAGGCCATGCCTTAGTGGAACAGGGGAATTTAAGACGTCATAGAATTGGAAGAGTTGGAAGAGACCACAATGGTCATCCAGTCCAACCCCAACAACAAGATTGTTCTTGTGTGTTTTCTTGTGACCCTGAAAACTACACTGTTGTCACTGTTAAAGCCATACTGCCAAAATCAACAGTGCCATCATAGCCAAAATGAATGCAAGTCTCTCCCCCACCCTCCAGCAAAACCTCATTCTTGCCACTTACCCTTTGTTTTCTCCCACCTGCCCTTCTATGTCACTACCTTAATTCTTTTTATCCATCTAAAACTGCAAATAGCAACTTGAGAGGGGATATTTTTGTCAAAATATGCTCTTCAATCATAGTTGTGTGTCTTCATCTTGCAGTCATCAGATGAGGACTGGAGCAGAAAGTAGTCTATCTTGATTTCACCCTGGAAATCTCTGGTTAATAAGTTGAAGACAATGGTTTGAATGCAAACTAGGGTAAATTAACAAGTCCTGCACATGAGGGGTTGTCTTCAGCTGCCTTCAGCTGCCTTGATAGCAAAGGGTCTCACATTACAAGTTTGTGCAGAAACCCACCACCACCACCACCACCACCAATGTCTGATGAATGTGCTTCAATCACTCCCCATCTCAAGTTCATTTTAACTCAGATACATATTTCACTCTCAGTCTACCTCTCATAAATGAAACACCAGCACATTCCCAAAATGAAGACCTACACAATTATCTATAATGCTGACTGTGTCACTTCCCTTTCTTAAAAAAAGAAACTTGGAGAAAGAAAACACACTGTTAACTCTTCTTTGTTTGCTGCAAGGGAGCAAAAGAATACACATACTGAGCAAAGTCAGAGATAGAATAAGATGTTTCAGTGCCAAGTTATTACACCTGGCAGGATTTAATCCTAATTTTATTCCCCCCCCCCTTTTTTTTTTAATCAGTACTGTGCTCACAATGGCCTGGCTCATCCTATTAGAGTTTATCATAATTTGTCTTGGGTTTGTTGCTGGCTTAAAAAGAAAAACCACTGATAGTTGCTTTTTGTAGATAACACAATTAGGGTAGGCCTAATCATATAATTAGCACTTGCACATTTACATAATAATATTTTATTACAAAGTATAATCATAGTTCTAATTGTGTCATGGTAGGCTACTTCCTAAATGCTCTCAGGATAAACCTCACTTCAGAAATGTGAAACATAAACAGAACATCCATATTTCTTACTCAGTTGGCTTTTTCTGACATAAAGGTTTTACAGAAATGCCTTGAATTCAGGCCTTGAAGAACAAATTTTGGAGAATAGTTGTGGTTGTTGTTTTTTAATACCCTTCCCATCCTACATAAAAAAATTACAACAAATATTATTTGTTCTAAAATAATGTACTTCGTGAAATATGAAGGACACTCTTGTAAGTGATGGCTATACAGGACTTTGGTTTACAACGACAAATAGACTTGGCACGCAGAATACTTGCAAATCTGTTTCAGCATGCGGCACAGCCAATAACATAAATTGAACTTTGCTGAGGTCTCCTAAGTGGAAAAAAATCAAATAAATTGAGGACTACTTTGTTGGGCTATATCGATTGCATTTTATTTGAAAGAAGAGCCTGCCTTCCTATTGGAAGCTATGTAATCAACTCAGTCTTTCCTTCAGTGTTAATAAATATTTGACTTCTGAACTCTGAATACTTTTATAACAGTTTCATTCCCAGCATCGACCTCAAAGAAAAATACAGTGACCTTTGGAGTTTTACCATTGATTGGTTTCGGTGTTCATTAATGGTTGGATTCACACTAAAACAGTCTACTCCTGTCCTTTAGAAACATCATTTAAATCAATGAGGTAGCTGTGAAATATTTGAGGGGAAAAAGGAGGGAAAAGACTTCAAGAAGGTTTGAAATTCAAAGGAATGAACATCTCTGTCTATTCAAAGGTGGGTTTGTGTGGGGAGGGAGGTGGTCCTTGCATGTCGTAACTTTTTATCATATATGTGGCTCTGCCTATGGTTCTGGGGAGAACCACAGAGTGGACCATCTCAGTGGTCACAGCCCATGGATAGAGGTTCACCTGGTACCAAAGTGGCAGCCTTTGCAAAGCAAAGACCACCACCACAGCACTCTCTCTCATACACACACACACACACACACACTTTCCTAGGTCTTCAAGCAGAACAACTATCTAGTTTTTGTTTGCTGGATTTATTAATCAGTTTATTTATTTGTTTGTTTTGGTTGTTTTTTAAATGATCACGTGACTTCCCCAGAAAAATGACTGTTTAAACCCCCAATTTTTCCCACATATGATAAACTCCTAAAACTTGCTCAAGGTCATCCAGTAGGTTTCCATGGTCAAATGGGGATTTGAACCCTGATCTCCAGAACAGTGGTAAAATCCTTTAAATTAATCTACAACAAACCACTGCACCATGACAGCTCTTGGACTATAAGCCTGTGCTTTCTTGTTTGAGTGTAAGTACCACTGAATTCACCAGGATTTCTTATGAGTAGACATGAAAAGGAGGCTCTGAAAAGGAGCACTGAAAAAAGTGCTGCTGTGATTAGTCATTCCTATGTCCTGAGGAAGGTCCCAGTTCTCCCCTCCACTTCCCCTGCAAGACGAAGAACAATTCTACTTCTGGAAGATTGTATATACATAATAGGTAATGAAATATAAAAAATGGAGTTGGCCCTAGGCTGACCCCATGAAAAATGATTGGCTGTGTACCTTACTATATTGCTGCTGGAATTCCAAGTTCTCGGATTTGCTGCTGACGCTGTTCCTGGTACGTGCAATGCTATAGTAATTCAATTTAGTAATTTTACTGGACTGTACAGTAACCCAGATGCTGTTGTGAGCAAAATAAAATAAAAATCCTGCTAGCTCTTGCTTTCCAGACAGCCCTATGTAGTCAATCATATGTCCCTTCCAGTTCTCCCTTCTTATCTTCAACAAGGCTCAGTCCAGGAATATGCTTCCATGTGTTTTGTTACAGACACAGTCAGAACCAAACTGCAAGGGTAAAATGCTCCTGCCTTCATACCCTTTGTCCTGCCTTCATACCCTTTGTTATGATCTCTCATAAGCAGAATTCTAGTTTTTGAGCTACCGTCTTGTAAACATCTCCAGTTATTTTGTTGTTCTGTGCCTTCAAGTAGTTTCTGAATTATGGTGACCCTAAGGTGAACCTGTCGTGAACTTTTCTTGGCAAGATTTGTTCAGAGGGAGATTGCCATGTCCTTTCTCTGAAGCAGGGAGAGCGTCCCTTGCCCAGTAGTAGAATGCAAAGATATAGCCATGTTAGTCTGTAGAATCAACATGTAGAGATATCCTGTAGCACCTTTGAGACTAACTGAAAGAAAGAAATTGGCAGCATAAGCTTTCATAGACATCAGTCTACTTCCTCAGATTAATCCAGGGCTGAGAAAGGATTTGAACCTGGTTACCCAGAATCCTAGGCCAACACTCAAACCACTACACCACACTAGCACAAATTATTACAAAGCTGAAAAGAAAGAAATCCTATTGAAGGCCTATGTAAATACTTCTGCCAGGAAGCTGGATATAATGTTGGAACTTATATAGTACAATACAGTCAGCTCTGCATATCCACAGATTCTGCATCCATGGATTCAGCTATCCACAGTTTGAAAAAATTTTCCCATCCCCCCCATTCCCAAAAGCAAACCTTGATTTTGCCATTTTATGTAAGAGATACCATTTTACTACATCAATGTATATGATGGGATTTGAGCATCCATGAATTTTGCTATCCATGAAACCAAACCCCAGCTGATACCAAGGGCCCACTGTATGTGCGCTAAAGCTAGTCACAGATAAGGTTTCACAAGAATACCCTCATATCAGTCAGTATACAATAGTAATCTCACAGCTAATGGTAGGAAAATATTGCACAGGGCTCTTCCTCTATCATTATAATATGTGTTCACAAATTATAGTGCTAAAAAGAGAGCTTTGTATGAACTTTGCTTCAACACAGTGTTTTAAAATTGATTTACTAATTTGCACCTCTGGAAATGAACCAAAAGTGATCTGTACTTTTCCAAACTTAAAATGAATTCTGTGAAAATTAAAACAAAATGAAACAGCATTGTTCATCATTTTGAACAGTGCGCAAAGACAACAATTTTAAAAGGTACAGAAATTGGCTTTATGCAATGGGTATGTTGGAGTATAAAAGAGTTCCTAGAGAATAGAGTTGGTCCACTCTCCTGTTTGTGAGATTCCCATGTAACATACTGGATGCTGGACTAGAAACATGTTTTTAACATGAAGAATAAGAGTTGAAGGTCCTTCCTTTTCTTGCCTTCTTAAGAACCACCCAATAGTATCCTGTTCTGTTGTTCTTCCCTATCTTGGGCCCCGACTGCATGAGTAAAACAAAACATCCCCCCCCCACACACACACACAATAACTTTCTTAGAAGGGAGCCTGTATAATGTCCAGCCCAAACCCAGTTCTGGTACAAACAGTCTGGATAACATCTGGGTCCATTGAGCACAAAATCCAGAGTATAAAACCCTCATAATGAATTAAAACAATTCACCAGCTGTGCGAGATCTTCCTGGAAGATCTGGAGCCCTCTATTCTGATGCTGGGCAGCTGTTTGTGGATCACATTGTGCTGCCACTGTTGGTGATAGGTGCTTGCTTTGAGATCAGAACAGGGCACCCAGCCTTGTGACCAAAGCTTTGTTCTGACTTCAGAAGTGATTGAATTCAGCAATTCAGCATTGATGACACTGGGTGGCACAGTGGAATGTCCATGCAAAGAGCCTCCCAGTTTCAGAACAGAAGGCCAAGGAAATGGGGAGGAAGTCAGGTGGCTCCAGAGCCAGAATACGGGCTGCTCCTGGAATATTCTGGACAGTGCAGGCAACCCCTTGGCTGCCAGAGAAGCAAGCACGGTTTGAGGAATAATCTTAGGAGGAACACTCTTATTCTTCATTGGCAGGGGAAGGAACAACACTACTGCTAAGTTGCTGTCTTGGAATCAGGCCCAAGAGATCCAATCGGACAAACATCAGGGACTATGAGACTGCATTATTATGACCGAGTGTCACAGAACTTCATGCATGACAACTTCAAACAACCATAAACTAAAGTTCCAGTTTGCACCTCTCTCACACATAAAAGCAAAAGGATTTTGTTGTCGTTTTTTTTGTTTGCCAGCCGTCAAAATACATGTGAAATGAAGTCACAAGTTTTTAACTCAGCTGTAATTGTGATGCATTTTATATGCTAGCTCTGAATGTCTGCAAGAACCCTGGTTTTCAAAGTGACTGTATTTGACTGCATTTGTAATCTCCAAATATCTCAAATGTTAACATACAGATTACCTACTTATGATTGCTGACAAGCATGTATATGCATACATATGGTGATGCATGATATGGCAAGTATTCAAGGCAGCTTTATACAACAGATGGGCTTCCATACAAGAAGGCTTTGGAGATTTGCATATTCATGAGATAAGGGCCATGGTTTCTCAGCTAGAGAAATGAAAGGATTGAGGGACAGGACACAAAACTGTGGAGTGAAAATGCAAAATGCTTATGATGTAAAGTAGACAAAAGACAATTTCTGATATCGTATGTAGTAACATTTCACATGAAAGAGGTGTTTTCCTTATTTTAAACACAGGAAAAAGTAGAGACCAGCAACAAAATGTCCAGTCAAAAAGTGTGTCAAACATACCCAACCATCATTTATTTGTTACATGAGAAAGGAGGGGGAATAGCCAGTGACAATGGAGAAGGGAAGAATACATTTTTAAAAACATTGGGGGTTTTTTTTTCTGTTTTTTTAGGGGCTATGAGGCTGTGTTCTCGAAGAGTTTATTTCTGATGTCTTGCCGGCAGCTGTGGCTGGCATCCTCTCTCGAAATGCCAGCCACAGCTGCTGGCAAAAGGTCAGGAATAATAATAATAATAATAATAATAATAATAATAATAATATTATTTCTATGTCCCACCTTTCCTTGAGATCAAGGAGGGATTGCAGCAAATGAAATACACACAGTACAATCAATAGAATAATAAAATAAAGACCTAATACATTAACACGTACACAAAATACAATATCAATAAAATAGTTCATAATATCACCTAATACATAACATCAATTTAAACTCATACAATACAATATCAATGAAGCAATCCACAATATAAACATAGTCAGTCAATTACAGTTACAATAAGTTTATATGTACAGCACTGTGTAAACCTACAATGCTATATAAATAAAGGTTAATAATAATAATAATAATAATAATAATACAGTTACAATAAGCATTAGGTCAATCAGTTACAAATCTTCGAGTCCTCTGTAGGGCAGAAAAAGGTGTTCCGGCGCTGGCGCTGTTGGGGGGAAGTCTGGTAGGCCGGCTTTTGAAGCGCCACTCCCACCAGTGCTCCGCCCCTCCAGAAGTCTTCCGCGGGCGGGAAAAGGTGTTCCAGTACTGGCTCTGTTGGGGGTGAAATCCAGCAGGCCGGCTTTTGAAGCGCGACTCCCACCAGTGCGCCGCCCCTCCAGATGTCCTCCGTGGGCGGGAAAAGGTGTTCCAACACTGTCACTGTTGGGGGGAAGTCCGGCAGGCCGGCTTTTGGAGCGCCTCTCCCACCGGTGCTCTGCCCCTCCAGAAGTCCTCCGCGGGCGGGAAAAGGTGTTCCGGCACTGGTGCTGTGGGGGGGGGGAAGTCCGGCAGGCCAGCTTTTGAAGCGCAACTCCCACCGGCGCTCTGCCCCTCCAGATGTCCTCCGTGGGCGGGAAAAGGTGTTCCAGCACTGGCGCGTGATTGTCACTTTTCGTAGTTAAGGACCGTAATTCTACTATTAACAATAAGCTCCCACCGACGCCCCACCCCTTGCTCTGGCACTGGCGCTTAGGGCTTAAATCTCCCTCCCAGGCTCCGCCACTCAGCTTCACCTCTCTGTCGTTCGGTATCCCAGAGTTCCTCAGGGGAGCCTGGGATGGGGCACAGATGTTGTTGTGCTGGCTGGAAGGTCCAAAGGCTGTTGGCAAGCTGGCTTAAGTGTGCTGCTCTCACCAGCTCCACCTCTCTGTCCTTCAGTATCCCAGAGTTCCTCAGAGGAGCCTCAGAGGGAGCACAGGTGTTGTGCTGGCTGGAAGGAATAAACCCTTCTAGAACACGTCCTCATAGCCTGAAAAAACCACAAAGAAACAAATGGTGCCTCCCGCCCTGAGCGAGCAGGCACAGTTGTCATGGGATGGGGGAGCCCCAAGCCAGCCGTTGAGGCTGTGCGTGGCTTCCCACCAGCAGGAAGCCTGCTGCACGCTTGCTTCCTGCCGGCAGGAAAGCAGCCGCACGCGCGCACTGCTGGGAACATGCCCGCTTGGCTCCTGGGCTGCCAGGCGAGCACATCAGGGATCGGATCGGCCATCCCACCTCCTCCTCCCTTGGCTGGCTAGGCCTCGGGAGGAGGGATGCTGGTTGGTGGCCTCCAGTGGTGGAGGCATTTGTTGGCCGGCGCGACTGCGTCATGCCCAGTGTTGTTGCTTGCTCGGCATCCCACCCTCTCTTGCTGGGGTTGGTGTTGCTTGTCACAACTTGTTGGGGTGGCAGCACAGGTACTGGATCTGGTGGGCTGGTTGCCAGGGCTCGGTAGCACTGGATTGGTAGTCCTTTGGACCCGGGAAATATCACAGTGCGATGTGACCAATGGTGGGTCACATGGAGTTTATCCCGGTGACAAGAGGCTTTCCTCCAGTAGCTGTGTAATTGCGTAATTGCGCAAGAGTGTTGCGTTGCCTCAAAGTCATCCCGATGCCTGGCGTACAAGCAACCTCACATCAGTTCAACTTCAGTGTGGGTGGTGTGCAGATCCAAACCTCATGGTTTGGGCCAACCCTACATTTGGTATTGCTGGAATAAAGTTGTGGCCTTTCTAATGCCAATCTGCTTTATGTCTTTCTTGGGGCGTACCCACCTCCACTGCAATGAATGCCAGCCGTGAAGGCCTTCAACTTCACATTAAAAATATTGTTTCTAGGCCTACTGTGTTCCAGGGAATGCAAAGCACCCAAGACAAACCAAGGTGCAGCTAGAAGCACGATAATTCCTCTTTCTTTCTTTCTTTCTTTCTTTCTTTCTTTTTTGTTTCTATCAAAAGGAAAGAAAGCTTGGTAGCCATCTCATATGTAGAGATCAGGCAAAATACTTTAAATTTGCCCTTCCCAAAGTTTAGTACAGTCTTCAGCAATGCTGTCTCAACCTGAGTGTTTCACTTCAATATAGCAAGAAGGAGAATTTGGGAGAGTGGCAAAGGCAAAAAGTTATTTTCCCTCCCTTCCTCACATAACGAAAATGTTGTCTTTATAAAGTTCAATTATTCTATCTTTATTTTCTTTCCTCCTCCCCCTCCACCTCATCCTCTTCCTCATTTTCTTTCCTTTTTATCTTTTTCTATTGGAAGACATCTCAGAATATATATATATATATATATTAACTAAGGAATATCAATAGTTCTAGTGTGGTGTAGTGGTCTGAGCACTGGAGACCAGGGCTCAAATCCCCGCTCAGCCATGGAAATCCCCTGGGCAAAAGGCAAAGGCAAAACCACCTCTGAACAAATTTTGCCAAGAAAGCCCTGTGATAGGTTCAGCTGAAAGTAAGCATGTCAGAAGTGACTTGAAGGCAAACAACTACAACGGAGAACATAAACCAACCATTGAGTAGCTCAAGGTCACATTCAATAGAATCCAAAATCTAATCCTAGTTAAGGTTTTGAAGGTTTTGAAGCTTTGTGTATTAGAAATCTAACTAGGAATGTGAGGGTCATTTCCTTATGAAAATATCAATTTCTCATCTCCCAAGATATAACAATTTAGGATGTATCCCGATTTGGGAATCCAAGACAAACAATGACTCTAAGTGATTATTTTATTTTATTTTATTTGCACAAGATTGTAAAAATATGAGTGGCTAAACTGTGTATATTTGAAAAACACTTAGTCAATGGGGGGCATGCAATGCAAATACAAAAACAAAAACAAAATACATGCCAAATATGCAAGTATGCATACATTTCCATGCAGAGAAGATAAAAAGGGAAACAAGATGGGATGAGAATCCCAGCAGCATTCTGAATTATCCCCCCTAAAATGAGTCTAGTGTATATTCACACCCATATATAAAAGTACTAGATATTCTTTTGACTCCATTCTCCAAAATGAGTCATTAATTTGTTTTCTAAAGTGCAAGTCTTAAAATTAGCATGAGCAAGGCAACTTCCTTGTAAAAAAACCCAAGATGTCTTCAAAGCAGACAAAGCTATAACCCACTACCAGTCAACGTTACTTCAAAGTATTTTGAAAGCATGGCATCTTTTCAAATCTAATTACATTATTTCACTCTCCAGTTTCCTCCAGTCACCAAATAATGAAATCATCTCTTTGTACCCAGTATAGCTGTGCCATCATCTCAATACCTAAGAAAGGAAAAAAGATAGCAAAGGAGGTATTGGTCACAATGCTGATAAGATATGAGAGATAACTGAAAATAAAAGCAAATAGTGAAAACTATATATGCAGAGCACTTTTTTTTTACACATGTACCATATTCTATTCTTCTTCAGCATTCTTTCATTTTCGAAGTTTATTCAGCATCGTGTCTTCATGGGGAATCATGAAACCTAATCATAGCCATTCAAATAAATTTCTAAAAATATCAGTCTTTTTATCCATGTTGATGTTTATTAATAGGTTAGACCACCAAGTTTACAAAACCTCAGGAGCTCAGTTATGAGTTTTACAGAACAGTAGCAATTGTGCTGATTCTGAAGAATTTATTGCTGATGCAAAATCCTAACCAAGATCAATATATTTTGTTCATCTGGAAAAAAAAATCATTTTGTGTTCACCTTAATTTCACAAGTAGACTTGAAGGAGAATAGATGTAGGAAATAGGGGGTAGGATTGGAACAGAAGGAGAGAAGAAGAAGAAGAAACGGTGGGGCTTTTTAGATTGGCAGGAAAGTGTGACATGAAGTTGCACTTTCCTTAATGCTTAGCAGCTAGACTGCAAGCCCCAGGTGTGCATTTAAAAGGTACAGGGCTGCTAGACTGAGGGGTGTGGGAACGACTTATCTGAAGTCTTTTCTGTGGCTCAGCAGCTACATGGGAAGCTGTCAGAATGCTACAAACACAGGTGGAGCAGCTACATGGGCGGCAATGAACGCAGCTTTTAGCCGCGCTTTAAAAAAAAAATTTCCTTGCCGGCTGCGAATTGCGCAATTGTGCAATTGTGCAATTGCACAGGTACACAATACAGCACATTATTATTGCCTGTTGGGAACTGCGCAATTGCGCAATTCGCAGCCGGCAAGGAAAAAAAAATAAAAGTTCAGCAGTTTATCACTGCGGTTCCTCTGCCTTTTTAAACTGTGCCGTTGCACTGGTGCATCATGAATGAACCCCCTTATTTTGTGAATGAATTGACATGTTATCCACAGTAGAATAACAGTAATGGCATCCCAGAGTCCCTAGTGCGCATGTCTAGGGTTCCGATTAAGGCTGGAGCTAGGGTTTGGGAGCTTTAAAAAACTGCGCAGTTAAACCCCAGCTTTTACACCTGCAGGGCATTGAGCGTTTTAATTAGAAGTGAACTCCACACCACGCATGCTCCCAACCCACGATCCATTATAATCCACACCTCTATCGCTGCCTTTAAATGTGCGATTTAAAGAGACAGAGCCCCATTTAACTGCGCAACTACACCTTAGCCTTTAGATGCACTTGTGCTATAGCGCACTTTTTAAAAAAAGAGTAGGGAAATCAAGCACCTTTTTAAAGGCGCTTCTTCTCCCTTAAAGCGCCAAAATGGCATTTTCATGGCACACTTTCCCTTTTTCTCATCTAAAGGCTGGGCTTTCATGCAGCCTTCATCACACCTCTTTCTGCCAATCTAAAATGGGCCACTATATATCATAAGTTGGTAACTCCTAGGATAGTTCTGTATATTAAAGAGGCATGCAGTGATCAACTAATCTATGAGTGCTGAGCAAAATCAAAATTCTAGGAAGTCAGCAGCAATACACACACACACATCATAAACTTATGCCATTGTAGATCCAAAACACACTTTAGAAATAATCCAGTTTGGGACTGCTTTGCCCTGGCCCAATCTAGAGAATTCTGGGAACTGTAGTTTTGTGAGAGATTTAACCTTCTCTGTTAGAGAACTCTGGTGCTGCAATCAAGTACAATTCCCAGGATTCCCTACCACTGAGCTAGGAGTTAAAGCAGTTTCAAATGATTATTTCTGCAGTACGGTTTGGACCAAAACCAGCTTTTGGGGTCATTGAAGAGGTCACAATTCTGTCCTGACTGCACAATACAAATGTCAAACCAAACTTTTCCCTGCTGCACCCTCCCCGAGACAGCAATTTCTATGTCAGTGAGAGAGAGAGAGCAGGAGAGATACATCCAGTTATATTCCTTTACCTGGACACACAGCAATAATTTCATCCAAGGGTATCCTGCCCCTGCTCTGACCTGGCCCTTTTACCTCACCGCACTATGGCAGCTATTTGCACAAATGTACCAACCACCCTGGGTCACTCACTCCTGAGGTCAGAACCAGCAACCCACAATGGTGGTAGATGTGCTGGGCTGCCCAGTGGGATACTCATTCAGACAGCTGCCACAACACAGAAATGAAGTCTCTGTGCTTACATAACAGATCACCAGGGCATTATCATTTTTCTTCTTGTTGTCAACTGCCTTCATGTTGACCCCAACACATGATGACTCTGTGGATGAGATATCTTTAAGACCCCTTGTCTTCCACTGTTCTGGTTAGGTCCAATAAATTCAGGCCTGTGACCTCCCTGATTAGGTCTAGACATCTGATGTGTGGTCTTCCTCTCTTTCTACCACTCTCTACCTTTCCTAGCATTATGGCATTTTCTAATGAGTCATACCTTCTCATGATGTGGCCAAGGTATGACAGCCTCACTACGATCATTTTCACTTCCAGGACAGTTCAGCCTTGATCTGTTCAAGGATCCATTTGTTTGTCTTTTTGGATGTCCATGGCATCCTAAGCATTCTTCTCCAGCAGCACATCTACAATTAGTTGATTTTCCTTCTGTCTGATTTCTTTACTGTCCATGTCCCACCTCCATACATGGTGATGGGCTATACAATGGCCTGGACAATTCTAGCTTTAGTGGACAGTTGTATATCTTTCCTCTTTAAGCTCTTGTCTAGTTCCTTCATAGCTGCCCTTCCCATTATTAGTCTTCTTGACCACACAGACAGAAAAGAGAGATGTAGTAGTGATAGGCGACTTCAACTATCCTGATATTTGCTGGAAGTCTAACTCAGCAAAATCCTCAAGGTCTAGCAAATTCCTCACTTGCCTGGAAGACAATTTCATGGTCCAAAAGGTGGAAGAGGCAACAAGGGGGTCAGCTATTTTAGATCTGATCCTAACCAACAAGGAGGACTTGGTTAATGGGGTGCAAGTGGTGGGATCATTAGGTGGAAGTGACCATGTTCTCCTGGAGTTTGTAATACAGTGGAAAGGAGAAGCCAGGCAGAGTCAGACACGCATCCTAGACTTTAGGAGAGCGGATTTCAGTAAACTTAGAGAAGTATTGAGGGCGATTCCATGGTCAGAAATACTAAAAGATAAAGGAGTTCAGGACGGATGGGACTTTCTCAAAAGGGAGATACTGAAGGCACAATTTCAAACAGTTCCAGTGAGAAAGAAAAACGGGAGGTGTCTCAAGAAACCAGGATGGATGACTAAGGAACTTTCAACCGAGCTAAGTTTGAAACGGAACATGTATAAGAAATGGAAAAAGGGGGAAATCACGAAAAAGGAATTCAAAGAAATAGCAGGCATGTGTAGGGGTAAAGTCAGAAAAGCTAAAGCGCAGAATGAACTCAGGCTTGCTAGAGAGGTTAAGAACAATAAAAAGGGCTTTTTTGGATATGTCCGCAGCAAGAGGAAGAAGAAGGAAACGGTAGGGCCACTGCGTGGAGAAGATGGCAAAATGCTAACAGGGGACAGAGAAAAGGCAGAATTACTCAACACCTTCTTTGCCTCAGTCTTCTCAGAAAAGGCAAAGGGTGCTCAACCTGAGGATAATGGAGCAGAGAACAGAATTGGGGAATTTCAGCACAGAATAAGTAAAAAGATAGTAGAGGAACACCTTGTTAATCTAAATGAATTTAAGTCTCCGGGACCAGTTGAACTCCATCCAAGGGTATTAAAAGAACTGGCAAAAGTAATATCAGAGCCATTGGCAATCATATTTGAAAACTCCTGGAGAACAGGAGAGATCCCAGCAGACTGGCGAAGGGCAAACGTTGTCCCCATCTTCAAAAAGGGGAAAAAAGAGGATCCCAACAATTATCGTCCAGTTAGTCTGACATCAGTTCTAGGAAAGATTCTGGAGCAGATCATTAAACAGAGAGTCTGTGAACATCTAGATGGTAATGCCATAATCACAAAAACTCAACACGGGTTTCAGAGAAACAAGTCATGCCAGACAAATCTAATCTCTTTCTTTGATAAAATTACCAGCTTGGTAGATGAATGGAATGCTGTGGATATAGTATATCTTGATTTCAGTAAGGCCTTTGACAAGGTTTCCCATGACATTCTTGCAAACAAGCTTGTAAAATGTGGGCTAGACAAAGGAACTGTTAAATGGATCTGTAATTGGTTGACTGGCCGCACCCAAAGGGTGCTCAACAATGGCTCCTTTTCATCCTGGAGAGAATTGACCAGTGGGGTCCCACAGGGCTCTGTCCTCGGCCCAGTGCTATTCAACATCTTTATCAATGACCTGGATGACAGAATTGGGAGCATACTTATCAAATTTGCAGATGACACCAAATTAGGGGGAATAGCTAATACCCCAGAGGACAGGATCAAGATTCAAAATGACCTGAATAGACTAGAAAGCTGGGCCAAAGCTAACAAAATGAAATTCAATACAGAGAAATGTAAGGTATTGCACTTAGGGCGGAAAAATAAAATGCACAGATATAGGATGGGTGACACCTGGCTGAATGAAACTACGTGTGAAAGGGATCTAGGAGTCCAAGTAGACCACAAGTTGAACATGAGTCAACAGTGTGATGCGGCAGCTAAAAAGGCCAATGCTATTTTGGGCTGCATTAATAGAAGTATAGTGTCTAGATCAAGAGAAGTAATAGTGCCACTGTATTCTGCTTTGGTCAGGCCCCACCTAGAATATTGTGTCCAGTTCTGGGCGCCACAATTCAGAAAGGACATTGAGAAACTGGAGTGTGTCCAAAGGAGGGCGACAAAAATGGTGAAGGGTCTGGAAACCATGCCCTATGAGGAACGACTTAGGGAGCTAGGGATGTTTAGCCTGGAGAAAAGAAGGTTAAGAGGTGATATGATAGCCCTGTTTAAATATTTGAAAGGATGTCATATTGAGGAGGGAGCAAGCTTGTTTTCTGCTGCTCCAGAGAACAGGACCCGGAACAATGGATGCAAGATACAGGAAAAGAGATTCCACCTGAACATTAGGAAGAACTTCCTGACAGTAAGGGCTGTTCGACAGTGGAACGCACTTCCTCGGAAGGTGATAGAGTCTCCTTCCTTGGAGGTCTTTAAACAGAGGCTGGATGGCCATCTGTCGGGGGTGCTTTGATTTGGATTTCCTGCATAGCAGGGGGTTGGACTGGATGGCCCTTGTGGTCTCTTCCAACTCTATGATTCTATGATTCTATGATTCTATGATTCTTCTGATTACTTGACTGCACTCGCCATTTTGATCAACGTTTGATCCAAGGCAAAGGAACTGCTTTAACTATTTCCATTTCCCCATTGTCTAGAATGAATTTATGTGGGAGATTATCACATTAACTTTACTGCCAGGATAGACTCGGGATGTAACTTTCTTAAGGAGGATCTTATCGCATTCACCCATTGCTGGGTAGTATGCAGCCCATATGCAACCTGGGCTTCTCTGGGCTTGTTCCACACCTTTTCAAGAATGGGAAAATCCTGTTCTTGAAAAGCTGCAGGAGAAGCCCTGGTTGCATACAGGCTGCATACTGCCTGGTGATGAATGAATGCAATAAGATCCCCTTAAGAAAGTTACATCCCATCTCTATCCCGGCAGCAAAGCTAATGCAATAAACTCCTTAGTTCCTCTGTGGTCATTATTTTTGTTTTCTTTGTGTTCAGCATTAAGCCTGTCTTGGCACTTTCTTCTTTGACCTTCCTTAGAAATGTTCCCAAGCCTTTGATGTTTTCTGCTAGTAGTATGGTGTCATCTGCATATCTTAGCTGCCTCCTGTCCTCAGTCATCCTTCCTCTGAGTCTAAACCTGCTCTTCTTATGATATTTTCTATTTACAAGTTGAATGATCATTGTAGTACACACAATTGTACATAGGAGTTTATCAGACAACGGAAATTGGAAGTATAATCCAATGGCAATCCAAACGCAATCATGGGGTTTCACGTTATTGCGTATTAAAGTATCCCATGCAATTTTGGGCAAAAGGGAAGTCATTCCGAACGCAATCATGGGTTTTATGTTATTTCGTATTAAAGCATCTCATGCAATTTCATGCAATGGGAAGTCATTTTCAGGTAACGGGAAGTCATTCTGAACTCATTCCAAATGCAATTGGAATTCACGTAAATTTGCTAAACTAGCAAATTCACGTGAATTCAAATTGGCTCCAATTGGCTCCATTTGAAATAAAGAGAAATTCTTCCCGTCTGATAAACTCCATAACAAGGTGGATGCAATCAACAAAATTAGATTACAGTTTTCTCTTTGGGTCTCCAGAAGTCTCTTTTTTTTCTCAAGCATCATTTTATAATAGAATATGATCCTAATTAATGTTGTTTGGGCATACAAGTCTTTCTTCATAAAAATATAGGTTAACTACTCCCATAATAATTCCCTCCTTATATGGCAGACTTTCTATTCACAACAGACATTTCCTCGTTACTCTACAAGATGGAACTAAAGGAAGCTATGACTTTGGAGGGGCTTTCCCTGACTCAGAAAGGGGGTACTTTGTCCATCCCCTCTGTTAGCTGTTCTTTTAAGACAGATACCATCCTTTCCAAATTATTCTCCAATCAATGCCCGTTCCTAAGAGCTTTCAAAATCCAACTGAAATGAAAGCAGAGACCATCCATGGGTGATTTGAAAAATGCCTCTGAATCCAAGCTGTTAGGGAAGATTTTTCTGCAGTAAACAACTACCTACTACTCCATACATAGCAACCCTGAGAATTTAAACCCCACTAATACGTGTTAGAGTTCACAAGTTCAGTTGTGATTTAAATTTATGGCTCACTTGATCCATAAAGTTCCAGGCAGGTAACAACATTTCCTTATTTCATTTATCCTTGCAACACTTCTGAAATGGACCATTAGTCTTCCCATTATGGATAACTGAGGCAGAACCACAGTGACTTCTCTAATAGCTCTGAGTAAATCCATGCTTGATTCTAGGCATCCTATTCACTTCTCTGATTGGCTGTTATAATTTTTTTAAACCCAGAAAAACAGGAGAATCTGTTCTGAATTTCAGGAAAATCACATGGACCATCCTGTGGTTCCAGGATGAAACACATATGTGTTGCACTGAGCATCAGCATTCAGATTTAAATTTTGATTGCATTTGTGAATGTCTGAAGATACAATGTTGCTTTATTTTTTACATGGATTTATGAGCCCATAAGCATCATAACGAATCCATCAGTGTTTATACCCAACTGTCTTTATATACAGCAATACTGTATGCATAGCAATGTATTCAAAGCTTCCAGTGTCATCCTCCAGCAAGTTACAGATCTGCTCTCACATTGGAGCTTGGCAAGCAGAAATGTCGTGGCCTCTCTTGCTTGTTATGGCTTGGCTGCTCAGATGTTGCAGAGGATATAAATTGGGCAGCTGATACTATGGGGTGCCTATCAGTTAGGCTGCTGATACTATTAGGCAGCTGACACTCTATTACTACTACTACTACTACTACTACTTCAATTATATATTATAATGTTATAGTATTATAATTATATAATGAGGGAATTAGTAGTACCACTCTATTCTACTTTGGTCAGGCCTCACCTGGAGTACTGCATGCCTCCAGAGAAGGGTAACCAAAATGGTGAAAAGTCTGGAAACCAGAGGATCAACTTAGGGAGCTGGTTATGTTTAGCCTGGGAAAGAGAAGGCTAAGAGGTAACATGATAGCCATGTTTGAATATTTGAAGGGATGTCATATTGAGGTTGGAGCAAGCTTATTTTCTGCTGTTCCAGAGACTAGGACATGGGACAATGGATGCAAACTACAGAGGGCATGTAGCAATAAACTTTCATTTGTAAATCATTCCCCTACCCCCTCTTCCCAATGGAGCACAAATATGTGCTAAAGTCTATGTCTAAAGCTGCATGCTATACAACTTACATTTGTCATTTACTATGTTTTGTTATCTGGAGGCGCATAAGGAAAATGAAGAGTGGTGGAGAAGAAAGAATGATTGTGGGAGGAAAGAGAAAAACACACTTAGTGGGTACAAATTAGCTGAGCAATTTCAGAATCTTGTGGTGACCACAGAAATCTATGTGAATATTTTTTGTGCACCTTCAGAAAAATATGGTAGGGGGGAAGGAAAAAAAGGTACTATACAAATAAATATGTGTGACAGATGGCTTATTTGTAATCTGCCTTCCAATATCCCTTAAGTATCTCATTTTCTGCAGATGCTGCTTCCTCTTTACAATGCCCTCTCTTCACTCCCAATCCCCAGTTATGTTACAAGAAACTGCATTACTTTTCCACACAGAAAAAAAAACCCGCACAACATTATATTCTATGTAGCGTGACCAGACTAAAAGAAAAGAGTGTCAGAGATACTTGAGCCATTTCCAGAGAGAAATCCCATCTGTGTACTTTTATGCAGAGCGTATATATGAACTGATGCCAACTATAGTTCAAAAATATATTATTGACTGAGGCTTTCTCTTCTAACTAAAATGATGTAGCAAATGTTTATTATGAATAATCATCTGTACACCCTACAGTGAGCTCAAAACAGCATAAATGGGATCTTCCGCATCTTATCTACACAACAACCCCGTGAATTAGATTAGAATAGAATAAAATTTTTATTGTTGTGTACCTTCAAACAATTTTCAATTTATGGCAACCCTAAGATGAACATGTCATGGGGGTTTCTTGGCAAGATTTAGTCAGAGAGGATTTGGCATTGCCTGAAGCTGAGAACATGTGACTTGCCTTGCCCTAAATCCTATTCTTAGTGCCAACTAGAGTAAACTCATTGAACCAATGGGTGTTTTCTATGAACTGATTCTCCATTAAACAATTTATTCAGTGTGGCTACTCTAATTGGGATGAACCAGTAGTGAAAATGTCCCCCCATCCCACCCTCACAAACTGAAAAGTATCACTCGTCATAACCTCCAGAGCTTCCCTTCATATCATATTAGAAACTCTGTGCCTTTTTGTGCATGAAGAATGCCTTTGCTATCGGCAGACTGGGATCAGAGATAAGAAGGGCTATTTGTGTTGGTAATGGGAAATATGAGTGGGGGAAGAGATCATATCCCACTATTATGTCTAATCTGAGATCGGACATTAAAAAAGAAGGGATTCCTTTGAGTACAGCTTGACTTCTGAACTGGAAGGCAAAGTGTGTTCAGTAGAATCCCCCCAATGTTAGGGTTTTCAGAGAGAGACAGAATCTCAGGAATGTGGCCAGGCAGCACTTGATCACTCAGAGGCCAACCCACTGGGGGCCAGATTAGGCCCATGGCCAAAGATTCGTATTCAAACACATGTACACACACACATATGCACCCTATACACATCAATTCAGAAATAAATCATAATGAGTTCCATGAGATGTGCTTCCAGGTAAATATGTGTAAATATGAGCCAATATCTTTGCTCAGTTAAACCCCAAATACAAATGTTTTAATCAAAACCAGCAGATTGTCAGGGTTTCATTTCTAAAAGCCAATCAATTTCTTTCCACCTGTCCTTCATTCAACTTATCCACAATATTTAAAAAAAAATGGATCATACATGCAGGGAAAAAAAATAAAGAAAGAAATTTTGCTGGATACACTGCAGCCCTTAAACACACTTTAAAAAGCTCCTTGGATCCCAGTCTTATTTAACTATTAAAAATGAAAATGTTGTACAATGTTAGTAATAATAAGGAACACTAAACCCTTCATTATATACCTTTGCACATGCTTATGCAGAATGGCTAACCCACAATTTTTTTTCTTACTCCTCAGTACTCACAATGTTTATAGAAGTTTTCAAAAAAAAAAAATAGCCATGTCATTCTCTTGCAGCTTAAAAAGGAGAAAGGGAGGGGGTTGGGAAAAAATTGTGGCAGCACCTTTGAGACTAAGGGGCTGTACAGACTGCCCCTAAAGGATAGCCTGCAGCTGTCTCCATCTTCATCAGATCAGGGCCATGGCAACCACATGCCATGGCCATGATCTGGCCTTTCCATGGTGCAAAAAGGATCCGCAAAAAGAGGCTCCTTTTGCGACCTGGAAAAGGTGCTGTAATAATAATAATAATAATAATAATAATTTCATTTCTATCCCTCTCTTCAGCCAAGGCTATCAGAGTGGCGTTACAGCACTCCTTTCATGCTGTGTCATCTAAACACAGTGCCAGAGGAGCATCGTGATGCTGCGCCCCATATGGTGCATGCACATGGCATCACACTGTCATAGGGGCAGAGTTGGATGCCATGTCCTAAATCCACCCCCAGGCTGGCCTTAATGGCCGGTCTGCACAGCCCCTAACTGGGTTTTATTTTGGCATGACTAGATATAAATTCACTTCTTCAGATGCAATGCAGAGTGATATTTAAGCCTCAGGATATAAAGCATATTAAGGGATGCGTAAGGTGATTGCATCTTTCAGATCTTTGCAGTGCTCACTTAATGTTGATGTATGAAAGCAATTTTTCTGCTTACCAAAAGTCATTTTCCCAGGGTTGAAAACTCTAAGAGGTTTCCTTGTTATACGTGCTTCTAGCAGGGAGTCTTGTATTAGTATATTGCCCTTTTTCATGCATCTGCTAATGGACTGGAATTTGTGAATGTAATTCAGTTCAGCTATTTTTCTTTCTAGCCTTCCTTTGTTTTTTCCCTTGCTTAAAGATTGTGGCCTGAAAATCTCTTACTGTACGCCCAAGAAGATTGAAATGTTCCGCAGCACTTTACTTTTCCTCCCTTCCTTGTTTTTATCTGTTGCTGTGTGCCTTCAAGTCACTTCAGACCGATGATGATCCTGAGGTATGAGGTGATCATGTGGTTTTCTCAGAAAGATTTATTCAGAGGAGGGTTGTCATTGCCTTCCTCTGGGGTTAAGAGAATTTGACTTGCCCAAGGTCACCCAGTGGGTTTCTATGGCTAAGTGAGGATTTGAACCCTGGTTTCTCAGTGTCCTAGCCCAACACCCAAATCACTACACCTTGCTGGCCTTCTTTTTATAACACAATCTTTATAACAACATATACAAGTTTTCCAGCAGGTCATTGTGAATTTTGGAAGCCATTCTAATGGTCTCTCATTACAAATTCACTCATTCCCTCATAGACTGATTAATATATTCATGCATCAATTTAGAGAAGACATTTTGACATACTCTTAAAGATCGGCTTTTCCATGTTATTCGTGTAATTAAGGAGGGAAAAGCATCAAGATCAAAATTAATTAGTACTACCAGGTTACTACAAAGTGCTTGAACAAGTTATACTTGTTCACTTCTGCACTGTGATAATTTCTACTCTTTTCAGCCCCCAAAGCCTATAAGATGTGATCTTTTGTTCAAAGCAATTACACAGACATTAGGCTATATCTTTGCATTATACAAATAAATTAAATACATGCCTCCAATATCAAAAATTTTGTGTGTGTGTGTGTGTGTTTTAAGACTGGAAATTTTACCAGCAAATGTGGTACTTATTCTTGTAACTTGATTTGATGGACGTTTTCTTTAAATTTATAGATGATCTTTCTTAAACAGCGGTTATCCTTCAGTGCACCAAAACACTGGATTTCCTTCCCCAGGCTAAACGGATCACTGGTTAGACTAATAATGCTGGTCTTGTGCTCTCAACAAAGTTGCTTTGTTTATAGGTCTCACCTGGCAGACTTCACCACCAGTGACACTGAAGCTGGAGATATTGCACCTTAAAAGTAGGAACTGTATGCAAAACACCAGTGCATTGTTTTATCAATAATTATCAGACACATGGGGCTGGATGAGTCTTACAGTGGATGCATGAGTATGATTCATATCAACTATGTATGAGCCAAACTGACAAAGAGGATAGAAGAACATGTGACCATCCAAGTCAAAGCTTGGAAAAGTTATTGTTTAACTCAGAACCCAGACCCCCCCTCAACCCACATAGCTACTAGACATACTAACTAGGGATTCTGTTAGGCACAATCCAAAAAAGTAACTTTTCTCAGCTCTGTTCTGGATGTCATTGGTCTGCTAATTTCATCAGCCATAGCCAGCACAGGTAATGGTAAGGTCTGAAGACAGTTTTAGCTCTCCGTCTCTAGATTATACAAAAAGCTGTCCTGATGGTGTGGGTTGCTAGTTTGGATCAGAGCTGTGAGATTTAATCTTTTCAATTCTTTCTGTTTTCTTGATTTTGCACATGCACACACAAAAATACACACAAATACACACAGGAGGGGGGCATCTGCTGCTGGGCCCATTAAAACAGATTTAGCTAACCTTTAATTCCCCCCCCCCCCCAAGAGATTAAAGAACAGGTGGAAGGAAGGAAATTTTAATTGGGAAAACTACATGGGCTATGGGAGCAAATAAACCCACTTCCTTTAAGGAAAGTCCCAATCTAAATCTTACTCATCTCCACAGCTGCATTTTGCAAGTATTTAAGGACTCATTTAAAGAGTGAGTTAGAGGATGGCTGGTTTGTTCAACTGTAACCTGGTAGTTCCATATTCTAATCCATGAAACTGGCTGGGTGCCTTTGGCCTACACACATCCTCTATCAGCCTAACTACCAGATAAAGTAGGGGAGGGAGGAGAGTCGTGGCCAAGACTCTCAAGGTTATAGGAAAGTGGGAGAAAATAACATTTTTATTACCACCATCATAACAACCATAGCAAGTTTAAGCAAAATCACTTAGCTTGTCCATTGTGTTTGGTCTCTTTGTCCTTTGTTACTCTTGCATGTCTCATTGTGTCATTCTTGATTAGATTTCAAAAACTGGCCAAGATCCAACAATTTCCAACATAGCAGAAAAAGCTCTGCTGGCCAAAGTTTGCTACATCTCCCTGCTTACTGCCCTAGGACATGAGGTTTTGCTGTGACTGGTGGATAAGAGAAGCATCTGGCTATGCCCCTGGGTTCTTGGCAGCTGATGCCATCTGTTTGCATCTCCCTATGGGACATAGCCAGATGGTTTTATGAGCTCCCACACTCTCCACCAGTCTTGGAATGGCTACTTGAGGTCCTATAGCAGCAAAAATATGAGGTCTGGGGAGGTAATAGTTGTTGCAGAGGGTGGAAGAGACTACTAACTTCTGCAATGACCAAAAAAGTCATACATAGGTACAAAGTGGATGTTGGCTTGTACATGACACTAACAGGATGCTAGAGACTGTACTTTTTATTTAAACAAAAAGTTTTCACAGTCTCTGGTGGCAGCAGCAATTGTGGTGATGATAATTGCAGTCTTGGATGTTGCCACAAATGACTGTGGCAGTATACAGGGCAAAGTGGGCAACTTGGCAAGTTATTGGGCCAATTTTCTGTCCCAGTCTTGTGACTCTCCAGAGACATCAAGAACTTCCCAAAATGTGTTCATGTGGGAAAGGAAGTAACTAAAAATCCAATTCTGATTGTGAAAACCTGACATTTTTGAGATGTTCCAAGTGAAGGAGGTAGAATTACTTTGACATATTTAAAAGGCAAATTGCCACTCCTGGAGGCCAAGGGATGCCACAAATAAAGAAAAGGAAGAGGTCAGAGAAAGGGAAGAGGAGGCCACAGGCTGTTTCCATTGCTGATCTGGTATTCAAACCCTGATCTCCAGAGTCATAGTCCACAACTCAAACCATTACATGATGCTGGCTCTTCTACTTTGCCTACAGACTCTCTTTTTTAAATGTAAGCTTGGAATCCAGAAACCTACTCACTCTTCACAATTATAGTACTTCGATTCTGTTTTAACATTCTATGGAATCCTTGGTTTTGGAATCGAGGGAGCAATATGTAGAATTTTCAGCCAGAAAGACTTAATGCCTCCCCAAACTACAAACCTAATGATTCCATAGGATGTTGCCATGGAAGTTAAACTAGAAAATAGTTCTGCAATTGTGAAGTGAAAAAAAGGATGTGGAGGGGGCAGAGGAAAAGATAACATAAGCAGTCTCTGCTCAGAGCCTCTGGATAAGCAACTTCTCCCTAAGTTGGGAGGGGCTGAATCTTGATGCCTGCAGAGTTAATGCCTATACTTCACCGGAAAAAAAGCTGAACCATGAAGAAAAGTCCTGTGGCAAAGAATTCAGGAATTTTGAAAGAGATTATTTATCAGTGTAAAATGATATCAACCAAGCAATTATGTCAGACTCCTCCATCTACCACCATTTTGTGACCAGCTTCATGCTTACGTACCTACTTTGTGACTGGTGAGCATCAATCATTTTCAGTTTTCTCAAGGGCACCCTGGGGGTAGAAAGTTGGAGAACCTCTGTCTTTGCTGTAACAAGACCTTCCAGGATGCGATTGCCACTTGTTAGACATTTTGTATGATACAGGACTCCTCTTACTCCAAAATGACACACAGTTGAAAATTTACAAATTAAAGCTGTTTATGGGTATAATCAGTCCTTGGTATCTGTGGAGGATCCATTCCAGATACACATACCCTGCAGATACCAAAATCCATGGATGTTCAAGTTCTGTCACTTCATCAAGAAGGTGCCTCAGCTCTGGGGAAATCTGCGTTCAACTTTTTCATTTTCCTATGGCGTTTATCCTCACAAATTGGTATTCTAAATAAAATGGACACACCACAATAAAAGTGGTGGTGCATGCACACATCTGTGCTGCCATTCAGGACAACAGGACTCATTATCCCCAATTGTGGTGCCTCTGCATGCATTTGCCACCACTGAGGACAATGGGGGCTCTCCCTAATGGCAGTGCTGCTGCATGTACATGCCACCATTAGGGACAACACAGGCTTACCATTTGTAGATGCTTGAATCCATGGATGGCAAGTCTGTGGATACTGGGGGCTGACTGTATTGTGTTTTTTGTGCATCTGTGTGCATATGTGTACATGTATTCATCCCCATATTCTTTATGGAGAAATTCTACTGGTACATAGGAGGATTTCTTATAGTTCTGTGTGTCAGTTTCCACTGAAGTTGTTTTAGAATTTCTGCACTTCTTTACTTCTCTTACTCCATGCAATCCTATTACAAAAGTGTTTTTCTATGTACAAAGTTTCTAAAGATAGCTGAATAATACTATGCATACAGATAATCCCCTGTTGAAGCCAAGGGCCTCTCCCGCATTCAAGTTTGTTCTGGCAGTCAGGCATGTCTTCTTACAGAGGTGAGAATGCCTTGGGTTTTGTTTTGTTTTAATCTAATTCTAATTGCATCTTCTGCTGGAGATCCAACAAAGTAGTTGGTTTAATTTCCTGGAGGAACATATTTCAGCTCTCCTAGCATATGGAAAATGTCTCCTGCCTGATTGTATTGGCTAGGAAATGAGAAGATTTAATTCCTCTGGTAGAAGTGTTCCCTCTCCCTCTCTCTCCCTTTCTTTCTCTCTCTCATTCCTCATTAAGCTTAGTCAGGAAATCTAGCTGTGACTACCTTGGCCTCTCATTTGTCCACCCTAAGCAGGTGACAAGGTAGAATCTATCAGTGAGGAAATGTAACCTTTGCAGGGCCCATCATTAGGCTGCTTGGAAGCATTTTGTTCTGGTTTCCAATTTGTGTGTGACAGAATGCAAGCACAAGGCTCTTCCACTTCATTATAGCCAGAGGGAAGTATATAATAGGCCAAAAAACCTTCGGTGGTGTAAGCCTGGCAACGTCAGTGGTGTTACACCAGAGATTCATTTAGCTCCCTATGTGTTAGCCTTGCTTCCTACTGTGTAGGAGTGGAAGTTCTTGGTGCCTTTATTTAGAAGCTGCCGTTTCCATTAAATTTAATTACATCTCTCTGTGGTTGTAAATAGAAGGAGGCTGTCTCTGGTTACATTTCATTCGCTTCTTTGGCAGCTAGTGTGATAAAGGTGTGGCTTCCGAATGGGAGCAGCCCCTAGGCCCCGAGGATTTCTATTGCTGAAGGAAAACTGAATCTGTGATAGAGAATAACCAACTGTAATATCTCTCTCTCTCTCTCTCTCTCTCTCTCTCTCTCTCTCTCTCTGCTCTTTCTTGTTTGTTTGTTTGTTTTGTTGTTATTTGCTTGGGGGACCCCCTCAAAAAATCCTACACTGTTTTCACACATGAACATCAGATGGTGATAGGTAATTAGACTGTATATAGCAATGGCTTCAAACTAGACCAAAGAAGATTCCATCTAAACATTAGGAAGATCTTTCTTGCAATAAGAGCTGTTGAAGAGTGGAACATGCTGCCTGGGAGTGTGGTGGATTCTCCTTCTATGGAGGTTTTTCACCAGAGACTGGATGGCTGTTTATCAGGGGTGCTTTGATTGTGTATTTCTGCATGGCAGAATTGTATTGAACTGGACAACCCTTGTGGTTTCTTCTAACACTATGGTTCTATGATTCATCCTGTGACCTGGTTTAGGCTCATGTAAAGGCGAATTACACATGTATTCTCACAAGGAGAGCATAAATATAGCTATCCCTCTGGGACCATTGAGCAAATGGAGCCAACATAATGGCCATTGCTCCATAGGCCCTAATGCACAATGAATGTTGGATTACTATGGGACCTATTGTACAATGGACACCAGAAGGCTATGGGACTTTTTGTATAACAGGACACCCTGATAAACATTGTCACAATTCACTAGGAGGGATAATACTAATACTAATACGTTGTCTGTCCTCTCAGAGTTGTAGTTATGGCATCATAAAGTTACAAATTATAGCTTCTTATGCAACATCTTGGCTATGATCTTTTCCTTTTAAACATAAGTCAGACCAATGCAAGGTATTGGAAATAAACATATATGCCTTTACTATGCTGTCATTGGGGTTTCAAAGCAACCCAAGTGTACATTGTGGTTGCATAATGTTGACTTAGCTGATGACAGTAATGTTGTGTTGGAACATACTATAAAACAACCCTGAAACAGTTTTGCACTCCTGTGCAGACATCAGAAAAAAGTATTTTTCTAAGATCTACTTTTTGTAAAAATAATTGCAGAATTAAATGTATGAATGAAACATTTTTAAAAACAAAACAAAACAAACAAACAAACAAACAAACCATATGCCACAAACCGGAGGACAATAAAATAAAATAAGAGGACATACTGAGTGCACTAGCTGTCCTTTTCCTTTTGCTCTTTCATTTTTTTCTGTTCTATCCCAGATATTTACAAAATGAAAGCTCCAGGATTTGCTCTTTGGCTAGTACAGGGAGCATACTACCTCCCTGTTATGTCAGCTCCACTGGCTACCGGTCCATTTCCGAGCTCAATTCCAAGTGTTGGTTTTGATCTTTAAAGCTCTATACAGTTCTGGCCCGGCTTACTTGTCCGAACGCATCTGCTCCTACGTCCCGCCTCATAACTTACGATCTTCCGGGGAGGCCCTGCTCTCACTCCCACCAGCCTCGCAGTTGCGGCAGGGACGAGAAACAGGGCCTGTAGAATGCACTTCCGAGTGAGATACGATCAACCCCATCCCTCCTGGCCTTTAGGAAGAAAGTAAAATCATGGTTGTGGGACCAGGTTTTTGCACATTAATGTAATGCAGCACTTCACTGGGACTGGCTAACGTTGATGGTCATAAGAACACGGATTACTGCTTTGGGATATGGAAGGATCATATATTGAAATCTTAAACTGTTTGATTGTTAATTATTGTTGTTTGTGCTTGTTTTAACTTACTGTATTTATGTTTTAAATTGTATACTGCCGGCATCTAATGATTGCCTTGTAAGCTGCTCTGAGTCCCCCCTCGGGGGTTGAGAAGAGCGGGTTAGAAATACTGTAAATAAATAAATAGTATCTCTATGGACCTCTTCACCTGTCCTGAACTTATTGGAATTGTTTACCTTCTAGGACATAGGATAGCCTTTAGAGTCTGTAATTTGTAATAGCAGCTTGGCAAGCCTCTTAGTAAGGAAATCTTTTTTGTAAGGAGATGCTTGGCTCTGTTCCTTGAAAGATCATGTGAAAGAACATGTGGCTCCACGGTACTTTATCTATTTGACAGAAGTGGTCAGGGATTGATTATTTATTTTTTTTAAAATGTGATCTCTATGCCACCTTTCTCCCAAAATGGAATTCAAAGCAGCCAAAATGGGATCCAAGAGTTGCAAGGCACCTTGGAAATGGAAACCTAACAAGAGCAGCCAAGGAGAGGCTGCATTGGGCATTTCTACCTAGATTGGCCACTTCAACTTTGCTCCTATAGACAAAAAGTAGAAGAGCCTTTGGGGACTAATTTACTTCAGTATGGACATGCACATGATTTAAAAATGTTGTAGTTCTTTTAATGGTTGATTTGTTTAATGGGTTTTTAATCTTGTTTAAACGATTTATGGTTTTTAATCTGGAAGTGTTTTAAATTGTTTATATCATTCAGTGCCCTAGGATCCTGTGAGGGAAAGGTGGCATATAAACATTTTTATAAACAAACAAACAAACAAACAAAAATAAATATGTCAGAAAAGATGACAAACAAGGGCATAGATTTTTTTTAAAAAAAAAAATTATAAATTGCCCTGAGCATGTTCGCCACTTGGGTGTTATGTATGAACTTGGCATATTTCTATTTGGCATGGAACATAGAATAAAAATAGGGTCTGGCTCTTAAACCAGAAAGCTCTGCATTAAATTTTAAAATCTGTAAAAAGAAAATAATAATAAACCTATCTTCCACAGTGCTCACTAGATGAGTGGTAGACAGAAGTTATAAAACCCCTGTTTCATTATCTGTGATTTCCAAAAGCTCTGGAGAAGAAAAGTGTGGCCACGTGAGTCCAGAGGTTAGAGCTTATCATTTCAGCCTCTAAGTGGGGCATTAGAGTAAGCTTTGCTTCCTTCCTGCTTTATCTATATACCTTCTTGGACCAGACACCTCAGGGGGTTTATAATAGGGTTTAGCCTGTTAAATAGCCAGTGGAGGCTGACTTACAGTTTTGCTGACCCAGTCAAAATTGTATTCCTCCAAACCGAATTTTCAAAAGGGAATCATAAAAAGATAAAATAAAATAAAAATTCTAGGTCAATGTATCCATGGGCTACAAGGGTAACATTTTTGCTAGATGTTTTTAAAAATGAGATATCACAAAATTGTTACTTGCATGTGAGACATAGTTTTTAAAATTCATTATAAATTGTGCTTGATAACATGAAATTGATAAAAACAGGTTTGTTACATAAACCTTCTTGAAAAATTGGTTACGGAGTTTTTAGCTGACAAATTCACATAAACACAGCACATATTTAGAATAAAAAAAGCCCAGGTTTTGGTGTACCTTAGACACAAATGATCTATTTGGGGGATGAGTTTTCATAAGCAAAATCTAGGGATAGAAGCTCTCAGTTTGCCCACTTGCTGACAGATGTTGAAGAAAAGGCATTGATTTTTTTTTTTTTTTTTTTTTTGTAACGTCAAACCATTCAGGATTTTGTTTTCCTTAGAAAGGGCGAAACTCGCTGCACTGTTTAAAAACTGCATTTCCAAGAAACCCATACCATTTTATTCAAAACTGCACAATTTTCTGGAGAACAACTGAGCAGTTGTAGATTTCCCTCTCTCCATGACTGTTTCATTCTGCAACATTTTGAGAAAGAGAGACAAGAAGGCAAAGGGATGGATGCATTAGACACTAGGAAAGGTGAGTTGTATACTGGAGTTTTAGTGCTGGTTTTTTTTTATAGAAGGCTCAGCAAAATCACCATCAATCCCCTTTCACTCTTTAGTAATCTAAGGTAGGCCAAGAAAGAAATTATGTAAATAACCAGACAAGAAAGTGGAGTGTTGAAGGGGGCAGTAGGAAAGCAGCAGCCTTGGTGGGGATGAAAAAAAAATAAAACTAGACGAAAAAATAGTTTTGGTTTTCACAATTAAGATGTGTAACTTCACAGGTTAGCATTCAAGAAATGTTGTACTCCATTCTCCCCTAGTCAACACTGAGTCATTTGATGCTTTTAAAAATTGTGCAGTTTCAGTTAGTATAAATGCACAACTTTTTTCCAACCATTTTCCACCTCTGCAGCTTTTAAGGCTGCACAGAGTTGACAAAGTTGCTCTGTTTTGCAGTGCTGGTATCAACAACAATAAAGGTTCCTGCAAATTGGAGGAACTTTCTAAGTCCTGTTTTTCTTCCCATCAGTGCTACGATCAAATTTTTACCACATTCGGGAAATTATTGAATACCCATTCCATGCCTTGCAAGGGTTTCTTCTGTAGAATATATTGTGAAGGAGCCAGCATTATTCTCAGCATTGGACTATGACTCTGGAGAACAGGGTTCAAATCCTCACTTCGCCCTGAAACCCACAGGGTGACTGTGGGCTAGTCACTCTCAGCTTCAGAGGATGGCAATGACAAACTGAAGAAACTTGCCAAGAAAACCACATGATAGGTTTCCCTTAGGATGCTGTAATTCACGAATGACTTGAAAGCACACAACAACAACAACAACACATTGGCTAGGATCCTATTGGGCAGTTATGAATACATGACATAAACACTCATGACTTGTTTTTTATTCAAACCTGTGATCGATGGGAGTTCATTCCCCTGTTACTTGGGAAGTAATTGGCTGATGGTCCCACCTTCCCTCACATAAGCAATCGCTGCCATGAGGGAGGAATTCAACATGCCCATCTATCACACTGAAGCTCTATTGTATCTGTTGTTTGCATATCTCCACTCTATCTTTAGTTTGTTTTGTACTAATATCTTCTATACCACAATAAAATTAAGCTTGCAAAAGTCTTCATAATAAAATCATACCACCAAAACAATGCGGTTTGAAAACCACAACTCCAAATAATATTAAAAGGTTAGATTCTTCTAAGTGACATAAGATGGCATAATCACCACTTATACCAATGTTTGCACATGTGGGCATATTGTGCAAGGAGGTATCCAGCTTCTCTTTACATAATGCGCCTTGTTCACCTGTGCAATTTCAGCTGAGTGCTTCTGTCTCTTTTTCCTCTGCCTAATGACTGGTTGTGAAGCCTAGGTGGCCTTGTGATTCCAGAGAAGAGAGAACAGTCTTACATGGCGCAGAGATTGCTCTATCTTTCCTGGATATGCAAGCTGTTTTCCCCCTCTCTTTCTCTTTCCCCCTCTCTCTGTGCTGTTCCACCATCACCGCTTCCTTGACTTCGCCTAGTGGATTGTAACTTCACTATCAGAAGGCTATGTATGACCCTAGGGTCATGGTTTGCGTGCTCCTTATTTAATGCAAATATTATTTTGGGGATAAATGATTTGTTTTTAAGTTGGCTGCTAAAAATATGGGATATGGGACATGATGCAGTCATATATCCATAACTCTCCCTTAGAGTTTAGAAATGTTACTTACTTGGCCCACCAGCCAGCATTCAAAGTGATTCTGGGAGTTGCTGTCTGGAAAAAAAAAACACAAAAAACTCTTCCAAGCTTTGTGAGTCAGCCCAGTTTGGCAGCTACAGAAATAAGATTAATTATGTGTTGAGAAAATAGCGTTATTCCCTCATGTAATCATTTGACAGCTTCTCAACCCTTCCTTTTGATATTCAGATTCCTGAATGATTAATAAACAATGTATCAAGTAATTAAATAATGTTTTACAATTCACAGACCATTAGAAGCAGGTGTAAAGCGATTTGCAAATATTGCCTGGCTGGCTAAGGCTCCCATGGGCAAATCCAGAGAGCCACCTCCTGTCTGTTGAAGAAGTCAGCAAAGGAGGCAGGGAGCATTATGCTTCAGAAGCAGGTAGAACACATCCTGGAAGGGTGGGTGAATGGTCTTTGGAGAATCACTCTTCCTGTAGTATATGCTCTCCATTACCTTCAAGACATTGAACTGATAGGAAGTGTCCAATAGCAACATTTCCAAGACCGACACAGCCAACTTTACCTATCTCAAGGGTGGGCAACAGGTTGCTCCCCAGATACCTTAGGAGGCAACCAGGTTGCTCCCCAGATACCTTAGGAGGCAACTCCCAGCAGGATCAAACTCCATAACCAGTTACAATGGAAGTTGCCTTCCAGCAACTTCTGGAGGATCATGTCTCTAACACCCCACTAAAAATGATCAACTATTTTATTGTCTTTCAGAGCAAATGACTAGTAACATGATTTACTGTGCAAGTTTTAAAGCATTATTGTAGCCCTTAAGAGGCTAAACAACAAATTAGATTAATAAAGACAGAAAATGTTCAGTATTTCATATTATGTACACTTAAGTTTTATTCCTATGCCGCCTTATTCAGGAGTAAGCCACACTGAGCTAGATGGGACTTACTTCTAAGAAAATATTATATAGCATTATAATATTACTGCCTTGCTTCGAGAGCCATACCCAGTAACAGCTGCCGGTTTCCAGGTCAGTGGAGATGATGAATCTGCCCTGGGTCCAGTACAAACTTCAGGGTACTGGATCCTATCTCTCCCCCCTGCCCAGGCTCAACACTGTGCCTAGCTGTTTAAAGTTAGGACTTGATCCCAGAGTAGATTCATTGCCCTCTGATATGGATTGTCCCTAGCCACCACTGGTCATACTTCATTCTGAAAATGCAGACTATATTCAAAGGCATTATTTGTACGTTATTTGTAAGGAATCTTTACAGCCAAGAAAAATACACTTCTTCACAGATCATGCTTTGGTGGTAAGTTTATTGTTTTGCCCCACAGGGGAAAATGATTTCTTGGTATTTTGATGTGATTAAAGTTATAGGGAAAAAATCTGATCAAACGTTAACAAACAGATGGACATTCTTGTGAAGCCAAGATGCTGTGTCAGTCAAACCTGGATGGATACCAGCTTTCTCCAGTATGTTATTTGTAACTTGACCAAACAATCCTATATAATAAGTGTGTGTGTGTGTGTGTGTGAATGTGTGTGCAAGAAAACACTGTTCAGAAGACAATGAATTGCACATGCTGTTCATCCATGGAAGGAACATAACAGCATATCACAGGCTTTACACAGAACAACTCTAGTGGCCAAAGGCATAGCCAACTGAACTTCATCGCATGTTCTTCTAAAGCAGGCACAAACAGAGTCCAAGTTTAAATCCCGCTAGAGGGCAAAACAATTGTATAGCCTCCTCATTCATTGAAGAAAGATACATAGCACTGGGCAGCAGCAATAAGGGAACTTCGCCCTAAATCAAAGTAGACCTAGCTACAGGAGAAGGAGTGAATACATGGTTTAGTACATCTAGCTTCATTGAGATTAGTATTTGGATCCAGGCCTTTGTGAAATTAGGCAGCAAAGCAAGTGCAATTAGGTTTCCAAAATCTTTGGCATGGCAATCAGTAATACTGTAAACAAGCTGAAACAAATGCCTGGGAGGCTATGGGAAGAAGGGAGATGCGGACAGGAGTGACAACAGAGGGAGTGGTGGTGTGTGTCCTCCCAATACTACTGGTCATGGGACACTTTGTAATATACTTTCCTTTGTGGAGGAATAATAAATAATAGATTAGAGAATAAATTTAATACAGTGGGGCCTTGTTATCTGCTGGGGTTTGGTTCCAGGTCCCTCCATGGATAACAAAATCCATGGATGCTCAAGTCCCATTAAATATAATGGCACAGGAATAAATAAATAAATAAATAAAAAACATAATTAATAATAATATAAAAATGGGAAAATCAAAATTTGATATTTGGGATTTATACTTTATTTGAATTTTTTCAAGCCGTGAATGCTTGAATCCATGGATAAAAAAATCCGTAGATAAGGAGGGCCAACTGTACATGCTAGAATAGGGGATCAGAAAAAGGAAAATTCAAGAGAAATAACAAATCTCCATTACTTTCCCTTTGGTTGTGTCATTTCTCTGATCTTTAGTGTATGGATGCATCAACTCTAGAAATAATAAGGTGACACCACTTTAGGTGCTGTAACTCCACCCTATGGAATCCTGGGATCTGTAGTTTTACAAGGTCTTTAGCCTTCTCTGCCAAAATGTGCTGGTGCCTCATAAAAGTACAGATCCCAGGGTTCTGTAGGATGGAACCATGACAATTAAAGAGGTGCTAGATTGCATTATTTCTACGGTGTTGATGCAGCCTACAACTGAGTATCTTTGGTCTCTACTGAACCTAAGGATGTAGTTTCTCCAAAAACTAGTAAACCAGTAAAAGAAAAAAAAAGTAATCTGTGAAATGTCAAGAAGTGTTTCAGACTGTGCAAGAATTTGTAAGTGTTGTGTAATCAATGCTTTTTGCTAGAAGCAGAGCAGTTGTGTTTTTTTTTTTCTTTTTGAAATAATGCTGCTGCACAGTATCCTTGCTTTCTAACCATTTCTAAACTCTGAAAGAATTGTATGGTTGGTTCCTTTTCCAGAGATTCGGCTCTTGGCAAACATAAAACTTGTGAAGAAGAAAAAATGAGGGAGTTTTATCCCTCTTTCATGTTTAAAATTCCTATTTTCAGATTAATTGAAGAGTTATATAGTGTAGCTGTGGGAAGCACAGAATGAGGACATTGCTCCCCAAATAAGAATTCTGCCCCTCCAAGTGAAACTTGCTGGCAATGCAGAGAACCTCATTTATACCTAGAATGATGAATATTTGCTATGTTCAAATCCCCTTGGAATTTTTGCCTGCCCCTTTTCATTGGAGACCTAAACTGTATTTCCAAATGCTCAACTGAAGGTTTGAATTACTGCAATATTTGAAATTTGGGAACTGGAGGAAAATTCCATGGAGTGGGGGTGATATACCCATTTTTGCCTCCTCCATAGCTACACTCCTGATTTATGGACCCATCATTGTTAAAAGGAAATGGAGAAGAAATGCTGGGATATTGTCATTTGCTTTGCCCTCTGCTTGCGTTTCTGTACTCTTGGAGAAGTGGAGCAGGACTGATGAGAAAGGATCCTCCTGTTCCCCCAACTCCATCTTCTGACAGTGAAAAACGGTCAGGTGGGAGGACCTTTTCCCACTTTCCCCCTAATTGCCTCTGGTGCTTGGCAAGAGCAGAGATGAAGGACCTGCTGGAAATTACACAAATTAGAGACACTAATGTAGCATGTCTGAGTTCTGTCATTAACTTATGCAGTTGCATTTAAGAGGCTTGGATATAGTCACCCAACCCTGATGGCTGCTTTTAGACTGAAGATACTTTTGGAAGAGTTTTGCAGAAATAGTGAGCTCTGCTGATTTGTTGTAGGGCCTCACAGTGCAACTTGAAACGCTCATCCCCTGACAGATGACCTGCTTGCGACCCAGCTATCTGTTTTAAATCTAGGAAAGAGGAAGCCCTTGAAAGTCCACCTCCCCACAGTGGCTGGTGGTTCCCATATCGGCGGGATAGTGGATCTGCTATGGATTTTAGTTAGAACTTTAAAACAAGTATTCAAGGTGTTACACCTTTTCTGGAAAGAAGGTTTGCTTTTTTAAAGTCTGGCCTGAAACCTGGAGTTGATTCATCTCTCTCCTGGTATGCCTATGGTGAGGTAGACCTGAAACATGCCTTTCAATGGAAGGAGGAAACCAGTATTCCTAATCATTGCTTCAGGAGGAACCATAGTTCAGGGGCAGAGTACGTCCTTTATATGTAGAAGGTCCCAAGATCCTTTCCTGGCATCTCCAATTACAAGGTTCAGGTTACATATCCAGGGGTAGTCATGTTGGCCATATAACAAAATACACTAATATCCAACATCCACAAGGCAATGATACCTTTATTGGACAAACCAAAATGCACAAAGTACATGTTGCAAGATTTTGGAGTTCCACAGTCTTCTTCATCAGGCAAAGATGTTAAAAATCATACAGGGAAAATTATGACAGTCGTAGGTCTGTTGTTTTCAGTTAAGCTTTTATGGATGGATATCCATGCAGGCAGGGCACTCCTCCTCCTGTCCTTGTGGAATTTAAATTTTATTTCCAAGATTTTATCACTCTTTGTCTCCCAGAACCCACATGGCCAGAAGGAAGAGTGTCCTACCTGCATGAATATCCCTTCATACTCTCTAAACTGAAAATACCAACAACCACCTCTTGATAAACTCGAGGCCTGTAACTCTAGCATTGTCATAGTTTTCTTTCTCCTGTATGATTTTAAACACCTTTGTCTGATGAAGAAGCCAGTGGAGCTTTGGAAGTTTGCAACATGTCCCCCTCTCCCCGAATTTTGTTGACCCAATAAAGTATCCGATTGCAAGAGATGAGAAAGATCCTTCTCTCCCTCATGGACAGACTTCAGAAGGGCTTCTGCCAGTCAGAGTAAACATAAACAATATTGCACTAAAATGGACGGTCTGATCCATGGCTATGCCCTGACTGTCTTCTTTCTGTGCTTTGATGAGATTTCTTCTGTGACAAGTAGAAACTGTTGGGAAAATGAATCAACTGATGGCACATAGAATAATTAAGATGGCTTTCTGTAAACCATAGAGAATTTGATTAGGATTACTCATCTCTAGTGGTACAGTAAAGTTTGCACTGCAAAAGCTCATAATAAACATGTAGACATTTTCATGAGATATGGATGTTAATATTTGACTAGTTCATCCTGGCAAATGAGGATGAAATTTCAGCCCAGCAAATAATTTCCAGAGTTTTTTTCTCTGCTGCAGAGAAAATGATTATTTTTGCTTAGTATCCAGACATCCCAAAGTGTTTTGGAAAATTATTCTGCACAGAAATACATGTGGGTTTTTTTTTCTGCATGAGAATTGTGACATTTTGTGCAAAGAAGTGTGACTTTTGTGGAAGATTACACAATACAAAAATACTGTGTAAAAAATATGCAAAACAAAAGTCTTGCACTACAAAAGTCTTGTGTAGAAACCAACAGTCTTGTACAACAAAACCATGTGGCAGTTTGGAAAAGTAGTTTTTGATGCAAAATGCCACAGTTCTTGCACACAAAAAGCTATGCACAGAATGATTGCCTGAAACTTTCAATATGTGCAAATACTAAGTGAAAACTTTGTCACTGTCTTATTCTCCTCAATCAGGATTCCTGAGTGTTGGGAAACCCATTTTTAAGCTAGGAAATGAATAATCACAAATAGTCTCTAACATGTGCCCATGCACATATGCTTGTGTTTATGTGCATACATAAGACACAGATACAGAATGACCATTTTATTAAGATTTGCATGGGTTCTACTGCATGTATCTAGGATTAAGATTCCAAGAACTTACCAATGACTGCATTGGTTCAGTTGGTAAAACACTTAATTCTTCATAAAAGATCTTCAGCTGGGGATGAAATGCAGTGCCAAAATGACTTCCAGTGCTGAAACACATTTAACTTTTTTAAAAAAGCAACTATTTTCCACTAAAACTGCTAGAATGAAGTAGAAACTCCATCAAAGAAAAGGAAATACATATACTACTCCTGCCTCTCCTGAAATATTTCCCTGTCTCTGACTTCCAATAGAATAAACTGCACTGCACTGCTGAGCAAGTCATCTGTTAGCTTTATTATTATTACAGTCGTACTTCCATATTCATGGAGTCTGCATGCATCGATTCAACCATCTACAGCTTGAAAATATTCTAAAAAGATCAAAAATCAAATCTTAATTTTGCCATTTTATATAAGGTACACCATTGTACTACCCCATTATGTATAACAAGACTTGAGCATACATGGATTTTTGTATCCACAGGAGGTACTGGAGCTAAAACCCATCAGATACCAAGGGCCCACTGTGCACATATATAGGTACATGCTCCAGATGTCTCCGTTTTCCCTCCTGTATATATTGAGAGGAAAAAAAGCAGCATTTTATTTCTTGAGTTTCGTCAAAGAGAAATAAATATTATGTATTGCGATCTAGTCAATGCCTAATTAGAAGTAATTCTCACTGTGGTCAAATGTACTTACTTCTAGGTAAATGGACACAGTAGACCATTCTCATCCAAAGGGGTTTTCTCCCCCCCCCCCATGGATGGGAAAAACCACACATAGTCATGCCCCATATTATTCAATGGACGATGGTATGTATACGTGTATCATCACATCCACATGCACACATGACCATTGAATAATATGGGCCATGGTGATTCATGGGTGGTCAAGTCTGTGGATTCACTGTACACTAAAATATTCTCAATCTCCACATAGATTCATGGAATCATAAAATCACGGAGTTGAAAGAGACCACAAGGGACATCCAGTTGAACCCCCTGCCATGCTGCAACACACAATCAAAATGCACCTGACAGATGGCCATCCAGCCTCTGCTTAAAAAGAAGGAAACTCCACTACACTCTGCCAGACAGCTTAATCCACTGTCAAACAGCTCTTACCAGAAAGATCTTTCTAATGTTTAGGTGACATCTCCTTTCCTCTTGTTTGAATCCATTGCTCCAGGTCAAATTCTCTGAAGCTTCAGAAATCAAACTTCCTTCATCTTCAGCATGACATCCTTTCAAATATTTAAACAGCTATCATGTCACCTCTTAATTTTCTCTTCTCCGGGCTAAACATACCCAGCTCCCTACATTGCTCCTCACAGGGCATGGCTTCCATGCCTTTCACCATTTTGGTTGCCCTCCTCTAAACACACACTGGCCATGATTATGGGATCTTTAGTCCCAAAAGGTAACTTTTCCAGGGTCTGGCTATAATTCCTATTCAACAGTGTGAGATTTGCTTTTGAGAAAATGTCCATAGAACTGGGCTGTATGCCAAGTTTTAATTGGTGATATTTAGGTCCAGATTAAACCAGTGGCTCTTGAAGAGCAACAGACCATAGTCTCCCTTCATGAGTGTTTTCTGTAATTCATGAAACATTTATATAGACATTTATGTAGAAATTGTCAACTGCAGCACAGTATAGAGATGGGTAGCTGCTGTGCAATTTTGGGTTTTGTCATATAAACTCCTCTAACAGTTTCCACTTGCATCCTCTTCAGTTAATTGCAGCCTTGAGTTTGAAAACCTCAGAAGCTGAAAAGTGTTATTAGCATGAGTTGGCCTTGTATTCAAGTTAAAAAGGTGGCTAAACCACGGTACGCAGCCGGAAACCTCACTAATTTGTTACAGAGACACTAATGGCCACAATTTCATGGGAACGTGAAGAATGCCAGCCAGGAGGTGCCAGTGTATCTTTTAGGTGCTTCTCTTTTCATGTCTAATTCCACTACCTCTCCTTTAAAGAGATTTTGGAGAAGATCTCAGGAAAGCAACTTTCTTTTGGACTACAGGAGGGCTTTCGCACATGTAAAACTTGTGTGCCAGAGGGCCTTCTCAGTGGCTGCCGCTAGATCCTGCCCAGGGAGATCAGAATAGCTCCCTCCTTGATGGCCTTCCGCTGGCAGGTGAAGACCTACCTGTTCACACAGGCGTTTATGGAATTGTTATAAGGACAGGCTGGGATGTTGGACTATTTTTATTTAAAAAAAAAACGGTTTTAATTGTACTGTTTTTAATGCTGTGAAACCTCTCTGAGTCCCAGTCCTGGGAAAAGAGTGGGATACAAATAAATATAATAAATAAAATTAAATAATAAACTTTGCATCCACCAGCTACCACTGTCAGGTTTCCTTTCTCCCAGTTGTGAATTTTTCAAACCTCATTTTCTTTCTGTCCCAGATGTGAAGATATCTGTGAATGTTGGCAAATTCTTCAAAAGCAAACAGAAACAAATGTCTCCTCCATTTGTGTCAGCTAATAATTCCCAGCGGAAAACAGGCTGCTGGTGGTGGTGGTGGTGGGAGGTTTGAAAATACATTAAAATAGCAAATTGCATCCCTGCAGAGGCCACTCATTTGGCCATGCTCAAAGGAATTCTCTTCATTGTTGGTAAATTATAAAGTTGCAAAAGCTTTCCTTCAGATAGTGGCAGAAGACTTTGTTATGGATTCAAATGTTCAAACGTCACATATAAAACACATTGAGCATGATGTTCTGCAAGGCTGTTTCACACCCCAAACGTAAATTAATGTTTGTCAATGGGAGTTTGCTTCCTAAACTTAACTGGCATGTGGGATGGGTAGGGCAGAGCAGAATAGTGAAGCCACTAAGGATTTTAATCTGCTGGTTTCCAGTGAAGCAGGATGGTGAATCTACTATGACTTTAGTGTGAACTTAAAGAGAACTTATACAAAAACTAAATATTTTTTTCTTTACATTCAAAAGGGACCTCATACATACAACAATATTCCAGTATAACGGAGCAAGAAAATAAATTAAAAGAACAACAACAACACACACACATACACAAAAGGAGAGAAATAAGCACATTGGTCATGAATTTCTATAAAGAGTGACCAAAGGTCCAAATATAAGTCAATTTGTAAATTTTGTCTATACATTATTCTTTCGAATGTTGCAAGCATTGTTAGATCCTCTGGCTCACAGATGGAGAAACTTATCTTTCCAGTAACAAAGTACCAATCTTTTAGCAATCTTTAGCATCAAAAGGACATGATTCTGTTGACTATTTGTTAATTTTGAAAAAACAGGTAAATAATTCAAAAGAACATACACATCCCTGAATATCAAGAAACCTTCAGAGCCCAGATTTACTCATGTGATTACTTCTTCCTGCAATGTATTTACTATGGGACAACTCCAAAACATATGCATTAAAGAAGCAGTATTACATTTCCAATATGCGTATAAATTTTTGGCTTGAATACTTGGTTGGTCTCAATTATTGTCCTACCAGTAGGACTTTAAACATCAGACTAAAATTCAGAATGCCTTTACTTATACTCCTAGCCTCCATTGGTAGGATAATCATTCTCAAGATGGTGGCAGGGACAGGAATGATGAAAATGCTCTTTTCCATAGGCTGGCTTTTATCTTTGTTTAGATTTAAAAAACAAAACAACAACAAACCAAATAAACCACTTATAGCAGCACAAATCATACTCTTTGTAATTTTGTAGTTTGACCCTGAACAGTCCAGACCTTGGGAACTTTCCTTTTCAATTTCCTGGTTACTATGTTATATGGGACAACTTTACTATGTCGAGTTCCTTTCCCTGCAACAGGCACCTGCCAACATGGAGAGGGAGGGAGTGAAGGTGGTATAATTATTAAGTGTCCAGGGTTTAGGAATGACACTTTAGTTGAAGAAAAAGAAAAGAAAAGTTTTAAAAAATATTTTTGTTTGCATGCAATGGTAATGGGGAAAAAATCCTAGAATCTTTGCTTTTTCCTGGGTAGATAAAGGTGTTATAAAACAGAGCAGATTGCTTTAAAATAAAGAACAAACATGCAGACAAAGAGAGGATGGAAAGAAGAACAGGTGCCCAGGTGTCATAATCTCCGGTGCTGTGGTCTGAGGCCTGTGGAAAATCTGGATGAGTGCCTTTGCTAGTTGCTGCAATGATGGCTCATTATGACAGCATGGGAACATCATCACAAAATATTAAACAGCAGCAGGTTCAGACTATATTTGTCACCTGGATCTAAACTAAAGTCTGGCTGGTAATGCTCAGATTTTCATTTTGGTAGTTGCTGTGGAAGGCTGAAAGGACACTCCCATCATGAAATTTAGACAGCAGTTTTTATTGTGGCTAAAGGAAACTCTTACCGCTTCTCAGAAGAACTAAATTCAGTGCCATCTAGTGAGAAAACCATATAATCACACTGTCTACACAGTGCCATGGTATTTTTGTCCAATGGAACCACTGTAGTGGAAGATTTTTTGATGCTGAGTGCCTTCAAGACTTTTTGACTCATGGTGAATCTATCTTATGGGTTTCTTGGCAAGCTCTGATCAGAGGGAGTCTTCCTTGGCTTTCCTCTGATGCTGAGAGAGTGTGACTTGCCTAAATTCACCCAGTGGGATTCTATGGCTGAACAAGGATTTGAACCTTGTTTTTTCTGGGTGGTAGTCCAGCACTGAAGCCACTACACTACTTTGTATCCTGCTGTGGCAGATACTTCGAGTTGAGTCTCATTTATCCAGATTTCCAAAATTCAAAACACTCCAAAATCCAGAATTGTCCACATGGTTTTCTGAGATACCGACACCTTTGCTTTCTTTGTTTCATGCACAAAACTATTAAAAACTATGTATACAATTATAAGGTGTATAAAAAACATAAATGAATTTCATGGTTAGGCATAGTCCCTATCTCCAGAATATCTCATTATGTATATTCCAATATTCCAAAATAAAAAAAAAAAATCCAAAATTCAAAACACTTCTGGTCTCAAGCATTTCACATAAGGGAGAAGCAACCTGTACCATACAAAAATGATCCAGGTGTTTTCTGAGAACATGGGCTTAGCATCACAGTTTTGATATGAAAAACAGTTGTGGTTTCATTTGACTGACTAGCATATAAAACCAGGATCTGATTCTGTTTTTTAAGGCAAAGTAATTAGGTTGGAAGAAGCCTTCAGAATGAAATTTGTAAAATCCTTTTCCTAGGGACAGAGGGCAAGGGCAAAAGGAGGACATTTCTCCTCCAAATGAGAATTCTGCTGCCAAATGAATGTTTCCTTCAGTGCCCAAATTTCTAGCATTGCAGAGTGAGAAGTTTGAAATAATTTATACCTAGACCTCTTATAAAGGCTTTGCTTGCATTCTTTGGTAACTGTAGTTGTTGTGTGCCTTCAAGTTGTTTCTGACTTATGGTGACCCTAAAGTGAACCTATCATGGGGGTTTTTTGGCCAGATTTGTTCAGAGCGGCTTTGCCTTTGTCTACATCTGAAGCTGAGAGAGTGTGACTTGTCATGGCTGAGTGGGAATTCAAACCTTGGTCTTTAGGGCCATAGACTCATATCATTACACCATGCTGTCTGTCTTGGGAACAATGCCTGTCCCTTTTCAATGGGTGCCTAAACTGTATTTCTAAAAATTGAACTGAAATCTTAAGTTACTGGAGTGCTAAAAATTTGGGGAGCAAAGGAAAATCTTATTTGGGGAAGAATTCTTACTGGGAGGGCAATGTCTCATTTTGCCCCTATCCCCTGGTATAGCTTTTCCCATGCCCAGCACTTTCCCAGTCTAAGACCATTAGACTTTTCTTTTAAAATATACAAGAATCTTTGCTTTTACGATTTCAGTAGCAAGAAAAACATTGCTGCTGTTGCTTATTTGACTTTTTCATTCTTGTGTTATCTGTCACACTTGTGATAATCTTCTCTGTCTTTCATTCTAGCTTCTCTTTTTCCTGACAGGCACAGGGCTGGAAAGCATTCTGTAGCCAATTTTCCCTGATTTGTGGTGAAGTTCAGCCTTGAATTTCTGTGATCTTTCCCCCTAACTTTTCTCTTGTAAACCTCATCTGATCACAGAAAAGCAAAACAGTGTGGTAGGGGACATGAAACCTTGAGGGCTGGGTCCTCACCTTCTGAGGTTTGGATTAAGATCCACAGGCTGAACATTCTCATATTGTAGATTTTATTCTTGTTCATGCTGTGATATCTAATAGGGTGCATCCACTCTGCAGAAATAATGCAATTTTTAACTGCCATAGCTCAATGTTATGGAATTTGAGGATTTGTAGTTTTGTGAGATATTTAGCCTTCTCTGTCAGAGAGCTCTGGTGCCATGAGAAACTATGAATCCCAGAATTCCATAGCATTGAGGAATGGCAGTTAAAGTGGTGGCAACATGTATTATTTCTGCCGTGTGGAGGCAACCTTTGGGTTGTTTCTCACTGTGAAAACAATCCAGGATGAATTTGGGTTAAATCTCTGCTGTTAGCATGCATCCCAAATGCACCTGATGGAGCTGCCAGGTTGGGGGGGAGGGCTGACAAAAAGCCACTTAATCTGAGATAATCAATATTGGGTTTCCCTCCAAGTTTTTTTTTAAAAGATCCATATCACTGATAGTGTGAATAATCAATGTGCATAGACCCGAATAGACCTGGGATAAAACGCTGCATGTCTTGAACGTGTTTCCAAATGCATTTGCATCATTGAGTCCAGCTTTATTTGGATGCTTGCACATGTGAGCAACCGAACTTGCAGAGATGCACATCGAGGTGGATCCATAGTGTGAATAACAAATCCGGAATGCATGAGCAAGATGATTTGTACTGTCGCACTAAAAAAAAAAAAAAGATGTCTGAATGACCTCTTAGGTTGTCTTCTACTCCCCACCCCTTGCAATATTCTATATGCAGCCATATCCTTCATGATATGGGTCAATTAAGTAACAAGAATTTCTTTCCCCAGTCAGTTTTGATTCCTCATGTTCTCCACAACTGCTCTCAAGTGACTGGGCTTATTAGATAAGAGTTCATTTAAACCACATCGTGTATTGAAACTTAGACATGAGCAAATGATAATTATTAAGCATCATTATAGCCTTTTCCTACCTCATTTACAACTACAGCTACCTTGTATTGGATGCTATTTTTTAAAAAAAGTAAGCCAAAAATGGGCATTTTTCTTGACCATGGCTAATTGGCTGCCAGAAAGTAACGAGGATCCCTAATGAACCTGACTCCTGCTGTCGTTTGTCTTAATTACCTGAGTGCAAATCCTTACTTGGGGGTGTTTCTGTTGTACGGACGTGTTCTTTTTTGTGCCGCACCATCCTTGTCACCATTCCTGTTTTGCTGTTTGCTGGATTTTGCCCTCAACAAGAAACTCTTTGTCCTCGTTTGGAGTCTTTCGACACCAAGAGGGCTGCCTTGTCTGATGCTGAAAAATCAATACTGTGTATACTATGCATTTTTAGATGAGTTGTTCTGTATGGTTGTCATGGCTACGCTTGAAGGTATTGATTCATCCATTGGGATCTCAGGGATAGAGAGTGCTTGCATTGAGGCAGGAACCTTTTGTCCCGAAAAGCCAAGCATGCATTTTTCCACAAGCCTCTGTAAAGGAGGGACACCCCCCCCCCATCAAGTGCCTGCTGCTAGACCCAGCATGTCTTGTGGCTATTCTCTTATCCTTTTGTGTATGAAACCCCTTCCCCCACTTGTTTTAACATAAAAAAGAATCATCTTATCTGTGTGGCTGTGTTGAGGGAAGACATATGACTGCAGAAAGGGAACGCAATCTTCGTCCACACCAATAAGGGGGAAAATGGAATGAAAGATCATTGTAGAAAATCAGATCTGTTTTTAAGCATTGTCTTTTAACCATTTGCCATGCCTAGAAAATAGGATAGACGTTAACATGAATGGCAGAAGTATAAATATGAAAGAAAAATAGTCAGATTGGATCAGTATTTAGAGCAAAATTAATATTTTTCATGCGTTCTCTATAGAAATTGACATTTTTCAGAAGCATTGCAGAACAACAGACACATAGGAATCTGGATTTCACCAGATTAGGCTGTTTAAAAGACTAGCCCAGTATTGTCTGCTTTGGCTGCCAGCAGAGCTGTGGATGCAGGAAGTTGCCTCTGGCAACATGGTTTGGCTGCAATGAAAGAGTAATACATTGTTGGTTATTTAATTTATTATTACTGTATCTTTACTGAAAAGTTAAGGCATTGTGGATGTTTGTGTGTGTGATGCCAAAATAACTTCATAGGTCTTGAGTGTGGGCATCATTTGTTTTTCCATCTCTGGCAGTAAAACATTTGGGGCCAGACTTGACTGTCCAAAATCCCTAACCATTTATCAGGGATGCTTTAATAATGGTTTTCTGAATTGGCTCGCAGTTAAAATTCATAAACATTGTGGTCTCTTCCAGTTCTACAAAACTATGGATCTTAGACAAGGACCATTCCCAACATTTGCCACTTCTCCTTTGACCCAATGATCATGGATCAGACCAGGACCTTCTGAATGCAAAGCACATGGTCTCTACCACTGAGCTACCATATGCCTCCTCCATGAAAAATACAGCCTTGTCATGTCATTGTTGGAATAGGACTAAAGAAGCTCAGCAATGAAGTCCTACACATTAATGAAGCTGAAACAGCAACCTTGACCCAGTTGCTATTTCTCTGAGATATACATGATTTAAGTTATCTTATAGAGTGTTTGTGAGGGTGGTTGTGAAGGCATGGATATAAAACTATGCCAGTATACTTATGCTGGATTTCTGGAGGGTGAAGTTTCCTCTTTCATCCTCGGGTTCACAATGTCACCTGGATGGTGTCCAGAAATCAATGGCCCACCAAACAGAGCTGTGTCTCACTCCAGTCTGACTTGCCATTGTATTCCAAAGAAGGAGGACAGCCTTCACTCTCCCATACCTGTTGGAAATCTAGGAGGCCAAAGGTTGCTCCTTTTCTCATGTTTGTATAGTTGTAACTGGATGATGCCAGCTGCAGGGTTCACCAGGGCACCAACCAATGTTGGTGCAGTTGGGCAAAAGGCTTTGTGCAATACCAAAAAGATACTGAAATCCAAGAGGATTCTATCTATGTATTCTGTGCTGAACTCCCTGGAGGAAGGTAATGTAATAAATTAAAATTTGGGTTGTGGTGGAGTGGGGTGGAGGAAGCTGAAGCAAATACATTGGGTTGAATCCTTTGGTGGGAAAAGGATGGGATATTTAAAAAATAGGTAGGTAGGTATGTAACATTTGTGAGTATCATAAGCAAAGATAGGATTGAACTGAAAATCTTGTCATACCTTGTGCTGAAGCCTCACTGGCTGATGAGACAGGAGTGGAAATGTCATCCACATGCTCCCTGACTACCAGCACAATGGACCTCTGCCTCTTGGTCCAACTGATATCCAGTGAAGTAAATTTGTGTGGAGTCAGTGTTTACTCATTCACAGTGGGCCCTTATTATCTGCTGTGGTTTGGTTCCAGGACCCTCCGTGGATAACAAAATCTGTGGATGCGCAAGTCCCATTAAATATAATGGCACAACAAAATGGTGTCCCATATATAAAATGGAAAATCAAGGTTTGCTATTTGGAATTTATACTTTTTGGAAATATTTTCAAGCTGTGTATGCTCAAATCCATGGATAAAAAAAATATCTGTGGATAAGGAGGGCCAAATGTATACATAATGAAGTAGGTGTTGTAGAATTCCATCTTTTTTAAAAAAAATTATTTCCTTTATATTCTGCCTTTCCCACCAATAATGAAACCCAAGGAGGCTTGCAACTTAAAACATAGAATCTACCAGCTGTCATTGCTTATACTGTTCTGCAAGCCCTAGCCTCTTCATTTCCCTGCTTTTCCAGTTACTCCAGCCATTAATCTAATCTATTAAACTGGAGGGGAGGGGTGAAAGAGAAAGACCCATAGACATGGAAGGCCACCTTGGTTCAGACCCCTCTCAAATCTAGGACTAGCCTTGGCTTCTTGAAGTTTTGACAGCTGAAAGTCACTGAATTCCAAAGCACGGAAACATTACTGTTTGGGACTAGACTTTCCAGAACCCCCCAACCAGCATAGATATGGAGAAGCATGTAGGGTTCCATTTTAAAGATTTCTATAATCAACAATAAGGACCTTCATCCCCCAGTCTATGAGATGAAGCAATTCAGTTTATCACATTCCTGGTCCTGGAAAGTTCTGGCAAGGGACCAGGAATGAGTGAGGGACGAGTGGGGCTACGATTTTACTGCACACTCCATCCATCCCTCAATGTGTTCCGTTCCCATTCCATCCCAGAATCTGTCATAGGGAGAAGAACTGTTCAGAACAGTCCTCACCCTGGGACGGATCCTGGGGATGGAATGGGAACAGAGCGCATTGAGGGATGGACAGGGTGTGCAGTAAAATATACCCCCCCACTCGTTTCCAGCCCCATCCCGGACCCTTTTATCATGCATAGGGCATGTTTCAGGGCCTGTGCGATAAACCTACATCTCTGGCTTTTAAAACTAAAACACCTTTACTTGGGAAGATAACCAGAATTCTGCACCACGACATTTCAAATCCTGCAGCCATAATATATTATGAGTTGGATCCTAAGGCGCTGGAGGAGCCTTCCTCTCATAGATAGGCTGGTTTTCTGACACACACTATAGCACTCTGACACTCTCTTGTCTGGGAAACATGGATATGAAACCTAAAGGTGTTCATCCCTTTGTGCATGAGCATGAGAAGGAAGCAGGAAAACTACTGTTGAACCTCAGTGTGGCATGAATGTCTGCCTGAGTGTTTGTGGAAAGGTGCTAACAGCTGTTTTCCTTCCTCTCACACTGTTCTTTGGCTCCAGCCCCTTCTCAGTCAGGCAAATTGTCCCAGGGGAGCAGTGTACAAGAACTATAAAACCTGCTGAAGCCCTGGCTCTTGTCCACTGGCAATCCCACCCAGCATCTAAGATTTCAACAGTATTACCTGCACACCTTCACAGCTTTAGCAAAGATTTTGTCTGGGATCCTGCATTTTTGGGCCTGCAGAATCATTCAGTGCTTACAACCTTGCATATTGGTCTCCTGAGGTGGATGAATATATATGCTTTTACTGATTTAAACCATGTTTGCCTATAGAGTAAATAGAAGTGGCTAATATTTTCTTCTTTTTCTTCTTATTTTTTTAAACTAGAACTTTCCAGAGTTTACTAATTTCCTCATCAGTTCCATGAAAATATCATGAGATATTGGAATGGAGGAAAAATAAAAAATAAAAAACTGACTGATTTGACCAGCAAGGAAGAGAGCTTTAAGTGGATCTTTTATTTAACAAGTGTGGTTTTCAATGCCTATTTTTGTGGGGTTGTTACCTCCTTCCACCACCCCATGAAGCTCCTCTTTTTTTTACAAGTAGACAGCCAGCAGGTATAATAAAGGCTTCTCTTTATTGGGAACAACTGTATCATTTGAATTTGGTTGGTTGGGGATTTTGTGCTATGCACTTTTTTGTGAGCTTACACAATTATTTTTTTTTTCATGATTTTAATGGAAAGAATTTGAGAATGAAACAATTTGAATATGGCAGCTTCACCATCCCTAGTGGTTGGGGATTAATTAAAGGTACAGTTTTAATTCTTTTGCTGTCAGAACATCGCATGTAATGGAAATCTGAGGTGTTCAGGCAAGAGATACAATTATTTGCATGACTCCTAGAAGCACAGCATTGGAAGTGACCCCAAGGAGCATCTAATGCAACTCTTGGTTATTCAAGGATACACAACCAAGGTACTCTTGAAAGATGATCGTCTAATATCTGTTAAATGACCTTCAATGAAGGAGGGCTCCCCACTTTCCAAGACATTCCATTCTAATGTTGAACATCTCTGATCGTCAGGATGTTCGTCTTACAGTTAGGTGGGATATTTTTTATTTTCCAATCTGAGTCCATTAATTTGTGTCCCAGTCTCTGGAGCAGCAGAAAACAGACTCTGCATGGCATCCCTTTAGATATTTAAGATGGCTTTCATGTCAGCTCTTACATTCTCCTCTCCATGTTAAACATTCCTCATAGGGTTTGCTTTCCAGAATTTTTGCCATCTTGGACCACCACCTCTAAAGACATTCTGTATCCCCTCTGATTTTCCCTGTTACCTGTTTAACATTTTCATTGGTGCTGAAAGAATTTCTATGCCTATATTAGCTAGAAATGGCAGGACATTTTCACACATGGAGCTACAATGGATGTGTACTTAATTGATTCACAATGTTAGTGTGCTACCTGCTTTGGTAGAATAGTTTTATTTATACTTTGGTGTTTTGAAAACCTCTCTGAGGAGAACAATACTCAATGCAACATACTGAGCCAGCCAGTAGAATTTGTTTTTTCATGGATCCTCTCTTTCTCCTCTGCCACATCTTACACAGTTTTGAGGTGCCCTGGAGGCTTTTTTTCTTCCCTCAATGACTCCATAAATACATCCATCATGAAACTATCAATGTACTAAACAACATTCAACTGCCATTAACCTACTGGAAAATGCACAGGTACGCAACAAATATTATTTCAAAATGAGACTGTTTCATGAACTCTTCATAACTGGAAAACATTGAGGGGTAGCTGTGTTGGCCATATAGCAAATGCAGTAACATCAAAAATCTACCAAGCTGATATCTTTACTGGACCAACCAAAATGCACAATATACGTATTGTAAGCTCCCAAAGCTCCACTGGTTTCTTTATCAGGAAAGGTGGTAAAACTATACAGGATAAAACATTGAAGATGTTAGCGATAGGCCTGCATTTCGCTGTTTTTTTTCTCAGTTCAGATGGTATGGAGGGGTATTTCTTGCAGGCTGGCATCTCCTTCTTCTGGCCATGTGGCTATTGGGAATTTAGTTTTTAGTTTTAATTTTTTTTTCTAAAATTGGGAATGCATTGGCATGTCTTACCTCAACACCATCAAAAGTTTTCCTGATGTAAAAGCATGACGGCTTCTTGAGAAATTTAATGCCCTCTGCCTAACAAAGGGGTGTGTGGCCTGACAAAGGATAGAAACTTATTGGATTGCAAAGGAACTATCTTTTTTAGTTGCATATGGATTTTAAATTTCCTGGACTTTGAGAATCTCCCAGTAGCCACATGGCAATGCAGAAATGGTTGTATTCCTGAGACAGGCTGTCCTGCTTACAAGGTGAGTTTTTAGTGGTAGCATTGGGAGCAGTAGCTACAGATGTGTAGCTACATGATACACCTATGTTTCACATACAAGATCTCAATAATCTTTTTGTGCAAAAATCATGATTTTTTTCCCTTTGTCACAAAATCCCATGCATGTTTCAGTAAAGAATAACTTCCCTAGGCCCTTTAGGATGTGTGAATACAATGAAGAATTGCACAACATTCTCATGGCTGTGTTATTCTTCCTCATTAGGGGAGAATATTTGTTCTATACCTAAAGCATGGATTCCTAAAGAAAGGAAGAGCTACAGTGCTTAGTACCATATTCAGCTACTCCTGAGATGGTAAATATTCAAGTAGTTCAGTATTTCCCTGTGGTCATCATACTCTTGGTGCTTGCTGCATTTTGAGAAAATATGAGGAGTAAGAAAGGTAGGTGGTTTGTTGACCTCCTGGAGAGTGTACATCAGCCACAACAGGGAACAGCAGCATGGAGTAAAAAATGAAAAAGAAAGAAAAAAGGAGGAGGAGGAGGAGGAGAATAATAAGAAGACATGAGTGGCTAGGTCCTCAGATCTGGGAAAACTTTCTACTATTTTTAAGAGTCCTGGTGATTCTATTATCATATAGTACTTCCTAGATGTTCTGTTTTCCTGCCTCTGCTGCATATTCCCATCCATCTTCATCTATAAAGATTCAATCATGTGGAAGAGGAGAGCAGGACCACACCTGCCTCCCACTCCTCTATAGGCTTTCCCAGGCAAGTCTGGAAGGGAGCTTCTTCTACATGTCTGGGCAGCTGAGTTGAACATCAGAGGGGGACCCTACACATATAGAGGAGATATTGTTGGCCACTGACCAAAACTGTCTATTTCTTTTCTGGACTCTTGCCACAGACCAGCAGGCATTGGCTTACAGATTGGCACTGACCCACAGACCACCGCTTGGAGTAGCATCACTCTTGATAATGTTCCTAAAGCAAGTAAGTCCATTGTGAATCCTTAACAGTAGGGACATGTTTAAATGCTTCCAGTTTAAACAGGAACAATGAGGTATGTTGCGATCAAGTATCAGAAAGCAAATAGCACTTGCTTTCATGCAGGTCCTGTCCTTTTCAATGGGGTCTATATAGGAAAACAGTACATTGGAGGATTTCACCCATTAAGACAAAGAACTCAGGAGAAGATCCTGATATATTGTCCAAAACCATAGCATCCACCTAGTCCAAATCTACCTGGGAGAGAAACTGTTCCAAGTTTTGTTTAGGAAGTTGCAGCATCTGCATCTGCATCTGCTGAATGATTTATTTCCAAGACATTAACTGATTATTATAGAGGGAAAACACTGTTTGACCTCAGGCAAACGAGTGTGAGACACAAGCTTATTCCAGGTTGAATATTCCTTTTTAAATTTTTCATGAAGTTCTCTCAGCAGGGCCTCTCTTTAAGCTCTGAAGAGAGGGGAGCCTAATATCCGTAATGGTTTTCAGCCCAGCTATCAAAAAAACATTTATTTCATCAACTTCTCACCCTGTTCACCTCAGTGGTACACCTCAGCAGTATAATAATGCTGAGTAGGGTTAAAGGCCATCAATTGCAAAATAATCATTTTTCACCAAAACAACGTTATATTGAATGCTTAATTATTCATTACAAATGCTTGTCATGGTGAAATATTGGCTCTGGTGATATTTAAAGCACCAGGCCGAGTTTTCTTCCTTGAAGGTTAATGGCTGAACCTTTACTTTCATTAGCCTTCCTAAATGCGGCACACTTCATATGTCATAGTTTGGGTTCCCTATGTTCATCTTTCGGGTTTCTTAAGGCCTATTGTTCAATTTCATTTTTGATATTTATACTTGGTTTGGGATGTATGCATGCAGTCATCAGAATGGTAGGTAAAAGGTGGTAATAAAGGTGAAACTGGATAAACGGAGCCATTTCTGCAGGCAAGTGATGTAAAATTGCTGCACTTAGCTTTAAATAGAACATGAGACAGAGAGTTTATAAGGAAATTATGAATCTACTTGTAGAGTGCTATTTACGTGTATGGAATTACCTATATAAAATATGGATGGGGTAAGCTTTTGCTCTATCCTCCTTATTGTACACTAAATCCAAGAATATTAGCCACAAGCCAAAAGGTAAGGTGGTAATGGATGCAATTGTTTGACCATTTGCTTGTGTGGATGCAGTCAATATATCAAAAGAGGCTAAAGGTTAGCTTATATGTGTCATCAGCCTTCAAATATTGCCTGCCTGGGACAGTGTGGCACTCCAGATGTTGCTAGTTAGGGCTGATGGGAACTGCAGTCCAGCACTATCTGGAAGTCCACGTTACCCTCCCCTATAGTAGTTGGTTATGAGAGCTCATGTTAAATTTTTCATTAATAGCTACATCTAGTGTGACGTAGTGATTTGAGTGTTGGCCTACAAGTCAAGAGACCAGGATTCGATTCCTAGCTCAGCCATGAAACCCAGTGGTTGACCTTGGGCAAATCACATGCTCTCAGCCTCAGGGGAAGGCAATGGTAAACTTCCTCTGAATAAATTTTGCTGAGAAAATCCTATGATAAGTTCACCTTAAGTCAGAAATGACTTGAAGGCACAACAGCAACAACAACAGTAGTTGGTTAGGGACTACTTTGGTTTGACCTAAGATTGGTCTCCCTAAAACACTATAACTTCCCTTTTCACACAGAAAACAGAAGCAGAATCACTATAAACAGGAGCAGGAAGAAGAAGCAACAGTGAGACTGTTTCTTAATAAAATAAATAAAAATTAGAAATAAATTTATACTGGTTCTAAATTAGTTTAAAATGCCATGGCTTCTATACCCCATCTCCAATTCATGGGAATTTTGATTTAGTAAGAGTTCCATGAATTCATCTACAAGATTTTTCCACTGACCCCACTACAGTTCCCAGGGATCCTAGAAGGAAAGTTTCAACACAAACTAATAGGTCTCCCATGCAGGTATCGCTTGAAAATTGCAGGAGAGAAGGGAGAGTACATATACTGTATGTTTAAAAAATCTACAGTTAGGTTTAAAGATAATTCTGAATTGGAAAAGCCGAATTACTTCTAGTTCAAACTGTAGATTGACAGTTGGTTGCAATTCTTATTGATTTTAATGGTGGTTGATAGCAGCACAGAAGAGATCAGACAAACCCATTTGGGGATCTGGCTCCAAATGTACAAAAAGTGTAATGTTCCCTGAGCCCTTATACATAAAACAGTCATGTTATCCTGAAGAAATCCATTCACTGCCTTGATCTATGATTCATACAAAAGGGAAGGAACAAAGCAATAGCTTGCTTAGAAGTGTAAATCTTTTAAACATCGTTTGTCATACATTTTTAAAATAAGAATTAAATATATTCTTTACTTGGCTCAGAATTGTTTTCTTAATCACCAATCTGCAGGCTTCATAATTTATGGCCTGCATAATGTTTAGGAAATGGTTGTTTTTCATGGCTAATTATAGAATGGGAAAACATTATCAGAGGAGCATTTCACCATTTTTAGTGCATACATGTCCTGCTTTATTATTGTTCTGTGAATGTGCCATGTTCAGGGACACTGCAAGAATGGGGGGACTTTTTCAGTAAGTTTCTGGCAAACTTTTCCAGTAGGGGAGACTTCCTAAAAGTGGTCAGCCAGAGTAATCCACTTGTCAAACCCATGCTTAAACTTCTCCAGTCCAGTCCTCTTAGATGGGATGCAAAGATCTTATATCCAAATGCTACTGCTTAACCAGTGGTCCACAAAATATATAATGGGGCACACAGGTTTGTCAGTAGAGGGCAGAATGGTGCCTTTAAAAATTAAGTGGCCATGGTGGAGTCATCCATCACATGCCTTAGAGCAATGGTTCTCAACCTTCTTAATGCTACGACTCTTTAAGACAGTTCCTCATGTTGTGGCGACCCTGAACCATAAAATTATTTTATTTTACCGGTGTCTCAGTTGCTAAGACCATTGGAAACATGTGTTTTCCGATGGTCGTAGGCGCCCCTCTGTGAAAGGTTCATTCAACCCCCCCCCCAAGGAGTCATGACCCACAGGTTGAGAATTGCTGCCTTAGCGTATACTTTGTGTAGGATATTACAGTGGGCTCTTGTTATCCACTGGGGTTTGGTTCCAGAACCCTCCCTGGATAACAAAATCTGTGTATGCTCAAGTCCCATTAAATATAATGGCACAACATAATGGTGTCCCATATATAAAATGGAAAAAATCAAGGTTTGTTATTTGGAATGTATACTTTTTGGGAATATTTTCAAACTGTGAATGCTCAAATCCGTGTATAAAAAATCCATGGATAAGGAGAGCCAACTGTAGCTTTAATATTGTTAAGGCAAGGGTGTATAAACTGTGACTGAGATCCTGGATTGGGAGATATAGCTATGATATATCTACAGTATATCTCCTGTTCAGCCCTGCCACTCCAGCCGACCTTTTCTCATCTGCAAACATCCATTGAAGCCATTTCCTGGCTAGTGGAGAGTGGGGTGATGGTGCCATACAATCATCCAACTGGACACAGAGTGGAAGGCATCTATAGGGAACTCAGACCTCTCACCTCCCTTTCTGTCCTCTTCTCTTTCCTCCTCCAAGTTCCCTGAAAGAGCTTCACGCTACAGATGGAAAAATATTCCAAAATAATGTTTTTAAATGGTTGAAAAATGGGTTTCTTTGAATGTCAGGAAGCCCTGATAAGGAGACTTCCAGACTGATGAGAATATTTGCAATTTAAGGAGTTATTTTGTGCAAAAATTTGCACATTTTTCTTCTGCCAGGAAAACAGCATTTTCTGCCTAAGAAATAATATTTTCTGGGCAGAAAGTACTGGTTTGATGCAGTAATCATATTGTTTTGTGTAGAAAATGCTGCTTCCTGAGCAAAGGGACCATGTGCAAAATTTCACATGGCAGGAAGCAAATTGCTCAAATTGCTTCCTGCTTCCTTTGAAAATGAAATCAGTGAGGAATTACATTCTTACTTCACATGCTGAGACTGAAAATGTGCATAGAGCTTGTAAACATGTTCCATTCTTTGCTTGCTGAAAGCAAATCCAAAGAAGTTGTTTAATCATTTTGGTTCTGCACTATCTGTGGTTCTAATGGGATGTGGAATGTTCTGAAGCCGCATGAGACCTCACTGGGGATGTGTGGCATTCTAAGAAATCATGGGTGAGAGAAGGCTTTAAGGGGATCTTAATGATCTCAGGGAAGCACCATTGTGCTAGATACAATTGTGGATACATTTCATTTTCTTGTAATTTATAAAATGTCCTTCTCCTTGCCATCAAGGGACCTGGAATAAAAGTACACCACAAGATAGCTATGCTATTCAGCTTTTACTCGAACAAAGCATTTAGGTTTCAGCTTGTTATCCTGAATGAGCCCATAATATTCTCTTATATTCCCTTTCCATTGTAAGAGAGATTTCTTTCTTTGTATTACTCACTCCACAAAGAAAGAGATGGATAGAAATGTTAAATCAAGCAGAATTTACTTGGATAGACACCATGAGGTCTGACACTAACGTCAAGGCAAACTGCTCAGAGCCAGGGAGAAGTACATGGTCTATTTATTTAGAGTGCAAGCCTTTACACTCTTACGCAAAAATAACAACCATTGTGTTCAATAGGCTTCCTCCCAGGTAAGTGTCCATAAGACTGTAGTCAGCAATGGCTGGTGTTTTCCATTTCAGTGGGTCCATGGCTCAGTTCTGGCTTTTAGCTGAGACTCTGAAGGCATTAACCATGGTGCTGAGAAGCATCCCCAAAATAGGTTCAGTGCCTTGGATAGCACTTTTAATATTCAGATCAAAATCTAGGGTGCATTTAACATCCCACATATGTGGCATCATCTCCTACAAACAATTCTATAACTTTTATTCAGACTTAAGTCCAATTCAGTCTATGACCAGGTAAGAGAGTATAGTGGTGTGAGAGTATTGGATTGAAGCCTTGATTTCCTTTCTAGGTTTGTATGGTCTCTTGTCAATTGTTGATGGAACAAAGAATATTTACAAAATATAAACCACAAAATGCAGTTAATTAAAGTGCAACAAATATGATAGATATTTGCAGCATAAAAGCAGTAGTTTCTAGAAGAGGAAAATGGAAACCAGATTTGCAGCTTGGATTATTAAAATACAATATAATTCAGCCACTGCAAGTCCACATTTTTAAAAAAAGGAAATCATTTAGAAAGCCTCGCTGAATAACAGGGCCAGCCCTATCATTAGGCTTAGAGAGTCAACCTCTTCATGCAGCAGATTTGGAGAAGGTGGGGAAGTGCTGAAGGCTCAAAGGTATTTCAGGGCAGAATTATGTGTGCCAAACAGACTATACTCCTGCCTTTTTGTGTGTGTGTGTATAGTGGATAACACCATACCCTCACCAATGCCAGAATTTTCTGTACCAAGTCCAGAAAAGTTACTGTTTTTGAACTATATAGCTTCCATAATCCCTCAGTGACCATGCTGATTAAATGACGTGGGGAGCTATTAAGTCAAAATTTGTAATTTTTTCCAGGCTCTGTTTTATACATTTAAATGAGAATGTGTCAGGCTTAAATACTTTAAAAGCACCAGATCCTGTATGTATGATATTGGAAACTAAGCAGGGTCAGTTCTGGTTACTACTTGCCAATGAAGACCAGGTACTGTCAGCTATAGTCCAGAGGAAGGAACTGGCAAAGCCACTTGTCTAAGAAAACCCTCTGAAATTAATGGGGTCACCATCAATTGACAGACGACTTGAAGGCACATGCATCATACGAACACCTATCTTATCTTTTGTTTCAGGCAGCAAAATGTGGAGCCGCCTCAGTAAACAGAAAAAGCATTTATCCAATAGTGAGAAGGAAATATTGGCTGAGTCTATCTGCTATAGGCAAGGTGCTACTACTGAGAAGGTTGCCTTCTTCTTAGTAGCCACCTGAATTCCTTCCATCTGTGAGGACTGACTGAACAGGATTTTAAAAGCAGATCTAACTGTTAAAACTAGTCTTTTAAAGCAAAATTACACTCAGATATGCACTTTTCTATGAAAAAAGGTGCTTGGAATTCCTCAGTGCTCCTTCAAATATCAATAACCAGTTGAATAAAACATTTCATTATTGCTCTGCAAGAAATACTGATGATGCAGCCATTAAGCCGATAGATTTGACACATGGAAAATACATGTTAATAGTTTTATTCTTTTGTCAGCTATTTAACACACTGTACATTAATCAGTTGGATGGATATAACGTTTCTTCCACCCTGATTTTATTGCTTTGCCATTTTGTAGAAGTCCATAATAAAATATGCACAAGTGGAACTTCCATTTAATATTGGTGAACCTGAGTTTTCAGAACAGCAAGAGTTACCAAGAATTCCAGGTGAAGGCCTCATGACTTGGATCTTGAGTTGCTCTTCCATGAACCAAATGGCACCTTCCATTTCTGGAAGGAACAGTCCAACCCAAGAAAGGCTGGAGGAAGGGAATGGAAAGCCATTTTCACTTATTCCCCCTGAGGCCTCCAATATCTATTGGTATTTGCTATAAGGACATTTTCTTTTTCTAGCCATGTCTGCATGGAGGAAAAGAAACATTCTTACCCTGTTCTTGCACTGTTTAGGTGATATATGGGGCCAAAATAGGTGAGCCATGAGTCTAAACCATGCTCCCAGGTGATTCTCCAGAGTAAAAAGAGTCCACGTTTGCTCCAAATCATGCTGGAAACTCCAGAGAATTCCCTGAGTGGACTATGTCCTAATACAGGGATCAAGGTGGAGCATCAACAGATTGGCAGAAGAGATCAGGAGATGCTCTGGGCAGGGTGAGCCACTGATCTCTTTCCGTCCAGTAATGCCAACTCCTGCCACAGCACTGTGACTTTCAAGTTTGCATAGTTCCTCTGGTGCATACTGAGTTTTAATGGACAGGACGGGGCAAGGGAGTTGTGTGGACAGCTTGTCCTCCACTCAAATCCAAGAACTGCAGCAGTAAACCAGCCCCCCCCCCCCCATGTGGGGATGGCCAGTGTCATGCCTGCTTCCAGAACATAGACACACACTAGGGTCAATTCTAGAACTACCCCACAATTATCCCATTACCATCCCACAATTATCCTATTGCCAATAATGGGATATTCATTGCAATAATGGGATAATTGTGGGATGGTTCTGGAATTGACCCTAGTGTGATAATCTCAATGATGGACTCTGACTCAGAGACTGAAACAGTAAACCTGATGCGAGATGCAGCTGAAACAGAGCAGAAGGAGGTTCCAGAGTGACACATTTCAGAGACAGATCAGAGTGCAATACCAGCTCTGGCAGAGAGTCCTATCCATTCAGATACTGAAGACCATGCAATCTTACCTACCTTCACCAAGTGGAGACAAAGGGAGGCTTGAGGAGGTCTCCGAGGATTTATGGGAAGCAGAAATTAAGACTTTGAGGACGAAAAATATCATGAGGTGCCATCAGTTCAGGGTCAGTATACTTTATACCAGCAGAATGGCTGCTTTCACCTGGCTTTCCAAATCTGTTGAAGGATTGTATTGTGTATATAATAGAGATGTAAAGAAAATTCATAGTTTTTCTCATCTTTGATGACAAAGTTGTCACAAGTAGTCACCTTCAGTTATTTTCTTATAGTGCATTGTCCGAAACCTCTGGAAGAATTCTGGGAGGTCCTGCAGGATATATGCTCCTGTACATCCATCTATAGCAAAATAGTTGAATGCCCCCCCATTCTCTGTGTGTGTGTTGTTTGCCTTCAAGTCATTTCTGACTTATGGTGACTCTAAGGCAAAATTGGGATGTGGTGGCTTAATGGTTAAGATGCCAATTCTGATGATCGGAAGATCAGAAGCTTAGCAGTTCAAGGCCCAAGTGCTCAATGACGGGTGAGCTCCCGTCACTAGTTCAGCTTCTGCCATCCTAGCAGTTTGAAAGATGCAAATGCAAGTAGATAAACAGGTACCACTTTGGTGGGAAGGTAATAGAGTATGGTACAGTCATGCTGGCCATGTGACCACTAGAGTAATCCTCGGACAATGCTGGCTCTTTGGCTTGGTAACAGATGAGCATAGCCCCCTACAGTTGGTTTTGACTGGACATTCATGTCAAGGGACTACCTTTACCTTTTAAAAAAACTTTAAGGCAAATATATCGTGGGGTTTTATTGGCAAGATTCGATCAGAGGAGGTTTGCCATTGCCTTCCCCTGAGGCTGAGAGAGTGTGAGTTACCCATGGTCACCCAGTGGGTTTCATGGCCAACCTGGGAATTGAACACTGGTCACCAGAATCACAGTCCAACACTCAAACCACTGTGCTTCACCCATGCCATGCTACAATACTTCGGGATTCCTATCAAGTGTGATAAGTGCCTACTTCTCTGTCAAATACTTAAGAAATACTGGACAGACTGAGAGAGAAGGAAAGAGAGAGAGAGAGTTGTCTGAAGAAAACAAGCCTCAGATTGACTTAAAAAGAAGGAAGGGATCAAATGGTAAAGAAACACATCCCTTCTTCTTTTTGACTCAAATAACTTTTCAGTTTACCTGACTTTTCCTGTCAGATTCTGAAGGTGAATGCTCTTTCCCTCTCCAAATAAGTTGTGTTCAAAAACAATCCAAGGTCAGCCGCACAGGACAGAAAACTGAATGGGTTATCAGTAATGTTGACTGAAAGTGATTTGTTTCAGCTGCTGCCTTTCAGGCCCAGACCCAGACTCCAATAACAAGAAAGAGTCATGAAATCTTCAAGAAGCTATGAAAGTGTGCTAACTCCTTAGTTACAACAACCCAATGTCTTATTGGGTTCTTTCATTTTACTCATTACGTTTACAGTGATAATAACTGGGATTGACCCTACCATTTTTCAGATTGAGGCAGCCAACGTAGACAATGGATTCTGGGTGCCATAAAAATGGCAGAAAATGGTTAATTGCTTACTTTGTTATTATTGTATTTTTATTGTTAGGGAGGGGGAAAATTGCTTAGGGGCATTTCTGCCTCGTGTGCCAAAATACCTGGGTTAGCCTGAGTAATGTGCAAATTGGCTTGGGTGGTTGACACTGTCTTGGACACCACTGTACCAAAGTGAAAAGTTTTTAATGTGTTTGAAATGTTTTTAAAAGGTAAATAAATGTATTTTCCTTCTAAAAACATGTTTTAATATGTTTTAATATGTAAAAAGGTTGTGTCTGTGTGTGTGTGTGTGTGTGTGTCTGTGTGTGTGTTAGAAGAACAACAGTTTAACATTTAAATTTTCTGAGAACTCTTTGGAGTTTACTACCAAGATCCTGGAATGTGAATCTTTCACCTTTTGCCATCACTTAAAGGCCAGTTCTGTGCATGCTTTCTCGGAAGTGCTCCATTGAGTAGACATTACTCTCAGGTAAGTATGCATAGGATTAGTGTTTTAGGGAAAACATGCTTCAGACTTGGATATTTGTTCAGAAACCTCTGTTCTGATGTTCTTAGCAAATTGTTGTGGTTGTTGTATAATGATCTAATAAGTTTCCATTACATTTAATTTTTAAAATTGTTTTCTTTACTATACAAGGCTACCCATGGCTACTCAGAAACAAGTATAATTGAATAGAATGGTGCTCTTTTATAGGAAAGTAGGTACAGGATTTCTAGCTTAATATTTTTGGAAAGTGTTCCTTATACATGTTCTTTTTGTCAAGTGATTGTGATTTCCTAATGATGTGCACCTTTAGGAAAACTGCCTGTACCAAGAGAGGAGGTAAGCAGCTTCTCTTGCCGAAACCCTTTTGGAGAACCTATCCTTTGGGACAGCATTGAGGCACGGCACTAAACCTGACCAATCTAATTTCCATGAACACATGCAAGCTATCCAGTGCCATCTTCCATTTAATAACTGGAAACTAACATGTCACGGTGAGCAATGGGCCAGAAAACCACCATCCTACCAGCTGTGAATAAAAATTTCACATTATGCCTGTTTACCCATTCCTGTCCAGTATACCACAGCTTTTTATCACAGCCATTAATCTCTGTGGCAGTGGGGGAACATTTTCAAGTGCTTATTGAAAATGTCAGTATATTTCACTCTGCTGAATTTCTTTTGTGCACTATGGCAAAGGATGCAAAGCAGGCTAGCTATGCATGACTTCCCCTGTCTGATTCCCTTTATCCATGCTGCTTTTATTTTCTTCTTCCTCTTCTCATAGTGGCTGCCTCAATTTCCTCCTCCTCCTCTTCAGTTTCTTCCACCAATGTTGCTCAGATTTATTTCATAATTGCTCTTAACTTTACTAGTCTTGATTCTCCCACTACCCCTTTTGTAAAAAAGCAAATATATTTGCAATTCCTCGACTCATTCTACAGCTACTGAACTTATATAAAATAAGAATCATTAGTTTTGTTCACTAGAATCAATAGTTTTGTTTCTCCCTTTCCTATAAAGTTTGCTTTAAGTACACAGATGTATGATATTTTGTTGTCTTGTGTATTCTTTGATTTCTTCATAGTGGGTGATCTTTGTTTAGTAAGGTCTTGTTGACATTTTTGAACTTCTTATCCTTGTTTGTGACCCATAGTTTCAACTCTGGTTTTCTGGCAAGAACAGCCCAAAAGTTGGTTATTGCGTCACTGTTATAATTTTTGAAACAAATAATTCTTTACTTTCCAATTTTTCAAAAAATAGTTAAGATAGACAGCTCCTAATTAATTGTTTCACCTATCACCCAACATCTGAATACTACAAGCCACTGGCTTGTAATACAATGTGCATTGTTTTTTCATCCACTTCACCTGTTTCAATACCTACAACAGAGCACAAGGCAGCATCACAAGATCCAACATAAGACATGGTTTGAACCAAGTGATAATCTTCTTCTACCACTTACTGAGGCTACACCACTCTAGCCTTAAAAGCAGTTGCAGTTACACCACAGGAGGAGTGAAGTTATCCTCTTTACAATTACAGCTCTAATGTAATTCTGTTGTACTTTAATGCTTTTGTGTGTGCACACATGTGTGAACTAATGATAAATACAGTAGACAGCAGAATGAAAGACATGTTAGTCTGGAAAACAAGTATGCAAAAAGGCTTATGTTAATTTCAAAGGTGCTACAAGATCCCTTTGTATGCAATAAAAAAAAAATAGCTTGTAACTAGAGCTAGGCTTTGGATCTGACTGATTCTCTTAGTTATTCTGTTGATTCATTTCTTCTTTTTATATTTTGATGGTTATTATTTTACTGCTGTTAGTAGCAGTGAACGATGGTAGGAGGAAGGGATGTATATAGGTTTAACAAAGATCAATTGATCAATCAGTCGATAGATAGCAAATAGTTTTCAAGTGAAACCATGTTACAAATGGACAGAAATAAAAAATAGGAAGTCTTGGTGCCATCACAGAAAAATTGTGTATTTGCTTCCCCCTGATCTCCAGTGAGGGGACAAAAGGCAAAGGGTGTTCTATCTGTGTACAGTGGAGCAGGGGACAGAATAGGAGTATTTCAGCACATAATAAGTAAAGAGATAGTACAGGAATACCTGGTTAATCTAAATGAATATAAGTCTCCAGGACCAGATGAACTAAAAGAACTGGCAAATGTAATATCAGAACCACTGGCAATAATCTTTGAGAACTCCTGGAGAACAGGAGAAGTCCCAGCAGACTGGAGGAGGGCAAACGTTGTCTCCATCTTCAAAAAGGGGAAAAAAGAGGATCCCAACAATTATCGTCCATTTAGTCTGACATCAATTCCAGGAAAGATTCTAGAGCAGATCATTAAACAGAGAGTCTGTGAATGTTTAGAAGGGAATACCATAATCACAAAAAGTCAACATGGGTTTCAGAGAAACAAGTCATGCCAGACAAACCTGATCTCTTTTTTTGATAAAATTACCAGCTTGGTAGATGAAAGGAATGCTGTGGATATAGTACACCTCGATTTAAGTAAGGCCTTTGACAAGGTTCCCCATGACATCCTTGCAAACAAGCTTGTAAAATGTGGGCTAGACAAGGTAACTGTTACATGAATTTGTAATTGGTTGACTGGCCGAACTCAAAGGGTGCTCAGCAATGGCTCCTTTTCATCCTGGAAAGAAGTGACCAGTGGGGTCCCACAGGGTTCTGTCCTGGGCCCAGTGCTATTCAATATCTTTATTAATGACTTAGATGACAGTATTGGGGGCCCAGTTATCGAATTTGCAGATGACACTAAACTAATAGGAGTAGCTAATACCCCAAAGGACAGGATCAAAATTCAAAATGACCTGAATAGACTAGAAAGCTGGGCCAAAGCTAACAAAATGAAATTCAACACAGAGAAATGTAAGGTACTGCAATTAGGGCAGAAAAATGAAATGTATAGATATAAGATGGGGGACACCTGGCTGAACGAGACCACATGTGAAAGGGATCTTGAACATGAGTCAACAGTGCAATGAAGCAACTAAAAAGGCCAATGCTATTTTAGGCTGCATCAATAGATGTATAGTGTCTAGATCAAGGGAAGTTATAGTGCCACTCTATACTGCTGTGGTCAGGCCCCACCTGGAATATTGTGTCCAGTTCTGGGCACCACAATTCAAAAAGTATTTGGAGAAACTGGAGCGGGTCCAAAGGAGGGCAACTAAAATGGTTAAGGGTCTGGAAACCATGCCCTATGAGGAATGACTGAGGGAGCTGGGGATGTTTAGCCTGGAGAAGAGAAGGTTAAGAAGTGATATGATAGTCTTGTTTAAATATTTGAAGGGATGTCACATTGAGGAGGGAGCAAGCTTGTTTTCTGCTGCTCCAGAGACAAGGACCCGGAACAACGGATGCAAGCTACAAGAAAAGAGATTCCACCTCAACATTAGGAGAAACTTCCTGACAGTAAGGGCTGTTCGACAGTGGAACACACTCCCTCAGAGTGTGGTGGAGTCTCCGTCCTTGGAGGTCTTTAAGCAGAGGCTGGATGGCCATCTGTCGGGGATGCTTTGATGGAGAGTTCTTGCATGGCAGGGGGTTGGACTGGATGGCCCTTGTGGTCTCTTCCAACTCTATGATTCTATGATTCTATGACACATACACAATATTATTCTGTTTCTCATTCTGAACTCCCAGTCACTTCAATAACACTGTGGCATTGTGTTATTGCATACAACTCTTTCTCAACCTAGGATTATTGTACAAACTGAAAGAGAACCATTATATAGGCTATCTGGGACTCCTTTGCGTAAAAATGTAAAGTGAAAAAAGTAGCCCAGTTACCCCATATTGAAACAGAACTCTCCTGAAAATTACCACAAGTCCTTGTGATATATCAGGCTAATAAATTAATTGTATGGGAGAGGCTAGACCTAGATAATTCAGATAATCTTCACAATCCATGTTGTTTGTGGTAGTCACAAAACCCCAGAGCAGGAAGTCAGAGAGCTACTTGGTCTTGAGTATCAGTGTAATAAACCTTAGAATAGTTTTCCCACTGCCATATTAGCAGTTGAAAGTATTCTCTTTCATAAAGTGCCAGCACCCTTGCCTGTCCTTTGGTTCATGTATTGTTTAAATAATATTATTTAGATGTGAAATTGCAGTTCCTTTTCCCTGTAGTGTTCCTACTTGAAGATACTTGTTTTGATGAGGATTTTGAATAATCCTTCCCTGCTGAATATTAGTCATCATTCCAAAATAATACAGTTTGTCATCCATTTATCTTTTTTACAACTTTTTGCATAATCACATATACTGAGAAAAAGTCTTTGTAAATAGAAAAGAAAAACAAATCCCACTCTAGGTCTCCATATCTCTGTCTATCAATGTCCAGCCGTGTTGGACTGTGGACTTTACACACATTATTTCTCTTTATTAGAACATTTGTATTCAGTGGTTGTGGAAGATGACCAACCTCTTTTCTTTCTATTGCAAATCAAACATTTGTTTCTGAGGAGGGCTGGAGAAATTCAGGACTACAGGTTAAGACTTCCTCATGTGGAATTTTGAAATCAGAAATACTCCAAAATAATAAAAAAATGTCTACATGGGTGGCTGAGGTAGTGACACCTTTGCTTTCTGATGGTTCAGTGTACACAAACTGTGTTTCATGCACAAAATTATTTTAAAAAATTGCACATAAAATTACCTTCAGGCTAGGTGTTTTCATGTTTAGACTTAGGTACTATCTCCAAGATATGTCATAATGTATATGCAAATATTTTCCAGTATCCAAAAAATTCTAAATCCAAAACACTTCTGGTCTTAAGCATTTTGAATAAGGAGGCTCAGCCTGTACTCACTATTTTGTTCTAGGAGACACTTTAAGACTGAGGAACTTTGAATCTGTGGGTAAGATCTTATGGGCTTACTATATATATGTAGCAGACGTGTGAATAGTAAGAGTGACTTAATATGAGTTTACATAGTACAGAGGAAAAAAAACCCTGTAGTGGGAACATGCAAGAGTATGCAAAACTTACGTTTTGCATACTCTTGCATGTTCCCACTACAGATTTTAACTTTGTAATGCAAACTCATATTAAGTCACCCTTACCGTTCAGAATTCTGCTACATCATTTTCCTACACTCTGTAGTTCATCAATTATTTTCTTAGTGGGAATGTCTAGGGAGATATAGATGTGGCTGAGTGGATTATCTCTAGCCACATCCTGCCTTCTTTCCCCCCCTCCATATCTGTTTTTATCTGGTGCTTAGCAAATATGAAGCAATTGCACTTTACTGCCACCAGGTGGAGTACCACATTGCCAGCCCTTCCACAGAAGTCTGTTCACCAGGAGTCAGTTCAGGGGTCTGTTGACACTATGCAGTTATAGCATTATGATGCCACTTTAACTGCCATGGCTGCATCTTATGAAATCCTGGTGTATGTAGTTTGGAGATGAACCAGAGGAGCTCTCAGGAGGAGAATTCTAACCTCCTTCCCTAAATTGCAAGTCCCAAGGAACCATGGCACTATAATTATGTAGTATGAATGCATCCCTGGTACCAGCACATGGATTCCATTGAGCTCAAGCACTGTACCTTCCACCACTCACTCTCTTTAGGATTTGCTACTTGTTGCACAGGCAGGATGGGGGTCTCCATTTATTTGGGGTTGTTTGTCGTTGTTGATAACTGATCTCAAGTTGGCCTCAACTCATGCTGACCCTGTGAATGCAACTTCTCCAAGCCTCCCTATTCTTTACCTCTCTGCTCAGGTCCTACAGGCTCAGGCCCATGGCCTCTTTAAATAAGTCTATTTATTTGGCATGCTGTCTTCTTCTCTTTCTGCTTTCCTCTACCTTTCCGAGTATTATTGTCTTTTCTAATGAGCTATACCTTCTTCTGATGTGGCCAAAGCCTCCGTTTCATCTTCTCTGCTTCCAGGGACAGTTTGTATTGTGCATTAAATAATCCCATCAGAGTTATTATAGAAAAATAAGGGCAATGTTTGTGTTTACCTTGGGTTCTAGTATACGTGGCAGTTTCTTGCACATCCAGCTCTCTGGGTATGGGTTGTGAGAGATCATAACCTACTGTGGTTTGGGGGGGGGGGGCAGTCATTGTAGCGACAACCAGAAGTCATCTAGCTAATACCAGAAGTCAGGCAGGAAAATAAAGGAGAACCAGGAGTTTTACAAATCAGTTGATACTCTGGCCATCATGACACCATAATGGCTGTAGAAAAAGCAGAGCACATGTTTGCAGTGAAATACATGTTAAAAAGAAAAAAGAAAACAGCTGTACTGAAGAGAAATTTTAAGTTTTTGACTTGATCACACACACACACAAAGATAAAATGATAATGGCTCCTGGCTTGTTCAGATGATGGTTGTGCATGACTTTCTTATAAGATACTGGGAACAGTGACACGTCACAAAACATGTACTGTTTCTCCTGTCCACAGAATGGACTGAGACATTTTTTTCCCTCTGGAAGAACAGTTATGTTTAAAGACCATGTCTTTAACATTTACATGCTTACCTAATATATAAACACAACCAGAGAAGGGAGTATCCTAAAAGAGTCTAAGTCAATAGCATAGGGCAAGAAATGGAGTAAGACGGTAGTTTTTTGTTTTGTTTTTGTTTTACTGGGACTAAGGAGATTCAGATTGTGATTGACAAAATAGGTAACAGGAAGGGAGTTGGTATAATAATAATGTTATTTTTATTCCGCCTCTCCAAAACAATCGATGCAGCTTACAACAATGATAAAATTCATACAATATAAAAAGATCTACTCAAAAAACCAAAGAAATTTCAAGATTTGATGTGTTGCAAAGTTCTAGATGAATAAAGTAAAGGTATTCATATGTTTACACAGTTGGTACCTATATGGCTTTGTAATATATCCAAACCTTTAATAAGTTTTTGTGATGTTGTCAGATGCCTGGAGAACATCTTAATGATCATATTTTCCCTCACTTAGCTTAATTTACCTCTGTACGATGCTATGTGATCTCCAAAGAATTTGATGATATTGATTCTTGGGTCCCTTCTGGGAGAAAAGCAGCAAACAAACATAACGAATGAATGAATGAATATTCAACCTGGCAACCATTTATAATTTGGCTAATATTATTTGTTTCATTCCTTATCAACCAGTTTATTTAGATCTTTTGGTCAAGAATAACCTCCCCATCCTTTACTCTTGAATGTCTTAGTAAAATATATGCCCCAAAGAGACAAGCAGTCTAAGCTTGTTGAAATCAATGTTATGGAGATGCTTAGCTCTGCTGGATTGTGGTCAATTTTATTAGTTTGGCAGAAACTAGACTAATACTGTACATCTAAGTACCCACTTTTAAATTTCCATGGGGTGGTTGTTTCATATTTAATACACAGCCTAGGGGACATAAAAATACATGATTTAAATATGACCTTTAATATAAACAATTTGGTTAGTACATGACAGGAGACTGCCAACAAATACCAGGTGCTGTAAGGCTATATTTCGAAGGAAGGAACTGCCAGAACCACCACTGAGTTTTCCTTGCCTAAGAAAACTCTTATGAAATTCATAAGTTCACCATAACTCATCAGGCGACCTGAAGGCACATATATAGGCATCATCACCATAAACTTATTATGTTTTTTTTCTAATATTTTTAACCATGTAGAGTTTCATATGACATAGCACTGCCCCCCCCCCCATATCTTTGTTTTTGCAGAATTGTATCTAGTTGTTTGCATATAACCATAACTTTAGACATGGAATTTGGCACGACTGCAGTCCTTCAGTGTGCCTTCACTGGTCAGGCCTGAAAAAGTTTGCATAAATAGAGATTCAGATTGCAACCCTATGTATACTTTCCTGTGAACTCAATGGATATTAGGCCTTACTACTGCAGACATGAACAGAATTGCGCTATAGTAAAATATAAGCTGCATCTCAGTGGTCACCATCACCAGCCAGGAACCTGTAGCAAAGGGAGATGAGATGGGAAGTGGCCTATTTAAAGACCACTGGTTCTCCTCCTTCCACTCCATTACTGTTCTCTTCAATGTTGTATCATTTCTAGATGTGGGGAAATATGACTGTCTTGTTTTTTATTAATTGCATATAAGTCATCTTGAGTGCCTTTTTAGCTGAGGAAACAGGATTAAAATATCCCAAATGAATAAATATCCAGATTTTGCAGATGGGAGGCCAAAATAGAATAGAATAGGGACTGATGCGAGATTTTGTCCAGAGAGCTGATAACAGCTTTTTGAATATGTGGGACAAGGTTGTGAGGTTCTTATCTTGGAGTCAAAACAGGTAGGTGTGAGACTCTTAAGAACGCATTTGTGGCACAAAGGACGTAGCAGTGAAAATGGAAGAAGAGAAAATGCTGACTCTCTTCCTTCCAATCAGCCTTAATTCTACCTTCCACCATCCATTTTTGCAGTGCCCATACTACCAAATTCATTTAACTTAATGAGCTAAATCCACATGGCAATTTTGCTTGTGTGCAGTAATCTTTTCTTTAACGGTCCTTATGACTGGGCTTCACCTCACGTTTGTGTGCATTTAATGTACCCACATGGGGTAACTGATTACAAAAAGCTCTTTGGGTGCTTAAGGAGATTTACGGCGCTGGGAATTTAAGGATACACTTTGGTGCTAGCAACAATAAACTTTGCTCAGTACATCCAATTAATGCCAAATTCACTCGTGTTAACCAAGCGAGAGAAGTGCCAATCATGACGGGGAACTGTGTGTGTTGTACACAAGTCTAGAATGAATGGCAGGCAGTTGATGAGGACTCGTTAAATTGTGGCCGACACAACCATAATTTTATATGTTAATCTAATATTGCCCTGAAAGGCGAGCCATTGAAATTGGCCTGTTCAAGCTTTTCATGACACTCTCCGCTCCCCCATCAAAATCTCTCCTGTGGACCCAATTTCCTGGTTCAGCAGGGAGTATTTGAGCATGGCCAACTGCACAGTAGTTGCCAAACAAAGAGCATCAATGGGCAATTCACAGGTGGCTCTAATCACACCAATTAAAAGGGAGACCAAAGGCAGCCTTGTAGCTCTCAAATGCACCTCACTTCTTCCGAGGCTGTAGGCATGATGTCCAAACAGAATATCCAGTAACTGAAGCTGCTACTCCTTTGGGGATATGAGCAATATAGGAGCTGTGAAAAGGGATTTCCCAGCTTGTACAAGCTAGTGAGTATCTCGAGAGTGGATAGCTTGAGGAGGGATTGGATGTAACAACAACAACAACAACAACAACAACAACAACAAAGATCTATGTTGGATCAGGCCTATATAGCCCAACAGTCTGTTCCCATCATAGCCAATCAATCAATCAAGTCTGTGGAAAGCCTGTCAGGAAGACATGAGTACAGCTGCACTCTCCATCTCACGTTCCACAGCAGCTGATACTGACATTGCATTATGTATGGAGAGATAGGAACTAGTTTTCATCACATTACCCTTAGCACTGAACCAATGAGGGTAAGGCATTAGGTAAAGAGAGGTGAAAATAAAAGGAAGAGCAATAATGAAAGAATGAGTACATTAGCTACTTGTTGAATAGAGGGTTCTTAGTCTAAGAAAGGACTGTACTTCAGAGCTAGGATAAGTAGTCCTGTCAACTGCCAGATTCTGAGAGTTGTAATAAAATAAAAAGTAGCTATCCTCATTTATACCTCAACCTTTGCACTTCTTTGGAATATTTTTATATGATTTACCAATGGAAAAAATGCACAAAATGAATATATCAGTGCACAAAATGGTTATATCTATGAATATACATAAAATGAGATAAAACTAGATTCAAGTAGGAATGGTTATTTGCCAATGTGTGTGGATTAGGCAATATTGTGTACAAAAAGTGTGCTTCAGGAGAAGTGTGCACTTTCTTTTTTTAAAAGCAAACCGATGCAAAAATACCATACATTCTTCTAGAGCAAAGATGGACAACTTCCAGACACATTACCCAGGAACCCAGTGGGGCCCAGCCATTTTGTCATTATCTTTTCTTTCCTTGTCTCCTCTTTCTTTCCCTCCTCCTCCTCCTCCTCCTCCTCCATTATCATCATCTTTCCATTCTTGGGACTATAGGGGCCAATTTCAGCTGTTTGAGGCCTGGGGAAGGCAATAGAGAGGGAGATTCTGGGCAATATGGTCAGAAAAGTAGTTTTTCTGCAATTTGCCCAGGGATGTCCTCTCATTTTACCATGGTAAAGGCACCAGGAGCATGTTCACCCTTTTTAGTGTCTAACAGAGACAGACTTCTTTTTGGCAGTGGTTGGACAATAACAGAAAACATGAGAACTGCAATTTGGAAAGTGGATGACCAGCATCTTTGGGTCAGATGGCCTGTAGAAATATGGAATTGCCTCTGAGTCATAGTGCAGTTTAGCATATAAACAGGGGCAGTCCCATATTTAAGGAATCGTTGTTAATTGATTCTCATAGTAGGGGATTCTGGTTGAAATCTGGGCACTTCTATTTTCATAGCTTGTCCTCAACCACTTATGGCCTTTCACTTTTTCAAAGGCAGGCATGAAATGCTAAAAGTTTGATAGAAAAGAGATGTAGCTCCATTATGAAAGCAGTGCTTTCTGATGTCATTTCTAATACAAAGGTAGAATCAAATGGAAAGATTGGCCAAGAAGGTTAGATACTTCTCCTTTCCTCCTCCAAATTCCATTGGGGAAGTTTACTGCTGGCAACTGTACAATCAGACCATTTACACTTCAGACAGGAAAGCCACTACTATAAAATGATCACCAAGTGGTGTTTTCCTCTCCTCATAAAAGGATCCTCAGCACCATATCCAATGTGTAGTCTAACAGCTGTATTAGGAAACTCAGTGTGCATGTGATAAGCTGCTCTTCCTGAAATTAGGATGGAAGGAGGCTGTTCAAATGGGAAGTTAAAGTAGAAAAATGCTAGAAGCAAGTAGCTGTCAGACTTCCTAATATTAGCATATCAACACTTTTGACATTCTGTTTAATTTCACAGATTTGGATATGGTGCTATGGAGCTAACAACTGGTCTGGCAAGAGCTTATTTTTTGCCATTTGATCAGACATGTGACAAACCAAAGTTAATTTAAGTGGGAAAGCAATTGCTTCCTGTCTCTTTCTTGCAGACACATCACAGTGAGTAATTTATTTGTGTAATCGATTACTTAGTGGACTACAGATCCTAGAATCCTCCAGCTAGCTTGCAGATGATTGGATACTGTAGAAAAGAACCAGAACTTGCCCAAGTTCTGGCTGTACCATGCTTTTGCATTAACATCCCAACCAAGATAATATGTGGCAAACAACCCACAGAGTAGCCACTATGACAAGAGTATGATCACCACATGTTAATCAGTGTTGCATTCAACATCATGGCAGAAGACATTCACTCATACATTAAGATTTCCCCATCCTCTCCCCCCTGCTTTAATAAGTCTTCCACCCCCTTGGAGCCAATATGGACATGGGGGGGGGGGGAAGCAGGCTGTGGTGGGGCACATTTCATCCATGGTGTCCATTCTGTTGGTGGGCTGAGATGACTGGACACGTCTGTTGATGCTGCTGCTGCTGCTGTTGTCTTCAAGTCATTTCCAACCCACGGTGACCCTAAATCAAATCTCACTGGGTTTTCTGGGGTGAGAGTGTGTGACTTGCCCAAAGTCACCCATGGCTGAGAATTGAACCCTGATCTCCAAAGTCCTAGTCCACTTCTCAAACAAACACTCCACACTGGCTCTATATAATTCTTACTCTTCATATTTTTAGGAATATAGGTTAGAAGAAGTTTAGAATCAAATAAGGCAGTGTGACAGTCCAAGAAAATAAATGAATATCTTAAACATTCCCTCCAGCCTTTCTTTAGGATTTTATCCTTTTAGAAAACACTTTTGAAACTTAGTGGATGTTCTCAGGTATTTGAATATAATAAAACCCACTGAATTTGCAGTCCTGAAAAAAAAAATCCAAACTGTGCTAACCATCATGCTATCCAGGATACCAACAGAATGGAAAGGCACAATTGAGCTATTGAACTTTAGACTGGCGGTTACAGACAAAAGGCTTTGATGAATCTGTGGAGACCATGGAATTCAAAAGATGCATTTGGCATGTCATCACAGATCAGTTAATAAGGCAGTTGTCTAATTATGTAATTAGGCCTACTATCCACATGCCATTAGGGATTAACTTAATTACAAAATAAGCTCCCAGAAAGAAAGAAAAAAAGAAAAGAGCAACCATAGAAAGGTGAACTTTTGTTCCTCTGCTCCTAGGTCAGTTTGTCAGATATTCAGAAAAGAATGCAAAGTAATATGAAGATAATGCTAATGATAAATGCAGAGGAAAAAGTAACCGTTGTAGAGCACACTCTCCCAATGTGCAATGGCAGATCAGTAGATTATTAGCATCTCTAAGGATCTGATGTATTTTATATGCATAGGTGTGTAGTACCTATTTTTCCTAAGGAAAAACAGTTTCAGAAGAGATGCCTGGGGCAAAGAAAAGGCAAGGGGAAGGGACTTCATCCTTTCTCTGTTCACTATCTATCTGCTGTAATCCTCCTCTGTCAAGATCTGTTTCCATGATCATGGCAAGACATGGTTGGGGCCAGAGTGCAGACAAATGCTCTCATGCATTTCGAATTTGCAACAATTTTAAATGACTTCAGCTTCAGTAAACAGAAATGTCACAGATTGAAAAGCAGTTTATTAGTAAAGATGGGATAAATCAGTGTTGCATGGATATAAGAGCCAGATCCTTGACTGGAATTAAAGCTGGTCATGACTATTTGCATAAACCATTCCATAATATGAAGATGAGGAGGGGAGACATGTGCTGGTATTGCAGGTCCAGCCATACTTGTATTTCACAATCTGTCCTGGACAAGTCTGCCTCAAGATGGAGCCTGAATCATCTATTACCAGATTAAAGGAGAGTGGAACAGTTAGCCCTAAGATGCTGACTCCCACTGCTCAAATCTCTATGTACGGATGTAATTCTTCACTACATTTTCTCTAGAAGGTAGTAATGAGTAATTTCAGAAAATTTTCCCCCACTGTGAAAACGTCTTCAAAAAATCATGCAATTCTAGGAGGCTATGTGCAAGTTGGGACTTATTATGTACAAAATCCACACACGATTGTTTTGCTAAGAAAATGGCATTTTCTGTGCAGGAAACAGCATTTTCTGTATGGAAAATAAGTCAGAAATTATCAATGTAGATATATTTATTTCCTGCACACAATATGTTGTTTTCAATGCATGGGTCAAAATAATGACTTAATCTCAACATTGTGACTCCAGGGTCTCAGTTCAGATGAAATGGGAAACTACAGATAACTGGTGATGCCCTGGCTTATCATGGCATGATTATCTATTTATTTATTGAATGTTTATTTATCTATTTATCCCACCTTTCTCCCAAAAGGGGATTCAGAAGAGAAATTTAGGAGAGAAGTGTTGGCATGTGAATGAAGTACATGGGGACAAGATTCATGTACATCTCACTTTATCAGGATATGATACATTGATCTCAATGAGGCCACTGGGAACCTGCAAGAGACATTTTCCCCAGCTGACACTTGTATGCTTGGCCCCATTCTTTACTCAGGACCTGCACACTTATACTCCTGGAGGATACAATTCTGTCCAATTTCTATCCAGTTACGTCCAATCATTCCATCCAATTTCATGGCTGTCTGTCACAGGCCAGTTGTTGAAGATGACTATTCTAAGTCAATGCCAATGGGTGGTATGGTATTTTAAACTCAAAGAAACATGTCCAGTTTCACAAAAAATATAGTCATGCCATTATAAGACATAATTTTGCACTTTAAAAATGTTATGAACACAGAAATCTTGCAGCTATATTTACAGGAAAGTTATAAAGAAAACATCATATATATACATGGAGAGAGAGAGGACTGATAAGTACAAATATACTCCGTACACAATAATTTTCTTCGGTATTCCATACTGAATATGAAGCTTGCTTTATTTCTTTCAAAGTGAAGCCTGGGTCTTTATATGTCTATCAGGAAGCCGGTAAAAACTTGCCGAATGCACAGCGCTAATCATTAGCAATACTTTAGCATCTCCCAGGATGCTCTTAGTTTTCTGCTTTCAACAGAACCTTTCTCTCATGTACTATACTCCTTTCAATATATTTGATACTTGTGAATTCAAAAGGGTTGCTTTATGGCTACATTATTTATGTTCACAATCTACTGATAGCCTCCAGTAACTCATGAGTGGCAGAGAAAAGAACAGCAATAAATGAGCAGGTAAAGATCATTAATAATGACGAGGAAGACCCTAAAAAAATAAATAAATCTGTATATGTCCTCTGAAATCAATGCAAGGGAAAAAACACACACCTAATTTATAGTGCTGAATTTTTGCCCCCACTGCTGTTTAGGTGTCTAACTGCTTTAGGCAGGACGATATTCATCTCCATCCTTCAACCAAGCATTCTTCCACTCTTCTGAAAATACTTTAAGGAAAGGACGGTTTTTGGATGCTCCCATCTTTAGTTTGTCTCACATTTAAAAAATTTCAACTTGCATGGGTAGCAAATCGGACTGGGGTGCTATTGGCCTTTTTTGTGTAAAAGTAGTGGACAGGAAGGGAGACACATCATTATGTACCTCCTTTCTGTCATTTATAGTGGGTGCCATTTGGGAATAATCACCATAATTTTTAACGTAATAACAATACATTTCAGCACAGTGGGAAGATATGACCTGGTGATTTGTGTGCTTTTTGTTCAGTCTGCTATCCAGCTGCTAACTGTTGGCAAATTTAAGGCTCTTGCTCTCCTCCCTGATGGTTCCTTTTGTTCTAAACAGTCTTGCAATATATCCACACGATCATAGCAATCTGATACAATTGTAACTGTCACGGCTCCATTCTATAGAATCTTGGGATTTGTAATTTGGTGAAGAATTTAACAGATTACTTAGAACTACAGTACTGGAGCTTTCTTGTGAAATCCCATCTTCAATTGGAAACCTTCTCTGAAATCTCTTTTGCCAAGAAAACCCTAAGATAAGGTCTCTATAAATTGAAGTCAGCTGGAAAGCACATGACTATAACACAACCTTCAAATGGTTTACAAACCAACGAAGAAGATCCAGCAAATGTTTCACTCAGCCAAGGACAAGAGAGACCCTCTCACAGCCGCAGGAGTCTACTGCATTCCATGCAGCTGCGGTCAGGTCTACATAGGGAACACCAAATGCAGTGTGCAGACAAGAATCAAAGAACATGAAAGACACTGCAGACTGGGTCAACCAGAATAATCAGCAGTAGCAGAACATGCTATAAACCATCCTGGGCATAAAATGCTGTTTGAAAGCACTGAAATTCTGGACCATGCCAACAACTACCATGTCAGAATGCACAGGGAGGCCATTGAAATCCATAAACACCTGGACAATTTCAACACAAAAGAGGAAACCCTGAGAGTAAACAAGGCTTGGCTCCCAGTCTAGAAGGACAGCAAGGTCAAGACTCAACCTATGCAAATGAGAAACAGCATAAGGCCAGGGGATTCCCAGCAGACAATGAGCATCAGTTAGCAGACATTAATCCTTGCTTGCATATCCTCCCACCCTGAGGACTACCATTAGCAACAGAACAATACATTTGCAAATTACTCCTTCCTTCCCAGGGTCACACAGGATATATATCTCCATCCTTTTCCAGGTTCTCATTCTCTGAATATGCCAGCCACAGATGCAGGCGAAACGTCAGAAAGGAACTCTTCCAGAACATGGCCACATAGCCCGAAAGCTCCACAAAAAACCACGTCAAGTTTGTTCTTAGGTTTTAACACACTGAAGGATGGTATGGCTAATGAGACTCTGTTTTCAGTGGCATCCGCACAAGTTCAATAGGTGTAATATGGAGCCTGGTTTATTCTCCAGTGTAAAAACAAAAAGTAGGGATATCTTCTAGTCAAACTTAAGTGTTTGTGCTTCACTCCAGCTAAGTAGAGGTAGGGGACAATGGCTACATCTTCTTCTCTGGGTATGAAAGCTGGAGGCTCACACACACAATGCCTCCCCCTGGTCATTGATTAGATTCAGAACTGCACCCATCTACTATCTCACTGCCTATGTATAACAGGGCTGCATCTGAACTACAGAAATAATCCAGTTTGACACCACTTTAACAGCCATGGCTCAATGCTATGAAATTCTGGGAACTGTAGTTTGTTCTGGCACCAATGCAGATGAAGCCCAGAAGAAGAAGATTACGGTGATGATGCCGAGGAGTAGGCCAATCCCTCCTCCCCCTAAAAAGGGAGGAGGTTGTTTCTTTCCAAGGTACCCAAGGGCGACCAGATAGCTGAGTGCACCCTGTAGTCACTAGTTGGCTGGGGAATAGACTTGCCCCCAAGACTCCCTGGGTGCACTTGTGCATCCAGGATGGAGACATTGTGCAAGAAGGTACTGGATGCTTACTTGTACAACAAGTTTAAAAGCTATGCTAGAATAAGTCGCTAACAAGATTCTGGCCTAGGTGCTTAAACTTAACCTGTTAATCTATCCAATGATCTCTTGTTCTGCCCAAATGGAGTAAAATGTGTCCTGATAGTTTTGATGAGCTCCGGAGGTGTCATGATCCCGGAAAAGAGCATTTTGGAACTGTTCAAATATTAACCAAGTATTTCAGAGTGTAATTCTTATTATAATCCATCAGATGAAAGGATACCAGGTATCAGCTAACCCTAAGGCTATTTCATTGTGTGATTTTAAAGAAAAGATTGTGTCTGTAGATTTACAATGTCTATAAGGACTATTATTAGCTTCCAGGAGGTATGTAGGCCCCACTGTGGAAAATGTCAGAACTATCTAGTTTTTCAGGTCATTTTCAGGAAATCTGGCTAACAGCTTCTCTTATAAAAAATAATGTGCTTTTCATGAGAGTAGTGTTATCTACAAAATAGTAAATTCATACAAATGGTTGCTAATTTTTTGTATAAAAAAATTCAAGGCAGGGTCAAACCATTTGTTATTTCTTTTGTATTATTAATTTTCATAATGACTATTTTTTCTTATTATTATCATGTTTTATTTATTTAATGTAACTTAATAGGTTTTTTTTTTAAAAAAATATTTGTTTATGTGATATTTATTTTGGGGATTCAAATAATCAACTATTTGCATTTGAGTACAAATAATTATGATAGGCTTCTTCCCACTGTGAAAGAAAACAAATATTCCTCCAGTGTTCTCTCCATATTTAAATGTTCCAAAATACTGTGGAAGGATTACTCTGAAGAGAAATATACATGTATTTCTGTGTAACCCTTTCTTTTCTGTAAAAACAAATTTCCGCACATGCTTTTTCCTTTGGAATAGTTCTTCAGGAACACTTTGGAATATTAAATACCAGGAAAAAGTTTCACAAAATTCTAGCTGGTCTATTCCCAACTGTCAGAACACCCGTTTTTCAAGCTGGGAATCGATAATTATGAGTATTCTTTCTGCTCCTAATTTACATGTTTAATGCTACTGTATAGTGTTTCTGCTATTTAAAAAATGTTGTCGTTATTAAAGCTTACCTATTGTTGGATTATGCCCATCCTTCCAATGAAATAATTATGTACTAATGGGACATAAGCTCTAAATTGGAACAAAATAACTGTTTTCAGCTTGATTCACACTGAGGCTGCATCTACATAATTAATGCAGTTTGACATTGCTTTAACTGCCATGGTTTAATGCTGTGGAATGTGGAGATTTGTTGTTTTGTGAGACATTTCACCTTGTCTGTCACATCAAACTACACATCCCATGACTCCATAGGATGGAGCCATGACAGTTGGTGTCAAATTGATTTAATTCTGCAGTGTGATATTAGCCTGAGTCCAGAAGCATTAGTATGAACTAGATACATTTTGGATTTAGCTGAAATGTTCACGGATCACTTTTTGAGATCAGTACTATAATGAGCAAAAACTCTTTGACAGGGAATCCTGAAAATGTATATCCCCCCCCCTCCAGTTCTGAAATAGTAAATAATTTCCACTCAATTATAATGTAATCCTAAACTCTAATAGGGCAGCATTGATTAACCAGGGTGGGAAACATTAAACCTCTCTGCACAGTGCTAGATTCTAATGTACTCCAGATGAAGCCATTAGGAACAGCAGCAAAATGCCCTTGTCTTAACACTTCTCAAAAGCTTCTGCTTCATTAGAATTCCAGCACCTATCAAGGAAAAACGGAGGGTCAGAAATAACCAAGTATAGCAGTTAAGTCTAAAAGCAATTGTACAAATTATGATGAAATAATGCTTAGAGGATTTCTTTAAAAACAGTGGTTAAAATACATAACAGATATTTATACCTCTAACCCTCACTGTGGTAACCTCTTCTCTTTTTTTTCTTTTTTTAAATGAAAGTTAATTTAAATGTTTCATTTAGGAAAACTTTATATTGTTAGAATAGGAATACAGTAATGGAAGTCAGTGGAAGCCCTGCTCTTAACTGGCCATATTTCTTGGAGGTTATTAAATATTTCAAAGACTAGCACAGAGGTTTCCAGCTTTCACCCCAGCTGCTTTAGAATTTTCATTCAAAATAGGCTAAGGATGTCTTCTTTTCACAAAGCCCTAGTGCAGGTTTCACTGGGTTTCATGCTTTTAGGTACTCTCCTCCAGTAGTAAAATTTTCTTCCACTTTTATAGGAAGTCTTGTTCCCAAAGCCTTTCAAATATAAGAAGCTACTTTGTGTCAGTTTCCTGTTTCCTATTTATTGGGACTCTTGTCAATTACAGTGGCCTGTTACTCCCTTTCTTCTATTGTATAAAATTAAGCAACTAGGATCAGCCTAGCATAGTGGTTTGAGTGTTCGGCTACAACTCTGGAGACCAGGATTCAGTTCCCTGCTCAACCATGACATCCACTGGGTGACCTTGGTCAAGTCACATGCTCTCATCCTCAAGGGAAGGCAATGGCAAACCTCCTCTGAACAAATCTTGCCAAGAAAACCTCAATGAAGGTTTGCCTTTAGGATCACCATAAATCAGAAATGACTTGAATCAGAAATGACTTGAACCCACTTGGTGACCCTGGGCATGTCAAACTCAGAGGATGGCCTCAGAGAATGGCAATGGCAAAAACCCCTCTGAACAAAACTTGCCCAGAAATCCTCATAATAAGTTCACCTTAAGGCCATCATAAGTTGGGAATGACTTGAAGGCACACAATAACATCCAATCTAAGTAGGAGATACTTATGGAGCAAATTGTATATTGCAATATACAAGCCTAACTCTGTCAATGAGTGACTTAAGCCAAAGATTGGCTTCTCATACCTGTGACTAACATTTTCTCAATTCAGATTTCCAGTTCCCTAGATCCATATTAGAACACTGCAGGAAAATCTAGTTTTTGGAGTAAATCTAGTTGAAATATGAGTTTCTTGAGAAGCAAGCAGTGAAGCCATTGGAGGGAAGGAGGGCAGACAACAAATCAGGAATAAAGTTGCAATGCAGTGGTTAGTATTTAAGGTTCCAAGAAGTCTGTTGTTTTTCACAATTTGATTGAAACAGTAATATTACGCATTTATATATATAGTTCCATTTAATGGGGTTGCAGCTGACATTCTATCACTGTCTAATGTGGAAGAAAAAGAAGACATTCTCATTATTATTTTTTTATATTTTAAAATAAATTTTATTATATAAATCTAAAAAGAGCAAACAAACAACAAGCATCAGAAAGAAGAAAAAAACAAATAGCAGCAAATCTATGAACTAGATATAAGCAATTGTCACAACATCTACATAAAACGAAGTCTAACAAAAATACAACAATTACACAGGTAACATATTAATATACTTAACAACAAAAACTCTCTGTTCTTACACTTCCAAAACCCTCTGTTCTTAACTCCTTTCCATTCCCTCTCCAGTCCTTTCTTCTTCTTTTCATCCCTTATCTTTCTCTGCTCCTTTGGTTCTGTATCTCACTTTCTACCTCGTTTCCTTCTTTTCTGCCTCTTAGCATTTTACTTACTCTTACCTTCCTTTACATACTTAAATCCTCATGTTCTTTTTTGTACCATGTCTGCATTGCTTCTAATCAAATAAAAACAAATAGAACAAAATGTAAAACTCAAAATCACAAAACATATAGAGCAAGTGGTCTTCTTTTATACATATACATATAGATAAATACTGACAATCAATGCTAAATTGTTGTTCATTTTTTTCAATCCTAAAGTAGCTATTTCTCCCCATTGCTGTCTTTAAAAAATTATCACCAAGTCCCAGTCACTATAGAATTTTTCCAGTGTATTGTCTTTTAACAGTTGAGTTAGCTTATCTGCTTCCATTATGTCATAAAGCTTCCAAATCCAATCCTCTTTTGCAGGTATCAGTTCTTTTTTCCAATTTTGGGCAAATGTTATTCTGGCTGTAGTAATCAAATCAAATAATATTTTCCATATATTTTTTTCTAAATCATCCTCCATAATTCCTAATAAATAAAACTCAGGTTTCAATTCTATTTTAGTTCCTAGCATTCCATTAATTGTTTTATTAATCATATTCCAGTATTTCGTAGCCACTCTGCACTTCCACCAACAGTGGAAGAAGGTTCCTGGCGATTTTTTACATTTCCAACAGTTGTCTGTTGTATTTTTGTAAATTATAGCTATTTTGTCCAGCAACATGTACCATCTATAAAATAATTTGTACCAATTTTCTCTTAAATTCTGTGAAACAGTATATTTCAATCCTTTACCCCACACTTTCTCCCATTGTTCTAATTTTATAGTATGCCCGACATCTTCTGCCCATTTTATCATAACTTCTTTTACAACTTCTTCTTCCATCTGATATTCCAGCATTTTTTTATATATTGTCCTGATTGTCTTTTTCTTTTTCTCAAACAGGATTTCCTCTAATTCTGTTTTATCCTCAGCCATTCCTTGATCTTTAACATCTAACTTAGCCATTGAGAGACATTCTCATTATTGCCACCTTCCCTTCACCCCACCTTGCCAGCTCTTCCCACTTTGTTCTATCTGGTCCTCTGCTCTTTGTCATGCTGCACTGTTTACATGCCTTTTGTTTAGAGCAGCACTTGCAGCTTTTCTTTTCTTTTTCTTTTTTAAAAAATATTTTTAAAAGGCTTTTTTAAAAAAAATCATGGGGCAGGAAAACCCTATGATACACATATACAAACAGCTTCTTCTGTCTCTCCCAGTCCTACTGGCTAATGCTGCCTTGTTCTTCTGAGTCAGAGAAGAAGGTGGCCTCAGAAGGCAATGGCAAGGCCCAGGTGTACCTCCTTTTCTTCTTCTTCAGTCTATTTGTTCTTTTATTTCTTTAAAATATTTTGTATAGTATACATACTGAAGAGCCAAATCCTTCTTGAGGCAGTGCAGAATATTAAAAAAAAATAAAGCAATAAAATATGGCACAGCAATTCACAACTGATTTTCCACCTCTGTTTTCTCTCTTCCTTCTCTCAGCCAGACACTCTGTCCATCTCTCAACCACTTCCTCTCCTTCCTTTTCCTTTTCTTCCCACCAACTTTGCAGCTTGGCTCTTGCCCTGTGCTCCTTCACATGCCTGTTTATTGTGCTGCTGGGCAGCAACTACTGTATTGGGTACAGCATGGCATTGGGCCATGGGGATTATGCAGAGGTACTGGTCACACTGGAAAGTGGGCTTATTCCCATTGGTGGATCCCATACCACAAGAGATAAAATTGGTGCTAGAAAGTAATACAGATGCCAAGATAGACTCTGGGTATTTTGTACGTTATATAGAAATAGCTGTTCCTATAAACAGACTGTTGCCATAAACATGTGGAAGAGGAGACAGCAGCACCTTTCATCACAAATTAATAGCCAACATTTCAAAGATGTCACCAACGAAGAAAGTTTTTGGTAAGAAAGCAATCTAGGCAGATCAGCAATACTGGCAACTATTGAGGCACACACTTCCAACCTATGCCACAATTCTTCTTCCTGTTTTTCATTGTCTGTTTCACATCTGAACAAGAAAGGAGTCACAGTGGGAAAAAGGAGCAGCACCTTTGGCTGTGTCTTCTGCTTGGAGCCAGAATTTTTGATAAGTGAGAAAGTTTGTCTCTCGGAAGAAGGCTCACTGAGGTGTAGGGATATAACTTACAGCTGTTTTGAGAATGTTATAGAATACTCATATCCAGATTCTGACATGGTCCAATCACAACCTTCTAGTTCTAACTTTGGCTTTCCAAATTCAGGTCTGCATCTGCTACAGATATGCTAAACATATCCCGTTTCTTCTCCTTACCTGCCAATTCTTTTCCTACACCTCCACAAGTGAAGCCTTTTGTCTGCCTTTTCTGATTCTCTCACCGCCGGTCATGTTTTTGAAATCAAACTTTGGCAACCATACATCTGCGAACTGAGATGTCTGCATTCTCAGTGCACCCACTCACAGATGCTCTCACTGTCTTCTGCAAACATGCTTTTCCAGCATTAATGCAATGAGCAATGCAGTGACATGAGCAGCCACTGGCATGTATCAGAACTGATTCAGGTAAAATGTTCACAATTAAGTCTGGCCTGTCTTCCTTCCTGAACTCTGAATCCTGATTCTAGTCTCCAAAATATTTAGTACCCCAATGATACCAAAAACAACCTATAAACATGAAAACATATTCTAAAAGATCAAATGGAGAAAAAATTCTGTGACGGGCTTCTCTTGGTCTGCTTTTCATATTCATGTTTCATATTCATATGCATATTAATGAAACCTGATGCTGATTTCACTTATTTCTGCTTCCCCATCACCTCATTACCATATATTTTCACAATTGCTATAATTAGGTCTAATTACACAATTAGTGGAACCCATGCAGGATCATGTCACTAGAATGTATAATGATGTGCAATTACATAATTACCACACATAATGGCATTAGGGTGCCAACCCTCTGAAAATGTTACAAAGAAGTGTTGTGTGGTTTAAAAAGAGGGTTACATTTGTCTTCTTCACAGTGAAGGAAATCAGTCCACGATGTCAACAAACTTTAATAAAAAAAGATGATGGGCAAACTCTCTTATAGGTAGAAATGGATTTCAAGTGCATAATTAACTCCAGGGCCTCTCTACGAAATTAGTTATTTTGTGAAGTAAAATGAGTAATGACCTTTTGTTCTGTATTTGTCATATATGGTCTTACCTCAAAGTTATGCCTTTGTTGTAAGTATGTTGAACAGACATAATACTGAGAGTGCAATTTTTGTTCTTAGTGTGTGTGTGCTATATTTCACCATGTATGGGGCATTCACGGCTGTTGCAATTCCTAGGAGAAATAGAGTTGCAATGGGTATTACATGTACTTAATAGATTTTGCTCTTGATATAATTAGAGGTTTTTCGAACACTTTGTTTACTTCTGCACAGAACTATAAAAGGCTTTCTTTTTATGTATATTGATGTATACGTAATAACAAAACAACAGTTGTTACCCAGGGGTGTCGAGGGCAAAAAAGGCCATGGGCTGCATGCACACATACTCGTTTAGTGGGTCCTAGAACCATGGTTCTCTTCCTGGAAAATAATTCACACAAAAGGGATAATTGCATTCCTGGAAGACTCAAATAAGAGCATGCCACCCCAGAGAATGAGAGAGAGAACTTTTTTAAAAATGCTATATATGAAACCAGAGTGCATATATTGTGTTGGGGAAATTTGCCCCTCTTTCCAGATTGGAGGTGATAAATCCAAAACACACTGCAGAAGTAATCCAGTTTTAGACTGCTTTGACTGCCCTAGCTCAAAGCTAGGAAATTCTGGAAACTGTAGCTTTTGTTTGATATTTATCCCTTCTCTGTCAGAGAGCTCTAGTGCCACAATAAACTACAGTTCCCAGGATTCCCTAGCACTGAGCCAGGGGAGTTAAAGCAGTCCCAAACTAGATTATTTCTGCAGTGGTATTTGGACCTTAGTGAACTGAGAGCATCATTCAGACTGAGCAATCCAGCACCATAACAAAAATACATGATGGGACCAAATGTGCCTCCATCCTGATAATGATAAAAGCGTGTGCATCCCGAAAAAGGGATAAAATGCGCAAATGATTTTCACACATAGACTGCGACAAATCTCTCTCTGTGTGTGCGTCCCGGCCTTCCCTCAGCAGTTGCTCCTTTAAGAGCCCCGGCTATAGGGGAAGGCTGAAGAAAGACAGGCATACACAGGAAAGAGCGAGGGGGAATTCAGCCTTTTCTCTATTTTGCTTGTTCTGTCCTTGCCGTTGCCTCAGCAGCTGTTTCTTTAAGAGCTCTAGCTAGGAGGGAAGGCTGAAGTGATCCCCAAACTGTCCCCTTTAAGAGATTTTGGACCTTAGCTCCCAGAAGCCTCAGCCACATTGGCCAATAGTCTGGGATTCTGGGAGCATAAGTCAAAAATCCCTTAAAGTGGACAGTTTGGGGATCACTGCAGCTGAATCAGGAGACACAGACAGAGAGAGAGAGAGACTACTCTTTCAAACGGGAAGAATTTCTCCCAACTTCGAATGGAGCCAATTAGGATTCATGTAAATTCGCTAGTTTAGCGAATTTACATGAACCCCTGCTCCATTCGGAATTACTTCCCATTACCCGAAAATAACCCCCTCCTGCCCGAATTTGCATGCGAAGCTTTAATTCGCAATAACATAAAACCCATGATTGCATTCGAATTGGCTTCCCTCTTGCCCAAATTTGCATGCGAAGAGTTAATTCGCAATAACGTAAAACCCATGATTGCATTCGAATTGACCTTAAATTATACTTCCAATTTAGCCTCATATGAAAGAGTCCAGAGAGAGAGAGACAGAGAGAGAAGTGTGCAGGGACTCAGACTTCACTCTCCTATCTCTCTCTCTTTCTGCCCTTGCATCAGCTGTTTGTTGTAAGAGCTCTGGCTATGAAGAAGGATGGATATTATTGTACTTATTTTATTTATTCTGTGGCACTGGAAGTAAACTCACCCCCAAAGAACCATGGGAAATCTGCCAACAAAGACAGAAACAGGGAGAGGCCCACGAATAAACAGCAAGTAGCTTTCGCACTACAGCAATTGCCCCAAAAAAGCAAATTCGTGAATGAAATGGCAATGAATTTCCGATGCTTTCCCGAAAATGCTTATTTCATGGTTCATGTCACTTTATTCTCAGATTCTAAGTGGTTTGCGCGCAACGTCCTCTGAAAACCATTTGTGCAATTGTGCCAAATACCCTGGATAATGGCAGGTTCTGACCCTTTTAAACTTCATGTGATAAACCCCTAAGACTCTGGAGATCAAGGTTCAAATCCCTGCTCAACTGTGGAAACCCACTGGATGATCTTGGGCAAGTCACATTCTCTCAGCCTCAGAGGAAGGCAAAAGCAAATCCCAACTGAATAAATCTTGCAACGAAAACCCCCATGATAGGGTCACTATGAGTCAGAAATGACTTGAAGGCAGACAATAAGAACAACCAAGTTACATTGTGACAGTAACATTATTATTATTAACCTTTATTTATATAGCGCTGTAAATTTACACAGTGCTGTACATACATGTTAAGAGCTACTGTCAATACCTGCCTTTGCAGCCTGGCAAGATACCAACCAGAGTGTTTTGGAGTTGCTTCAGGTTGGGGCACTGATAAATGCTGTTCTGCAGCACATTTCCAGTTGCAGAGTGCCTTACGAAAAGCACCCAAGGGGTGTCCAGACCCATTTTAGTCATCTGGAAGACCATAGCACCCTCATGCCTGTCCTACCTCTGCAACTTTATCTGGAATGTCTCAGGTCCCACATCCCTGCAAAATGGGTGAGAATACAAACTGAACTTGAGACCCTCTCTGTCTGTACATTTTTCTCTCCCAAAGAAGAATGGTAATTTTTGGTCTTTATACCATTATTTCCATTTGCTTGCATATACATTAATGTGGTATCTGGTTTGCTGGATGCTGGAAGACGTTCGCTTTCTAAATCCCTGATAATAAACAAATGCTTTTTTTAGAAGCAATTGTTCTTTAAAAGAATATGCATATGGTGGGAGGGAAAAAGTTCATGCAATGTAATATAAAACTTCCTTTCATAGTCAGGATTACCACACAAAGGTAATTAAAAATGTTGAAAGGTAGAAAATAATTCAGAAATTCTTTGTTTTCTCTCCCAGGGTTCTTCTATGTCCAGTCAACCCTCCATATCCACAGATTCTCTATCCATGGATTCATATCCAGAGTTTGAAAATATTCCTCAAAAATATAAATTCCAAAATGCAAACCTTGATTTTGCCATTTTATATAAGGAACACTATTTTACTATGCCACTTTATTTAATGGGACTTGAGTATCCATGAATTTTTCGTATTCAAGGGGAGCTGGAACCAAACCCAGTGGATACCTAGGTCCTACAATATACGTCCTAAGAAGAAATATTTATTTTTTTCACTTATTACAACAAAGTCCTGAGAACACTAGTTCCAAATCTATAAAAGCATTTAAAGGCACAATTCACTCCCTATACCACACACTTTCAATGAAGAACAAAATGACTTTTTGTTGTGTATCATTTGAGTGGTAATTTTCTTGATATCTAAAGAGGGGTTGCCATATTTTTATGTTATCTTAGATCATCCTGACAAGCCAGTCTCTCATTTTGTGCGGTGGGGGAAGTGCTGTTTATGACAACATTTGTTATAAAATGAACATGAACATTACAAATGATGCTAGCTGGAGAAATTTATTGGCAAATATAATTATGAGCTCAAATGTGATAGAGCTTTATAAATCACTAGCCTCTAACTCCAGCAGCATAATCCTTTAAATAAAAAGGGTATTGTGGACCTTTATTGCACCTTTCACATAAAATTATATATTTCATCTCAAGTGATGTTTGTGGGATTTTAAAGGTATATGCGCATGAAAGTGCCTTGGATGTAATGCATTGAACATGTCACTATGTATACAAGCAAATTGTTTCAAGTGTTGAAATCCTCCAGCCACTCATCACATCATTGACTTCACATACGAAGTATCCATTGAATTTAGTAATGAAGAAAAGCTCAACCATTTACTCTTATACTGATATTCAGACTGGAAGCATCTATTCCACTTTCATTGTTATGGCTTCCTTTGCCCTGAGAATTCTGGGAATTAAAATGGAATGTACACTCCTAGGGCCCTTTCATGCCACAGAATTATAGTGCCGTGACTCCGCTTTAACTGCTACGGAAATATCCTATGAAATCTTGGGATTTGTTGTTCAGGAAATAACATTTAGAATTTGCAGAGCCTCTAGAGCTTCACCAAATGACAAACCTCAGGGATTTGTATGGAAGTTGCCACGGCAATTACCATGGAATCATAACACTGTAATTATGTAGTGTGGAATAGGAACTGGGCCTGTTACCCATAGTGCTCTGTATAAACCATGGTATAAATGATATCCCACATACATGACTCCTAGATGAACCCTGGCTGCCGGTTAATTGTCAAAGGTGAAGCAAGAGGTCATATATTCACCGCCTCAAGGGGAAAATCACCTTTTAGCAAATATTGCGTCCAGATAGTCTAGGAAGTCGCAAGTGGAATTATCATTCAGCAATCAGGAGGTGTAATGTTTGTCCTTCTTAATCCACTGATTCCCCCTCCTCAGGCTCCTTAATCCTCTGATTCCTCTCCTCAGACTAGCACCACAATAGATTAAGCGCTCTAAGACAATCAGACTCCCTTGTCCGGACAATAAGTCCACCGTCAAACACCTTTGCCAGACTTGGGTTTATGCCCTTTAAAACCCTGGGTTTTGGGCCATTCTATGTGCCAGCTGAGAGGTCTCCATACTCCACGTCAGTCTGATCTCTGATCTGGACACCGACAAGCTCGCTCAAACCCACGCTGCGGAGCGGACTTGTCCCAGGATCACTCTTCCCCATCTGGCTCCTAGAGGAGAATCTACCCTCTGGTAAGTATCCCCTTAGCATTGCATGGAAACTATCCCCACGCTAACCCCTGACTTTCCTGAGCCTCGTATGTTTGTGTGCGTGTTAGTGAACTGTGTGTGTCTTTCTCTTTTAATAAACTATACATTAATTAGACAAGCCTGTCTCTGCTCAATTTCTTGAACCCTGGTCTTCTCAGTATACATAACGGGAGATGACCTCACAGGGCTGTTGTAGCTGGCCCATCTCGCAATATTGAGCTAATAATAAAATTCCCCTAATCAGACCCTTGGCTACAGGCCAAATCAAAAACAAACAAACAGCTTCATTTATATACTGCTTCATACCACCTAAGCAGTGTCTAAGAGGTTTACAACTGTAAGCTACTTGTCCCAACAATCTGGGTACTCATTTAGCATCCTTGGAAGGATGCAAGCCTGAGTTGAGCTTGAGCCCTTTTGCTGGTCTTGAACTCACAGCCTTATGGCTTTGAGTGAGTGGCTGCAGTACAGGCATTTAACCACTGCGCCACCGGGGCTCCAAATATCAGTTTGGTGGCTCTCTTCAAATTCTTGGTTAAATATCTCCTGCTGTACTCCCATCTCACAGAACTGTAGTTCTCATGGCTCCATGAGAAGAGGAAAGGACCACTAAATCAGCTTAAGACTTTACTATAGCTATGCTTGCTTTCTCATCACAAAAGGGAAAAAATATAGCACTTGGACATGCTACTTTTTAATTTCAGCTCCAGAATCACTCAGCCAGCATGACCAGTGCTCTGAAGTAGTGTTTCTTTTAAAAGTTTCCTCCTCCCTTAATGTGTATCAATTTAGTCACTTACTGCATATTGAAAACTAAATTACCATGCAACAGACCACCATATAATAGTCACCAGTTGTAGATGAAGTTTGTTTGTTTCTTCAAAGAAAAAATCCATTATGTATTGTATTTTTACTTGTGAGGAAGCAATCATTTCATCTTGGAAGGAAAATTGGGGTTTAAAACAGTTTCACTGTACACCACACACCATTCCCAACGAAGTCAAGACTTTTACTCCAGAGGAGGCAACCATTTCCTCTTGGCAGGAGAATGGGGATTTAAAACAGTTTCACTGCACACACCCCACTCCCAGTGAAGGTTAAACTACTTACTTAATCTTCGATAGCTCAAGAGTAAATGGAGTGGTAATACAATAAGATCCTTTTATCCTATTTGTTCAACTTGTATGTACAAATTATCACATGAAAAGCAAGCTTAGATCTTGAAAAAGGAGGAGATAAAATTGAAGGAAGGAGTACCAACAGCCTAAGATATGTGGATGATACCATACTACTAGTGGGGGGGGGGGGGCACAAGAGTTTGGAACAGTTACTAAGGAAGGTCAAAGAAGAAAGTGCAAAGGCAGGCTTAACACTGAACGTAAATAAAAATAAAAATAATGACCATGGAGGACCTACATACATTCAACCCAGACAACTCATTTGAGATGTGGTGCTGGAGAAGAGTGCTGAGGATACTGTGGACAGCCATAAAAACAAACAAATGGGTCCTTGAACAGATCAAACCCAGAGTCTCCTTGGAAGCCAAGATGATGAAGGTGAGGCTGGCATATTTTGGCCACATCATGAGAAGGCATGACTTATTAGAAAAGACAATAATGCTAGGAAAGGAAGGTGATAGGAGAAAGAAAGGAGTACTTCATGCCCACCTGACTATATGGCGGGCAGCATTGCGGCGCTTTGGTGGCACAGCATTCAGACACTGCACACCTCCTGAGCACTGTAAAGCATGACAGAGGAAGAAGTGTCAGGGGGTTTTTTGCCTCTTTTTTTGGGCCAGAAAAATGCTGGATCCAGGCCATGGCATGCGGTTTCCACAGTCCCATCTGGTGTTCTTATTTTTGGGAAAACAAGGTAGCAGATACACAATTGTAGACCCCAGACTCAAACACAGGAGAGATGCTGAACCTTTTGTCTCTTTGGTCTTGCAGCTATTTTGGCCTACTTCCCAAGGGACTTTGGGAGTTGTATTACAAAACATCTGGAAGACCAAACTCTTGTAGGGATGGAGCATGTACTCTCCATATTTCATGCCATCCCTTCAGGGCTGTCTGTGCTGGCCCCTAGTTTGTTCTCTGAACCATTGCTGTCTTCGCTCCTTAGTCAAATCTTGTGTGCTGCTCTACTGCACTGAATTCTAACATTCCCAACCCTTTCTCTTTTGACAGGTAACTTCCATGGCTCTTTCTATCTACAGAAGTTCCATGCATGAATTTCAAACCATAGAAAATCCTTCATTTGCAGGCAGAGAAATTTACCTGATGCTGTCAAAGCATCTAACTCAATACTGTTTGATCTGACTGGCAACACCTCTCCAGGCATCAACCTGGTACTTTCAACCAGAGCTGTTGAAGACTGCATTTGGACCATGTGGTCTACCACCACCCTGTGGACTCCCTTTTCCTTTCCCCAGTTACACAAAAACAATACTACCCAGCTCTAATAAAAACAATGGAAGGCTCTCTAGGAATGTCATGGCAGTGTGAATGTCATAATAGTTATAGTGGTGGCAATGACAAACCTGAAAGCTCCCAAGCTGAATGGTTGTGAGAAAACACAAATTACCATATATTTTTAGGCATCCAGAAGTAGTAAGAAGAAGGCTGTAAGCTCACGGTTAACTCAGTGAGTTCATGTCCCCTGTGCAAATGGAATTTAATGCAGATATTACAAGAGTTGGGGTTTCTTTTAATGAGAGAGTTAGACAAAGTAATTGTTTTTAGGCTTTTTGGTGGAAACTTTTCCAGTGTGGCACCTCTGCAGCATATTAATTAAAGACTGTGAAGTCTAGGTTTTTTGGGAGTGTTTAGAGATATAATTTCCTTCTTGTCAATAAAACTGACATTTAGTAGTGCTGTCTTCCTTTGACTCCCCCTGTGTGAATGCCTGCTGGCATTCTAAAACCATTAACATGGCTGCATATTTTCTGTGTTTTTATAGAAGGCTTGAGACCTGAACAATCAAGATTATAATTTTACGCTCCTGTTTGTTTTACCACTAGGGTGATAACATGATTAAAACAGTAAATGTCAATTTGTTCCTCCGATATATTATGCCTATATTCCACAGGCCAATTCGTCACAGAGATGCTTAATTTTTACAGCCTACGTTTTGGGGTATTCTTTTAAAACAGATTTAAATTACTACCCTGACAAATAGCAGAGGAAACATTAAGGAAGAAGACAGTTACAGTACTTCACTGTTTATTTGAAAGGGGTGGAGGACTCTAGAAAGCTACTTATATTGTACTTATTGCTGTAATATCCAGCCATCTCAGAAATTAATGTTTATCCTCCCATTGTTCCTGTGAACCAAACTTGTTACCCTACACTAGACTTGTATCAATCATGACCCATCTCAATCAAACAGTCCAGCAACCATGCATGAAGGGGATGATGGAATTTAAGTGCTGTCTCAACAGGCTACCTGTGCTTTCAAATGAAAATAATGGTATTTTATGTGTAGGTCACAAAACATGGTTAGTCAACTACATCTGGTTTGGTGACTGTGTCTTTCCTACACAGTTGGGAGGAAGATAGCAGATTTTCTCCTCAGATTCACAGGTTTTGGTGCGGTCCCCTCAATACTGGCCCAAGATGGATCTCTTCTTCATCGTCTTCATCTTCGTCTTCTTCTCCTTCTTCTTCTTTTCCTTCAAGTCATTTCCAGCTTATGATGACCCTAAGGCAAACCTACCGCAAGTTTTTTTGGCAAGATTTGCTCAGAGGAGGTTTGCCATGCCTTCCTCTGAGTCTGTGAGTGTATTGCTTGCCTGAGGTCACCCAGTAGGTTTCATGGGCCAGTGGGGAATTGAACCCTCATCTCCATCTGCACTGTAGAAATAATGCAGTTTGCTATTTACTTTAAGGGTTGTAGCACCGTCCTATGGAATCCTGGGATTTGTAATTTTACATGAATTCTACCAAAGGATACTGGTGCCTCACAAAACTAAACTACAGTAGTCTGTAGGAAGGAGCCATGGCAGTTAAAGTGGTGGCAAACTGCATTATTTATAGAATGCAGATGCATCCCCAGAAATGGGGCAGGGATCATAAAATAATACCTCAAACTAGCTACAAATGATTAGAGGCATACTTCACAAGCTGTAGAAATCTTCTCTGGCTTGTGCCGAAATCTCAACCAGTGAAGAATTCCCATGTATTCCTCCCACTGTCTCACCAGCCCCTCATGGAGTCTTCCAAACAGAGTTGAAGGCTTTCATGGCTGGCATCCATAGTTTTTTTGTGGGGCTTTTGGGCTATGTGGCCATGTTCTAGAAGAGTTCCTTTCTGATGTTTCGCCAGCATCTGTGACTGGCATCTTCAGAGAAAATGCCAGCCACAGATACTAGTGAAATGTCAGAAAGGAACTCTTCTAGAACATGGCCACATAGCCCAAAAGCCCCACAAAAAACGATCTTCCAAATAGCTTTGCTACCGAGCTCCACTCTACCAAGACCCTGGCTCTCTCCCATTATTTAACCAGATGATTGTGGTAGGAGTGGCAAACAGAGCAAAGGAAAATCTTTCCTCTCCATTTGTTCCTTTCTGTTGTGAGTTGGGCCTCTGCCGCCAGGCAAATACGTTTTAGAATTCTTGTTTGCTCCATGGCCAAACATTAACAAATTTTCAATGGCATGAATGAACTAATTGGTATTAATAACCTTATTGGATATCTTTTGCAGTCTCAAGCTGGAAAAAGATATGAAGGCTGAGAATCCAGTGGAGAATGAATTTTTCTCTGGTGGTAACCTGTTGTACATATCTCCAAGCTAATGTGGGAAGAAGGCGATGGGTTGTGCTAGTTCATTTTTGTTTCTTTTGTTTGCGTTTACACTATATAGCACTTGGGAGCCCATCTTCCGTTGTCTTCATTTTAAGAGGTACCTCAGCCCATACAGTATGTCCAACAATTGAGATTTGAATTTGATCACCAGTCAAAGGATAAGTCTGAGTAAAATTTGTTTCAGGGCCCATTGGCTCTGAGGGGATGTTGGACTCTTACTTTCTTTTGCCACTACCAGCACAATTAATATTTTCCTCAAATAAAAATTATCATTTATGATGTAAGCAAACATTTTCAAGGCAGAGTCCACCTTGGAAAATTCTTCACTAGAAAATACATTTTTTCATGTTTTCCTTATGACAATCATTGCTAAAGCAAGTAACAATTACAAATGAGGTTTAATTATTGGTTGCCTAGTGGAGAATTGGAGAGGGCTTTAGTGGTTGTGTAGTAGAAGGAATTTCACCAGGTGTTGCAGGAGCATTTTCCAGTGTTCTCTTTGGCAAACCTAAATGTTTTTAACAAATTAGTAAAGGCAAGGTCACAGCCCACACAAGAGAACCAGTATGTACTGCTTCTGTCAAAATCTCCCAGCAAGTTATTCTGGGAGGTCTTAGTGGTAATGAGCCTCAATCCAGTTGCTACTCCTCACTAAAGTAGATCCATTAATTCAATTTCTAAATTATAAATTAACACTTATGTAAATACCATTGATTCTGGCATGGAATATGTTGAGTAAGTGAACCACTCTCACTGCTGGCCTGCCCTACTGAAATCACATCTATGCATGCAGAAGAATTGATCCTATTGATTCAATTGATCTATTCTTGTTGCACCTAATAATTGCACTTAGCCCAATAACGACCGAATGAATAAAACACTTTCTCAAAAGCCTGAAGATAGGCTTGGCCATTTTTAACGGCAGGTTTTAGATTAATGAACATCAAAGGATGTAGTAGCCAGACAAAAGATTTAAATAGTTGCAACACATTTCTCGGAACAGTCCCAAAACTCCTCTTGACAGTTATTTTAAATGAAGTTTTTAATATTTCTGATTCATAACAACCGCAAGATTCAATGCATCTCTCTCATATTAAGAATATAATGCTTCAAAAACATCTGATGAATGGAGACACAAGAAATCCACTAAGGTTAGCCCCAAAAAAGTTTTAATTAAGAGTAAAGATGATAAATTAAATAAAACATAGACAAATGGTATCATGGTGCTAGGAAACTACTTCATAGTTGCAGTGTCCTTTAAAAAAAAAAATCCACCTTGACCCCCCAGGTTGCTGAGAGTATTGTTATCTACTAGCTACTAGTTTTCACATTTTGGGACTTTCTCACCAAAACATAACAAAGGAGAGCCAAGATGGCTGAGGCTTCTGGGCTGTGAAGTCCAAAACATTTGGAGGACCAGAGAATCACTGGCCATAACTCAACAACTGCACAGTAGATTCAGGGCAGTCTTTGCCCCTGCAACCCACTGAAAGCCAGTGCATTGGAAGTGGTATCATCTCTCACTTCCACTTGCTGGTTTTGGCTGAAAAACGTGGGACAGTGGAACATTCTGGGAAGTTAATCAGCAAAACTGCTCTATTTTTAAATGGTTTTTGATACTTTTGGGGCCATTTATGGAGGAATCATCTGTAAATTGTCCCAGAAAAAAATAATTTCTACCCTGTCAGAAGAAACCCAGCAGGGTTTGGGAGATCTCAGATCCTGTAACTTTAGCCTACTCTGACTGCAACAACAGGACAACCTAGAGATGAGAGCAATTTCCAGGGAAAACTTCATTTGGCTTTGGAATTCTTTGTCTGTCTTCGGAATTCCTCAGGTATTTTGTCCAAGGAAGACAGTCCAAATTGGCTTTGAATTTCACCTTAGATAAAATTCTGGTGGCAACTCTGATTTAGCTTTGTTTGTTTTTTCATTCCTGGATATTTGATCATGATTAAGTTTCAGTGTCCTTGCATATATTTTAGATTTACTTGTTCTGAGTGATGATTAAGAATATGTAATTTTATATATGAGCAGACCATAAACTAATAAGCTAGTATCCAGTTATCAATTCAGATTCTCTGAAATTGGGGCTACATCTACACTACAGAATTAATGCAGTTTGACACTGCTTTAACTGCCATGGCTCAATGCTATGTAGATTTTTGTGAGATATTTAGCCCTCTCTATCAGAGACCACTGGTGTCACACCAAACTACAAATCATTGGATTTCATGGGATGGAGCCATGACAGTTAAAGCAGTGTCAAAATGCATTCTTTCTGCAGTGTGGCAGCAACCCAGGGCTGAATCTGCATTGCAGAAATAATGCAGTTTGATACCACTTTAACTGGCAAGGCTCAATGCTATGGAATTATGGGATTTGTAGTTTTGTGAGATATTTAGCCTTCTCTGTCAGAGAGCACTGGTACCCCACAAAACTACAAATCCCAGGATTCCATAGGTTGGAGCCAGGACAGTTAAAGTGGTGTCAAACTGCATTAATTCTGCAGTGTGGCAGCAGCCTGGGATGGAACTACCTGGACTCCGTGCCCATTTTGATATATTATTGCATTTATAAGTGCAAGAAAAGGTTTCACAAACTGCCTTTGGCTGTAATTGGAGCACATACCCACAAACACACAAAGAGAGAGATTTTTGGTTATTGGGCTTGAGTGCATTTCTGCAAAAATCTCAAATGGAGCAGGTGAAAGGCCAAGTAATGAATATAAAAAGAATGATCTCAACTTCCTACCTGGCGAGCTGGGGGGAAAAAAGAGGTCGAATTTTTGTGGCTGTTGATTTCACAAATCATTAAGCATTACAGCAAATAAAACAGGAACGTTTCCTGCCCGGTTTTGAAATGTAATGTCATAGGGTAACATTATAATGTTCCCTGTGAGTGGCCATTAGACTGAGCATTACACAAGAGGCTACTACATAATTGCGCCTGTGGTGTCATCCTCAAATCGCAGATGCAGCTGGTTATCGCTCCAGGGGCAAAAAACCACAAGTACTTAGTTTGATTGCTGTCAAAGGTCTTATCTGTGTCCAGATTATTCATTTCTTTGCTCTTCTTCCCCAAGAGTGAACTACAATAAATCAGCTCCAAGGAAGGTATGCCACATTTTCATTGTAAAAGAGACAAGGCGAACATTTCCTTCTCGTGTCAATAATCTCTTCCTCCAAAATTGAAGGGCACAGAAGATCAACTGCACCCAAGTTCACCACATGGCCTCTGACTGATGATGATCTCACCTCATCCTGTTTATTTGTAAATGTGTAAAGAAAGAAACAGTGGGATGGCCCAGAAAAGTCTGGTGTTTTCACACTTGCATGAAAGAGCAGGGAGTAAGAGGGTGGAAGACAGGGGCTTATTGTGCTACAAACTGTGCTTTAAGAGTCACACACTCTTGCAACATAGACAGGCTGTAATATAGTACAAACCTCCCCGATATGGTGCCCTCCAGATATTTTGAACTATGACTACCTCTTCCATCAACCCCAGCAAGAATGAAAAATGGTTAAAGGTGATGGATGTCCTAAAACATCTGGAGGTTTTCATATCAGGGCAAGATGGCTTGATGGAAGAGCGTTGTAAATAGAAGGCCCATATTCAATCCCTGCCATCTCAAATTAAAACAACCTTGGGGATCAAAGAATGGAAAGGGGATGCTTGAGGCCCTGAAGCAGCATTTTAGACAGGGACTCAAGACTGAACAATATGGGCTACATGCTGCTACGATCTATTCACACACACCCTTTTGAGAGGAATGAATGTAAAGACCCATAACTGGGAACCAGAGTATCATTTTACCAAAGTTCAGTTATGGATGGCTTTAGCTTATCATTAGAGCAGTTTGTTTAAAAGGACCTTTCTAAGCTCTGGTCTCAACTCATGGCTTTTTTCACGTCCTTACCTAGACACTTTATGTCTCTCAGGGAAGTGGTAATTGTAGTAGAGGACATTGCAACAAACATAACCACAGATTAGTCCTAGGCAAGTGTCTAGCTCCATTTTTTTTCACATGTGTAATCATGTTAGCAGATTAATCACCACCACCACCATCCTGCGTCTGCATAGGTAACACATGAATTCCCAATTGCCCATAACTCAGTTATCTACTCATGGTTTGCAAAAGGCCTGTTCAATGTCATCCCACAAATTAAAGCCTTTCCCACACTTTCCTCTCTGAATTCCACATTAGTTAACCATCCAGAGTTTCCCATAGGGGCTTTCCAAACCGCCCAAAAAGGGCAGTCTGTATTCGCCCCTTTAAGCGGTGGGATGATGCTGAGGCTGCCGCACGGGCAGCCCCAGAGGCCTCATCCCGTCACTTTCTGAAGCTGCGGGGAAGCGGCAAACTGCCGCTTCCCTGTGGCCTCCAAGTGGGGTGCAGCAGGCTGGCGAGGAGAGAAAGGGGCCACGGCTGTTTAAAGGCTGTGGCAAAGACCGGCACCAAAAAGGAGCTCAGTTTTCAAGCTCTTTTTTGCGCTGCGGAAAGGGCACGCTTGGCGCCCTCCCGTGGCACAAAGTTGTCATGGAGCGCGCAGCGTGTCTAAACACTGCATGCACCATGACAACGTCATGGCGCACCTGTATGGACGCCACCATTTAATAATAGTGGCGCCCATACGCGCTAGGGTTCGGGAGGGTGTAGAAGCTACACCCTCCCGAACCCTATTCGCGCCGCCAAAGTGCAGAAAAGTGCCCATCTAGATCAGGCCATAGTGTTTAAAGAGTTGCTCTTCTAGACCAGTGGTCCCAACCTTTGGTTCTCCAGATGATTTGGACTTTGGCTCCCATAATTCCTGACATTTGGCCAAGTTGGCTGGGGCCTCTGGGAGCTGAAGTCCAAAACAAATGGAGGACCAAGGTTGGGAACCACTGGCGTAGGCTATGCTCAGCAGTGACCAAGCAACTAATAATGGAAAAATTTGCCCATTTTATTTTCTCCCAAATTTACCTTTTTCAGATTTCAGTTCTTTCCCTCCCAAATATAAGCAAATATGCATATTTTGGTACATTCTTCCAAAATGAATGGAACCAAATTTCACTTTCATACAGAACAGCTATTGCCAGCACGGAATAGACCATGGAGTACCTGCCTGCCATCCAAACAGAATTCAAGCCCATACTTACAAGAATTAAGAACTTTAAGCTCAATTGTAGTTTCTCTGTGTTCAAGTTTTCAAAAAAACAAAACTTTCTTTCTGTTCCAAATATTTTTTTCAATTATTTTGATACAAGCTGAAGTGTAATGGGGATGTGTAGATAGGGATGTGCATGCCAGACCCTCCTCTTATGTGCTCCTTTTGCCCTCTTAAGTCCTTGACCTCCCTCTGTCCAAAAGGTTTACAGTGGGCTTCTACTTATGTTTGCATTACTGTGTGACCATGAAACCTAATAAAGCTGGTTTTACAGCTGGGTGGAGGCTTCTACTCCTGTTCAAGCAAACATGAATAGAAACCTGTGGCAGCTTTCCCCATTCACTATGAGGAAAATTGGGGGCATTCATGTGGGTGTTGTAAACTGTTAACAATTTCTTTGAGCTTTGCCTACAATTCCTTAAGTGAGGCAAGGAAGGGAAAGAAGGAAAGCAGAAAGCCAAATTAATTGCTGGACAAATTGCTAGAATTGTGTTCTTGAGGTGGAAACAGCAGGCAGGAAGATGGGATTATGTCTGCTGTCTATATATATTGTATGTTCCCTACACTCTTACATGTATTACTTATACACTATCCAGCACAACAAAATTGCTATTAACTTACATCTTAAAGATGATCACTCTCTCTTTCAGATATTCACCCACTACTCTTGCTGTTATTGTGATGGTGTGTTTTCATAACTTTGTATTGACATAGCCATGTGTCAAAAATTAAGGCAAGGGAGTCAGTGGATGCATCACTGGATGAGAAGGGGAAATAATGGCACCTTAAGAGTAAACGAAGAGCCATGTTAGATCAGACCAAATGCTTTTTTTTTTCTATTTACTAATAAGGGGCATTATTTAGAAATAGAATAGTAGTCAATGCTGTAGTCCAGACCATATTGAGGTGCAGACAGATCCATGGAACACCAAATAGGGACAACTACTATTGCCTGTCCATCGCAGATAACATCAGGTCCTCCCTGATGTCTGATTCATCTTTCTTGCTGCAGACTCAGTGAGCCACAATTAATATCCACCTTTTCAGGTGACACAAATAGGAAAGAAACTGAGAACCAAAATGAGGAGCACAGCTGCCTACACAACATCTGTGCCATGAATTGTACATTTGGGAGGAGAAGGTCCCTTTGCTTTTTGTTAAAGTCATTGATAGCAGTGTTAGAAGGGATATCAGCAGCATTAGAGTGCAGCTACATCACAGTACACATCAAACCAAGACTCTGGACTAGCCAAAGGGTTCACGTACAATACTGTGAAAATTAAAGCTGAGGAAGACTGGTTAGATCCAGCCAGTCACAGACTTCAGAATGCTGGGGGGGGGGCATGTGAGGGGAGGCAACAACTTAGAGGCTTCTTTATTAAAGAATGAATGAGGGTACTAAGAAAGAGTAAGAGCTAGTTAGGAAGTGGAGAACTGATTAGACCTGAATTGGGTCTTAGGGAGCTGGAAGTGTGGACGTTGCTCAGAGAGCTCATGTTTCACTGGTCTTATAATCTTTGCTGGTTTTATTTTCTTCAAATGTGTCTATTTTCATTTAAGAAGCGAAAAGGAGAACTAGTTGCAGCATTACTACACTGAACCCACTGAACAACACAGTCATTTGTAAAGTAAAGGGGCAACACGAAGGACAGGAGCCCAAGTGATGGAACTGTAGAACCAACCTGCATAGGGGGTCCATCACAGATACATTTTGTAGAAGCCATTGACAACACTCATTAGTTTTTAAAAGAAAAACAAAAATAGGTTCTTTGAAACAAAAACAAAACAGAGATTATTTTGCAAAATGTATGTGTCTTTTTCATAATTCCAATTAGATCTATTTGACAATTAAGTATCTAATTCATATAATATAAGGCTTTGGGGGGTTTGCCCTGTATAATTATGTAGCTCATTACACAAAACTAGTACCATGCAGACTAATAAAGAAGCCGTTGTTTTAATCACTTTAACATTCCCAGTTTCCTTCTTGGTAAGTTTTTTCTCTCTCCCATAAAATTAAGGAGATGAGTGTATAGTAGCTGATTCCCAGAAACCATGGGGTATGAAGCTGGTGAGGCTTTAAAATATCATTACCTTTCTTTCTTCACATTTTCCCAGAAATTCACAGCTATTTTAAAAAACACTTCTTAGGAATTGTGCGATGCAACCCCACTCACCACCCTGAAAAACAGTCCAGCATTTCAAAGATCCTCTTGAAAACTAAGGGGTAGGGAATCTGACATTCAGAAGCCTTGAAAATATGCAAACTACTCCCTGAAATGCAGTCCTTTCATTGGCCAACTTCCTCTTCTCACCATCAAACATCTCTTACATTAATAATAATAATAATACGGATTTATTTTCTCTTTAAGGAATGATTGCCAGCATCTCTCTCCCTCAATCCCTCTGTGTGTGTGTGTGTGTGTTGGAGAGAGATGGACAGACACAATACAGGTGGTAGTAGCAGAGTGGTAACTGTCTAAGACCTATTTAGGTTGGCCCAACATCAGCATCATTTGGGGTTGATTGTAAGTTTTGAGATGGATGGGGATTGGGTGAGAGAACATGAGGTGGAGGTATGGTTAGGATTGGTCTGAGTGAGGAGGAGAAAAGCATATCGGGACTGTGGTTTGGCAAGGAAGATGAAGCTTTTTGCTCATGGTGGTGAACTGTAACCCAGCCCTGAAGGGAAGAGGATTAAGTGAAAGGTTGTCATAACTTACCTATGAAATATGAGGAATCCAATGCAGAGTAGGCCAGTAAAGAAAGTCCTCTGGTTCTGGATGATGGTTCCTCTCCATCTATATAGCTAGTAGTGGCCAATGGAGCTGATGAGGAACCTCAGCAGAGTGGGGGCCTATCTCAGCTGGGGTTGAAGGACACTGAGGCGATGCCCCCATCACCCATCTGTGCAGCAGCATCATGATGAAGAACAGTGACAGTGATTTTTTTTAAAGATTATCACATGAACCCCCATTCTTGCCACAATTGTGTTAATGAAAAGAAATGCATACATACCAAAGAGCAGTCATCACATGTAGCTGCCTAGTTCTCCTAGCACAGGACAAGGGATAAGGGAATACTACATTTGCTAATCAGCTACCTTCCTTGCACAATTGCCTTTATTTCTAGTTTCAACGATTACAGTCACACATACATACATGGTACCATTTCTGGAACTTTTTTTAAAAAAAAATAACTTTTTTCTGTTGTGTGTCTTCAAGTCATTCCTGACTTATGGCAACCCTAAGACCAACCTATAATGGGATTTTCTTGGCAAGGTTTGTTCAGAGGCCATTTGCCATTGCCTTCCCTTTAGGCTGTGAATGTGTGACTTGTCCAATGGGTTTCATAGCTGAGCTTGGAATCGGACCTTGCTCTCCAGAGTCATAGTCCAGCACTCATAGCACTACTTTATTGATTGTTTAATTATATTGAAAGCATTCACCACTCTTACTGTGGCATTCTCCATAGTCATGCTTAATGGCCTGCACCCAATTATGCCATTGCACAGTTGCAAGGTCCATTGAGATTACAGCTGTGCAATTTCATAGTTAATGAAAGTGTGGCATGCAATACCATTTTTCCTGTGCAAGCACTTTTGCAAAGTGATTATCCAGCTGGTTGTGAGAGTGGCTGTACAACTGCTTTGCACATCTTCTTGCACAATTTCTTTGCACAAATACCTGTGAAAACCTGTAATTCAGTGCAACTTCACAAACAATGGTACCATTCTGTTTGCTTCACTGAGGGTTTCTGATTCTCAGTCTATCAACTGAAGTGACAGGTAAAGGCAAAATGAAAACTCAATGTTTCTGCACAAAAAAAAGACTGCCAACAGAAGGCATAGTTATATATATATGAGAGAGAGAGAGAGAGATCTCATAACTATGAGTGTGTTTGTGTTTTCATTCATTCCCTGGAAAGGAAGTGAAAAGGTCATGAAGTAAATGGATGAAAAGCATTATATAGGTTTGTTTATATATAATTTGTTGTTAACTGCAATCAAGTCTTCTTCGACTTATGGCAGTCCTATGAATGAGAGACCTCCAAGCCACCCTATTATCAACAGCCCTACTCAGGTCTTGCAGATCCAAGGCTATGGTTTCTTTGTTTGAGTCTATCAATCTGTAATGCAGTCTTCCTCTATTCCTACTGCCTTCTACCTTACGAGCATTATTGTCTTTTCATGTGTGTGTGTGTGTGTGTGTGTTGGAACAGTTTATTTCCTAGCATTTCAGATTTTAGTATTCACCTATAACTCTATAAGCAACTTCATGCTTTTAGTCATCATAACCTCTATTTCACAACATTACCTTGATTGCACAAGCACACCAACAAACACTCACATCAATTGTGCCCTGTATGTATTTTGTGCAGCTAACTTACATGCCTCCTTGGATCTCTCTATGAGTTGGGAGGATTTTATTTGTTTGCTTATTTATTTCTAACACCATGCATTAGAAGGAAGGCCTCTCTGGCATTTTCAAATTGGCCAAATGGACAGCAATAAGCTCATCAGGATGAGGTTTCAGCAAAGCATTATGTACCAGAAATTCTAGGATATATTGGAGAAATTAGAGTGAAATGGGTCTTGGAGGGCTAGCAGAACTATTAACAGCCTGTAAACACAGAAGGGCTATAAAAAGCAGTATTGTTCATTGGAATGAGTTTCCCAAAGAGAGAAGCTGCAAAGTACAACACTGGGCTCCCTCTTACCACCTTTTACAGCATCCCTGGAAAGGAAATGAGAAGGCCATAGAGTAAATGGATGAAAAGCATAATATAGGTTTGTTTACAAGCATGTGACTCGTTTGTCAAAGCAGAGCAAGAAAACTTTCCTTTGTACATGGCTAACCATAATTGCTCTGTTCATATACAGTTGGCCCTCCTTATATGCGGATTTGAAATCTGCGGATTTGAGCATCCATGGATGGCAAGCCTGCCATATTGTCCCCAATGACGGTGCATGTGCACATGTGTTGCCATTGGGGACAAAAGTCCCTCTCCTCCCCTCCTCTCCTCCCTTCCTCTTTCCCTCCCTTCTTCCTTCCTAATCCTTCCTTTCTTCCTTCCCTCCTTCCCTCCCCTCCTTTCCCTCCCTGCTACTAACTTACCTTGTTGCCACCACCAGTGGCAGGAGAAGGGCTGAGTGCTGGCATTGGAGGCCTTGAAGGCCTCTGTCACTGCTGCTCACCACTACCGCCACCACGGAAGGGTCAGGTGGAGATGCTAGAGGCCTCTCTTGGCCTCCAACACCACCACCACCAGTCCTTTTCCACAGCGGCGGCGGCAAGGAGGCTGAGGCTTGGCCACCAGCACTGCCACCCAGCCATTCCACTGCGGTGTGAGGAGGCCAAGGCAGTGAGGAGGCCAAGTGGCAGTGCTGGAAGCCAAGCCTCGGCCTCCTTGCTGCCACCGCTGCTTTGGGAAAGGCCTGGTGGTGGTGGTGGTGGCCAAGAGAGACTTCCAGCACCTCCATCTGGCCCTTCCACGGTGGCAGTAGTGGTGAGCAGCAGCACTCGGCCTTTCTCCCACCAGGGCAGCGGCAGCAAGGTAAATTACCAGCATGGAGGGAAGGAAGGATTAGGAAGGATTAGGAGGGAAAGAGGAAGGGGGAAGAGGAGAGAGACTTTTGTCCCCAATGGTGGCATGCATGCATGCGCACCACCGTTGGGAACAATGGGAACTTAAGCATATGTGGATTTTGGTATATGCAGGGGGGGGGGTCCAGAACAGAACCCCTGCATATACCAAGGGCCTATTGTATTTATATAAACCTCAGTGGATACAGCATTCAGTATATAATTGATAGTTAATATGAGGTGATAAAACACCGAGGGTTTCATATTGGAACCATAAGCAAGCAAAGAAATTAATTTGGGGTGCCATAGACATAGGAGTCTAGCTCCTTGACTTGGACTGTCAATGCAATTCTAGGCTCCATCAATGGGAGTGTAGTGCCCAAATCAAGGAAAGTAATAGCAGTACAGTTTGCCCTCCATATCCATCGATTCTGTATCCATGGGTTCAACCAACAACAGCTTGAAAATACCCCTCCTCCCAAAGTAATTCCCAAAAGCAAGCCTTAATTTTGCCATTTTACTACACCATTTTCTTGCACCATTGAATCCACAGATTTTGTTATCCACAAAGGGCTCTGGCATCAAACCCTAGTGGATATCAAGGGCCTACTGTGCTCTATTGTGCTTTGGTCATACTTCACTTGGAATACTGTTAACTGAAATGTGTGGGGCTTGTGGTGCTGGAGAAGAATGCCGAGGATACCGTAGACAGCCAAAAAAACAAACAGATGGGTCCTTGAACAGATCAATCCAGAACCCTCTCTGGAAGCCAAGATGATCAAAATGAGACTATCGTACTTTGGCCACATTATGAAAGGGAATAACTCATTTTAAAACACAATAATTCTAGCAAGAGCGGAAGAAATCCTAGATGGGTGGACTCAACTAGGGAGGACATGGATCTGAGCAGAGAAGTAGAGGACAGGGGGCTTGGAGGTGCTTCATCTACATGGGCTGGGGACGATTCGAAGGCTGTTAACAACAAATCATACTCTTCTTTAAATATCTGGAAGGATGTCATATTGAAGATAAAGTAAGCTTGTTTTCCACTGCTCCAGAGATTAATAACACAAACCAATGGATTCACCCTAGTAAGTGGAAATTGGGGCACTTCCAAGGAGACTGGGTACAGTGGTCCCCCGGGTTACGAAGGTAATCCATTCCGGGATTACCTTCGTAACCCGGAAGCTTTCATTTCCCGGGGGACCGCTATATTCAATGGACCACGCGGCCGATTTAAAGGGGCCACGCGGGTTTTTTTTCTCGTATCCCGGGGGATCTTTCAGATCCCGGGGGATACAATCGCAGTCCTGCCGGTATCGGATCCTGGGGTTTTTGCAACCCGGGGGATTCGTAACCCGGGGGACCACTGTACTTCCTAACTAGGGACTATGTAGAGATCATGAATATGTAACAGTCATGACTGTGAAATTCTAGGTTACACATTCATAACTGCTGTAGAAGATTTCAGCTAATGCTTTTATTGATTGCCTTTTGTTGTACTCTGCTCTCATTTTATCCTGTGAACCACTTTTAAAAAAAAAAGAATAGTGGCATATTACATTTCCAAAATAAACCAAGAAATAAAGAGCAGGGCAAGCGATGGCCAGGAATGAAACCCCTGCTTGTCAGAGACTCATCACTTCCACCAAAGTGCATTACATAGACTCTAGAGTACCTACTGCATGCAGGCAGTGGATGGGCACTTGTAAGTCTGCCTTTCTAGGTAATTTGCTGAATTAATCAAACTTTAGGAGTCAGTAACCATAACCCTTTGGGAAATCACGGGAAGAGAATTTCTTGCACTGGTTGAACCTACTAGACCTAATGTTTTCCCCATTAACCACAGAAACTTTAGACACAAGTTTGGAAGAAAGTTAACAATCTATAGGCTGTCACAGAAGATTTCTTCACTGAGTTATAAGCCACAATTGCCATGGGACATTGTAGGAAGTCAGAGTTAACTTCAGATTGAAATGGTTGATACATGATGCAATTGTACTCCTGTCTTATTTTCTTGTAAACTAAGATATGGAATACTTACAGCTGAATTCCAAACAGCAACGTTATTATTTAATAAAGCCTTAGATTGCTTTTTATAAAAAGGAAAATAAGCTGCATATCAAAATAAAGTAGTGCAATTGACTGTTTTCTTCTAACGTTTCTATAGCTTTTAAAAAAGCATTTCTAATCGAGGTAAGTGCTGCTCATTTGTGTCAACCGCTTTTAAAGTTCTAGATGGAAAAGGTCACTATTCTGAACCATACTGAGTCTTTATTTCCTAATTAAATGATTAAAAGACATGTTTTGACATGATTCTGTAAAATCCAGTGAACTTTTTTCAAGAAAAATCCTCTAATGGCAAGGCAAAGGGTGGCAGGTCTGTGGAGAAACACTGACACCTTGTGGCCACCTGAGCTAACAGCTCCCTCCTCCCTCTTGCTTATGTAAAATTGAGATCCAGAATTGATATCTATAAAATAAATTTTAAAAATAGTTCCCAAATCACAGCAAGTAATATTTATCCTGCACTAGTCCACTCTCATCTGGAATACCATATCACCACTAAGCAGGCAGGACAGAAAGCATATTTTATGCAAGAAGAAGCCTGAATAAGTCACCATGTTTTCTTCATATGAAGGCAGTGTGTGTGTGTGTGTGTATGCCTTCAAGCCACTTGTTGACTTATGGTGACCCCATGGATTTCATAGGGTTTTCTTAGGAAAGGAATACTCAGCGGTGGTTTTGCCAGCTCCTTCCTCTGAAATGTAGCCTACCACACCAGGTATTCATTGGCTGTCTCCCATCCCAAGTGTTAACCAGGGCTGACCCTGCTTTACTTCCAAGATCGGATGGGTTCTGGTGCCTTTTGGGTATTTAGATGAAGCCAATAGTTGCCATGTTTTCTTCACATGAAAGCAAGGGAGCACCAAGCTCTGCTTTCCACCACTATTATTATCCTCATTTGAGAAATGACAAGGTTCATGTGGAACCTCTCCACATCAGCAAGAATACTGGAAAAATCATAAATTTTGCTTGTGTAGAACTTGTACCTAAACAGGAACATCTCCTCTTCAGACACATTGCTTTTATCACTACAGAGGGAGCAGTGATAAGCACCCCCCTACTCATGTTTTGAAGCAAACAACATGAGTAATTCCTGACTAGGTCTACACACAGAAGCTTATCAGACGGACAAAAGGACATCCCTGTCCCGTCCTTTTCCTATCCTTGCCCATTGTTCCCACACAATCATGGGAAGGACTTTCACATGATGTTGCACCAATCTTGTCAATGTCCCATCCAGAAAGTACAAATGGCAATGATAGCATGAAAGACTCTTATATGACATCACACTGATCCTGTCATTGTCCTGTGAGTGAAGAGGGATTGTCCCCTAATTTTCTCATCATTTTGTATTAATGGAAGAAGCCATTAATATAATTCCTCTTCACTGATGAGATAATGACTGGATCAGCTCAACATGTGTGCATTTCTTTTGCGTGATCGCAGTCACGGATCGGATAAGGATGGGAGAATGACCCATTCCTGTCCTGTCCCCCTGTGATAATTTCCACAAATTGAAGCCAGTTCAGAAGAGAGCAATGCAGTTGCTCAGTAGCATGAAAAACAAATCCTTTTAGGACAGGTTGAAGGAAATAGATGTGTTTGTCTGGAAAAGTCATGCAGCCAGGTAACAAGAAACACTGGCTAAAATTCCCTCTTCTACACAAATATTAAAGGTACTGAGGCCCGCTCCAATTTTCATTCTGGTAACCCGGACTAGGGCTGCTGCCACACTGTTAAATTCATGCAGTTTGACACTGTTTTAAAATGTCATAGCTTCATCCTATGGAATCTTGGGGTTTATAGTTTGTTGACCCCCAACTCCCTAGAAGGCTCAGTCATAGGCCTGGACTGCAATTCACAGAGCTCTCTCTGTGTCTGAGGCCATCCTTTCAGCATTTCTCTCTTGTTCTGACAACTGTGGAAGGAAGAGAATGATGAAGGACAGCAATTGCCTGAAAGTGAGGGAAGGAACAAGCTTACAAAAGGTAGCTCTACAAGGAACCAATATTTCATAGAAAGATCCAAACAGTCATTTAATTCAATACAGTTCAAACTTGCCTGAAACGATTATTTCACTAACTATCCATATATGTGGTGTGATACAGAGGATTCTTGGACACATTCGAAAGGGGACAACTTTCATTGTAAACATGATGCAAGGAAAATGTTGCTCCCATCACACCAAATATATAGAACATCGAATGCCAATATATTGTATTTCATTTGAACTGAAAAGGAAAGGAAAAGGAAAAGGAATATACAGATATTTGATTTTCCTTTCTTTTTCAATCTTACATAGTCTGGCCCTATGTAAAACTCATGGTCCCTAAGTAAATGATATTGGGATACAACACGACATTGTTCAGCCTTCAGTCTCTATCAATAGCCAATAGCCTAAAAGAAATAAATAAAAAATCTATGGACATATTTGTTGAGGTGAAAGTGCACTTTCTGGAGCATAAGGCACTAAAAGAGCATTTAGTATTTCTCCTATACACACCTCTCACTTTCTATATTCAATGCCCACCAGTAATGAATTTCTCAGCTTTACACTTAACTAGTCATATTTTAAAAAAAAGAAACTGAATGATGCAAACCAGACTTCTAATGAGGTTTCAGATATCTGTTAATCTGAAATAGAATCCCAAAAGCAGCAGTGTTGCAAATTCTTTCCCTCGAAGGAAGTTTGACTCATGAAGAGATCTTAGCTTTAAACCACCCACACATACTCTTATGCTTAGTGAATACTGAATGGCTCTATTTCTTATAGTACTACTGGATTATTTAGACAGAGCAACTGCAAAAGGTCACAATGCAGGGGCATCACTAGTGGGTAAGGGGAGTGTGGACCACACTGGATGAGACCCTAAGGAAGGTGACACCACTGCTCCCCAAACATCTGGCTTTTGGGAGAAAAGGTCTATAGACTTTGCCTGCATCTCTTAAAAACTCTGGAGCTCAGGGGACAAGATGGTGTGAGTGATGTGAGGCTCAGTGGGAGGAAAAAGGTGAGACCTCAGGGGTTTATTATTATTATTATTACTCTTTTTATTTATTTTTTTAAAAAATAACATCTTACCAAATTTTCATTTTAACACATGAAATTATGTAAATGTGAATACATCTAGGCTGTGCTTATGATATTTAATTTAAAGATGTATTTTTAATTTTGCTACCCTGTTTCCCCGAAAATAAGACAGCCCCTGAAAATAAGACCTAGCACATCTTTGGGAGCAAAAATTAATATAAGACACTGTCTTATTTTGGGGGAAACAGGGTAGTTGTTTGTATAACAACTCTTTCCATAACATTCAGTGATATACCGGATTTATGATTTATAAGTAACATTTGTACAAAAAAAATATTACTAAGGCTTCTGTATGGTGTGGTACAGGAGGAGGTCAATGGAAGGTGACACCATGAGTTCCCGCACTGGGTGATACCAAACTTAGTGATGCCACTGCCACAATGAAAAGGGTTACATCACACCAACCTTTTTGCCTAGTCATGAATATGTAGCACACATATGGGAAATGCTCATCTCTCTTCCACTTTCCTGACCATGTTTATCTTGTGTTTATCTCAAGCACAGTGGATTCCTCAATTTTATTTTATTTTTCAGGGAAAGGTGAGGGTTTGTTACAAGAAAGATGGGATTGATTTAACTGAATCCAGATGGCATCAGTCCTGAGAGAAGCAATCTGCAATAAGTGGATGGACATCCAGTCTGCTCACACTTCCATTTATGCTTCTTACACCATATCTAGTAGAAGTGATGTGAAGATATGAACCTCTCCACTTTTCACATAGAGAAAACACTAGTCTTTTAAAAAGCTAAGGTTATGCCTTTCTTATTCAAGAAGGCCTTTGATTTTAAAAAAAATGTAACAGAAAGGGTTTGTAGAGGTGATATGTTTTTTTATCTTTTTTATTATGGTCTGTGCTTTTATATTGTTTTAATCATCTGCTTTTAATTGAACCACTTTTTAATATTTTTTAAACTTTTGTATAAATTATGTTTTAATTGTGTGTGGCATGTGTGTGTGCTGGGCGCCTTTAGGTCGTTTCAGACTTATGGTGATCCTGAGGTGATACTATCATACAATTTTCTTGGCATGTTTCTTCAGAGGCTGAATCCTCTGAGGCTGACAGCATGGTTTCCAAGGCTAAGCGGGCATTTGAACCCTGTTCTCCAGAATCATAGCCTATGCTTAATCCACTATACAATGCTGGCTCTCATACTGTAACCGTGCCCTGTTTTTAAATTTTTTTAAAAATATATCCTGTTTTTCTTATTTTTTTTTTTACTTTAAAAACATTTTAAAATGAACCAAAGCAATGGAAAATATAGCACAATTTTGGGGGTGTTTACAATGTCAGAACCCTTCTCCTTAAAGAACTAGCATTTTAGAAACAAGAGGTTCTTTTATGTTCTAGGACAATTCCTTTTTAAAAAATAATAAAAAAGAAGTATCCCATATGGTTTTTAAAGTAGTCAGTCATAGTAACAGGTTGAGATGTTTCACTAACTGCTCAGAAATACAATGGTCAGAACTGTGTATCACCTACTTAGCTACATCACCACCTTAGTTACATAGCTAAGTAGTATCTCCCAGCCTGATGCCCCCCACATTTCCATTTCTTAAAGCCACTGCAAGCAACAAGTCTCTCCCACCCACCCCAGTGCAATAGACAGGAGCAGGGTCCTTATCACAATTCCCTCTCACACCAGAGATTACTTGTGGGAAGAGGTTGAAAACATTAGTCACTTGCTTTGCAGTCAACAGGAGAACAGGCCCCTATTACTCATAGTCACTGCTGCCCAGTAAGTGGGGTTTGGAGGCCTTTTATGGTCCTTGTGTATTCCCTAAAGCAGGGAATATGTATGAATCATGAATACAAACCGGTCACAAATGCGTAACTTTAGGTTACACATTTGTAACTGCCTTGGTGAATTCCAGCCACTATATAATTGCAGCCACATCAGCCATCTGCCATGTTAACTTGGCTTTCATGGTCAGGTGTAAATGAACCATCGCAAACGGAACAATGACAAGAGTGAAACCAGAGCTATGGAGTTCTAGAAATTGTAGTTCAAAGAAATTGAGTTTTCACACTCTAGCTGTCACATAGGAAACTGCCTAGAATATCTGCCTATCTTGTGGAATATTGTTCACAGTGATAGGCAATAGCTTGCTAGAATTTCCAGGGCACAGCATCTGATATATGGGATCCTTCTAATCATAACAGAAGAATATTGGATCTGGAATCTTCTATGAATAAATGATGTGCTCTGCCATTGACTTTTATCCCTTGCCCTATGAGACGAACGTAGGTGGGACCAAGTACAGATGGAGGAATGAACACAAAATGTGATCTCAGTTAACACAGTCACTTCAGGAGAGACAGACTGAAGCTTTCTATCTCAACTTAACCTCCAGTCAACAACAGGGATAGGTGTGAAATTAATTGGGTTTGTATTTTAATGAAAGATAACAAAATTTGTACCTCTCAGAACTGCATGAAAATTCAAATGCAGTCTGCGATGCAACATTCATTCACTGATGAGCTAGACATTATCTGAAGAAAAAATAATAATAAATGTGTTAAAAATGCATCCATTTGAAAAAGATGTGAGCAAACATGCATCCATTTGAGAAATACATACAGAAATATTTATAAATTCCCATGTTTAGGTATGGAGGTTCTCAGTTGGGGTTTTTGGAACTTGGATTTTTGTTAGAATCTCAAGATTTGCCAGGACGTAAAACACATACACTTAGATTTAAAAAATAATCTGAGTACAGGGACTGAATAGAGGCCATAGTCCTTCCCACAGCTTATAGTTGTTTGTGTCAAAGTAATCTGTTCCTGTTTGAGGCTTAAAAGTAATTTGTTGTGGTTCCACTATGAGAAGGCCTATATATAAATAAAAAAGCAACAGGTAGCTACACTGCTGAGAACTTGTTTTTTCCAGTTTTGATCCTTATCCAAACACACATACAGAGAGAGAGAGAGAGAGAGAGAGAGAGAGAGAGAGAGAGAGATTCCTGTTTATCTCCCTCCTTGTGCTCTCATGTTATACAAGTTAGCGATTTTGCTGCTGCTGTTGTTTGGATTCCTTCATACCACCGAGAGATATCAATAGATCCAGATCTACCGTCTGTTCACTTCTGTTCTAGCAGAGCATATATAGCTAGGTTTGAAGAGAACAGAGCAGAGTCATGACTGCCCACAGGTTGTGGTTCCTCCATGGAGCAGATATTCCTTTAGTAGCCTGAAGAAAGGTGTTTTCCCCCCTGGCATTTCAGCATACTACTGCTATACTGCCAAACTAAGTAATTGCTAACTCTTTTCCTTACTTATTATAATAATAAGACGCAAGTAAAGGGGAGAGGATAGCAGGCTCAGAGATCCAACTCACACCAAAGCTGTTAACATTCCCTTTCCTTTGCTTTCCTAAAAACAAATTTAAGAAAAACTGTACACCCAAGAATGAATAAATTCTCCAAGAAGGAGGGCTTCTGGCAGGCAGACTCAATATTAATTAGGATGGATATACAATAGGTACATATAGTGGAATGCAATATGGATCATGCCAATACCTCCGGCTACTATCTGCAGCACTGAGGAAATGAAGAACCTTATTACTCCAGAAGGAGAAAATGAAAAAAGTAATTACTCTGAAGGCTAAATTGTGTGTCACCTCCTCTGACAGTTTTAACGCTGTGCCAAATTCCTGGAGGCCAAATTTTAAACTTATATATGACACAACATTTATTGTGTAGTGTGAGATGCAGAGGATAGCATGTCCTGAGTAAAAGTTCCATAATTACATTAGTCTTGTGATAAGTTTCAGGGATGGCTTGTCTCTTGAATAGAAAAACCTAGATGATGGTTCCAGACATGTTCATCACATAACTCACTCAAAGAACCACATCAGATGTGCCTTAATCTTTGTTTCTCATAAACAATTTCACTCATTTCAATAAAATCATTGCTTTGAATAATGAACAATTCACTGTAGGCTTATTAGAAAGTTGAGTGAAATAATCCAGGAGCCTCACTGCAGCAATTCACCATCAATACAAATTGAAGGGATATCTTTGCACTTTATGAGAAGACCAAAAGGAAAGGAAGCATCAGGGGATGGTTTATGGTTGTTGTTGTGCAGCTTTAAGTTGTTTCTGACTTATGGCGACTTATGGGGTTTTCTTGGCAAGTTTCTTCAGAGAGGGGTTGCCTTCATCTTCCTCTGAGGCTAAGAGAATGTGACTTGCCCAAGGCCACCCAGTGGGTTTCCATGGCCAAGCCAGGATTCAAACCCTGGGCTCCAGAGTCATAGTCCAACACTCAAACCTCTATACCACAATGGTGAACTCTTGTTTTTCAGTATAACACAGAGGGGTGAAACATGTCTGGAACACAAGCAAAGATATCCTTCCTCATACAGAAATGCAATGGAACAGATGCATGGGCTTTCTAATCCCATGTTACTTTGCAAACTCATTTCACCTGGCATCCTTTTCCCTTCCCTCACATTCTCTTAACAAGTAACATACCTTTGCTAAGGATGCAGCAGTAAGTGGATGCAAGAAATGGAAGCACATCATTCACCTGGTAATAGAATACATGTTTCATCAATCCACTTCCATTCCCAACTCACCAAGCATATTGGAAATCAACCAGGGGATTGTGTTCCATAGTAAGCCATATCCCACAACTCTACAACATCATTTTCTTCAACAAATAGGTTCTCCCCACTCCATCACCCTGACATGAGAAAGATTTCAAAAGAAAGACTACGTAGTGCTTTGAAAGTGCACATTCTCAGAGCATGTTATCTCAATATTCTTGATGACTATTGTGTAAAAGAAAGAAAGTACAGTATTGTCATAGATCATCTACATATCAATACAAGGGAGCAGAAAGTGAAATACCATGACTTTCTGCAAAGTCCAGAGATTGGGAATGGTACTTTTTGAACTATAATTCCCAGAAACTGCAGCAAGCAGTACAAAAAAAAATTCTTGGAGGCTTGCTGTAGTTGAATGGGCTTTGCAGAATTGGGAGTAGGGAAATACTAAATTCTGTCAAATATGTTCACCCGAAGCAAAATAAAAGAAAAGGCATAAATAATCATTCCTTTTTCACACCACATTCAGCTGTCTGAAAAAAGAATCAGTCATCTTCCAACTCCATCCTAAACCAGCCTGAGTGTTACAACATAAAGGTTTGCCAAAATTATATCCCCAAATCAGCACATTGTAGTTCAAGTTTCACTGTGAAATTTACTGTTTAAAAGCTGCAGATCTATGAATTTGAAACAGGAATGCCACCCACTGAGATTCATACTTCATTGCCCAAACCTGAACGTTTCAGGAGATACAAGTATTTTACTCAATAATTATTTGGATTTTATAATTTCAAACTGCAGGGAACCCTTGTGTAATTTGTAATTCCACAGCACACTCATCCATCATTCTCACTGTTTTCTTCTAGTGATGCAGTATTGTTCTTACCATGTTTCTCTTGTACATCTGAATCCTGGAGTATGTACCATGGAGCAGATGGGGGTTTAATTGCCCATTTTAAAGGGTACTTCAAGACATTGCTAACGTAGCTTCCCTGAGGTTCATTTTAAAAAAATCCTTAAGACAAACATAAGTGAGAAAACATACATAGAAAGAGAAAATATATTTTAGGTAGGCATATGCAATTGGTACTGAGCATGGATATACTTTCCCTGATGGACCAATATGGGAACTTGGCAAGTCCTTCAGACTTACATTGACTATGGAAACAGAGATAAAAAACAGTAGCCAGGAATGCTTTTTCTCAAATTTATTGAGAATGTTAACTGCAACCCTGCCTAGAATCTGTACTCAATTATTCACATTCTGATTACATGTAGAATTATAGTACTGTTCCATATGAAGTAACCCCTTTGAAGACAACCTAGATCCTTCAGTTCGTACCTCTAGTCCAAGCTGATATTAGACAAGAGGGCCATATTACCCCAGTCCTGTAACAATTGCAATCACTATTGGCCAGTATGTTTCTTGTTTGACTTTGAAAGCTTTAAACAGTTTCCATTGCCCACACCTTTCTGTATCTATTCAGCACCATTTGTGAATGCTTTCCCATAGAGTTTTAACAACTGTTCACTCTCCACCCCACCAGCTTTTACTGTACAGGGTGCCCACTCCATATGCGGGTGCACCATACGCGGCTTCTGGTTTTCACAGAAGCTGCACTGCAATTAAATGAAAGGTGCATGTGCCCACTGCCATGAGCACAAGCCCCATTATATTGAATGGGGCTTGAGCATGCACAATATTTTCCTTACGCCGGGGGAGCGGGGTCCAGAATGGATCCCCACATAAGGAAAGGCTCCACTCTATATGCTCATGCATAAGTCTAGAAATTTTAGTCAAAAAATTGCATCATATTTTACATCCTTTGTTATATACCCCTTTTACCCTTGACTTATCCACGGATCATAACAAAATCCATAATCTTGGCCCCCAAACCTGCCCTTGACTTATCCATGACGTTGACTTATAGTCAAGTATACTGTATATGGTAATTAAAAACCTTTGTGTTATCCACTGTTGACAAATATTTTCACATAGTGTTTAGTTGAAAATGGTTTTATTTAAAATTGACCATGATTGTATAACTGTGTCCTTGGGAGGACAGCAATACTAAAAAATGGCTAAGAAATGTAAGAGATACAAAAAGTAGCTAAGAAATTGATTAAATAAATGTGGATCCCTACAAACCATTGTATTTCCCTATTACCATGTATGGATGTGAGAGTTGGACAATTAAGAAGCAAGACAGGAAGAAAATCAATTCATTTGAGATATGGTGCTGGGGAAGAGTGCTGGGATACCATGGAGAGCTAAAAAGACATACAAATGGGTCCTGGAGCAGATCAAACCAGAACTCTCTTGAAGCCATGATGACAAAACTGAGGCTGTCATATTTTGGACATATCAAGAGAAAAGAGGGCTCCATAGAAAAAACAATAATACTGGGAAAGGTGGAAGGAAGTAGAAAGAGAGGAAGGCCACATGCTAGATGGATGGACTCTATTAAGGCACTCATAGGTGTGAATTTGCAGGAACTAAGCAAAGCAGTGAAGGAAATCTTAAGGAGTTTTAGAGGTGTCTCATCCACAGGGTGGCCATGGATCGAGAGTGACTCGAGGACAGTTAACAACAGCAGTAACAACAAAGGTATCTTATACAACCACTCACAAGAGGGAGATACCAGAAGGAAATCCAAGATCTGAAGGATCTTAAGGTGGCCTGTAAAAGGGGAGATATCTCTCCATACCCACACACCTGAAAAATTCCATTGAGGTCTCACTAGGCACAAACTTGGATGGAATGATAACCGACTCTTAGAGGGGAAAGGGAAGACCAAAAGGGAGGGGGAAATGAAATGGTGTGTCCAGGAAAAGGGCATGGCTGGCATTTTACAATCTTAAATATGATTGCACTCCACATCGCAACAATTTTTGCTGACAGTTCCACTTTTTAAAATTCAGTCAATAATCCCAGAAAAGTCAGTGAATAATCTCAGAAAAAGAGAAGTACTTGGTTAAACACACAATAAGCCATTTTCTAAATGTGTTGTTATATTGCTTCTGAATTCAAGGGTTTGCTGTGTATATATACAGAAAGGAAAAAACAGTATGTTCACGTGAGGCCAATAGCCTTTGAATTCTGTTTATCAGCTGCTGCAGGTATTCCTTCCCATTGTCCCTGGATTACTCTTTTAAAAACAAAATAAATCTCTCCATTACCTCCATGCAGCATTTTCCTATTTAATGGAAACCATGCAGGCCTCTGCTTTCAACAAGTTCAGTAGAGAATTTCCATGGCTCCAATCAGCAAGCTGCAGCCCTTCAAAGCATCTTGTGAACTCACCTTAGCAACGCACAAAGTGCTGGAGATCTGAGAATGTTTTTGGTGAGACATGAGCTGAATTCTGAAGAACTGGCTCTCATTTGCCACAATGTGAGTGCTAGGAAGAGACAGAAGAGTCCCTTTCCATGATTTTTTCTCATGGAAAGTGAAATATTCTTTTAAAATATTTACACAGATGCTGCCTTCGCTCAAAAACGTTGAGTACTTCATACCCTCCAGCATTTCACAGATGAAAAGTGGGGAAAGTAACATCAGAGTATGGACAAGATGGCAAAAGTTAACTCAGGAGAAAGACCGTACAAGTGAGGATATGCTGAAGCAGTTTGTTTAGCCCTAAATCTTCAAGGAAGAGCAAGATTCTTCCCCCTCCTCTCCTGCCCACAAAACAACTGAGTGCAAATTACTTTTGTACTTTGGACTCAGTTTGCAGCAATTGGAGTAAGCTGAGAGCAAAGGTGAGAAAGTGGGAGGAGAGACGAACTGGGACATTTTAAAAGCATCTGGAAAAGTGGGATGACAGTGGATTAACTGGGACTTTCCTTGCAAAATTATGTGTGATTTTTAACACCTTGCCTGATGAAGAAACCAGTGGAGCTTTGAAAGCTTGCAACATGTATATTGTGCCTTTTGGTTACTCAGTAAAGGTATCACTATTTCATGGGTTTTTGATGTTACAGTATTGGATTTGCTATATGGCCAAAAGCAGATACAGTGTGCTTTCCAACTAGGATATTTCTTAAAAGGGCTTCGTATCACCATAAAAGAAGAACGAATCATTTTTAAAAAATGTTTAAAGGGGGAAAATTCACATAAAAGGGTATCTTGATATAGATGTAAAAATATTACAATCTTACAACTTCAGGGAGAGCCACATACAGAACCATATTGTGCTAACTGCTGATGGGCAACATGAAGGCCTTGCTCTGCTTTCTTTATTGGACTTGATTTGGACTAGACAGGGTTTTCAAATAGGGTACAGTCCTCTATAAAGTAGTATTCATGGATATCCTCTGAGGAAAGCATTCATCTGCAGTAGTTTTCCAGGACTCTTGTGGGTGTTTGGGAAGCAGGTCAAAACCAACACTTTGAATGGTGCCTAGAAACCAACCAGTAGCCTATGAAGCTGTTTCAGCAAAGGAGTTATGTTCTCCCTATATGTTTATAGTATTTATTTGCCAGTTGATATAACATAAGTGCAATTATGGCAAAAGGCTTAAGTGGTTTACATTTTAAGAACATATAAAACACTGTATGAAAAACAATACAACATGCTAGTTTAAAAGTAATAAATCACTAAACCAGCACCAATTATTAAATTGTAATACAAATGCAACATGAGAGAATATCACAATCATTTTCTGAGCACATAAATAAGTAGACAAGATTATGTATCATCACCATAACTATGATGTCTGTCACTGTAGTTACTTTTAAAGATGTAACCCATCCCCCAAAGCCTAGTTTTGCAGCCTGGCAATATCCTGACCAAAAGGTTTTGGAGATGCTGAAAACTGAGGTGCTGGGAAATGATGTCAGCAGGACTCTCCAGATCATGGTGTGCCTTGAGAAGAGGCATCTGGAGACACCTTTTGGGTTCTTCCACAACTGCTTATCCCAGACTGCCCCAGAACTTGAGAGCACTGCAGACATTTCCCAGACCCCTGATCTCCTTTCTTTCCAAAATGTGACAGTACTGTGATGTAGTGGTTTGAGCATTGAACTATGACCAGAGTTCAATTCCCAGCTCAGCCATGAAACCCACTGGGTGACCTTGGGAAGGTCACATGTTCTCAGCCTCAGGTGAAGGCAATGGCAAACCTCCTCTGAACAAATTTTGCCAGGAAAACCCCATAATAGGTTCACCTTAGGGTCATCGTAAGTCAGAAATTACTTGAAAGCACACAAAAACAAACGCAACAACAACAAACTGCCAAGCTGCAAAGGCAGGTTGGCGGGTGGGTGGGTGGGGGGTTTGTTTTTCACAATCAGAAATGTGAATCCTCAGCAATAATGCAAATCCTGCTTTTGTAGCTGCTGAATAGGATTGCAGACTATGTTTTTAAGAGATGCTTAAAACTCATTGCAGTGCCTGCATAAGTCTGTGTATTTTTATCAAATATTTTGAACTCAAAATAATCCCTGCTTCTAGAATCATGCAGGGAGAGTATTCCGAAGAGTGGCTGTGAATACATACAGAGGCCCTCCTTCAAAGTATAAAGCAACAGTTTACAGCTGGGCACATAGAGAGGAAGGTGCCCTGTTGGGTATCCTGGTCCAGAGGTCACATGGAGCAAAAGTAAGCGCACAGATGGCAATCATTTGGGAGGTGGCTGTGAGTTACTGCACAATATGCAATACTTCAAAACATTTTTAGTTGCATTGTCTGCTATGACAGTACTGTCTGCAAAGAGACACATTTAAAAATAATTCCCCTCAGCCTTGAATAAACTGTAAGGATCTCCAGGGCAGCAATGCCTGCCTGAAGTTAAATACAAATGATGTGCAACTCTTGACAAGTACCATTCAACCTAAACAGACTGGGAAGAGAAAAGCCAGGCCTGTGCATGCGAAATCAGCAATCAAGGGGGATAATGAAGGAACGCACTCAAGTGCCCAGACTCCAGGAGGATAACTCTAGGCAAATTATTTGTCAAAGATATAAGTCCACATTCAGCTCACAGTGAGACAGTGATGTATTGTGCAATGAAGAGAATAACTGTTGTTAAGTGCAATTATGGCAAATAACTCCAGCGGGGATTAATGTCTGGTAGGCCTTGACGTATGTCATGTTTGTGAATGTATTAGACAGCACTACTGCTCTTGCATAAAATAAATATAGATGCAAATTTAAAATAAAATCTTTGTTCTGTTTATAAAAAAATGAAATTTTAAACCATGGTTCACAAGGAAAAATCAGAAAGAGTGGGCATTCATCAACCTTCATGATGTTCAAAAGAATCACCTGCCCATTAATGAAAATCAAAATATTATGGGGCCAATGACTCTTGCAGGAATTTCAAGGGTGCATTCATATATGCACAGAACAGAGAACCCTGAATTCCTTCTGGGGAAATGGGGAGATGTATCCTGTCACACTTATTGGCTGGCATCATGTTAGTGAATGTTGACAGGCATATGTAATGAACTGTTTTGGTCATTCCAGGGAGAGGAATTCGCTACCTCCTTCACATAACAACCAAAATCATTGCAGGACTCAACTTCCTCCTGTGGGATCACATGGTCATTTGGTAGCCAGTGGAGACCAGGGGTACTTGAGGAGTAGCTGGCTATATGCTTATGACAAAACAGCACAGGCTTCCTACGAGACCTTCCAGTTGTCCTCCAGTAATCTTGGAGGATGATGTTGTTATTGTGCATCTGGTTTAAGGCACATGCCCAATGCTTTTCCACCATTTCCCACTCTCCACCAGCTCTTATTTGGCTATGGAAGAGAAGTGCAGGAGAAAAGAGGAGGCAGAAAGAAGGCATATTATATTTATTTTGCAAACTTTTACAATTCATGTTATGCAGGATCTCATCCATAATATAAAATTTATGCATACTTCCTGGGTAGGTATTTCGTTCTCCTCAAAAATGTGGGTCAGGTTTGTTGTTATGTGCCCTCAAGTCATTCCTAATTTACAATAACCCTAAGGTGAACCTATAATGGGTTCACTTGATACAATTTACTTCGAGGAAGTCTGCCATTGTGTTCCTCTAAGGTTCAAAGAGAATGTGTCTCACCTAAGGTCATCTAGTGGACTTCCATGGCTCAAATGCTTTCATACTATATGTTTTATATGCTGCTCTGGAGTGCAAGGCATATTTTCATGTTAATGTTCCCACCAAACATATAGAACACAGAGGTCTGTGCATATTTAAACACAATTAGAGATTTTGGCAACGGTAGTCTTGGCATCAGAAGCCAAGGAAAATGTAGTTTTCCCAGGGCACTTGATTTCCATATTAATGTTGGATGCCTTGGGGAAATGATACGTTCCTCTTTTTTTCTGGCAATTTACTCTGAAAAACAATGTCCTTGGGATTAGGCAGTATCTTCAAATCTAATTTGAATGTAATCTTGCCAAGAAAGCCTGATGATATGTTCACCATAGGTAGGAAAGTATTTGAAGGCATAAAACAACAACAACAGTGATGATAATGAGTGTCACTTTTGATTCCTTCCTTATTATATTTCTCAAGTCTCATTGGTATCCTGATCGTGTTGTTCATTCTGTCAAAAACAATTAATTTGAAAATATTCAAATGGAAGATTCTAACAGACAAAAATCTACCTCACTCCAAGCACTAAGGAGTGAATGTGACACCCAATTACTAAAACATAGGCTAGAATTTCTCCTCACTCTAGGGGAAGAAATATAAGTTTGCAACCACTAATACAGTCTTCAGTTCAGAGAGAGCCCTTCACATTAGAATATTTCTTTTTCTTCTCTAGGAAAAAAAAAACTGTTGGAAGTAGTATCCTATAGGGCTTATGACTGGCACATTGCCAGCATAAAATCTATGGCATGTGAGGATTAATTAGTATGGTGAAGGCACTTTGAAGATAAAATGTGCAATGAGCATGCTCAAAGGCATGCATATATATATATATATATATCCCATAGCTAATGATTCTGGGAAATTTCAGTTGCACTCTCAGCAAAAATCCAGTCTGGTTTGTGGCAGATAGCGGTTTCCTAGCCTTTCATGCAAACCTTGTGACAGGTAGAAAATCTTTTAAAATAATCCAAAGTTGAAACATGATGAGATCATTCATACCAGTCCATATAAATAATTTTAATAGATATTAGTACCCATTACAAGCTTAACCCTAGACACCGAAAAAGAGCTAAAGTAAAGAAGTCTTGCTTTGTGTCGTGAATATGCTTGCAAATAAGGGTCACACCAGGTTGTAGGCTTCTAGGTTCCAGCATATGATGATGCCATCATCACCTTAAGACAAGGCTCAGGGCAGGGATTCACAGATTGTTCAGTCCCAAGCACCACATGCAGTGCCATCCATGGGATTAGCAGCCAAAAATATGAGTTGATGAAATATGCAGTTGCAATAAAATCTTGTGGCCTCCCAGATTTAAAATGAATAATTGAAGGGTGGGTTATGCATTTTTACATGGTGATTTAAAAGGGAGGGATAGAAATGGCCAATAACATTTTATTTAATTAATATTTGGCAGAACAGAATCAAATTCTGAAAGAGTTGTTGCCCTTTGTTAGGGGGATGAAGGATGGCAAGTTTCAGAATAAAGGTGCAGGGACATGTTACATTTTACAGGTTTCCCCTTCGCCAGATAATATATTAGCTTGCCCCTGCACCACTCATGTTTTTGCAGAAAGTTGTTATGTAAGTGATATGTGACAGAGAGGTGAGCTGGCTGTGGTTTAAAAAGCTGCAAAATTTCACAACAATAGTTTGGTTTTTTCCCCCATGGGGGGCATTGCAGAAGGGTAGTGTTCAAAATTTGGAAGAGGGGAGGATGATTTGTTTCCCCATAACCTCCTCTATGATGTTGGGGCTGGAGGGGGAGTTCTAGTTTGTATGACAATGGCATATAGAAGTATCCTTATGTAAGAAAAATACCAATGGATTCTGTGTGAGGAGTCAGCTACTACAGGTTACTTCACATAGAAGATTTTTAGGCCAGTGCTTACCGTTGGGTAAGTGCTTGTAAAATGCCGTTAAAACATTTAGGAAGTGTGTGTGTGTGTGAGTGTGAAAGCCTGATGCACTTCCTAAACATCAGGGAATTGTCCCCTCCCCTCCAGTGTTCATGAATCGTTCGTGGAACAGCAATTCCTATGAATGGAAACTTTGCATTCAAACAAAATTGCTGCTCTTTGGAGGCAGCCAGAAGCTGGGAATGGTGCGAGGGGGAGGAGGAAGAGGCGCACGCCTCTGCCTCCTCCATTCTGACCCTTCCCGGCCTCCAGTTACCTCTTCATAGGCAGCCGGAGGCCAGGAACAGCACAGGGGAGGAGGAGGAAGAGGTGTGCACCTGTTTTTTCTGTTTCCCAGCCTCCAGTTGCCTCTTTGGAGGCAGCCACAGGCCAAGAACAGTGCAGGGGGAGGAGAAGGAAGTGGCACCCCTAGAGAGTGAAATTTCTATCTCCGGTGCCAGAAGACCTTTTAGTTTGGGCACTTGGCCCCTAAAAGGTTCGCCATCACTGTCCTAAGTCCTACAATATAGTCATTACTGTTAGGAAGTTATGGGAAATTAACATATGGCTAATTGTAAGTACAGAATCCTTGAGTAAAATAGTTAAAATTACTCTCATTTTAACAGATCCATTCATCCTCTTTGTCATACTGTCATCCTTTCATCGCAGGGTGCTACTGATGTTTTCCATCCTATCCTTTCTGCTATCTAACTTTTGACTCACCATTTCTGACGGCAACAACAAACAAGATTAGACAAGTCCACCTGCACTTCAGTGGCTTTATCTCTCAGGTAGGATTAAGAGAGAGAATAATGCTACAGAATAGGACAACAGTTAGATAAGAAGAGGCCAGTAGGGTCTTAGTGAGAAATAATGTTTTGAACAAAAGTGTTTTGCAGTTGAGAGGTTCATCACAAGGTTAAGACTGAGATACTGACATTCCACACAAGGAAAGTAAATATTATTCTTAGATTAAAACCTAAAATGTAATCCTACATTGAAAGTGCTCTGCAAGTAAAATCCTAAAGTTAATTATGTCTGTTTTCTGAGAAAAAAAAATGATTATATAGGGATGACGACTTGAACCATTTAGTTAGGATACAGATGAAGACTTCAAGAAAGGTATCTCTTTGCCTTTCTTCTCTTTTTGACTTTTCTAGTAGCGGAGGTATTGTGCTAAATATGAGAAATGTCTGACCAATTGGTTCAGAGAATTGTATTATGTGTTCTTTCATTCTGCATATCGAGAGCTAATTATTCCACTAATAAGCTAAAGCAAGGAAAGATTTTCTCAAAGTTGTCCAGTAACTCCAGAGAGGAGTGACCAGGGAAGTAGGACTAGGACTCTGGAGATGAAGGATCAATTCTCTGCTCAGCCATGGAAACCCACTGGGTGACATTGGGCACATCACACCCTTTCAGCCCCAGAAAATCCCATGATAGGTTTGCCTTAGGGTCACTGTAAGTCAGAAGGCACACAACAACAACAACAACAACAACAACAACAACAACAGACACATCAGGCAGCAGAGTTGAGGTGTCAGGAAAGGCAGCAAATTCATACTTATTTAATTTGTTGCTGCTAAATTTTAACCGCCAGGAATAAAATATATGTGAGGGTTTTGTGTGTTATGTGCCATAACACGACTGCTTCAGGGTGCTGTGTACTTGCCTTAGATGGGTGTCTGGTGCCATTTGCTATTCTACTTCAGTCAGCCAAATGCTTTGTGCTGGCCCAACCCAGTGGTCCAGTCCACTTCTTTCTCTTCATTGTTCATAACAACTAATAAAGAAGTATTTGCAGTATGTTGATTGTAAACGATATAACATCATCAAAAGGACACATCACTAAGAATAGTTATAAAGCATTATTATAACTTACAAAGAAACAGATCAAGTTGTTTCATAGTGGTAGCTATGGGTGATGGATGATGAAATGGGTTACAGGGCATATCTTGTAGGGAGGTGGGAGTTTAAAGCCTTTGAAAATGCTGCAGATTATATATAATATAGCATTCACTTCACCAATGAAGAAATGGATGTATAGAATAAATACTCCAAAAATGCTGACGCCAGCAGAAAATGTGTGACTCATAGCAATCTAATTGCCTGACCTTACTTCTTTTGCAGTCATTAGTGAGCTAACCTGTTAATCTCAACAGACCTTTCAAAAGTAAGCTGAAGATATGTTGGCAATAGATTAGATTTCACAATTTCACCATTTTTTAAAATGTGCGTATCATAGATTTCAAAGATGTGTGGAGATACCCTGGAAAAATGCTGAGAATTCAAACCTCAGATTTCTTACGCAGGAGCTGTCTGGTTGACTACAGTAAACCTGCACTGGAAAAAGCATTTTATCGATTAGGGCCTTATTGAGGAAGCTGGGAATGAAGACTCAAAAAGTGCATGCTGAGCTCTCTATGGCAGAGATTGTGTGTAGAGGAGAGATAGCAGAACTTTACCTTCATGGAGTTATGCCTTGATTGTATTGATGTAAAATGTGCAATACACAACCCATGCAATTAATGTACAGTGCTCAGAAATGTGCAACATGCAAATATACAGTGGCAACACATGTGTAACTCCATTTTTATAATCTTCAACTGAATGCAGCCACTAATATGCAACAGACAAAAAAATGTCCACCCACTTATGTAAAGGACTTATGCAGAATACACTTATCCAGAATGACAGGCTATGTTTACACAGTTTAAGTGAGATTACTAAACAATGACAATTTTGTCATAGTACTATTGGTCAGAATTTCTGACTGATTTCTGAAGTAGATCAAATATGCCACATGATATTAAAATTAAAGGCATATCCCATTAGTTTTAAGTCCTATGGATTTTGATGGGGAAATTAAGCCAAGACCTATTTTTGTCACAGTGGGATGTGGGGAGTTAAAAGTTCTTAACTTTGAACTTGAGGTGCCTATATATCTAAATGATGCACTTCCAAATTTCATCTGATCTTTATACTGTAGATTACTTTATTTGGGGTAATGTATTATCTGAATTTTATTCATAGATTTCACTATTTTTACAGCTCCCTTGCTTGCCTTGGGCCAAGCACAATGAATCCTGCCATGATTGCAGTCTGCCATGCTCTAGTATTTGTAATATTAATCAAGGTCAAAGTTTCTGCTGCACAGATTCCCTGTGCAGCAAAAGAGGTCACCATTCCTCCTACAACGTTTTTGACAAACAAATCTTCATCTTTTTTACAGCAAAACAACAGAGGTGCAGAAGCCATTTTCTTATCCAGCAACCATCAATGTTCAGATGATCATCTGCATCTGAATTGCAAATGAATTGCTTTGGCCAGGGTCTTGTTTTGCTCCCTTCCACTTCAGTACACATGCATTTATTTCAATTGGTGGCATTAGCCTCATTAATTTGCTTGACCCCACTAGGGCAGGGTGATCAAGGAGAAGAAAGGTATTTGCAGTTGGAATGATTGGTGTCAAACCACAGTGATTTTGGACAGTCTTAGCAACAGAGGCAACCCTGGCTGCATCGAAAATGCAGAAATAATACAGTTTGACACCACTTCAACTGCCATGGCTATATGCTATGAAATTCTGTGCTTTGCAGTATTGTGAGATATTTAGCCTTCTCTGTCAGAGAGTTCTAGAGCCATGATTTTTGACCAAGACTACGCATTGGTTCCATTTTGTGCCAAGTTACCATACTGTAGCTTGGGTGGAACATGCAATCCAGCCAAAGCTACATCCTCTGAAGTGTTACAGATTTAATGTGGGAGAAAGTAAATGTATGACACATGCAGTGCATCTTTACTTAGAAGTATGTCGCACTGTAGAGCCAGTGTGGCATAGTGGTTTGAGTATTTGACTAAGACTCTGGAGACCAGGGTTCAATTCTCAACTCAGCTATGAAACCCACTGTGGTGACCGTGGGCAACTCACACTCTCTCAGCCTCAGAGGATGGCAATGGCACACCCCCTCTGAAGAAATCATCCCCCCAAAAAAACTCATGAAATGATTTCCTTAGGATCACTGTAAGTCAGAAATGACTTGAAGGCACACAGCAACAATATGTTGCACTGTGATCAGCAGAGCTCAGTTTCAGGTAAATGGCCACAGGATTTCACCCTGAAATATGTTTAACTTTAATTATTAGTTTTAACTCTTAGGTTTTTTTCTTTTTTAAAAAATCTGTTGTACCTAGTACTTAAACTGCTCTTAAATATCAGATGTTACATTTGATTACTGAAAGTAAATTGGAGGGTGAACAATAACTCCACCCAGAAATCCCACTTTTTTATTTTGCAAAATAATGCCAAAAATCTTGAATTTTTTTCTCATTAATAATTTTTTCAATTGGCCAGTGGAAGGTAGGAGGGTAAGATATGAATGATTTGTAAAAAATATTTGTAACAGTGAATGATACTAAGTAACTATACATTTTCCCTTTCCTGTTTACAAGTGTCCACATATTTTGGTTGGGTATGAGCCAAATATTGCCTCTAGAAGCCAATGAGACTTGGATTTCTCATCCTTTAATTCACAGAGAGAAAGTGAGTGTGATCCTTATGAAGACATTGGCTGGGTTTTATAGGTTAGTAGTGGCATACAGAATAGGTGTAAGTGGACTTGTAACAATCTCTCCTCTTAGATTCCCAAACACTGAGTCTGTGTCTCTGCTTAAGACATGGCCTGACATCATCTTTAGGGTGATAAGGAATCATTATTCAGAAGCAGAACATATATTTGGATAATTAAAATCTCAGGTTCAGTTCAATATTTGTTGCTTCAGGTTAAAAGGATCATGGAAAGATCTTTGCCTGAAAACCTTGGTGATGTGCTAATCTTCCATCTTACAAGTCAATACAACATTGGGCTAAACAAAACAATAATCCTGGCTGCTACAAAGCTGCTTCCTATGTTCCTTTTTATACTACAACTGGTACTTTCTTGAAAACTTTTTTTTCCTAAGGGAAAGGTACCAACTCATCAGAAAGTATGGTTGTTGCTCATGACCTATTACTTTTACTCTCTCTTCACAACCTCGCTTTGCAACCTTTTATTCTTTCTTCAACCTTCACAATCTTGGGGATCAAATGGATGAATGGACTACCAGCTGTGAAAATAGTGATCCTCTGAAAGAATTCCATGAAGCACACAGCAGAGCAAGGATAAGGGGGGGGGGGGTGTCTTCCAGATGTTGCTGGATCACATCTCTCACCATCCATCACAAATGGTTTTGCTGATGAGGGGTGATGGGAATTGTAGTTCAACAACATCTGGAAGGTCACACATTCCACACATTGCCAGTAAAGGCCTACCAATATGTACTTGGCTCTCCAAACCATTGATATGGTTGTAAAATCAAAGCATAGAAAAGATCACCACATCCTCCTCCCAGTTTGTAGAGAGATGCTGCAATCATATCAAATGCTGTAATGAAAAATTAGTAATATTTCCATGCATCTTGCCGAGTTCAAATAGGGAAAAAATGCTGCTGCTGCTGCTTCCCTGAAAGCACTCCACAAGTCACTGCTTGCAAGTTATCACACTAGAGGGCAAACAGGATTTAAACAGGAATTAAACAGGAATTAAACAGGAAATGCCTTATGTTTAACATAGGGTATTTAACATGCCTTATGTTTAACATAGGGCATTTCCTGTTTAATTCCTGTTTAAATCCTATTTAAATCCTGTTTGCCCTCTAGTGTGATAAACCTCTCAGGAGCTATAAAAATAGCCACTATGCAACTGAAAACAGAAACTGCAAACATTGTTTCAGGGCTCAGGCTTACAGATTCCCCTGTTTAAAGTAGAAAAGTGGAGGTCTGAGAATATACAACCATTAAGATATCTATCTATCTGTCTGTCTGTCTATCTATCTATCTATCTATCTAGATGTTCATTCCATTCATTTCTATAGTCCTGAATTGGAAGAGGAACCATGCAGGAGCTTTTATCCTTTATGACAATTTTTCTCTCACTCCATGCTCCCCCAGCAACCAGATGTGTATGGGGGGGGGGGAGTTCAAAGGCAATGATTGAAAGGTGTGCAGATGTTTGTTCAGGAGTCTTAATAGCACTGATTGGCTATTGATCGGGAGTGACATATGCATGAAGGATTAGGAGACTAAATACACACATATATCCTGATTACAATAACATATCAGTTTGTTTCTAACTAGGGTGATGGATAGAAGGCCAGTAAGGGATTGGAGCTGCAGAATCTTATACAGAAGAATTGTTTGCTCTGGATCTGTAGTTACATGGAGTCTGATCCTCCCTGTCTGGGGAGTCCCCTTGCAGTGGAGGCATGCAAGAGCTTGCTTAATTCATGGGTTGTTGGACCTGACTCATTCCCACATTCCGCTCTGACATAGAAAGGGGATGGGTTTTCATCGGTCAAGAGGTAGATTCTCTGAAGATGCCAGCCACAGATGCAGGCGAAAAGTCAGGAATAAACTCTTCTAGGACATGGCCACATAGCCCGAAAACCCCACAAAAAACTATGGATGGTGGCCATGAAAGCCTTAGACTTCTCAAAAGGTAGATTGTCTGATGACTGTATCAATACTCATATGAGGACAAGTCTCTTTAGATCTGTTAGTAATAAAGCTGTGGACTTTATATGCCAATAAAGGGTTGGTTGATGTTTCTTTCTCTATGCTCATATAGCCCTACTTTAATCATAATGTACATGATCAGTCAATATATATTGATATTGATTCAGTTAAGGACAATTTCAACATCTTTCAAAAGCCCTCCCCTGTCTCATAACTCACTTTCAGAGGGTGCCCACTAAATGATAAAATTATGGAAATGTCAACAAAATGGCTTTCTGTTAGGATCCTTCCCCATTCCTTTTGATCCTGAATTCTGCCAGAGCCAAAAATGAGGCTACTGAACAACAACAAACAGGTATAAGAATGCTCAGGTAAGCCCAATGATTTTAGATAAACAAAAATCACATGTGAGTGAACCAATCCTTATCCCCATCCCCACCCTAAAAGACTTAACATGATTTATAGTCACAGGTTGTTGATAGTGTACTCGGAAAGAAAACTGTGTGGTAGAAGGCGGAATGGCATTGGCTGGCTGTCTTGCCTGCGGGCTGGCTAGAATTGGCCATAGTTGTCCAAGAAGAGTCAAAATTATGGCAAGAGGACAAGGCTTACTATGAGAGAATGCAAATAATAAACACAGAAAGGATAAGGAGGGAAGTGGAAACCAAACAAAATGAAGAAAGAAATACATAGATGTAAAAAACTTTGAGCGACAGCCAATGTGGTGTAGTGGTCTGAGGCCTGGACTACAGCTCTGGAGATCAGGTTTCAAATCCCTGCTCCAGAATGGAAAACTACCGGGTGACCTTGGGCAAATACCTCCCAGCCTTATATGAAGGCAAAAGCAAAGCCCTTCCGCCTTAGGATCACCTTGGAAATTACTCTGAAGCCACAAAACAGCAACAAAAGCTTGGGGTCCCATACTGTGGAAAAGGCAGGATTTATATAATATATAAAATATAAATACATAAATCAAGCAACAAATAAGGGTGTAAAGCACCATTTCATTCTCTGGATAGATGTCTTTTTCCAATTTACATTGAGAGGCTATTTTGAATATCAGCAGGGAAAGAAATAGGAAGTGCCAACAGAAATTAAAGGAGAAATCTAGGATGTTAATATAGTAACTGAACTGTTGAATGCGACTGATGAGACAAAGCTTAAGGAGAACGAAACTAGACCGTTACAAAGTGAGGGGGGGGGACTGGAAGAAGAAAAGCAAAGAGCAGAAAGCCTGGATTAGCAGGTAGATTGATGGGGCAGGAAAAATTAAAGGGTTCCATAGTTCTCTGGAGGAAGCCAGAAACCTTGCTCATTGTGAAAGCCATTGGGTGTCATCCATCCATAGAAGTGCTACACACACACACACACTCCTAAGTCTGTACCACATGGCAAGATTTTGTTATAGGGCCCCCTTGCTAAATAGCATTGCTTTGGAATGTGTTAACAGTTTATTTTTACAAAGTTCTGTTAATGGTAGTATCTGCAAGCTGCATTCCAGTTTTATGAATTCCCATTTCTGAAAGAAGCCAGCTAAAATTTTCCCTTGTATACTGAATATGGAGAGAAAGTCATAGGTCATGTGGGTTACCAAAAAGGTCCTGACCTCTCGGGGTTGGATTAGCATCATTTGTCAATGGTTCCATCATCACACTAAAAACAAGAGGGCGAGAAAAGAGCTGAGCTTTCCTTAAACTGTCATTATTTTTAAGAGTCAAACCAATAGGGTGGGAAAGCAATTAGATTTTGATCCTTGAGGTGATTAAGCAAGAAAGGCTCCAGGTTTGCTCATACAGATATAATTTAAAGAACCATAAAGCATATGTGAGGCTACAAAATCCAAGCTAAGTACAGGTCACATTATTAGTATAAAATAAATTTCTGTTGATAAAAAGAAGACAAAAAAGTGAATTATAATTATATATAAGACATAAAAGCAAATTATAATTATATATAAGAGACACCAAATTCTGACCAAATTATCCTAAGTCACAACTGTGAGTTCAAGAAACAATGAGAAATATTTTCAGTTTCTAGCATCTAAGTCAGAAGCTGTCAAGAGCAGGCATATTTATTTGTCTTAAATTATTATTTCAGATAAGTACTCAGATTCAAACCCTGGTCTCCTGGTGTCATAGTTCAACACTCAAACAACTATACCACTGATGGTATGTCTGGCTGTCTGGCTGTTTTGGACTGTACACTTTTGCAGACCTGGGATTTTTCTGTTTTTGTTTTTTACTTGTATAGTGCCATAAACAGCGAAGGTCCTATATATTATAATATATATATTATAAAGTGGCAGTGGGTGCTCTTTAGATCTAGAAGGATATTGCTATTTCCCCTCTCCATTCCCACCCACTCCTACCTTTTGTGGGCACTACCTTTGGCTTTCTCCTTCAACAGAGAGTGCAGAAAGATCAGGAGGAAAGATTGAAAGCAAAACAGCTCACTGCTGAGACATTGGAGATTATCAGACAGGGGATGAAATGTCCTTGTCCTGCCCTTTTCCTGATCTCATAGCTTGATCGCAAGAAGATTTTTATATGATGTCGCACTTATCCAGACATTATCCCATCTGGAAAAAACGTTTGACTGCAATCATCCAAAGGACTTTCAAATGATGTCACGCAGATCCGGTCATTGTCCCATCACTCAAGTTGCATTGCCCAACATTTTGCATTAATGGGAGTTCGCTAAATTCTACTAAAGGACAAGAGTTGTACTAAATTCCTGAACAAATTTGTATGTATGAAGCTTCTCACGCTAAAAATTCTGTGCCAGGGGAAAGTTAGCATATTAACTAGAGGAGCCTGCTATGGTAATTTTCTCTCTGGAGGAAATACATTGATAATAGTCACATTTCCAAAATGGAGAGCAACCTATGCAGCATACGGTTAGATATGGCAGCACAACATTTTCCATAATATTATGTTCTCACTTCATATTTACTGAATTCTCTCCGTAGGGGACCCAGTGAGTTGCTACTACATTTTGCAAAAGAAAAACCCAACAACTGACTGACAACTCTCTTAAGTATCTCCCCAAATTCTCAAGGTTTTATTTTTAAACAGTACCCTCACCATTTGTTTATTTTTCTTCTTTGACAGGATTTTGGTTTAGACTAATCTGGAATGTTTGTTTTGTCTGTGACTGAGCAAGATATCTTGTCATTAAGTATGTGATGATGTATCTGGCTGTGATCACAAACCGACAGAGTTATCAGTCACAGAACAGGCTGTATTTGAACTGCGCTTGAGTAAAATGCACACTTCATTGAGCAAAGACTCTCAGGCGTTTCACTTTAGCAGTTTTATCATCATAAAGATTAATTGACCATTCGCTTAAGGGACTATAAAAATTGAAAAGATACCCAGTTTCCCTTTATACTCTCACACTAGCAAGGGCTGTTTAATCTAACTGGGTTTAATTGGTGACTCATATGTTTATTTTCCCCCCTTTCCTAATTTAATATTATCAGAATGTGACCTGGATATAAGGATTTCTTCAATTTTATTTCACACATTCACTAGGGAAGTTCCAGAGTCAAAATGGGTTTCAGTACTTAGCATTTTCTTAGAAGTCTGTCACTTAGAATGGTATTACTGTGCACCATGGGACACCTAGAAAGAACTAGAGAAAAGGACCTTACAGCAGGGTAGAGCAGAAGATAGCTCTGGATCTACTGAATAGATCTTGAATGTTTCCACATAGAACAAGGATTACTGATTCCTAATTGTTTCATAATAGCAGCCACAAAATTATGCCACTGATCCATATTTTGAATGAAGAAGTACTTGAGATGACGTACCTTTGAATATTCATAGATGAAAATTGAGACCTGTATAGACAAGGAACATCAGAAAGTGGTCAAGATGCCAAAAGCTATTAAAGAGGAAGAATACACAAGCTGGGAGAGACTACAACCATTTGCCTTTCTGAGCTTACTGGGAAAGACAAGATTCTGCCCCTTCCTTAATCTCCTCTCTGTCGAATTGAATGCAAACTACTTTTGCACTTTCAACCGAGTTTGCAGCAATTGAAGTAAGTTGAGGACAAAGTGGGAAAGGGGGAGGAAGTCAAAACCGGGATATTTTAAAAGCAGCTGAGAAAGTGGGATGACAGAAGATTAATCGGGACTATCTCTGCCAAACTTTCCCACTTACATTTAAACAGGTTTGCGATTCGCCTTTGCTTCATGTTGGTAAATCAGTTCCAAAAGGTCCATCGTTCCCACTATGAAAGTGGATCCTTTCATTAAACCCCTTGTAATTGCTTCATTTTTGGCATGATTGTCATCCCCACTTGTGCCACTTCAAAATGCATGTCAATCTTCTGTGTGTCATCAGTGACAATTGCCTGTATGATGTACCGGTGCAACTGTGCAGTTCGCAGCCAGCAACAACAACAACAAAAATATTAAAGGTTCAGTGCGGCCAAAAGCCCCATTCATTGCCACCTGTGCAGCTGCTCCGCTTGTGTTTCTAGCATCCTGACAGCTTCCAATGTAATTGCTGAGCAACAGAAAAGACTTCAGATAAGTCGTCCCCACACCTCCTCAGTGTAGCTGCCCTATGCCTTTTTATTACACACCTGGGACTTGCAGTGCAGCTGCTAAATATTAAGGAAAAGGCAACTTCATGTTGCCCTTTCCTGCCAATCTAGAAAGCCCCTATGTGTCTTCTTCCTCCATCTTTTTTAGATGGAGAAGGAGCTTTAGCTCATTCTTGTCTCTGAATTCCCGTCATCACTTAAAAAAAAAAACACAACTCAACAGCATGTTATCAGTCAAAGGATGTCTGAATGAAATTGTAGGTTTTATGCAAAATTGCTGCAATCCCCACTTCAGTGACAAGAGTATGATAGCATGAGAAGTGAAGTAGGGAAAGGAAATATCATTGCTATAGAATGCTATACTATACCAACCTTCTTATCCTACTGCCTTTTAATATTTAAAGAGATGTGGACATAGTAGAGATTGAATAAGTTTTATGTAGAACAGAAAATCAAAGGAAGGAATGAGGGCTGTTGGTGGGTGATGAAATGGTGGGTTGGACTATAGCGAGTGACCAGAGATTCAGTTCACAAAAAAGGGGAGAGTTAAAACAGATAATTGATTGATTGATTGATTGATTTAATAATTATCCTGCCTTTTCTGTCAATATGGCACCCAAAGCAGTTAAACATAGATTATAACAAAATGCATCTAAATACATTAATAATAAAAAATACAATTAAAGACAATCAGATAAATTTGCCTATTTAAACAGCACTAATGTACTTAGGGGAGAGAAGAAATGGAGGAGTCAAATTGAGAGAGAGAGACGTCATAAAAGTCAGGCATAAGGAATGCAGTTAAGGCGTGTGGTCAGTTATTTTAGTATTGGCTAGACTGAGCCATTATTTCTTTTTCTTCTCAAATGACTCCTTGTTCCCCATGTTATGTTCCATAAATCATGTATGTTAATGTTTACTCATTTGCTACTTGATATGTTCTAGTAAATTAGTAAACATAGTTGAATTAATAAAATAATATCTGGGATTTGGGTAGTTAAATTTACATCAGGTTTGGATGGATTCCAAGGGTATCGTATCACACCCAAAGGGTTCACTTAGATAGAGAATAAATCATATTTATCTCTCCTACTGCTCTCTCGAACTCAGTAGATGGTAGCAATTTGCTTTGGTTCATCTTGTCTGTAGCCTGAACCCACAGGGCCAGCTGAGTGGTTTCCCCAGTTATTTCAAGGGGACACGGCTTTCGTAGCTCCCAATCACAGTATGAAGCAAAATATAAGTTTCAGTGAACTGTGATAATTGGTATGCATTATTATTGTTATTTTTATTGCTGTTGTTATTTGCTATGTATTTTTTTTACTATTTATTGCTATTGTGAATTGTTATGTTATTTTTATTGTTATTTGCTATGTATTTTGGGGATTAATTATGTACTTTATTGATTTTGCTATGTTAACTTCATTGTTACTTTTATTGCTGTTATTTTTGCTATTTTATTTTTTTTTTTTACTATTTATTGCCATTGTGATTTGCTATGTAACTTTTATTGTTATCGTTATTTGCTATGTATTTTCTTTACTGTTGTAACCTGCCCGGATTCTTGGTGATTGGGCGGGCTATAAATCCTCCTCCTCATTATTATTATGTTTTTGCAGAAGTAAAAAGATGCTTGGAATTATTGCTTCTAAAGTAACCTAAGAACAACCAAAAGGCAGATCATCCTGTCATGTCTCTGTGTAAGCTATTGCTTATAGTGAGAAGAATAGAATGGACAGAATAAGTGAAGAATGGAAAGAATTTTCACACTCTTGTTGTTGTTGTGTGCCTTCATGTCCTTTACAACTTACCTGGAAATATATCCCAGTGAATTGGGTGGTTTATCTCTGAGCAAACTTGTTCTGGGTAGGGGGGAAAAAAATCAGAAATGGGGGAGAGGTAATTATCAAGGGGGAGGGATCATTAAACTGGGGCTGCTGCCACACTGCTGAATTAATACAGTTTGGCATCACTTTAACTGCCATGGCTAATAGGGTTCCCTGTCATCTACAGTTTCAGGTATCCACTGGCACTCTTGGATTGTAAACCCTGCAGATACAGGGTGTGTGCTAGAACAGTCTTTCAGATAATCTAAGTCCAAGCCATATATATGTCTTGCCTTTGTTCCCAAAGAAGTTTAAGGACAGCTAACAGCACCCAAAACTGTCAAAACTGAAAGCATCACAATGAATTTAAAATATTTCCAATAATGCCTAAAGATGCACAACTCACAATGCAGAAGTATCGCAGAACAATCTATCCATGACTATCCTCTTTCTCATAAATTTGCCATCCTCAGATGCCCTTTGGAAGAGCCATGTCTTCAACATGCAGACCAAAAGGTCATCTGTGAGGAAGTTAGGCAAACCTCCCAGTAAGAGCATATCACCATAGGTTTACATGTTCAAAATAGACCAACCTTTAGTAGCCAACCACTAGATTTCAGGAACTGATTCAGTCTGTCATGCATGAGGAACTAGTACACAGTAAATTCACTTGCATGTACATATTACATGAAAGCACATTCCGAGTTTTAAAAGATGATCTTTTAAAAGATGAAAGCACATTCTGAGTTTTAAAAGAGTTTTAAAATATAGACCTGTCTGTGATTAATGGATATCAACTATAAAAATGTTTGCTTTACAGCCTGGTTCTAAAGAGCCAGATCCTATATCCCTTGGCCTCACAGTGTTACCAAAGGGAAAAAAAAGAAAAAAAAAAAAAGGCTGAGCCGACCCCTCAGCGTATACATGTTCATTAGAATTATCTGGCAAACCACACATGAAAATACCTTATTTGTAAGATATGCATTGGTTTCTTTTTATTATCCAAACATATACCCTCACATTACTGGGGAAAAAAATAACGTACACAGCTTCCCACCGCAACTCAATTTCACACCTATCAATACTTCAAAACACTTTAATATGCCAAAGTGAGCCATAATTTCAAAATCCATTTCAGAAATCACTAGGAGCTGTTCTGATAAATTATTTCCTCTGGAACAAAATTTCCCTGTCCTATTTCTCCAGATCTGTCAGCAATTACTTCAGCAAGGTAGCAAGCATTATGCTACTACACAAGAGATACTTGTCTTCTAAACAATGACACTGACTTCCTAAAAGCAATCTTTTTTTTTTTTTGGTGAGGAGGAGTGATATGATAAAAAAAAATGCCAAAAAAACAACCCAAAGGCTAACCTGTACTTGATTGTTTGTATCTGCATGATTTCTGATGTAGCTGAAAAAGCTGACTGATCATTGAAAGATAATTCGTGAAAAGGGAGAGAGAACATGTACTGGTTGAATAGAAAAAAAATAAATTATATTATGTTTAATTATGTTCTTTTAATGCACAATTTTCTCTTATGTTGATAAGCCATTTAACTGCTTTATTTTGCCTTTAATGTTGACAGGACTATAAATCTCTATCATAATTCAAACACAGATGACTTTAGAAACTAACCAGATGAAATCCAACATAAGATGAAAAGGCAAATTCATTTATTTACTTACCATAATTCCAAAATCCATCCGCTCATTTCGGACATTGCGGAAAAGGATTAGGTCACTTCAGCAGCTTCTAGGTGTCAATTCAGTTATGGGATACAACTTCTTTCTCACAGGAAATCCCCTGGTGTTCCAAAGATCATTGCAACCTCTTAAGAACATACTGGCTCCAGATATGAAACCATGGGGACCCGAAATACAATGCAGGGTATGCAGTGTTAGTACAACCTGCATACCCTGCGTTGTATTTGAGGTCCCCATGTTTTCATATCTGAACACCAGGTGGATTTCCTGTGATAAAGGAGTGAAGACCTGAGGACATGTGTAGAACTCAAGTATTGCTGGAATCAAAGCTAAATGGATTCACCCCAGGCCCTTTTGCAGCTCCTTGGGGAAAAAAAGAGATGTCAGTTCTTTCTACCAGCCCCTTGCCATGTTCCCAGCCAACTTCCCTGGCCATCCACTCTGATGTTGTCCTCATCCAATCACTCTTTTTGTTACACTAAAGTTAAAGTCATCAACCAGTCTGGAATCCCATTGTCAATTCCTGGGAATGACCATCAAGTCGTTGTTTCCTAGCAAGTTAGCACACCCCTTGAAGCTAGGAACTCATATTAATACTGTTCGTATTTATTGGTAACAATAAGGGTGTAAAGCATAAACATATAATTTGTTTTCTTCTTGCTGTAACTTATTTGGAGATAGCACAGAATTGGAAGACTGGCTGCTTGCTCATGGAGAACTGGTGGCAAAGGATCTGAAACCCTTTATTAATAGCAAAGCTACTGGACAGGATTTACAGCTCTACTTCATGTCATACTTCATTCAAGGAAAAATGCTCTCCCTTCTTGACTTTTGTTAATTCTTTACAACATCCTCATCTGCCACTGTCTCAACATTTTAACTTATGGAATGATGTTGTTTCCATCTGTTCCAAGACATATATTGTAGTCATGGATTTTTAACTTTGCTCAATGGATTAATGACCTCCATAAGAGCATCAGTCTGGTGGTTTTATATTATGTCTGTTGAGCTATGGTTATACTGCAAGTTCTCAAGTTTTTCTTTTTTGTATTCTATTTTAATTTTAAAAATTATAATAGAAACTCAGATATAAATACTGGCCCCAAAACCTAGCCACCCTGTACACACTTGGTCCCCAGTCTATGCTCTGTGTCCCCTGAGAGATTCTTCCACTCACCATGTCGCCTTCAGACACCAGTCTGAGACACTCCTGCTTTTTATGGTCTACTTTATGGAAAGGTAAGTATCACCCTGCTGAATCCCTCAGATTCCACTATACAATCTCCATATTTTCATTTCTGGCTAGCTCTTAATGCTGTGTCTGTTTGAATTACTATTGTGTCTTTGATTGCACTCTTTAACATTTCTTAATAAAACCTTCTTAATTCACCCAAACCTGGAGTCCTCTTCAGCATGTACTGGTATACATAGGTGCCAACAATCTGAAAGTTACCCAGTCTCTTGAAAATTTAAGATAATTCTCCCAACCTTTAAAGAGAAACTGACACACTTGGTGCAAACACTCTGTCCCTCGCTTTTCCCAAGGTAACATCACCTACTCACCACCACAAATAGTAAGTAGTAAATCAAGAAACCTCCAACAATTTTCTGCTCGTTTTAAAGGGCTTTTTTGTGTTTTGGCGTCACAATGTGGCCGTGTGATTTGCTGCAACAGTTTTAAGGTTCAGAAATATAGTTTTGCCAGACAGGAGTGGTCTGGGAGTCATGTGTTTCCCAACCATTGTAGAACCTGGGAAGCTTTTTGTAAAAAACTACTCAGGGGCAAAACAGATGGCCCTGAAGCGGCAGCTTGAAGCCGCCCCTTTCAGGACCAGACTGAGACTGTAGCAACTGCATACTGCAGGCCCAATCCAGAGTTTTGCTAGCCCTAAAAGAACTGGCAAAATGCTGCTCCTTTTTAGAGTGGCCAAAAGCCACTGTTGCTGCAGCGGCAGCAGCTTTTCCAGGTTGCTTTGGAGCAGTGTCTAATTGCGCCAAAGAAGTGGTGTGACAACACCACTTGAATCCAGGGCAAATAGAGGCATGAGTTGTGTGGCTTTTTTGCCCCAGATTCAGTAATAAGGCTGTACTTGTCAGATTGAAGATCACTGGCAGGAGGAGTCTAGATCCATTATCCTGTTGCACCCTGATCGTCAGCAGAAGAGACCTCCATCATTTAGTGCAGCTTCTGGCTGTTAATATAGGTTGGTGGGGGGGGGAGTGGATTAGGGCATAATATTTAGCTACACATTTGTATCTAAAGTTGCTAATGTAGTATCTTGACCAATAACTGTTCTCTCAACATTGCTGTGCAGGTGTCTGTCAAAGAAGTGATTAGTTAAGGGTGGCCATACAACTATTTTTGTGCCTCCAAGCTCCCCCCCTCAGCTCCAGTTCCCCAATTTTTTTTTAATCTAGATAAGGTGAAAAATAGGGCATGTTCCAGGTAATGATTTGCCTTTAAACCCCATCCCTAAAAATGTACTTCAATTGGCCAAAGGGGGGGGGGGGGGAAGGCAAAAAACACCTAGGAAATAAAAACTGGAAGTGAGTTCCAATCATTATCCTGGTTGCATTTTTAACAAACAAAAAAATACTACCATGCAATCTCTCCCTGCCTTAGTGACTCTCACTGCATTTGCCTACCTTTTAAAAAAAGAATAAACTTGATATCTAGAAACTACACAAAAGTTTTTTTCCAGTATGGCAGCATTTGTACTTTTCTCATTTTCAGTTATTGTATTTTAATATTTTGCACTTTTTTAGTGTGAGAGTACATTTGTTCCTGTGACTGTGTTTTAAGAGTTTTAAATAAATTGCAGGAGACTTCATTAACTCATTTTTCAGATACTGAAACCTTGATTTTCTGGAGAGGGAACTACAGAATAAAACACCTCATAGAAGCAGCATTCAGATGAATTAGGCACAACTTGCTTGGGGTATTTTACGGCTTCTTTAAAATACACATTTAATTAATCCATGGCGTTGTAGTATGCTGTATATCCCAAAGTTATTGCTGCTTTGTATAGCTCATAATTCATTTTTGTGACAGGTAAAGAAAACTATCTGCCTACAATATTCTTTCCCTCAAGACACACTTAGATCACAAGCTAACAAGTCTGCTTCCATTTCAACTAAATTTCTGCATACTTTTAAAGGGAATTCATAAAGATCCTGAATGTACATAGAAAGCACAAACAGCTTAGCCGCATTTTTTGCGGCTGGGCATTTCTTGTAATAACAGTATAAAAGTGCACAGTGCACAATCGAATTGAAGTAATGAATGTTCTTCATGAAAGCAATATACTGGGGCTCTCTAATGTATCTTGTTTTAGTTTTCTGTAAATTCAGAATTAAATGCTGGTTGAAGTTCTATTGTTCTACCTTTCTGAACTTCTACTGCTATGCCAGGATACCTCAAAAAATATTCTGATGGAGAGAGCAAATGCGCTGGGTACATCAATTATGTTTTCCGCCAGATCACAGCGGTATTCCCATGAACAGAAGTTTCTCCAATATTAAATAAATGAAGAGGCTAAAGCAAGCATTTTTCTACTTTAGGAACACCCACCAGGTTTGAAGCTCAGCAGTTTCGGGTCAGGAAGGAGGAGAGGAGCTGTTCAAAGCAAAATTAATCTGGGCATCTAGTGATGGAAGCTGCCTTTGAAATATATTTCCCTCCCTATTTTTTTTTCTAAAATAGAAATAAATAGTTCTACAGGTGAAAAATGACAGTCAACGTCTTTTTTCTTCTTTTTGCAAGTAGTACAGTCTGGCATCCTGTTGGGAATTTATGACTTCGTAAACTGACTTATGATTGCACAGTTTAGAATGGGGGCATTGAGCAATGGTTGTATTCCCCAGGAAGGGAGCTTTGTCGTAGCTGTTCCATTAAGACCATTGCACAAATGAAGCAAGCAGCATGACCATTCTGCAACAGCATGTAAAACAGTACAGCTCTTTGTCTGAAAATGTGCAATGGTTGCTCAAGGAAAGGGGAATAGGGCACTGATAATCCAGAATCGATGACAATAGAAAGGCATAGGTGTCCTACACTCAGCCAGAAAAATGTCCCTGCCTTTCACAGCATCCTGTTTTCTGGTAGGAACCTTAATGGCATGATGAGACATTTTGCATCATTCCCCATTTTGCATTGTTTCAATCCTCTAACATGCTGTGTATCGTGTCAGTGATATAGCTACATCATTGTAAAGTTAGACGCTCAGCCTGTGATGTAGGATCTTGGTTTATAGTCTGTGTTTGCCTGCATACCGCATCAGGAGAACAGCAATATACTAGCATCATTTTATAGTATGCTCTATATAAATATTTGACATTTTCTATATCACTCTATTGTATAGTCCACTGCCTGACTTCCTTCTTGCCTGGCCTACTCCTCCTTTTTTCCAACTATATAGGGCTCTTCTTCAGGACAGTGAAGGCTTTTCAGTTATTTACTCTGTGTGTGTGTGTGTGTGTGTGTACGCATACACATACCCCTTCAAATCCCCTACTGACTTCTGGTGAACCTATTAAGTTCATAGGACTCTTTCATACGAGGCTAAATTGGAAGTATAATTTAAGGTCAATTCGAATGCAATCATGGGTTTTACGTTATTGCGAATTAACTCTTCGCACGCAAATTCGGGCAAGAGGGAAGCCAATTCGAATGCAATCATGAGTTTTACGTTATTGCGAATTAAAGCTTCGCATGCAAATTCGGGCAGGAGGGGGTTATTTTCGGGTAATGGGAAGTAATTCCGAACGGAGCAGGGGTTCTTCCGAACGGAGCAGGGGTTCATGTAAATTCGCTAAACAAGCGAATTTACATGAATCCGCATTGGCTCCATTCGGAGTTGGGAGAAATTCCTCCCGTTTGAAAGAGTCAACTGTGTTTTCTTAGGCAAAGAATACTTAGAGGTGGTTTGGCTAGTTCCTTTCTCTGAAATATAGCCTAACTATAGAACCTGGTATCAATTGGCAGTCTCCCATCCAAATATTAACTAAGGCTGACCCTAGTTAGCTTCCAAGATCAAATGGGATCTGGTCCCTTAGGGTGTTTAGGACTTTACTCATTGTAGTTATTGGGTGCCTTCAAGACATTTCTGACTTATTGTGACCCTAAAGGAAATCTATCATAGAGTTGTCTTGACAGAATTTGTTCTGAGGGGGTTTGCCCTTGCCTTCCTGTGAGGCTGAGAAAGTGTGATCTACCCTTCATTCTCTTAGTATGGGACTTTAAGTATGGGACTTTAAGTACAGATGGGGGGGGGGGATACAGTGTATGTTTCCGTACAGCTCATCTTGCCTTTGTATATTTATCAACAGATGCCAGTTGATTCAAAAGTGACCTTCTCAGCAGTGGTACCAAAATCAACCAATAAATCAAGGGGAAGGTATACAGAAGGTACAAAGTGCATTTCTAGAGTGAAGAGGATCTCCCTGCCCCCCATTAATTTTCTGGAAAAAGAGGTAAATTTTACATTAATGTACCTTTTTCTTGTTGTGTATACCTTAAAGTTGTTTCTGATTTGTGGCAATCTTACGGTGAACCTCAGGATTTACTTGGGGTTTTCTTGCCCAGATTTATTCAGATGAAGTTTGTCACTGCCTTCCTTTGAAGATGAGAGTATGATTTGTCCAAGGTCACTCAGTGGGTTTCCATGGCTGAGGGGAGATTCAAACCCTTGTCTCTCAGAGTCCTAGTCCAACACACAAACCACTAAACCACACGGTCTCTAACATATATTCTGTGAGATAATGCATTTCATTTTGATGGTTATAACTAGTATGTATAATGAGTCTTTCCTTCAATAAAACACTGAAGCCCTATATTTAGGTGATCAGGGAGTTAATTGTCTTGGGGGTGTTCCCTTATTACCACCAAGGCAGTGCTGTGTATGTCTCTATCCTTTTCCAAATATCAACAAGGAAAAAATGTACCTATGAAGCTTTAGGTCTGCCTTTTCCTCCTAGGCATATTTATGAACTGAGTAAACAGAACATGGGGCACTTGCTTCATTCTACAGACACCACACCAAGGACATTTTCACAGAGCACTTGAGAAATAAAGAGCTCCAAAAGCTGTTCCACATCTGTGGTTTGAGCCTGTCAGCTCTCATATAGGATTTGGCTGGCTTTACATCAAATATTTGCATTTCATGAAAGAACAGCTGTTAAGTTCAAAAATAATGTAGTAAGTTAAAAGATGGCAACAAGAAAAAACATAACGCTTATCACTGAGGAAAATATGGGTAGGGAAAGGTCTTTTTTGTCTGTGCAGAAAACAACAGATAATTCATGTTACTTGCACAGAAGTCTGTCTCCTGCTGATATGAATGCCAGGCTACTACCACACTTAGATCCAGTTTAGTAATTACATTTAGTAGAAAATATGTTTCTTTATCAGACTTTGGAGATGGGGGGAGGGAGAGAGAGAGAAAAAAATTGGTAAGTTATGTTTTGTTGACCCCAGAGCAATGCTGGTATTTTTTAAAAAATTCAACTGAAGTGAAATTTCTTTATTTTCCAAGGGAACATTGCTTGCTTTAAACATTTCTCTGCTACGCTGTGAGCTGTGCCACACCAAACTGTTTCTAAAACATTATTTTGGTCTTTAGAAGGATCATCAAATCATAGCAAAGGATCAGCATGCCATTCTGCTTGGGTATTTGAATGTTATTACTTCATTCTACCAAATTTAATCATCAAATTTATTCATCTCATGAGACGTTAATTTTCTTGCAAGTGCAATTATATTTCACAGCAGGCCTGCTGATTAGGCAGACGCAGAGAAATAATTCATCAGGAAATTACAAAAAGAATTAATCACCAACAACTTGTATAGCAAAAATCACTAAATGTGGGAGTTTTGCTAAATAATTTAACATCTTCATCCTTACCAAACCCTAACGGGGAACATGCACATATTCACCAGCAAAATAGGGAGTGTGTAACCCATAATTAAAGTTTACATTTCTAATTGTACTGGAAATAAGTTATAATTTAAATATCTTAAATGACTGATGGTAAACATGATGGCCCATAAGTTGCAACTTTAAAATCCTATAAAAAAAACACAAAGAAGAAAAAGTTATGTTACATAGATTATTGTTACTTGTACTATTTTATAACTGGCACAGATTTAATCGCCATACATCATACCCTGTCTGCTCAATTAGAAGAAACTGTTGTGGTGCTCTAGGACTGGCCTGCAATAATTGTCAAATAATTGTTTCTCTTCATTTAAAAAACAAACAAATACAAACCCTTTTATTGATGGTAGTATAACTTTACAAAATTTAACAGAACAAAATAATTGTTTTAAGAAGAAGAGAACATGCAGGGAAATCAATACAAGAACTATGCCTTGTATTTTGATAGCAACAATTTAATCCTATACTTCCCAAAGGTAAATTCCAGTGGATGGAATGGTGCCTACTCTCAGGTAAGGATATATAGGATTGTAACCTAAGGCTCTGATCCTGTTCCCTCTGTACTCAATAGCATATAACCGTGAAGTAGAAAAAGACAGGAATGTGCTGTAGCTCACTTGCGATATTACAAATATCCTGCTATGTCTTATATTAATTAAATCTAGTAACTTCAAGTCTTTTCTACAAGGTGTCAGAGTTGTATAAGTGCAACAGAATGAATATGCAGTAAATATCAAAGCATTATAATACCTTTATAAGAACAGCTGGCTTGCTGTTCAAAATAGTCCCTTCAGTCATAATCATTTGCATCAAAAAATTCATTGTCTGCAGAATAAGACTTCTTCTGTTTCTTTCCATCTTGTTCATTTTTATCACCTTCTTTTGTATCTACAAAGTAGGTACATGTTATTTATATATTAAATCAAAAGCTACACATTTGTATCACAGTAAACAATATATCTTACATGGACAAAGCTTATTATGAAAGGATAACATGTCAGCCATTAGCAGCTGATCTTACAATACACCTATTAATCATTACTTATTACATTAAGAAAAACGTGTTGCTAGCATTGTTGTTTCTAATTGTTATTTTCAATTTTGTCTTCAAATTGTGTCGTTAACTTCACAAAACAGTTCCATTGTATGGAACTTAATTGCTTCAGTGTTGACTAAAATAAATAAAATTTTCTATAATTCTAAATCAGGTCAAATGTAAAAACAGTATATAACTCAGCACAAGCAGTCCTAATAAAATATGGAATTAGTTTTATGCAGTAGGGGCCTTGGTTACTGCTATCCAAAAATAATGGCCTTAAATACATTGTGGCATTGCATAGCAATATCCTTCCAACAATTAGAGTTTCAAACACTCAGCACTACAGAAAATTAGGTATACATAGTAGTTTAGGCCAAGAAAACTTGTATTAAATTATCATGGCTTCCTTTATATGCACATGTTTATCCCTTTTATTCCTGCCTTTCCTCCAGGGACCTTGATGGTGGACGGGATGGACCTATTTAAATCTCAAGGCTGTTGGCAGGATAACTTAAACTGGGAGATGGTTGATGGTTCAAGAGTAATAGCAAAAGCAGCTTTTAATGTTCTTTGTAACAGTGAGGCTGCCACTAGTAGAAATGTCAGCTTTATCTTAGGGCCCATCCACACTAGGAAATAACCCTGCCTGGTGTGGAAACTGGTTTATTTCCATGGCGTTCACATTTTCCTGGACTGCACTAGGTGCAGTTTTCAGGGGTGTGTGCACCACGTCACTTACCACATCTTTTTTGTGGAACCACAACAATCTGGATCTTCAGTAGTGAGAACTCACTAGCAGAGAGATCCAGATAGTCATAGAATCATACAATCATAGAATCATAGTGCAGGCAATTGTTTTGAAAATGGAGGCATCACCATTTTCAAATCGATCTGGAGGCCTGGGAACACCCGCCACCTCTTCCTCTTCTTCCTTCCCCCTTGCACCCGAAGAGCCGCATCCTCCTTGTTCTCCTTTCTCCTTATCTTGCCCTTCAGCTCCCCAATGCCTGCCATGCCATATCCTCCTTGTCCTCCTCCCTCCTCCTCCTCTCACCATGATCAAATCTCTATGTGGCATTTCATCCCTATTGCCATTCCCCGACTGTGAACGGGAATAGGGAAAAAATGCCACAGAGAGATTTGATCTTGGCAAATATACAGAAATAACCCGGTTTCCACACTGGGTTATTTCCTAGTGTGAATGGGCCCTTAGAGTACTCATTCTCTATTAAATCTGGTGCATCTTATCCCAACCTCCCATGTCCTGATGCTGTAGATTTTCTTACTCCTGAATCTTTTTTATGGTAGGGGGAAGCAGTGTTAAGTAAACAAGGAATTACGGCAAGAGAAAACTCAACACAGGGCCTTCATTTTCAGCCACAGGCTAAAAGGAGTTTTCCTAACAATTAATTCCACCCAGAAATACAAGAATGACAAGAAATTTAAACCTAGACCTTTATAGAGCAACAATGTGTTCACTATGCCATACTGTTTTTCAACAAAGCTATGGAGTAGGGATTTTAATCAAGTTCTTCATAATTCCATTCCTATACTTACTCTTTGCTCTGTACAAGTCTCTTATTTCATTTGCCACAAGCCTTCTAGTAAATAATAAATGATACAGAATCCTCAGAATCATTCAACTGACAGCTCATTCATTATCCAACAATAATTCATTTCAGGTTATTGTCCATATTTTTCCTAATATTTCCATGTTTCCCACACTTAAAAACTTCATCACACAATTTTTTTAAAGGGCAAAGACATTTATTCTGCCTTCCTTTATGCTACAAATTAGCATTCTTTACATTCTGATCCCTATGTATATTTACTTTGTAGAGAAGTCTCATATGTCTGAATGGGACTTATTCTGCATTAAGCATGCATAGAATTACAACTACAGTATGGGGTACACTGTCACATGACCCCAAATAGAAAAAGATAGAAGTTGTTTTATTTTTAAAATTGCACTGTACTCTAGGGATTGGATAAGATAGACAGCTGAAAGAAAGAAATGATATTTCTGATCCAATATGTGGAAGAGCTCAGTGAAAGAAGGCATATGAGGAATGTGATTGTATACATAATCATATTCTGAGAAATGGTATAACCATTATTGCTGAAGTTCTCAGCCTGAGGCAGACTTGAAAATGATCCTAGAACATAGCAATGGAAATGAAAATAGGAGCTTCTAATGGAGAATGTTAGGCAATTCTACTGGCACAGTACTACTGACACATTTGCAATATAAAGAGAATAATAATACATAGGATGTACCTTTTAGGTCCTATGATTGCACCTTTTCCCTAAGAAAAGTAATTGAAAGGACAATGCATTTTTTCTCATTACCTTCATGATGCTCAGTTATCTACCTAAAGTTAATCAACCAAGAAATGAAAACTATATGTGAGAGAAAGAATAAATAGGCTGTTGTCATTATTTCATGAATTCTAGTGCAGCAGTGGAAGTTTGGGTATTATAAAATTAACTTTTGGGTATTTTAGCATTTTTGCCTAAGCTACAGAACCAAATCCACTGACTAACAGCAGCAGAGAAGTTTTAACATATGCAATAAAAAAAAAACTGTGCCAGAAGACTTCTACATGGATTACATATGTGAATATATGTACGCACTCCAATATATAAATATACAAAGGGATAGAGAAATAGAGACAGAAATAGACAAAGGTCAATACATTTGTTTTCTGGAACAATTCAGTGAAATCCATCATTAGTAGCTCAACAAATATCTTGTGGATTTATCAAGTTACTGTGAATAGAGGCTGGGGAAACTGTAGCATGAAAGTACAAGCAGAAGTGCAAGGAATGGGGCAGTTAAGAAAGACAAGATTCTTTCACCTGGGTGGCAATGACTTTGGACTGTTGAAGGGTAAGGCGCTTATTCTGCAGGTCCTGCATGATTTCTGCCTTTTTAAGAAGTCTTGGCCAAGTGTACATATTGTCTGGTCTGTTATGCTTCCTCGGTATGAGTGGAAATGTGGTGGCGACCCTGTAGCTATTGACACAGCCTGAAAGAAGGTTCAAAAGACTCTTGAGGCTGGGCTAGGCCACTATCTATCCCACCCCCAGATTGTATTTTAGAGGTCGGAGCTCTACAGGGAAGACAGCGTTCACCTTTCCGAAACAGGTAATGCAATATTCTTAACAGATCTGCGGCAAGGTAAAGAGGTGCTCAGTTCCAAGGTAGGAGATAGGAGCTAAGTGGACACTTGCCCATATCTGTGTCATAAATATCTGGATTCTATTTCAGCAAGCACCTTGGACACCGTTTGGGTGGAAGGACATTTCTGGAACCACCTCTTTAGTCCTTGCAACCTGGGAGGTGGCAGAAAGAACTGACCTTAGGTCTGGCTTGAAAGATAAACCCCATCTTTTATCTTTGTGGATTGGGATGGGGCTTTCTGGTTAGATTTCCTGATGTGGGCTGGCCAGTGAATAACCCAGCTTTTGGGTTGTCATTGAGGGCTCAGATGTTATCATCTAGATAAGCTGCAGAGGTGGTCTAGGGAAAAACACCGGATGCAGCTTCTCCCATACTTGGTTCTTGTCAGAAATTAGTTGCAGTTCCGTTAAGAATTTAATAAATAGGTCAACAAATGGCCCTGTTGTCTCATTATTCTAGCGTTGGATAGCAAGTAGTCATTCTGGCACCATTGCTCTTAGATAGTGTAACCCAAGGACGGACTTGACACTGATGTATAGAATTGGTAGTTGCTGTGAACTCTTCATTATTCCACAACAGAGAAACATTTACAATATCCAGTGGCAAAGAAAAGACTACACAGATATTTTTCTCAGGAATGAAGTCAGTAGTAAAGCAGAAACCATATCTTCAATTTGGAACCATATCTTCAGTTTGCCCAATGATTCTTTAATGATGTTGCATTTTCAACATTGACTAAGCATAGTTCTGAATATATATGTAGGATGTTCCTGATGTTCATGAAAAAATTTATTCTATCCCCTTGACAATACAATACTGCAGTTGTCTCCCGTATGTTCTCCTGTTCATCTAGCTATTTCACAGAAGCAAATGGCATTTTTCACTGTTCAGAGGCATGATGCTCTTGTAACATGGCAACTTTTTCACCTGCATCTTCAGGTTCTATTCCAGCTGTTTTCAGCAAGGTGGAAGAAGAGATATCTTCTTATTATCTCAATGGTCCAATAAACTGAACCCAATCAGAAGAGTAACGGATGCATAACATAAGAAGCGCCTGCACCACAACATCTGCCTGTGCTGCAGAGGACTCTGAGGGGGAGGGATGCCGGTGGGAGCAGCGCCCCTTTAAACACCAGTCTGCCGGACTCCCCAGAAGAAGCGCCTGTGCCACATCATCCGCCTGCGCTGCGCAGGACTCTGAGGGGGAGGGACGCCGGTGGGAGCGGCACCCCTTTAAACACCGGCCTGCAGGACTCCCCAGAGGAAGCGCCTGCACCACAACATCTGCTTGCACTGCAGATGACTCAGAGGGGGAGGGACGCCAGTGGGAGTGGCGCCCCTTTAACGCCAGCCCACCTGAGTTGAATTTACCATCTATCTGCCTCGGGGGAGGACTCGACAGAGGGAGGGACACATGTGGGATCAGTATTTACTGATAATGAGGGATATCACTGTTGATAGGGGGAACATTTTTCTGATGCAACATCAAAAAAAAGCAGATGCTGATAGAGAGTGGCCTATTGGAGTAGTGTGGGGCAAAGGGAGGTTAACATGGTAGGATTGAAACATAAGAGAAGACGTGATCAATGCTTAATATCCATCCTGCCTTCTACCTATCCTGTTACCCCGAAAGAACCAAGGGTTATCCCAACCATACCACAGACCCTTACCTTGCTCCTTTGCAAAAGCAGGTTGGTGAAGAACAAATCTGATATTATTTATGATTTGTTGGAGGAGGAGCATGCTGATCTGGTTTGCTTTACTGAAATCTGGCTGGGCAAGGACAGTAGTGCCATTTGGGCTAGGACTCTCCCAGCCAGGTACTGTGTTTCCCAGAAAATAAGACAGTGTCTTATATTAATTTTTGCTCCCAAAGATGCGCTAGGTCTTATTTTAGGGGATGTCTCATTTTTCCATGAAGAAGAATTCACATTTATTGTTGAACAAAAAAATTGAACATTTATTATATACTGTATATATATTTACATACAAAAACTTTGCTAGGCCTTACTCTCAGGGGAGGCCTTATATTTAACAATTCAGTAAACCCTCTACTAGGTGTTATTTTAGGGGATGTCATATTTTCAGGGAAACAGGGTATGTGGTCCAAGAGCAGGTCATGGAATGTGGGCGGGGGGGTGCGGGGGGAGTAGCCTTGGTCCACAAGAGCACCATTTCATTGACCAGGAGACCAGTTTGGAAAATGGAACACTTCAAGAGTGTTTGTCTGACCCTGAAGGCTAGGGACAGTTTGGGGATTCTGTTGGTGTACCATCCACCTCGTCACTTAACAGACTCCCTGACCGAGCTGACACAACTGGTCTCGGAATTGGTGTTGGAGTCCCCTAGACTCCTGGTCTTGGAGGACCTCAACATCCCTTTCGGGGCCAGTTCATTAGATCGTATAGGGGCAGCTCAGGAGTTCATGACTTCCATGGCAGCCATGGGCCTGTCCCAACTAGTCTCAGATACGACACATTGTGCGGGTTACACATTCGATGTGGTCTTCTGTACTGGGCTGGAAAATCCATGGGCAGAGGTGATTGACACCAATGCCTTGTCATGAACGGACCATTTCCTGGTCAAGGTTGGGCTAAAGGCTACCACCCATATCCCCCTTGGGGGTGGAGGATCTGTTAAAATGGTCCACCCTCGAAGACTGATGGAACCGAAACAGTTCCAGGAAGCCCTGGAGGGTTTAATGGTTGGGAACAACAGCGATTCTGTTGACACCCTGGTTGATACCTGGAATAACTACCTTACCAGGGCTATAAACATTATCACTCCTGAGCGTCCTCTCCAGCTCGCTTCAAATAAAAAACATGGTACACGGAAGATCTTTGTAAAATGAAGCGGGCCGTGCAATGACTAGAATGCCGCTGGCGGAAACACTGCCGCTTATCCAACAAGACATATTGAAGTCTTATGGAGTGGCAATCAAGACAGAAAAGAATTCCTTCTATGCTGTCTGTATTGCATTGGAGGAGTCGTGTCCAGCAGAGCTGTTCAGGGTGGCTAGAGAGCTAACTCAATTGCCTCCCACCCTGAACCCATTGTTAGAAGCAACTACAGCCTGCTGTGATGCATTTAATGACTTTTTTGGCAGTAAAATCTGATAAGCGCCAATCTCAACGATGGCATTAATACAGAGACTAGGAGACAGATGTCCAATGGCTCTGTGATCTACATTAGACTGGATTACTTCGAGCTTGTAAGTACCAACGAAGTGGACAAGCTGCTTGGATGTGTAAGGAGGACGACTTGCCCTCTCAATCCCTGCCCATCTTGGTTGACCACCCAGGGAGGGGACGTGGTTACAACACTGCTACAGATGATTATCAACACGTCCCTCAAGGAGGGGAAATTTCCAGCTAATTTGAAACAAGCAGTGGTTAAACCACTCTTGAAAAAACCCTCCCGAATCCCCTGCTAAGAAATAATTATAGACCGGTGTCATTGCTACCATTTTTTGGGCAACGTGATCGAGAGGGCAGTTGCCTTCCAACTCCAGGCCATCTTGGATGAAGCCAATTATCTAGATCCATTTCAAACCAGCTTCAGGGCAGGATACGGAGTGGAGTCTGTTATGGTTGCCTTGGTCGATGACCTCCATCTGGGCACCGACGGGGGAAGTGTGACCCTGCTGGTGCTTTTGGACATCTCAGCGGCATTCAATACCATTGACCACAGTATCCTTCTGGAACGCCTGAAGGAATTAGGTATTGAAGGCACTGTACTCCAGTGCTTCCGTTCCTATCTCTTGGGCAGATTCCAGGTGGTGATGCTGGGGGACAGTTGCTCTCGTAAAAGAGAGCTGACATCTGGCATTCCTCAGGGTGCCATTCTGTCCCCATGCTTTTCAACATTTACACCAAGCTGCTGGGATAGATCATCCAGAGGCATGGAGCGCAGTGTTATCAGTACGGCAATGACACCCAAATTTGTTTCTCCATGCCTCCAACTGAAGCAGTGACCAAGGATGGTGCCTCTCCTCTGAATGCGTCTTGAGTCAGTAATGGGCTGGATGAGGGAAAAGAAGCTCAAGTTGAATCCAGAGAAAATGGAGGTACTCATGATAGGTGTCCTTGGTCTGGGGAGGGAGGTTTGTCAACCAGTCCTGGACGGGGTCACACTTCCCCTAAAGGACGAAGTTTGTAGTTTGGGAGTGCTCCTGGACATGTCACTACAGTTGACATCGCAGGTGGAGGTGGGGGCCAGGAGTGCTTGGTATCAGCTTCGGCTGATATGCCAGCTGCATCCTACCTGACCCAGGGGGACCTTGAAACAGTGGTACATACACTGGTAACCTCTCTGTTAGATTTCTGTAACGTGCTTTACATGGGGCTACCTTTGTACCAAGTCCGGAAGCTTCAACTGATTCAAAAATACTGCAGCCAAACTGATCACTAGAACACCTAGATCAGAACACAATACACCAGTATTAAGATCTCTTCACTGGCTACCAATTAGCTTCCGGGCACAATACAAAGTGTTGGTTATCACCTTTAAAGCCCTATATGGCTTGGGCCAGAGTTACTTGAGGGAATGCCTCTTCCTACACAATCCACCCCGAACACTCAGAACATCAGGAAAGAAATTACTAGACTGCCCAAACTGTAGGCTGAGATCAACTTTTGATAGGTCCTTCACTGCAGCTGCTCCCAGACTTTGGAATGGCCTTCTGGAAGAGATCCATTTCATTAACACTCTTGATGCTTTCAAAAAGGCACTTAAGATGGATCTCTTCTGGCGGGCCTACCTATTTGACCCACCATAACTGATCCCTAGGAATATTCCTTCTCCCAGATTAGATGAATACTGGACTGGCAGTGACAGTGATTGTTCCTTTTTAATGATTGTCTGATGTTGTTAGGAATGTATACATTGTAATATTGATTTTATTTAATTGTACTCCCACCTTGATCCACAGGGCAAGGTGGGAAATAAAAAGATATTTTTAAAAAAAATATTTAGAAATTGCTAGTAGGTTGACTCAGCTTTTCACACGATGGAGGCAGTTTGGCTGTGTAATGTCCTACAGGTTTTTCAGTGACCAGTAATGCTATGCAGAGCTTGGAAAGCTGCTTTAAAAATAATTAGTAACGGTTATAGTTCCAAAGCACACCCAAGGTTGCCATCATATTGACAGTTTTCTAAAACTATTTAGTTCCCATTTCAGAAAAGGAACTAAAATAGTTGTGTTACTTAAAAAAAAAAAAAAGTCTGATTGCAGTAACACAAGACAGAGGAGCTTAGCATAGCCAGGACTTGAAGCATGCAATATTCCTCCTCTACCATTTAGTGAAACCACATACAGTGGTCCCCCGGGTTACGAAATTAATTCGTTCCGGCACCTTTTTCGTAAGCCGAAAATTTCGTAACCCGGGGCCTATTTCCCATAGGAAATAGGTAATCCGTTCCCCTGGCCTGGCGGGGGCCTCCTGGCTGAGGAAAGGAAGGTCCGATCCGGCGGATCGGGCCTTCTTTTCGTCAGCCGCGGGGGCCTCCTGGCTGGGGAAGGGAAGGTCCGATCCGGCGGATCGGGCCTTCCTTTCCTCAGCTGCGGAGGCCCAGCCTGGCTGGGGAAGGGAAGGTTCCCTTCCCCAGCCAGGCTGGGCCTCCGGGCCTGACGCGAAAGGGAGGCCCGATCCGCCGGATCGGGCCTCCTTTCGTTGGGCGTGGAGGCCCAGGCTGGCTGGGGAAGCCAGGCTGGGCCTCCGCGCCTGACGCGAAAGGAGGCCCGATCCCGCCGGATCGGGCTTCCTTTCGCGTCAGGCCCGGAGGCCCAGCCTGGCTTCCCAAGCCAGGCTGGGCCTCCGCACCTAACGAAAGGAGGCCCGATCTGGCGGATCGGGCCTTCCTTTCGGTAGTCCGTCCCTTGTCCCCTGAAGCCTGGCCTCGGAGGAAAAGGGATGGGAGTCTGTCCCTTTTCCTCCGAAGCCTGGCCTCGGAGGAAAAGGGACGTCCCTTTTTTCGGATCCCGGGGGATCCTTCGGATCCCGGGGGATAATTTTTGGTCCTGCCGGTTTCGGATCCCGGGGTTTTCTTAACCCGGGGGATTCGTATCCCGGGGGACCACTGTACTCCATAACTGCTAATGTTATGACTTAAGGCTACAGTCACATACCAAAAGTGAAGTTGTCTCTTATTAACAATTCTAATGTAATGAAGTTATTACTTAGTTGGGCAGAGGAATTTAATTATAGCTAGCTAGTTATTTCTAAGCTCTGGTGCTATGCGGCCTTATATCCACTACATAATATATACTTGACTGATGGAATTTGAAGCAAATGACTGATTAAAACTATGTGAAGCACAGGGTGAATAGTCATTATGATTATCATGGGAATCCGTATGTCCAGTCTGATTTTCTCTCACTGACATTAATTTGAGTTTGAGTGTACAGCCTCACTTCCTGCTGATATCTCAACAGGACAACTGTGTTCCTAGACTACACAGAACTACTGCTCTCTTTACACAGAGTTTACCACTGTCCACTTTCTTGTAAGGATTTCCACATTCATATTTTATCTTTGCTTCTTTTGGATATGATGTACTCCCTCACTGGAGAATGAAGGAGACAATGTTCTTTCAGCATTCAAAATCCACCAATTTATAACTGTCAAAAGATGGCGATATTTCAAAGAGAAGGCTTATGGCCAGTGAACCAGCTCCATGGCTTACATAGCAATGGTACTTAAGAGTACTGTCTTGCTCCTGTGGTGTGTTGCTGATGCAATGCTGTTTCCTTTAATTGTCACCCGTACACTTGTACTATCAAGGTCAGAAGTCAATTCACATAGAAACTAGAACTTCTGGTGTGAAACTGAATATGCCCTTCTGCCTTAAAACTATATATAGTAATTGTTTAATACTTATATAGAATCTCTGCTACATCCAAAGCAGCTAACAGCTATTAAAAGATTTCACTTACCAGATATATATTGATTCAGGCCGTGGTTCCTCCCCAAGGACATTTACACATTATCTTAGAGGCATCTCCCCCCCCCCCCCCGCCCCGACTTTAATTGAAATGCTCTGTTCATGATCTCGCTATTTTTACTATTACTTTTTTTTCTTTTTGCTGTTTCATTACTGTTGTCTTTTCTCTCTCTTATTTTATTAGGAATTCTTGTTTAATTTTGCACTTTGAAATGTTTTAATTAATGGTTTTATTTTTTATTGTTGTTAAACAACTTGAATTTTGTATGCTAGGAGTCAGGATGTAACTATTTTAAATACACTAACATTTGTTATTGTTCAGTCACTGGAATGTTCCTGCTAACAAGCAGTACAAGAAAACTCAGGTTTCTGGGTCAATTTTTTGACCTAGATTTCTAGACTTATACATGAGTATATACAGTATGAATGTACATCCTTTTTAAACTGATGTTATGTTGTCTCAACTGAATATGTATGTTAATTGGTGTTTGGTGTCTATTGCTTTGTTTTGATCCATTGTTCCCTGCTTTGAACCATAGGAAAAGGAAAGTAAAAAGTAATAGTAGTAGTAATAGTAGTAGCAGCAGTTGCTATTAACTGAAATGCAATGCATTTGTCAAAAACAAACATTTCCCAAATTAATAACACCAGTGCTTAAATCTCTCCACTGGCTGCCAATCAGTTTCCGGGCACAGTACACAGCACGGTACAAGGTGCTGACGTGACGTTTAAAGCCCTACATGGCTTGGGTCCAACTTATCTTAGAGACCGCATTCTCCCATATGAGCACCTGCGTACACTTTGGTCCTCTGAGAGGAACCTGCTTCAGCCTATAAAAACTAAGTTGTCCCAGACCTCCCAGAGGGCCTTGTCTGCTATTGCTCCCAGGCTGCAGAACGACCTGCCAGATGAGATGCATCTTATTACAACCTTAGAAGGTTTTTAAAAAGCAACCAAGACGCATCTCTTCCAGCAGGCCTTCCTGGATAGTAACTAATTTCCCACCGTCTGATGACCGCCCTCCTGCCCCCATCCGGCTGCCTACATGGGACTTGAAGGAATATGTACTGTATTTTAAATCTCGATTGTTTTAATAATGATTAGTTTAATATTGTTTTAAGGGGAGGGAGTTGGGAATGTTGGAGGATTTTAACTGCATATGTTTTTAACATGTTGTACCCTGCCCCGATTGCTCGCTCAGAGGGGCGGGTAAGAAATAAATATTATTACATTATTATTATTATTATTATTATTATATTTCTTAAGCTTTTGTTTTCAGAAAACTGCAGAAAACCACAACATAGTGCTACTCAGTAAACACAGCTTCACTGCCACAACCATTATATCATTTCTTCTGCTTGCAAATGGCTGTTAGCTACCTTCCAAACTGACAAAATGGGTTTTAATAGCCATGACAGGAACAAAGATAATCATTCTTGAAAATCAATGAGATATCTGGTGCAAGGTTTATGCTGAATAGGTCACCAGATTTTAATATATAACTGGAAAAGATTTCAGAAGAAATAATTTAGCACTGTCTGAAACAATGTGCAAAGTACATGTCCATTTACAAGATTACTTTTAAACAGGAACTGATGTACACTGCTTTTTTAAAATCATGATGCTACAAGTTCTTCTCTCACAGTGGTTGACAATTTTTCACAGCGTATCTCTAGGTGTTAAGCTATCTCTTCTTTAAAATGAAAAAAAAATGCAAATCTTCTAAACAGTTCTCACTGGTACATACTGCAAGGGACCAAACCTGCCTATATGCTGTATGGAAGGCTTATACATTTATGGGTGTACAGGCCCCTACTATACCAACTTCTAGGAAGTTATACATATCCCTATAATACTAACACCTCTGTTTTGTAGTTTCAGGTTATTGTATGTAAACATGGTGAAGATGGTGTTATTGTTGTTGTGTTATTGTTGTGTGCCTTCAAGTCATTTCTGAGTTATGATGACCATAAGATGAACCTATTATGGGGGTTTCTTCACAAAATTTGTTCAGGGAGGTTTGCCATTTCCTTCCTCTAAGGCTGAGAGCATGTGTCTTTACCAATGTTACCCAGTGAGTTTCATGTCCAAACTGGGAATCAAACCCTGGTCTCCCAGAGCTGCAGTACAACACTCAAACCACTACACCATCCTTGCTCCAGGTACTGAAGATGGTATATAAACCCTGAAAGACTCAAACTACAGTGGTCCCCCGGGATACGAATCCCCCGGCTAACGAAAACCCCGGGATACGAAAAAGCCGGGGCTGAAAAACTGGCTCTGGCTTGCGAAAGTGTCCCCGGGTTATGAAACTCAAACTGCGGGAAATTTAAAAGTTGCAAAGTGCTGCTATTGGCTAAGGGGCTGGCTGTTTAAAGGGCATTGGTTACGAAACGCAAACGGCGGGAAATTTAAAAGTTGCAAAGTGCTGCTATTGGCTAAGGGGCTGTTTAAAGGGGATTGGTTAATGTTCAGCTTTGGCGCGAATTTTGAACTTGGTTTAGCAATCTGATTGGCTTGCAAAAGCAATCTGATTGGCTAACGAATGGGGGGGGGGTGGCTGCAGAAATAAAAGCCAGGTTCCAGTGCTGGGACCCCTTGTTTGGCCTTTGTGAACTGGTGAGATAGAGTTGCATCTGAACTCTTGGCTCCAGTGAAGGTCCGAACTTCTTTGACTGGATTTGTCTGGCTGACTTCTGCCTGGCACTTTACCTGTGCATCTACACCTGCTCTTTGGATCAAGCCCTCCGGTGAATCCCTGGAAGTGCAGGTACAGTATGGATTTTTAACTTCTTGTGGGTGAATGATTTGGATGATGTGGCCTTGTGCAGTGAATGGCTTTTGAAACTTTGGTTTTTTTTGGTTCTTTGCAAATTGGGCTGAGAGAGTGATCAGAGTGCATTGCCTTGCAGTTTCAAAGCTTTCTGGGGTCTCTTCTGCTTCCAAGGTGCCCATGGGCCTTGGAAAGGCCTGTGCAGTGAATGGCTTTTGAAACTTTGGTTATTTGATTCTTTGCAAATTGGGCTGAGAGAGTGATTAGAGTTGCAGTTTCAAAGGTTTCTGGGGTCTCTTCTGCTTCCAAGGTGCCCATGGGCCTTGGAAAGGCCTGTGTTTTGAATGGCTTTTGAAACTTTGGTTGTTTTGGTTCTTTGAAATTGGGCTGAGAGAGTGATCACAGTTGCAGTTTCAAAGCTTTCTGGGGTCTCTTCTGCTTCCAAAGTGCCCATGGGCCTTGGAAAGGCCTGTGTTTTGAATGGCTTCTGCAATTTGGGTTTTTTGGTTCTTTGCAAATTGGGCTGAGACAGTGATCACAGTGCATTGCCTTGCAGTTTCAAAGCTTTCTGGGGTCTCTTCTGCTTCCAGTGTGCCCATGGGCCTTGGAAAGGCCTGTGCAATGAATGGCTTTTGAAACTTTGGTTGTTTTGGTTCTTTGAAATTGGGCTGAGACAGTGATCACAGTGCATGGGGGGGATTTAGGGCATGGGGGGGGTTGGGTGGGAAAGGGTGGCCTGTGAATGGGTTTTGCTCAGTGCCTGTTTCTTTTGCCCTTTTTAGGCTTGGACTATGGCCCCCAAGAAAGCCAGTGGGGAGGAGAAGAAGAAGAGGCTTCCCTTGTCCTTAGAGGACAAGAAGGACATCATTGCTAAACACGAGAGGGGAGTGCGCTTGGTGGACATTGCGAAGGAGTACGGCAGGAACCCTTCAACCATCAGCACTGTCCTCAAGCAGAAGGAGGTGATCAAAGGCGTTGCGGCTCCAGCGAAAGGCGTCACCACCATAGCCAAGTAGAGGACACCTGTGCACGACGACATGGAGCGCCTGCTGCTCCTCTGGATTAAAGAGAAGGAGAGAGCTGGGGACACCGTCAGCACATCTGTCATTTGTGAGAAGGCCACAGCCATCTTCGAGGACCTGGCCAGCAAGGAGGGAGGCGAAGGAAGTTCTTCGCAGGAGCAGCAAGCCACCCTGGAATTCAAGGCCTCGCATGGGTGGTTTGACCACTTCAAGAAGAGGACCGGCATCCACTCTGTCGTCCGTCACGGGGAGGCATCCAGCGCAGGCCGCCAGGCCGCCGAAGAATTTGTCCAGAGGTTCAAGGACATGGTGGAGGAGGAAGGCTAAGTCCCAGAACAAGTCTTCAACTGCGACGAGACGGGCCTGTTCTGGAAGAAGATGCCTCGCTGCACCTACATCACCCAGGAGGAGAAGAAATTGCCAGGCCACAAGCCGATGAAGGACAGGTTCACTCTTGCGCTGTGTGCCAACGCCAGCGGGGACTGCAAGGTCAAGCCCCTGCTGATTTACCACTCCGAGAACCCCAGAGCCTTCAAGGCACACAAGGTGCAGAAGGACAGACTGCCTGTGATGTTGGCGTGCCAATGCCCAGGCATGGGTCACACGCCTCTTCTTCGTGGAGTGGGTCAACGGTGTCTTCGGCCCTGCTGTCAAGCGTTACCTGGAGGACAACGATCTCCCCCGGAAGTGCCTCCTCATCTTGGACAATGCTCCTGCGCACCCGCCCGGCCTGGAAGAAGACATCTTGGACGAGTTCTCCTTCATCAAGGTCCTGTTCCTGCCTCCCAACACGACCTCCATCCTTCAGCCCATGGACCAGCAAGTCATTGCGAACTTCAAAAAACTCTACACAAAGCACCTGTTCAAGAGGTGCTTTGACGTGACGGAGAACACCCAGCTGACCCTGCGAGAGTTCTGGAGACAGCACTTTGACATCGTCGTGTGCTTGCGGATGGTGGACTTGGCCTGGCAGGAGGTCACCAGGCGCACCCTCAATGCAGCCTGGAAGAAGCTGTGGCCTGCTGCTGTTGCGTCGGAAGGGTCAGAGGCCGAAGTTGAAGATCCCGGTGAGGCAGAGGTTGCCGAAATCGTCTCCCTGGCACACAGCATGGGACTGGTCATCGACGAGGAGGACATCGACGAACTCATCGAGGAGCACAACGAGGAGCTCTCGACAGAGGACCTGAAGGCGTTGTCAGCCATGCAGCACTCGGCCATGGAGGAGGAGTTGTTCAGGTCGGAAACAGCCCAGGAGGAGGGGGAGGCGGCCGCATCAATTCTGACTTTGGAAATCAAAGACATTTTGCGGCAGTTCCAGACTGTTGCTGATTTTGTGGAGAAGCATCACCCTGAGAAGGTGTTCACCAGCTGCGCAATTGCGCATTTTGATGATGTCTGCCTTAGCCATTTTAGGAACCTGGTTAAGAGCCGGCAAAAGCAGACATCCTTGGACCGGTTCTTCCCGAAACTCGGAGAACCGTCATCCAAGAAGGGCAAAGGTGCTGGTGACTCTTAAAAAGCCCCCAAAAAATTTTAAAAAAATTGTTAAAATGGTTAACTTTGTTAAATTTGTTGAATTGGTTAAAGTTGGTTGAATTGGTTCAAATTGGTTGAATTGATTGAGTGGGTTTAAATTTGGGTGTTTTGGGTGGCCTCCTCCTCCTCCTGTCTCACTCAAGTTTGCCATGACCAGCAAAGGTAAGAAAAAAAATTTTTTTATTATTCTTTAGATTGGCCCTGCAAGTCATTCTTAAGTTCTTTAGTGCCTTAGGCAAGTTTCTATTAGAGTGTATTGTAGTGTACTTAAGGAAATAGGCCTCTATTGTTACCTTCCATTGACTTGCAGGGTCAATCTGGAGTCACGGAACGCATTAGTTATTTTCAATAGGAAATAGGCCCCGGGTTACGAAATTTTCGGCTTACGAAAAAGGTGCTGGAACGAATTAATTTCGTAACCCGGGGGACCACTGTACGTTCCTTAAATAATATGAGATCAAAAGTTTTTCATGTAAAGTTAGAGTGTTATAACCACCCTCCTTAAGTCTAGAGTGTGGCCATCCCACTAGTGAATTTTTTCCCCCATTATTGTCTCACCAAAATTTCCATATTGTATTTTGATTTTAATTGCTAGGCACCTTGGTGTTCACAAAGTAGGTTCAAGTTCCAGCTAAGAACTCCCTCACTTTTGCCCATAACATGGATTTTGCTGGTATGACCATGTTAAAAAGGCGAGAGTGCCATTTTCTCATTGCTCTCTTGCAAGGATCTAACTCCCACTTCCTATTTCCCAGTCCGCTGTCCTATTCAGTGAGCTATTAGTGACTTTTAGTTAGAACTGTCTCTGTTAGATGCTGTCTCTGTTGCTTGAAAAAACTCTAGTGCGATACCATCTGTCACTGAGACTTCTCTTTCTTTTTGGCTGCAGATAGTGTCTTTTTGTATTCCTTCCTGACATTGGCTTGGGTTTAATTGTAAAAAAAAACCTCTTTTACGTTATCTTTAAATTCTACAGGGATGTTCTTCAGGTTGTATTATGGTGTAATGGCTGGTTCAGTGTTCTTCAAGGGTCAACAATATTTGTATGGAAGAATAAGTTCCCTCATTGACAATCTTGACAGGGGGCATTGGCAGACTTCTAGATACCATTTCCACACTGTCCCTGTTAGAATGCAAATTCTGCACAAATAATCAAAGACTGTACACTATCAGTGGTGGACTCGCTACACCCTTTGTCAATAAAGATTAAACCATAGCTGCAACAGCATAAAATGCTGACTAATGGAGCTCTAAATACCCTGAAGGCACTAGATCCTGTCTGATCTTAGAAATTAAGCCAAGGAACACCAGGTGCTGTAGGGTACATTTCCAAGGAAAACAATGGCAAACCACCCCTTATTATTCTGGCAGGGGACCATCTAATTAAATGATTGTATGTACAGTGCTGTGCAAATTTACAGCGCTATATAAATAAAGGTTAATAATAATTCCTTGCCTATGAAATAATGAGGTCGCCATAAGTCAGCAGGTAACTTGAAGGCATATACACATATAATGAAGAATTCTTTTTTAAATGAGTAAATTTATAATTCAATTGAAAAGAAAACATGTTTATTATAGCAAGCTCAGATACTATCTAAAGACATTAGTGTGGTGTTGTCTCCTTCTTTTGAGGTTTTTAAACAGAGGCTGGATGGACATGGCAGGGGGTTGGACTGTATGGCAGGGGGTTGGACTGGATGGCCCTTGGGGGTCTCTTCCAACTCTACAGTTCTATGATTCTACAGTAGTTCTACATGGAAATTCTATCAGAACTATGCTGATAATTGGAGCTTTTTTGTTCTGAAGTATGGGGCAAAACAGATGGGCAGGAAAAAGTGGCTTCAAGCTGCCTTTTCTGAAGCCACATTGAAACCCCATCAACTGCACCACCAGTTCCCAAGGCAGCTGGACTGCTCATGTCATGACCATAAGACATGGCTTCAGGCCAGGAAGAAGTGGAAAAAAGCTGCTTCTCTGCATAAGGGCAGTTTTTCTGCTGGCTTCAAGGCATGTGTCATCTAAATGCCACACCTTCAAGCCTGCCTGAAAGCACCTCTTTTTGCCTGTCTGTACCAGGCCTATGATTCAAAGCCACATCGCACAAGTCACTGCATAACTAAAATGTTTTAAAATGTGCACATTACTACAAAAATATTGAAAACATTGTACACATATACTTATCTAAACATCGCTGGCTACACTACCATGCTGAATGTGCACTCCCTAGCAAATCTGAGTTTGAGTTTATGTTGAGGTAGGGAATGTGGTTGCCCTCCCAAAGTTTTAGGACTACAACTTTTATCAGCCATTGGCAAAGTATGAGGACTGCAGATCTAGAGGACCATTTCTCCCTGCTCTCCTCTATGTAAACTCTGAAACTACCCCAAGAAAGCCACATGATGGAGGTTTATAATAAACTAAGTGTAATGCAGAAAAAGTAAACTGGAGAAAGGAAAGAAAATTGTAAAACGCTGAAACTAGATTTGGGATAAAACAAAGCATAAAAAATATACAGACAGGCATACAGAACCTATTACCAAAGAATGCTGTGATGATTACTGCTACAAACTACTTACTAACCCTGAGAGCTAAGACAATAGTTTCCATATGAAAAAAAATTGTAAATTTCTGTCCACCAGATGTTGGAGATTAAATGAGCAAGGATGATTACTGGCATTTTGCCCCACTTATGAAATTTATCCTTAGTATTTCTCTGGTTACCCATTGTTGGTGAAAAGAATGCTAAGCTATACAGATATAGATCTGACCGAGCAGGGTCATTTTTATGTTCTTAAAAAATAAAAATAGAAAACTTCTATAATCCTAAAATAATAACAGAACTGATTAGCTGCAGAATATCCCTCATCTTCCATGTTTACCCTGTAAAGATTTTTATGATGCTGAAACAGAAGGGATCACATACCTTTCTTCTTTGATTTATTGAAAAAGAATCCAAACATTTTTTTGAAAATGCCTTTTTTCTCCTGAAATAGAAATCATCATTAGTTATGGTATCAAAAACATTTCAGTTCACAGAAAACAAGAGTATTGCTAAAAAACTAAAAGGTTCCCCCCCCAAAAAAAACCTATAGATTGGATCTTAGCTTTTTAAAGCTTCTCTCCTTCCCCTGCCTGCCAAAGCCCCTACTGCACTTGAGAACCTGTTTCTGAAGGGGGCTTGAAGACCTTCCAGAAGGATATGGGATTGTGGTGGTGGAGTTGCAGCAAGAATGGTGAACTGGCAAAAATTAGTGACTCGCTGTGAGTCTTTCAGGTCAAAAGGGCAATATCTGGATCCAAATCTTTAATGCTATTGGACAAGTGTAAGAACAAGCCATTTCTATAAATTATCAAGAAAAAATTGTCAGTATTCTAAAATCCTGGATTTCCTGTCTACATTTCAAATGAAGCCAAATTTGTATGCCGCCTTTCTCCCAGAAGGGACCGAAGGTGGCTCACAGACAAAAAAAAAATGTTGAAAATATCACAATAATATTCAAAATAATTAAAACATTATAAAATTACATAAAAGATATACAAAAGCCAAAACACTCATGCTCCATAAAAGCGATGGTGGTGGGACCAAGAGAAAGCCTTCCCCCGAATATCTTGTGATTTGGCAGTTTCATATGGGGAGATATGGCTCTTCAAATAATAAATAAAAGTTTCCTATTTATATTTTCACAATAGAAGAATAATTCAATTAAAAACCTTAATTACCTACTGATAGTTACTATTTGGTTTCAAGAGATCCATCATCCATGCTATGCATGCTACAGAACAATGTACAAGCCAAACTGGGATGCTCACTGTAATGCCATTATTGGATGGTATTTTAGCAAGCATAGTATGAGCTCTGTTTTTATTTTGTTCAAAATTCCCTATAGCTCATCAGGCCAAGATTACTCACACAATGGTGGAAAGGGAAAGAAATATATCACTGGCTGAAGAGACTGCTAAAATATGGACAGCCTGTGCAGCATGAGAATAAGCCAAATGTCTGTTCTCTCTCTCTGAGTAATGATCTGGACACAATAGAAAAGCATGTGCCTTATCTGGAGAGAAGGAACATAGGAACAACACAGTATAGGCACAGCATATGAATAAGAGGATCATGTGGTCCAAGGGTGAGGTCAAAATATATATTTTAAATTGTGTGAAACAACAGTCATCTGTAAGATATAGATTTTATGTCTAACTTTTTAAATAGGATAAAAGTCGACAGACAGTACCATAGGCTAGAAAAATCAAGCAATCTAAATCCCTATGAAATTTCAGTATATTTCACAGATGTCAGCATAGTAATTGCTGTAATAAATCTGCTTTCATAATGTGTTAAACAAAGTGCACCTGCAGTTAAAAGTTATAAGATTTATAACAGCCCTAGATTTACTGAAGCATTCTCTCTCAGAAGACGACAAATTGCTAATGTATGTTTATTATGTAATAGCTACTCTCTGTTATTCAGAGCCCAACTGACTAATTCAAAGTGAAGTACTCTGAACAGGGGACACAGAAGATTGATAGTACTGTGATTGACTCAGAACAACTCAGTTTAAAGGGATAATTATTTAAAAGACTGTGTGTTGCATTCTTCACTCCAAGGGGTTAAGGTGAGCCATAAACTTTGCTTTAATGATTAAATTTTGACACACCTTTTTTGAGCCAACAGAACAAACACTATGGGCAAATACTATCCAGCGTTCCCTGAAACACATATATAAATACTCTCAATCCGAAGCATATGGGAAGTATCATATCTGGGCACACTCCATCTAAGAATAAATATTATTTCTTAAACTGATATAATCTTTCCATTATGTAAAAGTGTCATGTAAACATTACTGGAGCACCCCAAAATCAGGTTGAAAACAACCTTTTATAGAACATTTTCTACTACAGCCCCTAGACTTTGGAACAACTTGCCAGAAGAGATCTGTCTTATAATCACCTTAGATGCTTTTAAAAAGGCACTTAAGACGGATCTCTTCCGATGGGCCTACCCATCTGATCTCTTATAGCTGACTGTAGAACATCCTCACTGTAACAATTATTTCTTGTTGATTTATTTTTAGATTATGTAAAGTAAAGTATTATGACTGCATTTATTATACTGATTTTATCTGCTGTAATCCCGCTTCGATCTGAAGGGAGAAGCGGGAAATATAAATAAAATATTGTTGTTGTTGTTGTTGTTGTTATCATTTTACTTAACTTTTACTTAGGTAGAGTATGAAATACAAGTCTGAAGTGGTTATCTGACACACTGATAGCTTGAATCCCATTGCCTTCTGAGTAAAGTAAGACAATTTAAGGTTATAATCCTATCACCTATACTCCTAAATACATCCCACTGAATGAACTTTCTTCTGAGTACATACACATAGAATTATGAATTCCCCTATATGCACAGCTGGAGTCTAAGACAACAGATATTAACACTGCAGACTTTCCCATTCCTCTCCAATAATTGCTGATGCTAATAGCTCAGCCTTGATCAATATCAATCCCATCTTCAAGGGAAGATTTAAAATACTTAACTGTAGCCATAGAATACTATCAAAGAAGTAAAGGCATGATGTAACCAAAAACGGAAAAAACAATCAGAAAATCAATGAAGATTGGGTGTTTTTTTAAAAAATAAATTACAAAATTTCAGTGAGAAAGAAAATACTTCATCAAGCAATATACACTGTATTGACAGTTTTGGCATTATTAATTAAAGAAACTCCTTTGCTCATAATAGATTGCTCAAGTAAAGAATGATAATAAATTATTCCTATAGATCTGGGCAAACATTTTAACCCCATAGCTAATGCTTCAAAATGTTTTCAGAGTCAATATCTTGCATGCTCTACAAATATTATTTACCAAACAGAAAGGTGTTCAGCATTTTTAACCACAGCATCATGATTTTCCCCTTTAAAATTGATTCAAGACTTTTATGTTTACTACAGTTTAATTTTCTTCATGTGATGATGTGTGGAATCTGCTATTACTCTGAAGCATGGCATACAAGTATATCACCAAAATGAGACCGGCCCCATCTGTGTGGTTTCAGTATTCATACAAATATCCAGGGATGTCACTAGGAGAGAGCAGAGGATATGCACCACACCAGGTGATACCCTGAAGAGGGTGACACCACTGCTTCCCAAATGTCTGCCTCTTGGCAGAAATGGGCAGTGGCATTCATCCACATCCCTTTAATACCCAGAGAGCTCAGCAGAAGAGAAGGTGTGAGTGGGGTGAGGCACAGTGGGCAAAGAAAGGAGAGGTCTCAGCTTTCTAAACATGTTCTGAGTTTTTAAAAAAATTTCTTTTAAAACATCACATCTTAATAAATATTCACATTTTTCAGAAATCTTCACTATGTAAATGTAAATACTTTTAGTCTGTGCTTATAATATTGTAATTTACAGGTATAATTTTAATTTTGCTAGTTGCTTATGTCACAACTATTGCCATTACATTCAGCGATATATGTAAATTACAATTTACAAATAATATTAGTACCAAAAACATTACTAAGGATTATGTATGGTGTGGTATGGGAAGAGGTCATTGGGAGTGGGTGGGTTGCACCATGAGTTACCACACTGGATGCCAACCCAAAGGACAGGAAGTATCACAACCATGTATCACAACCACATGGAAAGAAGGGAGACTTATATTTGGCTAAATAACATATCTGTAGTAGTATTTGATGCTGGGAGCCTAACTGGGGGAAATTATTATTACTACCATTATTTATTTATTTATTTATATCTTGCCCTTTCCCCCAAACAGGGACTCGAGCAGTTTATAAAAATTAATTCAAATACAGATACACTTGTTTTACTGGTCAGCGACCAAAAAAACATATGTAATGTAATGTAAAATAATTTGCTGAAACATAAATAAAAACAAATAAAACATTACTGTTAAAATGCATTGAATTCATTGAATTATAATGGATATTCATTGAACTGAAATCATTTCAGTAAGTCTGTTAAAAGGGGGAAAAAACCAACCACATGGAAATTTTGCACAGAATAAGTCCTGAAATGAGAATAGTTTTCGAAACTGTTCAGTTTTCAAAGACCTTCTCACAGTGGGAAAAGTTATTCATTACTTCCTTTAAGAAGAAAATTAGCATAGATTTGTATCCCTAGTAAGAAGCATATAACCTTCAAAGTAGCAGAGAATACTCAGAAGGCGATTCCATTTTGAGATATATAGGTCTTCCCCCTTAATTCTACCATGGTATTCATTTCAGTCTGGCATTAAGAAATGATATATATTAGTTGCAGAAGAAGACACTTTGCAGTAGCATCTAACACTATTCTTTATGAATTACTAAACTAGTTGCAGGTGTTTCTTCTAACTACATATAAATCAAAGGAATATTGAATTGATCAAATCAGATTGCAAGCAGCCTTTCCTCTAGACATGTTTCTTTCCACTGTAAAGTTAACCCCACTATAATGTGAACCTGTGCAAGGAAAAAAAGATACCTGAAAAAGACAATTCCATTGCTTCACTGTAACAGAGGGACAAAGGAAATAATTTTCTTCTCTCGTTTGTGTTAATAAATTAACACTTCTGAATAAATGCTTGCTATAAAGAAACAGGATGACACTAATTTCTTCTACATGTTACTCTGTTTCATAGTTTTTATATACTGAAATGTCAGAGCTCATCACAGACCGTTTTCTCCTCAGATTTTTCTTCTCCCTCTTCTTCTTCTGTTTCTTCTTCTGCATAATAACTTCCTTTGCCCTCTTCTGCAGACTACACACATACAAAAAAGGAAGTTTAATTCTTCATGCTTTCATTATTTAAAAAAAAAAAGTTAAGATGCACAACATTTTCTAATCTCAAATGGGGCTGGTTACAGAGATCAAACAAATCCCCTGCTCAAACAACTCCACTGGGTGGTGGTCCATTTCTGGGCACAATTCAAATTCCTGATTATGACCTATAAAGCCCTACACAGCTTAGATCCAGGCTATCTGACAGACTGTTCTCTCATGAGCCTGCTCAGATCCTAAAAACCACAGGAGAAGCCCTTCCTTCAGTTCCACCACCTTCACAGGTACAGTTGGTGGGAACACAAGAAAAGGCATTCTCATAGAGGTTAGAATGGTCCCCTCCTTGCTGTCCTTCTGTCAGCAGGCAAAGGGTTTTTTTATTCAGATAGCCTTTTAGAACTGATGGATTTTATGGAAAGGCATGTAAGAGGGTGTTTTAAATGTTCATCTTTTAAAGTGTATGCTTTAAATTGTTTTAATATTGTTAATAGTTTAATTCTATTCTATGTAAGCCAATTTGAATCTCAGTCTTAGGACTGGGCTGTAAGAATGTGCATTATTATTTTCAATTGTACTTTAACTGTTCATTATCTTTTTAAAGTGTATGCTTCAAATTGTTTTAATACTGTTAATAGTTTAATTCTGTTCTATGTAAGCCAACTTGAATCCCAATCTTAGGACTGGGATGTAAGAGTGCCTTATTGTTTTCAATTGTACTTTAAGTGTTGTTTATCTTTTTAAAGTGCGTGCTTTAAATTGTTTTAATACTGTTAACAATTTAATTCTACTTAATTTGTAAGCCACGCTGAATCCCAATCTTGGGAAAATAGTAGGATATAAGTAAACTTAGTTCTACAGTAATTGCACTGCAGAAATAATACAGCTTGACACCTCTTTAAGTGCCATGGGTTCAGCCCATGGAATCCTGAGATTGGTAGTTTGTTGTTGCAGCAGAGCTCTCTAATAGAGAAAGTCAAATATCTCACAAAACTGCACATCCAGAATTCCACAGCACTGAGCCATGGCAGTCAAAGCAGTGTCAAAGTGCATCATTTCTGCAGTGTAGATTACACCTTAATAGCAATAATAATAATTTAATTTATGCATAAACAGAATACAAGAATTCATATTTTGATATTATTACTACAGGCTCTCATTTATGAAAAAGCCACTGTTTACCTTCATTTTGTGGCAGTGCCTTTTATAAGAGTACTAATTAAAGGAAAACTTACAAAGAAGTAATGAACAATAGTTATGGATATCCTTTAAAAAGTGAGACATAGGATACCCCAATCTTGTGGGCCAGGTACAGCCCATGGTGATTTTCCATCCAAAAATGCCTTCCTTCCTCATTGCTGAACAGGGAACCTCCTTCAGCTGATTTGCATAAGTAAACTAAGGGTGGTGGAACAGGAAGCGTGGCTGTGTGTTTCTGAATGAATGATGAGAGGGATGTGAACGAATGAATGAATGGTGCAAGGACAGGTTCACACATGAGTAGATGGATGGTGTGCACATCTGTGAGAATGGCTTGCGGGAGAGTGGGCAACCATGCCTACTTTCAGTGCTGTCTATGCCCTCTACTTGCATGTGGCTTCAAGGAGGTTTCCCACATGACAATCTGGACTATATGATGGCTAAAGAGAATCTCCATGTCCACAGGCAAAAAACAAACAAACAAAAAGCAACCAGCCCTCCTTTGAATACTACATGCTAAGAACAGTGAAACACAGTTATCTTCAGAAATGAGTATCTGGCCGTTATCAGACCCTCACTCCACTAAAGTAAGGTTATTCTTGTCAAATTCATGCTCAAATTAATTATAGTGGACCCTTGATATCCACTGGGGATACCAAAGTACGATTACATACAGTGGCGTAGAGAAAAGGTTTGCTTTTTGGAATTTCTATATTTTTGGATGGCTGAATCCATGGATAATCAGTGGATATTGAGGGACAACTGTACAAATGTCAAGTTACAATAAACAGAGCACCTTATCCTTCCAAACCTACTACCGGTATTTGCACCCTAATCTTTTGAACTGGTGTGTCAAGAAGTTAATACATAAGATCAGGCACAATGACTCTTACTCTTCCAAACCATCACTCTATTATTTTTCCATCACTTTGTGATCTGATGCAGATCACTGTCCTGAGACTACTGGATGACCTTCAGGAAACCAAATGCTGTGTACCAAGTAGTACTACAAAAGGAATTTATGAGTAGAGAAAGGGGTGGAGAAGAAGGGCAGGACTAAGGAATACCACAGATTCACATTCACTGTAAAAAATTTATCTATGACTATCACGAGTTCTTAGAATGGATTGGCTCTATGTAATCAGAAGAGTGAAACACTAGGACATTCTCATGTAGACCAGTCTGTCCTCTGATACAGGATTATAGTGCTTTAAAGTTATCACTTATGTTTTATATGGTGGAATTTCTCTATTTCTTTTGGTTGGTAATTACACTGCAAAAAAATAACCCCTTTTATCTATTATTTACTATTTTTAATTATTTTAAATGTCAAATAGAAATACATTTTAAAGCAGAAAGAAAAAAAATCTCACAACTGTGCCTCTTTCGCACAGCCTGAGCATCAAGCTTTAATAAGTGTATTGATATCAGTCCATTGAAACTATGCTAATTCTTCATTTGGAATAATGCACTGAGAGGCTTGAGATATGGTCTTTCTTACAAGTAGATTAAGATGCTACTGTCAGGATGGCTTGGCTTATTAGGGTTCAGTTGCTTTTTTTTCCCCTTTTAACAAATTGATTTTAGGATCAAGATACAATTTTAATCTTCAAATATTGTTCTGCAGTGCTGTAAACACAAAACTAACCTCTTCTTCTCTAGTCCCAACGTTTGAATAAATGTCTTCTTCTTGGACAATCTCAGCAGGAACCTTGGGTAAAATAAATTCCACTTAAGATTTGCAAAACAGATGGAAATTTTTAAAAAGCCTTCTCACATAATTTTATCAAAAAAAATTGGAAAATTAAAAACCAACCAGCTCCTTTCCTATTTCGCCTGAAAACAAACCAGTTGTACTTGAAAGCTTGAAAACCAAGTATACTTTTTGTTCTATCAAATCTAAGAAACAAATGGGTTTATAAAATTTAACTGGAAAGCTTTATATGCATATGAAGGCTCCCATGACTGAACACCTCTTATACAAAAAGCACCCTGCATGTTAAAAAAAAAAACTTGATAAAAGGGGTTATGAACACATCGAGGTACCTTTGTCAAAAGATGGTCTAATTCTGTTTTTGTTTTTTTCATTTTTCACGACTTTGTTGCAAAAAACATGCAAAAACAAGAATAAAAATTGTTTGCACTAAACCCAACATTTTACAGTGAAAACAGCATCTTCTGCACAAATACAACAAGGTTGTTGTTGTTTTGGCACAAAATGTTTTCACAAAAAAGGGTCAGAATGGGGGGGGGGAATCACTAATATGAGAAAAAACTTGTAATTTGCCTGGCAGAAAGAAACTTTCTAAAATTCATCATTCTCGCATGCAGGGGGGAAAAAAAGAAATGATTTAATTCCTTATTGACTATACATATCATCATGTATATCTCATAACCTAAACCAGGAACTCAATATCATTTGTGTCAATCGTGAAAAGAAAGTGTTCAAAAAAATTCCAATTGAGCTGGGGTTTTGTTTCTGTTTTTTGCAGAATTAGACTGGCAGAAAACAAGTTAAAGCAGTGCTATCACCAGAATGGATTATCTGGCATCAAGAATGTCCAGTGAGTTAAGTAAAACATTAACTTGAGATTCAAGGTTTGCAAGACAATATAACAAAAAAGACATCAGAGGAAAATAAAGTTTTAGGCAAGCATGCAATAGCATACTTGCTCTGTATCCCACTGCTGCCATCATAATCTACAATGACCTCAGAAGGCTGCAAGAGGATCAGGAGAGGAAGATCCCAGTTCCACTGGTGATAGAGTCTAAAGTGCACAATTAGATCTTTCTCATTTATTTTAAATATTTTATATAGACCTGTACTAAATGTTTGGGGACAAATAATTTTCAGTACAAAAATGGGGTGGGGGACAGTATTTTTGGATGCCCCAACACCAAAAGTGTACCATTTTTGAAGTGGCTTATTGTCATTTTCAATCTGGGGGATATCATCTTTAGTAAATAGTTCTTAATCCAAGTGACAATGGGCCTAGTCAAACTATTCCCACCCACCCCCCAAAAGTAAAATCTCTCACAACCCAAAGCCTTATTTATTATTAGTTGGGACTTCCTGGGTAATGTTTTTTATTCTACACAGACATCTCCAGACTATAAGTCAGGGAGGGAGGATAAAGGAAACTGGTAGGCAATTTGGCCAATAAAGATTCAGATTTTATAATGCTATAGACAATTAGCTAAGCATAGAACTCTTCTGTATCACTATTAGGTCCAGAGCCCTGAATGGGCATGTCTTCTTTTTTAAATATACAATATTCCAAAACTCTTACTGTTTTGTCATGAAGATCCTGTGCTCCCCATCCCATGCAGCAAAGAGAAAGAGGAATGCCCTTCAAATGGAACAAGAAAACCATACACCCTTTTTAAAGATTCTTTTCCCTTCAGTGTTTCATGGAATTTTAAAAAAGGCTCTATCTAAGAATAAATGGTTGCTGTTTGTACTAGGAATTGTCTCTGAATGTTTCATGAAAAAGGGAACATCATGTGGTGGTGGTTTTTTGTTCTGTTTTGTTTTTAAAAGAAAAAGCAACTATTAAATAGATAAAGAAACCAACACATTTTCTCTGTTTTGTTTTTCTTCAATGGTCACATAGCCTATCAAATAAAGCAATGTGAAGATACAAAGTTAATTTAGATCAAACAGATGGACATATTTCTCAGGCAAGAAAGGGTGAAACAGAATGTTACCCTCCCAATGAGAATAGATGCAATACAATGAATGACTTAATATTCACTAATTATGCAAGTCCCATTGATTTTAATGGATCTACTCTTGTTGTGACCAGCAATGAATTTATCCCAAAGCATTCGCAAAATGCAGAGCCTCCTTTTGGCTCATCCCTTTTTTTTCAAATTAAAGGGAAGAAAAAGAAAAAACAGAGAAATTGTAATTTGCTACTGAAGCTATAGTCTGAACATGCAAAAACACCATGCTGAAGAATCTGAAATTAAATTTTCTAGAAGCAAAATTTATACTAGCATTAATCATTAATGAAACATCCTTAGGAGTATAGAACTTAGGAGTTCTTGGGGTTCTAACAAAGGATTTTAATAAAGTTCTTAGGGATTTAACAAAGAGCTTCACAATATCTATATTTATTTCTCCCACAACTTAAGTGTTAGAAGTTTTTCTTTTCTTCTACAGAAAACTACATCTTGTATGATCATGGAAATGTTGATTTAAAATCTTTTAAATAAGCCCAGCATCACGAGATCTTGTCTGAGCTTGCAAACTAAGCAGGTTCAGCCCTGACTGGTACTTAGATGAAAAACTGCCAATCAATACTAGGCGCTATGGGCTATATTTCAGAGGAAAGAACTATCAAAACCACCTCTGAGTACTTCTCGCCTAAGAAAACACTATGAAATGACCTGAAGGCATGTGCACGCACACATACACAACCCCCCCCAAGAATTGGATAATTTTATCTCAGATATTCTCGTCACTACTACTAACAAATATATGACACTCAGAACTTAAATACTTTTTTTTTGTGGGTGCTCTGATAATGAAAATAAGGTAGTTATTAAGGTAGTTACTAAGGTAGTTATTCGGTCTATAATTTCATGTGTTGGTGTTCTACAAGTGAGATGTGACTGACTTAAATGGCCACATTGTTTAAAGTGGGAAGACAACATCTGCCATCAAAGGGATGGTTTTGGGATGAGGAGCTCCAAGTAGGCATGAATAGGGTGGATTCGACTATTGTCAGCAGGTTGGCACTTTCCTAACTTTACAGTTCCATGTGTGGGCAGTTGTCATGAGGACTTAAGTTAGCTAATATCCATTAAATCTTTTGTGCAAAGAAACCCCATCATAGTAGTTGACTTATCTCACGAAGAGGCAGGAGACCTTCTCTTCCTTCGCTAGGTACTAGGCCAACAATTACATCTTACACTAACATCTCCCCCATCCCTTGCTAGGGAGCTGATGCCCTTTGACACACAAGGAGTTGGAGTTTTCCCCCTACCCTCCTGTGTGCCTATTCCATTCCCTTCTGGAAGGCTTTCACAAACATATAAACGCAAGACAAAAGGAGATCCTTTTGGACTTCACTTCACACCATAGGAGGCATGCACATGTGGAAAAGGGGGACTCTTAATAGTTGGATGATTCTCAGGAGAGGAACTCCTGAAGCCTGCAGCTAGGAGTGAATATTCCCATCACCAGTGTTTGGATATACAGAACCATTTTCTGCTCTTGCACAGGGCAGCTTGGAGTCTGCTTAATGGAAGTTAAATGCAAGAAGGTTTGGGGGAATGTCATCCTATCATTCCTGTCTGCTTTTTGTTTCTAACCACAGCTGGGTAGAAAAGTTATTCTAAATCAAGAAAAAGACATTTACGTTGAATCTACCTGGTCCAAAGGTACTTCCACTTGTATATTTTTGTCTTCTTGTATCTCTTGAGCCCCTTCAATTTCTTTGGGGGACTGCTGAGATTTATAGACACTACGTTCTGAAAATAAATGACATTTTTTTAACAATTAACTACTATCTACCATACACTCTTAGGGAAATGATTAGAATAAATACATTATATCAACCCTTAAGGCAGAAAGCAATTATTTTTTGATGAACGTTATTTGTATAAAGGCAAGTTGTTGCTCAATTTTTGAGTAATGATAGCCTAATAAAGTTTATAATGTTGAAAGGTTTTATTTATGTATTAAAGAACTTCAGTAATCATAAACAAATATTATTCGGAGTTTTAAGTATGAATTGATATAAACATGAACAATGGCTAAAATTCAACCTCCATAAAGAGAAAATGGCAATTGTTATGTAACTAACTTATAAAAACACCTGATTTCTAAACATTAGACTGCTGTTAAAGACTCAAGAAGGAAATAACACAGTCTTCTCATTGGTTGCTAATTCATCCTGCATGGGGCAGCACAAAACAAAATGGACTGAAGCAAAATCACTTCCAATGGCAAACTAATGTTGTAAAGATTTACTTACTATGAACAACTTACTTCAAATCATCTTGAACAGCAAACATTACTCTCATTATTTACTTTACACTGAGATTATCAATTTTTTCTGTGTTGCATTCTGATACCATCTTTAACCCTAGGGAGTAGCCAAAATGGGGAAAAAAAAAAAACCTATGACAGTCAATTCTACGAGGGGGTATCCAAAAGTTTTAATGATCACCTTTAAAAAAAAAAATTGACAGAAAGTTTATTTTGATTTGTAGTTGTTAACTTATCTCTATGAAGTCACTATCTAGATTTATACATTTTTCCAGCGTATCCTGACCCTCCGAATACCTGATATTGTAGAAATCTGCAGATTGCGCCTTACGAGGGTTTATTGTAAAGTAATAATTATCACCCGGAAGTTTTTATGGCATATTGATGAAATTTTGTGAGAGTCATCATTGGTTCCTATGTGCACCTTGTTGAGAAAATCAGCTCATTGCATCCTTCATTTTTGTGAGTGGATGTGCCAGAAGTGACTAAAGTGTAAAATCTTCATCAGGCACAATCTGCAGACTTCTACAATATCAGGTATTCGGAGGGTCAAGATATGCTGGGGAAAATGTATAAATCTAGATAGTGACTACATGGAAATAAGTTAACAACTACAAATCAAAACAAACTTTCTGTCAATTTTTTTAAAAGGTGATCATTAAAACTTTTGGATACCTCCTTGTACATTACCTGCTCAGTACAACTAAACATGTCTTTGTGATGATACAACTCCTTGGATTGTATCTTTCTTTGGCCTTTGTCTTACAAGAGATTCTTGTTCCATAACAGATTATGCAAGAATTCAATGTATGCCCCCCACCTGTCTGCACATTTGGTGCTGACAAAAGCTACTCCTGCTGAAATTTTGCTTGTTACATTGCTTTTACAAATGCTGGAGCATCAATAGAAAATGGACTCCTGCTCCTGCTGAAAAAGCCGCTATATTAATTCTGTCTACTCCTCTTTTTGACTCCTGGCACAGACTATAATTTCCACTTTAATACAAGTTTTTACCTTAATGCTAAGGACAGGTCTACACCAGCCAGAATACTCTGGGCTGCTTCTTGAATATCCTGGCACCACAGCTGCCCTAAAGAAACACTAGGAGGATGCCTATATATGTGTCCTGCTGTGCTGCCCAGTACTGCTGCCATGAGTCATTCTCTCTGAGGTCAAGTACAACACATCCAGAGTCAACCACATAGCTAGGCACCTTGTTGAGACCTCAGAGGGAGTGACTTGTGCCAGCAGTGGTGGAATCAGGTGGCACAGAAGGACATGTGTACACAGCTGCCCAGTGTCACTCCAAAGTGTTCTGAACATTCCTGGAAAATCAAGAGCAAAGGTATATTTTTAATATAGTTTAAGTTTAAGGGATTGGCAGGATGAATTCAGTACAGAACTAACTTAACGTCATGAAGATAGTCCACACTGAAATTGAGGCTTTGCTCCTGCATCATGGAGCACCATGATGGTAGGGGAAAACTGGTTCACTTGCTCCATGTAGACATGCCCTATGACTCTCTATCTCTCCAGACCTATGGCATTTCCCCTTATTCTACCACTTCTTCTAATCACTTTTGTTGTTAGCTGCCATCAAATCAATCTCAACCCACAGCAACCCTGTGGATGAGGCATCCCCAAGAAACCCTGTCCTCTAACACTCTGTTTAGTTCCTATACATTCATACCCATGACCTCCTTAATAGAGTCCATCCATCTAGCATGTGGCCTTCCTCTCTTTCTGCTTCCCTCCTCCTTTCCTAGCATTGTTGTTTTTTTCCCATGAGTGGTGCCTTCTCATGATGTGTCTGCAGTATGACAGCCTAAGGAGATTATTGCACAGTATAAAAAACCAACCTACTGCTGCCAAATTCAATTCAAAATCGAGATACATCTGGATTTTATTGCACATATTTTTGCCACCGACACAACTGGCTAGGTGTATCCCAGTAACATCCAGCTAGAATCTGAGTTCAGCCAGCTGATTTGCAACTGTCCGGGTCTCATATCCATAGATGGTAATAGGGAATATAATGGCTTGTATGATTCTAACTTTTGTGCTGACTTGTGTATCTTTGCATTTTAGGATCTATTCTCATTCTTTCATAGCCGCCCTCCCCATTCTTAATCTTCTGATTTCCTGGCTGCAGTCCCCATTTCTATCAATGTTTGATCCCAGGTATGAGAACTCTTATACTATTGGTATTTCTTCATTGTCTAGGTTGCAATTGTGTAGATTCTCCATGGTCATTTTTAAAAATTTTCTTTATGTTCAACCGAAAGCCTGCTTTTTCACTTTCTTCTTTTATCTTCCTTAGTAGTTGTCTCAGGTCTTGGAGGTTTTCTGCAAGTATTATGGTGTCATCTGCATATTTTAGATTGCTGATATTCCTTTCTCCTATTTTCACTCCTCCTTCTTCTGTGTCCAAGCCTGCTTTTCTTACAATATTTCTGCATATAAGTTGAATAGGTAGAGGGGAAAAATTCAGCCCTTCTAACACCTTTGCCAATTGGGATTCCTTCTGTTTCTCCATGTTCTGTTCTGATAGAAGTCTCTTATCATAAGTACAGATTTTTCATTAGGACTGTCAGATGTATTGGCACTCTCATGTCTTTAAGGACATTCCATAGCCTTTCTTGATCTATGAATTCAAAGGCTTTGTTACAGTCTATAGAGCACATGCTGATTGTCTTTTGGAATTCCCTGATGCACTCCATTATCCATTGTATGTTTGCAATGTGGTCCCTTGTGCCTCTTCCTTTTCTGAACCCCACTTGGACCTCTGGGATTTCTCTCTCCCTGTATGGCTGGAGTCTATGTTGCAGAATTTTGAGCATAAGTTTGTTCATGTGGGAGATTAGTGCTATGGTCCTATAGGTGTTGCCATCTTTTGTGTCTCATTTTTTTGTGGATGGGGATCGTTTCCAGTTTGTTGGCCATCATTTTGTTTTTATATCTGTTTACATATGTTAGTTAGCAGTGTAGCTGACTCTGTCAGTGTGGACTGAAGAAGTTTGATTGGGATACCATCTGTTCCTGATGATATGTTTTTCGCCATTTCCCTTATTGCAGCTTCCACCTCACTTTTTAGAATTAAGGATTCATCTTCATATGGCTCTTTGTTCCATATGTTGTTCATTTTATCATCTCTTTAGCACTGCCTCATTCATTTTAAGTTGTGCTTGGGCTTTCTGTCATGCCATTTTTACACCCTTTTAAGGCCACCTCTTCTCTTTTGTTATTTTGCACAAACCTGCCTAACAACCATAGCCTTGCTTTAAGACCCTAAATAGGAAGTAAATTCCACTGAACAGGGTTCAGGACAGGAACAAGATTATAAAAAGTCCAAGAAGCTACTATGTTATTTTTTTTATTCTGTACAGTATACAAACAACTCCAGTGCTAAATAAATCTTAACATGTCATAAATAGCACTGAAGGTAGTCTATTACATATTGCTTGTGAACAAAGGCCTGGCAATTAAATATCACACAGTCTGTAGTCCTGGGTGCTCAGTCACTATTAATGCAATTCTAAAATCATATTTAGGTATACAGTCTACAAAGATACAGTAATTTCAACAATTTCAGAGCCAAGGTACAGCCTGCTTAGGCTTGTGTATTAAATGTCCTGGTCCAATATAATCTATGATTCTCCCTCCCGACAGAACTGGCTCCACCTTTTACTGGATCCTGGCCATTAATATGAAAATAAATACCTGCTTAGGAAAATAAAACTCAAATTGGTTTGCAAATACTTCATAAGAAGCAATTAAATAGCCTTGGTTGCTCTGATGGATGGTTTACACTGAGTACAAATATTATGGTGAAAGCAGTCATTATGTACATTTTAGAATCAAAGAAAGATCAGTGGAATATACAAAACAGTGCCCTAAATCCTAGTCTAAATCCCAACTAGAGTAGCCCCACTGAATCTATGGGAACTTGATACATCAATACACATCTACACATGCATTCTACAGATCCAAAGGGTCTATTCCAGTGGAGACTAATAACTAAGTTTAAGTATCAAATCTGATCGTGCAAATATGGAGTCTTAGGTACCAGATTATTTTGTGTTACCATTATCAGATGACAGCAGTCTAGGAGCCTTTTCACGACTTGCCTTCTCAGGTTTTGCATGATATACTGAAGGCCTATCTCCTTCTCCTTTCAAAGGCTGAATGGGAGGGTGAGCACTGCCTTCTTTCTTAGATGGTTCTATGAGGGGCTGAAAGAAAGAAAGAAAGAAAACAATACAATAATATAAATTATGGATCCATTTCTTTAGAACTGGAATGAACTCTCAAGTGTTAGAGAGGTTTAAAGGTCCAAAAATTAATACACTTTCACATGGCAAATGTAACTTTTGAAAAGTACATCTTTCTCTTTGTAATGAGCATTAGATGTTGATGATTTTGCTTCTGCCATATGACCTGGACCAGTCTCCATTGAACACTATTGCCTGCAGAACTATGGTTATTAATTGGGAGTAGGCTAGGATCGTAACACCTTTTAGCCTATATTAGGGATGTGGAACTAAAGGTTGGACCCTGATCCCCTTCATCTCCTGCAAACATGGGCAGTGGTATGGAAAGATGGGAGCAGAAGTTCATCAGCATCTGGAAGGCTGCAGGTTCCCTACCTCTGGTAAGAAGCAGAAGGAGACAGCAGAGCTCTTTACTCTGTTGGAAATTAAGGGATCAGGAGGGAGAGGTTTTCATCATAGGCATAGCTTCAGGAATCATAGAATCATAGAATCATAGAATCATAGAGTTGGAAGAGACCACAAGGGCCATCCAGTCCAACCCCCTGCCATGCAGGAACTCCAAGTCAAAGCATCCCTGACAGATGGCCATCCAGCCTCTGCTTAAAGACCCCTAAGGAAGGAGACTCCACTACACTCCGAGGGAGTGTGTTCCACTGTCGAACAGCCGAACAGGAGAAGTCTTTCTCTTGGTCCTGCCACCATCACAGGCTCGCTTAGTGAGGATACAAGAGAGAGCCTTCTCAGTGGCTGCTCCCACCCTCTGGAATGCCCTTCCACAGGTAGTCCCTTACCTGCTTTCCTTTTGTTGGTGAAGACGTTTTTATTCAAGCAAGCTTTTAATATATAATCACCATCAGGGAGGCTTTTATATCAGGGAGTTTCTAGTTATGTTTTTGACTTTTGTTATGTTTTATGTAATTTTATATTGTTTTAGAAAGATGCTTTTAATTGTTGTTTTTTAAAATTATTGTTTTATTGTTTTCAAACTATCGTATCTGTGAACCACCTCATAAGCTTTTGTGGGAAATGGGAGGACATTCCTGTTTTGAAAAATCAGTTGATAGACTTAAACCAAGAATATCAGCACATTTTTTAAAAATTCAAAATTATATGCAATTATTCCAAACATTATTCTAAAGTGAATGAAGTTAAGATAGAAGCCACTTTGACTGATCATGCTTTAATGCTTTCCAGGGGTCAAGGAACTGGATGCTAAGGAAGCTAATATTGGGGCTTTCTAGATTGGCAAAAAGAAGTGTGTTCATGGCTGCATGAAACTCTAGCCTTTAGATGAGAAAAAGGGAAAGTGTGACATGAAAATGCTTTTTTTTGTGTTTTAGGGGAGAAGAAGCGCCTTTAAAAAGATGCTGGTTTTCCCAGCTTCTTTTTTAAAAACTGCGGAACAGCACAGCTCCATCTAAAGGCTGTGGTGCAGCTGCTAAGCATTAAGGAAAAGGCAACTTCATGTCACACTTTCCTGCCAATCTAGAAAGCCCCATTATGTCTTCCATGATCCACCTAGCTAAGGAGTCTGTGAGAACCTCATTCCTCAGTTTGATTTCTTGAAGGACACAGGCAAGGACCTCTGCTGATGAAATTGTTTTTCAATGCAGAACTTATGCTCCATCCTCACATTTAAGGTTTGATAGTTCTTTTCTAAATCCCAGGGAGATGAGATCAGAGGGAGGTAAGTAAAAGCTTTTGTGCTCTTGTGTTTTTACTTGTGGACTTAATCCTGAGATTTAGTTTTCAGCCCCTGTAGAAAATTGCTTTATCTAAACTGAAAATGCCCCCCCCCCCCGCTGATAATGTTAAAAAATCACAATAATAGACCACAACAGACTGCTTGGCTGTGGGGGCAAAGATAGCTTGATGAACTGAACAAAATTTGGGTGGAATCTTTCACTTTCTCCTATTGGGATGATGTTCACCACCACACAAATTGGTTGTGACCAGAGGTCTAACTTGCACTTCCTCTGTTCTCCACAAATAATACTTTGTGTCTCTTTTTGCATCTTTTTTCCTGATTGACACTTATGGCCCAAGCCCAGTCTACCTAGTTGATCAGGTGAAAAATGTGTGTGTAAAGATTTGCTATACTGTAGAAAATGCATTCCCTCACTTCACTGGAAGACTTCCTATTGGTTTTTGCTGAATGAGAAAAGTCCTGATTTCAGGGATAGGGAATAATAAGGAAATTCCCCCTTTTTTAAAATAGAGGCAGAGCTCTTTATAAAAGTCCAAACAAACAAACAAAATCCAAGAACATGATGAGATTATTTTAATACAATGGAAACAAGGGGGAAAAAATCTGTGAACAAATTATTTCTGATGTCTTCTTTTCCTTTTCATAGGTCTTGCTCACTCTCCCTAATCACAGCACTTTGATACCACTTTGCTCTGGCAACATCCTAGAGACTCCTGGGATTTGCGGTTTAGTGAGGGGTCAAATTATAAACCCCAGGATTCCATAGGATGCATCCATAGCATTCAAAGTGGAATATAGATTTATAACTATGTAGTTGAAACAGCCCTACAGAGTATTTCTTTCTATTAGATAGGCCTATTCCAAAACTGATGGTTCTCATCTTTTCAAGAGGAAGAAGAAACCTTCCAAGTGCCAACTCACTAAATTGCTTAGTAGGTCTACATGACAGAAACCACCGGTTTGTTCTGAAGTCTTGTTCTGAATCCATCTCTGGGTGTAACAAAACTGAAGGCCCATGCAAAAGACATTTGCTTGTTTTTCCAAGTGAAACTCATCATTAAAGTGAGGGACTACATTCTTCACCACAGGGCATGCTTATAAAATCTGTACATTTATTAAAATGTACAAAACAGTATCTCACAATAAATGTGAGACATTTTTGGTCATCAGTCAAGATCATGAAGAGGCTACATCAAAGTTCAAACATTAGTCAGTACAAAAAATGTTTATTGTGAGATACTATTTTGTCCCTAGAATCACTAATCGAAAATGTTAGCTTGGAAGCATGCATTCTTCTGTGAACTTTATGCATCTGGCTTAATGCATTAAACTGCTGGATTTTATTAAGAAGCTCCTATGATGCATTTCTCTTCCCCACCCAGAGAAGCAAAAGCTTATCTTTAACATACTTACACCCAGTTCTCTCAATTTTATATAACTTGGGCTCAGTTTATGTTTCACATTTAATAACTGGTCAGACAAAAGTATGTATGTAATAAACAAATAAAAATAAATATATCTAAGCATATACCACTATTTTAATTGAATCCTAAGATCACTCTTCTATTGCTGTTTCCTAAAGCCTTTTTCTTAAACTACTGATTTATTACTCTTCCACTACAGTTTTAGAACTCCAGTGCCTACTGCCAGAGTGAAAGAAGCTGGTAAACAAACAGGAATTCAATACAATAAATGCAACCCATGCTTATACTACCTTTCCCTCTCCTGCACCCCCACTACAGACATAAGAACAGATATTTCCACTACCTGAAGCCTGATACCACTTTATGAGACTGTCTAGCACCATTATCCTACCTACAGCTATGACAAATAAACTGACCATAATCTAAAATGTATCTGATTCTCAAACATTCCTGGATTTTCCAACAGTACCTTGGTAGCATTGTAATAGAGGGAAACAAAAGAAGTACAAGAAAAGATGGTGCTGTGTATAAATCACAGACTATGTTTATTATGTAAGCAAAAATTATTCTTGTCAAAAGTCTTCCCATGACTAGAGATAGAATGTTTTGCTAATTTTGTTCTCAAAAGGAGCAATGAGTAATTTTAACAATTTTCATCTCAGTGCATCTTTCTTGCTCTTTGAAAACTGGGCAGTTTTTTTAAAGACAATTCACATTTTGAGACTTATTCTGTGCAAAATGTGTTGGGGAGGGAAAAAACAGCAGCATTTTGTGTTAGAATTCCTGCACAGAAAATAATACTTCTGCATATAAAATGCTGCTTCCTGCATAGGGAAACAATGGACCACACATATATTTTGTCCAGAATAAATTCCAAATTTCAAAGATTCTCATCAGTCCAGAATTCTCTTAATCAGGGTTTCCTGGCACTTGAAAAATTTGAATATTTTCTGAATATTTCCCAAGATTCTTTCCAAAAGAGCCATGACTCAATTATAAGAGAATACATAAAGTTACTTCTCTATATTATTTCTTGTATCATAAATAAGGGATGCATTGGCTCAGTGGTTAAGATGCTGACTCTGACTCTTGCAAGATCGACAGGTTGGCAGTTCGAAGCCCAAGTACTGTGTGATAGAGTGAGCTCCCGTCACTAGTCCCAGATTCTACCAATCTCGCATTTCAAAAGCATGCAACTGCAAGTAAATAAATAGGTACCATTTTGGTGGGAAGATAACAGCGTTCGGTGCAGTCATTCTGGCCACATGAACACAGAGTTGTCTTTGACAACCCTGGCTCTTTAGCCTCGTCAACCTTGTCAAAGGGGAAACCTTTACATTTACCTTACGATAAATACTAATATAATCATTATGGCCTGAGTTCTGGGTGACTATGCTATATTTTGTCAATTTCCAAGATCCGATAAACTTAATTGCCATTCATTACTACTTTCCTGGAACACGTACTCAAATTGTTTACATCCCCTCTGGATACTGCAGGTTTGCCTAAATTGCTTTATTCTCGGCAATATGAGTTCTTTTCTGTAGCTACAAAGAGCATAATAATATTGATATTTAAAGTAGTGAACATCAACTATTCATTTTAGTACAGTGCCCAGGTACATGAATGCTAACTTTTACATATAAATGTGGTTATATTCTGTTGTTGGTTTGATGCCTTACATCTAGGGTACCATGAGCAGCAGAAGAAACCTTTTGTGAACTCTTGGGAAGATTCAATAAAGCATAGTACCTCAATGTATCAGGGGCTATGTTACACATTAGAAATAGTGAATAAAGAATATTCCAGCTGTAGTAAACAAATATCAAAACAGGGCCTTGAGGATGAGCTTGAGCAAGCATACCAATTCTTCTAGCTCTGGAGTTACTGTTCTCAAGTTAAAAGCTAAATTAAAAATACCTCCCCACCCCTGAAACTAACAAAAGTGCATCCCTGAATCCTTACGGAATTACAAATTTGTTATTCTTTATTGATTTTGGCTACTAGCTAGATAATTGAGAGTGACTAGACCACCAATGGACAACACCGCCTTTGAGACATATATCTGGGGTTGCTAGATATTTTTCAGTAATCCTGCTTTTAAACTTAAACAAACAGCCTTTGTGGAAAGGTAAGACATACAACCAAGTGTTCTGTTGCATTTAACACCAAGTATTATGTTTCTGTCACATTACTACTTATCTGCTGCTTTTTGTCCAAAGCTCCTCAAAACACTATACACAGGCCTAAAATAAAAATATATATTTACAAAACAAGCAAATCTCAGGTACTGAGCCTTTTTGTACTTTTGATAGCTTGTACCTTTGATACCACTGGGCATTTTTTTTTTTTTTTGCTTAGTGCAAAGCAATCATTGAAGGATACCACTTAAAATTAAGGACAAGTTTGATCCAACTGACAATCCCATACTTGACTGCATAAAATATCCACAGAGTTCAAAAGGGCTTACTCTTAGGCAAGTGGGTATACAATTCTACCCCAAGACTGTTTGCAGCCATTATCAGGCAGTAAGAGTTTGGTTGGGACTGGTAGTAAGAGCCAGGTTGGGGGTGGCGTCTGAGCATGGCATTTAAACGCACGCTCTGATGCTGCCACCATGCAGCTGGGAAGCTGCACAACTGACCTTGGTTGTTGAGTGTGGCAACTTCACGGTGTTTCAGCACTTTGGCATTTACATGCATGACACCGCCAAAATGGCGAAAAGCCACAGCAGCAGCAAGGGTGCCCTTTTCCCACCTGCAAAAGAAGCATGTGGTTGCCATGGCTCTGATTTGGCGTGAATAGGGCTGTCTGTTTTGGCGCAATGTTTTCAGAACAGAAGGAAATACTTGTTGTCACAGAAGAAATCAGGAGAACAAATGGAATGATGACTACTGTATATGGATGGATGGATGACTGTTGTGGTAACCTCTTAGTTAGAGTCTTTGTGACATCACTAGAACCAAGTGCCCTACTCACCCATGTCATCACCTGTCAAGGCATTGAGGCAGGGGGAGAGAGAAAGAAAGCATGAATACATATTTACAGAAACACAGTACTTGGCTCTTTCAGAAAGTGAAAAACATAAAGAAAACTATGTATGTCCTGGTATTTTTTATTAATAATTTATTGCAGATTTTTTTAATAAATAATTTATTATAGATTTTTTCCTGTTGTTATTTCTTAAAACTGATTAATTGACTATTGTGTGTTTTACTCCTTAATGCTGCAGTTAAAATATCCAATAGTCAGGTAATTTCTAGAACCATTAGTTTCACCCAGATGAAAAATCGCCCAAAGCCAATATAGCTAGATTATAATGTTAAAATTAAAATACATTTGGAGATATTTTAAAATAACTGTTTTCTTTCATATTGTAACTTTACCCATAGAAAAAAAAGGGGGGGGGAACTAAAGTCATTGATAGCAGTATACTTGTTTCTCATATTCCATTTTAATGGAATGTTTTGCAAACATCAGAATATGAGAAATAAAATGAAAATCATGTATTATAGAGTGCATAATGAAAAAAGAGGCTCCTTTGGTCTTCCCTATCCTCAATTTTCTTTCGTGTTTTTAGACTTGGAAAAAAGATTACATTCCAACTAATCGTTGGAACTACAAATCTGAATCCACCAGTGTAGCATTTGGAGTCTTTTGATGCAGCAATTTTTATTTATTTATTATTTTGTAAAGGGTTAGCACAGTTCAAACCTAGCTAGGTATGAAGAATAATGTTTGAAACCATCATATCTAATAATACAATTCTTACCTTTATTGGATGCGGCTTTTCTGGAGGTCCAGGAGAGTTAGAAAAATTCCTAAAATACAAGACACAATTTATCTAAAGTAAGTAAATAAATGTAAAAACCAGTACAGTTGGTGTATTGATTTAACTAGCCCCTGAATAATTACAAGGAGTATTGTTACTTGTAATATGTTACATTTTCTGGTACAAGTGCACAAAGAAATTACTATACAATAGTAATCTAACAACTGGAATAAAGCTACTTTATAGGTGTAACTAGTAATGTTTCTTGTTATTTTTCAAACTTGCCATATATAGTCATGTATATGTCAATGAATTTTAGTCTAAAAATCGACCACAATTTTTTTTAATGGCATTTGTATACGCAACTGTTTGAGCAATTTAAAATGGATAAGATATTGTATGATTGTGAGATTGCCAGATCAGAATTTGCAAAACAATTGCATTCCAACTCTGATCACCTAATAACCAAAATATACAAAATACTCCTAAAAAATGAAATGGAAGACGAACAAGTAAAAGAATGTGCAGTAAAATGGGCACAAAATATTGATCATATAATACAATATGCAAATAGACCAACTAGAAAATGTTATTAATATTAATATATTAATAATCAATTGAATTGATTATATTACTATTAGAAATCTAGGTGTTTTTTTAAAAAAATCTAAAATATATTGGGGAAGTTGAATTAACACTCTTACTGCTGGGGCACCCCTTCTGTCCCCTTTAAATGTCTGGACAGGAAAACTGCAGTGCTAGTTCCCTCTTCGTCCATCCAGACTTTAGGATAAGCAGAAACAGCAATGCCTGCCGAAATTTTGTAAGTTCTTCTGTATCATTTTCTTTTGGTTCGTCCTTTATAACCATTGTTACATGCCTGCAGATTTTACCTTTGACTTATCCATGAGTCATATTCAAATCCACAATTCTGGCCCCTCAGCTTATACATGAGGATGATTTATAGTTGAGTATATACATTAAGCTGTAGATTTAGCATTCTCTAAAGCAAGGGTGAACAGCCAGATAGTCTGATGATCACACCTGCCCCATTTTTCTCACACCCCTGGACCCCAAAGGCCACACCCATCCCATCCAATGAAATCCAAACTGACTAGATGAGCTTTTGTCCTAAAGCAAGCTTCAGACCCATGACTTGTTTTATGCCAGTATCGCACCCAATATGATGCCAAATAGGGAAGATGGGCAGATGTTCCAGAAAGTTCATAAGTACCACAGGTGGCTTTGGAAAATTATTATTATTATTATTATTATTATTATTATTATCCTTTATTTATATAGCGCTGTAAATTTACACAGTGCTGTACATACAATCTTAAATTAGACGGATCCCTGCCCTCAGGCTTACAGTCTAAAAGAGACAACACAAAAGGAAGAGGGGAAGGTGATGGGAAAGGGGGTGAGGTCCGGTGGTTTTTCTCTCCCTCTGGGGCCAGGACCAAGGCAGATGGCTGAAAGGGTGTCCATCCACCCATTGCAAACCATTGAGCAGAGGATACAACTGTTGCACTGTTGGGAAAAGACCAGGGGAAGTCCCCCACCAAAATATAATTATGCATTAACAGTTATGGTAACAGTAAGAGAGTGCCCTAGAGTGAGCAGAAGGTAGATCTCTGACTACTGGCAGATTGCTCAGTGATCATATTTTAATGGTTTTTACTGTTTTAACTATGGGCCAGAATAGACAGGCAAAATATGCCGGCTTCCCAGCAGCTTAGGGACATGGCACACACACGATGCACATCCCCAAGCTGGCAGGAAGATGCCATGAAGCCGCCCAGCTGTTTACACAGTGGCAGCTTTTTGGCACTCTGGCAGTGTGGTGTTTAAAATGCATTTGGTCTACCAACAATATGATAACCATCACTGCTCCCAGAAAATACAGTGCAATAAATATCAGCTCATTAGGAGAGGAAGTATTATGAGAACAGTACTGAAGTTCTTTTGCATTTGTGTTTATGTTGGAAGAAGTCCAAACTTGGTGGTGGTAGTGAGCCACCATTAGCTCTTCCAGTTAAAGGGCTGTACATTTGGTCTGAGGCTCTTTCACATTAACCAATTACCCTGCTACAATTCCACTTTAACTGCCATGCTTTCATCTCATGGAAGCCTGGAATTGCTAATTTAGCAACGGATCTTTACAGTTCTTATCCAGAGGCCTCCTCCTGTGCCTCTGACCAAACTAAAAACTTTAAACAGTAAAATAGTAAAGTGATACACAGAATACTTGTGCATCTCAATCCAAGTGAACCCCTCTTTCTAGAAAGCTTATATATTAAAATTGTGTCCATAAAAAGTGGGAATTCTAAGACAATCAAGAGAAGAAAAACGCAGTAACCATGATTTAAACAAACAGAGAGACAGAGAGAATGAATAATTGCTATGAAAAAGTATCTAAGTCAAGACCTATATCAGGATAATAAGTCTTAATGAAAGTATGGGCAGAGTTCCAACCAGTCAGTCACCTGATGCATCTCAACTAAAGGAGTCTGACAGAGCAGAAACTTTCTAATAAAATGACCTCACTGACCTTCAAGAATGGACATCTTGAGCTAAATCAGAGCAAATGGAAATATATTAAAGCATGTACTCTGACAAGTGTTTCCTGAAAATGAGCTGCCCTCAACTCCAACCCCATAAAGTAGGAGAAGATTAAGGAATTTGCTAAAGCAAAAATAATGTGATATCCTCAGGACAAAAAAAAGGCACAGGCTTAGAAAATTAGGTTGCAGAATGAACATCAGGCATCTGATTATATTCTATGCAAACCTTACAAGAGCATTAGTTTGGTATGCAGAAACAAAACCTGATGCATAGACCAAGAAATCAAATCAGCACTGAGACAAGCATTGAGACCTATGATGCAAAGATAGCCAATCTGTTCACTATCACCTTAACTTTGTTCTTCAGGCAAAAAGCAAATTGTGAAGAAAAAATGAATGTGTTAGTTGAATAAACAAAGGACTGGGGACAGAAGAACTACAATGGAAAATGTCTAGATATGAACAGGTTACTTGCCCATAACTGTGGTTCTTCGACTGGTTCTCTGTATCCTCACAAGGAATTGCAGAGGTTCCAGTCTACTGGAATTGTAGAATATTGAGATCAGAAAACAGAGGGAAGATAGGATGAGTTGTGTAGGGCACAAGTGACCACTTGAACAACCATTACAGATAAGCAACCTGTTCTTCTTCATCATGGTCTCTGTGCCTTACACAATAGCAGACTGAAAAGCTTACCATTTGAGGTGGGACCAGTCACAGAAATAAAAGTTTGTAACACCATGCAATCAGATTCTGCAGCGTCCCTTGCCCTGGAGTCCCAGGGACTCCAATTGGTTTTGCACCACGGCACCACAGTGAAATCCCAGTAAACTGACCACTGGCCTTCAGTTGTCCAGACAAAAAGTTTGTCAGACAAAGCAACTTTACACCTGCTAGAACAGCAAGCTTTGAAAGGTTGCATAGAGACCATAAAGGAAAGAGGCAAAACCAGAGAAAGGTCATGTCGTGAGATGATAAAATAAGATAAACTAAAGAAAAGGAATTAATGAAAATTAAAAGAAAATAGATAGGATGAGGAAGCTACTCATCAAGAAACAAACCAAGGAGGTTTCTCTGATGGCAGACAAGAAGTAACTGAGCTGTAAGCTGTAACACATGTAGTACAGGGAGGGCTTCCCCCCAAAGCGACTAAGCTCTGGAACTTTCTGAAGATGCAAATTCACTGTGTGACCCAGAGTCCATAATGAAGAATGGAACTAACTCAAGACTGTATGACTCAAATAATAACCCCAGCGTGTTTCTGCAACTATATAAGCCTGAAGGAAGGAACAAGGATGACACTTCTGGATCTAACTAAGGCACATCAATGCAGAGAGGTGTGTTGTACACTTCTTTTTATCTGGGCCAGCCCTCTTACCTTGTCCTGTCAAATCAGGAGCTCTGGAGTGGAAACATGCAGCAAGAACAACCCTACAACACTGCTAGATTTCTTTGGGAAGAAAACAAATGAAGGATAATACCAAAAGGCAAACAAAGGGGAGAAGACCATAATAGATGTTTGCTAAGAAAAAAAAATACTGTTGAAATCAGTCCTACATTTTTCAACTACTTCAGTGTGCAGATTCCCACTGCACTTTATAAAGACACACACACAGAGCACAAGGTCTGGAGTCTCTCTGTACACAGTGAGGTCTATGAAAATTAAGTGTAGAATGTACTGACAGTTACACAACAGCCATTGTTCTCAGAAAGAAATGTAGAGAATGGATTTTGTAGTGTGTTCTGAACAGAAGCCAGTAGCACATCAGTATGTGTAGCAGCCAGGAATTTTTAAAAATATATGTACATATCTCTTATATAGTTATATAATAAAGTCTAGAAAGTGAACCTGTATGAACAGCTCCAAGCTCAGGCTGATGGTGTGGGGGATGCTAAAGTTTTGGCGGAATTTTTCCAATAATTCCTGAGTCACTCATGAAGCCTACTAAACTAAATCACCCACTTTTGTTTTCAGGGTTTGCTTCCCAACCTCACCCCTCTGTTGTCTCAATGCTCATTGCAAGGATGACCTCTTCTCAGTCAGATTATCTAACAAATAAAAAGTAAAGCTGCTGTGGGTTTTTTTTTTTTCAACAGCTCTAAACAGAAATTGCCATGAAAACTCATTCCGAATGCATGCAGAAGTCTTTTTAATGGGGTTTTCTATGCATCTCCCTAGAATCATTGAATCACAGAGTTGGAAGAGACCACATGGGCCATCCCAGTCCAACAGTTAACTACATAACAGACAATTCTGAATTTGCTTTAGAAATAATTCTAGCAATTAAGCACACATTTTACATTATAGATAAAAAAGGAAACAGTTAACTTCATTAATTACATTTTGAAAAAAATGGGTGTGTGAAATAGCAAAATAAGAAACAGAAGCAGTAACACTGGATGTAACTGGTACAAAATATCTATCACTGCTATGAACTAGAATCAATATTATAGAAACTAACCACCCAAACCTATTCAGTAACTGACTGGCACATTTATTACAGAAACCTGATCCTAAACATATTAGGCATAGAAAAGAGAATGCTGAGTGTGCTTGTGAAGCTCTGGGTTAAATAAGACTGAAATGCTTGGCATCACATTAAAGCCAACAGATTTCAATGGAATTCCCAAACTTAGACATACACATTTAGTCTTGGTAGAACTGTACCAGTGAAGAAGCTGCAACCCAAATCAAAAACCCTTAACCTCACCACAGCAAAGAGTGCTTTTTTGGCTGAGATATAAAGGCCTTGTTTTTGTATTGTTTTTTTGTTTTGTTTATGTTTTTGTTTTGTTTGTTTGTTTTTTGCATCCCAGAAACATAATAAATACCAGATTAGATAAATCAACGCCAAAACTGAGCTTACCGCCGAATATATTCTGGAACTTTAGGATGCTGCCAGTATGGTAAGTGCTTAAATTTTTCTTTACCACATCCAACATAAAACTGGTTATCTTCTAAATCATCAGGCCCATGTACAAAGTGGCCATTTAAAGTATACAACCTGTAGGCAAAGCATATTGAAAATAGTAAATACTTTATAATCATAAACATTATGAAATCCTTCCAATACGGACAATGGCATTATCATCTTCATTATGTTTTCATCTTATATTCTGGTGTTTTGTTTTGTTTTTACCTTTGGTAGAGAGTGACTGCATTTACACTGCCAAATTGGCAGCAGTCACTCATGAAAATGAGAGGTACTGGTAGACTTAGGGAGCTCCAAAGTGTGAAGAAAAACAAGATTTTTTTATAAGTGTGGGGGGACTCTAAAAGGAGGAGCCCTTCTGAAACAACATAATGAAGAATGAGTATGTTCAATGGCTGAATGGTGGGAGCTGAAGGTTTGTCGCAATAAAAAGGACATGCTTCTTTAAACTATAGAAATGATTATCCACAAGATGTGGTGAAATCATAGTGGTTACATGTTCCCCCCAGAATAATAAGTAGCCTGTTTCTGAATACTATTTGCTGAAAATCAACGGCAATAGAGAGTTAATGTCCTCATATCCTCCTTGTGGTCTTCCTATTGTCATCTGGTTGGTCCCTGTGCAAACCAAGAAACAGTGAGCGAGAAAATGCAAAGGTTTTCCCCTGTAATACTATGTTTGGAAGGTTTCCCGTAATAGTGGACACATGCATCCAGCCCTGGATTCATTAAAATCTTGGATTTCTCTCCTGATCTCTAGTGGCAGCTGTCACATTTGTGCCCAGCAATCTTGTAAAATGGCTTCTCACAGTGAACCAGATAGCCATTGGGAGAAGAAGAAACAAACAAACAAATGAAAATGCAACTATATATGTATAGATATTTGTAGATATATCATGTCCAAGATGAATGTTTCTTTATGTATTTTTGGTTTAATTATTAATACAAATTAAGTTTAAAAATAAAAAAAACAAATGAAAGGAGGAAAAATCAAATGAAGAACAGAGAGATTCATGGATATAAAAGGATAGCACACAAAATTTAGTAATATGGAGATGTAATTTCCTGGTTCACTGTGAGAAGCCATTTTACAATATCGCTGGGCACAAATGTGGCAGCTGCTACCTGAGAGCGTGAGAGAAATCCAAGATTTTAATGAATCTTTTGCGCTTTCTCACTTACTGTTTCCTGGTTTGCACAGGGGCTAACCAGGTAACGATAGGAAGACCACAAGCAGGATATGAGGGCAATAGCTCTCTATTGCTGTTGATTCTCAACAAATGGTATTCAGAAACAGGCTACTTATTATTCTGGAGGGAACATGTAACCACTATGATTTCACTATATCTTGAAGATAATCACTTGCACAGTTTAAAGAATCACATCCTTTTTATTGTGTGACAAACCTCCCACTATTCAGCTTCACAGGACAACTGCAGGATTTAATAAGGAAGGGAGAAAAACTCCCATCCATCCATTCATCCAATATCCTGCTTTTCTTCGAAACCGAATTCAGAATGGCTTACAGTGTAAACTGATATACTTTTTTACACCGTAATTTTACGACATGCTCTTATGAACCTCTATCATGTCCCCTATCCCTTACCAGACATTCTCCCTAAACCTTTCTAAATTGAAATGTATTGCCCCCATAGGCTTCAGAGTTCTGGTTCTTTTGGTCATCCTATTCTGAACCGTCTTCCTGAAAAGGTGAATTCTGGAAAGGATTTGTTCCCTAAATTTTGCATCATGAAGACAGAAGGAAATAATTAATTCCCATATATATTCAACTATAAGTCGACCTCATGCATAAATCGAGGACAGGGTTTTGGGCCAAAATTATGGATTTTGATATAACCCATGTATAAATTGAGGGTAAAACTTAGGGGCATGTAATAAAGGATCTAAAGGATGAAGCAAAGGAAAACAATGCCCCCTCCCCCCCCCAAAAAAAACCTTACAAAATTTGAGCAGGCATAACTGTTATTGCTCACCCTAAAATCTGGAATGAAAAAGTAGAGGGGGGCCTATGCCTTTCACCAGGGGATGGTTCCTCTTTTTTATAAGAGTTAAAGTATAGTACTTACATTGACCAGTGGATAAGTCAACTTATGCTATTTAGGTCCATTTTTGTACCTAAATTTCTAGACTCATGTATACAGTAATCTTCTTTTTGACAGTATGACCCCCTCCTAGTCAGTTTCCTGTTTTTGGCATGTTTGTTGTTTTTTAAATTTATTTTTACTCTTAAATGTTTTGGCAGTGTACTCCTCAAATTCTCGAGGAAATCTTCTTATTGTTTGCTTGCTTGAGGTAGATCTTTGTGTTCCTTTCTTTTCTCATGGGGACTAGACTTCTACAAAGCCTTATTGCTTCTAATAAGTTACTTGACTCTTCTCACTAACTATGCTGGTGTTCACTTGGATTTGGTGGTACCTTTCCTGACCTGAAGTATACATTCTAGTCTCTATCAGAGGCAACTCATGGACTGAAAAGGGTGTGTCTCCCCACAGCATTTCAGAAGCTGGCTTTTCTTCCACCCTTACCCCACCACCACAAGCTTCCACTGGTTTCTATCACCCTGTTTTTCAAAAACCCACAAGATATCTAAGATGGTTGACCATCTTGACATTCCCTTTCAACATCTTTTTTACCAGTACCTTCATTTTTTGAGATGCCTCTTCTTCTAAAGTAAATCAAAACTCTGCAACTGTCCTGTTACACATATGATGAATTTGATAGTGTCATGGTTAATGTAACCCATACAATTACATACTTACCACATCAAAACAAAACAAAAAGAGATGTGAACATTTTTTTTCACAATTGTACTGACATGCCTTAACATGTGTATTTACCTGCAAGTCACCTGTTCCTGGCAACGCCACAAATTTCATAGGCAAGGAATACTCAGAGGTAGTTTTGCCAGCACCTGGCATTCATTGGTGGTTTCCCATCCAAGTAATAACCAGGGATGACCCTGCATAGTTTGCAAAATCAGATGGGATCTGGTGCTTTTAGGATATAACAATTAAAATATTAAGACCACTTTAATTAGCACAGCAATTCCAGAAAGAGTAAAACAAATTAAAATATCAGACACTCTGGGGCGAAACAGATGGCCTCGATAGAGTGCCTTGGAGCCACCCCAATTAGGATGGATTGGGGCTGCAACAAACAGATATGCAGCCCCAATCTAGTCAGCTTCTGCTCCAAATAGGAGCGGGGAGAAAAGCTGCCCCTTTGCCTCTGGAGCTGGCTTTTTTCAAGTTGCCCAAAAGCCATTCGGCATGTAATCACTGGTGTGACTTCTGGGTGACCTGGGGGCATGGCACGTGTAAATGCCATGCCCCCAAGCTGGCTTGAAGCTGACGGAAGCTGACGGTCTGTTCTGGGCCTCTGTTATACAGCAGTAGCTATATTAGGTTACAAGGTGCACTGCTTACCTATGAACAGCTCCAGAGTGAGGAAATACTTTTTCATTTACCAGTCCAAGGACACCATTCCAACTTCTCAGCGTAAACTTGGGTATGAGAATTTTAATAGGTGGTATCAACATATCTCCATTTGTGAAAACACTACATTAAGAAGACACACAAGAAAGTGTATGGGGAAAGTTACTTGAAAAAATGTGCAAGATGTTTCATTAGGGAATGTTGGAAGTTATATTTCATTGGTAGATTTTAAACTTATGATAAAATATTTAAACTTATCAGATAATATTGTATATTTTTACATTTTTCTATCTGAAATGGTAGGAGAGGCAGAAATGAAATATGTCCAGTTGGAGAAGCCAAGTAAGATACTGCTTTTGAAAATTCAATTACTTTCTCTCTATACCAACCAACAATGTCCTCAACAATTCCCAGAGGAAATAAAGTACAATCCTTTTAAAGAGATAATAGAATCAATTGATTTCTCCACGGAAGCCCATATTAGAAAATGGTCCTTCCTCAGCCTGCAAAGATATGTGGAAGCAATCTAGGACTAAATCTGTAGTCTCAAGTATACTGATCTGGAAGTTCAATCAAAATGAAATCAATCGGACTTACTTCTAAGTAAATACGATTAAGACTGGGCTGCAAAAGTCTCCATTTCAGAAAAGTAAAAGTCTGGATACATCAGAAACTAACATCAAAGCTGTTTAAATGGCAATATTTTTTTTTCCAGGATAGCTATTCCAGGTTCTCACCCCAGACAATTTTTTCCCTTCAGGTATTGTGTGGGAAGAGTATGCCTACCAATCCTCTAGTATAAACAGTATTGCCAAAAGATCAGGAAACCCAAGAAATAAAGCAACAAGGCTCACTGAAGTTAGCATGGGTGCAACAATACTAGTGACCTTCTGGAAGGTAGGAAAGAATATTATTACAGTAATGTAAGCAATTGGAAGATTAAACTATGGGTACTTCACACACTGACATGCCTCTATTTTCACATCCTAGCCTATCTCTACAGCAGTGTCTCAATAAAACTATTTGCACTAACAAGGGGTTTCTACTTCATTGTAAATGTAACATTATATAGTAAAAACATTCAAATTGCATCCCTCATACAGTGACACACCAAACATTACAACGTAGACATCACTTACTGAAATATATTGTACAAGTCTACTTTCAAAGATGCATGCCTTGCTGCTTCACTGAAAACATTTTTTAAGCAACGCAGATTGTTTCCAAAGGATATTTGGGGCCATCTAGTGGAACTGACAGTACAGATACAAAATGTGGATCCATTCCTGTATTGAAATAACTTTCATTTTCAAATGATGATGAGAGCGACCGTGGGGTAACGGTTTGAATGTTGGGCTGTGACTCTTGAAACCAGGGCTCAATTCCACACTCAGCCACAAAACCCACTTAATGATCTTGGGCAAGTCGCATGCTCTCAGCCTCAGGGGATGGCAATGGCAAATCTCCTTTGAAGAAATCTTGCCAAGAAAGCCCCATGATAGGTTCATTGTGGGGTCACCAAAGGTCAGAAATGACTTGAAAGTGCACAGTATCAACAACAATGTGGCAATAATAACTATGAAGAGTGCAAAAATGGTCGCTGTTGTGTTCTTAACAGCTAAGCGCACCTCAAGTTGGTTAAATAACTTAAACATGTGGCAATACCCTTTGACTCCTTATAAACACACACACACACATATACACACAAGTAAAGGGGGAAAACTCTGGAAAAATGAAATTTATAGTCATATGAAGTAACACCTTCACATGAAACTCTTAAGCACAATTCTTGAAAAGCACAAATTATTTTGAATATTTTTTACTTATTTCAGAATTTTTTTATTGTGTTTTGTTTTTAAAAAATTAAAGTAGCAACCCCAGATACAAGTGGTTCTGTGTTCAAAATACAAAGTCATGTAAACTTTTATTTGCATGTATTTTATTGTTATTCTGAAGAAACTATCATTTGACCACGCTCTCTGGTGAGTAATATTGATGTTGTGTATCCAAGTGCACTCCACACACACTTTTGAGATGAAAACGGCCACAACTATTTATTGTGCAGTTATGCATGGGATAAGATCTGGGCATCAGCTAACCCAATTGCTTCCTGATGAGAGCAAACCTCTGGCCTCTCCCAGAAAATGAAAGTGGGACAATAGGGACTCAACAGAACAGGAGTCCTCACAGGCAAGGATCCCTATGTCTCCTTGTAGTGGTGCTGAAAATGTGTCAGCACCTGCTTGGGCAAGCACCTCAAATACCATAAGGGACCCCCATCTGTACCCATTTCAGGGTACTTAAAACCTTCCCAGATCCCAAGTCCATGCCCCACCCTGCAGAGCTGTGACAGAAGCACACAGAACATGAAGTACAATCAGTGGAAATAAGGAAGCAAGACTAGGAGTGTGAGCTGGAGATCAGGAAGAACTGGCCTTGACTGGAGGAACATGAGGCAATATATGCTACTCTGCCCAACTGGAGTGAAAACTGTAAAGCTTGCAATCTTCACTTTGGTCACACAGGAGAGCCAATGATGAGCAAGCTGGCAGCGTGATTCTCACTGGTTACCTGTCCTGCCACATTCGCCTTCCTACAATGCTCCCTGGAAAGAAGACACACTAAACAGTGGCCCCATTTATTTATGTAAGACCTATGATATTGCTTTATAAAGGCACTAAAGACAAACTTCCTCTGACATATTTCCCATGCACAAGTCAAACTAACTTCTGTACTCGTTAATTTTTATCTCACCCTTCTTCTAAGCTTAGGATAATATATATGGTTCTCTCCCACTCTCCACACAAGGATCCTGAGGTGAGGTATGCTGAGATACTGACTGTTCCAAAGCCATCCAGTTAGTTCCATGTCAGAACAGAGATTAGAATTCAGGCCTCTCCTAGTCTAACATCCTCATAGTGTTCTTTTTAAAATTATTATTCTTATAGGTTTTTTTCTATGTGGATATAAATTATAACAAAATTTGTTAATTACTTATTTTGCTGCTAAATAAATTAAAACATATCCTTACTTAATATTTCGTGGCTTATTATAGATTGAATGCCATTTGGAAGGTACTTGTATATTACTGTGGACTACCGGTCGAATCTGCAAAAAGAAAGAATAGTAACACAAAGATTACATGATGTTTACAAGATCTTATTTACAAGATGTCATACTTAAAGTCAATGTGGAGACACAATCACATAATCATTTATGCACTTGATGAGAAGTCCGATGATGAATTTGGAGAGATATGCCAGAACCCTAAAGGTCAAATACATATCTTCTCTTTACTTCCTAAGACTCAATTACAACCACTTGCAAGGATGAACTTTGCAACACATAATCTAGTAGTAAGACAAAGTTCTCCTGTTTTAGAATCAAACCTGGGCCAAAGCCAGCAAAAAAAATGTTTTAATGCTATTTAATATGGACTTATTATTTTTAGGTATTGTTTTATTTCGAATTATACACCACTAGACAGGTGACATTTGTGGAAAGGCTTTTGTTATTATTAATAAAAAGTAAAATCTCTTGCAAATTTTTAAAAAAGTGTTAATAGCATTAGCTGGAAGAGAAAGAAAATAAGACTGGACCCATAAATCTGGCAAAATAGGGAATTTAATCCTTTCCCCCAAGCATTTTCCTATTTAAAATTTTCCTGATGGTGTCCCCATGACAGGCATCACCCGGTGCAGGGGGGTCCAACAGCCAAAGAAAGGAAGCCGGGGGCTAGAGCAGTCAGGAAAGTGTGTGTCCTCCCCTGCTCCTCCAGTCCAGGCTTTCTCCCTGGGAGAAAGCACAGGGCCCGAGCAGCCAGCAAAGGTGCATGTGCGCCCCTCTTCTGGGTGTCACACAGTGTGTTACACACACACACACACACGTGACACCACTTGATATGGCTAATTTTCCTTACAGAGAAACTTACAATTATCACAGGTGTACTTGCACATTTAGGTTTCTGAACAAACAAAGCTGGGGGAGGAGGAATCAAGATAAAGTAATCTCTAATTCCCTAGACCTCAGAGCTGTTAACATTTTGTAAAAATCTGGGAAATGCTGTTTACATTACAGCATTCTTTGCTAAAACCAAATTAGAAAAACTGGCTGTTATTCAGCATTTCAGTGGCAGGTTTGTAATCTGTAATTAAGGATCTATAGCTACTCTAATGCTAGGTAATCATGCCCCCCCCTTAACTTTAAGACCCAGCAGCTGGATCAGCTGGTGATCCAGGTACAAGGAAGATGATATTTTCACCCTCCAGATAGCAAACCTGTAGCTATCAGAAGCAGGGCCTGTGTTGCAGACTCGCTTGCTAGTCAGAGTGAGTGGAAACATCCTCCTCCCTGAGCTCCAATCCCCATCTGAATGGAACTCCTTTGCCCAATTCAACAACTGGCTCTTTAAGTGGACTGGGGGAGGGTTGTGGCAGGAGACATTACATTGTTAAGTCTCCTTAACTAAGCAGTTGACATAGGAATCTGCCACCTCTCTTTAATGGGCTGCAGGGAAAGCTTTCCTATGGTATTACTAAATATTGTGCAAATGTATTTGAAGTAGTAAGTGCATTGCAGCACAAGAAAAAAAAAGCATCCAGTAGAACTTTATTTTAAAATAATCTACACTTTCAAAAGTGAGCACCTTGAAGACACAAATCCATATTCCCCCAGATATACAGTACTTAGTGCACAATTCTATAGACACTAGCTAATAAAAATGATTGATAAAAATGATAAAATGATCTTAAGAATATGCATTACATGGTCTCAAGGTCAGCCTAATAAATGTATCTGGAAACAGGAAGAAATATATACACACACACTATAGTGCATTATATACACTATAACCACTACATGGAAAAAGGTCAAGAATACTATTAAAGGCATATTAATAAAACCAGCCTATTTAAAACTTTGGTTAGAAACCAAACTTCTGTTTCAAACTGGAGGAAATGTGAATCAGTAATTGGTCCTTAGCTTTAAAACTCTAGACTCAAAAAAATTCTAAATTCTGAGCTAAACAGAACTTGTTGAATCATTCAGAATGTTGAGATGTTACAGAATGTTTTGTTGACAAGTGGAAGAGCTTGGAAAACTCAAACCTGTCCATGATCCATTTGATCAGCTGGTTGTATGTTACAAATCAATGTAAGAAGACTTTTTGAAACTAAAAGAGGTATTTGCTGACATGGAAAGGTATACATCAAGAAAGGTTTATTACCTACTCCATGCAACCTACAATAATCAGTAACAGTCAGTGGTCCAAAACACACTGCAGAAATCATCCAGTTTGAGGCTGCTTTAACTGCCCTGGCTCAGTGCTAGGAAATTCTTGAAATTGTAGTGCTCTCTAACAAAGAAGGCTAAATATCTCACAAAACTACAGTACCCAGAATTCCCTAGCATTGAGCCAGGGCAGTTTAAGTGTTCTCAAACTGGATTATTTCTGCAGTGTATTTTGGACCAGTATCATTACAACTTCCAAGACATACATGAGTCAAAGGGGTGAAACAGACAGACAAAATAAAGTGGTTCCCAGCCATTTTGAAGGCAGGGCATTTAGATGATGTCTTCAAGGTGCCCACTTTTGAAAGTGGAGATTATTTTAAAATAAAGTTCTACTGGATTTTTTTTTTCTTGTGCTGCAATACACTTACTCCTTAAAAAGTGGCTGGAAACTGGACCAAAGCAGCACTCTGGTGCTAAAAATCAGAGCAAAATAGTCTGACTCAAGTTAAAAAATGCACATCTTTGTGCCTGCATATAAATGCCCTGACATGAATGTGGGGCTGTGGTAAAGCAAAGAAATGAAAGTGTAACAACACCAATGGATGTAATAATAATATACACAAACCAGACAGTCCAACAGGGGGGCATGGGGTGAAGCAGGGCTGAAAGGGACATGTGGGGTGGGTGTCCATGATTGTGCTTTGCCAATGTATCAATTGCACACTGATGCAGTGATGCCCTGAACCAGTGGAGATTGCACATGAGAATGTGTGGCTGATTGAAGGAGCAATCATGCACTGGGATAGCATCAGGGTGGACGTGAGAGGTATTTGGATGTCTCAAGCAGTGTGTTTGTGTGACATTCCCTTGATTTTTCTAATTAGTGGAGTTGACTGAGCATTGGACAATCAGGGAATCAATGATAGTGCCAATCCATGACCCATTCAACACTGAAAGACTGAACTGGAGTTATAAACAATAAAGTTGTGACCTTCTCACTCAACACAATATTTGTCCTTTGTCCTTCTCCCACAAATTGCAACACACTTGTCACCACTGGAGCACAAGTGGGAACAATTAGGCAATGTGAACTATCATAGATCCCCCCCCCCAATGAGACAGGAATCAACTCTTCTTGAATCACTCTTGTACTGTGCACTGATTATGATATTGTAACATCTATCAACTATCAATGATGAATTTTATGGTAACTATATGCACTCCCTTCACTTGTGTACCAATGAACCAATGGTGAATATGTGTGATTTCTCATAGAGTTTTTTGCTTGTGCACATGTGGAAAAAACATTTTTAGACAATAATATAAATAGCTTTATAGTGATGTGACAACAAATTTTTACCTTTTTCATTTATATAGTATTCTAATTGAAAAGCAGGATAGAGATTGTCTAATACACAACAGATGGCCTGATCTAGATTGGCAAAAAGAAGTGTGTGCATGGCTGCATGAAAGTCTAGCCTTTAGATGAGAAAAAGGGAAAGTGTGCCATGAAAACGCTTTTTTTTTTTTTTTTGCGTTTTAGGGGAGAAGAAGTGCCTTTAAAAAGGTGCTGGTTTTCCCAGCTTCTTTTTTAAAAACTGCAGAACAGCGCAGCTCCATCGAAAGGCTGTGGTGCAGCTGCTAAGCATTAAGGAAAAGGCAACTTCATGTCACACTTTCCTGCCAATCTAGAAAGCCCCAGATAAATTCAGTGTGTCTAAACACTGCCAAATTAGAAAATAGTGACATTTCAACCATGTCTTCTTAAATTAGCTTGATACATGAACGGCTGATAAATCTTAGCAATTGCTTCCTCCTGTTAAGTATTAAAAATAGAACAGATGAAATACTTACTACTTCCTCCTTCTTTCTATATGGTTTCTTTACCCCTATATTAAAATAACTGAAGAAAAAAAATATGATTAGATTTTTAAAGAATTCAAAAGTATTATGCACATTCAATTATAGCGTTTTCATCTAATAAAACATCTCCAGTGGTCTCGTAATTTACAGAAGCATTTATAGATTCAACTACTTCAGGGATGGGAATCATACATCCCTACAGTTATTGTGTGACTGCAAGTCCCATCATTTCTTGCAACCAGTTATGCTGTCTATGCTTTCTGAAAGTTGCGGCTGCGGTCTTGATGCCTGACTCCTTTCCTTGTATTAGAGGCAACTACTGTCTTAACATTTCATCAAATGTAAGATCCCATTCTAGGACTCCTACCTCTGAACTAGTTCAAACCAACCCCAAAATAGATCTATATCTGATCTGGACCATCAAATACAGGCATAGCTGAGTTAACAACATCTCTGACAAAGAAACTAGATGGTGAAGGAGGGCTGGAGAAACACAAGTTTTTCAGTGTTAGGTTGCAGCAGAAGGCCTGCCTTAATGCAATAAAGCTTTAACAGGGTTATACAGGATACATTTTGGGAAAAACTTTCAAGTAGTCTGTAGAAGGTTCAAAATGTTTTTGTTTGCTCATGAAAGGCTAACCTGATCTTCATGCTTTGTTTCACATGTGTATATTGTTAGTTTTGAATAAAAGGTTTGCTGGAACACATTGAACTGCTCTTCCCTATTTTTTGTGGTGTAGGAAGGCATCTTACTTCTTTCCATGTTATATCTGCCTCTAGTACCAAGTTTTCTGTTAAAGAAGTAAAGCCCATGAACACATTTAGCTCATTAACTGAGAGATACTTGTACATGCATTAGCCTATAAAACAGCTACTGGTTTTCAATAATAATAATAATAATGTTTTATTTATACCCCGCTCTTCAGCCAAGACTATCAGAGCGGCTTACAATTTGTTAAACAAACAGCTTCATTTACAATTGTAAGCTATTTGCCCCCAACAATCTGGGTACTCATTTTAGCGACCTCGGAAGGATGCAAGCCTGAGTCGAGCTTCAGCCCTTTGCTGGTCTTGAACTCGCCACCTTCTGGTTTTGAGTGAGTGGCTGCAGTACAGGCATTTAACCACTGCGCCACCAGGGCTGATTCAAGATTCAAAGCAGGGCTGGAGTGTAGGCATGCAAGTAATAAGGAACCCATCTCATTTTATTAGCTCAGTTCCACAACAACTGAACTCATTTTCACACCTTTATTTATTTATCTTAAGCAGCTAAAGTCCACTTATACTAACACATTCTTCATGTTTAATCATATTATTTCATAATAAATGCCTAATTATTGGGGGAAAAGCCTATAGTAAACTCACAATATTTTTCTCTATCAATAAATAGCATGTACTTTCGATCCGAGTTTTCTGTTCATTTTATATGACAAAAGTTTAAAAATTCTACTGTCTTCTAGGCTTCCATTTTGTGAGGGCAAGCCAACAGGCTTCATAACTCACTTGTTAAATGTATTTAAGCTGCAGCTGAAATTCTGCATTCCATTCTCATTCTAAAAGTAGTGAACTTTGGGGAAAGGGAGGAAATATATTAAATTTCCTCTGTTCCCAAATACTAACAAAGATGAGGAAATATGAACAATTGATTAAGTGAATATTTCCATAGAATATTTCCAAATTGCATCATCAGTAATTATGACAGACATGGAGAACTCTTAGATTAATTAAAACAGTTTTTACAAATTATGATTTAATTAATTTACTGCTGCTTAGCCTCAGTCAAAAGGCTGATCAATCCAACCAAGGTGGATGAACCTCAACATTGGTGCACTAATTCAAGGTTCTTGATAGAAAAATAATGACCAATATTCTACTTAATTACAAATATGTAACTAATTTCTCCTGGACCAACCCCTCCAAACCTGCTTTACAAGGCAGCAGCCATACCAAGAGACCAGTCTGTTCAGCTGTGATGTGAATGAAAGATGATGTTTCCACCCTCACATTGTCAGCAAGTGGGAATTATGGACAGAGGTCATGCTTCTGATAATTGCAGCCTCACTTCCTGGCAGGAGGGAAGTAGAAATGTCATCGTCTTGCTTCCAGATTGCCAGCTGAAAAGACTGCCATCTCTCTATGCAGCTGCTGCCTGATAAAGTATGTTTGGGATGCATTTATGATTGCGGCAATAGGGCCACGATTGTGAATATATAGTGTTAGTGAACATGAAGCACTTACTGTTCTGTAACCCCAGGTATAGAATGTCAGCCCGTAAGAATGCCACCAATAAATGATACGAACCGATGTTGCTTTTGGTTCTTAAATTGTTAGTGGAAATTCTCAGCTTTACATGGCTTGGAATAGTGTTTAGCATGATAGACCATATCTGAGTCTTTTCTCATTCTGTATCTTGCTTTCAAAAAGCAATAATACTAATTGCTTGGGTACATGGCAAGTAGCATTGTACTTTTAATTACATATCTAAAGCAACTGTCTCTAAAGCATGAGTTGATACAAAAGGCAGCACATTGTTGCTGGTTTAAGGAACCCATAAATCAGCTTAAGCATAAAACACAGGAGAGGACATTAATTAACATTCCCAATTTAAACATACTGTTTTTTATAGCTTCCACTTTCATTATTAATTATTTATAAAACACTGTAACCTGTAAAGAAGTTGCTTTCGTAATAATTTTCCCAACCACAAGTATTATTCTAATTTTACAGAAGAGGAAGTGAAGCTGAAATACGGGATTTATCCAGGACTCTGATTTTTACAGTTCATTTATATTTAGTGGCTTGAATCCCAAGATCATTGAACAGAAGGAAGTTCTGTCCTTTTCCTTGTCTAATGGGTGTTACTAGAGCTGGGCCCATGGAACCACAAGTATATTTCCTAGAAAACTGAAGCAAATCAATTTTATTTTCTCAGCCTAATTACTACACAGGGGGGCAGTTTTCAAGAAGGAGTTGCAACTGGGAAACGTTAATTCTTCCCACGTGAGGGACCCCGCTTGATTCTTCATGCCTTTCAGTCTCTTCTTCCTAATCTTTTTCCTTGTTCCCCTTCCACTCCTCCTCTACTTCATTCACTGGGCCTCACTACTCATTGACCCAGCTTTTTGGATACCCATCCCCTCCTCAAATGGAACTGTACATAAATTTATTTTATACTGAATCTGATGTGTGGTGGTAATGATGATTACATATCACAATGAAGGGAAATTAATTAAATTCTGTAGCACAATTTGGGTGGGAATTTAATCAGGGAAGAGTCCCTGATTCCCCCTTGATTTGTTATTTGATTAATATTCTGTCAGGATTTTTGAAACTACATTTTGATGCAAAAAATGTGGTTGGCCTGGCAGTGGTGTATGCAGTTAATTGTTAACTGACGTAGAATCTGTGATTTGGAATATTTGGGGTTGGGGGGTTGGGGGTGTTTCCAATTAATTCAAGAATTTATTGTATTTTAGGTAATTGGTTTGCCTAAATTTTTCAGAAATTGAACATATAATGGGATTTTCTTGGCAAGATTTGTTCAAAGTGGGTTTTGTCTTTGCATGCATTTCATAGGGTTGCCTTAGGCAAGAAATAATCATATGTGGTCTTGTCAGTTCCTTCCTCTGAAATATAGCCTACAGTACATGGTATTTGTTGGTTGGTTCCCATCCAAGCCCTAACTGACTATGCTCAGCTTCCAAGATGAGACATAATCTGCAGTGTTTAAGGTATTTGGGCTCTGTTTCTAATTCTCTTATGGAGCTATAAATATGAGTAAATTTGCCCAGGACTGGTAAGAAAGACTTGAGCACCATCTTTAAACAATAATTTACAAGGTTCCTTGCAACCCTATGATAAAAGAACCAGAGTTAAACATGGAAATGTTCCTGTCCCAAATTAAATGGGTGACATCCTCAACCTTCTGAAACTAATACAATTCCCTTCTCCTTTTGTGTATTTTCTCCTTAGATTGTAAGCCTGAGGGCAGGGAACCGTCTAATTAAAATAATAATTGTAAGCCACTCTGATAGCCCTTAGGGCTGAAGAGCGGGATATAAATAAATATTTATTATTATTATTATTATCATTATTATTATTATTATTATTACTATAGCTAGATGTTGGACACTAACATAAATACAGTGGGCCCTTGGTATCCACTGGGATTTGATACCAGGACCCCTCTGTGGATACCAAAATCAATGAATGCTGATGTCCCATTAAATATAGTGGAATAGTAAAATAGAGCCTCCTATATAAAATCATGACAAAATCAAGGTTTACTTTTGGGAATTTATACTTTTAAAAATATTTTCAGATTGTGGATAGTTAATTCCTTATCCATGGATGTCGAGGGCACTGTATAGATTCTTGGCAACATCTGGGGGTTTTTTTGCCAGTGGATGATGTGCCAAGCACTACCACCTCTTAAACTACCTATTTGCAAAGCCTTCACTATCTCTTTCCACTCTCTATAAAATAGTTTGGCAAGAAGAGTCCTACAACTGTTCCTTCTTGGAGAACTACCCAACTGAAGTGGAAAGAGGCATATGAGTAAAATATATATCTTCTTTACATGCCCCTCTTATCTTTCTGTCTCCTTTCTCATCCTGGCAGGAGAAGAAAGGACAGACAGTAGACCAAATCTATTGTTTTAGATCCCTTTAAAACAGAAGAATCTAGAGGAGGAAGGCAACACAAGTAGAGAAAATGCAACAGGAAGCAGGACCATAAGCTTTCACCACGAAAGAGAAAACGAAGAAAAGTTTTGTTGCATTAAAACTCTAGACCAGTAGTATTAAAAAATAAAATAAGTGGTGGGCTTTAGACTATGGTCCACAAACCATAGGCTGCAAGTCTCTGCCAAGTTTCCAGGAAATAAACAATTGTAGCCAAAGGGTCAAAAATATGGTACCAGTTCTTGATGCAGTGGAAAAATATAATTGCCTGTCCTCCACTTCAAATAGTTTGGAAAGTACTGTTCTGGACTACCCTGTCTATTGGCAGCATTTCTACATGGTTGGATGCCCTCAAGGATGCCAAACCCTACACCTTATTCCAGGAGTCCCAGGCAAACAATACAGGTGGCTCCAAAACAAAATTAGAAAGTTAGAAGGATCTACAATTGTTGTCAATTGCCTTGAAGTCATTTCTAACTTACGGCAACCCTAAGGCAAATCTATCATGGCAAAATTTGTTTGGAGGGGTTTTGCCTTTGCTTTCCTCCAAGGCTGGGAGATGTTGACCACAGAGTTTCACTGGAGGACCAAGAAATTCCTAGAGAAGTGTTCTCTCAGGTAAAAACAAAAATTGTGTTTTTTATTTACACTTTCACAGGGGTCCTGTGCCCCTAACCTCAGTGAATGTGGAAGGCCCACCGTACTGTCAAACATATTATTTAGGAATGCAGGTGCAAGGGTAATATTTTAGATTTTTACTCTAGAGTGGGAATATCCCAAAACCATCCAGAACTACAAGAACTTTTTTTTTTTTTAAAAAAAAGAGAGAACAAAATTATTTGACCGTTCGGAGGCTTAGGTCACCCAAGATCTGCCAGGGGCACCATTTCTTGGAAACCTTCCTACTTACTTCAGCTTCTTAAACCTTTCCCGGCCGGCCACCACATATCTGCCTCCCTGCTGAAAATCGGGCAGGTCGGTCACCGAATGCCCTTGCCGGGGGGTGTAAATGTTCCTCACCCCAAAGGGTGTAGGCACCCCTTCATTCAGCTGGATCATGAAGGCCTCGAAGTTGGGCACATAGCGATGGTTGATGACAAACTTCCGACCCGTGTAGTAGGGGTCCCCGTTCCGGTAGACCCAAATGGTCCGGGCCGGGGTGATGTCGGTCAAGCTGTACCCTAGCCGGGGCCGGGTGGCTCCCACCATGTCGAGGACCTTGGGTTTAGAAGAAGAAGGAAGGGTTAGGGGTCGGAACGGTGGCCCCACAGTACATCCAAAGCCAGACAGAGCCCCAGCTGTGGCCTAAGTGCCCATTCACTTCCCATTCGAGGCAAAGGGACTGGAGGTGGAGGAGGCTCCAGAGAAGAATGCCTGACCTCAGCCTTGACCTCCTTCTCCAAGCTTCTCCAAGCTTCTCCAAGCTCCCTACTACTTCATAGCCTTCCCAAAGTAGGTCCACCCCACCCCACAGCCCCCCCAGGGCTTCTTTCCAAGGGGACAACTCCCCCACTTGTGATAGCTGAGGCCCCCAAAGGGCTGGATGTCATGGCAAGAGAGGGGGGGATTGTGACTCATTCATTCACAGCCAGCAGGAAAGGGAGGAGGAGGGCTGGCCAGTCTCTGGGGAGACATCATTGCACTGTGGCCATAAGCACCCTTCAAAAGTTTTTTTTTTAGTGCTGAGTTTCTGTCCTCTGGTTTTGTTTTGTGTTTTGTTTTTTTTGTGAGCCACCTCGGGTCCCTTTCTGGGAGAAAGGCGGCATATCGAAATGAACATAAATGAACCTACATATACAGTATCAATATTTTCTTCCTTTCTCTCTCCTTCAAACCTCGACAAAAGGTCCTTCCATTCTGATGACTCTTTCAGACGTGGGAAATTGGAAGTATAATCCAAGGGCAATCCAAACACAATCCTGGGGTTTCACGTTATTGCGAATTAATTCTTCTCACACAAATTCGGGCAAAAGGGAAGTCTCTCCGAATGCAATCATGGGTTTTACGTTATTGCGAATTAAAGCTTCTCACGCGATTTCGGGCAAGGGGGGGGTTATTTTCGGGTAATGGGAAGTAATTCCGAATGCCTTCCGAACGGAGCAGGGGTTCAGGTAAATTCGCTAAACAAGTGAATTTACATGAATCCGCATTGGCTCCATTCGGAATTGGGAGAAATTCCTCCCGTTTGAAAGAGTCCTGAGTGTGGATTTTATAGGAGTGTGTTTTGGAATGTTGAGTTTCTGTTCTCTGTTGTTTTGTTTTGCTTTTTGTTTGTGAGCTGCCTTGGGTCCCTTTCTGGGAGAAAGGCAGCATATAGAAATGAAAATAAATTAAAAAATAAATTAAAAAATTTCTTCAAGGTCCTACATTTTGCCTTTTCCCTTCTTCATGGTTAGGATGTCTGGTTGCCCTCCCCAGAATCATCCTCCTTTTCCATCAACTGGGCTCTGGGAGCTGCTTGTGGTCCAAAAAGGGTGTATTGTTGTTGTTGTTCCTGTTGTTGTTTCCCCCACCCCATAACTGCACTACCTAGTTCATTGGTGTGTGCCTTCAAGTCCTTTTCTGATGCATTGTGTCCCTTAGGGGAAACTATCCTGGGATTTTTTTGCAAGTTTCTGAGGCTGAGAGAGTGTGACTAGCCCAAGGTCACCTGGTGGGTTTCCTTGGCCGAGTGAAGATTCGAACCCTGGTCTCCAGAGTCATAGTCCAGGGCTCAAACCACTGTGTGGGAGCTGTATGTGATCCAAAAAATGACACACACACACAGCACTAGTTCATTTGTTTCTGCTTTAGGACAGTGGACCCTAAGGTGAACCTGTCATAAGATTTTTTTTTTGGCAAGATTTGTCCAGAGGAGGTTTGCCATTGCTTTCCCCTGAGGCTGAGAGAGTGTGACTTGCCCAAGGTCACCCGGTGGGTTTCATGGCTGTTTAGGAATAGAACCCTGGTCTCCACAGAGTCCCCTTCTCCTGACTTCTTGTTCTGTCTTCAAGTCTTTTCTGACTTATGGTGACCCTATGGCAGTGCATGTTCTTCTATTATTATTATTATTATTGGCAAGTTTCTTCGGAAGGGGTTTGCCATTGCCATCCTTTGAGGCTGAGAGAGTGTGACGTGCCCAAAGTCACCTAGGGTGTTTCCATGGCTGAAACATGAATGGCACCCTGTTCTCCAGAGTCAGGAGTAGTCCAACACTGCAACCATTGGCTCTCTTTTCTGACAGAATCCCCCCAATTTAGCTCCCTCACTTCAAGTGTGGTACATTTATCAATTCCTGGACTGTCTAGGAATGTAAATAATAACATTCCAAAATATCTTATTCAAAACATGAAGCTGTCTTTTGATGTGCGTGGCTTCAAGTCGTTTCCGATTTATGGCCACCCTATCAGGGGGTTTTCTTGGCAAGGTTCTTCAGAGGAGGTTTGCCATGGCCATCCTCTGAGGCTGAGAGAGTGTGACTTGCTCAAGGTCACCTAGGCTGCATCCGCACTACGGAAATAATCCGTTTTGACGCCACTCTGACTGCCATGGTTAAGGCTGTGGAGTTCTGGGATTTGTAGTTTTGTGAGCCGTTTAGCCTTCTCTGTCAGAGAGCTCTGGTGCCACAGTAAGCTACAGTTCCCAGGATTCATTAGCACTGAGTGAAAGCGGTCTTCAACTGGATTATTTCTGGACAACAGGTGCAAATACTGTCAACATGCATTGCACACAGGTGTGCTGTGATTTCCTAGTCTATCCTTGGTCTAAAACACACTTCAGAAATAATCCAGTTTGGCACTGCTTTAACTGGCTCAATGCTAGGGAATTCTGGGAACTGTAGTTTTGTGAGATATCTAGCCTTCTTTGTCAGAGAGTTCTGGTGCCACAATAAACTACAGTCCCCAGGATTCCCTTGCACTGAGCCAGAGCAGTTGAAACGGTCTCAAATTGGATTATTTCTGCAATGTAGTTTGGATCTTTTTTTTAAATGTAGCACACAACATTGTTGGCACACAACAACCAAATATATATACACACATACACATATACACATGAACATGTATATATACATACACATGCAAACACACACACACACACACATATATACATACACACAGATACACATGTGTACACGTGTGGAGGCATTTTAGATATAAAATAATACAGAAATGTACAATATAAAGTTTATTTTAAAACTGTGAATTTTGTTTTACACACACACACACACTTCACTTTTCTCCCAAGGGAAAACTTGTTATTTGTGCTCAAGATGACTTTGTAACCCTATGAATGGGAGACCTCCAGTCTTACTGGACTCTTTCAAACGGGAGGAATTTCTCCCAACTCCGAATGGAGCCAATGCGGATTCATGTAAATTCGCTTGTTTAGCTAATTTACATGAACCCCTGCTCCATTCGGAAGAACCCCTGCTCCGTTCGGAATTACTTCCCATTACCCGAAAATAACCCCCTCCTGCCTGAATTTGCATGCGAAGCTTTAATTCGCAATAAAGTAAAACCCATGATTGCATTCGAATTGGCTTCCCTCTTGCCCGAATTTGCGTGCGAAGAGTTAATTTGCAATAACATAAAACCCATGTTTGCATTCGAATTGACTTTAAATTATACTTCCAATTTAGCCTCGTATGAAAGAGTCAACTGTTATCATCAACTGTCCTGCTCAGGTCTTGCAGTCACAGGGCTGTGGCTTCCTTGACTGACTCAGGTCGCCCCATCACCTCCAGATGACACCAGAGTTTAGGGATGCCACTTCTTAGAAGTATGAAAGTCCCCATATTTTTTCCTTTCTGATTTCCACCCCATCTCAGGTTCATGTGGTCGCAATGGGCTTTCATTTGGTGGAAAGCTAGGCCAACTGGTTCTAAAGGAATACAACAGACAGTCTAGTTTACAAGGTTATCCAGGATCTAGAGGAACTCCAGGCTTGCATACAAGAGGCTGTAACTCATTTCTCTCTGAGCATGTTGAACAAAAACTTTAAAGAATTGGCATTATCAAAACATTTGCACTGTGTGTGTGTGTGTTGGGGGTAGATGAAAAGGAGAAAAACAAAGAATGTGTGTCTTTGTAATGTGAGTGTCCTTGTAATAGAGTTGCAGCATGTCATTCTTTAATTCTGGAGTCATTTTGCTTCCTGAACTGCTTGTGTAAATGATTAAATGACTTGTAATTCTCTCATTGCTTGTCCCGGGCATAACAAGCAATTTCACATAATAACATATGTTCCAGTAGGCCTGCGTGTTATAAAATCAATCCCTGCAGTTACTTATTTAACACAGTGAACAAAATCCATTAAACCAAAAGGACAATAGTATTACACTGAAACTTCAACCATTTTTAACTGTCCAAAGGGGCTTTCTTTATATAATACATGTTGTTATTGTCAGAAAAATGTCAGTGTTGGCTTTAATCCTTAACAATCTACTACTAACTTGTAATTAACACTAGGTAAATATAATGGGTACAGCTATTTTATTTAATCCCTTATACGGAACATGAAATAATTCTCCTTCCTTTGATTTCCATGTCTTCTCTCCTTTGTTGCAGGAACCTGAGGGTTTTTTGCTCTCCATATTACTCACTAAAGACCTATATGAGAGCCAGTATGGTGTAGTGATATAAAAGTTGGACTAAGACTCTGGAGATCAGGATTCGATTCCCAGCTTGGCCATGAAACTCACTTGGTGACCTTGGGCAAGTCACATGCTCTCAGCCTCAAGAGAACTCAATGGCAAACATTCCCCAAAAAAATCTTGCCAAGCAAACATCCATGATACCTTAGGGTTGCCATAGGTCGGAAATGTCATGAAGACACACAACAACAACAAAGACCCATATACATTAACAATTAATAAATAAACAAACAAAAAATGATAAAAAGTAGGCTTTTTACTTTTTAAATAAATGGCTATGGTAGTGCTCACTGGAAGATACCTTTGCTGTTAGCTGAATGCTTCTCCAATACCTTTTCTGGTCAGTGGCCATTGGCCACTGGCCTCTAAACGTTCATTTTCAGCTTGGGGAAAACATGTAAAGTTAGGTTTGAAGAGAAAGGGAAAGCTGAGTGCTTAAAATGAGTTTACACATTCTGTTACTTTGGGGTACTGGGCACGTGGCCCTAATAATCAGGGATGTTCCCTTCATGTGATTCTCTGTAGGGAGGTATACTGAAAAATACAAAACAGTACTAGTTGCCTCTGGTCTGAGCAGGGATAGTGGGATGTCAAACTCTCTCCTTTGAGGTAAGCCCTTCCCTTCCATGCTTGAAATATGGGTCTCCTCTGAAAAGTACTAATAGCAGCAGTAGTAAATACAATAGTATGTTTATTATTGTTGGGAAAAGGTTCTTTTGTCGCTTCTCTAGACAAGAAAAAAGTATTTGAAAGTCCCAAGTTTTGCTCCTGCACGAACCGATTTTATTTTTGAGATCTACAGATCTACATGCTGTTTTCCCCATCCCAAAGTATTCCTAAGAAACTGCCAGCCTTCCCAAGTGCTCTTCATTTCTGCTTCCCAAGTCAGTTTAAATTCACTCACTGTTTCCTGAAATGATAGGATGTTGCCAAGGAACATAGCAATTTTCTTTCAGATTCCAGATTCAACCAAGATCTGGCAATAAAAGAAAATGATCACAATGCTTAACTAGGGTGGCCAGAGGTCCTCCTTTTCCAGGATGTCCTTCATTTCAACTTTTTGTCCAGGAGGAATTTAAAAATGTCCTCCATTCTGAGCATGATTAAGAAGCATGAATTTACATTTTCATGAGTGTTGTTAGCTTTTATTTGGGAATGTCCTACATTTTGCAGTGCCTTGTCTTCCTTTGCAGTTTAGACATCTGGTCACTCTGTGCTTTACTAGTGTAATATTGTAGTAAAATACTTTGACTATAACTCCTGAATAATAATTAAAAAGGGCTCAGTGGAAACTGCTGAACATTTCTGAAAATTTCTGCTTGAGTTTAGATGGGACACATGGGAAGGAAACCCAGGATGATTCAAGTAAAAGTTTGGATGCAAAACCATGAATGTGGAGGAAAAAATCAAAACAAAAAGAACTGGAAAGTTAAGGTACTTTCAGGGACTTTTTCATCACTTTCTAGATAAGCCTATTTTTCATGCTCTTGGAATATGCCATTTTAAATGGATAGATAGAGAATAGTGAAATATTTGGTTCTCTATGGCATCTTGTCCACTGTGAGGCAGCATAGTACTGTGTTTGTGCTGTGTTTGAGCTTTGTTATGTGCCCCTTCTGGTTGAAATTTGAGAGACCCCCCAAACAAATAGATACATACACAAATATTGCCTCCATTTAGATCTCCATAAGAGAACCATGCACTTTATAGCCTTTGGCATTCATTACAAAGAATGAATTGTCTTAAAATGATAGCAACTATAGTTACAGCTGTTGCTTCAGAGGAAGAGAGAGACAGTTAATCATGACAAGTTTCTCTCACCTTGATAACATTTTAAACTGCCTTTGTTTGTTCTTTCTTTTCCAAATTGAGGTGGTGGTGGTGGTGATGGTTTTCACATTATTTGTTACCACGGCTTTTTGCATTCTGGCAAGATGGAAACAGTAGGCTCTGGAATTATTCAAACATTTGGAATTAGTGGCCGAAATCCAAGTCAGATGAAAATGCATATTTTGTCTTTATTACAAGCAGTAAGATCATGGTAGTGGGTGGTAGTTGAAACTCTCTCCATCTGTAATAAAAATTACCACCCACCTTGTTCTCCCTTCATCCCCTCTGCCTTCAGCATCCCATTGCTGACTTATACATTATACACATTGAAGATAGTGATTCCACATCAGTGAGTTGGAAGCACCAGCAAGAAAGACAGTATTCACCTCACTTGTATCCCTATAATGCCGGTTTTCTTATTACATTTGTGGCTTTGCAGATTTGATTATCTGGGATTTTGATTAATATATTCTCTCTAGGAATATCTAGATCCCCCAATACAACTCTGCCAGAAGTTGACCACAGAGCTGTGCTGGAGAATCTAGAAGTTCCGAGACAAAACACTTCTCTAGGCATTTGTAGGTCCTCCAGCATGATTCTGAGATCACTGAAACTATGGCCAGCAGGATGGAAGTTCCTTGACCTTTTTTATATTACCGGTAGTATGGGTGACAACCTCACCGGCTAACCCCTGAGGCTTTTCAGTTTCCCTAAGCTTAGAAGAATTTCTCACAGTAGCTGGAGATGGAGGAATGGCTTTTCCTAAAAATGTTGTTTTTATTGTGAGCTGTACCTGTTTTAATGCAAAGTATTTTTGCGTGGCTTGATCTTAAATGTGCAATTAAGCTCTATTAGCTTTTCTAAAAACCAGTGCCTGGTGGAGCTGCAAACTGCTAGGGCTGATTTATGGAAACAGATCAGTATACTGTAGCTGCCTGAATTTTTGGATTCTCCTTGTGGAGTGTGGCTATGGATACTGTAAAACTGGTTTACCTTTGACCAAAGAATGGTACACTCCTTTTATCTGGGATGGTTGTCCTCTTTCACCAAGCCCGCAGCTTTGGCGAGGATGCACATGGTGCAGTGAGGGAGAAAGTGGACACCCACCTAGCCAGCCAGATCAGCTGAATCAACCTTGGCGATCAATGGGGTGACAGATGTCACAGCCAGATTACCCTCACATGATGTTTGCAGTTAAAAATTTGCCATTGTATTAATGAGTGAGAACCAGTAGGATGTAGTAGTTTTAGTATGGATTAGGACTCTACAAGAGCAGGGTTCGGGTCGATTGGCCATGCAGACCCACTGGTGAACCTGGGTAAGTCATGCTTTTTCAGTCTCAAAGAAAGATAATGCAAACATCATCTGAACAAATTTCACCAAGAAAATCCCATGATAGGTTCTCCTTGAGGTCACCATAAGTTGGAAACAGCTTGAAGGCATATGGTAACAACAACAAACTACTGCCTAGAATCCTGGAAAGCTTCAGCCACCACCAAATTGCCCCAGATTGGTTCTCACTGTTTCAAGAGCATTATCTTATCTCACTGCAAACCATTAACTTTACAGTATAAGTCCTAGTGAACAGTTATCAGCCAGCAATCCTCTCCATGCCTAGCTCATGGACTGTGAGTGGCTCATCTTCCATGCTTCCTGATACTTTATTTACTTCATGCTACTGCTAGTTTTACTTTGGAGACCTCTACATATTGTGACATCTTTTCTTTCAATGGATTCTAAAAACAACAACAAAAAGGCAATTTAGCAGTTGGGGCTAAAGGCTGAGGCCAGTATGGTGTAGTGGTTTTGTGTTGGGTTATGATTCTGGAGACCAGGGTCTGATTCCCAGCTCAACCATGAAACCCACTGGGTGACCTTGGGCAAGGTGCACACTCTCAGCCAGAGGATGGCAATGGCAAACCTTCTTTGAACAAATATTGCCAAGAAAACCCCATGATAGGTTCACCTTAGGGTTGTCATAAATCAGAGATGACTTGAAGGCACACAACAACAAAACAACAACAACAACCTAAAGGTTACTAGCACATAGCCCACCTTAGTGATGCAGCCTTTATCACTGGCCTATTGTGATCTTCCAATAGTCATCCAGGTATGCTGGATGTGGTACCAATTTCCATCTCCTTGTTTTGTTGTTCTGAGTGCTCTGCTTTCTTCTGTGCTGTCAGCACCATTGCTTTGTAAACTGGACGTTGCTAGTGTCTCTTTCCTTTGTGCAACTCCTGGCAGCTTTCTTCACCATGTGGGACTCAGTGGCAACTGATCAGCTGTCTAAGTTCTCTTGGTCCTTGTCCTGAATTTGTTTATATAATTGTGTTTCCACTTTGCTTACAGTTCACAACTGCCTTTGATTATATCTCAGTTGTTGGGCACTATCTGTAACAGCTTCATAGGAATTGTCTCCCACTACTACATTCTGAACTATGCCTCTTTGTTATTCTTTTTTTTTTTTCGCATTAACTAACTGTGTGTGTGTGTGCATGCCTTCAAGTCGCCTGTTGACTTATGTGGAGCCCATAAATTTCGTGGGGTTTTTTAGGCTAAGAATATCCAGAAGTGGTTTTGTCACTTCCTTTCTCTGAAATATAGCCTACATCACCTGGTATTCACTGGTGGGCTCCCATCCAAGTACTAAACAGGGCTGACCCTGCTTAGCTTCCACGATCAGACAGGATCTGGTGCCTTTAGGGTATTTATGCTGAACCAGACTTTATCTCCTGTACAGAGTGATGCCAGGTCTCCTATCCTTGATATTGAACAAGTCAGTTCCTATTTCCTTCCAAGGGCAAGAGCGAACACTGTGTGGGTTCAACATCTCTTTTTGTTGTTTGTCACTGTATTCCTTGCATATCTCATACTGTTCTGCTCCTATGAATGTCCTCAAGTGGGTTTTCATGGCTGTCCACAAGATGCACTCCTGCTTGTCTTAGGCACCATTCTGTGCTCAGATATGAGGCATGGTGCCAGTTCATAATATCTTGCCTTAGAACAGCTGGAATCACTATCTTGTCTCCTTTAAATGTCTTTCTGTGTACATAAGGGTAAAACTCTTCAAAACTCAGCAAAAAATAAAAACAAACAAAAAATAGGGGTGTTTTTTTTTTTTTTGGTATTTCTGTAACTGCTTCCAGAAAAGAGAATCTATCTGAAGCCCCCTTTATACTTCTCCCCTGAATGTTTGAATAGACTAGAAGACTACTCTTGCCCTCCCCAGCTCAGGCTCAATCTTTTTCTCCTCTCCCGAAGTCACCATCCAGATTTACACATTTTCCCCAGCGTTTCTTGACCCTCCAAATACCATTATTGTAGAAGTCTGTAGATTGCGCCTGACAAAGATTTTACACTTTAGTCACTTCTGGCACAGCCAGTCACAAAAATAAAGGATGCAATGAGCTGATTTTGGATGACAGCTCCTATAATTCCCCCAGCAAGCTATGGGAGCTGTAGTCTTCTCTGATAAGGATCAATACCACTGCATGAGGATTTATAGTCTCTTCCGGAAGCTGCCTCTAAGGACTAGTATCACACCACAAAGTGTGTTTGCATTTCTTGAGCTACACAGAGCACTTCTTCAACAGATAGTTTTGGTAGGAATGAAACACATAAGGACTGAACTGGAAAACTGATCTCAGCTTGTCTTCACTGTAGTCTCATAAACTATACTAAGGTAACTCCCTCCCTTGTGTGCCATTTGGTATTTTAGGGTTGACAAATTTGAATCTAGTCATTTGCAAAAACAACAGCACACAATTTCAACACATCATTGTCAATATGTATGTACTAGTCTGCCTTTATTGACTATGATCTAAGATGGCCCCAAAAAGCACCAGGCAAGAAACACCCTTGGAGATCTTGGGCAAATCACACTTTCTTAGCATCAGAGGAAGGCAATGCCAAACCTCCTCTAAACAAATCTTGCCAAGAAAACCCTGTGATAGGTTTGCTTAGGGTCTCCATAAGTCAGAAATGACTTGAAGGCACACACAAAATTAGACCCATATGAGAGACAGACTCAGTTCCACACTTGCTATTTCACTGCTCAACTTATGGTAATACTAAAGCTATAAAACCATAAAACCATCCAGAAGCTTGAATTTCATGTGGAAATCCCCACCCCCAATTGGGATGGGTGGGCTTTGCTTTGTTTTAATTTTAATTTTTAATTTTCTCTTACTTCACATGTGGGGAGAACAGTAAATATATTTTTGGCCTTCAGGGATGAGAAATTTTTTGACAGCAATTTTCATCCCTACAAGTAAAATTTTGACAGCAATTTTCATCCCTACAAGTCTCATCTCCTGTGTTGAATTTAGCCTTGGGTAACATGAAGGAGAAGGACTTCAGAGGAGTACTTCTGAGCAAGTGGGAAATGAAGGTCAATCACCATTAGGAAGAAGTGTGATAGAAGAGTTACTAGTAATTTCTGTATTAGTGACTGACCTCGTCATTCTTGTCCCCAGTACTTTTATTTATACTGAGCAGTAAAACCTCTTATGAGTTTTTACTTCTCCAAGGAGCTTAGATTATTGTCAAAGAGTGTTAAATTCATGTTAAAGGCTACTGTTTCCAACCCTCATGTTTTCTGTTCTCATGATGACCCTGTGAGGCAAGTTAAGATGAGGGACGATGAGTTGCCTAAAGTCATGGACAGAGTTTTCTTCTTATGTGGAAATTGAACCCAGGTCTCTCCCTCCCACTCCAATCCTCTACACAACTTTGTTCTAGACCCTGCTTTTGTCTGAGGCAACTGAAAATAGGTACAATTTTTATTTTCTTTGTTTTCTCTTTGTTTTCATTAGGGTTAATGTTAAAAGAATAAATTAAAAGCAGTAGCAAGCAATCTGGAACATTGCTGACTAGGGGGTTCAGCTCCTGGTGTGTGGAGCTTCATCCATCCATCCACCCACCCTCCTTGTCCTTTCCACAGTTTAACATTTTAATGCAATTTAAATGTAATGCATATGTTGCCAAATTTTGTCATTTTCTCCAGATGTTAATTATTTTCAATGGAAACATTCTGAGGAAAAAAATATGTCAAGTTTTGTAGGCAGCAGAATCAAGATGTAAGTTTCTTTGCTTGGCAGAGCAACACATAAGAATCAGACCAAAGGTCTAGCAGTCTGTCTCCAGCAGTGACTATAAATTAATTATGGACTGTGTGAAGACGTTATTTCTTTAATCTGTCAAGCTCCGATTATTATAGAACATGAAGGTTTTTTTAAAACAAAATCTTTACATCTTTACTCACTTTCATCACACCATTCATGCTTTTATAAAACTCTGTCTTTGCCTCAAGTACTAAATATTCACCACTGATAGTATAAGCCAAGATTCTAGATCAGCTGCTTACTTAGGTATACTTATGTTAAGTATACTTTACTAAGTAGTATCTCCTAGCCATCTGTTAGCACACCCTGCAAACCCTGCACTGGACTTGGGGTCCGCATATTTCATACTTCATATCTGGAGCCAGCATGCTCTTGAGAGGTCCTGATGACCTTTAGAAACACCATGTCACCTTCTCAGGAGAAAAGACGTGTGAGACAAGGCACATGCACATCCAGGTTATTGGACAATCCAATCTAAATGGGTGTACTAAGTGCTCCTTTCTTTACCCGAGTCATCCACGTTTCCTGTGGCAACGTGAAAGAAAGGATCTCCTTGCACCCAAGGCAATAAGTCAATTTACTTCCTTGCTCCCTTTTGTGTTCCCAGCCTAATATACCTATCCATCCATTCTGGGGTATTCCTATCCCATTGCTTTTTTTGTCACACTAAAATTAATCAACGAGCCTAGAATCCCATTGTGGATGTCTGGGAAAGCCATCATGTCTTTATGAAAGTGCTAGAGATCATCAAACATACCTCAGAGGCTAGTGATCAGGTATAAATATGGGTCTGAGAAACTTAGCTTCTGCACACATAGCCAGCATACAACTCTGCACTAAGTGTACGTTCTGTGTTGCCCTCATACCTCTCAGTTTGACTCACTGCAGCTTTCTGTAGTCTGCTCATCAGACAGTTAACAATTACTCTACTTGCAAACCCCTCAGACTCCACTATCCATTTCCATATTTCCATTTTGGTTAGCTCTAAATGCTGTGTCTGTGTGGACTGATATTGTATATGTGACTGCACTCTGTATTTTTATAAATAAAACTCTCTTAATTCATCCAAACCTCAAGTTCTCCTCAGTTATTACTGGTACATAAAGGTGCAAATGGTCCTAAATGTTACCCTGCCTCTTGCAAAAGTTAATTTCCCCAACAATCAAAGTAACACTGTCATATTTGGTAAGGATCCCCCAGTCCTCCACCTTTCTTTGGATAAGGAAAGAGTCTGGGGTCTGGATCTAGGTCTGAGTCTGGCTGAATTGCCATCAGGTCAGTTCTAATAAGATTTAGCTGCTAGTGTGATAGCAGGACCCCAGGCTCCGATCCCCTCTGTGCCAAAGGGGGAACAATCAGGAGGGGCCCTAACCAGGAACTGGTTTAGATAGATCTCCCTTAGGAACTATGACTATTAGCACCGTCAGGACCATGTATAAATCCTAGAAGAGAAATGGTGATGTGTAGCAAGGCAAGCAACAAGTCACCTGAGGGGATGGAGATGGGATGCTATCCCATCCTGGCCCCTTGCCTGTGTCACAACAGTGAGGTTATAAGTGAAGTCTGTTTATGGCTGTGGTGGCCTAAGGCCTCAGCCCATGTCCTCCTGGAAGAATTTCAATAAGGAGAAGACTGAGCTTTTCATGGAGTCCTGAAGGACATCCATGCCAATTAATGCATTATAGAACAGGATATCTGGTCTGAGGAAATAGCAACTGTTTCCATTGTTTTCTGAGAATTTAACAGTAGGAGCAGGTCTGGCCAAGGGGCTGCCACTATATACTAATACCAATACCAATATTGGTATAGAGAGATGGAGAGGGATCAGGCTCACCTTGAGATTGGGAAGTATGTCAGGCACGGGAGTCCTTTCTTCCATGGCCAAATCCCATTTTCCCCTTACTGGTCAGTCTAGGGAAAATAGAAGCTAGTGATCCCAATGGGGAGAAGGATTTCGAGTTAAGCCCCCAGGGTTTTAGCTTGTCTAAAATGTGGATTATGATGGATTACGTGATCAATCAGCATGGAACCTGATCCTATGTCAGCTTCCACCCTATCACTGATCACCTAGTCAACTGCTTATAGCAATTAAGGTGATATTAAGGTGATTTAACTTGAAGCAATGAAGACTTACCACTCTGAAAGAGGACTGTTGATGTCTGACCACCAACTAATATTTCAGAACAGACTATTTCCATGGTTAGGCAAGGGGTTAACCTTTATCTCGCAGACACTGGTGAGTCTTTGTACCAAGAGGAAATGCATATGACTTGGGGAAAGGAAGGAACACTTAGTAAACCCATTCAGATTTGATTGTTTTATTATTTGGATGTGCACAGGCCAAATGTCACATTCCTTTTCTTCTGAGAACCTGACCTGGTGCGAGCCGCCCCCCTTTCCTGACTTACCAGGCAGCAGCTGCTGAGAGTTCAAGAGTCTGTTCTCTTGTCAACTAAGGCACAGAAGACTGATGGTTCCACCCTCTCCCACCAGCAATTTCTAGTAATCCAGTGAGAAGCAGGATCACTGTTGTAACTCTTCCTCACACCAGAGATTGCTCACAGGAGAGGTGTGTGAAAGCATCAGTTCACTATGCCGTGAGTGACAAGATCATGCTGTGAGGCAAGAGAGATGGCCTTCTGTCATCCATCTTATAGCCTGAGCAGGTTCATATGAGTATCACCAAAGACAGTTCTTCAAATAACCTAAGCCTATTAAAGTTTAAAGAAGTTCGAAGTTGTTTTCACACTTGAATGAAAGTCCCCGACACTTTAATTATCTGTTTTCTAATCACATCTATAAGAAACTATAGATTCTTATATTTTATAAGCAACTAAGTAGCTTCAGTTGCTCCAGATAAAGTCTCCGAACTGTTTCTAAAGGCAGCCCTATGTAAAACATATCACAGTAGTCGATTGTAGATGTGACTCGAGAACAGATGACACGAGCCAGCATGGTGCATTGGTCTGACTGTTGGACTAGTATTATGGAAGACCAGAATCTGGATCCTCATTCGACCATGGAAGCTCACTGATTAACCTTGGGCAAGTCATACTCTCTCAACCCAAGAGGAAGTCAAAGAGAAACCTCTGAATAAGGTTTCATTTACACAGTAAATTATCGTGACTCAATGATGTGGAATTCTGGGATCTGTAATTTCGTGTGACATTTAGCGTTCTCTGTCAGAGTGCTCTGATGGCACAACAGACTGCAAATCCCAGGATTCCCTAGGATGGAGCCATGATGGCAGTTAAAGTGATGCCATCAATTCTGCAGTGTTTCAGCAGCCTCAATCTTACTAAGCAAACCCTATGATAGAGTTGCCATACGTCAGAGCTGAACTGAAGGCAATAGATGCCAGTGCTAGATCTCCTCTGGGGCATTTTTGGTGAACCAGAAGAAGTTGATAGAAAGCATTCATGGACACATATGTCACTTGAATCTCCACAGATAATACTGTGTCCAAGAGAAACCCCAACTGTATACTTGAGCCTTCAAGCTGAGCTCAACCTCATTCAAAACCCTTGCCATTTCTCCATCCACATCAGCAGGTTTCTGTATCCACTCTGCTTAATGGGATCAAGCCAGTTTCCTTGCCCTAACCCACCCAAAAATTTCCACCCATGTTTCCACACCATCTCTTGCTTAATTTTCATGTTTCCATAGCCTCCCTGGACCAAGCTGATGGAAATGAGAATTAGGGCTTCCTGTTACGTCACTGTGATGACATTTGATTGATTATCTAAAACTGATTTCAGTGGAATATTTTGCTTTGTTTGGACACTGTTTTTGTATCTGTTAAAAGTAAGAACACATTTATACGGTGATAAATTAAGACTAAAGTGAATTATCTTTGAATTCTCTTTTTCATATGCAGCTGTACCTGTCCAATAATTCAAGGCAGTATGTGATGCAAATTTCCTGATAGTAGCAATGATAGTACAGTTTAATTACACAGCTTCACACAACATACTGACATTGTGTGGGAGATCTGATCCAGCAATGGAATAAATAAAGGCAAAGTCCTGTTTCCATGTCTCAGCTCTTCCAGTGGTCTAAAGGAAAGCATCTGAATGTAACTAGTCCCAACCTAGATTCAAGAAGGAGTTGAATCCAAGAGAGGAAAGTGATCTTTATTTAGTATTCGACCTTCCTGCCAATGTTTCCATCAAAATTTGCCTCAGGAGTGGAACTAGTTGTTCCACATGGCTATAGGGTCATGGGGTAATGGGCAGAATAGCTTTGATTTACTTTCCCCCTCTCCCCAATGTTCCTGTATATTATTATTTTTATGGAAAAGTAATCAATATCACCAAACGAGAAACATCTTCCAAAAGATCTGTGGTGTGTTTTTTTCTGATTTTTCTTAAAAATTAACATTGTCAAATGTGTGTGAAGCAGGAGAGGTATTCTCTTATGCAGCTCGTCATCTGTAATCCCTTTATAGCTGCAATACAACAGGTAAAAAGAATATATGGTCCAAAACACACTGCATAAATAATCCAGTTTGAGATCACTTTAACTGCCCTGCCTCAGTGCTAGGGGATCCTGGAAATTGTAGTTTATTGTGGTACCAGAGCTTTCTGACAGAGGCAGCTAAATGTCTCACGAAACTACAGCTCCCAGAATTCCCTAGCATTGACTTATTTCTGAAGCGTGTTTTGGACTCATGTTTCAATATTTCACCTGGAGAGAGAAAAAATTCCCTGTACAGTACCCTGAAATAGTATGCCTGAACCTTTCTCCTCGATAGACCACTTTTCTGTTTACAAGAAGGAATGCACCCAAACATGCCAGCTTTCTACCTATATTCTGCAGTGGTACTAGCCAGGAAAGTTTGCCACTTGATTCTTGTGAAAGTTTCTTTTTTAAATGATCTGGAGCTGAGTTGCATATTCTGACAATGCTAGACTGACTGATGAGTGATCTGACTTGGGAGAAAGCCTTTCCATTTCCAGATGAGACAATACATAAGAATAATGAATGAACCCTATCCAAACAAATGCTATTATATTAAGACTAGTTCCTTGCAGCTTTCTTTCTGTTGGTGCAGAAGTTCATGAAAGCCTGGGAAAATGTTTCTGTAACGAGACACATTAACTCCCTTTGGAGGTCTTTAAACAGAGGCTGGATGGGGATGCTTTGATTGTGTGTTCCTGCATGGCAGGGGGTTGGACTTGTGGTCTCTTGCAGCTCTATGATTCTATGATTTTATGACTCCCTCCCACCAAGTTTATCAAGTATGTAGAATTTAGGATAGCATGTAAGTGACTGAGGATGTGATTAAGACATGCTGAGGCCTTAAATGATGTTGTTATGTATCTTTCAAGTAAACTCCAACTTAAGATGACTGTCACAGGCTTTTCCTGACAAGGTTTGTTTAGAAGAGGTCTATCATTCCCTTTCTATGATTTGTCCAAGGTCACCCAGTGGATTTACATGGCTGTTCAATTTGAACATTGCTCCTCCAGTCCTAGCCCAACATACAAACCATTATGCCATGCTGGGTCTCTTACGTTATTGTCTTATTTTATTACAGTATTTAGAGACGCTTCATAATCTGAGACTTTAAACTGTAGTCTTACTTAGATTGTGTGTGCATCTGCGCTGAAGTGACTCCATTCCACTTCTGTCTCAGAGGCTTTCTTTAAGTAAAATCACAGTCCTTTCCAATGGGAAGATCTTGCATACCTTTTGTATGTGTGTAAATACTGGATACTTCTGGGTGGGGCTAATCACCCAAGTTTTTCTTACCCAGTCACTGCCCACTTCCAAGCTTGGTGGCAAGTAGATGAAAGATCCCTCCATCCAGACATGGACGAATTAAGGAAAGTCATGCAATATAAGTCATTGGAGAGGATTTGTAAAATGATATAGTGGGGCTTGGACAAATGCAGCCGTGTGGAATTGGACCTCTAGGGAAGTGAGTCCCATGTAGATGTGCATATGAAGGGGGACTTCAGAACCTTATATTTTTGCTGTTCGTTATCAGCAGTATAAGAAGGCACTGGCACACAACAGCATTTATTCACACAGCTGCACTAGCACAACCATTTGGGATTGCCAGTGATGAGGCCAGGGCATCATAAAGTGCAAGATGGTGCTACCTCTGAAGTCCGAAGATGTAATTCTCTTTATACAGCTGCTCGCAAAAGATGAAAGCCATTATATGAAGCTTCTCCCTGTTTCTTTAGCAGTAAAGCCATTTTCTTCAAAGGGAAAGGGTATACTCTGATGCTGCTCTTAGGGCAAAGGAAATTAGAGTTTTCCAAAAGATTTAAAGCCTTCAAAGCAATGAATAAAAGGAGACAGTTGTTTCTACTTTAGTCCTAGATAATCTAGCTAGTGATATCTGGAACATTCTGTTGGATCTAAGAGTGAACACATCGTCAGAGAGAGTTATTACTTTGGAAATGAAGGAAATGAAGGAAAATATAACTGAACACAAACCACAAGTAATCACTGGCTAGGAAATGGTGCTGCACTGGGTTGTGTTCCGTAGCTGTTTTGTTTCCACTCTGCATATGCACAAACTGAAGACAATTGGATTAATGTTATTTCCAGTTCTAAAAGAATATCCCCTGTCCCCGGCTGTGTTTTTCCTCCAGCATGCCCATGCCTTTGTCATCAGCAAGGGATACAGAAGCTGAAGAAAACACTGTGTGCCATCAATCAAAACACTGGTGAAGAAATGCCTACAGTTTTAACTAGTAAGTAGGAATTAAAAGAATCTTAGAGTCATAAGGGACTCCCAAGGGGCATCCAGTCCAGACCCCTTCTGCCTTGCAGGAATACAAGGAATCCTAGAGTTGGAAGGTGTTGATAGCAATAAAGTAGTTGTAAGTATTTTGCAACTACATAGAGAGATATAAGTAGGAATAAATAGAATCCTAGAGTCAGAAGGGATCCCCCACCCCCTTTGGCCAGGCAGGAAGACATAGGACTCTAGAGTTGGAAGGGAGATAGTAGTAAAATAGTTGTAAGTATTTTACAACGCAATAGAGAGTTGCAAGTAGCAAACAAGCAGTGAAGCAGACAGGTGATTCAAGTTAATCAGCAAAAACATCTGGGTCATCCTGTAACAGCTATAAAAAGAGGTATCCCAAAACCAGACAGAAGAATCGTGCTGGTGCTGGGATGAGATGGCTGTATGGCTAGTTGACAGGATTGTAACTGAAATATGAAGACTTTTCTGCTGTTTGATTCTATGAAGGTATGCTCTGATATTTCTGTTGAATTGTGCTGCAAAGACTGCCTGGAAGCATGCTGAAAGAAAAACTAAAGGACTGGACTGTTTTTATTGCAACTAGGACAAATGGAATTGTGCAAAAACTTTATACGCCGCTGGTGTCAAAGCAATACTAATTGCTCATTCATAAATCCTACTGAGCCAAATCATCTGTTAGGCATTTCTTGGAACGTTGTTTATCCATTCCAAGGTTTGGAGGTGAATTCCGCTACATCTGCTGCACACTCTAAACAGAAGGAATCCTGAGGGCTATTGAGTTTGACATTACTTTAACCACTGCATCCTACAGAAATTCTGGGAATTTGGTGAGGCCTGCAGAGGTCTTGGACAGAGACAGCTAAAGATCTTGTGAATATTACAAATCCCATATGGGAATCCCAGAAGCGCTAAAGGCTAAAGATTTTGCAAAATAGCAAGGACTTTGCAAAAGTGAACATCTGAGCATTTCCATATAGGATGGTGCTACGGTACTTAAAATGGTGTCAAGCTGCTTTATTTCCACAGGGTGGGTTGACATTAAGAAAAATCATGCAATATAAGCCATTGAAGATGATTTGTAAAACCAGGAACAAATCAATAGTAAACTAGTAGTAAACTCATAGTAAACCACTAGTAAACCCATAGTAAACTGCTAGTAAACCCATAGTAAGATAGTAGTAAACCTGTAGTAGACTATTAGTAAACTTGTAGTAGACTGTTAGTAAACCTATAGTAAGCTATTAGCAAATCTATAGTAGGTTGTTAGTAAATCAGAAATAAATTCATAGTATGGGTAGTAGTAACAGGCATATGCTTTTCCAAATAGATCCATTATTGCAATTCCTCCACCTACCAAATTCTGTATCTACTAAATACCTACTCCTAATTCAGTACTGGTTTAATCCATTTCTCTGCTGCCTTTTTTTGACGCTTGGTGGTCTAAAGTCACTATTGGCCCTTTGGGAAAAGAAAGGGGAGGGTTAAATTCACATTATAGGATGTTAATTAACAACAATATCCCACCCAGGAAAATAAAGCTACTCACAATTTACACCCATTGTGTGCTCTGAAAGCATCTTGATTCCAAAGCACTCCAGGAACTTCAAAACCACTCATGCTACTGGTCCCTGTGAAAATCTGGGGGATCAACTGGGTTGGCAATTTTTTTTATTTTTAAAATATTGTACAAATACCCTAAGTGTGAAATTTCCATGATGGTGATTACTTCTGTTCCTCCTCAAGCTTTCAATCAATATTACTTCTATGTGACAATAGTGAGCTTTGCCCCTATAGTATTGGATTAATGTCATAGAAACAGAGAATCTCCGAGCTGGAAAGGATCCTGAAGGATATTTCCAGTCCAAGCCCCTTCTGCCATGCAGGAATAAATAGAGTTGGAATGTGTTGATAGCCGTAAAGTAGTTGTAAGTATTTTACAGCTACATAGATAGTTGTATGTAGGAATAAATAGAATCCTGGAATCAGAAGGTACCCCAAGGGTATTCCTGCCATGCAGGAATACAAAGAACCTTAGAGTTGGAAGATGTTGATCGCAATAAGGTAGTTGTAAGTAGTTTACAACTACACAGGGAGGTATAAGTAGGAATAAATAGAATCCTAGGGGCTTTTTACATTGGCAAGAAAGTGTGACATGAAGTTGCACTTTCCTTAATGCTTAGCAGCTAGACAGCAAGCCCCAGGTGTGCATTTAAAAAGTACAGGGCAGCTAGACTGAGGTTTTTTCTGTGGCTCAGCAACTACATGGGAAGCTGTCAAAACGCTACAAACACAGGTGGAGCAGCTACATGGGCGGCAAGGAACGTGGCTTTTAGCCGCGCTTTAAACATTTTTTTCCCTTGCTGGCTGCGAATTGCGCAATTGCGCAGGTACACCATACAGTCGGAGCTTATCACATGGGGGAGTACAGGACCATTCCGAAAGAGGGAGAAAGTGAGGTCAGTTCGGAAATGCACATGATTACGCACAAGCTCATCACACACAAAACAAGAGAGCATCTACACAAAAAGAAAATGCAGAGTCAATACGAAAGAATTCATCACATGTGAACCTACTGGTCGGCTTTCTGTTGCAAATTAAGGCATCTTGGGAAATGGTAGCAAAGGCTCATGGGAGTTGTAGTCTGTGTTCTGTCAGAGCATTATATTGAGTTGTCTTGAGGTTTCAGCCCTCTGTCCAGGAGGGATTCCCATATGTTCTCCATTCTTGAGCAGAGGCCCCCCTTTTCCAAGTTGACCAGGCACGTCCTCCTTTGCCAGGACACGTCCTACTTTTCCAGCCTTCTTTTTGAAGAGGAAGCAGGAGGGCCAGGCGTGCTCTGGCCAGGCTCTGGGGGTCTCTTCCTGGCTCCTTCCCTCCCTCCCTCCCCGCTTCCTTCCTCCTCCCTTTGGCTGAGAGAGTGTGACTTACAGGGAGGAAGGGCAGCGGTGGTGCTCCAGGTCCTCCTGATGCTGGGCCAGGGCAAGCTGGAAACAGGAGGAGGAGGAGAGGGACCTGGAGCACCTCTGCTGCCCTGCTTCCCTGCAAGTCACACTCTCTCAGCCAAAGGGAGGAGGAAGGCAGCCAGGAGAGAGCCCTGGAGCCTGGCCAGAGTGTGCCTGGGCCTGCCTTCTCCTTTCCCCTTCGGCTGAGAGAGTGTGACTTGCAGGGAGGCAGGGCAGCGGAGGTGCTCCAGGTCCCTCCCCTTCTCCTCCTCCTCTTGCCAGCTTGCCCTGGCCTGGCTGAGCGCCTCCAGTGCCCTGCTGTCTCCCTAGAAGTCACACTCTCTCAACCAAAGGGAGGAGGTGAAGGAAGGTGCAGGCGCACTCTGGCCGGGCTCTGAAGGTCTCTTCTTGTCTTGGCACCTTCCCTCCCTCTGCACTTGTATCGCTGCCTTTAAATGGGCGCTTTAAAGATACAGAGCCCCATTTAACCGTTCAACTACACCTTAGCCTTTAGATGCAATAGGGGTGCTTTTTACATTGGCTAAAAGGGGCGGTCCAAACTCGCCCCTTCTAGCGGCGAGATGAGGCCTAGGCTGCCACACGGGCAGCCCCAGAGGCCTCATCCCGCCGCAACGACCCGCCGCAAAAAAGAGCTCCGGGATCGAGCTCTTTTTTTGCGGCGCGGGAAGGGCGCGATTGGCGCCCTCCCGTGCCGCCAGAGCGTCAAAACGTGCGCAGCGCGTCAGAACGCTGCGCACGTGATGACGCTTGTACGGCGCCACCGTGTAGACGCCGCCATCTTTAAATGGCGGCGTCCATGCGTTTTAGGCTTAGGGAGGGTGTAAAGGCTACGCCCTCCCTAACCCTAAATGCGGGCTTTTTAGCCCTAAAAGCGCCTTTTTTTGCCCGTGTAAAACGGGCCAGCAATGCTGCACCCTTTTTAAAAAAGTAGTGGAGAAATCAAACTACTTTTTAAAGGCACTTCTTCTCCCTTAAAACTCCAAAATAGTGTTTTCATGGCACACTTTCCATTTTTCTCATCTAAAGGCTGGGCTTTCATGCAGCCTTCAACACACCTCTTTTTGCCAATGTAAAATGGGCCAGCTCCTTTTTAAAGCACTTCTTCTCCCTTAAACTCCAAAATAGTGTTTTCATGGCACACTTTCCCTTTTTCTCATCTAAAGGCTGGGTTTTCAAGCAGCCTTCAACACACCTCTTTTTGCCAATGTAAAACGGACCCTAGAGTCAGAAGGAACTCTGATAGTTGTACTATCCCTCTCTGCATGTCAACCTTAAGGCTTGGCAAGTTGTTCACTCCTCATAATTGAATGTATTTTCAGAACTGGACTGAATCCAATAAATGCTATAGACTGAGTAACTCATATTGAATCATAAACGATCATTGAGAAAATATAGCTTTCATTGAAAGCGGTGCATGCTGGCCATGCCACTCTGGCCAATACATGATACATCCACCTGGAGAGTTGCTGTGTGCCAATGGGCATACTTGGATAGGGCTTCTTCTGTCTAGATGGGAACACCCATCTCCTCTTTCTCCTAATCCTCTCTGACAATTATCAATCCCCAATATTATTCCTGCAGGCAGCGTTTTTTCAAAACAACCAACAATAAGGAAACTTTTTTTAAAAAAACCATCCTCACTTTCTCACCTCCAATGCCCTCCCCTTTCAACCTTGGTTTAAGAAGCAACAAAAAACTGCAGGCACCAAAGACCTGTGGATTTTACTAGAAAGAGTGGAGGGAAAGATCAGAACTTGATGGCACTGGAACAAACCTTGAAAGGCTAAGTTCAGTATGTCTCAGGGATGGGGAGTGCATGAATTTCCAGATTATTATTGGACTAGAACTCCCATCAATATATCAGCTATGCTGGCTATTATTGGTGGGACCTGCCATCCAACAATATCTAACAGTCACACATTTCCCATTCAGGTATCTGTTTCTCTAGTTAATACATATTGTCTTTTGTAACTTGTATTATAGTTAATATATGCAATCTGTTTTTCTACAGAAGATGCTACATACCCCACAAATACAGCTGGCCCTCTTTTATCAATGGATTTTTTATACACGGATTTGAGCATACACGGCTTGAAAATATTCCCCAAAAGTATAAATTCCAAACAGCAAACCTTGATTTTCCATTTTATATGTGGGACACCATTTTGTTGTGTCATTATATTTAATGGGACCTGAGCATACACAAATTTTGTTATCCATGGACAGTCCTGGAACCAAACGCTAATGGATAACAAGGGCCCACTGTACTAACCTGAACCAGGTTCAGATACATGCTATTACCAGTACTGATATCAACTGCATTATATGTTTGGATTCAAGCTTCTTCAGATGTGTATGATGAGTTCATGTTTTCTTATACGCAATGGCCATATCTAGATTGGCGCAAAGAACCGCGATAAGGGCTCTTTGAGCCGATTTTAGGGCTAGGGAGGGCGCAGCTTTTAGACCCTCCCTAGCCCTAAAGCATATGGACACCGCCATTTGAAAAAGGCAGTGTCCATACAGACGCGTTGTCAAAGCGTCATCATGTGCACAGCTTTTAGATAGGCTGCGCACATGATGATGCCTTTGCGCCGCAGGAGGGTGCAAATTGCGCCCTTTCCGCAGCGCAAAAAAGGAGCTCCAAATGGAGCTCCTTTTTGTGGGCGGGTCTTTGTCACGGCTTTTAGACAGCCGTGGCAAAGACCCTGGAGAAAGGGGCCGCGATGGCAGCCCCTTTCTCTCTTCAGCCCCGCTTGGAGGCCGCGGGGAACCAGCAGTTTGCCGCTTCCCCGCGGCCTCCAGAAGCTGCGGGATGGGGCTGTAGAGGCTGCCCGTGTGGCAGCCTTGGCCCCCATCCCGCTGCTTTAAGGGGTAGCCACGGACCACCCCTTTTGGGCAGTCTAGATCACCCCATTGGCTTGAATCTTACTGGTGCCCCCAACTAAAATAGGGTCATAATATTAAGGAGATTAACATAAGTGTTGACTCACCAGCCAACAACTGATTGTATGTACAGCACTGTGTAAATTTATAGCACTATATAAATAAAGATTAATAATAATAATAATAATAATAATAAGAATAAGAAGAAGAAGAAGAAGAAGAAGAAGTCTACTCTAGTTCGATCTACTAACAGGACTCAGAACATCATTTCTCGTTGTGTTTTTAATATGCTATTCTAAATTTCTCATCAGGATGCCAGCATCTCCTACCCAGCTTTTATTTTTAGCTGACATTGACTTATTTTTATATTTCATCTTCTTCCATAGGAGGTTTGTGCCCAAATAACATTAGCCATGAAACCAAAGCAACTGCTGTATAACCAGATAGTTTTCATCTAGCCATAACATTGAGATCTAGGGGAAAAACAAAACCATTTCCATGGTTGAGTAAAAGAAATAAATAAGTTCTGACATCTAGGCTTTCTGAAGCATATCCCTAACAAAGATACCAAGCAAAGTAAACAGTTTAAACAGCACTGTAATGGGATGAAATATTATTCACTGACATTTTATGTGAAAGGCACGTCAAGCTGATATAAATGGATGTAACTTAAATGGGCTGGTTTGGACCATACTAATTTGGCCCATTCCATGGAGTGCGGCATGCCATTTCTGCTGCTTCTGCACATTTAAACTGGGACTGTGTTTCTAAATTGTAACCCAAAACTGCTGCGCTGTAATTTAGATATGACATCTCCATATGAAGGGTGGGCTTGACATCTGCGGTTTGAGCCCTGGCTTTCTGAAGGGGCACGTATGTATGCTGTGGGGCGCGCCCATTGAGAAGAATGGGACTTAAGGTCCTGCTTTTTTTTTTTACTAACCATGGGGGGATCCGGAATGGTTCCCCATGGATAGTAAGAGTACACTGTACTAGATGTGAGAGGAAGGTGGGGAATTAGGTATGTAAAGTAATTTCCCTCCTCTGATAGCTAGGTTGTGACCTCGTATAAACATGTAGGACCAAGGGCTAAATACCCTAAAGCAACTGGATCCCTTCTGATCTTGAAAGTTAAGCAGGGTCAGCCCTGGTTTGTACTTGGATGGGAGACTGCCAATGAATATCAGGTGCTGTAGGTTGTATTTTACAGGAAGGAAATGGCAAACCACTTTGTCCTGGCCTAAGAAAACCCTGTGAAATTTATGTGGTTGAGGTAAGTTGACAGGCTACTTGAAGAAACATACACAAACATTCTAAGAATCATTTCTGTCCAACCCAGGCCTATGTCTGTTTTAAAAAATATTGAATACATTTGGCTTGGTCAATGCATAATGTACTAGATGTCCAAAATGTAGAAGTTACGCGTTGCTGAAGTTCAGTTGTTCTAGAACTTGCAACTTTTCTCCTCTTTTGCATGGAAAAAGGGAGACACCACTAATAAGGAATACAAACAAATAGCCTATACTTGTAGAGGGAAAGTCAGAAAAGCTACAGCTCAGGATAAGCTCAGGTTCACTAGTTGGGTTAAAAATAACAAAAGGTGGTGGTGGGAGGCTTGACTATGTGCAGAACAAGAAAAAAATACAAGGAAATGATAGGGCCACTGCATAGTGAAGATGATAAAATGCTAACAGGGGACAGAAAGAAGGCTGACTGTTTAATAGCTTTCTTGCCTTAGTCTTCTCCCAAGAGGATCACCTGTGAAAATATAATAAATCGTACAGTAAGAAGACTACAGCCCAGAATAGAGATAGTAAAGGAATACTTAACTACTGTACTATAAATAAACTTAAGTTTCCAAGGCCAGATAAGCTGTAGGGGGTTAGTAGTGGAGGAATTGCAATAATGGACATATTTGTAAATGTCCATGTCTGTTACTACTACCCCATACTATGAATTGACTACTGATTTACTATCAGTTTACTACTGATTTACTAACAGCTCACTACTGGTTTACTAGCAGTTTACTAATAGTTTACTACTGCTTTGCTAGCAATTTACTACTCATTTACTATTGATTTGCTCCCAGTTTTAAAAATCCTCTCTTATGTCTTATATTGTATGACTTTTCTTAATGTCAACCCACCCTATGGAAATAAAGCAGTTTGACACTGGTTTAAGTGCCATAGCACCATCCTATATGGAAATCCTCAGATGTAACATTCTTTCAGGCAAGCTGGTGAACTGTGAGCTAGACAGTATTATAGTTAGGTGGATCTGTTATTGGTTGATAGACAGGACCCAGAGACTGCTTATCAGTGGTTGCTCTTCACCCTGGAAAGTGGTGAGGTCCCTCAGGATTCTGTCCTGACCCTGGTTATAAAATATCTTTATAAATGAGGTGATGGAATAGAAGGTATGTTATCAAATTTGCAGATTACACCAAATGGGGAGCGGGTTGCTAATACCCCAGAGGACAGGAGCAGAATTCAACATCACTTTGACAGATTGGAGAACTGGGCCAAAATTAACAAAATAAATTTCAACAGGGATAAATGTAAGGACCTACATCTATGAAGAGAAATGAAATGTACAAATATAGGATGAGTGAGATCTGAACTGAAAGCAGTACAGTCGGCCCTATCCATGGATTTTTTTTAATACACAGATTCAAGCATACATGGCTTGAAAATATTTGCCAAAAGTATGAATTCCCAATAGCAAACCTTGATTTTCCATTTTATATAAGGGACACCACTTTGATCTGCCATTATATTTAATGGGACTTGAGCATCCGCGGATTTTGTTATCCATGGGGGATCCTGAAACCAAACCCCAGCAGATAACAAGGTCCCACTGTACGTGTGAAAAGAATCTAGGCATCTTAGTAGACCATAAGCTAAACTTGAGTCAAAAGTGTGATTTTTTTGTTTAATTCTTTCTTAAGGGCGGGATGTTGTGATCTAATATTGTACATGGGTGTTTTATCTTGTTGTTAGCTGCTTTGATTGTTTTATTACAGAAAAGCGGGATAAAAATAAAAAGTTTTATTATTTATTATTTATCATTCTGGGCTGCATCAATATAGTGTCCAGATTCAGGAAACTCGGTTCTGCTTTGATCCAACCTCATCTGGAATACGGTGTCCACTTCTGGCCACCACAGATCAGCAAGAATATCAACAAGCTGAGATGTGTCCAGACAACAAGAGCGACCGAGATGATCAAAGGTCTGGAAAGCAAGCCTTACATGAACAATGGCTTAGGGAGCTGGGTATGTTGAGCGTGGAGGAGAGAAGATTGCAAGATGACATGATAGCTATCTCTAAATATCTGGATGGACAAGAAACTTTTAAAAACTTAGGAGTTTATCAGATGACAGAAATTGGAAGCATAATCCAATAGCAGTCCGAATGCAATCATGAGGTTTCACGTTATTGCGTGAGAGACTACCACATGCATTTTCGGGCAATGGGAAGTCCTTCTGAATGCAATCATAGGATTTCACGTTATTGTGTGAGATACTATCATGCGCAATTTCAAGCAATTTCGGGCAATGGGAAGTCATTCCGAAGGCGACGCGGCATCAGTACGCAATCATGTAAATGTGCTGAACTAGTGAATTCACTCATTTCCGAACTGGCCCCGCTTTCATTTACTGTATTTCGAAACTGAATTTCCTCCCGCGTGATAAACTCCTTAAACCGTCGTACAAGGTTGCGGTCCCATTAATGACTAGGCTTTTTGGAAGGGCCAGAGTCAGCCACCAGGAATAACAAGCAGCAGAATGGCTTCCAAGCCACTGTCCTGAGCAGAGGGATGTGTGGCCCTTTCATCCATTTTGTTCCTCATCATAGCAGTAGAACCACCACCAACAACAAACCTGTGTGGCCCTAGCCCCCCTCCTTGCAACAACAACAAGGGCTTCCCTCTGAGAGAGAGGAGGAGTCTCCACCCCACTCCCTCCCCACATCTCCCAACCAAGGGGGCCCAGGAGACCAAGGCTGGCCAAGGAGACTGAGGGGAGGGGAGAAGAAGACAGGGCTGTCCTCCCCTTTCCTCCACTCCAGGGCAAGAGCTGAGGCAGAAGGAGAAGAAGAAGAGCCTTCCTCTGCTGCTGCTGCTGTCCAAGCTCTCCTTCTTTCTCTCTGCTGCTTTTCTGCTCCATTCAGTCTCTGAGCTCCACTTGGGATTTGGGGGATTTAGCAGCAGAAGAGAGGGAGCCCTCCTCCTGAGCAGCTTTCTGCTCTTTGGCCAAAGGGAAGCAGGTAGGAGATGCCGAGCACTGGAAGAAGGGGGAAAGGGAAGGGAAAAAGGCTTTTCTTCTTCTTCTTCTCTCCCCTTCCAGCCTGCCTTCTTCCTCCCCTCCTCTCAGCCTCTGGCGCTTGGGGAAGGGGAGGGCAGGCTGAGAGTAGATGGGTGCAGGAGGTAGAGGGGCCCAAGGGGGGCATCTTGCAAAAGGAGACCATCTGTCTGTCTTCTATCTATATCTATCTAGTATCTATCTCTGTTATCTATCTGTCATCTATCATCTATCTACCATCTATCTAGCTATCATTTATCTACCTACCATCTATCCACTATCTATCTATTACATATCATTTATCTACTGTCTGCCACCCATCTATCTATTATTTATGTACTATCTATTGTCTGCCTATCATCTATCTAGTATTTGCCTACTATCTATCATCTATCTATCTATCTATAATTTATCTGTCAACTATCTATCATCTATCTACCATCTCTCTATCATTTATCTACTGTATACTATCTACTATCTATCTATCTATCTACCATCTATCTATGATCTATCTATCTTCCTGTCTGTCTATCTACTCTCTATCATTTATCTACTGTCATCTATCTACTATCTATGATCTGTCTACCATTTATCTGTTTATCTGTCATTTACTTATCATCTATCTATCTATCTGTCTATCTACTATCCATCATCTCTCTGTCATTTATCTATCTACTAGCTATCATCTGTCATCTATCTATCTATCTATCTATCTCCTATCACCTATCTATCTATCATTTACCTACCATCCATCATCTATCCATCTATCATTTACCTACCATCTATCATCATCTATCTATCATTTACCTACCATCTATCATCTATTATCTATCTATCTATCTATCTATCATTTACCTACCATCTACTATTTATCTATCTATCATTCACCTACCATCTATCATCTATTATCTATCTATCTACCTATCAACTATCTATCTATCTATCTATTATCTATCATCTGTCTGTCATTTATTATATATCTACTATCTATCATATGTCTACCATCATATACCTACCATCTATCTATCTATCTATCTACCATCTATCTATCTATCATCTATCTATCTATCTATCTATCATCTATCTACTATCTATCATTTTACTATCTATGATCTACTATCATCTATCTGTCTACTATCTATCTACCATTTATATATCTACTATCTATAATCTATGTTTCTACCATCTACCTATCTATTTTCTATCTCTCTCTCTATTATCAATTTATCAATCATGTCCAGGGATCCTGCTTCCTTTGTTCACCTTTCTTTCTTTGTTATTATGCAAAAGGATCTTGTAACACCTTTGAGACTAAAGAAAGAAATTAGTAGCATGAGCTTTCTTAGGCTTGAGTCTACTTCCTCACATGCCTCTGAGGATTTTGGCAAGGCTACCAAAGCTCAGGCTACCAACTTCTTGCAGTGAGTCTCAGAGGTGTTACAAGATCCCTGTGCATATTGATTTTGCGGACTAACACAGCAATGCCTTTGATTTCTTGGTTATTATAAATGTTGTCTGCCTCCCAAGTGATTTTAAACTTATGGTGGACCCTTGAATAAATTTATCATAGGGTTTTCATGGCAAGTTTCGTCATAGGGGGTTTACTATGGTCATCCTCTGAGGCTGAGAGAGTGTGACTAACCCGAGGTCACCCAGTGATTTTGCATGGATGAGTGGAATTTCTTTCCTTAGGCATTATTATCGTGACTGTGCCCCAGAGATGACCTGCAAACCAAAACTGTCCACATTTTATTTGGCAGTCAATTCCAATGAGTTTTGTGGGATTTACTCCCCAGTGATTGCAGCCTTTGATGGATAGATGTGGGCTTTCAGGGTAGGGACTGTCTTTGGCTGGTTGTGTTGGTAATAATGTGTGACTTTTAATTCTCCAAAGCTCCTTAGTATTGCAGCCAAGTGCAAGAATGTGGTGAGATCACTGTTTCTTTAAAAGTGTGGAAGGGCTTTTCTAAAATGTGAATTGGTGTGATCATCAGGGAATTGCATTCCCTTCTACATTCTGTTGGTGTAACTGTGTAACCTGAACTCATGCCTGTTTATTGGCAGTAAAGTGAGAAAAACTTTTATTCTGCTACATGCAGATCTGGTAGGAAGACAGCCTGAAGTACCTTGCTCCCTTACTCTCTCTCAGTCTTAGTGTTGTCCATTGTAAAAAGTTGGTTTGGATACTGATAAGATACAGAACTGGAAAGAACTTGGCTCAAGGGTGGGCTGTATAAATATTGACTATGGCAGTTTAGTTGAACAGAATTGTCTTGGGATGGGTTGTGATGAAGAAAAAAAAAGTATTCTGTGTGAGATGACAGGTATATATGTCAAGCCAGTTATGTGGATAATTTTAAAAAGCTTTCAAGAGCTGTGCTGTTCATCTTAGGGATACCTGGATGGAGTTGAAGGGAAATATAGAAAGTTGGCGGCTCTATACGTGAGAAATTTGAATAAAGAAATCTTGGCTCTGGCTCTCATTGTAAAACAGTGAAATGGGAACATTGTGTGTTACTGTATTATTCTTTTTGAAATGTCATGGCATGTTCCTACTATGTATTTTGCTTGTCTTAATGTGAGATGTGGCTCAGTTCATGGGCCTGATGAAGCACTTGATTCCCACAAACATGGGAGCACATGGTGGTGGTTTGAAATTTGAAATCCAGACCTTTATGGTGATTGTTTCATATGGCAAGCCAGTTGTGTGTGGATGTTGGCCATATATATTTTGTCATGCCACTGAACACTCTCCAAACCTTGTGATTTGTGGTGGCAAGGTCCTGGATCTGTATGGTGCGTGGGTTATATGGATAGCCACATGGAACAGAGTCCTAGTGGTTTGGATTGAAAGAGGCCTGCCTGGAGTAAGTCAATGTTAAGCCTAAGAACTTTTTGAAGACTGAAAAGACCTCACATATTTATGTCGCTGTGATCCCAGTTGCATAAAAGAAGATCTTCCCATGGAGAAGAAGATGACAACGATTCAATCATGCTGACTGGTGTCTTGTCATATCTATACAACAGAAGACAGATTTTTGGATTTTATATGTTCTATAAATAATAAATTGGCAGGTTGGGTTCTTGGAAAAACCTGCACGGAGTTCTGAGTCTCTTACAATTAAAGTGATAATTATGGGAAGATGGTGGGATAATGGTAGGTGAAACAGCCTGGAGTTTTTAAAAAGAAGATCAATAATTACCCCTTAGGTTGTATCTCCACTCTAGAGCCTGAACACTGTAGGAGAATAAGAGAGGCATGTGTGTCAAAGTAAGCTGTATTAGCACATTTTCCACTTTGCTTCCAACCCAAGAAAAGTGTGTGTATCAGTGTATGTGTATTCTGGGTCAAGGTAACTGGTCTCCTCATGCTGTACTGAAGAACCACTTTGGCTGGAATGGCCTTTTTTTGGCTTTAATCCAGGGATGGGAAATACACACCCTACAGGCCTTATGCAACCACTGAGGAAGTCATGTATGGCCTGTGGCTGATTTTTGATTTTTGATTTTTTTTAAATTTTTTTTTTTGGGGTGGGGGGAACCGAATTAGGCAGAACAAACACTTTTCTAGCCGCCCAAAAATACAATCCAGGGGACTTTAAAAAGTTATTTTGGAGATCCTCACTCAAAAACAGCATAACCCCCTCAACCCATCTTGAAGTAAGCAGAAATTATTATTAACCTTTATTTATATAGCGCTGTAAATTTACACAGCACTGTACATACAATCATTTAATTAGATGGTTCCTTGCCTTCATGCTTACAATCTAAAGAGACACGACACAGAAGGGGAAGGGAATGGTGGTGGGGAAGGGGATCAAATCCAGCAATACTTCACTCCCTCTAAGGCCTGGACCAAAGTGGATGGACTGGAGGGAGGGCTCGGCTTCTTAACACATAATAATTAGGGCACAGCATCCTGGGGCAGAGAAGGGCACATGCCTGGGAATGCTTCCCTAAACAATATAGTATTTAACTCAATTTTGAAACTAGTTAGAGAAGTAATGAGGCACACATGTGGGGGAAGAAGGTTACAGGAGTGAGGGGCAGCAAGTGAAAAGAGACGAATCTGGGGCAGGGCAGTGGAAATCCTAGGCTGGAATGACTCCTGGTTGCCTTTCTCTTACTGGTAAATATGTCATTGGGTCCTGCCAAGAGTCCAGTGGAGGTTAAAGTAACATTCTAACTCTCACAGTGTGTCTGTCTCTGCTCTATTTCACTCAGAGCAAAATGGTTTAGTATCTTTAAGAGCATAAGAAAAACTGTTATATGACACCAAAGGTTTGTCCAATCTAATATCTTGGTTTTGTCATGCCCAGTGACCCAGATGCCTGTAGGTAAGCACACAAGCAAGACTTGAGGGCAGCATGTTTCTTCTCCCCTTTTTCCCAGAAGTTTGCATTCGGAAGCTCATTACCTCTGATCTTGCACATAGTAAGCAGCCATTCCTATAAAGCAGGAATTTATTATTGTTGTTGTTGTGTGCCTTCAAGTCATTTCTGATTTATGGTGACTTAAAGCTATCATGGGATTTTCTTGGCCAGACTGATCATGGGATTTCTTGGCAAGACTTGTTCAGAAGAGGGTGCCATTGAGGCTGAGAGCATGTGACTTGCCCAAGCTCACCCAATGGGTTTCATTCATACCATTACAGTTCTTCATGAATTTGCTTGATCTGTCTTTCAAGACATCTTAGTTGGCAGCCATCATTATTCTGTCTTGTGCCAATCAATTCCTCACAGTTTAACAGTTTGCAGTTAATGATGTGAAGAAGTACTTCCTCTTGTTAGTCCTTGAATCTGCAATAATTCAGTTCAGTTGGATTATTCTCAGTACTGGCTTTGTGAAAGAAAGTGGGAGAAGAAATGTCCATCTTTTGTAATTTTATAAACCTGTCATGTTTGTTCTCCCTTGTTTGCCTTTAGACCAACCAATAACAGCATTGGATATTGTGACCCATCCGTGTAGGGAGTTGTTTGAGCTCCTGATCGCCCTTTTCTGCAGCTTTCGCAACCACTGGGATCACTAGGGTTGGTGCCAGCCGATGTGGTCCACTTGGGGATCCTGGGGAGGGGCTTCCTTCCATCTCTCCAAGCCACTTACACACATGCTCATTTGTCCGCTGCTGCTTATCTCATTTCACCCCATGCATTTGAAGCTCAGTAGGTGAGAAACGAGAGGCCTCAATCATGACCTTTCCTTTCTCTACCCACTCAAATACATGGGGTGAGATGAGCAAAGTGGCACTAGTGGAGGGTGAGTGAGATGGAGGCAGACATTTCAGGAGTATGGGGAGCAGTGGTGTCACCTAGTGGGGCTTGAAGCTCCACACCCCCCTAGTAGTAGTGACATCCCTGTTCTCAACTTTTCAGTTGTAGATTTGATCTGCAGGAACTTTGATCAATGGTGGACAGAACAGAGAATGGTTCCCCCCGCCCCTATAAATAGAACAGAGAATTTTTTCTATAAAAAGATTTCCTTCTTCCCCTACAAATTAGCTGGAAGTAGGGAAAGGTGGAACTTGCTCTTCTTCCCCTTCATTCACAGTGTCTGCTCTGGCTATAGATCCATATTGTTTCACCACAAACTGAAGATTAAGCCTGGGCTCAGTGTGAATAAAGTGTGAATAAAGCTTGACATTGTAGGGTCTAACCTTGTGGGCCTTGTATTACTAATAAGCATTAAAAGGAATTTGTTGACCTTGGTTATAAAGACCAACCAAGGGTCCCAGTTTTGGGAAGAGAGTGGGATACTACTAGTAATTACTACTACTACTATTACTACTAATAATAACAACAACTACTACTACTACTAATAATAATAACAATAATACATATGGCTACCATTCCTCTAACAAGCAACCTTGGACTGGAAAAAAGGGCCATGGGATAGCTATTTTGGGTAAATAGTATATTTCTGCAACATCTGGAAAATCCTGGCTTGGGAGTTCCCTTGGCTACGTACAACTTGGTGGGAAAATATATGGAATCCTGGCAGGCATATATGCAGTTTCATAATCTTTAGAATTGGACAGGACAAGACACTCATCCATATAGCTTTGGGAGGGAAATTATATTGGCAAGGTCAGGGCAAAATGGGCTTTCTTTTAATGCTTTGCCCTAAAATCTTGGATTGCCAGATGTCTGAAAAAAACCAAACTTAAAGTAATGCTGATTAATGAAAGCCCTCACATTTTATTTAAAGCAGATCCCTACTATCTAATGCATTAAATCCAGCATGTATATGTACATACATTAGCTTAGCCTCATATGTCTAGTTTTCTTTCTAAGTCGGAAATGATTTGAAGGCACACAGCAATAACAAAGGCTTATGGTCTTCCCTGTGTGGTACAGTGGGCCCTTGATATTCACTCAGGTTTGGTTCCAGGGACCCCTGTGGTTACCATGATCCATGGATCAAGTCCCATTAAATACAATGGCTTAGTAAAATGGTGTCCCATATATACAATGGCAAAATCAAAGTTTGCTTTCTGGAATTCATATTTTTTAAAAAATATTTTCACATTGTGGATACTTGAATCTGTGGATAAAAAAAATCTGTGGATTTTGAAGACCAACTGCTCTTTTCCAGCTCTAAGAATTTAACTTGTAAATACTGTTGCCACTGTCTTTTGAAGGGGCAAAAAAGCAAAAAAACAACAACAGTGAATTTATGTTGTGGTGGCATATTGGCTAGCTCTTCCTTTACTGTTTTTGGAAAGTGCAGGGTGGCAGTAAGACGCAAAGTGTTTATCATATATATGATCACAGTACCAAGTTAGCTCCATGCTGTCATCCTCCGGCCTATGAGGGAGTGAACAGGCAGGCCCGAGTCCATCAGGCCTTTCCTGAAGAAGAATAGCCCTTCCTCCAGTCCATCTGCCTTGATCCAGGCCTCAGAGGGAGAGAAGAACCACTGGACCTCACCCCCTTTCCCACCACTATTCCCTTCTCCTTTTGTGTCATGTCTTTTTAGATTGTAAGCCTGAGGGCAGGGAACCGTCTAATTAAAAATAATAATTGTAAGCTGCTCTGATAGCCTTTAGGGCTGAAGAGCGGGGTATAAATACCACAAATAATGATGATGATGATGATGATGATGATGATGATGATGATGTAGTAGTTTTTGGAAGGAAAACTAAGTCAAATCTGTTTAAGTATTCAAGAAAACCCTCATCTGTATTGGTGCAAGGCAGTGTGATCATGAGTTTCAAGACTTGGAGTTTTATGTTTTAGTGAACAGGTATTTGATATTTTAGAGTCACATTTGGGTAGACTGGAAGGGTGTAAGACTTGATTGTGTTCCCCAGGATTTGGAAAAGCAGTGTTTTGACATGGTTTAGGCCTGTGCAGACCAGCCTGAAAGGCTAGCTTGGGGGTGGAGTCAGGGTGTTGTGTCCAGATGATGCATGTCCCGACTTTGACTCCAGGGCTCCATGATGCTGTGTGCCACTCTGCACGGCACACCGTGTCCATATGACACAGCGATGAAGGAGCATCATATAGCCCCAGCTATGGCACTCTTTTATGCCCTTGAAAGGCCAAATCGGGGCTGTGGCGTGTGGTTGCACGCCTTTGCATATCCTTTGAAGCTGGAAGGATATTGGTTATATGCAGAACATGAAACCTTACGCTGACATTACCTTCCTCAGCCAGCAATGTGTCCTCTTCAGTTTGAGAGGGTCATAACAAATTTTGGCTGATGGAGTCATAAAGTCCTAGCGATATCTATCCTTTAAGAACTCAAGCAGGGAAACTAGCCTTAGTAGAGTTGCTGTTGGTCCTGCTTTGGGAGAGTATCAAAACTGCAAATGTTAAAAATTCCACAACCAATTTCCATCAAGGTGTAGGTTGGTTTACTATGATATTTAAAATGGAATATGGAGAACAAAAGAGGGAAAAGAAATAGCATGCAGTTGGCTAGATGCATCCATTATAGCAAATTATACTACTTTGTATTATAAGATCAAAGATTTCATGAAATGGTTTTTTTGGCAACATACAAGAAACATTCCAGAATGCTTCATGAATATTATAAAAATGAATCATTCTTTTTGCAGATTAAACGATGCATAAAAATAGATTAGTCTCTGACTAGGCATCCACATATGTTGTTGCCATGAAGAACATTTTTGGCTGTTATTCTTAAAGTTGCAATTCTTCTGCTTTAGCATGTGAAAAGTTTAGTGGTTGAAGTTTTCAGGTTTCAAAAACACTTTTAATGTCTTGAGAACATTTAAAAAGTATGCCAAGATAAATTTCACATTCACTTTTTGAAAGGGAAAAAGAAATGTGATAGAACCCCAGCCTCTTATCAAGTCTTGCATTGCGTCTATTAGAACATGTTTGCCAAGGCAGAAGTTCAATTTTTTAATCATATCCAATAGTAGATAATAGTAGATAGATGATGATCATCACCATCATCACCATCATCACCTCATCATCATCATTTAAATCGAACACTTGCTGTATATAGTGTACTCTTTATATCTAGGGATTCTGTATCCATGGATTCAACCATCCACAGCTTTAAAATATTTTAAAAATATGTACATTCCAGAAAATAAACCTCGATCTTGCCATTTTATATAGGAGACATCTTTTTACTCTGCCACTGTATATAATTGGACATAAGCATCCACGGATTTACCGCATACACTCGACTATAAGTCTACCTCATGTATAAGTCGAGGGCAGGTTTTGGGGCCAAAATTATGGATTTTTCCATGACCTGTGGATAAGTTGAGGGTAAAACTTGGAGGCTCCTTCAGTGTTTGCATGTGTGCATGTTGCAAGAGAGACTTTAATTGAGGTTTTTTGCTTTCAGCTTTCTTTTCATCCTTCTCTGTCCAGACAAGGGGCACGAGAGGGACTCTGTTTAAAAGCAATCAGTCACACAGGACTCTTTCTGCTTGATGCAAGAGAGAAATAAACTACCATACTGACCCATACTTAAGCTGACCTGGGATTTTGAGGTACATTTTTAGGGATAAATTTCTCGACTTATAGACAAGTATATACAGTAGGTATCCACTGCGGATCCTGCAACCAAACCCTCAGCAGATACAAAAGCCATACTGTAAATGCTTATTACAAGGACAGTGAATCTTAATTTGCATATACTTGTAAAAAATAATTGATATCATTTTAGATGTTAATAAGATACATATGAGGATTTGCATAGTGCAGTCCTACAGATCCACACAGAGATAACTCCTACCATATTCACTGAGGATAATGCCATTCATGTGTATAGGACTTCAGCTCCAGTGACCATCACAAGATGGAGACTGAACGTATGTTGTTTTTGTAATAAGATTCACATTTTTGTCATCGATTCAACCTGATTCTACTTGGAATGATTTACAATCAGGCTTTGGGCAATTTATGATAGTACATTTAGAGCTGGATAAGGAAAACTTTGGACTATTTAGGGGGGAGATGATGAGAATTGGAGGCTTAAATTCTGGATTAATCGCCAAATCTCTTCTGAACAAACTTGCCAAGAAAACCTGGTGATAGGTTGACATTAGGGTTGACATAAATTAGAAATGACTTGGAGGCACACATCATCATCATCATCATCAACAACAACATCAACAACAAGAACAGTGTTCCTTTCTCTATGGGTTTTATTGATTTATTTATTAAAATGTTTATGTCTTTGCACTATAGCCAAACTTTAATGTGCAACAGATACGTTAGTTTCCATAAATTGGTTAATATCGCCTCGAAAGTCTATAATTTCATAATCAGTACCAGAATTAAAATATGTTGGAATGTTATAGAGTTACTTAAAAGTTCCTCTTCATTTATGGTGGGGAACGTTAGCCCACCAGATGTTGTTAGATTCTATCTTCCATCAGCTTCAGTCAGCATGGGGATTGGTCAGGGAGGATGGGAGTTGTCATTCAGCAAAATGTAAAGACCTGCTCTACATAAGCTGATACAGTTTGATAACATAAAGTATAATATAGTTTACTTTAAATATGCATACACAGTATGTGTGCCTATTGTAATTTTAATAAGCTCCTCCACCCATTTTCTTCTTCTGGCCAGTATTATAATATTTCCAGGCAAAGACTATTGCTGAATTTAAATAAACTCCCAAATATGCATGAAAATGCATTTGCCACCTTTAGAAATGTCAGATTTCTGGCACAGAGAGCAACTTGTGTTCCTCTCAGGTTTCTAGAACACTGTGTATTACTAGTCATAAAACTGTCTTTCAGTGCTTCAGAAAGTTACAGGTCTGCATGAAAATTATTGCATCCCTGAAGATAGGCAGAGATTGGCTCTTATACATGAGTTTAGGCCCTGCTAAATAGTTTTGTTACATACATCTGTTTAGGCCATCTGTATGTCATAGAACAGAACACTTCTAAGAACTGGGGTCTCTTCATGTGAAGAGAACACAAGTTAAAAATACATTGTGTATTTTAGGACACTTTAGAACATCTGCCCTACATCCAAAGCTGCAATCTCAAGCAACCCAACACTGCTTTACAAAGGGCCAGGAGGCATCTGGTTTGCTTTCCCATTCATGCAGCCCCCCCCCCCCTTGACCTCCCAGATTGCTTTCATTCTCCACAATTCCTACCCAGGGAATAAACAGTATTTTCATTTTGTTAATTTCACAACTCATCGCCCCCCCCCAACCATTACTTGTGCTTCCATTTTTCATTCTAAAGGATGAGGCCATGTGTGTCTTTGCGTACAAGAGCTGCCCACACCCACCTGCCTAGGGGTTTCCTTTCCTCTTTGGGCACCCCTCTGCTCCATCTTCCCATCAGGGCAAATTGTACCACATTTGACAGTGAAGGCAAGTGGTGTTTGATAAGAAAAGGCAGAGCTGGAGGCTGTGAAAACAAAAATGGCTATGGCCGTATCAAAACTGGGGAACTCGGCTAAAACAAAAGACTACTGAGTGACCAAATTTTACATATCGCAAAAGGGCTCGGAGGGAGGCACAACTCAGGGCGTCAGCAGCAATCATGTTGACTGGGTTAAGGAAGATACTACCCTGAACATAGAGCCAGAGTGGTATAGTGGTTTGAGTCTTGGACTGTGACTCAAGACCAGGGTACAGATCCTGGCTCAGCCATGGAAACCTTCGGAATGCCACACTCTCTCAGCCTCCTGGGAAGGCAATGGCAAACCTTCCCTGAACAAATCTTGCCAGGAAAACTCCATGATAGGTTTGCCTTAAGGTCACCATAAGTTGGAAACAACTTGAAGTCACACAGTAACAACAAACGTGAACCCAGAGTGTCTTACATTGGAAAGAATACAGCTGTTAGGTCTATGAGGGTACTGTCACTATACATTTTCAGCAGTTTATTTCTGCTTTTATTTCCATGGCTCCATCCTATGGAAGGCTGGGATTTATAGTTTGGTGAGGTACTTAGAATTATATGATATAGAGAGCTCTAATACATTCCCCTGCATTACAGCACTGGCACTCTCTCCCCTCTCCCCGTTCTCATTCTCTCTCTCTCTGGAGTATACCCTAGTACTACTACATGCAGTACCAGTAACTGTTTTAATATAAATGCCAGGAATCTTTTGTACTAGGCACACCTGCTCTCCCAGTAAGTTCAAAATTAGTTGATTCCAAATTTTGTAACGTGCTAATGTCCAAAGTATTCATTTTTTAAAAGTAGGCCTCTTTTATAAAATTGTTCATGCAATGTATGGCCACCATGTTGTCAGTTTTCTTGGAAGAGTCTGCAGTGCTCATCCTCCCCATTGATTATCTTGTTTTATTTTTCTTTGATTTGTTTATAAAGGGAAAGTGGGATCTCATGTTCCTTGATAAAAGGAGAAATTATATCTATGGATTCTTTTTTCTTTTTTTCTTTTGTAAGCAGTATGAAATCATGGTTTCTTTCCAGGGAGCCATGGACTTAAATGGTTGTTACTGCCAAGATCTTCACTAGCAGTTCTGGCATGTTCAGTCTCTATACAGTATACATAGCTTGCCAGTAAATCATGCTTATCAAGACAGAGTCTCTTATTCTGTGATTACGATTTTTCCTTTCCCTATTTGCCTTTTTAATGGCTAATTACCCGTCTTGTCTGGCACAATGTAATCTTAAAGTTGGCATCACTTGCCAGAACAAACTACATTTAGGAATACAGACCTTCTGTGTTGCTTCAAATGTTGGCACTCAACAAGAACTTCCTCTGTTGTAGACGAGGAGTCTGTGGGTTTGGTGGCCTCTGTTGAATCCTATCAAGAATAAAAGTTCAGTTTCTCCTGTTCGAAAAAATATATCATTCAGTGTTGTTAATTCCACTCTTGGTAACATGCTTTGAAGATTTTAGTAGCTGTCTGTAGTTTTTAGTTCTCCTCTACCAACCCCTTCATCCTCTTTTCCTGAAGAAGGGGAATAGAGCCAATTAATAATGTATCTAGACTGTATTTCACTGCGACTCATTTGCTTTCACGTTGGTACCCCACAGTCTGGCCCTCTGCACCCCTCCTCTTTTTCAATATCAAGTTGACATCAAAATGGATGTTTGAGGCATGTAGCTGAGAGAGTGCTCCCAGTGTGGGAAACTAGCCATGCCGTAAAAGGCGATCTATGACCGTATTTGGAGATCTAAGAGGCTCAGCATGGAGAAGGCTCATGAGCACATAGCCAATGATAGATCGGTCAAGATGGGAATCTGCATAATCCCTTCATTGATAGAAATGATGGTGGTTGATAGATGAACAAAAAACCAAGAATACCTCCCTCTGGAAGCAATATCCCATTGTTCAGAAACATTTGCACTGATTATCCAGCCATTCACAAATTCCCATTTCATTCTTCATTCCTGGAAACCCAAATCTGCTCTGAGATGTGCTTTGCCCTATAAATATTCCAGTTCAGGTACCCCAATTTGGTCTCACTTGAGTTCGGACAAACTGTGTGTCAGTTTCTCGCTTGACTCCTCAGCATTGCTGGCCACTGGCCACAGGTACCTGCTGAGACAATTCATTTTATAGCCCCCCCCCCCCCCCGATTGGAGGCCCACTTTTGGAAACAGTACTGTATCATCCTTTGCAATCTGTTCCATTGCTATTTACTACCATCTTTTATGTTATTAGTTCTTGGATGTGCTCATGAGTGAATGTCTTTGTGTGAATTGTGATTCCCTTTTATTACAAATAAAACTACATTTGGACGCACTCTTAAGTTCTTTTTCAGTCTGAGGTTGAAAGTGCACAGGGTATTAAGACCTCAGTCAGGATTATCTTGCTCACAGCTGGCATCCTTAAGTAGCATATTGCTATATGATTGCATTAAAGTCCTGGGAAAAGAAACTTATCATCAGTGGTGCCTCCTAGTGCTTAGCAAGTTTGCTATGTGCTTCTGCCATCATGTTCAGCATGTCATGACAAGCAGTATGTCCTATATCAAACTTTGCCTTCTAGGTTGGTCACAAAATTAGATCATGCCCTGTTTACTTCTGTTATGTATAATAAATGATGAGTACAGTACTTAGTTGCTTCCTTATTCTGTAAGTATGTATAGTTTTACTATGCTCCAAATGGTGACATTTGGCCCTTTAGACTCTTCTAGAGTCTGTCCTTTCATTCATTAATTCAGTGATATTTTAAAATGGTTTCCAGTGCATAAGCCAAATGTAATGGTCTGATTCACGTCACACTGCAACATGAGAGAAGTGTTAACTTGCTCTTGGGATAACAGGCTAATCTAAATGACCTTTAACATACTTTGAGAAGACTGGAAAAACATTGGAATCATACTGCTTTGGCTTTAGAATTGAGAAGATCTGCTAGCAAAAGGACATGAAGGAACTGCAGCACACAGTGCCTTTTCAACTGCCCATGAACCATGTGGATAGGCCTCAAGCTGGAATGAGTGAACTATATATGATGTGGAAACCAAGAGGAGGCTGTGGCTTCCTAGATATATCATTGGATCCGTTTTTTTTAATTTCCATCGGTTACAGTTGGGGATTTAAAATAAAACCACATTATTGCTGTTCACAGTGTTAGAAAGTTCTTAGATTGTTTCTTGCAAGCTGCAAGCTGTTGTATTCTGGTGATTCTTAAGTCTGCACCAGGATTTGTGAGGAGGGTTTTTTTCCAAGGTCTCTGCACAGGTATTCTTATTTTTATTCTTATTCTCAAATTTTTCCCAGTTTGAGACTCAAAGCAGGTCAAAACAGTTAAAAAAGACATAGTTTGGGTTTTTTAAACTTAATGAATCAATTCTCATTAACATGAAAGCTTCTTGTCAGAACGATTAAGTGTGATTAACAAATCATTCATTCATTTATTTGGAGTACTTTGCAAGATGTTAGTGAAATTTGTAATTATCTAGTTCAGTGTACAAATTTGTGTGGCTTTTGATGCTTGGATGTTACAAGTTACATTTGCTCTTATGGCTTTATTAAAGGGTTGAATGAGAATCTATACATGTACAGTGAACATGTGCTTAACACTAGCTGGTTTATAGGCATGTGTGCAGAAGTTCTTTAATGTTGGTTCATTATTATCGATGAACCTCTTGTTGACTGCTGTGCACTGCATGACCATGGCACCTCCTAAGCAGTCTTTTGCCTTGAGAGACAGTAAGCATACAAAATGCCTGGAGAAAGAAAGAATTAAGAGAAATCATTGTCCAAACAGAGAAGATAATGATTTCTCTTGATTCCTTCTTTCTCCCAGCATTTTGTGTGCTCATTGTCTCTCTTCATCCAGCACTAAACAACCCTCTTTTTCCCAAGGGGCAGGATGGTGGTATGTTGTGTGTGTGTTGTTTGTATTCAAGCCTTTTCTGACTTATGGTGACCCTAAAGTGAATGCATCACAGGGTTCTCTTGGCTAGTTTCTCTGAGTCTGAGAGAATGTGACTTGCCCAAGGTTACCCAGTGGGTTTTCATGGCCAAACAGGGATTCAAAACCTGATCTCCAGAATCATAGTCTGGTGCTCAAACCACTACACCATGCTGGACGGGAGCGGGACAGTTGGAATACCAAATAGCTCTCTAGCATGGCTGATGAGTATGGTGGAAGTGAGTCTGAAGTTACGATTCCCAGGGCACAGTATAATAATATACAGTATGTGGATGTAGCACTCTCAATGCATGTATTAGCACTACAAGTTCAAACTCCAGGAGAGAACGCTCAAGGAACAGTTGAGCACAGGAAACTCCCAAATACCAAGATGATGCCAAATCATGCCAAAGGGATTTGGGCCATCACTAAACTGAACTGAACTATGTGTTCTAGATAATCAGTACAATCTCTGTAGGAGCCTCTTTTAACCATGGTATGCTGAGATGCTTTGTCTAGACTCATTTTTAAATAAATTGACTTTTTCTGTAGAGCTTCTCTGGCTTTTCTTTGTGGTACAGTATTACGTCTCGGTTTGAAATTTGTTTTAAATTAAAAAATATTCCTCTGTTTAATAGGATGTTAATGTTAAATTGGGAATAATGCTTAATGCAAGTATAACTTGATTCTTAACTGCCTTTAGTGAATTCTGACCAATCTTCTTTAATACAGTTGTCCATTGTTACCAAAAATGCCAGGGTCCCAGAGGGGACCCATAAACAATATTTGGAGTTGCAATCGATGAAGCGAAGAATTCGTTCTATGCTGCTCGTATTGCATCGGCAGAGTCACGTCCAGCAGAGATTTTCAGGGTGGTTAAAGAACTAATTCGGCCCCCTCCCACCCTGAATCCATTATTAGAATGAACGAATGCCTGCTGTGATGCTTTTAATGACTTTTTTGCAGATAAGACCTCTCAGATAAGGGCCAATCTAGACGCCAACATTAATATAGAATCTATAGACGAGGTGTCCAGTGACTCCGTGGACTCAATTAGACTGGATCACTTTGAGTTTGTTAGTACTGAGGACGTGGACAAGCGCCTTGGAAGTGTTAGGAAGACAACGTGCCCTCTCAATCCTTGCCCATCTTGGATGACCGTCCAAGGAGGGGATGCAGTGATGGCAAGGTTCAGCTTGTCATCAATGCATCCCTCAGGGAGGGCAAATTTTCAGCTACTTTGAAGCAAGCAGTGGTTAAACCACTTCTGAAAAAGCCCTCCCTGGATCCCTTGGTAAGAAACAACTATAGACCGGTCTCCTTGTTACCATTCTTGGGCAAGGTGATCGGGAGAGCAGTTGCCTTCCAACTCCAAGCTGCCTTGGAAGAAGCTGATTATCTAGACTCATTTCAAACCGGCTTCAGAAGGGGATACAGAGTCGAGACAGCCATGGTCGCCTTGGTCGATGATCTCCGTCTGGGCATCAATGGGGGAAGTGTGAACCTATTGGTGCTCTTGGACATCTCAGCAGCATTCGATACCATTGACCATGGTATCCTTCTGTAATGCCTGAGGAGGTTGGGAATCGGGGGCACTGTTTTACAGTGGTTCCGCTCCTACCTCTAGGGAAGATTCCAGATGGTGTCGCTGGGGGACAGCTGCTCTCATAAGAGAGAGCTGACATCTGGCGTCCCTCAGGGTGCCATTCTGTCCCTCATGCTATTCAACATTTACATGAAGCCGCTGGGAGAGATCATCCGGAGATATGGGGCTCAGTGTTATCAATACGCTGATAACACACAAATGCACTTCTCAATGTCTCTGACTGATGTAGTGACCAAGGATGGCATCTCCCCTCTGAATACCTGCCTAGAGTCAGTAATGGGCTGGATGAGGGAAAACAGACTCAAGCTGAATCCAGAGAAAATGGAGGTACTTGTGATAGGCTCCCCTGCCCCTGGGATGGAAATTTGCCAACCTGTCCTGGACGGGGTCACACTTTCCCTAAAGGACAAAGTCCACAGTATGGGCGTACTTCTGGACTCGTTGCTCCAGTTGACGGCTCAGCTGGAAGTGACAGCCAGGAGTGCTTGGTATCAGCTTCGGCTGATTCGCCAGCTGCGTCCCTACTTGGGCAAGGAGGACCTTGAAACACTGGTATATGCACTGGTAACCTCTCGATTAGATTTCTGCAATGCGCTTTACATGGGTCTACCTCTGTACCAAGTCCGGAAGCTTCAACTGATTCGCGGCAGCCAGGTTGCTTACAGGGGCACTAAGAACGGATCATATCAGCCCTGTTCTGAAATCTTTACATTGGCTCCCAATTAGCTTCTGGGTGCAATACAAAGTGTTGGTTGTCACCCTTAAAGCCCTATATGGCTTGGGCCCGAGTTACTTGAAGGAGTGCCTCCCCCCTACACAATCCGCCCCGCACTCTCAGGACTTCAGGGAAGAACTTGTTAGAGTATAATAATGTTAGATTAACATCAACTTCCCAGAGGGCATTCTCAGCTGTGGCCCCGAAATTATGGAACAATTTACCGGAAGAGATCCATCTTATTAAACAACTTAGAAGCCTTTAAGAAGGCGTTAAAGACTGATCTCTTCCAGCGGGCCTGTCCTCCTGACTCACTATAAGAAGTACCATCACTATTGTGAATCTGATTTACACCGGAATACTGACAGTAACTTAGTAGATCAAGGATTAAATTGTATTAGATTAATATGTTTTTATAATTTTAGATAATGTTTTTAAGATTTTATATGATTGAATGTATACACATGTATTTTATCTATTGTTGGAATCCCGCCTCGATCCAATGGGAGAGGCGGGAAATAGAAATAAACTTATTATTATTAATATTTAACAGGGGGAATTTGATTAGCTCAAGTAAAACTACTGAGAGCACCTTGGGCAACTAAAAGCAGGGATTACACCTGTGTATACTGGTTCTGAGAAACAGAACTCCAGAATGCAAGGCCCAAATATAGTTTTCTTTGTGACATCAAAAGGGAGATCAACTTCCACACAAAAAAACCCACTCTCTCACACACATTTAAGAACAAAATATATAAAGGTGGAAGCAGATAGCAACTTTAGGGATTGCAGAGGGTAATACCGTACTTGGTTCCAGAAGTGGAAGGTGACACAGTGTGCTGCCAGCAATGCTGAGGAGTCAGGCGGGACACTAACAGAATGCCTGTTTGATCTCAACAAGATCAAATTGGTAGTCCCTGAGAAGGTGTATTTATAGGGCAAAAAGTATCGCAGGGCAGTTTTTGGGAGTAAGATGAAGTTCCAAGGAGGGAAGAATAGAACCAGAAGTTGTAAACGGTTGGACAATCACCATGAATGTCCCTGGACAAAGGAATCTCCCTCTCAGTGGGAGGTAACCTTGGACTTCTGTACATGTGCAAGCACCAGGTCTATTGCCCACCATGGTTAGTTTCCTGCTCTGGAAGTCAACTACATGACTAAAACATTCCTTTTGATGTCAATTTGATATCAGAAAAGAAGATGGGTGCAGGAAGCCAGACCTTGGGATAGCACTACTGAAAACTGGAACATATGCATGACTTAGAAATAATAATAATAAAAGAACCTTGCTGGGAAATCTGATCATAGATCTCTTTCTTCATAGGAGCATAGAGGTAGAAGGGACTGCAAGGGCTACCTAGCCCATCCTCTTGCTATGGAGAAATATACTACTGTATTAAAGCACTCCTCGGTGATGGTTATCCAACCTCTATTTAAAGACCATAAAACAGGGAGAGTGTCTTCCGCTCTGAGATATTCTATCCTATTGTTAAACAAATTTTAATATCTGGAAATTCTTTCTAATATTTAAGTGGAACCTTTTTCGTATTGTCTGAATCCATTAGTTTTTGTACTGGAGCAAAGGAAAATAAGTTTGCTCTGTCTTCAACATGACAGCCTTTCAGATATTTAAAGATATCTGAAGTTAAAGATAGGTGTCATCTCTCTGTATACTCCTCTCCAAAATAAATATACCCAGCTCTCTGTGTTGTTCCTCACAAAGCTTGATTTACAGACCTTTGATCCACTTGGTCGCCCTTCTCTGGACATGTTCCAGCTTCTAAATGTCCTTTTGTAATGGTGGTGCCCAGAATTTGACACAGTATTCCAAGTAATGTCTGACCAAAGCAGAATATAACGGTACTATGACTTCCTTCAACTAGGACACTATACTCTTATTAATGCAGCCTAGAATTGTTTTGTCTTTTTTGGACACCACAATACCCTGTTGACATATGTTTACTTTGTGGTCTATTTTTGTACTGCTATCAAGCAATGCTTCTGACATTTGTTAAAGCAGCTGGTGGAATCATGTCCCTCACAGGCTGCACATGGCCCTGAAATTTCCCAGAACCACCCTCCTCTTCCAATCCAAAGCAAGGTGTTTCTATAACCTTGTTTTAAAAACATGATGATGATGATGATGATGATGATAATGATGATAATAATAATAATAAATTTTTTGAAAAAAAAATAGAACTTACTTCCAGGAGGAGTTGGTGTTTGTCCTGGAGGAACCTGGGCCAAGAAAAATGGCCCCCAGTGTTTGCCGCCTTCTACGTGGAACATATTGTGTCTTTGGAATGATTTCCTTTTATATAACTATTAGGAACCTTTTCTTTGTGGAAATAATTGTTGGTTTTGTACATTATTTCAAAATGGTCCAAGCATCAGCGGTAAAATACCCAGAGGTTTGTTTTTAGAGAGACTGAAAAGGGTGAATATTTATTTCTATAAAAATGCAACACTCCTAGTTAAAATCCAAAGTAAATCAATGTTCTGGCTTGTTATCATAAATTGTAGCCTAAATGGACAATTTCATGAAAAAAAAAAGTTTTTAAAATAATTACATACCCAAGCTAGGATATGCTAAGGCTGCAGTCCTACACGGAGTTGCATTTGGAAATTTTGGAGGAAAAATGAAATACAAGTTGGAAGCCACTCTGTTACTTGAAGAACACACTACATTTTCATATATAACTTGGTTTGGCCTTGAATTATCATATTTGGTATATTAAAAATAAGTGTATTCAGAAAAGAATTTCAAATTAAAATTTCTTTTTCTATTTCCTTTCTCTACCCCGCCCCTTACAAATGGAGCTACACAATACTATAGTATAGGGAACACCAAAGCTGTAAGGAGCTTCATTGATTTTGCCTGTCGTGAAAAACAAACAACAACCGAAATAGAAGAATATGTTGTTGTTGTTGTTGTTGTTGTTTGCCTTCAGATTGTTTCTCATTTATAGTGACTCTAATATGGCTCAAATTCCAGATTTTAGTCCCAACACTCAAACCACTACAACATGCTGACTGCCAGAAGAAAACATCAAGATTAGTAAAAGAGAGAAAAATTATTTTGCCTCCTTTGTTCCTCCATAGTATCAAACAGACATTAAGCATTTATTTCTGTAAAAAGAACAACACCAAAAAAAAAAGTGAACCAAGAACACAAATTACAATGATCTGATGGTGTACATTAGTGCTTCTCAGGTGTGCTTGGGAGGGAGAGGCGGGCATTTTTTTTCAAATGTGCTAAGGGCTTGTTTCATATTTGCACCCGTTGGCTACACCTGTGTAAAGTGAGAAGCTGGGCAAGCCTGGTTAGAGCCAGACCATCACAGTATTTAGATTATTGTGAAGCTGGGGCAGTGGGTACTATTAGGGAAACCATAGAACCTAGTGGCATCTTTGTGAGAGAGTTAGATGAGACAGGTTGAAAAACAGAGCAGTCAGGGACAGAATGTGAGAGCTAGTTCAGGGAAAGGGAAGGGAGGAGATCTGAAGTGGGCTTTGGGGACCTAAGAATGTGCAGTGAATTCACAGAAAAGTGTTATTAGGTTTAAACAGAAGGGTTACTGTGTATGTAAGCATAAAGGTAAATGTTATATAATAAAACTTCACTGTTCTTATTTTTTTTAATCTCTTGTCTGGATATTTTATTTTAATAATTTATAAGGAGAATTGGTCACACTTTATCAAACTGGAGCCACTGGCCATCACAATCACTTATCCAAGATAGTGGTCACCTTGAGGCCTAAGTACAGCCTGCCTGTCCTGGGCTGAGGTCAGCAAACACCAACCCACGCTGGTAAGAAGGCTTCACAGACCTTAGTATTGTCCAAAAGAGTAATTCAGTAGTCAAAGCCAAAGTCAGGATGGAGAAGTCACAGAAATCAGTCCAGCCCGAGGTCAGGGCAAGGAGAAGGCAGCAGTAGTCCAATTTGTTCCAAGCTCGCAGGGTCAAGGCTAAACAAGAGTTCAAGAGACACAGAACCAGCAGAGAGTAACACCAAGAGACTTCCAATAAGTTCTGACAAAGGGATGGCATCCCGCCAGTGGTTAAGTAGGAGACACCCTCCCTGTTGTCAGCTGTGCCTTATTAGCAGCTTGCTTTTCTACAAGCCTGCGGGACCGACGCATGCAAGCACTCTCAGCTCTCCTTTCCTTAAAGGAAGGGACCTCCAAGCTGGATTCTTCCTTTGGAGCCACACTCTGCTGCTGAGCCACTGAAGGGAGCTCCACAGTGCTAGAGTCTGGCTGAGCCTCTACTCCTGTTGATAAAATGTCAGGGCTGGGGTCTGGCAGGGCAGAACTGGGACTTGGTCTAGCCTCCAACTCCTCTTGCTCCTGAGGAGCCATTTCCTCCTCCCTATCCTCCGACTCCATCTCTTGGCCACCTCCTGCTGGAAGCAAGAAGAGCCCTCCCTTCAACCACCATCTTGAGGGGAGAGAGAGGCAGGCCACCTCCTGCTGCAAGCAAGAAGAGCCCTCCCTTCAACCACCATCTTGAGGGGAGAGAAAGGCAGGCCACCTCCTGCTGGAAGCAAGAAGAGCCCTCCCTTCAACCACCATCTTGAGGGGAGAGAGAGGCAGGCCACCTCCTGCTGGAAGCAAGAAGAGCCCTCCCTTCAACCACCATCTTGAGGGGAGAGAAAGGCAGGCCACCTCCTGCTGGAAGCAAGAAGAGCCCTCCCTTCAACCACCATCTTGAGGGGAGAGAGAGGCAGGCCACCTCCTGCTGGAAGCAAGAAGAGCCCTCCCTTCAACCACCATCTTGAGGGGAGAGAGATGCAGGCCACCTCCTGCTGGAAGCAAGAAGAGCCCTCCCTTCAACCACCATCTTGAGGGGAGAGAAAGGCAGGCCACCTCCTGCTGGAAGCAAGAAGAGCCCTCCCTTCAACCACCATCTTGAGGGGACTTAATTGTCTAATTAACAAATTGTAAGCCGCTCTGATAGCTTTGGCTGAAGAGCGGGGTATAAATAAAATGTATTATTATTATTATTATTGGCTAGCTATGACACTGCCCTCCCCAACCACAGGCTTACCATCCACAAATTTAAGCATCCATGGATGGCAAGCTCGATTGCTGCTAATGGCAGTTCATGCATACTGCTGAAGTAGAGTAGCTGAGTGTGTGGATGCTGCCATTAAAAACCATGGGACCTGAGGTCCTGCTTTATTTTATTTTATTTTATTTTATTTATTTTTGGCATTTGTAGTCGGGTCTGGAATGGAACCCTCATGGTTGTGCATGCCTGTATTGAAGCCACTCACTCAAAACCATAAGGTTGTGAATTCAATACCAGCAAAAGGGCTCAAGCTTGACTCAGGCTTGCATCCTTCCAAGGTTGCTAAAATGAATACCCAGATTGTTGGGGGCAAGTAGCTTACAGTTGTAAACTGCTTAGACACTGCTTAGGCAGTATGAAGCGTACGCGGTATATAAATGAAGCTGTTTATTTGATACTAAGGGCTGTCTCCTCCTCCTCCTCCTCCTCCTCCTCCTCCTCCTCCTCCTCCTCCTCCTCCTCCTCCTCTTTTTTCCATAAAATTGGGGCTCAGAGTGACGTGCAGTGTAAAAGAACAGTACAATTAAAAACTTACATACAAAAGTGAGCATTAATGTCGAATTAAACTGTTACATTATTACAACACATCACTCATTAAAAGAATAAAATGCATTTAAAAAAGATAAAAGTGCTTAAAAACAGGACATTTTAAAATAATACAGTTGTCCCTCCTAACTTGTGGATCTGGGATCCATGCCCTCAAATATCCGCGGAGGGCCGATTTCTGCTATTTCCAATGGTGCATGCACCTATGATACTTGGATATGCATGAGCCTCCATTTTTGTGTGTGTGTGTGTCCAGAACGGATCCCCCGCGAAAATGGAGGGCCAACTGTACAACATACCCCACCCCATTCTTTAAAGACTTTCTATTTTAAAAACCTGTTTGAATAAAAATGTCTTTGGCCTTAAACAGATGGGCCAAAAGGAACGGTCAGACACCGCTCCCACAGGACCACAGTGAATGCACGGGCCTGGCCCTGATCTGGGCTGCCGCCACGGTCCTGAATAAAGTACCAGCAAAGAGTGGACTTTGTCCACTTCTTTTGTGGCTGTCTTTTTCTGGCCAGACACACTGTCTGTGTTGCTTCCAGCCGCTCTGGGGCATGCATTGTCTAAATGCCACACACTGAAAGTGGCTGGAAGCTGCACTTTACTGCCTGTTTCTGTTTTCGGCCTTAGCCTGCAGACAGAAGGACAACAAGGAGGGAGCCATTCTGGGAAGGGAGTTCCAGAGTCTAGAGGCAGCCACTGAGAAGGCCCTCTCTGATGTCCCCACCAACCATGCTTGCAATGGTAGTGGGACTGAGAGAAGGACCTGAGGATCTCAGAGTCCGATCTGGCTCATACAGGAAGATATGGCCTGCCACATGGACTGGACCTGAGCCATATAGGGCTTTATAGGTCCAGATCCAGGGAGGGATTTTGAATGCAGAAGTGTAAGGTTAGTGACAGAAGCCTGTGAGTTGGTATTGTAGGATCAACCTGGACAAGGGATCTGTCACCTGTTTCTATCCTGGAAATGTGCTATGGACTGGCAGCCGATGGCTTGCCCACTAGCACTGGTTTACAGACCACCGCTTGGAGTAGCACTGCTGCACATAGTCTTACATTAAAATGTATGTGCTGCATAGTTTTTCAAAATAATGTGGGAGCAATAAAGATATGAACACCTTAAGCATTGTATGGGGGGGGGGATAGGTATAAAAGTTCCCTCCGTAATAATAATAATAATAATTATTATTATTATTATTATTAATTTGTATTTCCCACCTCTCCCTTCGGATCGAGGCAGGATTCCAACAGTTAAAACTACAAAATTACAACATATAATGTGCAATACATCATAACGTGCAGTTTAAATTTAAAAACAGTCAGCATTAATTTAACAATCTGCCTATGTCTCCTCGTCATAGTCGACAGTCATAGCAAGTCAAGTGGATAGGCCCACCGGAAGAGATCTGTCTTAAGTGCTTTTTAAAAAGCATCTAGGGTGGTAATAAGACGGATCTCTTCTGGCAAGTCTTTCCAAAGTTTCAGAGCCACTGCAGAGAATGCTCTATTGGGTGTTGACATCAGTCTTGTATTGGTCACTTCTAGTAAATTCTTCCCTGATGATCTGAGGGTGCGGGGCGGATTGTGTAGGGAGAGGCGTTCCTTCAAGTAACTCGGGCCCAAGCCATATAGGGCTTTAAAGGTAACAACCAACAGTTTGTACTGCGCCCGGAAGCCAATTGGTAGCCAGTGTAATGATTTTAATATCGGGGTAATATGACCGGTTCTTGATGCCCCGGTAAGAAGTCTGGCAGCCTAATCTGAACTAGCTGAAGCTTCCGGACTTGGTACAAAGGTAGCCCCATGTAAAGCACATTGCAGAAATCCAAACGAGAGGTTACCAGTGCATGTATCAATGTTTCAAGGTCCTCTCTGCACAGGTAGGGGCGCAGCTGGCGTATCACCCGTAGTAATGTCCCATCCCCAGGGGGGTGAGGTGGGATTGACTTCACAACTCAATTAGGCTGCTGTTCTCCATTGACTTCTATGAGAGTTAAGCAATGTAGGCATGAGCAAGTTGAATGGTGTCTTGTTTTAGATGTCATGATCTTGGCTTGGAATAAATGGTGTGGTCATTTGCTTTCCTTCACTCCTTCTCTGATGTGCTGGTTTTGTGTTTCTTTAATCATTTGTTTAAGCCACAGTTCCAGTTCCATTTGAAACTTGTTTCCTAACCAGGATGTCAAACTATAAACTGATTTTAAACTGAGACTAAACAGCAGTTTAAATTACAGTTTCTTAGTTTGGATGTAATGGCAAACTTTCAAAAACCCATGGTCGAAGTGGTAAAGTGGGTGCATAATGGCAGTGTTGAGGGGAAAAAGAGGATACAGTGACTTCATATACCCACTGTTCCTTAAACAAAGATTGTTACATAAGATAGAACAATCTGAACCCCCAAATATGTGGATAGAAGACACTCCATTTGGCACACAGAATCATTAGTCAGCATGTTTGAAGCCAAGTATGCTATGTCGAATTTATTTTGATCACTGTCCCATTAAAACTCTAGCATCTGTTGCTCGTGAAACCAAAGGCTTGTCAAAGTTTGGAGTTATTCATTTTCTCCTTTTTTCATCTTCTTTCTGGGCTGGCAGGTAATTTTAGCTGGCAGTGTTACTCCACTGCATGGCTGTATAGTTTCTAATGGCAAATCAGTGGCATTCTTTTCATTCTGTCCATTTGGCTGTTCTTCGCAAAGAAAAGGAAATGATTGTTTATTTCCATATACCTGAGCCCTGAGGAAGTTTTGCATAACCAGATGAAAACTTGGCATCGCTATTAAGCAGGTTCTCAGATTTTTGTAGAACTCAGTGTTTCATAATAAGTAATTGGAAATGCTGCTAATTACCAGGCTTTGTGCAAACAACTATACCTTTACATAGAACTCAGTAGAAAATGGTTACAGGGTTCAGTTTTTTTCCTCCAAAAGCAAAAATATTTTCTTTTTAAGGAATGAAAGTAGTTGGTATCTGTTTATTGATTTGGTAAAAAAAAAAAAAACCCTCACCAATTCAGAGTTTCTTGACCTATCAGATGTAGGAGTCCAGTAATTATTTTTTTTCCAGTGGTCAAGGACTAGTAGTATATTTCTTCCCATTGTACTATAATTGGCCCTTGGTATCTGCGGACTTGCCTTTTGCAGATTTGAGTATCCATGGACAGCAAGCCCACGTTGTCCCCAGTGGCAGGGCTGTCTCGCCCCCAAATGGAGAGATGCAAATCAGTGTTGGCAATGGCAGAAGCAGTAGCACCATCAGCTGGGTGGCAAGGGGAAGCGAGGTATAAAGGGTCGGGCAGGCAGATGATGGACTGGCAAAGGGGCCCCACTGAGAGCAAGTGAGCAGTTTGGTGTGTGTGTGTGTGCTTGTATAGGGAGGATGAGGAGCCCACAAGATCCATGGACCCTGGAGAGGGGGTGTCAACCTGGGCTGGGTGTTAGTGCTGGGATCTCCTCAGGGGTCCATGAGGATGGGCCCTGTGGCCTTGAAGAGAGGCCTGGTGGGGATGAGGATAAGGCTCTATGGCCCACATTTCCTGCCTTTGCCATGCATGGGGGGGCTCTCTCTCTTCTCCCCCTTCCCAGGGTGTGATCAGGGGGGCCTGTTGGCACATGACCACCACGTTTAGCAGTCTTTTCCTAACTATTTCGTAAACCGTACGGAATAAAGAATAATTCAGTTGACCATCACGGGATGTTTCATGTCATAGTGTAACATAAGCAAAAATGATAGATTACTGTCCTACATTGTAAATTGGTGTGGGGTGAGAATAGGAAAGGAGATACAAAGATGATGGGATACAGCTGTGTACATGTAATTTTAATAGGATTGCTATGGTCTATCCATACTAGGGCCCTCTGATTCAAATGCCTTGGTTGACCCCAGACCTTCAGAGCTGAGCTGAAGTTTGGGTTTAAGTGCGGGGATTTGGTCAGACATCAGCACCGTTGAGCCTGTGCCAAGGCCCGTGCCAAGGCCCGTGCCAAGGCCCATGCATCAGTAGGATACCTGTGCTGCCAACCTTATGGCCATTGCAAGAGGGAGTAAGAGAGAGTGAGAACTGATGACAAGACAGGGGATCATCCTCTATCACTGACTCCATCATTTGTGTACAAATAGAGGGCAGCTCACTGAGGGGATCTTGCCTGAAAGACTCTGAAAACTTGAAGCTGGCACTGATTAGCTCAAAAGCTAATTCAATTTCCTACTACTTGACCCTAACTGTAGGCTGTAATTTAGTATGATTATCATGTTATAATTGGAAGCAGCACAGCAGATAGTCTGGAAATAATGCACTGATTAACAGACCTTGTTCTGAAAGTTGGTTTTGTGTAAGAGTTTGCTACTCATACTGTGTGCAGTGACATTTTGTCTGTTCTATAACTGTGACATCAATTGACCTCTTTTGTACAGCTGAGGTTCAAAAGATATGGTTAGGCTCAAGGGCAGTGGGTCTCAAACTTTGGCCCTCCAGATGTCTTGGACTTCAGCTCCCAGATATCTCTGCCAGTATGGCCAATGGTGAAATATACTGGGAGCTGAAGTCTAAAACATCTGGAGAGCCAGAGTTTGAGAACCACTGCTCTAGGGCAACTGCAAAAAACTGCTTAACAATTTTGTTGTTGTTGTGTGCTATTTGTGAGATGCTCTAGGAGCTGGACATGTATTTCATTCATCGAGTGGTTTACCACTTTTGGAAACTGCTACATAATAGGGGAAATTGCATAGTTATTTCCATGTAACTACTTGTACATACTGAATTAAGTGGGTTTTTATAGACTGATCTTTTATTAAACTTTGGACTGTACATGCTGATTGCAAATTAAATATGTAGGGTTAAAATGAAAAAAGTTCCCATCCATCTTATTATCTCTGATCATTACAAGTTTTAGCTCTTATGATAATGCTCCTTTAGAAAAATGTGCAAACAATTTAGCTTTATACATTAAACCTTGTATCCTCCAACATCATTTTAAACTCAGGTAATGCAGAAAACAAGACTCGTGATTAGACAGTGACTGATTTTCTAAAAAACCCTAACAATTCTGATGCTGTTATGTTTAACTGAATTTAATATAATTGTAATAAAACAAATTATGTTTTTCCCCAGTTTATTTCAGGATTTGAAGTGCTGGAAATACTGTATACATGGCAAAGAACATAAAATTTCTTTCAACAGTTTTAATGTTGTTGTTGCATGATTACGTATCAGCTGAAGATGGTGATATAAGATCAAGTAAGCATCAAAATTATTTTCTAACCATGGCTTATCAATGAAAAGTGAAGGCTTTCCTAAAAAAGATTATTTTCTTTCTCCTATATGATACAAAATGCATTATAATGGATTTATTTAAAGTATGTTTAAAAAGAAATTGTGGTATATTTTGTCATGGGTATATGTGCCTTATAAATACACTCCTAGAGCTCTAGATTTAGTATATTGTATTTAAACTGCACAGTGTGACAATTCAAAAATCACAACTGCAGACAGAAAGGGGATATTTACAGGAAGAATATATTTTTTCTAAAGCTAGGGGACAGGTATCTGCTAATTTACCTTTATTCCCTACCTTCTTTGGCACTATCTGCATCAAAACTGCAAGCTTTCCTTGCATCTGCAGTATTGCTTTCTCATGGGTTCTTAATACTTTGGCCCAGTTCTGACATCACGTTTGGTGTCCAAAAACCTGTAATCTCTTGGGTGAGGAGTGTGCTAAGTTTCCACTCTCATTTTCCTCTCTTCTTGTTGTGTGCTTGGCTTAATAGAGTCTTTCTGGGCTTAATCTGCACTACAGAAATAATGCACTGTTTTAACTGTCATAGAACTGTTTTAACTGCTATGTAATCCTGGGATTTGCAATTTGCAGTGGCACCAGAGCTCTGTGACAGAAAAGGCATTTATGCTTTAACTGAGCCATGGCAGTTAAAGCAGTGTCAAATGACATAATTCTGCAGTGTAGATTAAACCCAAGTTTGTTAAATCGCCATTCCTGGTAGTGTCTAAAAAAGGAAAGTGGTTTAAGTGCTCTCTACAAACCAGGTTACAATTCATCATACTTAATAGACCATGTTCTGTGCTGCTGTCAATCACATTTTTGCTTGTCTCAGAATAATCTGTATACACTTGTCCCTCCATATTCACTAGGGTTAGGGGCACAAGACCCCTGTGAATATGAAAAAACCGCAAATAACAAAAACACCATTCTTTTACCTGAGAGGACACCTCTCTAAGGCCTCCAGTGCAACTCCGTGGTCAATGCCCAACAGGCACTGACCACAGAACTGCACTGAAGGAGCTACAAATGCCTAGTAGAGTATTCTCTCTAGGAATCTCTAGGTCTTTCAGTGCAACCTTTAGTTAAAGTTGACCATAGAGTTGCACTGGAGGATCTAGATATTCCTAGAGAGAACATATTAATCAAATCCGTAAATAATCAAATCTGCAAATATCAAAGCCGCAAATATGGAGGGATGAGTGTATAATGATGCTGTGTAGAAGCTCTGTGGCAAGACTGAGGTTCCTTAACAACATCTCTGTTTTATACATTATGGCTGTTTAATGTCAGCCATAAAAATGTGGAATTCAGGTTCACGAAGAAGTGAAAGAAGACTAAAACAATACAAATACCTGTGTTATTTCCACAATAGAATTAATATCAGTCTCGGGAGACACAATCTTGATGGGGAAACATTGTGTGGAAGCAGGCAAGCCTCCCCCAGCCCAAGCATTTCTTCCCAGATGTATTTTCCCCTGCCCTCTCTTTTGCAGCTGCTTAGAATTTTTAAACAAATTTTCTGGAAAGCCAGTCGTGGATCTCCCGTGTCTTGTATAGTTTGGCCCCATCTTCCATTTTGATCAATGGTACTTGCTTTCTTCCTCGTAATGTGCATTGGATTGCAAACTTCACATATGAATAAGCTTTTGCTTGCTCTTTAGACATGTTTGGCAAGAGCCAAATTAAAGTCTGCCTCTTGCACTAAATGGAGAGAACATTGCAGTGTTGTGGGCTTAGATTGCCACATCTGTGCCAGGTCCTGAGTCTCCTGTTTTTGTGGGTTATCTCCAGGTGGGGAGACAAATTCACGAGTTGTCCTGGGCTCAGCTCAAAGCAAGAAGAAAGGGCTTGTGCTTGTAGAGCAGCTCAGCTAGGCTTAATTTATATGTTGGTGCAACTTGCAAAGACTCTCAGTGAAGGGGATGGCTATATTTTTATTTAGTTAGCTTCATTCTTCGCTTCCAGTTACTATGGCATAAAGGGGCTCTTCTCCTGCTTTGTATCTCCTTTCTGGTTAGAAGCAAGTAAGCTACATTAAATGTTCCTTATCCTTTTTTCCAAATTAAGTGAGAAGGAATGATCCCATCATTTTCATCTTGATCTGGGAACAGCCCCTTTAGCTTAGATTTCTGCCTTAATTTCCAAACAGGAAAATATATGTGTGTGTTATATATATGTGTGTGTGCGTGTGTCTAAAGACAAACTGTGAACAACTATGATTGGTACTTATGTATAATGCTTAATTGCATCACCTGGGTCTGTCACTAGGGCTGTATCCACACTGCAGAAATAACAGTTTGACACCACTTTAATCGCCATGGTCAATTGTATGGTCTTTTGCATTATTTCTGCAGTGTGAATGCACCCTAGCTCTGAGGTTTTGGCCTAGAAACCTGAGGGCCCTGGGGTGATTTTGAACTGGCAGCCCTGTGTTTTCAGATATGCTCCTAATCATGTAAAGTTTCTGTTTAATCACAAAACCTGGAAGGTTTTACAGCCACTTTTTTTTAAATGGATATTTCTGGCCCCAAACAGACCTGTTGGAGTGGTATGGAATGGCATGGGGATAGAGCGGCCCAGAGCTCACACTTTGCACATCCATATTGGGGGAAAAAGTCAAAATAGAGTTTTGATTTATGTATTTTTCCTAGTGATTTGAAATCAGCTTGATTATGTTACTTGCTTTTATCTACCAACTCTTGTTTCACGTTGGTTACGGTCTTGCAGTTCTTGAAATGAGCTAAAGAAATTGTTGGCCCATATATAAGAAAATAGTTTTTTATATCATAGAAGAAAAACAGGATTCCTATGCATGTGAAGTAGTCCAAGTCACAGGCAATTTGTGGTACTCTGAAACAGGCGATTTCTGTTAACTTACTTGATGTAGGCAAACAGTTCGCCATTCATTGGGCAGAGATAGGAGAACCTTCAATGGATAGTGGTACAGTACATAAAAGAAGACCATTTGAGTATAAATTAATCTGGTGTACTTTGGTACATGATTAAATATTATGTGGTTAGAAACAACTAATTGTGGTTAGATGTGACCACTTCCTGAGAGCATTTTAAAGCTTGTGGTTTCACTCTGGTGAATTGTCATAACCACAAATCAGGATTTTAAATCGTTTAAATCATTCCCTCTATACTGTGGAAAAATTATGTATTTTACTACATCGCCACCCCACCCCGACAGTCCTCATTTCTCAAACAGTCTTCTTAATACAAATCTTTTCAGGTAATTTATAAAAGTATGCAACAAATTATATATTAACAAAAGAAGACAATAAAGATTTAGCAAAGAGTGAGCAAATGGCCACTTAATGTAGCATGTATTTGGATGGAAGTGACTCCACAAATGGATTGTCTGAAAGATTTTTATACTGCCATTTGTATATTGCAGATTTCTCTACCTCTTGATCTTTCTTGTCAAACTTGTCAGTAAGCTTGCCAGTAGCCATAAGTGAAAATCACCAAGTGCGCATTTGGTGAAAGGTTGAAAATAGCCACATACAAACTCCAACCCATGGGTTTATCACACAGGATGGATCCCGTGCAGAAAGTGGGCTGTTTTTCATAAGATGTTCGGGGTTAACCCAAAAATAAATTAGAATTAACCCGCAAAAGCAGGTAGATTTTCAGATGACATTTACGTCAAAGAGAAATAACACGACATTAATCTGAATGCAAAGTCAACAAAACCCATTGCTTTTTACTTCTGGGAACTTCCAGAAAGTAAAAAGGAGTGTGTCTTGTCAATTTTGCATTCGGATTAATGTTGTGTTATTTCTCATTGATGCCAATGCCTCTGAAAAACAACCCGCAAAAGCTGGTGTTTTGTGGATTTTAAAATCCTGTTTCTGCACAGGATTTAACCAGTTTCCCTCCAACTTGTCTCCTGATAAAGTCCCTAGAGAAATCCAGGGTACAACTCCAAGCTAGAGAAATATAGTTGTGTTTAAGCCCTGGTGAGATTAATAAATCTCCCTTAGTTGTGACCAATTTAAGTCCTTTTAGTTAAAAAGAGAGTTGGGATGCAGTCCTGTGCATGTTTAATCAGAAGTAAGTCTGAATGTTTTCAATGGGTTTTACGTCCCAGATTACAGTAGCCTTAATGTTGGTTTATTTTCTTGTGAACAAATAACCACTTAATGTAGCATGTATTTGGAAGAGATTCTACAAATTGATTGTCTGAAAGATTTCTATACTGCCATTCAATCAAAGACTTAGAATTCATCTGGTTTGAATGCTAGTAGCCTGAAGAGACTATCTGTATTGCAGATACCTGAATTTGGTTTAAACAAAAATAACATGCATTTTTTTAATTCTCCACCTCTCTTTTTTAAGGTTGCCGTACTGCCCCAACAGATTTAGTTTTCATCTTGGATGGCTCCTACAGTGTTGGCCCCGAAAACTTTGAAATTGTCAAAAGATGGCTTGTAAACATTACAAGTAATTTTGATATAGGACCAAAGTTTATTCAAGTTGGAGTAGTTCAGTACAGTGATTATCCTGTACTTGAAATTCCACTTGGGTTTCACGATTCCAATGAAAACCTAGTCAGAGGAATGGAATACATACAATACTTGGGTGGAAATACACAAACAGGGAAAGCAATTCAGTTTGCTCTTGACCACCTATTTGCCAAATCCTCAAGATTTCTTACAAAAATTGCTGTTGTTCTTACTGATGGTAAGTCGCAAGATGATGTCAAAGATGTGGCAGCTGAAGCAAGAAAAAACAAGATCACCCTGTTTGCAATTGGGGTCGGTTCTGAAACTGAAGAGGATGAACTGCGAGCAATTGCCAACAAACCTTCATCAACCTATGTGTTCTATGTTGAAGATTATATTGCAATATCCAGAATAAGAGAAGTGATAAAACAGAAACTCTGTGAAGGTAAGTATTAATTCTCTTTGCAGGGCAATTAATCTTGTTTTGTTTTATTTTGTTTTAGATGTACAGTGGATCTTGACATTCACTGGGATTACATTCCAGGAGCTCCCATTGATACCAAAATTTGTGGATGCTCTAATCCCATTATATACAGTGGTACAATAAAATGGTGTCCCTGATATAAAATGGCAAAATCAAGATTAGCTTTTTTGTAATTAAAAAAAATATTTTCAAACTATGGATGATTGAATCTATGGATACAGACAGCTGACTGTATCATGTGCAGTTGTGGGTGTGTTGACCTCCCTTATTTCTACCCCATATGTTTTATGGATATACTGGGCCTACCTAGTACAAACTCAGGCCATTCAACTATTTAGTTTATCATTACTGCAGACTGGCAGGTCAACTGGAAACAGGGTTTCAAAGAGGAGTCTTTCCCAAGATGTCCCAGTTTTCACTGCAGATAGTGGAAGATGGAGGGGCATGCCTGCTGTGCCTTTGTGTATATATGTTGATCCCAAGTTCATGTGTGAACTGACATCTGAAATTTTATCTACCTTAAATAAGCAGCTGAATTTAACAAGAAAGTGGTGTTTTCAATAAAAGGAAGCACAGGTTTCATAGTATGAAAAAATAAGTATTTGCATGAGAAGTGAGGAAATGTAACTAACTGCCAAGTCAGACTTTGTAATCATTACATCTGGCAATTCCCAAGTCTAGACTAGCTGTTAAGTGTATGAGACTTTATCTGGCTGACCCTCCCTTGGTCTTTGCAGCAGCTTCCCCAGTCTACTGAGGCAAACACAACAGTGGAGAGGCCTAAGAGGGACTTTTTCTTTGAATGAGTGTCAAAACCACTAGGTTTGTCAGTGTGGTTCCGAAATGAGAAAATAATAATAAGATGAACTGAAAACAATTGACAACAAGTTCTTATTAAACCATGGCTTAATTCAGAGGTGGACAACTACCTATGGCACTCGAGTCTTGTTTAACTTGAGTTTCTATAATCCTTTACTGTTGGCGGTGTTGGCTAGGGTTGATGGGAACTGCTGTCCAGCAACATCTGGAACAGGCCTGCACGTCTTGGCAGTAGGTTGGGACCAAAATTAAAATAGGCTAAATTTCTTCAGGCCACAGATAGACTTTAATTAAATATTAATTAATTAATAATACCAATTTGTTAATAATACTAATTAATGTTAATTAATCAGCATTAATTAATTAAGCTGAGCAATAGGAGAGCCTTTCCTATCATTTTCCTCCTGCACCTGGGCCTCCCCTCGGGCTCCTCCACTGCTTGATTTTCTCCCAAGGAGAAGGCCAGGTGGCGGAGGAGGAAGACCGGCAAATGCTTGCCCTGCAAGTTTCATCCACCGCCAGGGGAAAGCTGGGCAAAAGAGAAGCCATTTGCCCATCCTCTTTCACCCATCCTTCCTCTTTAGGAGAAAGCTGAACAGCGGAGTGTTTGCCTATTCTCCTCCACCAGTCCTTCTTAGGAGAAAGCCAAGCGGTGGCGGAGACTTGCAGTGCGGGTATTCACCTATCCACCACCACGTTGCCTTCTTCTCAGGAGTGTTCACCTTTCCTCCTCCTCCTCTGTATGGCTCCCTCCTCAGAAGGAGACCAAGCAGCAGAGAAGCCTTGATGTCGTTCCACATCCATGCAGGCCACCCAAAATCCATTGGCAGGCCACATGCGGCCCCCAGGCATGTTGTACAGGCCAGGTGTGGAAGGTCACAGTTGCCCATGCCTGGAATGTCATGGGAGCTAGCTGTTGTACATATTACACTAGTGTCTGTTAGTGTAAAATAGGGTATTGTCCCATATGATTCCAAGTAGTATATTATGCTACTTTCGTATTATACCAATTAATTACATTTTTAATTTGTTGTTGTTGCTCTGCAGAATCAGTCTGCCCAACCAGAATTCCTGTGGCATCTCGGGATGAAAAAGGATTTGATATCCTACTAGGGCTAGGTGTGAAGAAAAAGGTGAAAAAAAGAATTCAGATCCCATCTACTAACGCAAAAGCTTATGAAGTAACTTCACACATTGATCTGTCAGAATTGACAAGGTACTTTCTTTTAGAGATCTGTATCACTTTCTAATGCAACTTGTCTTCCTTACGATTTATTAAGTAATTGTTCTTGAATTTTTGAAAAATGCTATCGTTTATTCATTTTTAAAAAAATACTTTCCCAGGAATGTCTTTCCAGAAGGCCTTCCTCCATCATATGTGTTTGTATCCACTCAGAGATTTAAGGTCAGAAAAACATGGGATTTGTGGAGAATTCTGAGCCTGGATGGAAGGCCACAGATAGCTGTTACTGTAAATGGAGAAGACAAAACATTGTCATTTACTACAACAAGCTTAGTAAATGACACTCAGGTTGTTACTTTTACTGCACCCCGTGTAAAGGTAATGGACATTTATTTTTTTATTTATTACAATTTATTTTGTTGTTATGGGCCTTCAAGTCAACTCCAGTTTAGAACAACAATATTTTAGGATTTGCTTGACAAGATTTCTTCTTCATGGGCCCAAAACAGATGGGCTGAAAGGTGTGGCTTCGGGCCACTTTGGGGGTGTGGCATGCAGATGACGTATGCCCCTGATGCATCCAGAAGCTGCTCCAAGGTTGCCAAAGGTGGCCTGAAGCCATCGGCAAAAGGAGCAGCAAAAGTCCACTCCTTGCTAGCTGCACATTTGGGACTGCGTCAGCGGCCTGCTTTGAGTGGACCATCCAGTCACTGTGGTTCCTGGCTGATCTGCTTTGCCCCTTAGCCATCATGTAAGTTTGATTATGATGAGATGACCCATAGTTATCCAGTCAATTTCATGAAAATGGTTCCACTTCACTCATGGGTTGAAATGTTTATATCTATACTGTGCTTTTTGGTGCAAAGAGTGTGCTTCATCACTCTCATAACTAAGAATCAGCAGTGATTTACCTTTAGTCCTTGAGTACACTTTGAGTACATTCTTGAGTACATATATTGAGTAGAAAATCCACATGGTGTTTTTCAATTTTGAATGGTATGCCATGTAAAGTTTGGCATGTTTTCCTTAGAAAGGCATGAAGTCTTAAGACAGGAATTATGTGATTTTAGTAGTATCTGTACTACTTCCTCAGACAGCACTTTTGCAATTTGCAAAGCAGTATCAATTTAGGTTGTCATATTCTGGCTTCCTGTTGCTTTATTCAGAAATGTGTTTTTGCTTGTCTTTTCCATTTTTATTTTTATTTTTTTTAAAAAAAATCTGTGCTACTTGGGCATTCCTTTAGCCTAAAAAATGAGATATAATTACCCAAACAAATAAACAAATAAACAATGGCTTCATAACATATAAGTTGATATGTACAGCACTGTGTAAACCTACAGCGCTATATAAATAAAGGTTAATAATAATAATAATAATAATAATAATAATAATAAATCAAACCTATTGTAGTCCCAACAAGAGTAGAGCCATTGAATAAATGTAGGCTTTGTTTTTGTGGTTCAAATCATTTCATAAGATTTGCTTGGCAAGATTCATTACACAATGCTCGGTCCAAGCATAGGCATATCATGCAGCAATTCATTAAGTCAATATACTATAATAATAACTAAAGCATGGCTTTAGGCCCTCATAATACATTAGTAACTTTCTCCCAGAAGCCACAAACTGTAGAAATGAAACTTGGTGTGTTTATAATTTACAGGCAATCATTATAGAGGAGAGGAATCCCTTTGCTCCCAATGTTTTGGATTCTCCTGAGATAATAGTCTAAAACAATTTTACTTAATAATTTCTTTAAATTGTTATAATAGATAATGGATCTTACTCATTCTAATATTAATGTAGATTGAGGGCAGCAAGTATATTCAAAACCAGTTAGTTTAATGTCTTTCGGCTTAGCGACATGAATATTACGTATATTTGTATAAGCTTACTTTTTCATTTCCCCCTCCCAGATGTTGTTTGATGAAGGCTGGCATCAAATTCGTCTCTTAGTAACAGAAGAAGATGTAACATTGTACATAGATGACCAAGAAACAGAAGTGAAGCCATTGAATCCTGTTTTAGGGATCTATATTAGTGGAGTGACTCAAATAGGAAAATATTCTGGAAAAGATGAGACTGTACAGGTATGGTGCTATTCGGAATGCTTCCCTTGCTAAAGATAGCTAGACTTGCCCAACCTGAGGTTGGCAGCCTGATCCTGAGCATGATTTCCTTGAAACAAGTTCCATTAACTTTAGTAAAATATAATTCCCAATTTGGTTGTTATCCACTATATTATCATCATCACCATCATTCCACCACCACGTGGTGGCTTTGCCTGAACAGAAAGGGTTTTCAGTTGCACAACTCAGGCACAAAACAGATTGGCCAAAAGTTGCAGCTACCAGCTGATTCTGGGGCATGGCATACAGATGATGCATGCTGCTGATATGGCTGGGAGCTGCTCTTAGGCCACCTAATGCTGCCCCCCCCCCCGGCAATAACAGACTTAAGTGGGTTGGACATAACAAAATCAAAAAACTATATAGTCATACAAGAAACCAGCAACAATAGCAGAAAAGGCAGACTATTTCAAACTACTAAAAAAATTAGTAATTTGTTGTTGTTTATGTTATTAACTCACTTTGCTGTGGCCAAATCGATTTTGACTCATGGCAAACATGTGGATGAGACATCTCCAAGACCCCTGTCTTTACTTTCTCTGCTCAGGTCCTGCAGGGCCAGGGCCAGGCCCACGCCATCCCTGATCGAGTCTATCTGGAATGTCGCTTTCCTCTCTTTCTCCTGTTTCACCTTTCCTGGCAACATCTCTTTTCTAATGATTCATTTTGCCTTATGATGTGGCCAAAGTCATCTTGGCTTCCAAAGAGAGTTCAGGCTTGATCTGTTCTAGAACCATTTGTTTGTTTTCTTAGTGCTCCATAGTATTCTCAGTATTTTTCTCCAGCACTAAATTTCAAATGACTTACTGTATATACTCATGTATAAATCCAGAAATTTTAATCAAAAATTGACCTAAAAAAACTGAGTTGCCTTATCCACAAGTCAATGTAAGTACTGTACTTTAACTCTTATTTTAAAAAGGAACCATCCCCTTAATCTGTACTGGAAGCACTGATCCCACTCTATGCACTCATCCATCCTTTAGTATGAGCACAAACATGCCTGATGGAATTTTGTAAGGGTTTTTTTTTTTTTTTGGCATTGTTTTCCTTTGTTTCATCCTTTAGATCCTTTGTTACATGCCTCTAAGTTTTACCTTCAACTTATCCACTGATCATGTCAAAATCCATTATTGGCCCAAAAACCTGACCTCGACTTACACATGAAGTCAACTTATAGTTGGCTGTAATTTTCTTCCTATCAGCTTCCTTCATTATCCAGCTCTCACATCCATGCATGCTAATGGGAAATATAATGGCTTGGATGAAATTCACATCACTGTTCAAAATTATGTCTTTACATTTTGTAAAGTTCTTTCATAGCTGCCCTTTCCATGCCTAATCTTCTTCTGATTTCTCAGCTGCAATCTCCGTTCTGATCAAAATTTGAACCAAGGCGTGAGAACTCTTTGAGTATTTAAATTTTCTCATTATCTAGGCTTAATTCTTGTAGATCTTCCATGGCCATTATTTTTGTTTCATTTTGTTTTATGTTCAGCATTAATCCAGTGTTGTCATTTTCCTCATTCACTTTCTTCAGTAATTGCTCCAGGTCTTTGTTTATTTCTGCTAGTAGTATCGTGTCATCTGCATATCTTAAGTTGTTACGTTGTTAAATTTTATTCGGTCATTGACCAGCATATTAAGTTGTTACTGTTCCTTCCTCCTATCTTCATTCCTCCTGGCTCTGAGACCAAGCATGCTTTCTGTATGATATTTTCTGTGTATAGGTTGCATAGTATGTATAGGGTGATAGTATGCAGCCTTGCCTGGTCCCTTTTCTGATTGGGTATCATTCTGTTTCTCCATATTCTGTTCTGACGGCAGCCTCTTGTCCTGATTATAGGTTGCACATCAGGACAATCAGATGATGTGGCACTCCCATACTTCTAAGAGCAAGCCATAGTTTTCAAAGGCTTTGCTGTAACCAATACAGCACATGCAGATTTTCTACTGGAATTTCCTGGTGCACTCCATTATCCAACTTATGCTTGTAATGTGATCCCTAGCGCCTCTTCCTTTTCTGAAACTGGCTTGCCACTCAGGGATTTCATGCTTCATATATGGTAGGAGTCTTTCCTCAGAATTTTGAGCATCTCTTTGCTTGCATGGGGAATTAATGCAATTATTCTGTATTTGCTGTAATCTTTTGTGTTGGGGAACTAATACAATTATTCTCTATTTGCTTCAGTCTTTTGTGTTTCCTTTTTTGTAATGTGGGAATATATATTGATTGCTTCCAGTTTGTGGGTCATGCTTTCTTTTTCATATTTGTCAGCAGATTTTAGTGAAAACTATGCTTAATTCTGTCTCTGGGCATTGTAGCAGTTCTATTGGTATGTCATCTGTTCCTGGTGATTTATTCTTTCCTGTTGCTTTGAGTGTGACTTTCACTATGCTTTCCAAAATTTGGGGTTCATCTTTGTAAGTTTCTTCTTCCCATGCACCATTCATCCTTTCACATTTTTATGTAACTTTTCTGTGTATTGTTTTTATCTCCTTCTTTTCTTTAATTTCACTATGGCTGTGTTCTTCTTCTGACCATGGAGCACTCCCACCCTTGGTTTGAATTTGAATTTCTCTTTGAATTTCTCTCTGAAAAAAAATAAAAAGGCTAGTGCAAACCATTCAAAAGAGTACTTTACTAAAGTAGTCCTACTAAATTTTCAAGAACAGCACTCTCTGTGTGTGGTAAAATTCTGTGTAGTTGTTTAAATTAAATATTAGTAATAAGAAAAAATAGTGAGATGATAGAACAATTGAAAGAAAGGAAAGTATTGTTTTTAATCCTGACATAAGAAACTCTTCTGCTATTTATTATTGTGTGCTTTCTGCTAGATTATATATGTCATATCAGGGGATATGAATGTTTGCTTCGCTTAATATTTTATTTTGACCTTCCTTTCTCCTTCAGGCAATCACATTTTGGCATAATAAACTGATCCATTCATGAGGTCTGTGCTTTCCTGCATTACCTCATCTGTCCTGCATTTGTGGTATGCTTAAATGCAGTGTGGAAGTTTGTAATCATTTCCCATTTTATGTAACGGGAAATCTATGGTTATCAATTTGAAGCCTGCCAGAATACCAAACCAACTTCAAACTATAGTTTAAAATTTTGGTTTGTTTTTATGTCAATAACCCAGTTTTCTTGTGGGGCCAGTATGGGAAGTTACAGTTTATTAGAGACTTCTTTGTTTAGGCAAAGCTCTTAGAAAGGGGTGCAAGAAGGGACCATGTAAAGCGAGAGTGTTCTTACCTTTAAATGAGTAGTGATTATCCGAATGTGGTATTCCTGTTGAATTGTATCTACTGCAAAATGAGGTATAAGGATTTAGGAGGTTCTAATGATAGAATTGGAGTGGAATGCAACCTATGATTCCTCTCCCTTTCACATGACCTTATCATTCACCTGTTGCTGATCCAATGTTATACCATTATTATCGCGCAATTTCACATTGACAGGTATCTCTCATTGATGTGAAATTGTGGAATAATAATGGTATAATCATGGATCAGCAACAAATGAGTAACAACATCATGTAAAAAGGGTGGGGGGGAATCATAGACTGTAATTCCATTTCAATTCCATCACTAGTGCCTTGTGTGATAATCTCCTCAGACAACAGGCCAAACCATGTTTAGGTTTATACACTTGAACCTCTATCACCTAACACAGCATAGTTTGTGCCGGACTTCCAAACCAAACCACAATAACCATCCATTATTTAAATCTGATTTTCAGACTTCCATTTTTGTGAATTAGTTTGTTCTTGCATCTGAAATGCACTGGCAAACAACAGTTCTGTGAGTTGAAGAATGAGCAGAAGGAACAGAAATACAGAGAATCAACAATAACACACCTTTTCCTGTTGCATATTTGAGGCCTAAACCATAATGTGGGTTCTTAATGGTGGTTAGCACAGATTTTGATTTGTTATAATGTCTGATTTGAGCCAGTTTCCCCCTATAAAATTGAAATAATTTTCTGCAAAGGTTTTGTAAAATGGAATAATCGATGTGTATTATTTGTACAAGTGGAATATCAGGATTGTAAAGCAGCTATTCTACTTTTCAGTCATTGGCCTTTGTGGCAGTACTGAGAACACAACATGTGAACTTTGGTGCTCTTCTCTTTCGTATGTACTGCTGACACCGTACCTCAAAAAATGTAATTTTAGATGCATTATTGTAAACTGCCAAAACTAATGTGTAAACTGTTGTTTTTGTGTTTTATATATTTCTTTGAGGAACACTCAGCACTTTCAGCCTACATTTGCATTTTTTCCGTAGAGATAAGCATAGTGTGTACTGTACAAATCATTCCTTAGCAATAGAGGAAGGGGTTATACAATGTAAGATGTTCCAAGTGATTACAGATATTGTTTCTAGCTTTTAATTTTTTAAAAAAAACATTCAAATTACATAACCATGCTGTAAACCAATGCTAGCAAAGAGAAACATTATGATTGATTCACTTTGTATCACCTGAAGCACAAAATCCTGAAGAACATTAATGCACATCATGTTCATTGGCTTAGTCATCACTGCCCAATGTACTGGTAGAGATGTACAAATTTACAATACATGTTTTGTAATAGAAAAGATACTAGGGCAGGGTGGCAGGGAAAGAACGCAGGTAGAGTATTCACACTGCAGTCAATAAAGTCAGATCATGATTTAGGCAGCATATGTATCCTTGAAATTTTATATTATAGGAGCACCATACCCTACCAGATAAATCTGTTTCCAGAATAATCTTAATTGGATTTTCCTCTGTTCATAGCTTTTGCAATACATGAGTTAATTTATTTCTTACTAAAATTGCAACCTGCTTTTTAGATAAATCTTAGAAGTGCTTTCAAATTTTGGCTTATTGTTAGTATGGCAGTATGTGGGTAATTGCTGCCTGATTGCTTTTGCTATAAGTAGGAATGGCTGAACAAACCTACTGTGACATCCAGGCATAGAACTCTGGCTTGTGCCTCTCTGGCTTGTTTGTTACCAGCATTCAAACCATAGGTTATTTGGCTGCCTTGCTAGGATTCTTATATTGCTATCAAAACACAGATGGAAGGTCTATTGCTTGTTTAGCAGTTCTCAGTTGTTGAAGGGATAATTGGGCATCTTTCTTCTCATATGAAAACACTATAATTAAAGACCACCAGAAATAATTATCTAATGAGATTTATCATATCTGCATTTCAGTTTGATGTCCAAAAGCTAAGGATCTACTGTGACCCCGAACAAAACAAGCGAGAAACAGCCTGTGAGATACCTGGCTTTGTGAGTATGCTGGGGAAACTCTATAAGGATTTTGGGATATTTCTAAATAAAATTTAATACTAGAGAGGAGAGATGTCCTATAAAGCCCTTCTTTTCTTTTTAAACAACATTTTTTCCTACAGTTGTGTTGTGGTAAGGAATCTGTCTAGGAAATTTAAAAAATTACTTTACTAGCAATTACAAAGCATACCTGTAATGGATTTTTCTCCAGATGTACTAAGTCACCCCTTAGCTAGCAAGGGGAGTTGTTAGAGAATTCTTTTGATATATGTAACAAATAATTCCAGCAAAATATGAACCACAAATTAATAACATTGGCCCAGTACAGACGGACAGGAAGTGCCATCATGGGGCTAAAACTAGGGCTTTGGGAGTGTTCAGCAACTGCACGCTCCTGCTCCCTAGTACATCTTGGCGGCGCCATGAATGCACTGCCCCCAACTACATGGGGTGCGCATCCATGACGCAAGCACAATCCAGCGTCTGCACATCACTGCACCACAATTGCGTCACTGGTGTGCCACAGTGTGTCAATGCTGCACTCATGACAACCCATTTTTTCTGAGTTCATTTTGGGGTGGAAGGAAATTGCACAGTTTGGCTGCTGCAGTGTCCCTCCAGAGGAAAAACGGGCACCTCCAGCCCACCCTTTTGGGGCAATTGGTTTTGCCCCATTGACTTAGGCTGATTAAATGGTGCAGACAAATGAGTTTTGTGTCTGTGTGTCATACCTTTCAACTGTCCTAATGTGGCAGAGTCAGTCCTGATTAATTTACTGTTGTCCCATTTGCTTTTCAAATGCCCCAATTTCTCATCCTCCACTTTTCCCCTATACTGTATCCTCAGTTTACTTCAGTTGCTGCAAACTGAATTCAAAGTGTAAAAGTCAGCAGGAGATAAAAGAAAGGAGGGGGGAAATCTTGCCCTTCCCAATAGACTCAGGCAAAACCAAACTGCTTCAGCATCTCCTGTTTGTCACTGATAGTGGCCCGAAACAGATGGGCAAGAAAAAGTAGCTTCCACCCACTTTAAGGGTGTACTGTGTGAATGGTGTACATCCCTGGATCGGCTGGAAGCTGCACTGAGGCCACCTAAGGTGGCCCAAACCCAGCTGCAAAAGGAGCGATTAAAAACACTCCCAGTTGGCAGTCCATTTCAGACCACTGCAGCATCTGGGCAAGGGACTCGTCGTTCCAGGCCACTACTCTGCTTTGCCCCATGCAACAGGCCAAAGGACTCATTGCTCCAAGCCACTTGTCTGCTTTGCCCCATGTTGCCAGCTTGACTACACTCTGATATTGCTTGACCACAAGCATCTTGCTTTTCTTCTCTAAAACATTGGAGGATATAGTTACCTTAGATCCCAAGATAGGACATAAGCAAAATAAATAAATAAATAAAGCTTTTTGTATCTGTTTATAGTTTTAATGCACATTTGATGACTTTTCTAAAACGTTTGTTCTTTTCATTCCAGAATGGTGAGGTAGGCAAAAATCGTGCCTGTTCATATTGACATTAAGGTAGTGTTTTAATATTTATAGTGAATTCACCATTATTCTATCAGGTGAGAAAAGCTGTTTGTTTGAGGTGGGGTCTTTTTGCCAGACAATTTTTGCAGTGGTGGCAGGTTGTTTTCCTGGCTCTGAACTTAGAAATTCTTTTCTTTATAAAGTGACAAATACTGTGAATTCCTCCTTTTTTCAGTTGTTTATTGTTGGAATAAAATTGGTTTGTTAATTATACTCCACTTAGAATTAAAATAGGTTTATATGGGTAGTGGCATTGAGATCTCTCCCGAAAAGAAGTTGTATAAATTATATTAATTGGGTGTAAAATATAGGTGCAATTCCCTAGAAGTGTTTCTCATACTTCCCTATGTTGAACTGCAACTTCTATTAGTCCCAGTCAGTGTAGCCAATGATTGAGAGATAGTGGGAGGTGGACTCCAGCAGCATCTGGAGAACCACGTGTTTTCCATTGCTGGCCTAATCTGACCAGAAGCCGCTCCCGGGAGCTCTTACAGATGTCTTTCCAATCATACTGCTACCTGATCTTTTTATTATTATCTGAAAATGCCAAGTGTTGAATCTAGGATCTTCTGACAGGAAAGCATGCTTTATTTAGTTATTTATATATGGGATTTATATTCCACATTTCTTCCAATTCTTCTTTTTGAGCATAAAAAGTGTGTGTGTTTTCTGTGTGAGGTGGTTGTTTGATAGAGCCTCCGGGCCTGCAAATCTGGGCAGCAAATAGAACAATTTCCTCGACTTGTTCTTCAGGATTCAATTTCATTTAAATTAAGCACAGATCAAAATCATCCTCTTCTACCCCCCAAATATCTGATTGTAACAAATCAAAAGACAGTATGGAATTATGCAGAGAGACTGTAAGTAGCCTCTAATGTGGAGGAGTATGTAGTCTCAAAGGAATCTTAGACATTCAGATTCCTTAATTTATCATGGAATACACTATGGTAACTACTGACGTAGGACATATATATTCCGCTTGAAACTGGAGCCATCTTCTTATTTCATTAATGTGTTGGGTTTGTGAAATCACAGTCATGACCACTTTTTGACTGCTGTGGGATTTTCAAGGTGTAGAATCTTGCTGAGTAGGTCATTAATAAATGTAATGTTATTTTTGTATCTATGTTTGAAAACAAGTTTTGTTTTTGGTAGTGCATGAATGGACCTAGCGATGTAGGATCCACACCACTTCCTTGTATCTGTCCTCCTGGGAAGCAAGGACCACCAGGACCCAAAGTGAGTACTGAGTTTATTTATAATGTGTAGGGGTTTTTGGTTGAGTTTAACTCTCTGTGTTGAATACAAAATATGTTAAGCCAAGAAAAGTAGTTCAAAACACATGTCCATAGACTCTCAGCCAATTCAAGCTTTTATACAGTAATAGTGCAAAATGTCTGGAACTGGGGGTTCTATGAACTAAGTACTCAGCATCAGATTTTATTTTGCCACTATAATTAGTCAATGTAATCCAAAGTTACTTTGGGACAGGCATCACAAAATAATGACTAGGGTAGCCAAGGAGCCCTATTTTATTTTATTTTTTAAATGTACAATACAACATTTAGTGGCAGTGTTCTTGGAAACTGAACTCAGAAGAAATCAGTGAGATCACTGTAGGGATTTCTTAGCCTATTTGGAACGTTTGTTATGTTGTTGTTCCTATCCACCCTCCACTCTTACTGTGCTATTGTTGCTAAACTCTCTTTCTCTTTCTCTCTCTCTCTCTCTTTGTTTATGTGTGAGGTTTATAGCCCACATATGGCCCTGACTTTTTTTTTGAAACCGCCTACCCCTGACCTAGATGCCCACCTCTGAAATAAACTGATGTCTTAAAGAAAGAAAGAAAGAAAGAAAGAAAGAAAGAAAGAAAAATGTTTTCTAGATAAATTGGGTTATTATTACTATGTTTGATTTAAAACACAGCAATTAAAATCCAATACATGTATAAATTTCTATGAGTAATTTCTCTTCACTTAGCATGGCACCAAGACTTAATGTAGCTACAAAATTAAGAACAGGCAACTTTGCCCAGGTTCTGGGTCCTACATCTGCAAGCCTTGGCAGGTGACCAAATTTGTTGTGTTTCATTTGGTACCACACATTCCACTACAAAGTTGTGACACCCTCATATGGTCCCCAGGGCAAAGATCTCCAGTTAACCAACCTTCTGAGTCTCCAATCAGCCAGTAGATACACTAACAACATCATCCATTCAAAATGTTTTTATTTAGTTATGCATGTTATAAAACTCTGTAACTTTTTAAATACCACACATAAGGCCATATCTGGTGAAAACAGTAATAACAGTCAGTGAGAAGGTACCCTAGTGAGAGATTAAGGATTTGATTGTAAAGGCCAGCTTTTACATAAAATGTCTCTAGGCATACTTCCAAGGGTTTAGAGCTGTGAAAGTGTAATTTCCTGAAGTGCAGGACTGGCTCTAGATGTTTTGCTGCTTCAGGAAAAGGACAAGATGCACTCCCTCCCACCAATTCCCCTTCTAATAACTGACTGGGCTTGCAACCGAATCTCACTTCAACAGGATAGCATCCTGTGCCATGTCTGACCATAGCAGGATAGTAAACTGCTGCCACATGCACTCAGTCCAACACCCCCTTCCCTTCCCCTCCTCATCTATTGCTTGCTTCACCTGCCTAGTGATAACGCTGATCCTGTTGGAGTGTCAAAATGTGGAAGTGTAGTGAATAAGTCCATTCCTCTGCATATGGACATGGGGCACAGAACCTGTGGGACCAAGTCAGACTAGGGGTGCAGTCAATGTGCACTTAAAAGAAATGCAGATTCCACATGTTCATTGTGTGTGTGCTTAAGCCACAGGGTTTAACTCTTTCCCCATTTTGGGGGAATCAAGGCTACTCTCAATATGAAAAGAGCACCTTCGAGTTGTGTGTGTGTGTGATTTTTTTTCCTGGTAAAATAACAGGCTGGGAATTATTAATCTCATTCCCCCACCCCCACCCTATGGTCCCACTGCTACTTCAGCCCCACTAAAGTTTCTCATTGGATCTTGAGAAATGTACACCTTAACTGGATGTTCACAGTTGGCATCACACTTTATGTGGCCCTATGTTAAGACACAAACAAAAGCAAGAGAAGTCAGTTGGTTTGGGCCTATGCCTCTCCAAAGCTGCTGCAGGCAAACTGATGGCAAACAAAAGCAAGGAGAGAGAGGTATTGTTTTTCCATTTCATTTTCCTCACCTGATACCTTCCCCTTACCACTGGTGATCCTGAATATCAAGGTGAGGCTCCAGGATGGAACTCTGAACAGTAGCAATACTGTTAAAAGCTGGGTAAAAATATGTGTAACATTAGGTTGGTTATCCTACTTATTGTGTTTTGTGCTAACATCTGTGTCTTCTCCCTAGGGAGATCCTGGCCAACCTGGGAATCATGGCTATCCTGGAGAACCTGGTCCAGATGGTAAGCCTGTGAGTACTAAATACTTAGTCATCTATAGTAATCTTACTACAAATGAATTTAAAATTATGTGAGATGACAAGTGATATATGACAAATAGTTCTGTTGGATTCATAAAGTCAGTTATGCCTGGTTTCATTTTCTTAAGAAGCAGAATTGACAAAATTCATACCTTGTATTAAAATGTGTGCATTAGAAAAAATATCCTAATGCTGCCGTTTTCTTTAAATATATACCAGTACTTTACTGAAGTGGTTTGTAATCTCTGCACTACCCTTTTAGATTTTGAAGTCCACTATAACTGATGATGCACCATTGAGCCAACTCATTCTAAATATCGAAATAGCCATTCTGGATATCAGCATGAAAGGTGGAAGTCATGGGTCCATTTAAATTTTATTTTGTTATCGAAGTTTGGTACAGCTGGGAGTGAATGCAAATGCTTTTAATTGATAAGCCCTTGCAAACTGGTCACAGACTGCCACTCACCACCCCTTTAACTTAAGCTGTTGACTGAAATACAAATAGCCCCACATCACTCAGAGAAAACCAATTGGATTCTTTACTGGGACAGATCCTAATGCATGACACATGAGCCCGATACAGATGGGCACTAAGAAGTGTGTAGGCTGCGCCATTAGGGTTCATGAGTGTGCAGCATTCGCATGCTGACAACCCCTAACATGTAATGGCGCCACTACCATTACATTATGCTGTTTAGATGTCGTTCATAATGGCAGCGGTGCAGCTGCTAGATGCAGCTGCTCAGTTGCGGCGGTGGAAAGATGCCCAATGCCGCCTTTTCCTCTACTCACGCCGCAACTGCGGTACAAAAAAGGAGCAAGGTTTTCCTGCTCCTTTTTTGCGTCACAACTGTGCTGCAATATGTAGCTGCTGCAGCGCAATTGCTCCGCAAAAAAAGGGTGGCTTCAGACCGCCCCTTTTGGGTGGTTTGGATCGCCCCATAGGGGTTTTTTTAAGAGCCAGAGGAAACTATAAAATGACTGGGTAACATATGGCCCTCCAGATGGTCTATAGTTAGAGTAAAGTTCCTATCATTCCCAGCTGTTGAGTATGCTAGCTAAGTATGCTAGCTAAGTCTTGTTGGTAATTATAATCCAACACCATTTGAAGGTGCATGTTCTCCAGCTCTGTTCTAAATAAAATGAGATTTCACCCAGGTATGATTAAACTGATCATGAGTCTTCCTCTACTTATGCTTTAGCAGTTGTCTCTGCTGTCCCAAATTCTCCAAGGAGAGCTCTGTCACGTGTCTTGTACATTGATTAATTTCCCATTACACAGGTCATCCAGTGTTTTTTATGCAAACAGAGAAATCCCTGCGCCCCACTTTTTTTGTTCCACCCTTTTTTAAAAAAAGTTTGGAGCCCTATATATGTAAACCCTATTGGATACTAAAAATGGAAATCAGATAACCACTAGCTAGTTAGTCTTATAATTTGCTTCTTAGTATAAAACGATGTGTAATTTTATCATGCCAAGTTGGGGCAGTGGGAGTACAAGGCCACATCTTGTTTCTTTTAGTTCTAGCAAAAATATGGATAGGATGGATGGTTATCATTAGTAGAGGAGCCATTTGCAGTACATGGAGATGAGAGAAAAGAGGCTCTAAAGGTTAATATAAGTTAGTTTTCTATGTAATTAAAACTGCAGGAAACTTAAGAAAAGGCTGAAACAGTAGAAACTTTCAGAAAGTTCAGATTTTCCCTGAAACCATTCTGCTTCTTTTAACTTTGGTTATAATATATTTAGAGAATTTGGTTTTAATTCTGCAGAGCCTTTCAAATGTTTCCAGAACTCTTTTTTTTAAAGTAACTGTAAGTTAAGCAACATGGTTGGCATTACTGTTCATGCCACTTAAGGTGAGGCATTCTTGCTCAGAATGTACACTGCTTGTGACTTTTGTGCATTTCATAATTTGCGTCTGGTAAGAATCTTACATTTTGGTTGTGCTTATAGTACATTTGAGTTATATATGCTTTGTATGGAAAGTCTTAGATAAATGTTTGCAGGGAATTGTATAAATCTTAGGAATATTGCCAAATATTTAGAGAGCTACATGTCACTTACTATAAAATGTCCAGATTTCTTATTTAGGTTGCTTAGCTACATTTTGGCCATGTTCTGAGGCATAACAGATGGTTGAAATTACTGTGGTGGTTCCCTTTGGATGCTCACACAGTACTGCTATGAAGATAGTACCAAAAATACACATTTCCACGTAGTAAAGATTGAGTTGTGGGAGTGTCCAAGAATTTGAATAAGAAATTTTGGAGTGATGTTCAAAGAACTAATAGTGAGTGGAAGCAGTGATTGTTTTAAAAAATATTTTCAAACTTTTATTGGGGCTCACTTGAGCAGTACAGCTGCGGGCACTATAGTCTTGCACACAGGTACTTTTGTGCAGTCAGGGGTACTGTGCAGTTGGCCAGATTTTGGGCTACAACACCCAGAATCCCCATCCAACCTGGACATTGGTTTCTGAGAATTGTAGTCCATAAAATCAATTTTTTTAGCCTTTCCCAGTTGGGGCTTCTGATCATGTGAAATCCCCCTCACATGTAAAGATGGTTACTAGGCATGTTTCCCTAGCACATGTATGAGATCATACATGTACAGATTATATATCAATTTATAGGGTCTAACTCAGTAATTTTTACAACCAGAGTGGGAAAAGCATGGGTCTGGGGCTGCATGTATCCATTGGGCTGCTTTTTGCAGCTGCCAAACCCACCATTTCCCTAAGACTGTTCTTTTGTCCACTTCCCATATGGGAAATCACAGGAATTAAAAAGAAAAAGTTATTCAGATTCAGTCATAGGTCTCTGGACACTTTTTGGGTTTGTGGTTTGTTTTGTTTTGTTTGGTAAGCAGTAAATACCTGGGTTTGGGGATGCCCAGTGGAAGAAAATTGGCCTCCAGACCACTGTAGTTTCCCATGTCTGCACTACTTTGACTTATGAGATGGAGGATTTTTGGAGTTCCAGCTGGAGTTGTCAGGATTGAACCTGGGAACTTATGCCCACAAAGCATGCCCTTTGCCACTGAGATGTGGTTGGTCTACCCATATCCAAAATCCAAGAAACATTTGTCTTGTCATGAAAGCTAGCATACCTTAATAACAGAGCAGAAGACTGAGCCCATTATATTTATTCTCTCCAAATTAATTCTTTCCCTAAGGGAATTTGTTTGATATGCCTGTTGGTACCTTATCCTATAAGGTTAGGTTGATTGTCATATACACAACTAATCTATTAATAGGTTATGAATCTATTTGTTGAATTCTTATTTTGTAGGCTCAGTGCAAGCCCAAGGCTTACCATAACTTAATCATCTCGTAGAATTCAATGATGATGATGATGATGATGATGAGGATGATATATTTATTTATATCCTGCCTCTTCCATTTTGGGGATCGAGGCAGGTAACAACAAAATATATAGCCATGTTAGTCTGTTGAATCAGTATGTAGAGAGATCTTGTATCACCTTTGAGACTTGTTAGTCTCAAACGTGCTACAAGATCTCTCTACGTACTTAATCATCTGGTTTACCCATTTCTCCCTGCTTCCCTTTGTGGGGAAAAATTTCACTTCAGTTGGAACCATGATTAAGTGTCATTATGTGAACCACTACTAATCATAGTTAATGCTAAGAAAAGTTCTTAATCTGAGCATGAAAGCAAGATTTGAAGCAGGTTTGCAGGCCCAGGATAGGAGTAGGGTGCTTGCATAGGGTTAATTATGGTCAGCACAGCAGCAAAATATATATATATATATATATATATATATATGTATATGGTCATAGCTGTTATCAAAGGGAGAGGATACCTGAGCCATGGTAACAGATGCAAGGAACCAGTGGGACAGCCAGTCTATTTTATGAAGTTTCCTCTCTCTGGCAATCACCATTGTCTGGTCTCTGTACCAGTTGGCTTACTTTGTCAGGAAGGAACTTTATTTTTCCAGTGGAACAAAAGCATGCTTCTTCCAACTGGTCTCAGTTTGTACAGTTGCCCTCTTCATTGTGATAGCAGACATTTTATACCTCTCAAAAATTTCACATTCTTTATCCAACAAAGAAAATTAGTGTCATACTGTACTTTGATGCAGGCACGTTTTATAATTTCTTATGCACTAGGATTATTATTATTATTATTACTCATTTGAATCCTGCATTTTCTCCAAGTTGTTCAAAGTAACATATATGCTTCTCCTCTCCATTTATATCCTGCTGATGGTCATCTAGTAAGTTTTAGGGCTGAATAGGGCCGTAAATTTGATCAGTTCTAGTCCAACTATTTTAGCTGCTATATAACCTTGGTGATTTTTGTAGCTTTCTTCCTGTTTGCAGTTTCTTCTTTCCCTTTAGAAACAAGGGAAATATACTTCTAATAAGGATGCAATAATGTAGTGTTACATGTTGGATTAGCGAAGCCCTATTGACACCAGATCTCATCTTATCTTGGAAACTAAGCAGGGTTAGCCCTGGTTAATACTTGGATGGGAGACTGCTAAAAACACCAGGTACTGTGGGCTATATTTCAGAGGGAGGAACCAGCAAAATCACTTCTGAGTATTCCTTATCTAAGAAAACCCTAGGAAATTCATAAGTTTACCATAAGTCAGCAGGAATTGTGAAGGTACACATATACACACAGAGTGATAAGATAACATTTTGTCAGTGCAAAGTAAGGCATTACATTTCTGGTATTTTTAAAAGCTGAGATTCATGTCTTCATGGTAGGTTTTGATTCTAGTTTTAGACCTATCTTCCTAGTAATGATATAAATATCCGCATAATGAACCATGGAGGAAAAATAAATCATTTTTTGTACTATTACAATTTGGCACTTGTGTGTATTTTCCTCAGATGAGTCACAATTTACCAAGCTGAAAATTTTTCTGACTATGGAAAAGATATTTTACATAAGTACTTTAGAAAACGGGGGGGGGGGGGGGGGGGGGAGTTTAGAACCCATTGTGAAACTGGGGACAGTTTTTTAAAAAAACTAGATTAAAATTAGTATGATTAAGATAGAAATCATCTTCAATACCTAACTTAGCAGTAAGCCAAATTGAATTCATTGCATAGCACTAGATTTCTCTCAGAAAGCATTCATACTGGATAGTTGCAAGTTACATTGCTTTAATGAGATTTACAGCTATTTATCATAGAACAGAGTTACTGTTCTGAATTTGATTTCAGGTTTAGATTAATAGTTATATTGGCATTTAGATAAACAATTGTTTTGGCATTTGATTACAGTGGCTAGATTTCAATGCCTTTTTCAGTTTTTACTGGAAAAAGAAAAACCACATTTTCAGAAACTATATGCTAAGGTCATGTAACATTTATGTAAAGTTTCCTATAGAGGGAGAAATAAATATGATCCAAAAACTCCCTAGTATTGATTGTTTAACCCCCTGTGCAAATCCATGCACAAGATATCGGCATCACCTTTTAGAACAACCTCCTCCTCCTCTCTTCCCTTCTCTTTGTATATTGTCCTTAAGGATACAGATCATACCTAGGTAACTTACAAATAACATCAGAATAATAATATCACAGTGTTAGAAAGCCAGTGTCTCCCCAACTCTGGAGTTCAGGATTTATTTCCCCACTTTGCCATGGAAACCCACTGCCTTTGCACCCTATTTTGAGGACCTCTCTTTCACTGCTACCCCATACAGATATTTATGTTTTAGGCTGCAGTTTTATACATACTAATGAGGAAAGCAGTCCCAACAAACTCATAAGGACTTGTTACCCCCACCCCCACCCCCCACCCAAACATGGATCAAATTGTATTGCCTGATTTCAGTGAGTTTTTAAATCTGGAGTCCCCTATGAGTCATTCATTAGGCTGCAGTCCTAAACACCCTTAACCACCTTGAACCCAGTGATCCTATGAGTCATGACTCGTAGGTTGTAGTCTGGAGCACACTTTGAACTTGGTGAAATTGACTTCCAAGTATTGTTATTTTTCCCCTTTGGGTTAAGAATTCAGTTGTAGAAATAATTATTCCTCTGAGTATATCATTTTGCTTTAACTAGAGTTCATATAAATTGGACAAAAATGTGATGCTAGATCCCTTTTCTGATGAAACCGTGCTGTGTGCGCACTTCTAGTAAAATGCACAGCCTCTGTCTAATAAAGCTTTAAAAAGACGGAATATTCCATTGAATTACATCCATTTTCCTTTCATGCACACAGAACTCACTTTCCACAGGCATAAAAATATACTAACAAAAACATGTAAACTTGATTACCATGGATGGAGTTAACAGCAATTTTCAGTATGAATATCTATGCTGAGAAGATTGTGAATACTTATGCAGAGGGTAAAATACATTGTGTGTATTAGTAAGTAGGTGTAAATAAAGAGTTATATCCTGAGAGTTTTCTTTATTTGGATGCCAGCTTAGTGCATTGTATTGTATCAGTAGTGTCTTCCACCAGCAGAATGGATGCTGTTGTTTGGTTGAATTCCCACTTTCTGCTGCAGCCACTGTGTGTCTGCCCAGAATAGTTTTGGGGACTGCAAGAGAAAAGAGGTGAAAATCCCATCCCAGGAGTGACATGTAACATTATAATTATCCTTTTTCCTCAGATATCATAAGATATTATGTTATCTTGAGTGTGATATGAGAATCTGTATGCCATCACATGCAAAATAAATGGCAGACCCTAGGGTGATCTGAATTTTGTCATTCGGTACAGGTATGATGTGATACTGGACAGTTAAGAAAGAAAATAGGATGTGGTGTTGCAGAAGAGTGCTAATGGTTCCATGGCAGGCCAAAAAGACAAACAAATGAATCCTAGAGCAGATAAAGATAGAAGTCTCCCTGGAAGCCAAGATGACAACGAGAGTTCCTGCATGGCAGGGAGTTGGACTGGATGGCCCTTGTGGTCTCTTCAACTCTATGTTCTATGGACAAAACGTACTTTGGTCACCTCATGAATCATTGGAAAAAAAACAATAATGCTAGGAAAGGTGGAGGGACATTGAAAGTGAGGAAGGCTGCATGCTAGACGGATGGACTCTATTACAGAGATCATGAGAAATGAAGGGGGTCTTGGGGATGTCTCATCAGCATGGTTGCCATGGGTCAAGACTGATGCAAGGGCAGTTAACAGCAACAAACAGGGAAAAGAGTTGACTCTTCTTCCAGCACTATATTTCTGGACCCTGCTTCCCCAGCTACACAACTGCATTTATCTTTTCTTTTCCTTTAAATGACATCTAGATACAAATTTTGTTAAATTTTATCAAGTTTGGGTACCTTTTTTGAAGTGTTTTTAGGCATTATTTTAAGCAAGCAATGGGATGCTTTTCATTGAGCATGTGCCTTGAAAGATATAAAGTATAAAAGGCAGCATATAAATGTTTTAAATAAATAAGTAAATTTATGATTGGTAAGGTACATCAGTAGAAACAGATGCTAGAAATATCAGTTTAAATGGAATTCAGTCTTTGTTATGCTCAAATTCTTTGTTAATAAAATCTCAAAGATTCTTTTCTATTCCACATTCTATTTAAATATGTCAGACAGACAATGTGATATGGTCATTGAAACAAAAAGAGGGCAGTGTACTTTTTTTGCCTTCTCTCCCCCGCCGCTCCTAAATTGTAAATATAGATGAAACAATGTAATTCCTGATTTATTTGCCATGAAATAAGAATTTCCAAACTGAGGTGTTTTTTAAAAAAATATAAAGATTTGATCTCCTAAAGAGATGTGCACCAATATGGAATGGATTTTTTTTAAAAAAAAAAATCTTCCTTCTGAATGTCCAGTTAAATAAATGGTTTGCAACTTAAAAATTACCTGGCAGAAGTGGTTTATACTGAAATATCCAGATGCAAACTCTAAACGTGGATTGTTGTTCTTGACATTCTTAAAACAATATCAAATATCTCACCTAATAAAGTACTTTTTTTCTGGTTGTGCCAGCATTTTCCTTTAACAGAAAGCTGCGAGATATTGTTACTGATTTTCTGTCCAGCAGCTTTGTGACTTTCTTATTGTTCTTGACCTAAAGATGAATCTTCCTTACACAATGTACTCTGGATAAAAGCCAGATTCCACTAACAGCATTTTTTAAAAAGAGCTAAGAGTTTTTAAAAGCAATTTATTTTCTTTGTCCTAATGAGTGAAAATATTTTTTGTTGCTGAAACGACCATCTTCCTGTCTTTCTACCACACTGTGGGCTGCGCCTTGTGACTGTATTATTGATCCCTACCTAAGAAGATACTGTCCTAGAAAATATGTAATTTCCTGTCTTAAGTAGACACTAAGCACACAGTTCTTAAGATTTGCTTATTGTACTCTTTACCTGCACTGAACAGTGTTACTACATGTCTCTTTCTAAAGACACTGTTATCAAAGCATTTCACCTCTTTAGAACTAGGTCATAGTAACCCCTCCCCATTCCACCCAAACATCAGAGTGGAGATGCTGATCCATGCTAAAGTTTATGTACATATAGGAATTGGGGATGATAATAGATCCAAATCTTAATACAGAAGAATAGTATGTCTCACATTTGTGTCCAATGTGTTGCCAGTGACTCTGATACATAACAGAGCTTGAATGGCCATCTGCAAATCCTGCAATCAAGGAATTCATTTCGAGAATGAGAGCCCTTTGTATTTTCTAATAATTTAGTACTGGTGGTAGTTGCCAATATTTTTTTCTAATAAATATTATAGGCATTCTTTGTGGTAGGTAAGCGTACCTGCTTTCAGCCTGTAGGTTACTGGTGTCTGTCTTGCTCTTCTATTTCTTGGGACCTAATCACATTAGAATAAGGTAGCAACTGTGATTCCACTTTAACTGCCATGGCTCCATCCTGAGACTTGTAGTTTGGTCAGAGACACAAGAGAATACCCACTCTTTAAACTGAAAATCCTAGGATTCCATTTGATGGAACCATGACCATTAAAGTGGAGTCATCTGTGTGAAAAGGCCCTTGAACATAATGACTGGTGACACCCTTGTCTGTAGAATGTGAAGTCTGCTCCTGGTTTAATTTGAACATTAAAGGAGGTGCTGAATATGCCAGGGGGATATAGCTCAGCAACATGGATAGTCCTTTAAAGCAGGAACAGCTTTATTGTCTCAGTGTCACGGAAGCCAGCATTTTTGTTTCAGGTATCAGATAGAGCTCAAGGCTTATATTTGTGAGAAGGTGGTGCTTGCATATGTATATTAGAGTGGGCCTTTATTATCCGCTGGGGTTTGGAATGAGAATCCCCTCTTGATGCCAAAATCTGTAGGTGCTTAATTCCCATTATATTCTGTGTTGTAGGAAATTGGTGCCCCTTGTATAAAATAGAAAAATCAGGTTTAAAAAAATTTAAAAATATATTTTTAAGCTGTAGATGGCTGGTGCAGAGTCCATGTATATGGAGGGTGACTGTATATACATTTTGCATCTATTTTAAGCTTTTTTTTCTTGAAAACATTCATTGGAATGGAAAGAAGCAAAACAGTGAATTGTTTTAAGAAAAGGTTAGTACAGTTGATCCTCCATATCCATGCATTCTGCATCCATGGATCCAAACAACCACGGTTCAAAAATATTCACACACACAAATAAAAAAAGGAGAAAACCTTGATTTTGCCATTTTATATAAGGGACACTATTGTACTGCACCATTGTATACAATGGGACTTCAGCATCCATGGATTTTGGTGTGTGGGGGGGGGGGGGAGGGTTCCTGAAACCAAATCCCACTGGATACTGATGGCCTGTTGTAGTAGATCAGCAGATAGATTGCTGGGATCAGATTTGGATGCCAAATTTTTACATTCCTATAGAAGACATAGGCTTCTTCTGTCAGCATGGTTTCTTCCTCAGTTCTGTTTAAAATAAGATGATGATGCTGATGATGATGAAATCTACTCCTGGTTTAATTTGAACATTAAAAGAGGTGCTGGATGATGATGATGATGATCATGATGATGATCATGATCATGATATTTATTTATATCCCACCCTTCTCCCAAGGCTGGGATTCAGGGTGGCTTACAGCATTAAAAAACACCATACAGTTCAAAACATACAAAAATAGTATATTAAAATAGAATTAAATTACTACATTAATTAAAACAAATTCAATGCTAAAATCAAATTTTAAAAGATTAAAATGCTTAAAATACATTAAAACAATATAACAACACCCCACCACAAGTCTTAAAACTTTATGTTTTAAAATCTTATCTAAACAACTACCAGTAGGTCTTAGCTTGCTGGCGGAAGGATAAAAAGAAAGGGGCCATTCTGGCCTCCCTGGGCAAGGAGTTCCAGAGTCTAGGGGCAGTAATGGAAAAGGCCCTCTGTAGTGTCCCCACCAACCAAGCTTGTAATGGTGGTGGGATGGAGAGAAGGGCCTCCCCTGAATAATGATGATGTGTACATTCCAAATAACTCTTGTAAAGTTAAAGTAGTTGTGGATTGGGAAAATGTTCTCTGTACCAATCATGATATAAGTAAAAATGTACTATAAGTCCTTTCTAATAATAAATTTGATCTGTGATGAGCAATCTGGCTGCTGACACAATACAGTCCCAGTTACTGGATAGAATGCAGTGGTAAGGAGAGAGCAGTAGAATACGCTTCTACATGGTCCCTGTGGAAATCAGGCTGCAGCTTCCATATCACCACCATAATACAAAATGGTCAAATTTTGAAATCCAGAGTACATGAAGGTCACAGAATGTAGGTCATTGTGTGGAGCCTCCTATTAGTCATACTCAGCAGTACAAGGGGGAAAACCTACCAAGTTATACCAAAGAAACAGAAGCACACACACATTTATTTATTTTGGACCTTTAAGGCATATAAACAGTCTTCGAAGAAAAATATATAAACTGACAGATTAATCATTAAAAAGGAAAACTTAAACAGTTGTTTGTGTATGGTACTCTCCATCTGGTTTGGGGTTTGTATGGTTACTCAGAGCTGCTAAAGTAAATTTAAGTCAGTTGATAGTACTTATTTGATTGAATGCATAGAAAGAAAACTACTATAAAGTGGTTTTATTGTTTATAGTTCTTAATACTTTAATTACTTTTGTTGGTGTTGCTGTTTTATGGTTTAGTTTTGCTGCCTTGGTTGTCTTTGTAATAAGGAACTATATGAGTTCAATACAGAATTAAAATGTACATGCATGAGTCTCTCATGAACCTGCTTTGTGTCTTATAGACTGATCCTTCAAAAATTTATTTTGGAGTCTCTACTGGTGATAGTAGCATTATATAATATTTTGGTTTGTTCTACTTAGACAGTTTGCTATGTCCCATCCTGATCCTGGTGTATCCATACATTAGGACTGAGTTACAAATGCATAACATTTGCATACTTTGGCATAATGTTTTGATTTCTCTTCTTAGGGCTATCAAGGAATAGCAGGAACTCCAGGTATTCCAGGGACCCCAGGGATTCAAGTAAGTTCACTTACCCTTTTAAATTTTAGGAACTCCTTGATTATCTCAAGTATAAATTGGGGGGGGGGGGTCATAAAAAAGTTGTAATAATCCAGAAGGCCTAACCCATTCAGGTCCCAGCCAAACCAGTTTAATATGTAAGATAGTCACAATGGGGTGAAACAGGTGGGCAGGAAAAAGTGGCTTGAAGCGACTTTTTCTAAAGCCACATTGAAACTCACCAACCGCACTGCTGGCTCCCAAGGCAGCTGGAGTGCTCATGTCATGACCACATTGCATGGCTTCAAGCCAGAAGAAATGGGGGGGGGGGGGAAGCTGCTTCTTTTTGAAATGGCTTTTCTCTGCATAAGGGCACTTTTCTGCTGGCTTCAAGGCATGTGTCATCTAAACGCCACACCTTCAAGCTAGCCTGAAAGCATGTCTTTTTGCCTGTCTGTTTAGCTCCTTTGTAAGAGAATAGTAATACAACTTATTGATTTTGCAAGACTAGTGTGTATGTGCAAAATACAAGCTGCAAAGGCAAAGAAAGCTCACTTGCCTGTCAATTTATAGATATTTTCTTCCCAGGGACAGTCAAAAGCATTTCTATTTCAAGAGATAACTGAACCAACCACAATTATTTATTACTTGATCTGTGCTTCTTGGTGCCAACCGATCTATGTGATAGGCCAACTTTAGTAACTAAACAGTGCTCCCTCCACTTAACTGTTCATGCCTGTATCGGAGAGTGCTGTAGAGGAGACTACCACCATGCTTCTAAGTTCTTGCAATTTTGCTTGGTGGAGTCAATCCCAGTCCTCAATAAAAGTTCTAATAAATACTAATTCTTTATTAGGGACCCCGTGGGCTTCCTGGCATTAAGGGTGAACCTGGGTCAGATGGGACAAAGGTAAGACCTTTAATAATTGCAATTCCTGTTTATCTACAAAGCATTGACAAATAAATACTTGAAAAGTTCTTTTGGATGAAATTGATGTTTTCTGGTTAGTGTGTGTGTGTGTGTGTGTGTAATGACCTTTATATAGATAACAATGCTTCCTGTTAAGATTTCCTACTGTCTTATTTGCTTTTTAGCTCTAAAAATGCTTTCAAAGTAGTGCCATCTTTTACCATTGTGCAAGCTGCCCATATTTCTTTGTTTCTTTCTATGCTGCAAATCTTTCTATGGATATTAGATGTTTAAGCGTATTGAAAGAGATAATTATATCTGTGTTTTGTGTATTTTTGAGTGCATTTAAATAAGATATTTATAAATTAGGCCTGATAGAAATTAGTATGTTGGTATGTAAGGTATAGTGGTATATGATCATGTCCACACCCAGGAGAATATATGTACTTTTCAAGTGGGCTTCAAGTGGCTTTTAAAACATTATTTTGCATGTGCTTTCAGGAAGAGGCAGGAGGTTCATGAAGATAAATGTTGGCTTGTTTGTGTGCTCATGCATGCTCCCTGCTTCTTTCTTTGGAAGGTTTTGACATTTAACTTGGGAATGTGACGCTTGTGCTTTCTTCTTAATAGGTTGAGGTAATGAGGCCAGATTTATTTGTCTTGCTGTAGTGGCAGGGTATCATTATTTGGTTACCTAATGTATATCCAGGAGAATCTCCCAGATGCATTGAAAAGTGAAGGAGCCTTGCCTACAACATAGTGCTATCTGCCTTGAGAAGTAAAGGGAGTTGGTTCCTTGAGTCATTTTTGAACCCCACATCAAGAATGGTAACCAGCACTATTTGAGGGGATTGCCTAGGTCCCTATTCCCCTTCATAGGAATTAAGCAACGAAAAATCATGGGGATGTTCCCTGTGGTTCAGAGCTGGAGAGTTTCTACCTTGGGGGAGGCTCAACCTAACCAGCTTCTCCCACATGAGTATCCATATATCTCATGAGTTGTTTTGTAGATTTCTCTCTGATAATAAAGTTGTGGCCAGTAGCCAGTAGTGGTTTGAGTGTTGGACTACGACTCTGGAAACCAGGGTTCAAATCCAGACGTGAACATGGGAATCCATTGGGTGATGTTGGTCAAGTCATGCACAGTATAGTAATCTAATTAGCCAGCATTGCATAGTGGTTTGAGTGTTGAACTAGGGAGACCAGGATTCAAATACCTGCTCAGCAATGAACATTGCTGGATGTCTTGGGGAAGTCACACTCTCCCAGCCTCAGAGGAAGGCGGTGGCAAATCTTGCCAAGAAAACCCGGTGATAGTTTTCCCTCAGTGTTGCCCTAGGTTGGAAATGACTTGAAGATACACAACCACTGCAGCAGCAGCAATGGTTGTCCTCCATCATCTAGTGGGAGGGCAAATTCAACACTTTCTGAAATTCATGTGGCATAGCATATTTTTGGGTGGCACTGCATCCTTTTACTAATCATCCTTTCATATAACGTTCTTAACATTTCCAAAACATTTAGATGTCTTTCTCATTGATCCAAATTCCAGGGTACTCCTCAGTGTATACAGAGAGATCTCAGTGAGTGCACAGTTTTCTATTCTCTGTAATTTCAAAGGCAGCTCCACAAGTACAGGGAAAAGGGGAACCCAGAAATGGCCCCAATATTTATAGTGAATTAACTGTAAATCCATGTTCACAAGGATCTCTCCATGAGCTATACAAGTTGTGCAGCAAACTTTCAGAATAGATGTTTAAATTCTTTATTCTCTGTGAAGAGAGGGAAAGCTTTGCCATAACTAAACAAATTCATGTCTAAGACTAAATTTGAAGCCAGATCTTATACTTGAAAAGTGAAGGCTCTGTACTCATATTATTCCCTGTAATTATGATGGTGAAGTAAAATGCTAGTTTCAGCATTTTGAAAGGTGTCATAACTTTCCTGTCAAACTAAAATGTGTGATGGCTGTTCAACTTTAGTAGCAATGGATTTAGGGACTCCTTTTGCAATATGTTTCAAGGGATGGGAATAAAAACATGGCAAGTTGTATTGAAATTTATTGCCTAGACACTGACTTACAATTATGTTTGGTGTGCCAGTTCAGCTTTCTAAAGGCTGCTTCACTTCAGGTGGTAGGAAGGTATGATTCATCTGTCTTGCTGGGACAGGTCAAGATGAACTTAGAAATAAATTATCACCAGTTTAATACACACTCATGTGCAGTTTAATCTCTGGCGATGACAATGAACAGTAGGAAAGCCAAAGTCCTATAAAGTGCTACCTAATGAACTTTCTCTGTGGATAGCTTCATACAAATATATACCAATTTGATTGTTTTAATTGTCCCTTGCTTGTAGTATATACCAGTTGTAAATAGATAGTGCCCATACTATATATATTTTCTTCAATATGGCCATAAGGAACAGTGGATGTGGCTGTCTCTCTGAGCGTAGACTATTGATAGTGCCAGCAAAGAAAAGGGCAAGCTGGATCCTGGAGAGTTTTGGCCTCTGTGCCTCTTTGTATTCCAGATAGCTCATTCTTGGCAGACTTCAAAGTGCTATTGCTGAGAGCCATGTCTGGCAGACATCTGAGCCAATGTTGAATTTTTAGCCAGAGCACTGGACTTTGTATCTGATTCTGTATGCCACTTCCTTAGTTCCTAACACTGAGTGACAGTGGTAGCGTCTGCGTGGCATAGCAAGATTAAAGGATTTGGGGTCTTTAATTTTGATGAAGCCAAGAGGCAAAAAGAGAGCATGGATTGGTGAGTGTGATGATTAATGTCATGCAGGAATGAGGCCAGAATTGAGAAAAGTGTGGTCATGGGACTACACCCAACCCCAAACTTGTTGTCCTCAAAATCTTCAGACTCTCTGGACTTTCATTTTCCTGCTCCACTCCCCAGGTGAATTACCATATATACTTGTCTATAAGTCTAAACATTTAAGCCACAAAATTGACCCCAAAATCCCAGGTCAACTTATTTACGGGTTAATATGGTAATATGATAGCAGCTCTTTCAGATTTCCCCATGCAGTGAGAAGAGAGTTTCTGTTGAGACAAGCAGAAAGAGTCCTGAGTGATTAATTGCTACTAAAAAAATCGGAATCCCTCTCCCACCCAGGCAAAGTGAAAGCAAAGTTGAAACGCTGAAACAAAAAAGCTTCATTTAGGCCCAATACATAGGGTGGGAAGCAGTGTGCCAATTGAAGGGTTCGGGAGCATGTGTCAACCGCACAGTCCCAACCCCTAGCATGTAACAGCGGCGCCATGATGGCAGCCTCCCATCCACAGGGCGGCCACCATCATGAAGTAAGCAACATGCTGTGTACAGACGTCACTTCACGTTGCTTACATCGCTGATGCGCCACAGTACACCAATGGCACACTCATGATGTCCGCCAAGTGGACTTAAAAGAATCCGTTTTTCCCGGGTTCTTTTCGGTGCAGAGGGATGCTGCGTGGTTTGGCTGCTGTGGCATCCCTCGAGAACAAAAATGGATGGCTCCAGCCCGCCCTTTCGAGGTGGTCTGTTCAGCCTCTTAGAGTCTTTCTTGCTGTGCGTATACATACACACACTGAAGGAGCCTCCAAGCTTTCCCTTCAACTTATCCGTGGATCATGGTAAAATCGATAATTTTGGCCCCAAAACCTGCCCTCAACTTATACATGAGATCGACTTATAGTTGAGTATATATGATACATCTCTGGAAAGCATCCAGCAGCAAGCAATTCATCTTTTGAGTATTTTTCAGGTTGCCCTTGCTTTCCCTAATATATTTTCAATGACTTTTTTTGTGCATATTTTGGCATTTTGGCAGTTTATGTAGCTCCTGGGAAATCTTAAGGGCAGAAGATTGGCCACCAGAACCACAACTTTTTTTTTACACTTTATGTTGAGCATAGGGAGCATAGAATTTCCTTTTCCTCAACAGGTAAAACCTTTATATTGCTCATATTTTGTTGTCTTATGTACTGTCCCATGGTTTTCTTTTGTTTCTTTTAGGGTGAACGTGGACTTCCAGGTTTCCCTGGATTGCATGGGATGCCGGCATCTAAGGTTCAAACCAAATGCTTCTTGTAACAATGGGTAGGATGTTAAGAAGTATCAAGGGATTTTTCAAGAGCAAAAATGGTACTTAGTACCCAATCCAAAATGAAAGTTCTAGTTGGAATTGCAGCTAGTCCAGTTACTTCCTTCTATTTTCAAGAGCGTTTTGAAATAGTGGCTGCAGTCCTGCATTGAGTAGCATACCTACAAGACATTTCTTATCCAACCCCTTTTCCTTTTCTTAGCTGCAGCCCTCCCTCACAAACCTGGCCATTTCCTGGTCATTGGACTGTGTGTGTGCGTGTGGGACGGGACAGCAGACAAGCATCAAGCTGTTTTCCTATAGCTGGACACACAGCAACAGACATCTGCAGGGACCTCCAGGGACCCTTGTATGCCATTGTAGTTCAGCAAGATGCCAGCCATTGTCAAGTGATATAAAAAGATAACTGTACCCGCTAAGGTTGCAGTTTTGTGCAGCATGGCTGCCTTTTCTTTGAAATTAGGTGAGCTCCATGTTTCATCAAAGAGGCTGTGATACAATGCTAAGGGGACTACAGTGGCTCCTTGGAATCTTCTGGAGTTTGGTTCCAGGATACCAAAATCTGTGGATGCTCCAGTCCCATTAAACACAGTGCCATAGTAAAGTGGTGTCACTTATATGAAATCCCAAAATCAAGGTTTGCTTTTGGGAATATATATCTTTTAAAAATATTTCAAGCCGCAGATGGTTGATTCTGTGGATAAAAGATCTATGGGTATGGAGAGCTGACTGTATTCTTCTGTACCCCTCTCCATAGTAGAAACTGGCCTTTTCTATTTCTATCATACAGATAACATTAAAGAGACTATAAGTCTTTGTTTTATTGCCTAAAGTCAGTCCCAAGTTTGCCTTGTATAAAAATAATTATGTCATGCATTCTGATACATCTGAGCCTTTCTATACATGTTTGATGTAAACTGATTTTCATGCAGTGGAAGTACAAGGGTTGTCACAACTGTTTGGAGATAACTTGATTTCAAATTAAGACAACTATGAATTCTAAGTTGTAGCGGAGGTGGAAGGAATGCATATTTGCTACAATCTTAGGACTAGTCAACATGTTTAAAATATTCCTCATTCCAGTCAAATAGAATGTGATCCAGCCACATGCAATTTGCAGGCATTTGGGCTTTTTATGCTCCTGCCAAAAAGTCCTTAAAGTCTGCAGAAAAAGACTTTTTGGTTTTTATTTCGAGTATTCACTGAAATGCACACTGTCTCATGTGTGACAGTCCTTCTGCTTTGCACACATTTGGACATCTGTGCATTTTCAGACCAAGGGTGAATAGATGCAAATAGATACAAAATTGCACAGGAAAACAAGGACAATTAACCGTCAATGTGTATGTGCAAAAATGTGCCCCAATTTACATAGTGCACTTATGTGTAGACTAGCTTTAAGGCAGCTGCCACACTGCAGAATTAATGCAATTTGACACTGCTTTAATTGCTGTGGCTCCATCCTGTGGAATCTTGGGATTTGTAGTTTGTTGTGGCACCAAAGCTCCCTGACAGAGAATGCTAAATATCTTATAAAACTACAAATATCAGGATTCCACAGCATTGAGTCATGGCAGTTAAAGGGGTATTAAACTGCATTAATTCTGCAATGTATATGCAGCCTTAGGCATGTTTTCTATGAAAGAAAGTATTCATAATTTTCCACATCCATACCTGTGGCAATCTATATGACTTAAACTGTTTCCTGTAATCTCATCCCATGTTAACATGCTATGTTTTTCACTACACAGTTTGTTTTCTTAAATATCACATTCATAGTGATGTTTGTATATTTATTTCTGTCAAGGGAGACAGAGGTCCAAAAGGAGATCCAGGGCCACCAGGAATTTATGGGAAAAAGGCAAGTTAAATTTTAATTCAGAAGCAAGTGATTTGTATTACTGTTAGAGTGGCAGGCAAAATTCAGTGTGGTAATATAAATGACCTTAATGTCAGATTTGAGATATTTTGATGTTGTCAGGCATGAATGTATGTGTAAGTAGTATAGCCTGAATGAGAAGCAAGCAAGGATATTATGATTACAGGACTCGTGTTGTAGTGGAATGAGGGCATTATTTGCCCAGTTTGTGGAACCAGGAACACTTTGAAAACATTGACATTGTAGACTGTGGACAAATTCTCAATATTCCTTCCAGAAAGACCTGAAATAGCACTGACTCTTTCCAATTGTTTGTAATAGAAATGTCATAAGTAGGAAGTAAGAAAGAGTTTCGTGTAATGCCTAGTGCTGATAGTCATCCTGATATGTCTGACATGGCAATTACTCCAGTTATTTTGCGCTTAACATGACAAGGCTGGTGTTTGCTTTGGAAGAATTTGGTTCCTGCTTCTCTCCCCATGCCCAATACCTTTTTGAAAAGGTCCCTCTCTGTTATTGTCTGAAGACTGGCAGTCTCTCTGTTTCCTAAATATGCTGTTACATTGTTCAGGCCAACAGGCAAGGATTATGATTCCTTTGAGTTTGGCAGAATTTAGGCCCTGTCTTTTGTGATGGATGATAAACAGTACATTGAGGTGCTCCCTTTAGGGGTGTAAAACATTGCTTATTTTGTACTGACATACTGGAATGAATAATTTCTAAAGTTTTTTTTATATACTGAGCACAATGATAAGAGTTTCTGTGCTTTTTTGAATGTTTATGGGACTTCCTTATGAAAAAAATAATTAGCACAGAAAACTTTTTGTGAGAATATTTTTGTGTAGAAAAAAAAATCATATTCTGCAAAATAAATAGTTTTCTTTCCAAAGATGTTTTGCGCAAAAGCAAAGGGGTTTTGCACAAATGAATTTTATTGTAAGAATGTCTTATTTTCTTAATGGGATATCTCAGGGTACACCTAACATCACGTTAACTGCCATGGCTTCACCCTACAGAATCCTGATTTGTAGTTGTGTGAGGCATCAGCATTCTTTGGCAGGGAAGGCTAAAGACCTTGGAAAAATACAAATCCCAAGATTCCATAGGATAGAGCTACAATACTTGAAGTGGTGTCAAACTGCATTATTTCTACAGTGTAGATGCACCATCAGTGTGTGGAGACAATGGCCAAGATCCTGAACTGTCAGATGTAACTGTTATGACTGATCTCCATCATTGTAGTTATACCTGTTGATGCCATGCTCCAAACCCCATCTTACAACCTGGCAATGCCACAATCCAAAGGTTTCTGAAATGCTGCAGATCAGGGTGCTGGAAATTAGCATGACTTCACTCTCCTGGTCAGAACATGTTTCAACAACAGATAGCTGGAAAGATACCCTGGGGTCCTGTTGCAACTGTTTATCTCAGTGTACCCCACAACCGGGAGAGCTCTGCAGGCATCATTTCCTGGCACTCCAATGTGCAACATCTTGGAAAACCTGTTGAAAACCTAAGATTCGGGGGTCATATTTGGTTCTTAATGCCCATAAACATGAATCCCCAGCAGTAACAAGATTATAAATCCATTTTACAATCTCATAACAACTGGACAGGATGCCAACCAACCTTTCTTACTGAGGACAAGAAAATTTGTGAGTACTCCTTATATCGCTAGCTCCCTTCACCTTCTTTCCTTAATAATACCTATCTTGGTCTTGGCACAAGGTGTATATCTTCCCTAGTATGTAAGTTACTTTGCCTAATCTCCCTTTTTTTGCCCCTTGCATGCCATTCAGTTGCAAGGTGCAAATGTCACACTTTTTTTTAGTAACTGGTCGATACATTGTTTAGTGGCCACATGAAACATGAATGAACTGACTTTCCTTCACCACATGTGCCTCAATGTCTTGTCATGGATTAATGCTTCTGGACTTGCCTCACGTGACATTGACTTACTGGTGTATAGTCGCTGATATTGTAGACCAAACTTATGTAATAGTTCTTCTCTCCTTTTTTTTTAATAGGGAGCAAAAGGAGAAAAGGGTGATGGAGGATTTCCAGGAATGCCTGGCAGGCCTGTAAGATTTTTTTAAAAAAAACTTTTTACTACTACTATTACTACTACTGCTGCTGCTTCTTTTACATTCTTATTGAATATTTAAATAACAGCATCTTAACTATATTTCCACAGGGTGATCCCGGGAGGAGTGGAAAGGATGGTGTTCCTGGAAGTCCTGGTTTTAAGGTATTTGAAATATTGCAATGACTTAACTATTATTTCAGTCAATAAAGTGGACCCTTGTTATCCACTGGGGTTTGGTTCCAGGACCCTTTGTGGATAACAAAATCCGTGGATGCTCAAGTCCCATTAAATATAATGGGACAACAAAATGGTGTCTCATATATAAAATGGAAAATCAAGGTTTGCTATTTGGAATTTATACTTTCTGGGAATATTTTCAAACTGTGTATGCTCAAATCCGTGGATAAAAAAATCTGTGGATAAGGAGGGCCAACCGTATCAAGAATGGACTTTATTAAGCACACACACATTTGTGTGTTTTTAAAATAATATTTTATTACATTTTATTCTACTGGAGGGGGGCATTTCCCCCCAAATATCCCATATCAGTAAGAGAATAGAGCACTCTCAGTCTACATCTAGAAAAACAATAACACAGAGAAGGAAAGAAGAGTGGTGAGAAGATCAGTTTGACAGTGCCAGAACAAAATGGTTTGTGTGTGTCAAGCAGTCATGTCCTGCTGGGGCCAGGTTAACCTTCTTTTGTTGGTGATCTTGCTTCATTGCAGCTACCAAGGGGAACTTTGGCCTTGGCTGCCAAACAGAGGACTCAGTGTCCATTCACTTGCTTCTGCAGTCCCAGGACAAATAGCTAATTGGAAGAATTCTTCTGGCAGAAAGAAGAAAGCAAAATTCTCAACAAGTTAACATGTGGAAGTAGGTGTCAGATGACTCCTCCCACACATTGAAAGGAAGCATGTGGGGAGACATACGAGCCTCATACTCCCTTCCATGCCCCTTGTTGTCTAAACATTTGTAGCAAATTACAGGGGGTTCTACAGACACCGTAAATACTGAAGTATTTGCATAGAGTTCTACCACCGAGGAAAGATCATGCTCATTGGCATATATAAGCAGCCACTTCTGAAATACTTCAAATAGGTGTTTTCCACTGAATGCAGTGGAGCTTATTTGTGACAAAACATATTAAAGATCGTATAGCACAAGTCTTCTTAATAATAGCCAAAGCAAATATGAGTGAGTAGAATAAGCCCATAGGTTGTGTTCAAGGAGGAGGAGGAGCTTGAGTGGTTATTTTTTAAAAATTATTAGATAGCTTGTTGAAGTTCAAGCTCAGTTAAAGAAACATGTGTGGGTGCTATTTCATACATTTTTTTTTGTTTGGCTGCTGTTTCTGTTTCTACTCTCATAGTAAAATGCTTTCTGCTTTTACATTTTTTTTATTTAAAGTATTTATACCCAGCTTTTCAGCCACAAAAGCTCTCAGCGTGGCTTAGATTTTTAATTTGACAGTCCCTGCCCTCTGGTTTTCCAGTCTAAAAAGACACAATACAAAAGGAGAAAGGAATGGCAGTGGGGAAGAGGTGGGAGTGGGGAATCTCCTTGGGAATCTTTCCCCCCTCATTTTTTGTCCTTATGGTTAATTCAAGAATCCCTTGAACATGTAGAAATATTTATCTTCTTTGTGGATGGTCAATGACACTTTTTGCTGAACACTAGTGCTCTTTGCTGAAAGAATGAGGAGAATGTGGTTGGCTGCCATCTACGTTTTATTTCTTGATATTCATATGGGCTAAGTACCTTAGAGAGGAAAAGTTATTGGTTTTGGACTACTTTTCTGAACTATGCTTTGGCTGGGGCATTCTGGAAGAGCAAGAAAAATAATTTTTCCAAACATTGTACAATGCATTATTCTGAATATTACTGTTTTTTTAAAAAAATCTATATACTTCTTTGGAAAGGATTGCATTCAGCTGTCAGTTTTGTGTGTATGTGCATTCAAGTTCATGGGTCTTCATGAATTTTATAGGGTTTTCTTAGTTAAGGAATACTCAGAAGTGGTTTTGCCAGTTCCTTCCTCTGAAATATAGTCTACAACACCTGGTATTCATTGGCAGTCTTCCATCCAAGTACTAACCAGGGCTAGCCCTGCTTAGCTTCCAGGATTAGATGGGTTCTGATGTCTTTAGGGTATTTAGGCCCCGGCAGGCAGCCTTAGGTGATCCTAATGCAGAACAGGGACAGGCTTTATAGCACTTTTTCAGCTGGATTTAAACTATAAAAGTAGTATTCCCTTATTCATATTGGAATAAAATTTTGTCAGCTTGCCCTTCAACATCTGCTCTTCATAAACCATCACTTTACTTTGGGCTCATTGTAATCAAAATCAGAGACGCTTAACAAGGGAGACATGTTTGGAGATTTCTGCTGGAGTCTTCCTTTTTCTTAGAAAAATTCAGAAACATATTTATTCTTGGAAACAATAAGAAATAACTTTGCTGTACACCAAGTCCATACTTTCTGCAGTTGGCCTTTGTGTGGTCACACACATGGGGATGTTCTTTGGTGGAATAGTCCAAATACAATAAGCATTTGCAAACTGGGTGAATTCTCATTTTCCTCCCTGATGCTTTCCAAAATGCTACAAAAATTGGATCAAGCAAACATCACCTTTTGTGCTGCAGCTATAGCCACACCAGGAACAATTGGTGAAACTCCATCTCATGAATACTCCAAACTGCAGAATTTCCTGGCAGTGTAGCCTGTACACCCAACACAAGATGACCTTTCCATAACTGCAGGATATTTTAGCATCTTGTGAGAGCCATAGCGCTGCTTTGGAGTATTGCAGACATCATGCTGTGTTTTTTGGTAACTGTAGTTAACAAATTAGGGAACAACTTTAGGAGCATCCCACAGCTGTCTTCCTCTCTTTCCTTGGGCAGGAGCAAATCTGCATCATAACAGTGGTTTCAGAAATTAGCACTAAGTATGGAAAATCCCTACCTAAGATTTCCCCAAAATCAGGGTCTGGGATTCTCTGCTGTTGTTAACTGCCTTCAAGTCAACCTCGACTCATGGCAACCCTGTGGATGAAACAATTCCACAACTCCCTTTCCTCCACTGCTCTGCTCAAGTCCTTCAGGATCATGCCTGTGATCTCTCTAAATGTGTCCAGCCATCTAACTCCCCTTCTTCTATCCTCAACCTTTCCAGGCATTTTTTCCCAAATGAATCATGCTTTCTCATGATTTGGCCAAAAGACAACAGCCTCAATTTCATTATCTTGGCTTCTAGTGGTATTTTAGGCTTAATCTGTTCAAGGACCCATTCATTTGTCTTTTTGGCTGTCCATGGTATCCTCAGCACTCTGCTCCTGCAACACATCTCAAATGAATTGATGTTCTGTTTATCTGCTTTTTTCACTGTCCAGATCTCACATAAAATCGTAGAATCACAGAGTTGGAAGAGACCACAAGGGCCATCCAGTCCAACCCCCTGCCATGCAGGAACTCTCCATCAAAGCATCCCCGACAGATGGCCATCCAGCCTCTGCTTAAAGACCTCTAAGGAAGGAGACTCCACCACACTCCGAGGGAGTGTGTTCCACTGTCGAACAGCCCTTACTGTCAGGAAGTTCCTCCTAATGTTGAGGTGGAATCTCTTTTCCTGGAGCTTGCATCCATTGTTCCGGATCCTGTTCTCTGAAGCAGCAGAAAATAAGCTTGCTCCCTCCTCAATGTGACATCCCTCCAAGTATTTAAACAGGGCTATAATATCACCTCTTAACGTTCTCTTCTCTAAGCTAAACATTCCCAGCTCCCTAAGGCGTTCCTCATAGGGCATGGTTGCCAGACCCTTCACCATTTTAGTCGCCCTCCTTTGGGCCTGCTCCAGTTTCTCCACATCCTTTTTGAAATGTGGTGCCCAGAACTGGACACAGTATTCCAGGTGGGGCCTGACCAAAGCAGAATAGAGTGGCACTATTACTTCCCTTGATCTAGACACTATACTTCTATTGATGCAGCCTAAAATTGCATTGGCCTTTTTAGCTGCTGCATCGCACTGTTGACTCATGTTCAACTTGTGATCTACTTGGACTCCTAGATCCTTTTCACATGTTGTCTCATTCAGCCAGGTATCCCCCATCATATATCTGTGCATTTCATTTTTCCTCCCTAAGTGCAGAACCTTACATTTGTCTGTGTTGAATTTCATTTTGTTAGCTTTGGCCCAGCTTTCTAGTCTATTCAGGTCATTTTGAATTTTGATCCTGTCCTCTGGGGTATTAGCTACTCCTCCTAATTTGGTGGCATCTGCAAATTTGATAACTAGGCCCTCAATAATTTCATCCAAGTCATTAATAAAGATATTGAATAGCACTGGGCCCAGGATAGAACCCTGTGGGACATACATAGTAATTGGGAAAACCATGGCTCGGACAATACCGTCTTCAGTGCTCAATTGTACAGTATATCCTTATTCTTTAGGATCATCTCTAGTTCTTTCATGGCTGCCGTTCCCATCCTAGTTTTCTTTTTATCTCTTGACCACATTCTCCATTCTAATCCATACTTGCTCCTAGGTATGAGATATCTTTGACTATTTCAATTTCTTCATTGTCTAATTCAAATTTATGTAAATACTCTGTGGTCATTATTTTTGTTTTCTTTCTGTTCAGCAGCAGTGGTGGCAGTATACCTGGTCATTTGTTTGGAAGGCAGAAGCAGAGGGCTGACAAATATTCCAAAATCTAGAAATATCCAAAGTCCAAAATGCTTTTGGTCTCAAGCATTTTGAATAACAGAGATTCAACCTGTATTGGCAGATAGACTCAGAACAGTGCTATCAGTTCTTTAGTCCACTAATATATAATGGGGTGAGTAACACTATGGAGATGATCACACAGGAGGGACAGCAGCTAATCACGTGATTGGGGTTCCCATTAATATCAAATGACAGCTCTATGACACTTTACCGATGGGAGAAGCATGTGGGGATGACTCATGACACTTTACCCATGGGATAAGGACAGCAGAAGGACGCGGGGGTGTAATTCCTGATCACGCAAATTATCCAAGTTTAGAGACGGGAGAATGATGCTGTCCCTGTGATAATCTCCTATGACAGATGCTGTAATGTAAGTTAATTTTGCCACTAAAGGGCCTTAAAGGGGCCAACTCCTGTGGCTGTCTAACAAGTTCCAATAAGGTTAAGGTAAACACCAAAAAAGCAAAAGAAAAAAAGCAAAACAAGGATGAACCCCCACTTCATGTTACCAGAAGCATTTCTTCTAAACCTGTAGCAGTTAGTAGTAATAATGAGGAACTATTATTCCATTATATTATTCCATCTTTCAAAGAACCAAGTTGGTATGTGTATGCACACACTAGGAATATAAGGAATATTCTTAAACATATGAGATATGTGGCAGCATCCTTTTAAAAAAAAAACAACCATAAAAGCAACAACTGTGAGATTATTTATTTATTTATTTATTTGCATTTCAGTTTTTTTTGGGGGGGGGTGTGAATATTTCATGGAGTTTTTGTACAGAGTGTCTTGGGCTTTTTGTGCAAAATCCAGAATATTCTGTGTGAAACGTTTGTATTTTACACACAAAAACATACAAAATATTGTGTGTAAAAATGTTTTGTGTAGAAAAAAAGTTAGAAAAATTATTGCTAAAAAACAACAACAAGCCACAAGTACCTTAGCAAAATTATAGGGGAAAAAATCTTGTAAGTACAATGAAAAATCACAGGAATTCTTATATTTCCACTGAATTAAGAGAAAACTTGCTATATATCTTGTTCTTGTGTGCCAAAACAAAATAACTGAAGATGTGCATTAATAGCATACAAACATGACTGTGTAAACAAACAACTTGGTCATTTTTGTTTAAGACTTTAGCCACTGGCAGTGCATCATATATAATTCCTCTGAGGGAGAGGTTATGGTGCATCAGACCAAGTCTTAAACAGAGCCTGGAAAAAATATCTTGAGATCTAAGGGACAGTCTGCAATCCAGATATCATCAGGGAGTTTAAACAGTGACTTATAATGTTGAGGGACTGTGCTGAGAAACATGTGATAATATCTCATTTTCCCAGCAGGATTTGTGTATTAGCCATTGGCTGAATAAGGCTCATTTACTTGTATGCTATAAAGTCTTAATCCTTCAATGAAAAGTTATAATTTTATCTGATTACTGAACTTCATATCATCTATATTAAGGGAGAAGATGGACAGCCAGGTTCTACAGGACCAGAAGGAAGACGGGGAGGCCCTGTAAGTCTTTCAACACATTTTATAACCACACATCTTTTGCACTCATCCCTTGATCTCAACCAGAAGTTCAGTTTTACATGAGAACTCTTTAGAAATGTGGTGTGAAACAATTTAAGTCCATCCTTACGTTCATAGGAGTGGTTGATTTCAGGCTTACAAGGTCTGCTTGGCTTTGTCCCCCTGATACTCTCATGCCTACTTACTGATTTGAGTTAAGAACAGTGACAGCTGGTGGTTTCCATGTTAGAGAGGCAGTTAATCCATTGTAAGTGTTAGTCCTATCTGTTGAAGGAACTGTACAAAGTGCTGAAACTATTTTGGGGATAAAGGTCAGGACTTTGGATACCTTTAGAATCGAACTAAAACATGGAGCAGTTTAAATGTTGAAAGTTACCAGCTGCCACTTTTTATTAGAAACAAGTGAAAAATAGTGGTGATGGAGCAGAGTCACATTTCAAGAAAATAGGTTCCACCAGAACATTAAGAAGAGCTTCTTTACTGTAAGAACTGTTTGACAATGGAATACATTTTTTGGGGGAGGTGGACTCTTCATCTTGGGGGTTGTTTAAATAGAGGCTGGATGGACATCGTTCAGGAGTGTTGTAGTTAGCTATTTCTGCATGGTAGGGGGTTGGGCTACAAAGCCCTTATGACCCCTTACAACTTTAAAATTCTATTATTCTAGATGCACACTTTGAACTAAGGAACACAGTAACACTGAACTCATGGTCTGCCTGAAGGTTTGTTGTCATGAAATGAGTTCATTAGTTTGTCTACAAACACCCATTCCTGGATTTCCTCCAAGCTTTCTTCATTTAAGTCTACCTATTATTTTCATACAGGGTGAAATGGTAGAACTCCTAGGAAGTATTATTATTAAATAGTTGCAGTTCAATAATTTTTCCTGGTCTAGTATAGATCATCCAGAGCAGCACACCTCTATCTGTGTTCATTTCCTCTAGAAAATGCACATAGGTATCCTCCCCCTATATTTTTCTTCTTTGTATTTCTACTTTCCTTTAGAGCTGGGCATTTTCCCACCCCTTTCGGGACTGCTTATCCCATGAAAAGGTGCGATTGAGAATAATACAGTGTGCCCTTGGTGTCTGCTGGGGTTTGGTTCCACCCCCCCCCCCACCATATCAAAATGTGTGGATGCTCAAATCCCATTCAATACAATGTAATAATCAAATGGTGCCCCTTATTGTTTGGATATATATATATTGGAATACATTCAAGCTGTGGATGCTTGAATTCATGGATAAACAGTCCATGGATAGGGAGCGCCAACTGTATTTGCAAATTTGGGTGATGCACCTGGATTCAAAAAGGTAGTCAGCCCCCTTTAAAACCACTATTCCAAGCTTTAGCTTGGTCATACTCAGCTGGTGTGTTTCTTTCCTTTTAGAAAGAAGGGACACAGCACCTAGGAACAGGCACTAAGGGGCTTTCCAGACCGCCCAAAAGGGGCGGTCCGTAATTGCCCCAAGAAGCGGCAAGATGGAGCCAAGGCTGCCGCACTGGCAGCCTCCAAGGCCCCATCCCACCGCTTCTGAAGGCTGCGGGGAAGCAGCAAACTGCCACTTCCCTGCGATCTCAAAGTGGGGTGCAGCAGGCGCCCTGGGTGCCCGCTGCACCCCACTTCCCTCAGCGGGGCTGAGGGGAGAAAGGCCCAGGTCTTTGCTGCAGCGGCTTAAAAGCTGCAACAAAGACCCGCACCAAAAAGGAGCTCCTTAAAGGAGCTCCTTTTTTGCACCGTGGAAAGGGCACGCTTGGTGCCCTCCCACGGTGGTGTGTTGTCATGGCGCGCGCATGACAACATTTAGGCCAGTCTAGACCAGGCCTAAATGTACTTTAGCATTTGCTTTATACTTCAGCAACACTTTACACATAGTGGAAAGTACCTTTTATTAAAGAAGCATAGGATTGCCTTGTAATTCTGCATATATTTGATTCAGTGCCTCAGTAAGTCACTGTGTGGGGAGACAAGGTATTTGCCTGAATCAGTTCGCTGGCATTCATCATATACATAATTAAAATGTATTTGTACCTTTTTAAAAAAACAACTGAGCCTCTACTTCAAATGAAGTACCAGTATGTGTCAGCAAGAAATATGTCAGAATTACTAGACTGCATAAACATTTGATAAGCAGGAGATTTGAGATTGTGCTTCTACTGATTGGTGAGCTCATCAGCAGTTGACATAGTCTAGTAAATAAAGTGTAACATGAAAGAAAAAGGTGAGTTATTGATACTTCCAGATTCTCTTTAATAAAAACAACAACAGCCATGTTTTTAAATTTTAGGTTTGTATTTAATATACTGTTATTTTACTCATTCATTTTTTTCATTATATGACATCCAAAAAGTAAAAGCCCTCTGGGTGATTATTAGGTAATATTTAAACCTTAAAATCTAAAACAATGACTACATGCAAATAAAATGTATTGAATCAAACTGAAAGAATTGAACAATAAAGCAGCAGAGAACATTGCTTCTACAGAACCTTACAAAATGCTAAAGATATTTGTGTGTGTGTTTATGTACTTTCAAATAACCTGTCAACTTATGGTGACCCTATGAAATTCATAGGGTTTTCTTAGACAAAGAGTATTCAGAGGTGGTTTTGCCAGTTACATCCTCTGAAATATAGACACTGTGCACATGGTACTTGTTGGTGGTCTGCCATCCAAATACTAGCCAGGGTTGGCCCTGCTTAGCCTCCAAGATCAGACAAAGTCTGGTTCCTTTAGGGTACTGAGGCATACAATGATATCTGAGAATGACAGTTACTTGTATGAATGAAGTCCAGAGATGTTACACTAATCACTACAGTTACATTGCTATGAAACTAGGTACAGTAAGGAAGAAGAAAATTAGGTCAGTAGAAACATATGATATTTTTCCATGTCCTGAAATCTCTACTAGTAGGAGACACTTGAGGAATGGACTACAGTTTGCATTTTTTTGTTCATTGTGCTGACCTCAGTCAAATTTGGTGCGCGGAAAATCATTGTTTGTATTCCCTATAAACAAACAGTGTTTTACATCTGCCAGTGAACTTTAGGAACAAAGATCTTCTTTTATATATTTAAAAAAAAATGTTCTGTGCATTATTATCTATTAGTCACTTGGCCTCTGTAAAAATGGGGGTATATAAAGTCTCAAAGACAGCCAGATAGGTAATATTCTTTGAATCTCATTGTGAAAGATTTGCCATAGTGTTCTTTTTGGGATATATAGGAAGACAAAATATCTGGATCCAAAGTTATAGGAAATACTGGTTTCCCATTTCATAAATGTGCGTTCCCTGTTGCTATGCCTTCTGGTTATGGAGCTGTGAAGAAGAATCCAAAAGCTTCTATAATGACCAGACCTGAACTAGTGAATGAGGATGACCCTGAAACAAGCCATCATTTCCTTTTATGTCTGAATTTGGTCTTTGTTTAAAATGTTTCTTTTAATGGAGAAAATCAGTCTGAAAAAAGATCTTGTAGTCTTCAAAGGGACCTTTGAGATTACTTGTGTGAAAGAAATTATAGCATAAGCTTTCATAGACTTATGTCTACAAAACTTTGTACAGTGTGCCATGCAGGCTCGCCATACGCAGACTTGAGGTCATGAGGACAGCAAGCCCTAATATGGTGAATGGGCCGTGTTGCCGCCAGGGGCACGCCCCATTCAAATAGATGGGGCTTGAGCATACGCTCAATTTGCCTTACATGGGGGGGGGGTCCAGAACGGATCCCCCGCATAAGATGAGGGCAGACTGTGCTATAATTTCTTTCACACAGTCAGTCTAAAAGATGCTACAAGTTCCCTTTGTATACAGGTATTCCAGTCGAACACTGCTATGACTCTGAATTAATGGAGCATAGTTCAACATGATTATTATATTTATGGTGAATAGATGAGCAGATGTCCTAAAGATGAGCAGATATCAGTGCCTCTAAATGGGATGGCAAACACAATTACCACAAAATACAAATTGAAGCTTAGTGGGTCATACAGTGTATGTCTATTTTCTATCACTGTACATCTCAAAATCTACCCAGAGATAAATCTCTGAACATTGAAGACTTGTTGCAGTTTATACTTTCGGGCTATTAGTGCAGTGACCTATCAGGATTTTCCCAAGGAGAAACTTGTTTGACATGTTTGCTTAGGGTGTACAGTATTAGAGCTAGTGTAACGTAGAGGTTTGAGTGTTGGACTAGAACTCTGACAGACCAGAGTTCAAATCCTGCTTCAGCCATGAAATACCCATTGGGTAACCTTTGACAAATCGTAGTTTCTCACCCTCAAAGAAAGTTAATGACAACCTCCCTCTGAACAAGTCTTATTTAGAAAACCCCATGATGGGTTTGCCTTAGGTTTGCCATACATAGAAAAAGACCTGGAGAGTAAACCCCATTTTAGAGGTAAATGGGAGCACTTGCCTGTAATTTTGGAATGCCTCCCTTAGAATCATAGAGTTGGAAGAGACCACAAGGGCCATCCAGTCCAACCCCCTGCCATGCAGGAACTCCCAATCAAAGCATCCCTGCCAGATGGCCATCAAAAAACACTGCCCCCATTCTCTTGAAATTTTGCAGGTTTCCTAACTAGGGTCACATTTTGTGGAAGGGGACACATATATAGACACATTTATGCTTCATATAGATTTCTTAACAATTGCCACAAAACATAAGTGATTCCTATCTTTTTCTTTGGTAGCCCCAAACTATATAGGCTGGTTGTAAAGAAAACTTTTTCCTCCTGTTCTGAGAGAAAATGTATCAGCAATTCTATTACTATATATATATATATATATATATGTAAAGTTGTTTAGCTCAACCCCTGCATCTTGTTTGGTGAAAGGTACAAGCCAAAGCTGCCTCCTGAAGGGCTGCTAAGCCTGGAAATTTCCAGTGTATAATTTTGGCAATTACTGTATAAATTCTGGGAATTTTGACAAGCCAAAAAAGATCATAGGCTTTTGCTTATTTCTAATAATAATTATCACTAATGGAAAGAGTAAAAAAGTGGACGAGGAAGTTCCCATATTGGTCTTAACCAAAATGGATCATTTTTCAAATCACCAAATTTAAAAAAAAAATAATTTGTGAAATGTGTGTGTGAGAGTGAGTGAGAGAGAGAGAGAGAGAGATCTATGCATTCAAAGGCCTTGCTACAGTCTATACAGCACATGCTTACTTTCTTTTGGAATTCCTTGATGTGCTCTGTTAGCCATGGTATATTCCACATCTCATTCCTTTTTACATCTCTTTTATATAACTCTCCTATGTTTCTTGTGGAGCTTTCGGGCTATGTGGCCATGTTCTAAAAGAGTTCCTTTCTGACGTTTCGCCAGCATCTGTGGCTGGCATCTTCAGAGATTGAAAGAGAATGAAAAAGAAGACACAATGGATGACAGAGAAATGCTTCATGCAGTAAAGCAAAAAAAGAAAAGAAAAGCAAAACAAAAGAGAGATAGGAATGTATTGCAACCAATGCCTTTTTATTTCTTATTGATCTTGTAGTAAGTTCCTCTTCTTATTGCAGAGTATCCTGACATTTGGTTTGAACTTCCCTTTGAGTTCTCTTATCTTGTGTAAATATCTCTCATTCTCCCTTTTTTGTTGTCTTCTATTTCTCTCCTTTGATTATTATAGTAGTCCTCTTTATCCTTGTGCAGTAATCACTGAATAGTTGCATTCATGGTTCTTATTTTGTTCCTATCTCTCTTTTGTTTTTCTTTTCTTTGTTTTTTCCTTTACTTCATGAAGCATTTCTCTGTTATCCATTGTGCCTTCTCTTTCATTTTGGTCCCCAAAATGTCTTCTTGCATTCTTCCTTGATTATGTCTCTGGCATCTGACCATAGTTCTTCTAGTCCCCAGTTGATTGTGTTTAACAGCACAAATCTGTTTCTTACATTGTCTGTGAATTCTGTTGAGATATTGCTCAGATCATTTTGGCATGATGACTGTTTTTGCTTCTTCAGCTTTACTAACACGTCCTATAATGGCATAAGGTTTACTGGATGACAGCCCATTTCATCAGAGGCATGGAATGTTGCTTCAGTTAACAGATATACATACTTGCATAAGGCAATCAAAACAATGGACTTTAATTGCACTTTAGCACTTTAACAATCAGCAAGTGAGTAGTAATGCAAACCTCTTTCATTGATGTTCTGATTAAAACATAAAAAGGGGACTGATAGCTCTTTTTTTGTCAGTTTTGAGTTGGAATCTGTCTTTGATTTTGTTATTAAACACGAATTGCTTTCAGTGGGAGATAGTATCAGCTGTGATAGTAGATGGAGAAAGTGGTGTTGTGATCACACTTAAGAGCAAGGGTATTTTACAATGGTACTTCTTAAGTTAATAGAGATGTATAAATGGCCCTTTTAAATGTATATTAGAAAAATATACTTACAACAGTATAAATACTATAACTTTTATGCCCTGCAAGTTAATAAAGACAAGCTTTCCAAAAGATTTCCAAAGAAAGAGAAGTTGGACAGCAAGTAGAAATCATTCCTTTGTTTGCCACTTAGAAAAGTTACTGGATAGAGTTAATTTTAAAGGACTTCCCCAAAGACTATTTCCCCTTTAAGCCTGCAAATCATGATTTATTCCATACTGTTTTTATAACTCTCTCAGAGAGTGGCATTTTTCCCATTTGTAATATTTCCAAAGATTCTGTTTTCCTTGGTGGTTGAACAATTGCATGAATAATCTGTTCTGTATTAGCCTTTGATTATGGACAGACATTTCTTATCATTTCAGTTAATGCAACACTTAAAGAAATTCTATTTTTAGGGCACAGATTCAATTTAACAAGTATTATTGCAAGGCTGAAAAGACATAATAGACTTCTTGATTCTTCAAAAATATTACACAATTGGGATAATATTAACAATTTGGGAAATTTATCCCTTTTAATTTAACCTGTGGTAATACATTAGCTGCTTTGCTTTGAGTTTTTGCACTGCAGGTTTTTTTTTAAATCCTGTTCACTAGTTTTTTTAAAAAAAAATAAAAAAATGCATAACCCAGCATTATTTTAAGCGTGGGAAAAAACTTTTGAAAGATTTCTTAGTGCTTTTTTGGATATCCTCCTATGAACATACACATATTCTATCAACAAACAACAAATGTAGTTTATGAAACAGAGAAAGCTATACCCAAAAACATAGGAAGAACTTACTTTTGTAAGGCCTTCTGGGTTTGGATAGACATTAATTAGCTTTTGCAGCTGCTAGTAATTGGTATGTTGATAGGAAAATAAAGCTAATGGGAAACTGCCACTATTCCAGCACTTGCTACATCTTGTAATCTGGTTTCAAAATGCTCCATGCATAAATCATTTACTACTTTCATTTGGAGTATCACCCAAATTGTTGAGATACAAAGAAGAAGTGAGTCATGCAAAAGTATGTGATCTCTGAGGGATTTTGAGAGGATAGATCCTACTACCTCTCTAGCTGGGACTGCAGTGAGCCTAGAACTAAATCTTATCCCCACCCATTACCTCAGGGTGTGGCATTCCTTCTATTATCCAAGGGCTTGAGCCCTTCCCATCTTGCTGCTGATGAACTCTCACACTGCCAGACCTAATTTTCATCATCAACTGACTGATAAGCAGGATAACCAGGAGGCCACTGCCTCTGAACATCTGTAGTCAGAACAGATTAGCTCCAGCACATTGGTGTGGCAACCAGTAGTCACCCTCAAGTGATTGGCTACCACACTCCCAAATTAGTCCCAGGCCTACTGAATTCCCCACAAGTACATTACTGAAGGCCTTGCATTGTGCTCATCTAAGCCTCTCTTTAGGAAGCCAACTACACTGTAATGTAGGAGTAAGCGAAATGCAGCCATGGGGCCACATACAATAGGATGTTAGCCTATTATAATGTACATACTGTATTCTGCTTTCCCCTAAAATGATTCTTCTGTTCCACAGACAAGAAAGTCACCTTCATGTTCATAGCCATTGTGCTCAACCTACATGTAGGAAGGTCTGAATCTGACTTGTTCTACATACAAATTCACTGTATGAATTACAATGTTAGAATCTGATGTAGAAACTTGGTTGGACCGTGCAAAGTAGATTCCAATCATCTGCACAGATTTCTAGGGGAAAGTAACTCATTTAATGAACATATTCAAATATTGGCATTAGAAGAATTCTCAAACAAGACATTAGTCACCTGTTGCTTTAAAAGAGAACTAGACAGAAGTAGGGGCTCTTCCTTAGGTCCCCTTCCCACATTTCTATAGAAATTTTAAGCAGTGGAAGAAGCTGTTTCTTTTTTTCATATCGTGTCATGAGGCATGGCATGGAATTACATGTCTCCACTCCTCCAAAGTGTATTTCTTGTTCCGTTTCATCTTGCATAGTATCTATCACACTTTCAGCTAGCTCCAACACAAGAAGAGGGGCTAGTCTGGGCTCTGAAGAAACCTCACAGTGCCAAAGCTGAGATGGAACTGTGCTTAAAAGGGGATGAAGGAGAGAAGAGTTATAGGAGGCCTCTTTAAAAATAGAAGAACTAAAGTAAGGAATAAAAGATGGGTAATGGTCTGTAAGCCAGCAGTAAGGATTTTCTGCTACAGCTATGTATGGCAAGTGGGTCAACTGAGAGGTCAAAAATTGTTTGACTAGGGCCAGACTGTCAAGTATTCAATTGAACCAGGAATGCCCTTGTGTAGGTGGCAGTTTGAGTTTGTATGTTTTCATTCTAATATAATTTATCAATGGTAGAGGAAAGTACAGTGGAGAAGCAAATCAAAACTACTGGCCCCTGCTATCCAAACAGTTGTGCAGACATTTATTATTGGCAAAAGGTCATTGACAGAAACAACCCATGCCACCTACTTAGCAAAAACATTTTTGAAAACTTTCTTTAAAAATAGCTTAATAATACTAACTTTATTTCTATTCTAATTCACCCCCTCTTTAAAAAAAATCAGCATTGTAACTAGTGGCTAATCCTGGTGTTTCCTGACAGAAGCCAGTAAACAGAACTGATAATATTTACAGAAACCATTCCTTGGCAGAATGCTTATTCATTGCCAGAATTATTTCCTGTATTCCCAGAATTCAGGCACTAACTGTTCAGCGTTTGAGAAGTTACTTTAAAGACAGATGAATACAATAGACATGTTGAAGCCATCCCTAACTGAGTGGTGCCAGGACAATGCATTTATTTCATTAGTCTTAAAAGGTATTTCCCAAAATCTAGTATCCTTGCTTGTGTAGCAGCAAAGATGAGCAGAAGCAGAAGCAGCAGAACCACCTGGTTACTCCTCTCCCAGATCTTAAAAGGAAAAAAAATTCTAATGGGGAAGAACCCTGAAAAATATTCAAGTGACTGCTAAGTGAGCTCAGAGGCCATAGACTGGTAGCTGCTGGACTGGGGGGATATAAAATGGTTGTGGGAATCTCAAGTAGCAGCACTCTGTGCTGCAATATTTTTGATGCATTCCCAATTGCTCACCATAATTTTAAAGCTTGCTTTGGTTGTTCCACAATAACATCTAACCAATTAGCTTTTGAAATCAGCACAAATGTCAAAACTTCCGATTAAACAGTTTGGGGGGGGGGGGGTTTGTTTTCTGTTCTACTGAAGTGGATACTTTACAACTCCTTGATCAGTGCTGTACAGTGCTTGACCAATCAGATGGCCTACTCTTAGCTAAAGACTCTTCAGTTCATATTGTTTTTAATATTTAATGGGTCGAAGAAAGTTCCACTTTCCTCCAGGATCATTTCCATGCCCTCCCCACCCTACCCTCCATTTTTGGGGTTCTTAAACAACTTGTTTAAATTTCACCCTACAGTTTTAGAACCTTCACTATATATGGAACAGTCAGTATGGATCTCCTGCCAAATGTTCTCTGTTCTGGTTGCTCTCTTGCCAGTAGTCTGAGTATCAAGGAAAAGAGGTTATGTAAGAAGGAAATTCAATTTTGAAAGAAGAAGTACATGTGTCTGGCCTTTTAATAGCATTCATCCAGATGTTCTGCGATTCTATCCCCCTCTTGACTTGTTCTTCATACAAATTCACTGTATGAATTACAACGTTAGAATCTGATGTAGAAACTTGGTTGGACCGTGCAAAGTAGATTCCAATGATCTGCACAGATTTCTAGGGGAGAGTAACTCATTTCATGAACATATATTTGTTATTGCTGATAATCCTACCCTTGTTCCTAATATAATAATCCTATGCTAAAAACTAAAAATGATTTCTCGAACAAGAGGGCGAAACAGATGGGCAGGAAAAAGTGGCTTGAAGCTGCCTTTTCCAAAGCCACATTGATACCCCACCAACTGCACCACCAGCTCCCAAGGCAGCTGGAGTGCTCATGTCATGACCACATGACATGGCTTCAAGCCAGGAAGAAGCAGAAGAAAGCTGCTTCTTTTTGAAATAGCTTTTGTCTTCATAAAGCACCTAGAGGCACTTTCCTGCTGGCTTCAAGGCATGTGTGATCTAAACACCTTCAAGCCAGCCTGAAAGCACCTCTTTTTGCCTATCTGTTTAGCCCCAAGGTGTCTTCACACCTGACACACCTGGCAAATTCATAATGGCACAAACTTCCATAGATATTTAAAATACTTCAAAGTAACAAATGGATTGAAAACACTTGATTTAAGCCTCTTGGGCATTTCTCAGCTCAAAACGAAACAGCTGCTGTTGATACCAAAACTGCAATACTCTTAGGTAACTATGAGGGTGCAGGCAGTCATTGCAGGTGCACTGTTGGCAAAGGAGGAAGAACACAGCTATTAGTAGCAGGAGGGGAAGGCTGCCAGCTGTTAAAAGCCCATTAATTCAGTCTGTGACTTCTGATCATGTGTCCATCCTCCAAGGTGCTCTGGACGACTATCTTGGACAATTGCCTGTGCCACAGGACAGGCAGCCCTTCCAGAGTGTCTGGCTCTAAAGAGCCCCTCACTCTGGGAGGGCAGCCGTAGCTGACAGTCTTTTGCTCCTGCCAGCAATGACTTTTCTCTTTGGCATCTTTCTTTTGCTGTTGCTGCATGACCCAGGAAAAAGGTGCAACTGCTCTTTTTTATGTGAAAGATGTGTATCATCTCAATTCTGGACTATGTCCTTAAAGGATTATATGAAATAAACAGTTCTAGTAGAACACTGAAAACAAGAAAAATGCTTCAAAATGTTTGTTTGTTAACTGCCCTCAAGTTGGCTTCAACTCATGGTGACCCTGTGGGTGAGACATCTCTAACATCTGTTATCCTCAACCACTCTGCTTAGGTCCTGCAGGCTCAGGTCCATGGTCTCTCTGATTGTGTCTACCTATCTGGCATGCAGTCTCCCTCTATTTCTGCTTCTATCTTTCCTGGCATTATAACTTTTTCTAATGATTGGTGCCTTCTCGTAGTGTGGCCAAAGTACAATAGCCTCATTTTTGTCATCTTTGCCTCCAGGAAGAATTCAAGTTTGATCTGTTCTAGGACACATTTATTTCTCTTATTGGCTATCCACAGTATTCTCAGCACTCTTCTCTAGCATCACATCTCAAATGAATTGATTTTCTTCTTATCCACTATCTTTACTGTCCAGCTCTCACATCCATTCCTGATGATGGGGAATGCAATGGCTTGGACGATTCTAATTTTAGTGCTCAGTTGTATATCTTTACTCTTTAGGACCTTGTCTAGTTCTTTCATAGCTGCCCTCCCCATTCCTAGTCTTCTTCTGATTTCTTGACTGCAGTCTCCATTCCAATCAAAGGTATGGAAAGTCTTTAAGTATTTAGATTTCCTGATTATTTAGGTTGGATTTATGTAGATATTCTGTGATCATTATTTTTGTTTTCTTTATGTTGAGCAATAAGTCAGTGTGGTGTAGTGGTCTGAGCAATGGCAATGACTCTGGAGAGCAGGGTTCGATTCTCAGCTCAGCCATGTAATCCCACTGTGTGATCTTGGGCAAATAACACTCTCTCAGCTTCAGTTGATGGCAGTGGCAAACTCCCCTGAGCAAGTCTTGCCACGAAAACTCCATGATAGGGTCTCTATGAGCTGGAAATGACCTGAAGGCACACAGCAGCAGCATGTTAAGCAGTAAGCCTGCTTTTGCACTTTCTTTCTTGACCTTCCTTAGTAATTGTTGCAAGTATATGATATTTTTGCTAGTAGTATGGCATCATCTGCTTATCTTAGATTGTAGAGGTTCCTTCCTTCTATATTCACTCATCCTTCTTCTGAGTCCAACCTTGCTCTTCATGTGATATTTTCTGCATGCAAGTTGAACAATGAGGGTGATCATACAGTATGCAGCCTTGCCTGATCACTTTGAAAATGTTTCTTCATATTTTGTGCTGACCATAGCCAAGTACAGATTTTTCATCAGGAGTATGAAAACATAGTGGCATTCTCATGTCTTTAAGAGTGTTCCATAGTTTTTTCTTGCCTTATGCAGTCAAAGGCTTTGCTATAGTTTATAAACCACATGCTGATTTTCTTGTGGGATTCCTTAGTGCGCTCCATTAGCCATTGTATGTTTGCAGTGTGCTTCCTAGTGTCTTTTTCATTTTTGGACCTCGCTTACACTTCTGAGATTTCTCAGTATTTTGTGCATAATTTTGTTTACATTAGATATTAATGTTGTGGTTTTATAGTGGCTGTAGTCTTTTATGTCTCCTTTTTTGTGGATAGGGATATATATTGATTTTTTCCAATTTTTGCCACCTTTTTGTTTTCCATATTTGTTGGCATATTTTAGTTATCACCTGAGTTAGTTCTGTCTGTGTTGATTGTAACAATTGTATTAGAATATCATCTGTTTCTGGTTATTTGTTCTTTCCAAAATCTCTTATAGCAGTTTCCATCTTACTCTCTAGATTTGGGGTTCATCTTTGTATGATACTTCTTTCCATGTGTCATTCATTTTTTTGTCTTTTATAAAGCTCTTCTACTTATTCTACCATTGTCTTTTTGTTTCTTCTTATTCTTGTAGTATGTTTCTCTTCTGATTGTAGACCATCGCCGCTCTTGGTTTGAACGTTTCTTTGAGTTCCCAGATCTTGAGGAAGAGGTCTCTCATTCTTCCTTTTTTGTTGTTGTCTTCCATTTCTTTGCATTAGTTATTATAATAGTTTTCTTTATTCTTGCACACCAGTCATTGGACAATTGCACTCATAGTTCTGATTTTGTTCCTATCCACCATTTCATTTGATTCTTTCCTTTCCTTTACTGCTTGAATTGTTTCCTCTATTATCCTTTGTTTCTTTTCTTTTCTTTTGGCTACTGTTAGAATCTTTCTGCAATCTTCCTTGCCTGTGTCCTTGGCCTCTGACCATAGTTCTCCTGGTTCCTGGCCAATTATGCTTGATAGAGCAAATCTATTTCTTACACTGTTTGTAAATTCTATTGGTATATTGTTCAGATCATATTTTGGTAAGATGACTGTTTTTGTTTTCTTCTTTAGTCTAATTCTTGATATAAATATAATGTATATAATAATTTTTGATCTAAATATAAATTTATGATCTGTTCCAGTCAGTGTTTGGTCTTATTTTGGCCAAGTGAATAGAGCTTCTCTAACTCATTTTTGTACTGGCTATCAGGTAATGTCCATGTGTATAGTCGCCTGTCTCATTGTCCGAAGAACGTATTTCCTATGAACAGAAATACTTCACAAAATTCTCTCAGTCACTCTCCTTCATTTCTTATGTCTAGTCTAAATTTAACTACTGTTTTTGACTCTTCTTTGCTGCCTACTTTAGCATTCCAGTTGGCTATGATTAGTTTGAAATCCTGTGTTCATGTGTTCTCAATTTCTTCCTGTTCTTCTTCATAAAATCAATGTCTTCTGCCTCTGTCTCTGCCTCTGTGGTTAGTGCATACACTTGGATTATGGTAATGTTTACTGGTTTTACTTGAAGCCTTATTGGCCTGATTTGGTCTGACTTTGCATTATATCCTTTGGGCCCATTCCCACTTAACCTGTACATTTGATTCCTGAACTGAATCCTAAAACTGGTTCAGCAAACAGAGTGATTCCCCTATGTTTGTGCTGGTTGCAGGATTCATTTCAGTAATCAACAGGCTTCTTTTTAACATGGCAGGAGAGGATTCCCCAGCCCTCCAGTCCTGCCATGCCTCCTTCCATCCTGCTGCTCACAACTCCTCCTCCCTCCCTCCCTCCCTTTTCTCTTCCTCCTCCTCCTCCCCCTCTTCCCTCCCTTCCATTCCTCTCTTCCTCCTTTCCTCCCTTTTTCTGCCTTCCTTCCTCTCCTCTTTCTCCTCCTTCACCAGGGGGTCCCTGGTGGTGGCAGGGGCTGTCAGGGCTGTCCTCCAACATTGCCCAGGACATAGGCACATCCATTGAGCTGCTTCCACCACCTCCATCCTCCAGACTGCTGGACAGAGGCACGTCCAGTGAGCCCCGTCCAGTAGCCTTCTCCGGCACCGGCACCGCAGAGGCGAGCCAGCCCTGATAGCCCCCCGCCCCACCACCAGGGTCCCCAGGCAGGAAGTAAAGAGGAAAAGTGGGAAGGAGGAGAGGAAGGAAGGGAGGAAAGGAGGAAGGGCAGGAGGGAGGAGGAAGGAGGAGAAGGAGGAGAAAAGGAAGGGAGGGAGGCATGGCCGGGTCAGAGAAGGGCTGCCAGGGCGGATTCAAATCCGCCCTGGGTTCCCACTGGGCTGAATCGAGTTATTGTCAAATAAATCGATTCAGCCCAAAAAGGAGTGGGAAAACCCAGCTCCTTTTTGACTAGGGGTAAATGGGGGGAAACTATGGCCCCCTTTAGTGGGAACCATAGTGGTTTAAACTGGATTGTAATTCGACACGATCCGATTTAAACCATAGTGGGAATGAGCCATTTCACTGTTTTTGCTACATCTCGCCCTAGTATGAAAGCCACCCGGTTTCTTTGTGACTTTTCATTAACTAAGCAGAATACTGTCTGACCCATTCTTGTCCTTTTAATTCACTCACCCCCTAATACTGCAATGTTTATGTGTTTCATTTCCTTTTTTACTATGTCTAGCTTCCCTTGCCTCATGCTTCTCACATTCCACATTTGTATAATATGTGTAGTGCGGCTTCTGACTAAGGGCCTATATAGGTTGGGAGGAAGGGGTGGACAGAGCCTGTCCCTTTCTCCCCCGGATCATGGCCACACCAACCAAAGAGCGCAGCAATGATGCACTGGGAAAAAGGAGCTGTGAAACACGGCTCCTTTCTCTGCCGCTGACAAGGCACCATAAGCGCCCTGGAGTGGCTCTGCGATTTCCCTTATGCGCCACGCTGTTTGGACACAGTGCAGGAGCCACATCATTGTCGCACACCATGTAAACAGTGGTGTGCCAAGATGGTGCATGCGGCACACGGTAGGGCTCGGAAACGTGTAGACACTCAGCTCTCCTGAGCCCTACCTTGGGACCCAGGCTGGCGCAAAACACTGGTCTGTACTGGGCCTAAGTTTGCATTGTTGAGTATGACACTGTTTGTTGTCTAAAGCTCTTTGAGTTCTTTTATGTCCTTGATGAGCTCTCTTTTGTGATTTCCCTTTCTCTCTCTATCTCTGTGTTCTGGTACTACCTTCTGTCTTCCTTTTATGCAAGATCTTCATCAGCTTCCTTATGCCCTGAAGGCATTTTGGGTTACATTTCCCATGGCATTCTGTCATCATGGCCAGCAGTTAAAGTTGATGGGGCCTGTAGTACAAAACGTTTAGAAGACACTAGTTGAGGAATAATAATAATGGAATATTTCTGTGCATAAGCTGTGAAAGCCAGCATTAGACCAGGGTTTGAATCCCTACTCAGCCATGGAAAACCACTGGTTGACCTATGGCAAGTCACACTCACTCAGACTCAGAAAAAGACACTTACATATCTCCCTCTTAAGCAATCTTTAAAAAAAAAAAGGAAAAAAAGAAACCCATGCTATGTTCACCTTAGGGTCACTATAAGTCAGAAATGATTTGAAGGCACACAACAAAAAAGCTACATTTCCTTCTGGGAGTCCTTACTTTGATTCCTGTACCAATAATATACTTTGTAACTTTTAGCAAATTGCTCTCATGCTGGCTTCAATTTCCATTTGTACAGTAGACATCATGGTCTATAGCAGAGGACTGTTGTGAAAGTATAAATAGTGTTTTGCACATTTGTGGTATAAATGCTAAATAATAATATCAATCCACTGTGTTGCTAGATGCTAGCTCAGAGCAATGCATGAAATATTTATGTGAATGTCATGCAAGTTGAGGAAGAATCAATATATGCTGAAACTTGTTTGCTTTTGGTGTTCCATGATGAAATGTTGATGAAGATGCTGCAGATACATCCAACAGTATTCTTTACTATTGTGAGGCTTACTCATTTGCAAGTGTATCTTTGTAAACTAGGAATGGGAATTGTAAAACATATGGGCCAATGTGGCTCCTGAAGACCATCTCCCAGTGCCCCAGAAATGAAAAGAAAATATTGCACATAGAGGAAAAACAACGGGGCACTATTTCAGTCTCTTCCTATTTTTCCATAGGGGCAGTGCAGACTTCAGGGACCTTGGGGTGAGAAATGAAGTGGTGGCAGCCAGATGACCTTTTGTCATGGGGAGCTCCCCATGCCAGTTGTAAACAATTCTACACAAAGGAATTTCATCTGTCTTTTTAATAAGCAGTGTGATGCAATATATGAGGTTGAATTCATAGATCTTGTTTAATATTTCATATGACAGTTCCTGCCAATAGAAAAATAAATCGAGACATATTCTGCACAAGCAGAGGCTGCCATTTTACATATCTCCAGTTCAGTGTGCCTTTTCAGTAGTAATTTAAACAGGCACTGTCTTCATTCTCTGAAGATGCTAGCCAGAGATGCTGGAGAAATGTCGGGAATAAACTCTCCCAGAACATGGCCACATAGCCCAAAATAACCCAGAAAAAAACTATAGGCATTTTCTTTTTGTGGTTAGCCACTTGTATGAGTGGCTCCCTTCTGCCATAGTGCAAACAACAGCCCTCCCCCCCTCCCCGAGATAATTTCCTTCTCTCCCAAAAATTCCTAATATAAAAATAAAAGATGACTAAGCCCTTTTGGGGAAAATAAAGAATGAATATAAAGAATAAAGAAAAAGAAAGGAAATAGGAGGAAAAAGAAAACAGCTTAGATAAACCAGAAAAATCTGCTATACCTCTCAGGGCCAATATTCCTGAGTAGGAAAAAACAGGATTGGCCCTGGAGAACATATTGGCCTATTCTAGATTGGCAAAAAGAAGTGTGTTCATGGCTGCATGAAAGTCTAGCCTTTAGATGAGAAAAAGGGAAAGTGTGCCATGAAAATGCTTTTTTTGCGTTTTAGGGGAGAAGAAGCGCCTTTAAAAAGGTTCTGGTTTTCCCAGCTTCTTTTTTAAAAACTGCGGAACAGCGCAGCTCCATCTAAAGGCTGTGGTGCAGCTGCTAAGCATTAAGGAAAAGGCAACTTCATGTCACACTTTCCTGCCAATCTAGAAAGCCCCATTGCTTCCTAGGACCAACCTGGAAGGCTAAATGTCCTCCAGGTTTTCTCCTACTCCCAGGCACCATCTGGCCCACGTTGCATGTATCCCTATAATGAGAAGCTGAAAACTCTGTGATTCTTTCTGCCCAAAGAAAATAATTCCACTGGTGCTTGGCACTGGCCTAGTTGCCTTCTGGCTTTTTCCCACCACTTGTCATCCCTATGAGAAGGCAGGTGATGGGCAAAGGGACTTGACCTGTGCTTGGAGGTGCTGCTCTTAACTGTAACATTGCCTTGCTTTGCCTGTGCCTTCCCTTGAAAAGTACTCCTGAAGGCTGGGACTGAGCCCTAAGCAGACTTTACTCCCTTGCTCTGCTTCTTGGATTGGGAAAGAAGTGGAGTATTGAAGCCAACTGAATTGAGGCCTGGAGGTCACAGCTCACTCACCCAACTATCTCCCTTCAGGGAGGGTGCGGTGAGGCTTCAGGAGACTAAACAAAAAAGAAGTTAATGATAAAAAAATTAGGAATTTTCATCTAGCTGAAACCAACTAGTAAAATATGATTCCATGATGGTGTAACAAACCTTTTATACTATGACCAAATAAACTTTATAAATTCTAATAAGCACATCAGGCGAAAGATATTCCTGGAAGTAATATTTTGCGCAAAGAACTGAATGAATTTTACAGTGTGTAAGATCACCTTGCACTGTCACATCAAACTGGTAGCAGAAGATGTTTTTATGCCCATTTCTGTTTGATCCTGTTTGATTGTGTGGAATGATTGTTTATCTAACAGCCATGCATGACAAATGCCAATTTGTGTTTTACTCATTAACATTAAATATCTTTCCATTTTCCCCCCAAGGGAATTCCTGGGATGCCTGGAATTCCAGGAATAAAAGGAGAAAAGGTATTCACAAGCATATGACATTAGAATATAGATCCTTAACATTTTTTTATTGTTCTCCTTCTCATTATATGATAGATAAAATTTTATATATGTATTTCTGTCATAGCCAGATTTTTTTTTGGGGGGGGGGGAGGGAGAAATAAGTAAATTTCTGTATTATAGGGATGGATTTTGTGTCTGATCAAATTGCCTTGGAGCCATTTTACAGGTTCCAGAGAAATGTGGAAAGCCGAGCTTTGCATTTCTCATATTTTGGCAGTCTCAGTATCTCTTACAAGAGATGTGGGACATGTATCTTGCCCATGTTGAATTCCATGGGACCACTGGCTGAAAAGGCATGACTCATTCCCACTGCTACTTTCTTGGCTATTCTGTAGTGGCTGAAGAGGCCCTCAGTGGGGACCATGAAATGAATTTAAAATCTGGTCTGCCTCTTTGAACAGGACTTATGAGAATATAATTTTCCAGCTACGATTGTTCTAGCCCTTTGAAACTGCTCTTGTTTAAAGTATTGTTTACACTAGTTTTGTCAGACCCAAAAATACTGAATTTATTTTAAATCTTTTTTTTTTTTTCAATTTTAGGGTGAAATTGGACCACCAGGACAAGAAGGAACAAAAGGATCATCAGGGCCTCCTGTATGTTTATGTGATTGTATATGTTTAAGTGCTGAATAGTCTTTTATAGGTAGGATGTTAACATTGCAACCAACAATATGGATGAGAGAACAAGATCTCTCCAGGAAATATCTTTATGATACCTGCATGTCTGCACTGTTCACCAAGATCCTGCATCAGGAGACACATCATACAGTTCTGCTGTGATGGAAGTGCAATATATTTCCCCTGTCTCCTTCTGCAGGAGTTCTTTCTCCCACAGGACCACCACCATCCCTTCCATTTAGAGGCTATTGGAGAGTGCAGAATGACTGAGAGATATGAGGAGGGTATCCAAAAGTTTTAATGGTCACCTTTTTAAAAATTGACAGAAAGTTTATTTTGATTTGTAGTTGTTAACTTATCTCTATGTAGTCACTGTCTAGATTTATACATTTTTCCCAGCGTATCTTGAGCCTCTGAATCCCTAATACTGTGTAAGTCTGCAGATTGCACCTTATGAGGGGGGTATTGTAAAGTAATAATTATTACCCAGAAGTTATTATGACATATTGATGAAATTTTGTCAGTATCGTCATTGGTCCCTAAGTGCACATTGCTGAGAAAATAAGCTCATTGTGTCCTTTATTTTTGTGACTGGCTCTGCCAGAAGTGACTAAAGTGTAAAATGCTCATCAGGCGCAATCAGGCTTCTACAATATCAGGTATTCAGATGGTCAAGATATGCTGGGGAAAATGTATAAATCTAGATAGTGACTACATAGAGATAAGTTAACAACTACAAACCAAAACAAACTTTCTGTCATTTAAAAAAATGTGATCATTAAAACTTTTGGATACCCCCTCGTAACTGGCTATGTTACTTTAGTGAAATGTACAATAACAATATCATCTTCCAGGACCATCAGAGGATCCACAGAAGGTCCTCAGAGATCCTCTCATTGTTGTGCTTCTGTCTATACTCACATAGCCATATGCTTCTCAGATGTCACCTGCTCTCCACTGGCCGCTAAATGTGGGGTGGAGGGAGGCAGCATGAAAAAGGTAGGATTTAGCAGGGAATTATTGTTATGTGAGCAAAGTAGAGAATTCCACAAAGACAAAAAGGGGGGGGGGAGAGAGAGAGAGAGAGAGAGAGAGAGAGAGAGAAGACCCAGCATGCAGGCTTAAGTTGAATTTATACCTGCATAGGTAAGTAATGAAACATTTTGAACTGTTGAAAAATCCTTTATAGATACACTGAGGTTTGGTTCCAAGACCCCCTTCCTCCCCAAATAGTAAAATCTATGGATGCTCAAGTCCTATAATACAATGGCATACTAACATGCTGTCCCTTATATAAAATGAACAAATAGAGGTTTGCTTTATGGATTTTTTAAAAAAAAATATTTTCAAACTGTGGATGGTTGGCTATGTGGATAAAGATGGGGGGGGGGGGGCAACTGTAATAAGGTAAATTAAGCAAATGATGGAAGTGTGTAGTATGGATATAATAGCAACCATTTCTTTGGCATTCTGTTGCCTCAAGGAATGCAAATACATTCCCTTGAAGGGGGGAAAAAACAAAAGTTTCATCACTCGGTCCACTGTATATAGATGCATTTTAAAACAGAACAAAGTCAGTCATTAGAAATGCACAGGCAATGGTATGAGCACACTATAGGTTGAGGTTCCCTTATCCACAATCTCAAATATCCCAAAATCCCAAATTGTCCATATGGGTGGCTTTCTGATGGCTCACTGTGCACAAACTTTGTTTTATGCATAAAATTATTTAAAAATTTTATATAAAATTACCTTCAGGGTATGTGTATATAAAACATAAATTAATTTAATGTTTAAACTTGGGTCCCATGATGTATATGCACATATTCCAAAATCCGAAAAGGCAAAAATCCAAAACACTTCTGCTCACAGGCATTTCAAGTAAGGGAGAGTCAACTTGTATTCTGAATTCTGGCATATACAGAATGGGTGCTGTGTACAAACTAAGTGAAATGTTTTGCTTAAAACAGGAATGATTTGTTGTCCTAAATATTCTTTCTAAGAGTTGCGTGTGAGTTAACAAGACCCATGTCACCCTGTTATTAGGGAACTTGAAAATGGCTATTGTTTCCACCATATTAAGTTCTTTTTATAACTATGAGGCGCCTCTGTTTGATCTGTTAATAACTTCCACCAATGATTCTTTTTCCAGAGTGGATGGTATTAATTTTCAGCAGATGGTAGGCCTCACCAGTTTAGTTCAGAATCAATGGCAAGTGATGTTTCTTTCATTTCTTTGTGTGTGAGAATGCTTTTGGAGGATGCTTCCTCTTTGAACTGAAGCTTTAGTCTGCTTGATAGCTCTTGAGTTATGGATTCTGTTTCAGTTATTTATAGGGGCATCTCTTAGTTAAGGCCAGGAGGTTTAATTTATAAATGCCAGATAATGTAGTATGAGTTTCAGCTGTGGACTAGGGAGGCATGATACTGATAGTCTCTTAATCTAGCAAATTTAAACTAGAAACATGCTATGAGCTTCTGTTCTCTGTCCCTCCTCTGTGAACTGCTATAATTTTTCCTGGTCAATGTGGTGCAACATGACATTTGAACGGGCACTAGCTTTTATTGAGGGGCACAATCCATTTTATGTCATGTTAGTTTAAAAGCCAACTGTGTTTGTCAGTGGTCATGTTAATACACCAGGTTTATCACAAATCTAAGTGAAAGGAAGGGGGATTCATGAGAGGGAAAGGTAGGAGTGGAAGCATGTGAGTTTGTGGTGTTCCTAATCGTGGTTAATACACTACCACCATGTCTGCACTGAGCAAATAAATAGCCTTCCTAGTTCTGAACTACCTCAACGATACAGAATTTTTGGTGACAATGAACAAGATCTACAGGACTAAGTCAATCACTGTGGTCTATATAGAGGTTAGCAATAAAATTTCACTAAGTAACAAAAAGCCTCCAAGTCTATCCATTCTGACAGTGCTTTCTGTAACTTTCTGATTGTAGAGTGTGGCAAGGCGCACATCAGCATTTTTCTATTAAAAACGAGGAGGAGTTTTCATAGGCAAAGAGTCCTGTTGTCCAGGCATTTTTTGTGGATGTTATATTTATATCAAACTTTATATCACTTTATTCATAGAATCTTAGAATCATAGAGTTGGAAGAGACCACAAGGGCTATCCAGTCCAACCCCCTGCCATACAAGAACTCTCCATCAAAGCATCCCTGACAGATGGCCATCCAGCCTCTGCTTAAAGACCTCTAAGGAAGGAACTCCACCACAGTGTGAGGGAGTGTGTGCCACTGTTGAACAACCTTTACTGTCAGGAAGTTCCTCCTAATGTTGAGGTGGAATTTCTTTTCCTGGAGCTTGCATCCATTGTTCCGCGTCCTAGTCTCTGGAGCAGCAGAAAACAAGCTTGCTCCCTCCTCAATATGACATCCCTTCAAATAGTAGCTCTTCTCTGGACATGCTTCAGTTTCTCCACATCTTTTTTGTATTGTGGTGCCCAGAACTGGACATAGTATTCTAGGTGGGGATTGACCAAAGCAGAATAGAGTGGCACTATTAGGGGCTGTTCAGACTATCATAAGAACCGGTTAGCAAACCGGTTTAAAATCAAGAAGGTCATACTGAAACCCGCTTTAACACTACTGAATCCAGATCTTGCACACCCATTGCGGGGCAAATCCCCCATAACCCGGTTTCTCCCAAAACGGTATATAATAATAATAATAATAAATTTTATTTATACCCCGCTCTTCAGCCAAAGCTATCAGAGCGGCTTACAATTTGTTAATTAGACAATTAACTCCCCTCAAGATGGTGGTTGAAGGGAGGGCTCTTCTTGCTTCCAGCAGGAGGTGGCCTGCCTTTCTCTCCCCTCAAGATGGTGGTTGAAGGGAGGGCTCTTCTTGCTTCCAGCAGGAGGTGGCCTGCCTTTCTCTCCCCTCAAGATGGTGGTTGAAGGGAGGGCTCTTCTTGCTTCCAGCAGGAGGTGGCCTGCCTTTCTCTCCCCTCAAGATGGTGGTTGAAGGGAGGGCTCTTCTTGCTTCCAGCAGGAGGTGGCCTGCCTTTCTCTCCCCTCAAGATGGTGGTTGAAGGGAGGGCTCTATATATATATACGGTTTCTTTTGGAAAAAACTGGTTCACATGGAATATGAACTTGGCTCCAATCATGATCGGGTCAAGTTCAGGGGAGGGGAAAAGACCAGGGGGTTGGAACATGCCTCCTATCCCGGCAAAATTGGGCACTCCAGCATTTAAAAAATATTCTTATTTTATTTTATTTTATTATTATTTATTTTATTTTAATTTATTATAATTATTATTTATTTTATTTTATTTTATTTCCATTTCATTGTATTTATTATTGTATTGGAATTTATATTTTACTATTATTTTTATTGTATTATATATTTTATTATTATTATTATTAGTGTATTATATTTTTATTATTATTTTTATTGTATTTTTTAATTTGACAACTCATGCACATTTATTTTATTTTATTTTATTTCATTTCATTTTATTTATTATTGTATTTTTATTATTATTATTATTGTATTATATTTTTTATTATTATTTTTAGTGTATTTTATTTTATCTCTTATTATTTTGTTGTATTTTTTTTAATTTGACAGCTCATGCGCATTCTACAGGAGGCCTTTTAAACCGGAGTTTGGCCTTTCTATTCGGAGGCCCATTCATTTAAACCGGAGGGGAAACTGCCAGTTTGAAAATGCCCATTCATAAGCCCCAGTAAGCCCCAACTTAATAAGTGCTGGATGTTATCTTTAAAATATCTTTGTTGCAACTTTGGGACTGCATTGTCACACTTTGTTCCAATGCAGACTAGGAGATTATCAGTAGTTTGGTTTTTTGTTTTGTTTTGTTTTGTTTTTTGTCTTAAGAAGTGACACATATTTTACTTAATTTTACATTATATTATAATGTAATATAATTAATTTTGAGACGACCCCTTTTCCTTTTCCACTTCTCTGTTGGGAAAAGTGCATTCCCAGTGCTTGGAAGATCTGGATATTGTGGGTCAGACTATATTGTACTGTATGTTTAGCACATATTTTGAAGAGCTGTGCTTCAAATGATGAAAGAGCATCTCTGGCTTTCTCTTAACTGCAGTTATGTTCTTTGTTTTAAGATTGGCCATTGGAAGGTCAAACTAGCTTAGTGTGCAGGTCTGATGGTGGAACCATATATATCTGGGGAAACACCACTGTGAGTGGGAGAACTTATTAATCACATGGAATATCCATTCCCCTTAACATCTAATATGACCCTTTGAGTGGGATTTTCCTACTATGAGTCATACAGTTTGCTCCAGAAAGAACAGATGGAAATCCTGTTGACAGTTTATATGTAATACTTTAGGGAGAGTCTGTAATAAATAATTGTTAAGTAACAATTATCCCTATTATTGTTGCCAGTTTCAATCAATCATTGATTGATTTATCCTCCACAAGTGTGGCCAGTTTTCTAGAAAGAAGTAGTAATGGTTTGTATTGCTAAATCCATTTGTTTTTCCTCAGGCAACATTCTCCTCTTTATTAAATTGTTGATTCATCATTTTTGGGTTTCAAATGTGAAGTTTGCACATACTGTGCAAGAAAATTATATTTGTGAAGTACAAAACTCATGAAAAATGACATTCTTCAGGACTGCCTCTTATAATCTTCTAAGGATGACATAGAGATTGTTATTTCAGTTAAATGGGCTTCTGTGCTTGCAAAATCTGTGTGAAATCATTGTGATGAAATCTGAAAGAAAGGTTCCAGTTCACTTCAACTTGACTATGCTCTGGACCAGATTTAATGAAGGCTGTCTACAAGCTGCACTTTGAAAATAAGGAATTATCCTTAGGATTCAGCACTATTCCTCCGCCCCACACATACCAGCTTCCTTTCTTTCTACTCAGGTTCTTGGATACTGATTTTAATTGTGGCTTAAGGCTAAAATAGGGAGGATGGTGAGGAGCAACACCAAAAGCCATGGGATTTGATTTTGTGTTTAAATGAATGGTGGGAAGCTTCCATAAATGACTGCTCTTATTTAAAACAAGGGTTTGAGCTGCCACCCCCCAACAAATTTTACAAAGCTGAAAGTTGACTTTCTCTTCTGGTTTTTGGAGATGGTATAGTCTGCAGCGGAAAACCGAGGCCTGCTCTAAATCAAAACAAAAGCTTATATTTCTATTTATGATTTTTTATTTACTTAAAATATTTGTTTCCTATCTTTCTACCTTAAAGAAGGGGCCCATTGTAGTGGACTACACTCCTGAAACAAAAATAAAATTAAGAGAAACTGGGAAAGACATGTTACAATAGGAATGCATTTTTCAATTTTTATTTATTTATATTTAGATAAAACTGGTATAGTTCCTGGAGGAAAAGCAGCAGTCTATATATTGTTTATGGTAGTGCTCCCAAATTTCCATCCTTTCCCTTAGTTTTAAATACTTACAGTTTGGTCTCCCTTTTTGGTCACAACTACATGTTACATATATTTTTACTTCTCTTTCATAGGGCTTACCTGGACCTGAGGGATCATTAGGTTTACCTGGGGGACCTGGGCCTAAGGTATATTCTGTGACTTCACTTGTATATAGCCTTTTGAGATGCTGAGTGCCTTGCAATTCTAACTTTTGCGCACCTCACTTTTAAAATGTAGGAGAAAATGAAATGTGTAAGAAACTGTGTTTGTTATAATATGTTGAAGTTTATCTTTGGTGACCTGAAAAATTGTAGAAAATATGTGGAGGCCTCAGTACATTCATGTGAGATGTGAAATATAAAACAATAGCCAGTGGCTGAAACAAACACCTCCTTCACATTTTCAGAGGAGCAAGGCACATATTGACTGTGAATATTTGAGTAGGCCTTTGTCCCTCCTTTGAAAGCCTGTGTGTATACAAATATAGATTTATAGGCTCTTGTGTCCACACTAGATATGCAGTCAGTCACTATAACATTAGAGAACAGCACAGCCTCAGAGCCAGAGTCAGCTGTATAGGGCTGTTTCTTCTTTCACTGTGTGCACCTTTTCATAATGAACACAACCAAGGGCCAAAGAGACAATCTGAACTGTGGCATTTCCTTCATTGTTCTCTCTTACACTCTCCTGCTCTATCTCTCACCCTGAAATACACTCACACTCAGCTGGCAGCATTCCACTGTATTTGTTGCAGTTGGAGAATCCATGGAGAAGAACTAACTCCACAGTTGTATCACAATGAGGTATAAAGCTGTTGAGCCTTATATTTGGGGCCAATAAAAATTTGTATCAGTCTGAAATCTGAAAAAAAAAAAGCCAGGATCTAGTTGGGTACTTCCACTTGATCCCCCTTCTGCTTCTGCCAAAATTGGTGTTTCCTCCTTTTTGCTGCCCTCATGCTTCCTAACTTCCCAGTATGTTAGAAGGCTGCAGAGGGACTGTAGGAGAGATGAGAGCCGCCAAGGAAAGAGTGAGATCCAGCAAAAGTAACCATCTTGAATTTGTGCTGACAGCCAGATCTGTTTGACAGATACTTTGTTGAAATTGTGTTTAATTTTCTCAATCAACTGGTTAAACTGGTATATTCACAGGGCAGCAAGGGTGAACAAGGACTACAAGGGAAACCAGGAGTGGCAGGTGTCAAGGTAAATGTGGCTGAATTTCAGTTTGTAATGTAATGTTTGAAATTGTAAAAATTTGTAACATATATTTTGTTTTTGTCTAGTACAGGGTTCTTTTTAAATGGTTAATGAAGTTTTGGAAGGAGTGGGTTTAGCTGTGTATAATGCCATGCTGGATTGTCAACAGAGCTAGAAATACTTCAGTTTTATTAATATATATTAATATTTTGGTGGCATGAGAAATTCTTAAGAAAAATCAAAATATTGGGAACTTTTAATCAGGTTTACTATTTTTGCAAGTCAGTCCTATATATGGATACTTAGAAATAAATGTTGTAGTTCAGTAGGGCATGTGTATATGGTTGCAGCTTAAGTATGGCAAAAGCTATACATACTTTAATAATCTATTATGTAATCTCAGATTTATGGAGCTGTTGTATTATTCAGGGAGAACAAGGTCGACCAGGTACTTCAGGGGAGCCAGGCTATCCTGGGATACCTGGCACACCAGGTTTGAAGGTATGTCATTGTCTACTGCCATTTAATGCATTCTGATATATGTTATATACCTAGTGGTAAGGGTTTTGTTGCAGCCACCATGATGAGACTAAAAGGTGAAGCTGTGTTCTTTTTATAATGTGGTTCATAGCAATCTAGTAAGATGTTAGCTGTAAATTACTATTACAACAGGGGTTGGTAAAATCAGAATTAGTCCAGAATGCACATAAAGATTTTGCTTAAAGGGATGCCACCTTTATTGTTGTTATTGGGGAGGTTTTTCTTTGCATTGAGTTAATTGCTAAACATTAAATTATTGGTTTTAAAAGAAATCTTAGAAGAAGATGGTATGTTACTGTGCATTGACACATTGGCTTGATTAGTTTTTGCTGGTGATCAGTTGCTTTTTTTACTAATAGGTTGCCTTCCACAGCCTGATAGTTTGTAGATGTTTTGGACTCCTAACCCAAAGTCATTCAGTTGATGGGGATGGTGGGATTTTAAGTTCAACATGTCTAAAAAATGCCACGATGGGGAAAGCTAACCTAACTGTGGTATCTCAAAAGCTACTGGTTCTATCTTATCAGTGGTATGTTTTATCACAGATTCTGTACCTACCATTCTTGGCATGTATGCTATTCTCTCATCCATTAAACCCATGGCTTGTTTTCCTGGATTTGAAATTATTAATAAACAATTCAGGGTTAAATCCATTTACTAGCCCCAAATACAGTAGATATATTGAAAGTACAGTGGACCCTTCCCATCCACAGGGGTTCTGTTCCACCCATGGGTGGCAAAAACAAAAGACAGTCACACCCCATATTATTCAGTGATGGTGACATAAACACGGACACAGCCACGTGTCTGCTTTCACGCACCACCATTGAATAAAATGACCTATGTTAATCTGTGGGTGGTCAAATCCATGTAATCTCCAGCCTGCCAATATGATGTTTTCATGGTAGATCAGTAGGTCCCATTGATTCATTAGATCTATTCCATTTTGAGCTAGTGGTTAGATTAAACATCTCCATGCTGGGCAAACTTTGTTGAAACTGGATTGGAGAGCTTTTATGTAGCCTCTGAATTGGTGGTGAAGGGGCACCAAACCCACAAGAAGGAAAAGCAATCAAATCTCAACAATTTGATTATTTTAACAGGAGGAAGTGTTAAGTAACTGCAATTAATTAATAGTTCATTGTTGTTGTATGACTCCAAGTCATTTTTGACTTATGACAACCCTAAGGTGAACCTGTCATAGGGTTTTCTTGGCATGTTTATTCAGAAGGAATTTGGCATTGCAGTCCTCTGAGGCTGAGAGAGTGTGACTTGATCAAGGTCAGCCAGTGGGTCTTTCTGCTTGAGTGGGGAATCAGAATCATAGTTCAACACTCAAACCACTATTAGCTCCTTATTATCTGCATCCTTCATGGCAAATGCATGTTCTCATTCCTGTTCTCTTCCTCTTAGCTCTCCTTCCCTCTTACTCACAAGCCTGGGCCTTGTCCAAACTAAAAGAGAGGAGCCCAACAGCAGAGAGTTGTATGACAAGTTGTTCCTTCTACCCTCCCCCCTTCCAGAAACCTCGAAATATAAACTCAAAGAAAAGGGCAATTTAATATATTTAGAGCCAGCATGTCATAGGGGCTTGAGCTTTGAACTCTGACTTTGGAGACCAAGGTTTGAATCCCCACTTGGCCATGGAAATCCATTGAGTGTCTTTGGGCAAGTCCACACTCTTAGCCTCAGAAAACCCTGCGATAAGGTTGCCTTATAGATGCCATAAATCAGAAATGACTTGAGGATACACAACAAGGCATCTGTTAAAGTTGTGAGTCTGCTTCCAACATTTTCAGGTCTCCACTAAATGAAAATTGTCATAGTATTTAGTCCTTTGGCAGGTGAAAGTAAATATTATTCCATTGAATTAATAAATAATTCATTTGTTCCAAGCTTTAGATAAGGTAATTATAAGACAGAAAAATAATGCCTGAGAAATATCTGAAGCTTTGAGAAGTAGATAATTCCCTCATAATCAGAATTTCAAAGTATATGAATACTTCTAGATTCTATGCTTGTACTGGTAACTTTTATTCATACAAAGTACAGGCATAGCTCTAATTACAGTGGTCCCCCGGCTTACGAATCCCCCAGGTTACGAAAACCCCGGGATCCAAAACTGGCGGGACCGCTATTGTATCTCCCGGGATCCGAAAGATCCCCCGGGATACGAAAAAAAACTGCGCGGCCCCTTTAAATCGGTCGTGCGGTCCGTTCGCGAAAGTGATCCCCCGGGAAACGAAAGCTTCCGGGTTATGAAAGGTAATCCGGAACGGATTACCTTCGTAACCCGGGGGACCACTGTATTCCTGTTAACCACTAACCATGCATTTCCTTGGCTCCCAAGTTACTTCCTTCAGAAGATATGACAATAACAGTTATTATTATGTACTTTCAAATTAACTCCAACTTCTGGTGACTCTACTCTAGGGTTTTCTTGACAAGATTTACTCAGAGGAGGTTGGCCATCGCCTTCCTCTTAGGCTGAGAGTGTGTGAATTGCCCAGGGTCACCCAAGGCTGAGTGCAGATTCAAACCCTGGTCTCCCAGACTCCTCAACACTCAAAACACTATATTACACTGGCTCTGCCCTGCAGTAATCAAAGTCTGTATAAATGGAATAGAAAAAAAAGACTTTGAGATAGAGACCATTGGACTAAATTCTATGTTTGATCTTATGCCATCCTATCTGTGTAAGAAAAATGAAAATTTATAGGCCACAGAAAATTACATTTTACAAGGTTTCTGGGTCTCCCTTAGCCTAATCACATTGTCCTCTCTCCTCACCCTCTCCTCACTTTCTATTGTCTTGATCAAAGCATTATATACTATCATTTAAATCTGTAGTTTAAACCAGTGTTGTCGCATGTTGAAGCCAATGGACTTTGGATAACCATCACAACTGTGAGAGATTTAGAGGGCTATTGTGCAGAGATCATGTCTTGTTTTCAAATAGCAATAATGTAGTGAAAATAAGTAGTATTTCTTCTTCGTGGTCTCTGTGCCTCACACAATAGGGTTTGCGCCTGCACAGAAGCTCCATTCGGAATGCTGAAAAGCTGAGCAGATTGGCGGGAGCCCCGCCCCTCCCATTCCCTGAGCATGCCCAATCCCGCCAATCTAGCTCCTCCTTCAGTTCTCTTTCGTCCACCGCAAGAGTAACATCTCCTTCGGAGTGCTCTTCATTGCGACGAAAGCTGAGTAGCTAGACTCTGTCTATTTTCTTTTATTTCTTTTATTTCTTATTTTACTTTATTTTTGTTCTTTTTGTTTTCTCCCGTTTCTTCCTTGAGCTGCCCCCTTTTTGTCGGAACTCGAGGGTTTTGGCCCGGACGGGCCCCTCGCGATCGGACCGGCCTCTTATGGCCGCCCCGTTCAAGAAATGTTCCGACTGTGGCGGTAAAATCCCGGTTGTGGATGGACACTCGAAGTGCATTTTCTGCTTAGGTAGTTCCCACATCCCGGAGAAATGCAAGCATTGCAAAGCTTTTAATCCCGCCATGCTCCGCCAACGAGCAGATCGGCTCAAGGCCCACTTGTGGGAGAAGGCCCTCTCGGTTTCCCACTCCTCGGAACCGTCCGCGGACCCCTTAGGACGTCTTCCCATCTCTAAGTTCCCGAGGATTCCAAAGATCAAAAGACCGACCTCGACGGCGACCTCGACACCGACGGAAGCCTCCTCGGCGTTGGCCTCGACCACGACTACTATGTCTCGCCCCGAAGGGCAACACAGAGAGCACAAGAAGCGGCCTTCATCCGCCGAGCTGGAGAAGCCGAAATCTAAAAAACATAAGCATAAGGAGGTCCTTAGTTCAGTTGCCTCGGCGGCTGCCCAGGCAAACCTGACCATGTCTTTTCTAAGACAACCTTCGGCCATTGACCTCTCAGTCCCGGCCCCTGTCACTGTACTAGACTCGGCGCTGGAGACCTTGGAACCCGCATTTCAGCCTGCATCTAACCAGGTCCTCGCCCCTACGGGGGCGGTCTCGACCTCGGTCTCGACTGTTTCGCCTATTTCGGCTCCGACCTCTGTGCCACCGAAGGAAATCTTAGCCTCTTCGGAGCGTATTTACAGGTTGCGGTTCCCATCTCCTCCACCCCGAAAGTCTCCGGAACCCTTTGAGGAGCACTACTTCGACTCGCCCCACTCGTCGGCCTCCTTTCTGGCTCGACACTGGGCTGAATCTTATTGGAGAGAGCGTCATCCATCCTACCGCTCCTACTCTCCTTCGTACCGGGATCGGTACCATGTCCGTGACCTCCACGTTGGAGACTTCTCTCGGTCTCGGTCTCGATCTCGCTCTCCTTCTCGATCCCGAGCCGAATACAGGGCCATATCACCTCCGCCGGCCTCGACAGCTACGGTGTCGAAACCCCCGGAATCGAGCGCCATTATGACCGTCTCGGCCTCAGCTACCGCTACTACTTCGACGTCGATAGTCTCCACTCCAGTCAGCTACGCGGATGCCTCGACGTCGACCTTCCTTACGGCGCCGACACAGCCCTATGTGGATCCGCAGTTGCCAGCCTCCCAGTCTACGGAGGAGTCTACGGGAGACGGACAACCGTCCCGACTCCCCACAGCCTGCCATTTCCTCTCCCAATGAGGAAGTTGAGGACCAGACACCTGGTTCACCTGTCGAAGACCTCCATCTCTTCACTGGAATTGTCGACAGGATGGCAAGGGCGGTAGGCCTCCAAACGGCGCAGACGGCCCAACCTCCTAGAGACCCCATCGATGGCCTCATGGTGCGGCCCCAACAACCGGCGCTCATTCCCTTCTTACCTTCTTTTTCTGACATCATGGTGGCTTCCTGGAACAAGCCAGCCTCGACACCACCTGCTTCTAAGAAGCTTGACTCTTTGTATCGGGTGCAGTCAGATACAGCACCGTTCCTGTTCACCCACCCAGCTCCCAACTCTCTCGTGGTGGAATCTACCTGTAAGTCTACAGGCAAGTCCCATTCTGCCCCCGTGGACAAAGATGGCAGAAGGATGGACATCTTTGGCCGTCGTTTCTACTCGTCTGCGGTTCTGGCAGCAAAGGTCGCCAATATGCAGGGTTGTATGGCCGGCTATCAGAAGTTTCTGTGGGATCGTGTGGCTGCTTTCATTCCCTACCTGCCTCAGGCACAACAAGAGGCGGCACAGGAATTTTACGCTGAGGCACTCTCCCTCATTGCCCAGGAGGTCCACTCAGCTAGACATGTTGTTGATTGTTCTGCGAAAGTGATGGCTGGTGCAGTGGCATTCCGCCGTTTCACTTGGTTGAGGTCAACTTCCCTGTCTGAGGAAGCTAAGTCCAAGATCGAAGATCTTCCTTTCGATGGTGAAGGCCTATTTGCCGCCAAGACTGACGAATCTCTGGACACCATGGCCAAGGCTCGTCTGAACGGGAAGAGACTTGGGCTGACACCTAGCAAGCCTTCATCCAGTCGTGTCTGGCGCCAAAGGCCTTACGACTCTGGCTTCACAGGTTCTCGCTCGGCCCCGTCCTCCACTTATAGGACCCAGCCTTACAATTGAAGGCCTTACAGACAGCCTCAACAGCAGCAGCAACAGCAGCAACAGCAAAGGCAAGGCCAGCAGCGTCAGCTGCAACAGCCCTCCAGGAAACCATCCTCCAAGTCGCACTTTTGACGGGCTCTTGGAGGCGACACCCAATTTTTGTTTGCCAGTCTCCCTTTCCTCAGTTCCCAGACTTCGCCATTTCTACGAGAACTGGTCCAAGATCACCACGGACTCCTGGGTGCTTACCATCATCCGCTTGGGATACGCCATAGAGTTCTCAAGTATTCCACCAAATGGCGTTTTCTGTTCCACTCCCTCCTCTCCTCCTCTTCTGGAGGAGATTTCCTCCCTTCTCGACAAAGGAGCCATACAACATGTTCCACCATGTTGCAAGCACCAAGGCTTCTACTCCAGGTACTTCACAGTTCCGAAGACAGGAGGAGGTCTCCGCCGCATCTTGGACCTGAGAGGCGTCAACTCATACATCATGATTCGCAAATTCAAGATGGTGACTCTCCAATCCATCTTGCCATTCCTGCACCAAGGGGACTGGTTTGCATCCATAGACCTAATGGATGCTTACTTCCACATCAGCATCAGGCCACAACATTGGAAGTATCTCCGTTTCGCCATAGATGGAGATCTCTATCAATATACCGTTCTTCCTTTCGGCCTCTCTACCGCTCCTCGAGTGTTCACAAAGTGCATGGCGGTGGTCATCTCTCACCTTCGTCTTCAAGGAATAAAGATTTTCCCTTACCTCAACGACTGGCTTCTGGTGTCATCCTCCAAGTCACGACTGTACAAAGACGTCCAGTACACTTTGGATCTGCTAGCAGACTTGGGACTCAAAGTCAACCTGCCAAAATCCATTCTCCACCCTGTGAGGGTGATAGACTATATAGGCATGTCCCTGGACTCTGTGATGGGTCGAGCCTACCTTCCCACCAGACGGGCGGAGGCCCTCTGGGAACAGCTGCGATCTGTCCTTCACTCTCACCGTCCGTCTGCAAAGGACATTCAGAGACTGCTAGGCCACCTGGCCTCAACTACAGCGGTGACCTACCTGGCTCGTCTCCGGCTCAGGCCTCTCCAAGCTTGGTTCCTGGCTTCCTTCGATCACCTGAGGGACAATCCGTCCAAGAGACTCTCGTTGCCACCTCATGTCAGAGACTCTCTCAAGTGGTGGATGTCTCCCTCCAACATCCTCAAAGGGATGTCCTTCCAAACGCCAGAACCGTCCAGGATGGTCACTACAGACGCGTCCATGTCAGGATGGGGCGCACATCTCAACGGCTTGTGTACAAGGACTGTGGTCTGCACAGGAGGCAGAACTGCACATCAATGCCTTGGAACTATTGGCAGTCATCAAAGCCTTCAGGGCTTTCGAAAATCACCTGCTCCACAGAGTTGTGCAGGTAGTATCAGACAACACAACCACTGTCTGGTACATCAACAAGCAAGGAGGAACTCACTCTCCAGTCCTCTTGCGTCTCTCCCAGCAACTGTGGACGTGGTGCCACCACCGATCCATTCATCCAGTGGCCATTCACTTGGCAGGAAAGGACAATGTGCTGGCAGACTCCCTCAGCAGGGACAAGGTGCTGCAGCACGAATGGACTCTGTCGAGCCCAGCCTTCAATCTCTTGACGTCTCGTTGGGGAATTCCCTCAGTGGACCTGTTTGCCACACTGGAAAACGTCCAATGCCGGGCATTCTACACCAGAGCGGGCAAAGGACGAGGTTCCACGGGGGACGCCTTCCTTTGCAGTTGGAGCCGAGACCTTCTGTATGCCTTTCCGCCCTTTCCTCTGATCTCCAGGACGGTGGCCAAGATGGCCAGGGATCGGTCCAACGCCATACTGTTGACTCCATTCTGGCCGAGACAACCCTGGTTCACTCCTCTTCTTCATTTGGCCAGGGGCCTATACTTCCACCTGCCGAAGTGGCCCGACCTTCTGTCTCACTCCAAGGGAGCGGTCCTGCATCCGGACTTGGTCAATCTACGGATGACGGCGTGGAGGATCCAGCCATAGAATCTCCTGACTTGCTCAGGGTCCTGTCTGCCTCGAGAAAGGACTCCACCAAGAGATCCTATGCATATAAGTGGAGGCGTTTCTGTGCCTTCGCGGAGGCTAGGTCTGAATCTTCCTCACCTGTGAGCCTTAGTACTGTTTTGCATTTTCTGCTGCACCTCAGGGATCAAGGCTTGGCCTTCTCTTCCCTCAAAGTCTACTTGTCGGCTATTGTTGCCAACCAGCCACCTGGCTCACGATCAGCTCACCTCTTCACGTCACCCACGTTAAAGAGGTTCTTCAAGGGACTACATCACCTTTATCCACCATTGCCACCACTGGCTCCGGCCTGGTCTCTCTCTCTGGTGCTTACACAGCTTACGAGACCTCCATTTGAGCCTTTAGGCTCTGCGTCCTTGAGACTGCTGACACTCAAAGTGTCCTTTCTTGTGGCTATCACTTCAGCCAGACGTGCTTCTGAACTGACGGCTCTACGCTCAGATGAGCCTTACTTGACTTTTCATAGGGACAAGGTGGTCCTCAGACCGGACATTTCCTTCCTCCCTAAAGTGGTTTCTCCGTTTCACCTCTCCCAGGAGATTGTGCTTCCTAATTTTTATCCAGATCCTTCTTCGCCTCTGGAAAAGACTATGCACACCCTGGATGTTCGCCGTGCTTTGGCCTTTTATGTTCAGCGTTCTCTAGAGTTCAGATTATCCAATAAGTTGTTTATTTGTTATGGTGGTGCCAGGAAAGGCAACCCAGTTTCATCACAACGGTTTGCAAAGTGGATTGCTCAAACCATTTCTTTGGCTTATGAACTGGCTAAGCGCCCTCTCCCGGTTGGTGTACGTGCCCATTCAACCAGGGCTACAGCTTCATCTGCTGCCTTCCTCAGAGGTGTTCCCCTGCCAGAGGTCTGCAAGGCGGCCACGTGGTCACAGCCATCCACGTTTGTGAAGCATTACCGGCTGGACTTCAGGTCCCGGAGAGATGCCAGTTTTGGTCATGCTGTCCTTTCTTCGATCTTGCAGTGACCTTCCCACCTCCATAGGTAAGCTTTTCAGTCACCCTATTGTGTGAGGCACAGAGACCACGAAGAAGAAGTACAGGTTGCTTACCTGTAACTGTGTTTCTTCGAGTGGTCATCTGTGCCCTCACACAAATCCCGCCCTACCTCCCCTCGGTCAGGTCCCTGCCTTTTTGCGGCGGACTTGAACTGAAGGAGGAGCTAGATTGGCGGGATTGGGCATGCTCAGGGAATGGGAGGGGCGGGGCTCCCGCCAATCTGCTCAGCTTTTCAGCATTCCGAATGGAGCTTCTGCGCAGGCGCAAACCCTATTGTGTGAGGGCACAGATGACCACTCGAAGAAACACAGTTACAGGTAAGCAACCTGTACTTTTTAAAATAAGCCTAAAACCATGTCAGCTGCCAGCATCATGGATTCTTCCTCCATCCCACCCCCTGCATCTCTGCACCATGCGTAAAATAGTTGTTTCTCAAACATCACAAGCATGTTTTTTTTTTGGGGGGGGGGACATAGTGAGGGAAAGGAATTAACTCCTTCCCAAATGTCTAGTAGAAGGAAATTCATCAGTGAAATTCGGGATTACAGCCATGATGACTAGACTTGTGAATGATACAGTATAACTTTCAATATATTAACTTATTTATTTTTTGTTTTCTTATGGCTGTACGTCAAGGCTGTCCTCACTTGGCAAAGCTTTGAGCAAACTTTTACAAAAGAAAGCATCTTAGACACTTCACCCCCAGTCTTAGAAATGTTTTAATTGGAGACATTTTAGAGGAAGATGCCTTTGGCCAACAATGTCAGTTTTTACCATGCGAGAGAAAGAGAACAAGTGAGCCAAAATTAAAGCTTGTAACAGCCAGTTTGGAAGATAGCCCATGATTTGAATTTGTAGATTTTCTAATGTTTCAAATTAGAAAAACACTAAGTTGGAAACATAAAACCCATGAGAAAAAATATCTTAGTGTTGGATAATTTTCGGAATAGCCAACATCATGAAAAGGACATTTTAAAAAAACCAATTAACGTTTTAGACTGAGTGTTGTATATACATTGGCTTGTAATACTTTTTTGAGAAATAATTCAATTATGGAACCTATTTACAGTCCTGTCAGTTTGAAGTATAGAAAGAGATCTTGATTGAGATGGATGAAATATTTACTTGAGTGAAGGCAAATCTGGACAGGTTATCCAATATGTCTATGAGATAAAACAAAGAGTTTTAAGATGAATGTTTTACTCAGGCTGCTATTTATTTTGAAAGGTCTTGCTCTCACTTTTCTCCAAAGATCTTTTAAACAGAAATACAGTCATTACATGTTTACCATAATACATGCTTAGTTGTTCAAACTAAATTTTGGAAGGCATATTTTAATGGAGCCAAATAGATATACTTGAACCTTGCTTACCAAAATTTCCCTTTGGGTGCAGATGTTGACGTGACAGTGAAATTTTCCAGATCACCGTGAACTTCTCCTGAAGCTGGCCAGTCAGGACAGAGGCATTGGGGATGGATCTGAGGTGGTGGATGTTGGAAGCTGCAGGCTTCACTTTATTCTGCCAGATAAGGAGGAGTGCTGGATAAATGGAGCTTTCCTTTCAAAATTGTGATTCAGAGCAAGGAAGGAGTTTTAAAAACTGCTCAACATTTTTGAGAATTAGAAAGGAAAGTTGTATACAGTGGTAGATCACCAGACCAAACAGGGGAGAGGAAATGAATCAAACAGTTGCTGGGACCCAGTGGAGGATGAAACCAAAAAGTCAGCAGTAATTGCCAAGGTCACCAAAGGGAGAGAGAAGACATTCAGTCTGCAACTAGATGGACTGGCTTTATATTTCAAGTTGATACAAACAGTTACATAGTTAAGACATTTAAAGTTTAAGTTAAGGATTAAATTCAGTTATTGGATGCTAAGTGTTCACATTACAAAATGTTTTTGTGATATCACCATAAAAATATTATCTAACTATAATAATAAAAAGATGATGGTTTTCCTTTTTTCAGGGAGACAAAGGAAACTCAGGTGAAAGAGGAATCCAGGTATATGTCCTATACATTTGACTGGAAATATTTGCTTTATGTAAAAAATGCTATTAGTATTCTAAAATTGTAATAAGTCTTTTTGACACAGTATATCGCAACATATAGTGGAAAAGCCCACCAACCATATCAAGCTCATCAAAGGCATTTTCTGCTAACCTTCATAAGCATCAATGGTGCAGAAATGGCACTTAAATGAACCTATCCATTACTTGTCCAAAACCTGATTAAAAAGGCACTACATTTTTTTAAAAAAGCTGGCCATATGAATTCAAAAATGGCAAGTTAAAACCTCATGCCTTTTGCATGCCATCTTCCTAATCCTAGGGAAAATGTAAACAGCATGGACATTTGGCATGAGTGTAATCCAGTTATTATGCTAAGGTTTTAATGTTTAGAAACTCTTAAACTTGGATGTCCAAAGTTCATCATTGTCCAAGAAACTTTTACCAATTTTGGTTGCTATGCTATAGAGATATGCTATGCTATAAAGAAAATTCACAAGTAATCTTGTCCTTATGGGGAAAATAATGGCCTAGATTTTATGTAGCTGTAACAGTAGAACTGTGTAGATGTAGCTATGGGCTTGTCTACATTTGGCAAAATACTCTGGGGTGCTCCCAGAATATTCAGGCCTCAAATTACACCTGAATCCCCCCTCCCTTATCTGCTGCAGTAAAACATGGCAACAACAGGCAGCTACCTTCCCAAATGGTCCCTGGGAGCTGGCCAGTGGCATCACTATCAAAGTTACTCCAAACTGGCCGGGCATGCTGTAATTGTAATGTTTATGACATCATAAATTTGGCTTACAATAGTGTAAATACAGTACTGTACAAGATACCAACTATTATTTTATTTTATTTTATTTTATTTTTTGTAAAAGATAACATTTTGGCTCCAAAACATTATATTTTGCAGAAAACAAAAGTTTTACTCAAATGTTTTTTTTTCCCAAAACGGTACTGAAATGTGTATATGTAAAGAATGTTATATTGTTTGTAAACTTCTGTTATTTATATTTAGAAATAAATAGTTGAATTTTTATATAACTTTGTGATCTTATTAAAGGTCACTTTGAACAATATAAATTAGAAGAGTAGAATGTAAATACAGGTTGAGTCAGAAATATTCCAAAACTCCAAACCTATTTCATGGAAGGCTGAGATAGTGACACCTTTGCTTTCTCATGGTTCAGTCCATGCAAAATTTGCATCATGCACAAAATGATTAAAAATATTTGGACTATTAGGTGCAAATGAAACATAAATAAATTTTGTGTTTAGATTTGGGCCTCATCTCCAAGATATCTTAATATATATTTAGGTGCAAATACAGGTATTCTTAAATCCTAAAAGGAAAAGAAAGAAAGAACAAATAAACAATCCCAAATCCAAAGACTCGGCCTCTACCAATAAATAAATTGATGCCAACAATGAGTTGGATTCTGAGTTAGCTATTCTTAAACCAGACCTGTTGAAATCATTGGACTTCAGTTAGTTATGTTTCTAATCTAATATCCTTTTGATGTGATGATATATTTACTGTACAATGGGTTCTGTCTTCTTCTTTTTAAAAAGGGTCAGAAGGGTGAAGGTGGCAGATCAGGTAGTCCAGGCCAAAAGGTAAAATGATTTTTTTTTCAAAGAGAGAGAGAACTCGTAATACTTTTACAAACATGTGTATGCATATTGAAATGGTCCTTACATATGATTCTTAGGAAACCTTCTTAGTTACCTTTATGATGCAGACCTTTATCAGTTATCTATAAAAATGTTCATCCTTGCAATACAGTATAGCCTGAACGCTAAGGATTCTTTTCTCAGATCCAGATATATTAGCAGGGCATCCTGAAAGTCTTCTGCTGAAGGAAACAAAGTGGCATTTTGTCACTTTTTCCTTGTAGCCACACCTACCCACTCACTCACTGTTCTAGTTGGTTTCCACACTGTTCCAAACAGTTTTTCAGGGGCTGTGGCTGTAAAGAGGAATGGGGGGGGGGGAGCTGCCCTACATATTCCAAAGAGAATATTGGGCCTGAACAGACAGGCCAAAATAAAACTGCTTGGGGTCACTTTGGAGGTATGCTGTTTAAATGACACACACATCTTAAGAGGCCAGAAGCTGCACCAAAGCTGCATTCCAGTTCTTAGGACTAGAGTGTGGCTTTGACTCGGCTTCCGGCTTCTAAGGACACATGCATAATTTAAACAGCATACCTCCAAAGTGACCCCAAGCAGATTTATTTTGGCCTGTTTGTTTGGGCCCATTGCGTCATAGTGAATCTGGGTTCCACCCTGAGTGCTTGAATCTAAACTCATACTGATCTCCCCTTTTTAAATTTGTGGAATGAATTTTTCAGGGTAAGATGTTTTTAAAAAAATCCTTTTAGATCATGGACAATACATTGTAGGGAAGGCATATATCCCACCATTTTGAGTGTCTCCTCAACAACTTACTCAATTCACAACCTATCACTGACATTATACCTCTAGATATTCAGCAAAATATCTGGCATGAAGTTGTTCCTCCCTTCACAGGGTTTCCTAGCAAGATTTGTTCAGAGAGGGATTGCATTTGCCCTCCTTTAAGACTGAGAGAGTGTGACTTGTCCAATGTCACCCAATGGGTTTCCAAGGCCAAGTGAAGATTTGAACCCAGGACTACAGTCATAGTCAATTGCTCAAATCATTTCACCATGCTGACTCTCAGTTTAACCTTGTATTGGTAGAAATAACAGATTATGACAATAACTCATAAAGTGTCCAATTTTGTTTCCAAAAGGGAGACATGGGTTCTAGAGGAACCAGAGGAGAGGTATGCATTTACTGTTTTTTTTTTTAATGGTCCTGAAATTTTATTTGCTGCTCCCTTTGCTTTTTCATTGGAAAGTTTCAGCTTTTATTTTGTGTCCATTGATTGTTATAGGCCACCTCAACAGCTTAAAAAACACAAATTGAAACATAAGCATTGGTGTATATTTTTTATAAATATGATTCCGAGTTTAGATCACCTGTTTTTCAGTAATATTTTTAGAAAGGAGTTAAGATGGTACGTGCGGTAGTAATAATTTTAAAGCTATACTTTCTGTAAAAAACGTCAGCAATTGTTGTAGACAGATAGATGAGAAAAAATTAATCCATGGTGATGCATACTGATTTCCAGACATGCAAGGAAAGATGTGAGGGCTGAGGGGGAAATGGAAACATTTGAAAGGAAAAACTTGAGAAATATTGGGGTTTTTAAAATTATTCCCCCCCCCCTTGATATCCCCCATGGAGGAAAAATTATTATTGAATATTTTATTTTAGAATGATAAGTAAAATGTTTTAGACAAGGTGTTCATATGTTTACTCCCTCAAAATGCTTTATCACACTAGGGGGCAAACAGGATTTAAACGAAAGTTAAACAAGAGTTAAACAGGAAATGTCCTATGATAAACATAGGGCATTTCCTGTTTAACTCTTGTTTGAGTCTTGTTTAAATCCTGTTTGACCTCTAGTGTGATAAAGGAGTGTGTCAAGGAAATACCTTTATGTACCGAATCAGACGATTTGAATTCTTGTTTCTGATTTCCTTTTTTCAGTTCTTTGTATACAGTGGATGCTTTATGGTGCTTGACACTGTGGAGGACTAGAAGAGACAAAATAATATTTTTTGCTAATACTCATGTTGTGGTTTGTTTTGATTGTTTTGGTCTTCGTCCTATAAATTAGTAAAATGAAAGATGTTCCTTTACTATTCAGGTGTTTTTTTTAAAGTTCAGGACCTTGTAACTCTGTTTATTAAAAAAAAATTGTAATTATATTTTGAATGAATTATACTTGTCATATTCCAAATACGTATGATAATTTTATGCCAAATTGAGTTATACATAGTACCTTTCATGTTCATAAAATAATAAAATGACATTTAATCTGTAAAGGGTATTAATATAACATTATTTCAGGTTTTCAAAAATCATCCCCCCCCCCAAAAAAAAAAAAAAACAAGGCAAGAGAATTTTCCCTTTATGGCTACAAAATTTCTGGAAATTTCAGGCTGAAATTATTAGGTAGGTTTTCTTATAACTAGGGATGTGAAACATTGTCAATTTCAGTTTTGTTCTGATTCTCAGGTTCTCACCAGCATTCTTGTCCCAGGTTCTATAATGAGTCACAAAACATTTAAACGTCTAAAAACAAATTCCTATATGGAAATTGCTGCATATTTTTGGTACAAATTTTCCTAATGCATGCAATTTCTACAGATCTTTCTGAATATACATGATTTTACCCATTTCCTTCCATTGACTAAGGTTCATTTGTCTGCATGCATTTTTCAAAGAAACACATATTTAGTCATTCACATGTATTTGCATATAATTTAAATAATAAAAGACTCAGGGTGCATCTACACTGTAGAAGTTCCACTGTAACTGTCATGGCTCCATCCTATAAAATCCTGGGATTTGTAGTTGTGTGAGGCATCAGCACTTTTTTGCAGAGAAGTCTGAAGACCTTGTAAAACTACATATCTCAGGATTTGTATAAAATTATTGTTTAGCTGTTTTTAAGGGTAGAACGCTTTCAAGGCAGAGTACAAGATAAAAATGATACCAAACAAAATATAATAAACATTCATTAAATAAATAGATAGCTAAAATTCAGTAAAAGCAATTAACTGTACGTTTTTCTTTTCTTTTCAGAAAGGCGAGAAGGGGGATCCGGGTATTAGTGGCATCAGTGGACAAAAGGGAGAACCTGGCATAAATGGCTTGGTTGGTCCACCAGGGCCAAGGGGAGGCCAGGGAGAGAGGGGATCTCCAGGAATTCCCGGGTCAGATGGGAAACCTGTACGTATGGCAGCTGAGACAAAGAGCCTTTCTTTCATGCTGGTCAACTTAATTTTAAAATGAAGTCATGTAACCTTTCTAATACTTCTATGTTCAATTCAGGGAAGAGGTTATTCAGAAGAATTTATTCGACAAGTTTGCGCAGATGTGCTGAGAAGTGAGTCCTCAGTTATCACAACTAATTTAGAGAGTCGCATGGCCAGTGTCCCTTAAAACATAGATAGGGAACCTCTGCTGCCCCAAGATGGATAAAGCTCACAGGGATCTCCCGGTCTTGAAGTGTGAGCTTCTTGTGCTGTATCTCCATTCAGCGACTGGAGATACAAATCTGTTGAAAGCCTGGAAAGCTGTTGCATGGAGATGTGCTATGTTTTGCAGCCCAAAAGACTGTGGCATGGAAGTGAGCTGTGTTTTGTAACACAAAAGGCTGTGGCATGGGAATGAACTGTGCTTTATATGTCAGAAAATTGTTGTATTGAGATTTCCTCCTTAGCTGGCATGCATTAAATTTTGCTGAACTCTGTGTGCTTGATGGGGAAATACTCAAATTTTGTCAGAACAAAATTCCCAATTTGGCATTTGGCTCCTAAGCTGAAAAACATTCCCCACTCTTACCTACAATATTCATAAGAATGATATTAGCACTAGACTCTTACAGCGTTGCTATTCCACATTTACTGCTCTGGCTGTCTCCTGTTGCATTCTTGGATTTGCAGTTTAAGGAAGGTCATTTAGAATATTCAGCCAGAGAGCTCTTAGGCATCACTGAACTACAAACCCCAGAATGCAACAGGAGGCAGCCTGAACAGTGAAGGTGGAATAGGAACACTATAAGTGTGTAGTGTGATAATGCTGAGGGTGTAAATAGTAGATTATGGGAACAATCCAGCTAGTATTAAGTGCATTTAACTCTTATTTCATAAGGAAAGGTAAGGATGTACCTTAAGCCTCTTATTACTGGAATCAATGACCTTGTAGTGCTCAGCTTAGCTGGACCTATATTTGACCTAACAGTTTTGCTTTGTATTCTCCTTAGCCCAGTTACCAACTATACTTCGGACTGGAAGGCTACACTGTGATCAATGCCAGTCTCATGCTGCTGCACCAGGACCTCCTGGTCCCCCGGGTCCAGTTGGTCCACAAGGTCCCCGAGGCTTTCCTGGCTTGCAAGGAAACGATGGCCTTCCTGGGCTGACTGGAGCTCCTGGACGCCACGGATCTCGTGGGGTGAAAGGTACAGCTATGTCTTGCAAATAAAGTTTCTCTTTAGAGCCTTAAGATGAGTTTTCAGCTAAAAAACAGGAACTGAACCAGACGATGCAAAAAGCTTTGGCTGTCAAGTTCCTTTACAGCTAGCTTGTCAATACTATTCAACCAAGGCAAGACAATATTGCTCCCCATTCATCTCCAGAGTCCCCAGGTTGCCTCAGTTGCATAGTATCAGCCTAGCCCTTCTCTAAAGAACAGATCAAAAATTGATATGGCTGACCTGCTTACCCTGTTTTCCTGAAAATAAGACAAAATAAGACATCCCCAAAAAAATAAGACCTAGTAGAGGTTTTGCTGAATTGCTAAATATAAGGCCTCTCCCGATAGTAAGACCTTGCAAAGTTTTCGTATATAATAAATATATATGCAGTATATAATAAATGTTCATTTTATTTTGTTTCAACGATAATTGTGAATTCTTCTTCATGGAAAAAAATAGACATTCCCTGAAAATAAGACCTACCGCATCTTTGAGAGCAAAAATTAATATAATGTGCTTCTGTTGAGGAACCTTCCATTTCATAAGCCACCTTGAGTCCCAGTGGAGAAAAGGCAGGGTATAAATGAAGTGATGGATAGATATGGCTTTATGTACCTGCCCTAATATCCTTGTGAAATTCTTTGTCCTTATGGCCATCACATATATAAAACACTCACTGGAAGATAGGCTCTAGCTTGCTGTATTTCAGGATATAGCGAACTGAAGTCAGAAACTGCTTTAGTGCTTTGAAAAGTGAGCTGATAGACTACTTTGGGCATGAATCACCCTGCCTTAGCACCACGGTGGAGCCTGGCATTGGAAAATCCAAAGCACCACATAGCTCCCCATTGACTTCTTGGGGAAATGAAGAAACCACTGTCCATTTGACAATGTCAGATTATTTACAGGGATAAGAGCAGCTTCTAAATGTGTGTGTAGAAAGTCTTTAAAGTTTTGTATTTTTCTGCGATGCTCCCTTAGGTAAGTAGCTTTGTAACATTTCAAAGATTAGGTACAGGATCTGAGAGTTGCACACTGACTGGAAGTAATAGGAAAGCTCTGTTTGGGTCATTCCCTGTTTGGAAGCTAGAGATGCCAGGAGCAAAACTACAAATACTCTTCCTCTTCCTTATCCCCTCTGTCTGCTCTTTTATGTGCATGAAGATCTTGGTGGGGAAAATAGAAGACTTTAAACAGATTCCATTTTATTTTATTTTATAAGAGTGGAAAAAAACCCTTTTTGTCAGCAGTAGCAATAGCAGCAGCAACAGCATTATTTTTATGCCAAATTCAGTGGGGGTTTTGCATGCAGAGATTGAATTTTGGCACACAAAAAAACCTCTGTGATTTTTTTTTAAATATCAAAGTGCTACAATACAAAAAATAATTGGAAAATGTTCAAAACTTTTCACCATCTCACTCAGCAAGTAAAAAAAAAAGTTTGTTCTTGTGTGTGAAAATGAAATAAAGATTCTCTCCCCTGCCTTAAAAAAGAGAGAGAGAGAGACTATTGACTTTTTGGAGTGAGGCACCTTTAAACATTCTGCTCATCTGTCTTTCTTTGGGGAAAAATGGGGTACTTCATATCTATGCATTTTTCCCCAAACATTCTTTTGTGCTATAGTCCAGAACATCACCTTGAACCTTAAGATGAATGGTTTTATTAATATGGGTAGTTCTGCTTTGGCAAGTTCACTCTCAATGGATGAACCTTCTGATGATGTTCTGTCCCTGCTCAGTTATTCTGGTTCTCAAATAAGACACATGCAGTCCATCACTTGGCCCATACTCCAGGCCTTGCTAGCCTGTTAAAATCTGCTAGAGCTTCCACTACATTTGCATTGCCGTCTAAAAGGAAGAACTATTGCAAAAGAAGAAAATACCATTCCATAAAATAATCATTGTAGTAAAATGTATGCATGTATCTGTGCTTACTTCTAACAGGAGTATTGCATTAGTACAGTTATTTGAAGAGCATGAACATTCTTTGAACTTGGTTTATATTTCCATGTTCTATTAATTTGCATTCCAATTTCTATAACTCATTTCCTTTAGGACATAATGTGAGACCTAAAATCAGGAGAATTCTAAAAGCCTCCATCCATAAAACACCACAGTTCAGTTTTCCTTGTTAATATTCATGTCTGAGTCCATGCTATTAAAAACAATGGTGCTTCCCTAACATTGCTAAAGGCATTTTCTGGTGTTGTATGTCCATTTGTTCTATTAAATTGCACAATTTTGTACAGGCAATTTAATAGAAGAAATTTCAGAGCCTTGGGAGCAGATGGATTTTTTCCCTTTAAATTTTAATTCCACCTACTTAAGGAGTAGGCTGGGCTTGTTCCTGTGTTTTACGTTGGAAGGTCTGGGAAATCTGCCATTCACCCTTGAGAGCTCTCATGGCCAAGAGAAAATAATTATTGGAAAATATCAGTGATGGACAGAAGACAGAGCCAACAGAGAAGATATTCTTAATCTGTGCAAAGCTTCTGAACTTCAGTTGCAATAACAGCAGCAATATATACATCGAGACAAAAGCCACCTTGTTACTCAAAACTTACAATGCAATTCTGTTTATTTCTAAAGAGAAATAAGCCTCACTAAGTTGAGTTGCTTAGGACTGTAGCCTGAGATTGTAAATCTTACACACGTATAATCAGTAGCTAAGTAAATAAGTACAGGTTTGCAGTGTTCATTTTATCTAGAAAAGCTCAGTTATATTGTGAATGTTTTCCAAAAAGTTGGCATTCAGATTGTGAGACTATAGCTTCTAAAATAATGACCCATTAACATTTCAGAAAATTTTGAATCAATTTGAACTCCTCTTTCTCCCCAAAAGGAGGATCTGACTCATAAAGTAAAAGATCACACTTGGCCATAGTCAGGCAGCTACTGTCTTTCTGTAACGTGAGGTACTGTAAAAGCAGTCCTTTTTAAATCTAATCATATGAACTGATTATTCATACATTTGCTTGAACATCATTACATTCTGGGTCCCTTATTGCCCAAAAGGTGAATTGTGCATGTTGTATATTAATGGGGGGGACCAGATAAAAGAAGAGCCTGTTCAAAAGACCAAAGTCGCACTCTTCTCACTCAACCCAATGAAGTTAGGGCAGTTGGCACATGGGAAGAATCTTGCCTCCCAAAATCTTGACTCCATCCTGTAATACATGTGAACAACAACAACCTGGTGGTTTTATTGTATAAATAAATGGTTGTGCATTTCAGTAAATGATCATAGCTCCCAGTGCAGAAAATTAATGTAATGCATGGAGATCTCTGGAAATGAGTGTTGAACATAAATGGTCTCCTAAACTTCTCCATCCTATTTGTGTGCAGCAAAATTTAGGAGGTGGCAAGGAATTTGGGGTGGGGAATCAATATAATGATTTCTGAACATAATTCATATGCGTGTTGTTACAACACACCTGTTGATTTCCTTTTGTGTGTGCCCACATACATGCTTTTATCCGTAGTGTCACACTCAGTGAGAATTAGAAGCCTACAAATGCTCATAGGAAAATCCTCAGAACTTGGAAATTGGCAGCACTAGTGGAAAACACTAGTGGTGTCATGAGCACTAACAAAAGTTTATGTGAAACTTTTTTTAAAAAAAAGCAAGAGGAAAAGGAATGAACTTCTGATGAAACCATATTTTAAGATGTATGTAGTAATTTATGGTATTGTGGCCATTACTTTAATTTCACAAGACTTTTGAGAAAAAGTTCTCAATGTTTTGGAATCAAAAACAAGGAGCACCTCATCCAGAAAATGCAGAAGCTCTGAATCTGATAGCCAGAATCTCATAGAATTAGAGTCAGAGATCAGTCTAAATCTTTTCCTGACTGACTAAGAGCTGGTACAGACCAGCATGCAAAGCCAGCTTCTAGCCAGCTTGGGGGCATGGCGTACGCACGATGCACACCCCCATGACACCCGGAAGCTGGCTTCATGCTGCCCAGCTGCCCACATGGCACCTGGCTTCTGGGTGCTTCAGTGGCATGGTGTTTAGATGTTTCATCTTTCATGGTGATGGAGCGCCTTAAAGCCATAGTGGGGTGGGGAAAGCAGTGCAAAAAGATTGGGCTGGCAAAAAGGAGGATAGGGGCCGCAGCATGTGGTTGCTCTGGCCCCAATCCAGTTTCAAACCGCCCCTTTCCTGTGAGCTGTTCTGCCCCTAGGTGTCTGTCTCTATATAGTTAAATAAATAGACAAATAAATAAATAACATTAGGATTCGAGGAGGGCACAGGTGCACACAAATGCCTTTGCCTTCAGTGGTGGACATCCTTATTCAGTATTTTCTCAGGCTGATAGAAGATTTTTAAAAACTGAAAAACTGTGTTCTAAGAACATACATTATAAATCAGTTCTGAATGAAGCCATATTTTTGCAAAAGTCTGCAAAAGAAACAAATGACTAAGCTGCAAACTGGAGAATATGTTTGCTGCATATTTAGTGCCAATACTGACCAAAGTGCTCACTCAGATGATGAAAGACATCTGTGTCATAGACATAATTGTCCACAATTTCCTATGTTGCATGTAGTATGCTTTGTTTTGTGCTTGGCCATTGGAGTGTATATAAGTAAGCACTTTGTCTTATATACTCATGTATAAGTCTACTTCATATATAAGACAGCAGAAGGTTTGGGGGCCAGAATTATGGATTTTGATGTGACCTGAATTGAGGCTAAAACCTAGAGGCATATAACAAAGGATTCAAAGGACAAAGCAAAAGAAAAAAAATAAAAAGATCCCAAAGAACATACAAAATTCTGGCAGGTATAACTGCTTGTGCTCACTCTAAAGACTTGATGGATGAGGAGGGAACTGGTTGTGTGATGTGTCAGGGAGAGTGGAGCTAAGAAAACATACACATGTCAAAATAGGATATAAAGGCAAGAGTTAAAGTACAATATTAACTCTTATAAAAAAAGGAATCATCCCTTTCTCCAAAGAGAGTGGTGAAAGGCAAGAGCTTAATCCTTCCTGGGAGAACCCAAAAGAAACACCCATCCACTCTACTCTTTTGGTGCTCTTTTGAGGGGATGTGCCAACAGTATTAAAATAAAATAAGAATACTCTAAGCGCAGTAATCTTAAAAATTAGGCATGTACCTCTTTGGAGAAAAAAATTCCTCTTTTTGAGAGAACAAATAGTACTTGGGGAGACTGAACCAATCCTATTGCCCTTTGGCCAGGGCTGCTACTCATTATTTTGTTGTCAGTAATCACTTATCTAGTAAGAGGCATCTCCTCAAATTTTTGTATACCAAAGTAATCTGCTTTTTAATCATTTGAACCTCTTTCTCCAAGAGTTTGTCAATTATTCTTGCTGCTTTTGTGCTTTTCCAGATATTTAATTTTTGTAACATAGCCACGAACCACAGTATTTTTGCAAGCCTATCTTTAATTGATGCCTGTGGTCTGAAGGCATAAACAGGGTAAATTCAGTATGCAGTCTGATAAAAATATTTTTGGTTGTTTCACATTCCAGTAATTACATTTGATGATATGCAGTCTTAAATTACATCTGGAATGTTGTTTCAACAACTTGCTCAGGATCCTAAACCAATGATGTCAAACCTTTTAGGGACTGAGAGCCCAAACTAAAAGGCTTTCTGGCACTGGGTGCCACCTGGTGCTAGGGGTGTGGGACTTCCAGGGCGGACTCCCCCCCCCCCCGGCCTTCAGCTGCCTCTCTGGACACAGCTGAAGGCCCAGGGGTTGAAGGGGGAAGAGGAGGAACAGGCACATGCCTCTTCCTCTCTGGAGATGCTGAAGGCCTGGGAAGAGGAGGAACAGGTGCACACCTGTTCCTCCTCCTCCCTGCCCTCTGCGTGCAACAGCTTCACGTGCCATTTCTTGCACACATGCTATAAGTTCACCACCAAGGTCCACCCCATGATAGGTTTGCCTAAGGAAGTTATAAGTCAAAAATTACTTGTAGGCATGCAATAAACATTAACTAAATTCAATTGTGAGTCCCAATTAGAGTAGTTCTATGGAATCAGTGACATTTGTATTATTATTGACGTGTGTGTGTTGTGTGCTGTCAAGTCATTTTCGACTTATGGTGACCCTAAGGTGAAACTGTCATGGGGTTTTCTTGGCAAGATTTGTTCAGAGGAGGTTTGCCATTGCTTTCCCCTGTGGTTGACAACATGTGACTTGCCCAGTGGATTTCATGGCTAAACAGGAATCAAACCCTGTTCTCCATAGTCACAGTCCAAGGATCAAATCACTACACTACAACTGTTGAATTACAGAGTTCTTATTGATTCAGTGGGCTACTTTAATAGGAATTAACTATTGGATATATCCCTAACTTGTTCAGCATTTTCCCCCCAAATTTAAATTCATCCTTATAGCATGTGAAAGTTACCTGCAGTTGGGATGATTGTGGAAACCAGTGCATTGTGCATAAATCATTAGTTCTGACATGTCCTGGGAATGGAAGGAGAAGAGTGACTCACAGAGAGTTACAGAGCAGTCTCCTCTGAGGCTACATAATTCTGCCCCCTGTCTGCACTGGAAATGATTGAACAGCAAGATCACACCATATGCAGAAATTCAGGAGAACAATCCTTTCTGTAGTCATAAGCTGCCAAAGCACTGAATCATTCAAAAAGGATCTGTTGAGCTAAGGGGTGAATCTTAAATCTCTATTTCTCAAATAGACTAATATGCCTTAGTGCACACCATCTGAGAATTATTGACTAAATAGCTTCATTATGTCTGTTAATGTGCAGGACCACCAGGAAAAAATGGAGCTAAAGGCAGCCAAGGAATTGGGGTTCCTGGGATACCAGGACCTCCAGGACCACCAGGTATTGTTTGCTTGTATTTTTATTATTTATTTAATTAATTATTAACTGATGTGTTGTAAGAATTTAACCCTTAACTGATTCCTTCTGCCTAAGTTGGCAAGTGTTAGTGGGATACTTTTGCAGGAGCTGTCATTGGGAATATATAAATTGAAATACGCAGGAATACACAGACTGGATTTCTGCTGTTGCTGTGTAAAGGAACTTAAACTTACGGTTGAACCTTTGGGGCTATTGAGCAACAGTTCTACCTAACCCATGGTTGCACTGCTGTCACCAGGCAGTTGCATCCCAACTGCATCCCAGGTCCCAGCTTTGCTTCAGAGGCTGCTTTTTCAACCCAGGAAGCAACCTGAAAGGTGACTGTCTCCTGTTAGGGAACAGTCAGGTTTTTTGTTGGTGTGATAAGGTCCTGGGTTTCTACCCCAAATTAGAAAGTTTTAGTAAGTACCATGAAAACTAAAGATGTTCATTCTTAGTCGAAAGAGACTGAAATTTTAATTATGGAAAAATACTGATAGAGTATGAACTCGTCAAAGTTTAAGCCTATTTTTTGTCACTCTAGTTATGTTTGCATCTGAAGAAGTAGGCACAAGTTTATGAAAGCTGATGCTACCAACTTCTATCTTTCAGTTGGTCTCAAAGGTGCTGCAAGATGCTTTTGCTTACTGATTTAAGCTACGTCTTTGTATACTAGGGAATATTCTATTTCTATAAGTCTTTTAGTACATTGGCTGATAAATTTCCAGTGCACATAATCCACAGTTTCTAGCTTCTATTGTTATTATTTTTCTTACATTTCTTTTGTATATGGAAGTGATGGATACTGAGATGCAAAGGTTGCCCAACTGGTGGCAATATAGATCCAAAATAGTACAGCAAAGAACATCAACTGTTCTTATACCATGGCTGGGGCTTGTTTGGTGAACAGCATCATGACCACCCTATTAGGTGGCATATATTCCTGTATTTTAGAAGGTACAATCTCTTGTTATGTATTAGTTACAGCTAAAAACATGGTGGTATCTCAAGCGTTCATAATTATTCTCCATGGAAGAAGCTGGAAATTTTTGTCTGATGCTGAATGGCTGTATTCAATTCAAGGGTACAGAAGCAAAGTTACACCTGCAATGTCACACTTGGTTACACATTTAGCTGCACATTCAAGTGCAATGCATTATGTTGCACAACGTTACCTTTCTACACAATGATTGCATAGCACAATTAATCTGTAACCGCACATGCAGATTTACATTAAGCAGTATTTCATCCATATTGTTTTAATCTAAACTACGGGTCGGCATTTGTGGCCCTCCAGATATTTTCTGGAGTGTTCCCATAATACCTCATCACTGGCTGTGCTAGTTAGGCCTGGGAGCTGTAAGCCAAGATCATCTGGAAAACATCAGTTGCCCATCCATGATCTAGATTTTTTTAAAAAACGTAGGCCCGTGTTCACTAAGGCTTAAAGCAATGCATACATGACTGACCCATATCCATGATCTCTTCTTCATATTCTCTAGTTTAATGAGTACATAGGGACCATGAAAGCCCTCCAATCCCACTTTACCAGGCATCAACTACTGCAAATGACACAGATCTGCTTCCTTGTCAATCAGGAAGCAGCTGATTTCACAAAGCTATCTCCAGTGAGACAGGGGATTACCACAGGGACCTATTGCACTGCAGATTATTCATAGAAGAGGGTGAGAATATCAGCTGCTTCCTGGTTGACAGGGAAACAGACTGATGTCACTCACACAGGCTGCCGCCCAATAAGCGGAGATCAGGTTGGGTTGGTTGGGAGACATTTCATAGCTACATCATTAAAGTTTCTACAAAGCTAAGTAGGTGATACAGAATTGCAGCCATAGTCTTCAATTTATCCAGACCAGATAGACCAGACTGAAAATCTTTATCCAATTATAGTGTATGGACACAAATATTTCCCACGTATCTGTTTCTGTTTATTTTTCAGGACCTGAAGGCCCACCTGGAATAAGTAAAGAAGGGCGTCCTGGAGACCGTGGGGAACCTGGTAAAGATGGAGAACGTGGCAGTCCTGGAATTCCTGGACAAACTGGACCACCTGGAATGTGTGACCCGTCTTTATGCTTTAGTGTAATTGTAGGAAGAGATCCATTTAGAAAGGGACCAAATTATTAAGCTGAAATGTGCTAGTGACAGACTAGGCTTGGTGCTTGCCTTATATGATCTTTCAAGTCTCAGGAAGATGGCTAGCAATCATTCCCTTCCCCAGGAACTTAAGTACCTCTGGTGTATAAAATGCAATATGGTAAAATATTCCATATTTAGTGTGAGACTCTTAAAAATGTGGGGCATTTGGTCTAATTAAATCTCTGAGCCCTGATCCACTTAAACTTAGTTATTACTGTCCTTTGAATGGGAAAATAATAATAATAATAATAATAATAATAATAATAATAAACATTCTTAGCTCATTAACTTAAAATCCCACTCCTTTCAGCCATGACTATCTTTATCTGGATTAGGACTCTGATATCGTGGGAGTGTATTTTAACCTATGACATTTGACCAGTGAGACTTGCTTTTTAAAAAGTCCATTAACAATGTTTTTATTGACTGTCTGATGCTGGAATGGGCCTCCAGTACTTGGTGATCAGGTATCAATCACTGTGAACTATTTTGCATTCCCCCCATATACAGTGGGCCCTTGTTATCCGCTGGGGTTTTGGTTCCAGGACCCTCTGTGAATAACAAAATCTGTGGATGCTCAAGTCCCATTAAATATAATGGTACAACAAAATTGTGCCCCATATATAAGATGGAAAATCAAGGTTTGCTGTTTGGAATTTATACTTTTGGAGAATATTTTCAAGCCGTGTATGCTCAAATCCGTGGATAAGAAATCTGTGAATAAGGAGGTCCAACTGTATAAAGCTTCTTGTCATTTTAATGAAATATGGCAGGTCATGTCAGATGTTTGTAAATATCATCACTTCCTATATGTTTCATGTTTTACCACCTACAGTATTCGTCTGTGAAATTCATGAACCAAGTTGCCATCACTTTTTTGTTGGCTATTTTAATATCAGATTTTTTTCATGCAATTTCTATGACCCATGTTGTCCTCAAAGAATTTATGCAAATATCCAATGATCTATTTTCATCTACAACTGAAGAAATCTCTGGAGGCACCTTAAAACAATTTTACAAAATGCATTTAATGAAAATCTGGAAATGTTTTTTTTTTAACAAATAAACAAACAACAGCAACAAAACAGCAAAAGCTTTGCACAACAAAGCGTAACTATATTTAATTTTTCAGCCCAAGTATAGAGCTTGATGTTGTCATGTTTGCTATGCTCCATAGGACTGCAGTTGTCAAACAAAAGTTTACAATATATACTTTTATGCTCACTTCGTAATTATAGTGTTTTGTTATGCTGCTTCATTGTATGTTTTAAGCAAGGCATTTATATGTTTATATTGTGAAATGAGATGGAACCAAGAAGCACTGCTGCCATTCTAATCAACTCAGTTGTACAATTTCCATCAGTTTGAATCCTTTTTTAAAGTATTAATGCAAATAGTCTATTATTGCACTTATTCAAAGCTTTATAACTGGCCTTTTGTTGTTGGTTTTTCTCTTGTCATTTGTAATATGCTTGACATTCAAGGTAAAATAAATTTTTACAGAAATTGGGGTAATAAAAGTAGTTTTTATTAATTTGTTTGTTCATTTTTTCCCCACTTGTTGAGCTGTACTGTATTTCTGACCAAGACATCATCTGCAACTATTGTTTCCCCAATGGATTATTTATATGTTCGGTCATCTCTGAATTCAGTCCAACAAATGTATGCATATGCTTCTCCTTGTCTTCTCTGTAGGACAATGTTCTGAACCAACATGCAGATTCCCCTTTATGTCTGCAAAGGTTGGGGCAAACATTATGTACATACATTGTTCCATTAGACAACTGAATTGTGGCCTTTTCTATTGGAGAAATGATAATTTATTTATTTTTTATTAAGCCAGCATCTCAGACATGATTTACATTACAACAAACACAGTACCACGTTACAATGCAAGGATGGCTGGCTGCAAGCGGTTGAGGGGAGACATTTCCACTCCAGTGGGTATTATTCTCTATCTGTACCCTTGCCTTTCTAGCTCTGGGTGTTGACTTTTTAGTTGGTTCATCCTTCCTGGGCCCTAATTTTCCTCCCCACCCACGTCCAGCAGGTATTATGGCACAATGGATTAGGAAGTGCTGCTATGGGCCAATTTCAGCCAAAAAAAAAAAAAGGTAATTTTAGATTTTTCTCAAATTTTGTGGAGACCCTTGGAGGCTTGGAGTGGGTTACTTGATGTTCACAAACTGAACTTTTGTATACCATATAAGGCATAAAATAGCGGTAATTTGGCCATTGGCCTCTCAATTGTCTGTTGAGTTGCTGAAATATAGAATATTTCACAGACATTTGAATTACCAATGTAGCACCAGTGGAAAGGAGGACAAGGCCTACAGAGCAGTTGCAGATGCATGGGGAAAAGATGGATAGGGAGGTCTGAGGGAAAGAAAGAAAGAAAGAGGAAAGAATTTAAGATGATGAGGGCTCAAAGAAAAAGGGTTGTGGTAGACAAACTACACATAGCTTAAGACCAAAGTATCTGGGGAGCAGGAAAGAAGTAGAGAGATGATGGGAAATTGGAAACAGGGAAAATGTGTTCCCAGAGAGTCTTGGAGGCACTGGGAACCTGAATTTTCATACATGGATTCAAAGTGGTGAGATAAGTTTTTGTTTCTACAAGTAAGCTATTGTAAAAAGGACTAGAAATGTAGTTTGGATGGCAGACAAAAAGAAAATGCATGCTGCTAATCTGATGAATCGTTCAAATGAGTTTCTGGCTGTTCTCACTTGTTAATGTTTTGTGATTTTTGCTAGAGTTCTATTTTTCTCTATAAACTGAATAAAATAAAATGAATATTTTTCTAAGAAATATATTCCACTATCTCCAATCAGGTTTGGTCCTATGTTAACATGCCTGTAATCTGAAATATTAGGATGTGGGATTCGCTTAAGGTTAATTAAGGTTGGATCCATACTAGCAATAAATAAATAAATATTATTTTAACAGGTATCCCACCCTGTTCTTAGTTGGTCAGTTTATTATCTCTCCAGCTCTTCTTTTAATGTGTTGGCTGGAGACCATGCATCATCTCCTTTCCTTCTTCATTCATTAGGGCTTTCACAAGATGCAGTCCTTAATCTCTTGTTTTCTGTTTATACTGTATCCCTGAGTCATCTTACATGATCACTTGGCCTTCCGTATCATCTTTATGTCAACAGCAATCAATTATATTTTTAACATTAGAATTTATGCTGAGTTCATCACAGCAGATCAGCTATCTCAGGATGGATGCTTGATCATATGCAGAAACCTAATACGATATTGGGGAAGGGGGGGGGGTCTGAAGACCTCTTCCAAATATATATTTCCTGTTACCCATAATAATGTTCCTTTCCATCTTACAAGAATTCACAGGGAGTAGCTGCAATCTTCCTTTTTCTGTTTGGTTAACAGAATCTGAACTATCTCAGAAACAACCTTAATAAAGTTGAGTTAAAATGCAATGCTAAGCTTTTTTCGAATTTAAAAGATCTCTGCAAGTGATAAACTCAGGAATCAGATGTCAGCTGAAAGAAACTTTGAAAAAAAATAATAAATCCAGTGATTATGGACTTTGAAAACCAATAATATTGCCAACAATTGTTGTTGCTGTTGTTGTGTGTGCTTCTGACTTATGGCGACCCTAAGGCAAAGCTATCATGGGGTTTTCTTGGCAAGATTTGTTCAGAGGAAGTTTGCCATTGGCTTCCTCTGGGGCTGTGAGAGCATGTCACTTAAATATAGATATTGCTGCTATGGATACTTGTCTTACTTCACATGTTATATCCAGCAGGTGGCAGCAAAACAAAACCCTTTGGCACTAATTTAACCCAATGAATTTAATATATATAATAATTTATACTTTTTTTTTATCTGGCAGTAATTTGTCCTCAGACTAGTTTCTTAACCCTGACTTAGGTTAGTTAGAAGAGTTCTCATGAGGACAGTCCTATTAACAAGTTCCAAACCGAATTCCAGATCTATTTAGGATTACAACTCTAAACATAGGGTTGCAGTCTTAATTAGATTTGGAAAAGTTCGAAGGAAGATCCACTGTGCATGATGGAATTGCTTTTTAATGTGTTTACAATTGTATGTGAGAGCTATATAAAAGTTTTTATGTTTTAAGGCCTTGGCTTTACACTGGAATAAATGGGTTTGCACAAATATTTTCTCTTTGTCAGAGATTGTGCAAGGCTCGTATCCTATTCAGAACTGCACAAGCCCTGTGATGCTCACATAAACCATTACACAGAAAAGAAATTCTCACTTCATGGGGAGCAGGTCCCATTGAAACAAATGGACCTTCATCCCTGAGGGAAACACATTGAAATTGATGGCATTGAAATTGATGACACAGTAAACTGCAGTTTCCACTTGTGTATCGGGAGTGTGTGTGTGCCAGTTTCCATCTAACTCAAGCTAAGACAATATGTTTATTTCAAAAGGTAAGGGAAGAAGGTGGAGAGGAAATCTGAAGTATTGCCTGTTCAGGGATCTGAAACAGAGATTGTTCAAAGATCTCTCTTACTGTACCTATTTGGCATGTCTTACTGGAGATGAAAACAGAGCTATTATCAAGACAAATGAGACACCACACAATTTATGAATGGACAGCTCAGAGTTCTAAAGCCTTGATTCAATGCAGAGTTTGCCTCCCTGCTCCAAAACCATCAGTTTCAAGTGGATCCGAAATGTGACTGAAATGGGCAGGCTGACAAAACAGTTGGATTTTTAAACTGCATAACAAATAGAGTCTTCTTGTCTGCTACTGTGCCACAAAAATGCAGTCTGATTTACATAAGCTATTCACTGAAAACTCAGTAAAATCCAAAACACACTGCAGAAATAATCCAGTTCAAGACCACTTTAACTGCCCTGGCTCAGTGCTAGGGAATCCTGGGAATTGTACCTTATTGGGACACCAGAGCTCTCTGACAGAGAAGGCTAAATGTCTCACAAAACTACAGTTCCCAGAATTCTCTACTAAGTGCACTAAGCCAGGGCACCTTAAAGTGGTCTCAAATGGGATTATTTCTACAGTGAGTTGTGGACCACAGACTTTACCTTACCAAATGATGCACTTAGCTATACCTCTAAATGAAATTTTAGGCCCAACAATTGGACATGATTCACTTTTTTGCAAAAGGTTTTTTGTTGGGGGGGGGTGCAAGGACCAAGATATGGAATGTGGGGGTAATCTTTAGTGTCTATACAGTCCCAACTAAACTGGAGCCCCGCACACATGTTATTTGCAATAGGATGAAGGGACGATAAGCACTGATTTAAAGAAGAAGGAAAACAACAACAACAACCAGAAATTACAAGATTTTTCTTCTAACAGTATGGAATACTTCAGCTACTAGAGTGTATTTTGAACTGCTGACATTTTGGAATCCTAATAATGTTTTTCAAATGCTTCTACAATCCAAAGGCCCTTCTTGATTTTTCAAAGCAATGGAAGATGTCCTACTGCAAAATAAGTCCATTTGGCATAATATCAGATGGAGCAGAGCAGCGAGACAAATTGAACAGTCGTCCATGGCACCAGACCTGGAATGCTGAAAGTCTGTCTGATACCAGAAAGTCTGTCCATTCATAAATTGTTGGAAATTAGGGTAGCATTGTTCCCCTCATGGGACTTTGGGGACTACATTCTCCCAAATTTAGCTTTTTCTACCTCTAAATGCCTCCCTACACTCGCTGAATGGTTGGAGCGGGGCAATTTCACCGCATTTTTCGCCTTCCCGTGGCCATTTTAGGTTTTCCAAGGGGCTTTGCAGAACACCCAAAAAGGTCATTCTGTAGCCACCTTTTTTTTTTTGCTGCAGAAGCTAGACGCTGCGGCAAAGCTGTGCAGCAAAAAAGGAGCGGGGAAACCCCGTTCCTTTTTAGCTCTGCAGTTGTGGTGCAATAAACAGAAAAGGCACCATTGGGCGCCTTTGCGCCCCTGCAACTGCACAGCTCTGTCTAGAAGCTGTACAGTTGTGGCATCATCATTACACACGCTGTCTAAACGGCATTATGTAATGATGCAGGTGCCATTACATGCTACGGCTCAGGAGCATGCAAATGGTGTGCGCTCCCTAGCCCTAATCATGGTGCAAGGACGGCCCTTTTGGGCCATCTGTATTGTGCCCTAGTGACTCAAAAGTCAACTGGAAAAAAAATTCAGCCTCATTTCTTTGTGCAGCACAGCTCCAACCTTTCCCCCCCATGATGGCTCAGTTCAGTGTTGGAGCAGAGCTGGGTAGAGGCAAACAGCCCAAATCCTTGGGATGCAGTGAGTTGGCCAGGACCCCCTCAATACAAAAGAAGTATGACATTTCCACACTTTTGGGATCCCAAGAAATTCCCTCCACACAGCAAAACCAAACCATTCTCTTTCCCTAAAACAAACTCACAACAGCAAACAAAAATGCTTTTCTCTCACTACATTTATTTCTTAAGGACCTCCCTAGCTTGATGTTAATTCAGCTGTGTCATTTTGCACAATCCTCTTCTGAAAATAATGTAACAAGTTGCAAAGAAGTGGGGTCACCATATGTGTGCTAGGCCTTTGGCCTTCCCAAAGAGGCCAGAGAGGCATTGGGTAGGTTGGTAGTAGAAATAATTAATGGCTTTTTGCAGCCAGGCAAGACCCAACATTCCCTAAAAAGGCAATTGCCAGGCTCTTGTTTTAAAAGGTCTCCATGGATTCCACTTTATTGGATAATAACCAACCAGTCATCAATACTCCATTTCAGAGGAAGGTTATGGCATATGTGGTGGACCCCACTACAGGGGTTCCTGGATGAGATGGCTTTTGTACTCATATAACCCAAAATCCTGGGATTCTCAGTCTTGTGGAGAGTGCCCCCACACAGTGGAAACTCCTGTTCAGATGTATCACTTTCCATGTGAGGAGAGTGACTGGACTAAAGACAAAAGAGGCAAGAGAGATATGTATGAGATTAGTATGCTGATTCAACACACTGAAGATGATAGTAACTTTTTGTTTCCAAGTTGTGGGATAGGGTTGATTATTGTTTCATGGGTAATGTCAAATGAGCTAGATGAATTATAGAATTATAGTGCACAATTATGTTGGCCAGAATTTGTTGGCAGTTATGAATGTGTAACCAAGAGTTACGCACTCATGACTGTTTTGTATTCATGATTCCCACCTTAGTTAATTAGTTAATACATATCCCACCTTTCTCCCAAGTTCCAACATGGGATCCAAACGTATTCACAGCAAAGTTTTAAAATGAAGTATGACTTTAAAAGACATTAGTAAAATTTAAAAACAAATTAAACTATCCAATTGAAACACCGATATTTTAAAACAGCATAAAATTGTTTAAACATCCCCATCTCCATCATAACCACTACCATCACAACTACTACTTGCAGCAGCATTATCTTCATCATTAAACCACAAAGAATTTGTCTAGATTGTTTATAATCATAATCTTCTTGCTCTAATTTAGAAGCAAGACATCTTTTAAAAAGAAATTCCAAACAACAAAATGTTCTATTTACGTCCACCACTTCTGGACTCCAGAGGGAACATTCCGATGGCAGCCACAGCAAAAGTAATAAATCCCAAAAGCGCCTTGCTCTTTTTGCCATTCAAGTTAAATTGCATCAATCTGATGCCAATAAAATGTGAATCAATATTCAATTATATGTATACTTTTGGACCAAATATGCATTTGTGATACAAACAGAAGCTTAGATGGGAAAACTGAAATTGGCATAATTCCATACTTTTTTAAATGTGTGATTTTTAAAAATTTACTTTATTTCACTATAGTTGAGATACATTTTGCTCTAATTTCTGTATACATCACCACTACACAAACATGGAAATTATAGATGGTTAGCTATAGGAGAAATAGGGGCTCTGTTGCCCTCTATTTTGGACCCCAACTTCCACCAGCCCCACTCAGTACAGCCAGTACAGTTAGATAATGATTGGGAATGTAATCCAAACCTTCAGGCAAATGCCAGGTTGCCTGTCGCTATTCTATAGCATTTGTATTATCCAAGTCTGGCTCTTTTAAATTTCAATGAAATTAATAAGCACATGCTTCATAGCCCAATCTTATGGCAGTTCTACTAAGAAATAAGTTTCATAGAGTTAAATGGAACTTACTCACATCTAGGTATGAGTAATGCTTCAGCCATTAATTAGTCTGTTGAAATCAATGGGGCTTTCAAATTGCTTAACTTTAGTTGGATCACATCCAGAGTTGCCAACATCCTTGCATGTCATGGAAAGCATTCCAAACTGTTTTGCTTGTTTGTAAGGTTTATTATCCTTATTATCCTGAGTCACAAGGATTTCTTAGATTGCTACCAATAACATTAAAACCACTGTTTGATCAGAACAGATAAAATCAATTAATAAATCAAGGAAAAGCCTCCCTGTTTACTCTTAATCGTTTTCCTGTAAAGCATAAGAGAGAATTAATCCAAAGAGTGGGGAAAAAGACTTCTGAAGACAAACTGAATCTATTCCTTGCTGCCTTCTCTCACCTAGAAAGGGCTGCTGCCATACACTTGCATGTTCAGGGATGGAGCCTGCTTTGCTTATATGCAAAACATAGAGACATATCTTATTTGAAACAAAATAGGCCACAGCCTTTATTGGTTACAGCTGCACATAGACTTGTTGCACCCATGGCATGATGATGCACAAAACCCAGCACACTTGCTGGGTGACCAATGAGGTGAAAAAAGTAGGATTCCTTATGGATAGATCCCACTATGTGATACTTCTGTCACCATGTATTTGTGTGACAAAGGTGAATGCCTCTCAAGCTGGACATGACTTTATCTATTATACCCGCAAAGTCCTGTAAGAAGATTCCCTACTTTTGTTACCAACAGGTATGTGGAACCTGAATACCTTCCTTCTAGATCGTGATCCCATGCCAAACCAGCACAAGAAAGTTGTGACACAGAAGTATAAAATTATTGCAAATACATTAATACAAACTTAATGGAGTGCAACACTTGAGAAGAATGCAACTGAGACTGGAGAATTGGATGAGCTGTTTTATAAGCCATCACTTGACCCAAATGAAACTTGCATCTGGATCAATCCAGTGCCCACTTACGAGTCAATGATTTCAATTTACTGGCTGGAGATTCCTGCTTTCCTGCAAAGCCCACACAAGCCACATGGGCTTCTGGGAAGAAGAAAGGAACTCAGTGCTATTTTCCAGCACTTAGATGCTTCATCCTTCCCCCAAAAGCAAACTCAACATGCAATAACTTCATGGTGTGCTCTTGCTTTCAATTTGACTTGGATTATGGGAACTTGTGAGTCTCCACAGGTAACTGACACTTATACAGGGATGCTGGGAGTTGTATTCCAACAGCATCTGAAGGACTTATGCACCCTTCAAACAGACCAAGTGGTCCAATTCTCATCTGTTAGTGGAGTCAGAGTCATCAGCCTCTCCAAATGCAATTGTATGAGTTAGTCCACATAGTCTGGAGTCAAAGGCTTTCATGGCTGACATCCATAGTTTTTTGTAGGGTTTTGTAGGCATCTGAAGATCCCAGCCACAGATGCTGGCGAAACGTCAGAAAGGAACTCTTCTAGAACATGGCCACATAGCCCAAAAGCCCTACAAAAAACTATCTACACAGTCTATCCATCATGCTTACATGAAGGCTTTTTTCTTCTTTTATTTTCTTCCCACTATTAAGTAACAGCTTGGAAAGTTCAGTACAATTTCATATAATCTGGACTAGTGCTCCACCAGAAAAAGATTCTGATCTTGTGTTTTCTTCCTGATGCTATTAACACTTGATATTACATCCACAGCTAATAAGCACTATAAAATATTTCAGGCCACTTTGGAACCTGAGGTTTGGAAACCAAATGAGTACATAAATGTATTTTTAAAACTACTATTTTCTTGGCACAACCGTGGTCTACTGTGTGGTCTTTGGCAGGATATCTCAAAACAATATATTTAATGGAAAGACAGAAACAAAACTTTAGTAAGAAACAGCCCTAAACATGTTTGCTCAGAAACAGGCCCTTTTGAATTCAATGGGGACTACTTTTGATGTTATGAGAGAGCCAGTATGGTGTAGTGGTTTGAGTGTGGACTACAACTCTGGAGACCAAGGTTCGATTCCCAACTTGGCCATGAAACCCACTGTGTGACCCTGGCAGGTCACATGCTCTCAACCTCGGGGAAAGGCAATGGCAAACTTCCTCTGAACAAATATTGCGAAGAAAACCCTATGATAGGTTCCCCTTAGGGTAGCGATAAGTTGGAAATTACCTAGAGGGACACAGCAACAAGGCTTCATGTCAGCTTCAATTCATGTTCATCATCTCAGATTTTTCATGGCAATATTAATTCAAACGAGATTTGTCATTGACTTCCCCTGGGGATGAGAGAGAGTGACTTTCTTAAGGTCATTCAGTGGGTTTCTGTGGTTGAACAGGAATTCAAACCCTGGTCTTCCAGGAGCCTTGTCTAACACTGAAACCACTACACTGCACTAATTCTCCCTTAGTTATCCGCACTGCACAAAACTGCAGTCCTAAATACATTGTACATTATATGTTTGATCCATAGGAATGCATGGAGTCATCAATTTCATATACTAGAAATTTTATATCTGTTTCATGATGTTAAATGCCTGAAAACCAGCTAGTTAAAATGCAGGCACATAGGTGTTTTGCCTCCCTTCTTTCCTCTGTCTCTGTGGTTTCCACTGAGCACTATGACATCTTCACCATTGTTTATCTCTCAGTATCAATGCTGTCTTCCTCCCTTTCACCTAACATTTCCTGTATGATACATTCTAGACTGTTCAATTTTTTTCCCCAACCCAACTGAAACAAAATGAAATGTAAGGGGAAAAAAATCAAATAAATTAAAGAAAAATGAATGAACTGCCATTCGGAACTCGCTAGTTTGTGTTCCTATTTGCGTAAATAAATGAAATGGCTGATTTGTTTCTTTTCCCACTTGACAGTTGATATAGAACCCTACAAATAAAAACAAAGTAATTCAGTATAAGAACAATAAAACTATAGCCATCTGCAAAGCAGAAGACCTACAAAACAGCAGATGGCAAGCAGACAGAAGATCCCATTGACCTCATGTTTTACCATTGATTCCATCCCATAGAATTACACATATCTTGTTCTATAGATCTCCAAGTTGATTGCCCATTGGTGGTTATATCTCTTGAGACATATCTTCTCCTTGTTTGCATGGAATTCAAAACCCCAACAACCATTAGTGCAATGCTAGGAGCACACCCCTTTAGCTTTTGTGTTGAAAAGCTGAGCTGCTCCAGCTACATGCAGTGCAGAAGCATGACTACATTCAGAGATTGGGAATTTTTGTTTGTTTTGAACATAGCTTCTATAAACCACCATGAACACCACCCATTATGGCTGGGAGATTCTGGGAGTTATCATCCCAAAAAGCTCTGAAGATTATCTCTTTCATATCTTTACACTTCAAAGATTTAAGAATGTTCATGTACAAAGAAAAAAGACAATAATTCATAATGATGCCTAGATTGCTAAGGGCTAATATAACTCTCTAGTTTGACATCTCCTTGTAGAAAAACAGGCCTCTCTTTCATACTCATTTCTCTTCAGTGACAGAAAAACTAACATAAATTGTATACCTCATTTAATCATCATATGATTAAAACCCAATTCCTTTAAAAAGGGAACAGCTTGTTTTAGACCAAGTTAGTGAATGTTGAGAGCTAAACAAAAACTTCCTTATAAACTTCCTCACTATAGCCTTCTTTGCATTTTGTCCCTATACTTATTCTCACCTCCTGTAGTAAAACACTTCCATACCTGTCTCATTTCATCTCCCTCATTTTGGGGCCTGAATGCTATTGGTAGTATTTGTGGTTGAATCCAACTAAAGCAGGACCATTAACTCAATTGTTGAACAGCAAGTCAATAGTTATACAATGGGCCCTTGGTATCTGCTGCCGTTTAGTTCCAGGACCCCTCTTGGATACCAAAATCTATGGACGCTCAAGTCCCATTACAGACAATAGCATAGTAAAAGTGTGTCCTGTATGGCAAAATGAAGGTTTGCTTTTTGAAATAATAAACCCCATTGATTCAATGTATCTACTAGTTGGATCCTACCAATCTATTAATAGAATTCAAGTCTTGGTATAATCAGGATCAGGATCTGTCTGCATCTCCCATTAAATGTAATGAGGTTCTGCATTTATACGGAATGTCATGTGTATCATTAAACACTGCAAAAACTATAAGAAAATATGGAGACTTAGTGATGTTGGGGGAGAATAATCAAGCTTGACATTTTAGTAACGTGAGCTGGAAATGTTGTCTTCAGTATATCCTTGGTGAAATACTGGAATCGGTTTCTGAAGCATATAAAAAGCGGCAGCCTCTACACATCACACATTCTGTGGATGTAGGATGTTGGCGGGGCTTACTCTGACTCACAGCTCAGTGTGGTGTGGCCCAGAAACATCCTTTCAGTGCCAGATTTGAGAACTGCTTTCACGCATGTGTTGGTCATGCACAATCAAAGATAGTCTGTTTCATAGATTGTAATTAGAGGACTCGTGAATCTTTAGGACTATACTATGCCAGACTTCAGAAGTGAACCTACATAGACATTGAAATTGATACCAGAGTCTCTGTTCCATATCCCTGCATCTTTGGAGATGTTATGGAGCATGTGGGAAGGAACAAGATCTTTCCCTCTGCCCCCAGTACTGAGTCTCTGGAACCCTCTGGCAAGGAAGGTCTGTTTGGCTCTATTTTAGTTTGCTTTTAGTCCAACTTCAATTTTAGGCCTCTGGCTCCTCTTCCTAATGTTTAACTTTCAGAAGTGTTTGGAATTCATTGCCCTGCTTTATTGGTATTTTTTTTTTTTTTTTTTTTTTGCCTTTAAATTACACTGGCTTGGATCATAGTTTTCTATCCATGAACAGAACACAGAGCTATCCTTGCAACGAGGCTTTCTTGTCTCACCCTCTCATGCAGTATCCAAGAATTATTATTTATTGCTACTTTCTCCTGAAGGTTGGAAGACACTTGGAAATGGTACAGAAGAATGTAAAGGGTGTGTGTGTGTCACTATCTCCTTGTATGAAAAATAGAGCATTTCAGGATCCAAGCTGTTATATTCGTGAAAAAAGTTTGTGATGTTCATTTAGGTGAAATGAAAATACTTAAAATGGATTGTTATTGTGAGCCTTTGAGCAACTTCTGACATATGGTGACCCTAAGGCGACCCTAGCACAAGGATTTTTTAAAAAAACAAGTTCAGAAGGGATTTGCCTTTGGCTTTTGATGAGCCTGAGAGAGTGTGTCTTGGCCAAGGTCATCCCATGGATTTCTATGGTCAAGTAGGAGTTCAAACACTAGTCTCCAGAATGATAGTTCAATGGTTTTACCACATTGGTTACAGTAACATTAATTAATTAATTAATTTGAAGGTAATATTGTAAGAATCTCTGGTTTCCATTCATACAGGCAAGGAGGTAGAAGATAGACCATGTACTAATGGGATGGGATCGGATAGCCAAGGGAGGGATTAAGGGTTCTGTAAGTCAAAAATTCTCTTCTGCAGCTAGCAAGAACAAAGTAATGTATATATAAAAATAAACCACATGTTACGCCTTGAATGAAAAATGGGATATGCTTGTAATGATTCAGTGCTCATCAAGAAGAAGCAGTGCCTCCATACTGATAGATTTGCTGCTAGATTACTGCAACTAATTAATATATGTTGTGCTTCCTCTGCCATTGTCTCCAATGGCTTGAGAATGAGAGTCTTGTTTTTTAAGGCATGCTTAGCATAGTCATACAGGCCAAGACTTCATTCATTCTTAGAAAAAATTAAGCAAGCTATGGTGCAGTAGCTATGGTGGACTGAACTGTTATATAAGCCACTGCACAATGGGTAAGCATAAGGAGGAATTGCTGGAGATGTGAGGAAGTGAACTGAAGATTAATTTGGTTTTAAAAACTGGTTGTTTCCAAAAGGATGTGTGTGTGTGCATACACGCGCACACAAGCAATAATAGTTCTCTGAATTCCCATCAGCAGTTATTAATCACTGTTAGTGATTGTTCAGAATCAGACGTTCTGGAAGGTGACAGCCTTTCTCTTTGGGGGTCCAAATGTTTCTCATATTGTACATCACTCTCAGTTGCATGCCTCATCAGCTGTCTAACACACAGTTCGGTATGAATGAAAAAATAATTGGATGTCCAGAACCTCCAAGTGAATTTTGTCTTTTCCAAATACCTATAGAGCATGAGCCAGACAAACTGAATGAGGTAATGTATGACTAATCACTCATTTTCACCCAAATCCCATTTTTAATCTTTTTCACTGGTATAAATATGGCTCAAGTTTTGCTTCCACATCACTGTGAAGGTTATATAGATAAGCATTACTTTCTGAACATAGTAGTTATGATCTGATCTAAGGCAATGATGACTTTACACAGAAAATTCTGGAGAAAACTATCTGGACTGAGTGTTAGGAAATATCTGGTATCTAGGACTCCAGGTCAAAAAAAAAATCTTGAGTCTTAGCTGGACATTATCTAATATCTGTGTTGGAAACTGGCAGGGAAACAAAAGTTCCTAAGTAGTATTTGCTTTTATGAAAGCAAATAAGATTTTTGATATATGTTGCAAGCATTTTCACATTATTTCTCGGAAAATAAGACATGGCAGTAAGTGAAATACAATAAAAATTATGCTGTTGCAATAATGTTCAGAACTGATGTTAGTCATAAAACAGACTGTTTTCATTTAGTTTTTAGCAGTTCTAGCTACCTTTCTTAACTTTTTTTTAAAGTACCAACATAAAGAGGACTGTGCTGTACATGCTGGTCATGAAATAGTTGAAAATAAGAATATCAACGAAAAAAGACAGTTAGAGACAGCACTAATTCAGTGTCTTAAACATGGTAGAATATACAGAGATTAAAAGACAGACTTCAAAGAGCTAGTCTCATAGGTATTCTGTTTAGATAGACAAATCAGTCCATTTTACTTTCTCTGAAATTTTATATTTTCAAAGCTCATGTTTTTCCCTTCACTGATTTTATAGAGAAATTTACAGGTTTTTTTTGGGGGGGGGGGGGCACCCACTAAAACACAATAGGCAGTATTAAAAAAAAAAAAAGAAATTGGCAAAATTAGCAAAAGAGAAAGAGAAAGAGAGAAACCAGATTACATTATTCCCTATCCCTATTAATGATTCTAGTGGCCTTTTGAGAATAGGTATTTATATAACTTCTACAAGCACAAATTAATCTATTTCTTTAAAATGAAAGCAAGAGTAATAAAACACTGAAATAAATTCATTTCAAAATTATAAATTGCATGTTTTGTTCCAGTCTTTTATACACCTTAAAATCCTCTCCACAATAAAAACAATGAAAAAGTAACAAGTAACACAACGAATTACCATGTTTACAGTAACAAGTTACATCAGGGAAGGGGTTGTGATTACATAGCAAAGTACTCATTAAAAGTAACTTTTCAAATTCTGGTTAGAAATGTTTTGGGTGTGTTATAGCCATAGGAAACCCCAGCTGCTATGCCGTGTTACTGGTATCTTTTTTTCCCCTTTCTGAATAAAGAAGGTCCTTGACATTGCTCTAAATTCTGTTGTGTCTTGGCCTTAGGCAAACAATCTGGAAGTTCATCTCACAAAAACCCACAGAACTAATCAAGGAAATATCACAGCAAGGTGCCTGGATGCTAACGGTACTGGATTCTTTTGTTTTTGGAAAGGAAGTCAGGAAGCATGTGTAGAAGAATTTCATTTGGACTCCTTCTTTCTCTGTTGCTAAATATATTTGGAGACAAAGGATCCAAAGAACTTTGCGGCCACATCTAAAGCACTTTGTTATAGTGACATGGCATTGCCAATTTCTTTATTTGGAATATTGCCTGTTGTGTTTAAATGTTGTGCCAGAGGGTTTCCTGAACCTCATTAGTGGTTGTCAAGGGTTCCTGTGCAGCGGGAGAGTCACCCCCCCCCCACACACACAAATCCCTTCAGTCTATTAGAAACAAATGTCAAAACTCACAATTTTTGTTTTGTTTTGTTTTCTTTATGCAAAACCGATAAAACCCTGAGTGATAAGCTCACTTCCAACCCATGGCTTTTGGATCAAGAAAAGTAGCTAAACATTTGTGGCTCTAAAAATATCTGCTGGCTCAGATGTAACATTAAACAATGGTTTGGTGCTACAAGAACAAACTGTGCTTAGCCTAAATCCTATTAAATCAATAGAGCCGTTGAATTGATTGGATATACTTACATATTGACTCACCATTCAATGACTGATTCAGTGGGCCTAACCAAGAGGTTTCCAGCCTTGGTAGGTTCCTTCTCACCTCTTTTTACTCTTCTTAATGTGCAACATGACTGAATGTGTTACTTCCTTATTAGAAAGAATGTATGAAATGGAAAATTATGTCTTGTATTCACACCAGGACCAAAGTTGATTTGCAATCGTTGATGGTTTAGAATTGCACAGCCACAAACCATGATAGATTGTTGGTTAAGATCTAATGATAGATTGTGAGTTAAGATCTAATGATAAACTCATATTTCAATTATGACTTGCAGTAAATAAGAAGAAATTCATTGAATCAGACTGTGCGAGGATAGGTAAAATTGGAACACTGGAGCACAATGTTTATTGTAGACACAGTGGTAACCATGGGGCCTTGCTTTTAGTGGGAATGAACATAGAGGCCATTTCGTTGGAATGGAAAAGGCTACAACTTTTTGGGTTGCAGGTGAATAGTTTGGCCCACAGCATAGATTCAGATCCAGGCATTGATGAACCTGCCAACCAGACAATTGAAACCTATTTATAGAGCCCATCTGCAGTGTAGCAGTGGAATGGCCTCAGGTAGAAGCCATTCTAAGATTCCTCTGTCAACTAGAAGTGAGAAAGAGTAATCTCCCCCGACCTAGAGATGTCCTGGTTGCCTAACCTTCAAAGTTACCTAAAAGCATGGGCCCTATACGAGGTATGATGAGCTCACGGGGTCTTATTACTCCCAACTGGATCACCCCCCATGCAAAAACCACACAAAATTGTGAAATCACTAGTATTGTGGTTAACTGCCCTCGGGTCAACCCCCAATTCATGATGATCCCATGGACAAGATAGCCCTCCTGCCCTCCATTGCTCTGCTTAGATTCTGCAAATCCTGTGACGTCCCTGATTGAGTCCAGCCATCTGGCATGCAGTCTTCCTCTCCTTCTATTACCCTCTACTACCCTGATGGATTTCATTTAAATTAAGCCTCTGAGAAATAGATCATGTATAATGAGCATATTGCAAAATTCTTACAAATGCCATCTTGAATAAGGTTGAATGTCAGCTCCCATATCTCAGACGCAATGACAGTCTTCCACTGGTAGCAGAAAGCATACTCCAGCTGTATTGTTAATATGTCAGGTAAAGAATTACTGAGACTGGAACAAGCTTGGCTCGTTTTCCCAGAGAAATATCTGGCTCCTTTACCATTTATAAATGAATAACAAAATGTTCTTCCATGTAAAATGCTTAAAACAAATGTTTCAGCAAATTAGTATCAGTGATTGTATCCTAGGGCCTTTAAGGTGGGGAAAAACACTGACAAGTTAAAATATATTTTAGATTGTTATTATGGTGGCGGGAATGATTTTTTGGGAATGGTAATATTTCATTATGTCTACAAGAGGAAAGGATTTCATTTATTAGATTACCTTGCGAAATAGTGCCTCCCCAGTCCTTAATGTAATAATTTAAATGGCTGGCATTCTGTATTGTAGTTACGGATTTGTAACCTAGAGTTATGGATCTGTAACTGCTCTTTTTTCACTAAGTTGATGTAGTCACAACCATGACATTATTACCACAATTATAAGTGTCTACCCAACTTTGTCTTAATATTCAGCAGCAGCATTGGGTTAAGAAGGTGGTCAGTTAGCCTTCAAGAAGGATGATGGTTCCATCCCCCTCCCAACAGCAAGTAAACTGTAAAAATGAGAAGCATGGCCCCATCACAATTGCTCATTGCAGCTTCACTCTCTGGTGTGGAAACATCCTCCTCCTTGCACCCTGATCAACAGTTGAACAGATCAAGGGTTCACAAACTTTTTGACTCATGGAGCCCTTACTTCTATTGCAGAGCCTCTAAGAGGATTATCCTATGAATTACAAGTTAATGGTGTTTAGGAGTGTGTGTGTGTGTGTGCATATATTCAATTGCAATTTCATTCAATTTTTCTCCTGGAGCACAGGTTGGGAACCCCTGGTCTAGATGTCATCATGTGCCTTAGAAATGCCTGATGGGATTAGACAAAAAGTTAGCACATTTACTATTAAGGGATAAAATGCGAAGTGTCTTCAATTCATAACATTGATTCAGGTTTTCTATGGAAAAAATTAAAGTACTACAATGAAGTAAAAGGGGAAAGTAGATTTATTGTTTAAAGATGTTTTCTTTGAGACTTTTAAGAACTTGGAGCATAATGATAGTATTTTATACTTGTTCTGGATTTGCGGAACACAGGAGTTTCCAAATTTTGGATGGAGAAAATGTTGTTTACTCTTTTCCATCAGGGAGCAACAATAATTCCAGCAGGAATAAATAGCATGAAACATCTTTAGAGGAGGAAAGTGGGAATTAATTCAATCTAGAGATTTTTAACTTCATTTCCAAACTCCCTCTGGACTAATTGTACCCATTGTGGTAAATTCAAGGACTTGAACGTGAGGGCTTAGATCCTGCATTGCCTGAAGTAACTACGATGATGCAGCATCATTGCTGTAGTTATATCTGACGGTGCCAACAGCACCTCCAAAACCACCTGAATGTACCTCATCTGAAGGATTTCAAAGACACAGCAGCTCAGGGCCCTGGTTGCATACTGAGAACAAGCAGCTGGAGACACTATTTGGGGTGCTGTTGCAATTGCTTGGATCAGTGTGCTCTATGACTGGGAAACTGCTGCAAGTGTAAAGGAAATAGAAGAACTTGAAACGGAGAAGAAAAATCTACACTGGTTCAACTATATGTAAATTAATAATAAGGATTTAGAAGATGCAAGAAAAGAAGGAAATGAAGAACAGAAAAACAAAATAGGTGAAATACTATGGAAACCAGTTCAGAAGAAAATAAGAAATTTGTATAAAATCTTACTAGAAAGAGAAACTGAAAAAGAAATAATAAAGAATTGTAAGATGGGCCCAAGCTGTTGGATGCACAATAAATGTTGGAATGTTGGGAGAAAAACATGGAAAAGAACCCATGAATTTACAGCATCACAAGACCTCAAAGAAATCTTCTTGAAAATCTACAACAGATGGTACTATACTCCACTAAAAATTTTAAAAATGTATACTCTAAAAGAGGACAGATGTTGGAGATGCAAGAAAGTAACAGGGACAATGCACCGTATGTGGTGGTCATGCAAAAAGATACAAGTATTTTGGAGAAAAATAGATAAAGTAATCCAAAAAATGTATAAGATCAAATTTTGTATGTTACCAGAAATTTATCTAGTAAATGTGACATCCATAATGAATTGTCCAGAAGGAAAAAAAAGAATGGCGAGTTTTACTACACTTAATAACAGCAGCCAGACTGATCATAGTGAAAAATTGGAAAAATGAAAAGATACCAGAAATTGAAAATTGGTTACAAAAACTACATGACTTGAGAGAAACGGATAGAATCTCCCACAAAATAAAAACAAAGACATGACAAAATATGAAAAAGAATGTCTTTCTATAGTAGACTATTGGAAAGAAGAATGGGGGAGTAAGAAGGAGTTAATCAACGAAGGATTATGATAACCAAAATGGGTCACCCAACAGAAAAAATAATATGATTGGAGGTTGCTTCATACTATTATTTATCTAGAAGTAGATTTCCTTATAAAAAGGAAATCGAAGAGATAAAACGGGTTAATATTGCAGTAAGTGGAGAGGCATGGACAATAAGCATGGTGCAAATTACAAAATAACCATAATATAGAAGTAATTATTAACTTTGATAGAAAACTGGATTTAAGCTATAGAAGTAATAGACAAAAGACAGTGCAAAAGTTAAAAACAGGAATCAAATCTCATAAACAGAAAATTGACACACTTGAACCTATAAAATGGAAGTGAAAATCCAAAATAATTTGCAACGAAAAATGAAGCTTATTGCTGGAAAAGTATACTTAAGTTACAATTTTGTTTTTAATGAAAATTATTAATAAAGATATTTTAAAAAGAACAAAGGAAGTGCTGCAAATGTCATTTCCCGGTGCTCTAAACTGCTGCACATTCAAAACCTTTCAGTTAGGGTGTTGCCAAGCTAAAAAGGTGAGTTTGGGGGTGGGGGGCTCAGGTCACATTGGGTTACTGACAACCATAAATGTGAATACCCAGCAGTTACCAGAATGCTTGTTTTTAATTTTCAATCTAAAATCTTGCCTTGGTGAAATTTTACCATAATTATATTTATTAATTCTAATATATGTAGTAATTACTTAGGCTACTATCCAGTGTGGTCATTGTACTTACCAAAGCAGCTTCCATTAGTGAAAGCAGAGTAGGACAAGGGTACAGCTACTGGAGAGCAAAATAATGAGGGCACTGCTCCCTGAATAAGAATCCTGACCCCCAAATGAAAGTTTCCTTCAATGCCAAAATGTCTAGCATTGCAGAGAGTGAGACACTGAAAATTGTTCCCATTTAGAACTCCTATATTTGCTGTGATCACATATTCTTGATAACTGCCTGGTCCTTTTCTTTGGATCCCTCTGCCGTATTTCCAAATGATCAGCTGAAGGTTTAAGTTACTGCAGTACTAGAAATATGGGTACTAAAGGAAAGTTTAATGAGGAGAAGAATTTCAATTGGGGACAACCCCCATGCACCCTAAAAACCTGCTCCGGAGAGCTGAGATATTCTCCAGATTAGGGTTTTGGCACCAGAGAGGGCTTCAAGGGAAAGATGCCCAAATTTCACAATGCTGCTGTATAATATTGGATTTACTTCTTGTCATCATGCAAGTGATCCACATGCATGCTTGCAGTCTTCCTTATAATGAATTTGCAGATTAGGCTGTTTGTACCTGCCTATTCTGGGTGGTGTGTGATTTCTCTTTGAAGGATAGTCATTTGCCTAAAACCACTTATATTCTATGGTCAAGCAAAATTTTGAACTTCTGGATACCCAGATTGAAATTTAGCATCCAGCCTCCCCTTACTCATCAAACATTCTTTCAAATATGTGTTTATACATAACAGCTGTAAAGGAGCCAACACAAACAAAAGGCACATCACCAGGGATGCAATTGGGAAAATTCGGCACAATTCTATACATGTGGACTTGGAAGTAGATGCCACTGTATCCAGTAGTGCCTACTTCCAGATGTCTTAGTATTGTATGATACATTTGTGAATCCTAGGGTTACCATGTGCCACTTATGATACGGGATGTCCCTTATTTGACAGCTGGAAAGCTTGTTCCTTATAGGGCTGGCGAGTGTTACTTATTATTTGAGGTGTGCCCTATTTGAGGATTGGGAAAGTTTTTCCTTTTCCTTTTGAAAAAGGTGTCAAAAACTACGGACTTTGGAGTGTAGACCTTTCATAAATACAGAAATGGGTATACCATGTAATTTATGAATGTGAATGTAATGGCTGGAATCCTGTTGCAAATACACAAACAACAACAATTATATATATATATATATGAATTATTATAATTTACTTTTTACCCGCCTCTCCCCATGGGGTGGGGAACAACAACAAATAAACAATGCCCATCAATTAAAACAAATTAATCAAAACATGCAACAGTTTAAAAAGACAAATAAGGCATACACATTCTTTAAAAAATCCATATTTAAAATCCATTATTTAAAATACATAATTTAAAAAGTATCTGGATAAACCTGTTAAAAGATACTGGTCTTCAGTGCCGTTCGAAATTCAGACTACATATTCAGAAGTTGAATCTCTTCCAGCAGGTCATTCCACAGATTGGGAGATAGCTGAAGACAAAGTCCTGCGGCTGACTGGCATAAATGTCCACCAGAGGACCTGAGTGTACGGGGTAGATTATACAGACTATAGAATTATAGCTACAATGTTATGTATCATTACTGTCCAACTCCCCACCACCACCATCCCCACTTATTAGGCAGCAGCTCCTGTGAGCAACAAGAACTGGGAAGCAGCTAACTGATATTCCCACCTCCACTCATGAGCAGTCTTTGGTGTGACAGACAGAAGCAAAACCCCTGTTGCAATTCCTCCTTACGCTACAGACTGCATATATCTTGGTGGGGAGACCATCAATCAGCTGCTCCATTTTTGACTGGTAAGTGGGGATTTGGAAAGTTGGATGATCCCTATCTATCGTTTGAAATAGGCGCTATGAAGGAATTGTGAATATGAAAATGTCACAAATGCATAACTCTGAGCTACACGTCTGTAGCTGCCCAACAGGATTCCTGCCTATGTTAATTTGACAGACAAATACATAGATAGGTTAACTAAAATCAACATTTTCATTTGGTATTTAAATAGAATACAACCTTCTTAATAGCTACTTCCGAGTTGGCAACCTACATGTCATGACTTTCAACTGTCTCTTATTGCTATTTTGAAAATCTGGCAACACTAGTAGATACTGTCCCTCCAGGATAATCTGTACATAAGGCTATTGATGAAATCCAAAGTTTGCTTTCACACACAGCTGAAAGTTTCTGTTATAGAATCCTTTTCATATACTTTTGTAATTCAATATATATTTTATCTAAGGCTGCATGGTTGTCATTATAGTTGTTAGGGATAGATGTTTATCTTCAGTAATAATTTATTTTAAAAATTATACAACTGCAAATAACCCAATTAAATTCTCTTCTGCCACCTGTAGAGTAAAAAATGAGAAAAGGGGCAAAGCATCTTCCAAATAATCCTGATATCCCTGTGCATCAGAATTCTTCATAAATTATTCATTCATTTATTTAAACCATTTACTTCAGTCTTCAGCCAGAGAAGACTTCTAGAATTGCTTCCAGATAAACAACAAATGAAAGACTGTCTCTGCCCTCATGCAAATCTCAAAAGATAGGACCTAGAGGAAGAAAACGGGGAAGGAGAACTGTGGTAATAAAGATTCAGTAGTGCTTTCTGACTTTTGCTGAGAATAGACACAGCACTTAACTTAAAACTATTTATTTGACTATAAAAACAGTTGAGGTTTAGAAGATCTAGATACATTAAGCAATCTGAACATTAACAACAAAATGGCTGCCTTCTTCCCATACTCACTTTGGGAGACAGCCAGACTCTTGGGCAAATGTTAGCTCCTTGTTCACCTTTTTCCCCCCAGGCATTTTCCCTCAAGTAGGAAAGTTATTATGGTTCTGATAATACAAGGATCCTTTCATACTATACAGTTATAGCAGTATGATTCCACTTTCATTTTTAGGTGGGGTATTTAAAATAGCCAGAGAGGCCCTCTACTGCCACTGACCATACAACAAATCTCAGGATTCTGTAGGATGCAGTTGTGGTAGTTAAAGTGGAAATACAGTGGTATATTTGTGCAATGTGGAAGGGACCCAGCTGTGATGGAAATGGGTTTATTACTTTTTTTAAAAAAGGTCTCAATAGATGTCATTTCACACTACACAATCATAGCACTAGACAACATCCTATGGAATCCTAAGATTTCCAATGTAGGGAGCTCTAGTGCCTCACCAAACTACAAACCCCAGGATTTCACAGGATGCAGCTGTGGAACCATGGCACTAGAATTAATGCTTACACGATGGTGGAATCCAGCATTACCTACACTGTATTTTTACATGGTGCTAAAAATATAATGAGCCAGTCTGGCATAGTGGTTTGAGCATAGGACTATGGCTCTGGAGACTAGGGTTTGATTCCTCACTTGGCCATGAAATCCACTGGGTGACCTTAGATGCTATCGGCTTGAAGGAAGGCAATGGCAAACCTCCTCTGAAAACATCTTGACAAGAAAACATGATAGATTCACCTTAGGCTTGTCCTATGTTGGAAACAACTCAAAAGCACATAACAACAACAGCAACAACAAAAATATGACTGGTGGTGTCATTCAAAGTAATTAACTACAAGTTCTGTCTATCCACAACCAAGGTGTACATATGTTAATGTGTCCAATTAACACGAATTGATAGCTTGACAGATTGAAACTCTAACTTTCCTCTAATTCACCAACTTCATGTTACCAAAGAACAGCTTCATATTACTATTTATATCCTCCAGCATTTCACAAATGAAAACTGGGACGCATTTGCCCAAGCAACATTAGATTGTGATCAAAATGGCAAAACCTATTGATGTAACTACACACAAACTAGGAAAAGCTGTAGCAGCTTCCTTGGAAGGACAAGATTCTGCCCCCCAGTTACTTGAATGGCAACTGCTTTACATTCCAAACTTTTTGCACCAATGGAAGTAACCTGGGGAGAAAGGAGGAGGAGGAGGAGAGAGAGAAAGTGGGACATTTTTTAAAGCAGCTGAAAAAGTGGAAGGGCAGAGGATTAATCGGGAGAATTGGAGGTATGTTATTAGCAAGCCTCACATATGAGACCTGCTAGCAGTTGCAACCTGTATGGATCCTTCCCCTTGAACTCTCTAAATCTGTATTGAGGTGGCCCAAAACTTGGTAAGTACGAGGATCTACAGACAATATTGGTCAAGACAAATGGCTGATGTGAGACCAGATGGATTTGAATTAAGTACCCTGTTTTGTCCAGAATTCTCCAGGCTTCCAAGTTCCATGAAATATGGCCTCCTTGGAATATTCTTCAGAATCCTCTTGGATGGTTTCACTCATCTCCCATTTCATCTTGACATCTTAACTTTTTCTGTGGTTTCTTTTTCTTCCTAATTGTTCAAACATATTGATAAAAGGCTAGAAAGTCGCTTTTAACATATATTGTTCCAAGAACCTTCAATTCCAGGAATCATTTCATATTCTGCCAAATTATTTGAGCAGTGTGTGCTGAATTTGAAGGGGGGGGGGGCGGGAAAGGATTCACGCAGCTGAAACAAAATTAAGCAGCTTCTGTGTGCAGTTGATTTTGAGGGATTCTTGCTTGAAACCACAGTGCTAATAGAACTACCACATGTCTTGGCTGGTAAAAGGCATCTTGTTGCTTGTTGCTAAGGCCGTGCTTTTGGAAACTTACTTTTCTGCCTAATGTTAAAACATTACACTCCTTGCTGTAAACAGGCTAAGACAATCTGGAGACGCTTTTACTAACGGCCATTATTATTATAACCTTAGGGTATATATTAAAAATATGCTTTAGCTGCACTTACAGTTTGTCTTCTACTAGGCATGTTTCTAATTTACGGATATCCTGCCACAATGGTCAGCCCCCTCCCTTAGCAAAGGTCAAAATGGTTAAGAGATTTTTATCTGCAGAATACTGTTTTCTCTGCATACAGTTCCCAGATCTTTTGAAGCTCTGAATGTGTTGGGCTTTAAATAATGTAATATTTGGTGATTTGGAAACCCTGTCAAATTCTTATTAAATCTGGAAAGGCAAAATAATGCTATTAGGCATTCTTGTACAGAGCTGTGGGGAGAAATCTAGTGAGTGAACAGAAACGTTCTTTCTTCCTGTGTCTGTTGTTAGAATGTGGGGTGGTGGTGGTAGAAATCAAGCCCCCAAACACCCAAGGATTAAGAAATATGCTGTGATGGTTATAATGTACAATTTGATTTAGTACCTATACTGAACCAGCATGATGTAGTGGTTTCATGTTGGACTAGGCCAAATTCAAATCCCTGCTCAGCCACAAAAACCATTGGGTGACCTTGAGGGAATCACACTCTCCTAGCTCAAGAAGAAGAAATGGAAAACCTCCTATGAATCTTAGCAATAAAACCCTTGGATAGGGTTACCAAACATGGGAGTCAGCTTGAAGGCCCATAGGAATAGCAGCAAGGATACTAGATGCAGAGGTGCACTGGATGTCAGTTGGATGGTGTATCTACTTCAGGTTTCACCCAGGACTTTAAAACCTGTTTTGGGGATAGAACTAAGCACCTTGGATATCTCCTTTGAAGTTAGAACTGAAGCCCAGAACAGATTCACCACCACCACATTCCCATTAAACCCACCAGCTTCTTCTGCATTTAGCATCTGCCACCATTGACTATATGTTGAAAGTAAATTTTTCATTGCCTCATCTAGTCTATCCATATAAGGACTGCAAACAGACTCAGCTTTGAATATGAAGGTGTACCACTTGGGCTGTAAAACTACTTGAGATCTGCAAAGGGAAAAGGCTGTATAACTCATTAATGCGGTATCCTTTGATGCAAATGTGAAAATTAATACATATTTTACTGAAAGAGACATTGAGGCATTAATGCATAAGTTTTCTTGCAGTTCAAATGAGGACAGGAATACAGGACAAAGGAAGCCTCCCAGAATGTCTACATATCAAAGGTTTATCCAGGGCAGTTAAAAAGTGCTCCTTCTGTTCCAGGTATGTGTGTGTATTTGTGTCTCTCCACATATAAGTGTTTCCCATCTCATCTGTTCTATTCATCTGCTATAAATGTTAGTGAAGTTACACCATATAAAGTCTTTTGCTTATACCCATTTTCTATGGCAGTAGCTTCTTACTTACAGTATGACAATATGCTACTTACTAGAAGATTTATAGAAGATATTTCTCCTTTTATTTTGGAACACTTTTCACAAGAAATCATGAGATGCCTTCTGAAATCTATTCTAACTGAATCTAGTATGCTTTGGTGAAGTAAGATTCAGTTCCAGCTCCAGTCCAGTTCCAGACCTGAAATTCGCCAGTTTCTGACATGTGAAGGGAGGTATGGTCTGAGCTGAGGACATCCTGGCACTCATTTGATCATTCTAAAGCCTCTAATCTAGCAAGAGGTTGTTGATGTCCTCAATGCACTGTGGCCATTAAAGACTAGAATGGATTATGAGAATGATTCAGGTTTTTAGCATCTCCTCTTGGAAAATGCATTTAAACAAGCATTCCAAGAGTCTGAAGTCAGCTAGAAGATGATTAGGTTTTCACTGGGCATTGTTTTTCATACATGTAACAGGTTAGGGAAGATCAAGTGATCGGAGTAAGTTGCATTGAAGTAAAGATGTTAATATCCACCTCTTTCACTATCATGAGTAAGGACAAATAATTCCCACAGTTTCAACCCATTGTTGTGGAGAAAGCAAATATTTCTGCACAGTTCTTGCCTATGTTTCACACATCCTGAACTATTTTGGAAGGATGTTCTGAATAAGATGACATGTGGGCTTTTTGCGTGAGAATTGTGGGCTTTCATGCACCCCACCTGACCCCACTTTCCAGATAATCATGTGTGGGTTTTGTGCAAGATTGCTATTTTCAGAAATCCCTCTAATGGGACAAAAGCCCTGTCTCTTATTCCACCTGGCAACCTTAAGTGAATGCAAAAAATGTGTAGGACGCAAATCCATGTTTCTTGATTTGTTCTTTTATATTAATGGTTGCTAATGGATAATCAAGATTTCCAGTGAGTATTCCAGTGCTAGGCCTAAAGGCACCAGATCCTTTCAGATCTTGGACATTAAGCAGCATCAGCCTTGGTTAGTACTTCGATGGGAGATCACCAATGAATATCAGGTGCTGTGGGCTGTATTTCAGAAGAAGGCACTGGCAAAACCACCTGCACACCAGGTATTCCTTGCCTAAGAAAATCCTGTGAAATTCATACGTCACCATAAGTGGATGAGTGACTTGAAAGACCACACATACATTCCAGTGTTTCTTTGATGGTTCTTCTCCTTTGAGACTTCTATACTGTCAAAAGCTGATGTGCCTTGAGACCAAAAGTGCACTGTACATTTGCTAAATATTCTGTCTAGGATCACACGAAAACACATAATATTAATTCTAATTTCATATAAAACTAGGAATCATATGAAAAAGCATTTATCACAATTGTTTATCATGTTTTATAGGAACAAATTATGGAGTTTCCTCAAGAACTCGTGTGTTAATTCTTAAAGTCTAAATCCAATTATTAGTCCTAACTAGAGTACACCCATTGAATGTGTTGGAAATGATATCGATGATGCAATGTTGACTGAGTACTGATCCAATGAGTATTTTCCAGTTGGGACTAACAGCTGGATTTAGACACAGATTTCCAGGAGGTATGGATTTTTTCCAAAAACAAAGCAAAACAAACTGATTAGATATTCCCATTTCAATCACTTTATCAATATTTACTAGTTATTTTGATGCTGACCAAAAATTGTCACTATGTTGAGGTCATTGAGACTTTCCAGAATTTTGAAATTTTTGGAACTTAAAAATTTTAGTTTTATAATCTCCTGTTAACCTTAAATCTGAACCCAATATAATTGTAACAAAATTAAAAAGAAAGGTACAATTGTAGGGAAGGGAGTTAAGACACCACCAACAACTGATTTATTTTAGGAATGAGGTGTGGCATGGGTTAGTGGGGAAGGACTTATTTTGACCATAAAAGACCAGAAAATTTTTATAAAGGAATTCCAAAACATAATCAACATGTGCTTTACAGACTATAGCCAAGTATTTAACTGCATCAACCATGAAAAGCTATGTAATGCTGTCAAAGACAAAGGAGTGCCAGTATACTTGATAGTTCTGCTGAGAAATCTGTACTCAGGACAAGAGGCCACTGTCAGAAGAGAATATGGAGAAACAGAATGGTTCCCAATAGGCAAAGGAGTCAGGCAAAGCTTGTTCAACCTGGATGCAGAAAATATACAGAGAGCAGGGCTAGACTCAGAAGAAGGAGGAGTGAGGATAGGAGGAAGGAACATCAACAATCTAAGATATGCTGATGGCACCACATTAATAGCTGAAAATATTAACAACTTGGAACAATTGGCACATGAATCCTGCCTTGAATCCTATTGTGGAGGAAAGGTAGGTTATAAATTCTTGAAATAAATAAATAAATGCTCTTAGAGTCATAGAATCATAGTTGGAAGAGACCATAAGGGCCATCCAGTCCAACCCCCTGCCATGCAGGAATTCCCAATCAAAGCATCCCCGATAGATGGCCATCCGTCTGTATCTGCAAGGAATTCATTCTGGACCTCCCCAAAGGATATAATGGTGGTGCAGCACACATGCACACGCCACCATTAAGAAAAATGGGGGCTTGATGTCTGTGGATGGTTAAATCTGCGGATGGCTAATCCGCCCACGCAGAGGGCAGACTGTATTTAAGCACAGGAATTCAAACATAGTTTACTGTAAGTACACAGTAAATTCACCCCCACAAAATGTCCCAGAGTCCTCCTCAGACAGCATTATTATTATTATTATTATTATTAATGTTTTATTTATACCCCGCTCTTCAGCCAAGGCTATCAGAGCGGCTTACAATTTGTTAAACAAACAGCTTCATTTACAATTGTAAGCTATTTGCCCCCAACAATCTGGGTACTCATTTTAGCGACCTCGGAAGGATGCAAGCCTGAGTCAAGCTTCAGCCCTTTGCTGGTCTTGAACTCGCCACCTTCTGGTTTTGAGTGAGTGGCTGCAGTACAGGCATTTAACCACTGCGCCACCAGGGCTGCATTCCTTAGATGAGATGGTGTGACCAGGTAAAGCTAGCCATATCATTAGCAATGACAATGGAAATTCTGTACCCAGAAAGTTCCTTACCTAGAAAGAGTTTATATTTCTTCAGGGTCTGTAATCTTTTCAATTCTCATGTTATGAATATTCCCTCCAGTCTTACAGACTGAAGCAAAGACCAAGTTGTGAGCATTCAGCTAAGCTAACACATTTAACAGTCTTGATGTATGCCATTCAGATAGTAGTTCTTGTCTCCAACCTTTCCAGAATAGTTTTCACCCAGCATGAAAGAACCCCGTGCATATGCTGCATATTTTATATTATGGCACTACTCGCCTGTTGTTACTGGTTTTAATAGTTTATTTAATAGGGTGATTTTAATAGTAATATGTTTAATTCTTTTTTGAGGGGGGTTATGATATATTGCGTTGTGTATCAGATGTTTTTATACTGTAAGCCGTTCTGATTGCCTTATGGTAGAAGAGTGGGATATAAATAAAAGTTTTATTATTTATTTATTTATTTATGAAATAAACAATTACTAAGGAAGGTCAAGGAATAAAATGCAAAGGCATGCCTGCTGCTGAACATAAAGAAAACAAAAATAATGAGCATGGAGGACCTTATAAATTTGAATTAGACAATGAGCAAATTGAAATAGTCAAAGATTTCCTGTGTCTGGGATCAGACATTGCCCAGAATGAAGACTGCAGTCAAGAGATATGAAGACTGGGAATAGGAAGGGCAGCCATGAAAGAGCTAAAGAAGATCTTAAAGAGTAAAGATATACAACTGAGCACCAAAGTTAGAATCATCGAGGCCATAGTAGTCCTAATCACTATGTATGGATGTGAGAGCTGGACTGTGAAAAAAGCAGATAAAAAGACCATTGGGATGGGATGGGTATGTTCCATCCCTCCGTCCACCCCCTGCCCATTACTCCTTTCTCCTGGCTGCCCTGAATAGGATCAGAAGCACATTCCCATTGGTGACTCTTTTAAAAAAAGGTGGTTCTTTTGAAAAGATGCAGAAAATACCTCACTGTCAAAAGCACCAGGTTAAGGGGATTTGCACCAGTTCCCCCCCCCCCCCCAAATTTGGTTCAGGAAAACCCAATGCAAGTATGAATGACCCCCCTTTTAACCAGTTTGCAAACCGGTTTATACTATATTGTGACTGGGCCTCAAGATGATTAAATTGAGACTGTTGTTTTTATTGATCCATACGAACCATTATTTACTTATTTTATATAGCAATTCCATGATTTAATGAAATAAATTACATCATTGTATGAAAAAGAAAATAAGCAAGTAGTTGATTGATACAGATACCTATGTCAATAGAAATACATACTTATAAACACAGGATAAGTAAATTTATAAGGAATATCCTTATAAGGAATAAGGAATATCTAAGAAATAATAATTCAGATGTAAAAGATGGTCCAATTTAATAACCAGACAAATTCAAGATATAAGTAATGAAATAGGAGAATCGAATGTGGATATGTTATGTTATGTAATTATGTTTCATTATTGTGTTTTGTCATGTTTTGTCAATTTTTTTATATATGGAAAATCAATAAAGATTTTTTTAAAAAATTGAGGCTGTTGTACTTTGACCACATCATGAGAAGGCATTCAAAAAGACAACAGTGCCAAGATGGCTAGACTCAATTAGGGAGGACACAAGCGTAAGTGTGCAGGATTTGAGCAGAGCAGTGGAGGACAGGGAAACTTGGAGATGTCTCATCCACAGGGTCACCATGAGTCGAACCCGACTAGAGGACAGCTAACAACAGCAACATAGGAAAATCCCCTTAAACACTGTGGGGCAGTGATAAATATACTGGAAAGGTGATTAAGACTGCTGCCACACTACAGAATTAATACAGTTTGACACCACTTTAACTGTCATGGCTCCAGCTTATGGAATCCTGAGATTTATAGTTTCTTGTGGAAGAAGAGCTCTCTGTCAGAGAAGGCTAAATATCGCATAAAACTACAAATCTAAGAATTGCATGGCACTGATCCATGGCAGTTAAAGCAGTGTAAAACTGCATTAATCCTGCAGTTCAGAGGCAGCCTAAGAGTCCAAAGTGATTTGGGTCTTCAAAACATATGGTGAATAGATGTGTACGTTGGCTTAATATAAACTGTTTCCCTTGCCCTCCAACACAAAGATGTTTTTAAATAGCACTTTTTCCCCTAGTGATGTTTGTAAAATCTTTTTTTTTTTCACTGAGAAACTCTACAGTGCTCAAAGAACTGGCTTAGCTAAAGCGTTTGCAGGCACTCATTCACAGCAGAAGAACAATACGTACCAAGTGTGCTATGTTACATTTTTCATGCACAGAATGTTAAGTACTATGTATTCAGGCTGGGGCAGCCAGGTTCATAAGCTGGGGAGCAGCCAAGGTGCTTCTGACTCAGACCCTCTCTGGCAGGAATGTTTAGTGAAAAACTCCATTTTTCAAGGTGTGGAGTTTGTCTAAATTACCAGTAATGGGCTGGAACATACCAGTTGGCACATCTGTGTCACCGAGGCTGACATATCCTCCAACTGTCATAAGTTGGCACAAACAGTCCTGATCAATCCTCTGTTATCTCATTGTTTCCAGTTGCTTTTAAATGTCCCAGTTTCTCTCTTCTTACCCCACTCTCCCCTTGTCCTCAGCTGACTTCAATTGCATCAAACTGAGTTTGAAGAGCAAAAGTAATTTGCACACAGTTAACTCTTCAGGGAAGATAGGAGAGGAGAGGAGGAGGTGGGATCTTGCCCTTCCCAGTAGATACAGGGAAAAGCAAACTGCTGCAGCTCCCCAGCTTGTGTATAATCCCTCTTTAATCATGCAGAAGAGCAAGATATTTCCCTCCATGAAGTTAATTGAACCCAAGCTACTTTTGCACTTTGAAATCAGTTTTCAGCAATTGAAATATGCAGAGGGTCAAGGAGAAAATGGGAGGAAGAGAGAAAAACTGGGAGATTTTAAAAAGCAATTGAAAACTGACATTAGTTTTCAGCAAACGAAGTACGCTGAGGATGAAGGAGGAAACGGGAGGAGGAGAGAAAAACTAGGACAGTTTCAAAAGCAACCAACAACTGAGATTAGTTCTATGCAATTGAAGTATACTGAAGATGCATGAGAAAATAGGAGAAGAAGAGAAAAACTGGGCCGTTTTATAAAACAACTGAAAACAGTGGAACCACAGAGGATTAATGGGGACTGTCCCTGGCAAATGTAGCTTGATGGAAGGTATGGGTTATGTTTATGCTTAAATAAAGCCAAATGTCAATCAGTGAACATACCCCTTTTTATGGTTTCTTATAAATACTGGGATAAGTGATAGAGAATAAAAATGTTAACGAAACATCTTGGGGTGTCCAGTTTTTAATACTATGCTGCTGGTGAAAAGAATTGGTGAAAAGAATTGGTAAGGATCAATCAAGCCATGATTATTAATGGAAGAAAAAAAATCCTGGAGGTGTGTATAATAGTCTGGAAATATCAGGAGTACTGCCAAGGAGATCCTATGGTATTGCTGAGTGAGTTTGTGTGGGAGCTTTCAGTGTTGTTCTGAGGCAGGGAAGTGGGAAGCATGGCTGAGGTGGTCCTGAAGACCTATGCCAGCATGGCTTAAAACAACATCTACGTATCCAGTAAATCAGTTTCTCAGATCAAGAATTAAGCAGCAGTGCCCACAGAAATGTTAAAGCAGATGAATGGATGTCTTGGATTTCATACAAAATACAGGATGTTCTTCCAAACCTAACAGTAAATGCTCTTCTACTGAATATCTGAAAGAAAGTATTGCCCTCTAGTGTACAAAATGTTTGATGTCATTTCTGGATTGTTCCCGAATGAGGGATTCCTTCTCTGCTGAATGAAAATGGAATTCCTGATTGCCTGTGTATTGCATAGGCTGCAACAGATGCAACAGAGAACAGGGCAGCCTACTCCGCATATCTCTGAAGAAGTGACATGGAACTGTGGGTTACAGAAGGCTTCATGGTGCAGTAACCCTAGATTGGGGCTGCTGTTTTTGTGCACTTTCAAGTCGTTTCTTACTTATCGCAACCCCAAAGTGAACCCTTCATGGGGTGTTCTTGGCCAAATTTCTTTGCCCTCCCCTGAAGATGAGAGTGTGTCTTGCTCAAGGTCACCCAGTGGGTTTCCATGTCCAAGCAGGAATTTGAACCCTGGTTTCCAGAGTCATAGTCCAATACTCACACTACTACAGCACACTGGCACATGGGTCATGTATTAAAATGTCCCATCATGCCCCACAAAGGACACACTTTGTCTTTTGTCTTTTGTGTGTATATCCCTCACTTTATCTGTATCAGTAGAACTGCAGTTCTGTAGACAGTAGTTCTGTAGATAGTGAACACAGAGATAAACAAAGAAAATTATTACATGTGAAAAAGGACAGGAGTGAAGTGGATCGCTCCTGTCCTTATTGCACAATTTCACAGAGATTATCAGATGACGTTGCACTTATTCCTAAATTATCCATCAATGAAGTGGAATTGTTGCTCCACTTTTCATTAACAGAAGTTTCCATTAATGAAAAGTGATGGGACAATTCCATTTCATTGACAGGATAATGATGTGGCATGTGTGATAATCTTTGCACAATCACGCGATAAGGATGAGAGCTCCTTTTTCACATGTGATCATCTCCAAAGATAACGAACATGGAAAGTGTACACATACTCAACCTAGACAATGAGGAAATAGAAGTAGTAAAAGAATAGTCGTAACTGGGATCAAACATTGATCTGAGTGGGGACTGCAGCCAGGAAATCAGAAGAAGACTGTGGGAAAGGCAGCTATGAAACAACTAGAAAAGATCCTAAAATGTAAAGATATGCAACTGAGCATGAAAGTCAGAATCGTCCAAGCCATTGTATTCCCTATTACCATGTATGGATGCGACAGCTGAACAGTTAAGAAAGTAGATAAGAAGAAAATCAATTTATTTGAAATGTGGTGCTGGAGAAGAGTACTGTAGACAGCCAAGAAATCTAACAAACGGTTCCTGAAACAAATCAAACCAGAAATCTCTCTGGAAACCAAGATAACAAAACTAAGGTTGTTGTACTTTGGGCATATCATGAGAAGGCACAACTCATTGGAAAAAACAATAATGCTAAGACAGGTGGAGGGAAGCAGAAAGAGAGGAAGGTGTCTCTATAAAAGACTATAAAAGAGATCATGGGTATGAATTTGCAGGAACAGAGTAGAGCAGAGGAGGACAGGGAGTCTTGGAGATGTCTCATCTACCGGCTCGCCATGAGTTGGGATTGACTCGAAGGTGGATAACAAAAACAACAAAAGATTAACTGGTTCAGTTTGTTAACAAAGAAAGCCCCCAAATACATGGACTCTGCTTCAGCCAGCTGAAATGAAACCTTTACTTTTTAATTACCTTTCTTCTGAAGGCTCATGTGTTCATTCCTGGATTCATCCCTAAGCCGTACTGCCAAGGTTTTGACAGGGGCTAAAGAGGTTTATAGAGGTGAAGCTAGTCTGCCAATATCACCCATTCCTTGAGATGCTTGGTGTGGCTATTGTGACAACTGCCTAAATTACAACTTAATTGGGTTATTATTACACACTCTACATGATGTTCCCTCTAAAAGTGTTCAGAAAATGAAGGTATTCTAAAATTCTGTGGTCATACTATCAATAGGGCAAGTTACAAAGAACACACAACTCCACTCTTAGGACAGTTTTACTGATGACTTCTTTGCTTCTGGGCACAATACAAAGTACAGGTTTAGAACTTGAGTCCAGGCTATCTGAAGGACCATGTTTTGCCATAAGATGCTCTCCAAGTTTGAGATCTTCAGTGAAGGCCCTGGTTTTAGCCAAACAACCTTTGTTACCCTTTCTTCAGTAAGCAAAGATATTTAAAATCAAACCCTGCTCTTGACAAATGATCAGTTAACTGAGGAAGGGTCTCATTGGCAGCTGTGTTTTGCTCAATGATGTGTTTTTAAATTGTGTTTTAAATTGGAGGAAAAGGTACAATAGTAATTAAAATCTGGAAGGTTACATACCTCCTATGCTTGATTTAAACTAACAGGGTGAAGCAGAAACTCCATCAAAGAAAAGGAAATAAGTACCTGGCATTCGTTCCTCATTTTGTTATTTCCCCTATGTTAATTTGTTGAAACAATATTGAAGCTTGAAAGCCTTGTTGTTACCATGTTCAATTGACACAGCAAGGAGGATTTCAGCAAAATTATTTGATGTACTCCTTCAAGTAGTGAAAGATGACTACCTGTCCTCTACTACATAATTGATGTTCACCAATGATATAGCTTACATTTAGCATGCTTTATGATGGTTTTTGGAAGCTAAAACATAAGTAATTCTACTTCCTAATTTGGAAGTCTTGCTGCTGAGATACTTCTCTCTGAGAAAATTCTATTGTTGGAGGGAAAAAATTGATTAATGGGAGGAAGTATGTATTTTCTTTACTATCTAGTTTGAACTTTTGACAATTTTCCCATTATTCTGGCAAATGATGTTCCTGCATCTGGAGATGGGGGGGATGAAGACGACTTTAACTCCCATTGCTGTCAATGGGACTTAGTCACACTTACCTTGAGCTCAGTCAGAGTCTTCATCTTTTGTATGTTCTTCTGTCTAAGATTGGATCACAAGAGGAAACAACTCATAGAATAATTCTTGCTTAAACTATTCATATGAGAAGTAAGACAGGCAGTTGTACTACTTTATTTTAAGCTTCCCTACATCTCCCACTTCATTAAACAAGTGGAATAGAGCACTGCTATTTCAGATACGAACAGCGTACTACTACTTTAGATTATTACGGAGTGCCTCTTTGCACTACTTCATGCATCTCTAAAATGTGATAAATGAAGTACATCTGCCTTTTCCCCATCAAGCTTTCATTCTGCCACCATGCCAAAATGATGAGCGGATGGCCATTTCAAGTGCAGCTGCCTGTTTTCAAAGGGAGATGGTAACCAGAGATCTCCTGGGAGAGCTGCACAGAGCACTCACCTGACATTAATCTCAAGTACTTGTTTGAAACCTGACTGCTCCAGGGAAACAACAGCTATGGCATGTGCCACAACAGCAAGACAGACATCCAGCAAGCTTCGTTTCAAGTGCTTGTCTGGTTTTTGTCTTCTTTTCAGGATTTCAGGACAGAGTTCAATTGATGGTCACCAGATCATCAGCAATACATTAGCAAGTGAGAAAATGTATCTGCAGAACAAGCAAAATACAATGGGGCCTTCTTATCCATTGGGGTTTGGTTCCAAGACCCCCTGTTCATATCAAAATCCAGGGATGCTCAAGTCCCATGAAACACAATGTCGTAATAAAATGGTGTTTCTTACATAAAATGGCAAAATCAAAATATTCAAAGAGTTTTGAATATGTTAAAGCCCTGGATGCTTGAATCCATGGATAAAAATCTGTGGAAATGGAGGACTTTATTCTATTTTTAAAAATAAAATAAGTGGTTTAAATTAAACTATGGTTGTCTTCCTTCCATATAAATACCTCCATATTAATGACCCTATTAAGAACCTCTCCAGATAAGAAAAAAAGTGTCTGAACATCCTAGGTTTTCCACCTGTACAAACTGATTTTATCTAGAAGTTCAACATGACATTTTCTCCATCCCAAATTATTCCCAGGGAAATCCTGGCATAACCAAGGACGTTTCAATATCATTCCCCAAATAGGTTTAAAGAAACTCATCATTTCATGAAATGAAACGTACCCTTCCATGTACGGCCTGTTTTTGTTACACTGAAACTAGCTAAGCTGGACATCATTAAAACAACAACAACAACAACAACAACAACAAAAGTCACACAGTAATGGTTTCCCAGACCCAGTTTCAAGAGAGATCAAGTGGGGGAAAGAGGAATGCTAGAAATAAAAGAAAATGACCCTTATGCTTAAGTGGTGCAGTACTGCTAAAGCACTTTAACACTTTGACTATAACTCCAGAATAATAATTAGAAAGGACTCAGTAGAAATTTGTGAAAATACATTTCTGAGACATTGCTTGAATCTAGATGTGGCACATGATCAGTGGAAGGGGGAGAAGGAAAAATAGAAGGGAGGGGGAATGGAAGGAACATGGATATTTCAAGAAAGATTTTGGATGCAGAATCATGATTATGCAGATAAAATCAGAACAAAAAGAACTGGAAAGTCTCAATACTTCCAGGAACTTTCCTCTCGGGATAAGTCCTTAGATACATAACATAGACCACTTGGAACATTATCTTGAAATACTAGTTTGAACACATTAGAGATGACTGAGATCCAGGTGGGCATAACTAAGGCTGCATCTACACTGCAGAGTTAAGGCAGTTTGACACCACTTTAATTGTCATGACTCAATGCTATGGAATTCTGGGAACTGGGGTTTGTTTTGTGAGATATTTAGCCTTCTCCATCAGAGAGCTTGGCTCCACAACAAACTACTGATCTTAGGATTCCATCGCTGGCATCATGACAGTTAAAGCAGTGTCAAACTGCATTCATTCTGCAGTGTGGCAGCAGCCCAAGTTCCATTGAAACCTATGAGTGTTAACTTTGTTCACCAGATTGAACCTTCTTCTGATGTTCCTTTCCATGAATTCATAGAATGAACAGATAGAAAGGAAATAGGGTGGTTAAGTGAGGAGAATGCTGTACAATTCATGAATCTGCTAGCTCTTCCCCAGCCATATGTTCCCCAATTGGCCCTTTGATTTTGCCTTTTAAATAAGGGACACCATTTTATTATGTCATAGTATTTAACGGGACTTAAGCATCCACAGATTTTGGTATCCACAGGGGGTCCTGGAATCAAACCGCAGCAGATACCAAGGGTCCATTGTCAAAGTATGGGGAGTGTGGTGTAATGATCTGAGTGTCAGCCCGGGACTTGAGAGATCCTGGGTCAAGTTACCAGTGAAATACACAACTCATTGAGTGACTCTGGGCAGTCTATCTCTCTCATACACTTTCGTTCAGCCTGACTTACCTCCCAGATGTAACAGATGTTATAAACAGACTTTGATCTAAGGATAAAGTAGGAAATAGAAGAGCTTATTGGAGAAAATGTAAAATCCAAATGTACCAAATGAATGATTGTCTACATAACCCAGAGTCCCCATGCATATGGAAAACCTGCATGACTGAGGGCTTGATCTTCAGGAGTGATGTAAATACCAATGGGGTGAGAGGGGCACTGTCTCTTGGATTCCAGCTAATAGCAGCTTCTTTTTACTGTCCATGTCTTGACAAAATAGTAATGTCTGCAGTAGGGAAGGAGTTTACTTCTTTCCTCTGGTCTATTCCCTTGGTCAATAGCCACGATCCCATTTCCCACTCCCTCTGAAAGATAGGCCTCATTTGGAACTTACTTAACAACAGTTGGGATCTGGATTTGCCCATACCAGAGCATTTATTTCTAATACATTGTGCTATTCTCCTATTTTCACTGAGCACTTTGTTGCTTATGGTCCATTTGTCTTAGATCTATCTAATTCTTACCTTAAGCCACATTTGTAGCAGTTGCCTGTCAATTTCTCTTCTGGGTTTTCTAAGGATGAGGAAGGGGAGGGGAGATGACTGCTGGAAGTTACAACAGAATGAGCCCCAAGAAATATGTCTGCAAAGTAATAGGGTTGCTGTTGTTTTCTTAAAGGAAAAATGTCTCCAAAAAAAAAAACACTAAAACAAGATTGCATTTAAGAAGCATACTCACACAAGCCTTCAATTACTAAGTGCTATAAAGCAATGATCACTAGATGGCAGAAGATGCTTAGGACAGGAACTCCAAAGATTTCTTACTGGAGTATTTTCTCACTCTTTCATTCAATGAAATGTGTTACAAAGCATGTTTGGCCATAAGTCATTTTTGTTGGTTTCTAATACTTTACCATAAACATGTGAACTATATATAGTAATAAATGAGGATGTCTGTCTGCCTCTGAGGACCATAGCTCCAAGGCCATGAAATTTAAAACGTACCTAATGTGTGTAAATATTTGCCTGTTGACAAGGGCAACCCCATTAATTTCATAGGGTTTTCTTAGGCAAGGCACTGTTTATTACCACTTTAATTCTTATGGCTATATCCTATGGAGTTCAGGGATTTGTAGTTTGGTGAAGTAGTGCACAATTCTTAGCTAGAAAGCTGTAGTCCATCCTTTTGAATGACAATATTAGAGTTCATTATCAGAAAATTTTAAGGACCGCAACAACCTATTGTGGCACCTGCTGACTAAAAATGTGCAAATACAGATGCACAGGCTGCCAAAAAGACAAATGAAAAGACAAAAGAGCATATAAAGCCTGACCTCTCACTAGAAGCCAAGATGATTAAACAGAGACAATTGTACTTTGATTGTACCATGAGATGGCATGATTCATTGGAAAAGATGATTATGTTTGGTAAAGTGGAAATCAAAGCAAGAAGAGCACAATCACATTACAGGTGGATAGATTCAATAAAGGAAGCCATGATGCTGAATTTTCAGGACCTGAGAAAGACTGTTGATGATTTCTCATTTGTAGGGTGGTCATAAGTCAAAGATGACTTGACAGCAAATAATAAGCAACAATATTAATACCCTTTGTGAATGTTTGCCTTCAGGCTGTTTTTTATTTTTAACTAATTTGAATTAATATTTAAATTAATTAAAATGTGTATTTTTTAAAACAAGCAAACATTTCAGCACAATAGTCAGTCACTAGGTGACCTCTCTAACCAGTAGATACTCTTTGAAGTCTTTCATGACTTCAATCCATGGTACAAAATTAAAAGGCTGCCCCACAATGTTATAATATAGCACAATACTTATGTTTTCTCCACTGAAGTCCTATATGTTTCTGGGCTCAATCTAAACTACTGGCTTTGACTTTAAAATTTACAGTTTGGTGATTGGCTATCTAATTAAAAATAATGGTTGGAATCCTCCATCACGGTGTACATTGCGTAACTTTATGCATACTTAGCTATGTAATAGGGACACTAAGAAACCCTGTTAATGAATTATGAAGATGTATAACAGGACACTAGCATTGGCACTTCCTAGTAGGTATCCTATTGTATATTAATCCCATTGTACATCGGTCCCATTGTGTATCAGCCACTTTGCTGGCTCACAGCAGCCCTTCACTGAATATGGATGCTATGGAACTGACTAATTCTAATTCCACCAGATATAACTAGTCCTCTTACAAATACATATGTTCCCAACTGAATTCCACCTGATATTATTCCAATGTCCTTCTCATGAGTGTATTCATGGACAGTTGGCTATGTTTTTGATTTAATATTGCTGCACCTCTTTATTTTTGTTTGCTTTTATTGATTTGCTTTATCAGTTATCGTTTGTGTTGGTTATTTTGGCAAGGCATAAATGAGTTCAGCTGGGAAAGAAGTCCACTGGTTATGGTTCCTCAGTTCCCTTCCCTTGCTAAGGTCTAGCTTTGTTCACTCTTTGCATACTACCCTAGATGCTGACTGATGCTGTTTATTCATTATATTAATCAGAAAATATTTTCCCCCAAAAGTCAAGAAGCCTCATAATGCAGCCTCTCTGTGTGTATGTGCCTTTAAGTCACTTGTAGACTTACAGCGATTCAATTAATTTCATAGGGTTTTCTATTCTTAGACCTCCACAACAGCCCAAAACCTATCATCTAAAGAAGAAACCAAGAAAACTTGGGCATATGCTTGGGCATATGCACCTATTGTGATGCCAACCACCAAGTTAAAAGTTCGGGAAAACAGCCACAGACTTATAACTTATTCAAGGCTTCCGAAGTGATAATTTATTCAAGGTGCACATGGAAGAACAAATAGCGAGACTTTGTGGAGTGTCAAGAATGCCAGTAAGAAATTATAGAACAAGAAAGGTGTTTCATAAAATAACAGCAATTTTCAACATACAGGGTGGGTGGTCAACTTTTTTAATCAATGATTTTTTACTGAAAACAGTTCTGTGATTTTTACTAAAATACACAGAAAGGGGAAAAGGTAAACAAATCAGCTTTTATACCTTTATTTCCTCTGTTTTACTTCACAGTAATGTTTCTGAGATCTGAAAGGAGAATGCCACAGTCTCATGTTGTATGAGACAGAAATGGATATGTTTTAAAGAAAATAATTAGAAACCCAGAGGCAAGACTAAAACCTCCAAAGTCATTTTACCTTATAAGAATTTGATGGGAAAATTAAAATTCAGTTAGTTATTTTTCTACCACGTAATGAGGAGGCAAAATGCCAGTATGCACAGAGACATCATGTCACAGACAGGGAGGTGCTATTTCCCTTCTGTATGGCAATGATACTAACTGTCTCATGATGATGTGGCTATTTTTGGTTACTGCAAATCCAAAACTATAGCAAGAGGGAAATAAGAGATGAATTACCAAAATGTGAAACAGGCGAAGAGAGAAAGAGAGAACCATAACACTGATTTCTCATTATTATATTTATAAGTCACATCACCACCAATTCTGAATTAAAATATCATACAACTGTGTTGGTATATGTTAATGGCTGTGGATAGAAATTGAGAAAGGACACTCTACTGAACCTAGAGTTTTCAATCCCTTCACGAACACAACTGAACATGAAGGCGGGATCCCACTACATGAGGCGTTAACCAAAAATTAAACCAATTGCTCTTTTTGAAACAAATTCTGATGCTCCCTTTTGAATATGTTGAAGATTAGGGCTGCAATCCTATACCCAGTTAACTGAGCCCAAGGGGACCTACCTATGTGTAGCGATTTTAGAACTGCATTGTAGATTGTACACAACAAGAAAAAGTGGCTAATAATAGCATTTTTGTAGCTACCTTTTAAAACTGGTATTTTTAAAACTTTCTAAAGGGAAGAAAATAGAATTATTAGAATACTCAGAAAAGCACCACGTAAATATCGATACTATTATAGGTTAATCACAGTAGGTTCATTCTTTGTCCTTATTGTCATCATATCCTAGGGACAACCTCGGCTTCAGCAAGTTTCTTGATACAGTCCATGTGGCTTTCTTTCATAACAACTATAGCTGCAGGTCAGGTAGTTCCCCTTTTGTGTGAGCAAAGGGAATTGTGTGCTTTTCATATCCAATAACAGGCCCATTTAATTTTAACTGTAACAAGCTGATTTAATTCCTTACAGAAACTTAGTCCATAGAACCGACAAGTTAATTGTGAAGTTGTGCTTACATTTTGTAGCCTAGAATGACCAGTGATGTTTGCAAAAGCAGGGGAAAGGGGAAATGAAACCCACATCCTTTATTTGGAGCTTCTAATCTTGATAATTGTTTAAAACCTCAATATAATAGCATTTCTTTTAATGTTACTGCTGCATATGATGCCATGGCAGTACCTCTTTCAAGGAGACTGTTGGCTTTCCCCGGTGGGCTGTAATGAGGAGGGGAATGGGGGACTCTGCCTCCTGGCTTTCTTCTGGCAGTTAGTGAGTGCTGTTAATTCTCTGCTTCAGCTGGAATTAAAGAAGCTCAACAAATTAAAGTGTTTTGATAACATCTGATTAGACAAATCAACTGCTTTCTTACTGGATTGGGCCGCACAGCAGAACAAAAAGAGATGAAACAATATCTCCACTCTCCTAAACTCTGACCATAATACTGGGAACAAGGTCAAAATTTTATTTAATACAAGAAAGTCCTCTTGTGAATAAATAATCAACCAATTCAGAGAATATAAAATTAAAATGAATGGAATCTGTAGAGACCCCACAGTCCTGCCAAGTCAGAAGACCGAATCCAAATATAACACTTACAGTAGTCTCAGGTGATATCATCCGTAGGCATTTAAACTTTCAGGAGGACCAAAAAGCATACGAGTTGTTTCCAGCAATAATGCTCAATTTAGCTAACTAAATTAAAACCAAAGTAATCTCCTTTCCCTACAGTACTTGAGCAAGCTGCAATAAATTCATTATGACTCAATTAGGAAGAGTGAGAGTTCTGGCTTAGACTTCTTTGCAGTGAAATATGGTGATTCATTTGTTGAAAAGAAGTTCATAGAAGGGGAGGAGATACTGCCCTCCTTTCTTGGAAGATTTGATAGCAGGTCACTTCAGTTTGGTTCTTTTGACATTTGGCTGGCCACTGTACATAGCTCTTCTGAGGTTTGGGCTGACATCTTGCTTCCCTTTAGATCTGAAATGAGACAAATGTCTATAATGTGTTTCTATTTCTGTTACAACTGGATGGAATTTACAGCCATGGTACTATCTTCCAGTATGAAGCCTTCCCAGGTTCAGACAAATAGGAGCAAGATTGATGTGTGTGTGTGTGTGTGTGTGTGTGTGGATGACAGGCAACTTCAACATTTTTTTTTTAAAGCGTGCCTATGCAGATTTTTGAGTTTTACAATTTGGAGACATTGTTGTTCACTTCTTTTAAAGTACAGATTGAGTCTCCCTTATCTGGAATTCTGAAATCCAAAATATTCAAAACACCAGTCACTAAGATAACACCTGATGAGATAAGGTGTATAAGGTGTATATGAAATATAAATTAATTTTGTGCTTTAGACATGGGTCCCATCTCCAAGATAACTCATTGTGTATGTATATGCAAAGACGGGTACTCAAAAATCTTTTAAAACTCCAAAATTCATAAAGACTTTTTGTGCCAAACATTTCGGATAAGGGAGACTTAACCTGTACTCCTTCACTTTCTTGTGGTTTTGTGAACAATTGGCATGAACATCATATACATCACAGAAGCACTGCTGAAAGATAGCTTAGGTATAAGGGGGAAAAAGTATCAAATTCAGTTTTGGAACTGAAACTAGAAACTAGAAACCAGCATCGAAAGCAGCTTTGAAACCAGTTTGTATTGCTTCAGAAAAGAGCAATTTCACTTTGGAGGTAGTCCAAAACACCTCCAAAGTGGACTACTTTGCTTCAGTAATCTTGCTGTTAACTAAATAAAGGTAGGGGTAAAGGTTGAGGGAGGGGTGCCCACCAACTGTTGGCTCTACTTTAATTGTTGGGGAAACACTGTTTGCCCCTGTATATACCAGTAATAACTGAGGAAAACTCCAGGTTTGGGTGAATTACGTGGGCTTTGATTAGAAAAATGCACAGTGCAGTCACACACACACACACAATAGCAATTCACATAGACATAGAAATGGAAATATGGAAATGGGATAGGAGATTTTGAGGGGTTCAAATGAGGGTGATAGTTACTTGTCCAGAGGCCAGGGAAAACTTCAATGGTGCAGACTGGAGGTCTGAGGGTGGCACAGTGTCACACATGGAGTGCAACCTGGGACAACTGTATGCATACTGTGAGACTAGGTTCTTGGGACCTATGACCTGATCTAGACATGCACTAAAGAGCACCATTAGGACTCTTTAGTGCGTGTTTAGGGTTAGTGAGGGCGCAGCATTTGTACCCTCCCTAACCCTAAACCGTATGGACACCGCCATTTTAAAATGGTGGCATCCATATGGGCGTGCTATGATGTTGTCATGGCGTCATCATTACTACTCAATAACATGCTGGTTCCAGATATGAAGTATGAAATATAGGGAGTCCAAATACTGCATGGGGTATGCTAACATTGTGCTAACATTGCTTCATCCCAAATGAACACACATACCTGATTTGTTGATTTCCTTCTTTCCTATGTGTATATTAAGCACACTAGCATAAGATATCTTCCCTCCCATCATTTCATTATCAAAAGAAGCTAGTCCCAACTAGAGTAAATGAACTGAATTGATAGGACTTGCATACCTGTTCACTCATCATTCTGCAGATGATATATTGGGTCCCTACTAGTTGAGAATAGCAATTGGATGCAGCCCATAGTTTTTATATTAATCCTAACCTGTTCCAGTACAGTATGTCAGTATAAATGGAATTCTTTATTAATTTAAGCATTTCAAATCACAGAAAAGTAACACCCTTCTTGTATGAATCCCAAAATCTGCAAACTTTCTCTTTTGAGATGGCATGTGGGAAAGATTGGACAAACTGAATTGGATCAAACGGTATTAGAGAATAACAGATTTCAAGATGCAGAGACTCTGGGACAAGAACCAATAAATTAGTGTGTCCATCTCATTTTGAAAATATGAAATCTAGCACTTTATACAGAAAATACTTGATTACTGCTCAGAGAAGTCATGGGCCCCTTGTGGGAGGCAAAGAGGAGAAATAAGGACACATATGGCATTCTTGGCTGAGCATGTCCTTTTTGATTTGGATTCTGTAAATATGCATTTCACTGATAGCTTTCTATCAATAGAGGGAGACTTCTACTACTACAAGAACCATTTTCCTAAAGGCACCAGGTATTCCCGTACAATCAAATGAATGGCATTTGATTGCAGTACTTTGATATACAGAAAGAGGAGGAAGTGGAGGGAAGAGAAAGAAGAAAGACGTATAGTTGTGTTAGTCTGGAAAACCAGTAGGCAAAATCAGCATGGAAAGAAAGAAGTTGGTAGCATGAGTTTTTGTAGACTACAGCCTACCTCTGAGCATCTGAGAAAGTAGGCTGAAGTCTATGAAAGCTCATCCTATCAACTTCTTTCTTTCAGTCAGTCTCAAAGGAGCTACAAGATCCTTTGGCATACTGTTTTAATATTTGTTTAGCATTTTTGAACATTCAAAGTGCCTCACTTGCAATAACTAATTATAATCCTCTCAGCAACCCAGAAAGGCAACATTATAAACTACTTTATAAACCAAAATGAAGTGGACTGTTCATGGAAGAGGCAAGATTTCTGATCCCTAGCTCTGCCTTTCAGCACTAAAATATACTACCTAAACACCTCCTAATATTCTCCCAAAGAATATTATCCACAAGGATCATTCTAAGTCTGTGAAGTTGTACTGTTTGTGCCCTCTGTCCTCTTTCTAATGCCTTAGTAATGCAATATTTGCAAGGAACAGTTTTTGTGGATAGCCTGCAATAAGTCTTTATTAAACACAGCCCACGGTCCTTGTTGTGTCATTATCGATCTTCATTGCCAGTTTCCAAAACAGCTGCCTCATTGTAGTCCTGGCTTTCCAAAATCTCCATGGGTTTACTCCACCCTCTCTTTCTGACCTTGTATTTACTTCCTCCTCAGCTTGCTTGCTCTGTTCTTCCCATTTTCACTTCTCTTCCCTGATACCTCTTGCTTGGTTGTGCTCTTTCACTTACATTGCATCATCTGTCAGGAACTGTCTGAATGAGTGAGTCACTTCCCCATTTGAAATCTCACCTAAAAATGTGTTTTCTCCAGGGGAAAACATCTGAAAAGGGGTTTCAGTTGATGTTTTTGCAGGCCTATCCTATGCACATTAACTTAGAAGTAAAAGTTTGTGAGTTCATGCTTTGAATACATAGGCCTTGATGTTTTGGGGATTGGTTATCTATAGTCTTATGTATGCTTACTCAGAAGTAAGCCTCCTTGTGCTCATTTTCATAGAATGATAGAGTTGGAAGATACCACAAAGGCCAGCCAGTCTAACCCGCTGAATTGCAGGAACTCACAATGAAAGCACCATCAATAGATGGCCATCCAGACTCTGTTTAAAGACCTCCAAAGAAAGAGACTCCACCATTCTCTGAGGGAGCGTGTTCCTCTGTCAAACAGCTCTTACTGTCAGGAAGTTCCTTCTAATGTTTCTGGAGCAGCAGAAAACAAGCTTGCTGCCTCCTCAATAGGATATATCTTCCAATAGTTAAACAGGGCTATCATATCACCTCTTAACCTTCTCTTCTCCAAGATAACATAGCCAGCTCCGAAGTCACTCCTCATAGGACAAGGTTTCCAGACCTTTCACCATTTTAGTCACCCTCTTTCGGACATACTCTGGCTTGTCAGTATCCTTTTTGAATTGTGGTGCCCAGAACTGGACACAGTGGGGCTCGACAGATGGGTGGCTCTGTGCCGCCCGTCCTTGCCCTGAGTCAGTGTTGCAGCAGGCACATGCTGCAGTACTGACATGCCACCAAAAAGAAGCTGCCTAGAGCAGCTCCCTTTTTGCAGTGTCGCAAACAGGAAGGAGCCTGTATCACCATGATACCACTTCCGGAGCGTGCGGCTGCTGCATGCTTCAAAACCCTACAATCGGCTCTGGCAAGCCACTTCATGGAGGTATGTAATAAATAAAAAGGCAATAAAAAGTGTAGTTCAGAGACATTACATTCTGCATTGGGCATTCAATACTCAACGCTTGGAAAAGTTGCCTTTTTGGACTACAATTTCAAGCACAGCCACTGGATTTTACAAGTTGTAGTTCAAAAAAGGTAACATTTCCATGTTATTTCCAGACCCTAATAAGACTTCCCAGAGGGCCTCCAGTAATTTCTCCCTTCCTAAACATCCTCAGGCTGCCCTTAGGAACAGTTACAAAAAACACTGCCCAACATTAAGTCAGATTTGTATATTTTAGGTCCAGTTATATGCTAATCTACCTGGAAACATCTGTCACGGGCAGAGATTCTACACAGCACTACCTCATCTGCTCATTTCAACTGTAGATGCCAGGACTGAATGTCCTACATGAAACATATGCTCTACCACTGGGTTGTGTTCTTCTTTTATTCCACTTTCCTTCTCCTCTCACCTCAACAATGCTTAGAAAGTATTCCAGGGGAGGCCTGGCCAAAGCAGAATAGAGTGCCACTATTATTTCCCTGCATCTAGACACTATACCTCTGTTGATGCAGCATAGAATCATATTGGCCTTTTTAGCAGCTGCATCACACTGTTGACTCATGTTCAACTCCTAGATTCCTTTCACATGATAAACCAGGTACATTTCTTTTCCTTCCTCCTCCTCCTCCTCCTCCTCCTCCTCCTCCTCCTTGCCCTAAGTGCAGTACCTTCCATTTCCCTGCATTGAAATTAATTTTGTTAGCTTTGGCCCAGCTTTCCACTCTATTAAGGTCATTTTGAATTTTGATCCTGTCCTCTGGGGTATTAGGTATTCCTTCTAATTTAGTGTCATCTGCAAATTTTATATGCCCCCTATTCTTTCATCCAGTTCACTGATAAAGATGTTGAATAACACTGGGCCCAGAAGAGAATCCTGTGGCACCCCAATGGTCACTCCTCTCCAGGATGAAGAAAAGCCATTGCTTTGGGATCGGACGGTCAACCAATTACTAATCCATTTTACACTTGCATTGTCTAACCCACATTTACTAACTTGTTTGCAAATATGCCATGGGGGACCTTGTCGAATGCCTTACTGAAATCAAGATATGTTATGCCTACAGCATTCTCCTCATCTACCACACTGGTAAATTGAGAGAGAGAAGAGAGAGAGAGAGAGAGAGAGAGATCCTATTAGACTCACATGACTTGTTTCTCTGAAACCCATGTTGACTTTTTTTGACTTATTCCATACTAAGTGTTGAATTAATGCTCTAGTAGATGTGTGGCTCCCTGCTTAGTGTTCACTTAGGGCTCTTTCACACTACATAATTATAGCACTATGATTCCACCTTAACTGCATGGCGACAGTCCATTGAATCCGGTGATATGTAGTTTGGCAAGGCAGTAGATCTCTCTGGCTGAGTATTCAAAACACCCTAATTAAACTGCAGATCCCAGGATTCCATAGAATGGAATCCATTAAAGTGGAATTTTAATGCTATAATTGTGTAGTGTGGAAGGACCTTACATGAGAAAAGGTAAACTGGGAAACAGGCAAATCTGGCACTGCATATGATAGCAAAGCTTGAGATAATATCTCGAGAGATAGACTACAGCTTTCAAAACAACACTCAAAATATGGTGGCTAGCATTTCTTCTCATTTTTGGTAGAACAAGTACATTGGTTATTCTCTTCAGTTCCTTAACAAACTTTATACACTAAAAAGTTGGGGAGAAATAGATGTATTTTTCACTCAGACCATAAGATAAGAATGTGGACAGAGGAACAGCACAGCATGCTCCTTACTGAAGAGAAATGGAAAGGAGCACACTATGTAACACATATATGAATATAACTAGTTTGGGCAAAAATCTGGTGTAGACTGAGGGTATATCTACGTTGTAGAAATAATGCAGTTTGACACCACTTTAACTGCCATTGCTTTATCCAACAAAATCCTGGGATTGGTAGCTAGCACTTTGAGATTACCACACTACACTCTTCCAGTGGTGCTATTCCACTTTTACTGCTCTGGCTGCCTCCTGTTGCATTCTTGGATTTGCAATTTAGGGAAAGGCATTTCGAATTCTCAGCCAGAGAGCTCTTAGGCCTCACTGAACTACAAAACCAGATGCAGAGAGGGCTGAAGACACTGTAAAAGTTCAAATCCCAGAATTCCATAGGATGGTGCTAGAGAATGTAAAGTGGTGTCAAACTGCATTATTTCTACAGTGTAGATGCACCCTGAGAAAGCCGTTACACCCACTGACCTTGATGAGTAAAGGTCTCTAATGTTATGTCCATTTTCCCAAGGGAAAGCTGCACTGAATTCAATAGAACTTTCAAGTGAACATGTACAGGATAGGAATGTAGCCTTGATGCATGCCGGGTGATGGCTTTGGAAAGAAATGCTGCTCTTGAAATTAGGGCAGAAATCAATGGAATATAATACATCCCATGCAAAGAATTTATAGAACCAAAAGGTGGCAGCATTCCATGCAATATTGCCAATAATTTCCATTATATGTTTCTCCAAAATTTATTCTGTCAGGCTTCAGGGATTTTTTAAAAAATTAAATATGAGTGCGAAGCATACATGTTTTTGAATGCAGCACACTGAATTAAGAAGGGACACTTAGGCACTCATAACAAAAACTAACAAAAGGCAATTTTACAGGATTTCGCTAAGGACAACATGAAGTGTGCGCATTTCACAAAGGTGGTATGTAAGAATATTAGAAACAAATGTCTGGACAATGGGTACATTCCATTGATTCAATGGGTCTATTCTAGTTGGAACCAAATCGATATGATTCAGGCCAATAACTACATTTAGAAATTTACAGTTGGTCCTCCTTATCCACAGATATTTATCCACTGATTTGAGCATCCACGGCTTGAAAATATTCCCAAAAAGTATAAATTCCAAATAGCAAACCTTGATTTCCATTTTATATATGGGAAACCATTTTGTTGTGCCATTATATTTAATGGGACTTCAGCGTACATGGATTTTGTTATCCACGGAGGGTCCTGGAACCAAACCCCAGTGGATAACAAGGGCCCACTGTAGTTACCCCTTCTCAGGTAGGGGACACTGTAGTTACCCCTTCTTAGGATAACCATTAGAACCTTCCTTTAAATAGGGGACTGTTCTATTACAGTCCTCCACAAAGATGACCATCCTCTATAAAGTTGGACGTATAAACACCCTAGTAAAAACCTCCTACCTAACCCATACAAGAAAGCAGTGAGGGTTGGAACAGCTGGCCTGGTGGTGAGCACATCATACCCACTGTACAGTTGTGGACCTCTGTGATTCATAAAATCTTCCCAACAGCAGCTGCCATTTTAGTACCAAGGGGCACGGCTTGACCGTAATGATATTGCAAGATGAAAGAGAGATCCCTAAGCCATAGCTGCAAGCTCTTAAAGTTTCCTAAATTGAAAGGAATACATTGTTGTCGTCTACTGACTTAATGAGTAGAACAATGTGAAAACTCAGTTTGGGAAAATATTAGGCGAGCGACATACTTTTTAAAAAGACAGCTGATTATGTACAGTATAATGTGCTCAAAATACTTAATTTGCTTAAAGCTGGAATGACCACTTAAGGCATGAGTTCCTTTTTTTTTTTTTTTTTTTTTACAAGAGCGTCCTGGCAAAAAGGGCAGCATAATAGTCAATTATGACAAACAAAATCCAGGTTTCTGAATTTAAATACAAAGTACCGGGCTCGGCCGTGGAGCCTGTAATAAGTTATGTCTTGAGAAGACTGTAATTATACCGGCGCCTGTCGGAGCTGCCACAGTAAAGTCTGTCACCGTTTCCATTATAAAGCCCATTTTAAAGCAATTTATAACATAGCCATTCTTTTTTTTTTTTTAATCATACTGGACCTGAAACCTGGCAAACCAAAAAAGTCTCAGACCAACATTTTGCTTGTTTGTTTGTTTACTTTTCTAGGCTTCCCAGTCTCCAGGGCTCAGAAGAGCAAAACAGACAGTGGCTGCATCCACACTGCAGAAACAATCCAGTTTGACACCACTTTAACTGTGATGGTTCCTTGCTATGGAATTCTGGGAATTGTAGTTTGTTGTGGCACCAGAGCTCTCTGAGAGAGAAAGCTAAAGGTCTCATAAAACTCCAGTTCCCAGAATTACACAGCACTGAGCCATAGCAGTTAAAGTGGTGTCAAAGTGGATTGTTTCTGCAGTGCAGGTGCAGCCAGGGGCATCGGGTGGTAATGGATCAACGAGCTGTTCTTCCAGTTTTTATTCAGAAATTTAAATGAGCTTTCCAAGATGCTGAACCTGTTTTACGGATTAATGATTGGCACTTTTGATAGCTATTTAAAATTCTGGACTAGAACCTGCATGAAGGGATTTACTTTCTCACTGACATGAAAGTCCCCAGCTGTCACTGACAGAACTTGTAAATAAACATATAAACCATTCTAGCTGGAAGCAGCTAGAATCAGAAGATGCATCCAGCCAATTTGATGAGGCCTGAATTAGTCCCACAATATAGCTTGTAATACATTTCTTCATTGGCTATACTGGTAGCAAGCTCCTTCTACATACAGATCCACCAAGTGGACAAGCTTTCTGGTTCTCCAAAATACTTCCAGGGCTAGGTAGCACAAAAAGGTAGGAGATAGAGGGGGGAAAACAAGAAACTCCAAACATTGGGCCAGATATTGTAGTCTTAAGGTCTGAAGTTACATTCAGTTACATTCATATTTGGTAAACCCATGCATTCATTGAATGTGATTATTATGTGGAGAATAGTTACTAGATGTCCCAAATATTATAGCATGATGATAACAATGTCTTCCTAAGCACTTACCATGTAGACCTAGGAATAAACTACACAAATAGTTAAGCACATTGTGTGTAATGTTATTTCCAAGGTAGGGCATTTCAATACAACAGTATCATTTCAAATGGAGTGGAAAAACTCAAAAACTCAAATTCATAAATTCTCCATGTTCTTCAACATCATATTCTGCTCAACTGTCCTGTTAAATCATGATCGGACCCCAATCTGACCTGGAAAACCAGAGAGTGACTCCTTGAGAGAGAAATAAGGACAGCCAATGGAATAAAACAGATGTGCTTGAGGAAATTGTATAGCCAAGGAACAATGCATTTAACAGGTACTACTTTGCAGCTGGAGCTCAATAAAACACTTTTTGTGGCTAAGCCAAATATCAAAATTTAAAAGAGTGCTCTTCACTGCTACTTACAAATGTCTTTTGCAGCCAAGTGTTTTACATTTGCCACTGTGCAATTCGTGCCCTAATCATAGCCTTATTACAAACCAAAGAGGATTATTGCAATCTCTTTAGGTAGAGAAACTTGCAAATCACAGCAGCATGATGAAATATTGTGTCATTAAGTGGGAAAGACGGAGGCTTGAATGCAACAATGAACACTAAAGATGGAGTCTCATGTTTTTGTCCAGGAATGATTATTTTTTTAAAAAAATAATACCCAACGTGAAGAAATCAGGGAATGTTCTCCCCCCTCTTCCACACTATGCTTTTCTCTATATGTTAAAGTTCTCTGCTTTAACTAAAGAGCAAGAGCATATGTGTTGGTAACAGGAGATGTTTTCCAAATACTGTTAGGCACAATGGAAAGAATTATTGTCCGTGGTTAGTAGCCCTCTATTTTGATGTTTTGAGGATAATAATAAATATATCCTGGTCTCTCTTTCTTGCTCTCCTTCCCTCTCTTTCCTCTCTCCTTCTCTCCACCATGCTCTGCCTGCCCCTTTTGTCATGTTTCCCAGCCTGTCCAGATTTAAGCTAAACTAATCAACTATTTTTTGTGGGTGTAACTATTGAAAATGTATTTTTGGTGTTTTCCTACAGAAAGTACAACATGATATTTGACAAAAACTCTAGACATGTTTCATATTTTGATTTCCGTGAGTCACTCCTAAACTAGCTACTTCTCAGGACGTATTGGCTGTGTTTGCTGAGCAGCTTCACATGTGGTACAAATCAGGGATGGGCAACTGGTTGAGTTGAGAGTCAACTGTCCATGTGTGCAGTATGTGCCAAGTAAACCAGGAGAATATGGCACAAAATTGTGGGGCTCCTATGCTGCGAGGACATCATATCCTCTGAAGAGAGATAATCACCTGGCCACACAGCCTGGTTTACTATGAGAATCCCAGTGGAAACACTACTTGAACTGCATTTCCACACTGGAAGAATTGTGGTTGGAAACAACCTTTGTCAGTATGGGGAACAACCCTTCCTTGGGGACATTTCCCTCATCAGGGCCTGATTTGTTATTGGTCTAGAGAATAACCCCACAATACCACTAATGTTATGTTTTCCTGGAAATAAATAAAAGCAGCTATTTCCCTTCAGGAGTTATTTATTTTGGAGATGGAGGAGTTCACAAGTTTGTTTTGTTTGTTTGTTTGTTTTTTTACTGTTCAGTTGAAAATAATAGGGGTGATATTTTAGGACACAAAAATTGTGTTTGTTCCATTATATTATTATTATTTTGCAGTTCAACAGACAACATTCTGCCTCAAATGGACATTGTTTTCTGGCTTTCTGGGTATCTCTCTTATTGACAAAAATCATGTTAATTCTGAGATACACTAGCATTCTCAAGGGGCAGAAAATATCTCATAAATCAGTCAAAAATGTTTCTATTTGAGTGAGGTTAAACAAAAAGCAAAAATAGAAATTACTTTAGTGTCCAGTTCTGTTTCATTGCCATCTGCTAACTTCACGAGACTGACAAACCCCAAAATAGAAAAGTGTTGGGACTTATCTGAACGCCACATTTTCTGGCCTGAACAACAAAGTTTGGTGATACCTTGATGGTGAATAAGAGTAGATTTTATGATTCCAGGGCTGACCCTGCTTAGCTTCCAAGCTCAGACAGGACTTGTTGCCTTTAGAGTTTTTAGCTTCTCTGGCCAGCTTCCACTGGGGTTGCCAATGTTCTTTCTCTATTAAAGCAGCAGTCAGGCCCATACCAGTGCAATCCAAATAGCATGAGATGTTTTGCAGTAAAGCAGGTTATTGTTCAAAGTGGGTTCATCTGTTATGGAGGCCCTCTAGATGTCCTACTAGCCCCAGGCAATGAGGTCAGTAGTTAGGCAAGATGGGAGTTGTTTTCAACAACATCTGTGAAGGCATGGGACTAACCAACCTGGTGCGTGTGTGCCTTCAAGTCACTTTTTGAAATATGGCAACCCCATGAATTTCATAGGGTTTTCTTAGGTAAGGAACACGCAGAGGCAGTTTGCCATTGTCTTCCTTGGAAATGTAGACTACAGCACCTGGTATTGCTTGACACTCTCCCAACCTAATGCTTGCCTGGGGTGACCTTGCTTAGCTTCCAAGATCAGACAGGATCTGCTGTCTTCAGGGTATTTTTCCCAACCAAATCTCTGGAGGTGAATATAAAACATCTAATTGGATTTAATGAACATTTTGTTGGGTTGCAAAGGCATAATTAGAATAAGATGATTTAATTTAGGAAAACAGTATTCCAGATATATTGTTTGAGACAAGTCCACATTAACTTTTTTCCTGCTATTTTCCAGTCAGTAAAGAATTCACAGTCTGGCTGAGCAACAAGTGGCCTTCTCAGCCTGAAGGCAACATGTGAAGATAGTTTTTGCTAAATGTCAGATAGTTCCATAACTCTCCAAAACGTCCAGTTTATTTGTCTTGTATTTTCTCTTTCCTTTCTGCACCCTGATACCTAAACTGAACCTCCACATTCAGAGGGCTACAAGAACCAGTATCAGTTTCCAATAATAGGGCAAGACTAGGAAAGGGCTACTTCCCCCTTCCCTTTTGTGGGCATCTCAGAAAAAACCACTTGGGCAGTTTTGGAAGAGAATTCTCTACAGGACCTATTCTGGGCCTGATTTAGCAGAACCCTTTTTCTCATGCTCTTCCTTATGGTATGGAAGCAGATTTAAGGGGAGTCCACTACTGAAACTTAAATCAGTCATGACTAAAGACTTTTACTAAATCTGTATCCAGTCCCATGTGTCCGTGGAAGCTTTGTTTAAGTGTTAAACCGACAGAACATATTCTGTGTAGAACTTGTACAAAAGCGAGGCTTGAATAGTTGGATGACTTGGAGCCAGAATATAAGCAAATGATAGCTCATTAGATAGTTGTTTGAAAGCAGTCCTCTCCCATATCAACTTTTTTTAATAATTCTTGTTGTTGTTATGCCTGATTTTGCAGATCACCATTCACCTATATGTGGGTGAAGTAGATGATGAAGACATTCAAATACTACAAAATTTGGCTCAATCGTTAATCAAAACGAAGACCTCCATCAAAAAATCAGAAGAAGACGAGGACTTGGATGGGCAGCTATGAAGGAACTAGACAAGATCCTGAAGTGCAGAGATATATAATTAAATATTAAAGTTAAAATTGTCCATGCCATCATTCTCCATTTCTATCTATGGTTAAAAAATATGAACAGTGAAGAAAGCAAATAAGAAGAGAATTCAATTCATTTGAGATGTGCTGGAGAAACCTGCGGATACTGTGAACTGCTAAAAAGACAAATAAATGGGTCTTACAGCAATTCATGCCTGAACTCTCGCTATAAGTCATCATGTCTAAAATGAGGCTGTCATACATGGGAAGACATGACTCGCTAGAAAAGACAATAATGCTGGGTAAGGTAGAAGGCAACAGGAAAAGAGGAAGACCACATCCCAGATGGATATATTCAAAGAGGAAGCCATAGCTCTGAATTTGCAAGACCTGAGCAGGGCAGTTTATGATTGGGGGACTTGGAAGTCTCTCATTCATAGGGTCACCATAATTCAAAGTCAACTTGATGGCTATTAACAACAAACAAAAATGAAAACCTATCAATATATCTAACAAATTAAAATGCAAAGTGTAAATATTGTGTTTATTCGAAGGGATACTATTTACAGTTGGGTTGGAGAATAAACTGGAGATTTTAACTCCTTTTGGGTTCTTTGTCATCTGTTGCCCATACAAAGGTGCGTCCTCATTTCCTCAGTTGATGACAGATGCATGTCTGTTTCCCCATTCAGTTAAATTAAAGGTAAGGTTTTGCTACAAACAGATGTATCAGTTGAGGATCCCTTTTCACTCTTCCCCATTCAAGGACTAAGGACTGGAATCACATAAGAAGTCCATTACTTCTAGATTGCAGCATTGAGCAAAGACTCCTACATGTGCAGTGCTAATGCATTGCCAACTCAAACAAAAAAACAACTTTTCAATGAAAGAGAATCACACACTCAATTAAGGCTTAGCAAGTGCTGAATAACTGAGGTAGCAAATGAATTACCTCTGATATGAATAAATTATAATTAGACCTAACATTTGTACCATCCTGCCAGATCAAGTGGCAAACCTGCACACTTTTTTACATTTAGAAGTTATATTTCACTGATAATAATATCTGACCTATTTTGATTTTTCCATCACGAAGACAAAAAAGACAAAACAAAGCATACTGCAAATTTATATGGGTAAAGATCTGAAATAATTTAATATAGGAAGATTAAGTCACAAATAAATTTTGTTATAAATACAATGTATTGCAGGCATTTATATAATAATAAAGAAATTCTCACACACACACACAAAAAGCTAAATACGCAGCCAGTGCAGCAAATTGCTTCCAACACTTGGTGAATACTTCTTATTTCACTATTGAAAATTAATTTCAAGTGATTAAAAAGGATGATCACACTCCTAGTATAAAAGGGCACAATTCAATAAATGTAAACATGTTTCATTGCACTGTTTTATAGTTGCTGATTTCCATGGGACTTACTCCCACATAAGTGCAAATATAATTGCAGCCTATTGTTGGATTGTGCCCTTCCAGGTTGAAAAACATATATCAAACACTTCAACTTTCACACACACACCCGTCACATCTATAGGAATTTAAAGTGTTTAACCTTGGGCTACATAATGTCCTATGCTGTTAACATTGGCCTGAAAGCTGTTAGTAGTCCCAAATAAAGTAGATCTATTGACTTGTTAAAAGGTTAGTCAACACTTAAGTAAATCCAATTAATTCAGTGGGTCTACTAAAATTGGTACTACTAATAGAATTGTTTAGAGAGAGGGAAGGGATGTGTATGCTTAATCAATATGCAAACCATTAGGATAGAACATACACACAGTATGACCATTGGACTCTGAAGCCATTTTTATGTGTTATATACTGATTTTAAGTTATCTTTTGTGCTGCAGTTCTTTTGAAGGGACTGACATCTCACCCTATTAAGAGTGTAAACTGTAAACCGAAGGGGGGAAATAGCTTTGTGTGGCAGCAGAAGGGTTAAGCCACCCCCCCCCCCTTTTTTTTTGCCCGTTTCAAATTACAATGAGAAGCCTCTTCTCTCCCAGCAGGGTTGTGCTTACATTAGCTTTTAGATCTCTCTTGAAGGGAGCTGCTATGTTTTTGCCTGCTAGAGGTGGAAATAACAGTTAAGGAACTGAAAGAGGTTAGGTGGATTTTCAAAAGGGGCCTTTTTTCTCCCCCTGAGTGAATGCAAGGAAAGGCCTTTTAAATGCATGGTACATGTTTCAGATTGGCTGGACATTAAGGAAAGTTCTGTAGATGTTAATGATCTCAGCTGGTTGCTGGGAGAAATAGATGTCACACCATCAGGCTGCAGATCAAGTCAGAAACCTGGGATTCAGGAAAGGACGCCAGGTGGGAGAAGAGTGTTGGTTAGTTAATTGATAAGATATCACAGCAGGAGAAGAATACTCTGAGAATGCCAGCCTGACTGAAGATTATTATCTCTTGCTCCTACAACTACATCACAAAATCTGGTTATTTTACACTCTCAACAGGAATGTCTGCATCAACTGACCAAGTTCTGGTCTTCTGCTCCATCAATGCAGAAAAAACTGTAACAACAGTGGAAAATTGGAAGTCTGAATTTCAGCTTTCTTAGAAAGAGCTGCCGCCTGACGCATCTCTGTAATATTTAAATAAGAGGAGAAATAAGATCACCAAGATGTTATGTGCAGAGATGACAACATTGACATGAAGAATAGGTAATTCACTGTTCATCTTTCCCTCCCCATCCCCCAGCCACTTGGAAGCCAGACTTCACAAGAGATCAGAACAAGCCAGACAAGAGGGGGGAAATAGGTTTTGTTTTTTGTTTTTCCTTTTCAAAATACTGTTTTTGATTAAAAGCAAAATATGGACCAAACTGTGCTCAGAGCTCTGGTGAGCTTACTTTGGAATTATTGGATTTTAACAAGTTCTGCTAAAGGAGGCATAGGAGACAATCATGTCCATTCCAGTTTTATTTACCGGAGGTTACGGAACCACGAGCGAAGAGAGATCCAGAGAGAAATTCTTTCCATTCTGGGCTTACCTCACAGACCCAGGCCTTTTTCACCTGGAAAACAAGCATCTTCTGCACCACTTTTCATGCTGGACCTCTACAATGCTATGACAAACGAAGAAGATACTGAAGAACTGGAATATTCACTGCGGGGATCACTGGGCGGAGAGAGCAAAGGGCTGAGGAAGGGATACCCTGCGTCTCCAAATGGATACTCTCGAAGAATATACTTATCACGCACAACTCAACTGACCACACAGAGCCCTCCTTTAGCTAGCCTGCATGATACCAACTTTCTGAATGATGCAGATATGGTCATGAGCTTTGTCAATTTAGGTATGTTTCATTTCCCTCACTCCCCACCCTTAACAATGATCCTTCTCTGTGTTTGACAACCTAGGAGTCAGAACCTGCTGTTCTGCTTGTAAAGCCAAAATTGGAATGTGGTGTTGTGATACTACAAGGTGAAACTGTGCTAGTGGTAAAAAGGAGTTACACTGTAGGTGGCAATGGAAGGAGCCAAAAAAAGGGTTTCTCACACTGTTTATATAAAGTTAAATTCTATGGTTCCCCTCTCTTGGCTTCGGTTTTCCTTTTTTCGTTGATGTAAAGGAAATGGTAGCCTTGGGCAAGATGCTTGACACATAATAATAAGGATAATAATTAAAAATGTCAGGTGGTACTGTATATTGTCCATTTTTCAGTGTGAAAACAAAACTTCAAGGGATGAGGTAGCTATTTTGTTTAAAGGCTATAAAGTTATATGGTGAAAGAGGCAAAAATGAAAATAGTTTGGCAGAGCTCATTTCGTAGGTGAGAGACAGATACAGAGACTCATCTTGGGTTTGTTCCCTGGGTTACAGTTATGACACTAATTTCTGGGACATATTATCCCAGTAAGTGTGTGTCTGATTGCACTGTTAAATGGATTTTAAATGTATCTTTGACACTTTTGTTGTTTCTCCTGTGAGAAGCTGTATGCTGAATTTTCCTGTGAGAGGTTGTATGCTGAATTTTCCCTATTGTTGTTTTATATCCGTACATCAGTTCAACCACAAATTCTACTTAGAATCACTTTTGTCTAATTTAAGAATACCTAAAGGGTTTATTCTCCCCCTCTCTGCATACTTGGAAAATGCTAACACCAAAAATGTGAGCATCGGAAACATAATGAATGGAGAGAGCTTTAGAGACTTCCTGCTGGTTTTGAACACATTTAATGATTCAGAGAGAAATGGGATTACAATTCACTTTATAATGGAAAAATAAGCTCCATGTCAAGCTTTAATGAGAAAGGACATTTTAAGGATGCGGCGAATTATTAATTGAGTATCTATGTTTATTACGTAAATGTTTTTTGCAGAGGAGTATCTTTCATATCATGGTTTGCAGTAAACACTGTCTGAATTCTTCAGCAAATATTTTTGAAATGGATTTAACTGAAGAGTTATACATTTCAAAGAACAGCAGTACAAGGTGTGATTAATTGTCGCTTACTACTGGGAATACTTTCTTAAACATCAGTGAATAAGCTGTGCTGCCTTTTGGATGATGTGTTAGGGAGTGTGTCTTCTAAATTTCCTTTAAGAGATAGCAGGTTACTATGCTCCTTGGATGCTGACACTTTTCCTTCTAGGATGATTAAACAAGAACATTTTATACTCCAGGAGTATAACAATATTTTGATAATTATTTGGTAGCAGAATGCCTGTTTTCTATCCTCACTGAAAAGCATCCACAAATCTAGTAACCTTTAAAACTTTTGCAATACTTGATTTTCAGCAGATGTTTCTTGAAAGTTCAATTTCTCATATTGCTTCCAAATGTTATCACATTATTATTCTTTCTTTCCCTCTACTTTTTAAAATATTTAAACATATTTTAATTTGATTCTAAATATTTATATATTTGTAAAAATATACCTATAAAAGACCTGGATCCTGGAAAAGATTAAAATTTGCTTAGATATACACCTTCTGATATACTGATAGATCCTTGATGAAGGAAAGTTAAAACAGTATCTCTTGTTCACTGTCAGTCTCCTGTAGTTTCAATCTCATGATTCAATTTATTTGCTGTTAAGCAAATGTCTACTTTTTCCCCACTAGAAGTTTTCAATTAATTTGCTTTTAAGATAATGCCTACTTTTTTCTCTACAATTTTCCAAGGATCATTAGTGGCTTGGTTCTGTATTAACATGCAAAACTTTCACTTGAATTGATTCAAATTTAGCCTTGCAAATTGTTATTTCTTATCAGTCAGTTTTTGCCTTCAACAAATATAACAATCCCTGTTTCTGTCCTTTTTTGCAAAGCTACCAAAATACAGGCAATAATACCACATTAAAAAAAAGAAAAGAAATATGATATTTAAAATCATCCATGTTCTATATAACATGGAGAGCTTTCCCTGTGGCTAAAGTATTCATACATTATTGAAATTTCAAGCTTCCCGTGTCTAGTTATATTTCGTTTCTATGAACTGTAAAATGTATCATTTTGGCTGAGTGTCTGCAGCCAAATCACTTTCAGCGGCCCTCTGCAATTGCGTATTATATATACTTGTGGTTTTCTGCATACTTCCCTTTGCAACACTTATGGCAAATGTCAGGACTTCATCTAAGCTAATTATATAGTTTAATTGAAATAATTAATATTCCAATATAATTGCCATGTAAGAAAATTTATAAGTGGGCAATTCTATACGCACTTACCTGGGAATAAATCCAAATGAACTCATTGGAGCTTATTTTTGAGTAGATATATGATGTATAGAATTGAGTTGCAAATTCAGGTAAACACTGTTGTTGTTGTTGTTGTTGTTAATCTGACAAAAGAAGACAAACTGGATTAACATATAGAAAGGAAAAATATGCAGTCCTGATTGACACCTCTGACACATTTGTTTTATGATAAATATAACAAGTTGTAAGTCTCTCTGACTTTCAGTCAGAAGCAATCAAATTGCTCTGTTTTGGAGCTGGTCTTGGATGTGTTAAAGTGGGGGACCATTATCAAATTGCAATACATTAATCCCCTCTGAGGTGATAAAGAATTTGCAATAACCATTGCACTTGCCCACTGCAACTGCTTATAAATTCATGTGCTAAAAATAACAAATGAGAAGTGTTAAGTCCTAGAAATGCTATTTGCTGTGCTCTTAAGGTAATAAAATTATTCTTTAGGGACATGTGAATTAAAAGGGAAAAAAATCTTTTGAGAAACAAGAGGTTGTTTGAAGTGAAATAATGAATTCTGGTAAAATAATTTTTGATAATGTTTCCTTGCTTTGCTAATAAAACCTAAAATGCCTGGGAGGCACTTATAAAAGCATGTCTGCAATTAAGAGGAAAAATGAGCTCTCCTGAAATTAAGATTTAAATTGCTTTTACTACCCTTCAGAATTCTGTTGTTCTAAGTGAAGGGGCATTAACTTAAATTCTGAAAGTCTGAAATTCTGTTTCTCTCTCTCTCTAAATGATCATGAAATTATATTATTAAACTGTGAAGACCTATGCACACCAAGTTTAGTGGAGTTATTCCCAGCTATACGGTTGGAGCCAAAAATAAGTAAATCCAATCTTCAGTTTTCAAAATGTGAGGCCTTAAAAACAAAACAAAAATAGGATAGTTTACAGCACTATTTTTTATAAACCTACTTTTGATCTTCAATGGAATTCACATTTGTCACAGAATAGGGCTTACTGAGGGAAGCAAGATAGCACCACCAGATTGCATCTTGTTTTGCAAATTGTTTTGAGAAATATTCTGTATGCTTGCTTCTAAAATCTGAATTTCAGAACTTTCATGCTGTTATGATCCTCCCTGCTTAGCTGTATACCAATTTACTATGCTGAAGAAGAAGCTGCTTTCTACAGCATCATGCCTGTTCATTGGGAAGAGTAACAGTTCCTTAGAGTTATGTTTTTGGAACTATTTGTCTATGACAATACACACTTGGAAAAAGCTTCAGTAAAAGCCTAGGGTGGGGAAGGGGGTGAGTCTAATTTCAATTGACAAATAAATCATTGACTGCTTTCTGTTAATATTGTCAATGTGACAAAAGTGTGCCAAGAATGGCCTATTACTTGTGTTCATTTCAGTGGGACATGTACGGGCTTTCTAAAAGAGTGCATCATGCCGAAATAAATACAAGTTACTGAGTAGTAATTCTTGGTGTCTTGTTCAAAGGTTACTAATTAAAATTTTGTAGAGAGGTGTTTATGGGATCTCACATTTACCCTCAGCAAAATACACCTTAATTCATTGTTCCATTAGTTTTGCTTCTGTGGCCTTAGTATATATTTCAAAGCTGAAGGAAGTGAAAAATGGGGAAGTAATTTATTTGACTATAAGGTCAAATGGTTAATGCTTATTTTGGTTACTGAAAAACAAATAGTTGGATAGTAAGAGTTCCTCATCTTGGTTTCATTTTCTGTGAGTGAATGGCAGTTTGCAAGGGTTATTGATTTGGGTTTGTAGTATCTAAATTTCCCCCCTTTTAGATGAACAGGATTCCCTTATCTTAATGAACGAATCATTGAATTCTGTCATCATCTGTAAAAACAGGCACTTCTATGTCATTAGAATTACTAATGAAATTGGTATCCTTCTTAAGTTATAGCAAAAAAGATAACAGTATCTTTCCAATGAGCAGACACATGTTGTGTCTGGGTTTTCTCTAGTGATTGTATCATTTTAAGTTCATGTCTTGTCTTTTTCCTTGTTTCACAAATCATTTCTTCCCAAAAGCAGGGCCAACTCGATTTGTAGGGAAGAAGAAAAAAAAGCCTGCCATGACCTTAGTAATCTTGTGAAAACTGCTTCTGTTGGTGCTTTAATTTTTCTTTTTTATGAAACTGAGATAAACAGGAAGCTCTTCTTAATCTGACATGCCTGTTGTTTTAATTGTCTCCAGAGTATATCTGTATTCATGGTTAAAGTAGCAAATACTAGCCCCAAAAGATCTGAAAGGTAGCTTTGAGTAATGATTTTGAAAATTTGGTGCAAAAAACATTAAAATGCACATTAATACAATTTCTTTTTTTAAAAAAAACAAAACAAATTGGTGAGTGTTCTATAGAATATTATTTCCTACAAATCTGAACTATATCACGGTATACAAGTATATTGAAAACAATACCCCTCATATTAATTTAAAAAGATATCCAAATTTTTCTTTTGCAAAAACATCTGAAAATTACCAATAATCCTGGAGAACCTGGTTTTTGAAATGGTTAGACACACATGGTCGATGAGCACTTATGTGTGTGTGAAAAATATATGTAATTATTAATATTTTTACCATTAGGAGAAAGATCAATGTATGTCCCCTTGTTTATTCAGTGTCATTAAATTTTCTAGACTAAACACAGACTTTGGGCGGGATGTTGTGGGTTGCATACAATACATGTTTTACTAGAAAACAAAACAAAACAAAGTCATGGGAGCCACAGATCATGATTAAAATGATCCATAAAAACCGTTTGGTTAATGCAACTCATTTTGTTTCCTGGAAAACCATGTGCTGTGCAATATTACGAAGAAGCATGCCTGCTCCTACACAAAGACTTTTGTGACAGAAATCCCTGGCTCTTAGGCATAAAATGGTGGGCAGTGAAGTACTTGCTATGTGAAGGAAGCTATAACATGTGAAATTACTTACTAGGGATGGGGTGTGATACTCTGACTGCTTCTCAGGCTCTACTTAAATGCCAGGCTAGAAATATGCAGCTCTGTGGGCCATAGGCAGTGTTTTTTACAAGCGTAGTAGTTAGAATATAGTTGTCATTTTTACTTTACCACGTTCCCGTTATGAATCAACCCTATTGAATACCTCAGGAACCACTCCATTGAAGAAGGTTCATTGCCCTTATCTGGAACCCTTTGAGCAAGGAGCTTTTTGGTTTTTTACTACCTGATCATTTGTCTTGCCAGCAATGAGATGGAGCAGCATCACATTTGGCTTCCCTTTTTGAAAGGTGGTGTTAACCCAGAGCAGACACTACTGCCTCAGATCATCTCACAGGATGCTATATAGAAAATATGCTATCTCTTCTTTCTGGCACAAGCAGAAGCAGTCTTCATAACAGCCCAGCAGCTGTAACTGTCTGTGGGGCAAGATTTCTCCCCCTCCCTTTCTTTTTTATGAAAGTGTTTTGATTATTCCCCAGGCTGTCTATTTGAACTGTGTGTATTGCATGCCTTCAAGTTGTTTCCGACTTATGGTGACCCTAAAGTGAACCTATCATGGGGCTTTCTTGGCAAGGCTTGTTCAGAGGACGTTTGCCATTGCCTTCCCCTGAGGCTGAGAGCATGTGACTAGCCCAAGGTCACCCAGTGGGTTTCCATGGCCGAGCAGGGATTCGAACTCTGGTCTCCATAGTCAAATTATCAAACCACCACCATACACTGACTCTCTAACTTGAATTAATTATTTCAGAATTTAAAAAAAGAAGGAAGGCTTCTTGTGGCATGTTTAAAACCAACCCATATATTTCACCATTAGCATATGCATCTAAAGAAATGAATCAGAGGCCAAGAAAGCTTATTCTGAAATAAACTGGTATTTCAGAATAAATATTCTGAAATAAACTGAAATAAAATTCCTTCATCTTTTTTTAAAATACTGTAATTTGATGTGCCTTTCTTTTTGCCTGCTATGCTTTACAAATCCACATACTTGCCCTTTTATCATTTATCCTTTATCATACTAGGGGGCAAACAGGATTTAAACGAGAGTTAAACGACAGTTAAACAGGAAATGTCCTATGATAAACATAGGGCATTTCCTGTTTAACTCTCGTTTAACTATCGTTTAAATCATGTTTGCCCCCAAGTGTGATAAAGCAGGAGCATTGTCTCATGGGATCAAAAGGAAGACTGTGCTAAGATTTTGGTCTTAATCTATCTCTTATTTCGGGTACCACCTAAACAAACCCTTACCTGGTTGCTCTCATATATTACCTGTAGCCAAGACTACCTTTATACACCTGACCATTGTGATGTATGTTTAACTTGCATGTACAGTGGATTGCTTATTTTCATCTATGCTGGATTACTGCATTATCTTCTCTATACCCTAATGTAAAGATTAATTAAATTTCAAAAGCAATACTTTAATACTATAAAGTATAAATTATAGCTTCTATAATATAAAAAGGGCTATAATATCTTAAAAAGGGGAAATCAGTAGCATCAAGATGAGATATGTTGGGAGAATCTCTGAGTAATAAATAGACAAAATGAATGCATGAATCCAAAGGCAATAAGAATACAATAAACACGTTAGAGCCAGAACTGAAGTCTCCTCAAAACTGGGAAAGACTGTTCTGAAAAATTACTCAGTTTTAATAAAATGCACAACATTTCTCCATACGTGGGATGTTCACACATCAGAGGCAAATAATTCTTAAGATAATTGTAAATTAAAGCAAACGGTGCAATCTATATGGGTCACTGATAGGAACATCATCCTTTTCAGGCAGCAGAGGATTATACCTCCCAGAATTCCACAGATAGTGTGGATATTAGCAAAAACAACATTTCCCAACAACTCTGTTAATAGCTAGATAGAGAGCTATCTTTCACGAATGTGCTTCAACTGCTGAAAAGCTGTAAACCAGTGGTCATCACTATGTCTTTTATGGCTGAGTTTCATGAGTGCTGTGTCTTGAGCCTCTCACAAATCAATTTCATTGGAAGGACATATTCTTGCTATGAGATTCCCTCTATAATATTCCTCACTGTATAGAAATCAGTCCCACATTTTCTTCTTTTCCTGCCCTTTCCTTTTGAACAAAAAATTTGCATTAGGGACTTTGCAAGCTGTTAATAAGAACCACCAGGACTCCCCTGGGGCTTTGAAAGACAGCTGACTGCTACTTGTCTTTGCCACCATTTCTCACATATTTCCTGCCCTTTTTCTTGACTTCATACTCAGCACCCTGCCAAGCACTGAGCCTATTCATAATTACCTTAACTATCTTCCTTAAGTAAAGCTGAAGGACAGGGGAGGGGAAAAACAGTCATGCAAAGATACTCTGAAATGCAGCTCAGAAAAACTAGAGGGAGAACTTTGCGGATAGCTTGCTTCTCTGTTCTTTTAGATTATTGGTCTGTCAATGTTGTTGCTGTTTTATACAGCACCATAAGTGTACATGGTGCTTTACACTATCAGCTTGCAATTGTTAATTTGATAGTTCCCTGCCCTCAGACTTACAATCTAAAAAGATGCAACCTGCAAGGAAAAGAAGCTGGTGATGGGGAGGAAATTAAGTCCAGTGGATGTACACTGCTCTTCGCTCCCTCCAAGGCCAGGACAGTGGCAGTTGGGATGGAGGGGGGTCCTTCACCTGCTTCTGGGCCTAGGCATGGTGGAGCCTTGCCTGCTTCTTCTTCTCTCCCTCCAAGGCCAGGGCAGTGGCAGCTAGGAAGTCCAGAGGAAAGGGCTGGGTGCAAAGCACCAGCATAGGTACTACAGCAGCCGTTTGCTGGAAGATTTAATGTACTTGTTGCTGTAGCTTGCTAAGATGCTCTACAGGAAGTCGTGTGTTTACCCCAGTCACTGGTACCAAGGGTCACTCTCTCATCTGCTCTGCATCCATCTTCTGAGTTGTACAAATAATGCAGTTTGACACCACTTTAGCTGCCATGGCTCCGTCCTAGAGAATCTTGAGATTTGTAGTTTTGTGAGGCACCAGCACTCTTTGGCAGAGATGGCTGAAGACATTGTAAAATCACAGACCCCAGAATTCCGTAGGATGGATTTACAGCACTCAAAGTGGTGTCGAACTACAGTGTAGGTCACACTTAGAACCAAGTAAGCTACATCCAGTGTGCTTTATCCTTAAGTAGGTGAGAAGGAATAATTCCCTGGCAACAGACACTTTAGTTAAGAATTTTGTCTTAATTTCCAAACTGAGAATATATTCATTCATTCATTCTCTCTCTCTCTCTTTCTGTGTCTGTTAAATTGAGATACAAAAAGGGAGGAAAGGCATACTTTATATTTCTTGGATCGAGACATGTGCACAAATGAATCTCCTTTGTCTATGGAGATTATCACATGCCAACTCCCCACTGGGATAGGCGCAGGTTGCAACTGTCATTGACGGATTTTATCGCACTGCCCCATGCCTGGGCGGTCAGCAGCCCACATAAAATCTGGGCTTTTCCTGCAGCTTTTCAAGGATGGCATTTTTCCGGTGTGATAAGATCTGTTGGTGATGGTTACAACCAACTTCTATCCCAGTGGGGATTTGGCATGCAGTAATCTCCTATGTAAACTGCCCTAGCTGGTGGAAATGATCCACACGCCCAAGATCTGGTAATCCACATGGGCCTCTGGGCTGGACCTGAAAGCTGATTAATTGATTCAAGTTTGCAGCCATTTTCTAAGAATTTGTCTCATACTAACTTCAATTCTCCTATTGATATGCTTTAAGGTTTTTCCAGTATCTTCATAACATCTCTGTGAAGTGGATAGCAATGGGTAAAGTTTCTCTTGGCCAGATTTGAGACAAAGTTAGCAATTCTGAATATCATGGGAAAATATATTTTAATGGAGAGTCAAGGGAATTGGCCACTCAAGAGGCCACTATTGGGTTGTAATTCTTTGTGAATGGTTCACTTTCTGTCAAATATGGTATGGCAGGTAGGGCAGGACAACACATTGCCTAAATAACCATGGGTGAGGATTGTTGCTCCTTTGCTACTAAATTCCAAATTATGAGTCTTCCACGCATATGCAGAGCAGGCAAGCCTGAAACAATATACAGTGGTCCCCCAGGTTACGAAAGTAATCCGTTCCGGCTTACCTTTCGTAACCTGGAAGTCTTCGTAACCCGGGGGACCGCTTTCTTTGTAGCGCCACGCGGCAAATTTAAAGGGCCGGCGCTTTTTTTCCCCATACCCCGGTTTTTTTTCGCAAGCCGGGGCCGTTTTTCCAGCCCGGGGTACGGGAAAAAAAGTGCCGGCCCTTTAAATTTGCCGCGTGGCGCTACAAAGAAAGCGGTCCCCCGGGTTACGAAGACTTCTGGGGTATTCTTTCGTACCCCGGGGTATTCGTAACCCGGGGGACCACTGTAGTCTGGTTTTGTTTTATTTATTTTATTTACTGAATTTATATTTTATATGCCACCCTTGCAAAACAAATGTTCTTAGGGCAGCTCATACAACAACAAAGTTTAAAACAATAACAAATGATGCAAACGGAAATTTGAAAGTTCTAGATCAGATTAAAATCTAAAATACCTGCAGAAAGAGAAATGCCTTTGCTTGGTGTGGAAAATATTTTTTAAAAGCCATATTCTGGCATTCCATTTAAGGGGTGTATTTGGAAATGGAGTGCCAGGATTAAGAGGGCTCTCTCTTTTATTTTTACATCCCTGTCCTGAAACAACCAACAAGCAGCAGAAGGAAGAAAAAACTACTAGAAGCAACCAGGATTTATTCCCACTTTCAGCTGCATATCTTCCAACTGTCCCAGTTTGACAGGTACAGTCCCAATTAATCTGTTGTCAATGTCCCTTTTTTCTCTCCTCCTCCCACTTATTTTTTGTCCTCAGCTCACTTCCATTGTTGCAAACTGATTTCAAAGTGCTAAAATAGTTTGCTCTCAATTAAATCAGCAGAGAGGAGAGGAGAATCTTGCCATTCCCAGTAGGCTCAAGCAAAAGCAAACTGATGTGGCCTCTCCTAGCTTGTGTGTCTTCTTCATTAATAACTTTTACCATCTTGACCACACTATGCTGTTGCTTGGCCCCACATATCCTGCTTATATGCATTTGCAGGAAATTGTATTGTCTGCATTACATCAAGAGGACCCTAAAATGGCACTCTAGTGCTCCAATGCTTTAGGTACTCTGGTCATTCTAAGGCTTTAAAGGTCAACATAAACAAATGCAGAGAATTCAATCCCTAACCAGGAGAGCACAAAAACGATATTTATAATGTTGTCCTAGGACCACACATGAGTTACTTTTAATTTTTGTACTTGGAAATTTCCCACACTGGGTGATTGGTACTCAGGGCTGGAGCCAAGGTACGGTATAGTGCTATGAATTACATTCCTTTTTTAAAAGGCAGTTTAGTCAATCAAATATAGTTTTATTGAGACTGAAGTTTAAAGTTATGAAATGTGGGAAAGGTAGACCCCAGGCGCCTTGCTTTGTGTACTTTTTACCATAAAAGGCAGACCACACAGAGACCAAACTGGCAGAAGAGCTAAATTGTAATCTATGGGTGTGGAGATCCCATGAGAATCTTGTGAGGAGACCTATTTAGTTGAGAGAGAGAGGGAAACAAAGAAAGACCTTGAGTGGATGGCTGGCAGAGTTTCACAAGAAGTTGCATGTCATGAGGAACTGAAGTGCTTGATAAAAGGTACTGTAAAAGTGTAAAGAACAGTGGAATCCCTGATGTAAAAAAATAAAAATAAAAACGGTGAATGAGGAGTTTCTGGATAAACAGTGTGAAATGAATAAATTCATGCTCTCAGATGGTCTTCCCTTACAAATGGAGACTTGGGCTTTAAAAAAAATGATGAAAACAAGAGGAGAAAGAGTGGTCAATCTTTTTGTCCTCAAGTCCATGCAAGGTGGAGTGGGGAATCGCATGCCTGTACATGTACGTATGTGAGGAGTCAAACTGGTGTGTGCACAATTTCAAATACCCCTCCTTTTCTCCATCTTAGCAGGTGGAATGGAAAGCCTCCCCCCCCCTGCCCCCGGTGTACGAAGGCAATGTTGTGTGTGGGGGAGGAATCAGCTTCTTGTGCAAGTCAGCCCATGGAAACTCTGTTGTTTTTGTGCGCCTCTGAGTCATTTTTGACACAGTGACCTTATCACAGAGTTTTTTGGCAAATTTCTTCAGAGTCAGTTTGCCATTGCTGTCCTCTGAGGATGAATGACTATGACCTGCCCAGGGTCACCCAGTGGGTTTTTATGCTCTAGTGTGTGGCTCTCTACTGCTACATAAACTCTGAAATGAATATCATTTGGGTGAGCTTTGTACTATTATTTTTTGTTCCTCTAACCCTTTGGTGACCACTTATTCTTATAAACAATATCCTATTTGACATAGTCATAATAAAGACCCTAGAAATTAGCTTCAGGGAGACCTTGAGCAAGTCACATTCTCTCAGCCTCAGAGAAAGGCAAAGGCAAACCCCCTCTCAACAAATCTCGCCAAGAAAACCCCATGATAAGGTTACCTTTAGGGTCACCATAAGTCAGAAATGACTTGAAGGCACACAACAATGGCAATAGAACATACAGATCAAGAGCTGCTGTTGTTTTCTTAATATCAGTGACAGTGAGGGGAGACTGATAGCCTCTGGCAAAATTTCTGCAGGGCTGGCCCTGCTTTTAGGGAGATTGAAATAGTTGCCTCGGGCAACAGCTGCTGAGGGGCAAAACGTGACAGTGAGATGTCAGAAGATCTAGATGGAAATGGGGTGAAATACCATATCATCTTAGAAAATCAAAACAAGATTTGTGTATGTGTCCATTCTATATATGGTATTTATGTAGGTATGTATTGTTTATGTATTGTCTTGCATTGCATTGCATGGATGTCTTATTTTAAGTAATAAATCAAGAAGAAGAAGACAGGTGTATGAGACATGCCTGCCCTGCCCTGCCCTGCCCTGCATCTGCAAGGATAGCTTGTTGCCCTCAGATGAAGCGGGGAATACCCCATGACAAGTTTTAAAGTAAAACCCAGCTGTTCGCCCAGTTAGCCTCTGTACATGGAATTAGAAGAGGCAGTATTTTGTACTTCACTAAAAGACAGTAAAATGCTTCAGGCCATTTCTCTTTAACTCGCAGTCCTGTGAACTTGCCTTCACTTGCATGGCTTGACCTGCAAGTAAACAGACTTTAATTGGGGTGGGTTTGGTTTGGGGGATGAAAGAGGGCAATAATTAGGGTGGGGGAAATATTCTAGGATGAAGAAAAAGCATAATATGCAGAATCAAATCTGACTACTGTATATGCCTGTAAGTAAGGGTGGGTTCAGCTCTGGGATGCAGAGGGAAGGACCTTTCCATTTAGTTTGCCTTGCAACTTTGCAAGTGGAGGGAGGGATACGAATTGCCCAGATCTTTTTACAGTACAGTAACCACCTTAGTTTCAAAGGCAAACTCTTTCATCCTGGCAAAGTAAAACACACACAGAAAGACCCCATCCCTTCTCAGTATGTGTGTGAACAGGGAGTGCACAGAGCAACTACTAATGCTTCTGGCCATAAATAACATAGTAGCTCGCTTTCTGAAAACCACAGGTTAAAGGATGAGGACTGCCATGACGCACACAGAGAGGCTGAGATCAGAAGAGAAGCAAAAAAGGAGGTCATTCGAAACAATGAGTCCCCTTGTTCAGCGTCATATTTATGAGTGCTTCATTGCACCTTAAGTTCATATTTTATTGGCTAGGCCATGGGGTTTCCCCATTTGCTCATCTCTTAAAATAACACCCCTGGCTAAAGATTCCTATAAAACACATGAGTGCTATAGCAGGCAAACCCTGTCAATCCTGACAACCAGTTACTTTGTTTTGGTGGAGTGGTTAGAGGTCCTTGTTTTCAACTTTGTGCTGAAGTCTGAGATGTTTTCCGTGGGGAGCTGATGGTTGAAATTTTCTATGACAGTGATTTAAAACCCCTGTTTCTAAAGGGAGATTTCTTAAAATGTTGTCTATTATACTGGGTTTAATCAGTTTGAAGGTTTGAAGAATGTGTGCTATGTAGAACTATGTTTCCATTATAGATGATTCACCATACATATTACTTACTGTATTTCTTGTTCAGCTGTCTTTCATTCCCCGGGTGCATGCTGGTCAGATCTACTATTTTCCTTCTTCTTTGCTCACAGGCCCATGTTCTCATTGCCACTGAGTCTGGCTTCTCTATAATACTCCATATTTTCCCATTAAAATGCATCCATGATGTTCTCACATTAAACTTGCCATAATGACATTGAAATAAAAAAACGATATTGGTTTCCAAAGCTCATTATGGTTGAAAAATATGGTCAAGGAGCTGGAACATGTGTGTGTGTTGGGTGGGAGATAAATAAATGTATTTACAAGATGTGGGCAGAAAAGCCTTTCCAAAATTATTTGAATGCTTTGGTGTCAAACATGTGAAGAAATCCCATCTGTACAATTACCACATCATCCAGTATTTGTCTGCCCAAATATTGCTTCTTATCAGAATTCAATCTGTGGCTCATGACATACATCCCCTTTCTCAGATAATCTTTGTTCTGGTGCATGTGCTCTGTATAATGGAGAAACCGAAAATGTCCCAAATATTCTGCAGTAATAATGCTCCAAACAGCAATGGACTACATTCAGTTCCCATGAACTCTCAATGTCTCCCTGCCTAGTCAACAGCATATGTATAATGCATTTGAAGGGGGGGTTATGCCTTAAGCCTTCCAATGAATCAGTAATATTTCAGTTGTACGTTCTTCTAAAAGGGCACATTTAAGATATGCTGTGGGGAAGTAACTAGTTCTTTGTGATACACTGAACCAAGTAAATTCATATGGTTCTTCAGGGCAGTACTGAGGCATGGCTGTCATTCTTTCCCCTCCCTCCCTGTCACACATCTTTCCTCTCCCTTTCCTGTTCAGCATAAGCCATTGTTTTTCATGACATCTGACTCAACAGACTAAAATTAGAGATTCTGTCCAAATCAACAATTGCAATCAAACTCATTGATGGCTTCTGTCTCTGATTTGGAGAGAACCACAGTTCACAATCCAGGATGTATCCGCTGGATATTGTGGTGAACTGTGCTTAATAGTAAATTGGAAGTGAAGGAGGGATAAACAGATGGGGTAATTTTGGTTTCTTTCATGTTTTCCACTTCATCACATTTCTGAATCACTGTGTATGTCTGTGATGGTTTTAATGAAAACATCTTTGCATTTTTCTATTCAAGGTTTTGCAAACAGTTTTTTTCTTTTTATTTTGAAAAGTATGCAGCCGCCCCTTTACTGGCCAGATTGGGGCCGTGACAACCTCACACCATGGCCCTGTTCCAGCCTCTGGAGAGTGCAAAAAGGAGCTGCAAAAAGCAGCTCTTTTTGCACCCTCCAAGAGGCTCCATAGTCGCAGCGGAGTGGCTTTATGACACCCTTCGATGCTTCATCATATGGATCCAGCACTTGCGGGGCAGGTAATCATGATGGTATGTGCTGTGTGGACTGGCGCACATCGTAATGGTGCCCTGGGGGTGGGGTTAGGGTGTCCAGCATGTGGATGCTGTGCCCTAACTCTGCCCACAGCTGGCACAAAGTGCCTGTCTGTATAGGGCCTATGTCATGGGCAACAGATTTAGTTCTGCTAAGAAACATGTTTGGAGCAGAAAAACACTGAATGTACATATTTTAATGGGAAATTGCATTGTAAAACTCCAGATAAACATGAATTGTTTCTATTTCTGTAATGGTTTGAGAGTACATAATTAGGTGCAAAATGCAAAATAAATAGATTTCTCCCTTATTCCACTTTTCCTATCCTCTTGGAGGGAGTGCATCAATATGTTGTTTGGAGGGTTTCTGAACTGAACCTCCATTTTTAATGATATGTTTATTGCCTAAGAATGCAATGTAAATTAAGCATTCAGTTTACTGTGTTACACAGAGATTTGCATTTTGTGGTTTCTAAGCACTGTGAACAGTAGCAACTTATTTGTTCCCAAATTACTACAAGGGAATAATCAGAGCAAAACCTATAATGTAGTATAGCTATCTTACCTGTTGATATGGAAATAAGTCCCCCTTTGTTCCACAGTACTTATTTTATGCGTTCATGATTGCAACTTTGGTATATTTCTCTATGAAGGCAGAATATGGCATAGTTAGATTTCTAAAACACGTAATTAAGAAGATAATTATCAATTTACCTTTGTTTTTAAAAAGTATAGCTGCACATTCTTGTAATTGGACTTCACTGCTATGTGATGCCTTATTTGAACCATTTTTTATCTGTTGACCATCTCACTCCTCTTGTTAATTTTACTTAATTGCATCCTGCTCTGACATTTTGAAATGAGCATAGGAATTCTTAAAAGTTTTATGCACAGGATATGAAGACAGGAAATAATACAGTAATAACATTCAAGCTAAACCTCAGTCTCAGGAAGAGTTCAGTTATTCCTTTACTTTGATGGGGGGGCTGTAGGTTCAAGACCTTGTAGTAGGGTGAAGCCTTTGATCAAGTAGCTTTTAAAAGGCAGAGAAGTGGCTTCCAATTGTGATAAAGGGCTTTCCTGTTTGCATTTGAGGGTGGGGGCAAAAAGCTCTCCAAAAAGATAATTCAGGATGTAGGCCTTTGAGTAATGAGTAACAGCACTTGAGTGTAGATAGTGTCATCTAAGGGTTATCATCTTCTCAAGGGGCTTCCATCTGGAATGAGCGAGGGAGCATTTTACCAGGCCCACACTATTTGTCCATCTCTCCTTCAGCATGGCCTACACCAGGAATGGACAAGGGATCACCCTGGGGCGGCATATGGCCTCCAAGACTATTTTTGTGAGCCTTGATTCCTCCAGGATCCCTACTCCATTTTGGTCAATAAAAGAGAGGGGGAATTGCCTGTTCCAGAGCTCCAAGAGCAACAATTCGGCTTTTAAATGGGCTACAATTTCTCCATGAACCATTTAATATTAAAAAAAACACACATTCATTCCCAAAACCAGATAAGGGGAACGCAATAGGGTTTGCCTTGTCCCATATTTCTTGGTCTGCCTGCAGGTGTCCCTCCATACTCTGCACTGACTGGCAGCTGATCTCCAGGGACTCAAGTAAAGGACTTTCCATACTAACAGCTGACAGGCCTTCAAATCAAAAGAACACTTGACGTCAGACTTGCGACCTTTAATATGTAAAATGTAAATGTCCGCACCTGAACTATCAACTATTGCTAGATTATTTAGAACTCTCTGATTCCAAATGTTTGCAATGTTATGTTCTCCTGTACCTCTGGAGTGGAGTCAGGACCCTGCATGTTCTTTCAGCAAGTTGTACATTAAATTCCCACTTTATATACATTGCATCTACATCTACAAGTGATACAGTTTGACATCACCTTAACTGCCTCAGTGCTATCCTATGGAATTCTGGGATTTGTAGTTTGTTGTGGCACCAGAGCTCTCTGACAGAGAAGACTAAATGTTCCACAAAACTATTAATCCAGAATTCCAATAGGATGGAGCCAGGACAGGTGTCAAACTGCATTAATTTTGCAGTGTGGCAGCAGCCTAAGTCAGCCTTATCTAAACTGCTGTCTTCCAGTGACTGGTGACTTCTGTGTCAGTGGGATAGTGAATCCATTCTGGGTTTTAGCGTGAACTTTAAAGCAGTTGCTCAATGTGCTGCCACAAAGACCCCCCCCCATAGGTTTAGCATCTTGGATTTGCAGGGTCAGCGTTTGGACTATAACCTGAACTGGACCCACTGCCATGCTGATATTACCAGCAGACCCATCAGCAACCACTGGTTTAGCCATTGCTGCTGCAAAGGAGAACAATTATAAAGTGAAAGCTGGTGCTCTGACTCATCCACAGCAAGCCAGAGCCCTGTGGAAACTTACTTTTCCATGATATCTAAATGTACCCATTTCTAAGACAAGCATATCCATTTGATGCTTGCAGTTTGCCAATGAGAATGTACAAGCTTAATGGTCTGAAGGACAGATAATCAAGGCCAAGGGACTGTATTTTCAACTCCAGGTGATATTTCGACTGTTGACACTTGCATACCCGGTAGTATTTCACAGCTGAAAACTGGAAATGTGCAGTCAAGCAACAACAGTGGTCAAAATGGTAAAAGAACAGTTCTTCATGAGAAGAACAGTCAAGCTAGAAGAGGATGCAACAGTTTATTTTTGCCGGAGCTTAGTTGGAAGGGCAAGATTCTGCTTCCTTCTTTCCCCTCCCTCCTTCTGAGTTAATTGTGTGCAAACTACTTTCTCATTTTAAACTCTGTCTATAGCAAATGAAGTAAGTTGAGGACAAAAAGGGGGAAGTGGGAGGAGGAAAGAGAAATTGAGATATTATTATTATTATTATTATTATTAAGCTTTATTTATATAGCACTGCAAATTTACATAGTGCTGCACATACAATCAATTAAAATAGATAAAATAAGCCTGCCTATAGCGTACATTCTAAGAAAATAATTAAATGTAATACATATTAATACATGTTAACATTCAACAATAAAATGTCGCAGACAACAAATTAAAATAACATATATTTTAAAACATCTGAAAAACTGGGACAGCAGAGGATTTATTTGGACTGCTAAATCAAGACAATTGGAAGGTATGCCTTTGCAGACTATGTATGATGGCATAGAATAAGATAAAAAATGAAATGCAAATATTTTAATCTTTTAAAATATTTACTGTATATTCTCATGTATAAGTCGAGAAACTTGAGTAAACAAATTTGACACAAAAAAACTGGGTCAACTTATCTATGGGTCAATGCTGTATCTTAACTCAAAATAGGAACCATCTCCCTTTCTAAGTAGACTGGCAAAAGGTAATAGCTTAGTCCATCCCGGGAGAACCTAAAAGAACCCCCTCTATTCACTCCACTGTGGTTCGGCTTCTGGCCTTTCTGAATGCTTGGACAGTAAGATAGCAGCATTCTTTGGCATCATTTTGCCTTCTTTCATTCTTTACATCCTTTGTTGCATGCCTCTAAGTTTTACCCTTGACTTGTACATGGGTCCTATCAAAATTCATAACCTGCCCTCAACCTATATATGAGGTCGACGTATAGTCGAGTATATATGGTATATCTCAAACATGTTTTCAAGCAGTAGAAGTTCTATCAAATAATCTCTGCTGCTCTTAATATATAGTTACTCAAGTACAGAAGGATTCAAAGAATGTGATATCTATTTTATTTTGATAGTCTGTTCTGATGTTCTAAAGCAAGGGTGGGAATCACACACACTCTCCAGATGGGGTTGGACTGAAAGTCCCAGCAGCCCTAGCTACCATAACCAATATTGAGGACTGTTGGGCTCCAACACATATGGAGGTACATGTGAGTTGCACCCTATTCCAGAGGAAAGGAATAAAGAATGCCTTTATTAAAAAGGTGCTGTTGTGTCCAATAGCTGTCTAAATCGTTGTCCCTGTCTATCTCCTCTTTAGACTCATTAACAAGCTCTACCATATTTAGTTATCTTTAATAATAGTTTATTTGTTTGTAGACTTTGAACTCCAGTCTTCAGCTGAAAAGGCTTCCAGATCAGTCTGCATACTATACAAATGCTAATACTAAGCCTTCTTGCTGGACTCCTATATGATCATTTACATAATGCAACTTTGTGTATACCTAGCTAAGTAGCAAAGGGACTAAGAAACCCTGTTACTGAATTGTGAAGAAGTGTGGTGTAGTGGTTTGAGTATTGGACTAAGACTCTAGTCCAGGGTTCAAATCCCAGCTCAGCCACAGAAACCCACTGGATGATCTTGGGCAAGTCGCATTCTCTCAGCCTCAGAAGATGGCAATGGCAACCCCTGCCCTCTTTGAATAAATCTTGCTAAAAAACAAACCCATGACCAGTTCACTTAGGATTGCCATCAGTCAGAAATGACTTGAAGACACACAACAACAACAACCCTCTAGTGTATGCAGATGTTGCACAAATACACAATTCTAATCCCCATAGATGTACACCCAAAGATGCAATGCCCCATCAGGATTCCAATCGATACTGAAACTAATACTGACTACCAATGAACTTACTGCACAATCTAAAAGATGTAACACAGAAGAAAAGGGAGACAAAGAGGAATGAGAAAAGGCAAGTAAAATAGTAGTTCTTATAATAAACAGTTGGAATTTGACTCTCACAGAGTAGCTTTCCATCTACTTGTGTTGTAACATGAAAGAATGGTTGCCCCAAGTGATAGCTGCAGGAGAAATCCAAAGGACCTGGTCATCCAGCGGAGCTTGTAGAATGACCTTGCCTGCCATTTCTCCCTCTCCTTCAGCTTGATGGAACTGCTACTGCAGTTTTCACGGTTTAGGCCAATTTTCAAACCCATTCACACCTTATTCATAACTTGCACTACTGTTCTCCCAGTTGAATAGAAGCCAAAGGCTGCGGTGAGGTAGTGCGTAAGTCAGAGCAGACTTCGCCTCTTGAAAAGTTCAAGGCAAAGGAGTTATGAGTATTATTGGAACCAGTATTTCCAAAAGAACCTGACACATTCAATAGCGGAACAGATTTCTGAGCCTTCATTGTATCCAGGGGGGTTTCAGGCCAATTTGGTTTGGTGGGAGGGGGGGGTCACTAATCTCCAGGTTGATGTGAGCTGACATGCTCACTTTTTGCTTTTTGAGGAACTTGGCCATTAAATGATTCCTTTTCCTTGCATCTGTTTTGCTGCTGAACAAAACTAAAGTCAAGTAGAAAACAGTAGGTGGTAACCAAAGCAACATAATGTGGAACTTGGTTTTCTTCTTGTTTTTCAATCTTAGGAGGCAGAACCATTTCTTTGACACATGCAATTACGGACTCACCTTACCCTCTTATTAATCAGGAACTGTATAGCAGAAAGTGGCTTCCTAAGAGGACATGAACCAAATGTGGAAAATTTGACTTCCCAACCTGAAACAGGAGGTTTACTGTGTTCCAGTCTATACCTGCATGATATTAATTTCTCAAAGCTTTCCTTACTGAAAAGGCAGTGTTAGCTCCATTCTTCTGGAGGGCTTTCTGGTTTGAGGAAGTGAAGGAAATGGGTGTTTTGGCCTGCATGCCCCATACATCTTTATGTATTTATGACCTAAGAAACCAGCAGATGATCTGAAAGCTTTTGCTCAATTACATCTCAGATGTAAAATTAACTCAGACCCAACAGCCAGAGAGTTCTGCCCTACAGTCTGGCAAGCTCTACTCTTAGGTCTGAACTATTTAGCAGCAAATGCTAGAAAAACGATTTCAACTTGCAAAAGAAGCTGCGATTTTGTAAGGATGACAAGGAGCTAAGCTGCCTAGCCTGGCATGTTGCAATGATCTAGCAATTCTGATCTTGTTTCAAAGCTTAGCAAAGTAATTTGGGGGATTATAGCTCCCACAAATTGCCAGTGGCCCTGCTGGCTTGAGAATTCAGGAAGATGTAACCTGCAAATATAACTTTTCCAAATGCTGGCCTGGATAGCATACAGTAACTGGCAATCAAGTTTCCTTTCATAGGGTGAAAATGAATCTGTCCTGAGAAAACAAAGTAGAGGAATGTTTCGGCAGAGCCAGGCTTTAGGGGTTATGATCCAAAGCAACCTCTGAAATGCATTGCCTCCAGTAATTGGTTGGACAATATGGGGCCCTTCAGATGTTGTTGAATTGTAGCTCCCATCAGCCTCGCTAACAGTGCCAGTGGTGAGGGATCATTCCAACAACACCTGAAGGGCCACTGCCATGGTGACTCTCCTTTGGATTTGGGGGACAGGGTTCATTAACTTATGTAGCTCCTTTAAAATCCAGAGAAAATGCATCACTTACTGCACTGTCTTGACTAACAGTGATTTAATTTTGAATCTAGCCTAATTTTCATATTATTAGGATGAGAAGAGAGGTGCCCAATAAGCACCTGTAGATGAGACAACTCCAGGCCCTGCAGTCCTCCACTGTTCTGCTTAAGTCTTGTAGATTCATGCCCATGACTACCCTAATTGAGTCTAACCATCTGGTTTATTGTCTCCCTCTCCTTTCCTTTCCTAGCTACTGATCCATATTCAGTAAGGCTAGGTACTCTAACTGAAAACCTGTGTAAAGCCCATCCACCTGAAGAGCCAGCTGCTTGATTGAAGAAAGTTTCTTCTGCTTCTGATCAGGGTTCAAGGAGAATGGTATCTTCCCTCTCCCATCAGTGCATGAGGTTGTAACAGTCAGACGCCAGACCCCTGGCACAGGTCCTTGTTGCAGCCTCAGGTGCTGATAGGAGCATCATGGAAGCATTGTTCTCCTTGTGCCCTTATTGCCAGCAGAATGGAATTCCTTCACCTTATCTGACTGCTGGCTCTTAAGGTAGACAGGGGTGGGGATGCTAGGCCAGGAGTTGTTATACTTAGATCTTCACCAGTAAATAGCCAATCTAAGTTATCTGTGCTAGTCCCTCCTCCTCCTGAGTGATTTTACTAAAATTTTTTTTTTCCCAAACTGATAAATACATCAGTGGCAGGATTGTGAACAGGTCTAGAAGAGAAAGAGAAAAATAGTTTAGTGGAAATAGCCATCTTCAAGGCAGAAATACTACCCCAATCAGAAAAGATTTTGTTTGGACCAATGTAAAGTTTGTTTTACCGAGCCACAGAGTGGGTCATAATTCAAGTATATTTGGACAAACTTTTAGGTTCAAAGATGCCTAAATATTTTATGTGATCATGATATAAGGCAGATTTGAATTGCATCTGGTTATGAGGTTCTGATCCAAAGAAAGAGCTTTGGGTAGAATAAAATTGATGCTCAGCTCAACCACATTTTTATTGCTTGTTGGTATCCTGATTCTGTTTCATATCCTAACCAAAAAAATGTGTCAATTCAATCATTTGTTCTTCTATCCAATAAAAAAACTATGCTGACCTCGATGAGTGGCAAAGATCAAATTTGTAGGGGAAAAGGCAAGGTGTCATTTTCCCACTCACAATATCAATCTCCAGCATTTAATAATTAGAGAAACAACTGCAGTGGCCAACATGTTTTGACATGCAAAACGGCTGCATATGATTTGGAAAATATAAGGAAATTATAAATGTAATGAATAACACATGTTTACAAATGAACATTTCATCGAAACATTACTTTATGAGGTGATAGTGTTTCCTTAATTGAAATACGATGTTGTTTTTCTTTGGGGTAGATTATAAATGGTTTGTTTGTTTTTTAATTGTGAAAACTAAGTGAAAGATCCTGACAGCACTGTATATTCCAGGCAGGTCAAAGAGTAAGTGGGGTTGTGGAAGAACAAAAAGAGACTTCATCATATGCTGGTTGGAGCCTCTGGATAAATTTCAGCCAAGAGCCAGAGTTTTTGGATTAATTTGAGAAATAAAGTGCCCATAGTTTGAGCACCAGTGGTAGTGAAAGTACCCCTCTCCAACATTTCACAGATGAAAACTAGGACACATGTCAGAATATGCTTAAGATGGCAAAAATTGTTAGTGAGGAAGAATACACAAGCTAGGAAAGGCTGCAGCTGTATACTGTGTTTGCACTTTAAACTCAGTTGGCAACAATTGAAATAAGTCAAGGATAAAAGAGGCGAGTGGGAGGAGGAAAAACAACAACAACCACTCTGATCCCTATCTTTGAAGCAAACCCTTCCTCGTGTATCTTCTGGCGTCAGGTGTGCCCACCTTCCCTGATGTCTGGTCTCCTGCATTTTGGAGAATAGATTGGCTAACTAATAATAATAATAATAATAATAATTTTTATTTCTAGCCCGCCACTCTGAGCAAGCAATCGGGGCAGGTTACAACAAGAAGTTAAAACACAACAGTTAAAATAAACCAATCCCATCCCCATCTCCCACCCCTAAAAAAGGATTAAATCAACTGTAGTTAAACCATAGTAAAATACAAACAATATCGTATATCAGCAACAAGCCTAAGAGTTCTTGAGCTGTGTGGGACAGGCCAAGGACATACAGGAGAAAAACTGGAAAAACTCTAAGGCTTGGACTTGGAGCCAGAAGAGTTTAAGTGAACTCTAAAATATTTATTTATCCTGAGAGGCAGGCAAAGTCTCACCTGTGTCCCAGGCTGCTGAGAAAAGACAAAGTGGCTTCAAACAGAGTCAGGAAGCTACCATATGATCTTCTGGAGCCCCATTGTCTGTTTAGTGGTAGGGATTTGCACACATAGGTCTGAACAAATTCACCTGGTGGAATGATTTTGTGTGTGCAGATCACTCCTTTCCTCCTTGATAGGAACCACCAAAGTCCAAGAGGATGACATAGGAGTCAGAGCTGCTGATATTTCCCCAAGAACCTGGAGAATTCTAGCCAAGTGGCATGAAAAGGAGGCAGAGGATTAGTGGCTAAGGAGGAGCTATGCATGGCAGAGAAGGAATCAAGGAAAGGCCTGAAAAACTGGGAGACCAAGCAGCAGCAGCAACAGCAGCTTTCTGGGAAAAGAGAGCCAGGCTAGTGATCAAGCAATGAGAGGCATGCTTGCCCCTCCACCATAGTGGGAAGAGAACCTAACCGGGTGTCACCCTTCCTTTGGGGTATCACCTGGTTTGGTCCTCATCCTCCATGTCTGCCCAGCAATGCCACTAAATGGGAGGAAGCAAAAAAGAGGGTATTTACCCCCTCCAAATAAGAATACTGCTTAACAGTGAAATTTCCCTGCAGTCCCCACATTTTTCAAGCATTGCAGCCACTTAAACCATCAGCTGAGCATTTAGAAATATAGTTTAGGGATTGAAAGAGAAGGGACAGTCAAAGTTACGAAGAGACTGACAACACAAGAAGTATAAGTGTTCTGGGTAGCAAATGTGAGCATTCCAGGTGGGAACAAATTTTCAGTGTCTTCCTCTTTGCAATACCAAAAATTTAGGAAATTTCATTGGAGAGGGACAGAATTCTAATTTAGAGGGGCAACACCCTCATTTTGCTGCCCCAAAGCTGCATCCCTGCTAGGGGCTTTTTTGATGGGGGAAGCCACACAGTTTGCCAGCCATCACATACTGCTGCCTGAGGTGCTGCCAGCTTCACTCTAACAGTAGGACCACCTCTGTTGAGCTCCCATCAGTTTTGACCTCAGGCCCTTTTACATTACTCAATTACAGCATTATGATTCCACTTTAACTGCCACGGCTGCATCCTGTGCAATCCTGGAGTTTGGGATTTGGCAAGGTAGTAGAGGAGTTTTCTGGCTCAGAATTTTAAATACTACTTCCTAAATTGGATGGAAATATGGCAGTTAAAGTGAAATCACAGAACTATAACAGTAAAGTTTGAAAGGGGGCGAGGTTTTTAATAGTTGAGAAGACCTGCATTGAAGTGGAGGAGACTGCAAGTTCAATGGGTCATTTTGTTTAGTCGCCATTTATCTAAAATGTGTTAGAAAAGACCATAAAGTGACTTGAAATGACTTGAGTTGTAGGTTCTTATATAAATGTAAAACCTTATCTAATCTAAAAAAAGGAAAAGCTTTAGTGGTTCAGTTTCTAAAATAGATTGGTATTCAAGACAATCTCTTTCTTTCCAGTGTAATAATTTTGGAAAGTGAACAGCTAAAGCTTTTAATGTTCCCTTTTAAAAAGATTATATAAGGGTTTAGATTTCTTTGAGAACTAGTGGCTTGCAGTGGTTTATTTGACTTACAGCCTGTTATAACCTCACTGTATTCTCTAAGACTCATTTTAAAATACAAATTCATCCCAATTCTATGCATGTTGGCTGGGAAGAAGTTCTGGAATGAAGGTCTAGCTGCGTATCTCAGTAGAAATGTTTGGATTTCTTTAAATATAGAATAACATGGACCCTTTTCATTTATGCAAGTGGAATAAAATCAATATGGCAGGAAGGGTGCCCCTCCGTCATTGCTTTGAGTAAAAATAATTGTTGTGAAGCAGGGAGGATTTTGTTGTGAAGCTGGGAGCCAGTACTGGAACTTTAGAGGATCCTAACTTACATTGGGGCTTTCTAGATTGGCAAAAAGAAGTGTGTTCATGGCTGCATGAAACTCTAGCCTTTAGATGAGAAAAAGGGAAAGTGTGCCATGAAAACGCTTTTTTTGTGTTTTAGGGGAGAAGAAGCGCCTTTAAAAAGGTGCTGGTTTTCCCAGCTTCTTTTTTAAAAACTACGAAACAGCGCAGCTCCATCTAAAGGCTGTGGTGCAGCTGCTAAGCATTAAGGAAAAGGCAACTTCATGTCACACTTTCCTGCCAATCTAGAAAGCCCCATTGTTCTTGTGTGCCTTCAAGTTGTTTCCAACTTATGGTAATTCTATCATGGTGTTTTCTTGGCAAGATTTGTTCAGAGGAGGTTTGCTACTACCTTCCCCCCTTGAGGCTGAAGGCATGTGATTTGCCCAAGTTCACCCAATGGGCTTCATGGTCAAGGTATGAATTGACCCCGGTCTGCAGGGGTGTAGTCCAACACTCAAACCATTGTGCTGTGCTGGCTCATGGAGAATCTCTATGCATTGTTGCTTTCCATCTAATCAAAACAACCACAAAGGTTCCCTTGTGTGTTGTTGTTTCAACCTCCTTAGCATGCCTACAGTGTCGCTGCATCCATCATTTTATCACACCTAACTCAAATTCACTGACTGCTTCTTGCGGAAAGTGTGGCAATGTGGAACACGCTAACACAGTGTAGAGTAGGCAACACACAGCTTCCATGCAGCCTCCAAGACCTCTGCTGGCACCATTTGCTAATCCTGCCCAAACAGTGCCACCAAAATTGTTGGCTCTGCTGCAATGACTGACAAATCTGTGCCCCTGAAAAGTGATGCAGCAGCAGATGAATTTTGTTCACTGAGATGCCAAGGTTCGTCCCTGAGTAGCATCATGCATTTCTTCCATGTTACTAGGAATGGGGTGGGGAAAATATATCAGTTGTCAGAAGGATCTTAATAATGCTGAGCATTTAAAAAGTAATCTTTTTGCACTATAACACCTAGAGTTTCCTAGCCAGCATGGCTATACTGGTGGAGGAGTTTAAGGTTTGTAGTCTGAAAGCTCCAGTTATGGCAGAATTGTGCAGAAGATTACACTCCTGGTTACCTTCTGTCTGTCCCAATACTGCACCTTGTCAGATATAACCACAAAAATAATAGAATCGTTCATTTATGTCCTTCCCCATCCCAAGGATTTGAGGTAAACAATAATGACAACTTCCCTGTTACATTGATTTTAAAAACCACTTAGTCTGATATTTATGCAAGATACATCTCCAGAATCTTGTATGGCTCCAATAGTCTAAAGGTCTGCTATGGATGCTGACATCCATATCAATGGAGTGGTGAACAGGGTGACCAGACATCCTCCTTCTCCAGGACATGTTCTACATTTCAACCTTCTGTCCAGGAAGAATTTCAAAACCTGGAGCATGACTAAGAAACATGAATTTACATTTATGAGTGTTATAAGCTTTTATTTGGCCAAGTTTTAGATTTTTTCTTGAATGCTCTATATTTTGTGGTGCCTTGGCCTCCTTTGGACTTAGGACATCTGGTCACCCTGGATGGTGAATCCACCTGATATTTTTTCTGGACTTTGGGAAAGTTATCCAAAATGCTGAACACTAGTTTCAAAATAGATTCAACATATTGACTAGTTCCTTTAAAGTTCTGACTAAATGTCACAGCAGATTCACAAGTCACTAGTGCCAAAGATTTTCCACCCCAGACTGTGTTGTGTTTCTAATCTTGATTTGGAACAACAACAAAAGAGATGTGAGGGATAAAAATAAAAAACCCACCAGACTCCCCATTCCAATATTGCTTTCCCATCTCTGCTCTTTAGAAGTAGATGGCCAGGGGGAAATCACACCTTTACGATTTATCCTTGCTGTGGTGTTTTGGCACCGACTAAGTAACTTGGAGCTGCATTTCTGAAACCAGGATTATTGTGAAAGCACAGGCACACACATTTAAGTGATTCAGGTTTCAGCCAAATGGTCTCCCTGGCAGGCGATGGGGCATGTAAGCAGAATCCCTCACAGGAAACTGACCCCTCTGGACTCTGGCTGACCCAGTGCTGCAACCTCCTGCAGCTGGAGACAACGTTGTTATGGGATTGTGGCATCCACACAGCCCAGAGTTTATGGCTTGGATTATATGGTTTATCCCAAAGGGACTAATATATGAAAAATTCTTCCTTGGGCAGGGATTATGTTGGGTGCCCTCTTGCTCCTTTCTGAGCTTTGTGATCCAATGTTTAAATCTTCCTTGTGTAGTGCATAATAGTCAAGAAGCTACAGCAGAGTTTTAAAGAAGATATATATATATATATATATATTGTTTCAAATATGACTTTCAAATTGATTGTACTGCTGTTTCTAAGTATTTTTAGAAGTTCCTTCTCTCTTGTTAATCATTGATGAAGAAGAGCCAAAGAGGTAGCATGAGAATGGGTTTCTGGTGTTTGGCTGGCTGAAGGTAGAGTATGGAGAAAGGATATGAGCATGATAATAACTGTTTGATGTCTCCATCTGTTCCCAGTAACACAATAGCTAATTCCTGGGGCCTCTGCCCTTTGAGTGTGTAAGAACCAGAGTCTTTGCATTTATCTGTGGCTTATCTGTCACCTACCACATTTGATATTTCCAGCCTCTGCTTTCAATTATCAGTCATCAGAAAGAGCACTCAGTAATTTCCAGCGGAAACACTTGGAACCTTTGACCTGTGCTTGTCAGATAACCAAAAGTATTTACAGAAGATAAACTATCATTTCTTTGGTTTCAAGATGTAAACATATGTACTTTGTTCTGTGTCAGTTTACAGTAACCTCCATCACCTAGAGGTGGTTGGTGTTGGTTGACTTACATTCCTCCTTGTGCAGAGACCATAGAAATTCACATTAGCTACTCCCATCTTGCCCAATACATGACCCAATATATCTAAGATTTATATATACAACATCTTATATACCGAATTTAATTGGCTGTAGTGACATTTTGAAGTGTTTGAGCTATTGTAAGTATGAAATAACATACAGAGTGCATTTACATTGCAGAAACAGACTGCAGTTTGGCATAATTTTAAGTACTGTAACTCTATCCTATGAAATCCTGGGATTTGAAGTTTTGCCAAGTCTTTAGCCTTCTCTGTCCAAGAGTGCTGGTGCCTCAGAAAACTACCAATCCCAGGAGTCTGTAGGATGGAGCCATGGCAGTTAAAGTGACATCAAATTGCATTATTTCTACTGTTTAGATATTGTTGTTGTTAGCTGCCCTCAAATCGACCTCAACTGTACACAAGACATCTCCAAGACTGCTATCCTCTTCCTCCCTGCTTAGGTCCTTCAGGCTCAGGCCCATGGCCTCTCTGACTGAGTCCATCCATTGGACATGTGGTTTCCTTCTCTTTCTGCTGCCTTCTACCTTTCTTAGCATTATTGTCTTTTCTAACATTTTATGTTTTCTCATGGTGTGGGCAAAGTATGACAGCTTCAGTTTTGTCATCTTGACTTCCAGGAAGAGTTCAGGCTTAATCTGTTCTAGAACCCATTTGTTTGTTTGTTTGTTTTTGGCTGTTGTGGTATCCACAGCACTCTACTCCAGCACCACATCTCAAATGAGTTGATTTTATTCTTATCTGCTTTCTTCACTGTCCGGCTCTCACATCCTTACATAGGGATGGGGAATACAAAGGCTTGGGTGATTCTAACTTTAGTATTAAGTGTTATATAGTTCTTTCATAACTACCCTTCCCATTCCTAGACTTCATCTGATTTCTTGACTGCAGTCCCACTCTGATCAATGTTTGACCCAATGTATGGAAATTCTTTGACTATTTCTATTTTATTGTTACATAGGACAAATTCATGTAGTTCTTCCATGGCTGTTATTTTTGATTTCTTAATAATCAACATTAAGTCTACCTTAGCACTTTCTTTGTCTTTAGTAATTGTTCCAGATCTTTGTTGTTTTCTGCTAGTAGTATGGTGTCATCTGCTAGTAGTGTTGTTAATTTTTTATTTTTTTGCTCTGATCCTCACTCCTGCTGCCTCTGAGTTTAAGCCTGTGCTGTGTATAATATTTTCTGCGTACAAGTTGAATAAATACGGTGATAGTATACAGTCTTGCCTAACCCTTTTGCGAACTGGGAACCATTCTGGTTCTCCATATTCAATTCTGATTACAGTCTCTTTTCCTGTGTACAGGTTATGCATCAAGACAATTAGGTGAAGTAGCACACCTATTCGTATAAGAGCAAAGCATAGCTTTTCTTGATCTATGCAGTCAAATGCTTTGCTGTAGTCAATAAAACACATGCTGGTTTTCTTTTTGACCCTGAAGTTTTAGTATTTGAGTACAAAAAGAGAAACACTTGGGGAAGCAACCTGTTCAGACGCTAATCATTAGGGCAAATTATCAACCTAGTCAAGAGTCTCTGAAGCAATCTAGCTAATACCATAAACGGTTTAGAGATTTTATTGTTCCAAATGGTGTATAAATATAAATAAATACTACTCTGACTATTCCCTCTCCTTCCCAAAATAGAACTGCAGGTGTTAGTGATTAGCTGTTTTCATTTATGTGAACCAGAGTTTGCAAAATTACTTTTAAAAAGTAATTAATTCCTCTTATTCAAAACCCACTGGTGACCTTAGGCAAGTCACACTTTCTCAGCCTCAGTGAAAGGTAAATAATAAAAAAAACTTTCTGAACAAATATTGCCAAGAAAACCTCTTTAAAAGTTTGCCTTAGGGTCATCATGTTAGAAACAACTTGAAGGTATATAATAATAAACAAAAACGCATGATAGCATTTTAAAAGAATCCCATTGCCATTACATTGTAAGGTACACAAGTACCTCATTGCTCTTTTTTTTATTTATTTATTTTGGTAATTTTTGCTAAATATTTTTTGGTGAAAAGTATTAATAAGAGAAGTCCATAAAACTGGATAAATGCCTGTCAGAATTTCTCTGAAAAACTCTGAAAAGACTTTAAAATGTTGTAGAATCTCTTTAAAACTAGAAAGTGTTATTCATTCTACTGATAATGTAACTTTGGCCTGATACAGATGGGCAAAAAGGGGCATAGCCGCAGTGATACTGCATGGTCTGGAACCCTAGCATGTAATGACCACGATAATGGCATCATGACTGCCATGATGACGTCATGCATGTGCCATGTCCAAACAGCGTGGCAAGCATATGACATCTCCACACTGCCCCAGGCCGTTTACGGCAGCGGCACGAAAAGGAACTCCATTTCGGAGCTCCTTTTTGCTATGCACATCATTGGCACAGCAACTAAACAGCTGCATCAGTGATGCTGAGGAGAAAGGCGCCGGGCTGCCCCTTTCTCCTCCTGGCTCTGGCTGTCGGGGTGTCCAGGGACATGAAGCCCTTTTCCAGGCCATGGAGAAGCGACATTTTGCCACTTCTCTGTGGTCTGGAAAAATGCTGGATCAGAGCCACAGGGCTGCCAGTGGGGCTGCCCTGGCCCCAATCCAGCGCAAAAATGGGCACCTATAGACCACCTTTTCTGGGCGGTCTGTACTGGCCCTTTGTTCCCACTTGTCACTTCTCGCTTCCAAGCTCTGGTTTGAACTAGACTTACAACTAACACCAGCTGGATTGAAGCCTGTTGAACTCTTATGCCCATGATTCAGAAGCATATGATTCAGGCTGTGCTACATTTATTTCAACATCATGTCTCCATGACCTCCTCTTAATCCTTGAAAAGAATCAGGGAGGGTCCAAAGCTTGGCAAAATTAATTCTTTGGATTCATTTCCTAGAATCCCACAAAGAGCTAAGCATCCACTGGTCATGCTGGCTGCAAGAGAGATATAGTATAAATAGTAATTTTCTTAGGTGCTGGAACATTACTTTTCAATAGCACATCTCAAATATTTTGAGGATTCTGCCGCTTTTATTATTACTGTAACCATTATATTAAGTAAATATTGAAAGATCAAAGAATGCAATCAACTTCAAGTGCACTCATTTAAAAATATTGGCAGAAATTCTGTATCACCTACTTAGTTAAGTATAAGTTAAGTAAATTTCACTCAGGGTACATACCCACTGTAGAAATAATGCACTTTGGAACCAGTGTAATTGCCATGGCTCCATCCTACAAAATCCTAGGATTTGTAGTTTTATGAGGCACTAGCACTCTTTGGCAGAGAAGGTAAAAAAATTAAACAATTATAGTATATAACTATTGTGAAGGCGTGGGAACCACTTTACAAGCTTTGTAACATATTACAGTAATGAAGATTATTGACACTTGCTCTTTCGCCACAGCTATCAGAGTAGCCTCATCCTTCATTGCTAGAAATACTGGACTCTTTCAAACGGGAGGAATTTCTCCCAATTCCGAATGGAGCCAATGCGGATTCATGTAAATTCGCTTGTTTAGCGAATTTACCTGAACCCCTGCTCTGTTCGGAAGGCATTCGGAATTACTTCCCATTACCCGAAAATAACCCCCCCTTGCCCGAAATCGCGTGAGAAGCTTAAATTCGCAATAACGTTAAACCCATGATTGCATTCGGAGTGACTTCCCTTTTGCCCGAATTTGCGTGAGAAGAATTAATTCGCAATAACGTGAAACCCCAGGATTGCGTTTGGATTGCCCTTGGATTATACTTCCAATTTCCCACGTCTGAAAGAGTCCACTGACTGTTATTAATCCAGTGTTGCGATCAAATGCACAGCAAGAAAGCTATGTTTTAAAAAATCTGATAGAAGATACTAAGCATGACTCTACTCTTAAGTTAAGAAATAATAGCCATGCCTTTATTGAGGGCTTCCCTTTCCCATTAAAACAAATAATAAAAGCCAAAGGTCACTAGTGTCAAGAATAAAAGTATATAACCAGTCCACAGAGCCTATGCCTTGTTAGTTTCAACTTCAGTTTATGGTCCATATCCAACTCACTACAGAACCCAGAGACTCTTCCAACATCTGCATAGTTTCACCTGTCTCTAAGGACAAGGATAAACAGCACTGAGTATCACCTGCTTACTAATGGCTCCCAGCTCTACAGACATTAAGGACTTTGTTTAATGGGATTCCTTCCGTCCACAGAGTATCAAAATGGAACCTATGTAATCTTCTTATGGCTTTCCACACCATTTTTCTCAAGATGTGCCTGATCTTACAAAACAAAACAAATTTATATTAAAATATCAAGTAATGTAAAATTTCAGCATAAACACAAGAACATGTTTAAATACATTAGGCCCTTGGTATTCTCTGAGGTTTGATTCCAGGACCTCCTGTGGATACCAAAATCAGTGGATGCTCAAGTCCCATTATATTCAGTGGCACAGTAAGATGGTGTTTCTTATATAAAATGGCAAAATCACAGTTTGCTTTTGGGAATTTGTATGTTTTAAAATATTTTCAAACCATGGATGCTTGAACCATGGATTTAAAAAAAATCTGTGGATATGGAAGGCTAGCTGTAGATGGATCAAGTGGCAGACCCCATAATGTGGTATTACAAGTGAGTGAATTTTTACATGTTGTTCATGTGCTTATATTGCTCAGAACACCAGTGTCAGTGTTACCTAGGATTGCCAGATCACAACTACCGCAAGCCTCAAGATTTCAGCACCAAGACCTGAGGCCGAAGAACAATTCATTGTGATGTCAAAGAGGAGGGCTGTTATTACAAGCAGCAGCCCTGGTGGTATTATTGAGTATGATGCATTAAGTATCAACCACACCTGCACAGAATATGCGCCTCTAAACAAACAAAACAAAACAAAGTTTAACAAATGAGGAATACATATATACATATACTATTCAAAACACTGCTCTTGTCCTGAGAATCACCCCTCAACAGGCCAAGACAGGGAATAGGGGCAAGGCCATGAGAGCAGATCAGGGAATTGCAGTGTTATAACATGAGAACTGAGCAAGCATGAAAACATGGTCATTTTAATGCATTGTATCCTGTTAGCAAATCATGAGTTCATGTAAGACTTAGTAACTTCCTCTCTTTTTGTTCAGACTCTGATTTCTGCAATATGTGCCAGCTGCAAATAATTCTTACTTGGAAGCAGCGCTAAATAAGAACAATTAACTTTCGGTAATTTGCATTTTGCTCACAATGTTATTCCATCAGCAGGAACAATAATATCTCCTGTTTTTCTAGCTCTTCTATCTGCTTTCTGTCTTCTACAGTGTTGCTCTCTTGTCTTCTGAACTGTTGAAAATAATCACTATTTTCCCTCCTCTGATCTCATAAGATGTAGATTCCTGGGTGATGTTTAATGTTTAATTCAGGGATTGTGATTTGAGTGTTTGCCTAATACGCTGTTGCCCCTTTTAGTTGTATTTTAGAGTATTTTAGGGCAACTGTCGGGGGGGGGGTGCACAGAGGGCTGCACTAGAGCCATACCCTTAATTTTGTGCTCTTCCCAAATACCTTTTGCACCCCTCCCATTTTTGGGGGGTGTGCATGCGATTTTTATTTATTTATTTGTTTTGCTCTGAAACAGGGAAAAAATGACAATGATGACCCTTATGCTGATGTGTGCATGCATGCTACTTCTCTGTTTTGCCATATTTTCTGGTCATTTCAGCTTCATCTAACCTTTTTGTACCTACAGATTTGCCAATTGAAGAATGATTGCACTTTCTGCTCTAGTCGCTTCCTCTCTTGAAGGTGGAAGGAAGGCCTCGGTAGGCCTTTAAAACGTCAGGGAGGGCAATCCTCAAAATGTCAAATATGGCTAGTAGCACTCCCCCAGAAGCTATGGGATGTTTGGGGTTGAAATTATTCTTTTCTCAAATTTGGGGCTTAGGGGTGTGTTATCTGAGGACTACATTCTAGCCACCCACTTTAAAGCGTATGTGGTATTGTTATTATGTGTTCTTATGTTGACTGACATACAGAAATTGTACAATAGGGTTTTCTTGACAAGGTTTATTCAGAAGGGGTTTGCCATTGCCTCCTTCTGAGGCTGGGAAAGTGAGACTTGCCCAAGGTCACCCAGCATGTTTCCATGGCAGAGTGGGGATTCAAACCCTGAACTCTCAAAGTCCTAATCTAACACTCAAACCACCACACTGTGCTTGCTTTCTCTTTAAAAAAATATACTGAATGTCAAATTAACGGTTGGTGTTGGTATTGTTGTTGTGGTTAGCTCCTGTCATGTAGACTGTTTGCCTAATACCCTGTTGTCCTCTTTGCCTGTATTTTAGAGCTAAGCTTGACAGATTAACCATAGATGCTTAAATTTATGCCTTATTTTTTATCTTTTTTTTTCCACAGTGGAAAGAGATAAGGATTTTTCCCACCAACGGCGACATTACAAAGAATTCCGATTTGACCTGACTCAGATCCCTCATGGAGAGGCAGTGACAGCAGCTGAATTCCGGATCTACAAGGATCGAAGTTACAGTCGATTTGAGAATGAAACCATTAAGATTAGTATTTACCAAATCATCAAGGAGTACCCAAACAGGTGCTTTTTCTTCTAATAGTATTTGCAATTATTTCTTTGCTTTCAGCAATAAGGGGCCTGACCTTTTCCTGAGGGACATATAATAAATGAGACAATATGATGATTAAAAATTAATGCCATATCATGATTTGCAAATAGAAACCAAAACATGGTTTATGTGTGGTGGCAGTTAAGCTAGGAACTGAAACAATGGTTCAAATTTGGTTTGCAAAACACAGTTTATGGGCTAATTGAACCAAGAAACCATGGCTTTAGCCCTATAACCGTAACACATAAAATGATTTGGAGTATGAATGAAATTTAACACACACCACGGTTTGACATTATGCCTAAACCTATTCCATATTTTGTGAAAGTTTACTAGATGTCAGAAAGGCTTCCATGCAAAAGATTATTTTTATATCTGAGACATAAAATCTTTATTTTTCATAGAATGCAAAACAATTTTCAGCTGTCTATTAAAGGCATTATCACAATATGGGTTTTTGAAATCATCATAATATAATAGAAAAAGCAATAGGATATTGATGCAATGGGGCACATTTGCTATACATTTTTAAAAGGATAAAAACCAAAAATAACAATATTAAGAGGAAGGCTCATTTAGATACAGAAAAGCTGTCAGGAGCAGCATTGGAACCATAAGAGGGTAAAAGTAATGCAGCAGAAAGACTGATACAGCACACAGACAAATGGTAAGTTAATGTTCATCCTGACCAGAGTTTGCTAAAGTCATTTTTGGGAAGGCTACAATTGCCAAAATCCACAGCTAGCATGACCAATGGCTGGGGTGGGGTGAGGTTCTAGGAGTTGTAATTCAAAACAGGTTAACATTTCCAAGGTCTAATCCTTGTTCTAAAACATTTAAACTCATTCATTAAATCACCACAAAGGCTGTTAAGTCCATCAGTTGACTTTTGTCCACCAAGGATCCATGCCACACATAATTTTTTATCTGGTATAACAAAAGTGCTGGCAAATGGGGGGAAATGGTTTTACCTGTGAATTTTCCTTTCTGACCCTTGAACTAGACGGATACCCATCTCACCTGTGTTAATGATTTCTAGGATTGTGACAATGCTTTCATGTTAGTATAATACAATCTTTCTCTTTACTGGTTGGGAATCCGATGCATATTTACTCACATGGAAGCTCCACTAATATTTCCCCTAGAACTTCTTGTCCAAATCTGTTTCCTTGTGACAATGTAAAAGCAAAGGAAATGTAAGCAAAGTAATATCTGTGGAAACAGGATTTGTGACAGAGCAGATTAAGATGGCAGAAGTTGAGAAAGAGAACCTGTTGTCCACTTCTCAGAGTGGCACTGTAGGAAAGCTAGTTACTGACCTGGGTTCCATATAGCAAGATAGTTATCTCAGTTGTCTACTTACAGCTGTTGGTTTTGTGTTCCTTCAAGTTCTTCCAAAACTTATCAGTGATCACAGGGTTTTCTTGGCATTATTTGTTCACAGTGGGTTTGCCGTTGCCTTTTTATGGAGTTGTCCACATGGGCCAAAAGGCCCATGTTCCCCCCCCCCCCACCCAGCCTCACATTAGACAACACAGACCAAAATTGTGGGGCCAGGATTGAGCCAGATCCTAAGAGACTGGATCTGGCTCAATCCTGGGATAAACAACCTTTACTCTGGGTAATTTGACCTCTGGTTTACTGAAGAGCCCCCCCATCACTGCCTTTGAGGGAGAAATGGGGTACCTGGCTATTTGGGTGCAGCCATGCTCCCCATTTTCACATCAGACAGGTGACAGGAGTCTTCTGAATTATGGCAAAATAAAGTAAGGAGCTTGTGCTATAGCGGGTCCTAGGTCAGAGCAGAGATGGGTGTGTAAAAACCTGCACATGCCTATGCTGACCTAGGGACTGACGCAGGTGAACACAAGGGCCAAAATAGCACAGGCACAATCCATGCTATCTTGGTCCATCTGCTCAGTCTCTCTCAGGTTGGAAGAGTCTGACTTGCAGAGATCATCCAGTGGGTTTCCATGGCCGAGTGGAGATTTGAATCCTGTTCTCCAGATTCAGGGTCCAACGCTTAAATCACTGTACTATACTATGGCCCATTTTAGATTGGCAAAAAGAGGTGTGATGAAGGCTGCATGAAAGCCCAGCCTTTAGATGAGAAAAAGGGAAAGTGTGCCATGAAAACGCTATTTCGGCGCTTTAAGGGAGAAGAAGCGCCTTTTTTAAAAAGAGCGCTATAGCGCTAGTGCATCTAAAGGCTCAGGTGTAGTTGCACAGTTAAATGGGGCTCTGTCTCTTTAAGGCACCCATTTAAAGGCAGCGATAGAGGTGCGGATTATAATGGATCGTGGGTTGGGAGCATGTGTGGTGTGGACTTCACTTCTAATTAAAACGCTCAATGCCCTGCAAGTGTAAAAGCTGGGGTTTAACCGCGCAGTTTTTTAAAGCTCCCAAACCCTAGCTCCACCCCTAATCCAAACCCTAGACATGCGCAGTAGGGACTCTGGGATGCCGTTACTGTTATTCTACTGTGGATAACATGTCAATTCATTCACAAAATAAGGGGGTTCATTCATGATGCACCAGTGCAACGGCACAGTTTAAAAAGGCAGAGGAACCGCAGTGATAAACCACTGAACTTTTAAAAATTTTTTCCTTGCCGGCTGCAAACTGCGCAATTGCGCAATTGTGCAGTTCCCAGCAGGCAATGATAATGTCGCTGTATTGTGTACCTGCGCAATTGCGCAATTTGCAGCCGGCAAGGAAAATTTTTTTTAAAGCGCGGCTAAAAGCCGCGTTCATTGCCGCCCATGTAGCTGCTCCGCCTGTGTTTGTAGCGTTTTGACAGCTTCCCATGTAGCTGCTGAGCCACAGAAAAGACCTCAGATAAGTCGTTCCCAAACCCCTCAGTCTAGCAGCCCTGTACCTTTTAAATGCACACCTGGGGCTTGCAGTCTAGCTGCTAAGCATTAAGGAAAAGGCAACTTCATGTCACACTTTCCTGCCAATCTAAAAAGCCCCTTTTTATTGCAGCTACTTACATATAAACCATGGAGAATATTTTGGGGACCAAGCTGCTCTCATCAGTGCTCAAAAGACTCTTGTTATGATTAACAGAGCTTGCATACACACAATCGTTTTGCAGTTTATATGCAATAATACATTCTCTGAGAAGACACTTAGCCTCCCAGTGATACATAGATTGGAATATCCCTTTAAAAAGGTAATTCATTGCACTTTGCTTTTTTTTTTTTTTAAAAAAAGTAGTTTATCAGTGTTACACATTCACACATCCTTCATTGTTGCTATAGCACATTTCTTTCTATTTACCTCTTTAGCCCTTAAAATGTTTTTTTTTTTTTAATTCAGAAAGAGGTCTCAAATAGAAGTTAAAGATTTCTTGCAATAACATTTTAAAGCAATGAGGGAACATTACTCATTACAGCAACCCTAACCTCATATTACAAGCATTTTTTCCCCTTTAAAGTAACATTATTAGGTCTTTGGTTTTTTAAAACAACAATGTGCAATAATGTCAAAATTCTGGTCCTTCAGGTGTTTTGGACTTCAGCTCTCAAAATCCCAGACCATTAGCCAAGGTCGGTGAGGCTTCTGGGAGTTGAAGTCCAAAACATCTGGAGGGCCAGAGTTTGGACATCACTGTGTTAGAGAGAACATCTTAACTTGTAGTGTATTATTTCCAAATTTTGCACCCAAAACTTCATGAAAGATTTGAAGGACTTAAATGTGGGGCATGACACGCCCCTCTAAGGTACTGTATCATGAGATATTGCATTCTTTTTGGGTCTTAGTCAGTCAATTGTTGATTCTATTTGACCAAAAGCCATACACACCCCAAATCCAATACCGTCCAGTAAAAGAATGTATACATATATGTACATGTACATCCATATAGAAATTGAGATTAATTAATCCCCTGCACATTCTTTAGCAATACCTTTCATATAAGAAGCACAAATACTTATATCTGCTTTAGCAAATAAGGATGTTTTAACATATCTAACATATGGGTCACAGTAACCTGCATGGTTTCATGTAAGAGCTCTCACCCTGTAAAGAAGCCAAAATCTGTCCCAAGAATTTCATCCTGGGGTTTTAATAAAGCTAGTGATAGTGTAAATAGTATGAAGCATCCTCTACCATGCCATCTGACAGACATTGGCCTAGTTTGGAAATATTCTGTAAATGCAATTCTCAAAAGGGCAAAGGGGCATTTGTAAATACTGCGCTCTCACATGATTTGATTTCAACAGATGATACCAATGGGAAAAGTTGAAGATTTAATTGAAACTATGGCTACATCGGCACTGCAGAAATAGTCCAGTTTGACAGTATGTTAAAGTACTCCCATGGCTCAATGCTATAGAATCTTTGGATTTGTACTTTGTTGTGGCACCTGAGCTGTCTGAAAGAGAAGCTTAAATGTTTCACAAAACTACATTTCCCAAAATCCATAGGTAGCATTGAGCCATGACAGTTAAAGTGGTGTCAAACTGGATTATTTCTGCAATTTGGGTGCAGCCTTGAAGTCCTGATCATTATCTGATTTATAGATCCAGTCCCTCATCTTGTTTTTAACTCCACGAAGGATAAAAAATATCTGTTGAAAGGGTTTTAGAGATTAATAAGTCTTCATATAGCTTAGTCCAACCACCTTTCTTCCATTGTTCACCTAAACAAAGCTCAGTGAGTCAGTCTTCTGTCATTTCCAAGACCCTTTTATAATACAAAAGGGCTGCTGTTTCAGCCCTAGCTTTTACAGATACCACACATGTCTCTGTCCTGAGGACCACAGCTGGAGCCCCCAGTGCCAACAAGTTCCTCAAAAACTTGTTTTGACAGCCCTCCAGATCATTCAAGCCACTGTGTCTTATCCCCCAGATTTCAGTACCATATTGCATTTGAGCAACTACTTTCCCTAGAAACACTTTCCATGCTAGAAGTACTAGCCTAATTCCTCTAGAACAGAAAAACTGCAGAATAGCATGGGCTGACTTCTGTGCTGATCTGAATTTTTGTAGCTCAGTCTAACAAGATTTTTTCCTCATCAAAATGTACCCTAATACTTAAATAAAGGGACCTGTTCTATTTTATTTCCACCTAAATTCTCTGTTGTTCTCTCTCCCAACTGTCAGGCACCACCAATTCTACATTTTCCTTATCAGTCAGGTTTGGAACCTGTCAACGTCTTAATTCCCAAGTTGTTTTTTTATTATTATGTTTAAAAACTTAAATAGATTCTTGAGGAGCTGCTGATGCAATTACAAAAGTGCACTATGGGATCCTCTTTCCCCATGTCTATTTGTTGCTGTATTTTATTCCCTGCCTCGATCCATGGGGAGAGGTGAAATAATAACACTAACAACAACAACAACAACAACAACAACAACAATAATAGCAGCAGCCACCATCACCACCATCATCCTTTCTGCAATCAAAATAACATCCGCACATTTTTCCTTATAAACTGTGTATATATTGTAAAGTATACATAGACCTTCAGGTTGTCCAATTCCCTTTTCTCAGGAGAAGATGGAAAAATTACCCACAGGATAGGGTTACCTACCTCTTAACCTAATACCTCTTCTAAAATCAAATCCACAGCTTCCAGGTTTTATATTATAATAAAAAAAATTCCCAATACAACAACAACAAAATATTGATCATGGATCCCTTGACATAACATATAACAAAACTTCTGATAAACGTTACCCTGGCATCTACCATTTGAAATTAAAGGCAGAGACCACACACGGTTGAACTTCCTCCATACAGAAATAGTCCTTGAACTCTGAACCTTTTTGAAGAGAGGGCTAAGTGAAAGTCTTTCTCTTTGACAGGTTGGTTTTTATTTTGAACGCTGGAACATATGGTTACAAGATCTTCCTCCCTACCCCATCTGTGATGGAGAAGGCACAATCTAGAAACAGGTTTCTTACCTCATTGAGAGTCAGATTTGAGTCACTACTCATCACAGAACTTGGCATGTTTCCTTCAATGGGACATGCTCAGAATGACACCTTGGGAAAATATTTTTGCAGAAAGGATTACAACTAGACCCTCTCAGCTAGCATGTCCAATGGCCCTACTGGCTTAGAAATTCTCAGAAGTAACTTTTCCAGGCTCTACTCAGAATTGGAACTAGCTTGTGTGTGTTTTCACTGCTATAAATGGAAGTCAGTACTGTGTCAGTTAGCTGCTCTTTGATGGGGGTTCTCACCTTGTGTACCATGGGGGAAAGGGTCATCCCCAAACACTGAACACTTACCTCTATACTGCTGTAGTGCAGAGTTTCATGTCAGCCTTCAATAGAGTCTGTGTAGCCCCAGCAACTGCCCGTGAACGTCATACAGTCTGGCAAGTATGGGGAAAAAACGGCTATAGATTTGGATTCAGAACAGAGCAGTGGTTCCTAATACCAGCATGTCTGTTTTCAGCCTCTACCTGGAGTCTTTTTCTCCTAGTGGTTGGAAGGTTGAACAACCCATCTGTTGTACTGCTGTCCAGTGAGGGTGCCAGAAGGAAAATTCACAGGTATCCAATTTTCCAATTTCATCATGTAAATGATTAGTTAAGTTAAGCGTTATGGATGAGCAAATGCAGGGGATTACATGCACAATTTAAATGACCAGTTTTAAAAAAAATACACTTTGCCCTAAAATATGAAGACGACAAGCCAAGTTTAATTTAACTGCAACAAGGGATATACTATATGGCTCAACTCTATTTATTTTTACAGAACCAAGAGCGACGTTTATTTTCTTGATCTATCTGCTGTGTAGGACTTTTGTACATGTTAGTGGGATAGCTGGTTAGGCATATTAAGCTATGAATGGATGTTTAGATTTGCCACATTCATGCTCATCACCATAAGTCATTTTAATAGAAATATTCCATTAGTTAGAAGTGGATCAAATGATAACCTTAGGTCTGCTCTTTCCAGAAGTATGTGGGAGTGATATATCCAAAACATCTAAGCTACGAACCAAGCTTAAGTTCTCTCTCTCTCTTTTAAGTTCTCTCTCTTATTTATTATTTTTGATGTATTTCTGTATTGCCTCCCAGCCCACAAGGGCTTGTGAAACAATGAACAAATTAAAATAACCCATAACAATACAGTGATATTTTTTAACACACATACAGATTAAAATGATCTTTAAAAACTCCTAAAACAATCCTAAAACTCAATGTAAAACAGTATAAACAGGGAAATTTCAAACATTAAATGTCATGTGAAACAGTACTGTTTTCAGTGACTGCTGGAAACTTAAAGGAAATTGGACCAGCCTAACTTCCTTCATTTGGGTGTTCCACAGTCAAGGCATTGCTAGACAGAAAGCCCTGCTATGTGTATCCACCAACCTAATTTCACAAGGTGTTGGGACACATAACAGGGCTTCCTCTGAAGATCTCAAATTTCTAGAAGACTTCATTTAGGAGGAGGTGGTGGTCTCTTTGAACAATCTCAGAGAAGCCAGATTTTAAAATATTTTTAATACAGCCTCCCTAGCAAACCAAAGAAATATATCGGGGGAGTTTTCTCTATTAATAATAAAATATATATAATATCCTAAAGTACCATTGGTGTGTTCCAAAGTTGAAGTGTGGCTTTCATGTCTCTCTCCTGTTCTCCACATGCTCATTAGAATTCCTCATAAATGTATGGAATATTTATATGCGCACAGATTTGTATGCTAGATATCTGAAAATCTTAGCACAACAGACCTGTCAGAATGTTGCCAAAAGACACAATATGGACAATGTTTCCTCTTTCTGGAAAGGAGATGTTTAGGATATTTATGAGCCAACGGTGACAATGTGAATGTTTTGGGGAGTTAAATTGAAGTAACCTGGCTTGACTGATTTGTAGATCACAGCCTTAATTTTCAAAAGAGGGAACTGAGATTACCCCCCCCCCCTTTTTTTTTCTTTGCTATTACAAGGCAAAAGGAAACATTTTACTGACAGATCACTGGTGGAAGAAAAACTAAACCCTTGACCTAATTACTACAAATTTCTCAATGTCTTTTCTTTATTTTCTAAATTAGGGATGCCGACCTCTTCCTGTTAGACACAAGACAGGCTCAAGCATCTGATGTTGGCTGGCTGGTGTTTGATATCACTGTGACCAGCAATCACTGGGTGATTAATCCACAGAATAATTTAGGATTGCAGCTCTCTGCAGAGTTGGCAGATGGTAAGATATGCTGATATATCCCAGTTTTGAAATAGACCCCTCACCCCACCCCAGTATCTTGTTGCTGAAAACTAGTATACATTTTACATTTCACATCCCTTGGGGAAAATATCTGGACTGAATCTGGGTTTAGTCATACTGTGAGTTGACCCACTGAAATCAATGGGGCTAACTCTGGTCCTGGATGCAACCTTCTATAAGCTGCATCCCTACAGTAGTGGTGAGACGTGGGAAGGGGTAGTAAGTGGTACCACTTAGCATGTGGTTCATATTTAGCAGTTCTCTCTGTGTCAGAGCAACCGAGTCATAATGATGACTGGCAGCAGTCTTATAAACACACTTTTATGGATGTAATAATTCAAAAATCATAATTTAGATAACCTCATTAGACGCTTACACTGAAGTGAATGGAAGTGAAGGCTACTACTGCCATCTGTTCAGAACAGTCAGTTTAGAAACTTCCCTTGCTTTTTATTGTTCCCCCCTACTAGCATTCTTCGAAGAGATAGCCATGTTAGTCTGTCACAGCATAGAAAGGAGAAAGTGCGGGGCGGGGGGGGCAATCTAGCCGCTCCTTGAAGACTAACTGATTTATTTTAGCATGAGCTTTTGCAGAATTCAATCCACTTCTTCAGCCTCTCTGGAATGCTTTATTGAGAGCTGGAGTGAAAGGAAGCTATCGCTATTAGAAAGATGGGATGTAAATCTTTTGTTGTTGTTGTTGTTCCTGTTTGCAAGAATGAAAAGTTCACACTGTTTTTCCCCCTGGTAGATGAGATTATCTGTATTTTCCTGCATTTTTCACATTCTGTGACTTGTTTGTGAAGAATTCATGAAATAACAGCCTTGACAGACTGGCAAGAAAGGCCAGCATCAGGGTGGAGTGGTGGCATGGCATCCATACAATACATGCCCAGACTCTGCCCCTATGTTGGCATGATGTCTTGTGCCCCACTACATGGTGGACGGCATCACAGAGGTCCTCTGGTGCTGCATCCAGATGATGCAGTGCTAAAGGAGCACCAAAAAGCTGCAGTGCCAGTGGCTATGCCACTTTTTCAGTGGCACAAAAAGAAGCCACTTTTTGTGACTCTGTTTTGCACTGCAGAAAGACCAGATCAGGGCTGTGGCATGTATTGTCACAGCCCTGATCCAATGCTAAAAGGGGCAGTCTCTTCAGCCCCAAAGTTTGTGTTTTTTGTCCCAGGGTGTGTTGAAAATAAGGGTTTGTGCACACAATACACTATGTTTTATGTAAAAATGTTGGGTTTAAGCAAATTACATGATTTTTGTGCAAATGATTTTTTTGCACAAAAAGTCCCAAAGTGTACAAAATCTAACAAAAGTTTATTGTTTCTATCAATGGGGTGTCTCATGCGTTATGACAAACTTTCTTATGAAGGATTGTCATGGACTATGACTATTTTTATATGTCTAGAAGAAAGCCAGATATTATCCAGGGCTGCCAGTTACTGACTCTCTAACTTTTATAAAGTATACCAAATTTATCTAGGCAGAATAATTTTTTTCCACTTTTTATGGACCACATACTTTCCAGTCTTTTTATTTTATTAGGACCCACTCTGTTACTATGGATGCCTAAGTAATTCATACTAATAGGAAGGGACATGATTTTCATCTTCCAGAACAGAAGGCAAATTGGATTTTGCATTTCTTTGGATGTTGTGATAGAGGTCTTGTCTCACTTTTTTTCTGTACAGAAGATGCTATTTCTTATGTAGAAAATGCTGTTTTCTGTGCAGAATCCCATGTGTTAATTGTCACAGTATAAAATATACTACAGACAGAAGTAGATTCCACTGCAATGTTTCTGATGTGTGCAGGACAATTTTTGGTGCTCATGTTAACAGTGTTGTGAACACAAAAAACTATGGGCTGATATAATATAGTGTGCATATGGGCATGTCACCTTTACTGTGCTCTCAGAAGAGTGGTTCATCTATAACTACAGAAGAATGACTAAGGAGCAGAATATAAAACCAAGATGAATGCAACAGCAGAGAATAAAATATTTCTGCATATAAAATCATATTAAAAACAGCAGCTGTACAATAAATAAATAAATAGCTTATGACCCTGAAGTGATGGTATGGCAGCTACTTTCTGGCTTGGCTTGTGAAGACTGATTTTAAGCTTTGGTGAATTAAAACAGGATTCTTTATGTGCTTCCTTTGGGATTATGGTTCTTAACTGTAAATCCTTTGTTACACTAGCAGCAGAGAAAAATAGTTGGTATAAAATAACAATATATTGAAAACAACTATGGGAAAATTACACTTTGTGTTTCATGTTTCCCCTGTTGATAATGTTGAAAGGCCATGCCATTGGAACCCATTTTTCCTTGGTGATATTTGGTATCGCAGGCATCATTTTTGATTGAAATGGAGCTCAGTTTCTGCTAAAACCACATTTTATATTGAATTGTGGGTCTAAAGAGCAACATAACACATATGGAAGCTGTCAACATATAAAGTTTAGTTTCCCTAGGGCTCTACTAAATTAAGAAAGGAGCATTTAAAGAAAAATCTCCTTTCCAAAAGTCTGCATATATCTTTGAAATACTCCTCTGGGTTCCCATACATTTTCATTTTAGGCTTTTGATGTTTGAAAACCTTTTTAATCTCATACCAGTAACGGTCACTTTCACACTGATATAAGAGGTGAGAGACAAGCTGATGAACTGCAATATAAAATTCATGCATACAGAAACTGTCTGGGAAAAACACACACATCCTATATAATTTCTCCATATGCAAAAGACATCCCTGAAGATTTCTGAGATTCTTCAGTGTAGTAGCACCTGTGTTTTAATATAGAGATATAGCTAAACTTTAATTATAACATATTCCCATGGCACACTTTTTTGGATGGGATGGAGACACAAAAAAACAGCACATTTCTTCCTAAATGGCATGTACAGGATGAACTACATTGAATTATTAATATTACTTTTAAATGTGCTACAGTTGTAGTCTACGTTTCCTCCTGTGATCTCATGGTTTTGTACTCCGCACTTTATGTTCATAACAAATTGTGAAGGAGATAATAAACTCTCGATTTAGAACAGGGATCTCCAAAGTCCTTGTCCAGCTCTCTGATCAGTACACTAGCTTTCAGTCAGATGAAGAGTTGATTGATTTGGGAAGTGTCTGTGGACCATGAGTCATTCACACTACACAATTATAGTGCTATTATTCCACTTGTGGTTTGATGAGGCACAAAGAAGCTTTCTGGCTGAGAACACTAAATGCCTCTCTCAAAACAGCCAATCCCATTATCCCCTAGGTTGGAACCATGGCAGTTAAAGTAGAATCATAGCACTATGACTATGTAGTGTGAATGGGCCTCACGTAACTGCTTTATCACACTAGGGGGCAAACAGGATTTAAATGAGAGTGAAACAGGAAATGTCCTGTGATAAACATAGGGCATTTCCTGTTTAACTCTCATTTAAATCCTGTTTGCTCCCTAGTGTGATAAAGCAGTCGGTGAGGCTAAGGGCAAAAGTAGCTGAGACAAAAGGAGTTCTGATTGGATTTCCCATTGCTTTACATTTTTGTAAATAGCTGTGGAAGTAGGTTGGTGACACTTGTGAGGATGGTCAACCCACTCTCCTGTTCTCAAGATGAAAATCACACACACACAGGTGCTATTTGTCCTCTTAGGAAAAGCGTGTGTATGTGTATGTTCTCTTTGAGGGAGCAAATAGTTTTGAGAACAAAGATTTTTCACTGGGGAAGTGGAAGGGGGGAATTAAATCCTCCAGGTTCCAATCTAAATCTCTCCCACCCACCCGCCACACACCATTGTTTGGTTTTAAAAACACACAAAATTTTAAAGAGATGGGAGAGTTGATTATAGAGAGGAGTTTTCTGGTTTCACAGTGTGGGAATTGTCCCTAAACCATGACAATTTCTCAAGGGAAGGCTGACATGAGTTATTTGCTTGTCCCCTCTGGTTTGATGTCTGTCTCACTGAAATGATTTAAATGCTAAGTACCACCTTATGGTATTTGTGAATTGTACTTTCTGGCGTCTATGCCTTGTTCTATTTATTTTATTGTGTTTCTGGGATTTTCTATTTATACAAACTTCATCTTCCCTCTTCCTGCATACCAGTAATTAATCTTCTGTTTGCAAGTTTCTTAAATACCAATGTGTGTTTCCTTCCTTGGAGTCAATTCACAGTAGCCCACCAAGTTCGCATCGTATATATCTCATTTATTACACCCAGCATTTTATTTCTTTTCCCTCTCAGCCTTGCTGAATATATGGCCAGCTCTGTATATAAACTAGATTATAAACATTTTGGGACAGGGCCCAGATGCTTCAAATCTTTCTTGATGAGAACGCAACTCCATTTGAACATTGTAAAAACACTGTAAACATTGTAAAAACTCAATTGTAACAAATAGTTAAGGTAGCTTTTGATCCCATTTAATATTGCACACAAGAAAAACTCAGTTTGATCATATATAGAGGATTATGGCATTTCAAATATAACTGTATTTATTCATAAGGAGGAATATCATCACCCTTTCTGTTCTTTCAGTGGAATGATTCATTCAGAACTGTTATTTACTCTGCATGCTGTCATTCTTTTGTGATCAAACTGGTATGAGACTCCCACATACCATTAAAGGCTGAAGTGTGTTAAATTGGAATGGTGGGTCAAGTATTTCAGGGGCACATTTTCTGTAATGATTATAATATATCATGTACTGAAAGAATGTGTAGACCATTCTCCTGAAATATTCACAAATCTTTCAGGAGGTTTCCCCTAAATGATATCTTTTCTTACATCATTTCCACTATGTACAGATAAGCTACAAAGGACCTCTGTCAAATTAATTTTGTTTATTCTGATTTGAGCCCAGAGTAGAAAATCCGTTCAAAAATATGGCTAAGGCTGCAGTTCTGTATCCCCTTACCTGGGAGTGAGCTCCATTGAACTTAATGGGTTTACTTCAGAATAGACACAAGTAGGCTTCCACTGTGTAGCTTTCGCTTTCAGCAGAGACTGGAAAAGTCATGGTTTTTAGAATCATAGAATCATAGAATTATAGAATCACAGAGTTGGAAGAGACCACAAGGGCCATCCAGTCCAACCCCCTGCCATGCAGGAACTCTCCATCAAAGCATCCCTGACAGATGGCTATCCAGCCTCTGCTTTAAGGCGTACAGTTCTCAGAATCTCTCATACTTGTTGGGGGATTCTGGGAGCTGTAGTTTAAAAAAAGTCATTTCCTCAAGCTCCGAGTGCATCTCTTGAAGCTAAATTTAAAATCAATGAAACTTATGGCCTAAATCCTATCTTAAATAAAGCAGGCCCACTGAATCAGCTCCTGATTCATGAGCCCACAGTTATTTAAGTCCCATTGATTCAATAGGCCTACACTGGTAGAGAATAGGAGTTGGGCTAAAGTCTGTTCACCTCTCCCCAGAAAGTTTCAGTACTGGCCAGTACTGTACTGTTTCTTTGGGCTGGTGCATGCACTAACACCTCACCTCACCCAAGGAGAGACCAAAAGAATTTAACTTTCCCCAAGGTTTGTACAGTGGGCCCTCCATTTCAGCAACAATTTGGTTCCATTGCCCCTCCCCACATACACACAGATGCCAAAAAGTTCAGGCAGTTGGACCCCATGTTATTCAACAGCGGTGGTGTGCTGCCAGTTTGTGTGTTCCCATAGCCACCATTGAATTAAATGGATTATGCCAATCAATAGATGAGAAGTCAAATGAGACGATCCCAAGGCTGTTGATACAGAGAGCCCACCGTGTATTTGTTTCCATACTTCTATATAGTGTGCAATGGGGTACACACAGTGCAGGTAGAGCACATTTTGCTGTGATATGTGACACCTCCCTCCTGCCCCTGCCACTCAGTAGTGGTTTCATTGGTAATGTGGAATGCACCAGGTGACACCCCAGAGTGGGGTGTCACTCAATGGGGTAGTACACCCGGGGCGGGGGAGTAGGTGGCTACCTTCCAGGTCCCACACAGTCATGGCCACATAGGACTTGGAAAGCCACAGGGCTACTGAGAGGGCCAAGTTGAACCCTACTGCCATGGCACCATTCTACCCATTATGGCAGTGAGGTGGGGGTATACCGTTTTGGCCTTACCCCTAAGCCCCATCCCTGGAAGCCCCATGTCCCCACACCAGGTGACACCCCAAGCAGGAATGCCACTGCAACTCAGTGGGTTAGGGCTGAGAATGTGGAAGTACAGGGACAGTGGGATGCTTCCAAAAAGGTTTATGCCAACGTTATGCTAAAAGTCTACATAACAAACTTATTGTACTTAGGAGGAAAGAGCCTTCCTAAAGGGAATTTTGACCCTGTTTATGCTTACTTGAGCTATATTGTTTGAATGTAGTGAGATGCTTAGAATTCTCTGCTAAAAAGCTCTAGTGCACTTCCTTAAATTATAGTTACATGCATGAAATACTCTGATTTTATCTTCAGTCCCTTTTCTCTGGGTACATTGGGAATTGCCATTTAAGAGCATGCCCTAGAGCTGTCTAGTGGAAAATTCTAAACATCTCATAACATTATACACTACTAGATCGTTTGGGTTGAAGCCATGACAGTTAAAGTGATATCAAACTGATATAACTGCATAGCTCAAGTCCACTTTTCATTTACGAACCTTCTTTTAACAGTTATCCTGAAGAAACATCCCTTTTGAAGGAGGAGCATAGCAGCTTGGATGCACACTGGCCATCAGAATAACCTCAAGTCCCTTTAATGTTCTCAGTTCTTTGGCACAGCTTAATTTCAGATGTCAGATGTTTAGGTGTGCTATGTGGGATGCTCTGCGATGGCATCTGCATCCGCACTGCAGAAATAATCTGGTTTGATACAACTTCAATTGTCATGGTTCAATGATATGGAACTGTAGCTTGTTGCTAGGAATTGTTGTGGCATCAGAACTTTGACAGAGAAGGCTAACTATCTCACAAAACTACAGTTCCTAGAATTCCATAGTTAAAGTGGTGTCAAACTGGATTATTTCTGCAGTGTGGATGGAGCCCTAATATAACACAACTCTTTAGGCTAGGCTGTTTTGCTGGGCTAAGCAAACGGCCGTGTTAGAATCATAGAAAGAATCATAGAAATTTAGAGTTGGAAGAGACCACAAGGGCCATCCAGTCCAACCCCCTGCCGTGCAGGAACTCCAAATCAAAGCATACCTGACAGATGGCCATCCAGCCTCTGCTTAAAAACCTCCAAGGAAGGAGACTCCACCACCCTCCGAGGGAGTGTGTTCCACTGTTGAACAGCTCTTACTGTCAGGAAGTTCCTCCTAATGTTGAGGTGAAATCTTTTTTCCTGCTGTTTGCATCCATTGTTCCGAGTCCTGTTCTCTGGAGCAGCAGAAAACAAGCTTGCTCCCTCCTCAATGTGACATCCTTTCAAGTATTTAAACAAGGCGATCATATCACCTCTTAACCTTCTCTTCTCCAGGCTAAACATCCCCAGCTCCCTGAGGCGTTCTTCATAGGGCAAGGTTTCCAGACCCTTCACCATTTTAGTCGCCCTCCTTTGGACCCTCCTTTGGACCCGTGTTGTTTGAGAGCTGTTAATTTCTCTGTGAAGGCTTGTGTTAATGCATCAGTGAAAATAGTTGCTTTGAGTAGGCACAAAAGTCTGAGTAGTATGTCAACCGGAGCTATTTTATAATCCCTTAAGAGAACTTTACAGGTTGAGGTGGGGAGTTTTCCTTTCAGATTCCTGAAACATAATTTCTTTACACATCAATGGACAAAATTAAATCTAGTGTGTAACAAGCTTAAATGAAAGAAAATGGTCTCAGGGTAGAATTAAATTAGTAGTGTCAGCCAACCCATTTTTTTTGGCTGTCCAAATATTTTGAAAAGCTATGGGTATCTTAAATTAAAAGTATGGGTGGAAAATGGCCTGCAGTTTCCTTCTGCGCAAAGGCCTGCATTTGCAACTCAAAGAGAGAGAAAAATCCTCAACAGATTATAATATTGATTCATTAGAATCAAATGAATAAAAACTGTAAAAAATAACCATCATCAAAGGGAAGCTAACTGAATATTTTCAATTCTATAAATAATAAGAGCTCTTTCAAAGCACTCTTTGGGTCCTTTTCATCAGTTTTAGGAGGATATGGAATGTGCACAGATAAAATGGAGGTAAAAAATAATCTTAGAAGGGCGAATAAAAGTTTACATAGTAGGGGGAGGTTATATAAGCAGCACCTTGAAAATTCAGTTACCTTTAACATAAATTTCCCACGTTGTTTCAAGAGGACCGCAGCAGCTGCAGTCTGCTGTATACCCCCCCCCCCCAAAATGCCCCAGGATGTAATTACTTGTTGATTTGTAGGCTGCTGGTGAGCAATAGGGATGGAAATAATATTTCAAAGTATCTTTTTTTGAAAAAAAAATTGTTGCAAAACATAGCCTTACCCCCCCCCCCCCCCAAAAAAAAAAACCCTCACAAGAGGAATCCTGGACTGATGTGACTCTTCACAGTTTGGGCAAAAATTTGCATGTAGTTGCTTTTAGTTTTAATTGTATTGATTTTCTGTGCAGAAAAAGCTGTTGCCTATGCATAAAATAGTGTAATGGACCTTTCTGACAAGCCAGGCTGAATACCTCACCATAATTTAGCTTTTAGTGCTGATGCCATTCATTCAGTTACCACTGGCTATCAAAGCGACAACATGTATTTTCTGAGCTGTTGAAAAACTGAGGTGAGCTTCTTAAAGAGATAAGATGCCGTGATGCACTGGGGAAGAAGATAACGGTTGGTAAAATTGAAAGCAGTAGGAAATGAAGAAGACCCTGTTAACAGGCAGATTGACTTAATTAAAGTGGCCATGGCCCTCAGGTTTCTAAGACCTGAGTAGGAACACTGAGGTCTGGGTCTCCTGGTGGGACTCTCATTTATTGGGTCTCTATAGGTTGAAGGTGACATGAAGGTGACATAACAACAAAGATTCTGAAAAGTGACTTGGGTATTAGCGATAGGATTTCACTACTAAAAAAGCATAGTGAGTTGTGTTACATCCATCCAGATGTTTGCCATGGAGAGAAAATTTTCTCTATTCTTATTTTTAAATGAATTTAATCCATGATTTCCAGACTAACAAACAAAGCAGAATATGGTTATCCTTTGGATTTGGTGCTTATATGGAGATTGCTTCACATGACTTTTAAAACATGATTACACTTGGAAAAAAGCAGCTTTGGAGATTTTTTTTTTATCACACACCACTGCTTCCAACCCATAGTTGCTGTGTCTTTTAAGCCTGGCTAAGACATCCCTTTTCATCGAGGGGGAAAATCCATCAATGAGATCACAATCGAGCTAGTCCTCAGGTGCAAAAAAAAAGAATTGCTCCTTTCTTTCTTTCTTTCTTTCTTTCTTTCTTTCTCAGCTTAAATTTCACTACCAGAATTCTGGAACTGCATGAAAAAGTTAATATAAAAATAAAAATACTGAAAGGCATGCTGGATAAGGCTTAGGGCAGGAAGGTTGAGTTAAGGGGGAGTCCAGAAGATGGTGGCATCCACCTCAGTTGTGCAATTGCAGAGAAATGTGATAATGGTTGTTCTCGAATTGACACGATTCATATGAGAATGCGGTTCATTTGATAATGCCCTCACAGAAAAATATGCAAGCTCATGCAGAAATTCATCAGAATGGACTTAATGACTAAAGAGGACTTGGAAATATTACTTCTTTAGATTCCAGCTGGCAGAATCCCCCCCCCCCAACTGAGGATAGCCATTGGCCATGCTGATGATGTGACTCTGGAAGCTGTAGCCCAAACATTAAATTTCCCAAGAGGTTGAGTTAATACTTGTGAAACTGACATAGACTGGATAGACTGATTCATCCATCTCCATAGCACACACAAGGCCCATGTTTCCTAAAAACAGAGAGCTCTTTATACCTAGGAAGGAACAGCTTATATCAGCAGTTTCTTAACTTTTTATGGGCACTGAGTCGTGGAAATCTGCCAGTGTGTCTACATGAGGCAGGGGTGGGTTGTTTTGTCAGTGCTCCCAAGAAGGAGAACCCCAAATAGGGATGCATGTAGTTGTAGTAGGCTTCTCTGAAATCTCTATTTTGGACACCATTCTAATTTGAACAAGGTGCCTATGGTTAAGATGATTAACTAATACTGTATAATCAGATGCAATTATTGATTGAATTATGCAGGCCAAGATCCAAAACACATGCCTAAGGGCTTGGCTATGCCCAGTGGGGTTCTAACATTCTTCCTTTGAAATGCAGACCCACAACCCATAATCAAAAACTGCTTCTGAAAGGCCCTCAGGTTCAAAAGAGGTTTGCTCTGTAACATGTGAGGGGCTGCTGTTTGAGAAATACAAGCCCAAATCTCCCATGGGTGCATGGAACTAGTTCCACAGTTCTTTGGAATGTAGCCATAATAAATAGGTGAAAGCTTCAGTTATGAAGCAACTAATTTTGGAGTAGTTTTGAGATCAATGGAGCAATTCTGAATTAAGTGCTTTGATGAATACAACATGCTTTTCTGCTACAAAATGAATTTATCAGTTTCTGTAATCCCACATTTACTTACGTGGAAGCGAATTCAGCAGTAGTCATTGGAATTACTACCAAGTAAATCTTTTCATATATTTATTGATTTTTCCCAGTATGAATCCTGGGTCATAATTCTATGATGAAGGATGAGGGAAAAAATCTGTTCCTAACAGCTTACCTTGGCTGTTCAAAAGATCAAGTAAACAGAAGATAGAGAGTCATATAAACTGCTTCTGTGTTTAAAGGTTATTTGGACTTAGGCTAATTTTTAAGAGTATATCTTTATATCTTGAGGACTTATATAAACCTTGAATTGTGGGTTCTTAATAATTATCCCAAAGCTGATGTGTGAAGGAAATCAAGAGGAAACTTAATAATATTAAACATTATTTTAAAGGGAGTTCATGTCAGTTTGAACGCAATGTAATTCTTTGTCAATTTAGACAAAGTTTTTATACAGTTTTTAAAACATAAACAGTTCCATAGTATGTAAATATCTCTATGGTCTTTAGAAATATTACAGTTTTTAATAACTATCTAATAGGCCTAAATCCATTTGCTAACCCCAGCTATAGCAGACCTACTGAATGAGTGAGGTTTCTGTAAGTGTTGACCCACTGCTCTGCACTTGATGCAATGGGTTTTGTCTGGCTAGGATGAGAAATTGGTTTTAGGGCCAGGTGCCTTTGCCTCCGGGTTTTGGAATTCTTGTTAGCATCATGGACAAATATTAACAACAGTCCAATGGTATATGTGTCTCTCTGTGTGTTATGTGCATCCAAGTAATTTCCAACTTATAGTGACCCTATCACAGGGTTTTCTTAGCAAGTTTCTTCAGAGGGGGTTTGTCATTGCTCTCCTCTGAAGATGACTTTCCAAAGGTCACCCAGTGGGTTTTCATGGTATAGAATGTGTTAATTTGTATTAGTGACTTGCACAGAACTACTTGCACAGTTCTTATAGACATGTTCAAGAGAAATCAGTCATGCATGCACACTTTCATTTTCTTTGTTAGCTTCTACATTATACAGCTCTTAGGTATCCATTTCCCATGGGTTTTGTCCTGCGGGGAGGGGGGGAGGTCATACCAGCCCAAGGGCCCCATAGCTAGCTGGGGGGGATTGGATTGTTGGCCAGAGATAGTGTGGATAGAATTAGAGGCCTAGTTCTACCATTGTCTGTGAAGGAATGCTGGGCCCCATCTTTGAAAGGACTGGAAAGCTTCTCTGGTATGTACCATCTGCTTCATTATTTACTAACAGTAAAGCTTATCTTATAACAGTAACATGTGTCAGTGTTCAGCACCGAATAACATTTTGGGAGGCCTGAAGCTACAGCCAGTTCTAGCACAAAACACAGTCCATTTTAGAACATTGGCCAGAAAAGTATTGTTTCATAGGCAAAATTAGTGAGCATACATTCCTATGAGAATATCACTGGAGTCAGAGTAGTGCTGCACTTCATGCTTGCGTGGAGGCCTTCCTTTGACTACTGATAGAAAGCTCACCACCTAGACTGCTCCACCACCACTGCTTTAACAATGTCAAAAGCAATTGACATGGTTTGGGTCCAGGTTACTTCCAATTGATGGGGCTGACATAATAGTGTTGTGTCAGGGATGGATCGGGGGAGGCATTGAATGTTGGAACCAATGTTCCCTCAATCCCCAAGCATGCTTCAGAACAGAGCTAAAACTCTTCTGATTCCAGAGCTGGTATAACTGTTTTGTCTCTTATTTAGAAGCAATGGGATGGAAAGGATGGAAAAGAAATAGAGGGAAGTGCATGTGCACACACACACATACACAGAGAGAGAGAGAGACCCATTTCTGCTCTGGCTGCGGTGAGCATGACAGAGTTTAGGAAATGGCCATTCCTCTCCTATGGACCATGTCCTTGCCCATTGCCTTGTAAAGGATTGGATCAAACAAACAAATCCCTTCCCCCCTTCTAGAAAGTGAAGGTAAGCCCCAAATGATATAGTTTAGTCCAGGTCATAATGCTCTGTACAAGTGTTTTTCCTGTTCCTAAAGACTTTCACATTAAAAAATGATTTGTACTATTTTATAGTCAATGAAATAAATGCTCCAAAAAGCAGCTTTAGGCAAGTGCGTGATTTCTTTTAAAAGTATAAATAAAAGTTGCAGCACACACACACACACACACAGATTCAATCCTTTCCATTCTTTCCAGACCCACCACCTCATAGCAGCATTTATTACAAATTTTCAGAATATATGTGACCATTCATTCTCCTCCTGAACTGCTTAAATTTCTTAGTTCTTCTCCCCCCGCTGCCGCCCCACTTTTGCTGGGTTCTCTGTCACTGGAAACATCTTAAACCAATTTGAAGTGCTACACCTGAATAAACATGTTGTAAAAGTGTTTATGTATCGAAGTGGGTCAGTTCAAGGTACGGTATTTGGCTGCGACTTCTAATTTCTCTTTTTTACTACGAAAAGGCTGCCAGGAGGAGGAAGTCTGAGCTGAATTAATACATTTGTTACAGTGGAAGTAGAATGGAAACTGCCTTAACCACAAATCAAACTGCCTTCTTTCATTTATGCCAATGATAGAAGTTTTTCTAAGAAATATAGACCCTGGCAGAGAGCCACTGTAAGTTTGCCTTTAAAAGGGAAACCTATATGCTTATTTGTTTAAGGTTTACCCCATGATTATTAGAAAGTTCTTTCTCTAGCTGAGACAGAACTAAATGGCCTGAGTATATTTGCAAAGCAGATGCTTCTTTTGTCATATAATTTTTAACAATTTCCCCTCTTTTGGTTTCTTACCAGAACAATATAGACCACAGAAACGCTGCCACTCCCTCCCTGCCCCATACTAAGACCATTCAAAATTCCTTTACTACTTAAAGATTTTAGGTGTGCTTCCTCTTGTACAGCTGCACAGCTTCATATGACACTGTCTCAGTTCCTGGCAGAATGAGGGGTTCTGCATAACGCACCGAGACACAAAAGTGTCTGAGCTGCCAAAACAAATTCTGTAAAGAGCTGGAGACTTACATGTTAAAAACCCATATGGACACAACTTCAGCAGCACTCCATCCCTACAACCCCTTCCTCTAATATTCATCTATGCCCCCCCTCCCACACACACACCTCATGCCTTGGAGGGTCAGTATACATGATCTAGTGAAATGCCTACTTAGTCCTGACTGGACAAATATTATAAACAAACATGTGCATCCCTCAGGAGTAAAACCAGAGTCAAACATGGACCTATTCAAACTTCAGGTTCTGCATAATTCCTTGAAGGATTACAGCATCAGCAGTACCTGTTTTTAAGACCTCTAATGAAAGTTGAGTTCTGCTTTATAATTATTTATAATTTGATGCATAAATATGCACAGTGCCTCAATTTCTCATTCTTGTTGTTTTTTGTATATAAAATTATCAATGTACCTTTCTGTTTTTTGACAAATAAGATATTTGTGGATTAAAACAACAACACATTAGCTTCTTTGCACTCAAGATTTGGCATTTCAGTGGAGATTTCTTACTCTGTATAATTTGCAACATAGATGAGGCTTCCCTATATAGGCCCAGTTTACATTTTTTTTTCTCATCATGTTCCATAATTACTCTTTCTGATATTGTAACTTCATTTGATGGCTTAACTGGTTTTTTATTTTGCAGGACGCAGTATCAATGTGAAATCAGCTGGCCTTATAGGCAGACATGGTCCTCAGTCAAAGCAGCCATTCATGGTGGCATTCTTCAAAGCAAGTGAAGTTCTTCTTCGATCTGTCCGAGCTGCCAATAATAAAAAGAAAAACCAGAACCGCAACAAATCCAGTAGTCCTCAGGATTCTTCAAGAATATCAAGTGTTGGGGGTAAGCTTCATAGCACCTATGGATGCATCTACACTGTAGAAATAATGCAGTATGACACCACCTTAGGTGCTGTTGGTCCATCCTATGCAATTCTGGATTCTGTAGTTTTACAAGGTCTTTAGCCTTGTCTATCAAAGAGTGCTGGTGCCTCACTTCACTACAAATTCCAGGATCCGTGGCAGTTAAAGTGTCAAAGTGTATTATTTCTACAATGTAGATGCACCCTATGTAATAGGTATTAACTGAGAGAACTATAAGACCATGTGCCTAAAAAACATCTACCTTGGCATTACCTTTCTCTGCTGCTGGGATGGCATGCTTCTGTTAGGTATGAGGCTATGCTGCTGGTAGCATTGCTGCTGGCATGATCTCCCAGATCAGATAGACTTTTGCTGAGGAGCCAGGTTAAATATGTCAAACAGCTACTGGGTAGCATAAGTAGGGGATGACATTGGTGGAGGATCTCTCAGAGACAGGAGTAATGGCACCATAATTAAAGAAACTTGTACAACACAGAAGAAGGCAGTATGAAACTAATCCTGAAGACTTTTAACTTGAAAACCCTATGATAAAACAATCCAAAATGAAACAAGAGATAGTGCTGGAAGATAAGACTCCCAGGTGAAAAGACACTCAATCAAGTACTGGGGGAGAGCAAATGACAAGTGGCACTTGATCTAATAGACTCAAGGGAAAAGAACATTCAGCTGCTGATATGCACAGAGGTGAAAGGAAAGCCTGAAGCTGCACAATGTATGTAGTAGGAACATGGAATCTGACAAGCCTGTATTGGGGAAGCTGAAAACCATAAAACAAGAATGGAAACACAAAGATATAGCCATACTTGGTGTGAGTGAGCTAAAGGGGACAGGAGTGTGGTATTTTCAATCAGTTAATTACATAGCATTTTGCTCTGGAAATGAAAAGGCGTTAATGGTGAGGTGAAATGTAGCAAAAGCAGTCAGGGCAAATAATGCAAAATCTAATCATATAATATCAGTAAGACTCCAGGGAAAACCCATAAATATACCCATGATCCAGTTTTATCTCAGAGGCAGGTGAAGAAGAAATCAAAAGATTCTACTTGGGTGCCCAGAAGAAATTGATCACACGTAAAAATAAGACATACTGATAACCAAAAGTGATGGGAAATCAAAAGAAGGAAACAGAACAGAACAGAACAAAAAGTTGGTAAATTTGGCCTAAGATACAGAACTGAAGCTGAAGGGCAACTTAATGAATGTTTTGAAGCCAGCAGTTTATTATATTATTATATTATAATATTCAGTGCAAAGAAATAGAAGAAGACATAAAAAGTAGAACAAGAATCCTTTTCCACAGGATCTCAGAAATAAAAGAGAAATTGAAACCAAGAATAAAGATGCTATATGACAACCAGGGGCTACATTATGTGCTCAGAACAAAATTAAAAGTTGATGGGAACAATACACTGAGGAACTATGTACAAACTGCAAAAGGTTGAAAGATTACTTCGAGGAAGAACCATTTAAAAATGAACCAACTAGCTTAGAAAGTGAAGTGGAAAATCACATAGGAATAAATAAATCATCAGGAACAAATGGGATGCCAATAGAACTGTCTCAGGCTGTAGAAATAGATCCCATTCAAATTCTAATTAAAAAACTGCCAACAAATATGAAAAACAAAACAATGGCTTACAGACTGGAAAAATCCAATATAAATTCCAGTCACCAAGAAAGGGACAGCAGAGATTGTAGTAATGATCAGAGTATTTCATTGATCTCCCATGCAGCAAAGAAATGCTTAAGATTTTAGAAGAACATATGATTCAGAAAACAGAGTTATACTCAGGGAAGCAGAATGAAAATGGGGAGGTGACATCAACAATATAAGGTATTCAGATGGCACCATATTACTTACTGAAGAACAGCAAAAAATTTGAATGTCTACAGATGAAAGTTAAGGAGGAAAGTGCAAAGCAAAGTTACAGCTAAATATTTAGAAGACAAAAATAATGATCACAGTTGATTTGCATAACTTTAAAGTGTGTAATGAAGACATTGAAATAGTTCAGATATTTTCTATGCAGTACCTTGTCTCAGTCAATAACCAAGATGTAAACTGTAGTCAAGAAACCAGCATCATGTTGTGGGAATGCTTCTCCTTGACAGTCACTGAGAAATAGGTCAGAATTAAGAGAAGATGAGAGGTGCCAAATACAGGACAATTCTAGAAGAAAACCTGTTTTGGTCTTCTCACATTCAGGATAAGTGTGTGGTCAACTTTTTTCATCTTTCCCTCTCCCTTGTACACAGACATAAATAAAATAGTGCCATGCTTGTGTACCTTTATTCCCTTAAAGTCAACCTGCATAATGCATTATATGGGCAGGACACAGCTAACTTTTACGTACAACTGTGTGTGTTCAGCTTGGGATTGCTGCATGGGGTGCTAGTAGCCTGCAGTCTAAGCAGGGGGACACCTCATCTCAGAGTGACAGATCATGGGCTGTGGGTGGCATATGGATAGGAGAAATTCAGACTTTTTCCACCCATGATTTATATACATTGTTTTCCCCAGTTTTGCTTTGTGGGCAGAATTTCTCCATCCTTCTTTCATCACTGAATGGTTGAATAGGGTTGGAGGGCTGGGGTAGGGACAAAATCCACAGGTCCAGACTTCTGGAGGGCCCAGGCTGGATCGCTGGTCAGTAGGGGCAGGAAGAATAAATTATAGTATCTCAGCAGTACAAAGGGTGGCAATACTTCCTTTTCCTAAATGCAAGGAGGAGGAAGCTAGTCATTGCACTAAACCCAGAACCAGCTCTCAACAGTCCTGGGATTTAAACCTTTCCTGCCTGGATGTGGTGGTCTAAATGTGGACTGAAGCCTATGTGCTCATTTCTAAGGGGAAAGGGGGTGGGAAATCAGTTGCATGCTGTACATTTCATGTAATTGATAATTTGGCTCTGAATGCCATAATTACAGGTATACCTTTTCAGGTTAGGGTATCGGATATTATCTTTTGCTTGTCTGATAAGGGATGATCACTAGCTAATATCTGTTTTTAATCAAAGTAGCATTGGCAGACTAATTGCTAAGATTTGAATAACAGGCATACCTCAATGGCATGCTTATGCGGTTTTCATTTCACTTTTTCTGACATTTGTGATTGAATGTTTTCCTGCCCTAGGCTTTGGGGTATGTTAAAATGGCAGTTCAGACTCCACTTACCTGGAAGAAAGCTGCATTCATTAACTTGAATGGGATTTACTTCAGATTAGATATGTATAATACCTACTGTTAATATCATTCTGTCAAACTTACTCCACTATTATTACCAGAACTACCACTCCAGACAGCAGTAAGATAAGCTATTGCCTTAAATACTTCATATATGGAATGTGACATTTCTTGAAAATTTACTGTAATAACTAGAGGGAAAATAATGAGTTTAGAACAGTAGAAGTATTTCATATGCTGCCCTTTTTTTCTTTCTCCAGATTACAACACAAGTGAGCAGAAACAAGCCTGTAAAAAACATGAACTCTATGTGAGCTTCCGAGACCTGGGGTGGCAGGTAGGGGCAATATTCAATCCTATTTTAATCAACAACTATTATCATTCTTGATTTCACAGCCCACACGTTGTTGACTACTGGAGTTCTGGCCCATCAGTGATTCAAATTCTGTCCAAGAATCTGGGAGTAAATCAGATGCTGATGGCTAATGTAGCATGTTCCCAGTAGTGTCACTTTCTGTAATTGTGCTATGTGGTTATGTTTTCATGGGACCTTATCAGACGTTGGAAATTGGAAGTATAATCTAATGGCAATCCAAACGCAAGCATGGGGTTTCACGTTATTATGAATTAAAGTATCTCACGCAATTTCGGGCAAAAGGGAAGTCATTCCGAACGCAATCATGGGTTTTACCTTATTGCAAATTAAAGCATCTCATGCAATTTCGGGCAATGGGGGGGGTCATTTTCGGGTAATGGGAAGTCATTCTGAATGCATTCCGAACGCAATGGGAATTCATGTGAATTCGCTAAACTAGCAAATTCACGTGAATTTGAATTGGCTCCATTCACAATAAAGAGAAATTCCTCCTGTCTAATAAGGTCCATGGTGGTGTGATTGTGTGCTCCCATTTGGCAAGAGTATAGCATTGCTATTCTTAAACTTTTCTAAGTCAAACAGCTTTTTTGCTGAGGAACCAGACTAAGTATGTGTGGGTGTGTGTGTGTGTGTGAGAGAGAGAGAGAGAGAGAGAGAGAGAATCCCATTAAATATGGTGTGAAAAACAAAGACAAAACCTTTACTGAACCAGTCATTATCCTGTTCAACAAGGGCCACATCAGATGTTAGAGCTCCTGGACCTAAGACCAAAATAAACAAATAAACCATCTATAGTCCTCAGTATCTTTTGCTAGGCAACCACAGTGAGATACTGCTATTCTTATTCTTATTCTCCTTCTTACTCTTATTATAGAATAAAAGTAAGAATCTCTCAGTTGTAATTTCTGGTTAAAATCTGGCAGGACCTTAAAAGTGGAGGAGAAAAGCTACTGGTTTGTCATGTGCCTCCTGCTTGCTTCCTATTGCTTGGTCGTGAATGCTGAGGTGACAGCATTTTGGAAGTGAGAAGGGTATGTTTTGAACCACAGACCAGCACCTAGTGGCATTCAGAAGTGTGTTTTTTCAAAGCAAATAAATGTAAATATTTTATTTACTTTTGAGACAGTGCAACTGCAACTATGATGGCAATGTACTACCTTGGGCAGCTCTTGAAAATAGTAACAAATTCCTTTTTTTGCAAAGTACATTTTCAACAGGGACTGCTTCTAATCCACAATTGTTCATTGCACAGTGTCTCATCAAATTTGGACCTCAGTTTGAAGCTAACTAGGGTGATCAGTTTGTATGAAGCCAAGAAATTCATTGGGGTTCATTTCCCTATGGAAGAAAAATCAATTTTGCATCTCCTAAGACTAGCAATGGGAGAAAGCACCCGTCATCTGGGAAATATGTACATTTTGGAGGTTTGCAGTGTGTTTCAGCAAGAAACAATGAGTACAACATCATGTGTACCTCTGGAAAATCTATAGAACTCAAACTGAAAAAATGTGCCCAAAGGATTAAATGTATTAAAATGCACACATTGAAGAAAATACATTACACATGTGTACCTTAGGGAAAATGCATACTAATGCACCTATATCTGTACAGGAAAAGGAAAACAGTCTTCTAATCCTGTATAGCAGTGATTCCCAACCTGTGCTTTGAGGAGCCCTTAGGGCTTCTCATGTATTTTCCAGGTTCTCTGCGGCTGCTCCAGGAAAATAAAAGAAATAAAAATTGAATGAAATTAAAGAATAAGAAACAAACAGTTACGCCATTAACTTGTAAGACATAAGATAGGCCTTTTACAGGCCCAGCCATAGAAATTGATTCTAAAAAGGACTCGAAGAGTCAAAAAGGTTAGAAACCCCTGAATTTGGGTGTAAATAGAATGCTAATGGGATCCTCAGAAATGAAAATGGATCTCATAGATTTTCAAAAGCCCTTTTCCACTCATCTGCAAACCTCTATCCAGAATCTAATAAAGGTATATGTGGTTAAGTTTTTATTGTTTTTATTGACCTGGAATTCTGGGTATTTCCAATCCCTAATAACAAACACATGCTGATTTTAGGCAAGATGTTTTGACTTTGCATTTAAATATTCTGTGTTTATTTTTTAGGATTGGATCATAGCTCCAGAAGGTTATGCTGCGTTTTATTGTGATGGAGAGTGTTCATTTCCTCTCAATGCCCATATGAATGCTACAAATCATGCCATAGTGCAGACTCTGGTTTGTATGTTTCTCCAAATGTTTTGGGAAAGTTACATTGTTTAATGATCTAATGAATCACTAGAACATAAATTATTACTCCCGTAGATTCCAGTGGGATTTCACTTATATGTGTCCAGTTTTGATGCATTTCTCTTGTCTCTCCTATATACAAGAGACATGAGAAGCATGTAAATGTCCAGTTTTAGTGAGTTCCCTGGTTTGTTTGTTTATTTGTTTTTTGAAAATATGTCTTTCTTCTCTGCAGCAGAGAATTGCTGCCAGTTTTTTAGGTTGTTGTTATGCCATGTGGTGTTAAGTTTCCATAATTTTGGTAATGGCTTTTTATATATTTGTCTCATTACATTCTATTTTCCTCAACATATTCTACAACACTTTTAGGCCAAAACTATATGTTACCTGCATTTCCTTCAGAGTATGGCCATTAACACATTGGTAGTGTGGCTCTGATTCTTTATCCAACACAATTGTGACACAGGGTGACCAATTGTGCATTGATATATATATATATATATATATATGAATATCTGCATATACACTAATGTATTTGTAGAGTTGCAATAATTGTCACAATTTAAAAGGAAATGCAGTGCATAGCTGATCATCTGCATGCCTCACTTGTTCAGTTCTCTGTCCAGTGTTAACTGCTGATAGACAATCTCAGGTTAACAGTAAATATCTGCCCTTCCTTCTGGTAGTTCGTTGTACTTAAAAAGAACTTGGACTGGGCAGCCCTTCCAAGAAAGAAATGTGTGGTGTGAAGAAAGTCACAGGCCCAAGGTACTGCTCTAGGCAGATTTACAGTACTGCCATTCATTTCAACAGAACAAAACAATTAAACATTTCTGGATCTAATCACTCGTATCTCGCTTCAAATTTTACTTGGCTCTAATTTTGGTATCTTATTTTTTATTTGTACTGTACTCATGTATAAGTCATTTAAAAACTGACAAAAAATTTGACCCCAAAAAACCTAGTTTATACAGGTGCTTCCACCCATTATTCCTCTCTTGCTCAAACCAGAAAAGAAAGTCAGCCTTCCCGCCTTCCTTGCCTACTTTTTCAGTGGCCACACCAGTCTCTCAACAAAGAGGCTTATACACTAAACTTCTATTAAAAATGGCTGCCATGACTCCACTCCACCTCAAGCGGACCCATAAGATCCACCTGATCTTAAAAGACACATAAGACATTAATTTGAATAGGTACCAGTTCATAGAACTTCAGGTTGCTGAGGACTATCTCATAAAATAATGGAAGATGTCCCTGCTCTTTATGCTGAGGCCAAAATAGTTAACAGAAACCACTTTTTTTAAAAAAGGGAAAACTAGGATGCCTTCATGGTGTGGGGCCAGTGATGATGTGAGTAGGGCTGAGTATGAATTAATCCCTAGGTGCAGGTTATAATACCAAAATAAAATTATATTTATTTCAGGAAATCAGCATTTATAGGCATTTTAGGTGCTTCCAGATGGGCCACTCCTAGCACTACCCAATCATTGCTCTTTTGCTGCAAGCTACAAGTGGGAATAGCAGCAATTGAGTTTCTGCATGTATTGTGTATAGTAATACATCATCTCACCTTGGACATGCCATAGTATCTGCATTGACTAATGGAGCCAGTCAGGAAATTGAATGTCACTTTAGCTAACAAGTTTTAAAAAAATTAAATTTAAAAAGAGAAGGTATTTGCTATGATCATGCAGGCCTCATTTCACATGCAGCACACAAAAATGAGTAACTAGGCTGTCTTCAAAGAGGTTTGTAGGCTTCCCAAATGCAGTTTGGTTGAGCGCACTTTGAAAGATATGCCTTGTTTTCTTTGCCACTTACTCTCAAATCCCACCTCAAAATTCGAATGCACATAGAGTGCACATGTCCTTAGTATGTGCTTGAAGTTCTAGTAGTGCTATTTTTTGTCAATATGTTGTTCTGTAAATTTAATTCTAATTTTATATATTTTTAAACAATACAATTAACCACAGCCTTAGTAAAGAGTTAAATTAGGTGGCATCTGAGCAGGTGGCTACAAAGCTGCTGGTTGTTAGTTTGATGAGTGCCCAGTACTCAAATGCAAAATCATTAAGTGTATAAGAAATATTCTTAAATTAAATTATAAGCAAAAAAGAATTTCTGGTCAAAAGAGCCACTCCCAAGCATTACTAGCTGGGGAAAATTTGTGGTATAAGCAAGATATGTAAACCTTCAGTACTTTTCTTCTTAAATGAAGCAATGAGTAATTTTAGTAATTTTCTTCCCACTGCAAGAAAGCTATCAACAACCACGCAAAACTCGTTTACAATTCAGGACTTTAGTATGCTGCAATTTCTGTAACTGGGGGCATATTCTGTGCAAAATGCCCATGTGGTTGATTTACAGAGACAAGAGAATGTTGTGCACAGAAACAGCACTTTTTTGTTGGGGGGGGGAAGCTTTTTCCTGCACAGGAAATGCTGTTTTCTGTGCAATTTGACTGCAGAATTACAGCATCTTTTAGAGGAAACTGCTTTGTCTGCGCAGAAAATAATATTTCTGCACAGAAATTTTTAATTTTTTTACAGATACAGTGCTGTTTTCTACACAAAACAGCAGTCCATGAAAATTTTGCACCAAATAAATCCCAAATAGTGAAGATTCTTAGCTGAAGTTTCTTCTAATCAGGGTTTCTCTCTCAACATTTTTTTTACATTTTAAAAATATTTTTAATATTCTTTTCATCCCTACTCTAATCACACCTTTTCTCAAACTACTACAGCATCATTACTGACACATATTCTTTCACATTTGTTCCATCTTCAGAAGGGTAAGGCTGAAAAATTATCAAATGATAATTTGTGCTGGAAATGAGAAGCTTATGGCTCTCCAAAATAAAACTGGGCATGTGTATTCTCAATATTTTCCTTTGTATTTATTAAACATCCTCAGAAATGAGTTTAAATGTGTGTGTTTAGGATTTATGATTTTCAAAAAAAAGATGTCTTCAGGGTAAATGATCTTCTCATGGCAAGAGTTACATAAAAACTGTTTCCCGGTTGCCTGTTTTGTGTTCTCTGCAAACACTACAGGTTTATATCACTGCTGGGCAGGTAACTATAACAGATTAGTAACAGTCTTAGCAAACAATTAAAACTTATTATTTCTGAAGCTTTTATTCAGGCTTTAATAATCATTTTGTCCTTTCTGTTACTACTACTATGGCTTCCTGCTTGATTTCCAGCTCACCCATCATGTGCAGAGTATTACAACTAACTGACTTCAAGTAGAAAGGCCCTGTGCTTCCCTCATTCTCACATTTCAGAACTATATTTCCCATCGGATACCTTGCCTCCCTTATGTTTGTCCAAGTGCACTTCATAGGATGGCCTCTACCTCTTTTTCTGCATCATCACTTGGGTCTTCCTTGCTTCTTCCAAGGAGCAAGCATGTATGCTGGGTTTTCACCAGAGATGGTAAAAGTTAGATTACAACTCCCAGAATCTCCCAGTTGGCCCTGCTGGTTGGGAGACTCCAGGAACTCTAGCTACATATAATATTCTCAGCACTTGCTTTCTTCCCCCTACTTCTGTTCAAACACTGTGAGGTACCATTTATGAGATGCCTTGTTGTTTTGTAGCAATGCTCTAAAATAGGCTGCCTGGGAATATGTAGAGTCAAATTGCCACTTCTCCGTGGCCTGAAGTGGGGTGGCCTGAACAGGTGCCCTGGGCGCCTGCTGCACCCTGCCATCTGTGGTGCTCCTGAGGGAAGAAAGGGGCCACCACTGTGGCCCCTTTCCTCTCGGCCTCCTTGGCGTGGCCATGTGAAGGATGCACCAAGGACGTGCACACCAAGAAGGAGCTCCATTTTGGAGCTCCTTCCTGCACCGCAGAAAGGGCACCATAGATGCCTTCCTGCACTGCAGAAAGGGCACCATAGGTGCCCTACTGTGGCATGATGATGTCAGGCATGTACTGCACTGTCTAAATGCGGCGCACGCCATTACATCATGGCAGCGCACATGTATGGACGCACACTTTAAAGATGGTGCCGACCACATGTGCTAGGGCTCGGGAGCGTGCACTCCCCAGTCCTAATCATGGCGCGGGGATGGCCCTTTTGGGCCATCTGTACCATTCCAGAGAGAGTAGCAGGTCTGGCAACAAGGGGACCACATGTGAGAGTCCAAGACTCCCATGGCTTCTCTAATCATTTGGAAACATGGAATTTTTGCAAGAGATCCACTTTTTGTGAGACTTGAGGCAGGTTTTAGATAGACCAACCTCATATATACTGGCCAGTCTTGAGCTGACAGGGCAAAAAAGAGGGTTATATTGACCTCACTCACATACATGTACATAAGATTTTATAATGCAGTTTTCCTAGCAATTGTATGTTGTCATGAGATTATGGCCCTCAACAGACTGGCAAAATATGCTGGCATGAAGGCAGAGTGGGGCGTGGCTGCCACCTGACCAACTGCATATTGGGCAGCGTCACACTGCATCTTTGGTGCAGCATGTAGACATGCTGCGCCAAAGAGCTACAGAAAAACCACAGTGGCAGCTAATGTGCCATTTCCACAGCACAAAGAGAAACTGCTATTTGCAGCTTCTTTTTGCACTATGGAACTGCCAGGTTGGGGACAAGGCATGTGGTTGCTACATCCCTAATCCAGGGTTTCCAGGGGCGGCACGGTGCTGCCTCTTAGTGACAGTGTGCTGAACCCCTATGTCTACCTTGTCCAGCTTCTATATTGGAAAAACAATACCTTACTAGATGTATGTAACTTAAGATACATCCATACACATGGCTCACAGTAATGTATTGTTGCTGAGAAAACCAATTCCCCCATACTGTACTGTGAAGACTAAGTACTAGGTGCTAAGACCAGACAGAACAGGGAAAACTCAGGGGTATGGCAAATAATACCATTATCTCAGATTAAGCAGAATGTTCCCACACTTCAAAAGTATGAACCATGGGTTTTCCTACAACACCAGCAAATAGATGGCTAGTGTTGTTCTCACAGTAACAATTTGTATCTGAGTGGGCTAAAATAAATTGACTTTGGGGTGATGCAGACCAGCACAATACGCTGGCTTTGGGGTGGCATGGGGGCATGGTAGTTAGATGACGCACATCCCCAACGCTGCCCCCAAGCCGTTGTCATGCCACCCACCCAACCACACAGCAGGAGCATTGTGGCACTCTGGCAGTGCAACGTTCATATGCCTCACACCACAGGATCACAGAAAAGCTGCTGCCATGGTGGAAAAGCTGCCCTTTTTCCAGCACAAAAAGGAGTGGCATTTTGCTGATTCTTTTTGCGCCAGAAAAAAGCTGGATTGGGGCTGCAGAGTGCAGTTGCCATGGCCCCAATCCAGTACTCAAAGGGCCGCCCCTGTATGGCCATCTGTTTCAGCCCTTATTCCAGGCTACAAAGTTTCATGGCTGAGTGAGGACTGCTTGCAGATCTCCTTTCTCCAACCTCAACATTTGATCTAGATATCTAAAATTATGTTACTTTTGTGTCACTGTTTCTTTATTATCATGTCACGAGATTACTGTTGCAGGAAACAAATTTCAGCTACATGCAACAGTCTTCATAACATTGCATAACTCTAATGAAGTGGACTCAGGTTCATGATAGCTTAACAATAAGCATGTTTATCTATGGTCCAAAATACACTGCAAAAATAATCCAGTTTGAGACCTCTTTAACTGATCTGTCTCAATGCTGGGGAATCATTGGAACTGTAGTTTTGTGAGATATTTAGCCTCCTTTTGCCAGGGAGCTGTGGTGCCACAATAAACTACAGTTCCCAGGTTTCCCTAGCATCAAGCCCGGGCAGTTAAAGTGATCTCAAACTGGATTATTTCTTCATTGTGTTTTGGACCTATGTTAAAAGGCAGTGTATTTGCTGCCTTTCTGAGTTAAACAATTGCTTAAAAACAATATGCCATTTCTTATTTAAAAATAAAAAGTGTTTTTTTTTACAATGTTCACATGTGAACGGAAGTAGAAAAGGTATGTGTTATGTTATTGCCAGTAGAAATAAATCTATGAAGAAAGGTTTCACTTAACCCACCTCTCTTTTTCAGGTCCATTTGATGTTCCCGGATCATGTCCCTAAGCCTTGCTGTGCCCCAACAAAACTGAATGCAATCTCCGTGCTCTACTTTGATGACAGTTCAAATGTTATTTTGAAAAAATACAGAAATATGGTGGTACGGTCATGTGGTTGCCATTAGAATCAATACTGTCAATCAGAAGATATTCAAGACCAGAATATTACCAGAGCTGGGAAGAACACATCCAAAAACACTCTGTGGGCAGATTTCCTAGGATTATGTCATCAAATGTCTCCAAAGACAGTAGCATGGCTTCTCTCATTTCCCCTTAGTATATTTTCTTTTTGCTATCTGGACGTGATTTTGCATCTTCTACAATGTCCCAAATTTAATATAGTTTGGGGGCATAGTGGAGGGGCTTGTGTGACATCTGACACAAGATAGGACAGACAATCTTCTGAAACAACTCTGCAAAGTAACTCTCCCCCCAAACAGGAATGAGAAAAAGAAAAATCTCAGAATTTTCCTCAGAATATAGCTTCTAAGAAACTTCAGCTCAGCTCTGAAATTTCTATTACAAATGTCACCCTCTTTCTTTCTTTCTTTCTTTCTTTCTTTCTCTCTTTCTTTCTTTAACAAAAAGAAATTCCTTAGCATGTTATTCCAGTCTGCCATTTCTCATTTCATGTACAGTATTATGTACATAGTAGCTTTTATTTATTTAAAGATATATAGTTTCTTTTGTATGGATTACATTTCAAATGCTTTATTAATATGAGTTTATCTTACTGTGTCGTAGAACATTGAAGACAGATTTTCAGTTAATCATGCTGAGATTTATTTCATTTTAAAAAATAAAGCCTTTGTACAGTGCTCTCTCTTTCTTTCTTTTCAAACACAGAAACGCCAGAACTCCTGTGACTGTTTTATATTGTTAAAGGAAACTGAATACATTTGGCTACATTCTGCCAATGAAAACTCTGGCGGGCTATTTATTTAGAAAAGGCACTGAAATAGGGCTAAAGAAATGCTTAGCTTAACACAGTCCTCCTTTTAAAAGTTCTACTCCATTAGATAAAGTATGACATTGAATCATACTTAAATAAATAAATGGTAGCTTAAACGTAGAGCCTTAAAGATTGCACATAATTGTGAGAGCTATTTTCTCTAGCATAGCCAGTGTAACAGTAGGAACCATGTTACTTTTCTTTGCTAGCGGTTTGCAGCTTTTGCTAGCGGCCCATTGCCTGCATCCAGAACTTTAGAAGTTGGCAGTTTGGGATGGGGAAAGGGAATCATATGCAACATTCTTACCTCACATGAATGCTTTTGGTCCATTGTCTCTCTCACACTACTGCAATGGATTTGTTTCTCTTCGTAGACCAAATGAGCCAGACATCGTTCTAGTTGAGAGTTAATGAAGTGGAAAATAAACAGAGCAAAACCACCATACAATTCTCACAAAGCAATATTTAAATTAAACAGATGTCCATTTACTTATTCTTTGAATCACCTACAGTCCCAGTCCGAATCTACTCAGATGTAATCCCCATTGTAAGGCCTACTTCCCATGCACGTTCTCACCGCCATGTAACAGCAAGTCCCAATTAAGTAAAAAGATCTTAGTTTTAAGTAGATTTGTATAACCCTCTTGCTAGCATTATGGAAGAAAATTTGTTTTGTACAGGGTGGTTGAGAGCACAGACTGTATTAATGTGGTCAGCTGTATGGAGTTTCAGAAAGAGTTACCTCACTTCTGAATCTGACAAAAGTTGCTTTTTTTATCATTTTAGTAAATCTGTTGAAATACTAAATAAACATGTTTGGCAGAGTTCGTTTTGAGCAAAGGACGCATTTCCATTGCTTTCAACTATGTTTAATTTACCACAAAGCCTTGCTTAAACTGCAGTTTATGTACTGTAATATATATTAATATTGATAACACCTATAAATTGTTGGTTTGAGGGGTATTTGAGGAATCACAAAATCCTGTGAAGTCTGCTCCAGTTCATTTGGAAAACATTTTTTGAAAAAACAAAATGGATTTGTTTGTGATTTTAGATAGATTGAAGGTTACGGTGTGTGGAACTGAATTTATTTTAAATAAAGTTTGAAAATGTATTTTGGGTACATTAAGTAATATATTTTTGAATAAAGGTGTACCATTTTGAGTGTATTAAATTGAAGATTATATTATTCTTTGAAATGTCCTGTTAAAAGCTAAGTCTATATTTTGAGATCTAATAAACCTGAAATCTTAGCTTACTCTGCCATGCCTTTTTTGTTCTCCCATGCTATATTACATGAAACCATTGTCTTCACTTTCATATGAGTATGAATAACCCGTTCTTGGAAACAAAGGATTGGATCCAAAGTTTTTTCTTCTTTTTCACAGAACGAGAGTTCCATTCATAGAACTGGTCCTGCTGAAGCCAAATGAAAACTTTGGATTATTTCCTAATAATAATTGGGGGTGGGAGAAGTTGAGAACTTTCTAGCTGAGGGAGCTTCCTCTAGATCAATTATGTATATTAATAGAGGTCTAAGCCTCACGAAGTGTCAATAGCCTTTCTGCTGTTGTACAACGTTCAGTTTACATCAGCAGCAAAAAATTATTGTAAACAAAGGCAGATGGAGAGATCTTCAAATGCATTGCCAGCGTTACTGTTGCTTCTGTTTGGAAGGAAAGAAAATTGGCACAACTATTTTCCCATGCTCCAAATGCTTGTATTTCTACATGCCATGGGGATTTGAGTTGCACTTGCATCCAGGCATGCCTCTTTCTCACAGTAGCTAATAAAACACTTTCCATGTGTCTGTCAATGGGGGGGGGGGGGAGATGTACTGGTATAACATTTCCTTTCAAGTCAATGGCCAAGGTCAGTACATTGCCATGCAAGCTGTTTACGCAGGTTTTCTTGGTCCATTCTAAACTAGTTTAAACTTTCAGGGTCCTTACAGCACATGATCGATTCCTAATTATATCTGCAATACAGTTAGTTAAACCTGTAACAAACTATAGGAAAACACAGCTTGCTGTTGAGGTCTAGTTGTTCATGGGCAGCTCCTAATTACTTAAATCAATATAGACTGAATTTTGACACTTTGTAAGCACCATGGAAATGACTGGTTTGTCCAGGTAGAAGTAAGTTTCCCATGACTATGGAACACTTGAATTGGTATAGTAAAAAGCAGCTAAAACAAGTCCTTTTTAGGTTTCGGTTGCTTCCTAGTAATCTCATGATTGCCTAATGTTTTTTGGGGAAAAAATCCTTTTGGGAAAAAAATTGATAAAGATAATTGTACAACATTAATACACATTAATATACCTCCAATGTTTAGTTACCTGTGGCCAATACAATATTGTTTGGCAAATTGCAGTGTATTTTTCTAAATACTTATTTAATGAACATTGCTTTTATACTTTGTCTTGACCATTCTGTGAAGTAATAGTACATCTGCTGAGAGCCTTCAGTAAATAGTTAATGAAAATAAACAGGCTTAAGAACAGAGCTATGTAAAGCTAGCTACAAATTTATTTATTTTTTGCAGCTACTCCTTTGGAATAGGAAATGGTCAGAGGAACTCTTAGACAATGTGCTACTGACAGTAAACGCCAACATGATATGGGCTGAGCATTGTTATATTGCCAGAGTACTTTGGAGTTATAAAGCAGTACACTGGTTTTATGTGCTTTCTGTGCAAAACTATTGGAGATACTTTACTTTGGCCTAGTTAAATGGTTTTCCCCCAGGAGTTCTGGAAGGAAAATGTTTTTAAAACTCCTGCTGTGAAGAAAAGTATTCCTATGCCTCTGGAGAGATAAAACTGGTAACCCATGTTCTTATATTCAGTTCTTTTTGATGCAATATTTGTAGAATCATTACTGATATTTTTAAATTGCAATTCCCAAGATGAATGGATGCATTCTGTATCTGCTCTTTTTTGACAAGAATGCAGCAACTTCTTTTAGAGTAGCTAGATTTTGGACTGCAGTGAGTTAAACATACCTGAATTTAATTTTAGGTCATTCAGAATCTTGCCCGTTTATACTTACTACTTAACGGTGTGAGATAATAACAAAACAAAATTTTTAGAATCATAGAGTTGGAAGAGACCACAAGGGCCATCCAGTCCAACCCCCTGCCATGCAGGAACTCTCCATCAAAGCATCCCCAACAGATGGCCATCCAGCCTCTGCTTAAAGACCTCCAAAGAAGGAGTCTCCACCACTCTCCGAGGGAGTGTGTTCAACTGTCAAATAGCCCTTACTGCCAGGAGGTTTCTCCTAATGTTGAGAATGTTTTCCTAAAATTGCTGCTATGCAGAGCTTAGAATTGCTTTTAAAAATAACTGCTTACCTAATTCTCTTATAATCAAACAGTTTGTTACTTATTATTGTTGCTGCAATTAAAAAAAAAAACCTTGCACATAACAAAAAAAGTTACACATTACTAACAGGTTGCCATTACTGTTACTATTGTGCCGTTGAAAAAAGAGAAAAATATTTTCTGGTTCCCCCAAAAGTCCAAATCAGATATTGTACCTTGAAAAAATGCTAAAGATATTAGAAAACAAGCTTTCTTGACTGCAGTAGTAATCCATGTGACACTTCCTTTTCTCTCTCCAGTACACAATAGGTAACAAGCAGACAACTCATCCTTATTCTACTGAAAATTAGTGAATTGCATCTGGGTCTGTTAGAGGCAAAAAAGTAACCCTATTTGAGCTTGTGAGCTTGTTATGAAAAATGCTAACTATTCATCAGATGTGCTCATTAGAAAATCATTTACTTGCTAGCTAACATGTAGTTCTACTTACAATTGCAATTGTAGCTGCAGTTACAATTGTAAATCCTTACAATTCAGGGTTTTCGTACATCATGATGGATTACACCACACTCAGATGACTGTAATGTGCTTTATGCAGAAACTTGTGGTCCGGAAGCTTCAGTTAGTACAAAATGCAGTAGGCAAGCACTGAAAGGTATTAAGACAATGCTTGCCACTTGTTTTCCAGGCTTAATTCAAGGTGTTGGTTTTAACTTTTAACACATGAAACCAAAGTTGGAGCATGGGTGTTTAAAGAACTGCCTTGTCTCTTTGTGGATTTGTCTAGCTCGTAAGATCTGCAGAAGATGCCTGCCAGAGGACACTGCTGATCACAGTTTCCTGTTTGTTGGACACATGGGAAATGGCTTTCTGTTGTGTCTCCTCCAAATTGTGGAATGCACAAAGCACTACAATTGGCTCACATTAAGAAATTGTGTTAAGCTACACCTCTTTATCTTAAGCAATTTCAATTATTTTTAGTGTGATGGATTTTAATAGTTTTATTAAAGTTTTTTTTTTTAAAAAAAATGTATTATAAATCACCTTGTTGGCTTTTTGGCAAAAAGAAACAGCATAATAAATAAATAAATAGAAATATATTTTTAAAATTAAATTAATTTTTTTTAAAAAAAATGTTCTTGGTATTTCATGCCCTTGTGCTGCAGCATTAAGATCAGAATGCGTCTTCCCTGCACCTCCACTCTCTCCTCACCCAAGCTAGTCTTTAGAGGCTGACATTGCTTATTTGAGGTCCACTGAGCATGTTATCTGTTTTATTATTTAAGACTAACAGCTCTCTCAGGGACAACTTTTGCCCAGACGCTGCTCAGGAAACAGAACAAAGAAAGTGCCTGCCAAATAAGTCACTTTTTCCCCCCTTGTCAGGTACTGTTTAAATAAGTCTGTTTTCTTACTTTCCCTCCCTCTCCCTTCAGACATATTAGGGAAGTTTGCTTGGATGGGCCTAATATAACTCAGCTCCTAGAGGCTGGGTTGGACTCAAGTTGATGTGCACAACATGTTGCCTATGGTCACTATATGCTTGCTATGTATTACCGTGTACTTACTGAAGCATGAAGCAGTTTCATTGCAGGGTAACTGTACTTGAAATGTGGTCACAGATGGGTTAAGTCTTTCAACATGGAAGATAAAGTGGGGGGGGGGTCATTGTTTTTCCTTTCCCTGACTGCTGTCATATGTTTTCCACCCATGAGCAGCAGGGCAGAGGAGGAAAGGATCAATTGATTCTATGAATCTCAAAACCCATCACAAACGGGGTTGTCCCACCTAACAAGAAAGGCTGACTATAAAACTGACTCCCCCCCCCCCCAACAACTAAAACAAAGGTGAGTAGATTCACTTTGGTGAATTGACAGCGTAATTCCTGACAATGTGGCAATAATGAGTAAACATGGTTGAAGGGCAGGGCCACTCTTTCTCTACCATTGGCCATTTTTTCTCCTGACAGTTATGTTTCCACCGTTGTTGTTATTACTACTACATTTTGGGCCTTGGTTACCTAGGGGACTAGCTGTTGGGGATAAATGATTAGGGAATGGAGTTACTTCACTCAACCTGCCCCTTTGATGCTCCAGTGCCCTTTTTGGCCCTGTGACCACTAAGGTGATATGGGATTGTCTGGGCTTCCTGCCACTTTTGTCTTTTGGGAGGAAGCACCATAATTGAAAAAGGTGGTGAGTGGCTGCTGCCTTGGTTACAGGTGTAGAACTAGTGTGCCATCACTCGCCACCAGACCATCATCGAGGGCCTCTTGGCTGTAAGGGATCTAATACGTGCACTCTGGTCCAACTCTAATAGTGCTGAGTATTGAAATTGTTATGGTATTTTAGGCTGCTGAAACTGAATAAACAATAGTCTAAGGAATCTGCTGGAATACAAAGGACAGAATATGTCCACAGCCATGTCAGCCATGGGGGACAAGTGTTCAATATATCCAGGAATGTATGTCCCCGCTTTCAAAGTGCAAACTACATTTACTAACACTGCACATAACAGAGCAAAGATATCTCAGGTCTTGTCTGCATGGGCCAAAACGCCCATTCCCCTTCACACACACATGTTCTGGTAGCAACCTGTTTGGATGATGCATGGCCCAAATTTCAGTTCTGGAGCAAACAGTCTGGATTATGTCTGACACATTCAGCACCAGAACCTGGGTATAGCACTCTTACCACACATTTTTAAAAACTACATCTTACTTCAAATCTTCCAGGAAGATCTGGAGTCCTCCATTCTGATGCTGGGTGGTTGTTTCAAATGTGTCTGCTAAGCTACACAGCAACATCCATCACTGTTGCCAGTTGCTTGGTCTGAGGTCAATCAGCCATACAGTCATAACTGGGCATCTCATTCTGATCTCAGTGGTCAGTGACCTACAATGATGATGGGCATGCTAGGTGGTTCAGTGGGATGCATTTTATCAGCCTATGTGTTTAATTTGTATGCTAAATGTATAATACACAAAACTGAGGAAGGAGGTGTAAAAATTGTAGAAACATCATCAACAATTGAAGGTATACAGAGGACATCAGATTACTAGCAGAAAACAGCAGACTTGGAATGTCAAATTTACAGTTAAACATTAAGAAAACAAAAATAGTGGGCACAGATTATTTATGTAACTTTGAAGTAGATAACAAAGACATTGAGATAGTGAAAGATTTTCTGAACCTCGGCTCAGTCACTAATCAAAACAGAGAAACAAGGCTGCAAACAAACCAGAAAAAGACTAGGACTTGGAAGGGCATCCATCTATGAAGAAACTAGAAGAGGAAAGATATAAAATTGAATACCAAAGTCAGGATTGTTCTTATCATTATATCACCAATTTCTGTATGATTGTGAAAGCTGAACAGTGAAGAAGGTCAATAGGAGGAGAATCAACTCATTTAGAATGTGCTTCTGGAGGAGAGTTCTGCAGACCATATGGACTGCTAAAAAGACAAATAAATGGGCCCTAGGAGCAAATCAGGACAGAATTGTCCCTTGAAACCAAGATGACTAAATTGCTGCTCATATATTTTGTCCTTTGGACATATCATGAGAAGATTTGACTCATTAGAAAACACAATAAATGTTTGGCAAAGTGGTATATAATAGGAAAAGAGGATGACTGCATTCCAGATGGATGGCCTCAATCAAGGATGCCACAGTACTGAGTTTGCATGACCTGAGTAGGGGTCTCTCATTCATAAGGTCACCTTAAGTCAAAGTCAACTTGATTGTAGTTAAAAACAAAAAGCCATTCTGAGACTTGAATTGAGGGAAAGGTGAGGTAACAACAAACAGTAACATATAATTTCTTAACATACAATTTGAATGATTTTGTGTTGATTCTAAGCATGTTCTTTTGTATAAGAACACATAAAGTGCTTTGCCTAATTTGACAGAAATCTACATGAGTATTCTTTGCAAGGATACTTCTGGATGCTTGGTTGATGTTCCTGTCCATCCCTCCAACCAACAGTGTTTCCTGAAAGTTAGTGCAAGCCTGCGAAGCATACTTCAGGTGAACTTTGTTGTGCTCCTGGAGGCACAATCTTTGTCTCAAGTTGGCTGATGGACCAGTTCCATGAAAACTTATTCTACAAGATCCTGTCTTTGCTTTCTTTTATTATCTTGTTTCAGATAGTATGTGAAGGAGAATCAACTTGTGGACCTTCAGGTATTGTTGGACATCAACTCCACATCAGCCCAGGCCAGTGTGGCCAATGCTGAAGAATGCTGGGAGTGGCACTCCAACAATATCTGGAGGGACCACCTGCCCACCTTTTTGTTTTATGAATCTATGGAGGTCAGGATAGTGGGTCTCACCTTCACATAGCAATAGCATTTACATTTCTATACCACTTCACAGTGAACTCAGCACTCTCTAAGCAGTTTACAATCTGTAAACCAATTGCTTCCAACAAGCTGGGTACTTATTCTACCGACCTATGAAAAGATGGAAGTCTGAGTCAACTGGGAGGCCTTTGGGATTGAACACACAATGTTGTGGCTTCATCATGATGCCTAGTAACAAATGTCTACTAATCTTGTGATATCAGTCCTGAGCCCCTACCAAGAAAAGGAATGACATGACAGGAATTGCAAAAAGAGTCTATCTCTTTGGGGAACTGGGTTGTGGTAGATGCTGCACATACGTATATCTATTTTCTGATTACTTAGAAATAATCTAGGAACCCTGCACTACAGTTACCTATTAGCTATCTACACTGTCCCTATTGCCTTGAGAGGGGCTCTGTAATGTTGCCATCTTCTGACTGGCTGGCCTTTCAAACCATTAAAACAAAACAAAACACCAGAACTACATCTGTTTATATTTTCTATTCTGCCTTCCCCAGATTGTAAGAAAGTGGAGGATTTCCTACTTTTTGTTATTATGGTTAGTCAATGAATTGAATGTCTCTTGAGATGAAACAGTATTTGAAATACTGTTAGCAGATGAAAGTTAAAATTTGAATCTAGCAATTAATTGACAACGGGGTAAGCTAGAATGTTAAGAAGATTTTGGTTTTCTCTTGCCATTTCCTGTTTCTTTCCCCCTTTCTCCCCCTCCACCCTACTCTATGATTGATTATTGTTTGAAATACACAGAATATTATCATGCATTTACAATGTACAACACATGGAGACTGATAAACTAATAAGAATGATATAGATGGTGTGTGGAAGGCTACCATCTACATCATTTTCCAAAGTTTAGCTATGGAGACATGACCATCTGTCTCCAGCTGTGCAGCTATTTCTGAATTGTATGGATAAACCCAGGTCGGACAGAGATGGTAATTATTTTTGTTGTTGACGGGGAGATCAAAGGTTAGTCTCAGGAAATAAGAAGACGGGCTGTGGTATCTAACGAAAAGATTTATATAGTACATAATTTAATGTAAGGTTTGCACATTAACCTAGTGCTAATGCATGTAGATGACAGCAGAAATATAAACACCTTGGTACAAGATTAATTATAATTGGGGAAAAGCGAGTTAATCTGCTAGTCTTGACTGTCTCAGGAATCTCCAGCAGCTGCTGCATTCCGATATCAGGCTTTTGGAAAAGCCCAGTTATTTGGAGGACCTCTCTGGTTTGGCTTCTTTGGGGGAAGGAAAGTTCAGCTTTCCTTTTAAAAATAGGACTTTAAAAAAAAATACACATTTGCTAATAAATACACATTTGCCTTTCAAAAAGCAGTAACCAGGAGCAAGAACATCACAGTTTAAAGGGTTTTTTTTCCTTAAACTGTTGAATACAGAAAGCCAGGCATTTGTAGCAGTCATTTTTAAATAAATTACTTTTCATACCAGAACGTACTATGACCTAATGATCAGCAGATGAAAGGTAATGTTTACTTCTGCACCGTTTCCTGAGACCAGGCCAGGATTCCATGAAGTGACTTTCTCACATTTCCAGATCCTTAGCTGGAATTACGCATACAAATGGGTTTATTTTTACAGTATTAAAGGATCTTCAGTGTAAGACTACCAAAGGAGGAGGAGGCGCAGGAGGAACCGTAGTAGTCAGCACGGTGGAAATAATGGCAGCATGGAAGAGGAATTTGTCAACATTCATGACAAATCCCCCCCCCCTTTTTTTTTTGGTCATAACAAACACAACAATAATGAGAAAGGATGTATTAGCTGAGAACTGGGAGCAATAAGTGTAGTACTTTTTAAAAACTGAGCTGCCAATGTAAAGAGGAGTGTGACAGATTAACAGAAAAGAGATGGGTTGGATCCAGACAAGCTTTCTCACCAGTGCAAGAGTTCCTTCCTTTTTGGAAAGGACTGAAATCCGGCAGAGGCTCTTGCTGGAGGAAAGCGGATCTTTGGGAAGGGGATTGTTAAAATCCTTTCTTCCATCTGCAGCTGCCAGCAGCACTTCCAATGTTTCCTACACTGCCTTCCATTATCCTCAGTGGAGCATACAGGAGAAACGAGATGCTAGCAAATTGTGCCTTCCTCCACTTCTTTCAGCAAGAAAATTCATGTAGAGAGAATTCTGAGTATTCTGGATATCTGAACCAAAAAAACTAGAAAACACGTTTTCACAGTGGAATAATAATAATAATAAAATAATCACTCTCACGTGCTGTGTGATGGTCCAAAAACTTTAATATCTTAAAAAGCCCAATGTGTTTCGGCCTTGTCACCAATTGGCCTTCTTCAGGGGCCTATTGCCAGAAATTTCTGGAGTTGCAGTCTGCACTCTCAACAAAGTCTACTCAGAGTGTCCACTTTTTGGACCATCACTCAGCATGTGGGACTTTGTTGCCTTTTATTCTTCCACTATTCTGGATATCTTCCTGTATGAGCCTGCCCTTGTTTTACGTTCTTACAGAAAAGGCTTTCTTTTAGTCCCACCACCTTCACAGGCACATGTGGTGAGGACATGAGAGGGAACCTTCTTAGCCTCTACTCCCACGTTGTGGATTTCCTTACCTGTAGGAGGTTTGGTTTGTCCACTCTCTCTTTTCTTTTCACAGAAGGCAAAGACCTTTTTATTCAGGCAGGGCTTTGTCTTATAATTAATGTAATAGAAAGAGTTTGTTTTTGTTTTTTGGTGGGGATGTACTTTTATCTTTTTTATTGTTTCATATTTTTATGTTGCTGTACGGGGGATACAGAGTGGTACTTTGTGCTGGCCTGTGGACGGAGCATGGAGCAGCGTCCACACACAGGATGCCATGACTCTGCCCCATAGTGCCCTTCTAGATGGTGCACAGCATCATGGCATGACTCCAGCGCAGTGCCCAAATGGCACAGCACAGAAGGGGTGTCAACATAGCATGCTGGCACACCTATGATGCCCCTTCCAGGGAGCAAAAAAGCCATTTTTCACAGCTTCTTTTTGCTCCCTGGTGAGGCCACGGATTGTGGTTGCCGCGGCACCAATCCAGGGTGAAAATCGGAGGCGTCAATCTGCCCATCTGTACAGCCCCCTAATCTTCTGTTTTTAATAGAACGATCTAATTGTTTTTAAGCTGATGTAGCTGTACCCTGTTGTTGTTTTAAAAAAAACTGCCAGAAGCCACCTTGGAGCCTGTGCAAAGAAAGCTGGGATACAAAATAAATAACTAAAAAAAAAATCTGAACATGGTCTCTCTCTTCTTTTCCTTCTCCTCCTCCTCCTGCTCCTCCTCCATTCCTCTACCATCAGCTAGTCACCACATATATTATAGAATATATCCCCTTTCATTGTTGTTGTTTTGTGCCTTCAAGTCGTTTCCAACATATGGTGAACATAAGGCAACCCTAAGACCCTATCATGGGGATTTCTTGGCAAGATTTGTTCAGAGGAAGTTTGTCATTGCCTTCCCCTGAGGCTGAGAGTGCGTGACTTGTCCAAGGTCACCCAGTGGGTTTCATGGCTGAACTGGGACTCAAATCCTGGCCTCCAGAGTCTTAATCCAACACTCAAACCATTACACCATGCTGGCTCTCTATCACCCTTCATAGCCAGCCATAATATAGCTATACTTGCCAATTCTATAGAGATAAACAAAAATGTGACCCAACTAACGGCAGCAGCAGCAGCAGTAGCAACAACTGTATTTATACACCATGCAATACAATACAATCTTTAATTTTTATCATTGATAGTACAGTAAATTATCCTGTATGCTTTTGTTGTCAGCCATCTGTTGGTGCTAAACCATAGGCATGTATCTCTTTCAGAGCTGATTAAGTAAAGGTCTAGTATTCCAAAACCTTTTGACTGAGTTATTCCTTCCTTCCTGAAAACCTGCACTTGTATTCATTATCATTGCATTCCACATGTTCTTTCATGATTGCCCAAGGCAGAAATGCCAGCTTCCTTGCTGAGAAAGACCTTTATCTGTGATCAGTGAGATATCACTATCAGGTCCCCTGAGAACAGGTTTAGATGGGAGAAGAAGTCTTTAATGCACTGGGCAGCAAATCATATCAGGTTTTAAAAGTTGAAACCACTACGTTGAGCTGCTCAGAGCCACTTCGGGTGGTTCAGCACTGGTCTTATTTGAAAGCTGGACTCTTGTCAGCACTTTAGCTGCAGCATATTACACTAGGCATGATCCTTCTCCTCCCATATCTGCTTTCCCACAGGGAACAATAAGCCCCATTCCGCAGCCAGGCATGCTGCAAAAATGCCTGCTCTGATGTAACTGTTACACTTCTCTGGGAATTTTTATTTTCTTCAAACTAATGGTTTTTTCAGATTCTTTCTTCACAAGAGGAAGCACTGTATGGAAGTGTTACTTAATATTAGCAGCTAGGTTATTTTAGAAACACCCAACTTGATATCAGTTTTCTTTTACAGAGTACCATTGAGTGTATTAATAGGAGGTGTGATTACCAAGAAACGTTTTATGGATCTATTATGTGCTAGGGAAATCCCAAAGGATGTCTGCCAAAATATTCAGCTCTGATCACTTATCCTGGTTTCTATTATTAACATTATATTACACAAAACATTCCTAAACACAAAAGTCTATCTATTTTGTGGCTCATACAAACAAGCTCATTTCTTTCTTCTTCATTCAGAAAAACTTTCTCGGCCACTTTCTGGACCAGTCATGGAAAGTGACTTTCCAGCATTAGAAAGTACTATCTCCTTTTCTATATTGTATTTATCAGCGCAAACTCTTCGAAGCAACTGAACAAACTTCTGCTAGGTGTGTGGGATGACAAAATCATGGCATTGTTCCCCCCCCCTTTTAGGAATTATGTCCCACACACATTAATTTTTTTCTTTAATCTTCAGATTTCTAGCATTGCAGTACCTAAAAAATCCTATTGACCACTCAGTAGCCCACTACAAAGCCTGCTGTGAAGAATTTGCATGCTCAGATCTGCTCCGACTTGAATGCTGCAGTTGATTCAGTGCCAGTGGATGTAACCTTTGGACATGTCTGCCCAATGTTAATCAATACTTTTCAGTTTGTGCAGCCTGATGATGTGGACAGGATCCTTGGAAAAGTGAAAGCCACCACATGTGTCTTGGATCCTTGTCCTTCTTGGCTTATTAAACAGGTCAGAGAGGGACTGGCTGAGTGAGTGAAGATTCAATGCTTCCCTTCAACAAGGCAGAGTTGCAACATGCCTAAAAAAGATAGTTGTGAGACCTTTGCTGAAAAAGCCATAATTGAATCCCACTATAAGGAATAATTATCAGCCAATGTCCAAGCTACCATTTTTAGGCAAGGTATTGGAACGTGTAGTGGCTTCCGAACACCAAGGATTTCTGGATGAGACCAGGTATCTAGTTACATTTCAATCTGGTTTCAGGCCTGGTTATGGAACAGTGATAAGCTTGGTCACCTTGGTGGATGACCTACGCAGGGAACTGGGCAGGTGGAGGGTATGAGTATTCTTGTTAGTTCTGCTGGACCTCTCAGCAGCTTTCAATATCATTGACCATGGTATCCTTCTGGGCTGCCTCTCTGGAATGGGACTTGGAGGCACTGTTTACATTGGCTCTGTTCCTTCCTGAAGAGGCAAACCCAGAAGGTGGTGCTGGAGACTCCTGATTGATCCCCTGGCCACTGGCCTGTGGGGTCCCTCAGGGTTCTCTTTTGTCCCCTATGCTATTCAACATATACATGAAACCACTGGGAGAAATCATCCAGGGTTTTGGGGTGCGGTGCCACCATATGCAGATGACAACTCTACTACTCCTTTCCACCTTAATCCAAGAAGGCTGTCCTGGTCCTAAACCAGTGTCTATCTCCAGTAATGCTTTGATTTGTGTTGTTGTTCTACTCCTTATATCTAAATACCTGTTGTGTCAGTCTGCAAATGCTGGGCATGGGCCAAGATACTAGGACAGAGCTATATGTGCCACACAGTCTACCTAGCACTCTCTAAGCAGGCCTGTTGGCCTCAGGTCCAGCTGAACTGCTGGCTAACCACCACTGTTGAAATAAAATTAACTATCAGTGAAATACTCTAAAGGCACCCCATCCCATCTGATCTTGGTTGCTAAGCAGGGTCACTCTGGGTTAATACTTGGATTGGAGACTACCAACAAATCTCAGGTGCTGTAGGCTATGTTTCAGAGTAAACAATTGGCAACACCAGCTCTGAGTATTCCTTGCTCTAAGAAAACACTATGAAGTTCATGGGGTTGTCTTAAGTTGACTTGAAGGCACACACACATACATAGGTTAGCTTCTCAACATAGAACTGAAGAGTGTGTAGCTTGTTTCTTCAGCTCACATATCACAATGTCCTTGGCCAGGGGTTCTCATACTTGACCATCCATTGCATTTTCCATTCTTTATTTTAGTTTTGGAGAACTGTATGTCATTTTTAGAACACTTACCCTGCCACTGCCACTGCCAGTATAGGCCAGTCTTTCCCAGTTTGATGCCCTCAATTATGTTGGACTACAAATCACTAACAATGTTGGCTGAGAACAACGGGAGCTTTAACATAAAACATCTGTGCGACACCAAGTTGAGGAAAGCTACTACTGAGAATATTAAGCTAGATGGACAAAGGAACTATGCTCATTTCTGCATGTTTTGACAGTAAGAAGCGGTATACAGAACTGAATCAGCAAAAATTTCTGAAAAGGGCCAAAGATTCTCTGTTGAATGGAATGAATTTAAAAATTGTTTTAAAACAGCTGATGTATTTCAAAGTGAAATATTCTTTAAGAAAAGTGACTTGTTTTGAAATGTTACACCAAGCATATAATACTAGTTTGAGTGATTTTAAAACAACAACAACAACAACAACAACAACAACACTAGGCAGCAGATTAACATCTTTGGTATTGTTGGGGGCAAGTAGCTTACAGTTGTAAATTGCTTAGACACTGCTTAGGCAGTATGAAGCAGTATATAAATGAAGCTGTTTGTTTGACTGCTGTAATCCGCTTTGATTCCCTATCGGAAAAAGGTGGAATAGAAATAAAGCCTATTATTATTATTATTATTATTATTATTATTATTTCATTTCTCAAAATTCTCTGCTTCCAAAGGAATATTTCATTCAGCTGTTTTAAAATAGGCATTAAATTGATTGCACTGGGCACCAGACAGTTTGTCCTGTTTTCTCCACTCTTCTTTTCTGGGTAGGCTACAAGCACAGTCAACGGGAGAATGGGCTAAATAAATAAGAGAGGATGTCCCGTTCCTCACATCACTAACTCCTTTGTGAAGTCAGAGCTAAAGGCCTAAATGTCATGGCTAGTATCAACAAATCTGTTTTTGCTGTGTGCCTTCAAGTTACTTCTGACTTATGGCAATTCTAAGACAAACCTGTCACAGGGGTTCCTTGGCAAGATTTGTTCAGAGACATTTGCCCTTGCCTTCCTCTGAGGCTGAGAGATTGTGACTTCTTCAAGGTCACCCAGTGGGTTTCCATGACTAATTGGCGATTTGAACCCTGGTGTCCAGAGTTGCAGCCCCACTGAATTGATTTCAGTGGGCACCAGATTATTTGTCCTGTTTTTTTCTCACCACCTCCTTTCTGGATAGACTATAACCACCGATACAGTAGGTGTCCTTTATTTGGGACTAGTAGTTGGACCTCAGTCTACAGCTTGTGTGAAGTAGGTGTGAACAAAGCATAGTAAGAATACTGATCAAATTCATGCTTCTGTTTGTTTATTTCCTGCATATACTCATATAAGTCTAGAAATTTTAGTTAAAAATTGATTCAAAAAACCTGAGTCAATTTATCCATAGATCAGTGTAAGTATTATGCCTTATTTTTTTTTAAAGGAACCATTCTCTTCTCTGAGTAGAGTGGTGAAAAGCAAGAGCTTAGTTTGTCCCAGGAAAACCTAGAATAAGCACCAACCCCCTCTACTTTCTCCATCATGGGACCTCTTTGGGCCTTTTTGAAAGTTTGGGTGGGAAAACAGGTGGCTTTCTGGTACTTCTTCTCAAAGAAGTGCTGAGAGAGTAGTGGGTGTTGGTTCTTCTCTTAGGTTCTCCCAGGATGGACTAAGCTCTTGCCTTTCACCACTCTACACAGAGAAATGGATGGTTCCTCTTTGGATAAGAGTTAATACTGTACTCTTGCCTTTACATGTGTAGATGTAAAAGGTTTTGCCCTTGACTTATCCATGGGTCATATCAAAATCCATAATTTTTTGCCCCCAAAGCTGCCCTTGACTTATACACAAGGTCAACATATATATGAGGCTTTATGGTAGCTTTATTGTAGAGTCCCACAAATTAGGTCAGTCACTAAAGCCACTACAGGGATTCTCAAAGGAGAGAGCCAATGCAGTGGGACTTTGTTATTTAGGATTTTTACTTCCAACAAAGGTAAAACTTTTTTTTTTTTAAATTGGGCTATATATGTCATGTTTTACCAAAACAGCACCTAAAATTTTCCTAATGCAAAAGCACAGAGGCTTGTCTTGAAAGATTTGGTGTACCTTGCCTAACAAAGGGGGCTATGTGACCCCACAAAGTATAGAGACATCTCAGATCTCAGAAGAAGTAACCCTTTTGTATTGTTAGTAGAATTCAAATTTTATCTCCTGGACTTTGGAATGCTTTGTTCCCAGTGCCACATGTCCAGAAGAAGGAAGGTCCAGCTTGCATAGATATCTTTCCACATAATAACATTACTACTGTTTGAGAAAATGCAGGCCTGTGACTAACGTCACCATTTTGTACTTTTTTTCCTCCTGTATGAAGTTTTGACATCTTTGCCTGATGAAGAAGACAGTGGGGCTTCCAAAGTTTGCATCATGTATTTTGTGCATTTCAGTTGTTTTATGGATTTGGGGTGCTATTGTAATAAAGCTTGTGAGAGTGTTAAATAGCACTGAGGCAAAAGTAGTCGGGATCATAAAATGTGCCTCATAATCACAGAGTCAAGATCTTAATGTTTGGATAAATTAAATGTTCAAATGAGCATTTGACACAATAATCTTGTATAGCTCATGGCATTTTCATTCACACCCTGAGCTTCTGCACCTTCTGTACAAAAAATATGTGAAAGAATGAGGACTTTCCACTCAGCAAGGACTTTCCAAATTTGTGGGATGGAGGAGCAAAAGATAAGAAATGGAAGAATTCTGTGTGTGCATCACACAAATACAGATTTTGAACTGGGACATTTGAGAATTGCATCCAAGCAGCAAAAATGTTAACACAATTATCCAGTAAAATTTGTTTCAGCTCCTTTCACCGTGCATGGATTAATGTGGACACACTACCAAGTGTAGAATCAAATTAATCTAGCAACAAAGTTTATTTTTCCATTCCCCCAAAACTATGTGAAAACTTCAAGTCTTGACATATTTTTCCCCATGCAGCTGTCAGGAGTCTGTTAATGAAGACTATCATTATTCAGGAATGTTTATGGTCACTGGCCTTTAAGCTGAGTTCATCAAAGGGCAGTCCATGGATGGTTTTTGTGGACACCAGCACACATGCACCCAAAACATTTTACAATCGAGACATTCCTGGATTTTATTGATTTATTTTAACCTTAGCCTGATTGTAGTGGCCTTTCCTAATTTCTATAGACAAAAAACCTGAGAGCCACAAAAAATTAGAACTGCCTAAATTCCATCAGGCTCACATATTTAACTTTAATTTTAAATGGCATTGTTTTTAAGAGGACATGGACGAACCTAATTTTCTCTGAGTTGCAAAAACTGTCTGCTGAATTGTAGATTACATCTCCATGATAGCCAAAATCAAGGTCACTTTGTGAAATTCATTGACAATTTATTTCTTCTGTGGTCTTCTCATATTGTGCTTTCTTCTTGCATTGTTATGTGTCCATGTTTTTGTTGTTGCCCAGTTTTTCCAGCTTTCCTTCAAAATAAAACAATATTCTTAGCAGTGACTGCAGAGATGCATTTTTTCATTCCATTCCTGGTACAGACTATGCAAAGGGGCAGAGAAGAAGAAGGCAGTGGGGTGAAGGGACTAGATTGCTCCATCTTAGGACCACATTAAGTCCCTCAATGACAGAGTCCTTCACAAAGATAAGAAAGAGAAAAGGAGAGATCAGATCTGGTGTTTGTTGTAGTCTCTGTGAAAGCCTCTATCTGAATGGAGGAGTGGAGAAGATGATAATAGTGATGGTCCTCCTCCATTCATCTTTTCAAAGGATAGAATAAGCATGGCGGAAGGGATTCCCATGTCATCTCTTGTCAGTGCCAAGAAATAATCTAGAAATCCCCCCCCCCCCCATGTTCCAGTGTTTTCTGGGCCTGTCTGATTACACAACTATCCAAGTTTTAAGATCTTCAGGGGAGGGCTTTCCTTTGGTCCCACCACCTTCACAAGTACAGTTTGTGAGGACCTGAGAGAGAATAATCTCAGTGACTGTTCTAATGCCAAGGATGGCTCAGTTAGCCACCTCTCCACTGGCAGGCTGAGACCTTCCTATATAAACAGGCCTTCAGTTTTTAATCTGGTTGGGGTAGTGCAATAGGTAGTTTCTGATGTGTATTTAATTGTTTTAAACTTAAGTTTTATTTAAGAGGATTATATCTAATGTTTTTTACATTTTTGTATTCCAGACTGTGTTTAGCTGTATTGTTTCAATGTCTGCTTTGAGCTTCTATGGGCCCATATGGGAGGAAAAACAAGGCATAAATAAATAGTATAAATAAATACATTTTGGACACTTCAGTTTATGGAGATGGTGCGATGAAGCTTAATTTGGGGTCTGTTTGATACTACAGAGAGAGATAGAGACAGACAGACAGACAAAGATTTTCCATACTACCAATAATAATAAATAATAATAATAATAATAATAATGTTTATTTCTAGTCCGCCCCTCTGAATAAGCAATCAGGGCGGATTACACCAAGGATTAAAACAATATCAGTTAAAATATCCCATCCTTTCCCTTACCACCACCCCCCTTAAAAAGAAATTAAATCACAATTGAGTTAAAACAGTAACTAGCTAAGATAATAAAAACAAGAGTAGGGAAAATGGACCCAAAGCCAAGGTTGTGTAGAAGTGGAAGCAGGGAAGGGAGGCTAGGGGAAAAAAACCACTCTAAAACCTAGGTTTGGAGCCCGGGGATGTTCACATTCTCTGGGAAGGCCTGCCGGAAGAGACACATCTTTAGGGCTTTTTTGAAGCCTTCTAAAGATGAAATAAGACGCATCTCATCCAGCAGGTCATTCCACAACCTGGGGGCAACAGCTGAAAAAGCCCTCTGGGAGGTCTGCACCAGCCTGGTCTTCATGGGCTGCAGCAAGTTCCTCCCAGAGGACCGAAGGGTGCGGGGGGGGGGGGGTTCGTATGGGAAGAGGTGGTCCCTTAGATAGGATGGACCCAAGCCATGTAGGGCTTTAAAGGTTAAAACCAACACCTTGTACTTTGCCCGGAAACTGGTCGGCAGCCAGTGGAGAGCTTTAAGCACAGGAGTGATGTGCTGTCTCCTAGATGTTCCAGTAAGAAGTCTGGCTACCATATTTTGGATCAGTTGTAGTTTCCGGGTTAGGCACAAGGGTAGCCCCATGTAGAGCGCGTTACAGTAGTCCAAACGTGAGATTACCAGTGCATGTATCACAGTTTCCAGATCCCTCATCTCCAGGAAAGGACGCAGCTGGCGTATCAGCAGGAGCTGATAACAGGCACTTCTGACCATAGCATTCACCTGACTAGTCGTGTCATTGAGAGTGTGTGATTTGTTTGCTGCCTGTCAGCTGAGGAAAATATGGCATTTTTTTCTCATTCTTTTCCTCTGGAACTGCTTGTGCATGTGTGTCTGTGATGTGAAATTTTCTCCTCTCATTTTTCTTTCTTTTAATTAAATGTGACCACCCTGGGGCTGTGTGCATACATGTGTGACTATATATGGGAGATAGAAGATGTTTTTCTTCATTTTTTTAAGGTATAAATTTTGAATTAATTTGGTGAAACTAAATAACCCTTTCACTGTTTTATGGAGTGAAATATATATTAAAGAAGTTCTTCAACTTTTGCTACCAGTAGTGTCTTACCTTATTTGCTTGAGAGTTAGGCAAGCCATTGTAATTAAAATTCTTTAATTCCTCCTTTCTTCTGGGGTTTTTCCATTTATTGATAAATGTAGTCAGTAAATAAAAATAATATTGCAATCCTGGATTAATGTGTTGATCAAGAAAGACAGAGAGACTCGCCCTTGCTTGTCTGCTGAAGCAGACCAGACATGAAAGAGAAAGAGAAAATGTTGTTCAATCATGTTCATTCAGATGTATAGTTTTGATATATAGTTCCCAATAGAAACAAAGAAAAGGAGTGACAAGTTGACTTTTTGAATCATGATCCAGATTATCTGGACTCCAGATAGGGCAGGTCCATGTCAAAATCACTGTAGGGACATGACTAGATTCAGTCTTAAACTGACATGGGGATATGTGCACAATTGTAATCAGAATATTGCATATATATATATATATATATATAGTCCTCCCTCTGTTCTCATGGACTTGAGATCCGCATCCCTTGACTATCTGTAGGACATGAATGGAAGGGGTTAAAATGGGTTGCGCACCTGCGGGTCACACCTGCATGCCCCCACGGTGGCATGCCTCCATGCTTGATTTTCCATGGGGGGAGGTCTGGAATGTATCCCCCACGAAAACAGAGGGAGGCCTGTATATATAAATATATACATACATACACAGACAGACACATAAACACACACATCTGACCTGACCATATAGAGACACATCAGATTTAAAACTGCATATGTTACCAATAGGATTCTGGCTACCGAGTTTGAATCTCTGTTTTGAAAACAGAGAATCACACTCTAGTGATTTATAAAAATGTGGCTCTTTATTAATCACTCACTTATCCAATGCCTTTATTCCAGGGTGCAATGAACATGGATGGACCTTTTTGGGAGAATTCAAATGGTGCTGTTGAATGTAGATATGGACTGACCAAATATGAAAAGAATGTAATCCTTCGTTTATTCATTCATTCATTCAGAAAGTTATATACCACCTTTGTGTTTATGAAGAAGAGTGGTTCACAGAGCATTCAGGCTGGATAACAGCTGTCAAAACCAGAAATAGTGTACAATAAAATTACAGAATAGGGAGGCAGACCCTAAGTGTTTCTGTATTTAAGCCATTTAGGGTTTTAAAGGTCACCATCTTTAAAGAATACTCTCATGTTAGTAACCCCGGAATGACTAAAGACTCACAAGTAGCAAGAAGAAAGACCATTACGCTGCTTGACCTTTCATATCCCTTATTTCTGAAATGATATATGGGTATAGCTCACAATCCAGGATTAGTGATATCTGTGATCTATTGGCCATGTAAAAAAAAAAAAGTTTGGAACTTGGGAACCTATGACAAAATCGTTAAAATTACAGTTGTCTCTGTTTTTAAAGAAAACAACTTTTTAAAAAGCCTCATGGATATGCAGGACCATTTAACAAACACAGCCTCAGTTTATTTTTTAATGCATGCTTAGAGTATCTTGAATCGCAAAGAAAACAAATGCTGTGGTTGTTTTATATGAGGCAGAGCTATATGTTTTACGAGTGTGATAAGAAAGAGGCAATTGTAATTCTTTGGGCTTAGAAGGAAGGGAGGAAAATATAGGTTCAAACTAAGGGTTGGGAAGCTTGTAGAGGGCACAGGAGGTATGTTTGAATAATCATACACAAATGTTATGGGATATAGTCATCTTAGGAACAAATACCCAATTTGCTAATGAAAAATCTGACAGGTGCTGAAGGAATAACCTTCATCTATCACATATAAATGTTGTAATTTAAAATGTTGTGTGGTTCAGTTTCAAGTTGTTTTGGGAGAAAAACATGTGATGGACCTTCCCAAGCAAGGGTCACTCTGTTCAGCTGCTACTTCACCTCATCTCTGGGCATTCCTGAAACCCACCTGAAAAAAAAAACCATCTCTTTCAGCATCTCTCTTCCAGCAGATGCCTCTGACAACCTGGAAGGTGATGCCCATCACTTGATCTTGTCCCTCACACATGGAGAAGCAGAGCTAAGAAAGACACTTTTTTTGGACTACTTTTGATAATGATACCCCAGCTAGCTTGGCAAGTACCCATACCATCTGTGGGATTCTGAGAGCAGTAATCCACAACATTAACATTTCTGAACTCTGTTCAGAAAGATATTGTTTCTGCCCATGGAGGAAATTCTATTTGGCTAAATATTTTAAAGAATGCTGCAGAGAATGGCACAGCCAACAAATTCTTAAACTGTTGCCTTTACTAGTGGCATCACTTGGTTTGGCATCACTAGGGTCAATTCCAGGACCATCTCACAATCATCCCATTTACCATTCCACAATTATGCCATTGCCAATAATGGGATGATTGTGGAATGGTTCTGGAATTGGCCCTAGTGTGATAATCTCAATAGTGTGGTAACTGATGGATTTTTTTTTTTTTACTAATGTTACTCATAAATCATAATTCCTGTATATCACTGAAAGTAATGGCAATAGTTGTGACATAACAACTAGCAAAATTAAACGATACCTTTAAATTACAACGTCAGATGTACAGAAGTACAGCCTGAATGTATATCATGTGGTTAAAGTGAAACTTTGACGAGATAAAATTTGATTAAAGCCTATATAAGGTTGGATGTTATAAAAGGTCTGCCTGGAGCTTCATGAGAGGAGGCACTTTTTAAAAGTTTCATGCTCCTGCAAGATCTCTGGTATCACGGGAACTCCCAAACCCTATAAAATATTGCAATGGCACACCAGCAGCCATGTGAGATAAGGAAGAGCAGGAGGAGAGGAAGACAGACTCTGTCTTCCAGTGTTTTGAATGTAATGTGAAACCATAACTGTCTATCAAATGTCCATCAAAGAAGTGATTTGGAAGACAATTTTTGGATTACTTCCTGTTGTGTTGCCAGAGGTGGGAAGCCTTTATCACATCTAAAATGGCCAAAGGGGGCAGAGATTTCTTTTTAAAAAATCCTATACCCCTTAGGGGGACTTTGAGGGCAAAACAAATTGGTTTTTCTTTCCCCCAGAAAACTGGAGGCCATAGAAAAATCCCTAGGGTGATGCATGTAGCTCACGGGCCACATCTTTCCTTTTTTAAAGAGAAAAAAGCTGGATGTTTTTTACCCGGTCATTTTGCAACGTTATATATAGTATATCTTTCTTTCCTCTTTCCATTAAAAGTTGAGAAGGGCACTTAAATGGAACATTGGACATTGTGACTAGATCTGAAGGAAGTGCTCCCAGACTTAGGCAATTGTTGACAAGTTTTGTCAAGCTTCAGGCTTCAGTTTTTATAAGAGCTATGAGCGTTCTCTTGAATAGGGCGACTACAATGACAATGTTGACAGACTCTCAATAGGTCATTGCTAGTGAGCCAGTTTCTAAGACAGTGGTATTAATTAGCTGAAATCGACAATGAATGAAAATTAGTTCAAGTTCAGTGACTGCTTGTTACAATTTGTAAAAGAGCTCTCCTCTGTGGAGTTCTGTAAAATAATGCCACACTCAAAGTTATGTGGAAAACAAAGGTTCTCAGTGAGCTAATTTTACTTTCTTAACAAAGCAGAGTTTCATTCTATTCTTGTTAACTCCCCACCCACCTTCTTTTCCTTCATCACCTTAGATTTACAGATAGGAGGTTACAATTACAGCCCTTTATTTCCTCTTCAGATCTCTTTATCCTCTTGAAGCGATGCACTTTCCTTCATTGTATAAAGCTCATGGTTGTGGAGACCCTCCTTTAAAGAAATCCTTTGTGTGCCTCTGTTTTATTTGCTTCCTCTTTGTTGTAAGGTTGATAAGCCCTCAAACAAACTTACTTTGTTGTAAGGTTGATAAGCCCTCTTAGCAAAACCACACAGTCGAAAAAGAAACACACGCACAGACACACCAAGACACAACACTTTGCTTAATGTTATTACTCCCTTGACTTTGTAAAAACAACAACTATTAATGATCTGTGTGTGTTTTTGCCTTTAAGTCCTTTCTGACTTACAGCAATCATAAGATGAACATTTCACAGAGTTTTCTTTGCAAGTTTCTTTAGAAGGGGGTTGCCATCCTCTGAGGCTGAGAGAGTGTGACCCTGCCCAAGGCCACCCAGTGGGTTTTCATGGCCAAGTAGGGATTTGAACTCTGCTCTCCAAAGTCATAGTCCAAACCACTACAGCACACTAACTCACGCCCCATTAACGACCTACATAAGTGTTATAATTCAGTTTGAACAACGTATACATGCTAAGAGGGCCATCCCAAGATATCTTGCTGTCTGAGGAAAGGAATGATAGTATCTCTCCCATTCCACACAAAGAAATTTGAATGGTCTTCCAGTTGAATCTGATGCTGATGTTCTATTGCGGCTGAGGGCTGCACATTAGCTTAGGATGTACACAGAAATATGAAATAATCAGCTAAATTTAAGTAGTTACGTGCAAATTAGTTACTTTCCCCACAATGAGACGTAAATTAAATTTGTTGATTAAGTTAAATTTATTAATTAATGAGATTCACTGTCAAAGGCTGGAATTAACTTGTTAAATGTTATAGATAATATTAGTAGAATTTGTTGTTGTGTGCCTTCAAGTCATTTGACCAAGGAGATTATTGTAGGTTCTTTCAAAATGAGTTCTTTCAAAAAGTGCCGGAGAAATGCGTTAACTACCATGCTTTAACTACACTGCTTTAACTACACTGCTTTAACTAAATGAATGCTGTGGAATTCTGGGGTTTGTGGCTTTGTAAGAAATTTAGCCTTCTCTTTCAGAGAACACTGGTGCCACAACAAACTACAAATCCCAGGATTCAACCGGATTTATTTATTTACTTCATTTTTATGCACCCTTTCTCCCAGAAAGGGATTCAAGGCTGCTCACAAGTTTACAACTAAAATTTAACAATTAAAACAATCCCATTAAAACAGTATAGAATTAACATTAGAAACATACAAAAGTGAGTGTTCCAGAGGTTGAGAGCAGCCACCAAGAAGGCTCTCTCTTGTGTCCTCACCAGGCAAGCCTGGGATGGTGGCAGGACCATGAGAAAGTCTTTTCCTGAAGATCTTAGGGCTCTAGATTGTATGGGAAGATATGGTCTTTCAAATAGTCTGAACCTAAGCCGTCTAGGCTTTATACGTCATGACCATCACTTTAAATTGTACCCAGAAACAAACTGGTACTAGTGAAGCCATTTCAACAAGGAAGTTATATTCTCCAGTCAGCATTCTAGCTGTGGCATTTTGAAACCATTGAAGTTTCCAAACAGTTTCCAAAGGCAGTCCCATGTAGAATATGTTATGGTAGTCCAAACAGGGAATGTGTCACCATAGCCAGATTTGACTTCTCAAGGAAGTGGCTCAGCTGGCGCACTAGTTTTATCTGTGCAGATGCACTCCTAGCCAGTGCTGAAACCTTGGTATCCAGGCTCTGAGTTGAGTTCAGGAGAACAGCCAAGCTGCGAGCCTGAGATTTCAGGGGAGCCATTGAGGATGGAGTCATGACAGTTAAAGCAGTGACAAACTGCATTGATTCTGCAGTATAGCAGCCACTGAGGTTTTGAGAATGAAGGTGAAGGATCTTAGGATATATATATATATATATATATATATATCATTGCTTTTTATAGCCCAGGAAGAAAGGGAAGTACACAATGAGCTGTGCTGTGTAGTTATTTCACTGGGAAAGATTTAGCTTCTTGGGTCATGGCACGCCTGAGATGGTGGCAGGACTATGAGAAGGTCTTTTCCTGAAGATCTTAGGGCTCTAGATTGTATGGGAAGATATGGTTTTTCAAATAGTCTGAACCTAAACCGTCTAGGGATTTATACATCATGACCAGCACTTTAAAGTGTACCCAGAAACAAACTGGTACTAGTGAAGCCATTTCAACAAGGAAGTTATATGCACATAAAGCACATAAAGAAAGAGGTGGGTTTTATCTCACAAAAGTTGGTAAAATCAGATCAGAAAGGCTACAAATTGAAAAACAGGGAGACAGTACTTTAGAAGACAAAGGGACACCAAATGCCGGAGTAAAAGCATTGGAAACTGGGATGGTGTTACAGGAACCCACCAATTGGCAGAAAGAAATCAATAAAGAAGTAGCTGCAGGGAATGATCTGTGCTTTCCAATGTCACTACACTAATGCACAGAGCATGGGAAATATAATGAACTTGAACTCTTAACAAAAGAGGACAAATATGATTTAGTAGGCATTGTGTAAACCTGGCAGGGTGAGATTCTTCAATTATTATTATCATACCATAAAAAGAAAAATGGAATCCTGTAGTACTTTTGATACTGATTAGGGAAAGCGATACTAGCATAAGAAAATAAAATAATATTGTTTCTCTATTAATTTCAAAGGTGCTACAGGATTCCTTTAAATTTTCTTATGCTGGTCTGAGACACTCTGCAGTTTTAATGGATCTCTCTTCAGGATGGGTAATCATCACCCTCTTTAACCTCCGACTTCTCTCTATGCAACCCTTCCACACATTTCTTTCTGATACCCTTATATTATTCTTAAGATCACCTTGGTTCTGGTATGTTTGTATGCACTTTTGCACATTTCTAAATAAAACACTTTATTTACTGAAACTGGAGCATTATCTGCAGTTATTATCAGTATACATAGGTGAAAATATCCCCTCAGTTGCTTTCCTCTCGCAGGCCTCCTTTGAGCCATAATTTTTCAACATTTCAAGGAGTTATGGATGGGAACCACCAAAGTCCCCCATCTTTTATGGTAACAGCTTGCAACATTCATTAGGGTGCCACAGAGACTATCTTTCAAATACCCCCAAAAATATAACATGTGAAGCAATTCTGACCTGTAAATGCTGAGTGGATAGGAGAATACTTTCTCACAAAATGGCCTGTAGAAGGAGAAGAGCAACACTTTGAACCATGTAATATCGCTCTGCATTATTGTTGCTTTTGTAATTTTCTTAAATTGTCTTTTTTAAGCAAAGTCTCTCTTCCAATTCCTAAAGCTCTTTTATGGAATTCTAGTGTCTTTACAGATTTTTGGTCAAAATTCATTATTATTATTATTATTATTATTATTATTATTATTTTATCCTTTATTTATATAGCACTGTAAATTTACACAGTGCTGTACATACAATCTTAAAATCAGATGGTTCCCTGCCCTCAGGCTTACAATCTAAAAGACACAACACAAAGAGGAAAAGGGAAAGGTGGTGGGAAGGGAATGAGGTCTAATAGTTCTTCTCTCCCTCTGGGGTCTGCACCAAGGCAGATGGACTAGAGGGAGGGCTCGGCTTCTTAATACATAGTTAAAATGTGGCATCCTGGGACAGACGGCACAATCCTGAGAATGCTTCCCTAAACAATATAGTCTTTAACTCAGTTTTGAAACTGTATTGGAATGTATTGAGATTACATTCCTCTTCCACCCTCTCCTCCCCTAATAATCATGCTCTAGGCAAAGTAGCATGAGCAGTATACTGCATTGTTGTAACCCACCAAACCTCATTGTGTAAATATTTGCCATTAACAGTATGATGAATTCACTTCTTGTCTTCCAGTGTTTTCATTAGAACAGAGACTCAACGGCCTACAGTTAGATGACTTGGGTTTGTTTGTACAGCCTACCTGCACAGGAAATGTCTTACATGTAATGATTTCCTTGGTTGAGTGTATTTTAGTTAGCTGAAAATGTAGATGTTGTGATACGGGGGCATGAATGCCTGCAGGGGGTCAATAATTAGTTTTTGAAATGTTTATAACTATGTCATCCATTAGACTCAAGCCTGACTTACTAATGATTTAAAGTTGTTTCAAATTCACAGTTCTCTTGCACTGTTAAAACATGGCTTTGGAACGGTGTCCTTTCAAAATTCAAAGTACATTTTGCTTAAATGCTCAGCACCAGCGTAGTTCTGGGAGACGCACAAAGAAATTCAAGGTCATTAAAATTCAATGGGTGTTCAGTGAAGTTGAAGAGGCTCCTCACATGGAAACTGGGTCTCTGGTTTCCTCCAAAAGCATCCCCTACTCCCCACACCCCTAAAATTGTAGTGGCTTTGAAGGCTATGGGACTCCTTCCTGTCTCCATTTAATCACTTCAGTCCTAGTTATACTAACATCATTTAGAATCATAGAATCATAGAATCATAGAGTTGGAAGAGACCACAAGGGCCATCCAGTCCAACCCCCTGCCATGCAGGAACTCCAAGTCAAAGCATCCCTGACAGATGGCCATCCAGCCTCTGCTTAAAGACCCCTAAGGAAGGAGACTCCACCACCCTCCGAGGGAGTGTGTTCCACTGTCGAACAGCCCTTACTGTCAGGAAGTTCCTCCTAATGTTGAGGTGGAATCTCTTTTCCTGCAGTTTGCATCCATTGTTTCGCGTTCTAGTCTCTGCAGCAGCAGAAAACAAGTTTGCTCCCTCCTCAATATGACATCCCTTCAAATATTTAAACAGGGCTATCATATCACCTCTTAACCTTCTCTTCTCCAGGCTAAACATCCCCAGCTCCCTAAGGCGTTCTTCATAGGGCAAGGTTTCCAGACCCTTCACCATCTTAGTTGCCCTCCTTTGGACATGCTCCAGTTTCTCCACATCTTTTTTGAATTGTGGTGCCCAGAACTGGACACAGTATTCCAGGTGGGGCCTGACCAAAGCAGAATAGAGTGGCACTATAACTTCCCTTGATCTAGAAACTATACTTCTATTGATGCAGCCTAAAATTGCATTGGCTTTTTTAGCTGCCGCATCACACTGTTGACTCATGTTCAGCTTATGGTCTACTTGGACTCCTAGATCCCTTTCACATGTGGTCTCGTTCAGCCAGGTGTCCCCCATCCTATATCTGTGCATTTCATTTTTCCTCCCTAAGTGCAGAACCTTACATTTCTCCGCATTGAATTTCATTTTGTTAGCACTGGCCCAGCTTTCTAGTCTATTCAGGTCATTTTGAATTTTGATCCTGTCCTCTGGGGTATTAGCTACTCCTCCCAGTTTAGTGTCATCTGCAAATTTGATAAGTATGCCCCCAATTCTGTCATCCAAATCGTTAATAAAGATGTTGAATAGCACTGGGCCCAGGACAGAACCCTGTGGGACCCCACTGGTCACTTCTCTCCAGGATGAAAAGGAGCCATTGTTGAGCACCCTTTGAGTTCGGCCAGTCAACCAATTACAAATCCATGTAACAGTTAACTTGTCTATCCCACATTTTGCAAGCTTGTTTGCAAGAATGTCATGGGGAACCTTGTCAAAGGCCTTACTGAAATCGAGGTATACTATATCCACAGCATTCCCTTCATCTACCAAGCTGGTAATTTTATCAAAAAAAGAGATCAGGTTCGTTTGGCATGACTTGTTTCTCTGAAACCCATGTTGGCTTTTTGTGATTATGGCATTGGCCTCTAAGTGTTCCCAGACTCTCTGCTTAATGATCTGCTCTAGAACCTTTCCTGGAATTGATGTCAGACTAACTGGACGATAATTGTTGGGATCCTCTTTTTTTCCCTTTTTGAAGATGGGGACAACGTTTGCCCTCCTCCAGTCTGCTGGGACTTCTCCTGTTCTCCAGGAGTTCTCAAAGATTATTGCCAATGGCTCTGATATTACATTTGCCAGTTCTTTTAATACTCTAGGATGTAGTTCATCTGGTCCTGGAGATTTATATTCATTTAGGTTAACCAGGTATTCCTGTACTACCTCTTTACTTATTCTGTGCTGAATTTCCTCTATTCTGTCTCCTGTTCCATTATCCTTAGGTTGAGCACCCTTTGCCTTTTCTGAGAAGACTGAAGCAAAGAAGGTGTTGAGTAATTCTGCCTTTTCTCTGTCCCCTGTTAGCATTTTGCCATCTTCTGCACGCAGTGGCCCCACTGTTTCCTTCTTCTTCCTTTTGCTGCGGACATATCCAAAAAAGCCCTTTTTATTGTTCTTAACCTCTCTAGCAAGCCTGAGTTCATTCTGCGCTTTAGCTTTTCTGACTTTACCCCTACATGTGCTGGCTATTTGTTTGAATTCCTCCTTCGTGATTACTCCATTTTTCCATTTCTTATACATGTTCCATTTAAAACTTAGCTCAGTTGAAAGTTCCTTAGTCATCCATCCTGGCTTCTTGAGACATCTTCCATTTTTCTTCCTCATTGGAACTGTTTGAAATTGTGCCTTCAATATCTCCCTTTTGAGAAACTCCCATCCGTCTTGAACTCCCTTTTCTTTTAGTATTCCTGACCATGGGATCACTCCCAGTATTTCTCTAAGTTTATTGAAATTAGCTCTCCTAAAGTCTAGAGTGCGTGTCTGACTATGCCTAGCTTCTCCCTTCCACTGTATTACAAACTCCAGGAGAACATGGTCACTTCCACCTAAGGATCCAACCACTTGCACCCCATCAACTAGGTCTTCCCTGTTGGTTAAGATCAGATCTAAAATGGCTGATCCCCTTGTTGCCTCTTCCACCTTTTGGACAATGAAATTGTCTTCCAGGCAAGTGAGGAATTTGCTAGACTTTGAGGATTTGGCTGAGTTTGACTTCCAGCAAATATCAGGATAGTTGAAGTCACCCATCACTACTACATCTCTCTTTTCTGAGTATGTGATTATCTGTTCTAGAAAGGCATCATCCAATTCCTCTGCCTGAGTCGGGGGTCTGTAGTAGACTCCCACAGTAACATCCCTGTTATTTCCCTCTCCTTTAATTTTTATCCAGATGCTCTCCACCTGGCTTCCAGTATTGACTTCCTGCATCTCTTCACTGGTGTAAATATCCCTGACATATAATGCTATTCCTCCTCCTTTCCTGCTTGGCCTGTTTCTCTTAAAAAGCTTATACCCCTTTATTTCTACATTCCAATCATGAGACTCATCCCACCAGGTTTCAGTGATGCCTATTATATCATATTTCCCTTGTTGTGCTAGGAGTTCAAGTTCATCCTGCTTATTTCCCATACTCTGTGCATTAGTGGAGAGGCATTTAAGACCATGTGTCCTCTTTACTTGCTGCTTTTGCACATTTTTTTGCCTCCTACTGTTGGGTCCTTGCACTGTTTGCCTTGTTCCCTCTATGCCACTTGGACTATTCTCTCCATCCCTTTTGCCTTCCAGTATAATGTCTTCCCTCCCCCACATAACTCAGTTTAAAGCCCTCCTGATCAGATTTTTGAGACTGTTGGCAAAAACGTTTTTGCCAACTGGCGTGAGATGCAGCCCATCCCTTGCCAGAAGTCCCTCCTCATGGAACCGCAGCCCATGATCCAAGAATCCAAACTGTTCTTGGCGGCACCATCTACGGAGCCAGTTATTCACCTCTGCTATTTTCCTCTCCCTTCCTGGACCATGCCCTTCTACCGGGAGTAGAGATGAGATGACAACCTGTGCATCCATCTCTTTCAGCTTCCTTCCCAGAGCCTCATAATCCCTTTTGATATTCTGAAGGCTGTGCCTTGCAGTATCATTGGTTCCCACATGAACCAAAAGAAGGGGATAACGGTCAGTAGGCTTGACAAGTCTTGTCAGCCTCTCTGTCACATGATGGATCTTTGCCCCAGGGAGACAACACACCTCCCGAGACATCCTGTCAGGCCCACAAACCACTGCTTCTGTACCCCTCAGCAAGGAGTCCCCCACCACGACCACGCGCCTCCTCCGAGGCTTAGCAGTGGCTGTTCCTTTTCATGATACTCTCAGGCTCTCCTGCTCTGTCCCTGATGTCTGTCCCTGCTGCTTTTCCTCATCATCTCTGACAACAGAGAGAGATTCAAAGCGATTCTGTAGCTGCAAGCCGCTCACAGAACGTTCCCTGGTTTCCTTACTTCTGTGTGTGACCTTCCTCCAAGCATCTACCTCTGTTGTATGTGGAGTGACCTCCTCCTCCCCAACAACTTCCTCTGTCTGTTTCCCACCCAAGACATTCTGGTCTGACCTGTTCAGGAGATTCTCCTGCTCTCTATGATGCTGGAGTGCAGATATCTGCTCCTCTAGCTGCTGTACTTTCTCTTCCAAGAGGACTACCAACTTGCACTTGTGGCAGGTGTAGTTCGCCACCTCTGTAGGCAAGAAGACAAACATCCCACAGGTGTTGCAGGTGACTGCTGCAGGGCCTTCAGTGTCCATACTGAGAAGTCTTAAGGAGGCACTGAAACAAGACTGTGGGCTTCCCTTGCTAGACTTGGCCTTTATTCCCAAGCTCTGTCACTGAGTTCAAGTCACGGGGCCTATAGTTATGTAGAGAGCTCCTGGCTAAAAGCTCCTTCCAAAGGCAAGTCTCTGATTCACTTCCTCTGATGCTTCAGGCCGGCTCCTCTTCTATTCTCTAAACACCTCCTTGACTAGATAAAAAAAATCAAAATTCGCACGCTTCTGCTAGCCTTGAGTAGCCTTAAGTAGCCTCCCAGCACTGGCTCCCAGAATGCAATGGCTCAAGTGTAAATTAAATTAGATCTCACCCAAGCACATGGACTAGAACCTCCTCCTTTTCTTTCTCCTCCTTAAAGGAAATGAAGCTTCTGCTAGCCTTGAGTAGCCTTAAGTAGCCTCCCAGCACTGGCTCCCAGAATGCAATGGCTCAAGTGTAAATTAAATTAGATCTCACCCAAGCACATGGACTAGAACCTCCTCCTTTTCTTTCTCCTCCTTAAAGGAATCTAAATTTCATTGTATTTTTCCATATATATATTCACTCTGTCAAACTGATTAAACTTTGGTTATCCTTCTGCACAGAAATTCAGTGCTGAGAGCTGGTCAGTAATGAGAGGTGGGTTGACAAAGGCCTTTGCCATTATGATGTCTCAGAATGCTCACCAAGGCAGTCTAGCTTGAGAACTCTCCTGTCATGTTTAAAGACTATATTGTTTAGAGAAGCGTTCCCAGGATTGTGCCATCTGCCCCAGGATGCCTCCTCTTAACTATGTTTTAAGAACCCAAGCCCTCCCTCCAGCCCATCTGCCTTGGTCCAGGCCCCAGAGGGAGAGAAGAACCATTGCACCTCATCCCCTTTCCCACCACCTTCCCCTTTTCCTTTTGTGTTGTCTCTTAGACTGTAAGCCTGTGGGCAGGGAACCGTCTAACTATAAGATTGTACAGCACTGTGTAAACTTACAGCACTATATAAATAAAATTAATAATAATAATAACAATGTTTCTGGCAAATCCATTCCTTGATTCAAGCTAGGTTTGTTAGAATGTCCTGGTCTAAGTGTAGATAGTCTGATAGAAAACTTCAGGTATTCTGTTAATGTTCAGGAAAGCTAGAACCTCAGAACAATAAAGCCTGAACCTGTTAAGCATCCAGTAAATCCTCATTGTTACTTTGAAGAACTCATCCAAAAACAATACTTTTCAGCCTACACTGTGCTTTTTAGTCCTTACTATCAAGGAAAGCACACCTAACCAGGCTGAACACCTGATCACAACTTGAAGAAGTTTTTAAGACTGCAACTCACAGAATACATCAACAGATATGAGCTCAGTCATTGGGAAGGGAAACCCAAACATCCAGTACAAAACCTCACACCCCAATGAAAAACCAGCTAATCCCGCATTGTTGGAGCTTGGTGTGAAGGTGGTTGCAGGTTCATAGGGAAAGAAAGGAAAGAAAAAGAGCTTCCTATTCCTTTGGTACAATAAGGGCTGCACTCTCATGCTTCATTTGGAGGGATGGGACAAATCTGCCCACACTTTAATATAACTGCCAGGGGAACACTATTGTGTTTTGTATCTTTTACTGTTATGTTCTTGTTAAGCTGTATTGTATCCCTTTAGTGATGGAAGATATGATGTAGATATTTTAATTACGACACACATTCTCTGGCGAACAGTTTCCTGGAGATACCATATATAGTCATGTATTTGTCAAAAATAAATGCCAAAAAATCAACCCCAAAAAATCTGGGTTGACTTATACATGGTTCAGTGTGGCACCTCTGTAGGCTACAGCACTGCTTCTGGCCTTTTGTACTGCCTGTTTGGAAAAAAAAATGGTAGCGGCCAGCTGCATCTCTTTGGTACCTCCCTGCAGTGGCAGGGGGAGCAGAAGAGGTGAGTACTTGTTTCAGGCTGTCTTGGTGTGGACTAAGCATTGAAAGTCTGAGAGCTTAATCTGTTCTTGGGGAGCCTGAAGGAAACAATGGCCCCCCTCTGGTCTCTCTCTGGCAGATCTTTTGGAGCTTCCCCATCATGGTGGAGGGAGCAGAGAGGGTTGAGAGAAGCTGAAGAAATCCCTGATCCACTTTGCTCTCTCCACTGTGGTGGTTCTTTTGCATTTCCCTAACTGAGTTCAGGGGGTTGGTGCTTCCTTTAGGTTCTTCACAGATGAAGAGCTTTGTCAGTCTGTGGAGAACCAAAAAAAAAAAAAAAAGACTGATTCCCCTCCCTTCCCTCTGGCAACTTTTTGTAGTGCCTGGGTGGGAAATGGTGGAGGTGGTGGCCAGAGTCTGCTAGACTTCAGAGAAACCACTGGTATTTTCACCTCTCTGTGAAACAGATCAAGAAGCCCTGTGCTGAACCCCAAAGTTTTACCCTTGATTTATCTATGAGTCATATCAAAATCCATTTTTTTTTGTCCCCTAACCTGCCATCGACCTATTGTGCTCCTCCCCACCCCCGAAATGCTCTGGATATTCTGTGAAAAGGAAAATGTCATTTTAAAATGATGATGATGATGATGATGATGATGATGATGATGATCTCCTTTATCTGTTTTCCCCTTAGAGTATTTTTGCATGTATGTTTTCCTAAATATACATTTTTTAAAAAGTTACATTCATTTACTTGCTAATAAGGAGTGGAAAGATTACTGATGCTTAGGCTTTTATCCTGATAAAGAGAAGCATTTACTTTTGTTAATAGTCTTTCAAACTCTCAATTGGAGAGGTTTGTTAGAAAAAATCAGTTAGTGAAAAAAATATTTTCTATCCCTAGCCACTGCAGAATGTTCTTCTACATAAGTAACCATAATGTATGTACCAAAAACACCATTGTTCTGTTCCATTCCTATGGCGTTCACACACACACCCTGCACATCCTTTGGGCCCTGAACCACTGCAACTGTGAAATATGTCTTGTGTTCTGGTGCGGCACTGGTGCAAGGTTGTGATTGAGCTGTGAGCTGCTAAAACACACCCTCCTGTCTTACTTGTGAACGCTTGGCAGGATGGAGCTGGTTTCAGATTAGCCTTTTGTGGCAAAACAAAACAGGCAGCATTAAGTGGTTTTCAGTTTAGCTTTTAATAAGGAAAAAAAGTTATTAGAAATTGGAACAGATGAAGGGATGTGGGTAGGACAATGCTGGTGGGAGGGTAGTATGGAACAGCAGGGAAGGTCATAGGAGCCAGAACGCCTGAATCAACATTCCCAGAAATGTAATAAAGAAGTCCTGTTTTAATCATGTTTATGGGTTTGTTTATTTTCAGGGGCTTTGTCCAGTGCTGACAGACTCTTTATGGTGTTGCCAGCCCAGGAAAATGTCTTGAGGGCACATTTACCAATGAACATTGCTCCTTATTTGAGTGAGTACCTGAAAGCAAAGATGGTCCATATGTTCAAGCATTGGTCATTTTAAGTTTCGAGAGATTAGGGTTCAGTTATTCATTCTGCTTGTGCCTTCCTTGTTAAGGCTTTGTTTATTGTGCTAAACAAAGGCCCATAACCAAAGTTTTGGCTGGTTAATAGATCTCCCCTTTGTGTGGGTATGAGCTACTGTAATAGGGATGGGGGACAAATTTCTGTTTCTGAGATGCTATGGGGACTACACAGACTGCACATTTTTATTTATTTGTTTCATTTGTATCATGACTTTCTTCCAAAGCTGGACTGAAAGCAGCTCCCAAATAGGAAAATTGTCATTTCAAAGATCTGTAATTCTTTTGATAATAAACAGGGGGGGGGGTTTGACCTATTTTAACTGAAGCTCCTGGAATACAGCAGGTTCCTTTCCTAGGCTAGAAAAAAGGATGGTCTCTGGAGCCTAGAAGGTCACAAAAATAGCCTGCCCCATGGCCATATTTTGCCTACTGCTGGTCTTGTGCATGGCCCACTAGAGAGGCTCTCACACAGTCTGATCTTATGCATGTTTGCTCAACAGAAAGTCCTGGTAAGTTCAGTGTGATTTACAGGTTGTAGGATGGATCACAACATTATACCTTCCTATATAAAAGGCAGCCCCAACTTCATCAGGGCTCGCCAGGGCAAGAAGAAGGGCCCTCCCTCCATGCCATCTGCCATGGTCCAGGCCTCAGAAGGAGAGAAGAACCACTGGACTTGATCCCTTTCCTCACCTCCATCCCCTTCTCCTTTTGTGTCATGTCTTTTTAGATTGTAAGCCTGAGGGCAGGGAACCATCTGAATAACTTTTCGTAAGCTGCTTTGAGAGCCTTTAGGGCTGAAGAGAGAGGTATCAATACCATAAATAAATTTATGGGATCATCATAAGTCAACAGGTGACTTGAAGGCGCGCGCGCGCGCACACACACACACACACACATCTAGATTTCTCCACCCTGATGGGGAGGGACATGTTTCTCAGGGAAAGATCAACCACGGTGATCTTTAGTTATACTTTAGTTATACTGAGTCAGATTGAATAGTACAAACACTGGCTTCTTCCACTTGAGAATGAAATAACCTATGTCTCTTTGTTAGCCGTAAAGCTTATTCTTCTTGCTGGGTACAAGACAATATTCTCAGTATGTGCTCTTGCTAGTCTAAACACCCACCTTTTGATTCTTTTGTTTTGTGTTGCCTTTTTTTCATCTACGCTACATTCAGAGGCCCATGTGATTCATTTTCCAGAGCAGGATAGGAAGGATTGCTGAGCGAGGCATAGCAAGCGTTTGCATGGGAATTGTCACATAACACATTGTAAACTTTTGTAGCTAACCTTTGGGATGTTTTGAGAGAATGGAAAGATGGGATGTGGAAGATGAGTGTTTTCCAAGAAGAACAGGCAGGAGGAATAAAGTAGCATTCACCCCCCAAGCAATTAAAAGAGCTTACAAGTCTAAACACACTTGAGTTAATCCCATTAAAACCAAACTATATTGCTTCCCATTGAAGTCTGAGGAATATTGCTGCAAATTACATAGAAAATAAATGTTTAGATGAGGATGACATTTAAAAGTCATAGTCTTTTCATATAAACTCATATTGTAGTGTTTGCGGGGAGTTCATCTTGAGTTGGAATTGGCATAGCGGTTATGAGTATCACTAAGAAAAGGTTTTTCAAAGAGTTCTATTTTGGCTCCCCATCCCTCTTTTTCACAGATACTTTCTCACAATGCTCCTTGGTAATTTTAGTGCAGGTCAAAGAGGAAGAAGTACCGGTAGTTCCTATTAAGAGCCATGCCAGAGGAACACTTGTAACCCACCACCCCTCCCATGAAAGAGCTGCCTCATCTTGACCCTTAACAGCTTACCTTCCTTTGACACCTATGCAACAAATGTGGATATCTGCAGCAGGGAAACATACTGCATATGTGTTGACTTTCACAAGAACTCGGATCACGTAGGGAGTTCCAGTTTTTAGTAGTGGGTTGGAAAGGCAGTGTATAGCATTGTGGGTGAGACCAACACCACAGCTCTGTTGCTGCTACTATAATCACCTGGCACCCATTTACTGCTGTGAGCATTTGAAGTGGGGGAGGAGTACCTAAATATACCCGTCAACAAGATGTATGTTCTGAATAAGAAACCATTTGTTATTGTTAATTGCTGTCAAGTTGATTTTGACTTATAGCATCCCTATGAACGGGAGACCTCCAAGTGCCCCTGTTACAAAATAATCTGCTCAGGTCTTGCAAACTCAGGGCTGTGGCTTCCTTGATTGACTATCTACCTAGAATGTGCTCTTCCTCTTTTCCTCCTGCCTTCTAACTTACAAAAGGTTACTGTCTTTTCTATTGAGCCTTGTTTTCACGAAGTGTCCAAAGTACTACAGTTTAATCATCTTGGCTTCTAGGGCTCTAGGATTCATTTATTGGTCTTTTTGGCAGTGCACAGTAACTGTAAATACTGTTCAATGGGGTTCCTATCAGCTTTCTTCACATCTTTCCCAATAACAATTGAGAGCACTTGCTGCAACAGAGATGTTACTCACTGAAACTTCAGATACCTGGTTGAATATTTTGGAACAGAACTTAACAAACTACTTCCTTTTCTTTCTTTCTTTCTTTCTTTCTTTCTTTCTTTTTTTAACTACTGTACAGCTCTCAGACTCTGCAGATTGTTACTCCTTTTCTCCTCCTTTTAGCCCAATGCCATAAGTTAGGGGTGAGCTACACATGACATGCACCCTCTCCTCTGTATGTGTGTTGTTGCTGTTGTTGTTGGGCTACAGACCCCTAAACCCTTCTGCATTCCTTCCTCCCCATTTTTCTTGCTAAAAAGAGGGGAATTGCTCCAGGAGAGGTAGTTCTTTGGTAAAGCAACACAAGTTGCCTTGCTTTCATGAGTTGAAGACTTCTGTGTGCTTTTTTCAAGATCTGATATGAACTTCTGACCACTCTGCTTCTGAAAAAGAAAGTGTAAAACCTGAATTTTTGGAGCGGTGCAGTCCACAGAAGTACTCAAGAGAAAGGCAAAATTGGCCCTTGGACCCACTGGATTATTGTCTGTCCCTGCCATAAATGTGTGGTGGGATTGCTGTTCATATTAATTGAACATAGTTCACTGGTGCAAGATTGTTGTGTCTTAAATCCTTTCGATTTCACTGAGACTGACATGTAATTAATATGAAGAGCAACCTTATGCAGGTTTCACAAAAGTAAGTTCCATTGAGATAGTTTCATTCCCCCCCCCCTCTGAAGTTATAGTACAATATTATATTTTAAAAGTCTATTAGACATTAGATTAATATGCTTTCTAAAATGTATTCACTGGGAAAAGTTACTTTTTCAAAAATATTTCAGAAGGAAAATTATAACTTTAAAAAAAAAGAATGCACTGAAATAAAAACCTAATAATAATGTGTGATGAATGTTAGTGCTGCTGCTTACATTACCCTTGCTTTACTTCAAGATTTAATCTACTGGGGGGAGGGATAACATCTGAGGCTCCCCATTTGTCAGTGGAGTGACAGCTCTAATAGATATGTTTTGAAATGTTTAGTTATCCATTACAGAACAGATTCAATTATGAATTTTAGGGCAGTGGTATTATACTCACAGATGGTTCTTGCTACTGATCGGCATGTCAAAGGAGGGGAAATGCCATTAAACATTATGATCATTTCCATGACTTGTGCAGATTTAACACTGCAAAAATATCTTCCAGAACAAATGTTTCCATTCAAATATCCTGCAAGGGAAATATTTCAAAGGTGTAAATGTTCACTATAAGAGTTTCTCTTTTAAAAAAAGTTTAAAAATATGTGTAGGGGGGCTTCCTC